>JAIFOV010000475.1:5684164-8526247 GCA_020654155.1 Novius pumilus
ATTCGGATCTGCTCGACATCAGCTTTATTTTCTAAAATAAAAGTCAAGTTTCAAATCTCTCTTAGAGTGATCAAAACAATTCCATCAATTTGAGTTGCGTAAATCTGTTTTATTTGAATCCGTTCTGATGACGTCAGAGCATGCTTTCCAAGTACGAATTTCATGTATTTTATATTCGATGGTCTGTTATTATGATGTACAGGGGTACGACACTCCATAGCCAAGGTCGGGCCGTTATTTGGACCTGAGTACGTCGATATTGCCAACCTCATAAAGTTAAAAAATATTAAATTTTCAAGTCTGTGCCAACCTCATAAAGTTAAAATGTATTAAATTGTCAAGTCTGTGTTATTCGTAGAACCACAGATATAAGAATAAAACGTCAACCGTCAACTCCAGTTCTAAATTGACGCCGTTATAAAAGACGTTGATTATTTGAAGTGGATATTTTTTGGATTACAAAACTTACAATTAGTTGTGTTTCTAACAATTGATCGTTCATAGTACATAATTCTGGAGTATAAAGTGCTCATTGTAGTTAAATGTTAAACGAATTCGTTGAAGATTGAGTAATTAGAGACTATTGAATTATTCGATCATTGGATTTCAAAATGGAGCAGAAAAAAAGGGTCGTCGTCGATGTGCACTAATAACATGTTCAAACCGGGAGTCCAACTGCAGTGAAACGTTTTCTAGAAGCTGATTCTGGTGGAATAATGTAGCACTAAACACTTAACATAAAAATAACTGTTTTGTATTCATTTTTCTGATAAATAGAATGATATCTCAGTTTCCGTTTACAATTTCTGGTAGCCAATAGCCTAAGAAAACAAAGCAATTCAATTGCACAGGAAGAGAATCTTTTATTATTTGAGGTTATGTGCATATTTTGTAATCAAAGTTTTCGTAGCAAATCACCAATATGGATATAAAATATGATGAATCATCACTTTTTGAAGCTATTATGAAAATTCTGAGCTCGAATATACGTTATTAAGTGAGAATGAGGGCAAAAAAGTTATTCAGAAGGTTCAGTTGAACCAACTTAACGAAAAATAATTAGTTGATATATAACGAATTTTGCGAGCTAGGTGCGTAACATTAATTAATAGCACTCGGGTATATTAGTTTCTGACTGTATTAGAACCTAAAAAGAGCACTAAATGCCGAATAACGTAAATATCACTTCCACGAATTATTAAATTTTATCATATTGGCAGGACAGATGTACCCAGCTTATAACTGTCAAATTCGTGTTCTCTGGGTGCCAAAATAAGGGAACGACTTTTCTTTTCTTTTCTTTTCAATTATATGTTCTGTGACGATGTAGCGAGTTGTAAATACAATATCGCCAAGCACCTAACGACGTATTTATTCAATGTTTACCATAGATAAAATAATATATCAGATACCCTACTCTATTGCCGATGACGTTGGTGAGTTTCAGCGCACCCCGGGCAGTATTTGGAACTAATCCCATAAGAGTAGACAAAGAGAGAGGGAGAGGGAGAGAGAAAGATTTTTTATACTCGTCTCTGTTTCCGTTTAAACGTCGTTTCGCGCGTGTATGTGTTAGCGTTGTTTTTAAGTTTGGTGCTAGGTAAGTAGTTATTCTGTACATGTTTTTATTCTACTAAATCCTTATTACCCTTTAGCCCAATATTTTTAGAATGCACAATGTGTTGAAAGTTTTTAAACTAAATTAATGAATTGGAATATGGTTCACATTAACCTAACAGCAATTGTGTCACTATTATAAAATTTTCAAGGAATAGTTTTGTTCCACATATTTATTCGCCCAGAGTCCTTTCAATTTTATTTATAATGTTTCGAACGAAGGAAATGCTATTATGATTCTGAAAAATGATATGGCAGATTTTTTTTTATTTTGTTTTTTTAAGACAGATAGAATTGTTGTTAGATGAGAATTTTTTATTTTTGTTAATAGTTTTCTTTATTTTTTGTTGATAATTTTCTTTTCTTTTTTCAGGTTATGGAAATTCCATTTTTGTTATTTTAATGTACATATACTTCAATTTTGTAGTGTTCATTGCCGTAATTCTTTTTCCCTTATTGAAATTGGGTTATTTAATTTGTAGTTTATATAATCGTACTGGGTTCTTTATCAGAAAAACATTGATTTTGTTGGTATCAATTGTTTTGATTTTGCCCTGCAATTTTCTTTCAAAAAACAAATATTGATTTTGGTTTTTGTTGCAGAACTCTACAGAATGTCAAGGACTTCATTTCAGCAGATCGATCAGCTATATGAACATGTGAAGGTGTATATGTAAATCTTTTACGTTATGAATAAATATTTGAATTCATGAAAAAATGTTTTAAATATAGTTATTTCCCCTTGGTTAGTGAACATTCTTGAATGGTTAAGATTACAGCCGGGGTGGCGCCACCATCAGCAAATATATCGGTAAATAGGAACCTATATTATCGGCTCGTTGGTCATTAGTTCACAATACTCTCCGGGGTGCGCGAAAGTCGAACACGTTCACAGAATATTAGTACTAAGTTTGGCATCTGATATATTATTTTATCTATGATGTTTACTTTGTGATGATAGTGCATTTGTTGGTAGATCTTTCGCCGTTGACTATAATAGTTCAAGATACCCACGGATGTTCAACTTCTTCTGTGGTCGTAAAAGTCATAATACAACTGTCATTGCGTTTAGTTCACGAAACGGATTGTTATTACAATCCGATTGAAGATTGAACATATTCTGCATGATGGGGATTGTGGTTTTGCAGCGTTACGTGGAACGAATTCGAAGTTAATCGAGGAAAGTGTAATAAGTAGGAGGTATGTTGGTATGTATTTACATTTGTTGCATTTAAATTTCCACTACAACAATCGCCGTTGAATATAATAGTTCAAGATACCCACGGATGTTAAACTTCTTCTGTGATCGTAAAAGTCATAATACAACTGTCATTGCGTTTAGTTCACGAAACGGATTGATATTACAATCCGAGTAACGATTGAACATATTCTGCATGATGGGGATTGTGGTTTTGCAGCGTTACGTGGAACGAATTCGAAAGTAATCGAGGAAAGTGTAATAAGTAGGAGATATGTTGGTATTTACATTTCTTGCATTTGAATTTTCACTACAACAATCGCCGTTGACTATAATAGTTCAAGATACCCACGGATGTTAAACTTCTTCTGTGATCGTAAAAGTCATAATACAACTGTCATTGCGTTTAGTTCACGAAACGGATTGATATTACAATCCGATTGAAGATTGAACATATTCTGCATGATGGGGATTGTTGTTTTGCGGCGTTACGTGGAACGAATTCGAAGTTAATCGAGGAAAGTGTAATAAGTAGGAGGTATTTACATTTCTTGCATTTGAAGTTTCACTACAACAATCGCCGTTGATGATAATAGTTCAAGATACCCACGGATGTTCAACTTCTTCTGTGGTCGTAAAAGTCATAATACAACTGTCATTGCGTTTAGTTCACGAAACGGATTGATATTACAATCCGAGTAACGATTGAACATATTCTGCATGATGGGGATTGTGGTTTTGCAGCGTTACGTGGAACGAATTCGAAAGTAATCGAGGAAAGTGTAATAAGTAGGAGATATGTTGGTATTTACATTTCTTGCATTTGAATTTTCACTACAACAATCGCCGTTGACTATAATAGTTCAAGATACCCACGGATGTTAAACTTCTTCTGTGATCGTAAAAGTCATAATACAACTGTCATTGCGTTTAGTTCACGAAACGGATTGATATTACAATCCGATTGAAGATTGAACATATTCTGCATGATGGGGATTGTGGTTTTGCAGCGTTACGTGGAACGAATTCGAAAGTAATCGAGGAAAGTTTAATAAGTAGGAGATATGTTGGTTTTACATTTCTTGCATTTGAATTTTCACTACAACAATCGCCGTTGACTATAATAGTTCAAGATACCCACGGATGTTCAACTTCTTCTGTGATCGTAAAAGTCATAATACAACTGTCATTGCGTTTAGTTCACGAAACGGATTGATATTACAATCCGATTGAAGATTGAATATATTCTGCATGATGGGGATTGTGGTTTTGCAGCGTTACGTGGAACGAATTCGTAGTTAATCGAGGAAAGTGTAATAAGTAGGAGATATGCTGGTATTTACATTTCTTGCATTTGAATTTCTACTACAACAATCAATTGATTGTTTATTGTTATTTTTCGTATACAGTTACGTCAGCATGAGACATTTGACACAGCCAAATTCACGCAGCTCAAATTTGAACTAATCTGACTGATTGATTTGTTTCTGCTGATTTGTGGAGTTTACTTGGAGGAACTATGATGTCAAATATTTCGCGCAATAAAATCTACATTAATATTTGTCTGTAGCGACGCATTGATGGCACCGCTTTCCATTTTCCATCAGTATATACTCCAACAATTTCCCGACGGTTTTCTGATCCCTGAACGAAGCGACGCGGTCGCGTCGCTCCATTTCCACGCGCCGTTTCCGACAGATAAAATCCAGACCGGCTTCCAGAACCTCGATCAGCCCGATGACCGACAAGCCGAGGAAAAGGCCGAACGACCCGCCCAAATCGGCCAAAAGGAACTCCAATCGTAAGCGACGATTTGCTCGACGACCGTCACGATATTCGAATTGTAATAGATGAAAACGACGCTGCTGTTGCCGTCTAAACGTTTTCTTTTGACCACTTTCGGCAGATAAAAGAACAAGTGACAAGGTATCGGGCACGAGCAGGACTCGGAGAATCGTCGCCGTTCACTGAAAATAGAAGGAAAATACTCATTCATAAATAGTTTTTCGCCACCGAAATCGCATCTAAATTGCTAGTAGAATCCAAAAGTAGTCTCCTCGTAAATACACAATCTATATTTAGTGTCACTATATAACAGGTGACTCCATGACATCCGTTGTTTCAAACTTTTACCCAACTTATTTTTACCTACTGTAATCGACGGATGTCAAATCGGGTTATAGTGGAGGCTACACGTGTCACCAATACTAACCTGTTTAACACGAAGGTGATGTTGTCGATTATTTCTGAATTATTGCAAATGAAGTAATCGGCGTTTCCTCGCATCCACGGTAGGTAGCATCCGTAAATTTTCGTTAATTTATCATGCATACATCCTTCGAGGCACTGGAAAAACGTTGATGGATGACTTTGCGCGATACAGCGGAATCATTTTTACTTTGGATTGACTGTAGCCCGGCTGGGACACGCAAGATTCATGGGGGTGATCGATCATATGGAACTCCTTCACCTCGATAGTTAAATAAACCGCTTCCCTGGGCTCGATGAATATAAATTGCGAAAACGTTTCCATTTGTTCCGATTGATCTATCGCGAAATGCAGTTACGTTTCCCAAATCGCTTATAAACTCACCGGTGATTATTTCGGAAGAATCGTGAATGAAAAGGTGGAAACCGTCTGTGGCGAAAGGACCTTTGGGGCCGATCTCCCAGCTATCGATAACGTAGTTCAAAAAGAAAAATAAGCCGCCGACGATGGAGAATTTCGAGGAAAGCTCGGTGGGTGTGAATGTGTGACAGCGACCGAGATTAGAGTAGAAATTCGATGAGATAAGAAGATCTGGAAAGGAGGTTGTTTCAAGATATTAGCTGCAGTTAACTTACGCAACTTGAAGAATTAAACGACATCGAGTTGTATCGATAAAAGAAAATTATTTCGTTTAGTGAATACGTGGTTTCTTCCATAAAATCCTTGAGGTTATTAATGGTGAAGTTAAAATCAGCGAAGGCATCTTTATTACTTATTTCACTCCTCTTAGTTAAACCGTATTTCTGTAACCGCATCCTTGACAAAAAGACATTATTTTAAAGTCACTTACTGGAAATAAGTAAGTTTTGAAACCCGGTTGTCTACATATGGTGACCGCTGGATATCTCATCGTTTGATTCAAAGTTAACTTATTCGACGTCGAAATTGGTGGATTCGACAATTTTCGTACACATTGCTCCAACTACAACTACACTAATCACTATTAAATTTAAAGGAATTAATTTTACCTGGTAAAAAGTGACGCAAATACAACTTATCAAAACGATTAACCGAATGAATTGTTTCGGATCCACAAAACACGTATTGAAATCAACGAACACCATTTTGAAATAACGCAAAACTCGATCATATCTATATATTGAGTGTCTGAAAGATTTATTGGCCATCGAAAGTGATAGATAAACTTTATATTGCATTTGACGGTGTTACATTAACTACAAAATAATATTTACAACTACGTTTCCTCTTTAAATACCTCGTATAAAATTTACAAAAACTTATTTACAATAAATAAAATCACACATACACGAAAATGAGCGTTAAAAGTACAAACAAATTTGTAATACTTGTAATACGGGAAGCTCCGCTTCCCTCCCCAACAGTCGTCGTTTCTTCTTTCCCAGTACTAACCTCCACGTAATTAAATCTATCCATCACCTTTCTGGGTTGTACCTCATCCTCACAAACAGTACCCTTAACAGCGTCAGCAACCGAAGCTGTTAGTACTCTAAAATTAAAATCCGACGTATCCAGACGATCGTACATGAATTTCGGAAGCCTATCCGACAGCACCCACAAATTATCGTTGGCGTCAACTTTCAGATCGTTTGGAAAAACCATGTTTACATCATCTTGGTAAACGCGCCCTTGCGTTGTATTGTCGTATGGTTTCATCGTGTTCCAGCAACCAACAGCGTTCTGATTGATCAAACCGTAAAATAAAACGTTGCTCTTCGGATGGAGGAACGACGCGGTACTCTGCCCTTTTGGACCCCTGGTACCAACATACTTGAAGCTGTGGTAGTTAGCTCGCGCCGTTTCTGGGTCCCTTAGGTACTCGGTGCTCACAGAGAATTCGTTGTAGCTCACCAAAGGATGGAAATATAAAGTACTGTAACCCCGTTCGTTGACAGGCGATAAAGCTATACCAAACAACCCATCAGTCCACTCGAACGCTATCCCAGAGACGTTAAACTCCCCAGCCAGGGGATCCACATTGAAATAATTGTGAGTTATCTTCCACGACGTGTTATTTTTCCAGGAGTAAACGATTAGGGCGCCTTTACCAAGATCGCTGGCGTAGGCGAAGGTGTCCTCGCAGTTTATCACTTCGACGACGATGTTACCCAGGAAACTGTCTTCTTTCAACTGGTCTTTGGGGATGGTGAACTGTCTGATTAAAGTGTCGTTTTTCAAATCGTAAATTGTAATCCTGGCGGGCGCTAAGATTTTGGTATCGCCCAGTATGTCGGCGGTACCGGTGTCGAGTACCCACAAGCGACCACATCTATCAGCTCGGATTCGAAACGGTGAGACGATTTCCGGATGGGTGCTGTCGATGTTGTGTGCCGGCCAATTGGGGTACGGGCGTAGTTTGGGTGATTGATCTGAATCTGAAATAAAGTGAATTTTATAAACATATGTTAATAACGGAAATTTTCTAAAAAATATTTCAAAAATGATGCCACTTATAATAAAAAGTATCAAAAAAGGAAGTCAAAATCAATTATGAGACTTTTGTTAGATATAAAATTAACAATTGATTGATAAAGTAGTTTAGACATTATACATAAATCTCATAAAAGTTTTTGTAAATTTTGTGCTCATCATGGTAAAGCATCAATTTATGTACTGAAATCATCGAACGACGGAACAAAGAATATGTTGACACATTTCATAGATGATGTTCAAGTATTAAGTGACCATGAATTTACGCGCCCATTTTTTAGGGTAAATACCTCATTGTAGAACATTAGAAATTGACAAGAATGAAGTAGTTTGAATGTCACTCAAAAGATACAAAATTGAAACAATGAACTTGAAACACTTGTGAACTTCGATGTAGATTACAATAACAATGTATTCGCATTTGATGATTTTAGAAAAACTCGGAAGGAAAGACGAGTATCGCGAAAAGTCGCCATTTCGATAAGAATTATTGCGAACAAACAAAAATATTCTGAGTACTCATACAAGTTTATTGACAGTAATGGTGAACCATCGATTTGTGAAACAGTTCAAATGTCATTTCAATACAGGACACAGAGTAGAGACATTCAGAACACTGAACTTGAAACACTTGTGAACTTCGATTTAGATAACAATTACAATGTATTTGCATTCGATGATTTTAGAAAAACTCGAAAGGAAAGACGAGTATCGCGAGAAGACGCCAATTCGATCAGAATTACTGCGAACAAACGAAAATATTGTGGGTACTCATCCAAGTTTATTGACAGTAATGGTGAACCATCGATTTGTGAAACAGTTCAAACGTCATTTCAATATAGGACACAGAATAGAGACGTTGAGAACACTGAACTTGAAACACTTGTGAACTTCGATTTAGATAACAGTTACAATGTATGCACATTTGATGATTTTAGAAAAACTCGGAAGGAAAGACGAGTATCGCGAGAAGTCGCCAATTCGATCAGAATTACTGCGAACAAACAAAAATATTCTGGGTACTCATCCAGCTTTATTGACAGTAATGGTGAACCATCGATTTGTGAAACAGTTCAAATGTCATTTCAATACAGGACACAGAGTAGAGACATTGAGAACACTGAACTTGAAACACTTGTGAACTTCGATGTAGATTACAATTACAACGTATTCGCATTTGATGATTTCCGAAAAACTCGGAAGGAAAGACGAGTATCGCGAGAAGTCGCCAATTCGATCAGAATTACTGCGAAGAAACAAAAATATTCTGGGTACTCATCCAGTTTATCGACAGTAATGTTGAACCATCGATTTGTGAAACAGTTCAAATGTCATTTCAATACAGGACACAGAGTAGAGATATTGAGAATACTGAACTTGAAACACTTGTGAACTTCGATGTAGATTACAATTACAATGTATTCGCATTTGATGATTCTAGAAAAACTCTGAAGGAAAAACGAGTATCGCGAGAAATCGCCAATTCGATCAGAACTACTGCGAAGAAACAAAAATATTCTGGGTACTCATCCAAGTTTATTGACAGTAATGGTGAACCATCGATTTGTGAAACAGTTCAAATGTCATTTCAATACAGGACACAGAGTAGAGACATTGAGAACACTGAACTTGAAACACTTGTGAACTTCGATGTAGATTACAATTACAATGTATTCGCATTTGATGATTTTAGAAAAACTCGGAAGGAAAGACGAGTATCGCGAGAAATCGCCAATTCGATCAGAACTACTGCGAAGAAACAAAAATATTCTGGGTACTCATCTTTATTGACAGTAATGGTGAACCATCGATTTGTGAAACAGTTCAAATGTCATTTCAATACAGGACACAGAGTAGAGATATTGAGAATACTGAACTTGAAACACTTGTGAACTTCGATGTAGATTACAATTACAATGTATTCGCATTTGATGATTTTAGAAAAACTCGGAAGGAAAGACGAGTATCGCGAGAAGTCGCCAATTCGATCAGAATTACTGCGAACAAACAAAAATATTCTGGGTACTCATCCAAGTTTATTGACAGTAATGATGAACCATCGATTTGTGAAACAGTTCAAATGTCATTTCAATACAGGACACAGAATAGAGACATTCAGAACACTGAACTTGAAACACTTGTGAACTTCGATTTAGATAACAATTACAATGTATGCGCAATTGATGATTTTAGAAAAACTCGAAAGGAAAGACGAGTATCGCGAGAAGATACTAATTCGATCAGAATTACTGCGAACAGACAAAAATATTGTGAAACAGTTCAAATGTCATTTCAATACAGGACACAGAGTAGAGACATTGAGCACACTGAACTTGAAACACTTGTGAACTTCGATTTAGATAAAAATTACAATGTATTTGCATTTGATGATTTTAGAAAAACACGGCAGGAAAAACGAGTATCGCGAGAAGTCGCCACTTCGATCAGAATTACTGCGAACAAACAAAAATATTCTGGGTACTCATCCAAGTTTATTCGACAGTAATGGTGAACCATCGATTTGTGGAACAGTTCAAATGTCATTTCAATACAGGACACAGAGTAGAGACATTGAGCACACTGAACTTGAAACACTTGTGAACTTCGATTTAGATTACAATTACAACGTATTCGCATTTGATGATTTCCGAAAAACTAGGAAGGAAAGACGAGTATCGCGAGAAGTCGCCATTTCGATCAGAATTACTGCGAACAAACAAAAATATTCTGGGTACTCATCCAACTTTATTGACAGTAATGGTGAACCATCGATTTGTGAAACAGTTCAAATGTCATTTCAATACAGGACACAGAGTAGAGACATTGAGAACACTGAACTTGAAACACTTGTGAACTTCGATGTAGATTACAATTACAACGTATTCGCATTTGATGATTTCCGAAAAACTCGGAAGGAAAGACGAGTATCGCGAGAAGTCGCCAATTCGATCAGAATTACTGCGAACAAACAAAAATATTCTGGGTACTCATCCAGCTTTATTGACAGTAATGGTGAACCATCGATTTGTGAAACAGTTCAAATGTCATTTCAATACAGGACACAGAGTAGAGACATTGAGAACACTGAACTTGAAACACTTGTGAACTTCGATGTAGATTACAATTACAACGTATTCGCATTTGATGATTTCCGAAAAACTCGGAAGGAAAGACGAGTATCGCGAAAAGATACCAATTCGATCAGAATTACTGCGAACAAACAAAAATATTGTGG
Source organism: Novius pumilus (assembly GCA_020654155.1). Classification (NCBI taxonomy): domain Eukaryota; kingdom Metazoa; phylum Arthropoda; class Insecta; order Coleoptera; family Coccinellidae; genus Novius; species Novius pumilus. Next base: position 5,694,893 of record JAIFOV010000475.1, read on the forward strand.
GTACTCATCCAACTTTATTGACAGTAATGGTGAACCATCGATTTGTGAAACAGTTCAAATGTCATTTCAATACAGGACACAGAGTAGATATATATCTTGGTCATGTTCGAAGATGAAGTGGCGCTGTATTGAAGTTCAAAGAACAGATTAAGTTAAGATGGATATTCAATTATAGTTAATTTGAACATTATCATAAATGAGTCAATTATGAATTTTTAAGTGAACTAGGAACGGAAAGTATGTAATGTTATTCACTAGGCGCTATTGAACCATCGATTTGTCGAGTAGTTCAAATATCGTACATTCTTCGGATACAAAGAAATATTTCAATATATTCGAATATCAAGTGGCGCCGAGTGACATTTCTTTGTACTCATTAGGAGAATAGCAGAAACCTCGTTATTGAACATAGATCATGTATATACAAACAACTCAAGTTGAATGAAAATTTTTCGCACTGTTGCAGAAAATTTTACTAGGTTGAGGTTATTCCCGCGCCGTGTCACGGCATATAAATGGCGTGCAACCTTGAATATTACAGAATTGATCTTGGAATACATTAGATAAACTAGTTTAACGTCCACCTCGTTGACACAATTTAAAATTCATTTTTCAACATTAGACGATGTAGTATTTAATACATAAAAAAGTATATACCTGTGATATCGACGTAGTTGAGCGACGCGGCGACTCCGGCTTTCCATCTGGGCACCGTGATGAAAAGTCGATTTTCATAAACCTCCAAACCCAATGGTAGATTATTCTCCGGAATGAAAGCTTTGTGCTCCAAAGCGTACTTGCGGCCGCCCTCCGAGGGGAACAAAAAGTCCAATAGTTTCCATTGAAATTTGACGTTGAGATTGTTGATCGCCAAACTTTGCGCCACGCACGAAATGACTAATAAAAAAAGCCGCATTTCGTAAGATCTGAAAGGAACGGTAAGGAAATATTAAGTGATCCGACTTCCTTCTTACACGAACAATGTGATATCAATTTCGCGCGCGCGAAATTTTAGACGAAACCTTTCGACTCGAAATATCGACTTCCGTTTACGATTTATTTACGATCGAAATTTTGTAATTATGACGAACCGGAATTTCCTGAGTCAACCACACGATTTCCCATCTTTTTTACAATGCAGAACACAATAGAGTTAGTCATGTTTTGCAATAGTATTCGTGATAGTTAATTTATTAGATGTCTATGCAGCTGCGGGTTCGACAATCGTAAAAATTAACGTCGTTGTTTACACAAGCCAATTGTATCTTTCTCAATTGCTTACCGAGAAAACGAAGAAGACGCGTTTTCCCAGCATTCAAAATTAATAATTCAATGTCGCAACTGGCCGAGCGCGCGAACACTTTTCGAATCTTGTTTATTCGGTAACGAAAAACAAACTTGTTTATTCACCGTTTGCAATTTTCGATTTGCGACACTAGGAAAATGATGAATTGTAATTTGCTCGCACAGGGAAAAATCACGACTGTTTGATCAATGTTGCACAATCTTCGTTCGAACAACCGCCAGGTGCATGTTTTACGAGGGGTAAACCGACACGACTACCCCATTCAACCTTTCGTTAGGTCATTGTTCCGGAAAGATAAAGAGGCAGATGGATGATGGGAGTAACGAGGGGTGGATTTTTGTCATCGAAAAATCGACTTACCTTCGAATTTTATCACTCGCGATAATTGTGCTGCTGATTCGGTTAGTCGAACGCTGACCACATGACAAATAGCGCACGAACCGAGGTGTGTCGATGGAGGAACGTTAACGTTCAAACTGACCTTCGTCTTCTTGCCATAGTGCGAGAGGGACCAGTGAAAGTACAACGATTCGACCAACCGACTGTGGTAATTCCGTCAATTATTAACGTTTTCTTGCTCGGTTAGTTTGAATTCAATTAAAGGCGCCTGCGCAATGTCACGATTTATCTTTATTAATTCTCATCAGGATATGACAGGATACATAGCTTCGCGCGTCAAACCGCAATCTCTGTTTTTTTCTCTCGTTATCCTCATGTATCCTTTCTCCCCCCACCCGGTGCCGTGAGAGCTTTTCAGAATATAATACTTTTTGCCTTCATCTTCACCGTACCCCACAATTAAAAGCTGGTGATTGAAGAATTGCTTGCTATTTTTACAAGTAAGATCCACAAATATTCCTGATTCGTAAATGTCGTAATTGTCAGATGCGTGCATCGATGCTGACACTGGACCAACATGAACAAGAGCTTCCCGCAACGCTCTTCGATTACCTCTTTCTATAACGACGTGATCACTTATTTTAGTAACAATTTTATCTTCATCTAGACTACAAGTTGTTTCTTGTTCCACGTAAGGATAATGGTCACGTTTCATGATGCCATGCTTCTTAACGTAATTGAAACTCACTTCCACGTCACCTGGGGGGCAGAAGGTTTTATTTGTACCCGAGGAAGAACAATCTAACAACTGCTGGGCACTGAGGGACACTAGTTTTCCAGTTTTGTTCATTACTTGCCCTTCTATGGAACCAACCTGAAATTCAGTTGTCAAGTTACCTGAATAGTGAGGTTAGGTACTTACGGTGGCAAAGGCCCAGCAACTATTACAAAGGCCCTGATCTTCAACTTCAGTCACATAACCTTGGTCTCTCCAATCTACGCGCGATGGCAAGTCGTCGTCGTGTCCTATAACTCTGTAGATTGTTCCATTAATTCTGGGCTTGTTCATGTAACTATTCCTTTTATATTCCCTGCGTTCTTCCTTGCTCCAGTCACTGAATTTGTTTATACCAGCTTTGTACGATACTTCGCCTTTGTTGTAAAGTATGTTGTGACGTTCAATCGTATCGACGTTTTCTTTGAATATGGTTAAGCGTTTCTGGTACTCTTCACGGGTGTTATAGGTTTTACCAAATTTTACCTAAATGTTACTACTTTATTGTGAAGCTTCACGGGCAGTTCTTACCTGGAATTCGTTCCATTGATTGAGAACGTAATCATCGTTAATTGCTTGGACAAGAAGCGACTTGGCTAACAAGATGAAGCAAAAATTGATCATACTTGGTTGATAACTGCGATTCAATTAATAGTTAACGGATGTATCAAATATTTATATAGATAAAGATGATCTTTAGTAGAAAACCGGTTGTTCAATGTTCAAGTACCACTAATAGTTGTATCAAACATTTGCATAGATGAGAAAAATTTTTATCTCCTAATTTACTGGGGCTTATGAAATCCGGCTTGTGAAGTACTTTATTTTGTACAAACTTATCTGCTTAGCACAAAATCCGAAAATTTTCTAAAATCTGAAATTGTTCATTCAATCAAACATTTCGGATGGTGATAAAAAACAAGAACTGAAATGTTATTTTTTATATAATAAATTACAATCATCATTTTTCTTGTGTAACTGTTATATTAGAGGATACCCAGCTGCAACACTCAAGCCGCAATCCTTCTTTTTTTAATTTCGACAATTATTAACGTTTTCTTGCTCGGTTAGTTTGAATTCAATTAAAGGCGCCTGCGCAATGTCGCGATTTATTTTTATTAATTCTCATCATTATATGACAGGATACAAAGCTTCGCGCGTCAAACCGCAATCTCTGTTTTTTTCTCTCGTTATCCTCATGTATCCTTTCTCCCCCCACCCGGTGCCGTGAGAGCTTTTCAGAATATAATACTTTTTGCCTTCATCTTCACCGTACCCCACAATTAAAAGCTGGTGATTGAAGAATTGCTTGCTATTTTTACAAGTAGGATCCACAAATATTCCTGATTCGTAAATGTCGTAATTGTCAGATGCGTGCATCGATGCTGACACTGGACCAACATGAACAAGAGCTTCCCGCAACGCTCTTCGATTACCTCTTTCTATAATGACGTAATCACTTATTTTAGTAACAATTCTATCTTCATCCAGACTACAGGTTGTTTCTTGTCCAACGTAAGGATAATGGTCACGTTTCATGATGCCATGCTTTTTAACGTAATCGAAACTAACTTCCACGTCACCTGAAGGGCACAAGGTTTTATTTGTACCCGAGGAAGAACAATCTAGCAACTGCTGGGCACTGAGGGACACTAGTTTTCCAGTTTTGTTCATTAATTGCCCTTCTATGGAACCAACCTGAAATTCAGTTGTCAAGTTACCTGAATAGTGAGGTTAGGTACTTACGGTCGCAAAGGCCCAGCAACTATTGCAATTGCCCTGATCTTCGACTTCAGTCACATAACCTTGGTCTCTCCAATCCACGCGCGATGGCAACTCGTCGTCGTGTCCTATAACTCTGTAGATTGTTCCATTAATTCTGGGCTTGTTCATGTAACTATTCCTTTTATATTCCCTGCGTTCTTCCTTGCTCCAGTCACTGAATTTGTTTATACCAGCTTTGTACGATACTTCGCCTTTGTTGTAAAGTATGTTGTGACGTTCAATCGTATCGACGTTTTCTTTGAATATGGTTAAGCGTTTCTGGTACTCTTCACGGGTGTTATAGGTTTTACCAAATTTTACCTAAATGTTACTACTTTATTGTGAAGCTTCACGGGCAGTTCTTACCTGGAATTCGTTCCATTGATTGAGAACGTAATCATCGTTAATTGCTTGGACAAGAAGCGACTTGGCTAACAAGATGAAGCAAAAATTGATCATACTTGGTTGATAACTGCGATTCAATTAATAGTTAACGGATGTATCAAATATTTATATAGATAAAGATGATCTTTAGTAGAAAACCGGTTGTTCAATGTTCAAGTACCACTAATAGTTGTATCAAACATTTGCATAGATGAGAAAAATTTTTATCTCCTAATTTACTGGGGCTTATGAAATCCGGCTTGTGAAGTACTTTATTTTGTACAAACTTATCTGCTTAGCACAAAATCCGAAAATTTTCTAAAATCTGAAATTGTTCATTCAATCAAACATTTCGGATGGTGATAAAAAACAAGAACTGAAATGTTATTTTTTATATAATAAATTACAATCATCATTTTTCTTGTGTAACTGTTATATTAGAGGATACCCAGCTGCAACACTCAAGCCGCAATCCTTCTTTTTTTAATTTCGACAATTATTAACGTTTTCTTGCTCGGTTAGTTTGAATTCAATTAAAGGCGCCTGCGCAATGTCGCGATTTATTTTTATTAATTCTCATCATTATATGACAGGATACAAAGCTTCGCGCGTCAAACCGCAATCTCTGTTTTTTTCTCTCGTTATCCTCATGTATCCTTTCTCCCCCCACCCGGTGCCGTGAGAGCTTTTCAGAATATAATACTTTTTGCCTTCATCTTCACCGTACCCCACAATTAAAAGCTGGTGATTGAAGAATTGCTTGCTATTTTTACAAGTAGGATCCACAAATATTCCTGATTCGTAAATGTCGTAATTGTCAGATGCGTGCATCGATGCTGACACTGGACCAACATGAACAAGAGCTTCCCGCAACGCTCTTCGATTACCTCTTTCTATAATGACGTAATCACTCATTTTAGTAACAATTCTATCTTCATCCAGACTACAGGTTGTTTCTTGTCCAACGTAAGGATAATGGTCACGTTTCATGATGCCATGCGTTTTAACGTAATCGAAACTAACTTCCACGTCACCTGAAGGGCACAAGGTTTTATTTGTACCCGAGGAAGAACAATCTAGCAACTGCTGGGCACTGAGGGACACTAGTTTTCCAGTTTTGTTCATTAATTGCCCTTCTATGGAACCAACCTGAAATTCAGTTGTCAAGTTACCTGAATAGTGAGGTTAGGTACTTACGGTCGCAAAGGCCCAGCAACTATTGCAATTGCCCTGATCTTCGACTTCAGTCACATAACCTTGGTCTCTCCAATCCACGCGCGATGGCAACTCGTCGTCGTGTCCTATAACTCTGTAGATTGTTCCATTAATTCTGGGCTTGTTCATGTAACTATTCCTTTTATATTCCCTGCGTTCTTCCTTGCTCCAGTCGCTGAATTTGTTTATACCAGCTTTGTACGATACTTCGCCTTTGTTGTAAAGTATGTTGTGACGTTCAATCGTTTCGACGTTTTCTTTGAATATGGTTAAGCGTTTCTGGTACTCTTCAGGGGTGTTATAGGTTTTACCAAATTTTACCTAAATGTTACTACTTTATTGTGAAGCTTCACGGGCAGTTCTTACCTGGAATTCGTTCCATTGATTGAGAAAGTAATCATCGTTAATTGCTTGGACAAGAAGCGACTTGGCTAACAAGATGAAGCAAAAATTGATCATACTTGGTTGATAACTGCGATTCAATTAATAGTTAACGGATGTATCAAATATTTATATAGATCAAGATGATCTTTAGTAGAAAACCGGTTGTTCAATGTTCAAGTACCACTAATAGTTAATAGATGTATCAAACATTTGCATAGATGAGAAAAATTTTTATCTCCTAATTTACTGGGGCCTATGAGATCCGGCTTGTGAAGTACTTTATTTTGTACAAACTAATCTGCTTAGCACAAATTCCGAACAATTTCTAAAATCTGAAATTGTTCATTCAATCAAACATTTCGGATGGTGATAAAAAACAAGCACTAAAATGTTATTTTTTATTTAATAAATTACAATTATCATTTTTCTTGTGCAATTGTTATATTAGAGGATACCCAGCTGCAACACTCAAGCCGCAATCCTTCTTTTTTTCCGCTGTTATCCTCATGAACCCCTTTTCGCCCCAACCGGTACCATAGGAGTTCTTCAGAATGTAATATTTCTTGCCTTCATCTACGCCATACCCCACGATGACGGTCGCATGATTGAAATATTCGAATGTAGATTTACAAGTAGGATCCACGAAAATTCCTCCGCTGTAAAAATCGAAATCGTGCGATGCATGGAACGACGCCAAGATTGGTCCAACGTTATTAACAGCTTCCCTCAACATTCTTCGATGTTCGCTTGGTATGTCGACGAATTCACTCAACTTGGTAACAATTTTATATTCATCTAGCCTACAAGTGGATTTCTTTTCCTCGTAAGGATAATGTTTACGTTCCATGATACCATTCGTTTTAATGTATTCGAGAGACATTGCCGCGTTACCTGTCACACAGTTATCGCCCGGATCTACGCAATCTAGCAACTGTTGGGCACTGAGGGAGACTAGTTTTCCAGTTTTGTTAAATAATTGTCCTTCTAAGACACCAACCTGAAATCTTTCTGTTGTTTACTACTCGCAAAGTGATTTTACTTACAGCAGCAAAAGCCCAGCAACTATTACACTCCCCCTGATCCTCCACTTCAGTGACGAAGCCTTCTTCTCTCCAATCTTTGCGCGATGGTAACTTGTTTCCTTGAACTTTGTACATTGTTGAGTTGATTCGTGGTTTTTTCATATAACTTATTCTTTTGTATTCATTGCGTTCTTCCTTGCTCCAATCAGCGAACTTGTTTATACCAGCTTGGTAAGATACTTCACCTTTTTTGTAGCGCATATTGTGACGTTCGATCGTCTCTACATTTTCTTTGAAAATGTTGAAGCGTTTCTGGTACTCTTTAGGGGTTGTATAGGTTTTACCAAATTTCAGCTAAATCAATCGTTGCTACTTTATTGCGAAGGTTCACGAACAGTTCTTACCTGGAACTCATTCCACTGGTCTAGAAAGTGATCATCATTATTTGCTTGCACAGCAAGCACTGTGGTTAACACTAGAGAATAGAGAAGAAAACAATTGAACATATTTAATAGATAGATAAGACTAAACTAATAGTTAACGGATGTATCAAATCTTTATATAGATCAAGCAGATTATTATCTTCTGACTTCTTGAGATGAAACAAGTGTGTCAAGAACGTCAGATCCGTTTACGAACTGCGAAGTGGCCTCCTACTAAAACATAATGTTCAACGTTCAAGTACCAAACGAGGCTGATTTTTGATTATTTGTGAGATTAAATAAATCTAAACAAATTGCTTTATATCTAGAAATCTATCGTAGAAATTTTTAAAGGAGAGTATTGCGTTTCTCGAATTTTTCCAGGATATTCGATGGTAACCTCGCAAAATGCTAAATAATTTTCCATGAATTGTTTGAAAAGATAGACAAAAATAAAAAGAAAAGTGCATTTCTTCTTTCTTTTACTTTCCAAAAATCATTCTGTAATCTGATTCTTTACAGCTTTGCTGATTCAACAAACAAAATGTCTTATTCCATGAAATATAGTTTTCTGACACACTTGCATTTTGGTTGAGAATTGATTAAAATCTTCATTGAAAACGGAAACATATATACATGAATCGGATATAGAAAATCTGCAGAAACAGAAAAAACTCTATACCATGACGAACGCAGATAACTGTTTCATTATATAATTCAGTTAATTATCTATGCTCTCACTGAGATATATATATATATAAACAAAGACAGTAATTAATACGATCATGAAAAAATAGCGCATGCGTGGATTTGTTTATTAGCTAATCCATTCATATCAAGTAGTTAATACAATTTGTTTTTAATAAACGATTGATATATTCGAAGGGTTACAAATATATGTATATATTATATATTACATCTATCGTTTCTGTTACATTATTTTTATATTACAGGATATCCAGTTGCAAACGTCAAGCCACAATTTCCATTTTTCTCCACCGTCATCCTCATGTATCCTTTTTCCCCCCATCCGGTACCATAGGAATTCTTCAAAATGAAGTATTTTCTGCCTTCGTCTTCACCGTACCCCACAATCACAACCCCATGATTGAAAGATTTTATCTCAGGTTTGCAAGTACGATCTTCAAAAATTCCTGTTTTGTAAGAATCAAAATTATCCGTTGCGTGGAACATTGCTACGACTGGTCCAACATTAACCAGAGCTTCGCGCAACGCTCTACGATTTCCTCTTGGTATTTGAACGTAATCACTTAATTTAGTGACAATTTTAGTTTCATCTAATCTGCAATACGATTTTTTTGCCTCGTAAGGATATTGAGCACGTTGCATGATACCATTCGTTTTGACATACTCGAAACAAACATATGGGTCACCTCCTGTACAATCGTTATCTGAAGTTGTACAATCTAATAACTGTTGGGCACTAAGGGAGATTAGTTTTCCAGTTTTTTTCATTAATTGTCCTTCTATGCTACCAACCTGAAATTTATGATATTTAACCGCTTTCTAAAGATTTATATGTTACTTACGGTAACAAAAGCCCAGCAACTGTTACATATATCCTGAGCCTCGACTTCAGTTACGAAGCCTTTATCTCTCCAATCTATGCGGGATGGTAAGTCGTTTCCTATAAATTTGTACATTGTTGCGTTAATTCTTGGTTTTTTGTTAAAACTATTCCATTTGTAGTCCCTGCGTTCGTCCTTGCTCCAGTCACTGAATTTGTTTATACCAGCTTGGTACGATACTTCACCTTTTTTGTAGCGTATGTTGTGACGTTCAATCGTCTCTACATTTTCTTTGAAAATGTTGAAGCGTTTCTGGTACTCTTTAGGGGTTGTATAGGTTTTACCAAATTTCAGCTAAATCAATCGTTGCTACTTTATTGCGAAGGTTCCCACAAAGTTCTTACCTGGAATTCATTCCATTGGTCTAGAAAGTGATCATCATTAATTGCTTGCACAGCAAGCAATGTGTTTAACAAGAGAAGGAAACAATTGAACATATTTAATAGATAAATGCGACTAAACTAATAGTTAACGGATGTATTAAATCTTTATATAGATGAAGCAGATTATTATCTTCTGACTTCTTGAGATGCTTAATATCTTGTGAGCTACTTAAATTTTGTACAATCTAATCCGATTGTTGTTTAGCATACGAGCAAAAACTTTCAAAAAGTGCGACGTATGTTTCGATTTGTGAAACAAGTGTGTACAAACGTCAGATCCGTTGAAGAACTGTGACATGGTCTCCGACTAAAACAGGATGTTCAACGTTCAAGTACCACACAAGGCTGATTATTGATGATTTGTGAGATTAGATAAATCTAAACAAATTTTTTATATCTATAAATCTATCCTAGAAATGTTTGAAGGAGAGTATTGCGTTTCTTGAATTTTTCCAGGATATTCGATGGTAACCTCGCAACATGCTAAATAATTTTTCATGAATTGTTTAAAAAGATAGACAAAAATAAAAAGAAAAGTGCATTTCTTCTTTCTTTTATTTTACAAAAATCATTCTGTAATCTGATTCTTTACAGCTTTGCTGATTGAACAAACAAGATGTCTCCATGTCCATTATTCCATGAAATATTGTTTTCTGAAACACTTGCATTTTGGTTGAGAATTGATTAAAATCTTCAATGGAAACGGAACCATATATACATGAATCGGATATAGAAAATCTGCAGAAACAGAAATAACTCTATACCATGACGAACACAGATAACTGTTTCATTATATAATTCAGTTAATTATCTATGCTCTCACTGAGATGTATATATAAACAAAGACAGTCATTAATACGATCATGAAAAAATAGCGCATGCGTGGATTTGTTTATTAGCTAATCCATTCATATCAAGTAGTTAATACAATTTGTTTTTAATGAACGATTGATATATTCGGAGGTTACAAATATATGTATATATTATATATTACAACTATCGTTTTTGTTACATTATTTTTATATTACAGGATATCAAGTTGCAAACGTCAAGCCACAATTTCCATTTTCCTCCACCGTCATCCTCATGTATCCTTTTTCCCCCCATCCGGTACCATAGGAATTCTTCAAAATGAAGTATTTTCTGCCTTCGTCTTCACCGTACCCCACAATTACAACCCCATGATTGAAAGATTTTATCTCAGATTTGCAAGTACGATCTTCAAAAATTCCTGTTTTGTGAGAATCAAAATTCTGTGTTGCGTGGAACATTTCAAGAAGATTATTGCATTTCTCGAATTTTTCCAAGATATTCGATGAATGCTGAACCCAAAGTTTGAAAAAAAAACAATAAAATTTTTAGAAGAACAGAAAAAAATGAAAAGAAAAATTCATTTTGCTCGTGAAAAGTTCTCTAGTTTCATTCTTTATAGCTTTGCTGATCGTAGAAACAAGACGTCTACGATTTGCTCACGAGAAAAAAAACATCGTAAACATTATGTAGCAGTGTTTTATTGTGTTCCGACATTATTCGATGAAATACAATTTTCTGATTTCAACGATACCTCACACTTGAATTTTGATTGAGAATTGATTAAAATACTCACTAAAAACATATTAAACGTGACTGGAAAACAGAAAACCTGCTTGCAGAAACAGAAATGTGGTGAATACAGATAACTGTTTTATTATATATTCATCTATGTTCTCATTGATATGTATGTATAAACAAAGGATCATACTCCATAATTCTTTTGATTCGAGCCGTAGTTACGATTTATGAAGGCCAATAATCGAATGATTGATTTGAATAATAACTGAAAATACATTATAGATTTTCTATGTTTGCAGAAACATAAATTCAATGACGTGATCAACATGGACATAATTGTTCTTCCATCTATACAAATAAGTTTTCTATGTTCGCGTTGTGATACTGCAATCATAAACATAGAAACATAGATACGATATCTATTGACATAACCATGAAAATATGTATGTAGTTCACACGTTTCAAATACTTGACTTAATGAATATTGTGTCGTTAACGATCTGTGTTGAATTGGCGACCGTTTAATTTGTGATCATAATGCAGTTCATAAAAATGTAATGTTTTATTACAAATTACAATTGAATAATGACAACAAATTTCCCCCCACACACCTCCAAATCCCAAAACCAACATTGTGATAGATCGAATTGTATGATTCAAAGTAATAACCGCCGCAGGTCGATGACATCATCAATTTCACGATAACGACGCGACAAATTAAAGTCAAATCGAGTTGATGAGTCATCACGATGACTCCGGAATGTCAATGAGGAAATTCGTGCGTTTCTAGGTTTTCCCCCTCGCGCGGTACGATGGTCCGAGGGAATTTCAATTTGGGACATGTTGATTGCGTTTATTTTTAATAATTAGTCGTCGTACTCGGAATCGTAGCTGTTGGTTCCTTGCGATGTACACAGAGAAACGGTGCCCGAATACACGTCGCTGGATGCCGTGGATGGGCTTTCACGGAAAACAGGTGTATTTGAGTCGTTGCTTTGCTTCAGGCAGGTATTGCTTTCGAAAATAGCTCGCAATACTTTAATGCTTTGCATTTCGTTTTTGGGGGGCGACTCCGTCAACTCTGTAGTATTGTCGAAATTTTTTTTCAACTCAACAATGCTATGCCTCTTACCGGCGACGTCTTCGGTTTTTTGGATAACTGAAGTGTCCTGTCTGTCGTTTAGGTCTTCGAAATTTTTTTTCAATTCGCCGACGCTCTGCCAAATTTCTGTAATATCTTCCTCTAATGTTGCATTTCTTGGCGTTGTTACAGGTTGAGGAACTTCGTAAGTTTTCTTCAATTCACCAACGCTTCGCCATTCGTCTATAACACTTTCATCCAGTTTGTTAATAGCTGAACTGCTAACGGTTCGCTCGATGTTGCTGTTTTTTCTTGTTGTTATCTCGGGGTTGCTTATTGTTCTTTCCAACTGTTTGTTGGTGTTATCATCTTTTCCGATGTGTTGACAAACCCCGTTGCTGTTTTCAACGACAAAGTGATGCGATTTGAAGTTTGCCATTGGGTTACTTCGGGGGTGATCGGTTGGTTCGGTTGCAATCGGTGATCGTTGCGTGTTGCCGAAAGCACCGAACCTACCGAATAGCGTTGAGAATGGTTTGTACTTGAAATCGTCAGTTTCAGGTAGCTTGCTTGATAATTGTTCCAATCCATTCAACGTTATCTTCAGTAATTTCCGCCTGTCATCTACATCCTCGATATCTATTATCTTATTTATTAAATCGACAATATTCTCCTGTATTTTTAAATGATTTTGTTTGTCGTATTCGCGGTAATCGTCTAACGTTTTCTTGAAGACAGAAATAATTCCTTCGATATTTTCGACGGTGGAATTTCGTCTCGTTCGTAGTGTGGATAAATTCGGGTACGACTTTGATTTATTCAACTTGTTATCGCCCTTTCGATTGTTTTCAAAGAGTTGTATCATATCACGAACGCTACACATTTTTCTTGAAACAAAAGTAAGTTAGCAGAAATGTTCGAAAAAAAATTGTAACTTACAACGAACGAATTTGGTCGTCCACGTTTATTAGCACTATTGTTTCTGACAATCTTATCCAGTATCTCACCAACGTTATCTGAATGTATAACCAATCATGTTAATAACGGATTATGTTTGATAAATTAAACGATATTCAAATAAAATTCCATTTATACAAACAGATATCACATATGTATATAAATAACTGTTTACGGTATTTTACGTACATCTACCCTGCGCTCCGCGTTTCAATCTTTTATCCTTCGCTAAATCTCACGTCTAACTTGACCATACTCGATATCTAACTTGAAATTAAATTCGTTGTATTAGAAAATATTTAGTCATAATCTTTGTGCGGACGGGCCAAATTATTTTTAACAAAAAAATATATTTGAAACTGACAATTCAAGTTGACACGTGTTCTCCTCACTGCCTTCTTGTCCTAATATACACAGAACATATAATTGAAAAGAAACGGCACTCCTATACAAATCGTCGTTCCCTTATTTTGGCACGCACAGAACACGAATTTGACAGTTAAAAGCTGGGTACATCTGTCTTGCCAATATGATAAAATTTAATAATTCGTGAAAGTGATAATTACGTTATTCGGCATTTTACGTTCTAATACAGTCAGAAACTAATATACCCGAGTGCTATTAATTAATGCTACGCACCTAACTCGCGAAATTCGGAATATATTAACTAATTATTTTTTGTTAGGTTGGTTCAACTGAAGCTTCTGGATAACTTTTTTGCCCTCATTCTGGCTTAATAACGTATATTTGAGCTCAGAATTTTCATAATAGCTTCAAAAAGTGAAGATTCATCATATTTTATATCCATTTTGGTGATTTGCGACGAAAATTCTGATTACAAAATATGCACATAACCTCAAATAATAAAAGATTGTCTTCCTGTTCAATCGAATTGCTTCGCTTTTTAGGTTACTGGCTAGCAGAAAGAGTAAACCGAAACTGAGATATCATTCTTTTTGTCAAAAAAATGAACACAAAACAGTTATTTTTTATGTTAAGTGTTTAGTGCTACATTATTCCACCAGAATCAGCTTCTAGAAAACGTTTCACTGCAGTTGGACTCCCGGTTTAAACATGTAATTACCGCACATCGACGACGACCCTTTTTTTCTGCTCCATTTTGAAATCCAATGATCGAATAATTCAATAGTCTCTAATTACTCAATCTTCCACGAATTCGTTTAACATTTAACTACAATGAGCACTTTATACCAAAATACCACTTTAGAATTATGTACTATGAACGATCAATTATTAGAAAAACATCTAATTGTAAGTTTTGTAATCCAAAAAATATCCACTTCAAATAATCAACGTCTTTTATAACGGCGTCAATTTAAAACTGGAGTTGACGGTTGACGTTTTATTCTTATGTCTGTGGTTCCACGAATAACACAGACTTGACAATTCAATACATTTTAACTTTATGAGGTTGGCACAGACTTGAAAATTTAATATTTTTTAACTTCAAAAGGTTGGCAATACCAACGTACCCAGGTCCAAATAACGGTCTGACCTTGGCTATGGAGTGTCGTACCCTTGCTAATATATACATATATCCCTCTAACTGGAATGAATTCTGTAACTCAAAGAGGTGAAATTTAAAAAAATTATCCTTATACACATTCATTGTAACCTTTTTCAGACTTCATTCTGAGGGTATCTATTTCTCCGTATACCAACCCCCTGGGGGTGAAACCACCCCTAACTTTTTTCTTTAAATATAAGGGTAGGTCAAGTGACACGTCTTTGAAAAGCTTATGTGAAAAGTAATACAACACACTACTTATTTGCTCAGTTATTTCCGAAACTAAGTAAAAAGAACTGAAAAATACAACAACTTGCGTTCGCTCAATGCGAGTTACGACCATATCTGAATGACCGGTAGCAAAAAATGTACTAAACGGATAACGTGCATTTAATATCGCAGAAAGTCTAATCTTATCATTGATGAAAAAACTTTTTCATCTTCTCTGTTTTAGATCCGATTATCAGTTGTGTGGTAGATTTGTTACACCGCCAACGTTGGTAAATTTTGATTAATTGTTCCTTGCAATTCTCTTTGCTCGTTTATTCAAAAAGTACTTAGTTTCTCTATCTCTAGTGACTCTAGTGAAGTGTTCCAATCTTTACATTATCCTAGTAAATAATTTAACATGCGTCACTTAACGGAAGCCCTTCGCATTGAAATATTAATGATGATTGGATACGGTGAACGAAATCGCACTCAAGCTGAGGTAGCTGAATTATTTCCAGCAAATCATCCCGATTTGCCGCGTCTTTCTCGAGGCACAGTTAGCAAAATAGAAAAGCGCGATAGAGAGTTCGGTTCTGTAAGGGACGTGCCAAGAGAAAGAACGCCTGTAGTGAACGACAATACTAAACGTAACGTTTTGTTGGCTCTCCAAGAAAACCCCATAAATCCAGCCCGGCAATTGGCTCTCGATAACGAGATCAGTCATCAAGATTTTGAAAACTGCAAAGATGAACCCTTACAAGATGCAGATTCTTCAAGAGTTGACTGATGAAGATCCAGATCGCCGAAATGAGTTTTGTGAGCAAATGATGGACTTCATTGACCGTGATCAGATGCAACTGAAGTGGATACTCTTTTCGGATAAATGCACGTTTACTTTGCATGGTGAAGTGAATCATCATAACTGCCGTTATTGGACTGATAACAACGAGAAACCCACACCCAACGTCCACAAAAATTAAATGTATGGGCTGGGATTATTGGAGACCAAGTTGTCGGACCTTTTTTTATAGATAATAATCTTGATGGCCATCATATCTTTCACTGCTCCGGGATGAGCTCGTCCCACATTTGCGTCATCAATTTCCAACCGCAAATCAAAATGAATTTGACAACAGAATTTGGTACCAACAAGACGGCGCTCCAGCGCACTATGCATTGCCAGTTCGCAACTACTTAGATCAAATATTTCCAAATAGGTGGATTGGTCGAAGAGGTGCACTTGAATGGCCTCCAAGATCCCCGGATCTCAATCCTATGGACTTTTTCTTTTGGGGATATTTAAAAAACAAGGTTTATGTTACACCACCAACCAATCTTCAGGATTTGAGGGACAGAATTACCCTTGAAGTTAGAAATATTTCACCCGAAGTATTTCGAAACGTTAGAAATGAGTTTTACGACAGATTGGCTTTTTGCCAAGAAAGAAATGGGCATCATTTTGAACACATTCGTTAGAATATGAGTGCACTCCATTGGCATATCCTCTTTTTGAAGAAAAAATAATTAAATTGTCGGTTACTTTCCAAAAGTTTGGGAAATGAAACTTTCTTTGACAAGAAAATAAGTGTATTTGTTCATTATCTTAAAAGTTGATTTTAATAAGATATGTTCAGAATTTTTCACCAAATAAATAGTATATCGTATTCCTTTTCACATAAGCTTTTCAAAGACGTGTCACTTGACCTACCCTTATATTCAGAAAAAAGTTAGGGGTTTGTATATGGAAAAATTGTTACCCTCAGAATGAAGCTTGGAAAAAGTTACAATAAATGTGTATGAAGATAATTTTTCTGAATTCCACCCTTTAAGTTACGGAATTTATTCCAGTTAGAGGGACCACGCTGTATACGTCGAGTGTATACAACGAAATAACAATAATTACAAACCTTTTCCGTAATCGCCGCGCTGTAAACCGTCAACGTATTGTCACGATTCTGCGCTGTTCACAAAATGCGCTTCATTTAATGAACAGCGCAGAATCGTGGCCGAATAACAATGTATCGAATAAATAAAGCGACGTCGTCTAAATAAATCTTTATTTATACAAACAAATATGTAGTACAATTCCAGACCTCTACTAAACATTTACAGCAATGGGAAACAAGGGACCAAATGCCCAAACCTAATAACTAACTATTATATAAATAAATAACAAAGTTTGGACAGATGTTCCAACAGGATCCAATGAAGGAATCCTGTGATTGCGGCTAGGCAATCGCCTGTCATAAGCCACATTTTGTCAATAAATTGGCAGGGAACTGAAGGCCCAACAGCATATACGGTTAGTTACATATCAAGTCGGAATTTTGCTGTGACAGAACATCACCTGTCTTTCGCACATTGAAAAGACAGGGGGCGTTTCAGTCCAACAGTGTTACACTGTGACGTTGATCGCCTGCCCTACAATAATTTCACGTGACCAAAATCGCACTATTACAATAACCAATAGCATGTTCTATGCACAAACTTCGAACTTGATTGGAACCATCAAGTGATTACAACTCGATCCCGCCTTTTTTTTGTATATTATGAATGAAAGAGCGATTACACCAGACACCAGTGAAAAAAAAGTAGTAGAAGCTTTCGTACCATCGTCAAACCGGCGTGAAAACTAATCCGACGAAAAATAAAAACAAGGAGGATATTCCGTTAGTTATGCAAGTATATCTACGTTGACCTACCTTTCGAACGACCGAAAACAAAATAACGCCCGGGGCGACTCGAGACTCGAATTTATTTACAAAACATCTTACCTTCGAAATTTTCAATTAAATAATTTAAACGAGCCGACAAATAATGGAGGGAAGCTCGAGAGACGATTTTTCCTTTAAGCCACATACTTATCTTAACGACGTTAATTTACCACGATGGACTAAATCCACACGACGCAATGCGGAAAATAAAAAAAAATAAAAATCACTGACCTTAGAAAACGTCGAAATAAGGAAGGATCGGAAACCGATGGAGGAAAAAAAAAAGAAAGTAAAAATGATTCGTACATACCGATTCGGCTGATATATACGCACACGCATAACAAACAACCCTGTCGGAGAAAATAATTAACGTGAACAAAACGTGTCGTGTGTAGGCTTATTTTTCGAATGATAATAATAAAAAAAAAATTGTTTAGACTTGCGGTTGGTAAACCAAATAGATCGGGGATCATCTGAACCTGGGTTGCATCAGTACCGGCCCGGCTGGGAACATCGGGGCGCCGTACATCATCCCGTGCGGCATACTGATCATACCTAAAGACAAGTGGAAAAAAATGATATTAGTACGGTGCTGGCAGCTGAAAAACAAATTGTGGTGTGTACACCACGAAAAACACGTCGAAAAATGGAAGAAAGTGCTGGTGGTGACCTAATCGGTTTTCCAAATTACCTGATTAAAAAAAAAATTAAAAAGGGGGGGACAGACGTGTTGTCCGTGGTTCGATGCAGACTCCTACTAGACGACGAACCGGCGAAGATTTCAGTAAATACCACCACCTCTACTGTCGGATGCGCGGACCGACCACGAAACCGTCAGACGCTTGCGCCTTAGGGTTTTCCGGGCCCTAAATTCGTACTGCGCACGCGTCTGATTGATTTCGACCATCATCTACGCCGGTTCCTCGTCCAAACCGACGTTTTGAATATTGTCACTTTGCGGCTCGTTGCGCTTCAATTCGATAAACGAGAAAAAAAAAGGCTAACGAAAAATACTTACCTGACAAACGCAAAACGTTTGGCGTACCAAAACAGGAGGAAAAAAAATAATAACGGAAAAGTTTCGGTATGTGGAATTTGAAGCCTAGCATGAGACACACAGCTAATTCGTATAATACTACGGAAAAAACCACACAATTAATCCAGTGTTTTCTTATTTCATCTAATGTCAAACTAGTGTCGTCTAAAGTTACGAAAGCGGCCCAAGTTTTCGCACGATCCCCCGTTTGTGACATTTTCGAAGCGCGAAAACTCGAGCGCTTTCTCCGCCGTCGTGATTTCTAGAGAACGAAAAAAGGAAAAATTTAGGTCGTAACGAAATGACAATATTCAATTTATTGCTCTGGAAATCTCAGTTGGGTGGAAAAACAACCAAAAATAAATTAAAATCAAAGAAAAACGGATGTTCAGTCTCAAAATAATAAAATCGAATAATGCAATTAAATGACAGTAAAAACCACTGGCAAAAAACTAAGCGAGTGACAGATATATATGTAATATATATACTTAATATATATATTGAAATGCAAACATGCCAACACATATGCGTGAATGTTAATTATTAGTACCTGGGGGGGGGGCGATTGCCGTTTTTTTCCGTCCCTCTCCGTTTCGTAAATCACCCCGTCCGGATTAAAAATACATGTTTTATCGATGACGTAACACTACGAAATTCGTTGGACAGTTGAAAGCGCGTCCGACGAAATTTCCTCTCGCACGAAAAAATTTCGACCGACTACTAAACAATTCTGCGCTACTACCGCGTTTAGTTTAAAATTACTTTTCTTTGTCCACGTTCTCGACTACTAACTACGACACTGTCGGGAGTCGTTTCGACTGTTTCGGAGGGGGTTCGTTTGCGTGAGCCGCGGTACCGCTTACGTACCTGGGGGCATTCCGATGGGCGGCGGCCGGACGAGGTGTCCGCCGATGATGGCCGTCGGGGGGCCGTGCAACATGTGCGGCCGCATCGGCGACATAATCGGACCACCGCCGGTCGGTATCATCATCGGGGGGCCGGTCACGCGCACCTGCTGTCCGAAACGTTGCAGCATCGCCGCCTGCTGGTTGATCGCGTCGATCTGTTTGGCCTGTTGCTGCGCGGCCGCCTGCTGCGCAGCCGACACCGCTATCGCCAGCTAAAACATAAACGTTGTATATTTCGTGTAGTTTGTATCGAAACTCGTACATTAGTAGCTGCGGTGTTCGAACTCGACGCTGTCTCCTCTTTGCTAGTCGTTGTTTTGGTGTATTTTAACCTCCTAGCTCGGATTTCCTCTAACGAAATATCTTCGGCCGGATGTATGATCTTACTACCACCACCGGTGCTGGCGATTAATGGTACTTTATCGCTTTGTCCGGGCGTTGAGGAACCCGACGGCGCCGCCCCTGAGGACGACGACTGGTTCGTCGTTGGGGGCGCGCTTATTGTGGCACCGGAGAACGAGGAACCTACAACTAGTGTTCTTATTATTATTCAAAGGGAAAAGTTAGGTTACCTTGCGAGATCGGTTTGAAATCGGCGCCCACGATTGAGGCGCTCGGCGACGACGTCGGTATGGCACTGGGAAACAGGGGCTTGGCGGGACCGGGCTGCCCCTGCATCATCATGTGCGGCGGCAACATGGGCATCCTGTAAAAACTCCTAATCAGACGCGGAACTATAAGTCAGCTAAATGATCCGTACTCACCCGGGGTGCATGAAAGGGGGCATGGCCATCATGTGCCCCATCGCCATACCGGGCTGGATTCCGTGCGCCGCCGCCATCATCTGCGGCATCATCCCGGGGTGCTGGGGACCGGTGCCCAATAATCCCTCCGGTTTCATTTTCTTCGGAGAAGGTTCGTCGTCCGAACCCGAATCGTTACCGCCCTGTCCCTGTCTTTGTCGCTCATGTTCTTTTAGATCAGCCGCTGGAATTCCTGTTCGAAGAAATGACGTCATGAAATCAAGTGTCATTCTTAAAACGTAAACATCTCTACATGAATTCTATGAAGTCAACAGTCACAGATTTTATATAACGTCAATGTTGTTACAACTCACCTTCCATCCCGTAAATTTCTATTTCGATATTCGAACGTAGTGGCAAGGAATTCGGTACTTTGTCGATCGTTTCCTTGTGCACTTGCATACAATGAATCGATAGTCCGGGTCCCGTGTATAATTTCTTGTGGCAGATGTGACACTTGAAATGTTTCGCTTTCTGGTGTTGTATCAAAATTTTCTCGTCCTCGAACTCGCGGTTGCAGTACCTGAAAAACGGAGCGAAACTAAAATAGCTGCGTGGCTAAAAATAGGGCGCGAGCTATGCGGAAATCGGGTTTCACGTTTAATCAGTCGACGACGGCAAGCTTACCAGCACCACGGTTTCGATAGCTTCTTCTTTTTACGACCCATCTTCGAGTACGCGAGAACGTCACGGATTTATCACAGCACCGTTGCACGACGGATATAATTTATCAAATAAACGGATTGTTGACAATAAACAAATGTATAAGGTTTATATAGTGCGACGCAAAATGGCGTCCGGTCACTGCGGATTTGCGACTGTGCGCGCATGATCCGGATGTCACTGTTTGACGGTTGTCATGAGCGGTCCGAACTACGCGTAGCGCGTAGTTGCCGGTGCGGCCGGCAACTGGAAATACATTGAAGCGCGCGGAAAGGTGGATGCGCTTAAAAGAAATACGGTACAGTGCGACGCGCTCTTTTGGTGATTTCTTTTTTGTTTCAGTTCATATACAACGGTATAAAAGGATTTTGTATTTCATATATATTCATCATTCAGATAATAAGAACGCAAAAAGTTTTATATGTTATTTTACAGTGATTCACGGGTATTATAGTGATTTACGATTGACCTAATTAATAGTGCGGAAAAATTCCCATAATTTACCTTTTGAATCAAGTGTGAATAACGAGGATTTACATTCTCCGTTTTGTAATAAAGCGATTCGACAACGTGTGTTTAGTGATGAATGAGGCGCAATTTGACGATCGGAATAAATTATCGTCATTAGCATTTCCATTTCTCAATGGGGCCATTTATAACAGCCCGGCTAGTATGATGGCGAATTAAAAAATTAAAACGTTTTCGAATCGAAATCGTGCGTCGAAATTGGAATCGTAGTAGGTAAACCGGTACGCGACGACGGTCGCGTATAAACGTTCCGCCGTCCACGAGCCGAGCGCATTTCTACCACAGGTACCGTCCGAGACCGACCCATAAATGTATCCGCCGAATTGCGTTCGATGCTGCGCATCCTGAGGTATCTCGCGATATTTTCCGGATTTTGCGTGTTGCTCTTTTGTTATTTCATACATACCGTCCACATATTGTATCGGGACAAGTTGGTGAAGAGCGCGCGTCCGAGCGCGACCGTCGCGGTTAAAAAAATCGTCGCATATTCGCTATTGAAACAGATCGAGAACGAGAGCGAAGAATATTTTTGCGACGCGAATTTTCGGTTCGGGAAAACCGTGGCAAAAACGGAACAGTGGACGCAAATTGAAGGAACGGACGTTTACGTGTACTCAGTACATTTCGACGACAGACTCGACCCCTACAACTTCGTGAGGATAATTGCCATGATCAAAGGTGAGTTGGAAAATATTGATCGATTTACGACCACGTAAAATACCCGGTGCGGGTCGTAAATTACGATTTTCCAAAAAAAAACGAGAGAAAAGGAAAAGAAACGATAATCAGTTGCTGCGTCTTTTAATTGCTTGCTTGCTGTACCTATACGGTAGGGAAATTTGCATACCAGAACCCGTTGTAGATTTATAGATCATTCGGTTAATTGAATTCGTGCTATTTCTAAGATATTCGGTTTTAAAAACGGTACGTCAAAACTTCGGAGAATGTCACTTATATCAATTTCGTTATTACCATACCTCCGGGTATGCTGAAAATTCAGCCGCTGAATCCCTTTCAGTTTTTATTTTTCAATATAATCTACGTTCCTCGTTATTTTTAATGTAAACCTCGCCCCGGGTGGCGAGCTAACTTGCGAACTTTCAATCTGAACAGATAACAATCGTTTTCAAATCGCCATTTCATTATTTAGATGACGTCGCTCGACTGATCACGGATTTATTTCAATATTCGCGATATTAAATTTAGTTTTGAACACAGAGGGTTCCCTGAACTGGCAAGAATTTCGCGGCGCGTACACGCTAAAGATGATGGTATCTAGCTCAGGCAATTTCCTGCCAATTTCTTAATTGTCCCATTTTTATTGAAATTAATGTGGATAATTAGGCGATCGACGTGATAAGCTTACGAAAAGATATTAAAATGGGTATAATGATATCTTCATTTCGCCGAACCGGTGATTAGGCTATTGGTGGTTATTTCGTTAGCACCGCTCCGGGCTGAGATGGATCGTCGTCGATTATCGATTTTTTTTTCTCTGTGCTTTTAATACCCATCTTGCTTCTTGTTTTATCTGCTAAAAATGATTTATATTAATAAATGTGCTGCGATCATTGAATATTATACTAAACCAATCGCTGCTCATATTCCTGCATATTCTAGTCGTCATCCAAGATAGAATCGAGTTTTATTTGTTAACGAATCAACACTATAACTGCAAACATACAAATCAAAAACAATGTAATACGGTGACATTGACACGTGACGTGAAACGAATTGTTTTCTGTGCTCTTACTGTAATTGTTTGTTTTCATAGGGGGCGCTGTAAACACACAACAAATACTTAAGCGACATTACACCGTTAGATCGGCCGTATCGGAATTTAACATATTTGCATCGACTTCCCGACGTTAATTGTTGCCAATTATGTAAGTTAGGGTCAGTAGTTGCGAACAAAGAAGTGAACCGTTTTATCATATCTCGATCACTCCGCACTCAGGATTTCTTCGCTCCAATCGAGCGTGTGCAACAACTATGAAATGATTAGTCCGTTTAAAATTAGTTTGTCGAATAAAATTAAAACATCAATTTTCGAGCGGCGGCTCGCTGGTGCTCGTAATCTCCGCATTGCGATCGAGGATTTTATCTACAAAAGAAAATCGAAGTCTCCGTGAATTCGTGCAAAGACAACCCACCGGACCAATCGAAAACGCCGTCGTCTACGTATCCCCGATTCGTGAACAGATCCCTGAACGTTTGTCGGAAGTGCACGTAGTTGGGTTTTTCGAAGAACTCCATCCGTCGCGCATAACGCATATAGTTGGCGAACTGCACCGGTAATCCCTCACATAACTCGTCGATAGGTGTCGTCTTTTTTACTTCGAGAATTTTTTCGTTTCTTTCCTTGAATTTTTCCGCTTTCAAGCCTTGCCACGGTAAGCTACCCTTCATGAAATAAACGAACATGTGCCCCAGGGATTCCATGTCGTCCCTGCGCGATTGCTCTCTGCGCATCTGTGCATTGATGCTCATGTAACGTGAAGTGCCGGTTAAGGAACGATTTTCCCTGAGAGAAATACTTGAGACAACGCAAACAAATCAGAGACTTACTTGAAGGGTACGTGTTTGTTGGTCGTGGGGTCGATGTACTCTTTCGTTAAACCGAAGTCTATGATATAGATGAGTTTTTCCTTGTCGGTTCCCCTCTTACCAATGACGAAATTTTCCGGTTTGATATCTCTGAAAATCAGTCTTTTCGAATGTACGTACTCGATTCGTGTTAATAATTGATCGATTATCATCAGCACTGTTTTCAATTGAAATTTCTTTTCGCACAACACGAATAAATTTTCGAGGTTTTCGCCAAGCAACTCCATGACTAAAGCGTTGTACCTGTTTTCGCAGTTACCGAAATGATAAATTTTCGGTATCCCTACAAGTAATCAACTATTTCTATTAATCACTTAGACTGACAGTGGCCCACCTTGTTGCTCCCCTAACATTGTATAAAATCTAAACTCATAATGCAGTTGCGGGTTTCGTATTTTCTTCAATTCCAATTTGATGGCCACTTCTTCGTCGGTGAGCACGTTCTTGCCCAGTCGCAGCTCCCCGAAATTTCCACTCGCAATTTTTCTACCGACGCGATAATTCGGTTTCACCATTAGAACCGCGGGTGACGATTCACCCATTATAAATTGTCATTAACGTCACTAATCGTGCAGAATTTTGAAAGTTCATTTCACCTACGCTCTTCTGCGTGATTGGTCATCTACACAGAAAACGTCTCAAACATTATCAATTAAATGTCACAGCAATGATTTTCGTTGTTCCTGCGAGGTGAACGATAAACTATAAGCGTTGAACAATATAGACAAAGTCGCTTATTTACGCCACACGGTTTATATGGATTAACCGGTAAATAATGTAGAGCTGCGCGGATTCACATTGACGTATCACAAATCTATGATTCGGCGTGCCGTTCGTTTGAGCGACAACAATCATTTCTGTGTGCATACATCTGAATCATAGATGTAAATGACAATTGGATATCGACAGATGTCCACATAACCAATTAATCCGTTGACATCATGTTATGTAAACGTCTAAAATAAGTGAAATTAAGAATGTTATACATCGTGAACGATCTATTTTCAGTGTGTAATGGTATTTTCCGCGCATTAGTGTAGATTAAAAAGATGAACGTGACGTTAATCCCTGATCGCCAATTTTAAATAACAGTAGTTTTATTCTTTCCAGGTGTCCGTAATCAAGAACTTTTCTGCCAAATGTCAACAGAAAACGGTACTTATCACTTCGCCAAAGCAGTAACTCAAACGATATGGACGAAAGAATGGAATCATCAAAACGACAGTTACGTTTATTACGAACCCATATTGATATCGTGTCGTGTACCGGTGAATTCGACGCCGGTTTCGGTTGCGATCGCCGCAGAACCGTGCGCTAAAGTTCGCAGAAACTTCGACGTTGCGAAAACGAAAAGCGATCAATTGAATTTCACGATTTGCGTGAAACCGTTAATGTTCGACAGTGACGTATCGGCCCGACTGGCCCAATGGATACTAATTAACCAAATACTCGGTGCCGATCGAATGGTGATCTACTCGGAATCGGTGGACGGGAAAACGAAGCGACTTCTCGATTGGTTCGACGATAGCAGCGAGAACGTAAAAGTCGAAGCGTTCGCACCGATCGGAGAGCCGTCGTCCAACGATTTTAACGACGACGAAAAAATCGACGTGCAAACGGTGTGGCAAAAAAGAAAATATGAAATAATCGCGTACAACCACTGCTTTTACCGTAATCTAAATTCAAGATACGTAATCCCCTTGGATATAGACGAAATTATCGTACCCAAACGCGGCGATAATTGGCGAGATTTATTCGAGTCCTTATCGGACGGTCTGAAAGATCGGTTTGCATCTTTCAGCGTTCGCAACGCTTATTACTTTCGAGAATTCGATAATAAAACCGAAAGTGAACCAGTTTTCTTCTTCAGGTACGCGTCGCGCAGCCGATTGAGCGATAAAGAGGAGTCCGGGAAGAGTTTCATTTCGTCCGGGAACAGTTTAACGGTGTTCAATCACTACACGCTGCGCACGCTCAAACCCGGAATCGCGAGGACTTACTTTATATCCAGTGCGCAGGTGCAGCTGAATCATTACAGGAAAAAGTGTTCGGTTGCCATCTTGCCGGAGTGCACCAAGTATTCGTCTAGTCAAAGATACGTAGATCCTGTCATACATAAGTACAAAACGATTTTCGATGTCAAGTTTGGGAATTTAACCGACTATCTGAAGACTGCCGGCATTTTTTTGTATTAAATTATTTGGAAACTTGGTGTTTTTTTTTGTGGCGCCACTGGTTTACTCGCTTTATCGATTCAAATTGGGACCACACACGTTTAATTAATTCATGCATTGTAGACGAAATGCAACTCGTTATTGATGCGTCGCTTTTCTTCGTTTTCGTATTTATAACAACGGGTTCGCAGAAAATACGCAGCGAATAAGTTTTCGCTCGACGTGACACGTTAAACGCCCGTTTTATCGATATCAAAAAGTTGATTTCCATTATTTATGTATAGACTGGACGTACTCGTGCAATGTTGTAAATTATTCCGCAACGCCTGTTATGGAAAAGTGAACACCCCGAAAAAAGTTCGCTTATTCCTCGAACTCGACGACTACTTTTTACTACGATATTCGATAAAATCGCACTTTCATTTTCGTTCGTGAACCGTTGCGTCCTCAAATGTTTCGCGAAAAAAATTGCCCGATGAAAAATCGATGGAATCCGGAGCGTCGTCTTATAACTGTGCCCGATCGCCGGGCTTATTAATATTGAATGAAATTGACACCCGTTAAGCTGTTGAGAATCCGTTTTATCGATATATCACATCGTTGTGGTCGAGCGGCGTGCACCGAGTGAAATATCGTAAAGAGATTTTAATCGGACACGATCTAACGACTTCGACGCAATCGGAATTTGGTTACGGATTATATAGTAATGAGAATCACAGTTTGTCATTAGGCGACGTTGTGGGGGCGATCTGTGATTGATGTGGAATGCGGTGCTGCGTTTCCATATATACTAATTAAACGACCTACTGCGACTCTGTGTGCTGTTAAAGGACGAGGCGCTTGTATTTTTAGCGCCCCCTAGGTAGAAACAATAAATGCAGCGCGTGTAATTGACAGGTGGCAAAAAAATGTTCAAGCTTAACGAAATGGCCGCTTAGTTTGTAAGTTAATCCATGAATGTTGTAAAGCGTTTATAAATGGGTCGCTCGGAAAAGGTATGTATCGCGATTAAATTGAGAATAGAGAGTTATTGCAAAATGACGTTAATAACGGATCCGTTATTTACGTTTGACATTTATTATCTCTCAAGGTCGGAGAAATACTGCAAGCTACGTTATTAATGCACAGAAGGCTTTGGAACGTCAAAGTAGTACCGAAATTTAATTTATTCTGTGATGTAACCTTAATTTTTAGAGTATATTTGACATAATACAGCGTGCTCTTAACTCTAGTGTGGTTGAATTTTACATTTGCGAGATTGTTGAAACTTTTCGGCTTGTTTGAAAATGGACGATATTTTGGAAACAATTATTTTAGCTGAAGCTAACGACGACGAAGTGTAAGAAGTCATATTACGAACAAGTTTTGGGTAGATCGAGATGAAGTTTCATCTACCCGTATTGATCGCTTTAATATCGAGACTCTAACAAATGAGGAGATAAAATACCATTTTAGGTTTGAGCGATTTGATATTTTCAAATTGGCAGAAAATATAAGACTGCCTTCTTGGATTATAACGTACAGCCGAAATAAGCTGGATAGTAGAGTTGCCCAAATGCAAGAACAAGACGAGACTTAGCCAGTCTTGGTCTTGGTCTTGCGCCAATACACCTGGTCTTGGTCTTGGTTTTGGTCTTGCGCTCCCAGTCTTGGTCTTGGTCTTGCAGCAAGAGTCTTGCAAGTCTTGCAATTACCTATTAGTCTATTACTATTTATTAAAGTTTACTTTAAATCTTAGAAGAACGTATTAGAATTGGAACATTGTGAGCTTGAATTAACATAGCCATAGTAAAGATCAAGCAGATTAATAAATAACTGAAGATTTGATAAGAAATTCGAAAAATCAACTGACCTATATATCGTTTTCCATGGAAGTAACTGTTTCTTAATAAACATTTATGATTTATAAGCTTACATTTGCTAAAACATGTAAAAAAACAAATTAATTACAATAACTTGACTGTCACTATACCTCCAAAGTTACTATTCCTCGTGGACGAAGTCGCGGGCACAGCTAGTAAATACTTACTCTCATCATCTCTCTCAGAGATATTCGAACACTTTTTTGCTATTCTTTCTTGTAAAAACTTAAGAAATATAATGACTAAATGTACAATAATAGTACCTAAGTAATAAGTTTAAAACCATATAAGTAATCAATATTATAATTACTTACTAGAATGAATTATTATGACATCTACTACCTACCCTTACCATTTTATCCTAATCATAATACTACTTGCGTGATCCGTATAATGTATTCATTTTCATTCTAAGCACTCTGAAACTTATTTATTCTTTGGAACACCTGTAGGTACTCTTAAAATTCGAAATTATTTTGCATGAATAGTGTCAAATGTTATGATTTCGGCGCGGCGGCAACGATTGTTTTAGATTTCAAAAGAAGCCGCCGGCGCGTGTATCATAACCATGTACTTCCGAAAAGCGGCAAATTTCTTTGAGAAGTAAGTACAAAACCTTTGATGCCGCATTATCAAAGTGCCGATGGTTAAAACATAACTATGCATGCAATCAATTTGATTTTAATAGATATTTTTTTATTCGCTATGTTTATGGTATTAGTCGTAATGCGCATAGGTCCAGTTTTTCATATTCTTTGATATAGTTTTTTGCGTCTCATAGAATTCCTAAGCGTACCTACCTACTTATACACCGAACTGTTACACCTAACTACTCCGTGAAATAGCGCTAAGTCCTAGCTGCAAGACGCAAGAGTCTTGCAGGCTATGTCTTGTTCTTGCTCAAGTCTTGCACGGTCAGTCTTGGTCTTGGTCTTGCTAAAAATACGCGGTCTTGTTCTTGGTCTTGGTCTTGCAAAAACGCAAGAACAAGACCAAGACTGCAAGACCAAGACTGAATTTGGGCAACACTACTGGATAGTAAGATGTTTCGATAAGTACTGATTGATTCATTTTTCAGGAATAACAGCTCTTTGCATCATTTTGAAACGTTTAGCTTATATAAACCGGTTGGGCGATATATCGTCTTTCTTTCATTATTCACCTCAATCCCTCTCTGCCATTATCAACGAGACCATTGCCCCAATATTGAACAACCACGAGCGACTGTTGTCAAATATATTAAATTTGACTTGGCTGAAAAAACAAAAATTTTACTCATATGCTCAAGTAATTAGATTGTAAGTGGAACACTCTTTGTATATACTTGTCAGGAAGTGACCTGTCTGTCAACCTGAAGAAAGTGTTTTGTACTTCAAATGACAGCTGCAAATGCTTCAACCAATTTGTGATGTATAATTGATTAATCTCGTTTCAGGCTATTAGAAATAAGGGCAGTGCTATTCCAAATTGCTGGGGTTTCATAGACGAAACTGCAAGACAGATTTGCCGTTCTAGTACTGATCAGCAGAACTATTACTCTGGACATAAATGAGTCCATTGTATAAAACACCAATAAGTTATCCGTCCAAATACCAATCACAATAACTTCAATACTTATAGAAAATTTCTAAACTTAGATACATGTTCAAGACAAGTACTGGCTGTAAATGAATTGACATTTTGTAACATTATTCATTAGACACTTTTATTACCTTTAAATTTTTTCTAAATGGTCCCAAAACTATACGAACCTTGTGCAGTATAGTACCAAAGAATATTCGTTGATAGTATTGATTCAAAATTGAAACATCATTGATAAATATGGAAATCGAAGGTACACTTTGTTGAAGTTCTTCGTTTCTTTATATAATCGCTCTTTTAATTGAAATAATAATTTTTGACACAATAAACAAACTTTATTTTACTTGTACAAAAGTAGATTCAAGTAGAAATATGCCTGAAGTTTTCCGCCACTATAGCTTTGTTCGTTTTAAATGCATTACCATGGTAACGTCATACATGTATGACGTAGATGTTGTTTAAATATTGCCTAAGGAACAAGAGTATTCGGAGCTTCACAGTGTGGGGCGATCTTTTTATTTTAATTCAAGGTACGAAACCATGTATTAAATGATAAAAACACTATATAAACGCTGATAGTCACTCAACAAAACACACGGTATATTTTGTAAACCGTAAAATAAGGTTTGGGAATAAGTACTGGCGTTAACTTCATTTAATAACGAACGACGTTATCGTAAATAAAGGAGACGTTATTTCATTTCGATACTGCGCATGCCTTGCTGTCAATTTAACGTATGCAGTAATAATGTTGGTAGTTGCAATAACTCTCATTTATCAAATAACCTCTGACGTCTAACGTTAATAAAGGAGACGTTGAATGATTTCAATACTGCGCATGCCTAAATGTCAAAATAACGTATCCACTAATAATGTCAGCAGTTGCAATATCTCTCTATTATCTCTCTAATAACTCCGTTCTGTTACTAGGTTACGAACAATAAGAGGAAAAAACGTTGACCATCCACTGAAATTGATATCTCTCCTAACCGACCACAACAACTTGTTTACACCGTGTTCTGGTTTTCGTCGACGCTATAATATTTCATTTGAATGGCGTTTGACCGGCGTATAATTCGCCTACAATAGCATTTACCAAACCGGCTAGAAAAAACGTCCACGTCTCGATTGTCGATGGGTAATGACGATTCCTGCGGTTTGGCGGCGGCATCGGTGAATTATGTTTCGACTTTTGTCACGGTTCAAAAATCGTGACGATGGAGGAATCGCGAACAATTGAGCCGAACGTATGGATAAATGGTTAGAGAATGCGGAAGAGCCGCGTGGAGAGGTAAATACATCCCACCCCGGTGGATCGTGACCAGACGCGCTCCTTCCACTACAAAGAATCTCTGTTAGATTGAACAATAGATTATTAATGACATATCGGAGTGGAAGATTGTGTCATTATCTATCCGGCGTGGAAAACGCCGGGATTACTATCAACTTCGACTGGGTAACTCGTGCAGACGCAAACACTTGGGGGCTTAGATTACAGCGAGCGCTGTAAAACGACACGTATGTGAACTGATAATTACTCATCACAAATTATTTTCCCGAGCGTATAATTAAAAATCATTAGTATAGATAAAGCGGAGGATCGTCGATTTACGGAGCCGCTTAGAATCCGAACTGATTTGCATAAAACATCGCGTCGCTTTATCGGATTTATGTTAAACAAAACTTCGTCGCGGTCTCTTTATTTTTCTACCATTTTTTCTTCGTTTTAGGTCGTAACGACGCGTATGAGACCGAAGATACCTCTCATCTTTTATCGCTACCGTAGATTTCAAGTCCATCGGACAGATCGTCAAAGTTACAACCTGGTCGAAGTTGGAGCAAGTACGGCGTATGTGGAACAATAAATTCATGGGGGACACTTGTTGGTACAATTGCGTCCATAGGCGTACTGGCCGGAGGTCAAAAATCAAGCGTATATCTTCCTTTGTGATCGAGGATGACGTACCAAAAAGATCTTGGGTGTGGGATGTCGTGAGAACATCCTCACCGCAGCGACGCGGTTTCATTTTTATATTCAATGATAATCTCCGGTCGGATTGAATGAGACACAATAATGCAGCGACTCGAATGCGTTTATTTACCCTAAACGAGCTTTACCGTAATTAGCACCGGTTCCGTCGAGAGTAAACCGCAATTTCCTAAGAAAAAATCATCATTAAACAACCATAAGATAGGAGGCGACAGTTATAAGTAGGAAATGACGCGTCGATTGTACGCGAAATAATTTCCACACTACTGTTACCTACACCGACGTGAAAAAAAAACTTAATAACAGGTCAATTAGTTTCAGATTGAGCGATAAAAATTTATTATTACAAGCAACGTACAATAAAATTCGATACGATACAAAAACTTAACACGAATTTAATCGACGGCTACAAAAAGAGAAAAAAAATGGCACCATGCGGACGAAGGATGAACTACCGCGCGATCAATCGATCCCGAACACCTCTCCTCCTTTTCTGTGATCGGCGTTCGCGAATATCGAAGCGGCCGTTTTCAAAAGTGCGCAAATTATCGACGTCGACGCCGCCAATCGTTCCGTTCTGTGGCCGAGTTTCTCCAGTCCCTCGACGATTGCCTTTCGGTAAACCAGTCGTTAAATCTGATGGAACTTCAATAAAAGCGATTGTTTTACCTGCGTGACGCCGTAATCGTATTGGACCGTCATCGGGTACAATTGGTGATAAACGCGGGGAGCGTCGACGGCTTCTTTCAGATTCTGACCGAACCATAGAGTTCGCATTATCACCTGTCAACAAATCTACATGAAATTGTACGATTTGACGGGGCTTCGAACGTCAAATGTTTACGGCAATACCGTTAATCGTTATTAAAATTGCTGATTATTTGAAAGTTCGCAATATATATATATATACGTATAGTATCAGGAATTTCAACCAGAAGTTTCTTTGGAGTATATCAACCGATATTCAAATTAATATTATATACATATATACCCTCATGGCTTTGATATACTCCCACGTAAACCTTCGGTTTATCGATACTTGAAAACAATCTATTCTAAACGCGTTAAATCCCACAATGGTACCGTAAGTTTCGCGGCATACGAGTAGGAGTCGACCAAGCAACCCACTTCCACCTTAAATTACTATAATTACGTCATTTTCGTGACTTGGTAGCTATGTAAAAATTTGAACGCGTATTTACGCAGGAAAATGCACGGAAAAGAATACGTTTCTTTCAATGAGCATTGGGAGGTCCTGCATGGTAACATGTTGTTTAGATCGTTAAAGTAATTACCGAATAGGTGGCTCGTTAAAAGAATATAACAATTCGTTTTCATCATGTATTGTGAACGAGAAACCTCCCATGATGTTGCGGAATTACCTTTTTGTTACCTTTATGTTGTAACGGCTTATGAATTATTCGAAAAAAATACTAAGGATAATTAATACCTCGATCACTAAATATGTATAAAATACTTTTTTCATACATTTTCTTCCTCTGTTAAAAATGAAACTTCCCGCATCAGTAATAATTTGAACTGAAAAATGACGTGAAAAATTATGAGACATGAACATATAATTGAAAAGAAACGGCACACCTATACAAATCGTCGTTCCCTTATTTTGGCACGCACAGAACACGAATTTGACAGTTAAAAGCTGTGTACATCTGTCGTGCCAATATGATAAAATTTAATAATTCGTGAAAGTGATAATTACGTTATTCGGCATTTAGTGCTCTTTTTAGGTTCTAATACAGTCGGAAACTAATATACCCGAGTGCTATTAATTAATGTTACGCATCTAACTCGCGAAATTCGGAATATATTAACTAATTATTTTTCGTTAGGTTGGTTCAACTGAAGCTTCTGGATAACTTTTTTGCCCTCATTCTGGCTTAATAACGTATATTTGAGCTCAGAATTTTCATAATAGCTTCAAAAAGTGAAGATTCATCATATTTTATATCCACTTTGGTGATTTGCGACGAAAATTCTGATTACAAAATATGCACATAACCTCAAATAATAAAAGATTGTCTTCCTGTTCAATCGAATTGCTTCGCTTTTTAGGTTACTGGCTAGCAGAAAGAGTAAACCGAAACTGAGATATCATTCTATTTGTCAAAAAAATGAATACAAAAGAGTTATTTTTTATGTTAAGTGTTTAGTGCTACATTATACCACCAGAATCAGCTTCTAGAAAACGTTTCACTGCAGTTGGACTCCCGGGTTTAAACATGTAATTACCGCACATCGACGACGACCCTTTTTTTCTGCTCCATTTTGAAATCCAATGATCGAATAATTCAATAGTCTCTAATTACTCAATCTTCCACGAATTCGTTTAACATTTAACTACAAGGAGCACTTTATACCAAAATACCACTTCAGAATTATGTACTATGAACGATCAATTATTAGAAAAACATTTAATTGTAAGTTTTGCAATCCAAAAAATATCCACTTCAAATAATCAATGTCTTTTATAACGGCGTCAATTTAAAACTGGAGTTGACGGTTGACGTTTTAGTCTTATATCTGTGGTTCTACGAATAACACAGACTTGACAATTCAATACATTTTAACTTTATGAGGTTGGCACAAACTTGAAAATTTAATATTTTTCAACTTTATGAGGTTGGCAATACCAACGTACCCGGTCCAAATAACGGCTGACCTTGGCTATGGAGTGTCGTACCCCTGATTTTAATCACAGAACATATAATTGAAAAGAAACGGCACTCCTATAAAAATCGTCGTTCCCTTATTTTGGCACGCACAGAACACGAATTTGACAGTTAAAAGCTGGGTACATCTGTCGTGCCAATATGATAAAATTTAATAATTCGTGAAAGTGATAATTACGTTATTCGGCATTTAGTGCTCTTTTCACGTTCTAATACAGTCAGAAACTGATATATCCGAGTGCTATTAATTAATGTTACGCACCTAATTTGCGAATTTCGGAATATATTAACTAATTATTTTTCGTTAGGTTGGTTCAACTGAAGCTTCTGAATAACTTTTTTGCCCTCATTCACCTTAATAACGTTTATTTGAGCTCAGAATTTTCACAATAGCTTCAAAAAGTGAAGATTCATCATATTTTATATCCATATTGGTGATTTGCTACGAAAACGTTGATTACAAAATATGCACATAACCTCAAATAATAAAAGATTCTCTTCCTGTTCAATTGAATCGCTTCGCTTTTTTAGGCTACTGGCTAGCAGAAATTGTAAACGGAAACTGAGATATCATTCTATTTTTCAAAAAAATGAATACAAAATAGTTATTTTTTATGTTAAGTGTTTAGTAGTACATTATTCCACCAGAATCAGATTCTAGAAAACGTTTCACTGCAGTTAGACTCCCGGTTTAAACATGTAATTACCGCACATCGACGACGACCCTTTTTTTCTGCTCCATTTTGAAATCCAATGATCGAATAATTCAATAGTCTCTAATTACTCAATCTTCCACAAATTCGTTCAACATTTGACTACAATGAGCACTTTATACCGCAATACCACTTCAGAATTATGTACTATGAACGATTAATTATTAGAAACACATCTAATTGAAAGTTTTGTAATCCAAAAAATATCCACTTCAAATAATCAACGTCTTTTATAACGGCGTCAATTTAGAACTGGAGTGGACGGTTGACGTTTTATTCTTATATCTGTGGTTCTACGAATAACACAGACTTGACAATTTAATACATTTTAACTTTATGAGGTTGGCACAAACTTGAAAATTTAATATTTTTTAACTTTATGAGTTTGGCAATACCAACGTACCCGGTCCAAATAGCGGCCCGACCTTGGCTATGGAGTGTCGTACCCCTGCACGTACCTACTTGGTTATCAACGAATATTATATTCTATGCCTCTGAAGTAAAGCGCCGTTCCCTCCCTTGGATGATCAATTCATTTCATCCGCGAGAGGGAGCTGTGCACTTTCCCCCCTTTATACTTAAAACTCAATCACGAATCACTTAAACGTTTTGGAGACAATCAC
The DNA here is from genome assembly GCA_020654155.1 of Novius pumilus. Classification (NCBI taxonomy): domain Eukaryota; kingdom Metazoa; phylum Arthropoda; class Insecta; order Coleoptera; family Coccinellidae; genus Novius; species Novius pumilus. The sequence goes on from JAIFOV010000475.1 coordinate 5,730,695, forward strand.
GGTTCGATCGCTTGGACGCGCATCCACCAAATCACTCACCTCTGCTACCGAACTGGTGATTTTGGTACCACCGGAACCACCCAAAACCAATTTGACTTCGCCTTGATCGTCCAACACGATCGCCGGACTCATCGACGAAATCGGCCGTTTGCCGGGCTGCAAATTATTATTAGGCGAACCCGGTAAGCCGAAGTAGTTCTTGAAAAACGGAAACGAAAAATCGTCGATCACGCTGTTCAACAGTATACCAGTCCTGTTCGACGTGTACCCACAACCGAAGCTACAATCAAAATTGACAACCGACATCTTGTTGATTGCAAGCGACTTACTAAATGTTCACAGAACTCGTGACAGAAACAGCGTCGCCGTTTTCTGCGATCACAGAAATGTGAGCGGTTCCGTGATCGACTTTCGAGTAAGTAACGCCGCCGTAGTATTTGGGGTCGTTATTCGTGCTGTTGTCGTTGATCTTCAGTTGGATGCGTTTCGCGTAATCGACGTCTGTTAAATTCGTGATCAGCTGTGGGTTGTAAAGTGGTTACTTTTGGGTTTAAGCAGTGGTCCGACTTACAGATGTGATGTTGACGTAGTTCGTGTCACCGAGCTCGGTTCTTCGTGCGTACGCGTATTTGAACGCCTCGATGATTCTATGGTACGTGCGTATAGTGTTCGTAGAGCCATCTATATCATCGGGTGTGAAGTTGTAGTTGTTGAGGATGTTCAAGATGAAGCCCAATAGAATGCCTGAACCGGGCGGTGGGACTGAATGTAACGTGTAACCGTTTTTTAGTTTGACGGTTATGGGGTTCATCCATTCGACACTGTGTTGTAAAGTAGATGACATACTAAGTTATATAAATATTTAAATTTGAATATACGCACGTGTATTGTTCAAAATCTTCCTTCGTGATAATCCCTCCGATTTTTTGTATATCCTCGACGATTACCCGAGCTGTTTCACCTTGGTAAAACTCCAAGGGCCCCTTATCGGCTAAAACTTTCAAAGTATCACATAGTTTACTTGGTATGACTTTATCGCCGGCTTTTTTGAACTTCCCATCAACCATAAACCATTCTTTTAGGTTTGTATCGTTGGTAACGTCGTTTAACGTTAACGAATGCTCTTGATGTTTGCTAATTGGGTAGCCGTCGGTGCAGAATTTAATTGTCGGCTCGATTAAGTCGGCGAAATCCAATTTGCCGAAACGTTTGTGGGCTTCGTAATAACCCAAAATTTCGCCGGGCACCCCGATTGAAAGTGGACCGTGTTTGGAGATGTCTGGGCCGGATTTGTACAAGTCAGGTGTTACTTTGGCGGGTGCTTTTTCGCGGGCGTTCAAGGTGTAAACTTTCTTCTCCTCTTTTTGGTAGATGGTCATGAGGAAACCGCCGCCTAGACCCATACTTTGCATTGTGAATACGCCATTGCAGACCATGGTGGCAATGGTGGCGTCGACGGCGCTGCCACCTTTCTTTAAAATATCCCTAAAAAGATAAGGAGTTAGTTGTTTTCATTAGTTTAGAATGTTATCAGCTGTTTGTTTTTGCTTTATGTATACAAAACAATTCGGTGTTGATAAGAAATTGCTTGGTTTTCGTTGATAATGAATGAGGAAACGTAATCATCTTTTTCGTATAGGTAATGGAAATTTTTGTGGTTATCGTGCAAAATGGATTTGAACGCCAAGGTTCCACACAGAGGTCACTCTTCATCCTTAAAAATAATAAAAAATTTCCTTTTCAAGTCGAGTTATCTGCGCGGAGGCACGGTAACCGTTCTATTTATAAATCAGAGGAACCTTGAAGTCAACAACCGCATATTTTAATCAAACGCAACAAAATAATCGAAAATCTGTTTATTTATAAATAAACACACCTATCCGCGTACAACGGGATATAAACGCAATTTCAAATTAATTTACTACACCATTTTTTATGCGATCCTTGGTATAAAACAAAATGTCCTTCGATTCCGTCACTTAATGTTGTTGTTTGAAGCGCTGGATCGATAATCAAAACTTATCACAGTCATAGTCACGTCCACATTTTATTGTTTCGCATTTCGTTTGTTGTGTTCCGTGTTAACCAGTTTGGTTAGGATTTTTCTAGAATGTCCGCTCGGATCGAAGTGGTTGGTGTGCTCGGCCGACTCCTTCTTGCTGCGCTGCTTCCCGCTATGGCCGCTGAATATTTCCTTGTCGTAGTCGAAATTGTAATGTTCGTATTTGTCGAAATGATTTTCGGACATTGTTGCGAGCAGTTTTAATCACTGTTAAATGCACTTGACAGCTGACGTTTCGATTTGATTCGTCTCACTGGCGCTGCGCCGCGGCGGCGACCTATTTATACTGTTCCCCCCACCACGCGGTCACGTGACCGATAACGGTTCACTTGCCGACTAAACGGCAAGCGAAAAATTCATTCGAGCGATTTTGGTTTATTATTTTTCCTTGACACGATAACGAAAAGCGACGGTTGGTATTTATTTTGATGAGCTGATTACGACGAGGAGTGAACTCGTTCACTGTTACCTATGTAAATAAGTTTTGGGAATGTTCGAGAATTCACGCCTTTAATCATTTCAGTTGCTGATTATTATTTGTATATCTTATTTGAATGTATTACCGTTCAAGGTTGACTCTGAAATAAAATCATAGAATTGAAACGATCGTAAATTTTCCGACGATAGTATGTAATTATGCTTTCACATTAATAAGACTTAAAAAGGTCATAACATTGTGTCGCCTGACTTTAGTTAACAAAAGTTATTTGCAGCAACACGAAAACCATTCTATGCTCATTGACACTTTTAAATATACGTACCTACTGATATATTCTATAATCTATGATTCTTTTAAATATAAATACTGATGTATTCTATGGTCTTTGATAACTTTTAGATTGTTTTGACATGTTCTGTGCGTTTTAGTTCAATCAAGTGATGTTTGTGATAATCTATGATAATTTGATAATTGAACCACAGAACATATAATTGAAAAGAAACGGCACTCCGATACAAATCGTCGTTCCCTTATTTTGGCACCCAGAGAACACGAATTTGACAGTTAAAACCTGGGTATATCTGTCTTGCCAATATGATAAAATTTAATAATTCTTGAAAGTGATAATTATGTTATTCGGCATTGAGTGCTCTTTTTAGGTTCTAATACAGTCAGAAACTAATATACCCGAGTGCTATTAATTATTGTTATGCACCTAACTCGCGAAATTCGGAATATAATAACTAATTGATTTTCGTTAAGTTGGTTCAACTGAGGCTTCTGAATAACTTTTTTGCCCTCATTCTCACTTATTAACGTATATTTGAGCTCAGAATTTTCACAATAGCTTCAAAAAGTGAAGATTCATCATATTTTATATCCCTATTGGTGATTTGCTACGAAAACTTTGATTACAAAATATGCACATAACCTCAAATAATAAAATATTCTCTTCCTGTTCAATTGAATTGCTTCGCTTTTCTAGACTACTGGCTAGCAGAAATTGTAAACGGAAACTGAGATATCATTCTATTTATGAAAAAAATGAATACAAAACAGTTATTTTTTATGTTAAGTGCTTAGTGCTACATTATTCCACCAGAATCAGCTTCTAGAAAACGTTTCACTGCAGTTGGACTCCAGGTTTAAATATGTAATTACAGCACATCGACGACGACCCTTTTTTTCTGCTCCATTTTGAAATCCAATGATCGAATAATTCAATAGTCTCTAATTATTCAATCTTCCACGAATTCGTTTAACATTTAACTACAATGAGCACTTTATACCAAAATACCACTTCAGAATTATGTACTATGAACGATCAATTATTAGAAACACATCTAATTGTAAGTTTTGTTATCCAAAAAATATCCACTTCAAATAATCAACGTCTTTTATAACGGCGTCAATTTAGATCTGGAGTTGACGGTTGACGTGTTGTTCTTACATCTGTGGTTCTACGAATAACACAGACTTGACAATTTAATAGATTTTGACTTTATGAGGTTTGCACAAACTTGAAAATTTAATATTTTTCAACTTTATGGGGTTGGCAATACCAACGTACCCAGGTCCAAATAACGGCCTGACCTTGGATATGGAGTGTCGTACCCCTGATTTTAACATCTGAAGTGATCTTCATAATGACGTTAGTTATAGAAAATAACGTTCTATGTTTATCTCACCTCCAATCTATGATCACCATTCATTACTTTATAAAAGTGTGGTTATTGTGACATTAGTTTGAAAATAAGTCATAACAAAATATCTTCTATGTATTGTAATCTTTACCATAAACTTCATGAAGAATAGAGTATATTAATTTCGAATTGACGTGTATAGTGTGAAACCATGGTCATGACGACACTTTCTTTGAAATGCATGAAGGTCATCAACGCAAATGTTGAAAGTGATAAGAAACTGAGATACTCTTGATATGTTGTTATTGCGAATATTTTGTTATAATTATGAATTTTTTTCCATAACAGATGATATTTTAGACGCAATTCGTTTAATTTATTCGTTAATTAAATAAAAAATTCTTCATTATAAGAGATTACAGGAAACTCGGATGTTTATCTCAAGTTCAAAAATTGTTTAATCATTGCAGTCACTATTTCTGTCGGATTGAATTTTTCTGTGACTTGCAGAAAATATACTGTTTTCATCATTGACATATTTTTATATCTTAAATACTTTGTAATTATGTTTCACACGCTTTTCGATGTTCGAGGACCACAATTTCCTTACACGTCAAACCTGACTGCTTTTAAACAGGGGTACGACACTTCATAGCCAAGGTCAGGCCGTTATTTGGACCTGGGTGCGTTGGTATTGCCAACCTCATAAAGTTGAAAAATATTAAATTTTCAAGTCTGTGCCAACCTCATAAAGTTAAAATGTATTAAATTGTCAAGTTTGTGTTATTCGTAGAACCACAGATATAAGAATAACACGTCAACTGTCAACTCCAGTTCTAAATTGACGCCGTTATAAAAGACGTTGATTATTTGAAGTGGATATTTTTTGGATTACAAAACTTACAATTGTATGTATTTCTAATAATTGATCGTTCATAGTACATAATTCTGAAGTGGTATTATGGTATAAAGTGCTCATTGTAGTTAAATGTTGAACGAATTCGTGGAAGATTGAGTAATTAGAGACTATTGAATTATTCGATCATTGGATTTCAAAATGGAGCAGAAAAAAAGGGTCGTCGTCGATGTGCGCTAATTACAGGTTCAAACCGGGAGTCCAACTGCAGTGAAACGTTTTCTAGAAGCTGATTCTGGTGGAATAATGTAGCACTAAACACTTAACATAAAAAATAACTGTTTTGAATTCATTTTTTTCATAAATAGAATGATATCTCAGTTTCCGTTTACAATTTCTGCTAGCCAGTAGCCTGAAAAAGCGAAGCAATTCAAGTGAACAGGAAGAGAATCTTTTATTATTTGAGGTTATGTGCATATTTTGTAATCAACGTTTTCGTAGCAAATCACCAATATGGATATAAAATATGATGAATCTTCACTTTTTGAAGCTATTATGAAAATTCTGAGCTCAAATATACGTTATTAAGTGAGAATAAGGGCAAAAAAGTTATTCAGAAGCTTCAGTTGAACCAATCTAACGAAAAATAATTTGTTAATATATTCCGAATCTCGCGAGTTAGGTGCGTAACATTAATTAATAGCACTCGGGTATATTAGTTTTTGACTGTATTAGAACCTAAAAAGAGCACTAAATGCCGAATAACGTAATTATCACATTCACGAATTATTAAATTTTATCATATTGGCAAGACAGATGAACCCAGCTTTTAACTGTCAAATTCGTGTTCTGTGCGTGCCAAAATAAGGGAACGACGAATTGTATAGCAGTGCCGTTTCTTTTCATTTATATATTCTGTGCTTTTAAATATACATACAGATGCATTCTATGGCCTTTGATACCTTTTAGATTATTTGGCATCTTCTGTGCTTTTTAGTTCAATCGCTTGATGCTTGTGATAATCTATGATAATTTGATAATCGAACATATAGTCATAGATTATAGATGATCGAGATTCAAGACAAATGAATCTAAAATGGTGGCATTGAGTATATTCAACAAAGGATTGAATCATCAGATGACTCAATTTTTCCTTTGACCACGACACAATTGTTTTAATCTTAAAACATTCCATTTCCTATCGAGACGCAATTTTAATATCCGACTTTATTAGATCTGATGACGTAAATGTATATGCATTGAGCAAGTTTCTGCAAACAACTCATTCCCGCGCTTATCTAGAATGACCGAATTATTAATCGTCAATAAAAAGGTAATGAAACTTTGTGTAGTAAAGTAATAAAAACTAAATTTACCTTCCAATTTGAGCACATGGTGGTCCGTCGGCGCAAACGGCGGCCTTGCCAAAACTGTGCAATTTACTCGGCGACGGTGGTAGCGGTTTCGTAGGATTCGGTGGTACCAACACCCCGTCGGTTTTTCCTTTTTTCGCGAAAACGCCCAAGGAAAATGCGATCGCCAAACCGAGCAGCACCAGAACGGCGATGACGAGGAAAGCGTGGAAAATTTTTATTCTCGGCCTGCGAAAAAATCGTGACCTTTAGATTTTTCCTAACGTAGCTTACGTTTTGTCGGCGACGTTGGTCAGAAGAAAATCCGAATCCCGTTCGCTTTTTCCCGCGACGAAATTTTTCATCCGCCGACACCGCCGTTTTATCAACACATTCGCAACCGGCGCGGATAAAAAACATTTAATATCAACCATTTTCGAAACGAACAACGCGCATTTTACACCACCAAAGCCGGAAAATGCTCGAACATGTGCTCGGGAAAATCGATACGAGAAAACGCGACGAGCCTGCGCCAATTTCCCCGAAAACAACCTACGAGGGTTACCCACAAACACAAAGGGTACTTACAGCCTCCGCCTCCCGACGCTGCCATCCGATATATTCAAAGACGTAATCGTCATTCCTGCAACTCCACCAGGGTACTGCAATCGATAGAATAAAGTCTTTTTATCCAATTATCTCAATTGGTCGATTAGAGCGAACGGCGGGATCTAATTAACTTTATTTCGTTTCGTTCGCGCGTTTCAATTCAACGTCGATCCCGTTCGCCATCATCGTCGTCGTCGAGATGATCATCGCACCAAAATACGTTTGGTCAATGGAAACGACTGGAATCCGTGGCGATCGCTAAACACGTTCCAATCGTCCCACCTTTGGCGCACCTGTGAATTAGCGGTCAGACCGCCACGTGAAGAGAGAAAGGCCACGGATTCAGAATGAATCCTGTCAGTCCGGCACTGGATTCTCGGTACCGCGATATTTTGAACGCGACGATCAACTGGTGCTAAATCCGACGATCCTGATGGCTATATAATGTTTACATTACCTTGATTCAATATTCGTATATAAATTTCATTAATATATTCATACCGCTTCCGATAAATTTGATATTCAGTTAAAAAACTCCATGTTTAATGCGCGTCGTAATTGGATTACAAGTAATAGCAAAAAAAGTCAGAGCCCATTACGTTATTGAAAAAGTTTCCACTCGCTTCTAATCGAAAATTAGTTCATTCATTCATCTTCGCGAATGACGTCATTTCTTTTAACCATCCTCAGTTATTATCATAATTCTGTGATGCATCGCACGCGATTTCTATTCTAAACTTACCAATCGACCAAAACTAAGGTACCTACTTCATTTGAAGTAATTTAACTAACTGAATTCTAGTAACGAGCGTTGTGGTCGAATAATCGTCATTGTCGGTCATTCGTAACGCCAAATAACCCGGTTATCACTTCTGGTGATGTCGACATGATATTTGAAACGAAACAACTTCATTTTCGTCGTCGGCTATTTAGTCCAGTCAATAGAGAAACGTACAAGTGCTAAATAGGAAAAAATTAATTACCTAGTGGAAGTTGTTGGGGGTAGTGAGTTATAATATGAGGTTTCCATAAGGACTGCTATCGAGCGTCCTAGGGGGTGGGGGTGCAGTTCAAAGTTTCGAAATCACACGTTTTCGCTTCTAAATTTTGAACTATTGATTTTATCGAAAATGTCTTCGAACAAATGTTTTAGATACTAAGAATACCTTCCATTTGAATTAGGTTTTGTTCAGTTTGGGCGAACGGTTAACAAGAAAACTGCAAAAAACTGCTCAAAACAGGCGTTTTTTGCAAACGTGATATTTACGACGCCAATTTTTTTTTGAAATTTTTATCATCTCAAAATGAAGCTCTTATAGCATCAAATCAAACTACATTGAAACAAAAATTATTACATTCATCATTCACGAGATATAGTAATTTGTTTATAAAAAACTGCCTTTTTCACAGGGAAACGTGCTAGTTGTCCGCAATATTTTTCCATTTTTTTTTATTGAGTATTATAGAAGAAGACCTATATTTTACTCTACTGAAAAGTTGTAGACTATAAAATGCGGAAAAGACTACTTTTCATAACATGGAGAAAAAGGTACCTTTTTTTCTATAAACAAATTGTCTCGGGCGGTTTATTTTGATATTCAGAGGTTCCATTTTCTCGCGAATGAAAGTAGTTATTGAAATAAAGAATTTGACCCTTCAAGAAATCTTCTACGACCTTTTGAACGCCAGTTGCATTTTTTTTTAAAAACATCACAGTGGCTTTATAAATAAAAATGTAGGAATTAATTCGAGTTCATACTTTTCGTAATGAATTATATTTTATTATTTTCAAAGAAAAGTAAAAATATGCCTGTTCTTGATACAAATAAACAGGTGACAATTTGATTCGGTTAAGTTGCATACTCATTTGCAATCCGAATGGAGGGGGATTCTATTCCGTCCCGTCGACGTAGTCGGCACTTTGCTTTGAAACTCGGGCGGATTGTTGTTTGTAATTTTGGATTAAGTTTTTCAAAATAATCGCTCCAAGATTATGAAGGCAGTCACGACTACGATACGCGCCGAACTGCTATTTAGTCCAGTCAATAGAGAAACGTACCAGTGCTAAATAAAAAAAAATTAATTACAAGCGACCTAGTGGAAGTTGTTGGGGGTAGTGAGTATAATATGAGGTTTCCATAAGGACTGCTATCGAGCGTCCTAGGGGGTGGGGGTGCAGTTCAAAGTTTCGAAATCACACGTTTTCGCTTCTAAATTTTGAACTATTGATTTTATTGAAAATGTCTTCGAACAAATGTTTTAGATACTAAGAATACCTTCCATTTGAATTAGGTTTTGTTCAGTTTGGGCGAACGGTTAACAAGAAAACTGCAAAAAACTGCTCAAAACAGGCGTTTTTTGCAAACGTGATATTTACGACGCCAATTTTTTTTTGAAATTTTTTATCATCTCAAAATGAAGCTCTTATAGCATCAAATTAAACTACATTGAAACAAAAATTATTACATTCATCATTCACGAGATATAGTAATTTGTTTATAAAAACTGCCTTTTCACAGGAAACGTGCTAGTTGTCCGCAATATTTTTCCATTTTTTTTTATTGAGTATTATAGAAGAAGACCTATATTTTACTCTACTGAAAAGTTTCAGACTATAAAATGCGGAAAAGACTACTTTTCATAACATGGAAAAAAAGGTACCTTTTTTTCTATAAACAAATTGTCTCGGGCGGTTTATTTTGATATTCAGAGGTTCCATTTTCTCGCGAATGAAAAAGTTATTGAAATAAAGAATTTGACCCTTCAAGAAATCTTCTACGACCTTTTGAACGCCAGTTGCATTTTTTTAAAAAACATCACAGTGGCTTTATAAATAAAAATTTAGGAATTAATTCGAGTTCATACTTTTCGTAATGAATTATATTTTATTATTTTCAAAGAAAAGTAAAAATATGCCTGTTCTTGATACAAATAAACAGGTGACAATTTGATTCGGTTAAGTTGCATACTCATTTGCAATCCGAATGGAGGGGGATTCTATTCCGTCCCGTCGACGTACCATTTATAAAAAAAAATTAATTACAGGAAGCGACCTAGTGGAAGTTGTTGGGGGTAGTGAGTATAATATGAGGTTTCCTTAAGGACTGCTATCGAGCGTCCTAGGGGGTGGGGGTGCAGTTCAAAGTTTCGAAATCACACGTTTTCGCTTCTAAATTTTGAACTATTAATTTTATCGAAAATGTCTTCGAACAAATGTTTTAGATACTAAGAATATCTTCCATTTGAATTAGGTTTTGTTCAGTTTGGGCGAACGGTTAACAAGAAAACTGCAAAAAACTGCTCAAAACAGGCGTTTTTTGCAAACGTGATATTTACGACGCCAATTTTTTTTTGAAATTTTTTATCATCTCAAAATGAAGCTCTTATACCATCAAATTAAACTGCATGGAAACAAAAATTATTACATTTATCATTCACGAGATATAGTAATTTGTTTATAAAAAACTGCCTTTTTCACAGGGAAACGTGCTAGTTGTCCGCAATATTTTTCCATTTTTTTTTTATTGCGTATTATAGAAGAAGACCTATATTTTACTCTACTGAAAAGTTTCAGACCATAAAATGCGGAAAAGACTACTTTTTATAACATGGAAAAAAAGGTACTTTTTTTTCTATAAACAAATTGCCTCGGACGGTTTATTTTGATATTCTGAGGTTCCATTTTCTCACGAATGAAAAAAGTTATTGAAATAAAGAATTTGACCCTTCAAGAAATCTTGTACGACCTTTGGAACGCCAGTTGCGTTTTTTTTTGAAAAAACATCACAGTGGCTTCATAAATAAAAATTTAGGAATTAATTCGAGTTCATGCTTTTCGGAATCAATTATATTTTATCATTTTCAAAGAAGAGTAAAAATATGCCTGTTCTTGATAAAAATAAACAGGTGACAATTTGATTCGGTTAAGTTGCATACTCATTTGCAATCCGAATGGAGGGGGATTCTATTCCGTCCCGTCGACGTACCATTTATAAAAAAAAATTAATTACAGGAAGCGACCTAGTGGAAGTTGTTGGGGGTAGTGAGTATAATATGAGGTTTCCATAAGGACTGCTATCGAGCGTCCTAGGGGGTGGGGGTGCAGTTCAAAGTTTCGAAATCACACGTTTTCGCTTTTAAATTTTGAACTATTGATTTTATTGAAAATGTTTTCGAACAAATGTTTTAGATACTAAGAATACCTTCCATTTGAATTAGGTTTTGTTCAGTTTGGGCGAACGGTTAACAAGAAAACTGCAAAAAACTGCTCAAAACAGACGTTTTTTGCAAACGTGATATTTACGACGCCCATTTTTTTTTGAAATTTTTCATCATCTCAAAATGAAGCTCTTATAGCATCAAATTAAACTGCATGGAAACAAAAATTATTACAATCATCATTCACGAGATATAGTAATTTGTTTATAAAAAACTGCCTTTTCTACAGGGTAACGTGCTAGTTGTCCGCAATATTTTTCTATTTTTTTTTTATTCAGTATTATAGAAGAAGACCTATATTTTACTCTACTGAAAAGTTTCAGACTAGAACATGCGGAAAAGACTACTTTTCATAACATGGAAAAAAAGGTACCTTTTTTTCTATAAACAAATTGTCTCGGGCGGTTTATTTTGATATTCAGAGGTTCCATTTTCTCGCGAATGAAAGTAGTTATTGAATTAAAGAATTTGACCCTTCAAGAAATCTTCTATGACCTTTTGAACGCCAGTTGCATTTTTTTTAAAAAAACATCACAGTGGCTTTATAAATAAAAATTTAGGAATTAGTTCGAGTTCATACTTTTCGTAATGAATTATATTTGATGATGCTTTAGGCTAATATGAAATAATCTATGTGTTTGTTGAAGAAAAAAGATGATAATGTGGACGGGTCGTCGCATTCTTGTCTTGCAGTCGATGGGGTCTTGGAGGGAATAGCAGTTCGGCGCGTATCGTAGTCGTGACTGCCTTCATATTCTTGGAGCGATGGTTTTGATAAACTTAATACAAAATTACAAACAACAACCCACTCGAGTTTCAAAGCAAAGTGCCGACTACGTCGACGGGACGGAATAGAATCCCCCTCCATTCGGATTGCAAATGAGTATGCAACTTAACCGAATCAAATTGTCACCCGTTTATTTGTATCAAGAACAGGCATATTTTTACTTTTCTTTGAAAATAATAAAATATAATTCATTACGAAAAGTATGAACTCGAATTAATTGCTAAATTTTTATTTATAAAGCCACTGTGAGGTTTTTTGAAAAAAAATGCAACTGGCGGTCAAAAGGTCGTAGAAGATTTCTTGAAGGGTCAAATTCTTTATTTCAATAACTATTTTCATTCGCGAGAAAATGGAAACTCTGATTATCAAAATAAACCGCCCGAGGCAATTTGTTTATGGAAAAAAAGGTACCTTTTTTTCCATGTTATGAAAAGTAGTCTTTTCCGCATCTTCTGGTCTGAAACTTTTCAGTAGAGTAAAATATAGGTCTTCTTCTATAATACTCAATGAAAAAAAATGAAAAAATATTGCGGAAAACTAGCACGTTTCCCTGTGAAAAAGGCAGTTTTTTATAAACAAATTACTATATCTCGTGAATGATGAATGTAATAATTTTTGTTTCCACGTAGTTTAATTTGATGCTATAAGAGCTTCATTTTGAGATGATAAAAAATTTCAAAAAAAAATTGGCGTCGTAAATATCACGTTTGCAAAAAACGCCTGTTTTCAGCAGTTTTTTGCAGTTTTCTTGTTCAACCGTTCGCCCAAATTGAACAAAACCTAATTCAAATGGAAGGTATTCTTAGTATCTAAAACATTTGTTCGAAGACATTTTCAATAAAATCAATAGTTCAAAATTTAGAAGCGAAAACGTGTGATTTCGAAACTTTGAACTGCACCCACCCCCTAGGACGCTCGATAGCAGTCCTTATGGAAACCTCATATTATACTCACTACTCCCACCAACTTCCACTTTTTCCATGAAATTTCTCTATTGACTGGACTAATTCGGGAAACATTATTTGCAACTGATTTATTCAATATTACGAAGCGCCATATTGGAATCGAACCATCATATACATGTTGCAGAAAAATAATGAAACGCAAAAGTTTCCATATTTATTAACAAAAATGATATTCGATACACTTCATCCATCAACTTAATACTGTTTTGTCGAAGATATGTTCTCTATTAAATTTCATATACATATATATGTTTTAATTCTTTTGATTGTTTGATTGTGTTTAAACGTACCCTGTGCGCTTTGAAAACTGCCACGATTAATGGAATGTCCGGTTTTACATCTATACATATTTAAAATTCCAACGATTCTTTAAATTCTCTTGTTGCCGTATTCAACAGGTGAACGATCCGAAATATGGTACAACAGATATTAGATAGCACACATCGAGAAGCGTTCAATTTAGTTTGTTTGTCACTTGAGCTGTATCACATGAAACATCACATTTAAAGGTAAATTGACTAGAAGTTATTCGACTATTTTAAATTAAAGGACTATTTCTTTAGAATGCACATTCACTAATGTTTGTTTTAGGATTTTTTTCCGTCGGCTGTCTTCTCTCAGTTTCTTTTGGGCCGGCCATGACAGCAGGAGGTGTTCTTCGTTCGTTTCCACGTCGGTTATGCGATTTTCAATGGACATGAAGATTTTTCCGCTCGAGTTGTCGGAGGCCTCAGACGAGTCGCTGTCTCTGTTCGAGTAGTTGGTGTCGATGAGCGGTTTGAATGTTTGCGCTGCTTTAATGCTGTCGTCGTATTTGCATCGCATTTTTTTCCACTTTTTTTCCAGCAAGCTGGTTGACGAGGAAGAGTGTTTTTTGGAAATTAACTCTTTCGATGGCGAGGTTGGTACCGATTTGTCGTTTTCTTCTGAAAAAGCTCTGGTGATTAAGATTCTCGGCGACTTCTTTGGTGTCGCTTTGGATAGATCGTCTTGTTGATCGTTCACGGTGAACAGTTTTTGGATCAGTAATTGGGCCGTTGTTGATTTTTTTGGTAATCTAAGGGTTATTTGGTCTTCGACCACAATATCTGGTACTTGTAATGTGTTGCAACTGAGTGTATGCTTGATTGTTACGTTTTCGTCTTTGGGCGATAAGTTTAAGCTCGTGTTTGAGTATGGTCTCCAAGCTATATCGGAGGCGATTCTTTTCATCTTGGACTTCTGTGGGCTCGTCATGGTTTTTTGGACATCGATTAAGGCTTCCGACAATCGTCTCTGTAAGGTTGGTCGATTAAAGAAACCAAGCGGTGTGAGTGATGGTCGTCTGGAGCCGCAAGTTGACGGCGTCCTGGCTTGGATCTCCTGGTTTACTTCACTTTTAGTTTGCTTTTTCCTCAAGTAATTTTGGAATGTTTTACGTAAAGTTTTATTTTTGATACCGTACAAGAAACCGTTTATTGATGTTGAGGAGATCAGACAAGCTGAGGCTGCCGTGTAGAAGTAAGGATGGATGTCAACTAGACGTCCGGTTTTTAGAAGCGTCACGGCCAGTGTTTGCCACACTACGAGTATATAGTAAGGGAAATAGATGATGAAAAACGATGCCAGCAGTTGGAAAACGGAGCGAATTGCACTTTTTCCTTTGAATTTAGGAGGACCCTCGTGGTTCGGCGCTGTAACTGTTGGTACGAAAAACGGATTTCGTTGGTGCGTGATGGTGACTTGTGCAGAAAGAGTGACTTCGTAGATTGCTGAGGCGATACGGTGTCTGTGGTACCTTGCAATCATCAGAATCTGAAATTTTGGGCAGTTAGTATATTCAGCATTGAAAAAATCAAGATCACCTTTAAGTTGCAGCAAATAATCAAAGTGGCTGGTATCAGTAAAGTAAAAACAGTGTAAATGGCTGAGTACATCAACACTCCTTTTCCATATCTGTAGCTGCCTGAGCAGGTTAATCCTTGGATGTAGCCGTAGGGTGCAACTCTTAAAATGGGAGGTATACAAAGAGCCAACGATATAACCCATCCAGTGCTCAAACCCAAAACAATCTGCAATTACAAAAACTATATATGTATATATATTGTTATTCAACGCACTTACTTTTTTCTTGCTAACGATATGTCCGTAATGTAAAGGTGAGGCGATAGCGTAGTATCTGTCACAATTCAAGCCGCATATCGTCCATATCACCAACGGATGTAGCAGGGTGAACAGGAAACCGTAAACAGTGCACAAAGAGCTCGTCGACACCCAGTTCCCCACAGTGAAACTCGGCACAGCAAAACCAAGATAAACTGTTCCCAATATCGTATTGAGCAGGCCCAGATGCAGCAGCAAGATATGATTCACGGAGGATATCTGAAAGCGATTTATAAAAAAGTTTGAAATTTCGGCACCACTATTATCGAACTTCCGCAATTTATAACACAGATTGCGGCGAAACGAGGGTCATTCGAGAAACGTAAAGCCGGGTATATACAGAATCCTCTTAAGTGAACTTTTTTTGCGATCCTCTAAGCCGTCACTCGAGTGCATTTCAGGTTATCGGAAAATGGGGGAAATGTTCGACTTATATATTTCGTCACCTAGGTGGAAAAGCGACGTCTTACGGAAATTAGATGTGGAGGGAAGATATATCCTTGGATATATTGGAAATATCGAGAAATTCCTTCATGAATTCAGGTTTGACGTGTAAGGAAATTGTGGTCCTCGAACATCGAAAAGCGTGTGAAACATAATTACAGAGTGTTTAAGATATAAAAATATGTCAATGATGAAAACAGTATATTTTCTGTAAGTCACAGAAAAATTCGATCCGACAGAAATAGTGACTGCAATGATTGAACAATTTTTAAACTTGAGATAAACATCCGAGTTTCCAGTAATCTATTAAAATGAAGAATTTTTTATTTAATTAACGAATAAATTAAACGAATTGCGTCTAAACTATCATCTGTTATGGAAAAAAATTCATAATTATAACAAAATATTCGCAATAACAACATATCAAGAGTATCTCAGTTTTTTATTACTTTCAACATTTGCGTTAATGACCTTCATTCATTTCAAAGAAAGTGTCGTCATGACCATGGTTTCACACTATACACGTCAATTCGAAATTAATAGACTCTATTCTTCATGAAGTTTATTGTAAAGATTACAATACATAGAAGATATTTTGTTATGACTTATTTTCAAACTAATGTCACAATAACCACACTTTTATAAAGTAATGAATGGTGATCATAGATTGGAGGTGAGATAAACATAGAACGTAGTTATTTTCTATAACTAACGTCATTACGAAGATCACTTCAGATGTTAAAATCAGGGGTACGACACTCCATAGCCAAGGTCAGGCCGTTATTTGGACCTGGGTACGTTATTATTGCCAACCTCATGAAGTTTAAAAATATTTAATTTTCAAGTTTGTGCCAACCTCATAGAGTTAAAATGTATTAAATTGTCAAGTCTGTGTTATTCGTAGAACCACAGATATAAGAATAAAACGTCAACCGTCAACTCCAGTTCTAAATTGACGCCGTTATAAAAGACGTTGATTATTTGAAGTGGATATTTGTTGGATTACAAAACTTACAATTAGATGTGTTTCTAATAATTGATCGTTCATAGTACATAATTCTGAAGTGGTATTTTGGTATAAAGTGCTCATTGTAGTTAAATGTCAAACGAATTCGTGGAAGATCGAGTAATTAGAGAGAAACGAATATACCCGAGTGCTATTAATTAATGTTACGCACCTAACTCGCGAAATTCTGTATATATTAACTAATTATTTTTAGTTAGGTTGGTTCAACTGAAGCTTCTAAATAATTTTTTTGCCCTCATTACCCTTAATAACGTATATTTAAGCTCAGAACTTTCATGATATCTTCAAAAAGTAAAGATTCATCATATTTTATATCCATATTGGCGATTTGCTACGAAAACTTTGATTACAAAATATGCACATAACCTCAAATAATAAAAGATTATCTTCCTGTTCAATTGAATTGCTTCGCTTTTCTAGACTACTGGCTAACAGAAATTGTAAACGGAAACTGAGATATCATTCCATTTATGAAAAAAATGAATACAAAACAGTTATTTTTTATGTTAAGTGTTCAGTGCTACATTATTCCACCAGAATCAGCTTCTAGAAAACGTTTCACTGCAATTGGACTCCTGGTTTAAATATGTAATTACAGCACATCGACGACGACCCTTTTTTTCTGCTCCATTTTGAAATCCAATGATCGAATAATTCAATAGTTTGTAATTACTCAATCTTCCACGAATTCGTTTAACATTTAACTATAATGAGCACTTTATACCAAAATACCACTTCAGAATTATGTACTATGAACGATCAATTATTAGAAACATATCTAATTGTAAGTTTTGTTATCCAAAAAATGTCCACATTAAATAATCAACGTCTTTTATAACGGCGTCAATTTAGAACTGGAGTTGACGGTTGACGTGTTGTTCTTATATCTGTGGTTCTACGAATAACACAGACTTGACAATTTAATACATTTTAACTTTATGAGGTTTGCACAAACTTGAAAATGTAATATTTTTCAACTTTATGGGGTTGGCAATACCAACGTACCCAGGTCCAAATAACGGCCTGACCTTGGCTATGGAGTGTCGTACCCCTGATTTTAACATCTGAAGTGATCTTCGTAATGACGTTAGTTATAGAAAATAACGTTCTATGTTTATCTCACCTCCAATCTATGATCACCATTCATCACTTTATAAAAGTGTGGTTATTTTGACATTAGTTTGAAAATAAGTCATAACAAAATATCTTCTACGTATTGTAATCTTTACAATAAACTTCATGAAGAATAGAGTATATTAATTTCGAATTGACGTGTATAGTGTGGAACCATGGTCATGACGACACTTTCTTTGAAATGCATGAAGGTCATTAACGCAGATGTTGAGAGTGATAAAAAATTGAAATAATCTTGATATGCTGTTATTGCGAATATTTTGTTATAATTATGAATTTTTTTCCATAACAAATGATATTTTAGACGCAATTCGTTTAATTTATTCGTTAATGAAATAAAAAATTCTTCATTATAATAGATTACTGGAAACTCGGATGTTTATCTCAAGTTTAAAAATTGTTTAATCATTGCAGTCACTATTTCTGTCGGATTGAATTTTTCTGTGACTTGCAGAAAATATACTGTTTTCATCATTGACATATTTTTATATCTTAAATACTTTGTAATTATGTTTCACACGCTTTTCGATGTTCGAGGACCACAATTTCCTTACACGTCAAACCTGACTGCTTTTAAACAGGGGTCTGACACTCCATAGCCATGGTCAGGTCGTTATTTCGACCTGGGTGCGTTGGTATTGCCAACCTCATAAAGTTAAAAAATATTAAATTTTCAAGTCTGTGCCAACCTCATAAACTTAAAATGTATTAAATTGTCAAGTCTGTGTTATTCGTAGAACCACAGATATAAGAATAAAACGTCAACTCCAGTTCCAAATTGACGTCGTTATAAAAGATGTTGATTATTTGAAGTGGATATTATTTGGATTACAAAACTTACAATTAGATATGTTTCTAATAATTGATCGTTCGTAGTACATAATTCTGAAGTGGTATTTTGGTATAAAGTGCTCATTGTAGTTAAATGTTACACGAATTCGTGGAAGATTGATTAATTAGAGACTATTGAATTATTCGATCATTGGATTTCAAAATTGAGCAGAAAAAAAAGGGTCGTCGTCGATGTGCGGTAATTACAGGTTTAAACCGGGAGTCCAACTGCAGTGAAACGTTTTCTAGAAGCTGATTCTGGTGGAATAATGTAGCACTAAACACTTAACCTAAAAAATAACTGTTTTGTATTCATTTTTGTGACAAATAGAATGATATCTCAGTTTCCGTTTACAATTTCTGCTAGCCAGTAGCCTAAAAAAGCGAAACAATTCAATTGAACAGAAAGAGAATCTTTTATTATTTGAGGTTATGTGCATATTTTGTAATCAATGTTTTCGTAGCAAATCACCAATATGGATATAAAATATGATGAATCTTCACTTTTTGAAGCTATTATGAAAATTCTGAGCTCAAATATACGTTATTAAGTGAGAATGAGGGAAAAAACCACTCAGAAGCTTCAGTTGAACCAACCTAACGAAAAATAATTAGTTAATACAATATATTCCGAATTTCGCGAGTTAGGTGCGTAACATTAATTAATAGCACTCGGGTATATTAGTTTTTGACTGTATTAGAACCTAAAAAGAGCACCAAATGCCGAATAACGTAATTATCACTTTCACGAATTATTAAATTTTATCATATTGGCAAGACAGATATACCCAGCTTTTAACTGTCAAATTCGTGTTCTGTGCGTGCCAAAATAAGGGAATGACGATTTGTATCGGAGTGCCGTTTCTTTTCAATTATATGTTCTGTGGTTAAAATGTTATCTGTACATAAAGCACTTGGAATTGCATATAAATAAAATGAACCTCATGAATCATAGAAAAATTCGAACTCTCTATGATTGAGGACAGCGTATCAAGGAACATCAATTGACTATGTGAAATCATCGATTCAGAGAGTAGTGCGAATGTCATGGAAACATAGAACAACCTGAAATGTCAAACGAACCTCGAGACATAGAAAACGGCAACAATAACATTGAAGTATCGTTCGATGCTGTAGTTTGGATGTCATCGAAACAACGAAATAGGAATCAGCGTTTAGGTGGGTGGAAAAGATGGCCGCACGACTGATATGTGTTAACTGTTTAATCAGTTTGAATCGTGTTGTGTAAACGTCTTAAATAAGTGAAATTATGAAAATTACACGTTGTCCACAGTCTAGTATCATAGTATGATAATAGTTTGTATCGTGATAACGAATTTATAACCGAAATGTTGATTGACATATTAAACAGTTTTGAAGGAAACTGCATCGGAATTTGGGTGAAGTAAAGATTATGAAACTGGTATTTAAGGTAAACAAATAGCCATAGATAAATGTCTGCGGCGACCGGAAACAAGATGCTTAAATATCAGTTTCACGCTCATGCAGCATTAACGATTAACTTATGCAAAGTTAACACGCTCACCTGTCTCGTAAAGATGATTGCGACGACGATGCACCCATTCAAAACTGGTCCTATTATGGATATCAACGTGATAGGGATAGTGAAAAATAAAGATAGCATTCCTACGTGGCGTTCCCATTCACCTTACATCATTCGCAGCATCTTTCGACGGCATATTCAGCTCTACGTTCCGGCGAGCGTCGTCGAGTGCCTGGAAGGAATTCGCGAAAAATGAACAATGACCGAAATTAGCATTCGCGACGGACAAAAAGGGGTAGTCGCGATGCAGCGAGGGCTGCATGCTCGCCGATAAAACTGGAACGACGGAATTGTCTCCGAGCAAAGGTCGCAAAGACAAATAATTCAGCAGCGAGCGGCGCTCGTAGTTGAATTAAAAAGGGATGAGATTGATTCGGGGACTGTTTGTGAAGTCCAAGTGGTGAAATGCGCAAACTTGACGGGGCGGTGGGAATCTCCGAGAAAACGGCACCGCGAGCTCTTTGTTCCAAGGGATGGAATGTCTTTTCAATGTGATCGGGGATCCATAACTAACAATAATACGCAATTCCATTGAAAGCTATCGATTCGTTCGTACGGAAACCGAATGATTCGACAAACGAGTTTATTTCGAAAAGCGATTGCCGCTTCTATTTTGATGTGAATAGAGCGCGCCGGTTTGAAATTCGCGCCGAAAAATTTTAATAACAACCGCGGGCGATGTAGCGGGAAAAGGGGGCGCTGGAATCCCAATTTCGATAGGGTAACTTTGCAAGGCAAATTTTGGGGGCGACGGGAAAGTTAATTTCGCTTCAGCGCGAAAAACGCGACTGTAGAAATGGAACTGGGGGAGTGGGGTTTATTTTATTCCAAAAACTGGCACAATGAGAAAATATGGATTATTTCTCGACGTGCCAGACGGATTAAGCCGATGATACCGGGACAAGTTGTTATCTTCTTGTAACAGCTTGCGTTCCGCAATTTATTTTCGTGTCTTTTCAAACAAACCCTTCCCTCAGTTTGCCCACGAATTTCGTTGATTAAATTTCGACGTTTCGATTAGAAAGGTCAAGGTTGAATTATCGATTGCACCTCACGTTTTCTTATACATATTTCAGTTCCCATATCGTGCAATCGAAAAAAAAATCATCTCACTTTACATAATTAGTTTTTATCTTATCTGTCGCGTACGATTACGATTGACTTCGGTACGCAGTCACACTATGCAGGCGGTACGCAACGAACAAACCGACGAGTTCAGTGAATACGTAGAACGTCTTACACCTCAATTCGAAGAGAGTTTAACGAGGGTGAGCTCCGTGTCACAGAATATTTTATCTTAAGAAATCGCAAAGGCTTTCAGGAATGAAAATTTCGCTTCGCATCGATTGCGACATGCAAAATTCGTACCGCTAAACGACGCAACGTTTTCCGTCGGTTCGACGGTTATGTGAGTCGATTTATGGATTTTTATTTTCAACCAATCGATTTTCCGGCGACGATTTTCAATTTTCCAGCTCGTAAAAGTTTACGACGCAGCCAATAACGTTACATATCGGGTCGGGGAAAATTCCTGCGACAAACGTCCAATTACATTTTTCGGGAGACAATATAAGTGGGCTCAATTGTTGATCGTCACACGCTCGCGTCGTGCCTGGAACGAAGCATTTTAGAAAGAATTCAACGTATTCTTTATGATACTTTGTGTGTTACGAAAGAAAATACTGAATTGCACATTTAATGTCGAATTATCTTCGCTTTTATATTCATACGATTGGAATTTTCAATTATATCACTTATAATATATACTCACGCAGATTGCGATAGTCACAAAGAAATTTGCGTTGTTTGTGGGGATGAACACCCGAACTCGCATCTAAAGAGACTGATCGATACTTTCGGTACAAGAGGTGCTCAGGTAAGCGAGTAGAAGGGAGAGGGATGAAGCATATAGGAGATGTCGAAATACTATTTCAACTATAAACTTACGATGGTCACGCCGTTTTATTATTTCCATTATAATACGCAGATTTTCAAAGACAGTAATAAAATAGCAATAATACTTTTATATGCGTTCCACGTTAACTTATATTAGGATTACGATTCGAGCGCAAAACAATTCATTACTTATATAACAGGTTAGAGCGATATGTCAAAATATTGACCATAGAAGAGCAGATACTCAATTATGCGTAACAAGAGCATGAACTACTATTTTTCAACTACGGTTTATGCTTGAAAGTAGTTTACACCATGGGTATGACACTCCATACACAGAACATATAATTGAATAGAAACGGCACTCCTATACAAATCGTCGTTCCCTTATTTTGGGACGCACAGAACACGAATTTGACAGTTAAAAGCTGGGTTCACCTGTCTTGCCAATATGATAAAATTTAATAATTCGTGAAAGTGATAATTACGTTATTCGGCATTTAGTGCTCTTTTTAGGTTTTAGTACAGTCAGAAACTAATATACCCGAGTGTTATTATTTAATGTTACGCGCCTTACTCGCGAAATTCGGAATATATTAACTAATTATTTTTCGTTAGGTTGGTTCAACTGAAGCTTCTGAATAACTTTTTTGCCCTCATTCTCACTTAATAACGTATATTTGAGCTCAGAATTTTCATAATAGCTTCAAAAAGTGAAGATTCATCATATTTTATATCCATATTGGTGATTTGCTACGAAAACATTGATTACAAAATATGCACATAACCTCAAATAATAAAAGATTCTCTTTCTGTTCAACTGAATTGCTTCGCTTTTTTAGGCTACTGGCTAGCAGAAATTGTAAACGGAAACTGAGATATCATTCTATTTACCAAAAAAATGAATACAAAACAGGTATTTTTTATGTTAAGTGTTTGGTGCTACATTATTCCACCAGAATCAGCTTCTAGAAAACGTTTCACTGCAGCTGGACTCCCGGTTTAAACGTGTAATTACCGCACATCGACGACGACCCTTTTTTTCTGCTCCATTTTGAAATCCAATGATTGAATAATTCAATATTCTCTAATTACTCCACGAATTTGTTTAACATTTAACTCCAATGAGCACTTTATACCAAAATACCACTTCAGAATTATGTACTATGAACGATCAATTATTAGAAACACATTTAATTGTAAGTTTTGTAATCCAAAAAATATCCACTTCAAATAATCATCGTCTTTTATAACGGCGTCAATTTAGAACTGGAGTTGACGGTTGACGTTTTATTCTTATATCTGTGGTTTTACGAATAACACAGACTTGACAATTTAATACATTTTAACTTTATGAGGTTGACACAGACTTGAAAATTCAATATTTTTTAACTGTATGAGGTTGGCAATACCAACGTACCCAGGTCCAAATAACGGCCTGAGCTTGGCTATGGAGTGTCGTACCCCTGATTTTAACATCTGAAGTGATCTTCGCAATGACGTTAGTTATAGAAAATAACTACGTTCTATGTATATACTGTTCTCATCATTGACATATTTTTATATCTTAAATACTTTGTAACTATGACTCCTTAGCCAAGGTCAGGCCGTTATTTGGGTACGTTGGTATTGCCAACCTCATAAAGTTAAAAAATATTAAATTTTCAAGTCTGTGCCAACCTCATAAAGTTGAAATGTATATTTGTCACTGGAACATAAGAAGATATAACGTTACATTGGATGTCATGGTCAACTATAGTGTTTCCAGTATTTTCTTTACCTAAGTCACTTGATTGAAATCAATTTAATTCGTATTTGAAATCAACTGGAGGTTGATTCAGAGATATGAAATTCTCTACTTGAGAGTATTTCAGAAAATTCTGTCGGTTTGTTAATAATTTCGTTGAAAATGTAAGGGAAACAGAAAATATAAAACAAAATTATTTTCTCAGAATTGTAGGTATTTAGTTTTTTTTATGATTAGACGCAAGATTTGAAGGTGATCCAAACATGTTTGAAGCAGAAAAAAAACGCAAAAATATTGAGGAAATTCCGAATAATTCGACATAATTTCAATGGTAGATCAAAAGACAGACATTTGAGACGTTGGAAATCCTCTGAAGCATCGAATTTCGTGTATTTGGAATATTTTTGACTGATTTTTAAATGTTGTGTTTCCACTAAAATCTGTTGCATTTTTAGTTAATTTCCACAAACATTTATTACGAAACAAAATTTACGTTTTTTAGGGAATTTTATTCTGTTCATCACAATTGAAGAAAATTATCTTGAGATTGTCATCATTCTGTTTCTCTGAAAAAATTGGATAATTTTGTTCTTAGTATTTGAAATATTTCAAAATCTTTACGATGTTTCGTTTTTTCTTTGCACACAAAAAAAATGTGAGTTTTTGAAAATAACGTTTGAAATTTTACAAAAATGAAAAGTCGAAGTCTGTCCTAAGATTTTATCTAATGTCCTCAATTTTTTTTCTTTTCTTTGAACTTCCTCTATTTCCCGAAATTGATTCTACTCGTTTTTTCATTTCATTCGGTTTTAGCTCAGTTTTTCTAAAAAAATTTTCATGAAATATTCAAAGAAACAAAGCAAAATGCGAAAATATTGTAGAAATACTGAAAAATTGAATAAAATCTGAAATAACGAAAATTTTCTTAATATTTTCGATGTTTTGATTCGGTTTTTGGAAGATTTTCCACGACAATCAAGTAAAATCCAAAAAACATTGCCGAAATCAGAATCTTTTTAAATGTTCAAAAAATTTCTTTGCACATAGTTTTTCTAGCACTTCTGTGGAATGATTCTAGAACATAATGTTCCAACGCTAGATTTATGATCATGTTTTTCTATGTCGCGTAGTATCGCTCATATTGTCAAAGAGATCGTCAGTAGATCATATGTCAAGTACCAGGCACAGATGGGAAGTATAGTTCATATATCTCATATTGAATCAAAGAATGAAGCATTAAAAAGAAGAGTTTTTTTTTAACTACTTCGTTCATGAAATACCTAGTTTGCTTTCAGGGGTATGACACTCCATAGCCAAGGTCAGGCCGTTAAAGTTAAAAAATATTAAATTTTCAAGTCTGTGCCAACCTCATAAAGTTAAAATGAATTGAATTGTGAAGTCTGTGTTATTCGTAGAACCACAGATATAAGAATAAAACGTCAACCGTCAACTCCAGTTCTAAATTGACGCCGTTATAAAAGATGTTCATTATTTGAAGTGGATATTTTTTGGAATACAAAACTTACAATTAGATATGTTTCTAATAATTGATCGTTCATAGTACATAATTCTGAAGTGGTATTTTGGTATAAAGTGCTCATTGTAGTTAAATGTTAAACGAATTCGTGGAAGATTGAGTAATTAGAGACTATTGAATTATTCGATCATTGGATTTCAAAATGGAGCAGAAAAAAAGGGTCGTCGTCGATGTGCGGTAATTACATGTTTAAACCTGGAGTCCAACTGCAGTGAAACGTTTTCTAGAAGCTGATTCTGGTGGAATAATGTAGCACTTAACACTTAACATAAAAAATAACTGTTTTGTATTCATTTTTTCGATAAATTGAATGATATCTCGGTTTCCGTTTACAATTTCTGCTAGCCAGTAGCCTAAAAAAGCGAAGCAATTCAATTGAACAGGAAGAGAATCTTTTATTATTTGAGGTTATGTGCATATTTTGTAATCCAAGTTTTCGTAGCAAATCACCAATATGGATATAAAATATGATGAATCTTCACTTTTTGAAACTATTATGAAAATTCTGAGCTCAAATATACGTTATTAAGTGAGAATGAGGGCAAAAAAGTTATTCAGAAGCTTCAGTTGAACCAACCTAACGAAAAATAATTAATTATTATATTCCGAATTTCGCGAGTTAGGTGCGTAACATTAAATAATAGCACTCGGGTATATTAGTTTCTGACTGTATTAGAACGTATAAAGAGCACTAAATGCCGAATAACGTAATTATCACTTTCACGAATTATTAAATTTTATCATATTGGCAAGACAGATGTACCCAGCTTTTAACTGTCAAATTCGTGTTCTGTGCGTGCCAAAATAAGGGAACGGCGATTTGTATAGGAGTGCCGTTTCTTTTCAATTATATGTTCTGTGGTTTACACAGATTTGCAATTTAGGGTTAATTTCCTCTGAATAGTTGATCTAAATGACATTCCCCTCATTCCTTGAATCATATGGACATATCGTATATGGAGGTATCGTTTTTTGAACTACGCTTAACGCTTGGAAGCCTTGTGATTTGGGGTAAGCATCCTCCGAGCGGTTCATCCAAATTCCATTCCCCCCATTCCTTAAATCATATTGACATATCGTATTAGCGCCATCTATCGCTGTCCGTGCAGTTTGTCCCTGTATGGGCCGCTAACCTCACGAAAGCGTCCATTAAACCTCGGGAAAGCCGGATAATTGAATTTGTCGCCGGATTGTCGTGCAGAAAATCACCG
The DNA here is from genome assembly GCA_020654155.1 of Novius pumilus. Lineage (NCBI taxonomy): Eukaryota > Metazoa > Arthropoda > Insecta > Coleoptera > Coccinellidae > Novius > Novius pumilus. The sequence continues at coordinate 5,757,159 of JAIFOV010000475.1, forward strand.
TCGCATTCCGTGCATTTCAGAGAGTTGCGTAAATTGCAGCTGCCGTGGATTCCGGACTTTAGGATAAACCAATTAAGGGCGCATTTGGGCTCGTTGTGTCTCGAGCTCGATCTGTATCTCGGACCTTTGCGGGTCGAGGGCGATTACGAAGGGAACGACGCGAATTTGCAGGCTCTCCTTCCGGTCGCACACTCCGGTAAAATAACGTAAGGTGATTTCCGGCGTTGCTGGGAGTGCCCGCGCGGTCCGATCAAATGCCGATTAATTAAATTTCGGTCGTTCTCGTTACGGATATTTCGGCTTTGTGGAAATTAATTCGACGTCACGTTTCCACTTCCAGCAGCGGCGTATGCCGGGGGGACGATGCGAAATTGACCTTTTAATAAGATTTTCCTTCTTGTTAAATGGCTGAAAGACAAAACGTCCCATTAAAACCTTGATTGTCCCGCGTCTCTTTCAGAATTACCTTTAATAACACGACGGCGAGAGGCAAAGTTGGGTTATTCATTAGGGAAGATTCTTTGTTGCCGGAAAATTACGACTTAGTTTACGATACGCCCGGAGTTGACGTTGGGGTGAGTTATTTATGGGGCCGAATTCGATTAGATCGCATCGGAAGTTATATTGATAATGGGAAATTACGATACATTCATTAATCAACAGGTGGAATACTTCTCGAACGATGGCAAAAAAGCGAGAGCCGAGATTCCGAATCGGAAGTTGGGTGAGTTTTAATTGGTTTCTTTCGGGAATCGATAGCCTTTTTGATCCCGAACAATGCTTTCAACTGAATTATAATTCCCTTAACGGACTTAAGCTCCTTCCGGAAATCCACTATTGAAGCTTTCGCTCGGATTGCTCCTTGTCAGACGAAAACAATGAGAAAACTTTCTATTCAGTACTCGCGAACTAAGTTTATTTTATCTGTCTTGTTGACGAAATAGAATTTAATTTGAAAGTATTTCGGGCTCGTTTTTTCACGTCGACTTATTTGAATTTCCAGAAGAAACCGTCGGAATAGCAATGTGGAAGCAGTTGTCGCGGACCTTAACGGAATTGCTAAGTGGACCGATGCAAAAGAGCGTTTCGCAATTTTCCCTCGGCGAGCTGTTTGGGGACATGCAGGACGGTCTAAGGCAAGTTGCGAATTACGTCGTCGGAGGCATGTTTTTACATGTACTCACATCGATCCGAACCGAAGCCCCACGAATCTGAAACAAGATAAAACAAATATCAGTACCGCGCGCATTCGCCATTTTGTTTCGATAAATCGTATCGTCGGTAATCATGAATTTTCTACGTTGTCGGTAGCGGGACGGTGCATTTTTATCTTTCAGTTGGGAAAACGCGAAATCCAATTACACGGCAATCCGCCTACGACGTATTGGTTCATTACGTACCCGAACACGTTTCGACAGGAAACATTTTCCTCGAATCACAGGATATTGCAGTCTGTTTTCCGATAATCAGTAGAGATTTAGTTTTAGCGTTCAACTAATTTGAAAGGAAGAAAGTGAAATTTTTTTGGGGTTATGGCGCAGCGAACTTTCTGCGGGGTCACAGAAATGAATGTTTTATATCTATATGAACTACTCACGCGTGAATACCTGAATACTTTTTACATTATGATTATTGAAATAAGTGACCAAACTTCTACTACTTATCAAACAGTTTGTCCAAATACTCGACTTCCAAAGTTTCCTGAACTACTTACGTAGTCATTTAGCGATATCACAAATAGTTCATCTGATTCAACTCAGAATATGATTAACCTGAACTACCTACGTAGATATTTGAAGCCGTCATAGAATACTTAAGAACGAATTAAAACCAGATCGCTCTACTTACGACTATGACTACTTACGTAGTCATTTAGCGATATCACAAATAGTTCATCTGATTCAACTCAGAATATGATTAACCTGAACTACCTACGTAGATATTTGAAGCCGTCATAGAATACTTAAGAACGAATTAAAACCAGATCGCTCTACTTACGACTATGACTACTTACGTAGTCATTTAGTGAGATCACAAATAGTTCATCTGATTCAACTCAGAATATGATTAACCTGAACTACCTACGTAGATATTTGAAGCCGTCATAGAATACTTAAGAACGAATTAAAACCAGATCGCTCTACTTACGACTATGACTACTTACGTAGTCATTTAGTGAGATCACAAATAGTTCATCTGATTCAACTCAGAATATGATTAACCTGAACTACCTACGTAGATATTTGAAGCCGTCATAGAATACTTAAGAACGAATTAAAACCAGATCGCTCGCTTCGCTCGCGACCTGACCGGCCGTCGGCCGGGTAGGGGGGCCCTCAATCGAATATCATTGATGTGAATGTCACGGGATGAAAGAAACTGTTTTTTATTTAGGCTATGGTCGGAGCGTAGCGATAATATAAGATTTTGAAGTGTGCGGATGATGATTTTCATTTGTTTTTCAAGTATTCATATTGTAGAGTGTGAAGTAATTTCTCCTTCGTTTTGTATAAAAGGAATCGAAGAAATTAGTTGTAAATTTATTATTTTCTGGGAAGTTTATTTTCTTTGTCATTTTGGCTGTACTAGAAACCACAGCGATGATATACGGTTGTAAAGCGTAGTGGATGATATGTATTTTTCTTCCTATATCAAATAATTTTTTATTTTTCTGAAAGGAACCGATGACTTGCAAATTAATTTTTAAATTTTTATGAATCTTTTCGTTGTCATCATTTTGGCTGTGCTGAAACCACAGCGAGGATATAGCGGTTGTGAAGTATGGTGTGTATATGATATCTGATGTTTTAATTGAAGAAGCGTTTCGAAATTTCAATTAGTTTTCAAGTACAATTTATATTATTCCAAAAATAATATTTATTCCAAAAAAAAATATTTTTGACAGAGTTCACCACTTTTGTGGATGACCCGACAAGTTACATAAAAAAAAGAAAACTTAAAACTAAACCCATGAAAGTACATTTAAGTACTTGTGTATGGGTATCTACCAAAAATAATGCGAACATAAGTTAAATAATTTTGTTCAAATACCTAAACAATCAAAGACATGAATACATGAATCAATCCAGGTTCGTAGGTGATAAGAAGGCTCTATTAGGTCCACTTAAAAAGTTTATGGACCACATGCCGATCCTGCTCAAGTAGCCATTTTCTAGCAATCACCTCAACATTCTTGGTATTGCGGTGTTCTCTCAAATGGGCCGGCAGTATGTTATAGATCTTTGGTAATGTATAAAGAGTTGATTTTCTAATATTATCCTTGGACACCTTCAACCTTCTCACATTATGATGGCTCACTTGCCTTGTGTTATAATTTTCGGGCATTGAATCTAAACACGATCCATTTTTTGGGATAAAACACACTGCCGCCCTTACGTATAACTGCCTTGGATCCAAAAGATTAAGCTCTTTAAAAAGTAAGTTAGATGAATATTTAACTGGTTTATCAAACAAAGACTTTAAAAGCCTTTTTTGAATTCGCTCAATTATAAAGTAATATTTAGTACTTGCAGCACCCCAGCTCAAGATTCCATACCGGATAAGAGACTCTGCTAAAGCATAATAAACAGAGTATTTCTGAGTTCGAGAGCAGATATCTTTGATTTGATGAAAAATGAGTGTCCAAGCACACCCCCAAATATTTAATCGACCTTTCTGAATGTATTAGTTCACCGTCAACCGCTATTGGGTCTAGAGTCGGAATATGATTGACATAAAACGCAAAAGGAAGTACTTGGTTTTGTTTATATTAATAGAGAGGAGGCTGCAATTTAACCAGTTCTCGATGTATTTTATATCCCTTGTTGCATTCGCTGTCAGACTTTTCCAGCTAATGTCTTCAAAGAAAATGCAGGTATCATCTGCAAGAGAGATAAGCTCACCAGAGATGTTATGAGTAAGTAAAAGATCATTTATATAAACAAGAAACAATATGGGGCCCAAAACAGTTCCCTGGGGGACCCCACATGTCACCCTCGTTATATCGCCTAATAGGTCACCATTTCTGCAAAATTGCATTCTATCAGAAAGATAACTTTTGAGTATATTGTAGCCTATACCACGGATGTCAATGTTATAAAGTTTATCCAGGAGGATCTGATCACTTACGGTATCAAATGCCTTATTGAAAGCAAATTCTGTTTCATTTATTTTGTATGCTACCAACTATATTTTTTTGGGGATTCAATTTTTTTGTAATCGATATTAACACTTCATCAAGAAGGAAATTATTTTCTGCTCTGTTTTTCTTCATGCAATATTGGTTTTCATTTCTTGTGAAAGGAATCGAATAGTAAATTTGTGGAGCGTTCATTTATTTTTTTGTCATTTTGGCTGTGCTGAAACCACAGCGATGATACACGGTTGTAAGTTGTATAGATATGTGTCTGTTCTCATTCAGATCGCTGTTAACCTGTGATCGAAATTAAAAGTTTAATTGAAATAGCAACCACTCAAAATCGATACAATTCATTTTGCATTTATGATCAAAAGAAATTTACAGAAGAAGAAAAATTAATGAGGTTATGTTACGTTACCATAGACGGACTTAGACGGAGCAGATAATCGACTTCTCGTAAAATGAGGTGCACTTGAAATTTAAAAAATAGCAAGCAAGGAACCAAAAATAAACATGAAGGTCAGGAACGCTCATTGCTCGTATGTAAATAGAAGATATTTTTTAAATATTCTTAACGAAATACTTTATTGGGCTTTTCAATTATATGAATGAACAATTCACATTTATTCTTTCCTTTCATAACGATAAACTTCTTTGTAACCGAGGATTTTTCGTTACAACATTGAATACATACAGATGGCTATAATAATAATAATAACGTAGCATTTATTTTTTTCCATCGGAGATAATTAAAAAATATTACGTCGATGAAGAAAAGTTTTTCACCGTCGCGGTTTCGAACTCGAGATCACTCACTATGTGTCCTACCACTCAACTACCACGACTACGATAACGCGTACAGAAATGTGTCCAATTTGACGATTAAAACAAACTTCTTGTGAATTAAACAAATTCAAAATAACGACGAGACTCCATCCGGACGCGATCGGTAGGCGAATCTTCGGAATTTATAGTTTTTAGTCAGTTCGTTCGATAGGTACATCGATATTTGCATTGCAAAGGTCAGACCGGCTCCTTTAATTCTCATCTGTTAACGCGTCCGTTCGGAACTTTCCGGAGCGCAATCGTATACCTTCGGCACACAAGAGGAATTCTTCGAATTTTCGAAATTTTCTGTCGTTTTCCTCGAAAACGGCTATTCCTACGGCCTAACGTTTCTCGGACGATTCGTAGCTAATTTTTTTCGAATATTTTCGTGTGAGCGATAATTCGATACGTGACGTAATAAAGGAGATATTACCAGAAGAAACGTTTTCCGAGCGGACGGTTTAGTTTTGGAATTTTTTGCGGAAAATCGGTAGATTCTACGTCCGCGACGTCTGGAGAAGAAAGAAAGCCGTATTGATCACCTATTCGAAACAGGCATTCCAAATTTTTTAGGAGCTAGCTGTATCCGACGAAAATCGATTCGCGGCACTCTACTTTTTTCTATTTCTCTTACGATAGGTCCTACAGTTTCGGAATCTTCTAGCGAAAGATTGCTCACAATAATTGAGGAACATCTTTGGAGGATTGTCGCGTCGTCCGACGTACTGCCTCCGAGATATAAGCAAAAAACGAAAAATTTTGCCTTTACGAATTTTTTACTCCAAGAAGGAAGGGAGCTGCAGAATCGAACGGCAGACAAAAAACAAAGAACTATCTTTGCCCTTTTCGAAAACGTACCTCGCGTCTTCCATGCGTACGTACTTCTCGAGATAAGGGCTTTTAAAAATTTCGCCAAAATGAGTGATTTTCGGTTTTTCGCAAAAAAATCGTATTAAGTTTCGGGTTTGAGAGCAAGGAAAAATACCCACGACAAATTACCGTTCTTTGCGGACCGCGCGAGCCCCCTTCCGACCCCCTAGTCCCCCTAGGAACGTCACAAAAAATTCTTGAAAAAAAAACGCGCGACCACCGATAAGTCGATAACGGACGGACCGATCACGTCCGTTTTTGAACTTGTCCAAAAGAATGTCGAGATCTACCGATCGCTACCAAAATAAACCCCCTATCCCTAAAATTCGGGCCGCTAACCTCTCTACATCGATTCGTGCGACGCACATTTTTTCGCCCGACCGATCTCACGCTACCGTAATATAGCGGTTTGACAACCGCATATAAAAAATATGGAAGGAAGTTTATCTGATTCAACACAGAATTCAATTATAGAAGTATCCTGTCATGACTGATTTCGATTAATACTCTATGAACGGTTGAGGTTGAGGTTATAAAAAAATTTAAAATAGTGTTAATGGTCTGTGCAAACTTAATATTGTTGACGTATCCTTTTGTTCTGGTTGCAGGGAGCGCGAAAGGGATTTAATACTCAAGTCGAATCGCATAGCTGACAACATTCTCTGTTCGGCTAAAGATTACATCGTCCAAAGGGATTGTCGACAGTTGATAACCCCGCGTTTCGAGATGATATTCAAAGGCAAAGCCGGCAGCTTGAATTTGGGCAATGTGCGTACGTCGGAAGGACGACTCCGGGATTTATCTACTTTAACGAGATCCAGTCAGTGGAATTTGTACGAGAGCCGCGAAGATTACACCGTGTTCGGAAAAATAACCCTCCCAAACCTAAAGGTCCGATTACACGTGCAATTAAATCGACGAATAAAAGTTTTTATTTCCAGCACGAAAATAGCAGCTACGAGGTAATCTGCGATAAATCGTCGCTGAAAGGCACCGTCAAGACGTCGATACGAAACACAAATTTCTCGGTGAAATTTATTTACCGTAAAACGACGGGCCATTTAGAATCCGTCCCGAATGCCATCCAGTTGACGAATTCCGGGTAGGTTGAAGGGGAAATCATAAAATAATTAAAGAAGGATCAACCGATACCGCCGGTTGGTAATTGCCTAGTCGTAAAAAAGATTCGGTAATTGTCTTCCGGTGCGGTTTCCGGGCATAATCATCCGGTTTCCGGATTAATTGTACTCGTAACACAATTCCGAATTATCGAATTACGAGGCTATTTCGAGAGTGCACTTTACACTACGATCAGTGTTTTTTTCAGTATATTCGATGTGGATGTTACGAATTTGGCGTATTTCGGCTGGTTATTGCCCCGATTCAAGTCTTGCTTCATGGCGCATTACGAACAAAGGATAAGCGGCGCCTTGACGGACGTTCTGCGCGAGGCATTCGAACACGCCATCAAAGAAAACAATGATAGCTATCGGTGGAAATGTAGAAATACAAACAATGCCCTGTAAATTGTACAAATAAACCTACCGCAATTGCACCATATCGACTTGTATAAACAGTAGGATGATCATATAATCCAGTTATCATTCAACGCACCTTCTAGAACACAGAAGATGAATTCCTTCCTGTTCGTCCTTATGACGATTACTGTCGTGCAAGCGTTTAACGCGTCCGATTTCCTCCAGCAATGGCGCAATTTTCAGGTAATTAAAACCTTTAGAAATTGAGTAACCATAAAATTTTGCAGTCGAAATATCGAAAATCCTATCCGAACCTCACGGAAATGCGACGACGCATGTCGATTTTCCGCGACAACCTAGCGAAAATAAACGCCCACAATGCCCTTCAGTCGCAAGGAAAAGTGTCGCACAAGAAGGCCGTCAATCAATTCAGCGATTTAACAAGCGGCGAATTTCTCATTTACGTCACCCAAATTAAACCGCCGTCGCTGAACCAGGCGCGCACTTACCGGCGCAAAAAAAACGCCATCCCCCCGTTCATCGATTGGCGAAACCGGGGGGCGGTGACCCCCGTTAAAGATCAAGGAAGTTGCGGATCATGCTGGGCTTTCAGCACAGTAAGTTTGCGCCGCACTTCAAACTTAATGAAAATTCCTAACCCCCCCTCCCGCAGACGGGCAGCATCGAGGGTCAACTCAAAATCAAAAAGAAAAAACTAATCGTGCTCAGCGAACAAAATTTAATAGATTGCACGCGGCCGCAGGGGAACGAGGGTTGCTTGAACGGTTTCATGACCCACGCCTTCGATTACGTGAAGGAGAACGGTGTGGAGAGCGAGACGGACTATCCGTACGAAGAGCGCGAAGTCACCTGTCGGTACAACAAAAAAAAATCGGTTACCTCGATCAAAGATTACGTTAAGATCAATCAAGGATCGGAGTTCGATTTGGTGCACGCGATCGCAAGTATCGGCCCGATATCGGCCGCCATCGATATGACGTTTGAATTGCAAGCGTACGACTCCGGGATACTCGAAGACCATTTCTGCACCACCAACGAACTGAACCACGGCGTTTTGATTGTAGGTTACGGCCACGAGGATGGGAAGGACTACTATTTGATTAAGAATTCCTGGGGGGAGGACTGGGGCGAGAGAGGTTATTTTAAGTTAATAAGAAATAGTAACAATAGATGTGGTATAGCGTCAACCGCATATTTTCCGATTTTATCTTAAGCAAACCTGTTTTACGTATAGTCAATATATTTTTGTAGGTTATGGCGCTTGCGCGCGCAACTTTTATTGCCATTAAGTTGATTACAAAATGGGTACAAAAGCGGAATAAGCAATATCGCTGTTGTATGCGCTATTTCTCGGCGATCTGAAATAGCCATTTTCTCCCCACTTGGGCCCCTGAGAATATTTCAACAGGTAATAATCTTGTCCGTCCTCCGTTCCGTAACCCACAGCAAGAACCCTCAGATTCAATCGAATATCACCCACGCATTCCTCGTCGATTAAAATACCGGATTTGTAATGTTGGAAAGCATCGGAGGCGCACATTACAACAGAAACCGGCCCTTTGGTGGCGATAGCCTCTTGAAGCGCCGATTCGTCAGTGTTCTTAACTAGAAGAACATGGGAAACATAAGTTGTTATGTTGAATAAATCCCGATGACACGTTTCCGCATACAGCGGCTGATAATAATAATCATAACCATTCGCGATACCATGCTGTCTTATATAATCATAAGCTGTTAACCTGTAACCGCCATGATCGCAGGTATTATCATCGAAGGGATAAGTGCAATCGATTAATTCTTGCGCGCTCAATAATACCAATTCGTTCTTCTGTAAGGCCAGTTGTCCTTCAATGGCACCGAGCTAAAAATATTTTGAATCAAAGCAGTTTCCAAACACGAATAATTTTGCATTCTTACAGCGCTAAAAGTCCAATCCGCGTGGCAGCCCCAATCAGTTTGAACGGGAGTGACAGCTCCATGGTCCCTCCAATCTATGGAGTCGGGTAAGGGGACCGATTCGTTCCTCTCAAAAATCTTAATAAAGTCATTATCAACAAGCGGCTTCTCTGCTCCATTAACACCCTTATTAAGGTACTCTTTGAACTCATCGGATGTCCAATCGGCAAAACGATTTATCCCTTTGGTATAAGTTGTTTGACCTTGTTCGTAGAGGGCGTTGTGGGCATCGATTTTTTTCAAATTTTCCGCAAATATCGATAATCGCCTTTGAGTTTCGACTGGAGATCTGTATGTCTTGCCGAAAGTTTTCTAAAACGAAAAAAAATTGTTTATTATTGCAACTCAAATTTAATATACTAACCTGAAATTCCATCCACTTATTTATGGTCTCTTCGTCGGTGGCGGCGCTTGCGCACAGAGTTGCGGCGCAAAGAACTAACACTACCAATTTTATCATCCTTTCAGTGGCGAAACTAAACTAATTGTTTCTACGAAAGGGATGATAATTTATAGGATCTATTAACTGCGTAGGAATGCTACAAAATTATCTTAAAACAGATAAAACAATCAAGATAACGGATTTTCGAGAACAGATCCGCTTGCATTTCATGTTTTATAATTTCCATGATCAGTTTCAATTCGACAGCAAGTCGCCTTCTTATTCCTTTCGACAATCTCAACCATTATCATGATTTGTTTGAGGATGCATACTGTTCATTTCCATGCCATTCTTTCGCCGCCAGTTGCGCTTGCCCGCATTTTTCAATTCGTCATATTTCCCAAAATTTCCGATTGATTCAAGATATCGTCAATCAAAAATGGAGATTGTAGTAAGCGATATGAAAGTTGTTGATCTTTGGTTCCTTGCCAAACATCAATTTGAGTTGAAGTGGATTGCACAATTACTTTTCTTTGAATTTCTCGACTTAGTGAAATAGATAAGTATTAATAGCGCCATCTGATGCGAAGCGCAACTTTTTGGATCTGAGACTTCTGTCCTAATTTGTTTATTCGAGAAAAAGCTGACTGTTAAGAATGAATTTTTTTAACAACATGCATATCTCAGATTTTAGAAAAATTGCATACGTCGACTCTTAACTTGCCATATTGGAACTTTTCAATCAAAATCTCAACGACAAAACTTAGCATATAACACGAATAAACTTATCGTAACGTATAAAGAAGATGAAGATTGGCTGTATGGCCATCTTTACATTCGCCCGATCGAGACGTCAAATCGATCAAACTCATTTGAACTACTTTCTTCGAACTACTATAGTTTGCGCAGTGTTATCGATGAAACCACAGAACATATAATTGAAAAGAAACGGCACTCCTATACAAATCGTCGTCCTCTTATTTTGGCACGCACAGAACACGAATTTGACAGTTAAAAGCTGGGTACAACTGTCTTGCCAATATGATAAAATTTAATGATTCGTGAAAGTGTTAATAACGTTATTCGGCATTTAGTGCTCTTTTTACGTTCTAATACAGTCAGAAACTAATATACCCGAGTGCTATTAGTTAATATTATGCACCTAGCTCGCGAAATTCGGAATATATTAACTAATTATTTTTCGTTAGGTTGGTTCAACTGAAGCTTCTGAATAAATATTTGTCCTCATATTCACTTAATGACGTATATTTGAGCTCAGAATTTTCATAATAGCTTAAAAAAGTAAAGATTCATCATATTTTATATCCATATTGGTGATTTGCTACGAAAACTTTGATTACGAAATATGCACATAACCTCAAATAATAAAAGATTCTCTTCCTGTTCTATTGAATTGCTTCGATTTTTTAGGCTACTGGCTATCAGAAATTGTAAACGGAAACTGAGATATCATTCTATTTATCAAAAAAAATAAATACAAAACAGTTATTTTTTATGTTAAGTGTTTAGTGCTACATTAGTCCACCAGAATCAGCTCCTAGAAAACGTTTCACTGCAGTTGGACTCCCGGTTTAAACATGTAATTACCGCACATCGCCGACGATCCTTTTTTTCTGCTCCATTTTGAAATCCAATGATCGTATAATTCAATAGTCTTTAATTACTCAATCTTCCACGAATTCGTTTAACATTTAACTGCAATGAGCACTTTATACCAAAATACCATTTCAGAATTATGTATTATGAACGATCAATCATTAGAAACACATCTAATTGTAAGTTTTGTAATCCAAAAAATATCCATTTCAAATAATCAAAGTCTTTTATAACGGCGTTAATTTAGAACTGGAGTTGACGGTTGACGTGTTATTCTTATATCTGTGATTCTACAAATAACACAGACTTGACAATTTAATACATTTAAACTTTATGAGGTTGGCACAGACTTGATAATTTAATATTTTTTAACTTTATGAGGTTGGCAATATTAACGAACCCAGGTCCAAATAACGGCCTGCTTTTAAACAGGGGTACCACACTCCATAGCCAAGGTCAGGCCGTTATTTGGATCTGGGTACGTTGGTATTTCCAACCTCATAAAATTAAAAAATATTAAATTTTCAAGTCTGTGCCAACCTCATAAAGTTAAAATGTATTGAATTGTCAAATCTGTGTTACTCGTAGAACCACAGATATAAGAATAAAACGTCAACCGTCAACTGCAGTTCTAAATTGACGCCGTTATAAAAGACGTTGATTATTTGAAGTGGATATTTTTTGGATTACAAAACTTACAATTAGATGTGTTTCCAATAATTGATCGTTCATAGTACATAATTCTGAAGTGTTATTTTGGTATAAAGTGCTCATTGTAGTTAAATGTTAAACGAATTCGTGGAAGATTGAGTAATCAGAGACTATAGAATTATTCGATCATTGGATTTCAAAATGGAGCAGAAAAAAAGGGTCGTCGTCGATGTGCGGTAATTACATGTTTAAACCGGGAGTCCAACTGCAGTGAAACGTTTTCTAGAAGCTGATTCTGGTGGAATAATGTAGCACTAAAACTTAACATAAAAAATAACTGTTTTGTATTCATGTTTTCGATAAATAGAATGATATCTCAGTTTCCGTTTACAATTTCTGCTAGCCAGTAGCCTAAAAAGCGAAGCAATTCAATTGAACAGGAAGAGAATCTTTTATTATTTGAGGTTATGTGCATATTTTGTAATCAATGTTTTCGTAGCAAATCACCAATATCGATATAAAATATGATGAATCTTCACTTTTTGAAGCTATTATGAAAATTCTGAGCTCAAATATACGTTACTAAGTGTGAATGAGGGCAAAAAAGTTATTCAGAAGCTTCAGTTGAACCAACCTAACGAAAAATAATTAGTTAATATATTCCGAATTTAGCAAGTTAGGTGCGTAACATTAATTAATAGCACTCGGGTATATTAGTTTCTGACTCTATTAAAACGTAAAAAGAGCACTAAATGCCGAATAACGTAATTATCACTTTCACGAATTATTTAATTTTATCATATTGGCAAGACAGATATACCCAGCTGTTAACTGTCAAATTCGTGTTCTGTGCGTGCCAAAATAAGGGAACGACGATTTGTATAGGAGTGCCGTTTCTTTCAATTATATGTTCTGTGATTCCTTGTATATATTGCCACAGAAAGAAACGAACGATGGACGTTAGTACCATTGAATTAGTGATTTGGAGGTAAGGAAAGACATTTTTCCTGTCCATAGCGCCTGCGCGCACAGCTTTTATTGACTTTTTTTCCGTTGAATTACAAACTTTTATGAAAAATATAATTTTCAAATATTTGTGGATTACAAAATGGGCACATAGGCGGACCAAGCAATATTGCCGCTGTATTCATTATTTCTTGGCGATCTGAAATAGCCATTTTCTCCCCAAAACTCGCCATTGGTGTTCTTCAGCAAGTAATAATCTTCACCGTCCTCAGTTCCATAGCCCACAGCAAGAACTCGTAGATTCAAATTTGTAACACCCTTACATGCTTCGTTGTTCAAAATACCTCTACGGTAAAGTTGTAGAGCGTCCGGAGACACACACATTGCAACAGAAACTGGTCCTTTGGTGGCAATGGCCTCCTGAAGCGCCAACTCATCACCGCGCTTAACTTGCCAAACGTCAGAAATATAAGTTGTTACATTGAATAAATCCTTTTTGCATTGGTTATCGAGTGGGTTATAATGATAATCAGAATTATTCACGATACCATATTGTTTGATAAAATGAAAGGCACTTAACGTGTCACCGCCACTACGGCATCCATCATAAGTGAGAGGGTAGATGCAGTGAATCAATTCGGCCGCACTGAGTGACACTAATAAATTTTTCTTTAAAGCCAGTTGTCCCTCAACGGCACCGACCTGAAAATATTTCGAATCGAAAAAAAATTTTAACATAACCAATTTTATATTCTTACAGCACTAAAAATCCAATCCGCATAGCAACCCCAATCATCTTTAACGCTGGTGACAGCTTGGTGTCTCCAATCCACGGAGTCGGGCAAGGAGACCGATTCATCCCTTTCAAAATTTCGAACGAATTCATTTTTAACAACTGGCCCATCCACTACCTCGTTTAGGTAGTTCTTGAACTCATCGGATGTCCAATCGGCAAACCGGTTTATCCCTTTGGTATAAGTTGTTCCACCTTGTTCGTAGAGGGCGTTGTGAGCTTCGATTTTTTTCAAATTTTCCGCAAATATCGACCATCGCGTCTGGGTTTCAAGCGGAGATTTGTAACTTTTACCGAAAGTTTTCTAGAGCAAACAAAAATTCAGACGGGTTTTTATTGAGTTTTCAGTGAACCCACCTGGAATTCCACCCATTCACTTTGGGTTTCTTCGTAGGTGACGGCGCTTGCGCACAAAAGTACCGCACAAAGAACTAGTAGAATCGAGTTCATCGTCGTTTCTGGAAGGGTTCCGTGCAGTCAAACTGATTATTTTCAGGAAAGTTACAATATTTTATAGGACGAAGTCACTGCTTAGTAATGGTACAAAGTCCGTACGAAAACAGATAACACGATCAAGATAAAAAATTTTGTGGATGTTAATTTGCAACAGATATTAATCGTTATTAATTAATATTTGAGACACCTCAAATATTGACACGATTATTCCCTTTTTAATGCTGCATCACAGGCCGATGACGTCGTACTTCTAGATAATAAAAAGTGATCGTTGTTTGCGTCTTAAACTCTTTTGGAGCTACTTGATCATCAGATGTTTGATAAGAAAAAGTTTCATTTATCTTTGTTCTTCATTAGTTAGTTTCGTGTTGGCGCGTGCGCTCTTCTGCATTTTGATCTGTCAAATAAATGTACAGGTTATAAGTGAAATTAACAGAATATCCTGCCGAGTTGCTGCCATAAATCACGAACGCAGAGCCCGAGTGGTTTTCGCGTAAATCACGTCGAGTGGAAAATAATCGTCATTTTCGATTACTCGAGTGCTATTTGATGTGATTGTTCGATGATGGAGAAAGTTATAATGAAATGTCAATTGTCTTTTATATGAATATTTTGACGCATTTTAATACAAACACACATCCACTTTTGTGATAGTTACAGAATCCTACATTATTGTCATATCTATGTTCGTTAGTTCATTCGACCCGCCGGTTAAGTCATGGCGACTAGAATTATATCTAATTATCTATAAGCGGTTGCTATGGAAAATGAATGAGTTGTATAATCTCCGATGAAAAAGTTGTTGATCTTTGCTGCCACTCGGAGTGGATTTCAAGTATCACTTGTGAAAAGCGAATGAGTTTCTGATAACCCTTCATCACTTTCTTAATGAAACATAAGAACGTTGACATCACAAATTAGAGCCAGATTAAGAATCGACGTGTGACACGTTATTATCACAACACTAACAACCACTAGTACCGACGTATAATATTCATAATGTCATAATTCATAATGTCACTTGACAAACGTCAAGTGAGTTATAGTTATTTGAACTACTTTCTTTCCGATCTACCATTGGTGAAAAAAGCATTTTGTCAGTTGCAAAGCATTTTATATCCTACTAGTTACTAAACAGTCAATTGATTACAAAACAGGGTATACAGCCATAGAAGCGATACCGCACTTGTTGCGACTATTCCTTGGTAACTTGAAGTACCCGGATTCTCCCCAAGATTTTCCCCAGGAGTTCTTCACCAAGTAGTACGGTTTACCGTTTTGGGTTCCGTAACCGACAGCAAGTACTCCGTGGTTCAACGATCTGCTGTTGCAGTAGTTGTCAACCAAGATACCAGAAGAGTACATTTGGAGAGCCATGGTCGCGTCGATACCAACAGAAATTGGCCCTTTGGTGGCGATGGCTTCTTGTAGAGCTTTTTCGTCACCTTCCGGAATATTGACGTAGGTGGAGACTTTGGTGACCGTTTTCGACTTATCGGCAGCACATTTGCGATCTCTAGCTGAGTAAGGGTAGTCGGATTCGCTTTCAATTCCGTTCTTCCTGATGTAATCCAGAGCGCCGGTCATGAAGCCACCGTTGCAACCTTCGTTGCCTTCAGAGGAGGAGCAGTCGACCAGTTGTTGTTCACTTAGTGGTACCAATTTTCTTCCGGTTACACCCAATTGTCCCTCGACAGTACCAGTCTATAAAAGATATTTCGAATATTATTCATATATAGATGTTTATATTCGTACCGCGCTGAACGCCCAACATGAACCACATTGCCCTTGATCCTTAACTCCAGTGACAGCGCCTTTCGTTCTCCAGTCAACGGACTCGGGAATGGCAGCGTTTTCGTTCCTCTTGAAAGTTTCTGTGGTCTCAATGACAGGCGCACTCAAACCACGGTTGACATATTCCATGAACTCATCAGATGTCAAGTCAGTAAACTGGTTGATCCCTTTAGTGAACGTAGTCTCTCCTTGCTCATAGAGGGCGTTATGAGCTTCAATTTCTTCCAGGTTCGCCATGAAGATCGACAATCGTTTCTGAGCTTCAATCGGGGATCTGTAACTTTTCCGAAAGTTTCCTGCAGAAAAAATTGTAATAAATTCAAATTCACCAAGGATTATCATTGTAATCACCTGAAATTCCGACCATTTTTGTATCACCTCTTCGTCAGTGACGGCGCTTGCGCACACCACTGCAACTAAAACAACTAGAACTTGCAATTTCATTTCGATACGTTTCTTGTTTTGAAACTGATTGCATTCGGGAATTTTCCGTCTTTTATACACAAACTAATACGAGTTGCATCAGAACGAAATGTTGAGTGGTTACGATAAAGCGAATGCATTTTTGCTGAATTTAGATAATAGAAAATAGATCTCGGGATTATATCAATAAATAAAAATTGTACTTTGTTTGAATTGAAAGTGTCTAGTCACGATAAATTCATTGTTTCATGAAGGGATCCGGGTCGATCATGTTTATTTTTAGCGAATATATATTATTTCCTGTTGAAACTGAAAATATTTACGTTATTTTCAATATTACATGTTTTAAATGCGAAAAGTGAACTACTCGTTCCAAATGTATGCTTCGAACAAAGAAGAAGTGATGACAGTTTGCAGAAAATCGATGCACTTTAAGCACATAGAAGTGAAATGATTCTGTGGATTTTTGGCCTCGCATGTCATTACATAGAAAGTAGATATTTCGAGCACAGAATTGTCGAATTTTTATAAAGAATAATATTCGATTACTTCATGCAATTTGAACTACGGTAGGTGTTAAACCGTGTTATCGCCCACTTAACCCCATTTTCGATTTAGTATCCTAGCGGAGTGTGCAGACACAAGTATGTTGAATTAAAATACTAATTCGGTGATTTTTACAGACGGTTCTGTTCAAATTCCATCAGATAAATCGTATAATCTCCGATCTGACAGTACTCGAAACGTACGATGTGTCGATTAAGAAATTATTGTTCGAGTGGTTTTTTTCGAGCTCTCATCCCATTGTTCCTACTTGATGATCGATTAAAGTAAGTATTTATCTACGAAAAAAAGTAGAACAGTCAATCGGTTCAAAGGTACGACTCATCGAACTGGATATAAATTGCGTATTTATTGGGAAACTCGCAATTACCATAACTGCAACTTTCTGAACAAGATAATAACTAACTGAAAGTTTTTGCAATTGCAATGACTTGCAGTTAATGCTCAGTGGTCCCGTTATATAAATAGCGGTTCATTTCAACAGATGGTACTAGCAGTACTATAGAAACCATATATACTAAATATATGATAGAAACCCATTTATTGATTTGTTTATACATTATAAGTTAGACAACCGTGATTAGTACTATTAGGTGATTGTCAGATGGCGTTTTCAGTGTTCAACTTAACACGCCATCTAACAATTACCTAACGGTATTAACTATGGCCGAGTAACTTATAATGCCTAAGCAAGTTTATAAACAGAAACCATCTCCGATAACTGTAAGTTATCAATTTCGGAAAAAGATGGCGGGTCGAGTTTAGAAATACATAACCAAAAAATTGCTAAACAACTAAACAACGGAAAATTAAATTGAAATAAATGTTATCTTAGAGAACAGGGTAGCATGCCATACTGGCAATGCCACATTTGTTATTCTGATTCCTCTGCATCAATACGTATCCACGATGACCCCACCTGGTACCCCAAGAGTTCTTCACGATATAAAAGTCTTCTCCCTTCATAGTACCGTAACCAACAGCTACTACACCGTGGTTTAAATTCCAACTTGAACAATGATTATCTTTTAAAATACCACTGCGATAGAATTGGAAATTAAGGGTAGCGTGGATTGCAACTGAAACGGGCCCAATTGTGGCAAGCGCATTGGTTAAATCATCCTCGCTGCAACTTTCGATATTCGTGTAAGTTGTAATCTTGGCTACGGATTTTTTTGGCTCAAATCGACATCTGGCATTGCGAGCTTCATACGGATAATCATCTTCCTTTTCAATGCCATAATCTCTGATGTATTTGAAGGCATTTGTCATAAAACCACCATTACAACCGAAATTTCCTTGCGTCCAAGAGCAATCTACCAAATTCTGTTCACTTAAAGATTCAAGACCATCGCCCTTGATTCCCAGTTGGCCCTCGAGCGAGCCAGTCTTGAACATTCATTGATAACTAACCTGAGGATAGCTTTATCAGTCAACTACTCACAGCGCTGAACGCCCAGCACGATCCACACGCACCTTGATTCTTGACCCGCGTCACCGAATTGTTTAACCTCCAGTCCACAGAGTTTGGAATACCTTCATTCGGCTTACTAATATGAAACGCAGCATTTTCATTGATCAATCTGGGCGTGTAACCGACTTGGTTCACGTAATCCATGAATTCATC
Source organism: Novius pumilus (assembly GCA_020654155.1). Lineage (NCBI taxonomy): Eukaryota > Metazoa > Arthropoda > Insecta > Coleoptera > Coccinellidae > Novius > Novius pumilus. The sequence continues at coordinate 5,775,723 of JAIFOV010000475.1, forward strand.
GCTCGTTAAGTCGGCGAATTGATTGGTACCTAAGGTATAGGAAACTTCGCCATTTTCGTATCGAGTATTGTGCGCTTCGATTTCCTTAACGTTTTTTCTGAATATCTCGAAACGTTTGTCGTGTTCAGCCTGAGATTCGTAGTTTTTACCGAAGTCGATCTAGGATTTTGTGTAATGACAAGGTTGATAGAAAAAAAAAATGGCGGAACTCACTTGAAATTGCATCCATTTCGAATCGAGTTCGTCGTCGCTCAAAGCGTTTATACTCAATACGACAAAAAAGAAAGGTAAAGCAAATATCATTCTGAAAGAAGAATGGTACGACTTGTATAAGATTGAACTTACTTTTTTTGGAACAACGGTCAGTTTGTACTAATGAAAGAATATTTTGTTTCAACTGTTTCTTCTCTTATATAACAAAGAACTAATGTGCAGTTTGACGATATGTCGAGTTCTGAAGCCATTATTTGGGGTCGTGTTTTAGGTAAATCACGTAAATAATTGAACTGGAATCCATTAAAATTTTGTTATGCACGATTACGAGATAATCGCTCAGAAACATTCAAATATCTGTAATATAAACTTTTTATTTGTTCACGAAATTATTGAAAATATTATCAAATGTGTAATGAAATTATCTAATTGATATTTGGAACACATTTTGTGGATGATATTTTCATTTATTGTATATTTTCAATACATAATTGAGTATCGAACAAAACGTCGAGTCATAACAGTTATGTGACTCCCTTCTATGAATAACGGTTATCAGCGTTTCGTGGAAACGTCCACCACTTGGCTCCTTTATCGATAACAAAAATCCTCTCTGCATAAATTTTTTTGTTCTCGGATGTTAGTGAAGTACCCCAATTCACAATCAATGAGAAACGATGATCAATAAAAAAATTTTTACTCGATTGACGTAGATTCAGAAGTACTATTCTGTCATCTGAAATGGAAAATTTGTTTTTCAGTTTGAAAAAAACAACGATTGAGTTTCAACTTAATTTTTTATCCGAATATTTATTTATTTATTTTGTACGTTTATTTGCAAAATATTGTGATAGAATACATTCGTGTTGAACAAGTCGAACGATACATACACAAAGGAAACTATAAACTTAAATATCTGCGCATGATCGAAGAAAAATGTTGGAATTCCAAGGGCACATAACACACCCTTGACTCACTCCCTATGACATATGCTTTGGTTCCATTACTTATTCGAAAAATGGAAAATTTTGTATGAATGATACAACAATTTAAAAAATATCTTTATTTTACGAACAAATTACATAAATAAAAAAGTGTTTTTTCTATGGAAGACATGAAATTATATACATTGATCTATCTTAAAGAAGAGGATAAGTTGCCATACTGGCAATGCCGCATTTGTTTTTCTTATTCCTCGGCATCTTGACGTATCCACTCTCACCCCACCTAGTACCCCACGAGTTCTTCACTATATAATAATCTTGTCCATTTAAAGTACCGTAACCAACAGCTAGTATTCCGTGGTTCAAGTTCCTCGAATTACACCGATTGTCTGTCAAAATGCCACCATGATATAGTTGGAAACTGTTCGTGGCATCGATTGCGACTGAAACCGGTCCAACCGTAGCGAGCGCATTGGTTAAATCAGCTTCGCTGTTCTCTTTGATGTTCCTGTAACCTTTAACCTTAGTTACCGACTTTTTCGGGTCGTACTGACATCTGGAATTGCGCGCTTTGTACGCGTAATCCTCCTCCCTCTCAATACCATTTTGCTTAATGTAATCGAAGGCGCTGGTCATTAAACCACCACTACAACCTTGATTTCCTTGCTTTCTTGAGCAATCCACCAAGTTTTGTTCACTTAAAGATATAAGACCTCTTCCTTTGAGCTTCAGTTGACCTTCCAGGGAGCCAGTCTGTAATATTCAATGACAACTAAGCTAAAAGTTGCTTCATCAATTATCTACTTACAGTACTAAAAGCCCAGCAAGAGCCACATTGTCCTTGGTTCTTGACTGGTGTGACTGAACCGTTTAATCTCCAGTCAACAGACTTTGGAACGACGATATTCGGGTCACTAACATGCAGTTCAGCGTTTCCGTTGTTCAATATGGGCGTGAAACCGCCTTGGTTCACGTAATCCATGAATTCATCGCTGGTTAAGTCAGCGAATTGATTGATACCCAAGGTGTAAGAGACCTCACCGTTTTCATACAGAGCATTATGAGCTTCGATTTTTTCAACATTCCCTTTGAAGATATCGAAACGTTTCTGGTGCTCCACGTGAGATCTGTAGCTTTTGTCGAAATCTTTCTACGATTTTTTTATAATTACAGAAGTGAAATGGAAAAATAATTCGTGGAACTTACTTGGAATTGACTCCACTGGGAATGAAGTTCGTCTTCGTTCAAAGCTTTTGCGCTCAACACGAAAACAAAGAGAAACAAAGCGAGAATTTTCATTCTATAAAACAGATAAATTCAATTTGAATTTGACCAAAAGAAAGAAGCGAACTTACTTGTTGGAGTATTTGGTACTTCTGATAATTTTTCTAAGGGGAGCAAGTACTTTTATACCGACGAAAAAATTTTTATGCGTAAAAATCGTTATCTTGCACTTCAAAAATATATTAATTGATTTTTATCTTATATTTAGATGACAACGTTCCAATGATTTTATTTGATCTTCTATTAGTTTACACAATACGTCTGTGCTTCAAGATTCTCTCAAATGTGGCTCTTTTAGTATAACAGGGGACCAAAGTGCGATTTGACGTAATTTATCAAATTATAAATTTTCAAATATATATATATATATATATATAGCAAGTAACGGACATTGGTCCTTCACATGACTCGTTATCGATAATAAAAACCCTCTCGGCATAAATTTTTTTCTTTTTCTCGGAAGTTAGTGAAGTACCTCAATTCACTTTTAACCATTAACAATGATCAATGAAAAATTTCCACTTTAGCCGTGACGTCAATTCAGATTTCAATTTCCACATAGATGTGAAGTATCGTCGTGTCTGAGAATGTTTTCTTATCTAAATGTTGAATGAAAAACACGGAAAAATTTTAATTTCCAACCTAATGAGTTGAGGTTGTCTTCATATTATAACTTAATTCGATGTTGAAGTCATTTCTTCAGTGGAATTTTCCATACAGCGCGTAGCCGCCAAAATCACGGAGCTTTCTCCCAGTCCATGCGACCTTTAGTTTACGCATGCGACGTCTGCGGAAATAGTGAAAAATTTCATTCAACTTTAAATATAGAAAAAGTTTGAATATCGATTTGATTTTTTTACATCTTCGAGTTGAAATGTTTATCTTTCCAACTGCTATCAGTCTAAATATGTAAATCTTGTTAATGAGCTGAAATATGCTTTTCAATAGGAAGTGATACCTTCAGAACAAATGAACGTATGATTATTATTGAAAAGTCAAGACTCGCGCAGTTGAGAATTCGTGTTCATAATAACCAATTAGTTACTCATGTTAGAAAAACACAGATTTTTGGGTTCTCTGTAATTGGCGCTAAATTTACACAACCACTTTTCTGTGATCGAATAATAACATATAAAAACAATTTCGTACGAGTCGTAATTAAATTTATCATGAAAAAACAAATATTATTGTAATTTGAAACAAATAAATTCGATCATTTATTGTCACAACAAAAAAAGGTCGATAAAACACGCAGACATAACATCAAAATAACATCGACTGTTATCAAACGATAATCTAGATTTCTGGGAATCGAGAATTTGCGTCGTATTTCATTTCGGACTTTAACCGAAAAAAGTAAACAACAAAACGACACTCGAAAAATGTGGATCATCCAGGAAGATGTTTACATTATCGATTAAGTAAAGTCACATCCGTAATCACCGAAATGTCCTCGATTCAAATACCTTCATTTTTAGATAACAAGTGTTCGATTTGTTTCACACGAAAAAAACATGACGGGGAATGGAAATCATTGAATGTTTCGAATGCTAAAACAGGTCCGTGTCGTTTAGGATCATTTAAAACATCATTTTCGGCAAATTAGTTGGATAGTGATGTAGAACAAATGGTTTCCGCAGAATAGAGAATATCATCAATTTTTAATTGGCACCTCATGCTAAATCTCATTATGAATAAAAATTTTAATGATACGCCTTATAATTTCTGAGATCCGACGATGAAGCGGAAACGGTCGCTGTGACGTCACTTCACAACAGCAGCGATTCGCCGCCTTTGCGTCCGCCTCGACTATCGACGCGCTGGACCGTCAGGTCTTCGTCGAACCACTGAAACATTCGTCCGCCCGAAGCACTCGATATCGAAACGAATATCCACGAACGCATAGGGCGGTTCACCGCAGTGTAGTGAATTGACGTCACACGACTGTGGCGCGCTTCTCGAAGAATTCAAATAATGCGGAAACTATAATTGTCATAACTTCAATACTACTAAGTCAATTCAGATGAAACAAAAACTGATATATTTCTGAAGCTACAAGCTACGCGGTCAGAAAGTTTTAAAGGATTTTTCAGACTCTCTGATATTTTCCATTGTCAATTTTCAAGAATGTCAAAACTGCATCTCAAAATTGATGCAAGGTTTCTAATCGGAAACTATTGGATTTAAATCTTCGATGAGTTTGCCTGAAGTTTAATCCACAGACTACGACAGTAGGTATTCTATTGGATATGTAGGATAGCGCGCGTGTACGGATAACTTTATCATTATTATGTATCTTTGTCAACTTTTAGCGGAGATCGAAAGGTGTTCGGGGTGAACATCAAAATACAAACATTTTTAAAATGTTAAGAGTTCCAAACATGCAAAAAAAGGTATAGAACGTCATTTGGTGAATGCGCTCGGTACCCGTTTCAGTAGCTATTAATGCTACATTTAACTTCCAAACATACCATCCCGTTATTTCAGATTAATTGAATTATTACTGTGTTAGCAATCGAGTATAGTACGATAAGCAAAAAATGTTTCTCCATGTTTTGATCGAGATCAATTCGACAGAAATAAAATGGAACGTGTTGACGATATAAAAATAAAATTATTGATTATATAAAATGAAAAATTGCTGAAAAGTTTTGTATTCCAAAATGAATACGTCAATTTTTCGGAGATAAGGAAAACATTGTTCGATTCCACTTGATGATGATGATATTTTTAATTGCTTTCTATGTAGAAATCTAGATATATTCGTATACGCGTCACTTGAGCGAAATTTTATTCAACTGATCAAAAATTGAATTTTCGATAAAGGAACTGGTCTGAATTAGATGTTTTGTATATTTAATACTGTATTCGTCACCAAATATTTCCCCCATTTTGCGACTCCACGCTTGTTAAAATATAATTGTAGGCAAATCAAATTTTCATTTTTTTTTTTTGGCATAACCCGCAATCTGGATAACCACGGACATGATTATGTTTCTGGCTAATTAGCCTTCGTCAACGCTCCAAGGATGTTAAGAACTTGGGAGATAGAAACTACATACAGGCTTCAACGAAAAGAAAAAGGAGAGGAATTTCATCAGCGAAATTTTTTCAACCATCAATTTTGAAACATCGTTATCAAAGTTGAGATTCCAAAATTCGTTGGGTCTATGAAATTATTAAGATTAGATTAAGAATAATATTACAAAAGGCGGATTCAAGCGAACAACCTGGTCACGAAGTTGGTCATCAACAACTGTCATTTGAAATTCCGCTCTTTTTCCTTTGACATTTCTTCAATTCCCGCTTTGTTTCCATGTTATGTCAATTCACGTGTTATTTTGGTTAAGAAATCTCCGGAATGATTTTTCCAATCATCAGTTTTGAAACATCGTTATCAGAGCTGGGATTTCGAAATTCGGTGTGTCCATAAGGTAAGACTTCGCAGTCAACATGCCGGAGCAGATAGATAAATCAAAATTTGTTATTGAAACTTTGATACGATTATCGTCAGATGACAGTTGAGAGTTTAGAGTAAGATAACATTCCAGCAAATAAAGTTTTGGCGCAACGAACATTTATATAAAAGCAGTTGATTTTCGAGAAAATTATGAAAAGTTACAAACATTCTCCTTGTCGAAAAAGATTTGGTGGAATGAAAGTTCCGTCTCTAATCCTGTTGATTTTCGTGTTAAGCACAAATGCTTTAAACGATGCCGAAATGAATTCTAAATGGGTTCAATTTCAAGTGAGTCCGAGATTTATTAGTATCTAATAAAATCGGAAAAATTTTCAGAAAAACTTCCGTAAAAGCTACCGATCCCACGTGGAACTTCAAAAACGTGTCGATATTTTCAAATCCAATCTGAAGAAAATCGAAGCACACAACGCCGAATATGAAAAAGGCAAAAAATCTTATGCCTTGGGTATCAATCAGTTCGCCGACTTGACTGACGACGAATTCAAGAATTTGGTCAGTCAAGGTCGTTCAATGCCTCAACTCAATATCGAAGGTGCGAAATATCATGTTAGAGGCACGAAAAAACCTGTTCCCAAACAAATTGATTGGAGGAAAAGAGGAGCAGTTACTCCGGTTGAGGACCAAGGACCCTGTAAAGCTTCCTGGGCATTCAGTGCTGTAAGTTAAAGTTCCAGGCGATCATACACTCTGTTCAAACATCCATTCACAGATTGGCTCGATTGAAGGACGATGGAAAATCAAAAACCGACGTGATCTCGTACCTTTAAGTGTACAAAATTTGGTGGACTGCTCCTTGCCAGAAGGAAATTTTGGTTGCCAGGGCGGTGAAACGTATATGGCCTTTGAATACATGAAAAAAGAAGGCATCGAGAAACAGGAGGATTACGTATACGCTAGCAGAGACTCAAAATGCCGATTCAACAAAACCAAATCCGTAACCCGTGTCCGAGGTTACAGACGCATCAGGGAAACGAGCGAGTGGGATTTGACGCATGCGCTCGCTACCGTCGGACCCATTTCGGTACTCATACCCCTTACAAACGATATACGTTTGTACCATCACGGTATATTTGACGGCGATTGCCGTGGATTTTTCACTATTTTTTTACTCGCTGTCGGCTACGGTAGAGAAAATGGTACAGATTATTACATCGTGAAGAATTCCTGGGGTACCACTTGGGGCGAACAAGGATACATCAGAATTGCGAGGAATCAACACGGCAAATGTGGAATCGCAGGCACGGCTTATTACCCGATTATTTAATTTTATTCAATATATAGATATGAATGTACGATTGTTGTAACATATTGTGAACCGCTTTCAAAAGTTTTGTCATTAAAGTGGTTCTTATTCTTATTTTAAAATTATTCATTCTCCTAATTCGTAAGCTTGGTGTTACTTATTGATTTCCAATTCATCAGTGTTTAAACCATGGAATTCTTCGACAGGGTGAAATGTCATCACGCTCTTCTCTAGTTACTTCTGAAACTGAGTAAGACGGGAGCGATTTAATTCAATTGCGAAACTGAACCAGTCCAAGTGGCCTGTTGATAACATTTACAATTTATGTTGATTTTCACATTTGACGCATCTCTCGTACTGTTATCATCAAAATATTCTACTTGAAACAATTTGGGTCGAAGTTATTCGCAATCTTTGAGATAAGCGTTCACGTTGAGAAACATTTATGATGAAACTTCTGATAGAATGGAAAGTATTTTTCCTTTCATCTGTCATTAAATTCATCGATTTCAATTTGAACAATGGAGCTACTTACATATACAACGATTTATATTTACTTCGTTGCTGCGTCCGAACATATTTCCTCTTCTTTTACTTCGGACGGTTCAACAACAAAACATGAAACATGCAATGAAACTTTAAGCTATAAATGGTATCGAAAACAGCATATTATAATGGAGAGAAAATAGAATATTTCTAATTACAGATTTTTTTCCAATTATAGAGTCCAGCGATCTGTCACCTTTATGAATTATTTGAACTACTGTGACTGTTACTCTGTCTAATATATATATTTTTTGTATTCATTACTGGTGATGAAAAATAAACGCTCGAAATCTCAAATACAAATACAACAGCCGACTTTTAATTATGAAGTGGTTTATTTTGTATCGATTCGTACAACATTGAATAACACATCATCCATTGGTTATGAACACAGACGAAATGAAACATGAAATAATTTGAAATAAAGAAACATAAAGACATTATGGCGGCACTCGATATATATATTACAAAAGGCGGATTCAAGCGAATAACCTGGTCACAAAGTTGGTCATTATCAACTGTCATTTGAAATCCCGCTCTTTTTCCTTTGACATTTCTTCAATTCCCGCTTTGTTTCCATGTTATGTCGATCTACGTGTTGTTTTGGTTAAGAAATCTCCGAAATGATTTTTCCAATCATCAGTTCTGAAACATCGTTATCAGAGTTGGGATTTCAAAATTCGGTGTGTCCATAAGGTAAGACTTCGCAGTCAACATGCCGGACCAGATAGATAAATCAAAATTTGTTATTGAAACTTTGATACTATTATCGCCAGATGACAGTTGAGAGTTTAGAGTAAGATAACATTCCAGCAAATAAAGTTTTGGCGCAACGAACATTTATATAAAAGCAGTTGATTTTCGAGAAAATTATGAAAAGTTACAAACATTCTCCTAGTCGAAAAAGATTTGGTGGAATGAAAGTTCCGTCTCTAATCCTGTTGATTTTCGTGTTAAGCACAAATGCTTTAAACGATGCCGAAATGAATTCTAAATGGGTTCAATTTCAAGTGAGTCCGAGATTTATTAGTATCTAATAAAATCGGAAAAAATTTCAGAAAAACTTCCGTAAAAGCTACCGATCCCACGTGGAACTTCAAAAACGTGTCGATATTTTCAAATCCAATCTGAAGAAAATCGAAGCACACAACGCCGAATATGAAAAAGGCAAAAAATCTTATGCCTTGGGTATCAATCAGTTCGCCGACTTGACTGACGACGAATTCAAGAATTTGGTCAGTCAAGGTCGTTCAATGCCTCAACTCAATATCGAAGGTGCGGAATATCATGTTAGAGGCACGAAAAAACCTGTTCCCAAACAAATTGATTGGAGGAAAAGAGGAGCAGTTACTCCGGTTGAGGACCAAGGACACTGTAAAGCTTCCTGGGCATTCAGTGCTGTAAGTTAAACTTCCAGGCGATCATACACTCTGTTCAAACATCCATTCACAGATTGGCTCGATTGAAGGACGATGGAAAATCAAAAAACGACGTGATCTCGTACCTTTAAGTGTACAAAATTTGGTGGACTGCTCTCTGCCAGAAGGAAATTTTGGTTGCGAGGGTGGTGAAGCGTATTTGGCCTTTGAATACATGAGAAAAGAAGGCATCGAGAAACAGGAGGATTACGTATACGCTTGCAGAGATTCAAAGTGCCGATTCAACAAAACCAAATCCGTAACCCGTGTTCGAGGTTACAGACGCATCAGGGAAATGAGCGAGTGGGATTTGACGCATGCGCTCGCTACCGTCGGACCCGTTTCGGTACTCATACCCATTACAAACGATATACGTTTGTACCATCACGGTATTTTTGACGGCGCTTGCCGTGAATTTTTCACTATTTTTGTACTCGCTGTCGGCTACGGTAGAGAAAATGGTACAGATTATTACATCGTGAAGAATTCCTGGGGTACCACTTGGGGCGAACAAGGATACATCAGAATTCCGAGGAATCAACACGACAAATGTGGAATCGCAGACACGGCTTATTACCCGATTATTTAATTTTATTCAATATATAGATACGAATGTACGATTGTTCTAATATATTGTGAACCGCTTTCAAAAGTTTGGTCATTAAAGTGTTTCTTATTTTTCCTTTTAGAATCAATCTGTGTCTCCTAATTCGTAACATTGGTTTAACGTATCGATACCCAATTCGTCAGTGTTTCAACCCTGACATTGTGGCGCCCTTGCTTTTCGTCAAGAATTCCGATGCTGAACGAAGTCTGGCAACGCCGCTACCAGTTGACGACTCCGCTGGTCAAAGACTGCGACCATCGAGAGGTACGAACAAGCGACCCGATTTCATCTGTCACTAGATGAGGGGGGGAAGCCAGTCCAAGTTTGACACTGGGGCGAATCATGTGCATTGAACACTTCTTGTCGTGGCTACGAGAAAAATGTCAACGAAAATCAAAAATTATCGATAAGATCGTTTAACATTCCAAGTTGCTGTGCATAAGAATTGTGAAAATCAAACTCAATAAAAACAAAACTGACAATATTTATGTGATAACACCACAACATCATATATACATCACTATGGAGGCAGATGTAGTCAATCCGGGTACAAACTGTTGCCAAGTTGATATCAATAATGTGATTGATTGATCACGCGGGAAAATCGAAATACTATAAGAGATGAAGTTATTGGCATAACACGCAATTTGGATAACCACGGAGGTGATCATGTTTCTGGCTTATTTGCCTTCGTCGTTCCAAGTTCTTAACATCCTGGAGCTTGGATTGTACCGCGTTGACCAAGGATAATAAGCCAGAAACATGATCATGTCCGTGGTTTTCCAAATTCCATTCGACCTATGAGAAATCATACTGACAATAATTGAGAACACCAAACGTTTGGTATGAAAAAGGCAATCGCAGTTTGCAATCGAAATCGAATTAGTTTCAACAAAGAAAGAGAGGACTTTCATCATCGAAATGATTTATCATATTTTTCCAATAATCGATTATGAAACATCGTTATCAAAGTTGGGATTTCGAAATTCGGTGGATCCATAAGGTAAGACTTCGCAGTCAACATGCCGGAGCAAATAGATAAATCAAAATTTGTTATTGAAACTGTGATACGATTATCGTCATATGACAGTTGAGAACAATAATTAAGAGTAAGATAATATTACCGCAAATAAAGTTTTGGCGCAATTAAATCAACAAACATTTTTATAAAAGCAGTTGATTTTCGAGAAAATTATCAAAAGTTACAAACATTTCAAAGAAGTTTGAGTGTCCTAGCCGAAAAAGATTTGGTGAAATGAAAGTTCTGTCTCTAATCCTGTTGATTTTTGTGTTAAGCACAAATGCTTTAAACGACGCCGAAATCAATTCGAAATGGGTTCAATTTCAAGTGAGTCCGACATTCATTAGTATCTAATAAAATTGGACAAAATTTCAGAAAGATTTCCGTAAAAGCTACCGATCCCACGTGGAACTTCAAAAACGTGTCGATATTTTCAAATCCAATCTGAAGAAAGTCGAAGCTCACAACGCTGAATATGAAAAAGGCAAAAAATCTTATGCCTTGGGTATCAATCAATTCGCCGACTTGACTGACGACGAATTCAAGGATTTCGTCAGTCAAGGTCGTTCAATGCCTCAACTCAATATTGAAGGTGCGGAATATCATGTTAGAGACACGAAAAAACCTGTTCCCAAAGATATTGATTGGAGGACAAGAGGAGCAGTTACTCCGGTTAACAACCAAGGACACTGTAGAGCTTCCTGGGCTTTCAGTGCTGTAAGTAAAAGTTCCAAGCGAATTCAGTTGAAACATGAATTTATCATCCACAGATTGGTTCGCTCGAAGGACAACTGAAAATCAAAAAACGACGTGAGCTCGTGCCTTTAAGTGTACAAAATTTGGTGGACTGCTCCGTGCCTGAAGGAAATGATGGTTGCCGCGATGGTGAAGCGTATTTGGCCTTTGAATACATGAAAAAAGAAGGCATCGAGAAACAGGAGGATTACGTATACGCTAGCAGAGATTCAAAATGCCGATTCAACAGAACCAAATCCGTAACCCGCGTTCGGGGTTACAGATACATCAGGCCTTTGAGCGAGTGGGATTTGACGCATGCGCTCGCTACCGTTGGACCCGTTTCGGTACTCATACCCGTTACACACGATTTACGTTTGTACCATCACGGTATTTTTGAAGGCGATTGCCTTGATTTTCCAACTCTTTATTTACTCGCTGTCGGCTACGGTAGAGAAAATGGTACAGATTATTACATCGTGAAGAATTCCTGGGGTACCGCTTGGGGCGAACGAGGATACATCAGAATGCCGAGGAACCAAAAGGACAGATGTGGAATCGCAGGCACGGCTTCTTACCCGATTATTTAATTTTATTTAATATATAGATATGAATGTACGATTGTTTTAACATATTGTGAACCGCTTTCGAAAGTTTGGTCATTAAAGTGTTTCTCATTTTTCCTTTTAGAATCATTCTGTGTCTCCTAATTCGTAACTTTGGTGTAACGTATCGATATCCAATTCATCAATGTTTCAACCATGACATTGTGGCGCCCATGCTTTTCGTCAAGAATTCCGATGCTGAATGAAGTCTGGCAACGCTGCTATCAGTTGACCACTCCGTTGGCCAAAGACTGCGACCATTGAGAGGTACGAACAAGCGACCCGATATCATCAGTCACTATATTAGGGGAGCCAGTCCAAATTTAACACTGGAGCGAGTCAGGTGCATTGAACACTTCTTGTCGTCGCCACGAGAAAAACTTCAACGAAAATCAAAAATTATCGATAACATCGTTTAACATCCCAAGTTGCTGTGCATAACAATTGTGAAAATCAAGTTCAATAAAAACATAACTGACAATATTTATGTGATAACACCACAACATCATATATACACCACTATGGAGGCAGATGTAGTCAATCCGGGTACAAACTGTTGCCAAGTTGATATCAATAATGTGGTTGATTGATCACGCGGGAAAATCGAAATGCTATAAGAGATGAAGTTATTGGCATAACACGCAATTTGGATAACCACGGAGGTGATCATGTTTCTGGCTTATTTGCCTTCGTCGTTCCAAGTTCGTAACATCCTCGAGCTTGGATTGTACCGCATTGACCAAGGCTAATAAGCCAGAAACATGATCATGTCCGTGGTTATCCAAATTCCATTCGACCTATGAGAAATCATACTGACAATAATTGAGAACACCAAACGTTTGGTATGAAAAAGGCAATCGCAATTTGCAATCGAAATCGAATTAGTTTCAACAAAGAAAGAGAGGACTTTCATCATCGAAATGATTTATCGTATTTTTCCAATAATCGATTATGAAATATCGTTATCAAAGTTGGGATTTCGAAATTCGGTGGGTTCATAAGGTAAGACTTCGCAGTCAACATGCCGGAGCAGATAGATAAATCAAAATTTGTTATTGAAACTTTGATACGATTATCGTCATATGACAGTTGAGAACAATAATTAAGAGTAAGATAATATTACCGCAAATAAAGTTTTGGCGCAATTAAATCAACAAACATTTTTATAAGAGCAGTTGATTTTCGAGAAAATTATCAAAAGTTACAGACATTTCAAAGAAGTTTAAGTCTCCTAGTCCAAAAAGATTTGGTGAAATGAAAGCTCCGTCTCTAATCCTGTTGATTTTCGTGTTACGCACAAATGCTTTAAACGACGCCGAAATCAATTCTAAATGGCTTCAATTTCAAGTGAGTCCAACATTTTTTAGTATCTAACAAAATTGGAAAAAATTTCAGAAAGATTTCCGTAAAAACTACCGATCCCACGTGGAACTTCAAAAACGTGTCGATATTTTCAAATCCAATCTGAAGAAAGTCGAAGCTCACAACGCTGAATATGAAAAAGGCAAAAAATCTTATGCCTTGGGTATCAATCAATTCGCCGACTTGACTGACGACGAATTCAAGGATTTCGTCAGTCAAGGTCGTTCAATGCCTCAACTCAATATTGAAGGTGCGGAATATCATGTTAGAGACACGAAAAAACCTGTTCCAAAAGATATTGATTGGAGGAAAAGAGGAGCAGTTACTCCGGTTGAGGACCAAGAACACTGTAAAGCTTCCTGGGCATTCAGTGCTGTAAGTTAAAGTTCCAGGCGATCATTAATTCTGTTCAAACATCCATCCACAGATTGGTTCGCTCGAAGGACAACTAAAAATCAAAAAACGACGTGATCTCGTACCTTTAAGTGTACAAAATTTGGTGGACTGCTCCCTGCCAGAAGGAAATTTTGGTTGCGAGGGCGGTGAAACGTATAGGGCCTTTGAATACATGAAAAAAGAAGGCATCGAGAAACAGGAGGATTACGTATACGCTAGCAGAGATTCAAAATGCCGATTCAACAAAACCAAATCCGTAACCCGTGTCCGAGGTTACAGACGCATCAGGGAAACGAGCGAGTGGGATTTGACGCATGCGCTCGCTACCGTCGGACCCGTTTCGGTACTCATACCCATTACAAACGATATACGTTTGTACCATCACGGTATTTTTGACGGCGCTTGCCGTGAATTTTTCACTATTTTTGTACTCGCTGTCGGCTACGGTAGAGAAAATGGTACAGATTATTACATCGTGAAGAATTCCTGGGGTACCACTTGGGGCGAACAAGGATACATCAGAATTCCGAGGAATCAACACGACAAATGTGGAATCGCAGACACGGCTTATTACCCGATTATTTAATTTTATTCAATATATAGATACGAATGTACGATTGTTCTAATATATTGTGAACCGCTTTCAAAAGTTTGGTCATTAAAGTGTTTCTTATTTTTCCTTTTAGAATCAATCTGTGTCTCCTAATTCGTAACATTGGTTTAACGTATCGATACCCAATTCGTCAGTGTTTCAACCCTGACATTGTGGCGCCCTTGCTTTTCGTCAAGAATTCCGATGCTGAACGAAGTCTGGCAACGCCGCTACCAGTTGACGACTCCGCTGGTCAAAGACTGCGACCATCGAGAGGTATGAACAAGCGACCCGATTTCATCTGTCACTAGATGAGGGGGGGAAGCCAGTCCAAGTTTGACACTGGGGCGAATCATGTGCATTGAACACTTCTTGTCGTGGCTACGAGAAAAATTTCAACGAAAATCAAAAATTATCGATAAGATCGTTTAACATTCCAAGTTGCTGTGCATAAGAATTGTGAAAATCAAACTCAATAAAAACAAAACTGACAATATTTATGTGATAACACCACAACATCATATATACATCACTATGGAGGCAGATGTAGTCAATCCGGGTACAAACTGTTGCCAAGTTGATATCAATAATGTGATTGATTGATCACGCGGGAAAATCGAAATACTATAAGAGATGAAGTTATTGGCATAACACGCAATTTGGATAACCACGGAGGTGATCATGTTTCTGGCTTATTTGCCTTCGTCGTTCCAAGTTCTTAACATCCTGGAGCTTGGATTGTACCGCGTTGACCAAGGCTAATAAGCCAGAAACATGATCATGTCCGTGGTTATCCAAATTCCATTCGACCTATGAGAAATCATACTGACAATAATTGAGAACACCAAACGTTTGGTATGAAAAAGGCAATCGCAATTTGCAATCGAAATCGAATTAGTTTCAACAAAGAAAGAGAGGACTTTCATCATCGAAATGATTTATCGTATTTTTCCAATAATCGATTATGAAATATCGTTATCAAAGTTGGGATTTCGAAATTCGGTGGGTTCATAAGGTAAGACTTCGCAGTCAACATGCCGGAGCAGATAGATAAATCAAAATTTGTTATTGAAACTTTGATACGATTATCGTCATATGACAGTTGAGAACAATAATTAAGAGTAAGATAATATTACCGCAAATAAAGTTTTGGCGCAATTAAATCAACAAACATTTTTATAAGAGCAGTTGATTTTCGAGAAAATTATCAAAAGTTACAGACATTTCAAAGAAGTTTAAGTCTCCTAGTCCAAAAAGATTCGGTGAAATGAAAGCTCCGTCTCTAATCCTGTTGATTTTCGTGTTACGCACAAATGCTTTAAACGACGCCGAAATCAATTCTAAATGGCTTCAATTTCAAGTGAGTCCAACATTTTTTAGTATCTAACAAAATTGGAAAAAATTTCAGAAAGATTTCCGTAAAAACTACCGATCCCACGAGGAACTTCAAAAACGTGTCGATATTTTCAAATCCAATCTTAAGAAAATCGAAGCTCACAACGCTGAGTATGAAAAAGGCAAAAAATCTTATGCCTTGGGTATCAATCAATTCGCCGACTTGACTGACGACGAATTCAAGGATTTCGTCAGTCAAGGTCGTTCAATGCCTCAACTCAATATTGAAGGTGCGGAATATCATGTTAGAGACACGAAAAAACCTGTTCCAAAAGATATTGATTGGAGGAAAAGAGGAGCAGTTACTCCGGTTGAGGACCAAGGACACTGTAAAGCTTCCTGGGCATTCAGTGCTGTAAGTTAAAGTTCCAGGCGATCATTAATTCTGTTCAAACATCCATCCACAGATTGGTTCGCTCGAAGGACAACTAAAAATCAAAAAACGACGTGATCTCGTACCTTTAAGTGTACAAAATTTGGTGGACTGCTCCCTGCCAGAAGGAAATTTTGGTTGCGAGGGCGGTGAAACGTATAGGGCCTTTGAATACATGAAAAAAGAAGGCATCGAGAAACAGGAGGATTACGTATACGCTAGCAGAGATTCAAAATGCCGATTCAACAAAACCAAATCCGTAACCCGTGTCCGAGGTTACAGACGCATCAGGGAAACGAGCGAGTGGGATTTGACGCATGCGCTCGCTACCGTTGGACCCATTTCGGTACTCGTAGGCATTACAAACGATATGCGTTTGTACCATCACGGTATTTTTGACGGCAGTTGCGGTGGATTTTTCACTATTTTTGTACTCGCTGTCGGCTACGGTAGAGAAAATGGTACAGATTATTACACCCTGAAGAATTCCTTGGGTACCACTTGGGGCGAACAAGGATACATCAGAATTGTGAGGAATCAACACAACAAATGTGGAATCACAGGCACGGCTTATTACCCGATTATTTAATTTTATTAAATATATATAGATATGAATGTACGATTGTTGTAACATATTGTGAACCGCTTTGGTCATTAAAGTGTTTCTCATTTCTCCTTGTAGAATCAATCTGTGTGTCTTAATTCGTAACCTTGGTGTTACTCATTGATTTCCAATTCATTAGTGTTAAAGTTCTGAAATTGCATGACATCGTAAAATGATGATAACAAATTGATTGATAATGTCATCACGCTCTTCTCTAGTTACTTCTGAAACTGAGTAAGACGGGAGCGATTTAATTCAATTGCGAAACTGAACCAGCCCAAGTGGCCTATTGACAACTCTTCCAATTTATGTTGATTTTCACATTTGACGCATCCCTCGTACTGTTATCATCAAAATATTCTACTTGAATCAATTTGGGTCGAAGTTATTCGCAATCTCCGAGATAAGCGTTCACGTTGAGCAACATTTATGATGAAACTCCTAATAGAATGGAAAGTATTTTTCCTTTAATCTGTCATTAAATTCAACGATTTCAATCTCAACAAGCTGCTCACATATACAACGATTTATACTTACTTTGTTGCTGCGTCCAAACATATTTCGGACGGTTCAACAACAAAGCATGAAACATGCAATAAAACTTTAAGCTATAAAATGTATCGAAAACGGCATATGATAACGGAGAGAAAATTGAATATTTTCAAATTTCACTCAACTGAGATGTTTGAAATATCGTTATTACTATGGACAATAAACAAATCGTTCTGGTATGTTGACTACGAACGTGCCCAATCATAGATTCCAGCGATCTGTCTCCGTTGTGAATTATTTGAACTACTGTGAATGTTACTCTGTTTACCGCTACATAAGGCGAAATATATATATTTTTCAGGCGACCACGTCAGAAAGTGGTATATATCGCCACGCCTACCTGTCGAAGAAAGTTGACAATTACATGCAACTGTGCGGGAATGTTATTCCCGCACGGGTAAAACCAGTTTGATCCGTGCGGGAAAGTGGTGACATCGAAATGAAACCACGCCAAGTAGATAGAAATGAATGAAAAGTTTAGTTCGTATATCCCATTGAATATTTATAAGGCTAACGAGTAACCGGAACATATCGTATTATTAACGAAGAGCTTAACTTGATTCGATTCGCGTTTATAACATGCAAAGTGAAAAATATCCCTCCAGAAATATTAAATTCGTGGAAATTATTGCTGACAAATCTGAAAGGAAGGTACGAAATGACATAAACAAATAAAGTTATCTATCATTTTCTCTACAACGCCATCTAGAAGCAGTAGATTGAATTATTCAGTTCTGTTTGGGTCGAAACGTTCATTGTGTGTTCTGAAAGTAATTATCGTATAATACCATTTTTGTGGTCGCCTGAAAAATGTCGTTCATTAGTCGTGGAAAGTCAGATTTCATTGCTCGTGTCTAACCTCACTCGGCTCCGCTTCGCTTCGCCTCGTTCGTCAAACTGACACTCGCATGAAGTCATCGACTTTCCGCACTCGTTACGAAATATACTATTTTTTATTCATTATTGGTAATGAAAAATAAACGCGCGGAATCTCAACTACCAATACAACAGCAGACCTTTAATTATGAATCACACTTCATTCACAATCACAAACAAAATTAAACATAGAATAATTAGAAATGAAGAAATATAAAGACATTATGACGTCACTTGATAATACTACAAAAGGCGTATTCAAGCGAACAACCTGGTCAAGAAGGTGGTCATCATCAACTGTCATTTGAAATCCCGCTCTTTTTTCTTTGACATTTCTTCGATTCCCGCTTTGTTTCCATGCTGTGTCGGTTTACGTGTTACTTTGGTTAAGAAATCTCCGAAATGATTTATCACATTTTTGCAATCATCAGTTTTGAAACATCGTTATCAGAGTTGGTATTCATAAGGTGATACTTCGTAGTCAACGTACTGAGATCAGATAGCTAAATCAAAATTTGTTATTGAAACTTTGATAGGAAGATCGTCAGGAGACAATAACAAGAGTAAGATAACATTCCAACAAATAAAATTTCGGCGCAAATAAATCAAGAATCGCTTATATAAAATGAGCTGCTTCCCGAGGAAATTGTCAAAAGTTACAAATATTTTGAAGGAGTAAGTTTCATAGGCAAGTCTCGAAATCGTGAAAGATTAACTGTAGAATGAAAGTTCCGTTTGTATTCCTATTGATTTTCGTGTTAAGTACAAATGCTTTAACCGACAACGAAATCAATTCAAAATGGAACCAATTTCAAGTGAGTCCGACGTTTTTAATTATTTAAAAAATATACCCATTGAAAAAAAAATTTTTAGAAAGATTTTCCTAAAAACTACCGTTTTCACGTGGAACATCAAAAACGTTTCGATATTTTCAAATCAAATGTTAAAAAAATCGAAGCTCACAACGCTGCTTATGAAAAAGGCAAATTTTCTTATGCCTTGGGTATCAATCAATTCGCCGACTGGACTGCCGACGAATTCATGGATTTCGTCAATCGGGGCCGTTTAGTGCCTAAACTCAATAACGAAGGTGCGGAATTTCATGTTGGAGACACGAATAAACGAGTTCCCAAAAGTATTGATTGGAAGAGAAGAGGAGCAGTTACTTCGGTTAAGGACCAAGGAAATTGTGGATCCTGCTGGGCATTCAGTGCTGTAAGTAAAAGTTCCAAGCGATCGTTCAGTCAGATGGAACGTGAATTGACCATCCATAGATTGGTTCGCTCGAAGGACAACTGAAAATCAAAAAACGACGTGATCTCGTACCTTTAAGTGAACAAAATTTGGTGGACTGCTCGACGCCAGAAGGAAATAACGGTTGCGATGGCGGTTTAATGGATTTCGCCTACGAATACATCCAAAGAGCCGGCATTGAGAAACAGGAAGATTACGTGTACACTGGCAGAAATTCAAAGTGCCGATTTAACAAAACCAAATCCGTAACCCGAGTCCGAGGTTACAGGAAAATCAGGACAGAGAGCGAGTTGGAATTGACGCACGCGCTCGCTACCATCGGACCCATTTCGGTAGGCATAGACGCTACACAGATTTTCCAGTTGTACCATTCCGGTATCTTCGAAGATAAGTTTTGCACAAGGGATGAACTGAATCATGGTGTAGTCGCTGTCGGTTACGGTAGAGCAAATGGTACAGATTATTACCTCGTGAAGAATTCCTGGGGTACCACTTGGGGCGAACGAG
The DNA here is from genome assembly GCA_020654155.1 of Novius pumilus. NCBI lineage: Eukaryota > Metazoa > Arthropoda > Insecta > Coleoptera > Coccinellidae > Novius > Novius pumilus. The sequence goes on from JAIFOV010000475.1 coordinate 5,795,731, forward strand.
GATACATCAGAATGCCGAGGAATAGATTGAACAAATGTGGAATCGCAACCGACGCTTCTTACCCGATCCTCTAATCGACAAACGATTTTATATGATTATTATAAACTTGTGTACATCACTTTCAAAAGTTTGGGCATTAAAACAATCCGCACTCTTCTATTATTTACAATTATTTCGTTCCTCATTTATATCCTTCATTGCTTCAATTCATATTCTTCTTCAACTTCTTCAATTCTTCTACATATGTGCCTAGCTACTTTGGTCATCTACACAGCAGACAATCTTCGTGATCGGAACTGTCTCACGACAGATCTTCACCCAGTCAATGTCTGGTAGTGTTTCTTTTTAGGTTACGTTTTACATCAATTTTTATTCTTAGATAACAAAAATACAGACGCTTATCAAGAAATGGTATTGAAAACAACGTACTATAACGGAGAGAAACCAGATCGCTCGCTTCGCTCGCGACCTGACCGGCCTTCGGCCGGGGAGGGGGACCCGGTCAAACCAATAGAACGCTTTTGAAGTGTGCGGATGATGATTTTCATTTGTTTTCCAAGTATTCATATTGAAGAGTGCGAAGTAATTTTTTCTTCTTCGTTCGTATAAAAGGAATCGAAGAAATTAGTTGTAAATTTATTATTTTCTGGGAAGTTTATTTTCTTTGTCATTTTGGCTGTGCTAGGAACCACAGCGAGGATATAGCGGTTGTAAAGTGGCTTTGGATGATATCGGGTATTGTCGTCATTCAAATTGTGTTTCAAAATTTCAATTTTTTGTTTTCAAGTATTTACATCGAAAGATACTAATTAATTTCAGTTTAATTTATCTTCATTACGCTATGAACTATATAATTTTTTTTAGTATTATTTATTATTATTATTAATACCGCTCCATTAAAAAGAGATGTAATTTCCTCCTCTATTTTTCTTCCTAAAACATTAGTTTCTTTTATTTATAATAGATACTGAACATTTGTAAATTTATTTTTCGAATTGTTATTTTTCTCCTTGATTTTGGCTGTGCTGAAACCACAGCGATGATATACGTTTGTAGAGTGTGGACATGGGAGGTGGGTGTGGTGGAAGATATGTATTTTTCTTCCTATATCAATCAATTTTTTTTTATAAAAGGAACCGATGACTTGCAAATTAATTTTTAAATTTTTATGAATCTTTTCGTTGTCATCATTTTGGCTGTGCTGAAACCACAGCGAGGATATAGCGGTTGTAAAGTATGGTGTGGATATGATATCTGATGTTTTAATCGAAGAAGAGTTTCGAAATTTCAATTAGTTTTCAAGTACAATTTATGTTGAAAGTATATGCTGTTTCATTTATTTAGTATGCTAAAAACTATATTTTTTTAGGGATTCAATCTTTTCAATCGATATTAACACTCTATCAAGTAGAAAATTATTGTTTTCTGCTCTGTTTTTCTACATGCAATATTGGTTTTCATTTTTTATAAAGGGAATCGAATAATTGTAAATTTGTATTTTTGAGAGTCAATTTTTTTTTGTCATCTTGGCTGTGCTAAAACCACAGCTATGATATACGGTTGTAAATTACTGGATAAATGTATGAAATGCATAACTGGAAAATAACGTATTTGCGTGTCTTCATTTTTTATTTTTCATTAACTGGTTTTCTCCTTTTGTTTAGGTGTTTTAATTTCATGAACTCACTGTGAGCAGTTATTCTGAAATGGAATAAATATCATATATATTGGAATTATTGAAGAAATTTAAATTTACCAAAATATTATTACATTTTCTACAATGTTGTTGTTTTGCGTACTTTTTTTTCACAAGTGGATATCATAGTATTTCACTTTGTAGTTCAACTTTTACAATCTTATCTGCTTTTTTGTCGTTTACACCTTATTGTTTGTGATGTGAAAAATTCGTTTCCAATAGTGGGCGAGCAAAATTTATTGAAGGTGAATACCATTCCATTTTTTTTATATCTAGGCATCTTTCCAATATTGTTCCATTTCAATGAAAGAAAAAACTCTGGAAACGATAAACAACCGAAGACGCTTGAAATAAATCGTCGAGGTTATGTTACGTTACCATAGACAGAAGACATAGACGGAGCAGATAATCGATTTCTCGTTCTTTCCTTTCATAACGATAAACTTCTTTGAAACCAAGGATTTTTCGTTAAAACATTGAATACATACAGATGGCTATAATAATAATAACGTAGCATGTATTTTTTCCATCGGAGATAATTAAAAAATGTTACGTCGATGAAAAAAAACTTTTCATCGTCGCGGTCTCGATCCCGAGATCACTCACTATGTACCCTACCACTTGAACACCAGGGCTACCACAACCCGGACATAAACGTATCCAATTTGAGGATTAAAACAAACTATTTGCGAATTAAACGAATTCAAAATAACGACGAGACTCCATCCGGACGCGATCGGTGGGCGAATCTTCTGAATTTATAGTTTTTATTCAGTTCGTTCGATAGGTACATCGATATTTGCATTGCAAAGGCCAGACCGGCTCCTTTAATTCTCCTCTGTCAACGCGTCCGTTCGGAACTTTCCGGAGCGCAATCGTATACCTTCGGCACACAAGAGGAATTTTTCGAATTTTCGACATTTTCTGTCGTTTTCCTGGAAAACGGCTATTCCTACGGCCTTACGTTTCTCGGACGATTCGTAGCTAATTTTTTTTCGAATATTTTCGTGTGAGCGATAATTCGATACGTGACGCAATAAAGGAGATATTACCAGAAGAAACGTTTTTGGAGCGGACGGTTTAGTTTTGGAATTTTTTGCGGAGAATCGGTGAATTCTACGTCCGCAACGTCTGAAGAAGGAAGAAAACCGTATTAATTATCTATTCGAAACAGGCATCCCAAATTTTTTAAGAGCTAGCTGTACCCGACGAAAATCGATTCGCGGCACCCTACTTTTTTCTATTTCTCTTACGATAGCTCCTACAGTTTCGAAACCTTCTAGCAAAAGATTGCTCGCAATAATTGAGACACATCTTTAAAAGATCGTCGCGTCGTCCGACGTACCGCCTCCGAGATATAAGCAAAAAACGAAAAATTTCGCCTTTACGAATTTTTTACTCCAAGAAGGGAGGGAGCTGCAGAATCGAGCGGCAGACAAAAAACAAAGAACTATCTTTGCCCTTTTCGAAAACGTATCTCGCGTCTTCCAATCGTACGTACTTCTTGAGATGAGGGCTTTTAAAAATTTCGCGAAAATGGGCAATTTTCGGTTTTTTGCAAAAAAATTGTATTGAGTTTGAGGTTTGAGAGCAAGGAAAAATATCCACGATAAAATACCATTTTTTGCGGACCGTCCGAGCCCCCTTCCGATCCCCTAATCCCCCGACGAATGTCACAAAAAATTCTCGAAAAAAAAACGCGCGACCGCCGATAAATCGATAACGGACGGACCGATCACGTCCGTTTTCGAACTTGTTCAGAAGAATGTCAAGATCTACCGATCGCCACAAAAATGAACCCCCTATCCCCAAAATTCGGGCCGATAACCTCTCTACATCGATTCGTGCGACGCACATTTTTTAGCCTGATCGATCTCACGCTACCGTAATATAGCGGTTTAACCGCTATATAAAAAGAATATTTTCAAAGTTCACTCAACTGAGATGTTTGAAACATCGTTATTACTATGGTCAATAAACAAATCGTTCGGGTATCTTGACTACGAACGTGCCCAATCATACATTCCAGCGATCTGTCACCGTTGTGAATTATTTGAACTACTGTGACTGTTCCACTGTTTACCGCTTCATAAGGTGAAATATATACATTTTTTGTATTCATTATTGGTGACGAAAAATAAACGCGCGAAATCTCAACTACCAATACAACAGCAGACTTTTAATTATGAATCACACATCATTCATTGGTTATGAACACAAACAAAATTAAACATAAAATAATTAGAAATGAAAAAATATGAAGATATTATGACGTCACTTGATAATATTACAAAAGGAGGATTCAAGCGAACAACCTGGTCACGAAGATGCTCATCATCAACTGTCATTTGAAATCCCGCTCTTTTTTCTTTGACATTTCTTCAATTCCCGCTTTGTCTCCATGTTACGTCGGTTTACGTGTTATTTTGGTTAAGAAATCTCCGAAATGATTTATCACATTTTTGCAATCATCAGTTTTGAAACATCGTTATCAGAATTGGTATTCATAAGGTGATACTTCGTAGTCAACGTACTGAGATCAGATAGATAAATCAAAATTTGTTATTGAAACTTTGATAGGAAGATCGTCAGGAGACAATAATAAGAGTAAGATAACAATCCAACAAATAAAATTTCTGCGCAAACAAATCAAGAAAGGCTTATATAAAATGAGCTGCTCCCCGAGAAAATTATCAAAAGTTACAAGTATTTTGAAGAAGTAAGTTCCAGAGGTAAGTCCCGAAATCGTGAAATATTAACTGTAGAATGAAAGTTCCGTTTGTATTCCTATTGATTTTCGTGTTAAGCACAAATGCTTCAACCGACAACGAAATCAATTCAAAATGGACCCAATTTCAAGTGAGTCCGACATTTTTAATTATTTAACAATATACCCATTGAAAAAAACTTTTTAGAAAGATTTCCCTAAAAACTACCGTTCTCACGTGGAACATCAAAAACGTTTCGATATTTTCAAATCAAATGTTAAGAAAATCGAAGCTCACAACGCTGCTTATGAAAAAGGCAAATTTTCTTATGCCTTGGGTATCAATCAATTCGCCGACTGGACTGGCGACGAATTCATGGATTTCGTCAATCGGGGCCGTTTAGCGCCTAAACTCAATATCGAAGGTGCGGAATTTCATGTTAGTAACAAAAAATATTCTCTCCCGAAACGAGTTGATTGGAGGTCAAGAGGAGCAGTTACTCCGGTTAAGAACCAAGGAGACTGTGAAGCTAGCTGGGCTTTGAGTGCTGTAAGTAAAAGTTCCAAGCGATCGTTCATTCAGATGAAGCATGAATTGATCATCCACAGATTGGTTCGCTCGAAGGACAACTGAAAATCAAGAAACGACGTGATCTCGTACCTTTAAGTGAACAAAATTTGGTGGACTGCTCGATGCCAGAAGGAAATATGGGTTGTTATGGTGGTTCAATAAGTAATGCCTACGAATACATCCAAAGAAACGGCATCGAGAAAGACGAGGATTACAGGTACAAAGGCATAAATTCAAAGTGTCGATTCAATAAAACCAAATCCGTAACCCGAGTCCGAGGTTACAGACGCATCAGGACAAGGAGCGAGATGGATTTGACGCACGCGCTCGCTACCATCGGACCCATTGCGGCATCCATAGATGTTTCAATGAGTTTCATGTTCTACAAATACGGTATCTTAGTAGATTACGCGTGCTCAACAGGAGAATATACGCATTCCAATGTACTCGTTGTCGGTTACGATAGAGCAAATGATACAGATTATTATCTCATCAAGAATTGCTGGGGTGCCGGGTGGGGCGAAGATGGATACATCAGAATGGCGAGGAATCAAATGAACAAATGTGACATCGCAACCGACGCTTCTTACCCGATCCTTTAATCGACAAACGCAAACATATATTCTGTATATAAGATTTTATATGATTAATCATAAACTTGTGTGCATCACTTTTAAATCAGTCCGCACTCTTCTTTTATTTACGTCTTTCTCATTTATACCTTTTATTGCTTCAATTCTACTTCTTTTTCGACTTCTTCAATTCTTTTACACATGTGCCTGGCTACTTTGGCCATCTACACAGCAGACAATCTTCATGATCGGACCTGCCTCACGACAATCTTCACTCAATCAATGTCCCGTCGTGTTTCCTTTTGGGTTATGTTTTACATCAATTTTTCTTCTTAGATGACGAAAATACTGACGCTTATCAACAACTTTTTATGAAACATGCACATTATTCACAAAGTGACACAGGATTAATATTCAATTCAACAGATTGCGATGGTAAGACCAGCAAACAATCTTTGGCAATGCAGCTCAAAAAGCGAGGTTATTTCGTTGAAGCATTGCTTCAATTCATCGATTTACGATTCATCAGCGTTTAACCTCCAATATTCTATGATATCGCAAAGTGATGATCATGAATTGACTTATGCTGACGTCACGTTTTACTGTTGTTAGTTCTAGAACAATATAATGTTGGAGCGGTTTATCGTAATTTAATTGCGAAATTGATTCAATCAATGGTGTCGCCTGTCGAAAACAATTCCAAATTGTGCTGACTTGCACATTTTTAAACAATCACTCGTACTCGTATCAAAATATTCTAATAGAGCCGGAATTTTCATATTACGGTATCTTAGTCTCACCTCTTCCAAATATTTGCGACTTTTGATACTTTTTCCAGCAATCAACGACTTTTATACAAGTGGTTTTTGATAAAATTCTTTTGAAATTTAATTTTTCGGACTGGTATCTCACTCCCAGTTAAGGTTAAGTAGTGTCTCAATGATAAGGCTTACCTGATGATCACGAATCAGGATTTCAATAAACAATTTTGTTTTGTTTAATCGATTGGTTATATTGAATTAATTTTGTTTTTGTCAACATTGAAAACTACGAAATCGTTTATTTTCAAGTTTTTCTCAATTTATTCCTTCTGAACTGGTCTCAGAGCACACAAATTTGTGTTACGATTCGATTTTTATGTACTACAAATGAAGAATCCGGAAAATTGAGATAATGAACACTTAGATATTTTTCATCAAACAATCAAGTTAAATAAACTCGTTCTAATAGTAACGAAATATCTCTTGTGAACAATAACCTTCATTATTAGACTGGAATTTTCGGTCCAAAAATTGCAGATAAAAGTACTCCAAATATTTTTAATGAGCAACAGATACTGCCTTTTTTATATAAAAGCCGTTCTTCATCGATAAAATTATCAAAAGTATCAAATATTCCAACCGGTGAGTTCTCTTCAATATACTTTTCAATTGTGATGTTTGCTCTTTTATCTCTATAGAATGAAGATTTTTGCTTTATTTCTAATAATTTTTGTGTTGGACACAAACGCTTCAAACGACGACGAAATCCATTCGAAATGGATTCAGTTTCAAGTAAGTGTCACATATTGAATATGCTTGGGCAATTTCTTAGTATACATCAAACCGTAGAGCGATTTTGGCAAAAGTTACCGATCCCATGTGGAGCACATGGAACGTTTCGACATTTTCAAAAACAATGTAAAAAAAATCGAAGCTCATAATGTTCGTTACGCAAATGGCGAAGTTTCTCATACGGAAGCAATCAATCAATTCGCCGACTTGACCCGCGAAGAGTTCATGGATTTTGTCCACCGAGGTGGTTTTAGGTCTGGATTGAATTTGGAAAATGCGGAACTCCATGTCAGCGACCCTAACGTGAAACCTCCCAATTCGATAGACTGGAGGCAAGAAGAAGCCGTGACGGTAGTCAAAGATCAAGGACAGTGTGCCTCTTGCTGGGCTTTCAGTACTGTAAGTACTGAGAAGTACCTCTTTAATTGGTTATCATTTTGATTCAATATTTCAGACCGGTTCTATCGAAGGACAACTGAAAATCAAGGAAAGACGTCTCGTACCTTTGAGTGCACAAAATTTAGTCGATTGTTCCTCCGGCGAAGGAAATGAAGGTTGCAATGGTGGATCGATGACCTACGCCTTCAACTACATCAGAAAGAACGGTATCGAATCGGCGAAAGACTACTTGTATCAAGGTAAAGACCAGAAATGTAAATTCAACAAAGAAAAGTCCGTGACTAAAATTAGGACTTACGTGAATATTGAGGAAAACAACGAAAATGATTTAGAGAATGCGATCGCCACCATCGGACCAGTTTCCGTAGCAATCGATGTGACTTTCAATTTCCAGTTTTACAGCAGCGGCATTTTGGACGATGACTTATGTTCATCAGATGAGGTCGATTTAGATCATGCTGTACTAGCAGTGGGATACGGTAGTACCAATAGTACTAAACAGGCCGAAGATTTTTATATAATAAAGAACTCATGGGGTGCCAGGTGGGGTGAGAAGGGATATGTGAAAATGCCTAGAAACAAGAATAACAAATGTGGAATCGCCACCATGGCGTCGTACCCAAAACTTTAAATTAACATCATTTACCATGTGATTAAATAAGCTAAGAAAAATTTTCAAATAAAACTTCATTTACTCGCATTTTTCCTTTGAATTCTTCAAATACATCACCGTGTTATATAGTGTTTCCTTTTGGGTTATGTTTTACATCAATTTTTCTTCTTAGATGACGAAAATACTGACGCTTATCAACAACTTTTTATAAAACATGCACATTGTTCACAAAGTGACACAGGATTAATATTCAATTCAACAGATTGCGATGGTAAGACCAGCAAACAATCTTTGGCAATGCAGCTCAAAAAGCGAGGTTATTTCGTTGAAGCATGCTTCAATTTACGATTCATCAGTGTTTAACCTCCAATATTCTATGTTATCGTAAAGTGATGATCATGAATTGACTTATGCTGACGTCACGCTTTACTGTTGTTAGTTCTAGAACAATATAATGTTGAAGCGGTTTATCGTAAGTTGACTGCGAAATTGACTCATTCAAAGGTGTCGCCAGTCGAAAACAATTCGAAATTGTGCTGACTTGCACATTTTTAAACAATCACTCGTACTCGTATCAAAATATTCTACTTGAAACGATCTTGGTTATCACCGAAGTTATTCGCATTTTCTCTCAGATTAGCAGAGTATTATATCACAACTTCCAATGAAAAGTATTCCTCCTTTGAGCCTTCGTTAAATTCATCAGATTCCGCAGGTTTTCATTGCTGGACCTAAATCTGAACATTTGGGACACATAAACCGATCTATTTACTTCCTTCCTGTCCCTTTACATCGGGCTGCTCAACAACAAAACTTGAGTTGTTATAACTAAATGCAATGAAATTTTTTTTCAAATTTCGTTCAACAACGATTTTCAAACATCGCTTTCGTTGAGAATTATTTGAACTACTGTGTCTGCGTCTACTCTAACATCGCTTGTTTTCTGCTTTCATTATCGATAATGAAAAACGAACAATCGAAATCTTAGTCACCAATATATGTATATATGTATATTAAATTGTAAAGGTTTATTGGGGTAGCAGCAACACAATGAATATGTATATTGATACATGAAGCCATTTAATTTGGCATCGATTTGTACGAAACTGAATTGCAATGCGTTCTTTAGTTACAAAAACGGTAAAGGAATGACATGACATGTCGAAAACAGAACATTATGACGTCATTGAATGATGTAACAAACTTTCGATGTATTTATTACGCTTTAAAGGCATTTCTCGAATTCATATTATAGTCTTATGACTAAAGAGACGTCATGTGAAGAACGTTCATGTCTGTGGACAAAAGAACTAATCGTTACAGAAAACCGCTATGCATTATTTCTTCATTTGACAAATCGTTTTGTCTGTGCTCAATTCACAGAAGAAAGTTGGCTGGCTGACAGGTTAACCCTTAAAATAATGTAGTTCACACGCTTTGAACAAGTGAATTTATGAATATAGTGCATCGTGTTTTTAATGAGTGATAATCATTTTGTGTTGTGATTTGAAATTCCCATTGTGCGAATAAATGCTTTATTGGTTAAATGATCGTGTGGTTACATATTTGAAAGAAGTGAAAAACCATATTATTTGTTTGTGTGGAGTTTATAATTTGTTGATTAAATGAGCGGGTACGAAGCCGCGCTTGCAATTCCACATTTGTTTAATTGATTCCTCGGTATTTTGACGTATCCCTGCTCGCCCCAAGTGGTACCCCAGGAATTCTTCACGAGGTAATAATCTTTACCTTTTTCCCTGCCATAACCAACAGCGAGTACACCATGATTTAGTCTTTCTTCTGTGCAACTGTCATCTTTTAAGACACCGTGATCGTAGAATTGGAAATTTTCTGTAGCGTCTATGGATACCGAAATGGGTCCGATGGTAGCGAGGGCTTCCGTCAAATCCAATTCGCTCCTTGGCCTGATGTTCTTGTAACCTCGGACTCGGGTGACGGATTTGGTTTTGTTAAATCGGCACTTTAAGTTTTTGCCAATGTACGCGTAGTCCTCCTGTTTCTCGATGCCGGCTCTTTGGATGTATTCGAAGGCCCAAGTCATTAAACCACCACCGCAACCGTTATTTCCTTCCGGTGTCGAGCAGTCCACCAAATTTTGTTCACTTAAAGGTACGAGAACACGTTTTTTGATTTTCAGTTGTCCTTCGAGCGCGCCAGTCTGTGGACGATGGATTTATGTTTCAACTGAATGAACGATCGCTTGGTTCTTTTACTTACAGCGCTGAAAGCCCAACAAGATCCACATTGACCTTGATCCTTAACTGGAGTAACTGCCTTTTCTGACCTCCAATCTTTTTTTTTTGGGAGAGGTTTGATATCACTAACATGATATTTTGCACCTTTTGTATCGAGTCGAGGCCTTAAACCGCCTCGATTGACGAACTCCATGAATTCCTCGGCAGTCCAGTCGGCGAATTGATTAATACCCAAGGCATGAGAAATTTTACCCTTTTGATATTCAGCGTTATGAGCTTCGATTTTCTTGACATTTTCTATGAAAATATCGAAACGCTTCTGATGTTCAATGTGAGATCGGTAGCTTTTACCAAAATTTTTCTACGATTTTTTCAATAAGAAGTTTATTAAATATCAAAAATTGTGCCACTTACTTGAAATTGGATCCATTTAGAATTGATTTCCGTGTTATTCAAAGCATTTGTGCTCAACACGAAAATCAACAAGAATAGAGCCGGAATTTTCATTCTACGTTATCTTAGACTCACCTCTTCCAAATATTCGCGACTTTTGATACTTTTTCTAGCAATCAACGACTTTTATACAAGTGGTTTTTGATAAAATTCTTCTGAGATTTAATTTTTAGGACTGGTATCTCACTCCCAGTTAAGGTTAAGTAGTGTCTCAATGATAAGAATCACCTGATGATCACGAATCAGGACTTCAATAAACAATTTTGTTTTATTTATTCGATTAGTTATATTGAATTATTTTGTTTTTGTCAACATTGAAAACTACGAAATCGTTTATTTTCAACTTTTTCTCAATTTATCCCTTCTGAGCTGGTCTCAGAGCACACAAATTTGTATCACGATTCGATTTTCATGTACTACAAATGAAGAATCCGGAAAATTAAGATAATGAACACTTAGATAATTTTCATCAAACAACCAAGTCAAATAAACTCGTTCCAATAGTAACGAAATATCTCTTGAGAACAATAACCTTCATGATTAGACTGGAATTTTCGGTCCAAAAATTGCAGATAAAAGTACTCCAAATATTTTTAATGCGCAACAGATACTGCATCTTTTTATATAAAAGCCGTTCTCCTCCGATAGAATTATCAGAAGTATCAAATATTCCAACAGGTGAGTTCTCTTCAATATACTTTTCAATTTTGATGTTTGCTCTTTTTTCTCCATAGAATGAAGATTTTTGCTTTATTTCTAATAATTTTTGTGTTGAACACAAACGCTTTAAACGACGACGAAATCCATTCGAAATGGATTCAGTTTCAAGTAAGTGTCACATATTGAATATGCTTGAGCAATTTCTTAGTAAACATCAAACCGTAGAACGATTTTGGCAAAAGTTACCGATCCCAAGTGGAGCACATGAAACGTTTCGACATCTTCAAAAACAATGTAAAAAAAATCGAAGCTCATAATGTTCGTTACGCAAATGGCGAAGTTTCTCATACGGAAGCAATCAATCAATTCGCCGACTTGACCCGCGAAGAGTTCATGGATTTCGTCCACCGAGGTGGTTTTAGGTCTGGATTGAATTTGGAAGGTGCGGAACTCCATGTCAGCGACCCTAACGTGAAACCTCCCAGTTCTATAGACTGGAGGCAAAAAAAAGCCGTGACAGAAGTCAAAGATCAAGGACAGTGCGGCTCTTGCTGGGCTTTCAGTACTGTAAGTACTAAGAAGTACCTCTTTAATTGGTTCTCATTTTGATTCAATATTTCAGACCGGTTCTATCGAAGGACAACTGAAAATCAAGAAAAGACGTCTTGTATCTTTGAGTGAACAAAATTTAGTCGATTGTTCCTCCGGCGAAGGAAATCAAGGTTGCAATGGTGGATTGATGACCAACGCCTTCAACTACATCAGGAAGAACGGTATCGAATCGGAGAAAGACTACGCGTATGAAGGTGAAGACAATAAGTGTAAATTCAACAAAAAAAAGTCCGTGACTAAAATTAGGACTTACGTGAATATTAAGGAAAACAACGAAAATGATTTAAAGAATGCGATCGGTACCATCGGACCAGTTTCCGTAGCAATCGATGCGACTTTCAATTTCCAGTTTTACAGCAGCGGCATTTTGGACGATGACTCATGTTCATCAGACGCAGACGATTTAGATCATGCTGTACTAGCAGTGGGTTACGGTAGTACCAATAGTACTAAACAGGCCGAAGATTTTTATATAATAAAGAACTCATGGGGTGCCAGGTGGGGTGAGAAAGGATATGTGAAAATGCCTAGAAACAAGAATAACAAATGTGGAATCGCCGCCATGGCGTCATACCCAAAACTTTAAACTAACGTCATTTACTATGTGATAAAATACGCTAAAGAATATTTTTAAATAAAACTTAATTTACTCGCATTTTTTCTTTCAATTCTTCAAATACATTACCGTGTTATATAGAAGAAACTTGTTGATTGTAATAAATAGGTCGCCCATTCGCGATTCTCCAAAATTCGGTGAATTGAATATAGAAATACTTTTCTGTTAATTACCGAAAGTAAGTGGAAGCTTGTGTGGAGAGTGGCATTGACGAGCGCTAATTCCCGACCTTTGGCACAATTTATCGAAGATACAAAAAGTTCCTTTTGCTGTATCTACTTCCGGTGCTTCGTGTTTCCTAATGTTGTTATACTTTTTAGAGTCATCTCCGTCTCGACGACGAGGCGCTTGCGCAGTACTTGCGGAAATTCTGAAGCGCAAGCGCCTGTAACATAACCTGTTTGTTTTGGCTGTGATCCGATTGCTTTCGCATACATTTCGTCCGACCAAATTGATTTACCGTCCGCTGATTTACCTCTCTGTTGATTGCTGGTTTTGATTTTTCTGGATGGTCATTTGCGAGTATTTTAACTTCAATGGTGTCTCAATTAGTTGAATAAGATTATCGCAGTTTGCTATATATATACGTTTAGTTCGTATTTCCGTCAATTTTCAATTTTTACTTCTCAATATATATACATTATATATACTAGTTAGACGTAAGTTATGTATTGTAAAAGATACTTTGTAACTGACATGAATTTTAGCACCTCGATAAAGAGCCGCATCTTGGTTTGAAATATCGGTGAAATAAATAACGAATATTTATTTAATTTGGTAGCTGCCCCTTTTCTTGTCGAATACCCAAGAAAATTTGATTTCTACATTATATATATATACATATAAAATTTCTTTTTCTTTTTGGTTAATCTCTCGAGGAAGGTACAATTTCTATCTCTTATAGGAGATATACTCCAAAGAAACTTTTGGTTGAAGTTCCTAATAATAATTTTTCGAAGTGAATACATATATATATGTATACAAATAGACGAAAGTGACTATGAGTAGATTATAAATTGATTCTCATGCACGGAGGACGGTCGAAAAATTGCATGCACAGCGAAAAAGATGAATTATAATCACAACAACTGAATTTAAAGAACGAAAATTTTCTTCATAATTCGGTCCCTGTGAAGTTGACGCACAAATGAAGAATTCGGGAAATTGGGATAGTAAATGAGCACGAGGACATTTTTGATCAGACAATAAGGTCAAATAGAGTTGTTTTTATGATGAAATACTTCCTTAAAATGGTACCGTTATCATTAAGGCGCTATTGATGGCCTAGAAATTTGAAGGTAATAGTACTCCAAAACATTTTTGACAAACAATAGATATGATATTTCGTCAATATAAACGTTGTTTCTCGAAAATAGTACCAACAGTTGCAATTATTTCAACAGTTGAGTTCCTTTTAAACACCGAGTTCGATTTTTCTTGTATAGAATGAAGATATTTGCTTTGTTGCCAATAATTTTGGTGTTGAACACAAACGCTTTAAACGACGACGAAATCAACGCTAAATGGATGCAGTTCCAAGTAAGTTCCACATCTGAAATTTGCTGCAACAGTTTCTTATTATATAAAATCGCAGTACGACTTTGGTAAAAGCTACCGATCTCACATAGAACAGCAAAAACGTTTCGTTATCTTCAGACAAAATGTAGAAAAAATTGAAACCCATAATGCTCGTTATAAAAATGGCGAAGTTTCTCATACGGAAGCTATTAATCAATTCGCCGACTTGACTCCCGATGAATTCATGGATTTCGTCCACCGCGGTGGTTTCATGCCTACATTGAATTTGCAGGTGCGAAACTTCATATCAGCGACCTTAACGTCAAACTTCCCAAATCGAAAGACTGGAGGAAAGAAACGCCGTGACAGAAGTCAAAAATCAAGGACAGTGTGGGTCTTGTTGGGCGTTCAGTACTGTAAGTACTATTAAGTACCTCTTCAGTTGGTAGGCATTTTGATGCAACATTTCAGACCGGTTCTCTTGAAGGACAACTGCAAATTAAAACAGGACGTCTCATACCTTTGAGTGAACAAAATTTAATCGATTGTTCCTCGGATGAAGGAAACCAGGGTTGCTCAGGTGGTCTGATGACCAGCGCGTTCGAATATATAATGAAGAACGGTATCGAATCAACGACGGATTACGAGTATGAAGCGAAAAACAGCAAATGTAAATTCAATGACAGGAAATCCGTGGCTAAAATTAGAGGATACGTGAATATTACGGAGAACAGCGAGGATGATTTAACGAATGCGATCGGTACCATCGGACCAGTTTCAGTGGCAATCGATGCCACCTACAATTTCCAGTTTTACCAAAGCGGTGTTCTGGATGATGACTCATGTTCATCCGATGAATTAGATCACGCCGTACTAGCTGTAGGCTATGGTAGGACTAATAGTACTAAAAAGGGTCAAGACTTTTATATCGTGAAAAACTCATGGGGTACCGGATGGGGTGAAAAAGGATATGTAAGAATGCCTAGAAACAAGGATAACAAATGTGGAATCGCCACAATGGCGTCGTACCCCCTAATTTAAATTTCGCCTTGAATCATTTATTATGTAATATATGTATATATACATATAGCTGTTTTGAATAAAACTTCTCTTATGTTTTGTTTAGTTGTCATATTTCTTCTTTAGTTTGATCTTGAGTTTGCTTCTTTTTTTATTCTGAAAATTTTGCGTTCCTGTTTTTAGTCTGATCCATCTGTTTTTTCTCAGTGCGCTGCGTACCTATTTTGGGTGTTTCTTCGAGTTCTAACTCTTTGTATGCATCCCTCGTTTGAATATTTGAGTATGATGGCAGATGATCTTGTCAGAATGCCTTCAAGCATTTGGAGAAAATTTTACACAGGATACACGAGTTGTAAACATTTTCATAAATGAAATTTTTATTTAGGATGGTTAATTGAAAGCGCATATTTAAATTTGAAATGTAAATATGCACAGGTTATTATAGTTATATTAATGGATAATTTGCGTCACTGGCGATACCACATTCGTTGTCCCTGTTTCTCGCCATTTTAACGTATCCCTCGTCACCCCAAGTGGTACCATAAGAATTCTTGACGATATAATAGTCGTGACCTCTTTCGGTACCATATCCCACTATCAGTACGCCATGACTCAAATCTTTGTTGGTACAAGAAGGATATTGCAGAATGCCGGATTTGTAGAACTGGAAGGAGGTGGACGTCGAGATCGCTGCGGAAATAGGTCCAACGGTAGCGAGCGCATGCGTCAAATCGTACTCGTTAAATTTCTTGATACCTCTGTAACCTTTAATCTTGATCACCGATTTGGTTTTATTGAATCTGCAAGGTAAATCGTCAGCTTCGTATCTGTAATCTTCCTCCCGTTCGATTCCGTTTTCTTTGACGTATTCGAAAGCGTTTGCCATGTAGCCACCGTTACAACCATCATTTCCGTAACTTTTCGTGCAATCGATCAAATTTTGTTCGCTTAATGATATAAGACCCTTACGATGTCGTGCCAGTTGTCCCTCGAGCGCTCCGGTCTAAAAAATTCATATATACTTGAATGCAATCTTGTGGTTAGTACTTACAGTACTGAACGCCCAACAAGAACCACAGTCACCTTGATCTTTAACCGGTGTAACACAGTTGCTCAACCTCCAGTCTATAAAACCCGGGATAGGTTTGTTTACGTTATTGACATGAAGTTCAGCAACCTCAGTATGTCTGGTAGTACCATCACCTTTTTTACTGAATTCCAAGAATTCTTGAGAAGTCCAATCGGCAAACTGATTGACTCCTTCGTTATGGAGTACCTCGCCTTTCTCGTAACGAACATTGTGAGCTTCAATTTTCCTAATATTATCTTTGAATATAATGAAGCGTTTCGTTAGTTCCTCATGCGATCTAAAACTTTTACTAAAAAATTCTAAAAAACTTTGTTACCAATTTTGTGAAATGAATGACATTGAACTTACCTGAAAATCAAGCCATTTCGAGTTGATTTCGTCATCGCTCAAAGCTATTGTTTGCACCGACAAAACGCTCAAAAATAAAGTGGGAAGTTTCATTTCAATAAAAAATGTTGTATCACCTGTTCCATTCATGGCAATCACGTTCGATATTCAGTTCGAGTAAACGTGATACTTGAATATTGATTAACAGTGATAATAAAATGATTTATCTCTCGTTGACTTTGAGTAATAAAAATTCTCGTTTCATGGCTTAGTAGTACTGGGAAACAATTGCGATGCAACGTGACCGCAATATTGATAAACTTTAAAATATCGTGAAAAATTATTACTACAAAATATATTTGTAACATTATATCCTTTACAATGTTTTTTCACGTGCGTTGGTAAAATTCTAAAAAATTTTATCCGTGTAAATATTCCAACAAATGTTCTGTTTTGGATCAAAGGTTGCATCAGTTTTTCATCTAACTTATTCCCTAAAGTACTTGTTGTTAGAAGATTCACTTAAAGGAGCACATTTCCTATAACAACACTTGAAATCAACTGTTTTTCTTACGAAAGACTACAAAAGTAGTCACAAAGTAGTTCTGATGTAATTAACCCAGTTTGACATTTGACATGTCGTATTACTTGGAAATGTTTCTTATCCTGATATTATTATCTGATCATAACACGAGATCTCTATCTTACTCTTTGGTCCATTGACACGATTTCGTGTGAACATTCTATGCGTAATCATATTTCTTGTTTCAATTCATTGAATTTCAAGCCATCGATTCCTAAAGTAGTTCGAATGTTGTCGAAATAACGAAACATAGAATAATCAGACACGAAATGACTGGTCTATTTTATAATCCATTGAAATCGTGCTGTTTTAACGTCCTGGGTGAGTGGTATTATAAATATTATACGTCGTAAATGGTCTATTTTCAGAGTATAATAATATTTTCTGTTTCGACAACGAATATACAACCGAAACGTTAATGGAAAATGACGTGACAGGTTATAATAATTTGAAGAGGACTCCAACGGATAAGTTCGATATGGACAAATAATTTGCTGCGCGACATTTTTCAAAAAAGTGACAATGAAAATTCTGTTTGAATTTTAGGTTCCAGTGAGACAATAAGTCATTTGTAGAAAAAAAGGGGGGCAGCGTGAGATACTTATGATTAAAAAATCTTAATGAAAGTCTCGAACGAGTGAAAATAATTACGAATATTAATGTCGTACAATTGTTTTCAATATGTGATTAAAATTCGTATTTTAGTTCATTGAAAATGAAAATATTTTTTTGGAATAAATATTATTATTATTATTATTATTATTATTATTGAATGCTGAACCACCAATTCATGTGATAGTTCAAATATGATCGAAATAACGAAATTCGAAATTAATGAAGGTTGATTAGAAGTTATGTTGTTGAAACGTCCTCGTTTAATGAAATTATGAATATTTTATGTGATAAATGGTTCATTTTCGCTGTTTAATAATATTTTTCGTTGGAATAATTAATTTTCATCTGAAAATTTTTAATGTAAGAGGTTATTGCAAAATGAAAAGACCTCAAATGGGATATTGACTTTAGTCAGATAGATTTAGAAGGTTAATTTGCTGTGGGACGAAAAATATGTATATATATATATATATAAAAGAGAAGATGTTTTTTTGGCATAACCCACAATTTGGATAAGTACGGACATGATCATGTTTCCTGGAGCTTGGATTGTACAGCGTTGACGAAGGCTAATTAGCGAGAAACATGATCATGTACGTAGTTATTCAAATTGCGGGTTATGCCAAAAAAACATCTTCTCCTTTCGTATATCGATTTTCCCGCGAAATCAATCATTCTATTATATATGTATATATATATGAATCTTCAGGCGAAATATATTGAGGTACATTTTGAATTCGTTTAGTCATTACCTGGTCGGAAATTCCAATAAATAAAGTTGAAATATATATGTATATATAAGTATCCATAAAAAAAATTTTGATATTCAAGATACGGCAATTATAAAATCTAATATATGTATATATATTGTCATTTGTCGATTAAAGATTAAGTAGCAATAAACACATCACTGAGAAAGTAATTCAGAGCGACTAAAGAAACTGAATATATTTTGAAAAACATTACATTTATATTATTCATAGTATCGGATAACTTGCATCGGTTGCGATACCACATTTGTTACCCTGGTTCCTCGGCATTTTAATATATCCCGCATCCCCCCAAGTGACATTCCACGAGTTTTTAACGATGTAATAGTCTTGACCCTTTTCGGTACCATAACCGACTACGAGTACCGCATGATCCACTTCGTCGGGCAAATTCGAACACTTCGTGTCTTGTAAAATACCGGATTTGTAGAAATGAAACGCTTCGCTCACGTCGACAGTTACGGAAACTGGGCCGACGGTGGCTAAAGCATTGGTCAAATCAACTTCGCTGTTTTCTGGAATTTTCGTGTAACCTTTGATTCGAGTCACGGATTTGTCTTTATTGAATCTACAATCATCGTTTCCTTCTTTATACGGATAATCTTTCTCTGTTTCGATACCAAAGCTCTTAATGTATTCGAAGGAATTTGTTATCCAACCACAACGACAACCGTGATTTCCTTGCGGAGTTGAGCAATCTTGTATATTTTGAGCGCTCAAATTGATTAGACCTTTTCCACTTTTAGCCAGTTGTCCTTCGAGGGCGCCAACCTAAAGAATTTGAACTTTATAAAATATCAAAGAAGTTGACAATTTGCTTACAGCACTAAAAGCATATCCGTTATCGCATAAACCTTCAGTCTTGACAGATGTGACGTAGTTCTTTGATCTCCAGTCTACACTTGCTGGTATATCCACCTGCTGTTTGCTAATATGGAGTTGGACCTTTTTTGTGTCACGGTTGGGTTTCAGCCCGCATTGCTTTCTGGACACCAAAAACTCCTCTGTGGTTAAATCAGCAAACTGATTGATACCCTGTTTATAAGAGACTTCGCCGTTTTCGAAACGAGCATTGTGGGCTTCGATTTTTGCAAGGTTTTCTTTGAAAACACTGAAACGTTTCGTGTGTTCCACGTGAGATCGGTAACTTTTACCAAACTTAACCTTAAAATATTGAATGATTGGAAAAAGTGGCGAAAAAATTATCACTTACTTGGAAATCAGTCCATTTTGAATTAATTTCTTTGTCGTTCAAACAGTTCACGTTCAACAAGTAAACGGTTAAAAATAATATCAAAAGTTTCATTTTGAAAACTATTACAGTTGAGGGTAGGTTTGGACCTTTCTGAACATCGCAAATAGAATTGAAGCCTTTTATAAATCGTTTTCGATATTTTCAAGTGGAATTTGTCATGTCGGAAGATCTAAAAACGTATTATCTGACAAACATCCGTGTCCGTTTTTACATCCTGGAAACAGTTATCTCGTCGAAGTTACTACCTGAACGTGGATTGAGCATTTCTAATTTGAATACCTCTACAAGGTCATTGACCTCGACTAGTTTGACGTGTATTAAAAATTACTGCACTATACATGATGAAGAAAAAATTAATTTATTCAAAATTGAATGTGTGCAACCTGGCATACAGTAGTTCAAATAAAGTATTCTTTTTAGTTCATGTATATGAACTGCATTTAGAATTTCAGATTATTAATTAACATGACATTACGGAAATTAAATAAAATTTCTCGAATGCAAATGAAGATGTTGATAATATTCACACTCGAAAGATAAGATTGGCAATAAAATGATACTTTTCAGGCGATCACAAACGAAAGTTCGGGGAAATTTTCGCGGAATCATTTCGTAGAATTGTATCGCACCGTTAAAACGTGTTCTACTCTAGTTGGGAAGCCTTCTTCATATACCAAGTATTCAATTCGTTTGAACTACTTCAATTACAAAAAGGTTAACTGTACACAGGATTCAATGCGGCAACCATAGAACGTTTAATCCGTCACAATGACAATCATAGAAAAGTTTGGGTTCAATCTGTCACTTTGGCAATCATAGAAACATTGTTTATGTTTCGTTCAAACGTGCCTCGTGTTAACGATTTCACTACATTTTTAACCAGAGAGATACAATTCTTGGCTGATGATATGGAAAAATCTGGAAATGAATGAATTTATAAAATCAAAGTGACCAAACTTTATGAACCATAGATTGAATTCCTTTTTTTGGTATAGATGTACGAATATCTGGACATCGATGGAGGAATACTGCACAAGTAATTGACATATTTCGCTTGTCCATCTGAATACCCCGTAAACTATATACTTTATGTTTTAGTTCATTGAACACGAAGTAGTTCGAATGTTTTCATATCCAAACACGAAATGGGTGACGGTTGATTGAAAAAGATGGCCGATCCCCCGAAAGCTATGTCCTCTTTAATCAGGTTGTTCGAAACTCTTAGGTAAGTAGAAACATGGATATTATACGTCGTCAATGCTTTATTTTCAGCGTGCCGTAATATTTTCAGTCGTGACACCAAATTCAACGGCGATACGCTTCCACATGACAAGTTATAATTTGAAGAAACCTCCATTGGGATATACAGTTGACAAGTTCTGTTATTGAACACGTTGAATGTAGACGGATAATATTCTGTTCGTGACACATATTTGAAAGAAGTGAGCAAGAAAGAGAAGCTGCAGTTGGAAATTTATTGCATTTATTCTCTTTGAGATAAAGAGGAATTGTCTGTGACAAAAGAATGGCATGTTTGGGTAAGTAGCCTGAAATAATAAAAACATGAAAAACTTTCGTCATACGGAACTTCGCCATTTTGCTCGAAACTATTGGAACGCGTTAAGTGTTCCACGTCAGATTGGCAGGATTTACTAAAATCACTCGAAAACCTGAGGATGTTGATATGCTAAAAACTACGAATATTATTTGAAAGACATCCGTGTCGTTATCACATTCGTGTTATCTGGTCGCTGTTTGCAAGATTAAGCCGATTTTTCATAGGACCTATTGTGAATATATATTAATTTGGTGAATGCCACAAATATCGCAGTTCCCGCCGAATTTCTAATAGCAGCTGCGTGATTGGCAAAGGAGAGCGCTTGGATCTTTACACAACTCTCAATCAAAATATTGAATTAATGCTGATGAAGTGGTATCGTTATTAATCATTGAACAAAGGAACGTGTTAGCTCCTTGCGAAGCTTCCTTGCTCCCCTTTTAGGATTATTAATCGGTTGAGCTTCCCTCTTACACCGAAACTGTTTTGCAACAATTAACTGGGGAAGGGCTGCTGCAATATTTTAGTACGATATTCATTTATTTGTTTAGAAAAGCTGAAATGAAAATCAAGGTAAAGTTGGATGGTAATCAAAATTCTAATGTCATCATTGTTGGGAAACTATTTGTGATTTCGGCGAATCCATTACCACTGAAATAGAAAGTATGTTGACATATGACATATGAGGTTAGGAGCACAGAAAACATGATAACCTCTCCTTCTCTTCCCGGTGCTAAAGTTGTGAAACGCAGCCACTCTCTTCATCTTTAAGTCCCTCTTTCTTATAACTTAAGACTTATGACTTACGTTTCAGTAAAGTCAAAAAGAAGGCAACCCTTAATACATACTCGGATGAAAAGTGTCGACATTTTATATGTCGTTGATTTTAATAATAACGTTACAGTAAATTAAAGAACTGGATATACAGCATCGGTCGCTAAACCGCAATAATTATCCTTATCTCTTGGAATCCTAATGTAGCCATCCTCGCCGTAAGTGGGGCCCCAGGAATTCTTCACGATATAATATTTATTTCCTTTTTCCTCTCCATAGCCAACAGTGAGAACGGCATGATCCAAATCTTCGGAATTGTTCGAGCAGTCTGCATCCTTCAAAATTCCTCTTTTGTAAAACCGTATGGTATTGGTCATTCCAACAGAGACAGAAATCGGTCCAATTCTGGCCAGGGCTTCCTGGAACGCCGTTTCATTTCCAGGCGGAATTCGAACATATTTTCTCAGTTTCGTGACGACTTTCGAATCGACGGCTTTGCACCTGCCCTCACGTGCTTTGTAAGGATAATCTTTTTCGGTTTCGATACCGTGATTCATGACGTAATAGAATGCCGGCGGCATGTCGCCTCCGTCACAACCGTCATTGTAACCATCTCGAGAACAATCTACTAGGTTTTGTTCGCTGAGTGATTTCAGAACTCCTGTTTTCTTCTTTAACTGCCCTTCCAGAGCTCCAGTCTGCAAAAGGTTCATTTTGGATTCAAGTCATATATATATATATATATAGTTAATAATATATTGGGTTATGTGGCAATTTAATAATGAATAATTCTCTTCGCTAAATGGACGAGCTTTCGGAAATCTTTATTCCCATTATCAAGTCTCCAATAGGACGACAATATTAGAAATATATAATGCGATAATGTCGAACATACCATCAGCATGAGGATTTTTTTCACCAAGAATCAGAATTTTTTTGGAGCACGGTAATCAATAAAATGTCAAATTGTGTCTGATAGAATTGACAACTAAAGTCAGATGTTACTGGATAAAAATTATAATAAAGCGATATATATATATATACGCAAAGCGGGCATTCAGTTAATTGATTCTCTTGTGTGATTTTCTGCGATGAAATCCAAGAATATCAAATTGGCTAGTTGGCCCTTTCTCATCTCGGAAAAAACGAAAAACAAGTCAACGTCGGGGTAGCTCAGTTGGTAAGAGCACCAACGCGCTACCCTAAGCTAAGTTGGAGGTCCCGGGTTCGGATCCCAGTCTCGCCGTGACTTATTTTCCGCGTTTTTCATATCTACCCCATCACCGGGTTGGTGATATATATGTATATATATGCACTCACCGTACTGAAGGTCCAACAGGATCCACAGTCACCTTGGTCTTTAACGGGAGTAACGTGACCAGTTTCTCTCCAATCGACAGAGCGTGGTAACGAAATCCCTTTCATCTGATACAGTTCTCCGTTAAATGATCCAGCTTTTACGCGACCTTTCTTGACGTATTGCTTAAATTCTTCGTCAGTCCAATCGGCAAACCGGTTGACACCTTCCTCATGAGACGTTTCTCCCTTCTTATAGAGCTCGTTGTGATTTTCGATTCGTATCAAATTCGATTTGAATATCGCGAAACGCGTCTGATGTTCTTTGGCCGAACGGTAAGATTTTCCATGATCGAGCTGCGTGGTGATTGTAGAATGAATAGGTTTTAGTTGAAAAAGAAGCGACTTACTTGGAATTTTTTCCATTCTGCTTGAATGACATCGTCGCTGATTGCTTCGACACCGAGCAAAATTGCCACTAATACAAAATATGTGATTTTCATTTTCGATTTATGTTCCGCCCCGCGCCGTTTTTTCGATTCAACAATAAAATGTGCAGATACCGGATTTATATGTTATCTGCTCATTGTTTCTCTATTTACTTGGTAAATAATAATTTTATTGAACGGTATCGACTGTAATCTCAAGAGATGTTGTACGGTGAAGGTGATTGTTTGACGTGGTTTTTAAGAACTCACTTATCATTATCGCAATTCCACCTTCAAATGAAATCGGTCGCAAATATAACTTTGAATACTATGAAACCGAAAATAACTATGATGCGTAGTCGAGTGATGGAAAATTTTCTTTTCATCAAGAGTATAGATTTCATTTTTCTGGAAAATCGATCATTTTAGATATGAACAGTGATCAAAACGATTGCTCATTCTGTATGTAAATATTTTCAGAATGTTTGAAGATCTGAAATTAAAAGAGGGGAAAGTGTACGCAGAGGTTGTGTTAAAAAAACACTTGATAAGAATAGAGCGAATTCAATATTTCAACACGTTTCAATGACAAAAATTCAATAGAATTCGTAGAAAAAAGACATATTCCGTTCAATCAATTGAATGTTCACTTGGAAGTCGATTTAAAGAAATTGAATTTCGCATAAAATCTATAGCATGATTAATTGTCGATGATTTGCACAGTCTGAAACATTAGTGAATCATTCATTGTTCGATAACACGTTATCGACGCGGTGTACGCAGGATGATTTTTATTATCAGTAGAAGGTTAAAACGCAATATTTGAAATACTTTTATATCATGACTTTCTTTCGAAGATATGAAATATTTCATTAACATATTTGATATAAAATCTGAAACAATACTTCGCTTTCACGTAACTTGATTATTCATCAAAAGTTGCGACATCACTTGAACTGAAAACGCAAAAAGCGCATCCACCTAATTTCAAGATTTAAGTAAGATGGGGCAACAGTATTGAATAAAACAACTATAAGAATTTTCGATTTTTTTGGTGATCCAGGTTTATTTTGAACAATTTCTCAATATTAAGGACGTTTCGATAGAGATTCTATCTTTGTCAACTATCTAGAATAAAATAATTCACATATGACAATGGAAAACGAATTTTATATTGAAAATATCTTACCAGAAAATCCAAATATCATTGTCACGAAAGCCGACAAAGGAAATAAGACCATAATTATCGACAGAGAACAATAGATCGAAAAAATGAATGAAATCCTAGGAGACACTAACACTTACAAAAAAATTAAAAAGGATCTAACAGCCACTATTGAATAAGAAAATAACAATTTGGTCAAAAATACGGCCTTCCCAAAATTCATTAAGAAAACAAATCTTATAACAAATCTCCTCTTTACAATATTTCATCTCAAATATCTGTTTTATATAAAAATTCTCAACAATTTAATATAAACAGAAACTTAAATTATACATAACAGCATTTTAACAAATCTCCTCTTTACAATATTTCGAAACACCTTCAAAAATTATCCTAGATGTAATTTTTTGCTTTATACAAATATTCCAAACAAGGTTATAGCTGATATTATAAAAGAAAAATGGACGCAACTTCAAAATTTCACAATGATACCGAAAAAAGACTTCATCGAATCCTTACTTTGTTCACTTAACACTAATTACTTTCAATATAAAGACCAATTTTACCAACGAATCGACGGAGTTGCAATGGGTAGTCCGATTTCGATTGTAATAGCTCAAGTCGTTATGGAACATCTCGAAGAAAAAATTTTAAGTGAAGGTAATTTCACAATAACACTATACAAGAGATTCGTTGACGACTGTTTGTTAATAGCTGACCCAAAAGAAATAAATAAAATTGCAAATAGTTTTAATAATTATAATTCCAAATTACAATTCATTTTAGAAGAAGAAAAAGATAACTAAATTAATTTCGTGGACATGACAATAATTCGGCAAAATAACAAACTTGAGACCAAATGGGTCGGAAAAAATACATCAACAGACAGAGTTATAAATTTTCATTCTTCACATATTCAGTTACAAAACATAATCATGGAAAAAAATTTAGTAGACAGAGCAATAGCCCTTACATCTCCCAAATTCCGTACAGAAATTCTTAGTAAAGTAAAAATAATATTTACCCAAAACGATTACCCTGATCATATAATAAATAAAATGATCAAAGAACGAACTCATAAATTTTATAATCAAAACTCAACTACTTTTTCTGTCACACAAAAGAAATATATTTCAATTCCTTATATTCCCGTACTAACAGAAAAAATTTCAAAAATAATGAAACCATACAATATTAAAATTGCATACCATCCTCAAAATCAGATAAAACAAATTTATACAAATTTATACAAAAGCAAAATTCCTACAGAAAAACGATCACATGGTGTATACAAAATTCCTTGTATAAACTGTAACAAATTATACATTGGACAAACTTCCCAACGACTTACAGACAGAATAAAAGGCCATAAATATTCGAAAACAGCCAAAAACCGCACTAAACAAGCATAAAAAATCAAACAACCATGAATTTGATTACAACAACGTCAGTATATTAGCAACAGAAAAAATCGTTAAGCCTAGAGAAATTCTTGAAATGATATATATATAAAAGAAAACGAAAAAGATGTTGTAAATGATAAAACTGACATAAAGGGACTAAGTACAATATACTATTTTGTACTATAACGATACGTTCCACATAATTTCGAACATTTGAACGAATATTAAACGCCATTGAACTTTCTGGTAAGATATTTTCAATATCAAATACGTTTTTCATTTTCATATGCGAATTATTTTATTTTAGATAGTTGACAAATATAGAATCTCTATCAAAACGTCCTGAATGTTGTAAATTGTTTAAAATAAACCTAGCTCACCAAAAAACTCGAAGATTCT
Organism: Novius pumilus; assembly: GCA_020654155.1. Taxonomy (NCBI): domain Eukaryota; kingdom Metazoa; phylum Arthropoda; class Insecta; order Coleoptera; family Coccinellidae; genus Novius; species Novius pumilus. Next base: position 5,822,600 of record JAIFOV010000475.1, read on the forward strand.
TATAGTTTATATAAACCAGGTACGAAAATGAAAACCATACACGAATAACACAACTATAGAAAGCAAATGATTGAATAAATTTAAGTGAATGTACTCTAGTATAGAATCGCTAGTCGGGATCATTACGTCGGGGTCACCAATATATTGGGTTATGTTGTCGGATCACATAGTGCTAGGAGAGAGATAGCCCCGGCTTGGATTGTAGCAGGAGACTTTTATACGCTACGAGGGAGGGCTGATAAACGAGAGCGTTACTCGCGCGCGCCATCTGCCGTGCGGTAGCCGTAGTTCCCGTATGTATGTTTCACAGAATTTCTGATTATTATGGCGTTTTCTGTAATTATTGTTCAACCCTCATGTTTATTTCGACTTGCGTTTACGTAGCAACAAACAAAATGTCTTAAGCCTGAAAATAACTGATGTAATCTTGAAATGTGTCGATTTTTCCTTTTTCACTTAAATCAATACTGTTGCTTTTTCTATTTGTAATAATTTATTTGAATAGTTCCACAAAACATCAATTGAACTGAAGATATAAAAAATATAAAAGAGCGAGTTTGCTCGCACTTGATACCGACATTGACATGTAACTAAACCAATCGTTTCGCCTTCACCTAAATTGATTATTTTATTTGTAGAAATTTATCGCAAATTACGACATCATATGAACGGAAAACGAAAAATTCGGGTAGACTAATCTCAAAGTTGAAGTTTGATGAGGCAACTTTTTAAGTACATTTGAATGAAACAATTAAATAAAGCAAATAATTGAATAAATTCAATTTATAAGATAACTGTTTTAATCCCTATTCGTTGCATTACAGTCATGAATATTGCTGTTATACTTTCATTGACTATTTTGGAGGTGAGCTCCGCAACTTGTCTTTTGGTAGTAACGATGAACCATTTAGGTGATAACTGGTGCTACGTTAAGTTATACGAGAAGTAAAAAATTTAACGTCACGAGCCATAATTTCAAAGGTATCCCAATACCAATCAGTAAAGACTGGCGTGATGATGGTTATGTTACGGAGGTGGAAAATCAAGGAGCGTGCGGTAGTTGCTGGGCTTTCGGCGCTGTAAGTTCCAATCTAGCTCCACTTTCGTTAAACTACTTTTAATCCAGATTGGTGCCATAGAAGCACAACTGAAGAGAAAAAACGGAAAATTAATTTCACTGAGCGCTCAGCAATTACTGGATTGTTCCACGTGGCGAGAAGGTGACAGTTGCGAAGGAACTGATGCAAGAAGCGCATACTTGGATTTGATGGAAGAAGGTATCATGACCAAAGAGGATTATCCGTATGAAGCAAAACAGCAACGGTGTAGAGTGGATGGCTCAAAAATAATCGTTAAATTGTCGGATTATGTAGTGTTACCTTATAAGAACGAAACGGCGTTGCTGGAAGCTCTTGTTAGTGTTGGGCCAATTGTTGCTTCTCTACATGCGACTCGGCTATTCCAGAATTACAAAGGGGGGATTTTCAATGATTCCACCTGCTCGGACGGGCCGGGACAGTTGAATCACACGTTTTTAATTGTAGGTTATGGGGAGGAGCAAGGGATTAAATATTATATCGCGAAGAATTCTTATGGTAAGGATTGGGGTGAGAAAGGGTACATTAGAATACTGAGGGAATCGGGAAAAGATTGCGGTTTGACAGTGGACGCTTTATATCCTATTTTGTGATTTTCGAATAAAAAGACAAAGGAGAGCTTCTTTCATCCTCCCTCTCTCCTCATATATTTGTAACGCAGCTATATGCGCGTTAAGATGTGCCTCATCTCTGTTTCTTCTATGGTTGATCATCTGTGGTGTGCGTGTTTCATAACCTTACTTTTGTGCTCTACGTTGCTCTACGTTGTATATTGAACGCCAGAGAAGATATCGAATTTGAATTCTCGATTTCGAAGGTTAGGTTTTCTTTAGGCTGACTCTAATTTTTATGTAATAAAAGCCTCTGACGTAATTTAGTCTTAGTTTGTCCAACGTAAACAGTATCGCAATTTTCACATTTCAATTTATAAACAACATTAGAATGGTTCAATATTTTATCTATGTTTCTAATCGGTTTTCAATTTTTTGTTGCAACTTTTGTTCCAAATTCTGATGAAATGATGACAACTACACTAAATTGAATAGTGATCCATGTAATATTTATCAACAAAGATCTAATTTGATGATTTCTAAATTAAAGAACACACAATTAATTTCGCCTACTCTTGCTTCAAAATTAACATTCTATAGAGGAGTATCTGCTAAATTTTATGGACAACCTAAAATTCATAAAGATGAGTTAATTCTTAGACCTATAATATCATCTATTAACACACCTAACACTAATATTGCTGAATTTATCAAAGAAATTTTAACCAAATCTTATAACAAAAACAATTCATGTTATGTAGATAATTCTTTTCAGTTTTCGGAATTTATTAATAATTTCACAATACCTGAAGATTTTGTTCTTATTAGTTGGGAAAACGTATCATTATTTACTAATATTTCGTTGGATTTAACTCTTGATTGCATTGATACAAAATGGGAACTCATTAAACAACATTCTCCTTGTGGAAAACTAGTTATTGAAGAACTCATAAAATTTTTATTTGATTTAGTTATATTTTCATATAAAGACAAATTTTATAAACAAAATTTTGGAACACCGATGGGATCAGTTGTTTCTCCCATCATAGCAGATTATGTAATGGATCATCTGCGGGATAAAACTTTACCTAAATCAAATTTTGTTGTACCTTTTTGTAAAAAATTTATGGATGACATTATAACTGCAGTCCCAAAAAATCAAATTCAATCCAAATTACAGTTTACGGTAGAATGTGAAACTAATAATTCAGTTCCTTTTTTAGACACCTTTGTTATTAGAAACGAGAATTTTTTAATAACCGACTAGTATAGAAAACCGTTATTTTCATTCCTACCATCCTCTCAGCTTGAAAATTAATTTAGTGAAAAATTTGAAAACTAGAATTCTTAAAATTTTACATCATACATTAATTAATAAAAAATTATTCATTCTTAAAGATCTTCTATTATCTAATGGTTACCCACCAAAATTGATTAACAATTTACTTTTCAATACTCCAAACATTAAACCCGTAAGTAACAATATACTACCAGTAAAATATATAACTTTACCTTGTATAAATAATCTTACACCTCAATTGACTAGAATTTTATCAGAATATGGAACAAAAGTTTCAACAAAAAATTTTTTCCAAGTTAAAAGAGACAGATAAAATATTGAACCATTCTAATGTTGTTTATAAATTGAAATATGAAAATTGCGATACTGTTTACGTTGGACAAACTGAGACTAAATTACATCAGAGACTTTTATTACATAAAAGTAACATCCGAACAAAAACATGTGGATTATCGAAACATTTTTCATCTCGAAATCATTCAATTAACTTTGAAAACGTTAAAATTTTAGATATTGAACCTAAAGACAAAAAAAAAATTTTTCTTGAAATGATCAGAATTTCGCAAGATGATGAATGTTGTAATTCAAGAAAAGACATTGATCATTTGAGTTCAATTTTTTCCTACCTCATACAATTTGATTCTAAAATTTGACCGATAAAGTTCTTTTACAATAACTTTTCGGATATCAATAAATTAATTTCATACATATCTCGATTATATTCACTTTTTATTATTAATAAATACTTCCAAGTGAGTCATGAATTGATTATTCAACTTTTCACATGAATTAACAACTCTGTCACCTTTCGAACATAATACAATTCTTGACTATTTGGTAGTTCCCATGTTGAAATTAAATAGTTATATTTTATAATGTAAAACTCGAATTTCGTAACTTGTTATTCTAAATTATGCTAACCATATAACACTTCAATGTTGTTAAAAATACGTTTCGAAAGCTTGGTATTAAAGGAGAAAAAAAGAGTACCGTAAGATTTTGACTGATATTCCCACTATTAGATATACCGTATATAATAAACAGTCACTAAATATCAATTATATATATATAATATATAATACGATTAAAAATGAAGTTAATGGCATAACCCGCAATCTGGATAACCGCAGACATGCGCATGTTTCTGGCTTATTGGCTGTCATCAATGCGGCGTAATCCAAGCTCCAGGATGTTACGAACTTGGATGAGAACTACAATACAGTTTTCGTCAGAACGACCAAATGCAAATTTGTAGTATTAGCTGGGAGACCCTCGGGTTTGAGGGCAACAACCAAACATCACCACGGATGCAGATGTAGTCGATCCGCGTACTAACTGTTGCCAAGTTGATATCAATAATAAAGATTAGATTAATCAAACCCGAGGGTCTCCCAGCTAATACTACAAATTTGCATTTGGTCGTTCTGACGAAAACTGTATTGTAGTTCTCATCCAAGTTCGTAACATCCTGGAGCTTGGATTACGCCGCATTGATGACAGCCAATAAGCCATAAACATGCGCATGTCTGCGGTTATCCAGATTGCGGGTTATGCCATTAACTTCATTTTTAATCGTATTATTATTTTCCCGCGTGATTAATCTAATCTTTATTATAATATATAATATATAATAATAATAATATATATATGTATATTAATAGGATGGATATCGGTTGAGAATTATATGAATTTGATAATAATATTATCAGCCTGGTTGAAGGCTGATAATATTATTATAAAATTTATATATGTATATATATGAAAACGAAACAGTCTTGACAGAAGTCAAAACTGTTCCGCGGTAACAAACCACGGATATCTTTTGTATATATACATACAATTTGAGTTTTTCTTTGCTGCATTATTCTTATATAATATGTTTATCTTCTTGGGAACGCAGCAAATACAAAAGAATACTCGTTTTCTCTATTTACTCGAGCTTTCGTGGATATTTATTACGACATATCGCTTTTCCGCATCATCGGGAGAAAGAAAGTGAGTTTTAAATATAAGATGCTAGTTTTGAAATTACAAATTTTGTTATGCTGGGTGCAAAATGCGTTTTTAAATCTGATTGATTGACACTGATTGCGTTTTGCAGCCGGCATAACAAAATTTGTAATTTCAAAATTAACATCTCATATTTAAAACCCACTTTCCTTCTCCCGATGACGTGGAAAAGCTCGAGTAAATAGAAAAAACGAGTATTCTTTTGTATTTGCTGCGTTCCCAAGAAGATAAACATATTATATACATATATAAATATCGAAAAAACGTCATGTATCGGCTAGTTTAGATGTGAGAATGTAACAACGCGAAAAAGAAGAATATCATATTCGGGTTGATCTGTGAATGTGGCGACTACCTTAACCTAACTTTTTAACGTCGACAGCCAATCCTACGAAGACTTTGCGACATTGTTTGGTGTTTTCTTGCGTTGTAGTTGAGAACACATTGTACTTTGGTTATCCATTCATTTGTGCGTTTCATAAATTCGATATTTTTAAGTTGCTTAACAAAGTATATTGTAACTGCGATTCTGTTCCTTGCCATGTGGCTTACTTATTAATCTCAACTATTTGGTAAGTCTTATAACTGAAAGTGATTATAATTTAGATTCTAATAAATAGATCATAATTGCAGTATCCCAAGGATGGTTGCGAAAGAGTAACCTAAACGTCGACTCAAATAAATGAGGCATTCTCATTAAGAGGCCTCTTGTTATCCGTTCCAAACCCTTATCATCTTAGAATATACTTATAATACGGAGGCATCCTAATCAAGTTTATATATATGTATATATCTTTAATAAGAAAATTGTATTGTAGTTTCCATCCAAGTTCAGAACATCCTGGAGCTTGGATTATACCGTATTGACGAAGGCAAATAAGCCAGAAACATGATCATGTCTGCGGTTATCCAAATTGTGGGCTATGCCAATAACATCTTTTGTCGTTTTATACTTTTTCCCGCGATATCAAATTTTCTTTTATATATATATGAATTTTGAATGTCGGTTGATTTAATCTGAATCTGAAATGAATGAAATTATTATTAGGAATGTCAACCAGAAGTTTCTTTGGACTATATCTCCTATAAAGGATAGAAATTCTACCTTCCTCGAGAGATTAACCAAAACGAAAAAACACGTTTCGTTCGAATGGACCTACTCATCGGTTTTTTCTTTTTTTTTTTTAATCTCTCGAGGAAGGTAGGGATGATCAAAATTGGCAACGGGAATGAGTATGATAAACTTCTAATCTCTCCGCTTTATCTGAAAACCGAAATAACGATTCAATTACAATCGACGTGATTTCACTTGATAGATTGAAGAGAACTTCCCAAAATCACATTTTATTACAAATTATAGAATCGGATAAACAGCTTCCGCGGCCAAACCGCAATCCTTATTCCTCTGCCTCAGTACCCTAAGATATCCATTTTCCCCCCAGTCATCACCATACGAATTTTTCACAATATAATACTTCTTCCCATTTTCCTCGCCATAACCGACAATCAGAATCGCATGGTTCAAAGTTTCCTTTCCACTTCCACAAGTAGGATCGCTTAGTATCCCACTTGCGTAATCCTGAAAAGCGTCAGTGGCGTGCATTGACGACGAAATCGGTCCGATTGTAGCGAGCGCTTCTTTTAACGCTTCGTCGTTCTTTGAAGGTAGAACTACGTAGTCGGTCAAATCGGTAACAATTTTGGTTTTATCGTATCGACACTGTCCTTCTTTACCCGTGTAAGCGTAATCTTTGAGGCTCATGATGCCGTTTTCCTTTACGTACAAGAAGGCGAACTGCGCATCACCTCCGTCGCAGCCGTGGTTACCTTCTTCAGTAGAAGAGCAATCCAATAATTGTTGCTTGCTTAGTGGAATTAATTTCCCGGTTTTTTTCTTCAATTGTCCTTCTAGAGAACCAGCCTAGAATTTTTGTTTCAATATCAAATTAAATGGGGGTTGTCGCTTACGGCGCTGAATGTCCAACAATCGCCACATGTTCCTTGGTCTTCGACGGGGGCTACGTAACCATCAAGTCGCCAATCTTTGGAGTCCGGAACTGTTATTCCTTGAACTTCATAAACAACTCCATTCAGTAGTTCTTTTTTCACATAACCTCTGGCTGTGTAGTTCTGAAACTCCTCGGTGGTCCAGTCACTGAATTTGTTAATTCCAGCTTTGTGCGTCGTTTCGCCCCGTTCATAGAGCTCATTGTGACGTGCAATCCGTTCGACAGTGCGTTTGAAGATGTTGAAACGTTTTCGGTACTCTATGACCGACCGGTAGGTCTTCCGATGTTTAACCTAAATCGCAATGTTATTTTTTATCAATTCCTTTTTGTGCTTTACCTGAAATGACTTCCACTGGTCGACAATTTCGTCATCGTTAATTGCTTGGGCCCCGAGCAAAGTGATCAAGAAATATAAAATAGGAATATTCATAGCGAATGAATCAAATTCTTTTATCTGTCGATAAAGTTACGATAGAACACTTTCTTATACAATAATCTAATCTTTTAATTTAATGATTTCGTAATTACATGTATGTACTTATCAAATCTCACCACTTAATACGAAATTGATAATATTCATTTCATCGAACTCTTAATTACAACGAAAAGTGTTTGTCATGATGATGTCCCAAAATGTAAAACCGCCGAATGGAACCTACATTCCTCTGTGTATTGTCAATTGTTTAAATTACATTCTCTGGTTGAAGCGTTATGAACAACCTCATAACGGCAACTACATTTATTTTCTATGTTCTATTTTTGGCATATATTAATATGACGCATATTAAACGGAACATAGTTTCTACGCTTCTGTGATCGGGATGAAATGACCTACTGATATTCTTAAACAGACTTTTGATGTCGTAGGTCATAACAATAATCAAAACGATGAAACGACATTATATTGTGTTGTATACCAGCGCTAAATTTATTTTCTATGTTCCATGTTTGACATATATTAATATGACGGATATTAAACGGAACATAGTTTCTACGCTTCTGTGATCGGGATGAAATGACCTACTGATATTCTTAAACAGACTTTTGATGTCGTAGGTCATAACAATAATCAAAACGATGAAACGACATTATATTGTGTTGTATACCAGCGCTACATTTATTTTCTATGTTCCATGTTTGACATATATTAATATGACGGATATTAAACGGAACATAGTTTCTACGCTTCTGTGATCGGGATGAAATGACCTACTGATATTCTTAAACAGACTTTTGATGTCGTAGGTCATAACAATAATCAAAACGATGAAACGACATTATATTGTGTTGTATACCAGCGCTACATTTATTTTCTATGTTCCATGTTTGACATATATTAATATGACGGATATTAAACGGAACATAGTTTCTACGCTTCTGTGATTGGGATGAAATGACCTACTGATATTCTTAAACAGACTTTTGATGTCGTAGGTCATAACAATAATCAAAACGATGAAACGACATTATATTGTGTTGTATACCAGCGCTACATTTATTTTCTATGTTCCATGTTTGACATATATTAATATGACGGATATTAAACGGAACATAGTTTCTACGCTTCTGTGATCGGGATGAAATGACCTACTGATATTCTTAAACAGACTTTTGATGTCGTAGGTCATAACAATAATCAAAACGATGAAACGACATTATATTGTGTTGTATACCAGCGCTACATTTATTTTCTATGTTCCATGTTTGACATATATTAATATGACGGATATTAAACGGAACATAGTTTCTACGCTTCTGTGATCGGGATGAAATGACCTACTGATATTCTTAAACAGACTTTTGATGTCGTAGGTCATAACAATAATCAAAACGATGAAACGACATTATATTGTGTTGTATACCAGCGCTACATTTATTTTCTATGTTCCATGTTTGACATATATTAATATGACGGACATTAAACGGAACATAGTTTCTACGCTTCTGTGATCGGGACGAAATGACCTACTGATATTTGTAAAAAGACTTTTCATGTCGTAGATCATAACAATAATCAAAAAGGATGAAACAACATTATATTGTGTTGTATACCAACTCACTTCATCTCTATGTGAGTGTTGATATATCATTGAACTCATTTCCAAACTTATGTTGTTATTATATTAACATTAATGAAATTGATACTGTATTGTCGAATTTTGTATGAGAAGATAACTGAAGTAAAAGTAAGTTAGTCCGAGGACCTACTCAAAGATGGCGCTATTTGTAGATGTCAACAAGTTTATCATTTCAAAAGTGCTGTTATCATAAATTAGGATAGTAAGCCGCAACTGTTAAGCCACAATCTTTGCCTGGTTCCCTCAGTACCCTAATGTATCCCTTTTCGCCCCAATCCGGACCGTAACAATTCTTCACAATATAATATTTCGTTCCATTTTCCTCGCCGTAACCGACTATTAAAACCGAATGAGTCAATTTATCTGCTTCAGCTTTACAGTTCGGATCTATTAAGATACCCCGTTTGTATTTGTGAAACATATCAGTTGTATGCATGGCCGATGCGATTGGTCCGATATTTGCCAAGGCATCCAGTACTGCTTTGTCACTCCTTGATGGTATTTGTACAAAACTTTTTGTCTTAAATAAAACCTTAGATTTGACAAATTTGCATGTTCCAGCTTTGGCTTCGTAGGGGTAATCCTGCTGACTCATGATACCGTTTTCTTTAACGTAGCCGTAAGCAAATATAGGGTGACCACCATCGCAACCTTTGTTGCCGAATGATGAGGAACAATCAATCAGTTGTTGCTTACTCAGAGGGATTAGTTTTCCTTGTTTTTTCTTGTATTGCCCTTCCAAGGATCCCGTCTGAAAAATTTTATTAATCTTAGTACCAGCAGGTACGACTTCTGAAAACTGACCGCGCTGAAAGCCCAGCACGCACCACAATCTCCTTGGTTTTCAGCAGGCGTTACATAACCGTCAACCCGCCAATCTTTATTAGATGGTACTTTGTTGGTGCTGACTTGGTGAAGCGTTGCGTTGGTCATATCTACTTGCCTGTAACCACGCGTCACATATTCTCTTATTTCTGAGGCAGTCCAATCACTGAAACTATTTATTCCGGCTTCGTGACTTGATTCTCCTTTTCTATAGAGTTCATTGTGATTTTCAACTGTTTCGAACGTTTTTTTGAAGATGCTTAATCTTTTTTGGTACTCGTCGCTTGATTTATAGGTTTTTTCAAATTTAATCTAGAAGGGTTGTGGTTACTTCTTGAAGTGTTAAAGCAGTTACTCACTTGAAATTCCTTCCACTGATTGAGAACCTGGTCATTTTGGATTGCCTGCGCAGCAACCGCAAAAGCGACGAACAATGGAAAGTACATAAATACGTACCGAAATCCGATCAATTTATCTGATGATAAAGTTACGAATTTTGTGTACGGATATTTATAAACGAATTTTATCTTTGAATTGGTTGGAATGTTTGTTCAAGGAATCTCAAATTTCGATAAGGTACCATGTTCCTGTTGAGCAGTAGCATGGATTCATAGAAATATACAAAGAATAAAATGATTTAACGCTTTTATGATTACGAATTACCTCAATGTTGAATGCCGAATAGCGTATAATCGAAATCATGTCAAAGAATTTGAGGTTATGTAATCAAAATATAGTGAACAACTCAAAGACATTTGAGGTGCAGACGTTTCAAATTTCGCAATAAAACATCTCCGATGCAATGCTCCCAAACACTTCACACGGCGCTTGCTCAATATTCAGGAAATCGGACGTAATTATGCTACTTTGAGTCTATTCAAGTATACCATGTTGAAAGATTCAATTATCTAGACGATAGATATAAAAATTGCAAAAAATGCACTTTAGCTGCCGTTTCAATATTATTGAACGATCCGATGGGGAAATATGATAAACTCCACTATAAAATATCCAACGAATCGTGGACTTGCATCAATCATCATAGTGACTTTAACAGTGATCAATTACTTGCGGTGTTACGATGCAATTAATCGGTTTTCTATTAGTTTTAATATCGACTTCGTTCGCTTTGCCAACGTATGACGTAGCAAAAGAATGGGAAAGCTTCAAGGTAAGTTAACTTAGTAACCGAAGTCATCTTCATTTTTATTGGTTATCAAGTCGGTTTACGAGAAATCCTACATGTCACCCGAAGAGGAAGCTCAACGTTTGAGCATCTTCATGGATAACTTGAAGCAAATAGAATCGCATAACCTTCGTTTCACCAGAGGCGAAGTTACCTACACCAAAGGTGTAAATCAATTCGCCGATTGGACGTCCGAAGAATTCCTCGACTACGTGAACCAGTTCAAATACACCAAAAGAACTCATGGTGTACCAAGGAGCTTTAATACATCAATTCCCGACTCGGTGGACTGGAGAACTAAGGGTTGCATCACAGAAGTTAAGGACCAAGGTTCTTGTGGTTCCTGTTGGGCGTTCAGCACGGTTAGTTTCAATAATCATAAACCAAGTAAAACATTGTTTGTTCACGCAGACCGGTTCTTTGGAATCACAAGTCTTCCTCAAGAAGAATCAACTGATTTCATTGAGCGAGCAAAACTTGGTCGATTGCTCCGGCGCTCAAGGCAACGAAGGGTGCAACGGCGGCTTGATGAGGAGCGCGTTTGAGTACATCCAAAAGTACGGTTTGGAAAGCGAGAACGATTACAAATACACCGGTTGGGATGGTTCTTGTAAATTCGACCAGAGCAAGAGTGTGGTATCAATAAGCGGTTATGTGGAATTGAATAAGCGGGAAAGCGACCTCCAATCTGCTGTAGCCACGATTGGTCCCATTTCCATAGCTATGGACGCCAGCATTGAACTACAGTTGTACTCTTCGGGAATTCTGATTGACAACTTCTGCGATGCGGAGGAACTGAATCATGGTGTTCTGGTGGTTGGTTATGGTACCGAGGGTGGTAAGGACTTCTATATCATCAAGAATTCCTGGGGGCGCAGCTGGGGTGAGAATGGTTTCTTCAGGTTGGGTAGAAGAGGTTCTAACCCTTGTGGTGTTATTGAGGACGCCTCTTACCCAATTGTAGCTTAGTATCTCTAAGGACATGTGAAGATTTGAATGCTTTTGAATAAAATCTTTATCCCGATGCAAATGTTCATCTTATTGTACCCTTCAATTCACCTTAAGAGTCTTGAACGAGAAGTGTGCAGTGTGATGGAAACTACGAATGAACTGCTTGTAAACACATATTTTATGGGATTCCGCAATCACAGCATACACAACCTCAGCTAACGTTTCACAACCATATGAGATGTAACGAAACATCTGACCATCAGGATTTTTTTAAGATAAATAAGAGATTAGATAAATTTCTGCTATAAACTGTGTATGGGAGTATTTGCTCAAAGTGCTCAAAGTAGTGTCATCATGAAAGTTCCATTTCTGGTATTAGCTTTAATATCATTTACTTCACCAAATAACAACTTTGTCCAAAAATGGGAGAACTTCAAGGTGAGTCATCACTCAACCAAAAAGCTTCCTAATTTTTTCCTTCAACGTCAAGTTGCATCACAAGAAATTCTACGAATCAAGTGAGGAGGAAACATATCGTTTCCACATATTTCTGGATAACTTGAAAACAATAGACGCTCACAATTTCCGTCACTCGATCGGAGAAGTATCCTACACCAAAGGTGTGAACAAGTTTGCTGATTTGACCTCTGAAGAGTTTCTAACATACGTCAATCGCTTCAAATACATCAAAAATCATGATAATGGTTTGGTTGAAACGTTTGTGAGTAATCCCAACGACTCCCTTCCTGACTGGGTGGATTGGAGGACTAAAGGTTGCCTTTCTGAAGTTAAAGACCAAGGCAAATGTGGTTCCTGCTGGACTTTCAGTACAGTGAGTTTAATAATCGAAGCTAACATTAGTTATAAGAATTTTCATGCAGACCGGTTGCTTGGAAGCTCATTTCTTTCTAAAACACAACCGATCCATATTATTGAGTGAGCAAAATTTAATCGATTGCTCCAGGAACTTCTGGAACAGGGGATGTCAAGGTGGTTTGATGGAGTTCGCCTTTGAGTACATCAAAGAGAATGGATTGGAAAGTGAAGGTGATTACCAGTATTTGGGTACTGATGGTACCTGCCAGTTCAATGAAAGTAAAAGCGTCGTATCAGTAAGCGGTTATGTGAAAGTTAATAGAAGCGAAGTTGACCTTCAAGCTGCTCTAGCCACGATTGGTCCTATATCTGTAACTATGGATTCGACTGAGGAGTTGCAACATTACGAAAAGGGGATACTCATCGATGACATTTGTAACAAGTATATACCAAATCATTGTGTTTTGTTGGTTGGTTATGGTACCGAGGACGACAAGGACTTTTATATTATTAAGAATTCCTGGGGGAAGGACTGGGGGGAAGAAGGTTATTTCCGGTTGGGTAAAAGGGGTTTCAACCCTTGCGGTATCATGGGTGACGGAAGTTATCCCATTGTTGTTTAAAAACTTCATCCGCCTGGTAGTAATCGTCAATAGTTAAAGTTCAATAATAAACTGTTTAATGTGTCTATAAATAAAATGGATATGAGTAAATATCAAATCTACACTCCTACTATTCTAGATCGGGGTATGTACCTTCCTGCGATATACCACAAGGATCATGACCCATCCGGCCAAGTCTGAAGAAACCATCTTCCCCACTCTTTCCCCCAAGAATTCTTGATCACGTAGTACCCTCCTTCGACTTGCTCATCATATCCAACCAGTAAGGCTCCGTGATTCAAATTTTGAGAACCGCACTTGTTATCAAGTAAAACCCCTGATTTGTACAATTGAAGATTTTCAGTTGCCTCAATTGCAATTGCAATCGGACCGTAGTTCACCAACATAGATTTGAGCATATCTTCTTGTGCGCTCCACGTGCTTATGCCCCCGACTTTAGCAACACTCTTATCGACATCAAATCGACATTCGACACGTCGAGCTTCGTATGGATAATCTTCTTCTGTTTCGATACCATGAATAGTCATGTAAAGGAGCGCGGCACCTGCCGTGCCGCCTGCGCAACCAGGATGAATGATCCAACCAGTGCAATCGATCAAATTTTGAGCACTCAACGACACCACTTCTTTCTTGATTGTCGGCAACCTGCCCTCAACGGTACCCACCTAAATAGCCGGAAATGGTTAATGCTGAAAAATGAACGAATGCCATCGTCGACTTACAGCAGCGAACGCCCAAGAGGAACCACAATCTCCTTGATCTTTCACCTCGGTGACAGTACCATTTGGTCTCCAGTCATAGCTGGGTGGTACCGGATAATCAGAGCTTGAAATTTTTTTAACTTCCTTCTTGACATAGAGCGGTTTTATGGACTGATTGACGTATGATAAAAATTCCTCTTTGGACCAATCGGCAAATTTAGTCACACCTTCTTCGTGTTTCACAAGTCCTTTTGTGTAGAGGAGGTTATGTTGCTCTATCTTATATAGATTCTTTTTGAAAATGTCAAAACGACTTCGATACTCCGCCGTTGATCTGTAGGTTTTCCCATAAGTTTTCTATGATAAATTGACATTCACATGACATACCGTAGAACCAAAATCGGAAAACTTAATATTGTAGATATATACTAACCTGGAATTCCTTCCATTTTTGTTGAACTTCGTGATTATTCAACGCAAGTACCGACCAAATATATACGGAAAGTACTAAAAGTAGTTGCATTTCAACGGCGTTTTGAAATCGAGCAGTAAATGAATATTTTGAAACGTTTCCATTTATTTTATTTCGATTAATTGAAAAGATTATCTGGATATCAATAATAGATAGTGTGGCATGGTTTTTTCATTTTTTTACCGGTTGTTATTGGAATTGTTTTGAGTACAAAGTATTTTGATTAAATCCCGATAATGAAAACGGTTCAAAACAACTGTAAATATTTTCCTATTGATGTTGTTTACTATGATTCGAATGATTTGTAGCTATTTATTTCTGGCTTAAAATTGAAGTGGTTTGTTGACTGGCAGGAAACACGGTCTCCTCGATTTTTCACTTCAGGGACGGTACCATTCAGGCGGCAATCATATGTAGGTGGTACCGGATGATCAGTTGAAGTTGAAGGCGTTCAAGGAAAAACTTCTCTTTATTATAATATTTGTGATTAATTGAAAAATATCTTTATTCCGGAATTCAGAATTATCAGATGAATCAAAATCATGTCAACGATCAGAAATCTCAAAAATGAAATTCTCAAAATGCAGTGAATATTAATAAATATCAAATCTAGAAATTACTGAAGATCTGGATAGGTAGCTTCCTGCGTTATACCACACGGATCATGTCCCATTCGCCCAAGTTTAAAGTAGCCATTCTCTCCCCAACTCTTCCCCCAAGAATTCTTGATCAAGTAGTACCCTCCATTATCTTGTTCATCGTATCCAACCAGCAAGACGCCATGATTCAAACGTTTCGAACTACAACTAGTATCAGAAAGAATACCTGATTTATAATTTTGCAGCCTTGCAGTTGCATCAATAGCAATTGCTATGGGTCCGTAGTGGACTAACTGATATTTAAGCATGTCTTCTTGCAAACTCCATGTAGCGATACTGCTCACCCTGGCGACACTTTTGCTGCTCGAAAAATGACATCGACCGTCTTGACCTTGGTACGGGTAATCCTCTTCGGTTTCGATACCGTAATCAGCTATGTAATCGTATGCGTAGCTCATCCAACCCCCATTGCAACCTTGGTTGCCGTAACGACGAGAACAATCGACCAAATTCTGAGCGCTCAACGACACAACTTTTTTACCGATTCTCGCCAAGGCGCCTTCAACGGAACCCACCTAAATACGCGAAATTTCGCTCAAAAACTGAAGTACGAACCACGATTCCCAACTTACGGCGCTAAAAGCCCAGCAGGAACCACAGTATCCTTGATCTTTCACTTCGGTAACGGTACCGTTCAATCGGCAGTCGTACTTGGGCGGTACCGGCCAAACGGGGCTCGAAGCTCGTTTAGCGACCTTCGTGGTGTGAGGTTTTATTGACCGATTCAGGTACGACATGAACTCCTCTTCAGTCCAATCGGAGAATTTGGTCACCCCTTCTTCGTGCGTGACCAGTCCTTTTTTGTAGAGGAGGTTGTGTTGCTCAATTTTATGCAAATTGCTTTTGAATATATCGAAACGCCTTTGATTCTCCATGAGCGAGCGGTAGGTTTTCCCATGATTTTTCTATGAAAATAATTTAGGTTGTATATATATATATATAATACTAAATGCAAACACAAAAGATGTTAAAATGTTAAATGTATTGTGTTTGAATTCATATTCATGGCTTGTTGCCAAGAAACATCCTTGTTATATATACATATATATATAGTTAATAGTTTGTAATCTGATTAGTATGTTGTTATTGGGTAGCAGTCATATGGCACTGGATATTAGATTGTGCAACTCATTTTAAAATTTATTCAAGCTTTCGCATCCATTTGTCAGCCTCATCAGGAATCTACGAATATCACATTATAGAGCTAGTTAACCTACCAAATTATCTACTTACAATCTTCTAGAGTTTCTCTAAATGCCAAAAATACACACTTTCAAACGCTAATCTTTCAAGCATATAGGAATAATACATCGATGTGCACCGCATCAAATTACAATTGGTTTCGTTTCGTAAGATAAAATATAAATGGGTAAAACAACGTGGAATCGATCGATTTACTTATCTTCGACAACTGAGTGTTGATATCGACAAACTGGTATTCGTTTATTTATTGGATTCGAATAAATTCGGTTTTTTTTTTTTTTTTTTTATTCGAATCCAATAAATAAACGAATACCAGTTTGTCGATATCAACACTCAGTTGTCGAAGATAAGTAAATCGTCGATTCATCGATTCCACGTTGTTTTACCATTATATTTTATCTTACGAAACGAAACCAATTGTAATTTGATGCGGTGCATCGATGTATTATTCCTATATGCTTGAAAGATTAGCGTTTGAAATGTGTCTTTTTGGCATTTAGAGAAACTCTAGAAGATTGAAGTAGATAATTTGAGGTTAACTAGCTCTATAATGTGATATTCGTAGATTCCTGATGAGGCTGACTAAATTGATGCGAAAGCTTGAATAAATTTTAAAATGAGTTGCACAATCTAATATCCAGTGCCATATGACTGCTACCTAATAACAACATACTAATCAGATTATAAATCAAGTCACAGTCAATATCAAAAACAACATTATTGAGTTAATAGTTTCGTATATATGTATATATTGACGAAAGCAGATAAGCCAGAAACATGATCATGTCTGCGGTTATCCAAATTGCGGGCTATGCCAATAACATCTTTTGTCGTTTTATATATATATATATATAAAAGGAGTATGACTGACGTTAAACGTCAGAAGGTTCATGAATAACCTCAATATTGAATTAATGATAAATGAATCATTATTAATAGTTGAAACTATTATCGAGTTCTCTGTGATCGATTCATTTATTATATATATATATATACGACGATGACGATGTTTCTTGGCAACAAGCCATGAATGTGAATTTATATATATATATGTGTTTTAGTAGTATATATATATATATATATATCACTAACCTGAAATTCTTTCCATTGTTGGCGTATCTCACTATCATTCAACCCAACAACCGACCAGACACATAGTAAACATATTGAGAGTAATTTCATTTCTATAATGTTTTTAACAAATACAAATCGTCCAACGATTCAACAAATTTTATAGCGAAATTTCGCCGGAATAATCAGGTTTATCTTAATTGAAACAGATAATTTTTGGATTTAGTTACTGATAACGGAAAATCCTCAATTATTTTTCGAACACTTTCTCCTATAGAAAAGACGCGTGATACGTGCAAAGTGCAAAGGATTTGGATTAAATTTTGATGAATGGATGATATTGGAATTTATCGTAGTGGCTATTGAAATAGTTTTAGGCGAATAGCCCTCATTTACATGAGAACACTTCAAAATAACCACAAATATTTTTAGTTGAAGCGAAATGAGTTCTGTATCGTTGATTATGATTCGAATAGACGAAACCAGTGGGATGGGAATTATTCATAGCCGGTGATATAGCCATTTAAATCCAATAATGAACGCAACTGATGAATAAAACATAATAAATCCATTCGTATTATGTTATATATGATTATTTGAAACGTTCCTTCGTGCAGGAAATGAAAATTTTGTCAATTGGTGAAAACCTGACAACAAACACACACTTGGGATTATCGAATATACATATGTCGATAATTTTTTTATCAGTCAGCGATATGATTAAAATTCTGTGCGTGGACTTTTGAACTGAAGATTGAAACCCTAATTTTGATGGGATATTACGCATTTCTAAAACAATATTAGCAATAAGTATCATCGCAACTCTCACCTAATATGAGATCATTCCTATAACCGTGTGTAAAAGTTTTTCCCGCACGAATAAAGCCAGTTTGATCCAAATCATGTTGTTTACAAAGTTCTTATTCTTTATTCAAATACGGGGAATGTTTTTATCCTCATCATATAGAAAGCATCTATATTGTATGTGTGTGCGTAAATTTTGAGCTTCGTTTGTATTAAAAGCATTGAATACAAAACCCGATCTATAAATTTGAGCAATCTTCTCCTTGTGAAGTGAAAAGAATTCGGATGTTTCAGTCGCGACGCGAGTAGGTCTACTGTAATTGTGGTAGATCTGATGGTTTTATTGATATTGATTGAACCATCTACACTTTGAGCACAGATACTTTTGATAAAATGCATTGAATACAAAATCGGATCCTTAAGTTTGAGCATTTGAGCATTGTGTGTGGTGAAAATGAGTAGTTCAAAGAGACAATTTGGCTCTAGTACATCTACCGCTATTGTAGTAGATAGGATGGCTTTATAGTTATTGATTGAATCATTTAGGTTTTGTACGCAGGTAAGTAAATTTTCAGCTTCCTCTGAAATAAATGCATTGAGTGCAGAGTCGGAACTATAAATTTAAGCATTCTTTTCCTTTTGACGTGAAAATGCTTCAGATGTTTGAGTAGTTCAAAGATAATATGGCACTAGTACATCTACCGCTTTTGTAGTAGATCGGATGACTTCATAGTTGTTGATTGAACCATCTACGTTTTGTGAGTAGGTAAGTAAATTTTGAGCTTCCTTTGAAAAAAATGCATTGAGTGCAGAGTCGGAACTATAAATTTAAGCATTCTCTTCCTTGTGACGGGAAAATGGTTCGGATGTTTGAGTAGTTCAAAGAGACAATTTGGCTCTAGTACATGTACCGCTATTGTAGTAGATAGGATGGCTTTATAGTTATTGATTGAATCATTTATGTTTTGTACGCAGGTAAGTAAATTTTCAACTTCCTTTGAAATAAATGCATTGAGTGCAGAGTCGGATCTATAAATATAAGCATTCTTTTCCTTTTGACGTGAAAATGCTTCGGATGTTTGAGTAGTTCAAAGACAATTTGGCGCTATTACATCTACCGCTGTTGTAGTAGATCGGATAGCTTCATAGTTGTTGATTGAACCATCTACGTTTTGTGAGTAGGTAAGTAAATTTTGAGCTTCCTTTGAAATAAATGCATTGAGTGCAGAGTCGGATCTATAAATTTAAGCATTCTTTTCCTTGTGACGTGAAAATGGTTCGGATGTTTGAGTAGTTCAAAGAGACAATTTGGCTCTAGTACATTTACCGCTATTGTAGTAGATAGGATAGCTTTATAGTTATTGATTGAATGATTTACGTTTTGTACGCAGGTAAGTAAATTTTCAACTTCCGTTGAAATAAATGCATTGAGTGCAGAGTCGGAACTATAAATTTAAGCATTCTTTTCCTTTTGACGTGAAAATGCTTCAGATGTTTGAGTAGTTCAAAGACAATATGGCGCTAGTACATCTACCGCTTTTGTAGTAGATCGGATGACTTCATAGTTGTTGATTGAACCATCTACGTTTTGTAAGTAGGTAAGTAAATTTTGAGCTTCCTTTGAAATAAATGCATTGAGTGCAGAGTCGGAACTATAAATTTAAGCATTCTCTTCCTTGTGACGGGAAAATGGTTCGGATGTTTGAGTAGTTCAAAGAGACAATTTGGCTCTAGTACATCTACCGCTATTGTAGTAGATAGGATGGCTTCATAGTTGTTGATTGAACCATCTACGTTTTGTGAGTAGGTAAGTAAATTTTCAGCTTCCTTTGAAATAAATGCATTGAGTGCAGAGTCGGATCTATAAATTTAAGCATTCTTTTCCTTGTGACGTGAAAATGGTTCGGATGTTTGAGTAGTTCAAAGAGACAATTTGGCTCTAGTACATGTACCGCTATTGTAGTAGATAGGATGGCTTTATAGTTATTGATTGAATCATTTATGTTTTGTACGCAGGTAAGTAAATTTTCAACTTCCTTTGAAATAAATGCATTGAGTGCAGAGTCGGATCTATAAATATAAGCATTCTTTTCCTTTTGACGTGAAAATGCTTCGGATGTTTGAGTAGTTCAAAGACAATTTGGCGCTATTACATCTACCGCTGTTGTAGTAGATCGGATAGCTTCATAGTTGTTGATTGAACCATCTACGTTTTGTGAGTAGGTAAGTAAATTTTGAGCTTCCTTTGAAATAAATACATTGAGTGCAGAGTCGGAACTATAAATTTAAGCATTCTTTTCCTTGTGACGTGAAAATGGTTCGGATGTTTGAGTAGTTCAAAGAGACAATTTGGCTCTAGTACATCTACCGCTATTGTAGTAGATAGGATGGCTTTATAGTTATTGATTGAATCATTTACGTTTTGTACGCAGGTAAGTAAATTTTCAACTTCCTTTGAAATAAATGCATTGAGTGCAGAGTCGGATCTATAAATATAAGCATTCTTTTCCTTTTGGCGTGAAAATGTTTCGGATGTTTGAGTAGTTCAAAGAAAATTTGGTGCTATTACATCTACCGCTATTGTAGTAGATCGGATAGCTTCATAGTTGTTGATTGAACTATCTACGTTTTGTGAGTAGGTAAGTAAATTTTGAGCTTCCTTTGAAATAAATGCATTGATTGCAGAGTCGGAACTATAAATTTGAGCATTGTTTTCCTTTTGACATGAAAATGCTTCGGATGTTTGAGTAGTTCAAAGACAATTTGGCGCTATTACATCTACCACTTTGGTAGTAGATCGGATAGCTTCATAGTTGTTGATTGAACCATCTACGTTTTGTGAGTAGGTAAGTAAATTTTGAGCTTCCTTTGAAATAAATGCATTGAGTGCAGAGTCGGATCTATAAATTTAAGCATTCTTTTCCTTTTGACGTGAAAATGTTTTGGATGTTTGAGTAGTTCAAAGATCATATGGCGTTTTTACCGCTTTTGTAGTAGATCGGATGACTTCATAGTTGTTGATTGAACCATCTACGCTTTGTGAGTAGGTAAGTAAATTTTGAGCTTCCTTTGAAATAAATGCATTGAGTGCAGAGTCGGAACTATAAATTTAAGCATTCTTCTCCTTGTGACGTGAAAATGGTTCGGATGTTTAAGTAGTTCAAAGACAATATGGCGCTAGTACATCTACCGCTATTGTAGTAGATCGGATGGCGTCATAGTTGTTGATTGAACCATCTACGTTTTGTAGATTATCAAAAAAAAGTTGGAATTGACCGGGATTCGAACCCGGTTTTTTGGAGTAGTAGGTCAGTACTACGCCTATAAATTTTGAGCTTTCTTTCGTATTAAATGGGCTTTATGAATTTGAAAAGAGACGAAAAACTGCAAATTAAGCGCCCCTCTACGGTCAAAGTCTCTTCGAAAAAGTTTCAGGCAACCTTTCAGCAGTTTAATCGGTTCATTGACGGTGTTGTGCACGTCAAGTGAATGAAAAATCTCGAAATGAAAAATTCGAAAACACGAACCGAAAATTCAACACGTTATTTATTTTTCGACAACTCGTTTTTCGACAGCTTGTTTTTAGGCCCGCTTTAATTATTGCCGGTAATCTGTTTTGTATACCGACGCGTTGAAATATAAGGTGGGCGCGAGGTACGATTAAATAGGCGGCCAGGTGAAAGATCGCTTATTTTAGCGCGGAAAAATGCGAAGCTCCTTTTTCAATTAACCGGAAAGCGAAACCCGATTCGATTAGATTAAAAGCAAGCTCGTCGAATAATTCGCGAAACAAATTGATCGCGTTCAGTCACGGATACAACGTTCACCTTATCATCAATCTCGAATATTTTCCCCGTCGGGGTCGTCCGCCCCTATCGAGATCTCTGTCCTGGCAAAGTCCATTCATTAAACCCGAGGAAATGGTCGTTAAAATGACACGGAACACCCTCAGGTGAGGCTCGTTACTGGTCGGTGTCGGGTTTTGAGCATGAAATCTGATAAAAGTCGTTTTATTTCTTCCACCTACCATTACACGATATACGTTCTTCTTTCCGCTATTTTATTTTTAGATGATTGGGTAACTGACGTCAACTCGCGATGCCGCAAGGGTTGCTTTCGACTTCAACGAGTCGAGAGTCCACTTTGTTCTTTTAATCTTCACCCTCGTTTTTTAATTAGATTGCCGTTGGTTGATGGAGCAGGATTCTAGGGATTTCGGATAAACATATATTATGGTTTATAATTGTATTTTCACTACTCCAGTGCATTTGAAATTAATGAACTTCTATGCTTAGAAAGAGGAATAAGACCGAGTGGATCGTCGTTCTCTCTCTCTCTCTAATCGACGTGCCCCTGTCAACTCCCCACCCGAATTCGTATAAACACATATAATGCATTGAAAGTAGTGTTCAAACTTCTCCATATGCTTGATTATTCGGATGGGGAGTCGCCGATTAGAGAAAGCACGACGATCCACTCGGTCTTATTCCTTTTTCTAAGCAGGGACACGATGCATCGTTGGATCCGCGGTCTATATTTCCTATGTCCATGCGTGTAACCGTCAATTTTCGACGCGTCCTAATTCCTGAGATATGTGCGATTGAACTCCCTGATGTGATTTTTTGTTGGAAACTTGACGAATGAAACTAATTTTCAGATAATTAGGCAACTGACGTCAACTCATGATACCGCAATGGTTCCTTCTGACCAATTGCACTTTGAATCTTCACCATCATTTTCTACATTTTTCTGGTTGAAAGGACGCAATTCAAAGGAATTCAAACAAACACATAGTATCATCTATCATTCTATTCACACTACTCCGCACTTTCCGTGCACTTAAATTTAAGCGACTTCAGTTATCGTAGCATATGAAGCGTCCGAAGCAATGCCACAATTATTGTCAGCATTCCTTGCCAATTTCACGTAACCACCGTCGCCCCAATCTTTTCCCCAAGAATTTTTGATAAGGTAATATTCTCCGCCTTCTGCTGTGCCATAACCTACAGCTAAGACACCATGATTCAGCCTGCTCGGAGAGCAATATTCGTCATAAAGTACTCCAGACTCGTAAAGTTGAAATATGGCTGTGGCGTGAATAGCAACTGATACAGGACCGACATGTGCAATTGCATCTTGTAGATCAGTTTCATTCGCTTTTCTGATTTTATAAACTTGTTTCACCTTCAACATGGACCAGTCTCTGTTGATATTGCAACTGCCATAGCTCGCATTATAACGGTACACTCTTGACGGTTCAATACCGAATTCCTTAACGAAGGCGAAAGCATTCTCCATGAAACCACCTTCACATCCGTTATTTCCAGTATTCCAAGAACAATCAACTAGTTCTTGCTCACTCAACGAGAGAACTCGGCCGGTTTTTTTCGCAAACTGTCCCTCCAAAGCACCGGTCTGAAAATAATCATCCAAACTCCGGTCGGCATATAAAACAAAATACTCACAGCACTAAATGCCCAGCATGAACCACAATTTCCTTGGTCCTTAATTTTTGACACATAATCATGATTTCGCCAATCGACATGGTGAGGAAGTGGTCTCCCCGTGGCAACATAAGGTTCACCATAACCTCGAGTACGATTCTTCAAACCCCTACTCACGTACGCCATAAACTCATCTTCAGTCCAATCGGCGAAACGATTAATACCGAAACGATACGAAACTTCGCCTTTCTCGAACAACTCATTATTGGCGCGAATTTTATCCAAGTTCGATTTGAAAATTTCGAACCGTCTTTTCAGCTGCACTCCTGATTTGTAACTTTTTCCATATTTCTTCTGCAATCGAAGTTGATTAACATAACGAAAAGTGATTGAATTCGACGAACCTGAAACTTTGCCCACTCATCGTTTATTATTGCTCCAAGAGCTGGCAACAAAATCAGACAAACCACAAGCAAGAACTTCATCGTTTCGATTGAAAACTCTGTCACGAAGGAAATTCTTTTATACGGTCGAGTTCATTGGTCGGGGATAAAAAAACAAAGACAAATTTGATCATACTGGTAATGTTTAACTTTTAGGTATTGTATTCAGATTTATAATTCGGCGTTCGAAATGAGGTTATGTTTAACATTACTGATATCAAGAAAAACTAAATAACTTGAAGTGTTTTGTTTCGAAATCACAATATCGATTCGGAACAATGGAAATCTTCGAAATTTCGAAATGTCGTTATTTAAAGCTTTGATGTGGATTGTCTTCAGGATTGCTATTCGACCGCCCTTAAATCTTTCAATTCTCTTTATGATAACTTCGTGTAACCCTCAATTTTACACGCGTCCTAATTCCTCAGATATTTGCAATTGGACGCATTCTGGTGAATTCGGGTTTCCGAATTTTTCACCGCAAAAAGGGCAAAATTTTCGGAATCTCCGGCTAACGTTAAACAAAATTCCGGAAGAAAAAGACACTTCTGCCCATATCTCCGGAACCACCAGTTCGAATACCACCATTAACGAACTCGGTGAAGATATTCACTCCACCTACCGATCGCAAAAAAAGTTGGCGCTCTATCTACGATCGCGTCACTGTAATCTTGTTAACAATTCGGCGATCACGCACATACATTCATATAGCGCTGACTATAGAAAGGTCCCGTAATGTAGCGGTTACAACAGCCGTGTCAGGATTCTGCAAACGTGATGTCGATGAATGAAAAAGTGTTCTACTGTTAGGTAAATCCGCATTGTGAAGTGAAAGTAAAGAGGAAACAGGACAAAAAATTGCTTAGAATAAAAGTAAGAAAACAAATATTAAGAAAAGAATAAAACAAACAAATAAATAGACAGAAAAACCCAAACAAAATTGAAAACAGGAGTAATGAAAACTTACTAAATGCGATGACACGTGATGACAAAAAACGTAAAACGATAATGAAACCGTGGAAAAATAAGCACATGGGCTTTTCCCCCCAAAATAAGTTGGAACGATTCAATTAGAGCAACAAAACGCCGCAAGGAATCGGATGGGAATATAGGAGGAAACGTTCACGTGACTCGCGTTTCGGTATCGCAGAAATAGTAATGAAAAGATGGAAAACAAAAAGATTAATTTTCGTGGACCAATTAACGTTGCGAGATGACAAAACGTTATGTTTGATAGGTTATGAATGACGATTTTGTTTTGGCGCGTCATTCCGAACGTTTGCGTATTGCCAAATGTTTGCATTCTATATACGTTTCTATTATCCCAAAACCAGTAAGCCCACGCACAAGTTCAGTCGATTCATCTCGTTGTTTTGGTTGCGAAACTGTACGACGTGTTTTATTCTGTTTAAAAAAAGGTACCATTTGGGTTCGGTTAACACACGATCAGCACGATCGTTTATTTTACGTTGACATAATTTTTTGCGAATCTCATCGATTTTATCGGCAATGGTGGATTTTTCAAGGAATTATTGAAAGTGACAATCGTTACCAGCTCAGTTGAAACTTGTCGAAAGAACGACGTTTCGAAAGGATTCGAAGAAAGATTGTTTTAAGAAACGGTTCATTTTAGACTCCGATAGTAAGCGAGGCAATTATAACCCTATTCAATATATATATGTATATATAGAATATTGCAAATTTTTCAAGATAAACCTGGATCACCAAAAAACGCGAAGATTCTTATAGTTAATATAAATCATGTACGAAAATAAAAACCATACACTATTAAATCATACAGGTTGAAAAAGTGTGTAAAGTTGCACGGAATTACATCGAAAAATCTCAGTGTATGTCATAATCAAGAACGATAACAGAAATTCGGAGAAATTATGGAATGAATTTTACAAATAAATTGAAGAATATAGTAAAATTTAACAATCAGTTAACAAACCTGAAATCGAGAAGAATTTTTCTTTTGTAATGTAAAGAAAACGAATTTTCTCCTGTGTTCCTGCAATTTAATATGGAACACATCAAATTTCAATGTGAGTATCTTAGCAGAAAGTTCAATAATTCTGTTACATTTTTCAATAAAAAAATAATTAATCTTTTAATAACAGACAGAACTAAACAAATACATAGTCTATCATCCCAAATTATACGTATAATGAACAAAATTGAAAATAATCTTCCAGAGGAAGTTCTATTCGAATTCAGCCAAAGAGAAATTTCAGAACAATCTAAAAGGTACTATCGAAATAAAGCAAAACACCTGAAAAAACTACAACTACATCGAAAAAAACATAATAACGATGCAACACCAACCACACAAGTCAACATAAAGAATACTAATCATCTTCTGAATACAACCAACATCACTTTACCAGAATACGTCAAAGAAATACTCAGTCTAGACCCACAATTTGCTATAGAAATACATAACGAAAAAGAACTACCTGTCAAACAAATTATCTCTCAGATAGAAGCTAATATTACACAAACTCCAATTAATGAACAAAATGAGATCAGAGCTCAACTTGTCCACAATATAAACATAACTAGACACCAAATGAAACAAAAAGTCAAAAGAACGAAAACAAAAATTCTCCTAATAAAATTACAAAATACAAAAAAATTTTGAAAAGAAAATCCAAATATCATTGTCACGAAAGCCGACAAAAGAAATAAGACCGTAATTATCGACAAAGAACAATACATCGAAAAAATGAATGAAATCCTAGGAGACACTAACACTTAGAAAAAAATCAAAAAGGATCTAACAGCCACTATTGAAAAAGAAAATAACAATTTGGTCAAAAAATGGAAATACAAAAATTTCATTTCTGACAATTTATACAAACAATTAATTATACATAACAGCATATCTACAAGAATATACGGCCTTCCCAAAATTCATAAAAAAACATGTCTTTTCGTCCTATAGTTTCTTATAACCAATCTCCTTTTTACAATATTTCGAAACACCTTGGAAAAATTATTTCAAATATAACAAACAAAAACATGTTTTAAATAAAAAATTCTCAACAACTAAAAAAAGAATTAAACGAAATTTTGATCCCAAAAACTCATAAAATATTTTTCCTAGACGTAATTTCGCTTTATACAAATATTCCAAAAAAGGTCGTAGCTGATATTATAAAAGAAAAATGGACGCAATTTCAAGATTTCACAATGATACCGAAAAAAGACTTCATCGAATCCTTAGTTTATTCACTTAACACTGAATACTTTTAATATGAAGACCAATTTTATCAACAAATCGACGGAGTTGCAATGGGTAGTCCGATTTCGAGTGTAATAGCTCAAGTCGTTATGGAACATCTCGAAGAAAAAATGTTAAGTGAAGGTAATTTCACAATAACACTATACAAAAGATTCGTTGACGACTGTTTGTTGATAGCTGACCCAAAAGAATTAAATAAAATTGTAAATAGTTTTAATAATTAAAATTCCAAATTACAATTCACTTTAGAAGAAGAAAAAGATAACCAAATTAATTTCATAGACATGACAATAATTCGACAAAATAACAAACTTGAGACAAAATGTTTCAGAAAAAATACATCAACAGACAGACTTATAAATTTTCATTCTTCACATCATCAGTCACAAAAAATAAGCATAGCAAAAAATTTAGTAGACAGAGCAATAGCGCTTACATCTCCCAAATTCCGTACAGAAATTCTTGTAAAGTAACAATAATATTTACCCAAAACGATGACCCTGATCATATAATAAATAAAATTATCAAAGAACGGACTCATAAATTTTACAATCAAACATCAACTAATTTTCCTGTCACACAAAAGAAATATATTTCAATTCCTTACATTCCCGTACTAACAGAAAAAATCTCAAAAATAATGAAACCATAGAATATTCAAATTGCATACCATCCTCAAAATCAGATAAAACAAATTTATACAAAACTCAAAAGCGAAATTCCTAAAGAAAAACGAACACATGTAGTATACAAAATTCCTTGTATGAACTGTAACAAATTATACATCGGAGAAATATCCCAACGACTTACAGACAGAATAAAAGTCCATAAATATTCGAAAACAGCCAATACCGCACTAAACAAGCATAAAAAATCAAACAACCATGAATTTGATTACAACAACGTCAGTATATTAGCAACAGAAAAAAACGTTAAATCTAGAGAAATTCTTGAAATGATACATATGAAAGAAAACGAAAAAGATGTTGTAAATGATAAAACTGACATAAAGGGGCTAAATACAACATACTTTTTTGTACTATAACGATACGTTCTACATAATTTCGAACATTTGAACGAATATTAAACGTCATTGAACTTTCATGTGTGAATTATTTTATTTTAAATAGTTGACAAAGATAGAATCTCTACCGAACCGTCCTTAATATAGTAAATTATCTAAAATAAATCTGGATCACCAAAAAACTCGAAGATTCTTATAATATATATAGAACGAAACTTGAAAAAACTTTTTTACCAAAATTAATTCCTACCTTTTTACTAACCAAGTTCATCCTTCCTATAGTATTGCGCCTCCTTGTACGTTCAACTAGTCAACTCATCTCCCGATGAGGGACCTAATAAAGGTTCGAAATATTGAGCGTAAAATTAGTATATGTTGATTTAACGTAGCTCCTTGCTTGCCGAGTACCCATAAAACAATTTTTATATTCAAGATACCGCAATTGTAAAATCTAATATATGTATATATACCGGGTGTCCCAAAAGTATGGACACACCGGAAAATCTCGGTAATTATTGGCGCTGGAAAAAATCTTTCAATAGAAAAGTTTTAGGATTGAAACGGCGCATCGGATGATGACCCTAAATTTGACCTTGGAATTGACTTTCAAGGTCATTCGAAGGTCACATTGATTCTTTTGAACTGGAACCCCCCTTTTTTCATCACGGAAATGGTAAGGGGATAAAATTCCCTTTCCAACGATATAAATATCAGTTGGGTCAACTTGAACCGGGAGGTCATTTTAAGGTCAAATCTACAAATAAGCTGATATTAGTTAACTTTTCTCGAGTCCATAACTAAGAAAACAGGGGACCTGGAAAAAACTTTCAATACAAAAGTTTCAGACGCATCTGATGCTTACCTTAACTTTCACTTGGGGTTTAAAGATTATTTGAGGATAAAGTAACTTCTTTAACAAAAATCTTCTATTTTATTACATAAATAGAAAATAAGGAATACAAAACTGAAAAGAAAACTTAAGCTTAATCTATGGAGTTCGTGTCCGGCTAGTGAAGGCGAGACATGGTGGTATCCTTTAGGTGCGTTTCAAAAATTGTGATCCTCAAATCAAATCAAGGTCAAATTCAAGGTCGCCATCACATTCGCTGAAATATTTTATTGAAGGTTTTTTCCACCGCATCTTTTTTCCAAGCTATGGGCTCGAGAAAACAATATCACCTAATTTGTAGATTTGACCTTAAAATGACCTTCGGGTCAAGTTCGATCCAAACGATATTTATATCGTTGGAAAGGGAATTTTATCTCCTCACCATTTCCGTAATAAAAAAGTTTAAAAGAATCAACGTGACCTTCGAATGACCTTGAAAGGCAAACCGAAGGTCAAATTTAAGGTCATCATCCGATGCGCCGTTCCATTTCTTAGAACTTTTCTATTGAAAGATTTTTTCCAGCGCCAATAATTACCGAGATTTTCCGATGTGTCCATACTTTTGGGACACCCGGTATATATAATAAGAATGATTGATCTCGCGGGAAAATCGAAATACGATAAGAGATGATGTTTTTTTGGCATATCCAGATTGCGGGTTATGCCGAAAAAACATCATCTCTTATTATATATATATATATATTGTCTGTAAGATGAAATCGTTGCGTTTCAAAAGCCATACGGCCGCTCGATATTTTTTTTTCTATGACCGGGAAGCGACATTTTAATCCTTTGAGCATTGACAGTCGGCGACGAAAGTTAAACGACCGAAATCGCGGATGTCCTCCGGTTTTCCGATAAATGGGTCACGCTCAAAATAGCCCCGACTTATGGGATACTTCGGCTTAACGATTCATCGATTCATTCATAGCCGCGAAGTCGCTTCGCGACAACCGCCGATGAGGAATTGATGGGATTGTCGGAAGCGACAGGTATTCGGTAATTTTTCAATTTGCCGAAGGCGAGATGACGGGGGAGTTTGCGAAGCGATTTGCGTCAATTCGATTCGGTAACATCGATAATAAACCGCCGAACCGAACAAAAAAAAAGATATGCGTTTGCAAGGCTAAGCCCGGAAATGTCACGCCGGGGAAAAGCGCGCGTTAATTTAAAATTTAACCGGGAGGTAAAATGCCCGGTTTGATTTACGTCAGCCCGACTGTTCGAATTGACGCGCCGAATTCGATTCCAAAGGAAACAATCGCCCGAAATTCGGAAACGCGTCGTCGTTAATCGATCCCTCGCGATCCCGAATTATAAACGCATCCCAAGGACGTAGACAAACTAAAAATAATTGGCGCGATGCAAATTCTCGTTTCGCATTGCCGACCTGGGAAAACGTCGTACAACGGACAGAAAAAAGAATCGTCATCGCTTTTGCTGTCGATAAAATCACAATCCGACCAATCTGACCCAATAAGAACGGCCTTTGGGAAAACGCGGGACGTCACGTTCACAACTCGAATTCGTTTTTTCCGATAATTAAAACTGACTTAACGGCAAACCGCGAAAATAACGAAATAACACCGCAAAAAGCAAAAAACTGTAGAGAGGATAAAATCGAATCGACCGTGAAACGATTCACGCATCGCAACATCGGGATTATATTGTTTCTGGCGAGGATATCGAATTTTTTCACCTGAAACTCGACATTACGAAATGATTAATCGACTTGAATCGAAGCCAATTTCCATTTTGCATAATATTAAATTTATATTTATTTTACGCTCGCAAGCGTCTCTGAACGTTTTTTTGGCTAACTGGATATGAAAATCCGACGGAACGATTTGAGGCCCGGTTCAACATACTTTTTAAATACTTAGTGTTGTGGTGAGCGGCCTAAACATCGGATATCTCAGTAATAATAAATCGAAAAATAAACTTACCACTCGTTTCATGCGAACATGTTATCGGCTCGTGGCTCGTAGCTGCAAACAAAAAAACATTTCAAATTCCGGGTGAAAAGCAAACTAAACATTTATGAACTCGTTTACAAGCCCATAACCAAACTTTTACGGCGGCCCTCGCCGCCCTCGGCGGAATATATAATAGAAGCCCAACGTGATAGCATAAAAAAGTTACGCGGGTAATAAGAGGTGGGACACAATGCGGCGCGTCGCCTTTTTTAATATCGCGCCGGGCAACAGGTTCCCCCGAGGGACGCTTTCAATCCATCATGCCGAAATTCTCCATGTCGCATATTACACGCTTTGATGTAGCGAATCATTTTGAATAATTCAGAAAGGTTCCCCGAATGAACAGCTCAACGATTCAAATAACACCCAATTCGTGGATACAGCGTCGCGACGCCGCGACAAACGAGCCGAAAGATGTTTCCCTCCGGTTTCATTCACTCGCAAATACTCGATTCCTGATGAAAATATGAATTCAACGTAGAGTCCACGGGAAATTCTTTGGTGTTCGTGACGCGACCATATTGGTGCCTATTTTTGTCGTTCAAATATTGACATTTTCATTACGTAAAAGAGGTTGTAACTAACCATGTTCACATCAAACGGGCGCAAACGGGAAGCGGTCGACCAAGTCGAGGGTGTGGGGACGAATTGCCCCCGAAATCGAGGAAGTTGCTGCAACGCGAATATTCCAATAATCGTCGGGGGAAATGTGAAATTAGTATTCACAAGAATGTCGTGGGGTCTAAGCGGGCATGTCTAGACGTCCGGGATTTGCGTGCTTTGTTCTCGGATTTAAAGTGAAGGGGCAATTTATCTCTGTTTGTCTTTTTAAAATATCGTGGATCGGGTATTACGTTCTTTCTTTGATATTCACACAAAGTGGTTTTCTTTTAACTACACTGAAAACGCAATTGACGCTCGTTTTTAAAACCTCTGTGGCGCAACTACTAAATTATCTCAACACTACTTCAAGCTACTGCAGATCCAAACGGACGTGGCGCTGAAGTCATTGACAGCTCAGGTATTAGGTTCCTCCTTTGATAATAGCTGAAGTCATTGACAGCTCAGGTATTAGGTTCTTTCTTTGATAATAGCATAGAGTTGTTTTCTTTTAACTGCACGGTTCTCATTATTGACGTTCATTTCTGTAACCTCCGTGGCGCTGTTAAAATATTAGTTCAAAGTTAATTGACAGATGCGCAAGGACGTTAGTTCACGCGACTGCAGTTCCAAACGATACTAGCGCTGAAATGTTCTATGTCACGTAGTATCGTAGTTTCAAATGGACGTGGTGCTGAAGTCATTGACAGATCGGGTGCTAGATTCTTTCTTTGATATTAACATAAGGTGATTTTCTTTTAACTGTACGAATTTCATTATTTACGTTCATTTCTGCAACCTCCGTGGCGCTACTAATGAATTAGTTCAAAGGTAATTGACAGATGCGCATAGGACGTTAGTTCACGCGGCTGCAGTTCCAAACGAACGTGGCGCTGAAATGTTCTATGTCACGTGTATCGTAGTTCCAAACGGACGTGACGTTGAAATCATTGACAGATCGGGTGTTAGATTCTTCCTTTGATATTAACATAGATTGGTTTTCTTTGAACTACACGAATCGTATTATTGACGTTCATTTTTGAATCCTCCGTGGCATTGCTAATGAATTAGTTCAAAGGTAATTGACAGATCGGGTATTAGGTTTTTTCTTTGATATCAACATAGAGTGGTTTTCTTTCAATTGCACAAATCTCATCATTGAGCTTCATTTGTGAAACCTCCGTGGCGCTGCTAATGAATTAGTTCAAAGGTAATTGACAGATGCACAAGGACGTTAGTTCACGCGACTGCAGTTCCAAACGATACTGGCGCTGAAATGTTCTATGTCACGTAGTATCGTAGTTTCAAACGGACGTGGTGCTGAAGTCATTGACAGATCGGGTGTTAGATTCTTTCTTTGACATTAACATAGAGTGATTTTCTTTTAACTCTACGGATTTCATTATTTACGTTCATTTCTGCAACCTCCGTGGCGCTGCTAATGAATTAGTTCAAAGGTAATTGACAGATGCGCATAGGACGTTTGTTCACGCGGCTGCAATTCCAAACGAACGTGGCGCTGAAATTTTCTATGTCACGTGTATCGTAGTTTCAGACGGACGTGGCGTTGAAGTCATTGACAGATCGGGTGTTAGATTCTTTCTTTGATATTAACATAGATTGGTTTTCTTTGAACTACACGAATCGTATTATTGACGTTCATTTTTGAATTCTCCGTGGCATTGCTAATGAATTAGTTCAAAAGTAATTGACAGATCGGGTATTAGGTTCTTTCTTTGATATTAACATAGAATGGCTTTCTTTTAATTGCACGGATCTCATTATTGAGGTTCATTTGTGAAACCTCTGTGGCGCTGCTAATGAATTAGTTCAAAGGTAATTGACAGATGCACAAGGACGTTAGTTCACGCGACTGCAGTTCCAAACGAACCTGGCGCTGAAATGTTCTATGTCACGTGTATCGTAGTTCCAAACGGACGTGGTGCTGAAGTCATTGACAGATCGGGTGTTAGATTCTTTCTTTGACATTAACATAGAGTGATTTTCTTTTAACTCTACGGATTTCATTATTTATGTTCATTTCTCCAACCTCGGTGGCGCTGCTAATGAATTAGTTCAAAGGTAATTGACAGATGCGCATAGGACGTTAGTTCACGCGGCTGCAGTTCCAAACGAACCTGGCGCTGAAATGTTCTATGTCACGTGTATCGTAGTTCCAAACGGAAGTGGCGTTGAAGTCATTGACAGATCGGGTGTTAGATTCTTCCTTTGATATTAACATAGATTGGTTTTCTTTGAACTACACGAATCGTATTATTGACGTTCATTTTTGAATCCTCCGTGGGATTGCTAATGAATTAGTTCAAAGGTAATTGACAGATCGGGTATTAGGTTCTTTCTTTGATATTAAACATAGAGTGGTTTTCTTTTAATTGCACGGATCTCATTATTGAGGTTCATTTGTGAAACCTCCGTGGCGCTGCTAATGAATTAGTTCAAAGGTAATTGACAGACGCATATGACGTTAGTTCACGCGACTGCAGTTCCAAACGAACCTGGCGCTGAAATGTTCTATGTCACGGAGTATCGTAGTTTCAAACGGACGTGGTGCTGAAGTCATTGACAGATCGGGTGTTAGATTCTTTCTTTGATATTAACATAGAGTGATTTTCTTTTAACTGTACGGATTTCATTATTTACGTTCATTTCTGCAACCCCCGTGGCGCTGCTAATGAATTAGTTCAAAGGTAATTGACAGATGCGCATAGGACGTTAGTTCACGCGGCTGCAGTTCCAAACGAATGTGGCGCTGAAATGTTCTACGTCACGTGTATCGTAGTTCCAAACGGACGTGGCGTTGAAGTCATTGACAGATCGGGTGTTAGATTCTTTCTTTGATATTAACATAGATTGGTTTTCTTTGAACTACACGAATCGTATTAGTGACGTTCATTTTTGAATCCTCCGTGGCATTGCTAATGAATTAGTTCAAAGGTAATTGACAGATCGGGTATTAGGTTTTTCTTTGATATTAAACATAGAGTGGTTTTCTTTTAATTGCACGGATCTCATTATTGAGGTTCATTTGTGAAACCTCCGTGGCGCTGCTAATGAATTAGTTCAAAGGTAACTGACAGATTCACAAGGACGTTAGTTCACGCGACTGTAATTCCAAACAAACCTGGCGCTGAAATGTTCTATGTCTATGTAGTATCGTAGTTTCAAACGGACGTGGTGCTGAAGTCATTGACAGATCGGGTGTTAGATTCTTTCTTTGATATTAACATAGAGTGATTTTCTTTTAACTGCACGGATTTCATTATTTACGTTCATTTCTGCAACCTCCGTGGCGCTGCTAATGAATTAGTTCAAAGGTAATTGACAGATCACAAGGACGTTAGTTCACGCGGCTGCAGTTCCAAACTGGCGTGAAATGTTCTATGTCACGTAGTATCGTACAAACCTGGCGCTGAAATGTTCCACTCTGATATGTCTATGTACGTAGTATCGTAGTTTCAAACGGACGTGGTGCTGAAGTCATTGACAGATCGGGTGTTAGATTCTTTCTTTGATATTAACATAGAGTGATTTTCTTTTAACTGCACGGATTTCATTATTTACGTTCATTTCTGCAACCCCCGTGGCGCTGCTAATGAATTAGTTCAAAGGTAATTGACAGATGCGCATAGGACGTTAGTTCACGCGGCTGCAGTTCCAAACGAATGTGGCGCTGAAATGTTCTATGTCACGTGTATCGTAGTTCCAAACGGACGTGGTGCTGAAGTCATTGACAGATCGGGTGTTAGATTCTTTCTTTGACATTAACATAGAGTGATTTTCTTTTAACTCTACGGATTTCATTATTTACGTTCATTTCTGCAACCTCCGTGGCGCTGCTAATGAATTAGTTCAAAGGTAATTGACAGATGCGCATAGGACGTTTGTTCACGCGGCTGCAATTCCAAACGAATGTGGCGCTGAAATGTTCTACGTCACGTGTATCGTAGTTCCAAACGGACGTGGCGTTGAAGTCATTGACAGATCGGGTGTTAGATTCTTTCTTTGATATTAACATAGATTGGTTTTCTTTGAACTACACGAATCGTATTATTGACGTTCATTTTTGAATCCTGCGTGGCATTGCTAATGAATTAGTTCAAAGTTAATTGACAGATCGGTTATTAGGTTCTTTGTTTGATATTAACATAGAGTGGTTTTCTTTTAATTGCACGGATCTCATTATTGAGGTTCATTTGTGAAATCTCCGTGGCGCTGCTAATGAATTAGTTCAAAGGTAATTGACAGATGCACAAGGACGTTAGTTCACGCGACTGCAGTTCCAAACGAACCTGGCGCTGAAATGTTCTATGTCACGAAGTATTGTAGTTCCAAACGGACGTGGCGCTGAAGTCATTGACAGATCGGGTATGAGTTTCTTTCCTTAATATTAACAAAGAGCGGTTTTCGTTTAACTGCACGGATGTCATTATTGACGTTCATTTCTGCAACCTCCGTGGCGCTGCTAATAAATTAGTTCAAAGGTAGTTGACAGATGCGGAAGGACGTTAGTTCACGCGACTGCAGCTCCAAACGAACGTGGCGCTGAAATGTTCTATGTCACGTGATATCGTAGTTCCAAACGGAATTGGCGCTGAAGTCATTGACAGATCGAGTATCTTTGATATTAACACAGAGTGGTTTTCTTTTTACTGCACGGATTTCATTATTGACGTTCATTTCTGCAACCTCCTTGGCGCTC
Source organism: Novius pumilus (assembly GCA_020654155.1). Lineage (NCBI taxonomy): Eukaryota > Metazoa > Arthropoda > Insecta > Coleoptera > Coccinellidae > Novius > Novius pumilus. The sequence goes on from JAIFOV010000475.1 coordinate 5,859,299, forward strand.
TTAATAAATTAGTTCAAAGGTAATTGACAGATGCGCAAGGACGTTAGTTCACGCGACTGCAGTTTCAAACGAACGTGGCGCTGAAATGTTCTATGTCACGTAGTATTGTAGTTCCAAACTAACGTGGCGCTATAGTCATTGACAGTTCTCGATGTTTTCCCGGCGTTGAAATGGCTAAATGCGTAAACGACGTTGTCAAGTGGTTAAGTTGTAATAATCTTACGACTCATGTGTTACAAATAAGTGAATACGTGAATATTCGACATCGTGAATAGTGTAGCATTTAGTGAGTAGCAATACTTTGTGTATTGATAACAGATCCGCTGTACCAATAGTTCTTAAGGTACCTAGCGCTGTAGCTGTTTAGTACAACGAAAAATCAAAATGGCCGGATGATTCAAAAGTGTTTACACCGGTTATTGTTATTAAGCGAAAATAAATTGCGATTTTCCTGTTTGAACGCTAATCAATTCAATTTAACCTCAATTCGATGAAATATCGCCTATTTCAAATATTCATAAATACACGTCTTTTAGCAACAAACACGAAAAATCCAATTTTTGCGTTAACGTTATCGAAACAGATAAAATCGTTTTTTAAAATCGAACACCGTGCAACGCAAACGGTGATAACGAAATTCGAACACGAAATGGCGGGCGTACGAGCGAAATCCAATTTCCGGCGCATCCGCCACCCGGCAGTCGCCAAACAAAAACGAACAAAAATACGAAACGAATTTCGCGAAACACCTTCCGCTAAATTACAAACTTGCATTCGCGCGTTAAGTTAATTCGAAAAGTTTAAATGGCGAACCACGGTTCGAAATGAACTCACCTTGTCGGCCGCGTGCGTCCTTATTGCGTACACACCGCGAACATTCATTCACTTCTTGGCACCCGTCTTAGTTGAATTCGCGTCACGAACTGTCCGACAAGTTGCCACTCGAACTTTCGGACGCGGTGTCAGCGACGCCGCCGACGCCCGCCGCCGCCGTCCCATCTGGCGTCGCGCATTCTCGCCGAACAAACGATACCGCAACAAGTGGCGCGAAAATTTTCGCAGAAAAAAAAGAACACGTGAACGAAAACAAAGCGACACGATACAAATAAATTAACTATTTTGAATTCGACGTTGACGATTTGGTAGTATCGCTCACTGAAAAAGAAAAATACTTAATCAAGTCGTGTTTTTTTATGTAACAAGATGGCGATAATCAAAATTGATTAACCTAGCCATAATACTTAATACAATGTTCGATAGTTCCGAAGTTACGATTATTTAATGGCGATATATTAAACGAGTGAATTGTAGTTCGTAAACTAGGTAGTTCGAATGATTTTAATACTGGCAAAACATCTGCGCCATTAGCCTACTCGGGTCGTCTCACCAGCGACACGTAGCAGCTGAGGTTCACTTAAATCTTTTTAAGTTCGCTCTTGTCCAACTTGATAAAAACCATGGCTGGACACTTAACTTGGATTAAGCGTTACTTAAAAATAAGGTTTGCAACAATCGCTCATTACATGAGGGATTAAATACTAGTGTCGTGTCGCTCAGTAGCGAGTTGTTCAATTTCAACGATACACTTGAGTGAACTGAGCGACACACTAGAAAAGAGCGGCTCTCGCATTCGAAGTGAGCCGCTCCTTCGAACTGTGCGGCACATTCGAAATGAACGACTTTTCCGAAACAAACGCTTCCGACTGCAATTTTATATTTAGTCTATATCATATTTAATAACTTAGAATTTAAGACAAGTATTGTATGACCTCACTGTGCCATGATTCGTTATGTCAATGACACTGTGTCGTGGCTTACTGTGCGGTAATTTATAGTTACTTTAAGTCTAGACGTACCGTTCAGTATCGTTTGTGCGTTCAAAACATGATATGATTTTGAATGATATGAAGCTACATCGGCATCGGTTGAGGAGGTAATGGAGAATAGAGTAGGCTAAAGTCGTCATTAGTGCCGAAATCCGGGATAAACTACGAACTTTGAACGAATAAACGATAACTGACGACACAAATTTTAATTATAATCGTTGTTAATAAAATTGTTACGTTCTTTTGTTTGTTATTTAATGGCGCTACGGGACATCGGTTCCAAAACCACGGAAAACAATTATTTATGGTGTTTATGACATTTTTGTCCCGAATAATTCGTTCTAACCACAGTTACAAAGAAAAACTCGAGACGTTCGACATTAGGAAATAAACCGTCATGTCAGATTCCCACCCTCGATTTCCCGACTCGGAAAACCGTTTTCCCGTCAACGTTGTGCGATTGCCTTGCCGTCGTTCACGGAAGGGCACAAAGGGAATCGACATTGAAACCGCCCCTCTAAACCAAATTGAAATCCGCACAACTGTTTGCTTACGTTTGAAACATTTCCAAAGGCCGTATCTTATCTGCCAATCTTCGAAAAATAATTCCGGTTTATCCCAATGAACTTGATGTTCGGTGTACTCGTAGTACCTTTTCAAGGGCGGATTCAAATGGGGCGCGAACTCGGCCCTACGATCGATCATAGTGTTCAAATAATCGTAGAATACCTAAAAAAAGGAACGGGGATTAGTTTTTAAATATAGATCGAGTAGCGGCACGCGAAGCGGTTTCTGAAATATTTCTACGTTGGGGTCACAGAATATCGATAACAGGAACGTTTGTGGCCTTCGGCCGCCTTGAAATTTTCATTACGACCAGAGTTGTATTCAATTAATTTGGAGCGCCGAATGGCTTAACGTTAAAATAGTTCACCTGCGCTTTGAAGACGTAGCAAACTAGTGACAAGATGGACGTGACAGTCGCGTGAAAACGATGCGACTCGCTCAAGCTGAAGTTGTCGTTGTCAATAATCGACTCTTGAATGGCCATGGTCAGGCATACGCTAGAGGCCGCTGTGTAAGCACACGGGATCTCGACCAGAATCAGGGCGATGAGAGTGTAGGAGCATTCCAAGTTGATTCTGTGAAACAACATCAACACGCTGAAAACTTTCCACGTCCAGATTCTCGCACGCGAGCTTTCCGTTTACAGTGAAATAATACTTTTTTGCTACATGCGAATCGTGAGCAGAAAATTGAACTCGTAAGGCATTAAAGCACATTTACTGCCTTCCTGAGGTAATTCGTATGTTTCCACGTTGAAATTGCAGAAAAAGCGACATTAAAGTCTCGTGCGAGAGTGTCGATGTATTATAGAGTATAAATCTTTGAACGGAGAATTGAAGAAAACAACATTGTGTGCATTTCATTTTAACACACCCAGTTGGGTCATTTGTACCACAATACTTTGTCGCGCATGCTCCGAGTGACGTCACGCTCCAAATAAGCGTAAATCATAGTGACGTCAGTTGGGAGTGCGCAACGGCATACCGTTATCGTGTGTACCACTTACTGATCCATTCCATGTTTCAAAATGGCAGTCAACATAGCCAAATGAAAATCTCCGCGGAATCGTTCGAAAAACCGTCTGTCCTCCTCGTGGTGAACGTTGATAACGATGTCGTATTTCAAATCCACCCGGAAAATTCTAAAAATCGTTTTCCGTTGACGTGGAAAATGAATTCGGATGATATCACCTCGGCGTTTCCAATTTGAAACGATTCTTGTGGCGATCGATCAAATATTGAAAGACCCGATGGCCCGTTAAACTGCGCAGCTTGTTGTCCGATGATATCATGGACAAAAGGGAGTCGATGACGTCCTTTGGCAGGGAATCGCGGAAGGATGTGGTTTCAAAATTAGTAGCGGCATGTTCTAACATGTAACTTATTTCAATCTGGTTTGTTTCTGACAATTCGGCGTTTTCCAACCAGTCGAGCAACATTCGAAACTGAAAAAAAATGACGAACTGAAAGTAAATCCATTACTGGTGAAAATATTTACTGTGGATATCTCGCCCAAAATCGATAAGATAAAATTAATCACTCGACTACTTTCTCCCAGTTCATCGTAATGCTTATAATCCTCCTTATTATTAATACGTTTCACGCGTCATTGCAGGTAAATTAGTTTTATTACAAATTATTGCTAAATTTTTAGGAATTTCTCGGAACAGCACGATGCCGATCACCACTTCCGAAGGAATTTGAGAAAAATCGAGGCTCACAATGAACTTTATCGAGCTGGTAAAGTGAATTTCAAATTGGGCATCACGCCCTTCACCAACTGGACCACAGAGAGATTTTTGAATTATGTGAATCAGTACGAGTATCGACCGAAGGCGACGGACAAGATTTACCACAACGAACACAATATTTCGTTGCCGGATTCTGTGGACTGGCGTTTGCAAGGTGCCGTGACGCGAGTGAAAAATCAGGGCCACTGTGGATCCTGTTGGACTTTTAGTGCTGTAAGTCCTCCATAACTTTCCACAATATGTATATATTATACATATGAAATCAAAGCAATAGTATCCGTGGTTTGTAACCAAAGAACAGTTTTGACTTCTGTCAAATTCGTTTTCGCATTTATATATACATATATACGTTGATCGTTGATATACATATACATATATATAAAACAAAGTTTCATCCACAGATAGGGGCTTTAGAGGGACAAGTCACACTCATAACAGGCGAAAGAGTATCATTGAGCGAGCAAGATTTGCTCGATTGCGCGGACGAGAAATACTCCAACGATGGTTGCCAAGGTGGAAAAATGGACATGGCGTTTGAATACGTTCACGATCACGGAATTGCGGACGAGTACGCTTATCCGTACGTCGGACAGAAAAACGAGTGCGTCCGAAAATCCGGACGACGATTCGGCGGCGTGCAAGGATTATACATAAGACCCACAGAGAAAGCGTTACAAGAGGCAGTTGCGCATATCGGTCCGATTTCTGTGGCCATCGAGGCGACGGCGCTTTTTCAAAATTACGTCGGCGGCGTAATACACGATCGGACATGTTCCGCACACCTGAATCACGGCGTGTTGCTCGTCGGTTACGGACGCGAGAACGGGGACGATTATTGGTTGTTGAAGAATTCGTGGGGCCCATCGTGGGGCGAACAAGGATACTTCAAATTAATTAGGAACAAATATAATAGTTGCGGAATTTTTTCGATGGCACTTTTTCCTAAATTACGTTTGACTTAGATTTTGTTACCGTTTTTATTAAATCGTCGTTATTCAAACTGTCCAACGCGTGTTTCACGCAAATTTCGACTGCTTTGTGTAAGTAGAATGTTTGTTCGTTCCCTTCGACGTTCTCCGTGAGGCACACAAAATACATTTTCAACAACCTTTCCAATAATTTTTCGTCGAATTTTTCCCAGTTAAACGTCACGAATAACTTATTGATGATTTGGAGTACGTCTCTGGCTTCGTCAATGCTGCCACCGCTGATGTATTCCTCGGAAATAGCTGAAACCATGGATTAATTTTACTTATTTACCGTCGTTTAATCGATACGTTCGATATGTTCGATATATTTGATATGGTGGATGCGCCGGGACAATTATTTTATTCCAATAAAATAGAAAACACAGATACAACTGGAAGCACCTACCCATCATTTCATCCAGTACATCGAATTTGACGTCGATTTGTTTCAAAAATCTGACCAAGAGGTTGTGGCTCATAAATTCATTACCCCACAAATTAGCCTCCCTCAAAAATTTTATGATAGCCTTAAGTATTAGAAATTCCATTTCTTCGAATTTAACAATCAATAAATCGAACGCCTTCATTGCCCTCTTAGAGCGATTACTAAAATTTCACAAACTATCAATTGCTGAGTTTTGAGTAAACTTACATTTTTATACAGGGAAACACACTTTGACTTTGGAATAGATGTATCTGAAAATGGTGTACGCAACTCATCGTACTCCAAACCAACCGGACGAGGTTTGTTAACGATATCTGTGACGGATGCGCTTTCCTCAGTATTTTGTTAATGATTTTCAAACCACAGATGCGGTTCAAATGGATTTTGTAAACGTCCGTATTGTGAACCAAGCACTTTTCGTTTATTTCGTCGAAATACTCGGCGTACGGCTCGTTGACTGTTGGTGTTCGGCTATCGGACAACATCTTCAACAAGGAAGTGTTATAACGTGAACTTGCTAAAAAAAATCGATGATAAGTTTTAGAGGTATCAAGTTTCGTAACACTAACGATCCGACATGCTGCTGGTTTGAACTTTATCAGTTTTTGATTTATTAATTTTTTTTCATGAAAGCAACATTCTTGATTTCAAAATAAGACAACCTTCTTGCTTTCATAGAAATCAAGGTCACTAGATTAAAATGATTTACAGCGAATAGTTGTGTCACCACTTCAATTTTTGGGGTGACTGTTTTATTATAATCGATGATATAAACACTCGATCACGTCCACTCATAGAATCCGGTTTCTAAAAGTGGGAAAATTTATCAGAATTAATTTTAGTAGAATTCAATTTTCGCATTTATCATAAAATAAACATGATAATTTTGACTAAACTCGAGAAACGATTGTGTTTAATTGTAGAACAACCAAATCTTCATTCATCATTTCAATAATCATTCTTTTATATATTTTTCTTTAATTTTCAAAATTTTTGTTCCTTCATAGTTTATATATGTATATCCTAGTCCTTCTTCAATATGTTGATTGCTTTGTCACATCCTGTACATGCTATTTCATATACAGTGCGAGCGATTTTGGATGTAGGTCTTGTACCTCTTAGTTTGGTGGAAATTTTTGGAAAAGGTGCCTTTGAGACCAAAATGCACCTACCTCCATACCGATGAGTTCAGCCTGTCCATTCGAACGAAACGTGTTGTCTTTGGTTCTTGGGCCTTCAAATTAAATTTAGTTACTGGAAATGCTTTTATCATAAAGTAAACACGATATTCCCATTTCCTTTTGGAAAAATTAATTTGGACTTATCTCAAGAATAAATTTCTGCTACTCGTGAATTTGAAGATAACGTTTAACGAGTGCTTTTTATCTATATAAAAATCAAACGAATCCATATCACCATTATTCTTGCGTCCACCATGAAACTCCTCGCCATCTTTCTGCTCACAATCGCAACTGCTTTGGGCATCTCCGATGAGGAAGTCAACGAGCAGTGGAGCAAATTTTTGGTAAATATAAATAACTGACTCAAATGAAAATTTAATAAATTCCTAATGTAGGTTGATCATGGCAAGTCGTATAGATCTTCAGTTGAACATCGAACGAGGAAGAATATTTTCAAACAGAATCTAGAAAGAATTGAACAACACAATGAACGTTATGAAAACGGCGGAGAATCTTGGGCAATGGGAGTGACGCATTTCGCCGATTGGTCAACAGAAGAGTTCATGCAATACGTCACCAAATACGAACCAGAACCAATCAACAATTTCCGCAACTTTGAACCACCAACCGCCAACAGCCCTCAAATCCCTGAAACGAAAGATTGGAGAAAAGAAGGTGCTGTCACCAAAGTTAAAAATCAAGGCAAATGCGGCTCTTGTTGGAGTTTCAGTGCTGTAAGTGTTCCCGTCCCGAGATATATTTTGTGACACTTTCCAACTTTCAGGTCGCAACCATCGAGGGTCAATACGCCATCCACAAAAACGACCATGAACCCTTAAGCGAGCAAAATCTAGTCGATTGCGCACCGACAGCCTACTTCTGCAACGGATGCGACGGGGATCCATGCTGGGTGCTTTTCTCTACTCCAAGGGTCACGGTATCGTGGCAGAAAAGGATTACCCATACCAAGGACGCCAACTATCCTGCAGCAAAACGGAAGGACCCTACACCATCAACAGGATAGTACAAGTTCAACAGAAAAACGAAACCGCTCTCAAAATGGCAGTAGCTTTGGAAGGACCTATTTCGATTGGTATTGAGGCCACCAAGAATCTTCAACTATACACGAAGGGTATCTTTAAAGATGAAGAGTGTATACACCCCCAAACCATGGCGTCACACTAATCGGCTACGGGCGTGAAAATGATCAAGATTATTGGCTGATCAAGAATTCGTGGGGCGAAAAATGGGGCGAAGAGGGGTACTTGAAATTGGCTAGGAATTATAAAAATCATTGCCGCGTTGCATCATCGGCCTCTTACGTTAAGTTATAATGAGTTTATATTTTATATGTATGACTACAAGGAAAATATTAAAAGTGGGAAAATATAACAAACTTTTCTAATTCATCACTTAAATACTCAAAATAGTATGTTACGTTTAAGAGTGTGACATAACTGGATAACGGACTACGATTAATCTTCCTCATAATGACATGACGTCATCGTTTTTGCATCATAACACACCGAGGTACAGAATATCAATCCATGATAAACATCATAGAAAGTAGATCATAGATACGACGGTGTAGTTCATTGATGGAAAAATATGACAGCAATACTAAAATTAGAAACAGCAACATAACTAACAGAAAACCATTGCACAGAATATAAAGATCACATTAAAATATTACCCGCTTTCCTAGAAATAATTGTATCACGACACAAAATATTATCACTGTGAGGGCAATAACTATTTGCGAGACACGTTATTCACGAACGTCTTTAGTTGCAACATCTAAATCCTAAGATTCATTCGGATTAATTAAACAACCTTGAACGTAGTGGTCATCTGTCAACAACCCCGCGAAAGCTTTAACCTCATCTATTAATCATAGAATATAACTCACAGAAAACGTGGAGTTATACAGAAAATCAAGATATTACAATGTTCTTCGGTTTCATAGAGAGAACCCTCGAGGAGTATTTTTCGACCATAGATAATTAAATATAACACGGAAAATTCAAATGAAATCTTAACGTCCGTTAATCGTACAAATAAACGTCACCAGACAAAATAAATGCCATCATCCAGTTCAAGTATTTACGAATAAAGAAATTCCAACACCTTTTTATTATTTCATCATTTTCCGTGGAAAAACACTTTACTTTTCATTTTGGATGATGACTTGTGAAAATTAATAATCAATTGATAATTTTACAATGAATGAAAAGTGGAAAACGTTTGAACGCTTCCGTTCATCTGCTATAATTAGAAATATTGTCATCGTTAACAATAATAAAGCTGCCGCTCAACCGCCATTTTTGCGATAGATATGGAACATATCTTGAAGAACAACATCTCAACTTTATATTTGTCATTTAAGCTTGCATTTAATTAAATAATTGGTACAAATATATTCCCTTTTCAATTTGCTTCTTAATGAGGTTACAGGGTGCAATCTCAAGTGGCATCTTCAAGTGTTTTTGGAAAATGCATATATCATACTGCAAATACGATAACCATCTCTTTGGGTCAAATTAATTTGGACTTATCTCAAGCATCAATAACTGTTTTATTGATATAAAAGACGATTGAATTTACATCAACATCAGTCTTGCTACCACCAAGTCGAGAAGCAACATGAAAATCCTCGCCGCCTTATTGTTCACGATAGCAACTTCCTTGGCCATCTCCGATGATGAAGTCAACGAGCAGTGGTCTAAGTTTTTGGTAAGTCATCACCTAGAACATCATCTGAAACTAATAATTGAACATTCAGATTGATCACGGCAAATCGTATCGATCTTCAATTGAACAACGAACGAGGAAAAGTATTTTCAAACAAAACCTGGAACGAATTGAAGAACATAACGAACGCTACGAAAACGGTGAAGAATCTTGGAGTATGGGCGTAACGCAGTTTGCTGACTGGACCGCCGAAGAGTTCATGCGATACGTCACCAAATACAAGCAAGAACCCATCAAAGATGCACTGAGTTTCGAACCGCCCAACTACCAGATCGACATCCCAGAAACCAAGGATTGGAGGGACGATGGTGCTGTAACCAAGGTTAAAAATCAAGGAAGCTGTGGATCATGTTGGAGTTTCAGTGCTGTGCGTTATGTCACTAGGAGCTGTCCATAATTATTAAACACCTTAAAATTTTTAGGTCGCCACTGTCGAAGGTCAATACGCTATCCACAAGAAGCAACACGTATCCTTGAGCGAGCAAAACCTAATCGATTGCGCTCGCGATGAATACGGTTGCGATGGTTGCGATGGCGGTTCTATGACCGGCGCTCTGTTATACGTCCGACAGAATGGCATCGTCACAGAAGAACAGTATCCATACGTCGGTGCGCGTAAATGGTGTGCCAGACCTTTAGGCGCGTACAGAGTGAAAAACGTGATGCGGGTGATACCAGGAAACGAAACTGCTCTTAAAATGGCCGTCGCCTTGGAAGGACCTCTTTCCATTGGTATCGAAGCCACGAACAAGTTGCAACTGTACTCCAAGGGCGTCTTCAAAGATGAGGAATGTAAACACCCCCCAAATCACGGCGTCAGCCTAATCGGTTACGGGCGAGAAAAAGAACAAGATTATTGGCTCATCAAGAACTCCTGGGGCGAAAAATGGGGCGAAAAGGGTTTCTTCAAATTGGCAAGGAACGATAAGAACCAATGCCAAGTTGCGACTGATCCCACTTTCGTTCAACTGTAATGAAACAAACTTTGGTATTAAATATGAAGATATATTTATAATACTTAATAAAAAGAAGTAAAATTAACGAAATGACTCTTTGTCCCCATTATCCATTGAAGTTATGAATTTGCTGTCAAATGGCTACTTAGTTTGGATAACAAAATAAACTTAAAAGTTAAAATGATAGCGAAGTAAGCGTGGAGTGACGCAAGGGTGTATCTTGTCCCCTTGGCTCTCCAACATTTATGTCATCTCATCTCACAGAAAACGAGTAGCACCACAGAAACTGTTGAATTCATTGAAAGGTAAAATTTCACGTGAAAAGATAAAATGCGCAAATTCATTTAAAAAACATTATTTTACAAGATTGAAAGGAAAGTGGGCACCTGTTGCGTTTAATTTAATCGATCAACGCGATAAGGTTTGAGTAGCAGCGTCAGATGCTTATCGTTTTCATCTGCAAATTGGCTTTATTCAGTCGATGTGGAGAATCAATTAATCCAAAGGTCACGAAACGACTAATCTTCCTTAATACTTACGTGACGTCATCCGTTTTCAATTATAACACGATGAAATATTGAATAGCGACGCTCATAGAAGATACGATTTGGTGGTGATGAAAAGATAATAAAACGGTTTGGAGCGTTTATATGAGGATTTCCGTTTGAAATTCCAGAAATTCTTTAACTTTAATTACATAAATAAGCATCACGCACTTTCAAACGTCAAAACGTTAACTTAAACATAGAACGTGCAATTTCTTCTTTTATATATGTATGTTCAAATATGCTTCAGAACACTGAAGTATATATGGATGCCCCCTTGTGGCAAATCTTCAAAATGTCCTACACAGTAAATCATTTCCACTGCAACTATACAAAATATTGTCACTCAGATATTCGTAACTATTTGCTGCGCACAAAATCCACTAGTCCTAACATTTGAATCATATGATTTATGTGGATTAACTAGACAACAATGACGCCATTAGAACGTTAACTCCACCTACTGATCATAGAAACAATCGCACAGAAACTGAGCAATCACAGAAAATGAAGATGGTATTGAAATATATGTCACAGAGACTGAGCAATTGCACAGAAAATAAACTTGGTAATAAAATATAACTCTGTTCTATAGAGAGAAAACTTAAATTCAACGAGGTTACATGAATGTCCAGTACGTGACGTCATCGTTTCTTGATTATCATAGAATCGCTAATATTTAAATAAAATAATTAAAGATTTTATATAAATAAATTCTTCACAAAATCCTAACCACAGATAACTTTCTCTCCAAATTAATCCACTCGAGCAAATCAACGTCATCAGAGTTCGCGGTGTCAAAGTCGAAAAAAATTCTGTTCACGAATGTTTCGTTATTTCGTCATTTTCATCCAAAACACTTCACTTCGAATGTTTTTTTGACGTGTTTTTTTATTATCGATGATCGACTCGAGCGGATGTTGTAAACAATACTTGAGGAGATGTTTTCAGTGGAATCCAGTTTTAATTTAATTACTGATACGAATTAATTTATTTCATTTGATAAAATTTTTTCGGCAAAAATTGAATTGTTGCAGAATGATTGATGGCTGTGTTCAAATATTTTAGAAAACACTTCGAGATGATAAGCAGAAGAAGAAAAGATTGAAGTCCCAAACTTAATTTTCTCTGATTAAGTATGTCAACAAGATAAATGAATTGAATGTAAAAAGATAGAAACCTGCATAGAAAAAAGTTTTAAGTAAATTTAGAAGAATTTAATCGATGGAAGTTGCAAAACAAAAAACTCAAGTGATATCATCGAGTGCTTCCAAATTAGTGTAATAATTGAAATTGCATTTATCAGATCGTAAATACGATATTTCTGTTTTTTAGAAAAATTAATTTCGTTTTATCTCAACAAACCAATCGAATGAAAGTATCCTAACATCACTCCTGCTTCCATGATGAAGCTACTCGCCATCTTTCTGCTTCACTGGCCATCACTGATGAACAAGTCAACAAACAGTGGCACCAATTTTTAATAAGTTCCAAAATGTCGATTTAAATGAAAGTCTTCATTTGCCTTTATTCCAACATTTTGGAGAATTGTATTTTTAATCACAACTAATGTCGGACGCAATCAATGTACGAGAGGCTTACTTGTCAATTGTTAGTCACAGAAGCCATAAAATATGTCTCTGTGATAACCGTGTTAGTAGGTATTTCGACATTCAGTATAGTAGGTCAAAGTTATATATTGCTGTAGATTTCATTCATTGCTTATAAAATAAATGTTAATAAACATCATATAAGTCGGAAGCGACCTACAAACAGTAGGAAAAATCCAGATTGAATCTTAATCATTCCGGCAAAAAACGTCACCAGATAAAAATAATTCGATTACCTCATTCAAGTAGAAAAATCTGCCATCTTTCCTCGAATCAATCCGTCATCTTCAGTAAAAAACACTTTAATTTCAATTGATTCAATATGATAACCTATAAAAATTAATCATTAAAATACATAACTGATAGCTTAAACAATAGCAATGAACCAGATTTGGAAGATTTCCAAAAACCGTTTCATTCATATGCTATAATTAGAAACAATATCATCATGTTTCGCAATATTGTCATTGCCCTTATCATTAGAAATCGAATTATAATTAATTTTGGCCAGACCAACTGTAGCACGTCGACCATTTCTTCTAACTTTGCAAACATAACCTAAGTTGTCATGTTCAATGTAAAAACATGTTAACGTTACTTTAACCCTACCATTGAATGAAGGTGTCAAATAATCTTTGAGGCAGAATTAAAACTGATCTCAAGTGGTGTCTTCAATTGCTTCGTAATTAAATTAACTATTGAAATTGTATTTATCAATTTGTAAATATAATAATCAAATATTCGAGAAATAATCTCAAGCATGTTTATTTCGACCTTATTGGATATAAAAAGGGTGGAGCAAAATTACATTAACATTAGTCTTCTAACCACCAAATAAGATGAAAATACTGATTTTGATTTCATTCACGATTACAACATCCTTGGCCATCATCACCGACGATGAAGTCAACGAGCAATGGTCCAAATTTTTGGTGAGTTCCTACCATCGGTACCATTAAATATTGTAAATCGGACATTCAGGTTGATCATGGTAAATCGTACCGATCTTCAGTCGAACTACGAACTAGAAAAAATATTTTCAAGCAAAACTTACAAAGAATTGAAGAACATAATGAACGCTACGAAAACGGTAAAGAATCTTGGACTATGGGAGTGACACAATTTGCCGATTGGACCACCGAAGAATTTATGCAATATGTGACCAAATATAAACAAGAACCCATCGAGGGTATACGCAGCTTCGAACCATCATCCAATAATGAAGTTGACATCCCGGACACCAAAGATTGGAGAGACGAAGGTGCTGTAACAAGTGTCAAGAATCAAGGCAAATGCGGTTCTTGTTGGAGTTTCAGTGCTGCAAGTATTTCTCTCTGCGGGGCTCTAAATTCTACAACAAAAACAAATTTTTAGGTTGCCACTGTCGAAGGTCAATACGCCATCCACAAAAACAAAACTGAATCCTTGAGCGAACAAAATCTGATCGACTGCGCTGGTGATGAGTTTGCGTGCAATGGATGTGACGGCGGTTCGATGACAGGCGCATTGTTGTACGTCCGGAAGAAGGGCATCGTCACCGAAAAGGAGTATCCCTACATTGGTGCCCGCAAATGGTGCCGTAAAGGGGAGGGAACCTACAAAGTCAAGAACGTGCTACGCGTGACACCCAGAAACGAAACTGCTCTCAAGCTCGTTGTGGCCCTTGAAGGGCCAGTTTCGATTGGTATCGACGCTACTACCAAGCTACAGCTGTACTCTAAGGGTGTCTTCAAAGATGAAGAATGCAAGCACCCACCGAACCATGGCGTCACCCTCATCGGTTACGGGCGGGAAAACGATCAAGATTACTGGCTCATCAAGAACTCTTGGGGTGAGAAATGGGGCGATAAAGGTTACTTCAAGTTGGCCAGGAACGCGAACAACCAATGCCAAGTTGCGACCGATGTCACCTATGTTGAACTGTGATCACGAAAAAAAATTTTGATGTCCAATATAAAGATATATTTTAATTTTAAATAATAAAAACAAAAACTAGCATTGTTTATTTAAGAATCAAAATTTTGACATTTTAATTTTTCAGAGTTTCCAGAAATATTCTCTCAACCAAACTTAGAGCGACAGCAGTCACAATTTTTAAAAATTTCGTATATATATATATATGAAATAACAGCAGTCACAATTTTTAAAAATTTCATATATATATATATATATATGACGAGAATCCTTCGTCCTTAACATGTGTGAAGCCTAAATAAGTGAGTTATTTTTTACCTACCATCTTTTATGTTTGCATGTAATATTTTTTGAAAATATATATATATATATATATGTATACATGAAATTTTAAAAATTTCATATATACATATATGTATACATGAAATTTCTAAGAATTGTGACTGCTGTCGCGCTGCGTTTGGTTGAGACAATAAATATATATACATATGGTGGATTTTGTGTTCTTGGGATATATATATAATGCTTGTCCGAAATATAAATGTCTCGGTTTGCTCTCGTGGAAAGTTTTTAACAAATTCCGTCCAACTCATTCAATTAACATCATCTGCTTATCTTTCAATAACCTCCGATAATATTTAAACATCGTAATCGGATATTTTAGGAAAATGTTTTTTGTCTCATCTTGACTTGATAGCTTGATAACCACTGGTACTATATGATACGATGAGTGTCATTTATTTATATAAGAGATGAAAAAAATCGATATACCATCAGTATTGTCCGACGATATCTAAAAGGCTCAACAGAATAACATGAAACTTCTTGTCATTTGTGCGCTTTTGATAGTATCTTCCTGGGCCATCCCCAATGAAGTAGTCGATGAACAATGGGTTAAATTTTTGGTGAGTCAAAATTCGACACTTCTGCATAACTAATATTTTAAATTCAAGACTCAAAACAATAAATCGTATAGATCTCTAATAGAACAACGAACAAGGAAAGAAATTTTCAAACAAAATCTTGAAATTATTACCAAACACAATGAGCTCTATCAAAGAGGTGAAGAATCATGGTCGATGGGAGTAACACATTTTGCAGACTGGACCAATGAAGAATTTATGCAATACGTAAACAAATACCAGCAGCAACCCATCAAGAATTTCCTTAACTTTGAACCACCATCCAGTAGCAGCTTCAAGATCCCCGACACCAAAGATTGGAGGAACGAAGGTGCTGTCACTAAAATCAAAAATCAAGGTAGTTGCGGGGCCTGCTGGAGTTTCAGTGCCGTAAGTTGTTTCCTTCACAAAGCATTCAAGTTCCAGACTTTCTAAGTTTTAGGTAGCAACCATTGAAGGTCAGTACGCCATACATGAAAACAAACACGAACCCTTAAGCGAACAAAACTTAATTGATTGCGCCACTGCCTCATATTTCTGCAAAGGTTGCAACGGGGGCGCAATGCAAGGTGCATTTATTTATGCTAAAAAACGCGGTATCGTTGAAGAAAAAGATTACCCTTACATAGGTGCCAAGGACACATGTAGGTCTCCGAATGGTACTTACAAAATCAACCAGATCATCCGTGTCCAACCTAGAAACGAAACAGCCCTCAAAATCGCAGTGGCCAACGTTGGACCAGTTTCAATCGCTATTCGAGTAACCGAAAATCTTAAACTTTATGAAAAAGGCGTTTTCAAAGACGCCAACTGCACCCGACCGCCAAACCATGGCGTCACTCTAATCGGTTACGGGCATGAAGACCAGCAAGATTACTGGTTAATCAAAACTCATGGGGTGAAGAATGGGGCGAGCAAGGATTCTTCAAACTAGCCAGAAATAAAGACAATCAATGCCACGTCGCTTCGGATGCCAATTTTATAAATTTATAATAAAAAAAGTTCATCTTCGATACAAAATTATCAAAAACTATATATTCATAAAAAAGAAGAAAAACTAAAAAAAACATAACAATCATTGCTAATCTTAAGGAAAAATAAAAAAAAAGTTGTCTCATCACTGATCCCGTGTTAATGCTGCACAAAATGCATCATATTAAGGTACTTGATCTGTAAAGAATATTCTCAATACTTTTTCCCAAATTCTTATATCACATCAACAACTTACTTCAAACAAAATACTGGTAAACCACATCTACACCGTAAATTCGTCACAATCGTATTCTAATTTGCACTGCCCCTGCAAAAAAGACAAGAAACGTGCTTAAGATAAAAAAAGGAACTAAGTACAATACTGCACTGGTACAGATATGATTATCAGATAAATAAAAATATATCACAGATATTGGTCACAGTCTTAAAATCTACAAATACAATTCAATCATCAGGGACGAGTGGTGGAATCCTCTCCTTTGACTCGAAGACAATATAACTAAAACAAAATAATTTCAGTCAGAAGTTTGTTCCGACCTAAACCTTCAAGCGCCAAGCCACCCCCCGACACCACATCGTCAACCATGCTGTTAGACATTAACATTCCACACCACCCCAAACTCATCTCACCTGATACGTTGGACTACCGATGCCGCTGTCCGCATACGACGTGAACTGCAACAAAAAATGCTCGATACTGCGCATAAAAACAACGACGTCCTGCTCACCTGTTCGATTTTGCTCATGTCCTCGACATCCTCCGGCTTGACTTGCAAAAAGACGTTCAGGTTTTGCTCTTGTTCTTGTGTTAGTTCATCGTCGTCCTCCAGCCAGGTAAGGTCGATTACGTCGTCCTCCTTGATGTCCAGCGACTCCGACTCCAATTCGATGTCAAGGTAGCAGGAGTCGTCTTCCTCTTCGCTTTTGAGCGGTTCGTTGAATGTGGGAGTGGATGAGGGCACAACGTTCATCGCGTTCAGGTCAATTGATTGCGCGTCGTCTTCGTCGGTGAAGCGTCGCGGTGTGGAAATATTTTCATCAGCGCTGTCTGTGGGGAATATTATGCCGGCTTCTTTGTACATGTTGAAGATTCGTTGTTTGTCCATTAGGTAGGTGGGGTATTTTGGTTTTACGGGGGTTTTTTGTGTTGCGCCGCTGTCTTCCAGTGGAGGCGTGTCCTTTGCGTTTCTTTGGTCGGCACAAGTGGAGGTAGTTGTGGTTGTTAAGTCGTCAGATGGGGTGGTGTTTCGCGGGCCTGCCGTCGTTTTTTCTTTGTCTGTATCTCCTGTTATTCGGTGGATTTCTTCAGATAAGAGAGTGAGAATGTCCGGTTGGGGTTTGTCGTGTTGGCGTGATGACGTTCCGTTATTGGAGTTCAACAAAGTACTGATTGTGATTGGTTCTCGAGTTTCTGGGGGAGTTGCCTTTTCTTTGGTTTGGGGTGAAGTGCCGTCAATTTTTTCTGCTTGGGGGGCTGGGGTCGCCGATTGCCCTTGCCTTAAGGATGACAGAGGCTCAATTTGTCTGCTCGTAGCTTGACTTGGCGTTTGGCTCTTTGTTAGTAAAGTATTTGATGCCACGACTACTCTCGTTTGTTTCGAAATTGTTGTCCCATTTTGTTCAGTCAAACTGGGATTTTTTCTCACTGGAGGAGATGTATCACAAACTTGTTGATTTGTTGCAGTACTACACAATGGTGTAGTTAGTGTCAAGTTTGAGCAGGCAGACGGTTTGGAAGCGGTTTTCTTATTTGGCAACTTACGACAACTTCGTAATGCTGTGGATTTCGATTGCTGACAAGCCATCCGATCTTGAAGTATCAGCTGATTACGATGTATTGTCTGATACAAAGCAATCTGATTAATGAGCGTGGCCAGTTGCTGCTTTGTCATTCCTTGGTGTTCAGTGCGCACAGAAGAATTATTCGAATATAATTTATTATACAAAGCTTGGTGAAAATCAGAAATCGCTTTAAAAAATTTTTTGGACGCTGCATTTTTTTCGTATAGCTCTTGGTGGGGCATCACAAACGAGCAAATATATTTGACGGTCTCGAAGGTCGACTGCCTCAAATCGAGTTTGTCGAGTGACTGACACAAATACGAAATAAAATCTTTGAGAACAAATCCGGGCAGAGTTACTGGTAAAAAAGTTATGCACTTGTACAAGTGAAGACCGAAATAATTTTGTTTATGGCACATTTTATATCGCGTGGAGGCGATTTCTCTGTCACGGTCGGGTTGCAAAACAGGATGCTGACTCATGTAATTCACAATTTGGTTGCAATGGTCATGGTACATCCTATGCAAAGGAATATAAATCCTGAGAATTTCAAGGAGCTGATGGCAAAATCGTTTATACATTGCGGGCAAATAAATTTCCGGAAGCAAGTCGCGACGGATAAAAATATTTGGACGTTGTGGCGGTGGACGTTCTTCCGTTGGTTCGGGAGCGATGGGAACAGTTGGTGTCTTGTAAGTTGTACTTGAACCAAAAGTAAGAGGCTGCACTATAAGCGGTGTCCAACGGTGTTCACTCACAATCGAAATCTCTGCTTTCACTTCTTCACAATTTTCCTCTTCTGCAACCAGTGGTTCAATCCGCTCTTCCTCTTCCACTTTTATTGTCGTCGTGAGTGCAAACGATAGTTCTTTTGGTGCTACTGGGGGTGAATTCTTAACATCTACTTGCGACTCATCCAAATCTGTTTTAAGTTCGTAAATATCCAGAAAATTCATCAATTCCTCCGGTGGCTTCACCACAACAGTCGTATTATCCGAAGAGATAGTTGCACAACTTACACCTCTTTCAGGTGGAATAGTCTCAACTACCTCCTCTTCCGTTGGCCATCCTTGCTTTCCACTGGTCTCCATGGTTTCCTCATCGGACAACTCACCAAATATCTCGATCATCTTCTCCGTCAGCTTTAAGCTGCCATCGTCCTGTTTCAAACGTTTCAACCGCGGATCTCTATTCGATCCTGGCATGACCGCGTCGTAGTTCCGTTTACTACTTTGTTCCTTTTCTTTGGCCACTTTATCCAAGAAGTTCCTCTCCTTCGAACTATCGTCAGCGAAGAACTTCTTCAACTTGCTGTCGGATAGGGAGGAGGGTCGTTTCGTATTTGGGCATCCTCGCCATTGCGCCACGTCGACTCTTGGTAGAGGCACGTAACAGCAGAAATTCAAATCGGGGTATTCGTACTTGTACACATTCGTCTCCTTCAAGGTTTTTCTGCAAATCTTCTCCTTGGTTTTAATCCTCGCTCGAGAACGGTGGTGACGTCGATCCGTTGCTTTCTTGCCATTTTTGTCCCATTTCAAAACACATAATTCCGATGGCTCCTTCGCCTTCGGCTGGTTGACATCCGCTCTTGGATCTGTCAGGAAGTCGTTTCGCAGCAGTTTCACCGATAGCGCTTCAGTGGCCTCATCGAGGAATAGCTTCGAAGTAACTTTGGATTTCGGTAGTAGGTGTTTCTGGAGTTCGGCTATGCTCATGAATCGTTTCGGAGATTGGACGGGCCTTGGTGGTGACTCATCATTCTCCTCGACGGAATTGAATTTTCGATTGCGATTGCACGGTTTCTTTTTGGATGGGATTTCTGTTGTGCCGAACGGTGCTTGAACATTTGACCGCATTCGTGGTTTCACTTTAGTTTTGTCGAAAAATGCCGACGTGTCTCTATTCTTGTTTGCAATTCTTTTTGTCGGCACTTCGGGCCCATCGATATGGTCATAGTGACGTTTCTTACTCTACGAAAAAAAATTTTTGTTAAAAAATGTGTTTTTTGATGTGTTCTACTTGGGTTGGGTATATAGAGGTCACTTTTTTATTCAATTATATTTGCAATTTATATCATCGAATTGAAATAAGATTTTGGGTAATATTTAATAAAAAAAATTGAATCTTTTAACCTATTTGGACGGGGGTAGGGGCCCCAAAATTTTTTGCGCGGGGCTCAAGAAACTAGGCACGCCTCTGGTTGCAGAAATTTTAGTATTCAATCGTCGCACTTTTCGTTGGGAACTGATGTTGAATCAATGACTTTGTTGTATTTATACGAAACAGTATGTTATCACGTGTCCAGCTTCCTCCGCGGAGGTGACTTATCATGAAGTGATACATGATAAGACTGCCGAACAAGGTTGCGTTATCAATACTTTACTATAATTCGGTAGATAAGTTCAATATTAGATTCAAATCGGCGGGTCGCATCAGGGTTACCACAAAGATATTATTTCAGGAAAAGTATTAATCGATTCAAGACAGTAAATGGGCGCAACTTAATGAATTATTTTTTCGAGCGTATAACGACCCGACATAGGTTCAGGTGCCAGATGTGTTCAGAATGCACTAACGCCTATAGAGGAGGTCTCAAAAGTTCCTTAAACGAGGGCTGTAACAATTCGGAAACTATAGTTTGGGGGGTCAAAATGTGTGACCCTGCGCAGGTAGAGGGGCACTCAATTTTTTTCATATAGCAACTCAATCTTATGAAACATCATTGGAAAGCTTATGAAAAAAGAATAATTTTCTTGAAAATTTATGGCGCATTCGCTTGAAAAAAAAATTGTGACTCCCACTGTGAAACTCCAAAAACTAATAATTAAGAGTGAAAAACGTTGATCATTTAAGATAACATCAGACCTTTTCGAACTTAACGATAAAAAATTACGTTTTGACTCATTTAGATCCATTGTCAAAAAAATCCTTAATCGCGCTTGACGACTCATAAAATGAGATTTATGGGGTAAAAACAAAAAATATTTCGTGAGGCAAACATCTGGCTCGAACTTCAATGGCGTGGAAGTTACTACAAATAGTTCCTACAACAATATTCATGGTCATCGTATTGTGTATCGTATGTCTGCTACACATAGTTGCGTATTGATGTTGATTTTTTAAGACGCTTCTAGCTTTTGCCAATGATAAAGAATTTTTGTTTTGATAACGAACATTGTTTATATTCGAATTAATTGATTACTAATGAATTAAGTTACGCATAACCGATTCAGGATTCCGCACTTTTGAGAAAGATAAAATTACATTCCAATCCGAGCGGATGTTGATAACGAAACTATTATACATTACAACGTCCGCAATAATTTCATTGAACTCTACAGAAATGATGATTTTTGAATTATTTTAATCAACGATATAATACGTTCAGGGATCATTTTTATTGCGTATCCAATGATATAGCGAGCCGAGTCATAACAAAACCGGGACGCATGTGGTCACAATGTAGGTGACAATTTATGGGGCGCCATGTGACCGAAAGCAACACTTGACACCCGAAATCGTCAAGGACAAGAAAAGGTAAAGTGGATTGGTTTCGGGTTTCAACAAACCCAATTTTCGTTCCCATTTTTCGCTGCTCCATGTATATATGTTGTGGTAAAAAATGAAGTGTCATCGAAATGAAGAAACATCCACATAATAAAATATCGTCGACTAATCGCACACGTTAGCAGTTTATATTATAAAGTACACACGGTTTCTGTTGTCGTCATCCAAATAGTGAACTCGACGCATTTCAACAAGAAAATATACTTTTGTAAACACACTTATTGCAACGATCAACACTTCAGTTAAGCCCGTAGATCAAATGATTTATGACATTCAATTCGCTGTTCGAAAATATTTCATTCATAGTTCAAATATTTCGCGGTAGACCACTTTGTTAAATAAACATAAAACCGCCACAACAATAATTTCATTCATTCGATTTCAGATTACATATCGTCAAACTTGGGTTGTACGTAATTATATCGCCCGATAGATGATAAAGAGAATAACCGACAATAATTGTAAAAATGATTTGTCATCGAAATACGAAGAATTAACGTCTAGATAACAAAATATCCAACCCAAGTAGAAATGGATTCCGATATCGACATATTACATACTGAGTGCATATTTTAAATAACATATTTTTGTTGTATCGAACTCGTCATAATCAAAAACATAAATCGATATCTCTGCACACCTGCATCGATCGGCACTTAGCCGCGCATAGATCAAGTTATTTACAACATATAAATTCGATGATCATCGAATATCTTATTCATAGTTCAAATATTTTGACGTACAAAAAATCGACATTTCGACAATGCGGAAAGATAAATCTTTCAAAGATTAGCCGACGAAGAACCAACACCTCGTTATCGTAAATCGCGGTAAAAAAAAGGCGCCAATCGCAAAGAAAACATTAACTTACCACGTGTAGCTTAAAACGTTCAAAAATCGACATTTTCCTCCTGTTATCCTTTTTATCTTCGACTCAATATTTTGACTTATTCATAATTAGCTTGTAGATCATTAACACTACTAATACTAGACTCGTACTGACGCGGCCACGGGCGAAGCACCGACTGCGGCAGTGCGATGTGATCGGGGGAAGAAAACGATCATCATCGACCACCACTCGGGACTAAAATATGTCACAAAGACGTTCGCGGTTCGATGCAGAAACAGAAACGTCAACAGAAAAGATGTAGAAGGGAGGGCAACGCCGACTAGCGGGTACTCATTTATTTAAACACTAACAAATATATCATAATAGTGAAAATTTAAAACATCAGTCGGACCGAACTTCAGAAATTCCAACCAACTGGTATTTTATTGAACGTAGTTCAATCCTAGTTTAGGGGCCATAAAATTTATTGGTTAACACTTGTTGCTACACAAACCCCGAGTACCTGTTTTGGGGTCGTTCTCAGAGAAACGAAATGCAGACAAAGGTTTCGGAACATTCGTTGTTTTGTTTGAAATCGATGCAAACTTAGCAAGTAGCGCTTTTTTACCACTCGCTAAAAAGTGATGAACTTGAAAAATTAATTCATGTAATTCTAGTTCTTAGTTCTGCCGAAAGAAACGTTAAGAATTTAATGGTGGATGCGCAGTACCGTTTTGGTACTGCCACTTAAATTGACAATTCACTCAAGCAACCTTCTTGTTATAATTTCTAGATATTCCATAGAATTATTAAAGAATTTCAGTACAAAAAGTACTTTAGGGATGTTAATATCAATAATATTTGGTTACGAATACATCACATGACTGAATAATACATTTAGGTATCTCAAATTCGAAATCCTACTCTGCAAATGTACCTCGTTTAAAAAAATTAACAAACATAAAAAAATAAAAATTCCTGGAAAACAAAAATAAAACTTAAATTTAAAGAGATCTTTCATCAAAAATAATCACTTTCAGTAGCAGATCACATAATCCAAAATTTACGATTTCAAATTCATTCGTTAGACAAACACGACAAAAAATACTACTGAAAACAAATAAAAACGTTTACAATTTCAAATGATAGTTATAAAAACGAAAAAAAAAAACTAGAAAAAAAATACTGTTTGGGTAACAAAAAACGAAATAACTTAACGAGTTGTCACTTGGGGCGGCAGTAAATCGATTTCACTCCCAGCTAACGACGCTGCCTGTAAAAACAACATCATCAAATGCGCGGTAAACGATGTACCGTCACGATTCTGCGCAGTTCATAAACTGAAGCACGTTTAGCCGAGAGCGCAGAATCGACGATGCGAGTCGTTTATACGTACCCCTGGTAGTTTATCAATATCCTGAACGTCTTCTTCCTTGACTTGCAAGAACATGTTCAACATCTTCTCCTCCTCTTGGGTGATGTTACTGTCATCGATCCACGTCAAATCGATAACTGGTATTTCCTCCGCGTTGCTGCATGTTGAATTTGAGTTTTTATTACCTTGACAGTTGTTAGCGTTCCTTACATTTCGCAAATCATTCGGGGCGACGCCTTTTTTAATTTGTCTTTTAGCTTTGGTTACCTTTTTAGTTGCTAAAGAACTGAGAAGTTCCTTTTGTTTGTTTTGTATTTGCAGAAATTCCTTGATCTGCACCACGAGTAAATCGATTTGGTTCTTCGTGAAGGCCAGCGGATTGGGTACAAATTTCGTAACCAAGGAGTCGTGGTAAAATTCGAACAGTTTGTAAAATTTCAAACACGTTTCGTTCTTTTCATAATAAATTTTGTACGGCGTCATGAAGGAGCGCACGTACTTGACGATCTGTAATAACGATAAATTCATACCGACTAATTTTGTTGAGCGATGTAGCTCGAGTAAGAAATGGTCGAATGGGAATCCGAAGAGTTTTTTTGGTAGTTGGATGACCGCTTTGTATAGTAGGACGCCGTAATATCGTTGTTTTGTGCAGAGGGTGTATCTGACCGTGGCCGTCTCGTCGTCTTGGTTATTGAAGGTTGATGGTCGACTCTTGAGCATATCGAGGATTAACTTACGGGCGCACATGTACGCTTGATGTATAGTATCGTATCCATGTACTAGTTTGAGCAGGAAGTCGCAGAAGTTTTTGTAAACTTCAGGGAAGTAAATCTTCGGTAACATCGGTGGTGGTTTTGTGTTTATGGAGGTTGTTGTTGGTGGTTCTTGAGACGTTGATGCTGTATCAGGAAGCCAAGGTTGGAATAAAGGCTGGGCAGGTGCTTCCACCGGATTGCTAGTCGTTTCTGCTTGCTCTTGCTCTTGGGTTCCAACGACAGGAGCTTCATCAGCAACAACAACTTCTTCATTACTTGCGTTACTTGTACCATCAGGAGCCTTATCCTGTCTTCCTTCATCACTTGGCAGTGGATGCAACTCTTCACTCATCGTTACGATTTCTTCACTTTCCATTGGTTCATCCACTTGGTTTTCATTCTCTGCGCATGTCTCATTTTTTTCTTCTTCAACTTTTTCATCACTATTAGTCATTTTTTGTCTTTTCAATCGACGATTGGTTCTGCGGTATGTTCGTTTTTGAACAACTTTTTTTGGTTTATTTTCAGGCGGCGATTGATTGCAATCACTATCTGATTCTAGGTTTGAATCGACTAAATCGAGATAGGACTGTCGTTTTTTCGTCTGAAGACGAAGCGATCGCCGCTTATCTTCTTCGTCGGCTACGGAAATGGCAAAGAAACAATGCAATTTCGATTTTGTGTCACGGAACGTGTAGGCGTCATCATCTTCTTCCTTGCTCTCCTCTGTCTTCTCATCAACGATTGTTGGTTTGGCGTTGTAGTTTCGTGTTATAGGTTGATTCCATCTAGGTAGGAGTAGTTCCATCGGTTGTTTTTCTTCTTTTTTCCATACTCTTGGGTCTAATAGTTGATGCTCCTGGTTTTTTGGTGGGATTACAAATTTTTTGCGAACGATTTTTTCGAGCAATTCAGGTCTGATAGATCGTAAATCGATCTTCATTTTAAGACTTTGCAATAGATTAACCTCTGTGTTTGGTGTGTTTGTTTCTTGTTGCGTCGAGTCCTCTTCTTCGTATGAGGGTTCATGTTTTACTTGCGATTTTGATATGGACTCATCGCTCGAGTAATACTCCAAACATGACTGTCAAAAAAAAATAAGTAACAATTTTCCCATAATACAAGCCGATTTGAACAATGCATTGATTATACGTGTTTTAAAAATAAATCGCGATCATCTAGCTATCTTCTTGTTATGACTCGCGATAAAAAGAACAATAGCTTTTAATTATCGATGTCGTATCGATACTTGATTTATAAAAAGGTTCGTGTAACAAATATTCGAGCGATTCTGCGTACAGAAATTTTTTTCTGTTGTTCTGTCTAACGTCAAAATTGCAATTCATTTGAACTAATCTCCGATTGCATTTATATTTTGGAACGCGACCAAAGTTATTTTTCAACTAAATAATGTAATATGATATATGATGTCTTTTATACGTCGATGAGCCGGCATCCACCCCACATCCATAGAGCAGGTAGAAAACTATTCAATGAAACGAGGGTCACTTTTGCTTAAATCAGATTTTCACACTGGGTGGTCTTAAAACATTCCTTCCTGTCGTTTTTTTTTGTAACGCTCGAAGAAATAAAGTCAGTACAGAAATTTTAAATGAACTCTCATGGAGCCAAAACTTATATCAAGGTTATTTATAGAGTATGACATTTAATCTCATTATGTGAAATGTGACATAAACATTCTATGATCAAACATCGAATTTGACTTTCATTTAAATCAAGGTAGATCGATTTATGCAAATAACTTTTGATATCTCTAAAGATAAATGAACTTCTGTTGCTTTTGATATGTTGGAACTAATGAAACGTCAAAGTTTGTGATTTAAATGTATTATTTAATTGACGTTTAAACAAATGGTCGTGAGAAATCTTTGATTTACAAATGTGTAATTGGACAAAAAGAATTGACAGCTGGAAAATTTGTGACATAAATGACTTAAAGTTCTTAAAATAGTTATTAATTTGAATTGTATTTTAGTAACGTATTTCATTATTCCTGATGTTTTGAAATTACTGTCACAACAATATCTTTAAAATTTATGAAGCATTATTTATTTTCTAAAGTAAGCAGAATTCTATGAGGAAGTTTACTAACTTTAAATTCTTTAAATTTCTTCTACAATTCGAATAATTAAGTTACCTCATCTTCAGATGTTTCTAAGCTCGACGACACATCAGTTTGCATATTTTCCATTGCAATTGAACCGAACGAACGCCACGCGATATACTGGCCAAAATTTGCCGTACAAGTAGGGAATGAAAGAAGAAGGAACAGCGATAGAACAATCGTTTATTGCACGTTTAACAAAACAATGTTATCCATTCACGTAACTCGTCGATCCCGGTCGTCTTTTATCGTAACCAGCTTTAATGCCATCTTTGTTCGAAATAGATGTCACCGCCGAAAAACCGTCCGGCCCACTAAACATTATATCGTGACCAATTTCCTTCATATAATTCCTAAACTCGGAATTCTGTAAAATAAATAACTGAGCGATCGCATCACAAAAAGTTTATGCAAATACGTTATAGCAAAGTTCCGCTTGCAGCTTCATCGGGAACAATTGATGATGCAGTCGACAATCGTCAATAGCGTCCTTGATGTCCATTCCGAACCACAAGTGTTTCATTATTGTCTGAAACGGGATCATGTTACCAAACGGGATTAGAAATCGACAAGAATTATACCAGGGCAATCGTACTGGTTATTTTGGTACCACCGGCGGCTCCAATCACTAGTTCCACGCGATCACCGTTCGTCACGATTGCTGGTGACATGGATGATAAGGGTCGTTTCTGCGGTTCGATAAAATTGTTTTTCGAAGGTGGCATACCGAAGATGCTTATTATATCCGGGGAACTAAAATCGTCCATTTCGTCGTTTAGAATTATATCGGTACTAGGGGCAGACACTGCCGAACCGAAACTGGGGAATTACAATCGATGACATATTTATCATAAAACAGTGATTAAGGTAGTACTTACTAATAATTTATGGTTGACGTAATACTGACGGCATCACCATCCGGTGCCAATACGCATATATGCGCTGTTCCATGATCTTCAACGTTCTCAACATCGGCTCCATAATATGTCGGGTCTTGCGACGTGCTGTCATCCATTATTTTCTTAACCACATCTTTCGCTTTCTCATGCGACTCCAAGCTTCGCTGGAACTGAAAAACAATTCGCGCGAATTATTTGGTGGATACGCTCTCAATTTAAGTCATTGATGCGTTATGCGCAAACGCGCACCTGCGCATTCAGCGTTTAAGCGTAGTCATGCGCAAACAGTTAGAAGTTAGCTTACGTCATGCATTTGCTTCGTTTTCGTGTCACCGAGGCGCGTGCGCGCCCCATACGCGAATTTGAACGTTTCGGCGATCCGTTGCAGATTCACCAGCGAATCGGGTTTTGTAAAATCGAACTTCAACTGTATCAAGTTCAGGATGTAAACGAGTATAGAGCCGGAACCGGGTAACGAGGACGAGTACAAAGTCCGTCCATTGGGCATCTTCACTTGAGCTGGTTCTTGCCATTCAGGTCTGTAAAATTTGATTATAACCGTAGGGTGGTTATTTAAAAACAGATTGGTTACTTGTAATTATTCATGTCCTCTTTGGTGATTAGACCGCCGAGACCTTGAATATCTTTGACGAACTGATCTGTTAAGCTGCCGTTGTGTAAAGCGTCGCCGCCTTCATTTGCAATCACTTCTAAGGTGTTTGCGAATTTAAGACGTTTAACTTTTGAACCAGCTTTATAAGTATCGTTGGTTGTTGGGTTGATGTAGCTTTCCCTAAAAGTAACCGTTTATCAATATGACGATTAGTTGATTCAAACACCTTAAAGTTAAATCGGCGTAAAGCTGTTCTTTGTTGCTAGTGTATATATATTCCAAGTATTCGGTTACCGGAATCCCACTTCTGCACAAATCGATCGTGGGCTGAACTAAATCCTTCCATGGCACCCTGCCACCAAATCTTTTGTAAGCTTCCCAATAGCCTCTCAGTTCTCCAGGAACTGCCACCGATAGGATACCTTCAAGTTGAAAAGCAATTGGAATGTGGTATTCGAAGTAAATCGGGTAATAACCTGTGGAAGACAAGGTTTTGTTTCCATGGAACATATCCAAAGTAGCTGCCGATGGCGCCGTTTCTCTAGCATTCAAGGCGTGAGCTTGTCGGGACTTGGTGTCGTAAAGCACCATCAGGAAACCGCCGCCGAGGCCACAACTTTGCGCCATCGCAACACCTTCGCAGAAGGCGGCGGCGATTGCGGCGTCAACTGCCGATCCACCTTTGTCCAAAATTTGCCTGAAATTTTCAGTTTGCAAAATCACACATCGCATCATAAAGGGAACCGAAGTACTTTCCAATGTTGGCACAAGGTACTCCATTTGTAACCACTGCTCCGGTTATACCTTTACCCTGACCTTCGTGTCCTTGACTTAAGATAATGAAAACGATCACACCAAAAGTTATAACAACTGCAACGCTGATTGTAGCTGCTAAAATTAATTTCTTGGAACTAAAATGAAAAATGTCATTACTTGAAGTTTTACCTACAATAGCGGCACCGTAAATGTAATACGACGATATACATATATATATTATCGTATCGTTTGCGGTGGCGCTTCCGTGAATTTTTTGCGGTCGGGAGGAGGGGTGAATATCTTTCCCGAATACCTAAAACTCAGGCATTGTTTGCATGAGGGCGCTACATGGGCTATAAGCCCCGTCCGCTTCTTCATTTTCATAACGAAAACGAACATTATGCAAGTGGTTTTACAAAAAACGTGATCTTAAATATGGTTTTGGATCGTGCATTGTGCATTAACAATGAAGGTATTTTAATGCACCGTCATTATACTTGTAAATGTTCTTTTATCTGCTCGTCAGCTGACCGCTCGAAGGTTCTGATTTCTATCAAACCGAACCGGACCTGTGATAACAGTTCGCGTAAGAACCTTATCGTCGGTGGACTCCATTAATACAACAAATTATCGAGGTTAAATACAGACAATACAAAAATTAACCTACTTCTACACGACGGGCGCGTTATCTATATAAAATAATGCAACTCACATAATATTAAACATTGTCGGTTCTTCTTGTAAGTAGTTACTTAGTCGTCACTAAACACCTCAATAACATACAACACACTGTCTCGTTAAATAAATATGCGGTACCTGTTCAAGTGTGAGGTGACAAATCACTTTTATCATCTCATTCAACGTACAATAAACGATTTCACTTATGTTCGTTTTGACTATCAACTTAATCCGCGAGTATTAAGACAACAATATTATTATTCTTAACGAAATTATGTGGCGGCCGGGTATGTACCGAATGATAATGATGATTGGTTTCGATTTGTCGCTCCGACGACGCATTCCTTAAACAGGTAGAGAGGAGCCCCACTTCAAAATTTTTGTCGGCTTTTGTTTCAACAGCATTTGTAGTTAGATAACCATCAATTGACGAAACTCAAAATTTATTACGCAAAAATTATATCAAACAATGAAGATACTAGAACGATTAACGATTATCGCGTTTGAAGTTGTGCGACACCGAGTGATCGCAAACGTAGGCTAATCGATTTAAACTCGCTATTTCACCCTCCGTAGCCTCACGGACGCTCTCGGCTAGCATAATGTTGAAACCGATCATCCTTCCGACGCAACTGAAAATGGAAAAATATTATTGATCGTTTTGGGAATTGATTATTGCTTCAAACAACCGTAGATTTTGACCGGCGTGTAAATCACTAACGTTCACGTGAGAGGACGCCGGAAAATACTCCACTTGGAGTATGGGTCCACGATTGTTTCGTAGAAGAATGTTGGTTTTTTGAGGTCCGCTGTTAAATGACACAACTTGAGCTAGGCGCGCGAGAAAAATTATTAATTGCAAATTAACTTGTTTGCATGTTACCGCAAGTCTCGAACAAACAAAACGTTCCGGCGAGATTTTCGTTACGATTCCAACGCAGGATCCGCTCGATGGTACCAACCAAATAAGCCGATTGGACGTGGGACGGTCGCTAAAATAAAAAAAAATCAATCTACCTACATATCAAATATAATTAAACCTTGCAACTTTAATTCGCTACAATTAACCTCGTTTAACCTATCGGTTGGTTTGATTTTGAATCATTTCAATACAATATAATAATTGTGAGAGTGAGCCAGAGAGAGTTGTATTAATGATCAATATTATAAAATAGTACTTGCAGCGCCACAGTGAGGTTACGCTGAAATAGTGACGTCAGCTTGCAGTGCGCATTGCCAACCGTTATTAGTGTTTCTTATGTTAAAGTATATAATGCCACACTACTATGTCACTACGATGCTAAATCTAAAAGTGACACAAAAATACGTACCTTTAATTTATTTTCAACCGCTTTCAACTTAGGACTAATTGGTGGTGGAACGACATTCTCCTTATCCTTCTTCAACATTTTCAACGGCGGCACCGTTGTTGGATTGGAACCCGAATGTTCCGAAGAACTGATTTTTGTTTTAGGAAACATTGAAGTCGGTTTCTGAAAATCCGTCGCGGTCTTTTGCAGAAGTCGTTTTGTGTCTTAAACTTCCAAAGAAACTTACCTGCCCCATAGTGGGTATGAAATTTTCGCTGAAATCGCCGGATGAATCTTGAATTATCCGCATGATACGCGGATTTTTCATATACGCCATGGAAAATTCCAAGGGACTACAAGAATTCGCGTCCATTTTGTGGGAAAACGTCGATTTATTGACGTATTGTGAATAAAACACAGAATAATTAGGTAATTAAACATCTAGCATTTTATCTATGGCGACACAGTCTATGTCGCTTAGTTACAGTGAGATGAACTAGATGTTCAGTTGGTTATTGGAACTACGAGCGTATTTGTAACTTTGTAGTCCTAAATAAAAAACAACACTACAACATAACAAAATCTGATCCATCACATTTTTCTGTGATAAGTTGTAATGTTGGGTTAACTGGTTGTCAACCAGACATACACAATATTTCATTTCCTTTCTTTTTCTTCCCGTTTTCTCAGAATGTTTCAACAATAAAACATTGTGCAATTTTTCCATAGAAATAATCTTGTAGTTATCTAAAACAACATGTTTTTATTTTTTTGCATTTAATTAAAAAAATTTTCGATTCCAAAGTAACAAGATTATTGCGGATAATCAAGTATGTGCTTTAAAAAAAATTATGTATTTCTTTTGTTAGACAACCATCATCAACAATTAAACTGTGATAACTCATTTACACAATTTACTGGTGACAGAAATTCTATTACAATAATTATTTTTTAAATAACATTTGAATGATTGAATACCCAGGTAAATGGTAATCTATTTTTATGCAACCAGTCAAATATTTAATTAATACAAATAAGTAAACAAAATTCGAATATATCAAATACTAAGCACGATCTCTCAGATCACAATGAGTTACATAGTACAGTACATTGATAAATAAAACTGTCGTAATAAATTTCGCAAATCCTTTATCTCAAATATTTTTCAATTCACTCTTGTCTGCTAACTTAATCGCACGATAAGATAAATATTTCATATCCCGTTTGGGATTTCTAAAATGTACACGTTTTTTAATTATATAGAACACTTGATTGTATTTTGGCATTTAAACGTTATCTGTGAAACACATTTATACTAACTTATAATTTTCATTAAAATAACTAAACTACTTTATACACTTTCATGTGTGATGTCATTAATATTTTTCATTCTGTCTCCTCGGTTGTTTCATCCTCTTTAAGCATCTCCTAAAATCAAGACAATTCAGATTTTACCTCCTGTCGAAACTGATGAGTTACCTGCAAAACATCGACTAACGCTTTCGATTCATCCAACATAACTTTCATTGTTTTATTTTCCTCTTGTAACATTATAATGTCCTCTTTTAATTTCTCATTTTCCCGTAGGCTACAGTCTAAATCCTCACCGCGCTTCTCGGCGAGTTTTCGCCAGTAATCCAAACTCGGTTCATCCGATGTTAAATCATCCACGGTTATAACCGCTTCCGTTTGTACTTCCTTTTCGGCATAAGTTTTATGTTTCGTAATTTCGCTACGAAAATTAAAAATTCATTTAGCTCGCTAAATAGCTGGCTGTAGAGACGAAATGTTCCAACAGTGCGGTTAATACTTACGAAGACAACTTGAAGTCCTTATCGACACGTACACGACCGACTAGGTTTTCCTTATCCGTATGTTGGATGATTTTCAGTGATTTCCTAGCGATTTTCGGATGTTCCTGTGGGGCAACAAGCGTTAAATGAAAGTGACATAACCTCAATATCATGGTTTTCGTTGTTAGTCGTCACGGAATTGGGTTATATTTACTTACATGTGATTCTTGTGACGATACTTTGGCTACAAGTTTTTTTCCACCATCGGTCTTCATCGTATCGATATAATTAGCAAATGTAAAGTTGCTTTCGGCGCCCAAACAAAACAAACAGTTTTGACAAGTAATTATCGTTGATACACTGAAAGTGGTGCTATCTTCTTCTTTGCTCGATCGAAAACGGTCATAGTGGAAATCGCTCTATCTATGGTTTCACCGAAGCGTCTGTGGCCAATAGTAGTTCAGGTTTCCGTTGTGTCCATTTTGCGCTCGTAAAAAAAGCAATTGTTTCATAGCCGTATCGTCCGATCACAATGGAAATACTGAGAAGAAAGTAAGTCAACTACGATTTATCGAATATTAATTAAACGCGCTACCCTTCGGTTAATTTTGTGTCCGTTTTATCCAGCGACGTGTTAGGAATAGTGAACATCCAAGAAATCCCAAAGCAGTTCCAATCCATTTTCTCTAAGTATCCGTCGTTTAATAAGATTCAATCGGCTGTATTCCAGGATGTCTTGTATACAGGTAATTAAATATTAAGAAAATAAATTTAATTCGAGGTAAGTGTGCGTTGTGGAATTGAGCTGCTAGGTAGCGCCACAAGTCGCTAAATTTTAAAACTTTCAGACGCATCGATTGTTGTGTCAGCGCCGACTGGTTCTGGAAAAACGGCCATTTTCGAACTGGCTATCGTTAGGGAGCTGATGAAGTTACCAAACGCCGAGTTATCGACGGAATTTCGTATAATTTACAGTAAAATAATCTAAATATGGTTTAAAATTTTTTAAATAATTTAATTTGTAGTTTCTCCGTTGAAAGCCTTATGTGAAGAACGACTGGTTGACTGGTATCAAAAATTCTCTAATTTCGGTTTGAAACTGATTTCCTTAACCGGCGACAGCGAAAAAACCGATTTGGCTAGTTTGCGCGAGTACAATCTCGTTATAACCACGCCGGAAAAATGGGACTCGATAACGCGGAAATGGAGGGAATGTTGTCAGCTAGTCGAGGCTGTCAATCTTTTTCTGATCGACGAAATCCATCTCTTGAGCGAGGAAGCTCGAGGCGCCTCTTTGGAGGTGCTGATTTGTCGAATGAAGACAATTCAAAGTACCGGAAGCATCCGTTTCGTGGCTGTATCAGCTACGTTTCCCAATATTAGCGACGTCGCCGATTGGTTAAGTAACGCCAAATGCTTCAGGTGGCTTAAGCGTCTTTTTATTGCTGTTTCTACTAGTTTATTTTAGTTTTAAGAACGAGTTTAGACCTGTTAAATTAACAACTATGGTGCAAGGATTCAAACCGGGAAATTACGGGAACACTCCCTTTAAATTCGATCTATCCTTGAATTATAAGC
Organism: Novius pumilus; assembly: GCA_020654155.1. Taxonomy (NCBI): domain Eukaryota; kingdom Metazoa; phylum Arthropoda; class Insecta; order Coleoptera; family Coccinellidae; genus Novius; species Novius pumilus. The sequence goes on from JAIFOV010000475.1 coordinate 5,893,773, forward strand.
TGCCTGATTTGATTTTGAGATATTCCAATGGAAAACCCACTTTGGTATAAGTTTTTACGATCGTTGTTAAGTTTAACTAAGCGCGTTTATCTCTTAGGTTTTTTGTACTAGTCGCAAGAACGTCGAGTTAGCCGCTAAGCATTTAACCAAGACTCTAACCATTCCTTTGAATCCAGAACGGAAAGCAGCTTTAACTAAAGCAACTTCGTCGGTATTCGAGTCTGCTTTAAAGTCCACCATGATCCATGGTATTGGGTATCATCACAGCGGACTTTTGCACCAATCGCGTGTTACGATTGAGCAATTATTCCGGTCTGGCGAATTGCCGGTGCTTTTAGCAACCAGCTCGTTAGCGGCCGGTTTGAATTTACCCGCCCATCTTGTTATTATTAAATCAACGAAATTTTACGACAAGGGCGGTTTGCGGGATTACACCTCAACGATGCTGCTGCAGATGATCGGCAGGGCTGGTAGGCCGCAATTCGATAGAGATGCCGTAGCGATCATTATGACGTCACTTGAAGACAAGGTAAAATTACGAAATGGTAAAAATTTTTATTGAATAAGCGTTGGTAATCCTTTTATTGAAAAGAAATTTTCGGTACGAAACCCGACTCCCCGTCCACGTAATATTCAACAGTCATCGTTCTTCCATCCGGCAGCAAAACGTAGTAATTTCCCAACACCCTGCCACTGGGGTCACCACTTTCGGTATGCCCAAAAAAAGTGTTCGTCGGCGCATTCTCCACTTTATAATTGTAATTATACTGAAATCACTCGAATGATAATTGAACAATACGAATTGTTTAATCTATGTTACCTGACCGGATGGTTCGATTTGCGGAGCACCACTGGCCAAAATTATCAAACTAAAACCAACTATCAAAACACCTGACGATGGAATCATATCGAACGATTTAGTTGTTTGAGCTAAACTAATTCAATTGTCACGGACCGACTATTTTATACTAACCGTGAGAGAATTATGGTAATGTGCAATACCGGGGGAAAAAAATACGGAAGGTCGCCTCCCTCGACAATCGAATAACGCGTTATGAAAGATGATCGTTTCGAAACTTCACATGCATCATCTCGCTAATTCCAGCTACCTTATATAGATTGGATTACATGTATCGATTTTCATATATACATATATATGTAATAATAAAGATTAAGATTAATCACGCGGGAAAATAATAATACGATTAAAAATGAAGTTAAAAAGTTGAAAACTGTATTGTAGTTCCCATCCAAGTTTGTAACATCCTGGAGCTTGGATTACGCCGCATTGATGACAGCCAATAAGCCAGAAACATGCGCATGTCTGCGGTTATCCAGATTGCGGGTTATGCCATTAACTTCATTTTTAATCATATATATGTAATATATAAAAAATTTCATTGATATAAAACGTTTTTTCAAGAACAATCAAAACTTGCTCTTAACGAAAGCTGACAAAGGGAATAAGATAGTTGTTATCTCTAAAGATGAATATCAATCGAAAATAAACGACCTACTCAATGATTCTTCGACATATATAAAAATTAAACGAGATATGACCCGAACGTTAGAGAGGGATACTAACCAAATCATTAAAAATTGGCTAAACAACAATTATATCTCAAAAAAAGAAGCAAAAGAACTAACAATACACAATAGCCTGATATCGAAAATTTACGGTTTACCAAAAATACATAAACAAGGACGTCCACTACGTCCAATCGTATCTTGTATTCAATCACCGGTTTATTTTCTTTCAAAATATATCGCAAAAATATTAACGATAATCGTCGGTAAAAATGAATATTTCATAAAAAATTCAATGAATTTAAAAGAAAAACTAAACAAAATACATATTCCAGATAATCACAAACTTTACTCACTAGATGTAGTATCTCTTTATACAAATATCCCCAAAGAGCTAGTCACGGAAGCCATTGGAATAAGATTGAGAAGTCAACTAAGATACCTAAACAAGATTTCCTAAACACAGTTCAGTTTATATTGAATAATAGCTATCTCCAATTCGAAGAAAATTATTTCAAACAAATCAAAGGAGTTGCTATGGGAAATCCTATTTCTAGTCCAATTGCACAAATTGTGTTGGAAATATTCCGAAATACAACAACATAACAATTTTTAAAAGATATGTTGATGACTGTAGCTTCACCTAATGAAATGAAGAATATATTAAATGATTTTAATAACTCACATAGTCTACTCAAATTCACTATGGAGGAAGAACACAATAACGAACTTATATTCTTAGATATGATTTGAATAAAAATTAATAACAAAATACTAACAAAATGTCATCAACGAGATCAGAACACCGACAAGATTCTTGATTTTAATTCACACCACCCTATGTCACAGAAAAAAGGTACAGCTATAAAATAGATAGACCGAGCGCTAAAATTAACATCACCGTCATTTCGACCGGAAATTATTAAAAAAATCAAAACGCTACTACCCAGATTTCCTTATTACTAGATTATTAAAAGAAAGAATACATAAATATTATAACACTAACAACTTCAATGTTAAAACAACAGAAAACACATCATTCATCTCAGTACCATATAATCAGACACTCTCACATAAAATAAATAACATCTTTAAAAAACATAACATCAAAATTCTACACAAACTAAAGAATCAAATAAAAAATATTTTTTGTAAACTCAAAACCAAAATTCCAAAGAATAAAACATCTCATGTCGTTTATAGTATCCCATGCCAACATTGTCACAAACAATATATCGGACAAACTTCTCAAAGACTTGAAGACAGAATAAAAGCTCACAAATATACTAAAAACGCAACAACAGCACTCAACAAACATAAGAAAACATACAAACATGAGTTTAATTATGATGAAACGAAAATACTTACAATAGAACCAAAGACGAAAAATAGAGAAATTAAAGAAATGATGCATATACTATTAAATAATGATAATACAATCAACGATCGACAAGACGTACAAAAACTGAATACTATATATTGGCTAATTCTAATACGAGTAATATAAAACCTAAGTAGGCTATATCATTAAACAGTTGTCAATTTGACATGTAACGATCGACTCGAATGGTGAGATATATTTTCTTGAAAATTGTCTTTATTGTGTTCATTCATTTCCAGATTCTAATTTTGTGACTGACGAGTATTTATATTATCAAATAAATAATTCCAACCTTGAACATCCAAAACGTAAATTAATATATTATTCAAATCAGGTATTTCAGAAACTATTAATATATATCTTAAATGTGTTATTCCTCACCAACCCGGTGACAGGGTTAGGTTAGGTTTTTTATCAAAAAATTAACTAGTTAGCCGGTTAAAATTGAAAAATAAGTCATAGTCGGTGTAGCTTAGTGGTAGAGCAACATCGCGTAATGCTGGAGGTCCGGGTTCGATTCCCGGTACCGCCGTGACTTATTTTCCCAGTATTTTCAATATTATATATATATATATATATATATTCGAAAAATTATTATCAAGAATTTCAACCAGAAGTTTCTTTGGAGTATATCCCCTATAAGGGATACAAATTCTAGCTTCCTCGAGAGATTAACCAAAAAGAATTGACCTGCTGAACTCATCGGTACAGCCGCAGGTACACTTTGCTGTAGACGTGTTTGAAAATGTTGACTAAGTAAAGATAGATGGAAAATTCTACTTTTGAAACTACGACGTGAAGAAATGATATCAATCGAAAAACTTCTTTCTGTGTTGGGAAAAGGTGTCAGAAATATTTATCAAAGTGAAAAATGATGGAAAATTCTACTTACAGAACTATGACGCGAAGGAAAAGCCTTCAATTGGAAACCACTTCACGTGCTTTGAAAAGGTCTTGCTTGAAATATTCGTGAAATATATACGTATATATATATCCGGAAGAGGGTGACATCCAACTCACCGAAAGCTAGATCAGTTTTTAACAGTAAAGAGTAACACAGTCGAGTTGGTTTCTCTAAAACCCATTGTAAAACTATCAATTCATATACCAAGAGAATGACTCAACCCTTGAATAATATGTATATATATACGAAAATGAAACAGTCTTGACAGAAGTCAAAACTGTTCCTTGGTTACAAACCACAGATATGAAATCAAAACAATAGGACATGCAAACATAAAAGATGTTATAAGACGAGGCCAGGGGTGCAGTGGGCCGAAATGTGTTTTCAACCACTTCGTTTCTCACTGTTACGAATGACGAGGAAGGTAGAATTTCTATCCCTTATAGGAGATATATTCTAAAGAAACTTCTGGTTGAAATTCCTGATAATAATTTTTCGAATATATATATACATATATAAAATAATTCGTACGAAAAAAAATTGATTTCGTTATGCGAATTGCGTTCGTTTCGAATCCCAAGGATGTTCCTGTTGATTCCATAACTTTTCTCATGCCTACAGTGAAACATCCGAAACATGAGAACGATTCATTATGAAAAAAACGATTCATATATCATGTTTATATTCACATCGCAGTTTCCTAAGTAAGAAAAAGTGGAAGCTGTCGACATCGCTCCTTACTCAATTCGATAATTAATTGACAGATGAATAGCCGGACTCCTTGGAAATTCGATTAATAATAAACTGTTGAAATGACTCTAGGAAAAATTCGAGAGAATGCTAAACGACAAACAAGAAATCGAATCGAATTTGCATCGTCATTTCACGGAACATTTGAACGCTGAAATAGCACTTTCGACCATCACCGATCTACATGTGGCGATGCGTTGGTTATCCTCCACTTTCCTTTACATCCGAGCCCGGAAAAATCCTCGCCATTACAACATCCCAATCGGATTGTCGTCTGAGAAACTTGATAGAAAATTATTAGGTGCCCAACCAAAATTCATGTTACTCAAGTAATAACCAAAAACTTTTAGATTTGTGCCAGATTGACATCAATAAACTGGTTAAAGGTGGAATGGTAAACATGGACGAGGATACAAATTTGAATTCAACCCCTCTCGGTAGATTAATGGCGAAATTTTTCATGTCCTTCGAAAGTATGAAGTTATTTAAAACGGTACAAAGTTAACAAATAAAAAAAAACAAGAAACTAATAAAAATAATGCTGACAGTTAAACGGTCACGAGGGGATGCCGCAAATCCTTGGTGTAATCTCCAAATGCCAAGACTTCTCCGAAATGCGATTAAGGGTGAATCAAAAGAGCTGCTTGAATTTGTTGAATAAATGTAAAGAAAAAGAATCCATACGTTTCCCATTGAATGGAAAAATAAACACCGTTGATATGAAAATTAATTGGTAAGTATCATAGTATTTTCCCGCAATACTAAAAACCGACATTTTTAGTATAATCCAAGCGATGTTCGGATGTCTCGATATTGCGGAAACTTCAATAACAGTAGAGGCCTTGAGCATTTTACGTAACGGAGAACGGATTTGCCGCTGTGAGCCCCACAAATTTCTAATCGCTTTTTCATTAATTTTAAGCGTCGCCTAGGTCTCGTCGAGTATTTGGAGCGAAAAGGAAATTGTTACAGCGCCCTCGCCAACACCATCATCTTATCGAAATGTTTTCGCGCGCAACTGTGGGAAAATTCGCCGCACGTGGCCAAACAATTTCCCGGCATCGGCAACGTTACCTCCAGGCAACTCGTGAATGCCAAAAAAACCTCTTTCTCGAAGATAATTGCCACTAATCCGAGGGAATTGGAGTTGGTAATTATAAATGGATATGTAGAAAACTGTTCGACCGACGCTGCGCGCGACATCTGCGCATGCGCCATTTTGGTGTTTTGGTGGTTTTATCATGTTTTCGCTCATTTTTAAGAAGTCATCAGCGGTATCACTTTTACAGAATTGTTCATTTACAAAAATTTCAGATAACAAACAGGAGGCCACCATATGGTAACAAACTAATCGAAATGGCGGAAAGCGTTCCGCAATACTCGATGACCTTGGAAAAAGTTCAAGATGGACTGATTACAGGGTTAAACATCATAATTAAAATATTAAATCCTCAATGTTTCAATAAGGGATCAACATGCGAAACGGTGATCGGTGATGATTCCATTATGTGCCTTATCGTCGGAAATAATAGAAACAACATACTACTATACGAGCGTTATATGTAAAGTTGCAACTTTATTTTTCATATTTTTGATTTTTTTTATTTTTAGGCACTCATATATGTGTGAAAACCTCATGATCGTAAGAGGTATTGAAACTAAAGATTACACTGAAATAATCGTTAAATTCATCAGTGAAGATTTTGGTAAAAAATTATTAATTTAGTTGTAATTTTATAAATCCATGTTTCAGTCGGTATAGACCTTGAGGAAATATTTGTTGTCAAGGAAACACGCGGAAAGAAAGTATGGCCCAAAAATAATTCACCTCTAGTGCAAACTCGTGTGGATGATTTTTTCAAACATAAAAAATGTTCTTCTAATAATCCAGTGAGTCTTCAGGTAGGTATTTCACCTGAAATTATGCTGAAATATTTTCAGATCGAGGAAAAGCGGGACGATAATATAAAAGTTCCGTCCAAACAAAATAGTGAAATCGAATTAAACGACGAAGAATTCGAATATTTTCATGTAGATTCCGAAACCGAACGCATTTACCCTAAAGAAACAGTAATAACAATAACCACCGATCCCAGAGAACCACTGTCAGATGAAACCGATGACGATTTAATAGAAAAAATGATGTGCGATTTCGATGATGATACTTTAAAACCCATAGAAAATGAACAAACAAAAACTCAAGTAAACAGTTGTAAAACAGTTGATGATGAAAAGACTAAAAACGAAGCGACAAGCTCTAAGACAACAACAAAATTGAATAGCTTAAGCGATTCTAATACGGATATAAAAAATTTTGAGTGGGTCGAAACAAGTCAGTTTTTCAATGAAAACTCAACAGATGATGAGATAAATGAAATAACAAAAAATGTCCAGAGTTCAAAAAACCCTTTTCTAAAACAAGATAGAAACACTCCCAACGGAGATGAAAAGAATAATTCAAATGTTGACTTCGAAACTTACTTGTTGGAAACTTGTCATGATTATGGCATTAATTTAAACGATGTTCCAAGCACCAGTAACTTAGAACAAAATGTGCAAAAACACCTTTTCATATCAAGCGGCGACAGCATCTTTGAAGATAGTGTGGCGGAAGAAAATTCGACTCTTAAAGATCAAATGAAGAACGTTTCAAATACAGAAAATCAAATGACTGAACAACAACGTTCCTTGAACGCGGAACTCGAAATGCGTTTACCCAAGTTATTTAAAAAGTATGGCATGGAAGTGTCAAATAATGCGTCACAGAATATGATGACAAGTAAACCGAACTACCTCGCGAAACACAGAAAAGTATCCAAACCTTTCAACGCAGAGGGAGCTCTACGGTTCGAAAAAGCACTCTTTGTAAGTATGGTTTCGTTTTATTTCTATGTCACGAACTGTCACTCCTTCCGTCAGTTCGATTGTAAACAATTATGTACTTAAAAAAGGTAGGACTATAGTTGGAGTTCAAAACATGTATCTGTTTCTATTTAGGATCCAAGTAGATATTGTTATCGCACCCCGAAACGCCTGAGTCACGAACCACCGTTACCACCCAGCGGCAAAAGAAGCAAACCATCCAACACCGCCGATGGTGAAAATTCATGGCGGAATTCGAGCGAAGCAATCGGAAAAACAATCACTTGGCGATCGCCGCTAGTGCAGTCGCCTCAAATGAAGTTTTCGCCAAAACTTGGTGCATCATCATCGCCTCTCACTTCGTAAGTAATTATTGGACTTTTCTGTGCTGGGTGCAAACGACCTAACACTCGATAACTGAAAGTAGATCACTCGATTTCCGACTTTTAATTGGGTTGGAAATCGAGTGACTCGCAAAGAAATATTTGATCTACTCTCTGTTATCGAGTGTTAGGTCGTTTGTACCGAATATAGAAATCGATTAATGGGTAGCGAAGTTTGAGCATAGAGTTCACGAGTTATTTACAAATGTATGTATTTTCTGTACTTGCTTAAATAGTGAGTATGCGTACTGTTGGTTACAAACTATGATTTCCGACTTTTAATTGGGTTGGAAATCGAGTGACTCGCAAAGAAATATTTGATCTACTCTCTGTTATCGAGTGTTAGGTCGTTTGTACCGAATATAGAAATCGATTTATGGGTAGCGAAGTTTGAGCATAGAGTTCACGAGTTATTTACAAATGTATGTATTTTCTGTACTTGCTTAAATAGTGAGTATGCGTACTGTTGGTTACAAACTATGATTTACGAAACTTACAAACTCAAATATGAAACAAGACGACGATCGTTTTCGTTTATGATATATAATTGCGATTACACAATTAAGATAACTTTATTTAAAATAATTGTCAACTCATATAAAGAAAAATGTTGTAGTGGTAAGAAAATTTTTGGTTTAGTAGTTGATATCAACCTTTCTACGTTAGCAGTGCGGAAATTTTCATACTTTTAAACCGAATTTTTCGAAGAAATTTCAGTAATGAAGAAAACACCGGCAGGATGGATTTTTCCCCGACAGTACCGAAAACCACGGAAAAATTGGACTTCAACGTGTCAAGTGAAAGCCGCCCAAATACAACACTATCCAATCTTCGCAAGGCAACAAACAGATCTTACAATCAAGAAGATTTTTGTTCGCAAACGTTTTTGGGCACGTTAGGAGTATCAGAAAGTACCAGCCGTCGTAAACGATCGGATACCAGTCTGGAAATGGACGCTAGCAAGTACTACAGTCAATTAATGAGTCAAAGACAGTCAAGCGCACCATTCCATCTAAGCCAAGGAGCAGTACATACTAAAACGAAGCAATTTGAAACGCCACGAAATGATCGAAATCCCTTCGGAAATTTAAACAACTCGCAACAATTCCAACGCAACAACAAATTTACAAACTCCACTTTTAAAAACATCTTCGAAAATGCGAACAACGAATTTCCAACATCTCAGTGGCAATCGTTGCAGGGTGATCCGGAAGAAATGAATTACATAGTAACTGGTGGACAAGAAGAACCAAAAACGCCTCCCCCGGTCGATTCTTGTGGTACGAATCAACTAAACAACGATTGGTTTTCAAGCAACGTCAACCAGTTGACACATTGGAACCAGATGGTACCAACACCTGACGATGTACGATTTTCAACTTACATTCAACCGTCTCCAATGTATCCAATGGTACCACCAAATAATCCGTACGCCCCCGGCTTCTACTTGCAACAACCCGGGTCGTACGTACCGCCTTGGGCACAACCGGTACCACCCTACCTGATATTGTGCCAGATACACAAAATCCCAAACTGCCCTTTCTGTTTACAAAACTTGCCAACTTACGGCATACAATCAAGACCACTAGCTGATATTACGTACCGTCACGCGTCGCCGACCGGCTCGAGTTATTTAGAACCTAACACCCAAAGGTACGACGATTGTAGAAATTAATATGTTGCAGTTAACTTTATTTAAAATAAGTAAAAATTCGAACAACAATTTCAGATTAACCAGCGTGTTTCTTTTTATCGTACGATGTCAACGGGAACAGTTTCTCCCATTCCGCGTAACGTTTCTCGTACAATTTTTCCGCAGTTATTAATTTATTACCGATTTCTAAGTATTTTTGCGTCTTCAAGTTGTATGCTTCCCATTTGACGTTGTCCAGTTTTTCGTTGGATTCGACGATTGGTTTTCTGGAAATTAATTGTTGAAGTAACTTTATGTATTAAGTGTTGTAATTGATTTACCCTGTTTTCGCAAAGTTTGCCCACATGGTGGTGAGTTTTTCGACCGTCGGCGATTCGGGGTCGGTTTCGCCAATTTTGGGGTAAAGTTTCGGGGTGTGGAACAGGTAAATCAAGTCATCTCCATGTACGACACCTAGTTTTCGGTAGTTTTAGTGTTTAGTGTATTTGTTTTGATTGTACGTACCGTATGGTACCGTTCCGTTACTTTCTGGTAGGTAATAGTAGCTGTGTCGCCCTTTATAATTAAATCGATAATAATAGACGGATTGAGTGTTTTTTCAGCCAGGAGCTTAGCGCCGCGGTTCACACCGAAACCAATCAGCGCATCGCCGAAGATCTAAAAAATTGAGGTTAATAACAAGTCAGTACCTAAAAGTACCAAGGTACCTGTGTTAGTTGAGCTAAAGTTGAGTTATCCACTTTTTTATCGTTGAAGTAGAAGTTTCTAAGACTTTTGCTGATGGTTTTGGAGTTCTCGGTGTTTCGTTCGTATAAGAAGACAATGGGTGCGATTTTTTCCCATTCGGCGTCTAATTTATGCAATAACTCAGCATTCTTAACAATATCTGTAATTAAACTTTGAGGTTAAAATTTCATTTGGTGATAAAACGGTACCAATTGCTCTTCCAGCAAACTCATCTGCTGTGATGCCAGTTAAAATAGGAACTTTTTCAAATTTGCCTTCGCGCACCAAGTTGACTGGGTGCTCCGACAGGAATCGTGGTTGACCGAAGTTGTCCTCGATAACCGGTTTCCAAAATATAACGGGTTCGTTACCAAACTCCTAAAAAAGCATAGATGTGGTATCCGAACTTTTGACAATTGAACAGTTACTTTGAATTTAGGTGTGCTTTGACCCAATTCGTTTGCCGGTTTCTCTCTTAAACATTTGAGGATGTTGGCTGATGTGTCGTCTGGGCAATCAACGAATTTGGCTTGTTTCTTCGCTAAATCCAGTTGGTTCTTTTCGATCGGCCATTGTCCCAGCGATGATCCAGCACCAATGATCGCCCGGTGAAACAAACCGGTGGACATCGGTGATACTAAATGTAGGGAAACGGAAAATCCTCCAGCGCTGTAGCCGAATAGAGTAACTGATTTTGCATCACCACCAAAGGATTCGATGTTGTCTCTAACCCACTGAAGGGCTAAGACTTGATCTTTGAGTCCATTGTTGCCTGGAGCTTCCTTATCACCGGTACTCAAAAACCCTTAAGTAGGAGTTAGTTTGCTTCATGGTTTGTTATTGAAACTCACCGAGGACGCCGAGTCGGTAATTGAAGGTTACCAAGACGATTTCTTGGTCAAGGAGGTATTGTGGACCAACCCAGTCGCTTCGAGCTGATAAGCTGTAGAAGCCGCCAGGGTGGATGTAGACGATGACTGGACGTTTTGGATGTTCAGTACCTTTGGGCAACTATTAATCGAGATGATTATTGTGGTAGGTACCACATTAAGCGTGACTTACTTTGGTAGTATATACATTAAGTAAAAGGCAATCTTCCGATACTGGATCTGTTGTTACTTGTGGACAAACTGGTCCATCTTCGGTGGCGTTAAAGACGCCTTCATGTTTGGCTATGGCTTCCGGTGGTTGAAATCGTAGCTCGTTTATCGGAGCCTTAGCATAGCGGATACCTCTAAACGAAAAAATTTGTTTTCCTAGTCTGGAGGTGAGCAGAGTGCCTTGGTATTGGCCTAGTGGTGTTGTGACGATTGGAGTGTTACCACTGTTGAGGACGGTTTTTACATCTGGCCGAGCCAAGGCGAGGCCGAGTCCAACAAGTAGCAGCCCTTGTGTCAACATGCTTAACCGACAATTAATTTGTAAATTAAATCAACCGATATACTCACCTACAGCGTTCAAGTAGTCTCCTCACATAATACCACGGAGACAGCCTAACAAACTATGAGGGAATCTGCGTGCGGATGTCTCTTATATAAGTTGAAGCGCCATTATCTAATTTGGCAAGATGCTTACGTGAATTGAAATTTAAACAATAAAATAATATTGAAAGGATCGAACGGAAGTTCGTATCGTTCTGAAACATAGTCGAATATTAATTCTTTGATGTTATTGGTACTACTTGAAGGAAGGGCGAATTTTTATATGATCAGTCAAAAAATTCCAGAGCAGGTTGTGGGAAAAATAAACGACGGAATTGTAAATAATTGCTTTCAATATAATGTAAATTGGAAAATTAGTGTCCTCGTTGAGTGGATTAAATTATTCAACACTGGATTTTTCCACTGTGCTTTATTTATTCTGGTATTTGTTCATTATGAAATAAGCGATTGGTTGTTTTTCGCAAGTGAAGAATCGATTGTCAAAAAGCTTCCTTTTCATTTAGTTTTCTGTAAATATATATATATACATATATAAAAATCATATTTTATTCATAATCATACTTAATACGAAATATTTGGTACTTCGTTGTACTGTTCAAGGGGAAATAGTTTCTCCCATTCAGAGTACCGATCTTCAAATAGTTTGGTTTTCAGTACCAACTGTTGCCCGATATCCATATACTTCTGGTTAAGCGTGTCGTAAGGCTCCCATTCGGCGTAATTCATTTTACCACAAGTTTCCGGAATCGGTTTTCTGTAAAGAAAACCTTATTAATGACGATTTTGCAGAAGTTGTGGTACCAACCCAGTCCTTGCAAAGTTTGCATATAAAGTTGTCAGTTTATCGACCATCCGATACTCGGGATCAGTTTTTTTAAACTTCGGGAATATAGTTGAGATGTAAAAGAGATAAATTAAGTCATCATGGTGAACTGGTCCGAAAGTTTCTGTATTGTTGGTACCGGGTAGGTAGTAATGACTGTAACGACCTTTATACGTAAAGCAGTAATAATAAACCGGCTTGGTGTTCTTCTGCGCATACAGTTTGACACCTCGATTAACAGCAAATCCAGTTTGAGCTTCGTTGTAGATCTAAAACAACTTTGATGATTCGAATCTTGGTGGTATGGTACCACAAGTACCTCGAAAACTTGCTCGAATGACGAGTTGTCAATCGGCTTGTTGTTGAAGTAGAAGGATTTCAATCCTCTGCTTACACTTCTTGATCGCTCCGTATCCCTTTCGTATAAGAAGAAAACTGGCGCGTTCTTCTCCCATTCGTCATTAAGTAATTTGAGGTCACCATCGTTTTTGAGCAAGTCTAAAACCAAATCATCTCGTCCTGAACCTCAAAAACAGTTGCATTACCAAAAGCTTTGTAACCAAATTCCTTAGATGTTATTCCAGACATGATTGGAACTTTTTGGGCTTTCCCTTCGCGTATTGACTTGATCGGATGCTCTGTCAAAAATCGCTCCTGACCGAAGTCTTCTTCGATTACTGGTTTCCAAAGCAGTACCGGTTCGTACCCGAATTCCTTCAAGAAAGTATAAAGTACCAGCACTTTATTAAAGTGATAAAAAGCGTGCTTACAAATACTTGAGGTAACGACCTTCCTAATTCTTCGGCATCTTTGGTCTTCAAGCACTCCAATATATTTTTCGGGGTGTCATTGGGACAACCAACGGCTTTCGCTTGTCGCTTCACGACGTCCAATTGGTTTGGCCCGAGAGGAAACTGTCCCATAGTTGAGGAGCTTCCTATGATGGCTCTGTGGAACAAACCACGAGACATGGGGGACACCAAATGCATGCTCACGCTCATGCCTCCGGCGCTGTAACCGAATATTGTTACGGAGTTTGGATCGCCTCCAAAACCGGCGATGTTGTCTCTAACCCAACGCAAAGCGACCACTTGATCTTTCAAACCCAAATTGCCGGGAGCTTCCTTGGTACCCATGCTGAGGAAACCCAGTACTCCCAATCGGTAATTCAAGGTAACCAAAACTATTTCCTGGTCGAGGAAGTATTGGGGGCCCCCCCAGTTGCTTCGACCGGTGGCGCCGTAGAACGCGCCCGGATGTAAATGAATGATAACAGGTCGTTTCGAATTCTGTCGTCTTGTTGGCAGCTGAGTTGTGTAAACGTTAAGGAAAAGGCAGTCTTCTGACACAGGGTCGTTGGATGGTTGTGGGCACACCGGGCCATCCTCTGTGGCGTTATAAGTTCTCGTATGTTTCTGAATGGGTACTGGTGGCTGTAATATGAACTACAGAAACATGAAAGTCGTGAAACGTTCTCACCTTAAACCTCAACGAATCAACGGGTGGTTCCGCGTAACGAATACCTCTGAAGCAGTTAATGGTTTTACCCAACACTGTTGTTAGCGTTGAGCCTTGGTACTTCCCCAAAGGGGTTGTTGCTGTTGGTGTGGTACCTTCAGTTCCTTGACAAAGGCTAAAGGCAGCGAGTATCGTTAACGGTATAATCATTGCGAAGTTTTGAGGTGGCAAAACGATTCACCGCACTCTTATATCCACCGCGTAATGATTAATACGTTAAACGATAACAGATAAGAAACGTTCCACGAAGAACATGTCAGCGATAACTGTTGCGTTTACTATGTAAATGTTTTTGTTATTATATTCGAATACATAATTAGATCATGTGAAAACCCACCCAATCTGATTAGCGATTATAATTTTTTTAGCCAATGCGTATGATTATTTCAATCTTTTCTGTTATTTGTTGAGTTTATCTGAATTCAAATATGTTAAGCGATAAGAAAACTTGTACTATTTTTCGATTAGGACATTTTTCTGATTTTTCTTTTATCTGTTTGCACTTAATGTGGATTACTTGGAACGAATTTCCCTAATAACTAAAACCGCAATCTTTCCTGGAATATGACGTTAATGGGAAATTTGTTTCACATCAAAATTTTTATTTATATAATATTTTTAGTACAAAATATCTTCGGGTTTGTCGTACTGGTCCAAGGGGAAAAGTTTATCCCATTCGGCGTAACGATCCTCGTACAGTTTACTTTTCAGTTCCAGAACTTCGCCGATATTCATATATTTTTGGGTTTTGGCGTTGTATGGTTCCCATTTGGCGTGGTTCAGTTTTCCGCAGGTTTCCGGTATTGGTTTGCTTTGGTACATGCTTTATAAAAAAATGGTACGAAAAGAGGTGGTACTTACCCGGTGGCGGCGAAGTTAGCCCACATTGTAGTCATTTTTTGTACCGTCCAAAATTCGGGATCGTTCTTTTGGAACTGCGGGAAAGCAGCTGCGATGTTGAAAAGATAGATAAGATCGTCATGGTGAACGGCGCCTGAAATGAAAAGTTGTTTATGTTGTTAATTGGGGTTGTTTGTGGTAGTACCGAAGGTAGCAGTGTTGTTACTGCCTGGCAGGTAGAAGTGGCTGTAGCGACCCTTGTAACTGAAGCAATAATAATAAACTTCGTGCTTGTTGTTTTGTGCCAACAGCTTGACAGCCCTGTTAACCGGATAACCACTTTGGGCTTCATTGAACAACTGCAAATAGTCAAAATTTATGCTCAAAATTTCCATACCACGTAACTGGTCTTACTTCAGATAATTGTTCGAAGGTTGAATTATCAATTTTTTTGTCCTTGAAGTAGAAGGATTTCAACCCCTTGCTAATAATTTTCGATTTATCGTTGTCTCTTATGTAAAGGAAAAACAGCGGTGCGTACTTCTCCCAATCGTCATTTAAAAGTTGCAATCTCTCTGGAGTTTGCAATAAACCTAAAAAAACCAAGTTGATTAAGACGAGGTAAGATGAAAAGAAGACGTACCAATAGCTTTGAATCCAAACTCTTTTTCCGTTATACCAGACATTATGGGTACGTCTTGGTACTTCTTCTCTCTTATGAGTTTAACGGGGTGATCGGTTAAGAAGCGTTCTTGGCCGAAATCAGGTTCGATTACCGGTTTCCAAAGTAGTACCGGTTCGTTAGCAATCTCCTGAAGTTAATGATACTTGAAAAACCGGATTTATACATTGCTGATTGGCTTACGAAAACTTTTGGAAGGGAATTGCCCAATTCGTCCGCCGTTTTTGTTTTGAGGCACTTAATGATTTCATTGGAGTTGGTGGTGGGGCATCCGACTGCTTTGGCTTGCCGTTTGACTACCTCCAATTGACTTTTACCCAAGGGGAAATGACCTAAGGCGGAGGAGCTGCCGATGATGGCCTTGTGGAACAGGCCCTTGGACATTGGGGAGACTAAATGGAGAGTTACACTCATAGCACCGGCGCTGTAGCCGAAGATCGTTACGTTGTCCGGATCGCCGCCGAAGGCTTCGATGTTTTCCTTAACCCATTTCAACAACATTACTTGGTCTTTGAGACCGTTGTTACCTGGAGCTTCCTTATCGCCGGTGCTCAAAAAACCTTAAAAGCCAATGTGAACTTTGGAGGAATTAAAAGCTGGTACTAACCTAGTACTCCCAGTCGGTAATTGAAGGTGACCAAGACGATGTCTTGATCCATGAGGTAATGTGGTCCGGCCCAATTGCTTCTGGTTGTAGCGCTGTAGAAGCCACCAGCGTGTAGTACTACGATTACAGGTCGCTTTATTTTTTCATTGTGTGTTGGTAGTTTTGTGCTGTACACGTTGACGAAGAGACAGTCTTCAGCTGAAGGATCTCTGGTGGGTTGAGGGCAAACTGGACCATCCTCAGTGGCGTTATAAATACCCCCATGTTTTTTAACGGGCACTGGGGGCTATAGTCAGGTGGTACTTGTGAAAAAACGACGAGGATAAAGAGATATTTACCTTGAATCTGAGTTCGTTGATCGGTGGTTCCACATATCTAATACCACGGAAAGCGTTGATTTGTTTACCCAAAACGGTGGTGAGGATGCTACCCTCGAACTGACCGATGGGGGCGGATACTTTGGGGCGCTCCTCGGCGGCTACACCGAAAGCGAGTACGACCAAGCAGATGAGTCTCGAAGCCGGCGTCATATCGAAAACGGTCGAGACAGTGAACCGAATCGTCGCGACAATTTCGCTTTTATATAGGTATTGGATTATTCAAATCACCAAGGTTAGCCGTATTCTTAGAATTGATGTGCTACTCGTTTATTTAGTTTTATTATAAACAGGTGAGTCGGGAATTACCCAGGAGTCATAAATATGTTAATTGATGGTATGTAAAGGGTAAACGAGTAACGACTAATATGCCGTCTGTTATTCTTTTCACGTTTTGTTGAGGATTAAACGTTTCTGGTCGTCTACAGGATTTTGGTTGGATTAAGTTTTGTTTTGAGATCGGAATATTAAATTTCAGTAGGGAAGTAGGTGACACAGGTTCTTATATTGCAGTCGTATTATTTGGATTATGGATACATATATATAATATCAATTTGAATATCGGTTGATCTAATCTGAATTCGAAAAATTGTTATCAACCAGAAGTTTCTTTGGAGTATATCTCCTAGGTATAAGGGATAGAAATTCTACCTTCCTCGAGAGATTAAACAAAAAGAAAAAAATATATGTATATATGTATATCAAATTTTCTTATTATATATAAATATATCTCCCTTATAGCAGATATACTCCAAAGAAACTTCTGGTTGAAATTCCTAGTAATAATTTTTCGAATTCATATATATATATATCCATATTTGAGATCAGATTATTAAATTTTAGGGAGAATTTATTCGGTTGTTCCACTTGAAAACACTTGACTGGGTTCTTAGATAAAAGTAATGAAATTTATTTTATGAAATAATTCATTTTAACAATGGTTTCGACATACTTGACCTGTTTTCATCTAAGAACAATCGTTGTATGAGATAAAAGTCAAGACTTGATTTACTTCAGTTTTTTTATTTATCTCGTTTTACAAGTATGAAATATGAAACATAAATTGACAGATTACCTAAAATAATAGTCCAACGTGAAAAGCTGCCGCCAAATTTCATACCAACTATCATATAATCCCTTTTTCATAATAAACTTTTCACCGGCGTCCAAATATTGCTTCGTCTTATTATCAAAGGGTGTCCATAAATCACGCGACGAATCATGGAATGGTTTTCTAAAAAAAACTCAAACTTTAGTTGCAGTTTAACAAGAACGCTCATCCCACCCAGTTCCCGCAAAATTGGCCCAAACCGACGTCCACTTCTCCACCATTTTGGTCTCCGGATCCGTTTTATTGAATCTCGGAAACAAAATCGATATGTAAAAAAGATAAATCAGTTCATCGTGGTGGACGACGCCTGAAATCAATATCGAAATTAATTTTCCGATTTTCAATTTTCACGACGATTACCCCAAGGCGTGCCATTCGTTCCAAGTAAATCGTAATGACTGTATCTACCGGGAAACGTGAACTCGTAGTAATATACAGGGTGCGTGTTTTTCGCGGAAAACAATTCCGCCGCGCGGTTAACACCGAAACCGATCACGCTGTCCGCGTAAAGTTGCTCGAGTTGTTTTTGGGTCGTTTTGCTTACAGGGCGGTTATCGAAATAGCCTTTTTTCAAACCTTTACTGACGCTTTTTGAGAAATTCGTGTTTTGCTCGTAAACACCAATCATCGGAGCGTACACGTCCCATTGTTTATTTAATTTTTCGGTCAACTCCGGGCTTTCAATCACATTTATAGCTTTATACCCGAATTCCTTGGTTGTAATTCCAGTAAGTATGGGCATTTTCTGGAATTTTCCCTGTAGAACACTTTTAGCTGGGTGCTCAACCAGGAAACGCTCTTGACCGAAATCTTCTTCGATCACAGGACTCCAAAGTATGATTGGATCATGATTGAAATCCTAAAATGCAACTGTTTGTTAGATGGAAAGTTCGCAGAGGTTATGTACCCAGAAATTGGGTAAGGAGTCGGCAAAATCTTTCGCTGTGCGGTTTTTGAAACAATCCAGTATGTCCCTGGGGCGCTGGTGGTTTTTGCAACCGAAAATTTTCGCTTGTTTCCGAGCTAAATCGATTTGATTCTTTGGTACTGGCCAGTTGCCCAACGATGAGCCGCTGCCCATAATCGCCCTATGGAATAAACCGGTGGACATGGGAGAGACTAAGTGACAGGAGACGCTAGCCGCGCCTGCGCTGTAACCTGTCAGCGTCACCAATTCGGGGTTGCCTCCGAATGATTCGATGTTCGCCTTAATCCATTTTAATGCCATGACTTGATCTTTAAGGCCGTTGTTACCGGGCGCTTCGGGCGTTCCTAAACTGAGAAAACCTGAGAACGATTTGGTACCAATGTTTAAAAATATAGGTACCAAGTGTTGCCAATCTGTAGTTGATTGTGACTAGAACGATATCTTGGTCTAGGAGGTAGTCGGGGCCTTCGAGGTCGCTTCTACCACTTCCGCTGTAGTAGCCACCAGCGTGCAAATATATTATAACAGGTTTCAAATTTGTTTTGACGTTTATACTTCTTGTGTACACGTTTAAGAGTAGACAGTCTTCAGATATTGGGTCGGAAGTTGGTTGTGGACACACAGGTCCATCTTGGGTGGCGTTGTAGACTCCTTTATGCGGTTGCACTGGGACTGGAGGCTGAAATTTGTTTGACAACTTCGATCAAGCTTAGAGATTTGAAACTCACCTTAAATCTTTCGGCTTTTGCATATCGTATACCACGAAAGCCGTAAATAGTTTTTCCTAAACGAGAAACTAAAGGGGATCCTTCGTAAATACCAAGAGAGGTGATAACTAATATCTCCCCAGATATTAATGGGGTGTTAAGAAGGAAAGCTAAGAGCAGTGAACGCATGTCGAAGCGACGGCTAATTGCATGAGTAACGTTAATAACCTTCAGTGTTTATGCGACTTATTATCAAGCAGTATTTCAACAATCGGGGAAACCCATTGAAAGATAAGAACATTCATGTAATGATAAAATATTTTATTATACGCAACTATAAACAATAACACTTCGACGCTCGACCAATTTTAGGAATCATCCGAATGAAATGAATCAAACTGGAATTTCCCAAAAATAATTTTATTTAAATGACACTTTGCGTAGTTTTACTTACAGACATAATCGGATCAATAACTTTCTCTGTTTTATCTTTCATTTCCAAACTGAAATTATAATTAAATTATTATCAAAATCTATTAAATACGATGTTGTTTTTACTTTTTAAACGAAGCTACGACATCCTCATCAATTTCATCGCTTTGTTTGTACTGAAAAACCGTTTCCGAACTAAAATGAATACTTTCCATATCGTCCCCCATTGAATAACGTCGAAAAGTATTCAATACTTCTCCTCCAAACACAGATGATTGACTATTAATAAAAACTTCATTTGTTTTTCTACTTCGACACCTGCAACAACGTGTTCCGTTCCGATTTAATAGAGAGATATTGCAAGAGACATTAAAAATTGTTTACATTAACACTGTCTACATTAATTATGTTGGCACTTGCAACATTGACATTAAAGAAAAGAGTTGATTTGGACTACTCCGCTCAGCTTGGTTTAATTTGCTGTCATAGACAAATGGGATATTTAGTTGTTCTATGGCCTAACTGTCAACATTAATAATGTTGACACATGCAATATCTTTTCAATTATTTTAATAACTTACCATGTACAAACAAGCAAAACTATTGGTAATAAAATAATAACAACACCAGACGACGTGAGAAATAAAGTCCCTAAAATTAATTATAACATTAGGTTAGCGATTTTACCTAAACGCATATTACAGAAAAACGGTGCGTTCGGATCCATATCTAACAACTGAATGCTCATCCAAAAATGTGTGACACATGGGTCACTTTTTTCATTGTTATTGTTTGAATCAGATAAGACCACATTTTAATTGATTTATTTCGTGAAAACAACAAGTCAAACTTTTTTAACAATCTGTACAACGTCTTCATCATTAAGAACATGCTCCAAACCAACTTTTTGGGGCTGATGTTTAACTGAGGATCCCCACACAAGCGCGCTGCAAAAATAAATTATTATTCGCCGTTTGAGCAAATCCGAAATTGTATTACTATTTGAATTCTTTAGCAATCGATCGATGCAACTTGTTGCAAAAGTCTTCCACCGAAGTGTAGTCCGAGTGTAAAACAATCGGCGAGTTGTAATCCGGAAGCTGTCCTTTGGGTTTTGTGTAACTGTTAAAAATCAAAATATAATCGCGACTATTGAGTAGACGAAAACGTACATTCGAACAAGTTTGAGGTATTCCCACATTTTCTCCAACAAATCGTCGAAATTCCACCGATGGTGCGCAGAAATCGGTACACAATGAGGTATTTTATAAATAACATCGAGTTCTTCGATACTAATTTGATCTGAAAGCAATTAACTTATTTAAACGTTTTGAACACGTTATGTAAGTACCGATTTTATTTAGTAAGTAGATACACGGTACGTAAATCCTGTTTCCCTCGATCACATCAATCAAATCGTCACTGGTGGCGTCGTATTTTAAAGTGACGTCGGCGTTATGGATTTTGTATTCCGATAAAATCGATTTCACTGTATCGAGATCCAATTCAGATTGAGAAACCTAAAGTTTCAATGTTTACAATGTTACTTAAAATAAGCGTTTCGACGTACCATACAATTGAGATTCACGCCACCCTTATCTTTCTTTTTAAAATATATATTGGGTGGTTGTTTGTTTAGTCGCAACCCGAAACCTTCGAGTTCGTGCTCGATCAATTTTTTATGCACCAACGGTTTCAAGACGTCCAGTACCAGGAAAATCAAGCTGCAGGTCCGCGCCACGGCGATGACCTGACGACCTCGACCTTTACCATCTTTAGCACCTTCGATGATTCCAGGCAAGTCCAACAACTGGCAAAGTGTTACGATTTAATCGGACAAATTTAGTCACCGTACCTGGATTTTAGCTCCTTTGTATTTGATGCAACCGGGGACCGTGGTTAGGGTTGTGAATTCGTACGCGGCGACCTCTGAGTACACACCGGCCAGGTTACTCAGCAGAGTGGATTTGCCGACCGATGGGAAACCTACGAAACCGACGCGCGCGTCCCCCGTTTTGGCGACGTCGAAACCTTCGCCGGTACCACCGCCGCCTCCTTTCGGCGTGATCAGTTCGCGCCTCAGCTTGGCCAGGCGAGCCTTGAGCAGCCCCAAGTGCCCGGCGGTGGCTTTATTTTTTTGAGTGCGGGCCATCTGTAATTAAGTTTGCGATCGGGTTAAGGTTGCGAGGCCGCTTAAACGTTACCTCGGCTTCGATTGCGGCGATTTTCTCTAATATTGTACTCATGATGGACGAGAAAAAAGGATTTTCCGAAATATAGCAAGTAGGTTAGGTCGATAACCTCAAATTCAGAAACCTTTTGAGCTACGACCACTAAACTTGACGTTACTAAACCCCCAACATTGCACAAAACTGTGATGCTGCCATCTATTATATAAACATGTGTTTTAAGAACTATTATATACAATTTATATACAATTAGCTTTGCCATCTATTGGTTACAACTCAAAATACAAAATTGCTGTCAATGATCTTAGTTTGGTAGTTCCAATACACCAAACGTCCACCGTCCTTGATTAAAGAAAACATGTCAACATGACGTTCAGTCGTTAACCAAACGAAAACCGAATAAAAAATCCAGTTAAAATTATGAAATAGTTTGTCACGGAAAGTCGGGCGATGTATTTTGACGAGACAGGGGTGAGTGTAGCACGTCGAAAATACGGCCGCGTCTTAATTCGCCGTTTTTCAAGTTGGCCATGGTTGCGTCTCCGGAGGCTCCGACGCTGGTCGGGGCCGATGTCGATTTTATGCAGACCCAATGCGTGTTCGCCGACGGCTGTCACCGGTTCGGCGTGTCCGCGATTGCGTTCGACAAACAAGAAGAACTGATTTGGATGGGTAACGAAGGGGTTAGTATGGTTGGTAGTTGGTTACGTTTCTAATTTTCTGCCACGAAGGGTCACGTTACGTCGTACTACACGGGCGCCATGCAAAAATACACCTCGTTTCAAGTACATCAAACGCAGGAGCTGAGGCAGATCGTCACCTTGGACGAGGGTATTTTGGCTTTGACTTCGGGTGCTTTGAGGCTTCAAATGAGGAGGGGAATTCCGTTGCACACGTTCACGTAATTCGGTCAGTCTGAATTGTTTCGAGGTTTAATGTTTACTTCATAGTGGGACGCATATGAACGAAATGCAATGTATGCTACACGTGTTTCCGAACCGTTTGCTGGTCGGTGGGCATCTGAATCAAATGATCGATTTGAATCTGGAAATCGGTCGAGATATGGGGGTTATCGATGTGGGGGAGAACGGTTGCGTTATGATGAGGCCCCATTCGAGATTCGTCTGTTGCGGTAATCCGTTGGGTAGGATCGATCTCAGGGATCCGGTTTCGTTGAAAGTGGAAAATAGTTTGGATACGCACACGGGGAGCCTGAGCGACTTTGACGTACAAGGGAATCTATTGGTGACGTGCGGCTTCGGTACCAGGCGAGTTGGTGATTGTTTATCGAATTGTTTTGGGGAACTCGTGCTTTCAGGCATGGTAATTTAACGGTCGATCGGTTTTTGAAAGTTTACGATCTGAGGATGATGCGGGCCGTTTCGCCCATATCGGTGGTTATGGATCCTTTGTATTTGCGCTTTCTGCCTACGACGTCAAAGTTAGTTGTAGTGTCGACGCTTGGCGAAATACAAATTTGCGAATCGATTTCGTTGGCCGAGCCGAAGCTTTGTCTGCTACACGTGGACCCCCCAGGTAAGATACTTTTTATTTATTAATAATACAATTTATATTTAAATATCTGAGTTTTCGTTTCTTTTCATTTTGGCTTCGCTAATCAACTCGTCCAATTCGTCGCTGCGTCTGATCGCCTCTTTCAATTTCTCTTCATTGGTCTCAATCATTCTCGTTTTTTCCCTTATTTCCTCGATTAAAGCGGCTTGTTTTTCCTCCAAATCCTGAATATTCGCTTCCGGGTCCTTCAGCCCTTCCTTCAATATTTTGCTATTTTCCTCCAATTGTTGATTTTCACGTTCAAGCATTCGTATTGCGTACTTGATGTCTTGGTTTCGCTTCAACAAGGCGATGGAAAGCTCGTCGGTTTCCCTCAACTTGATTTTTAAGTCATCGATCGATGGACATAGACTTTCGCACGTTTTCTTGCTTTCACTTAGTTCGGACGTTATTATCGCTTTTTCCTTTTCCGCAGTTTGAATTTCCTCGTCGAGTTCTTGGAGGACTTTTTGTTTTAATACATTCTCACTTTGCATGATGTTTAATTCGTTCGAAATGTCATTTGACGACTCGTGATGAAATTCGTTAATTTCGCAGAAAGTTTTCGTTACGAATAAACACTTTTGTAATTCGAGTATGCGTTCATTTAGTTTTGCATTAAAACTATTTTGTTGTTCCATTTGGTTTTGTAACTCGACAAGTATTTTCTCTGCTTCATTTACTTCATTCGTTTCTTTGTTAATTTCTTCCTCTAACGATAACAAATATGTGTCGTCATTATGCTTGCCATCATCCAACAATTGCTCGAGTTCAACTGACGTTTCAGCATATATTTTGTCCATTTCGCTTAAGCTTTCGTTCGATTGCTCGACAGCTGCCTCCGTATCTGCGCACTCCTGCGTCAACGACTTTAATTCCTTTTTGGCCGACGAAATACGTTCGTCCAGTACTTGAATCTCGTTGTCCAACTCGAACGTTTCTCCGTCCGAAACGGTTTCTACATTTGCGGCTATTTCCTCATCCAGGGCATCGTTGATCGTTTTCAGTTTAACTAATGTCATGTTGGACGCGTTCACAAATTTCTCCATATGATGTTCTTCGTCTTTAATATGCAGCCCGATTTCCTCTAAACGTCGATGGACGTCTAATTGCGTTTCGATTTGGTGTTTCATGTGTTCGATTAACGTCGCGTTCGTGAACGACAAAGCGGGATTCGATGGTAATTCATTGTTAATTCGTCGTATTTCGGTTCGAGTCTTTTGCAACTCTTCAATTTCGTTACGTAATTTGATTTTCATTTCGTCGTTGCTTTGTACAATTTGAAACAATTGGTGCTCTAAATCATTCGTATTATGAACGTTCGATTCAGCCATTTTGTTAAATGATAATGTTGAAACGAAACATAGAATGCACATAGCGAACCGATGTCAACCATAGATTATTGTTAGATGTATAAGAGTATGAAAATGTTCATATGTGTGCACAGCGCCACGCAACGGGCGCTCTTCCATTTCACTACTTAATTTGATTTTCATTTCATCATTGCTTTGTATAAATTGAAGCAATTGGTGCTCTAAATCATGCGCATAATGATCGTTCGATTCAGCCATTTTGTTAAATAATAATGTTGAAACGAAACATAGAATGCACATAGCGAACCGATGTCAACCATAGATTGTGCGCTCCATTTCACTACTCAATTTGATTTTTATTTCATCGGTGCTTTGTATAATTTGAAGCAATTGGTCCTCTAAATGGTGCTCTAAATCATTCGCATAATGATCGTTCGATTCAGCCATTTTATTAAATGATAACGTTGAATTCACGAAACATAGAATGCACATAGCTTCATATAGCGAACCGATGTCAACCATGGATTGTTCTTAGATGTGTGAAAGTATGAAAATGTTCATATGTGTGCACAGCGCCACGCAACGGACGCTCTTCCATTTCACTACTTAATTTGATTTTTATTTCATCGTTGCTTTCTATAATTTGAAGCAATTGGTGCTCTAAATCATTCGTATAATGATCGTTCGATTCAGCCATTTTGTTAAATGATAATGTTGAAACGAAACATAGAATGCACATAGCGAACCAGTGTCAACCATAGATTATTCTTAGATGTATAAAAGTAAGAAAATGTTCATATGTGTGCATAGCGCCACGCAACGGACGCTCTTCCATTTCACTACTCAATTTGATTTTCATTTCATCGTTGTTTTGTATAATTTGAAGCAATTGGTGCTCTAAATCATGCGCATAATGATCGGTCGATTCAGCCATTTTGTTCAATGATAATGTTGAAACGAAACATAGAATGCACATAGCGAACCGGTGTCAACCATAGATTATTCTTAGATGTATAAAAGTATGAAAATGTTCATATGTGTGCACAGCGCCACGCAACGGACGCTCTTCCATTTCACTACTTAATTTGATTTTCATTTCATCGTTGCTTTGTATAATTTGAAGCAATTGGTGCTCTAAATCATGCGCATAATGATCGGTCGATTCAGCCATTTTGTTCAATGATAATGTTGAAACGAAACATAGAATGCACATAGCGAACCGGTGTCAACCATAGATTACTCTTAGATGTATAAAAGTATGAAAATGTTCATATGTGTGCACAGCGCCACGCAACGGACGCTCTTCCATTTCACTACTTAATTTGATTTTCATTTCATCGTTACTTTGTCACTTTGAAGCAATTGGTGCTCTTAATCATTCGCATAATGATCGTTCGATTCGGCCATTTTATTAAATGATAATGTCGAATTCACGAAACATAGAATGCACATAGCTTCATATAGCGAACCGATGTCAACCATAGATTGTTCTTAGATGTATGAAAGTATGAAAATGTTCATATGTGTGCACAGCGCCACGCAACGGACGCTCTTCCATTTCACTACTTAATTTGATTTTTATTTCATCGTTGCTTTGTATAGTTTGAAGCAATTGCTGCTCTAAATCATTCGCGTAATGATCGTTCGCTTCAGCCATTTTGTTAAATGAATTCACAAAACATAGAATACATATAGCGAACCGATGTCAACCATAGATTATTCTTAGAAGTATAAAAGTATGAAAATGTTAATATGTACACACAGCGCCACGCAACGGGCGCTTATTTTGTATACAGGCTGTTTCAGCATGTCCCTCATTCGCAGGTGGTATGTGTCTGACGTTCGACACAGCATCCACTGGACAGGCAATGACTTTCGGTGACTCGCTGGGCCAGATTCACTTGTTGGCATCGAATCCCGATCCGATGTTCAACACGTTTTCCAGAGGAACGGAACACGCGGATCACGTGTTGCAAGTGTCCAGTTTTGGGATTGACGATTACAGCGTGCCACTGGCATCGGTGCCCATGCCCGTGGTTGGCCCGGATGTGGTACTGTCGTCGCATTGGCCCCCGTCTCTGACGCAAAGAGTTTATCGGTAATTCCTCATTGGCCAATGAAAATGTTGTTGAACAACAAAAATGTTGTTTGAACAAAATAAATTCGATTTCAGGAAAGCTCCGGAGCTGGATCCTGAGATACTGAGGACGATGCGAATGCAGGGACCGATCGGTTACGCACCAAATCCCCGAACGACCAGGCGAAACCAAGTGAGACCCGATAAGTTACCTATAGTTCGATTCTCTCTATGACCTTAAACTTTTTCGACGATTCAAAAAGGGAAACTTGTGATATTTAGGCGTTAAAATAAATCGTTTTTGGAAAACCGTCTATCGGATTTTTCATTTACAACACATTCCCTGTCGTCATTTATTTTTCTGTTCGATTACTTTCTGTTTGCATGTTCTTCTCGCTGCTTTCTCGAACTGACTAATTTTGTGAGATTATTTTCGAGGTGATTTACAATGTTGGGAAAAACGGTTATCCGAACGGTTATGGAAACAAATCGCCCGACAAATCGAGACATTCCGATGACAATTCGAACTTTGTGGCCATACCGAAACGTTACAGAAAATTGGACGTGAAATACAACAAATTGGGCACGGACGAGTTTCAATTCGACCAATACAACAAGACCGCGTTCGCCGGTCTGGAGTCCACATTGCCGAACGCCTACTGCAACGGAATGCTTCAGGTGAGTTTTTATATATGTATATATATATATTTTCTCTTTTAATTATATATTTATGTGTTATATATTTAGCTCTTAGGTGGTCGACCAGTTTTATACACAATAAAACACTTTTTAATAACAGAATTTGTCTCCATATTTGGCAAGAAATCCTTGCATGATCATGAGATAATGACAATAGAACAAGTGAATAGCATAAATATTTGTATGTGAACCAGATATAATATAATATAATAGTATAAAAAATTTTTAGTTGAACATTTTGTGTGGCTATATATATATATATTGAATTCGAAAAATTATCATCAGGAATTTCAACCAGAAGTTTCTTTTTGAGTATATCTCCTATAAGGGATAGAAATTCTACCTTCCTCGAGAGATTAACAAAAAAAATATATATATATATATAAAATCGTTACAGGTGTTATATTTTTCCGAGCCACTCCGCGCCGCTCTTCGTTCCCACGTTTGCGACAAGGAGTTCTGCCTATCGTGCGAGCTGGGCTTCCTGTTCTACATGCTGTCTCTGTCCTCCACGGTGCCGTGTCAGCCGGGCAACTTCCTGCGCGCCTTCCGGACCGTGCCCGAAGCGTCCGCACTCAGCTTGATACTCAGCGACCTGCACGCCGAGGCCAAGAGCAAAGTCGACCTGTGCGCCCTCATCCAAAGTTGGAACCGCTTCATCTTGCACCAAATGCACGTGGAACTGATCGAAACCAAGAAGCGGCGCGAGGAGCGAAAAGCCTCCCGCAAACCGTTCGTTTACAAAGAAACCGACTTCCCGAAAATCTCCAACGAACGTAAGAAATCGATGGAGGTGAAGATCGACGAGGAGAAACGCGAGGAGGAATCCGAAATCAGCAATCTCTTCGGCACCAAACTGTTGCAGATCAATCGTTGTTTGAAATGCTCGAACGTGATGCGTAAGGAATCGATCTCGTTGGCCTGCAACTTGAACTACCCGACCAACGAGCCGGAGCGGGAGGAGTGGAGCTTTTGCGACATCCTCACCAGATCGCTGTGCCCGCAACAGACCACGCCCGCCTGGTGCGACACGTGCGGAAAGTTCACGCCCACGTCGCAAAAACGCATCTTGCAGTCGCTGCCGAAGCTGCTCTCGATCAACACCTGTCTGCAGACGGCGCAGCACAAGCAATTCTGGCAGACGCAGATGGACAAGGTGGTGGCGAAGGCGAACGACAACGCCAAACTGACGGCGGCTACGACGATGACGGCCAGCCCGGCGGGCATCAGCATGAAACCGTGCCGATACGGCGACAGCTGTTCCAGATTGGGGTGCAGATTCAGGCACAGCTTCGACAACGCACCGCCGCCGGTACCTTCGACCAACCCTTACTGCAGCAACAATTGGCTGCCGCTGTCGATTCGGATGAGTCTCAAGGACGACGTGCTAGCCATCGTTAAAAACGACGAGCAAAAACCCGACGACAAGGACGTGGCCGAAGATGGAACGCTGACGACGAATTACGAATTGACGGCGGTCGTTTGTTTCGTGAAGGAGGGCAGCGGCGGTTTGGATAAAAACAATCTCGTCGCCTTGATCAAAGTGCCGGACTCGTACATCCGGAAAAACGCGGACGTCGCAACGAACAAATGGCACTTGTTCAACGATTTCAGCATTTGCCAGGTCAACCCGCAGGAGGCCGTTTGGTTCAGTTTGGACTGGAAGACGCCGTGCGTCCTCTATTACTCGTCGCCCGAAGTGACGCAGGCGAAAACCGAGATCCATTCGTCGCTGAGCAGGGTGAGGGTGTTGTATTATGCGAATAAAATCGAATGCGCTATTCGATTTCTAGGAAGTTTTCACCGAAGACGTTTGTTTGGCACGAAACGGCGGCACGGCCGGTATCACCTTCACTCCATTAGCCGACGATGAGCTGTTGCAAAGCGGCGATTTGGTGGCGATGGACGCCGAATTCGTCACTTTGAACCAAGAGGAGTCGGAATTGAGGAGCGATGGTAGATTTTCGACCGTCAAACCGTCGCAAATGTCCGTCGCGAGGATCACTTGTATAAGAGGGTACACTTCTACGCAAGTATATTACGTTTAATTCGATATCTTGTTTGTTTTTGTAGGAGCGGTCCACTCGAAGGGACTCCGTTCATCGACGATTACATCTCGACGCAAGAGCAAGTCGTCGATTATCTAACTAAGTTCTCCGGCATAAAACCCGGCGACTTGGATGCGAATTTCAGTTCGAAACATTTGACGACTTTGAAGTCGACTTACGTGAAATTGCGGTATTTGCAAGACACCGGCGTGGTGTTCGTGGGTCACGGTTTGAAAAACGATTTTCGAGTGATAAATTTGGTTGTGCCTCAAGAACAAGTGGTGGACACGGTGTTGCTGTTTCATCTGCAACACCACCGGATGGTTTCTTTGAGGTTTCTGGCGTGGCATTTTTTGGGCATCAACATCCAATCGGAAACGCACGATTCGGTGGAAGATGCCAGGGCGGCCTTGCAACTTTACAAGAAGTACAAATCATTAGAGGCGCAAAATAAAGTCGGCGAGGCTTTGGCGGAATTGTACGAAAGGGGGAAACTTTTAAATTGGAAAGTACCGTCGGACTGAATGTTTATTGTTCGTTTTTAATCGGTGTTTTTTGTCAAATTTTTTTTGGAATGTGAGGGTTATTGTGCATTTAACGACGCGCCGTATACAAAATTGTTTTCGCAAATATTTTTACATACGTCAATAAAGTTACATATGTTTTTACACTTTTCTTTTTTTTCATCATTTGAATACGCTAAAAAGTGGACTTTGCGGACATTATTTTACAAAACTATGTTAAAATAATACGTCTTCATTCTAAACATCATCGAAACTGCATCCTAAAGTCGGGTAGCCGATTTCGGCGGCGTAAGTCAACCTGAGCTTTGAGCATGCGCGACGTGGAACCCTTTCGACCAAGTTATTCGATACCAAACTTACGCTCTTGCGGTGCAATGAAACTGACTCATCCTAGGGTTCCAATTTACAGCAAACAGCATTAAACGGTGCAAACGGACATCATAGTAGTTCACATGTCTTATTTTTGATGGCAGATGCATTGGAAATAAACGAGCCTCCAGTTCGACGAAAGTTCATTCGGGACTCCAATTTTTGTATTAGGAAAATAGAAGTCAGAAGAGTATGTCATACAAAATCTTTGATCAAATTTCCTTGCAATCATGCGAAAATTCAATCGAATTACTAGGAAAATAGAAGTCAAAAGAGTGCGTTGTCCGTTATTGCGAGGTTATAATACGACTTAGAAGCTACTACTAATCTGGGTTTAGAGAAAAACGTAGATTTTAGTATTTTGAAGCTTTTCGAAGGAAGTTTTTGGACATTATAGAAGAATATTCAACTTATTCCCTGTAGGTGATACGATGAATATTAACTTGAAAGTCGTATTATTACTTAACTCAAAGCAAATAATTTTTAGGGCGTTTAAGAAATAACACAAATAAAAAGACCGTTAAAATGAGTGAAAAAAGCTTTATTTCTTTATTATTTCAATGAATACAAAAAAAATCTTCATTCGATCACTGTTGGCACCACTCAGTCCTATAAACTCTCCCCCTTCCCCGGCTGCGCCGTGGGGTATGCGCTGAGGCGCCCCAATGACGTCAGCCTGAAGTGCGCAGCGGCATAATGTTATAAGCGTATTGTGTTTTGCAATCGTCTTTCATTTGTTCCAAATGCTGTTTTATCGGAGCAAATAAGGTAGCTTGAAGTTCTTCGATAGTTTGAGGACAAAAAATTTCCTCCAAGTGCGGTTTTAAGAAGTTTCCGTTCGTTAAAAGTTCCGTTAACAATCTACAAAATAACGCTTTAGTGCACCATTTTGTTCTAACCAACCACCAAAACAATCTCGAATCAGTCAACGCTTGCGCTTTGGGATTTTAGGGGCCTTAAAATCGTACTGCGCGGGCGCATCAGTCAAACGCTTGCGCTTAATTTGAAAGTAGTTTTGTTGCTTACCTCAAAGCAAATAATTTTGAGGGCGTTCAAGAAATAACACAAATAACAAAGAAAAAAAACTTTATTTCTTTATTATTTCAATGAATAAAAAAAAATCTTCATTCGATCACTGTTGGCACCACTGAATCCTATAAACTTTCCCCCTCCCCCGGCTGAGCCATGGCGGTATGCGCTGAAACGCCCCAATGACGTCAGCCTGAAATGCGCATCGGCATAATGTTATAAGCGTACTGTGTTTCGCAATCGTTTTTCATTTGTTCCAAATGCTGTTTTATCGGAGCAAATAAGGTACCTTGAAGTTCTTCGATAGTGTGAGGACAAAAAATTTCCTCAAAGTGCGGCTTTAAGAAGTTTTCGTTCGTTAAAAGTTCCGTTAACAATCTACAAAATAACGCTTTAGTGCACCATTTTGTTCTAACCAACCACCAAAACAATCTCGAATCAGTCAACGCTTGCGCTTTGGGATTTTAGGGGCCTTAAAATCGTACTGCGCGGGCGCATCAGTCAAACGCTTGCGCTTAATTTGAAAGTAGTTTTGTTGCTTATCTCAAAGCAAATAATTTTGAGGGCGTTCAAGAAATAACACAAATAACAAAGAAAAAAACTTTATTTCTTTATTATTTCAATGAATAAAAAAAAATCTTCATTCGATTACTGTTGGCACTATATCCTATAAACTCTCTCCCTTCCCCGGCGGCGCCGTGACAGTATGCGCTGCAGCGCATCAATGACGTCAGCCTGAAGTGCGCATCGGCATAATGTTATAAGCGTTTCGTCAATTCAAAATTTAAATATTATTGAAAATAACAATCCAGAAAGCTTGTATTGCGATTTTCAGAAAAAAATCAAGTAGCAGCTGACACTATTTCGTACTTCATTTGAATCTAAAACAAATGACTCTCATTCGCGTCAAGTAACATGTCTGAAGATAACGCGCAAGAAAGTACTGCCAAAAATTGTCCCCTTTTGATAAAGATTGAGAGGGTAACGAAAGCGGAAGACGTGGAGGAGACCTGCACGGACACGTGTAGAGGAAGGTGCGCGCGAAGAAATGTCCGTCCGTCAGCAAACGAAGAAGAGACTTTGGACAAAGGTGAAGAAACGGATGACACAATACAGGATGTCATCGATAAGGGTAAGATTGAACCAAAAATAAAACCCGAATTACAAATTACCTCTTCAGTCGACGTGGAGGAAGCTCAACCGACGAGTAAGGGAAGTTTTATGCGAATTAAGAGTAGAACCTTGCCTCGAAGCAGCGGCACGCTTAAGCCTCTTAGAAGCCTGATGAAGATAGCTGGGAACCTGGCGACTTCCTTATCGTCCACACTTCTAACGTCCGAAAGCCCCAGACAACTGACCAAGGAGAAAAGTTCAAGCACCGACGTCGCGTACGATTCAGCTCACTCCTCCCCGACTTTGGCGAACGTCGCATCGCTATCAGACGAAGTATCTCCAATCGATATCAAAGATATCGACGGGTTCGAAGCTGCCGACAGCAGCTCGGACAGAGCGTCCACACCTACCCCAACTCCAACCCCGGAAATCCGCGAACCGACCAACTGCTTCTTCGAAGTCCTCATCATCGAGAGGCACGGCAACATGTGCGCCGAGTCGAAGGCACGCAAAATTAAAGTGTTGCACCGACAAACGAAACGGATCTGCGAAAACGGCGGAGTTTACGACGAGACATTCGTGCCGGACATGCTGCCCGATCTGGACACGTATTTGGAGAGTTTGGATTCGTGCAAAAGCATCGGCGACGGCGATATGCCCGACTTCAAGTCGATGCCGGTTCGGCGGCAGCAATGCATCGAGGAGCAGAAGAAGATGACGTTGATGAAGAAGTTGTTTGGGAAGAAGAGCACCGGGCACTGAGTCAAATTTTCAATTATTTGTATTGCTTTTCGAATAAAAAATGATAAAAAAATTGTGTAATCGCTATTCTAAAAAGAATTAGGTATGTGGAAGTTTAACGAGATTCGTAGCACCTGCAGCCGGACGTTCGTTTTCGAGGCGGTTTCGGTTCTTCGAATTTGACTTCAGTTACTTCGATGTCTTTGATTGTAACTTCTTTTGGTGCAACTTCTTCGACTGGAGGTTCAGGTTTTCTGTCGTCGGCGGTTTTGCTTCGTCGCTCCGTTTCCATTTTTTTTATTTTAGTTATGGTTTTTAGTAGGTAATCAGGATAATATAAATGTTTGGCTTTGTACAATGGTTTTTTAAATAGTCCTTTACGGTGCATTTGTAAAATTTGTAAACCTATGGCCGTTGGGTCGTGCAATCTGCACTTGTCACCCAGGTAATGTCCTTGTCGGTGGCGATGATCCGGCGCGATGTGAACCGTGCGGCTTGATCGTTTGCTCAATTCGTCATAATTTATGAACGTTATTTCTTTTTCCGACTCGTACAGTGTAAGTGGTTGACTATCCTTGCTAGACACGGTTTCATCAGAAAACAGTTCTTCATTTTTACCTTTGAGTTTGATATCAACGTCCATGGTACGATAATTTTTTGATGTAGCCGTCGAGGTATCGAACGTGATTTCGAAAGCTCCATCGGATTGTTTCTTCTTATTTTTGGTACAAGGTTCTACAGTTATGACTAGGGTACCTCTGGGTGCACAACACGGATTTTTGTCCGAACTTTTTTTCATAGCGACTAAAGATTTTGACGAGTAGAGTGAAACGTCAACTTGATGCAAAAAATATATATTTTCAAATACAAAATCAGGTAATCATCGCCTTTTTTCCCCTGACGCGACAACCTAAAGCCAATTGTGTTTCGCAATCGTTTTTTATTTGCTCCAAATGCTGCTTTATCGGAGCAAATAAGGTACCTTGAAGTTCTTCGATGGTGTGAGGATAAAAAATTTCCTCCAAGTGCGGCTTTAGGAAATTTTCGTTCGTTAAAAGTTCCGTTAACAATCTAGAAAATAACGCTTTAGTGCACCATTTTGTTCTAACCAACCACCAGAACAATTTCGAATCAGTCGACGCTTGCGCTTTGGATGTTTGGGGGCCTTCAAATCGTACTGCGCGGGCGTATCAGTCAAACGCTTGCGTTTTGGGATTTGAGGGGCCTTAAAATCGTACTGCGCGGGCGCTTCAGTTAAACGCTTGCGCTTTGGGACTTTAGGGGCCTTAAAATCGTACTGCGCGGGCGCATCAGTCAAGCGCTTGCGCTTTGGGATTTTAGGGGCCTTCAAATCGTACTACGCGAGCGCATCAGTCAAACGCTTGCGCTTTGGGGTTTTGGGGTCATAATAACAAACTGCGCGCGCGTATCAGGTAGACGCTTGCGCCGAAATGGTTTGGTGGTCAGTTCAAACCTTCACAGTTAACGTACTCGTTAATAAAAGGTAATATAGTATCGATTTGCATTGGATTTGTATAATTATTAGCAACCTGCCACTGATTAAGCCACGTTTGCATTCTGCAAGGGCAAAATAATTAAAAATCAATCGAGTCGAAGCTCGATTTCTTACTGATCGCTATTGATGATATGTTTGTACTTCGTTCGTATTGTACAAAACCAGTTCATACCAACGAAAATTTGCCCCCCGGGGAAATTGGGTTCAATGAGCACTTTGCCACAGTTTTCGACTAAATACCCGTCGGGGAAGCCCAAACTTTCCCATATTGACCTAAAACACGATGTACTTGAATTGAAATAACTCAACGCTAAACGTACAGTCGTAAGCTGGGTAAAAAACCGCCGTTAATCCAAATTTTCAGACAATGACAAAGCGACGGTACGGCAGACGGTAGCGTTTCGCAAATTGTGGCGTAATGATCGTAGCGCGACCAACCGGTCAAAGCGAGTCCCCTGAAATTTAAAATCTTACTTCCGTGAAGCTCGAGTTGCCTTAACCACGCTTCGTGGTTACTGATGTGATGTTTGAGTAAAGGTACGATCTGACAACTGCTCGTGGCCCCTTTGAAAGCTGAGGCGATCCAAATATGTTCGAATACTTCGTTGTACTTATCCCAAAGTGGTGCGTTTAAACGAAAATCCTCCGCGTTGTTGTAGTGCCAAACCATTGGTTCGACCAGGGTTCCAAAGTCATAACCTTAAACCGTCTTTATTGAAGTGTTATTAAGTAATGTTAAGTGCATACTTTGTAAAGTTTTCAAGTCTATTTCCCGTAACATATCGTCCCATACAATTATTTTCAATTTGGGGTAGTTTTCTTTGATGTACCTCGCAACCTCCGAGACGTGGTCCAAGTAAAGGCCGGCTTTCCCATTGTGAGTTCGTTTGATGCAAGACAAGCACATGCCCATGTGCCAGATCTGAAAGCAATATTGAACTCTGGGTTTAAAGCTGCTACATGAATTACTTCATCCGCCCCTATGTGAATGTACTGTAAATCAGTATGGAACTCGATTATTTGCTTGACCATATTTCGAACTAACGACATCGTTTCGCTGTTGCTCGGGCACATGGAGCTCGGGTAGTTCTCCACCTCCCTCAGATTTCTCCATTGGTCGTGTTTTAATACGAATTCCATGTGACCGAACGTTTGTACTAAAGGTATGACCGTGAGTCCGGAGTCGGCGGCTGTAACATTAAATTGTAGTTAAGGTGCCGTGTGTTGGGTACTAACCGAATTCTAAGATTTGCTTTGCATCTACAGTCGAATAAGGTGAACCGGTTGCTTGGGCGCTGTTCGACAACCCACCGATTTGCGTGAGATCTTTGTTGTACGGAAAGGTGTCCTCCCATTCTATGAGAATCCCGGTGGCGCCGTAACTTTTGATGAACGGAAAAAACTAATTGGAACATTGCTGCGGTGTTAGTAATCGAATGTTGGTTACTTACTTTTTCGAAATACGCAGGTTTCGGTGGTGCACCTTTTAAATCGATGTGCACTAACCTGCAATTATAATGTCAGAGTGGTTTTTACTTAAACGCAGTTACAAACCGTTGTGTTGATAATGTTAATGTATCCATTTTTGTACATCTCCAATTGGGTGCTGTTGTTGTTTACATCGGTGCATTGGATCTACTCGACATGCGATCTACCGTTGGTTGGATAACTTGACGTGGGCGGCGCGTCGCTCGTTAACGATTTTCCCGCCTCTATACAAATTTCAAGGACGCGGCGAGATATTGCATGGAAAAGGGGTTCATAAATTTCCTGTGGGTGGCGCTTTCTTCGAAATGCCAGCGTGTAGATAACGCTTTTATTGCCCCGGCGAAATGAATGAGGTACGA
Source organism: Novius pumilus (assembly GCA_020654155.1). Lineage (NCBI taxonomy): Eukaryota > Metazoa > Arthropoda > Insecta > Coleoptera > Coccinellidae > Novius > Novius pumilus. Next base: position 5,930,446 of record JAIFOV010000475.1, read on the forward strand.
CGCAATTTTTCACAATTTTATCTCCGTCATAAATTTCCTCGTATTTGTCGCGCGACATTGTCTCAAGTTTCTGTTCCTTTTGTGTTGAGATCCTGAAATATGAAAGACTAACTCGGCCGGCCATTCGCGATTTCGAAACGACAATAAAAACGGCAATTTCCACCTCGGACAATGTATGTTTACGATTGAAATTACGGTGAGCGTGGCGGCAAAAAAAATCGACCGCCCCCGAGGAGGAGATCGGCGGTGTTCAGTGGGATATTTCAAAAATTGATGCGCCGGGGCCGCGGGGGGACCCCGTCGGGGAAACGTGTGGGTTTTCCGGAGTCAATGGGGTTCTCGAGCGCATGATAGCGCCGGAAAAGGATGAAGTGGCAAGGGGGGTTGGCGTCGGAGAGAGACGGCGGCGGTTCCGGCGCGCTTTTCTGGAATCGTACAGGTCTAGTCGAGACGCGAACGTCGGATTCGTCGTGTTCCCACAGGTGCGTCCCTCTGCCTGGTCTGAAAAATTTTCGGTCGACGCGAAAAAAGTTTCCCGTGGCCGGAACGAAAATGGATAATTAAAAACCGATCGCGACAACCGAAAAAGGGTGAGTTGGGGCAACTTTAATCACGACGCCGATAAAACTTATTAACCGAGATTTCGGAATTAAAATTTTTTTTACCATCGTTTTTGGGTTGAAAACGCGGCCGCAAACGCGGGCGGTCGTGAAAATTCGGGCGATGCGAGCGGGAGCGACGATGGGTGAAATCGAGGTGGTTAACGTGTGAATAAATTTATCCAAATCCGATTATATACTCGCACATTGGCACCCTGCAACCTGTTGGATACTTCGTTAGTTACTTCACTTGCTGTTTAAATGACCGTTCATTGGCAACCAACAATACAATGCAACTTCATAGAAAACAATCTGAATTTTTCGATACAATCCGCAACGTCTTTGTCTGTGGTTCATTTTCGGACACAGAACATTGAATGTTTCAAAAGATATCACAATACTTCAAGATGTCCGGATAGTTTCTGTGACATTTCCTGTTTGACGTTTATGAAACTTTTTTGTGCTCTAACCTTTTTGAACTGATATTACATGGGCAGACCAAACGTCTGAAACATAATTCAGTTATACAGTTTTGAATGAAATATCTTGAGCCGGTGGTCCGCTGTTTGTCGCTAGAAACCTGAAAAGAAAAACAAGTGTAGTGACGTTTCGTCAGGATCACACCAAGCATCAAACTCATACTTAATGCTAGTAATAAAATCGTCAGCTATATTAACTTATTCACCGAATCACCGCGAACCGAATAAAGATCGACTTTTCCCCCCGTCGAATCGCACGGCGAAAAAATCGTGGAGGACAAAAGGTAAGCCCGGGTTTACGCCGGCTTGTCACTGACAAATGGGGAGCCGAAACTTGTTGAAACTTTCCGAAGGATCGTGCCTCATACAAATCAACTGCCAGCCGGCCAATTTATTACCGATTTATTATTTCTGGAGGCTCCTTCTCGACTTCGCAGCCGAACGCGGGGAGATTTGTCGTCGTTATTATATCGGCGCAGTCTTCCCTAAATTTTTCATCCGAACCACTTACCCGAAACGGACATTGAATTCGCGATTTTATTAAAAAACGTCGAGCGCCGAATGGTAAATAGTCCTCATTAAACGCTCCTAAGAATTAGACCGTTGGAGAAGGAATCGTTGGGGATTGATGAGGCTGTCGAGGAAATAACGAAGAGAAATTTAGTCCTCTTATGTCTCGTCTCGTTTTTCCCGAAACTAATTAGCCGCTAATGAATCATTGTGGGCGGCGGAATTGGCTCGACAAGGGTTGAAAATTAAATTTTTAACGACGATATAAAAGTGGATCGGCTCGACACGAAAAATTTTATCTCAATGCCCGATCTCCTGTATCAGGAGTTTCGGGTTAATAATTAAGAACTTATCTCGAGGAATTAATCGCTTTGTGCGGGTTATATTTAGATTATCTCGAAAATCGTCCACGTCTTATGTTTGGCAACACGCGAAAGTCAACTCTTGATTAAGGGTGTAATTATTTTTGAACAATCACCTTGGGTTTTGCGTTAAATATTTTTTAGCAAACGCAGTTTTTATATTAGAATCAGCTCAAGCTTACTCTTTGTTTTAATTATTAATTACATCACCTTTTTTGGTATTGAAAAATAGGTGAATGATGTTTTGAAATCAGATAACAATGTGACTACTTAGTTAAAATTTCCGAAAACATTCGACAAGGATCCAAAGTCATCCTTGTCAATTTTTTTCGGAAATTTTATTAGAGATGCGATCTCGAAATATATTTTTTGACGAAAACTGAAAATTTCAATCTTGGTGATAATTTATCACATTTGCCTTCAGGGTGGCCGCACAGTTATGAAAGTGTCACGACAAATTCTGTCACAGATTCGATCTCGAAATCTACTCTAAACATAATAATCGGATGAAAATTAAAAATTTCAATTCTGGTGATATTTTATCACGTTTGACTTCAGGGTGACTGCACAGTTATGAAAGTATCTCGAAAAATTTTGTCATAGATTCGACCTTGAAATCTACTCTAAACATAATAATCGGATGAAAATTAGAAATCTCAATTTTGGTGATATTTTATGACATTTGTCGATATTCATAGTAAGCTTCAGGGTGGCCGCACAGTTATGAAAGTGTCACGACAAATTCTGTCATAGATTCGATCTAGAAAGGGACTCTAAACATAGTAATCGGATGAAAATTAAAAATTTCAATTCTGGTGATATTTTATCACATTTGATTTCAGGGTGGCTGCACAGTTATGAAAGTGTCACGAAAAATTTTGTCATAGATTCGACCTTGAAATCTACTCTAAACATAATAATCGGATGAAAATTAGAAATCTCAATTTTGGTGATATTTTATGACATTTGTCGATATTCATAGTAAGCTTCAGGGTGGCCGCACAGTTATGAAAGTGTCACGACAAATTCTGTCACAGATTCGATCTCGAAATCTACTCTAAACATAATAATCGGATGAAAATTAAAAATTTCAATTCTGGTGATATTTTATCACATTTGACTACAGGCTGGCCGCACAGTTATGAAAGTGTCACTAAAAATTTTGTTATAGATTCGATCTTGAAATCTACTCTAAACATAATAATCGGATGAAAATTAGAAATTTCAATTTTGGTGATATTTAATGACATTTGACGATATTCATAGTAGGCTTCAGGGTGGCCGCACTGTTATGAAAGTGTCACGACAAATTCTGTCATAGATTCGATCTAGAAAGGGATTTTAAACGTAGTAATCGGATGAAAATTAAAAATTTCAATTCTGGTGATATTTTATCACGTTTGACTTCAGGGTGACTGCACAGTTATGAAAGTATCTCGAAAAATTTTGTCATAGATTCGACCTTGAAATCTACTCTAAACATAATAATCGGATGAAAATTAAAAATTTCAATTCTGGTGATATTTTATCACATTTGACTATAGGCTGACTGCACAGTTATGAAAGTGTCACTAAAAATTTTGTTATAGATTCGATCTTGAAATCTACTCTAAACATAATAATCGGATGAAAATTAGAAATTTTAATTTTGGTGATGTTTTATGACATTTGACGATATTCATAGTAGGCTTCAAGGTGGCCGCACAGTTATGAAAGTGTCACGACAAATTCTGTCATAGATTCGATCTAGAAAGCGACTCTAAACATAGTAATCGGATGAAAATTAAAAATTTCAATTTTGGTGATATTTTATCATATTTGACAATATCGACAGTAGGCTTCAGGGTGGCCGCAGAGTTATGAAAGTGTCACGAAAAATTCTGTTATAGATCCGGTCTTGAAATCGACTCTAAACAAAATAATCGGATGAAAATCAAAAATTTCATTTTTGGTGATATTTCATCACATATATATGTATATACATATTCGAAATATTGAGCGTAAAATTGGTATAAGTTGATTTAACGTAGCCCTTTGCCTGTCGAGTACACATAAAAAGAATTTTGATATTCAAGATACGGCAATTTTAAAATCTCATATATATATATATATATTCCAAACGAGATTACATACCCATGGCTTGTTGCCAACGAACAGTTTGTTGACTTTTGTCAACACTGTCTCATTTTTGTATATATATATAGAATCGAATGAATGATTGAAGTGTTGCCAAATTGACAAGTGTCAAATACAGAAAATCTCCTCCGCGTGAAGCTGCAATAAGATTAAATCCCGAAACTTATTCCAAACTAAAATTGTATCGTTGCAGTTGCACAAATCGAGTTTCCGGGCGACAAAATGAATTCAAAGCGTTCGCGACTTAAATTCATTCATTACAACAGCCGGAGCCCGCAACGTTGTAGTCTTGATGGAAATGACGTAGCGGCCGCATCGTGGAGTTTCGCAATTTCGAATTCGAAATTAAAATAACACATGGAGGTGGCGCACGCCCCGAGGAAATTTCTAATGAAAATAGTCGCCGATATCAGACGGCCAACGTGTTTTATGAATAATGCAAACTCGAAACCGCCACACGCCGATCCGATTACTTCGATATACGCGGGCAAAAAAATGGCGAAATTAGATTTCGGTTCGCGAGATTTTTCTTTTTGTTTACCTTTTGTTCGGCGTTCGTCTTTATTCATAAGTCATAGCGTTTTGGATTCAAGCCTTTCCTCGTTCCCCGAATTATTCATGGGAAAGTTGGGCGATATCGAGCCCCCCGTCTCGAAACACAAATCGACAGACGCAAACAGTGGCGTTCGTTGATTCAATTCCGGAAACGTGTTGCCTTTGAGAGCCGCAACCCACAATTTCGGAATATTCAAAGTTAAACGGCGGTATGCGGCGTACGAATTCCTTTTGTGAGGAATTTTAATATAGTCGAAGTTAATGCGGACGCGAAATTGAACCGGCTGACGTTGGCGACGACGCTTTGCTGAAATATGGGCGAATTGAAATTCAACCACTACTAGATAATCGGGGTTTTTAAATATTCAAGACGGCGCCGAGTGTGCTAACTGAGATATGGGGATGAATATCACTAGCGAAAAGGAGGAGAGTAAACGTTTGGTTTTAGGGATGTTTGTTAGTTGGATATGAATGTTTGTTTTGTTGCTCGTTGCAGTCGGGGCGTGACTCGCTGATGAATATCGAAACGAAAAGGGATTCTGTGTTTTACGTGTATTCGGGCGAGCATAGATTAGTGGTAATTATTCGGCACATAGACGTAGTTCAAATATACCACCCGGAAGAGTACTGTCACTTGTCACTTTGATTAATCGAAAAGATGGCCGCTTGGGCGAACATTTGTTTACAGTTTAATCGCATCATATGACAGTATTAAATATGTAGTTGATTTGACGATGAGATTGCACCGACGATGGTCATGAATATATAATGTTTTCGTTTCTTCGCTGACATTTCGTTTCTATCAAAGGATAAACGTCCCTTACTTTCCAGACAACGTAGTGACCTACTTCGGCTTTCATTCAATAGAAAGCGTCAATATTTTATTATCTCACGGAGCGACGATTGTTTGAATTGCATTGTAGATTGTTATCGGGTAACGAAAACATCGACGCGATCTAACGAAGTACGTCGAAACGATTATTTTCGGATTATGTGCGTGATGAATTTTATACCGTTACGCCGTCGTCGTGGGCAACATTATAATTAGTCGCCGCGAAATCTGATAGGCATCCAATGGAGAGCGAATTATCCGGCCGCCTCATATAAATTTCATTCGAACGACGGTGTCTCTGAACTTCCGCCTTATCCATGAGGGATAACGTCGGAATCAAGCCTTTTCTGCCGGCCTGAATAATTTACGCCGGGGCTTTCGCAATACCCTTCACCCCTTGAATAAGCTTTCATGTTTTCAAGGCGTTTCGTCGGTTTTTACACCTGCAATTGTTTGCTTTTAAATGGATGCTACAAAATGGCGTAGGCGCCGGGTGTACGAAAGGCCACCGATCACTAGTTGCGCATGACCTCAATCCATCGCGCAACAAAATACAAACACCTAGTGTGAAAGAAGGATGCACAGTAATTGCGTTAATGAACTCAAAATTAATAATCATCAGCTCCAACGTTCATAAAACCTAATAATATTCGTTTGAACTCCTAATTAACGTCTGTTGTTCGCTTTTAAATGGATGCTACAAAATGGCGTAGGCGCCGGGTGTACGAAAGGCCACCGATCACTAGTTGCGCATGACCTCAATCCATCGCGCAGCAAAATACAAACACGTAGTGCAAAAGAAGGATGCACAATAATTGCGTTAATGAACTCAAAATTAATAATCATCATCAGCTCCAACGTTCATAAAACCTAATAAAATTCGTTTGAACTCCTAATTAACGTCTGTTCTCTTATTCTCCATTTCGTTTCATCATCGTACGTCATTTTTGTTTTCAGATTCAACAGACGTCGAAGCATGGGCGGGCCGTCGAAAAATCTACGACTGTTTGCAGCGATCTCTTTCTACATCACAGGTTTGTCATATGTACCTTTTCGTCTAGTCGCCGGTTAAACGCGTCGTAACATATTTGCTTTGTTATTAATTTTGATAACCGGTAAAACGGACGAGAATGAAGTTAGTTTACATAGCAAATTTGATCCGGTCGCTCCATCTACCCACGCTCCAACAAAAAAATACCGAATTTCACCCTCGTCACCATCCCGCTGCATGATCGACTGGCTCGTTCCCGAACCCGAAACGACGAGGGGATCGATAGAATAATTCGTTTACTCAGAAATGATTGCGTTTTTCACCTGGCGCGTCCTTTGTATCGGCTGCGAAAATAGACCCTAGGAATAACACGCCGGTCGAATAAGGTGTTTTGTTTATCTGGACCCGGGCAAGACCGCCGGGCCGCCCGCAGCGAGTTTCCCGGGTTTGTTTTGATGGTACACAGACGAAATTGTTCGTAAAAAGAACGTTTCTGTCGTTTCCAAGACGACATGAAAGGAAAATAACATCGGTGTGGGGAATAAACTGTCGATACAACGTTCGTGTTACAATGAAGTGGAAATGACTGATTTTTTTTCCGTATAACATCTTGAGTCCACGTCACTAATAGATGCGGTGAAAATATTCCACTCACTGGAATCATAAAACTTACATAAATTTCGTTTGGCAGTAAACCGATAAAATAATAAAAAAATTGATCGCATCCGACGATATCGATGAAACGTCTTTATCCAAACTTACGCGAATGGTTAATAAAATTCCGTCCTCTCGTTCGCAGACGCCGCCATCGATGGCAATATTATTTCCCTTTCGGTCACTCGATTCGATTGTTGAATATTCATAAATGACTTGATGAGATTCCGACTCGATTTACATCTTCCAATATTTGATCGGTTTGTTTGAGAACAAGACTATATTGCTTCCAGAGAAGCGCCGATATCTGCGCCAGCAATACAAACATCGACAATACTAAACTAGATAACATTCAGAATCATGTCGCTGTAAATATTTGGATACACTCCTAGGAGATTGGATTTATTATGTCGCTCGATTATATACATTGAAATTTTTCGTTATAGCTACGATAAAAGTATAAACAAAACATTTCATGTACTTTTATGACTCCGCGCTCAAATGAACTACTGCGGATAAACGCGGAACTATCGATCGCGCCCGGCGCTTTCGTTTTCACAAATTCGATTTCGTTAATAACGACAAATGTAGGTGCCCGCGCGAGAGCTCAAATTATTCGAAATGAATCGCAACAAAACCGAATTTCAAATTAATGCCGCGGCTCCGCCGCTGCCTGATTCGATTTGCCCGCCCCCGAAATAAGCCCATTGAAACGGTACAAAAATGTAGTCGAAATTCAATTTACGATCGTCATAAAATTAATCTCAACTGTTTTATTCCGGTTTTATGTTTGCTTCGGTGACTTCGGCTTTTTCGATATTTAAAGGAAGGATGATTTATGGGATTATGTTGAATTGAGGTGGGACGATAGCAAATTTACTAGAACCAACAATTTTACAGTTGGTGTAACTTTGCACGATGTGCAAACGGGCGGAAGCGCCGTGTGGGGCGATTAATTCGCCGGTATTGAAATTGGAGACAATTTTGCACCCGAGGGTTCTAATTAGAATTCGCGCGGGGGTTCGGGAAACAAAAAACAAGTTAGCTTACTCCCAAGGTCATATAACCCTTATAAGGGTCAACGACCGAGCATTACATAAAATATCATCACTAACCCGAAATTGAACTACTAGCGATGTACACTGTATATAAATCACTTATTTGCACCTTTCAAACTACTTGATTGATCTGGATTAACAAATAAACATCCTTCACTGCCTGTCATTGATTTGACACACTGCGATATTGGTTAAGTCGAATCATAGAAGAAATCGATCTACTTTATCACGCGTTGTAACCTCGACACGACGCGATGCTGCTTAAATCGAGTCACAGAAAAAAGTGGATGCGTTCAGAACTACTGCATTACGGGTTGCACGGGAACAAAGAAACAGACTCGGAATAATATCGCCTGTTTAAATTCTATGTTACGTTCGGTTATATCGAATGAACAGCCGCTCAGCGCCACCTAATAATCTCTCATAAATATGCAACACCCAAGTCGGGATCTTGTTGAGAATATGGAAATATTTCGTACCTAATTCTAAGAATGAATTCAGTGAACGTGCGCGCCGCGACGAAAAAAACGATTTTTCATCGGCCGCCGTCTTCCGTTGTGTAAGCGGTTGTTTGGGTGATAAATTATTTTCGAGCTACAAGTAGCCGCGTTCGGGAAACGCCACAAAAACAAACACCTCCAAGATGGCGTCTCTGCCGCCGCCGCCGCCAACGGCACCTGAGCCTCAATGCCAGGAGTGCACTCAAACTCGAGGAGAACAATCGCCGGTTTTCCTACGGTCGGCAAAAAATTCGAGCACGTTACGTACCTGACGTCAAACTCAAGATACTATATAAGGAAATCTCATTTCTCGACAATTTGCATAATGCCTATGTTTCTAACTTATTAAGCGTTCCCGGGACGACGATTCATCCTTTATGTATACAAACGTTATCGTTCGAAATCTTCAAGTAGAACGCGAGGTAATTTCCATCAGTTGCGCGAAGCGCCGATTGAAATATAGTTTTTTCTATGACCATAACCTCATTTTTCTGATCTTTAAACTAGTGTAACGATGTTAACAAGATGGCGAGTGTGGAAACGTGCCACGATTACTAACAATCGATAATGACTAACTGCACGTGTCACGTTGAGGAGTAATCTCATCAGGGAAAATTTACAGCAGGTGCACAATTTCCCAACCACCTTTTGTGTAATCTGCCCCCGACCACCCGGGGAAAAATGCTCACTTAACAATAATCCCAATGGCACCAGCATCGTGAATTATTGCCTCTCCTTCCTGTAGCCTTATCTAAAACGCCTGCATGCATCCCACAAAAATTGCCGCAACACTTTTCGCTACCCACTTTTCGAGACGGAAGCCGATTCCAGCCATCCCTTCGGGCCAGCCGGATATGAATCTTTTATCAACGCCTCCCCGCGTCACCAATCTAGCGTGCCGGGTCGAACAAGTGAAAATTCTGACAGTTAATATTCGCGTCAACGGCAGGAGAAGATGTCGAAGCGCGACGATTCAGCTTCGATGATTGAGGGCGACGCGAAAAAGGAAGACTTAGCGGCTGCCGGCGAAGGTGGTAGAAGTAAGAGTTCGCGAAGACGAGCGAAGAAAAAGAGGAAATATCCGGGCAACGATATCACGGAGGCAAATCTTAAAGTTGACAATCAAACTGAACTCCCCATGGATGCTGGTGAAAACAAAAATCAACCGAATTTGAATAGTGTTGTGCCAAATGTAGCAGACCAGGTTGAGAAACAAAGAGGTAAGTTTGGTAACTCGCTTCGGTTCGATAAGGATGAAATTTTTTAGAGGTGACCCCGGAACCCCAAAGCGCGTGCGCGATTGTTTCCAACGAGCAGGCGTTAACTGCTGTCGCCTCAAATGAAAACGACAGTGAGATTCAAATAACTAACGAAGAAACCTCGGTATCGCCCGATGCTCCACTCCAAGAAAAAGAAGAAAAATTAATACCTGAAAGTGAGTATTACAGAAGGAGGTGCCCTAGGCAACGAACTCGCCCAGAATTCAGTATAACGGAACTGGCTGCAGTGGCTCGCGAAGAACACTTAAAATCAACCGGTGAGAAAATCGAGGCACCCGAAGTGACAGAACCACTTGACACGACCGACGTTGACCAAAATTACATCGACTTACCAACGATCGCCTTAAAACCAGATGATGGTACGCTCCAATGGGACACCAACCTGCTAGAGACCATACCTGCCAACTACCCAATCCACTATCGTTACCAACCATCCAGTCCATTGGAACCGAGCGGCTCCGCAGACTTGGTACTCGACGAACTGGTAACCGAAATCGACCGACACGACTCATCAACACTTCCATCCCCCGTCAGCTACAACGAACCATTCTGCGTCTTGGATTACATCGAAGTGGTGCCAGTTGACGAAGAAGCAACACCAAACGTGGAACCCGACGAGGAGCTTCCACCAGCCGACGGCGAAGACAACCTCAAGTCCATTCGACAGAAACGCAAGAGCGGCATCAACACGACAGTCAACTTAAGCACGCCCGAACAATCCTTAGCGACCATGGAGATCCTCGAACAGATTTTAAAGAAACATTTCACCCTTTTCGAAGGTCAAGATTCCTCGCAATGCATCGAAGACGATTTAACTACAACACAGGTTTTTACCGCTCAAAACGCACCAGTACTACCCAACGACTCCAATGTTTCGAACGCATCAACTGTGATCAGCACGTCAACGTCCAACTGTCAAGCGAACTGCGACTGCTCCTTCGAAGTGATCATCCTGGAGCGGCACGAGAAGAAGTGCAAAAAATCTGAGAACGGCCGTTTCAAGGTGCTGCACCGCGAAATTCTGCCGTCTTGTTCGTACGACGTGAAGAGGGTAGCCTCGGCGGACATAGCGAACATACCCGCGGACTCGAGCTCGTATATCGAGAGCGTGGAATCGAGGAAAGACGACGTAACTGACAGTTTACCCGACTTCAAGTCGATGCAGGTGAAACGATTCGAACCCAAACCGAAGAAACCGTCATTATTCAAACGATTGTTCGGGAGGAAACGGGATGATTAAACACAACACGTTTTGTTTATTTATGAAAAATTATTTGTGCTGCAACACTGAATAAAACTTGATTATTGTTTTTCTATAACAGTTGCAACTAGTCCCATCTGTTGGTTAGTTTACTTAACTTCTAGTTCTTTTTGTAAAGATGTCAATTCAAAATTATTACAGAAAAAAATGTTATTTCTAATGAATTAAATTTCAGTTGTAATGTAAGGTGATGGTTCAAAGCATACGCTTGCCTTGTGAAACGGAGTGAGTGGGTTAAAGCCTTATACTTTGCCATCGTTACTCGGTGTGTATGTGTGTGCGTGTAAGTGTGCGCGCGCTACTGGCAGCACGTAAAACAACGAAACCTTCAACTTGAGTACGCCATTGATTGCGATCGAAAAACAAATTGTCTAGATATGCGCGGAAAACTGTTGGATTATTAGAAGTTTTTGTGAATTTAGAAATTTTACGAATTTTTTCTTAATTGGAATAATTAGGAGCTATTTTAGATAGTGATATGTAACCTTTTTTTATCTTTTGCGGTACAAATTGTAATATACCTTAAATTGTAAATAAGCTTACAGTTACGGTTGCATTATTAAAATACCAAAAGTTTTTGAGCATTATCTGATACAAATTCGGATCTTTCACCATTATATTGCTAACGATTATAGATTCAATCGCCTTGATTGCTGTTTCCGTCTGAAATGAACCGTTCTTCAGAATAAAATTTTGAAACCTGTTGCAAACATAAATCATAACTAGTAACAGATCGATACAGGAGCTACTAGAGCTAAAATAAAAAGTAGATAATTATGGCGATGTAGAAATAAAGTAATTAAAACGGCTCGGCATTAAATTGATCGTAACTAGAGCTAAAATAAAAAGTAGATAATTATGGCGATGTAGAAATAAAGTAATTAAAACGGCTCGGCATTAAATTGATCGTAACGTGGAATCGTAAAAACTGATTTTTAATATCTCCAAAGCCGTTTAATCGACATTAAGCGAACGCGAGGTGGAAAAAAAGTTTCGAAACATCAAAACGCGGCCGTAGCGTGAGCTCGGAGAAATTTTTATGGAGCCAAATTGAATTGCATTATTTAAGATTATTGTTCTATAAATTTTCGCTGCCGCAACTACAAAAAAGGCGCTCATATAAAATTGAATTTAATCCCCCGCTTTATCGCCCATTTGAGGCAATAACGATTTCAGGAAAAATTTCCCATCCCGCGGCCACCCACGTGGTTGTCGAAAAAAAAAGAAAAAAGTTGCGGGAAAGCGGGAGAACGTAAATCATTGCGTCCTGAAATATGTTAATTGTTTCGTAGTAAATCCGATAGAACGATTAATGCAACAAGTTTTCGTATCCCTACCGACCGCAATTTCCGACTAGACGATTTGTAGTCCCGTTACCCGTCCCGCGGCGATTTTATTCAATCGAAATTGTTGCGACTAACTAGGAACGTTAATTAGAAATTATATCGCGAATTCGGGATGGCGGTCTTAAGGGTGGATATTCGCAAACAACCCCCGCGGTGAAATTGCGGATCGATGGGCCGTTAGGAAAACTAATGGAAATTTCGTGAAACCGCAACGTTGGACAGGTTTAGATCATTAACACAATATCCTTTTGATATTTGGCGTTTGGATAAAAGCGAAATTCACTTTGCCCATCGAGTGGACGTCTGTTTACCCTGCGGCTTCCACGGGATTGTTTTTGTGTGGTTGCTGCCACGTTATAATAACGATGAAATTAATGAGTTTTGATGTGTTGACCGATCATTTTATATATACATATATAATTTCATGAAATTATCATTATCCGGCAACTACTAATTCCTCTTTTATATACATATATGTATACATATATATTAATTTGAATATCGGTTGATTTAATATGAATTCGAAAAAAAATATATATATATATACTATAAGAATCTTCGAGTTTTTTGGTGATCCAGGTTTATTTTAAGCAATTTACAATATTAAGGACGTTTAAATAGAGATTCTATCTTTGTCAACTATCTAAAATAAAATAATTCACATATGAAAATGGAAAACGAATTTGATATTGAAAATATCTTACCAGAAAGTTCAATGACGTTTAATATTCGCTCAAAAGTTCGAAATTATATGGAACGCATCGTATTGGTACAAAAGAGTATATTGTACTTAGTCCCTTTATGTTGATTGTATCATTTACAACCATCACTTTATCAGAATACGTCAAAGAAATACTCAATTTAGACCCAAAATTTGCCATAGAAATACATAACAAAAAAGAACTATCTGTCAAACAAATTATCTCTCAGATAGAAGCTAATATTCCACAAATTCCAATTAAAGAACAAAATAAGATCAGAGCTCAATTTGCCCACAATATGAACAAAACTAGACACCAAATCAAACAAAAAGTCAAAAGAACGAAAACAAAAAATCTCCTAATAAAATTTCAAAGTACAAAAAAATTTCTAAAAGAAAATCCAAATATCATTGTCACGAAAGCCGACAAAGGAAATAAGACCTTAATTATCGACAAAGAACAATACATGGAAAAAATGAATGAAATCCTAGGAGACACTAACACTTGGAAAAAAATTAAAAAGTATCTAAGAGCCACTATTGAAAAAGGAAATAACAATTTGGTCAAAAAATGGAAATCCAAAAATTTCATTTCTGATAATTTATACAAACAATTAATTATATTATACATAACAGCATACCTCCAAGAATATACGGCCTTCCCAAAATTCATAAAGAAAACATGCCTTTTCGTCCTATAGTTTCTTATATCCAATCTCCTCTATACAATATTTCGAAACAACTTGGAAAACTTATCTCAAATATAACAAACAAAAACATGTTTTATATAAAAAAATCTCAACAACTAAAGAAAGAATTAAACGAAATTTTGATCCCAGAAACTCATAAATTATTTTCCCTAGACGTAATTTCGCTTTATACAAATATTGTAAACAAGGTCGTAGCTGATATTATAAAAGAAAAATGGACGCAACTTCAAAATTTCACAATGATACCGAAAAAAGACTTCATCGAATCCTTACTTTATTCACTTAATACTGATTACTTTCAATATCAAGACCAATTTTACCAACAAATCGACGGAGTTGCAATGGGTAGTCCGATTTCGAGTGTAATAGCTCAAGTCGTTATGGAACATCTCGAAGAAAAAATTTTAAGTGAAGGTAATTTCACTATAACACTATACAAGAGATTTGTTGACGACTGTTTGTTAATAGCTGACCCAAAAGAAATAAATAAAATTGTAAATAGTTTTAATAATTATAATTCCAAATTACAATTCACTTTAGAAGAAGAAAAAGATAGCCAAATTAATTTCATGGACATGACAATAATTCGACAAAATAACAAACTTGAGACATAATGGTTCAGAAAAAATACATCAACAGACAGACTTATAAATTTTCATTCTTCACGTCATCAGTCATAAAAAATAAGCATAGCAAAAAATTTAGTAGACAAAGCAATAGCGCTTACATCTCCCAAATTCCGTTCAGAAATTCTTAGTAAAGTAAAAATAATATTTACCCAAAACGATTACCCCGATTATATAATAAATAAAATTATCGAAGAACGAACTCATAAATTTCACAATCAAACATCAACTAATTTTCCTGTCACACAAAAGAAATATATTTCAATTCCTTACATTCCCGTACTAACAGAAAAAATTTCAAAAATAATGAAACCATACAATATTCAAATTGCATACCATCATCAAAATCAGATAAAACAAATTTATACAAAACTAAAAAGCAAAATTCCTAAAGAAAAACAATCACATGTAGTATAAAAAATTCCTTGTATGAACTGTAACAAATTATACATCGGACAAACTTCCCAACGACTTATAGACAGAATGAAAGCCCATAAATATTCGAAAACAGCCAATACCGCACTAAACAAGCATAAACAATCAAACAACGATGAATTTGATTACAACAACGTCAGTATATTATTGTAGCAACAGAAAAAAACGTTAAATCTAGAGAAATTCTTGAAATGATACATATAAAAAAAAAACGAAAAAGATGTAAATGATAAAAGTGACATAAAGGACTAAGTACAATATACTCTTTTGTACTATAACGATACGTTCCACATAATTTCGAACATTTGAACGAATATTAAACGTCATTGAAATTTCTGTTAAGATATTTTCAATATCAAATTCGTTTTCCATTTTCATATGTGAATTATTTTATTTTAGATAGTTGACAAAGATAGAATCTCTATCGAAACGTCCTTAATATTGTAAATTGTTTAAAATAAACCTGGATCACCAAAAAACTCGAAGAATATATATAGAATATATAATTGATATTTAGTGATTGTTTATTATATATGGTATATCTAATAGTTGGAATATCAGTCAAAATCTTACTTATTGAAAATACGTTTCGAAAGCTTGGAATTGAAGGAAAAAATAAGAGTACCGTAAGATTTTGACTCCCCACTATAAGATATACCATATATATATATATATATAATATGAGGCCTACTCTTCATATAGTTCGTGTAGTTCATGTAGTTCGTGTTTCAAGTGAATTCGTTTAATGTCAAACGGCGCTTGAAGATAATATAACAGCCATAAATTCGTTGTAAAAAGCGACGAGATCGCTGTTTATGACGTTTTAGCGTGTCCCGCGGTGATTTTCTTTACGCCGAATTAATACGGTTCCGGTTTTCGCGAGTGCGACTTCGCGGAGGTGTCGAACTTCCGAATTCGTCTGAAACGAACTCGACAACAGGTGTCACCCCTCGAACAAGGGAAAGATTTACGTCGTTCGCGATTCCCGAGGGCGAAGGCAAGTGGAGCTCGTTAGGTACTTCGTCTGTCATCCACTGAAAAGTTAGTTACCCACACCGGAGCGGAGTTGGGTGAGAGAAAAATCTAAATTGAAACGGCGGCAATATTGCAGCCGAATATAACCGACGAATTTAAATGATTTATAGGTTAGAACTTCCATTACTTCGCGCCCGCGACCGCCGCCGCTCCAAACAAAATGGTTGCCGCACGAAAGCCACATTAATTACATTAGCGGTAAATCTCGGGGTTTGCGCGAAACGGAATTATGGCGAACTATCCGGAAACGGATAATTCGTCGCTTTTTCGATTTAATTTCGAACAGTGGTTCGAATTTGTGTATAAATAGCGCGCAGCTATCGTCGTATATAATGTATATAGACGAAGTTTGAGTGACGTCCGGAAATTCAGGCGCGTTCGGCTCGTTGAATTATCGAGACGATTTCGCGCCACGGCGCGTTCACCCATTTGCACATGCAATTTTTGACCAATCGCATGAACTACCAGTAGGAAGTTTGAACTTGGTAAAGAATAAAGAAGTTTTACATCTATTCATTTTCCTGTCGAAGAACCCTAAAAAACATTAACATCAATAAGTGCGACAGTATTTCCGATTCATATATATATATAGATCAAGTCTATATCGGACAAACTAGTAATCATCTCCGACAAAGAATAATTGCCCATAAAAGTGATTCGATTTTGTATCCTAATAGATGTGCCCTAGCGAAACATGTGAAAGATGAGGGACATCGAATGTTGTATGATAATTGTGTAATTTTTGATAAATGCACTAATTTAAAAATAAGAGAGAACTTAGAGATGATAAGGATATCACAATACAAAACAATGAACAAACGATCTGATATAAACAATTTGAACAATATTATCTCCTATCTTAATGAGATCGACTATGATATACGCCAACAAAGATTTTTTCCTAATACGGAAGTAACATATTCGTGATTTTTATTTGAATAGAATAATCATATCATCTAGTGAGATTTTGAAAAAACGTCAACTCCAATATCTGAGAAATGTCACTTACTTAAAAACAGAAAGATCTATAATTAAAATTTTAAATATTGGATGATAAATATAAATTTGACGATTATAAGAACTACACGTATGACATAACCTCACCGCTGTTGTTGGTATGTAATTATCTATTACGTTTAGTATAAATATTCTACATATAAAAGAAGATCGTTGTTCTATTTCCAATGTTGGGTTTCAGATCCGGAAGAGGGTGACATTCAAATCACCGAAAGCTTGATCATCTTTAAACAGTAAAGAGTAACACAGTCGTTTTGGTTTCTCTAAAACCCATAACAAAACCATTTATTATTAATAAATACCAAGAGAATGACTCAACCCTTAAATATATATATATATATATATATAATAATGAGAAAGGAACAGTTTTGACAGAAACATAAACCGTTGTACTGACGAGGCCAGGGGTGCAGTGGGCCGAAACGTGTTTCAAACCACTTCGTTTCTAAATGTTACGAATGACGAAAACCCATTGTCCTTAACGTTTCAGAGACAAAAATAAGTGAGTTTTTTATAACATCTTTTACGTTCGTACGTCATATCGTTTTAAATTCATATCCATGGTTATTACCAGAAAACAGTTTTGACTTCTGTCAAAACTGTTCCTTTCTCATTATATATATATATATATATATACGCTAAAACTTACCGTGATACGTTTCAACATTTAATATATGTATATATAACATTCAAAAAGTATTACTAATAATGCAAACATAAAGATGGTAAAGAAAAAATAAGTCACTTATTTAGGATCCAACATGTTAAGGACGAAGGATTGTCGTCTTTCGTGACAATTAGAAACCAAGTGGTTCAAAACACGTTTCGGCCGGCTGCATGTGCAGCTTATTTGCACACGTGTTTTACGTCTGCATGAAATTTCACAATTGTGACAGATATTAAAATACGACGATGACGATGTTTCTTAAGGCAACAAGCCATGAATGTGAATTTAAACACAATACCAAATGCAAACACAAAAGATGTTAAAAGAAACTCACTTGTATTAGTTTCACGAATGTTAAGGACGAAGGATGCTCGTCTTTCGTAACAATGGAAACAAAGTGGTCAAAAAACACGTTTCGGCCCACTGCATCTCTGGCCTCGTCAGTACAACGGAGGTGCAGCTTATTGCATACGTGTTTTACGTCTGCATGAAATTTCACAATTGTGACAGATATTAAATACGACGATGACGATGTTTCTTGTAACAAGCCATGAATGTGAATTTAAACACAATACCAAATGCAAACACAAAAGATGTTAAAAAGAAACTCACTTGTATTAGTTTCACGAATGTTAAGGACGAAGGATGCTCGTCTTTCGTAACAATGGAAACAAAGTGGTCAAAAACACGTTTCGGCCCACTGCACCTCTGGCCTCGTCAGTACAACGGAGGTGCAGCTTGTTGCATACGTGTTTTACGTCTGCATGAAATTTCACAATTGTGACAGATATTAAATACGACGATGACGATGTTTCTTGGCAACAAGCCATGAATGTGAATTTAAACACAATACCAAATGCAAACACAAAAGATGTTAAAAAGAAACTCACTTGTATTAGTTTCACGAATGTTAAGGACGAAGGATGCTCGTCTTTCGTAACAATGGAAACAAAGTGGTCAAAAAACACGTTTCGGCCCACTGCACCTCTGGCCTCGTCAGTACAACGGAGGTGCAGCTTGTTGCATACGTGTTTTACGTCTGCATGAAATTTCACAATTGTGACAGATATTAAATACGACGATGACGATGTTTCTTGGCAACAAGCCATGAATGTGAATTTAAACACAATACCAAATGCAAACACAAAAGATGTTAAAAAGAAACTCACTTGTATTAGTTTCACGAATGTTAAGGACGAAGGATGCTCGTCTTTCGTAACAATGGAAACAAAGTGGTCACCTCTGGCCTCGTCAAAAACACGTTTCGTGGCCCACTGCACCTCTGGCCTCGTCAGTACAACGGAGGTGCAGCTTGCACCTCTTGTACAACGGATACGTGTTTTACGTCTGCATGAAATTTCACAATTGTGACAGATATTAAATACGACGATGACGATGTTTCTTGGCAACAAGCCATGAATGTGAATTTAAACACAATACCAAATGCAAACACAAAAGATGTTAAAAAGAAACTCACTTGTATTATTTCACGAATGTTAAGGACGAAGGATGCTCGTCTTTCGTAACAATGGAAACAAAGTGGTCAAAAACACGTTTCTGGCCCACTGCACCTCTGGCCTCGTCAGTACAACGGAGGTGCAGCTTGTTGCATACGTGTTTTACGTCTGCATGAAATTTCACAATTGTGACAGATATTAAATACGACGATGACGATGTTTCTTGGCAACAAGCCATGAATGTAATTTAAACACAATACCAAATGCAAACACAAAAGATGTTAAAAGAAACTCACTTGTATTAGTTTCACGAATGTTAAGGACGAAGGATGCTCGTCTTTCGTAACAATGGAAACAAAGTGGTCAAAAACACGTTTCGGCCCACTGCACCTCTGGCCTCGTCAGTACAACGGAGGTGCAGCTTGTTGCATACGTGTTTTACGTCTGCATGAAATTTCACATTGTGACAGATATTAAATACGACGATGACGATGTTTCTTGGCAACAAGTTATGAATGTGAATTTAAACACAATACCAAATGCAAACACAAAAGATGTTAAAAAGAAACTCACTTGTATTAGTTTCACGAATGTCAAAAAACAGCCACTGACGTCAATACAACGGAAGGATGCTCGTCTTTCGTAACAATGGAAACAAAGTGGTCAAAAAACACGTTTTAAAAAGGCCCACTGCACCTCTGGCCTCGTCAGTACAACGGAGGTGCAGCTTGTTGCATACGTGTTTTACGTCTGCATGAAATTTCACAATTGTGACAGATATTAAATACGACGATGACGATGTTTCTTGGCAACAAGCCACGAATGTGAATTTAAACACAATACCAATGCAAACACAAAAATGCATTTCGTATTAGTTTCACGAATGTTAAGGAAGGATGATGTAACAATGGAAACAAAGTGGTCAAAAAACACAACTCACCTTGCCTCATTGCAGCTTGTTCAT
This sequence comes from Novius pumilus, assembly GCA_020654155.1. NCBI lineage: Eukaryota > Metazoa > Arthropoda > Insecta > Coleoptera > Coccinellidae > Novius > Novius pumilus. The sequence goes on from JAIFOV010000475.1 coordinate 5,950,620, forward strand.
ACGTGTTTTACGTCTCGCATGTTAATTGTGACAGATATTAAATACGACGATGACGATGCTTGGCAACAATACATGAATGTGAATTTTCAAATGCAAAACAAAAGATGGAAACACTTGTATTAGTTTCACGAATGTTAAGGACGAAGGATGCTCGTCTTTCGTAACAATGGAAACAAAGTGGTCAAACACATTTCGGCCCACTGCACCTCTGGCCTCGTCAGTACAACGGAGGTGCAGCTTGTTGCATACGTGTTTTACGTCTGCATGAAATTTCACAATTGTGACAGATATTAAATACGACGATGACGATGTTTCTTGGTATAAGTTATGAATGCATACAATGCAACATAAAGATGTTAAAAAGAAATCACTTGTATTAGTTTCACGAATTTAAACACAATGGAAACCAAAAAAATGCAAACACAAAAGAGGTGTTACGTGTTTTAATGAAATCACAATTTGACAGATATTAATACGACGATCACGAATAGTTACGAATGTGATTTAAACATACCATTAATGCAAACACAAAGATGGAAATCATTTCTAGTTGCGAATGTGACGAAGGTCGTTCGTAACAATGGAAACAAAGTGGTCAAAAACACGTTTCGGCCCACTGCACCTCTGGCCTCGTCAGTACAACGGAGGTGGCGTTCGGCTCGTTGAATTATCGAGACGATTTCGCGCCACGGCGCGTTCACCCATTTGCACATGCAATTTTTGACCAATCGCATGAACTACCAGTAGGAAGTTTGAACTTGGTAAAGAATAAAGAAGTTTTACATCTATTCATTTTCCTGTCGAAGAACCCTAAAAAACATTAACATCAATAAGTGCGACAGTATTTCCGATTCATATATATATATAGATCAAGTCTATATCGGACAAACTAGTAATCATCTCCGACAAAGAATAATTGCCCATAAAAGTGATTCGATTTTGTATCCTAATAGATGTGCCCTAGCGAAACATGTGAAAGATGAGGGACATCGAATGTTGTATGATAATTGTGTAATTTTTGATAAATGCACTAATTTAAAAATAAGAGAGAACTTAGAGATGATAAGGATATCACAATACAAAACAATGAACAAACGATCTGATATAAACAATTTGAACAATATTATCTCCTATCTTAATGAGATCGACTATGATATACGCCAACAAAGATTTTTTCCTAATACGGAAGTAACATATTCGTGATTTTTATTTGAATAGAATAATCATATCATCTAGTGAGATTTTGAAAAAACGTCAACTCCAATATCTGAGAAATGTCACTTACTTAAAAACAGAAAGATCTATAATTAAAATTTTAAATATTGGATGATAAATATAAATTTGACGATTATAAGAACTACACGTATGACATAACCTCACCGCTGTTGTTGGTATGTATTTATCTATTACGTTTAGTATAAATATTCTACATATAAAAGAAGATCGTTGTTCTATTTCCAATGTTGGGTTTCAGATCCGGAAGAGGGTGACATTCAAATCACCGAAAGCTTGATCATCTTTAAACAGTAAAGAGTAACACAGTCGTTTTGGTTTCTCTAAAACCCATAACAAAACCATTTATTATTAATAAATACCAAGAGAATGACTCAACCCTTAAATAAATATATATATATATATATATATATAATAATGAGAAAGGAACAGTTTTGACAGAAACATAAACCGTTGTACTGACGAGGCCAGGGTGCAGTGGGCCGAAACGTGTTTCAAACCACTTCGTTTCTAAATGTTACGAATGACGAAAACCCATTGTCCTTAACGTTTCAGAGACAAAAATAAGTGAGTTTTTTATAACATCTTTTACGTTCGTACGTCATATCGTTTTAAATTCATATCCATGGTTATTACCAGAAAACAGTTTTGACTTCTGTCAAAACTGTTCCTTTCTCATTATATATATATATATATATATATATATATACGCTAACCCGTGATCCAACATTTAATATATGTATATATACATTCAAAAATATTACATGCAAACATAAAAGATGGTAAAAAATAAGTCACTTATTTAGGATCCAACATGTTAAGGACGAAGGATTGTCGTCTTTCGTGACAATTAGAAACCAAGTGGTTCAAAACACGTTTCGGCCGGCTGCATGTTGCATGTTGGATCCTAAATAAGTGAGTTATTTTTTACCATCTTTTATGTTTGCATGTAATATTTTTGAATTCATATCCATGGCTCGTTGCCACGAAACAGTTTTGACTTCTGTCAACACTGTTTCATTTCTCTTAATGTATATATACATATATATAAATCATCGTCGGGGTATCTCAGTGGTAGAGCACCAACGCGTATAGTTGGAGGTCCTGGGTTCGGGTCCCGGTTCCGTCGTGGCTTATTTTCCGAGTTTTTCATATCTATCCTATCACCGGGTTGGTGAAAAACACCTTTAACATCTATATATCTATATATTATATATTGTAACTATGTTACAGGATGGTTTAAGGGTTTAAGGTGAAGATTAAATAAGTCAATTCAACTGAGTAGGTCTGTCGAAAAAACCCTTAAACCATTCTGTAACATAGTATATATATATATATATATCCTGACTCCTAATAATGAAAGAGGTTCTTTAAACAACTCCACCATTGTTCACTCAGTCCTAATCGCATCGAAAATCGTCATATTCATTAAAAACAAAGAAGATGAAAAAGTAATTCAATAGGTCTAACGATGGCGGGCGGAATGAGTGAAAAGATTGTGAATAAGAAAGAAAACAGTGAATGGTAATTCAAGGGGTAAACTCCGCTGAATAACGAGAAAGTTTCCAAGTCGAAACAAAGCGCCATTATTCCCTGTAGATTCGCCGAATCAATAACGAGGATTCGTGTCGAATAACTCAACGATGTGTCCCCGACACTCTCTGCCTTCGACGTGAACGTGGGTGGGAATAATAAATTGATATCCAAGTATCACTCAAATTAATTTTTGATTACGGCATTGCGTGCGCGCCCATTCACAAAAAGTCTTTTATCGAAAGTGTCGAATATAGCTCGCGAATTTTTCGTGAATTTTATATTGGTAATATCCGGCGACGGGTGAACTGATGCAAAGTCGATTCCTCTGAGGAACGACGTCATCTTCCACCCTGTCGTTTGTGACAGTTCATACTTTTAGATACTATAAGCGAATACTTTTTCGAAAAGGACGTCGCGTCCAATTTAATTCTTTCGATTGACGAACCGAATCGAGCCATAAAGAGTGTAATTATTTCCTCCGAATCCGGAGCCCCTGGACGGGACTATTTATTACTGCGGTTGTTGAACGGAAGCCTGGCTTTGGACACCGTTTTCTCCGCGATATAAATCAATGGAAAGTTGGCCCCGGGTATTTCGTAAATCCCCCCGGTTTTTTTTTCCACCGCATACCAGCGACGTCCAATTGGAAACGATTGTCCCGGAAATTGATTCGAACCGAATTTGCAAGGAGGCATTTGTAGGACATGCACGTCCCCCGGGGCGATGCAGGTTAATCCGTTATATTTTCGGGAGTGGGCCCCGCACAAAGGAACCGACCAGGTTTTAATACATTCAACGTAGAAGGCCTTGTTTTAGTAAACAAAGCTTTCGCCTCCTCTTGATATTAGTGGAATATGCGACACGGGATAAACATCTAGGTTTATCCGAGTTGAATACATTTCCATTATTTCGTGGATCTCGTGAATTGAGGACTAACGGACGGGTTGCTACGATTCGATGCGCTTAGATCGTTTGGCTACTACGGTGACCTACAAACAAATATATATATATATGACAATTTTTTTCAAAATCTGTGTTAATCGTGGGACTGTAAATAGAGAAATAGAGATGTAGTCTGATTTTTTGCATAGTCAGTCAAAGAAATATTGCAATGTTCAAATTCAACTTACTTGACACTGTGCAACTATCATACTCGAGTGGTTTCTTGGAAGGGTTCCTCAATTGTTTACTTTATAATTGCGTGGTCTGAGTTAAGTATACGCAAGAAACTACTGTAAACTGAAAACGCGTCTACCTTGCGCATCATCCCATTGACGTCACGCCACTTAGAAGACGTCCCAGTGACGTCAGCTTGGAGTGCGCGCGGCGTTACCGTTATTAGTGTACCATCACTTATAATGAGACGAATTGTAATAACTGTATACGAAAAAAGTTTCGGTGACATTTTCAACATTTAACGAACGAAATATTCCACGTTTACTCATGACAATTCGATTCATTAGTCGCCGTTTGATTTGTAAATCCAACGACCCCTCGTAAACGAGCTTTCGCCGAATATTCCTAACGTTATTCGACGTTCTGTCACCGATAAAATGGAAATTTTTAATCGATCCATAAATTCGGAACGCGATTTCGCCGTACCGAACGAATAATCAACTTTCGCATTGTTCAAAACGAGCGCATAAAATTTTCATCGACATTTCCCGACCGAACCAATTTAGTTACTCCACCCCGTTTCGAGCGTTCGCCGCGAATCGAACGTACGAAAATGCAAAAAAATTGCACTTATCGAACGTTAAATGCAAATACCTGTTCGGGGGAGCGGGCGCCGGGGGCGCACCCCCGCGACGTCAACGACATCCGCCGATGGCGGATTAGAGGGGAGTTTCGACATTTTTCCCGAAGTTTGCAAACTATCAACTACGGTGTACAAATTAAATAGCGGGCCCGGAAAAGGGAAACGGGAGACCTAGCAGGAGTGACGCGCGGTTTGTTTCGAGTTTAAATTAGTCGCTTGTTAGTTCGACCCAGTCAAACCGCGATTAAAAACTGGTCTCGAACCAAGTTAACAAACACGAATCGTAATTGAAACAAGAAAAAAATTGAAATGTCCTATGCGGCCAAGGTAATCACGGGGACGTCGTGAGCACGTTCCGAAAATGTCGCCCACGACAACCGAATCCGAGATGACAGGTTGATGTTTAAGAAGGATTGCTACCATATCTGCATTTTTCCGGGGAAATGAGAAACCGGATGAGAGAGCGCTCCCGGAATGGCGAACGTCGACTTATTACCCGGAGATTTGCTGTAATAATCTGTCCGAGTTTTCTCTTTCGCTCACCGTCAGGAAACATTTTCCAGGATACGATTTCAGCCCTAGATAAGATGGTGGCGAGACCGAAAACATCTGTCGGTTTGGTCTATTCCGGAATTATTCTCGAAGGGTTCAGGTGCCAGGCGCGAGCGCTTGTTTATATTTAGTTTGAAACTCAACAACATGCATATTTCATATATATATATATATATATATATATATATATATATAACTTTCAAATCCGATTCGATATTTGAATAGTGTTGACATATAATTCAATATCAATTCGGAACATTATATTTACTGTTTATTATAATTCCAATTATATCTCGGTTTTACGTGATTTCCCGATCCACCGGTACACTTGTTTCCCGATAATTTCAAACGAAATCTCGACGGGCGGAAAATCGCACAAAAGAACGCTCCTCCCCGTAATCGTTCCGGCTGGGAAATCAAAGAATGAAATCGCGCACCTGTCGGATAAGATTGCATTTCCTTTGAACTCGATGCACTTTCATCGTTTGCTCGTCTTAAACACAAAATATATTCAGATTATACGCGGAAACGGAGCGCCCGAACTCAAACACAATCAATTATTGGCACGGTTCAAACTGTCATCCGAACTTTGGATGTATAATTTCGCAAAATCGATGGGTTTAGTTAGCGATTGGGTGTCAGATAAACGAGAGCTGCCATTCGGGAATGGACGCTTTTGAAACGATAAGGGACCGCGATTATCGGCGTCGTCCCGTTCGTAGCCGCAACGTCAGATATCGATACGGAATATCGAAAGTACTATCGCAAAGTTTATGGCTGAACTTAAATCATATCGAAACTCGTTACGAAGCTCCGCAACTAAATCCATTAGTTGCATATATACATATATATATATTAGAAGGTGTTATTTCTCACCAACCCGGTGATAGGGTATAATTTTGAAAATCCTCTGAAAAGTAAGTCACGGCGGGACCGGGAATCGAACCCGGACCTCCAGCTTTACGCGCTATTGCTCTACCATTAAGCTACCCCGACTATGACTTATTTTTCAATTTTTTCCGGCTAACTTGTTAACTTTGATAATCTTGGACTTCATCAATTCTGTACTGACGAGTCCCGAAAATGCATCCGGACGAAACGTGTTTTGTTTTTTGCTTTGAAAAATCTTCATTAGTAGGCAGAATTTCTGTCACTTAAATATTTAGATTTTTCAAATTAAATGCAGAAACTTTGGTTGAAGGCTGATAACATTGTCATCGAGTTCATGTAATTTCCAACCGATATCCATCCTATTAATATATTTTAAGCAACAGCAAGCTATGAAAAATGTAGAAGAATATTTGATAGGTGTCAATGATACCTGTTCGTGTTTTTTCATCAGTGCGACTTTCCATCGATTTTTCTACATTATGTAAGTAATTTGAACAACTTTCTAACACGTATACAGCAGGGTGCATTTTCACGCTGTACTGACGAGTCCCGAAAATGCATCCGGACGAAACGTGTTTTGTTTTTTGCTTTGAAAAATCTTCATTAGTAGGCAGAATTTCTGTCACTTAAATATTTAGATTTTTCAAATTAAATGCAGAAACTTTGGTTGAAGGCTGATAACATTGTCATCGAGTTTATATATATATAGCTACAAAAATCTTCGAGTTTTTTTGGTGATCCAGGTTTATTTTAAACAATTTACAATATTAAGGACGTTTCGATAGATATTCTATCTTTGTCAACTATCTAAAATAAAATAATTCAAATATGAAATTGGAAAACAAATTTGATATTGAAAATATCTTACCAGAAAGTTCAATGACCTTTAATATTCGTTCAAATGTTCGAAATTATGTGGAACGTATCGTTATAGTACAAAAGAGTATATTGTACTTAGTCCCTTTATGTCAGTTTTATCATTTACTACATCTTTTTCGTTTCCTTTTATATGTGTCATTTCAAGAATTTCTCTATATTTAACGTTTTTTTCTGTTGCTAATATACTGACGTTTTTGTAATCAAATTCAAGGTTGTTTGATTTTTTATGCTTGTTTAGTGCAGTATTGGCTGTTTTCGAATATTTATGGCCTTTCATTCTGTCTGTAAGTCGTTGGAAAGTTTGTCCGATGTATAATTTGTTACAGTTCATACAAGGAATTTTGTATACTACATGTGATCGTTTTTCTTTAGGAATTTCGCTTTTGAGTTTTGTATAAATTTGTTTAATCTGATTTTGAAGATGGTATGCAGTTTGAATATTGTATGGTTTCATTATTTTTGAAATTTTTTCTGTTAGTACGGGAATGTAAAGAATTGAAATATATTTATTTTGTGTGACAGGATAACTAGTTGATGTTTGATTGTAAAATTTATGAATTCGTTCTTTGATAATTTTATTTATTATATGATCAGAGTAATCGTTTTGAGTAAATATTATTTTTACTTTACTAAGAATTTCTGTACGGAATTCGGGAGATGTAAGCGCTATTGCTCTGTCTACTAAATTTTTTGCTACGCTTATCTTTTGTGACTGATGATGTGAAGAATGAAAATTTATAAGTCTGTCTGTTGATGTATTTTTTCTGAACCATTTTGTCTCAAGTTTGTTATTTTGTCGAATTATTGTCATGTCCATGAAATTAATTTGGTTATCTTTTTCTTCTTCTGAAGTGAATTGTAACTTGGAATTATAATTATTAAAACTATTTACAATTTTATTTATTTCTTTTGGGTCAGCTATTAACAAACAGTCGTCAACGAATCTCTTGTATAGTGTTATTGTGAAATGACCTTCACTTAAAATTTTTTCTTCGAGATGTTCCATAACGACTTGAGCTATTACACTCGGAATCGGACTACCCATTGCAACTCCGTCGATTTATTGATAAAATTGGTCTTGATATTGAAAATAATTAGTGTTAAGTGAATAAAGTAAGGATTCGATGAAGTCTTTTTTCGGTATCATTGTGAAATTTTGAAGTTGCGTCCATTTTTCTTTTATAATATCAGCTACGACTTTGTTTGGAATATTTGTATAAAGCGAAATTACGTCTAGGGAAAATAATTTATGAGTTTTTGGGATCAAAATTTCGTTTAATTCTTTCTTAAGTTGTTGAGAATTTTTTATACAAAACGTGTTTTTGTTTGTTATATTTGAGATAATTTTTCCAAGGTGTTTCGAAATATTGTAAAGAGGAGATTGGTTATAAGAAACTATAGGACGAAGAGGCATGTTTTCCTTATGAATTTTGTGAACGCCGTATATTCTTGGAGGTATGCTGTTATGTATAATTAATTGTTTGTATAAATTGTCAGAAATGAAATTTTTGGATTTCCGTTTTTTGATCAAATTGTTATTTTCTTTTTCAATAGTGGCTGTTAGATCCTTTTTAATTTTTTTGTAAGTGTTAGTCTCTTAGGATTTCATTCATTTTTTCGATGTATTGTTCTTTGTCGATAATATCGGTCTTATTTCCTTTGTCGGCTTTCGTGACAATATTTGGATTTCCTTTAAAAAAATTTTTTGTATTTTGACATTTTATTAGATTTTTTGTTTTCGTTCTTTTGACTTTTTGTTTGCTTTGGTGTCTATTTATGTTTATATTGTGATCTTATTTTGTTCCTTTATTGTTCAAAATAAACCTGGATCACCAAAAAACTCGAAGATTTTTATAGTATATATATATACACACTTATTTACGTCATAACATATACACACTTGTGTATATGGTTTTCCAACTTGCGGGCAAGCCGATAATTTTTTTTCTTGTAATTTTACATTTCCCCGCAATAATTGTTAAAATTTTCAAATTAATATAAATATATGTATACATGTTCAGACACAAACATATTTTTGTTCACACAAAAAATGGCTACCCTTAGATAACGATCGTGTTCGAAAATGTACGTCAACTACAAATGCGCGTAATTGCCTCAAATTATGTATCGATTCTATATTATCCTCATTACAAGTTGAGTATCAGCGGTGTATCAGAATAAAAAATAACTTAGAAAGGAAAAATAGAACGCTAATTAGGTTTTCGATTCTAATTGTCACGAGACGCCTTCCTGACTCGGTTAATCAGTCGTCCGAAAATTAAATTACAAAAATTACCCCGAATTGAAATTCCGACTATGGAGCGCGAAGCGGTGGAGGGGGCAACGTTCAGATCGTTAGGCCTGCCTGGGAATCTTCCAGCAACTTGGAAGTTTGGTTATGAAGGGTCGTTCGTTCGATTTAATTTACGACGAAGCCCATTCCACCTTGTGCCACGTGATAAAGGGACTGTTTATCCGCCCTTAATTGCCAACGATCTGCCTGTACAGAGTTTCCGGCGAATTTGATTAAGAAGCGTTTTGTTCGTTACGAATTTTCGTAAGCTGCTTCGCCCCCCGCCTCCCTGAAGACAGGGGGGCCGTTCCGTAGCTGGGTGTAATTACAGTATTCCGGAACGCGGGCGGCATTATTCTAAAGAGAATTGATTTCGGATTAACAGACAGCGGTCGTATGCAATCAAACCCGGCCGACAATTGGCGTTCGCACCCCCACGGCGCACCGGTATGGAAATCAAGTCGTAATTAGATTAAGCCGACTTCGCAGGCAACACTGTGTGCATGTGTTTACCAAAGCTGATCCTGTTTTCTCTTTCAGTTACCTCGTTTCCGTTCGGTATTCTATGGGCTGCTCGATCGTCACGGAACGCATCTGTGATCTAGAAACGACCCAAGCGGAATCATAAATGAGCGTTTTATTCAACTTACTTCATCGGTTGATAATATGTATTCTGTGACCCTCTCTCGTTGTCATTAACTGAAGCGCTTGGAATATGTTTTTCTGCAAACATTGTTTCGATGGCCGTTCTTGTCATAACAAAAATGACGGATTGATCGCATCGATGGGCACAAAATTTTATCACTCACTAAAAGATAAACTAATGGCGATGTGTAATATTGAGAAGTTGACCTACTTGCGACATTGAAATCGTATGATTCATTTGGATTTGGTCATTACACACTTGAAACGGCCATTTGTAATCCCCCTCACTGTCAGATTTTCTATGTTCCTGTTATATACATAACAAACTCTCATGACAATTTGTAGTTCATGTAGTATAATAGTTCAAACGATCCAAACGCATCCATACATCGAATAGTGTTAACTCCGTCCGCTAGTTGTACCCGTTGTCAAACCACAAAATAATCATAGTTACCCAAAACGTCATTCGATCAAGAAGTGGGGTTATGATGTAATATGTGGTTGTGCAAAGCGTTTCATTCCGCGCGAATTTGATATCCGACTCTCGAGAATCTGGAGAACTAATTCTTTCCGACCCTCCAGGTTTAGTTTGCGCCCCATTCTCCCGTCGAGAGCTCTTTTGACGTCGGCTGCGCGCCGGAATAGTGAGCCGGCGGAGATTTCGCCCCCCGACTAACGGCTTTTGACGCCGACTTTCCGACGCAAACTATTTCGATTATGGTTATAAGGGCTCATAAACGTGGGAAAATCGCCACGTCGAATGGAAAAATATCTGCGGCCGTTTCGCGTCGGAGTGGATTGGAAGTTCCGTGAACTCACCCCGTCTATGAATAGTAAATGGATTCGGATGGCGATATGGTACGAGGGATCTGTTGCACGTACTCCGCCCTCGACTTACTTCATATTTCAAACTTGCCCTTTATAGTTTGCCGGAATTGTGGTCGCAGAATACGGAATTTACTCCAGGGATGTCGAACCGGACTTTTTCTTTCTCTTGTATATAGAAGATGTTGGAATCCGATAGAGTAAATAATGCAATTACAAGTTTTAACGATGCTATTAGTTGGAACTTCCAACTGGAGGAATTGGTATAATAAAAGGTGACGTCTCATTTTACTCCTTAATGATGAACGATCGATAACCGAACATTCAATTATAGGTTCGTCACTTTTCCATCAATTCCGACTCGTCATTAGCATGAACGAAAGTTTGCGTAATAATATTGTTGAAACTAGCTCCCGTACCTTTAAAAGTTCTGAGGGAACTTTATGGAATATGGAAACTATAATAACAAAGGGGGAATTGTTTAATTTACTGAAAGCATTTAAATCACTCGATCAAATATTGATCTGCAATTTCCTTTCTTCGGGTATGGAGAAGTTTAAACATCCGGTGGAAGCTTTTAAACTGATTAATAATTTTTGTTTGGTGGCTAACAAAAAAAGACATAAAAAAAGCTGATGAAATAGGAAAAAAAACATAAATATGGGTAAGGACTAAAATATATATATATATATATATGTTACATTATTCGTAGATGGCGCATTCGCACGTCCTCCTATTCCCGTCCGTTCTTTTCGATTCCCCGGGACGGTCGAGCACGTAAAAACAATAACGATCCGATCCGGCGGCGAGCTGGGATTAATTGGTGAAAAACCGTCGGAAAACTCCGCGAACAATCCCGTTGACCAAATAGCACGTTATTTGTTTCGATTCTCCGGCGTATTGTTTCGTCGTGTTCCTTGATGGCCGGAAAGTTCCGGACGCGGAAACGTGCGCGTTTAGCGTGTTTGTCGCGCGAATTCTGAAGACAGCTTCCGTTGTTGGGATTCGCGGAAGCCGACACGACGGGGGCGAAGTTAGGACGGGAATAGTTTGCATTATTCATGAACGACGGAAGTTACTTAAAGTTTCAACGGTGGCGAATCGATGCACAAGTCGAATTAGCGTTGGTTTAATGGAAGTCGACGACCGCAACGAGTGTCACCTGTCATCTGTCAACGGCAGGGCAACGTCCGCGTTTCTGTGGTCCTTGAGGAAGCGCCCCCTATGTCGCCGGACGAAAGAAAAACATTAAGTCATTTCCATATCGTTTAGGTGGAGCGTTCATCAATTATTGAGCGACAGAAACATCTGCGCCGAAAATAAGGGTGCATAAATACGCCGGTTTCTTCATAACTCAATCATCGCTTTGACGGCTAATCAAAATGGAAATTTTCGGAAGGTGGAACTCGATTCGAATTAAGACGACTGACGGGAAAAAATCCCGTCGAACAACGCTTTCGAGTTGCTTAATTTAGGCGCGGCAACTCGATCCGCCAATCCGAAAGTTTTCGCATCGGAAAACTCGACGGGAAACGGGAGTTTCCGGGAACTTCGTCGAAAAAGAAAAATACATCGAACCGAGGCGCAACAATCAGCGTTCTACAATGTCGGCTATTGTTACGTCGTGGTTTTATTTAATCGTAACCGAGAGAGTTTGGGTCGCGTTTCTGCCCCCGGGACGGGCCGACTGTTCGAATTTGACAAATTTATGCGGCCGTTTAAATTGTCGTCAATTAAAAATAATTGGACGGTAAACAGGGGCTGCGATTATTCGTTTTGTGATTAATGATTCGTTTGCGTATACTTGTGACGGGGCATTCGGGGGCACGTGATGTTGAAATATATATATACATGTATCGCAGCTATATGCGCGGTAAGATGTGCCTCATCTCTGTTTCTTCTATGGTTGATCATCTGTGTGTGCGTATTTCATAACCTCAGTTTTGGACTATGCTCTATCTCATATAACTAAGACTGCTATAATGCTAATAGCATAGACCGAAGGGACGCAAACACTGAGAGACGGCTATATCATGCAATCATGCATAAATCTGTCCCTCTCGTAGGTACCTAATTACCGTCTACTTTTATACCATGGTCTTGCACAATGACGGAGCGATGCACTCCCTCCATGTGCAAGACCATGGTACAAAAGTAGAGGGTAATTAGGTACCTACGAGAGGGACAGACTTATGCAGATTTACATTGCATGATATAGCCGTCTCTCAGTGTTTGTGTCCCTTCGGTCTATGCTATTAGCATTATAGTAGTCTTAGTTATATGCCCTATCTATTCTCGATTTCTAAGGTTAGGTTTTCTTTAAGCTAACTTTAATCTCGATAAGAGTCTAAAAACAATGTTTATTTAAATTTACAGAAAAGCAAAAACTATTAATATATACCCAAAAACAATAATCGGGAATTCAAAGTGTATATATCGATATATATATCTTCAATATACAACGTAGAGCATAGTTCAAAACTGAGGTTATGAAACACGCTCACCACGGATGATCAACCATACAAGATAGACTTCTTCATCCTTCGCTGACCTGAAGTCAACGTCACCCACTTGTTATCATCTTCTGTGTCACATTACCCGGCGAGTCTTATTTGGGAGCGAGAAGCGCCGCAAATTCAATGCACTCGAATTGAACAAGTCGAATTGACATACCTACGTAGAAAAGGAAAACCGCATCCGTTATCCGTGGATTCCGCTTTGATCCGGTTTTAAGACCCCGCAAGATGGAGAGGGAGAAACAGACAAGACAGAGCGTTTCGCCATTTTTAATGAGTTCATCGAGCAGTGCGCGCACGTCTGAAAGCGATATAATTTATTAAGCGCGTCGTTTTGTGTGCATTCGATTGTGCATATCAATTAAAACAGTTCGTTAGGGCCGACGTGCCCGGACCGGCCGGGAACGGAACTTCCGTTTTTCGGATTCCATCCGGCGCCCCGGGCTATTGGGATAGTTCGCGTACGCCCCGCGGCGCCCTCGGAAAATTAGCCGACCTGTTAGTGTAGGAATAATTCGAGCGGAAAGCGGGAGTCCGAGGCGGAATCTTTCCACGACGTTCTGATTCGGGGAACAGTCGGCTGAATTATTCAATGCGCGTATCCCACTTCTGATCTGGGTGGATTAGGGACGAAGAGCACATCGGGCTAACTAGGAAATGAAATGGGCCGAGGTTGTCGTCGTGTCCGCATGGAGCCCTAATGCTTTTTAATGATAATTGGCTCCTTTTTCCCGGTTTTCGGTTCTCATTTCAAAAGTTTCAATTTCTGGCAATCATCGATTTTATAATCCGTTTTACCGGATGAATTCGTAAAACGCAAAAGATACGACGAGTGTTGCGCCGCTTATAAATGAGGTCGTTTGTTGTTTACGTCGAGCCCCGTTCATTATTTTTTACATCAAGCTCATACGTTTTATATCCTCGACAACATCAGAAATTCCGCTGTTCAAAAGCATAAGGAAATGGGTAAATCCTCGATGGTATCGTATTCGTTGCATTACACATCTCATCAAAGCCCTAATGAGCCGCCTCAAACCCTATGAACCGGATTCAAATACAAGGACGTCCTTGTTGTTACAGGGGTGCATTAATACCTCTTTTCGTATTTTAGATATACGTATACAATACATCACCAATGGTGGATGTTTACTTGAACATGCTTATTTGTTAGACATTTGGGACAACTGAGCTTCAACCTTAACAGGACATCAAACATGGATATTACATCATCAGATCAAAGATAATTCGAGGCTTCTTCATCTCACGAAGTCCCGGATGGAATCGCTCTTAGACAACGCCCCGATCAACTTTAATTACTGTAATTTTCTAACTTGAGTCGCGAGGGGCGCATCGATCAAAGAACCAATTCGTGTATAAAACGCCCTCTGAGTATTTATTATCCTGTTGGTTAGGATTATGCAAACCTCTTATTCTAAGTACTTGAAGCGGTATATGGTTATGGCTCATCGAAATGAACGGCGTCTAGGAAAGCATCATGATGTACTAATAACGGTATGCCGGTGCGCACGCCGATCTGACGTCACTGGTGCTTTAAGCATGAAGCATTAGTTTCGTAATGACGTTACTACGGATAGTAGCATTTGGAAGTCCTAAGTGCTGACACGTTGACATCGATCTCTTGTGCAACTTATTTCAAGAAGTTTGGTGGAAGGAACGTTTTGGTATATGATTATGGTCGCGGGTATTTCATATTTTTCGACGCTACAGCCCTGTATCGTTGCTCGACTCCACATTTTTATGTGGCACTTACTTTCGTCGTAGTTTCGCGAGCGCGAAAGTTCCGTCACAATCACGTCCCACTTGTCTGCCGAGGAAGTTCGAGCACAATAAGCCCGACGAAATGTTGGAGAAGATTGAGGGCGACACGAGTTTTCATCCGGTCGAGTCGTTGGATTTAATTCACCGCCCGCGAAGAGTTAAAATTACGTGCCGCACAAAGTTTCTATTGGAATGACATAAAGCGATCGGGGAGGGGGGAGAAATTTCGGGATATCCGTTGCGACGCGATGTCGAATCGAAACTTGTCCATTAATAACCCACCCTTTCCCGTTTTCCGAGTTCATAGTTGCCAACACAATTACAGGGCGGAGGGAAAATCGAACGATCGCTGTTCGGGAAAAGTTGCCGATTTACGACTGATTAGTTTCCGTAACTTCGACATTGTCCCGATCCGGGAAGCGGCGGGATTGAAAAATGCGGGGGTTTCGAGTCGCCGCCGCCGTTACGACGAAATATTAATTGGCCCGTTTTTGTTTTTGACGTGACTCGTCGTCGACGATGAGGCGCCCCCGGAGCTGGACCGCCTCCAGGTGAGTCCGGCACCGCCGCCGGACACCCTAATAAGTGTCGACGCGGGGATACGTTGAAATACGTCAAGAATTCTCATATGGCGTACCTCGAGCTTAACCGTACGTGAAATGAACGTCCCCTTCTGGTCGATTACACGAGCACGCGACATCGTCAAGAGAGTACATTTCCTCTGTGAACGGTTGAAAGACTTTCAAGATAATTAACGCTTTTATAAAGTTGTTTCATATATATACATATATGAAATACTAGAAGAATATATACAGAATCGAACACTATCGCGTCCTTAAACATCCCGATTGCGGATATTATTGCGTCCGTATATCGGACGCAGTAATGTGATCCTATGTTTGTCGGTCTTCTAGGTTGTTGTGGAGTAAAATTTTTGGTCGAATGACTGAATGACGTTCATATCTTCGTAGCATCCCAAGATGCTACCCCCTCCCACCCCGATAGTCAAGTCAATTGTATATATATATATACATAAGAATGATTGATCTCGCGGAAAAAATCGGAATACGATAAGAGATGATGTTTTTTGGCATAACCCGCAATCTGGATAACCACGGACATGATCATGTTTCTGGCTAATTAGCCTTCGTCAACGCGGTACAATCCAAGCTCCAGGATGTTAAGAACTCAAATCCGAGGGTCTCCCAGCTGAAACTACAAATGAGCACTTGGTCTTTTCGTTGAACCCTGTATGTAGTTTCTATTTCCCAAGTTCTTAACATCCTGGAGCTTGGATTGTACCGCGTTGACGAAGGCTACTTAGCCAGAAACATGATCATGTCCGTGGTTATCCAGATTGCGGGTTATGCCAAAAAACATCATCTCTTATTATATATATACATATATTACTATATTAATAGTTTCTGAAATGCCTGTTTGGTTATATTCGCTCGGCTGCTCGGAAGGTGCTCGAGGTTTGCTACTGTCGAATTATACGTGTTTGGTACTTAAATCTATTATCGATGATACTCTGTTTCGATTTATTTTACCAATTCCGGCACCTTCACCATTTTGAATGTATTCTTATATATACATATATATTAATAGTTTCTGAAATACCTGATTTGAATAATATATTAATTTACGTTTTGGATGTTCAGGTTGGAGTTATTTATTTGATAATATAAATGTAAGGGAATAAGATAGTTGTTATCTCTAAAGATGAACGAAAATGAATGACCTACTCAATGATTCTTCGACATTTTAAAATTGAATTTCACAATTTGTTTTTGACCTGATTTAGAGGTTTTAACGATTTTGATGTTGTATGGTTTTAAAGTTCTTTACTTTATATGATACTATAATGTAACAGACAATGTAAATCGGTATGTTGACGATGATTTTGGTTTATTTGTTTTGTTGAGAATTGTACAATTTGTTCAATCTTTTTTTTGATGATTTTATTTATAATATTTGGGGATAGAAATTCAAATTAATAGTTTTGCCAAATTTATCATCTGTCGATGAATTGAAGGATAATGTTAATGCTTTATCGATGTAAGATATGATTATTCCTTTTGACTCTAGGATGTGATGAATGGTAATTATATTCTTGTTGAATGTATCTTTCCTGAACCATATTGCTACTTTGGTTTTATTAACGTCATATCAAGAAAATTGAGTTTACGTAATTTTTCTTCTTCAATTGTAAATTGTAGTTTAGGTGAAAACTTTGAATTGATAATGTGGTGAATGTTTTCTTGTGATGTAATAACAAGACAATCATCGACATAACGTCTATATATGAAAATGTTTAGATATTTTGAATGTATTCTTATATATACATATATATTAATAGTTTCTGAAATACCTGATTTGAATAATATATTAATTTACGTTTTGGATGTTCAGGTTGGAGTTATTTATTTGATAATATAAATGTAAGGGAATAAGATAGTTGTTATCTCTAAAGATGAACGAAAATGAATGACCTACTCAATGATTCTTCGACATATATATCAAAATCAAACGAGATGTGACCCGAACGTTACAGAGGGATACTAACCAAATCATTAAAAATTGGCTAAACAACAATTATATCTCTAAAAAAGAAGCAAAAGAACTAACAATACAGAATAGTGTGATATCGAAAATTTACGTTTTACCAAAAATACACAAACAAGGACATCCGCTACATCCAATCGTATCTTGTATTCAATCACCGCTTTATTTTCTTCCAAAAAATATAGCAAAAATATTAACGACAATCGTCGGTAAAAACAAATATTTCATAAAAAATTCAATGAATCTAAAAGACAAACTAAACGAAATACATATTCCAGATAATCACAAACTTTACTCACTATATGTAGTATCTCTTTATACAAATATCCCCAAAGAGCTAGTCACGGAAGCCATTGGAATAAATTGGAATAAGATTGAGAAGTCAGCTAAGATACTTAAACAAGATTTCCTAAACACAATTCAGTTTATATTGAATAACAGCTATCTCCAATTCAAAAAAAATTATTTCAAACGAATTAAAGGAGTTGCTATGGGAAATCCTAGTTCTAGTCCAATTGCACAAATTGTGTTGGAACTTATTGAAGAAAAAATTATTCCGAAATACAACAACATAACAATTTTTAAAAGATATGTTGATGACTGTAGCTTCACCTAATGAAATGAAGAATATATTAAATGATTTTAATAACTCACATAGTCTACTCAAATTCACTATGGAGGAAGAACACAATAACGAACTTATATTCTTAGATATGACTTTAATCAAAATTAATAACAAAATACTAACAAAATGGCATCAACGAGATCAGAACACCGACAAGATTCTTGATTTTAATTCACACCACCCTATGTCACAGAAGAAAGGTACAGCTATAGGATATATAGACCGAGTCCTGAAATTAACATCACCGTCATTTCGACCGGAAATTATTAAAAAAATCAAGACACTACTACAATATAACAATTAGCCAGTTTTCTTTATTACTGGATTATTAAAAGAAAGCATGCATAAATACTATAACACTAACAACTCCAATGTTAAAACAACAGAAAACACAACATTCATCTCACTACCATATAATCAGACACTCTCACATAAAATAAATAACATTAAAAAAAACATAACATCAAAATTGTACACAAACCAAAGAATCAAATAAAAAATATTTTTAGTAAACTTGAAACCAAAATTCCAAAAAAAAAACATCTCATGTCGTTATCCCATGCCAACATTGTCACAAACAACATATCGGACAAACCTCGAAGAGACTTGAAGACAGAATAAAAGCTCACAAATATACTAAAAACGCAACAACAGCACTCAACAAACATAAGAAAACATACAAACATTAATTTAATTATGATGAAACGAAAATACTTACAATAGAACCAAAAACGAAAAATAGAGAAATTAAAGAAAGATCCATATACGATTAAATAATGACAATACAATCAACGATCGACAACACGTCCAAAAACTGAGTACTGTATATTGGCCAATTCTAAAAAAATAATATAAAACCTAAGTGGGCTATATCATTAAACAGTTGTCAATTTGACATGAAACGATCGACTCGAATGGTGAGATATATTTTCTTGAAAATTGACTTTATTGTGTTCATTCATTTCTAGTTTATAATTTTGTGACTGAAGAAGGATGGAATAATTCGAAACATCTTATATTCATATTATCAAAAAAATAACTCCAACCTGAACATCCAAAACGTAAATTAATATAGGTATTTCAGAAACTATTAATATATATGTATATATAAGAATACATTCAAAATGGTGAAGGTGCCGGAATTGGTAAAATAAATCGAAACAGAGCATCTTATCGATAATACATTTAAGTACCAAACACGTATAATTCGACAGTAGCAAACCTCGAGCACCTTCCGAGCAGCCGAGCGAATATAACCGAAAACAGTCCCAAACCCGGAAACCCGAAAGACGGAATTCCTCCGATTAGGGTGCTCCTGAACCCCTTGTCGACTGTTCTCATCATTGGAGACGTCTCCGGCAACTAAATTGCTTTCAGGACCTCGAACGCCGCTCGGTACACGGAATGCTATTTCGTGCTATCACGTACGGCTCAATTCCGCCACCCCTTCGCTTTTAATATGGGCGGACGCGCAACGTAAGCCACCCTAAATTACACAAAAGCGATGTTGTTTCGGCGGTAACGATCACGCCGTTCGACATAATAGATTTCGACATTATCAGACCGATGGAATTTCGTACGTTGAATGGGCGGAAAAACGCGACGCGATCGACTCTCAACCGCAACATCTGAGGTTGTAACTAGTTGAGTAGTTCATATCGAACACCGTTCGTTGTTTCGAGGTTAGTTGTTGTTTACCAAATCGATTGAATGCTCATCAAATATTACGATTCAATCGAAATTCAGTTCGTTAATTATGAATATGACTCACCGATATTCCAGAAATTATTTCGATTATTCACATAACTCGCATTTCGATGACCTTAGTTTCAGACCTCTCACTGTTTATGACGTATGATTTGCATAAATTCACTAATTTCAAACGTTTAAATGATAGGATTTCAACGAATTCATTGATAAACAAACTTCGGCCGTTCGGCCATTTTGCCAATTCAACATAAAATCAGAATGACAGATGTTGATGTTCATTTCATACAGGGAATAATAGATAGTATTCTATGTTCGAATAGTTCGAATATGCGGTAATTGATATAATTCGCGATACGGTGATACACTCATAGAGAACAAATTGTTGTTTTCTTTGTATCTTGTCGATATGCGTATATTTTCAAATATGATTAAAACAATTGTGTTTTCATAAAATCGATTTAACGATATGCTAACACGATATAATAGAAATTCAATTCGTTAATTATAAATATGACTCACCGTTATGCTAGAAATCATTCAACAACCTAGCCGTTCACGACGTACTATATGTTCAATTCGTTTGTTTTAAACGTTTAAATGACAGGATTTCATTGAATTCACTTATAAACAAACTTCGACCGTGCGTCCATCTTTGCGATTTAAACTTAGATCAGAATGACAGATGTCGATGTCCGTTTCATTGACGCAGTAATAAATATTACTCTATGATCGATTAGTTCGAATGTGACATCACAAAAGCATTTGCATCCTTTGTATCTTGTCGGAATTAATTTGACTATTTTTAAATATAATTCAAACATGTATATGTTCAGAAAACCGATTTATCGATATGCTAATGACATAATTGAAATGCAATTCGTTATTATGAATATCGTTCACCGTTATTCCAGATGTTATTCCGATTATAAATATGCGATTGTTAGTAGTTGTTGAGTGACAACGTCAAATGTTTCTGTGACTCATGACGTATAGAAGACAGCGCCGTCTTAGCCCCAGACGGTATTGAAACGCTGTAAAATAATTTCACACCTGCTCCTTTACTCGGCAAATAGATAATTTCCTTGTACCAAAAGAACATCCTTTGTTTACCGAAGCTGCTCGTTTTGTTCTCGCGAAGACAACTTCCTCGAAACAACTCGTATTCGCGAAAACGAGTTGTTACCGAGTTCGTTAATTAATGTTTGCGCGAATTAAATATTCCATTTACCCGGTTCGCGAGCACCGAATTCCGGTCGCATAAATGATAAACACTTGACATCGTTCGTTAATTGCTTTTTAAATTGGCTGACGTTCCCGCGAAAACCGTCTTCGCATCAATAAAATCTCGCGCGATCAGCAAATAAAAAAAACCGAGCGGCTCGTAATTTTTTCGTGACGCTGCGTCGGTGGGGCGATGGCGTGACGAAACGTCATAAAAAGGGACGAGCCGAGTCGGAGAAACTTTTTCCATATAAGTTTCCCGATTGGAATGGACTCGTTCGAATTGATAGTCCGGTTTCATTATCTTGGCGACGGGATCGATGGAGACCGAAGAGCGGACGGGGCCCCAACGTGTATCAAACTTGCGGGTCGCGGAAATTTACACCCGTTTGAACGGTTTCGAAATTATTGCCGGTCGACGTGTGTTACGTAATTTACGATTTCCACGAATGGATTTTCGAGGGCGGCCCGGAACGTTCGTCGGACGGCGCAGTTCGAGAAAGTCGTAAAATTTAGCAAGCGGAACGCGAATTTAAACCTATCTGATGTATTTCGACGGTTTGTGGAATGCTTTAGCCAAGATGAATGTGAAAATTTGTTACGGCACGGCTAGAAGAAACAATTTATCGGATGCGCCGTGGGTTTATTGGAGCTTGAAACCAACGAAATTAAACTTTTTTAATTATAACCGATTCGAGTTATGCATAGTAATGAATTCGCATCAACTATATCGAATTTTTTCGGGCGCATGCGCCGGGCGGCATGTATACAGTTTCCCATTCGGCTCACTAAATTACGTCCGGGTAGTATTACGTGAAAACTCATTTCCGTAAAGTACACCCCTTTAATTCGTGTAATATTTTCCAGATATCGGGAAAGTAGGAACGATAAGAACCCCATCTCGCGTTACGACTCGAATAAAATCGGAAAATTTGACGAGAGGATCATTGGAAAGCCGTATCGAGAAACGATGTTCGGAATATTCAACGTAAGATAAAACGGATCCCGTGTTCACGCGTGACGAGCCGAATCTCGGAAACCGTTTCATCCCTTTTACCCGGATTGTTTAATTTGTAATAACGATACGTCACCAAAAATGAAATTCAATATCGGAGAAGCGTACGCCGGCTCGGCGACTCGTACGTAACATATTTTATTCAGTCGCACACCCGATTTCATAATCCGGGCATCGTCGGGCGTTGTAAATCTCCCTTATTTGGAACACAAAGTATCCGAAGCCCCTATTTATTCTCATTTTGCCATTTCTATCCACCGCCTGACGTCGGGGTCTTGCGCTGCCGCTGCGTCAGCGGAATATTTCTCTTAGGTTTTTTTACCCGTGCAAATCCACATCCTCGACGTGGACGCGACGTATCACCCGCTTCGGATTGTCATTCGTGTCACGTGATTTGATCGTTCTGAAAATTGCTCAAAAACACGTATAGCTTAGCAAGCAACGGCAGTATTTTCGTTACCTCTTGACATCCATTTGTTTTCGTTTCTCGAACGCGGGTCGAGTTTTGTATCCGACATTCCATGCTAGTTAAATAACGTGAAGGTTATGTTCCACAATTCACAACATAAGACAATTATCCACTACTCTGTACTCGAGTAGTTCGTATTTACCCAACTCTGTGGTTCAACTTGAAGGTGTCGTTTCAATTATGATCTACGACCATAGAAAGGAATAAGATGACAGATATCCGAATATTGTTATTTCGTTATTCATGATATACGAATGTTATGTTTTCTGACGGCGATAATTTTAAGATGGTTCAATCTAGAACGTAAGACTGTTTTTGTAACTGAAATCACTGGAGCGATATCATTAAGTTCAAAGCACGCTCCATGAACTTAACTCATCAAACTTCTGCCTTGAGCCGTCGGGGGCGCTCAAAAGACGCCTTCCGTCTTATTAACTTCCCATCATCACTTGAAATAATCAAAAAGCTCAATCGCGTCGATAAATCGCACAAAGCGCGGCCGTCACTCTTAAATTCGCATAGATCAATGCGGCGACACGAAATTCCCCTCGAAAGTGGCACTCGAATAACTTTGAGTGCCCGAAACGAACGGGGAAGTCCCGACTGTGCTACGACCATAGATAATAAATAACACCCGTGTAACGCATATTGGGGTGCGAATAAAGCCGAACGGCTGCGACGGAGTTTACGACATCCCCGAGGCTCTTCCGCTGAAGAATGCTCCCCCACTCCCATAATAATAACCTGGCATAATAAGAACGATAATCTTCTTCTTGCAGGGGCTCTGTGCACAATCGACAGACTTGAACTGGTGATGCCGAAATACGCCACGAGAGGGGGCGACGTGATTTTGAAATGCGATCACAGCGTGCCGCCGGAACAACTGTACAAAGTGGAATGGCAGAAAGGCGGCAACAAGATATTTCAGTATATAAAAGGCAGGAATCCACCTTTTCGGTATTTCGAAACTCCCGGAGCGAAGCTCAACGTGAGTACGCTGGAATTTGATAATGTTCGAGTTACCGTCGAGCACGGAACTTCTTTATGTGTTTGCTCGCTAGATGATCTATTCGATAAACAAGGTTTGAAGAAAGTGGCAGCGTATCGGAATTAATCGTTGTTTCGCGTGCACTTCGTGAATATTGCATTCAAAGATAAATGATGGGATAGCGGAATGAATTTTCTACACTTTGATGTTAACTCCGTGAAACTCACGAGGTTTTTATTATTATAAATTCGCGTTTCCTCTGTGTTGGGCACGTCAATTTTTATACAACCGTTTATTTAATTTGAACCATTTCCCTCCAAGGAATTTACAAGCCCTCAAAAAATATATATATATATATAGTCGCAAAGGAAGGTATATATATATTTTTCAAATGTTATGTTTTGCAATTCCCGCGGAAAGCATAATTTATTCTCACTATATTTCGGAATTGGACCCATCTATACCCCTTTAATCTGAATTTTTCTTAAATATTATAAAAGTTGGGACTTCTCGAAGATGGATTTACTTGTATTTAAATATATTGGGGTAATTTGAAGTTTCGATACAGAATAATTTCTGTGTTGTGAGGACCATTGGAAAAGTTTAGTGCCCGCATGTTTGTATACGATGGTTTGAATTATGATTATTAATCGGGAACTAAGAATTAATTTTATTATCATTTTTCATTGTGAATTTATTAATTATATCTGACTTTATTAACATTATTTAGACAATTCAAAGCCTATATCTTTTAAAATTGAGTATTCAGTTTTCTTCTCTTGTACTCATTCCTTGGATTACGGAAATGCTCCCATACACAACCGCATTTCGAAAGTCTTTTCAAATTGGAAATGATGTTTAAAATTTGCTTTTAAATCCTTTTTGAGCTTATGGGTGTATTTTTTCTTGGAATCTTGGTTTTTTGCCGTTTTGTGGAATTTAGTGTTAAATAACTAAGTATTCAATTTTTCTTAGTTTTATTAACTTTATCAATAAATTTTTAAACCCAAATCTTGTAACTGTGTTGCCTACCGTTTGATACAACTAGAAGATTTGATGTTAAGTTGGATTGTTATTCGATGTCAATGGTATCCGATTTATGTATTTGAGCCATAATTTTGTGGTAAAGATTAGTTTTTTGATCTTGGAAATATTTTTGTAATAGTTTTTTCTCATTATTAATTATTTGTTTAGAGTTGTGATATTTTTATTTTTAACTTTATCATTCACTGATTATTTATCTATTCTTCTTTATTCATATCGTTTTTTTATTCGGCTTAAGAATTAATTGGGTTTCTTTCAAATGTTCGTTTTATCTTGAATGGAATTTCAATTTCTACCTTTTAATTTTTTTTCTGTATTATTTGAATAAATAGCTTATTATTTTTTCCCCTCCCAGTTTCATCCCGTTTCAAGTTTGCACAATTTCTTAATAGGAGTATCTTTTTTCAATGGAGTAACAAAATAGCCTAAATTAGTGTTTCAGAACGTCAGTGGAACATTTATTTGTCTAGATTTTCGAACCCATTTAAATGATATGATTTATGTTAGTAATTGGGATCTATTTGTTGATTGTGTCATAGTTTTTAATTTTATTTATCCTGATGATTTTTAGTTGTTTGATTCATTTTCTGATTCGTAATCGGAATTTAAAATTTCTTATTCTTTCTTCCTCATTCGGTTGAATTGCTAAATTATTGAATATCGATTTTTTAAATTATTTATATTCTTAGAAATACAGTTTAATAGATTCACATCTCTACACGATGACTATTTATCAACATTCACAGATATATATATATATATTGAAAGGTGACATTATTCAAGAAACCTTGTTGGAATATATGAAATGAAAATTGAAAATTACGAAATGAACAAAATTTTTTATAAATTCACGTTTCCTCTGTGTTCGGCACGTCAATTTTTATACAACCGTTTACTTAATTTGAACCCTCCGAGGAGTTTACAAGCCCTCATATATATACATATATATATATATATATATAGTCGTAAAGGAAGGTATATACATATATATATGAAAATGAAACAATTTTGACAGAAGTCAAAACTGTTTCTGGTTACAAACCAACAATTGTTTCGAATAGATATATATATATATATATATGAAAACGTCCCGGATGTATCTGCTGGACTCATCAGTGCAGCTACGCAGACTCTTACCTAAAAATGTTTGGTTCGTATTTCCGTCAATTTTCAATTTTCACTTTTCATTATATGTCCCAGACAGAGGGTTTCTCTGAATAATGTCACCTTTTCATATATTTCGGTATCGTTCTGTTAAACGAAGAATTGAAAATCTTAAACAACGCGCCTGCAGCAGGATGTGTCTGCGTAGCTGCACTGATGAGTCCAGCAGATACATCCGGGACGAAACGTAACCAGTGGGTAGCTAGAAAGATGACAAATGAGATTTTGTCTCTGATTCTAGTCTCTTACCTAAAAATGTTTGGTTCGCATTTCCGTCAATTTTCAATTTTCACTTTTCATTATATGTCCCAGACAGAGGGTTTCTCTGAATAATGTCACCTTTTCATATATTTCGGTATCGTTCTGTTAAACGAAGAATTGAAAATCTTAAACAACGCGTCTGCAGCAGGATGTGTCTGCGTAGCTGCACTGATGAGTCCAGCAGATACATCCGGGACGAAATCGTAACCAGTGGGTAGCTAGAAAGATGACAAATGAGATTTTGTCTCTGATTCTAGTCTCTTTACATATATATATATATATATATAAATTATGACGTAAGTTTTCACGGAGTGATTCAAAACGGATGGAAATCGAAAATCAAGAAATCATATATATATATATGTTTTCTGAAATCGACAAGAGTAGAACTGGACCTGTTTGAATTGTTTTTTCTAGTTGGCATTGTTTAATTATTTGTAGTTAGCATTGAAATTTTAATTTTCACTTGTCAATCATCTCCCGATGAGGTTCGAATTTCGAACGAAATATAGAGTTTTATAAAAGAAAAGCGATACACAATTACTTCGAAATATCATCTAATAAATAATAATACGACCGATAATCTAATATTATATATATATATATATATATATTATTACAGTGTTTATATAATATAGGTATCATATATATATAGCAGTGTTTACTCAATTTTATTACAGTATGTAATAATTCGAGCTTTCGAAGATCTGTTTAATACTTTTCTTCATCATCGGGAGTGCTATTAAACGATAAACATGTAAAAACATTGAATATCAAAACAGTTGGACAATTTTCGTCATGTAATTTCGAAACACTCTTTTTAATTTTTATTATTCAATTTGTATTATAGAGATTTTCATCATGGCCTCCTGAAAAGGTCGTTTGAAGCTGAGAACATGTTATACAATCGAAAAATATTTGTGAATGTCAAAGAAGAATACATACATACCATGATAAAATTAGAAAATAAATTTGGAATGTATTCAACAAAAATTGTGTGATTTCGATTTTGTTTTTAATAACTTTTCTTCACATCGGAGTTCTCAAACGATAAACATGAATATCAGGTGAAAAACACGAATTTTACATACAAACATGTGCTGATATCAGGTGAAACATTGAATTTTACATATTCGTCAGTGATTATTTGCAGTTTTCTGAATGGTCGTCAGAAATTGAGAACATCATATCAATCACACATCGCTTAATCATCATTATTTGACGAATGTCAAAAGAATAATACATACATACTATGATAAAATTAGAAAATAAATTTAATGTATTCAATGGAAAATATTTCGATTTCGGTTTTGAATGGAGAATATTCAAAGTGATATTAATAGAAGAGTTAATTCTTGTGCTCTGTCGAAACACGCAACTGAAACTGGACATAAACCTAATTATGATGAAATAACCGTTTTAGACTCAGAGAATAATTGATGGTGAGGAAATTTGTTGAATCATTCAGGATTAATCACAGAAAATCGACGTTGAATCAACATTCAATTCGATAGAGAGACTTCAAAGACAAAATCGAAATACTAATCAATTTGCTCGAATTGAGACTTGAAGGAATAAATATAATTTACGCTTTAGACAAACAAAATCGACGTTGAATATTCTCCATTCAAAAACAAAATCGAAATCACACAATTTTTGTTGAATACATTCCAAATTTATTTTTCTAATTTTATCATAGTATGTATGTATTATTCTTTTGACATTCGTCAAATATTTTTCGATTGTATAACATGTTCTCAATTTCTGACGACCTTTTTCAGAAATTTATGGTAAATTCTCACTGTTTTGTATGTAAAAATTCAATGTTTTTCACCTGATATTCATGTTTATCGTTTGTAGAACTCCGATGATGAAGAAAGTTATTAAACAGATCTTCGAAAGCTCGAGATTAAAAAATAAAAGAGTTTTCTTTACGCCGCTGCTGATACCCAGAAATTGAATAAACACTATATATCTACATCAGCAAATAAACGTTCGAATCTATATATATATATATATATATACATATATTCGTCCGTTGAGGGAAGAAATACAAGCGGTTTGACGTTTCGCCGGAATCACATGAAGCATCTTCGGTGCAACTGTCTATATTTTATACTCTTCTCTTCCCTTGTCATTCAATAACTGATAATTCGAATCACCGGGGGTCTCCCGTATAGGCAAAAAGTTTGAAATAAAGGATGAATTATCTATCCGAATTCCTCCGAATGAACATCGTGTACTAATTAGCATCCTTTGAAACTTTCGTAAACTTAAACTTAGGACTGAAAAGAAACGCTCAGCATTCCCTGTGATCGTTCTATTCGACGCTTCTCTTTTCTAGATTCGGGTCGATAGGTGGCGCACGTTTTTATTAATGAAATTTTCGGCCTCGTACAGCTTTGGGAAACAGTTACGTTCAATAACGTGAATTCGTTTTTCCCCATAAAGAACTCAACAGACGGCCGTGCTCAATTAAATCAACGGCGAGGGCGGTTGAAAGGATAAAAGAAGATTCCGGAACACTTTGCGGTAACTCGTGCGATGTTTTTTCAACGCCCCCAATCGTATTTGAGCACTTTTGAAAAAGCGACGTTGTAATAACAAATTTTCGATGGAGCTGGAGGTAACTGATGGATTGTTAGTTGAAACTCGATACTCTGAACTTTTACCAAAATAACCAATCCTGTTTTTAAGTTACACGCGCCCGAGGATTATAAATCGTGTCTTATTTTTACGACGCGTCCCGGGAGATTAGGCCCGGCCTACACGGAAGTACATGGACGTCCAATTTTCGGGGGCCGGAGCGCCGATACTCCGGAGTATTTTATATACTCCAGGAAACATTAATGGTTTTTTTCCTCCGGTGGCGGTCGCGTATTTGAATAAAAACGACTATGCAAATAGCGGAGGCGGTCGGCGACATTTTTTTTCTCCTCTCGAACATTTAGATTCTGCTTCGCGGAGCGTTTTTTGAATAGACGTCGTCGTCGTCCGACTGCTCGCCGTATGGAAATACTGGATGAATAATAAATAGCGATCAGTTGCTATTTCCGAAATTCCCCAACAAAAACAAGTCTGCATCGTTATCTAACCCGAAGGTGTTCGATCGGTTACATGAATTATTCAATCCCGATGCTCAGCCCTAACTTTTTATGCTACGATTCGCGAAAAATCAACAATTACGTAAACTTCCCCGCAAGAATGTATAATCGTAAAACGCCATTTTTTTTTCGGGGGCGCCAACGAAAAATGCGACCGTTAATTTCATCCGGGCGCCCGGAAGTTAATGGGCACAGCCACTTTTCTCAATTAAACTGATTGGGTCGTATTAAAATTTCCTTCGCCGCGGTTCGTTTAAATCGAAAGACGTCAAACGATACTCGAGGGGGTGGGGGAACAAAAAGAAACGCAACCTTTTCTTTAATTAATTGAAATTGGAAGCCACACTTTCGAGCTGCCCTATTCGCAATTCCGGACGTTGTATAAGAATCACTTGTTGCTACGCGATCTCGGAGTTTTCTTCTTCTTAGTTTCAAATCCCATCTCGTTCCAATTTACGAGCTGAGAAACCGCAGAACTAGAGTTTCTGATAAGTATCATTCTATCGCCTTTCCGGCCGGTTTATCACTATCCAGGCAGCTCTGCCAGGCAGCTACCTAACAGATAGCCTCTAACCGTCGGTCAAGTTTGTTCTCATGTACTACTTAACCGAAGATCCATAACGAACTAACTGTCAGATGTTGTTAACCTGCCAGACAGCTTATTCACCTGGACATTGATAAACCGCTTGTTCACTTGCCAACAGTTTGTCCGTGGGATTGTATAACTTCGAGGACAATCCACCACGTCCATCCAGGATGTTACTCCTAATCTTATAATTTTACTCAAGTCGAATCAAAAGCAGGATTGCTAAGTATTGTTGTTCGAACATTACATGGCAATCCTGGCAGGATCCTACAGGGGGAAGTTACTTACCGTACCCGAGGTTAGGTTATAGGACAGTACCGCCCATCTGTCATGCATCTCCTCGCCGCCCACCAACAGCTTGAGATTTGGGGATTTTATGGAGGTTGTCTCCTCCGCGGGCCAGGCGATTAACCGATCCCCCCGTGGAGCACAGACGTGATCGTACTCCACAGTTTATACAAGAACCATGAAACAGACCGAAAGTCATTGCATGATCCAGGTACGATAGGGATTCGGCAATCTACGACCCCTGAATGTTGGAATAAGGAAAGGTTATGGGATTGCAGATGAGGTTAGGACTGTCCTCAAACTGCTGGTGGTCAATCTTAGTTTTTCACCGCTCCCTTTGAGTCTCTCCGGCAACAGACTCAAGAAACCAACAACCCTGCATAACTGCGGCAGGTAGATGATATCGTTTAACCCAAAATACGTTTTCTACGAATTTTTGGTATCGTTATATCATACGATGAAACAAATAAAAATATTGAGAACGGCGCCTCATGAATCGGATATTATTGTGACATTCAGGTAAAATGTATGATTTCAGTTTATTTTGGGACCATTGTCATTAGTCCCTGTAATGATACACCTTGAAATAATCGACAATTCAGCTTCAACCTCTATCATTACAAATAGAATTCTGTCCTATGAATATCAATCGTTGCACGAATTTTAAATAAAATATGATGATAATTTGTCTCGCTTCAATAGTAACACTCTAAGTGTTACGTGACACTATCTCTCTTTTTCCGTGCTGCTCTTTCGTGTTCACGTTGATTGCACTCCAAATTGATTTATTAAACCTATCGATAGTCAACTCGAACCCGTACAGTGACCGGCGAACCCGACGGATTGCCGGCGGCGATGAGCGCAACACGTAGCCGCCCCCGCGTCTCGTAAACGATCCGGACTCGTGCCACCCTGCCCCCCAAACCCAGAAAAGTAGGCTAAGTATCCCGCGGCCGGGGGCGGCTCGAACTCACACAGATATCACAACAGCCGGTCCCGTGCAACACGGGTATTGATTATTTCATTCGCAGGTGGAACCGAGGGGTCGCAATTACCCCAAGCGGCCCCGGTAAATGTTTATGGGCCTCGTGACTCGGTAATGACCCCACGATGCGGCAAACGCAACCCCAACGTCAAGACGTCGCCGTCGTCGACGTAGTCGCGACGCGGGGCGTCCGACGCCCTAATCAAATTTCCCCGTTTGCCAGGCGAATCCGAAACAAAAGAAGACTTATTTCATTCCATCGGATAATTTGGTAAAGGGCGGCCGCCCCGGTGCATTTTATTGCCGTCAGCCGTCTCCCGGGGGCGGTCGCGCTTAATGCCCCCGTCGCAGACCCGAGGAACGTTCGGTCGCCGAAATCCGGCGGGTCGTTCCCGATGCCAGCCGGCGGAGCACCCGGTTATTCGTTTTATATTATATGAAAACAAGGAACGATGTCGTTAAACGGCAGCCATTATGAAAAACTCAATTTTCCGAGCGAAACGCGAAATGGGAAACTCGTGTTTTATGATGTAAACTGGATGTGAACATCGAGAGACGATCTGAAATTGATATGCGTGTACCGTTAACTATCACGGCCGAATTTCGAAAATGCATCACAAGTTTCATCAATATAAACTGATATAACGTCACTTGATATTATCTTACGGTCATGTTGTTAATAACGTGAATGGCCACTCTAATTACGACAGCAAGCAAACGTTCCATCATCTACGACCCTACAGATCATCGAAATTGAGACTCAATAAACTTGGGGTCAGCTCAATTAAATATCTCAATCACTATTAATCACAACACACATGAGTTCTACAAGACATTCTAGAATCAGCTCAAAGGAACATCCCACAAAACCTCTGTTTCAGGAAAGCCGATGGCAAATTAGCATTGACAAACAAAGAGAACTTCCAAGAGCTTGCACGATATTTTGAACAACTTCTGAACTGCCCACGACCAATAGAAAGATTCTCAAAAATGTCACCTGTTGAAAACCCCGCGGAATCACCACCGCCAACAAAACAATAAATCCAAAAGCACAACGTCAGAGTCAGGGACCAAATTCTCTACAGGAAATAACACAAATTATACAGAATATTTGGAGAAGAGAATTGATACCAGCAGACTGGAAAACAGCTCTTACTCATCCACTGCACAAAAAAGGAGACAAAACAGATCTCAATAATTACAGAGGGATTTCATTGCTTCCAGTGACATATAAGATCTTATCATCATGCCTCTTGGGAAGAACACAGGAGCAATTAGAGCAAAAAATATCAGAATTCCAAGCAGGATATCATGTCCAGAGCAGATTCACAATCTCAAAACCATACTCAAAATCAGGGCACTTAGGACACAACTCATCACATGTACGTTTGTTGACTTCAAGAAAGCATATGACTCTATTGATAGGACATCACTCTTCAATACGCTAGAGGAATATGGACTAGACGACAAAACAAGAAGATCAATAGAACAAACAATAACCGACACACAAGCCAAGGTGAAATTTGTGGGTGAAATCTCAAATACATTTCAAATAAAAACCGGAGTAAGACAAGGGGATGGACTCTCGCCACTATTGTTCGACATAGTAATGGACAAAGTGATGAAAGAATGGTAGAAAGCACTGAAGAGGAAAGCGAAATGGACTCCAATACACTTGGAAGGAAGAAGAAACAGAGCAGTTGACATACCCTACCTGGCCTTTGCAGACGACCTAGCAATTATAGCAACAAGCCCAAATGAAGCAATCAATCAGATCGAAACATTGAAGGAATGTGCAGAGAAAGTAGGACTGCAGATTTCCTTTGAAAAAACAAAGTTGATTGGAACAAAAACAGACACAAAATTATTGAAAACCAAATATGGAAGAATAAATAGAATGGACAATTTCAAATATCTTGGGGAAATAATCGAACCAACAGGATTGCAAAAGCGAGCACAAAATGCAAGAAAGCAATAGCAATAACACACAACATCTACAATAAGAAATCAATACAAAAATCCGACACTACAAGACAGTAATTGAACCAATGGCATTATATGCAAGTGAAACATTAGCCCTCAATGTGAAGGGACAGCTGGAAGACTTGAAGAGGGAAGAAAGAAAAATCATTCGAAGAGTGCCCTAGAAAGACAGAAAATGGATACAGACTGCAAAAAAAAGACAACAGAAAACTACTCGAGCAGTGAAACAGACATAAGGAAAAGAAGAATACAATTCCATGGGCACATACAAAGAATGCCAGAAACAAGACTGACGAAACAGATACACAACATTACACCAGCACTAAAAGGCACAACTAACTGGGTGATACAAACGCGAAAAGACATTCAGAAAGCAAACATAACTCAAGAAGAAATCCTGGACAGAAACACATTCAGAAACAAGATACACGAGTGGAAAATTGAACCAGCACCGGATGAACCAAAACAATGCAGACCCAAATGGTCAGATGAGAGGAAACGAGCGTTCGGCCTCCTGATGAAGCAACGTTGGGAGGAAAGAAAAAGGAAGAGGAACCAAGAATGATGACGAGTCAACGTTGTTTAGCGTCTTTCTTCATGGGAGTTTCAACGCCATAATAATTAATCACAATCACGATGAATACCACATCTAGATTTTTGACAGTTGAGCAATTAAAAAATGATAACAACCGACTTCAATTCAGTTTAGGTCATCCCAAATATTATTAGTTGTTCAAAAGTCAATTACAACTCTAATCACGATTACCTGTTGTGACAACCGACTTAACTTAATTCCGTTTACGTCATCCCAAATATTATTAGTTGTTCAAAAGTCAATTATAACTCTTATCACGACTAACCGTTGTAATCGTCAATTAATCGCAACCATGCTTAACATCGAGTCTGGATTTTCGTTTGGTTTAATAATCGACTTAACTTAATTCAGTTTACGTCATCCCAAATATTATTAGTTGTTCCAAAGTCAATTACAACTCTAATCACGATTAACTGTTGTAATCGTCAATTAATCGCAACCATGCTTAAAATCGAGTCTGGATTTTCGTTTAATTTAACAATCGACTTAACTTAATTCAGTTTACGTCATCCCAAATATTATTAGTTGTTCGAAAGTCAATTACAACTCTAATCACGATTAACCGTTGTAATCGTCAATTAATCGCAACCATGCTCAACATCGAGTCTGGATTTTCGTTTAACAATCAGAACAACCAACTACACTTACTCGTGCTTATGTAACTGACCCTAAATGGATTAATTCCTAATTCTGCTTACTTATTAATGTAGTTGAACACTCACTATTCTTAATTCGTTCACGACTACTTGACATTAATGACATAACCATAATGTTTTGGATCATAGATATGTATCGCCATATAGTATTAGTTATCTGTGAATCGTAGTAGATCAAATATATATGCCGATCATCGATATGTAGATGTAATCAGGGATGGAGTAAGGCGGTGACGCAGATCGAAGTGGCAGAAATTTTCTCCACCCGGTCACGAACTGCTAGCGTTCGCTGTCGAAAAATCTGGTCCAATATAACGAGATTATCGCGTTTCCGTTACAGACGACCCACAGCAGCGAAAAGCAGATGCAGCTGTCAAAATTGGATTTTCCGGCGTCGGGTTCGTATTCTTGCGTCGTCTCCATGGAAACGCCGATATTCAGCAAGGATTCCGAAAGTAAAGATCTTATTATCATAGGTAAGCAAGGATTTCTTCGACACGTATTTAATTGGTATCGGATGCCGATGGAATCGCTTTGAATCGGGTATGCCGGGTACAAAAAAAAAAAAACGGTAATTTAGGGTCGTAATTCAAGCCCCGTTATTTTTACGTGAGATTTGGATCTAGAAGATTAATTAAACGTGATCTGTACGGTTCGTGGTCGGTAATTGTACGGTCAAGGAAATATCGAATGAACCATTAGGTAGATAGCGTTCGTAAATAACCGTTTCGTTGGAAAATTTGCGGCAATTTCTCTTTGACGTTTTTAGCGGAACGCTGCCGTCGTAATCGAGTGCCCAATTTTATGATTAAATTTCGAAAGTTTCCGCGGTTTTTCGGACGAATGGCGCTGTAATCGCTTACATTGTTACTATCTTTTAGTTGTATGTATAACGGCGAGGTTATTTTCAGAACCCCAACGTTCGGATCCTGCGATAACTTTCAACAAGGAAACTTACGAAATAGGGGAAGTTTTGGAGGCGAACTGCTCGACCGCCCCCGCTCGACCGCCGCCACACATCACGTGGTTAATTAATGGCGAAAAGGTTGGTGACTTTTTGTTTTTTTTTGGTCGTTTCATGTCGACCGCTTTATTATTATAATCATTCGAAAAATGGGGTGTGCTGTTTATTCAAATAGGCGACAGCGCTGTCGCTCGTTTAATTTTGCACTCTACCGACTCGGATAATTGATCGATGAGTCGCGAGCAAAAATTGAATACACTCGATAATTGAATTAATGCGAAAATGGGACGCGCTGTTTCGACACACAATGTGATGTCTTTGGGGCGGTTTCGTACGATTCAATAATAAAACGTGAAACCCGTTATATCGTCCGCCCCCGACCCCATTCAATATTCATGCGGGGGAAAGTAAAGCGCAGTACCGTCCCTCTAAATTTGAAATAAAACACTGTCCGATCACATAACCTGCAAAGGGACAAGATCAAAAATATTTATTCACTTTTATACTTAACAACTAGTCACTATATAATAGTTAACACAATTTACACGAAGCCGGTCCTTATAATACTTAAAATATACATAAGCGGCATACATTAATGTAATTGAAATACAGATTTCCCTTAAATTAAATGAGATTCAATTTGTATTCAAATCTAATCGTGAATAACTAATAAACCGCGTTTGAGGTTCTTTAACATTAATTATATAATCAACACTTTGAAAATCGAAATTAAATTCCGCGAAAAATACGTCGCGCGGGGGCGGGGAAAAAGGTGGAATATTCGAGGACATTCATTATTTTTGCACGTCGAGTCGCGAAATTCCGGAAAATACGCTCTTTAAATGCATTCGTTCTTATCAAGGGGAGCGAAACGAGCTCCCCGAATGCCTCTCCGTTTTCCGTTGAATAGAGGGATGAATGAATTGTTTTGAAACGAATCGCGACCCCTGAATATTCTACAATTTCGCGTCGAGCGAAACCTTTTCACCTTTTTACATCCGAATGATTCAAGATGATTCGTCGTGATTTTTGGAGTACTTAGTCATCTGAGCGGCAACAGGCGGAATAGGTTGATGAAAAGCGTCATTGAAACTGAATGCCTTCGCTTCGTTTGTTATTCATTTGAAGTAAACAATATTTGTATTGTACACATGTCTATACATATATATGATATCGGTTGATTTATTATGAATTCGGAAAATTATTATACTCCAAAGAAACTTCTGGTTGAAATTCCTGATAATAATTTTTCGAATACGTATATATGTATATATGTGAGATTTTTTGTTTGATCTTTTCAGAGAATCAGAAAATCAACTTTATTTTTGATTACAGACGTTTCGGAAAGTTTCCCTTCGTCAGTGACATTAAAACTAAGAATATACAAACTTTGATTTTAAACATAATATTAATTAAAGCTGAAAGCTAACTGGATGTCTTTGTCGTAGAAAATCTGTATTCATTCATCGATGAGCGAGTTGTAAATTGTATTCAGATTTCGGATGTCTGTTCTGTTGTTCATAGAATTTTTGTCTTCAGATGTAGATCATTTCTAGTATTTCGCTCAATCTTCTTTGTTCTTCGAAAGCAAGAGTTTTTGTGTTGTCGAAATCGATGGATGGTGTGACTTTCGGAAACCTGGTGAGTCTTGAGAGCGGTTTTTTGTTGTCTTGCATATTTCTGTCCATTCAATCTATCTTTTAAATGTTGTTCCGTTTGGTCAATATAAATTTTGTTGCAATCTCTACAAGGAATACTATAAATGATGTGGGATTTTTTCAAAATTGTAATTTCACTTTTTAATTTGTAATATTTGTTTTTGACTTGATTTAGAGGTTTGTGCGCGATTTTGATGTTGTATGGTTTTAAAGTTCTTTCTATTTTATCCGAAACTATGGGAATGTAAGGCAGGCTAATGTAAATCGGTGATGTTGACGATGATTTTGGTTTATTTGTTTGTTGAGAATTGTACTATTTGTTCAATCTTTTTTTGATGATTTTATTTATAATATTCGGGGGATACAAATTTTGAGTTAATAGTTTTTTTGCCAAATTGAGTGCATGATGTCGATGAATTGGAGAGGATAATGTTAATGCTTTATCGATGTAAGATATGATTATTCCCTTCTTGTGACTCATAGGATGTGATGAATGGTAATTGAGTATTCTTGTTGAATGTGTTTCTTTCCTGAACCATATTGTTTTTACTTTGGTTTTATTTCTTATTAATGTCATATCAAGAAAATTGAGTTTGTTAAATTTTTCTACTTCAATTGTAAATTGTAGTTTAGGGTGGAAACTGTTGAATTTTGTGAGAATGTGGTGAATGTTTTCTTGTGATGTAATAACAAGACAATCATCGACATAACGTCTATACATGAAAATGCTTAGATCGGAATTTGTAATGACATTCTCCTCGAAATATTCCATCACTAGTTGTGCTACGGTACTAGATAAAGGACTGCCTATTGCTATGCCTTCGATTTGTTGGTAGAAAAAAAATTTGTTCCATGTACAAATTGAATAACATCTTTAAATATTGATTCAGGTAGATATATCTGTGTGATTTTTAATTTGGTTCCATCTATGTGAAATTATAATTGGTATCAAATTTTTTTTTTCATTATTAGGAAGATGAATGATGTTCGGTTTTATGTGAGTTATATACGTGTCTATAGATATCTTCTTCGGATGTTGTATCGGCAGTGCATGCTTTGGATCTAAATTGAGAATTTTCTTGCAGTAATCTGGAAGTACGGTATTGGTGAAGTTCAGTATTGCATCATCCCTATCTTCGTTATTTTGACATTCTTGGGGCTGTAGTTTTTTCACTTTATTTTCATGCGTTTTCTTGTTTACTTCGGTATTCTTCTTAGTTATTTCTTCTAATAGTTGATGAAAATTATTATATTCATTTTGTGTTAAATGATCCTTCAGAAGTCGCAAGGAATCTCACATTGATATTGGACAGAGAAAAATAGTCGTTTTAAATTATATGTATATATGCTTAGTTATATTTCTTTAGTGCTTGATGAGTATAAATAAAATTTCAAATTTCTTTGGGAATTATTGTCTTAATGTTTTATTAAGTCATATGAGTGCTCATTCCCAAAGAAATTTAAAATTTCATTTATATATATACATATATATTCGATGACGGATTCAGTCGTTACGTCACTTTCAGGTAGTGGACGCCCTGACGAAGTCGTTCTCGAACGGCATGGTGCACGGCAAAGGTTATTTCGAGCAAAGAGCATCGTCGATCAAGCAACTATCGATCGAGGTGGCCGAATTGCACGTGGGAGACGATAATCAACTAGTTCTGACGTGTATGTCGACCATTCCCGGTTACATAAACGCTAACGACAACTACGCGGATGTGCGGAAGAAGTCGATCAAAAGTAACGTTTTTGGGCGATCGAAGGTAACGACACCCATGGGCTTAATATAATTTTCTTTCAGTTGACATCGTCGTCACGGAACCGGAAGTGGAAGCGATCTCGGACGAGGCGTCGACGAGCGAGGGTGTCGCCCTCAGTTTGAACGCGTTAACTATGGCGTTTCTAGCCGTTTCTTCAAAGATATATGCTTAGGTGTTTAGATGTTTTTATCGATGATATAGAATTTATTCCGAACGCGTTAAATGGCTGTTTTCGTTTCGATATACGTATTTTTTTAAAAATAATCGGTGCTGCCGGATGAGAAAAATTAATTTATATGAAAGAATATGTATATTTTGCTATATTACGATGAGAAGTGTTGATAATCCGCTGATGTTGACGAGTCGAAATTTTATCTTTAGTAAAAAACCACTCAAATTGCTTGTAGCAGGGTAAAACCGCGCGCGCAAAGTCTAGTTAATAACGGTCAGTACCAAAAAATGGAATGGGAAAACAGTGTAAAAAAAACTCGAATTTTAAGTCAATTATAGACAACAATCATTGCGTTTACCGAAATTTTTGGAGGTGGAACTTTTTTCCAGGCGATTCAATCACAGATTTTTCGATATTTCAAAGCAACATACTCGAACGTTATTCTAAAAGAACGTAAAGGTACTGAAACTTGTGTCGTTATCGTCGTTTCACTTGGCTGTTCAGTGTTGAGATTCCTTTATGTATCGGTGTTATACATGACAAAAAACGCGTTTCGCGAATACGGAAATGTAAATAATGTAATTCCGGATACGCGAAACGACAATCGTCGATTCCTTTCACCATCAACATTTTTATTCAAAATCCGTACATATCATCCGAGCAATAATTTCGTCACTCACGATTTTGATTCGTCTCTATCATTTTTCAAACATTATTCGAAACACTTGTTTTCGAAATTTAATGTTAAGGTACGATTAGTTTAGTTGAAATTAGCTTAAAAAGCTGTTAATAGGACAGTTCGCGGGCTACGACGCCAAAACATGTCTTCCTTAAGCTACTGTCTATTAAAGTAAGGGAGCAAAATTGTCACTTCGGAGCTAGTTTTTGTATGAACCGATTCTGAATCGGTTTTAATTGAGAAACCGACGTAACCGAACAGACTGTTAAACTTTTTTCGATTTTAGGTAACCATCAACAAAATATTAATTGTTTTTAAACTTCTAGTCGTTGGACGTAAGCTCGTAGGAACGACAATAATTCGAGAAGTTCGAGTTTACCTTTTGGTTTATGAGTTGTATTACAATAAACAAATTGTACATAATACTAACTATAAATGTAACATGTATATGTGTGTATGACGATAAATAAAAATTTATTACGTTCGTTGCGTCGCAATTGTTTTTACTCACCACGTGACGTCTATTATTTTCAAGTCGGTTATGTTTAGTGTGAGCTTTATTCGAACTCGATGTCTTAAGTAAACGCAAACGGGAAATACAGTAGCGCTCGCTAGCGGGAAGTTTAGAAACAAATCTACATTCACAATTTCACGTTTTCCCCGATTTGCAAGTCACTCGATCATAAAATAAATCTCACACTAACCCCAACGAAATAAACCTATGAGTTATCACGACACAACTAAACTATGAATAAGTATTGGGAACTA
Organism: Novius pumilus; assembly: GCA_020654155.1. Classification (NCBI taxonomy): domain Eukaryota; kingdom Metazoa; phylum Arthropoda; class Insecta; order Coleoptera; family Coccinellidae; genus Novius; species Novius pumilus. The sequence goes on from JAIFOV010000475.1 coordinate 5,990,791, forward strand.
CACAAATGATTCAAGATTCTTGCACAATCATTTACGATATGTCACATCGCAACGTTTACACGAACTGGAACGTCCACAGAATATATAATTGAATGTCATTTGAAAATCACAGAGTTTCAAATGTTCCTTGAAACGGTAAGTCATTTTCCAACTACCGAATGGTGGCAGCGCCACGAAACGGATAACAATAAAAGTGTCAATGACATATCACAAATTGGTGCAATTCTACGAATTTTAATTAACCTACTATTCTGGGATTTCATCCGTAATAACTACTGGTAAGTCAATTATTAGTTATTTGTCATAGTGAATTACGTTCGAATAACAACATCATCGCTACGGTCACATCGAAGTATTTTGAAATATTCCAAGAAACAGTAGGTCAAGTTTCGTCAAGAAATATCGGAACTACCTAACGGAACGCGGCGCCTCAAAACGAAGGTGTTGTATAATAGTTCTATGATTCAACAACAATCAATGTGTCAAAGACGTGTCAAAAGCAGATAGTTATAAAATGGCCGCACGGCTGACAATTGCTTACTAGTTAATCCATTGAAATCGTATTGTTTAAAAGTATCTTATGAGTGGAACTGTGAATATTGTAAGTTTGAACAGTCTGTTTTTAGTTTGTGATGAAATTTTGTGTAGTGATCAAATTGCAATGTCCAATGAAACTTTTGCATTGTCTGAATGTAAATGGGTAATACATCCCGCATAGTCAATAGGAAAATAAGAGTATAAATGTAAATGCTGCATATTTTCGCTCAGCTCAATCCATCCTTGACCCGTGTATAACTGCACGTTCGAACAACAACCTAATCGCAAAGGTCAGATCAAAGTTTCACGAGAGCTCGCATCCTTATCGCGCCGGAATTGAATTATTAGCAAGTATTGGAAAACTTCAAGTCCTCCGAATAAGATGAAACTTTTCACAATCGAATGAAAAACTTTTAGATAATGACAAGGGAAACATCATCAACAAAGTTTTGCTTTCTGTAGGAAAACAGAGAGTAATAAAGAATTCGGCGTAGCAATATCTGAGCGATCGGATAAGTGAAAAGTTTTGACCCCCCGAGGGACCCCAACCCCTCCCGTTTATTTGCGGTTTCAAAAATATATTTATTCTCAGTGATACAATATTGCTTAAAATTAAAATTAATCAACTAATCGTGAGTTCCTTGCGTTGTTGCTCGACCATATTCTCCAAATAAGCGCATTTCTCCTTCAGCGCCTTGTGCTCGTCCGTCAACTCGGCCAGCAATTCCTCCTTCCTCGTCAACGAAACGCGAACTCTGAAAAATTCAACGTTTTTCTGTTTCTCGAAATAGCGGGGAAAATCAATTTCCGGGAACGATACGTCTATCGTGGTGTCAGATCCAGAGGGATCGTCCTTTTCGGACCGATAAGTATCTTACCTCGAATACAGTTGCTCGACTTGCTTATCGGCGGATGTCCTGAGCTCCTCCACCTCGCCCTCCAACCTCCGCACCCTGTCTTCGTACTCTTTACGTATCGTCTCCCTTATTTCCACGCGTTCCGCCTCCAACCTGCCGCGTTTCTGTTCGAAGGATCGATACGGGGGAATTATTTTACGCATTGAAAAGGTCGGACGCAAAAAGTGACATTGGATTTTCCTACTCACCAAGCTCTCTTCGGCTAATTGCGCCTCCAGATTCTTGATATTGTTTCGTAGACTCAACACGGTCTCCTCGAGTTGCAATAATTTGCTTCGCGATTCGCAGTATTTGTTTTGCGCGTCCTTCTCCAACATCTCCAAATCCCTCATTTCCGTTTCGTATTTCTGCTTAATTCTCCTGCAACAATATGATGAGTCCTTTTTTTTTAATAAAACCCAGGAGTTTACTTGATTCGATTTTCCGTTGTCTGTTCGAGTTGGGTTTTCGCCTTGTTCGCCTCGTTCTCCAAACGTTCTATCACCATCTCGATTTCTTTGTCTCGTTCACGTCTGCAGTCGCGTCGGATGGTTGTTTCTTTTTCCATTAACATTATGGACTGTTGTTTTCGGAATGTGTTTTTCCAGTTTTCCATTTCGATGGCCGCCGTCTCCTCGACCAGTTTGATTTCGTTGGCGTGGCGACGGGCGGCCGCCTGTAGCTTTTCGTCGAACTCCTCTTGGTGCTGTTTGATGGCTCGTTCTTTTTCGGCCAAGGCGGCCGCCTCGCGTTCCTCGCACTCCGCCACGCGCTTCGCGTGCTCGTTGAGCAGCTTTCGTCTTTGTTCTTGGTAGTTACGCTCCTCGGTTTCGACTAGTTTTTCGTAGCGTATTCGCATGATTTCTCGTTCGTGAGCGAGGGCCTTCTCTCGGTCCTCGACTAACTTTTGCCGGAGGTCTTCCGAATGTTCCTGCAGCTTGCGCGTGGCTCGCAGCTCTAATTCCTCGATCTCCCGCTGATGGATCGCACGCAAATTGGATAATTCTTCTTGGTGACGTTTCTCCATTCGTTCCACTTCGGGTTCGATGCTTTTCACGGCCATTTCTTTGATTTTCTGGGTGCGTCCCTCGATCCATCGTTCCCGTCTCAATTTCTCGCTGGCCGCGTGCATGTCTTTGAGCTTTTGCATTTCGATTTGGTGTCGCTGCTCCATCGCCCTCGCGTTCGATACGTAGCGCTCCTCCATTAACGTCATTTCGCCCACCAGTTCCTCGCAACGTCTCGCAAACGTTTTCTTCTCTTCCATCAGCTGATCGATGAATTTTTGATGGCGCTTCGCTATTTTCTCGGTTTCTTCTTTTTGCTCGCGCATTTTCTGTCTTAAATTCGTTTCGGCTTGTTTGTTGTGTCGCAGCAATTGATCGCGGAGCGATGCGAGTTCGCTTTGGAGCAATGCAATACTGGACGTTTTATCTTTGAGCCTCAACGTTAGATCAATGACATAAGAGGCTAGTTGCTTGACGTTGTGCGTCAAAAGGTCTTCCATTCTATATGTATATATATATATGAAAAGTTGATAACGCGGGAAAAAGTATAACAAGTTGAAAAATTTTATTGGCATAGCCCGCAATTTGGATAACCGCAAACAGTTGAAACTACAAATGTGCATTTGGTTCTTCGTGGAACACTAGTGTAGTTTCCATCCAAGTTCAGAACATCCTGGAGCTTGGATTATACCGTATTGACGAAGGCAAATAAACCAGATCATATCTGCGGTTATCCAAATTGCGGTCTATGCCAATAAAATCTTTCAACTTTTGTATATATATATATATATATGTAACAAAAAATATGAAACGATTAGAAGAAACGCGCTCACCTAGGTACGGTGTCGAAGGAGTTGACTGACTCCAAGACGAGTTTCGTAGCAGCGTGCGCTCGTTCTTTGGCGACCATAATCGTTTCCGAACACTTTCTGTCCGCCTCGTCGAGATACGAAAGCAATTCCCTGCAACAGAAAATAGAAAGACACCAGCCCCGTCACGTAATTTCCGTACTTGTAGTTGTGGAGGCCGCCGCCCCCGTAACCGGAAACCCTCGTTTCCAGTGCACTTTGGCAGCGCTTGCCGCCGCCGTCGCGACGTCGAACATCCACGTTTTCCCCCTTTCGCCCGTCGTTCTCGATTAACGAGTCGGAAAGTTCGGCCGTTAAAATTTTTTTCATCGTTTCGATACTGTTCTCTGAAAACGATAAAGCGGAAGCTATATTTTCGTGTCGATTTTGCCAATTAATTTCCACTCACGGGAAGATTTATCTTGGTGCTCGAGGGCTTCGATAATCGTCTCGATATCCTCGAAATTTTCTTGTTTTCTTTCGGAAGTTTCGCCGCTCTGCTCGCTGGATGTGGATTCGGGAAATTTTGTTTTTCCTGTTTGGTTCGGCGTTTCGATTTTCCGGTCGAGAGCACCGTTCGCCGGTGGTGGTGCTGATTTCAATTTATCTTCTTTGTTATTTCCAAGTTTTGCGGTTTTGGTGGTGGGTTTCGTTTGATTTCTTCTTGGAGTTTTTTCTTTGGTGTCGGACAAATTAAAAAGTTCGTCGATATCGATTTCGGATAACAGAGGTAAATCCTCGATTCCGCATTGCTCTTTCATTTCTTTCAAATATTTATCAGTTTCATTTTCGCTTTGTTTGACGGTTATCAACTCTTCAACCAAACTTTCCGTTGAATCCACTTTACTGTCTGGATTTTCGATTATCGTTACGACTTCTTCAACCTCAATAATCTCGTTGGGTTCGTTCGACTGTTCTTCTTTCAAATCGTACTTAATCGCGAAATAACCGTATATTGCGTCTTCCTCCTTTTTATCGGCAATGTGTGAAGTTTTTTTCGGTAGGGGTGGTTTCGTTGCTAAGCCCGGGGTCAAAATATATTTTTCATCTTTCTTTATATCATCGTTTGAACTCCAAGTTTCAACGTCCTCCTCCAGCATTTCTTTGAACAAATTTGATGACGGGAGATGAAGTTCGATAGGAACTAGAGTTAACAAGAGGAGTTGTAACATCCATATCGCCAAAAGTCCGAAAAGAAGTGACGTTTCGCAGTGATCGCACGCTGCATCATTAGAGATCTGATCTATGATCACTGCGAAACGTTCTTTTTAGAAAAAATACTTTTACCGTAAATACTTTCAAGACTACCATCAGTTGACGTTTCCTTTGATTTCGATTCCTTATTTATCATCACGAAGTCGGCTGAAAACGGTCTGTGATCGCTAACCGGACACAAATCATCCTACGAGAAAGCAAATAGTTTTCGCAATTAAATTTTTTTTAATAACCACCTGATCGCCGGTTATTAAACGCGGTAGCGCCGACGATGGTCTAGTCGAAACTTTTGGCACATACCTCTTCGTCTTATTGGAATTTAACGGACGTTCTTTCAATGTAATCTACAACTCCGTTTGATTCAAACAATTACAAGAGGCAGACACTTACCGGCCCTCCAATAAGTTTCAAACTACTCAAATCGTCGCTAGACATTTTCCAAATTCGTTCAACCGTACAAACCGCCGATTACATACTGTAATTGATGTTTGTATCGGCGCGCCTATTTGTCAAATGTTTGTTTGGTCAGGGTAACCAAGGGAAACGGATTGAAACGTCCACTGGGCAATAAATTTATCAATAAATACTTTATATCAAATACATCGATAACATCTCTAAATGATCTAAATTATTCACACAATCCACATAATGCATGACTTAGAAAAAAAGCTTCATGAAAAAAAAAATACTCGTAAATGCGGAAAATAAGAAGAAAACCGACTCGTTTAAAACGGAACGATGTTCCAAAGTTTCGTGTTGCAGTCTTGACCCACCGATACTAAATTTTCGTTGTCCAACCAGCTCAGTTTGGTTATTTGACTTTGGGGATGGGCATCTAAAAAACAAATCGATGACGCGTCGCTCAAACGTCGCGGCACTCACTTTTTATAATTGTGTGTTTCGATGGATTGGCCACCGACCAAATTATGATGCAGGTGTCTAAGCTCCCGCTGGCGACTAGTTGGGAGTCCGGCGACCAAGCCACTGTATTGACGCGAGCGTTATGGAAGCCCCACTCTTTATTATTGGCCAACTAACCGGAAAATTTTGAACGTTAAAACCGACTTACGACTCAAATCTCAGATGTCGCGGTAGGGAGGGCTATAGGGCTCAGCAGTATGGCTGATGGGGGAGAGCCTAGGGATGGGAAGGAGCGGGGGAACGTTACCAGCTACGATGGACGGACGTAAAACGAGGGCGTCACGCGCCCGCGCCGTCCGCCGTGCGGTAGCCGACGTCCCCACGTCACTTCCCCACCCCAAGACATAGGATCGGCGGCGCCTGCGCAGAGCTACGCCACGGTGTCGGGGTCACCAATTATAGGAACTATGCATCCGCGACATCTGACGTTACGTTCGTTTATTACTTACAGCCAAGCTCTATCCAGATAAGCAAACGTGATAATAAAATGGAAATTTAACGTTTTTTTTTTTTAATATTGCGTGAAACCTCACCTCGTATTCCGGTACTTTGTACAGCACGACTTTGCGATTAGAGTCGCACGCCACTAAGTAATTATCGTCGGGCGAGTAGGCGACGTCCGTGACGGCGCCCCGATGGGTAACCTCCTTCAGGGGACTCAAATCGTTGCCGACGATCTCGTAGACGTGTACTTTGGAGTCGGCGGTACCGCCGACCGCGACGTGGCCGCGCGCCGAGCAAGCGACGCCGGACGGTTCGTAATCGACTTTTAACGAGTTCAACTTACGACCGTCTTGTACTAAGGTGATCTCGTTGACGCTCGCCGTCACGATTATGTTTTGTTCTTTATTAATGTCCATGCCGCGCGGTTGGCTCCCCAACTTCACGTCCTGCGGTTTGTATACTTTACCTACGGGGATACGATGTAGGTGGTACTTTAGATTATGAATTTGTGGGTACCTTCGATGTCGATTTGTTTTAAGGAGTCGTCGATGCCGCACGTGTACAAGGTGCCGTCGTGCGCTTTCATGCCGTTTATCTGATTTCCGTGTCCCTTACCCTCGATACGATCGTTTTCACCGGTCGAGGCGTTCCAGGTTGTAACGACGCCGTCGTGCGACCCGGTGAAGATGGTCGACCGGTCCTCGCTCAACGTCATCACGGTTATGGGCTTGTTGTGTCCCTTGATGACCCTCAAAGGTTTGTCCGGGTTGTTCAGGTCGAGGTAATTGATGAAGCCGCTTAGGGAGACGGTGAGCACGTGCGCCCCTTGCCACAGGCAAGAGACCTGTTGGTCATCGACCGTTGTCCCAAGGACGAACTCGGAGACCATTTGACGGGTTTCGACGTCCCAGAGACGAGCAGTTTTGTCGCCGCTCGCGGTCAACAGCTGCTTGCCGTCGGGGCTCCAGGCGACGCCGTAAACTCCGCCCCCGTGGGCGGGGCTACCTACCTCGCCGACTAGGTCGGAGGTGGCGCCGTCGTAGAGGAAAACCTTACCGTCGAAGCCCGCCGAGGCGAAAAGGTTGCCGCCGGGTGAATAGCGTACCGCTTGGACGAACCGCGAGTGATCCTTCGATTAAAAAATATCAACTCGATTTAATTTTAATTTAACGGTTAAACCTGTTTGGTCATCTTGAATTTGAATGGGGGGCCCTCGAAGACAGCGATCGTGTTATCTTCGGAGCCGGTTACAATCCGGAACGGTCTCGTCGGGCGAAAATCGCAGGAGTTAATTGGCTTTGACTGGCCGGAAATTTCTCCGACGGACGTTCCGGTTTCGGACATGAAGACGTGTCCGAAACGTTCGCGTCCTTCACCAACGACCACCATTCGTTGATTATCGGGGGACCAGGCGATGTCCTTGATGGGGCCGCCGAAGGGGTGGAACTCGTTTTTGAGTATGTGCTCCTTGTTTACGGTGTCCCATATTCGAACTTTGCCGCTTTGATCTAAAAATGAGTGGTTTACGGGAATTTAGGCGTTTATTTGAATTGTACCTCCGGAGGCGATGTAGAAACCACTTGGCGAATACTTGGCAACGTTGACCGGGCAAGAATGTTCGGTATAAATATCAGAAATGGCTGGATTCTAACAATGGAAATTGTTTTATTAACCTCGAGCGTAGTTGAAGTACTCACATCGATATTCCTGATAATAACTGAGTTCCCGTTGGTGTAGAGAAAATTTTTTCCTTTTGGATCTCCACCCAAAACCAATGGTTGTCCCCTTTGCGTTCTTGGTAGGGTAGCGAAAATGCTCTCTGCAATTTAAAATATTAGGTCATTTTAATGAAGCTCACACAACTCACTTGCTGAATACGACATGGTCGAGATAAAACGGCGACTGATTCACTTTGAGTACCGGAAATAGAAAGTTACAAAACTACGCCTACGAAAACGTTTTCACGAAACGTGGAAACTATTTCGGTCACAGAAAGTATCCACGAATCGCAGAAATGTAAATAAATTACGAGGGCAATTAAACTATTGTAATGAACTTTATTTAATACAATTCGCCGTAAACGTAGCGGTTATGTTCGCCATATAAGGTAAAATTACAACGATGACCTTGGTGTTGTGAAATCGATTCGATCACAGAACATATAAATAGAATCGACGTTAAAGGCGATGCACACGGGGGGGCGCTATTGAATTACCGAAACGCCCGGTGTTACGATCACAGAACATCTGTTCAGTGCAAAGAAGGCTTGCAAGTTGTCAAAACGTTCGACGTAACCTCAAACTAAATTATTTGTTAAAATGGAGCGATCGGCGGATGAAGACGAGGATATGCTGATAAATTCCACCTCGACGGCCATTTCGGACTCATTATTAGGTTTAGCAACGTTAAACCCCGAAATCGATATATCCGTTTTGGGTAACGTCGTTATGCAGAAAACCTTGCAAACCGTCGATAAGGTCTTAGTATTATCCGGAGGGGCGACGAGTGCTAATCCGAGCTACGCTCAATTTGTAGGCAGCGGAATGCTGGCCGCCGCCGTGCTAGGTGAACACTGAAAACTGAACAGTCGACAAAGCTTACCTCGATTTTACAGGAGATTATTTACAGTCACCAACGACCGGTTCCGTCCTCCAGACTATACGAGAATTGACAGCTGTCTCGATGAGGGGCATTCTCTTAGTGGTTAACGGAGTCCCAGGCGATTTATTGAGTTTCGGTTTAGCAACCGAACGGGCTCGGCGGGACCTGATTAAAATAGAAACGGTTTCAGTTTACGACCACTACGACAATTGCGAAACAAAACCGAGTAGCTTCAGAGGTTAAAACGCAACACCCTTAACACAAAACTACTTTTCACTTTTTAGGTTTAAGTGGGATTGTTTTAATACTAAAAATAGCTGGCGCCATGGCGGAACAACGTAAAAAATTGGAGGAAATCCACGACTTCTGCCAGGATGTCAGCAAAAAAATAATTAGTATATCGTTTGCGAAAAAAGAAAATCTAAACAGAGGAAAATGTGATTGTAAGGAAAAGTCGTATCTGATTGGTTCAACGTTCGGTGGTGAAACGCCGATCAAACAGATTCAAACAACCAACTTAAAGGATACAATTAACGCGCTCGTCCAAGAGCTGTTCGACTCAAAATTACAACAAACGATCGGCGACATTCGTTCCAACCCCGTCGTCTTGTTACTAAACAACGTCGGCGGCTTAACTAAAGTCGAAGAGCTGGTCGTGGTTAAAGAACTAGTCAGCTGCTTAGATCAAAAAGGCGTAATAATCACGCGCATCTACTCGGGCTCCTTCATGGGTTCCATTTACTTCGACGGCCTCGTTTTAACGCTGCTAAAAATCGACGACCCCGCCGTCCTGTCGTACCTGGACCACCACACCAGCGCCCCCGGTTGGAAAAACGTAACCGAAACGCGCGCCGACATCCAATTGGCCACACTAAAACCCACGATCCTGCGCAAAAAACCCAAACCCGCGACGCCCATCGTGACGGGGCCGAAACTGCACGACCGCCACGCCGCGGCGGTGAGAACGGCCGCGAAGTTCGCCTGCGAAGCGCTCATGTCCTGCGAACGGCAGCTGAACAAAATGGACTCGGAGCGCGGCAACTGCAACACCGGCACCAACATGAAAACGGCCGCGGCCTTCGTCGTGCTCAAATTCAAATTGGGCAAAATCCGTTTCGATCTACCTTACCACATGTTCCTCGGTCTGAGCAAACTTTGCGAATACCGTTTGGGCGGGCCGCTCGGCTCTATTTTTTGCATTATTTTCGAGGCGGCCGCTGTGTCGTTTCAGAACATCGACGAAGTCGACGATCACATCGCGGGGCCGATTTGGTTGGAATGTCTGAAAAGGTGCGTGGAAACGTTCCGCAAGTACACGTTGGCCAAGGTCGACGACAACACGCTTTTGGATCCGCTCGTCGCCTGCGTCGACGCGACCGTCAACAGTTTAGTCGAGACTTCCGATTATCTGGATGCCTTCGGCAGGGGCGTCAGCTCGGCCGAGAAAAAAGTCGCGCTGCTGAAGGGCACCAACGTCTATCCCGACCCTGGAAGCCATGCGATTGTAGTCATCTTAAGGAGTATTTATGAAGGATTGAAAAATAGCTAATTTAAATTTTAATTTTTTTCGGTTTATTTTTGGTTATTTTCAGCTTTCTTTTATTTCTTAGTTCGTCGTGGTTCACCTTGGGGCAATCGCGTTTTTTGTGACCGGATTCGTTGCAGTGGAAACACGTCTGAAATGTAATTGTAGTTAGTGGTGGGCGGGGCTTAGTTATATACTTAACCTTCTTGAACGGTAAATCCTGACAGTTGTGTTTAGCGACTGCGCACTTATTGCATTTGTCGCAGTGCGACCACGACGGTTTGACGCAACGTTCGCATAACGCACAATGAACGTACGTGCGTCCGTCTTTCGACGTGCAATCGTTGCAATATTTGCAATGTTTATTTTCCATTGATACCCACTTTTTGCAAAGCTTGCAATGTTTATAGAAGTCCGACGGCAAGATGATTTTACCGGGTTTTAAGTTCGTAAAAATACGAACGGGTGATCCGAACTTTCTCCCTTTATCACCACTTTGAAATAACGGATGGTTATCGTAATCCACTTTGTAATCCAACATTTTGAAACGATCGTCGGCGTTTACCACGTGGCTTTCCATAAAATACGGAAAAAACCATAATATTGGTAATTGCAACGACGAGTGAATGGTTTTGTAGCTGCGTTCAATTTCTTTTAACGTGTGCAAAATAGGTTCAATTCTTCCTCCGAATGGTGGATCGGTTACGATGATTGTATCCTTGGCTCTACAAAAAAAGGTTTTAAAACAGTTTTAAGTCACAGAACATAATATTACCCGACCGATTGTAAAAAATCTTTGAAAACTTCTTTGCCCTCTTGTTTAAAAAAGTGATTATTAAAGATGTTATACCAGCAGAATTGGAGCGGCCCGAAGAACGAGTGGAATCTTGAATCGAAATCTAACAAAATGGCGTTTATGTCCAATGATAAATCATTGAATATGTGCTCAGCTAATCTGGGGGTACCAATGCATATTACGTTCCTGTAACGTGGTTCACTTGAGTACCGAGTGACTAAAACTATTCTCTTACTTGTAATTTAAGCTCCGCAATATGTTAACAACGTCTGATACGCATTTTTTAGAAAATAAATATTGAGCTTCCTTTTTCGGATCCTCTAAAGGTTTCAACAATTCAGTAGGATTTAACAATTGTACATCTGTTAAATGTTTAACAACGTCATGGTTCATGTGGGACTCATCTCCAAGATCCAAGCACTGGCATGTGTGACAATAAAGTCGTTTGTGTTCGGGCGCCGCTTTCACCTGATTCAATTTTATAAATAACTTCCTGTGATTAATGGAACGCTGATGTTCAAAAATTTGTTTGTCCACTTTTTTGTTAACATATTTGTCAGCTTCGTCTTTCCACACGAAAAACGAGCACTTTTTACGGTCCCTACACGCGGAACAGGCGTAGTACGAACGTTTTTTACCATCAATTTCCCTAGAGAAAAGTAACGTTGGGCCGTGTATGCAAACTGGATGTGTTGCTAAGTCGTCAATAATCACATCTACACCAGACATTGTCTTCGTAGCCACACGAAACTAGGGTTAAATTATTAAAAACATTGAGGTTATATAATTTTAGTACAGAATATAGAATCTGTGATTGAACGTCATTTACTAAATAAGCATCTCTCTGTCATTCGTTCACAGACAAAGTGATTTGACATATTAAACGTCATTTTGAACTAAAATGTCATTGTGCAAATTTTCCAGTGATTTTGACGATACCCTCTCAATTTTGATATATTGCTCCTCCGACAACACGTTCCTGCTGGTAAAAGAATCTCCAATTAACGATTTCTGGTTACCGACGTTGAAATTAACGCCAGGATGGACGATAAACAATTTATTAAAAACGATCATTTCCGAGGTATGACGCAACATTACACAACATTATAAACGTACATGTTCAGGCATGCGCAATATCGAAATATTAATGTTGTGTTTCTTTTAGTTATTCGGCGTACATTCCGATGAAACGGATCTTGTCCGCATATTCAGGTTCTGGTTACCCACGACCGGCAAAGCGATGACCCACTTCGTCTTCGGGATGAAAATCAACAACCAACTGAAGAAGAATATGAAGAAAAATAACGATGGGGTGATTAAAAGAAAGTTGAAAACATCGGTCGCCATACTTTTTTGTTGTAGCTTCGGAGTCGAACGCAATGGGTACCACACGAGGATCTAAACCATCTTTTCATAACGAATAACATACGCGGCCCGGAACTGTTCGAAACGATTATGAGCTGGACCAACAGCACGATCAGCGTTATCCCGGACATATTCGGCGGCGACTCGATTTATCGAACGGGTAACATCCTGGAAATGGGCGACGATGTCATAATCGACGAGGTTAAAAGCGAGCTAGAGGAGTTCGTTGTAGCCGCTGGTTTCACCAAAGAAAGTAAGTTTAGCGCGTTAAACACAGCGTCGTTCAATATTTTCGGGTGTTACAGTTCAAAGCAACTTATACAGAGAGTACCTACTGACCTGCTACCCTTGCTTTTACATGGGGTTAAACAATTTCCTCAAGTTCTTCACGAAATTAGGTTGGACCAGGAAGGAGCAAATCGAGTTGTTCAGGTAAGGTCATCATGGCGCGTCCATTTGGAACCCACGTTTTCTCTAGGGCAACGGACACTCAAAGCCGTCACGGGATTTCGTTTCGCGAGTTTCTCTACTTGGTGGCGATCCTGGAGGACGAAACCAAAACCACGACGCAATCTCTAAAACAGGTTCGCTTCAATTTCATCTTCAGATTTTGCGACAGCGACAACGACGGCTTGTTGACCGGGGAGGAGTTAACCAACGTCCTGGTGGCGATTCGTAAGGCGAACAGGTTAAACGTCAACTCGCTTGGTGTTCAAAAGGATTACCAAGAATTTTATAAGTATCATCAAGGTTTTATTATATATTTGATGGTAAGACGTTATTGTTGAGGTCGTTAAAAGTGCCGGAAGGAACGCCGGTTCCGATGCCGATGTTCGTTAGAGCCATCGAAGAGGAAGTGATTCGGATCCCAGACGGTTTCTTGCGATCACCCTTATCTGTACTACTGTACCTAAAGGACGCGAAGTATTTGCGTTGTTACTGTAAACGAGTTTATAAAAGATTGAATTGCAGCGAAAGGGAGATGCGGACTGAATCCCTTATAATTAAACGAGAAGCGTCGGTGAGCAGATCGACTTTTAGATCGTCGGGTTACGAGTTGGGAGCGCATTCGATCAGAATTCGTTTATCGGGAGTGGTGGCCATCGACCTCCTCCGGGACTTACATGGTACCAATCGAACGTCCTAGAATACTAGAAAACACTGTTGATTTAAAGGGGTCTCCAAGGAGAGCGCCGACGTTATCGGCAGAGACAACCTCAAGCGACGTTTCTCGGACGAACAATTCAATTTAGAATCGATCACGCACGAAATGATCAAGTCGTTGCGTTACATAACGGCGCAGTCCAAACAAAACAAACTGAAACCGTTGAAACGGGAGGAATCGTTCGTGGGGGGCATCGACGCCGTTTTCGGTAAACGATTGATAACGATCGCCAAGATGGTGATGGACGTGTTCAAAAACGAGCCGCGATTGTTGCGATTGTCGTCGCCCGTTTACGTCCTCGGCGATTTGCACGGCAACTTCGACGATCTGCTGCAATTCGAGAGTTTATTTTGGAACATCGGCCCGGCGTTGTGCCCGAGCAACATACTTTTCCTCGGCGATTACGTCGATCGGGGCGGGGCGAGCGTCGAGGTGATCACCTATCTGTTCAGTTACAAGTTGCAGAACCCGGGGAAGATCAATTTGGTTAGGGGCAATCACGAAATCCGCGACATACAGAAGCTGTTCACGTTTCCGAGGTAGTCGGGGTTGTTGTTATTTCGATTCGATTGTTGTATGCTTTGTTGATTTCAAGCGAATGCGAGATGAAATTCGGTAAGAAGTTGGGTTTCGAAGTTTGGAACGCAGTCAACGACGCTTTCGATCATCTACCCCTGGCTGCTGTTGTCGATAATTCCGTAAGAACATGTTCACCACCCAGCGCTTGCGCTTTAGGATTTTAGGGTCCTTAAAATCGCACTGCGCAAGCGCCTACATGCATGGCGCAATACAGTGTTGGTCGTTTCCTTTAGGTTTTTTGTTGCCACGGTGGTATACCACCGCCATGGTTGTGTCCCAGTCTCTCCAGCATCGATGAAATTCCGGTACCCCTAAGCGAACCGAACGAGAAAAGCGCCTTGGCGTGGGAGATCATGTGGAACGATCCCATAAGGTTTTTTTCTCGTAATTTTGCTCTTTAACCCACGGGACTTCTTATAGAACCAAACCGAACATGACGCTCGAAACGGAGTTGGCCTCTAATCAAGGTTTTGCCGTTAATAAACGCAGAGGTACGGCGCACGTGTTCAATCATAAGGCCTTGATTGATTTTCTGGATAAAAACGGTTTTACGCACTTGGTACGAGCGCATGAAGTCGCTTTGGAAGGTTTCAACGTACTACACAACGCCAATTTAGTGAACGTGTTTTCGTCGTCTAAATACGGCGGGGCCGACAACGACGCCGCTTGTATTTTACTCGACCAAGGGAGGATCCGAGTTCTACGTTTGGAAACTTAATAAACTTTATTTAGAACAAACCGTATTCTAGCTGTTCACCAACGCGTAGATTAGTTATAAACGTTATAATATCGGCCGTTTCCTTGCATAACTTGGCGACGCCGGTTAGTGCTCCACTTTCCGGATCGGGCGGGGTCATGTGGTACAACAACTGTAGAGTAAAGTGGGCGTGACTTTACGATTATCCGTAGTTTAAATTTACCTTTACGAACTCATCGTAACTCAGCCAACCGTAAGTTTCGTTATCCACTAAGTCGAAGTGTCTGCGTTTTTCTTCGTGTGTAGTCGTATCACCAAGTATTTCCAAAATTGTAGAACTGCAATGATGAGGTTAAATTTTCTATGTTGTAGAAAATATAATTATAAGTAGTAGTAGTAGTAGTAGTAGCTGTGATTATAAATAGCTAAAATAGCTAATATCTCGGCGGATACTTCTTCATACGAGTTTCTTCTACAATCACTTATTGTCCGATGATTTTACACAGTTGAGTTTTGAACTTTGTAATACTTTCACTATTCTTCATATCTGCACTAAGTTTGTTGTGATTGGCGAGTCCTCCGTGAAAAATACTTCTACTTTGGTAAACTGTCGTAGCACGTTCAAGATTTATGTCATTACGATGCCTAGTATTGTAGTCATGAACTTGTGCGAATGTAGTAACTTTCTGCCGCAGGTAGGCTGGTAGTAGATGCTTCATAATTTTATGAATGAAGATCATTGTGTCGAGGTACACTTGATCTTTCACAATCATAAGGTTGAGTTCACTGAGCATATCTGGTACTCGCGTATCCAGAGGCACTTTGAGGATACTGTTAAGTACCACTTGGATTTCTGAGATGACACTAGTGGAAGCATAGTTGAGAAGAGTAGGTACTGCAATAGTTTTATGTGGTTTCACTAGCGACTTATAGATGAGTTGTTTTGTACTTTTTGGCATCGAGTATCTTACTTTTCTCAGCAACCCCATCTTCTGTTTGAGCTTTACAAGTATGTGGTTGAAATGTTGCTTGAAGATTAGTCTCCGGTCTAAAATAACTCCAAGGTATTTAAATTCCTCCACTCCGAGGTCTCATTGTTCATCTTCACGTCTACGTTCGGGATAACACTGGATTTCGTCAGAACCATACTTTGGACTTCTTTGCATTGATGCACAACTTGTTAGCCGCCAGCCAGTTAACTACAGTTACAAGGTCTTCGTTGATTTTTTCAGCTAAAGTCACTACATTTTCTCTGTTACAGTATATCAACGTATCATCAGCGAACATATGGATGCTGCAGTTCTTGAGGATATCCGGTAGGTAATTTATAAAGAGGACAAACAATAAGGGGCAAAGGCAGCTGCCCTGAGGTACCCCTGCATCGATATTGATGCACTTAGATCTCTTGTCTCCAATTTTCACAAATTGCTTCCTATTGGCGAGGTATTTAGCTAGCCACTTATCCACGTTTCCTCGTATTCCCATTCTCCATAACTTGTTAAGCAGAAATTGACGGTCAATGGTTTCAAATGCCCGTTTGAGATCGACAAAAGTTGCCAGAACATAGTCGTTACTGTCAATGCACTTCCTCCAGTCCTCAACAACAAACTGAACTACTGACTCACTCGAGTGTTATTGTCTGAATCCGGACTGATAAAGGTTTAGGATGCTCTTCTCTGATATGTACTCTAGGATCTGTTTGTATACTATGTTTTCTGGGATCTTCTCCATCGTAGGAAGAACATTAATTGGTCTCACTCAATAGATCCTGCAACTTTAGGTATTGGACTCACTGAAGAAGTCTTAAGCTGATCCCTCTTGCAGTGACCTGTACAATATTTGTATCACACTGCTATTTAGTTGACTCCAGCACTTTTTTACAACATCTGCACTCGGCTGCATTATATTTTTTCCAGTCAGTTCCTTCACTATAGCATGGATGTCATCAGCTGAAGGTAGCACAAACTGTTCAAGGTGTGGCAGACCAACTTCATGAATTTCAACTTCTGGCACATAGGGGATATTCCTATTTATTTCCATCACACTGTCAACAATTTCGTTCATTCGCCATCTCTTCCTTTTCTTCAAATATTCCTCTACTTGATTTTATCTTGGTAACTGAGGCTCTACTAATATTCAAAGCCTCCTTAAGCACCGTCCATAGTTTCTTGCCATCAGAAAAGGAATTACTGATTTTTCTT
This sequence comes from Novius pumilus, assembly GCA_020654155.1. NCBI lineage: Eukaryota > Metazoa > Arthropoda > Insecta > Coleoptera > Coccinellidae > Novius > Novius pumilus. Next base: position 6,007,588 of record JAIFOV010000475.1, read on the forward strand.
GCAAAATATTCTCTCTTGGCTCTTCTCAATTCAGCAGTAAACTGATTTCTCTTTATTTTGAACTGTATCCAAGCATTCTGTTTGTCATCAGCTATGCTAAGATCACCTTCCCACAGTCTTCTATTCAGGTCTTTAAATCTCCAATATGACTCCAATTTCTCGTTTCGAGCTAGAACCACCCTTGATGTGAAGTACTTACAATATTTCTCTTTACGTAATATGGTATCACGTTTTCTAGCCTTTTCCACTGCCTTAGATACAAGGTAACAGAATCTGTCATAGTCAATCTCCGTTTGGATCAGCTGTAACTCATCTGCGAGCCTACTGAAGTCGATAGCACCTCGAATAGCAAGTGCTGCCTCACTACTTTGCAAATCTGTGGTTTGCATTTGAACAGCAACAGCATGATGATCTGATAGGTGCAAATTTTCATAAACTTCACACTGTAGGGGTAGTTTTGTAGTCATAACTAGGTCAATGATAGTAGAGCTTCGATCAGTGACTCTGGTGGGATTTGTCACAACTTGGTGGAGATTGAATTCCGCCATGAATCTCACAAGCTTCTTACAGGCGCAGTCTTCTTGTTTTATCCAATCAATGTTAATGTCACCCATGGAAATGATAACATCATCAGGATCTGCACATTCAGTTGCTTTCTCCATCAATTGTCTGTAGGAATCGAAGAATTTGTCCAGTGACGAGTTAGGTGAGCGATAGATGAGTCCAAGTATGTAAGAACTTCCAGCTAGTCTTACTTTCACTAGCACTGCCCAGAACTCGTAGTCGATAGCAAATTTCCGAATGACTTTGTACTGAGTCACGTGGACATACAGCAACACCCGTCCGGTGTGCTGTGAATTCGATTCAACAGTTACTGCGTTGAATCCCTTAAGTTGGTAGGCACTAGAGAGAGTCGAGCGGTCAAGGTACGTTTCCACGAGACCAAGTACTATTGGAGAATATTCACTATTTTCAATCTCTTGCCAAATCTCTCGAATGTCTTTGTTATTTAAACTAGCAATATTTACAAACATAATGTCCTTCATAGTGTTCTGATGCGACGCTTCACACTAGCAAGTAGATCTCGGTACGCTACACAGTTTTGGTCCATAACAGAATGAGAAGTATCATTGGTCTGTTTGAATTTCTTGTTGCGCTCATCACAATTAACAGAGAAGCTTGGGTTAGTACATGACTCCCTGGTATGGTCAGTTCCACAACAATTGCCACAACGTTTTTCTCTTTTTACACTCACGAGTGCCATGTGAAAAATTCAGACAGTTTCCATATCGCCTTATACTAACGTAATCCTCAAAGTTGGCACGCTGGTAACCCAAGAAAATCTTATTTTCACGCAGTTGTTGCTTACTGAGAGGGTCAAGCTCCAAGGTAACTGTCGACGACGATCCATACCGATTCTGATATCTTTTTATCACTGTAACCTCCGCAGTCTCACAAAAAGAGTTCTGACTTTTCACAAAGTCCACTAATTCCTGGTCATCTAGGTGTACGTCATCACGCACGTTGTAGATTTTGATTCTAAGGTTCATGATTTTAGGTAACTAAAGCTCGTATTGCGACTTATTGATGCATTTCTGTACACGGCCGACATTGCTCTCATCCCAACAGTCCAACTTCATGGTGCCATCATTGAGGACAAGAGATTTGTTGATTTTAACGTCACTCTTGATAACAAGAGTCTTCAGAGCAGAATTAGCTTCCTGCTTTGACATCGTCTTCTTAGGCTTAAGGACTAGACGCGGAAAGAAATCTTTCTCAGTCTTTTGGGTAACACTTGAATAGGTATAGGAGCTGCATTACGTTCGGCTAACTCCTATAGTTTATCAAGCTTTGTCTGAATTTTGAGATCATTACCTAGGGTAGTAGCACCTTTCTTCACACAGTCTTGGCATTTCCAACGCACTTCTAGGTTAATTCGATCCTCCCCTGTACAGTACAGTTCCAAAACCTAAAACACTTTGTTCGTTGCACCATCTGGTTGGCATCTTGTGTGAAACCATAGTTTACAATAATCACAATCCACCCAAGTTTCTTTGTCTCGACGTCCGCAATCTTTGCAGAAACCGCAAACCGTATCCTCATCTTCTTTTCTGTCCATCTTCATCACTGTCTTGGACTTTTTCGACATTGTGGGTGATGTAGGGACACTACTTCACCATTCACACAACTTTTCCACTTCACAAACAACCTTTCAAGGGAACAACACTTCTAGATGGGCAGTGGTAGTTGATCCTCCCTCCAAATGTAAATCCAATAACCAGAACTGTATTAGTTAGGATGAAAATTTAAATTTTATCGCAGAGTAATGTAGTGTTGACAACACTACACGTAACAACTTCATAACAACAATAAAATAACTCAATATGTCTAGAATATTTCAATCAACATTTGCACCACTTGGTTATTAAATTATCACACACTAAATATAAAACGGTTCACTCAATTAATCACAAGATACAACTTCAAGGGATGCGGCCATGACAGTTCGCATCCGAATCACTACACTCGCGCATAGAATGTTTGAAATATTTGAATATTTGAATATATAAAACGAATTTAACCAGAGAGGTACTTACAAATTCGCAAAATTAATCATTCCATTTTCCTTGTTATTGAATTGCAGGAATAAACAGTGAATATTAGAAAACGTCGTTTCATCCCATCCAGGATAAATCGTTAACGTTTGCTTTATGTCATGACTTTCGCCTTGAGCATTTTTGCTTAACTTCCGTTCGCGTAATAAATTAGCGTAGAACTTTGTGTGAAAGTCGTCTTGGTTTTTGGGCATCATCGCCTTTTTCGTGTGCTTTTTAAGAAATACACCTGAGAGGGTAATAATGATTGAAAGAAATTAAAATATTGTCGTACCTGTTGATGAGAAGTTTTCTTGCCTGTAAAAACATATTGGTTTTCGTTCAATCGGAAAGTGGAATAGACGTTTTAAATAACGCGTAAAAGCGGCACCCATGTTGACAGGACTGGTCTACTGGGATTTTCGTTAGACTTGTAATACTTGGATACGGTACTGTGTTTAAGGAATTCCAGGGTCGATTATTGCTATTTAGCTGAGGCCATAACGCTTGCGCGACGCGTTCGCCAATTCTATGCGCAGGCGTTTGGTGACGCAAAGTAAGAAGGGTGGTTATGCGCTTCTTCGTTAGAAATCGCAGACCGATCGATTAGTAAGTGAAACACATTCTTATTTAACTCATAAATTAATTATCGGTTGCTTGCACAAATAAAGGTGAGTGGTGAATTATACTAATACTCAATTAGTTTATTATTAAATATTACATCAAACAGGTGGTTACGTAACATTACACGATCAGTGAGGGTGTAGTTGTAATGTTTGATCATATGATCTGTTGGGGGGTTTCAAATTCCTCTTGACCACAGAAGTTATTTTTACGCATTGTGTAACATTACCCTTGAGCTAATTCGTCAGTTGTAGTTTATTAGATCAACAGGTCAAATTCCGTTTAGTCTGGCCGTTATCGTATTTAAATGCCCCGCGCTTTTATAAAATCCCCAATTGATAAGATAATGTGCTCGCAATTATGACGTAACCCTCATTGAGTGAAAAAAATTTGGCATAACCTATTTGTTGTAACCTTGACACGTGATTGCGTGACGCGCACGTGTCAAAGATGTCCTAACTAAAGAACGTTCGTTCGTTTCAGAATTCTAAGTGATAAAAAAAATGGGAATTCCCGCTGGTGACGTTGAGAAAGGTAAAAAATTATTCGTGAGCAGATGTCTGCAATGCCACACAGTCGAAAAAGGTGGCAAGCACAAAACCGGACCTAACTTGAACGGGCTGTTCGGACGGAAAACAGGACAAGCAGCCGGTTACGCATACACAGACGCGAACAAATCGAAAGGTAATTATGAGTCGAAGCGATCGCTTTGCACTATGGTATCTCCTGAATCTGCGACTTAGAGTACGTTCAGGTCGAATCGGTGCTAAAACAAAGCCGGGTGACTCGCATCGTTGGCCGTTCGCGTTTACTAACGAACGGCCTGGTCTGATCCCGTACAAAATAATTAACAAACGGCAGTATTTAAAACATAAAACATTTACAGGTATCACATGGAACGAAGACACCTTATTCGAATACCTAAAAGATCCAAAGAAATACATCCCCGGAACAAAGATGATATTCGCCGGTCTCAAAAAGGAACAAGAACGAGCCGACCTGATAGCCTACCTTAAGGATTCGACAAAGTAATCAATCCTTGCCACACGCCCGAGTTCGTATTAGTTTTTCGCCGAGCCGACGCGTGTCCTTAGATGTCGCGGCGAAAATAATTTGTACAAATTAGATCGATTTTTCGTTAATTTATTCTAATATTAAATTATCTGTGACTTTGATGTCAATGTTACCATAATACAGCTGGAACTGGTTCGAAAAAATTCTTTAATCCTCGATCGATAAATTAAACGTGTAAAAGTACGGTCGATAAAATGGGAAAGCATATAACAAATATTAATCCAAGTCGATTTCCTGCATGCGCGCGTTAGTCTTTCGTGATGATGAAGGTTTCGGCGCGGACTCGTCGCCGCTATCCTCGTCTAAGCTATTTAGGAATGAATCGAAGAAACTCCCGAACAAGCCGCCGTGCTTTCGTTGCGGCGGTTTCACGCCGAAAAATATTTGTCCTATTTTGTCTAAGTAATCGATGTAACAGGGATCCCGCTTGATGGTAACTTCGTATTGCTCACATAGAATTGCGAATATTTGGATTTTTTTACTGGAAATGGGTTGTTAGAAGTTGTAAGCGTGTTTAGGGCCTCACCTATCTATGGCTTGAAATAAAAACCATATGAAATTAAGCAATGGAAATAGGAAGGGTGGTCCGGTTTTCTTGATAGTCGGATGTTGCTCCGTGTACATATTGAACGTTTGACTAGCCGTTGACTTGTTGCTCAAGCATAGAAACTGGAAGACGGCTTGAGCGATGAATAGATCCGCCTCGCATTTGAAGCCCTGAGTGCTTTGAAATTCTATCAGTAATTTAGCGCAGCTCTCGCCGTCTTTCGAATGGATGAAATGGTGTCGTGCTTGCGAGTAGTTTTTTTCATTCCAATACACTCGTGCTATGCTCTAAAAACGCAATCGCTTAGTTAATAATCAAGGGTTTCGTCAGATCACCTGGTGGAGAAACGAGTCGCCCTTCGACGCGCCTTTGCTGACCATCGAATAGCGCTGGCTAGGAACTTATCGCGTTCAGTAGTGGCTGGATCGATTTTGCCGAATATTAAACACAGCTTCGGCGTCCATTTCGCTATGTCAATTTCGTTGGCTTTCTCTAAAACGTCGATAAATAAAACAGCTAAGTCGGCACCGGTGATTTGCTGAAAAATTTCGATCACGCTCGAATGACTACGAGGATTGAGATTCCCACCTGATCGTGTTCAAGGAATAAAATCGAGCCGTGCTCGAGCAGCCTAAGTAAGTCGTTGTATTTTTTTTGCGACGAATACCTGAAAACAAGTTTGTAGGTTAGGTGCGATGTTTGTGTGGTAGGTGTCGCACCTGAAATATAACGAACGATACATTTGGTGCGCCTCGTAGTATTGACCGCATTTCACGGAGTTCTCCAACTTTTCCAACACTCTCGAAATTCCTCGGTTTTCCTGAGACGCCATATTTTTATTTTACAAAACACAACTGATTTCGGTGATTGTCACATGTCAAGTTCGGATTGTTTCAAGTGTAAATCGCGTGTTTTCACTTGTTTTTTGGGGGTTCGGGCGGTTTGGGCAGGGGGCAGCGGGCCGTTTTGCACCGACGAACAACTGTTTTTGAAATGTGCAAGGTAAGTGCGTCGGAACTTCGATGTTACTTATCGGTAACTGTCACCGAACGTCTAATCGATGTGTTATTGCATTTCTAATCGATGATTTGATTGTTTCGAAAAAAATAAATAACAATTGCAATCGTTATTTGAACTGGAGTTTGAGCTGTCAATAAATGATTCGTCCCCTCGTTTTGATGCTGAAATGAGTTGATTCGTAATGTTACGGTGATCGTAATTTGATTATCACCAAATGGGATTAACAATGATTTGCGTTTATTAAAAATTTAAGTTTAAAATTTCAAAATATTGGAGCATCGAGGTTTCTGCGGGCGATTTCGTCTCCGGAACGAGATGGCGCCACCGCCGCTTCTCGTTAACCGGGCAGCCATTGCATATTCTTTTATGACCATCGTGTCAATATCAATCGGCGATAAATTTCGGGCGTCACGCAAAATGTGAAGTCTTCATACCAGAAAGGTACTTCGCCTCAAGGAACCATCGGCAGCATAATGTCGTGCGATCGAGCAGTGCTTCAATTGTGCCATACCAACTTCGGTAACCCGATGTGAAATTACAAGTAAATCTTCAATTTCTATAATGGCATGTTTGGATATACCAAAACCTCAAACCGTAAACAAGTTTTTTCATTACCAGCCGTTTCTTTTAATTCTGTGATACTTTGTATTCATGGTCGTTGCTCTTTCAATGCCACCTGAAAATTAATAACAAATCTTTGTGTACGATATACTGAAAGGCGTTTTTGTGCTTCCAGGTTTCATTGATATAAAATCGAGATTAAAGATGGGCAAGTTACCAACAAATATACCACCCGGATGAAAACAGCTCTGCATCTCGATTGTTGTGTAGTTTTCAAAGAGAAACGGATTACCTCGTGAGAATGTCAGGAGATCCTCCACATCATCCCCATAACAGACCTTGGGATTATATGGTAATGAGTTTTGAAATTAAATTCTTGCATTATCATCTCATTAAAATATGTCAAACCAGTGCAGAAGGTGCATAGAATACGTTGATTTAGAAATTCTGTGATGTTATAAATAACGCAAATCTATGCTCTTGAGCACATCCAAATATAACAGAATTTTTCACAGAATCATTAAATATGTCAAAACAGTACAGAAGGTGCACAGAATACATTGAATTACAAGTCTGTAAATATAATAACAGTTTTTGCTTTTAGATTCCGAGCTGGAGGCAGCCGCAGCATGCGCACATGGCCCACAAGCATTCCATAATCCACCAGCCGAACTGGCACCCGCCGACCACCGAATCGATGAAGGTGCTCGGTCAAATACCGCACAATTTCGCGTTGCATCAAATGTTCGAGAACGTGGCGCTGCCGAGCCAGGCGCCGCCGGGCGTCGATTTAACGTTGGCGGCCGTCAGCGGCGCTCAGAACGGCGAGGCCGCCCCCGCGTCGCCGATCAGTCTGAGCGTGAAGGATGCGAAAAAGCGGTCGCCCCGCCGCCGCCCCGGCGTCCGCGAAGCCCCCGAAGAAACATCACCACCTCGCCCATCAGGAGGAGCCCGACGCGGTCAAGTTGCCCAAGCGCGCCAGTCCGTTGGACTCGGTGTTGGAGCGCCTGAAACCGAGTCCGGTTGTCGTCCCGGACGAAACGACGAAACCGTCGGATGTTCCTGTAGATCAACCGTTAAGTGTAATTGTCCCTCCTAATGTTACTCATGACGAAAGTAGTGATTCTAGTACTTTGAATGTTCCCAATGTGAGAGACGACGAAGTCACCTCACCGTGTAACACGGAAGACAGCTTAGATAGTAACAAATCGCGAAGGAAACGGAAACCTAGCAAAACGTTGAGATGTACAAAAAGCGACGACATCAACAAATTGGCGGAGGAAAGTAAAAAAGTGGACGAGCCCGAACGGGAGCCGAGGCCGGCGGTCGAGGCGCCGCAACAGCCAATCGAACGCAAGCGATCGTCCAGTTTAGATTCGAACGTAGTACCTCCGAAGACCCGTAGAAAAACCTCATCCGAGTCCGAGACCATAGACAATATCGCGGCGATGGTCCACGACGGGCTGGAACGCCCGGAGGCCGGCGTGCCCGTGAGCGTCATCAAAACGAACGTCGACGAGCCGGCGCCGGCGAAAACGTGCCAGGAGAGCACCGTCTCCGAAAGCAAGATAACGTTGATAACGCCGGCGCAAAAAAAGGAAACGCACTTCGTCGAGATCGAGAACAAGCTCGAAGAGATGTTCGCCGGAATCGAGGACGACGACGCGACGACGCGACCCGTCCAGGAAGCGCTCGACGAATCGAAAGTCGAAAACCACCTGACCGACGCGATCCCGTCGACCAGCCAGGAGCGCGTGTCGTCGACGTCGAGCGACGCCCCCAAAACGAAAACGAAAAAATCGAAAACCGCCAAAAAGAAAAGAACCCCCGTCGACCTCCTCCTGCCGCGGCCGGAAAAGAAGCTCAAAAAACTGTCGAAAAAAATCGCCGCGCCGAGGGTGGACGCGTCGTACGACTCGAGCTCGAACGCGAGCTCGCACCGGTCGCGCGGCCCCTTCGTCCACATCAAGGGCCCGCGCGCCTCCCCCATCTCCGTCAACGTCGTGAACACGTCCTCGAACGAGGACGACATCGAGAAAAAGATCAAGTCGAAAAAGTACCACGACGACAGCGAGTACCGGAAGAAGGTGCGCTCGAAGGGGCTGCACTGCAGCACGCTGAGCAACAAGTACGACGCGCAAACGAAGGACGCCACCTGGATATGCGTGTTCTGCAAAAAAGGTCCCCACACGACCGAGACGTCGCTCGGGTGCCCGACGGGCGACCTGTTCGGTCCCTACTTCATCAGTTCCGATTGTCCGGAGTACGAGCGACGGCTCGACGATCCGTTCGACAGACAATTCAAAAGCAAGAAGCTCGCCAGGGCGCTGGACGAAACGGGTAATAAGGTCGGGCCGAAGAAATCGAAACGGAAATTGTCGGAGGGCGACGCGGAAACGTCCGACACGTTGATGGGGATCGTGGAGACCACGAACAACATGTTGGAGGTGTGGGTGCACGAGGATTGTCTGGTTTGGAGTCCGGGCGTTTATTTGGTCGGTCCGAAGATAGTCGGGCTGCAGGAGGCCGTTTGGACGGCGTGCAACGTGACGTGCTGTCGTTGTAGTTTTAAGGGGGCGAACGTGTGCTGTTTGTACAGGGGGTGCTTGCGGGTGGCGCACGTGTGGTGCGCCAAATCGATGGCGTGGGACTTCGACGAGGACAATTTCAAAATTTATTGTAAGGATCATAGGAGGAAAGTGAAGGATTGAGCGATTCGATTTTCGGGGGTTTCGTGAATATTTTATTTTTTTGATTGAATTTGACGATCGTTCTATATACACAATATTGCTGGCGATTATTTTTTTTTAATTGGAAGTATTAACGATTCACTTCGGTATTAATTGATTGCCCCTGGAGTCGGTCGGATTTTTGTGATGTAATTATTTCATATTATAATCGATTGTTTCTGTATATAGTAAGGACAAATAAAATTTTTCGATTAAATAGCATATTTCATAACCTCTTGGAATCGTTAGCAATAATTCTAACAAGTTTTATATAGAAGCCCCCAATTATTTCTGAAGGGATATTTCCGTCGCTTTGCATCTTATGAAGGTTTTTTCGGCTCAGGGGAATGAATATTCGATAACACTTCAAACAATATTAACGACATTTTATTGAGGAATGATAAACACAGAATATATTTACCATCTGTGGCGACAACTTAAAATCCAATTTGTCTATGACAGATGAACGAAGTAGTCCAAATCAACTCTTTTCTTTAATGTCATTGTTGCAAGTTGTAGAGAGATATGCAAGTGCCAACATATTTAATGTAGACATTAGTTCGACATGCGCAATATACAAATAACCGTGTTAATGTAAATCTTTATTAACGAATCAGTTATTAATGTCTTTTGCAGTAACTCTCTAATATTCAATGTTAGGTATATAAACTGAATATCCCGTCTTGACGTTTGTTCTATTCAGGATATCTTCGACGGTAAGGATGATACTCCGCGACAGGAAAACCTAATCTAATTTATTCATGAATCTAGAATTGAAAAATTGGCGAACTGAATGAAGTTATGCTTTTCGTTATTGGTGCGGTATGTTCTTTTAAGTTCTGGTACCTCCTTCGCGTCGTTAATATTTAATGACGTCATAAATACTCTAATTACATAAACATGAACAAACATTAAAACATACATTTGATTTTAACACATTGAAAATTCTAGATTATGAAAAAAAAACAGAAAAGCAAGCGAATTTCTTGAAATGCGATTCATATCAAAAGGAACTCTGAAGCAATTAATGACAGAAGAGATATTCGAAATTTGAATCAAATATACTAAACTTTATTCTGAACAAATAAGTCATATCAAGTCTCCATCTTTTTGTTTTTCGTTTGTCAGATTATAATTAGTAAGAAAACTTATTATAACAACATTGTCAAATATTTAAATTGTCATATCTTGAAAAAGGGTTCAACCCGAAACGTCAATAATATATTATATTATTTGAATTACTGAAACTTTATTAACCCTTTATAATCAAATACATCAAAAAAGAATAAAAATATATACAAAAAGGGTAAATACATCAAGAAAGAATTAATATTTAATGAGATATGCGAATATATTTCCATCTACTTGGCATAGATTTCATTTCGATGTCACTACTTTCCCGCACAATTGCATGCAATTGGTAAGTTTCTACAAACGGCAAGCGTGACGATATGTATAACCTTCGTACGTGGTCGCCTCAGGCAACCTGCTGTACTGGTGAGTGTATTTTGGGTTGCCCGTCTCACTAGCCCCATATAAATAATATTTTAGTTATATGATTAGCCACGACTCAATTGGTGCATAACGCGTTCCGGACATTTGCCATCATCAAATGAATTTCAAAAGTATGATATGAGAATAAGTATAAAAATTGTGACATCTGAAAAATTATGAGCATGACCTTATTCATCAAAAATTAATTGATACAAAGAATTAAAATTAACATGCGATGGAAATATTCTTTTTGGGATGCAAAAATATATAATATGTATATATGTATGAGTTTTACATTTTTGAGATGCAATGATGTTGCGTTTCTGAAAATATATAATATGCCAATTTTCTATATATGTAAATATTGTTTCAGGTTATATGTAAATAGTACGGATCAATTCAAAAATATGTTGAAAATAATTATATAATTCTATTTATAACGCCTTTCGGCATTTGCCATTATCAGATAAATTTTAAAAATATTATGTGACAGTAACTAAGTACATTATGACATGATAGTAACTAGGAGAAAGTTTGACAAGATCTTAATTATCAAAAATTGATATGAACAAAGAAATAAATTAACAAGTTTTATAATTTGGAGAGGTGCACAAATATATACAATATATTAGTTTCAAATGAGATTTTGGAAAACATTTAAAAAGTTCAAATCTGTTCTTGAATTTATAGCATTGGTGTTTTGTTGGATTTTACATATTTCAATGATAATGCTTTTTGATCTTGTGTATTTTTCAATATTTAAATTTTATAATTGTATGAAATTAAATTAATGTAATTTTCAACATTCTGTGATGCAAGCAGTGCATTTATTATTATTTCTTATAGAATATTTATTTATCATATATTCGTTTATTAATATAATGTTTTGTGTTACCAATATATATTGAATTGCATTCTTTACAATTAATTTGATAAACTGAACGTGTAATTTTACTACATTTTACATTGGATTTCAATTTAGTGAAGAAGTTCCTAGAATAATTATTTGGAATGTGACCTACTTTTATATTGTATTTTTTCAGTCATTTATTAATATTTTGGGATAAATTTTTTGTGTATTTTATACCAACATATTTGCTGCCCGTATTTGAATTTTGTTTGATATAACTGTTTTATTATTGGTTCTACATAATTTGTTGGGTAGCCATTGTTTTTTAAAATTTGTCGTACTTTCTTTAAATTTTGTGGCCTGTATTTTGGATCAGAAAATTTGATAGCTCTGTCAATTAAACTGTTTATAACACTTTTTTTGTATAAATTTGGAACATCTGAGTTAAAGTGTTCTGATGTTGTCGGTTTTTGATACCAATTGGTGTTAATATTTCCATTCTCATCATAATTTATAGTCATGTCTAAAAAATTGATAGTTTTATTATTTTCATATTCTGTTGTGAATTTTATCAATTATTGATATTATTGAATTTTTCTAATAATTCATTCATTTCATCTTAATGAATACATAAAAAGTCATCGTCAACATAGCATTTGACAAACGATGGTTTCGATTTAGTGATGGTAGAATTTTGTTTTTTATTTCTTCTCAAACAAGATTGACAATGGTACTAGAAATTAGAGATCCCATAGGTGTTCAAAATGTTTGAGAATAAAAGGTATTTTTGAAAGTGAAATATGTGGAATCTAAACAAAATTTAGTAACTTTTATGAATTCATTCTTTGGTAGAATTGTATGAGGTTCTATTTGGTTCCATTTTTCAGATATAATATTAAGTGCCATGTTTATTGCAATATTTGTATATAACGAAACAGCATCCAATGAAATTAATATAAAATCTTTTGGTATTTTTTGTTGTTTTATGAAAGTATGAAAGGACCATGAATCTTTAATAAAATATTCAGTTTTTCCTAAAATTTGTTGAATACTTGAAGCTAAAAATTTTGCAAGATTATATGTAGGAGCTTGTGTATTGCTAAAAATAGGTCTAAGTGGTATGTTTGGTTTATGTATTTTTGAATGTCCATATATGTAATGAGGTTGACTATTATGACCAATCAACTTATTTTTGATTTCTTTTGTTATTAATTTCTTTGAAAGCCATTTATTTATCATTGAATTCATTTCTGTTTACTTGTGCATTGTTTAGTGTTTCCTATAAATATTGAATCGCATTCTCTACAATTAATTTGATAAACCGAATGTGTAATTTTATTTGGGGTTTTAATTCTGTAAAAAAAGTTTTTTGAATTATTATCTACTTTTACATTGCATCTTCTAAAACATTGATTGATTTTTTGGAACAAATTTTTTGTGTACTTTATACCTACATATTTGTTTTCTTCAATTGAATTTTAATTTACATAAGTAGTTTGATTAAAATGAAATTAATACTTTGTTTTAAAATGGGTTTGACATAATTTGTTGGATAATCATTGTTTTTTAAATTTCCGTACTTTCTTTAAATTTTTTGGTCTGTACATTGGATCAGAGAATTTGATTGCTCTGTCAACTGAACTATTTACAAAACTTTTTTGGAAAATATTTGTAAATCTTTCTGAAGTTGTTGTTTCTGGTACCAATTGTCAATATGATATAATATGATATAATTAAATTTTTCTAATTCATTCATTTCATTTTTATGAATACATAAAAAGTCATCGTCAACATAGCGTTTGAAAAACGATTGTTTATGATTTAATGATGGTAGATTTTCTATTGCTTCTAAAACAAGATTAGCAATAGTACTTGAAATTGGTGATCCCATATGTGTTTGAAATGCTTGACAGCAAAACGTATTTTTGAATGTAACATATGTGGAGTTCATACTTACTGTCATGTCATAATTTTGAAATTTATCTGATGATGGCAAATGTCCGAAACGCGTTTCGCATATTTCAAATGACAAAAACTCGGAAGTTAATGTAAACTATGTTGCAAAAGTCTCTCAAATAGTTCTATGCATAACAAGTGAAAACACAGATAAAATTTTAGTATCCGATTATCTATGGTGCGAGTGCCGGGAAGGCAACTTGCAGTAAGCTGAACACGAGACGGCGTCGAGATTGAAAAGAGAACGACTGATAATTAGATGTTGCTGGTTGCTGTTGCTTTCACAGAATTCAAATAACAGTACGATAAAGTGGTTCACTGCGGTTAGTGCGTGCGTACCACAGTCGCTTCGGTACGAGAAATAAATTTACGAACCGTTAGAAATGAAAACAATTTCTCTGAATATTGTTGCTTTGGTGGAAATGGTGGAAATTTGTGACGTTTGACTGGGGAAAATGATCGGACTTTGGATAATTTTCACATACTTATGGATACGCGGAAGTTGTTCGCAGAATAACACAGAAGGTCAGTTTATTTGATCTACTGTCGTATAGAGGGTGAATATTATTTTTAGAAAGCATCTGGTTTTTAATCCGTAAAATTTTAAAGCGAGGCGCCGGTTCAGTCCGGAAGTTATGTTTATCATCAATCTTATTATAAACGCATGCCGAAGGTGATGAAGATTCACGTCGCGAATCGAAATCAGCATAAATTCAAATTTCACGCTCGTATACGCGCGCTCAGTGAAAGTCCCGGATGCCAGCCTAGAATTTTGTTTTTCTTTTCCAGCGCGACGCGATGAATGTTTATCATTTGAAAATGGGAAGCGATAATATAATCGATGATGAAACGTGACAACATAATGGCGACGAATGAGGAAATAATAACTCGTTTTTGGCGGATTCGGGACGCGGAATGTCGATCGACCGAACAGGTGTAGACAGGATAATTAAAACGTGACTCGCGTTCAACATTTTCGCCAGACTAAACGGGAACGTCTGTGGGTCAATGGGCCGAAACGGTAACATTCGAACTACCGAATATTTTCTGTTGCATATACGCGGATATATGTTTATGTTTTTGTCATAGAAATGAGACGAGCGTCGGTCAACTAGCCGTTGACCTATAGTCGAGATGTGTACCTTTTGTACGGATGTGGGCCGCACTAATGGCCATCCTTCGAACGAAACCAGTTTCCGTCCGAAAGGACCGAAATCCCACTACAAAAAGTCCAATACTCCCTTGTCCTATTTTACGGGAATTCGAGTGAAAGTATCGTCGGAGATGCGAGCCGAAAGAAGAGAAAAAAAAGAGAAGAAAGACCGCCACGCCAGTTTCGTCACGGTCGTTTCACGACAATTCCCAGAAGGTTTACCTGCATCGTTAACAGTTTTTACAATTGGCATTTAGCGATGCTATTTCTGAGAAACGGGCAAAAACAGGTGTTCGGAAAGCAGTTGAACGCAAACTTACATCCTGGTACGCCACAAACATTTTTTTTGCGCTTTATATCGGATGTAATAAGTGTGAATCTGTGCTTCTAGCAAACTGTCACATCGTCATGTAGTAGCTCGAACGTCCTAAATTGTAAACACAGAAATCGTTGACATTTAGTTTCAGCTAGAAAGTAACGAAAACGTCGTACCGCCCATCTAAATACCTCATATCGTATCATTAGTTTTGTGGAGCGGAATTAATTCGACAAACAAAAGAAATTAATTAATGAGACGAAGAAAAACGTATACGTGCACGTAATAATGAATCATTGTTAATGCAAACTACCCACGCTTCTAACTATTTCACAATCGTAGAGAACGCCGCGCTCGCTGGAAGGACGTGCGACGTATAATGCAATAAAGAGATAAACCTATATACGCCTAACAACTTTTCAATAACGAATTGGATCACGTGGGCGCCCGACTACCTGAATTCGCGCCGAACGGAATGCCGATTTTGTAAGACCGCAGGCGTCGCTTTAAGTGGATAAAGTCGAAATCAGAGCGGCACAATGGACAGTTTCCGATTCTATTGTGCGGGCATCCACCCACCGCTCCGCACCGAACGATCATTTTTCCTCATTGTCAAGGTGAACTTGATAAATTATGAGTCATTCGGCGTTTAATAAAGTTTTAATCGAAAACCCGATAGCGCGGATCCTCGTGAAAATTCGAGAGCAGTTTCATGCTTTCTAAACGCAACCTGGTTATTTAACACCTTCATTTCTTGGTTGCAGCGTGCCGAGAGCCGTCCTGTTTAAAATGCGGCCCCGCCGGATGTATCAAGTGTCCCCAGATGATCGTGTTCCCGACGAGAAGATGCGTCGACACCTGCCCGTTCGGCCACAGGCCCACCTGGAGCACCTACTCCGAATACATGGGAATAATATGCGCCCCCAACGGGAACTTCATGGGCTTCTCCTACGACATCCTGGCCATCGCGACCGGAATTCTAACGGGCACCGTACTGTGCCTCCTCTTTCTATTACTGGCCATCCTGTATTTTAAATATCGCCGAAAAACGGTGCCGCAAAGCATCGAATCGAACTCGGACATCGAAGACACGACGGAGAAGCGGCGCGAGTTCTTCAAACAGCTCGAAAGCTTCAAACCGTACGCGCAGTTCTTTTTGGACATGCTAAACGACACGCGCCGGCGCGTCAGGGATTTGCATGCCCAAGGCGACAATTGCGCCATACAAGCGTACCGCCCGGTCGTGCGCGACCTCACGAAAATTCTGATCCTCCTCAACCGCGACCCGGAAAAAACGAGCGTCCCCGACGATTGGGAGCATCTATTCCTTTGGGCCGAGCAAACGTTGCAAAGGTACAAACGAATCAGCGAGTGCACGAAAATGCAACTCGTCAATTTCCTCCAAAACCAAACGGACAAGGCGCCGGCGGACGCCGCGACGACCATGTCCAGCTTCAAACCCGACCAGCCGATCACCGCGTCGGCCAGCCTGCAGGACGTCGCCGTTCACAACTTCAACTCGAATTACGATTCGCGCGGCGCGCCCCCCTTCAACCCCCAGTGGAAGTTCCAGTACACCCTCGCGCCCACGACGGAGTTCAATCCGTCGCTCTGGAAAAACAGCAAAGAGTACCTTAACAGTTCGTGGTTAATGGACGACGATTTTTTGCAGCTGGGTTTCCGACCGCAAGATGAGATCACCACGGAACTGTAACCAAATATCCAGATAACCCGATGAACTAGTCATTAGTTTTGTAAATTTTAATTTTGTATATATCGTCGTTGAATATATTTGATCGAAAACCGGCAACCCCTGATACATCTGTCGAATCACCGAGCGTTTTGACGTATTCTATGCGCGCGTTGCTGTATTGCGGGTTGCATCACTTTTTATTATACAAGATAAACAGTTGATATTACATACGTTGCGCTAACTAAGCTTCCTCGTCGTTATAAACGTTTTCAGACATTTTCCATACCTGTATTTCGTTATCAGCTGAAACCGAACACATAACCCAGGGATCGTTGGCGTTCCAACTAAAATCTACAACGAAAAACGTACTCGAAACGTATTGACCGAGCGACGGCTTACCCGAAATCATGGCCCTGTGCCCGCCGTGAACGAACAGTAATTCGGGCGGTCCCCCGTCGTCCTCCTGCGTTTGCTCCTCGCCGATTTTGCACATGTTCCACACGAGCAAACGCTTATCCTTGCCGCCCGACGCCAGGATTGTGTCGTGCTGCGGCGACCATTGCACTTGGAACACTTCGTCCTTGTGCGCTTCCAAACTGTGCAATTTGAGGCTCAAGTTGCGCAAGTCCCACAGGGCGACCGTTTTGTCGGCGCTGCCCGTGCACAATATGAATTCCGAGTGCGGGTTGAAGCTGAGACAGTTGACTTCGGCGGTGTGGGCGTGGACCTTGTGACTTGGCTTCGTCGTGTTCTTCGAACGCGTATCCCAGATCGACAAGTTCTTATCGTCGCCGGTGGAGCCGAAGAGCTTATCGTGCATCGGGTGCCAGGCGACGTCTTCCACGACGTCCGTGTGACCGTTAAAAATGGTTTTGGCGTCGATTACGCGATTTTTCTTAGTGGGGGCGTTGATATCCCAAAGGCAAATTCTGTGATCGTTACCGGCTGACAGTAGGGCGCCTTCTAAGTTTGGGTTCCACGACACTCCGTAACCTTCCATCGAGTGACCGTGGAGTCGTAGCTCGGGCTCACATTTCCCACTCGGATCGGATATGTCGAGATGTTTCGTGTAGTCGAAAACTAACGGAAAATTTACTACGGGGTTATTGGCTTCGGTTTACTTACTCAAAACGTCGCTGGACGGTGTTTTGGTCGCGATAAGGCACGGATTCTGTGGCATGTAACGCGCCCTGTTTACATCGCCGTCGTGGTTGATTTTCATGTCGATTGTTATTTCGACGTGGTGCGACCTATCGAATTGCGCCTTCTCGGTCGGCAGTTCCACCCTCGCGATTAGCAAGTGATTTTGTTCGTCGGAGGCGTTCGTTCCGAGGATTAAACGGTGGGTCGAGTGGTCGACGCCGTCCGATCGCGTCACGTTCGGTAACCATTGAACCGTCAACGAGGCCCATTCCAATTTTTTGTCGCTCAGCAGCTCGTACAAGAGCGGCGCGTTTTTCTGCCACGTTTTATGTTCCCTACTAAAATCATCCAAGACCTCTGTAATGCGATGAGAAAATTGGTTGGATAAATGAAACGTAGAGAACGACTAACCTGTCTCCGCACTATCGGTCATTCTGATGAACTTTTTCAATTGTTTCCAGTTAAGTATGGTTTTTCATAAAAAAAAACACGTCGGGTTTGTTGTTTGAGTTATATTGTGCAAAATATTTAAACCCAAAAAAACGTTTGGAGCTATAAGTGACAGATAATGACGTAGACCGACTGTCATATTATCTACGATTACGACAGTAGGCAGCAATTTTGGTAGATCTTGCGCTTGTCAGCCTGGTTGTCACTTGTCAAAGTGCAACTTGACGCAGTTATCGATTTTACCCATGCAGTTATAAAAACGACTGTGTTTAGGACACCACCATGTCAGATATAAAGTCGTTCTTGCATCAGTATTGCCAAAAAAACCAAAAGGAACCGGTGTTCGATGTGCGCGCCACCGGCCCCAAACACCGGCAACGGTTCCTCTGCGAGTTGCGCATCGACGGTTACAGCTACGTGGCCGCGGGCAACTCGACGAACAAAAAGGACGCCCAGGCGAACGCGTCCAAAGATTTCGTTTTGTATTTGGTGCGACAAGGTTTCATAAATAAATCCGATGTGCCCGTGGATTTGGACGCGGGTTTACCGGCTCAAGCGGAGGCGGCGCCGAGCGCCGCCGCGGCCCCCAGCCATTCCGTGTTCGGTCAAGGAATGGGGCCGGACAGCCTGGGCGAAGCCTACCGACCGTTGAACCGTAAAACCGGTACAGATCAAAACTGGCATTACATGGACCGAGCGCAGGAACAAAAGAGGTTGGAGGAGGCCGAGGACTTGGATGTGAACGCCCAAATCCACGGCAATTGGACGGTGGAGAACGCCAAATCCAAGCTGCATCAATTCATGCAGGCGAATCGAATAAACGCCGACTACAAGTATTCCCAAATCGGGCAAGATCATAACAAATCGTTCGTGGCCGAGATGAGTTTCTTTGTGAAACAGTTGGGGCGCGTCGTTCACGGCCGAGACACCGCGTCGAACAAACAAACCGCCAGTAAGAGTTGCGCGTTGTCGCTCGTCCGTCAGCTCTTCCACTTGGGGGTCATCGAAGCCTACTCTGGAACGTTGAAAAAAGACAAATCGGTCAGTCAGATGACTCCGTTCGAAGTCAAAGTATCCGAGGATCTCCGTAGGGAAGTGCAGGATTGCTTGGAATCGTTGAATATCAAACCGCAGCTAGATTTTACAACCAGTCCGTTGTCGTTGCTCAGCAACCAAGTGTTGGACGATTTCGCCGCCTCGAATCCCGTCAAAGGTGGCGTGGTGCCGTGGAGCCCGCCGCAGCAGAATTGGAACCCTTGGACCGGTTGTAACATCGACGAGGGCCCCCTGGCCACCGCCTCGTTGGATAAGCTGAGCGAGGACTTGCTGGAAGAGATGCGAATGGCTCAAAACAACGACAACGTGCGCGCCAGCAACGACGAGAGGAAACGACTTCCCGTTTACAACATGAAGAACGTTATCATGGAGGCCATGAACGACAATCCGGTTATTATAATCCGAGGCAATACTGGTGAGTTTTTTTTAGCTTGAATAGCGACGTTTATTTGACATCACTTGTTTAAGGTTGCGGTAAAACTACGCAAATATGCCAATTCATACTTGAGGATTACATTTTGTCCGGACAAGGCGCCTGGTGTAATATAGCGGTGACGCAGCCGCGCCGAATCTCCGCCGTGTCCGTGGCGGAGCGCATCGCGCACGAGCGGTGCGAGGAACTCGGGCAGAGCATTGGGTATTCGGTGCGATTCGAAAGCGCTTTGCCACGCCCCTACGGCTCTGTGATGTTCTGCACGGTGGGCGTGTTGCTCAAGAAGCTCGAGGGCGGTCTGAGAGGTGTGAGCCACGTGATCGTCGACGAAATACACGAACGCGACGTCAACAGCGACTTTATAATGGTTGTATTGCGCGACATGATTCACACATACCCGGACATGAGGGTTATACTGATGTCGGCCACCATCGACACCACTCTGTTCTCGAAATACTTCAACGATTGCCCGGTTATCGAGGTACCGGGCAGCTGTTTCCCGGTCAAGCAATACTTTCTGGAGGACTGCATCGAGCTGACCCAATTCGTGCCGCCGTTGGAGACGAGAAAACGAAGGTCCGGAAACAGAGACAGGGACGACGATGAGGATGCGGTGGCCGGCGCCGAGGACGACGAGAATTTGAACAAAGTAATCGGGGAGGGGTATTCGGAAACGACCAAACACGCCATGGCTAAAATCAGCGAACGGGACGTGAGCTTCGAGCTCCTCGAAGCCCTGTTGCTCTACATCAAAAAACAAAACATCCCCGGCGCCGTTCTCGTATTCCTCCCCGGTTGGAATTTAATTTTCGCCATGATGAAACACCTGCAGAACCATCCGGTGTTCGGCGGCGCGCAGTATCGCGTGCTGCCGCTGCACTCGCAACTGCCGCGCGACGATCAGCGCAAGGTGTTCGAAAACGCGCCGCCCAACGTCACCAAGGTGATATTGTCGACGAACATCGCCGAATCGTCGATCACCATCAACGACGTCGTCTACGTGATCGACAGCTGCAAATCGAAGATGAAGATGTTCACGTCGCACAACAACATGACCAGCTACGCGACCGTTTGGGCGTCGCGCACCAACTTGGAGCAGCGCAAAGGGCGCGCGGGCCGCGTCCGGACCGGTTTCTGTTTCACGTTGTGCTCGCGGGCGCGATTCGACAGGTTGGACGAGCACATGACGCCCGAGATGTTCAGGACGCCCCTGCACGAGCTCGCGCTCAGCATCAAATTGTTGAGGTTAGGATCGATCGGACATTTTCTCAGCAAGGCAAGTCGTTTTTCTTCTTCTTACTTAACGATGTGCCGGGCCGTCGGGATCACAGAGTTTTTAAAACTTCGCAGGCGATCGAACCGCCACCGCTGGACGCCGTCATCGAGGCCGAAGTACTTTTGCGCGAGATGAAGTGTTTGGACAGCAACGACGAGCTGACGCCGCTCGGTCGGATCATCGCGAAGCTGCCGATCGAGCCGCGCCTCGGCAAGATGATGGTGTTGGGTTGTATTTTCATGTGCGGCGCGCCGCTCGCCACGATGGCCGCCAACTCGTCCACCTTCCCCGAGATATTCCAAATGGAGATGGGGCAGCGCCGGCTCAGCTACCACCAGAAGGCGCTGGCCGGCGATCGGCATTCCGATCACGTGGCCATGTTGACCGCGTTCGAGTTGTGGGATCGCGCGCGCCAAGGCGGCGAAGATCAGGAGATCAGTTTTTGCGAGTACAAAGGTGAGAGAACTGCGCACGCGACCCGCTAATCGCGGATATGTATTACGGGTCGCCTGCTCAACAAAAAAAAAGGCGTCGGTTCGAAACTCGTTCTGTTTGGAATTGACGTCGTTCGAACAGTTTGGGAGCGTTTCGAAAATTTGCACAACGACATTTTTCACACTCGTAATTCCGAGGGCCGAAAAGAAATGGCGAACAATCTGACATTTCGTTGGCGAGAAGGCTCTCGACGAGTTACAAGTGTAATCGACCAATTGATGTAGATTTCCGAGACGCTCCGCGTCGCCGCGCTCGTTTTCCCAGCAATTTTTCGAGCAGGTATAAGCATGCCGACGATGCGCACCACGTGGGAGGCGAAGCATCAGCTGCAGCAGATTTTGCAGAATTGCGGCATACCCGACGAGACGTTGGAGCCGTTCCCGATGCAGACGGTCGGGCCGGACGCCAAGTTGGACGTCGTCATGTCCCTGATGTGTTACGGTCTGTATCCGAACGTTTGCTATCACAAGGAGAAGCGGAAAGTTTTAACGACCGAAAGCAAAGCGGCTCTCATTCACAAAACGTCGGTGAATTGCTCGAATTTGGAACAGCAGTTCCCTTATCCGTTTTTCGTGTTCGGCGAGAAGATTCGTACGCGAGCCGTGTCCTGTAAACAAATGACGATGGTTACGCCTCTTCATCTGTTATTGTTTGGGTCGCGAAAAGTCGAGTGGATCGACAACGTTGTCCGTTTGGATAATTGGATCAACTTGAACATGGATCCAATGGTGGCGGCTGAAATTGTGGCGCTGCGGCCGGCTCTCGAAAGTCTGGTCGTTCGGTGTTCGAGGGAGCCGGAAACGATGACCGACATGGGCGAAACGGACCGAAAGGTGGTCGACGTCATTAAAAGATTGTGCGAAATGCACGCCGGCAGTCAGGGGCTCAATCGCGAAGGGACGGTCTTCAGTAACGACCAGAGACCGCCCAGGGGGCACACGTTGGGGGGTACAGCGGGCCGTCGCCGAAATTTTTCAGGGCTCGCGGCGGGTTCAGAGGCGGCGGGGGTTATAATCGCGGCGGCCCGCCGCGCGGCGATTGGGGCGACGCGGGTTTCCGAGGTGAACGCGGAGGCTTCCAAGGTAACGCGGCGGTTTTCAAGGTGGTTTCCAAGGTAATCGTGGCGGTTTCCAAGGTAATCGTGGCGGTTTTCAAGGTAATCGTGGCGGTTTCCAACGGGGACGAGGTGGTTATGGTAATTATTAAGTTTGTTGTGATGAATGGATTCCAGTTTTAAATAATAAATGAGGCGAATTATTTTTTTGAGTTATTATCCAGTCCGTTGCGTTAAGGGTTGCCTGCGCAACCACTGAACAAATAAAACGCGCGACATCGACAGGTGGGAGCATCGTGCTTTTTCTGTGGTGCAAACGTCACTTTCGTAAATGTCATTTTGTATTATCCAACGATGCTTGGTTTTACGAAAAAAAGTTTGATTTATTGTTGAATAAGCGTTTTCTCGAGGAAATATCATCAATTCTTGTTTTAGGTAAGTTTGAAGCAGTCGTTTGTTTAACTTGACGCGATTTTTGCTGTCGAAAATAATGAGTCGTTTCGTTCATTGACATGCAGGCCCGGTCAAACGACTAAGTTTGTTTTCATTTTCATCTTGTCACTCGTAATTGTGTTTAAATAGTGGTTGCAACATGTACAAATTTAAACTTGACAATGTACTCGGAGGTAAGTTCAAAGTGTACACAGTACTCGACCGAATTGTTGGAAATCTTAGGATGCTAATGAAGATGTTATGGTTGCAGGAGAGATAACAGAATACGCTGTTTCTTGTGTGAGTGATAGTGATTAGTGAAATGGAGCCGCTCGCGCCCGGCACAGAGGACGAACCCCTGTACATACAGCCGCAGAAGCCGACCAAAAAGGTAAATAAAACTGGGCACAATCTTATCAATTAGTAGTCGTTTTAACTAAGAGGTAAGTAGATGAAAGGGGTTGGTAAGTTGTGGACCGTTGTTCACAACTGTTTCGGTTGTGGGAAAAATTGTGGTTAAAAGTGTTACCTGCATTATCATTGTTTTGATATTGCCATGTGCGTTTCTCGTTACCAGTTTGCCAACGACATTTACGAAATACACGATTCTTTCTTGTCGAAATTTCTATTATATGAAACAGTGATGCATGCACAAAATTTGTGCTCAAAACTACCTCTTCGACGCCCCAAACGAAAGTCAGTCGCTAACTCACGGATGATTGCAGGAAACCTCCGAGGAGCAAGCGTTATCCAAGAAAGCTTTCTTACCGAACGGTTCGTACGGAAATATCTTCGAATTAAATTATGTACAAGGAGCGCAACATTGGTTCTGCCAGATTTGTCAGTGCCCCGTTTTGGGACGCGTGTTCAACCATGAGGTCGGTAAACGTCACACTTGCAACTTGGAGAAGTACAACAAAAGTTTGGAGCCTCCATCGAGAACCAACAGTAATAACACATCTTCATCAACGAGTAACGAGATCCCAATTCAAGTGGCACCGGGCGAACCGGTGCCACCTGGTTACGAAGGGGAGGTTGAAAAAGTAACTTTAATACAAGAACGATTGGACGGGTTCAACGCTGGTCCTTTGGTGGGGCTCGAGTACCTCTTGGAACTACTCGATTACGACCCGAGCAAGGAACCTCTGTACCTGTGCATTTTATGTGATAAAAAGGGGGACCCCAGAACTGTCCTCACGCATTTGTCGAGTTACAATCACCAAGTGATGGTACGTTTACACGCGTTCATTTAAGTTTATTAATATAGTGTTTGAATAGTACTTGCAGAAACATTTTCCGACGGCCTATCGCCACATCGCCCCGTACATGATCAAAGTTTACAAACGAAACTGGCAGTCGGGGCTGCAGAAGATCGCCGAGGCGATCGAGTCCACGTTCGGCCGATTGAAGCCGATGCAAGTGCAGGCCGGGCAGTTCGAGAACAATCGCATGCACTACATCGAAATCGTCGCCAAGGGGAAGCATTTCAGCGAACTGACCGGTCACACGTTCGAAAACGTCGTCACCAAGGAAGATTTAACGAAAGTTCACGAAGGTAAAAGGCGGAATCGCAATTTTTACTGGTTAACGCCGAATCGTTGCAGAACCTAAACCGTACGACAGTTGCATGCCGTTTCGAAAAGTCGCGCCGCCCCCGTTGCCGAAACGCAAAAGCCCGTCGCCGCCGGTGGTGGCGCGGCCCAAGAAGAAACCGAAGCCGCCGATGGAGAAAAGCAAACGCAAATCCTTGTCGCCGGTTTCCGATATATCGAGCAGCGATTTGGAGGAGTACGTGCCGCCCGAGGCGCCCAAACCGACCGCCAGGGGGCGCGATAGGTAACTAGTGACGCGGGCGACGTTGCCGTTTTCAAATGACTTTCAGGCAGGAAACGTTCAGCAGACGGCGCAGCATGTCGCCGCCGACTCGCAAAGAAGGCTCCCTGCCCTGGCAGAGGCCGAATTACTCGCGCGACAAACCGGCCGCCTCGATCGACAAGAAAAAAGACGACAAAACCCTCAAACTGGAGGAGTACAAAAAGTTGGCGAAGGCGATCGACAACGACATGGAGCAGGTGCTCAAAAAGCACAAACTGAATCCGGAGAAACATCCCAAATACAACGACGAGTGGAAAAAGTTTTGGAACTCCCGGTAAGGCGATCCGGCAACGCTGCGCGGATGTAAAACGCACAGAAATAAATGTTCGATTTCTATGCGAATGTAACCTCTTCAATTTCAGTTACAAGGAGCTCCAGTTGCAAGGCAAGAACGCGGCCACGCACGATTTCAAACCGGAATGGATCGAGTTCTGGAACAAGCGCATGCCGGAGCTGCACCAGGAGGACATCAAAACCAGGAAGCTGGCGCTTCGGAAACGTCTGGGCCTGCCCGACGAGCCGACTCCGATTTCGTTTAAAATAGGCGAGCGCCGCAAGCCGACGGTCGATCCGGCCGGTAAACCGGTGCCGACGGCCGCGCAGCCCGACAACGATCCGGAGGTGATCGTCATCGAGGACAACGATAAGGATTCGAATCGATCGGCCAGTCCGTCGCCCCGCAAACGGACGCGTTCGAAGTCGCCCGCGGGTAGACGCAGGGAGCGTTCGCCGCATTTCCGTAAGTTCGAACGAAAGTCGGATTTTTTAATTAATACGAAAATTATTAGGGCGTCGCGGCTACTCGCCCAGGCGGCGCAGATCCATATCGCCGTTCGATCGGATCAGTCCGGAGCCGTTGCGGCCGTCGCCGTCGCCGCCGCGCAAACGGACGCCCCCCGATTTGGACGCCCGCTCCAGTTCGCGTTCGAGCGGTCGTTCGACCTACGACAAGCACTCGTACGACGACCGATCGTACAGGAATCGCGGCGGGCGCCCCGAGCCGTCGTCGCGCTACCATCCGCCGGGCGACGTCGATCCGTACGCCGCGCCCAAAGTGATGCGCGACGTCACGCGGAAACCGGTGCGAAATTCGCCGGTCGACGACGACGACGGCGACGTAAACGTGGTGGCCGTTTTACGGTTACTCACGGCGCTCGAAGAAAAACTCGGCTCCCTCGGACCGAAGGTCATCGATTTGTTGGGACAGGCGTTGGCCATGGAAAAGAAATTGGCGAACAGTTCGGAGGAATTGTTGGACAGTGAAATGAATTGCGTTTTATTCGAAACGGTCAAGGAAAAACTAAAAGGTGATTTTCGTTTTAATTCAATCGGAGTTTAAAACGTTTGACGTTTTTAGGACAATTATTGGCCGGTTTCGTGGATCGCTTCCAAGAGAGGGCGTATAAAATAGCGATTAAAAAAACGGCCAGCCTCATTCACATGTCCAGCGAACGGAAGAGGCAGCGCGACGAGGAGTTGCCGAAAAAGCCGGTCCTCGTACCGGGGGTGGGCACCGTTGACAAAGGGAAAATTGCCCGACAGATAGCGAACGCGTTAATCGCGCAAGGAAAAACTGATGTTACACAGGAGGAACTGGAGCAGCTCATAAACGCCGTGGTATGTTTTATTTTCCATACTTCATTTCTAATTGACAGTTCGTGATGTTTTAATGCAAGTTCATTTGAACTAATTGAATATCTCCATAGATCACAAAAAACGTAGAACCATAGATGAAATCGTTTTTAGAGTAGTTCAGTTTCAATAATTGATTGTTTTTGAGGTTGGAATGGCCGAAGCTCAAAAGAACAGCTCGCAAACGATCACCACCGCGACGTTCCTGGAAAAATTCGCGACGCCGTCGAACGACGCGCCGACGACGAAATTCGCGAACGCGGAACGCAAACAACCGGACGACGAAACGAGCCCCCCGCCGGAGAAGAGCACCATAAACATGGAGGGGCTGTCCGATTCCGATCTGCAAACGTTGCTGCAAAATTTCAAAGACCTGTCGTCCGAAGAGCAGCACGGTCTGATCAATTACCTGAAAAAGTTGGAGGCGAAAGATCCGGAGCGCGTCGAAAAATTGCGACAATTCGTCGATTTGTCCAGCCTGAAAGAGGCGGGGGTCGTCGACGATGCCGCCGCGAAAGACGTCAGCGACCGTTACAGCCCGTTCTCGAATCGCACCGGTTCCGTGAATCCGGACGCGGACGACGGCGCGACGACGAAATACCCCGCGCCCGAAGAGGAGAGTTCCACGTTCATCGACATCGACTCCGAGGAGGAGGAGTACTCGTTCGAGGACGTCGCGAAGGCGGCCTCCAAAAAGGTGATCGAAAAGGAGATGGAACAGAAACGTATCGAGGAGGAGACGAAACGCGAAACGAATTTGAACGACGCGAAAGCGCTGATTACGTCGCTGATGAGCTCGTTGAATAAGAACGTAGCGAAAGCGCCGCCGGACGTCGCGACGACCGCAAACGAAACGTCGACGACGGGTAAAATAAATATTATATCGAGCGTGACCGTCAGCTCGGCCGACGTCGTCAAGTCGCTCAGTGGCGTCACTATGAGCGTGTCGAGTTTAGGTAACTCCGCCCATTTCATCGAATAATTTAAAGCAACTCTTGATTTGCAGATAGTATACTTGGCAACGTTCAAAGTTTGGTGCGCAGCACCCCCGCGCCGGTTACGAACATTGCCGACAAACCGAATTACAACGAGTTCGATATCGCGCGGCACAGAGACCGGCCGCAAATGGATTTAAACGCTCCGATGGTGGCGAATCGACCGTTTGACGATTTCAACATCGCCCCAATTCGCCCCGACGATAACAACTCGGATAACAGGTTTAAACCGCAACCGTTCTTTAATAATGCACAAAAAGGTTGTATGCTCGATTTTTATCCGCAACATCTTACCGGTACCGTCGTCGTTGCAGATTTCGTCCACGACCGAACGACGTCGCCCGGGTTCCGCGGCAACTTCAATCAGTTCCGCGGACAGAATCCCTTCATGTCGCGGGGCGCGAAGAGGCAAGGTTTCGACGGGCAGAGCGGCGACGATTTCGGCAGCAACGCCCGCTACAGGAGCAATTTCAGGGGGAACTTTCGCGGCGGCATGCAGCAGCCGCCGAACTTGCGAGGCGGCGGCAACTCGAACCCGCCGCGTTTTGCCGGGAATTACGGTTACAATAAGAGATGGTGATTCGGGGCGTTCGTTTATTTATTTCACTTTTGTATCCTCCAACGACTGCGTCCGGTCAACCGTTCGATCTAGAGGTCAGTGTGCTTATTCGTTACGGGTGTTCTGAAAGAAAATTTTATTGTACAATCGAAATTTTGTATAGACAGAGGGATGGAGGTGAGGAAAGAAGTGCAAGCAATGTATTTACTTTTATTTTGCTGGACACCACAACCCACATATTTACACACATTTCTACGAGGACATAAACAGATTTGTATAAAGGAGGTCGGAGTATTTTTTTAAAATGTCAAATGGTACCTACGCGTTCAAGTATTGAGCTAGGAACGCTTGTATGATAAAACTTAAGTCGGCGATTGCGTTTGCGTCCAAAACGTTTTCGTTGTCGTATTCCGTGTGCCAGACGCGCGGAAACGGCACCGGAATGATGTGCAATATTTTAACGTCTAAAAACAACTTAAATTTTAACTGCAACGTCATATACAAACTTCACCTTTTGTGAGAAACGGCGTATGATCATCGTCGATGAACGCGTTTCTTATTTCTTTATGAAAATACGGACGGTTAAGTTGCTTTTTGAGTAATCCCATTTTTTTAAGCGTTTTTTCTGTTTTACTTAATTTATAAAATCTAAAACGATAACTTTATAATTAAGGATCAGCTATTTACAAAACTTACAAATCGCTGGTAGCTTGGAAATAGTTATAAATCGAAGGGTTCGCCGCGCCCAAAAGATCGAGCAACATTAAACAGTCGATTCGCTGAAGATCCGTAACGGTTTCTTTAGTTGTTTTCGATAAACTGCGCTCGCTGTGCATCCGATTTGCCAAGTGTCGCGCCCCGTAAATGGAGTCGTTTGGGCCCCATTCGACGAACGCCTCTTCGCCGTCGAAAAATATCAATTTCAAAGATATATTTTTATCTTTGATGTTTAATTTTTTGAAAATTCTGGCGATTTGCAACATCATTGCGCACGGTACGGCAGAATCTGTGGCTCCTGAAATGTGAAGTTAAAACGACGTGTCCAGAGTGGTGTTGTTGTGGTGTTACCAACGAATTCGATATCGGCAAAGTATTTGCTGTCATAGTGTGCAGCCACGGCAAAAAAGCGTTCCGCGTTCGGGTTTAAAGTTGCTATCACGTTTTTGAAGGTTCGGTTACGAAAGGCGTGACGTCGTCGAATTCGTCCGTTTCCACTTCGTACTGCAGGTGTTCCAAGGTGTTCTTGATGTACTGGTACACTTTTTCATGGTTTTTCGTACCGACGACGCGAGGTATCAAAATATGTTCCAAATCTTTGGATAATTGATTATTGTCTTGCAGTGTGGCCAGTGTTCGTATCTGGGAATCCGTTAATTCATCCGTGACGTGTGTGAACTTCAAACAAAAATTGACATTTAAAGTGATAAGTTTGATAATTGGCAATGCAGTTACTTGATTATTAGAAAGTTTTGAATGAAAGTTGGTACCTTGAGTGAGGCGAATTTTTGGCACCAAACTTGAGTTATTGTTATGATTAACAGTTTAAGTAACATAACGTTGAGGTTAGTTCACAAGGAAATGAATCACAGATAATTTTGAGGCTCAACTTTCTCTAATCATAAATATGTTGACACTGTTGTAATGTAACATTAATTTCGCAGTGATTGTATGTTGTTTACTTCCTGCTCTAAACTGAAGAATGTCATTTATAGATGGCGCCTTAAACACATGAAAGCATCGATTGACGAGATGTCTAACCTCGAAGTTTGAATTGTCATGTTTACAAATTCCAATAACATGGAATCGAAAACTAAGCAATGTCAATTTTGTAATTACTCAACAGACATTATGCGCAATTTAAGTAAACACATTAAAGATGCGCACAAACGGAAATGTAAGTTATGTGACTTCAACACAGTGGACAATGATGCTCTAAGAAATCACATTGACTCGGTTCACGAATCAGATGGAGAATTCCAGTGTCAGCATTGCAACTTCCAATCGACTAAGAAATGCGACTTACAAAAA
Organism: Novius pumilus; assembly: GCA_020654155.1. NCBI lineage: Eukaryota > Metazoa > Arthropoda > Insecta > Coleoptera > Coccinellidae > Novius > Novius pumilus. Next base: position 6,037,627 of record JAIFOV010000475.1, read on the forward strand.
CATCTAACGGATGTACATAACGTGCAGGAACCAGACGAAATAAAAGTGGATACCGAGGCCAAAAAATTCAAATGCACATACTGCGACCACACAACACATAAATTAGGAAATCTGAAAAACCACATGAACATACATACGAAATCAAACGAGTTCAAATGCGAGTTGTGCAGTTTCGTAACAATCCACAAAGCCAGTTTGAGCAGACACACGCACTCGATGCACAATAACTCCCAAATTTACAAATGTAAATTGTGCCATTACGAAACAACCAGCAAATACGTCTTAAACAAACATACACGAATACAACATACGCAAAAAAAGCTCGGAACCAAAGACAAAAAGTGCGATTATTGCGATTTCTCCACCGAAAGCGTGAACGCGCTTAAGCGCCACACCAACAAACACGCCCGAGATAAAATGGACTTGTACAAACCCGACGCGACTGGGGCGCAAAAATTCAACTGCCACCTATGCGACTTCGAGTCGACCCGAAAGGGAAACCTGGTCAGTCACGTAAACGCGAAGCACAACGACTCGACGACAATACCGCCGGGCGACAAAAAGTACAAATGCACGTACTGCAAGTACAGCACGAACATCAAGTGGCACTTCGACCGCCACACGAACCTACACACCAAAGAGCTGAAGTTGAAGTGCAAGTTCTGCGACTTCGTTACACTCCTGAAAAGCACCTTGAACAACCACGTGAACTCCTTTCACGTCCATTCGAACGTGTTCGAGTGCCCGTTTTGCGACCACCAGACGTTTCGCAAGCAGTCGCTGCGCGAGCACGTCGCCCGGTTGCACAGCTCGAGCGAAGGGGGCCCCGCGCGACAGCTGTACAAATGCGAAACCTGCGATTATAAAAGTTATTTTAGGAAAGATGTTAAGAGACACACGAAGCTTTTTTGTGTCGGAAAAGATTTAAAACGAATAAGTGAAACGGTTGTAAAAACCGAGGACATTTGAAATGTATCAGAAATATAATTAAAGTTGAAACGAAATTGTTTCGATAACGGCAACCTGTTATTGTCCGTTTTGAGTGAAAACGACGAAGAACGGTAATCGTTCCATTGCACTTCCAAGTATTGATTGGTCGACGCGCCATGTTGCCACCGCTGAATGTTGTTGTTGTAACTTGAATTTAAGCAACCGAACGGTCACCCCACTTATTTACAGTTAAAAATTGCGCTTCGAGATGCTTCGTATCTATGATTCGTATCACAGATTATTTTATCTATGTTGATTGCTAATCTAACCTCACATTTGTGATTGATGTCATTTTTATAAGAGTGCGATATTTCGATCGAGTTCGCAAAACGTTGCGAATCGGCGATTCGAACAAATCACGGATAAATTATGTCGACTAGAGACAGGTAGAATTGGCTATGAGAGGGTACTTACTGTCTAGTACCCTTTACAAAGGGATCATTTTAGTCGTTTTCCTCCTGATTGTGATCGAATATCTGTTCGGCACGGTCACCGAATCAACAAATTTCGTCCTGAATTCAACGAAGTAAGTGGATGTATAAAAATTTACAAGTGTGATTGGTTTCAAGTTTCAGACGTCGCGAAACAATTCGTCATATCAAAGTGAATCGAACAAAAAACGAAAACGTCGGCAATAATACGGAATATATGTGGAGGAATACAAGCTTGCTTTGGCCAGTGAATAATTTATCGCAGATAGCAGACGAATCAGATTTGAAATTACCTCCGTGCCCCGAAGATCCTCCGGATTTAGGTAACGCGATTTTAAAATACGCTCGACGCTGTATTTTTAAATTTCAGTTGGTGTTGTGCCCATAATTAGGTACCCGGTTCCTTCTGTATCTGAACTCGAAAACCGTTTCTACTGGTTGAAACCAGGTGGGCATTACGCCCCCGAGACGTGTCGCGTTGACAAAAAAGTAGCCATAGTGATTCCGTTTAGAAACCGAGGGGAGCACCTCCTTCTATTCCTGCAGCACATGCACCCCTTTCTAAGGCGCCAACAATTAGATTACACCATTTTCATCGTGGAACAGGACGGTAACGGCCCGTTCAACAGAGCGCTACTTATGAACGTTGGCTACATCGAAGCGTTAAGACGTCGAAACTACAATTGTTTCATATTCCACGACATCGACTTACTTCCGGAGAACGATCGGAATTTGTACACGTGCCCGATACAACCGAGACACATGAGCGTCGCCGTCGACAGTCTCAAATATCAACTGCCGTATCGAGACATCTTCGGCGGCGTCTCGGCGATATCGACCGAACACTTTAGGCTGCTTAACGGTTTCTCGAACTCCTTTTGGGGATGGGGCGGCGAAGACGACGACATGTCCAACAGGATTAGACATCACAAATTGTTCATTTCGAGGTATCCGCCGACGATCGCGCGGTACACGATGCTGACTCACGCTAAAAACAAACCGAGCCCGAATCGGTAATCGAATAAACGCAATCCGCCGTTAATGCTAATGACTAATTGCAGGTACGACATGCTGAAGTCCGGGCAGCAAAAATTCGATAAAGACGGTTTGAACAGTCTGCGATACGAAGCTATTAAATTCAGGGAAAATCTACTTTACACTTGGATATTGGTTCGAGTCGAAGTGCCGAGTTGATCCAACGTTTTATTTATTTATACCAATAAGACAAAATACGTTGCCAATTTGTAAAATATCGTTAGCTCATTCAAAGTACTTAGATTTTTCGATTGTATTATTTTAGTCGTCGGCCTTGTCTTTAATTCAAAGCCATTCCTGTAGTTTTATCTGTGATATTTGCACAATTATAAGGTATGTAATTTCCGTAGACAATAAGAGTGACGTGTCGGGCAGGTTTGAGTTCTATCGCACTTTTTGTAAATAAATCGAATTTTTTTTTTCGTCTTTATCGTAATTTTTGCGATAATAAAACTCCTATCAAATTTATTTGTCCCAATTGATTAGCTGTCAATTCGTGAAATAAAAATGTTTTATCTAATGTTTGAAATTATTTTGAATCGCCACTCCAACCTCGAATTCTCATTTTAATCGGATACAATAAAGTTTAAGAGAAACCGTCACGATTCTGCGCTCTTCACAAAATGTGCTTCGCTTCATGAACAGCGCAGAATCGTGACTTGAAAGGCCCCTCCCCCTGGAACCCCGTGTGTATATTTGGTTCTGTGGATTCTTATCGACCTCTAGGGTAAAAACCAGAAGGTGTAGATAACTGAAAGATTGGGTTATATGTTGTACGAAAAATATCTGGTCTATAGAACGGATTACGGGGTGACAAAGTAAACTTTTTTCGAATATCCTCTGTCGTAGAGTAGTATTCAGTTTCATCCGTTCCCTGAAAACCAAAATATCATCAAATCTAATGTTACTTTGAACTACCCACCTCGCTATCGCTGTACGTCGTAATTTCTGGAGTTTTCGTAACACTTTTTCCTACCCCTTTATTCATGCAATTAACGTAGCCTTCGAACGCTTTGTCGCCCAGACTGACGTTGCGACACCCTAAGGGTCCAAATTTGTGTATACGTACGTAATCGTCGCAGTTTATAACTTTATCGGCGTCGCAATCCTGAAAATTCGATAAAGGGGATGTTGAATCACAGAATCGAATACCTCGGCGTGTTTCTCCAAATAATATTGAACCGTTCGAATTGAACAAGGAAACGCATGCGCGCACGTTTTGAAATCCCGGGTTTCGTCACTTGTCGCAGTGAAACCCACGCGGGGTTTGTCGGCCGCCGCCCAATAGGATGGCGGGATGGCGAAAGGTCCGCATCTTGTCGAATCGCACGCGTTTGCTGCGCAACCGGGTGACGAAGCCATGCAAATGCAACTCAAACAACGAACGTCAACGATGCATCTCACTGAAAAACGTCGAAAATGTTATTTATAATATTAAGTCGCAAGATTACCGGCGGGTGTTAAGAATAAAATAAACGCGAGAAAGTTGATCATCACGTCACCGGCGAACAAGTGGTTGTTTTTGTATCACGCGGAATCGCGTCGATTAATGTTATCGCTGTTATTGATAAAAGGTCAAATTCTTAAACTTGGGAATGTTTAATAGTGATGTTAGGATATTTTTAATTCAATAATTAGTTATGGTGATCGGGGCAACGATATTGACGCTCCCCACTTTACTTCATCAAATTTTGACAGAAAAGTTCTGTGTTGCACAGTGACGCATGGTTCCTGTAGTTCCAATAGATACAAACCACGTAGGTCACATGCATCAATTCCACTTATTTTTACGGGAATCGAAACGTCAAGGTTACTCATTTCTGTTTTTATGGAATTTACTAATAGCTGATACTTCATTACTATGGTGAAACGTCAACCGAATTATAAATAAAGTACTTACCGGCTCGAAGGTGTTAACGGCACAAAACCAATCTCTAAACACAATTAAAATTCGCATTAACTTAACGTAATTAACCACAATAATGGCAATTTGAAACGAAACGACCCAAACAACGACCTCATCTTGTCATTAAATTTTGACAATTAAATTCCACGTTGAACTTCGTCTTCCAACCGATAGGTTGAAAACATCTCGCGTCGTTAAACCGACGCGTCATTCGCGTAGTTCGAATAGCGCTAAACCGCGTGGGTCACATGCATCGATTCCATTTATTTTTACGGGAAAACTCTATGCGTAAAGTTGTAGTTTACTTTATTGCTGAAATGAAGCTTGGGCTTCCAATCGGTAGATTCGAAATGGAGGTTTCATATACGTAGCTCAAATATTGGTAGGCTCGTAGATCATATGCATGATTTAATTATTCGCACGTAGTTGAAATATGCACACGTCATTTGCTACAATTTTGCAAATACATTCACAAAGACTTGAAATAGTTCAGTTTGTGAAACTTATAAAAAGACTTGATGATGCATCGCGTCGCGACCGGAAAAACGCAAAGATCGATAAGACCCGACTGATATCACCATCCGTTACACTCATCAAACGCATCAACAAGCAATACAACGAGTATGCTCGCCGGGGTTGTAATCCTTTTATATTTTTTAGCGACAGGTAAAATACTTCAATTTTTAACAACAATCGAACCGTTCGATGTTTTTAGTGGAGTGCGTCGTCGATCGGCAATGTTTGGAATGTTTGTGCGTCACGATGACCAATTGCACGTTGAGCCGTTGCGATCCGGACCGTTGCGCTCAAGTTGACTACAACAACTACAGTTGCGCTTGTGGCCTTTTCGCCATTACGCCGCCTTACTGGCTGAGCGCAAACAAGCCACGGGCGGAGGGCGAAGCCGGGAACGATGTCCGCAGTTTTCGAAATTGCGTCGAGTCCCAACCGTGTTCAATAAGGGCGGTTCGATACTATTTGGAGAAATACGCGGAGGTTTGATCATTTCTTAAACGAACAACTAGTTACAACTGTTTTTATAGGATTGTAACAGCGATAAAATAATCAACTGCGACGATTACGTTTTAATTCATAATTTCGGATCGGAGGCTTGTCACACGACTGGTTTGGACGAGGGGAAATTGAAGAAGTATCGGAAATGTATGTACGGCGAAGTGGAAACGACGACTCACGTTAACCGTAACGAAACAATCACTAAAAATGACACAATAATCATTAGAAAAGGCAGTGTTTAAAACTATTTATTGTAACGACAACGACCACACGGCGATTCGATTGTCCATCAAACCGCACGGTTTACAACATCAAAGAAGCACAAGATAAATAACAATCCGTCAGTTTATCGTTAACACAAATCTACGTTTCCATGTTTTTACTCTTGCGGTTCAAGGTGCTGCATTAAAATAAATTTCGTCATAAACGACATTGATTTAAATCTGAAACGAGTTTCCCGAATCGGTATTTATCTCGATGGCTAGTTCTTAAAAAACTAAATTTCTATTTCGCAATTGGCGTTCCGCTAATTTTCAAAACTTTATTGCCAACGTCGTGAAACGGGACGCGTGTACGGACCGAACGTTGATTTGCCACTAGATGCTACTGTAAAAACGATATGTTTACAACCTAATCCGTCTGGTTCGTACACGAGTAACTATTTGTTAAGTAGGGCGTTAACGTTTACGATATAATGGTTTTTAAATGGTCGCTAGGAAAATGACAATTATTTGCCGACGAAATAATTGACACGAGTTATCGGCACCGAAAACGTGCGCGTATTGCCTTTGAGTTTTTCGTTTCTTTATATTTTTCCTTTTTTTCTAATCAGAGTCGAAGCTTTTCTTTGAGTTCCATTTCCTTCTCCGCTTTTTCGTTTTTCTTGTTGTCCGATCCTTCGTCACTTTTGTCCTCGTCGATCCACCATTTCACGTGGATGGTCACGTCCGGCTCGTCGTCGTCCTCTTGCGGTAGCTTTTGGTACTTTTTCTTCCCTAATATGGAAACAGATTCCAGCTGTGTTACGATTTTTTGTGCGCATCTATTGAAGGGAAACTTAGTTGATTGAGCGTTCTTCAGTGGTGTGGTCTCACCTTATTCTAGTGGAAGCTGGGGGTGTGTTGTGGCTCGGGCTTTGCCCTGGCAATTCGCGGATTGGCGGCAAACGGTTCGTCCGTTCCGGCCGGCAATAGTCTTGCAGGCGCATCTTCATCGAGTGCTGTTGGCTGCGACGTATCGCGCCGGTGACCGGTTGTCGCGGATAGGCGCCCAAACAGCGGCCGCCGTTGCAACAGCCGCCGACGGCGCCCGGTGCCGCCCCCGCGGCACCGGGCGCACCGTGCCGCACGCAGCCGGAAGCGCTGGAATTGGAAGAGATCGACGAGCCGCCGCTGCTCACGCTGTACAAACTGTCCGATTGGGGTACGCTCGAAGCTTTCGAGTTCACCGAGTAACCGCTGACCGATGACGGTAGAGCTGGTCCTGTCTGAAAGACGATTTCGAATATTCCGATTATTTCACTGAAAGAACGGTACCGAATGGGTACCGTTTTATTATAATCAATTTCATCATTTATAACAGAAATTTCAATTACCCGGTGGATCAATGTGAATTGTTTATAATTTATAATGATGATTAAGTAGAATCACACTGTGTTGCAACGAAATTTGCGGTTGTGGAACATAATTAATAATAAATTTTACATTTCATATATATATAATATTAATTTGAATATCGGTTGATTTCAACCAGAAAGAATTCCTGATAATTTTTCGAATATATATATACATATATATTTCTATTATTATTCGTGACTGCGATTTTATTATATTTAATCAAGTTTAGTGGGAATGCAGTCAATTAATACAAGTGTTCTTGTATTAATTGAATACTAAACTTGATTAAATATACGTATATAAATATAGTGTATGGTTTTTATTTTCGTATCTGGTTTTTATAAACTATAAGATTCTTCGAGTTTTTTGGTGATCCAAGTTTATTTTAAACAATTTACAATATTAAGGACGTTTCGATAGAGATTCTATCTTTGTCAACTATCTAAAATAAAATAATTCACATATGAAAATGGAAAACGCATTTGATATTGAAAATATCTTACCAGAAAGTTCAATGACGTTTAATATTCGTTCAAATGTTCGAAATTATGTGGAACGTATCGTTATAGTACAAAAGAGTATATTGTACTAAGTCCCTTTATTTCACTTTTATCATTTACAACATCTTTTTCATTTTCTTTTATATGTATCATTTCAAGAATTTCTCTAGATTTAACGTTTTTTTCTGTTGCTAATATATTGACGTTGTTGTAATCAAATTCATGGTTGTTTGATTTTTTATGCTTGTTTAGTGCGGCATTGGCTGTTTTCGAATATTTATGGGCTTTCGTTCTGTCTGTAAGTCGTTGGGAAGTTTGTCCGATGTATAATTTGTTACAGTTCATACAAGGAATTTTGTATACTACATGTGATCGTTTTTCTTTAGGAATTTTGCTTTTGAGTTTTGTATGAATTTGTTTTATCTGATCTTGAGGATGGTATGCAATTTGAATATTGTATGGTTTCATTATTTTTGAAATTTTTGATGTTAGTACGGGAATGTAAGGAATTGAGATATATTTCTTTTGTGTGACAGGAAAATTAGTTGATGTTTGATTGTAAAATTTATGAGTTCGTTCTTCGATAATTTTATTTATTATATGATCAGGGTAATCGTTTTGGGTAAATATTATTTTTACTTTACTAAGAATTTCTGTACGGAATTTGGGAGATGTAAGTGCTATTGCTCTGTCTACTAAATTTTTTGCTTTACTTATTTTTTGTGACTGATGATGTGAAGAATGAAAATTTATAAGTCTGTCTGTTGATGTATTTTTTCTGAACCATTTTGTCTCAAGTTTATTATTTTGTCGAATTATTGTCATGTCCATGAAATTAATTTGGTTATCTTTTTCTTCTTCTAAAGTGAATTGTAATTTGGAATGATAATTATTAAAACTATTTACAATTTTATTTATTTCTTTTGGATCAGCTATTAACAAACAGTCGTCAACGAATCTCTTGTATAGTGTTATTGTGAAATTACCTTCACTTAAAACTTTTTCTTCGAGATGTTCCATAATGACTTGAGCTATTTCACTCGAAATTACCCATTGCAACTCCTTCGATTTGTTGGTAAAATTGGTCTTGATATTGAAAGTAATTAGTGTTAAGTGAATAAAGTAAAAATTCGATGAAGTCTTTTTTCGGTATCATTGTGAAATTTTGAAATTGCGTCCTTTTTTCTTTTATAATATCAGCTACGACCTTGTTTGGAATATTTGTATAAAGCGAAATTACGTCTAGGGAAAATAATTTATGAGTTTCTGGGATCAAAATTTCGTTTAATTCTTTTTTAGTTGTTGAGAATTTTTTATATAAAACATATTTTTGTTTGTTATATTTGAGATAATTTTTCCAAGGTGTTTCGAAATATTGTAAAGAGGAGATTGGTTATAAGAAACTATAGGACGAAAAGGTATGTTTTCTTTATGAATTTTGGGAAGGCCGTATATTCTTGGAAGTATGCTGTTATGTATAATTAATTGTTTGTATAAATTGTCAGAAATGAAATTTTTGGATTTCCATTTTTTGACCAAATTGTTATTTTCTTTTTCAATAGTAGCTGTTAGATCCTTTTTAATTTTTTTGTAAGTGTTAGTGTCTCCTAGGATTTCATTCATTTTTTCGATGTATTGTTCTTTGTCGATAATAACGGTCTTATTTCCTTTGTCGGCTTTCTTGGCAATGATATTTGGATTTTCTTTTAAAAATTTTCTTGTATTTTGAAACTTTATTAGTAGATTTTTTGTTTTTGTTCTTTTGACTTTTTGTTTGATTTGATGTCTAGTTATGTTTATATTGTGGACAAGTTGAGCTATGATGTTATTTTGTTCCTTAATTAGAATTTGTGGAATATTAGCTTCTATCTGAGAGATAATTTGTTTGACAGGTAGTTCTTTTTCGTTATGTATTTCTATGGCAAATTTTGGGTCTAGATTGAGTATTTCTTTGACGTATTCTGGTAAAGTGATGTTGGTTTTATTCAGAAGATGATTAATATTCTTTATGTTGACTTGTGTGGTTGGTGTTGTGTCGTTATTATGTTTTTTTCGATGTAGTTGTTGTAGTTTCAGGTGTTTTGTTTTATTTCGATAGTACCTTTTAGATTGTTCTGAAATTTCTCTTTGGTTGAATTCGAATAGAACTTCCTCTGCAAGATTAATTTTAATTTTGTTCATTATACTTATAATTTGGGATGATAGACTATGAATTTGTTTAGTTGTGTCTATTATTAAAAGATTAATTATTTTTTTATTCTTACCCGAAGTCTCAAAACTTTCGCCCTGCAAATGACGCATCTGAGCGGCAGCAAACGTTGCGACACCGCAATCTGGATAGTCTTGACGAAACATTTCCGACAAACGACTTTATGACCGCACGGTACAGTTTCCATGGTCGCCTTGGCGTTTATGCAAATTACACACTGAAACCGAGCAGAGAGAAGGAAACATAGAAAATTAATTTTCCAGAACGATGAACTTCCGAACCTCCTCCTCCTGGCTCTGCGCCAGCTCGGGCTCGCTCTCCTCCAGCTTGGCCAGCAGTTTTTCCTGTGGAAGAAAAAAAGATAGAACGAACGTCATCAGCAAGAATCGCGATTGCCTTTTAAAAATCGTTGTACGGTATCGAAACGAACGGCGGTCGCATAAGATATTGCCGATTAAAAAGTTCAGATACCCGGCCGGGTAACACGTGCTGACGTTTCCATTAAAACGGAACCAGCGTTACGTGAGACGTCGGATTGCATACATTTTCTCTATTTCGATATTTTGTTATTAATGTAAGCTAATAATTGCGATCGTTAATTGAAAGTTCCCTGACGAAATTCTAATTTTGTTCATCCTCCAAAGTGGTATTTACATTATTTTGCTCGTTCACGGTCTATGTGCAACTGGGTCATTAGGTGATTATGCGTTTTTGACTTTTCGGATTCCCATTATTTTTACGACTTGATCGATCGTCCAATTAATCAGCGAGGCGTCATTAAATTGCTATTATCGGGCGGCAATTTTCATGTATCATCCTCTTGCATAATTAATTGAATGTCACGGCTCGTACGTGTCGATGGGATGCGTTCGGAATATTAGATCTTTTGATCTAATCTCATCGATCGGTAATGATGGAATTGAAATTGGAATTTTCGTGGCTGCCACCATACCAGTGAAAGCGGTACCGAAGGATGGCGCGCGCTATTTTGTGCGTAAATGCACGCGCACGCGGTACCACACCAATGGCGGGGACGAAAATCAGCTTTCTACCCAATTTTCTCGACGTTCTCTAATACGTTTCGAATTGCGGAAACGATGAAGACGCTCTTCCACAGATACCCGCCCGGCGAACGGTGAACGCGCGACGCGAACTCAAGGTACGCGACAACATGAAAGTGCTATCGAACGGTCTCGGGGTGTTCCTCAATTTCGTCATCGCCCCATTGTCCAACATCCAGGAGCGGGCGTTGGAGTTGATCCCGAAAAATTTCATCGAAACATCCATACAGAACGTGCAGGAGAACATCATCAAGCCGGTGGCGAACATACCCTTGAGCGTCATTAGGAACGGGGTGACGTGCACCCCTTATGCGGTCGAAGTGGGTGAGTGGTGTAGCGACAAAACGTTTCCGTGATGCCGGCGATTTCGTAACTCGACATTTCGTGCGAACAATTGCTCCGAATTCCGAATGGAGATGAGGAAGTCCGAGACAATAGTCTCGTTATAATAGTGACAATTTTACAGTAAATGTTACGTGATATTTCGAAGGTTTTTTTTTCCGCTCAACGAATCAAATATTCGATCCAAGTTACATTTTTTTCGACTTAAGTATATTACAAAATATCACTCACTATCCACATTTAACTCTTACACAAGACGATTACAAAGGATTAATCGAATAAACAAACTTTTGCCAACGCGATCATCTTGTCACTTGTCAAACAATCAAAATTTTCTAATCTACGTTGGGTACCGATTGACTCATTGAATGCTAAAACGTCAAACATGATTCGGGGTTCGAACTACTTTCTGCTAATTAACTAAATTCTGTGCTCCTTACATTGACATTAAGAAACAGCTGGGTCATCTAACTTACACGTGGAATACATGATAAAACGTCTTTATGTATGATAAAATCTGAACTACTTTGTTATTACGTAACAAAATATTATCACACACTTAAAATAGACTGTTCACTATTTACAACTTGTATAATTACACTCAATTCAAACGGTTGTACGACACGATTACAACGGATTAATCGGATACACACACTTTCGGCCACGCGATCATCTTGTCACTTGTCAACCCTTCAAAATTTCTGTGATTCACTCATTAAATGCTAAAACGTCAAACATCATTCGAAGTAAATGGAATTCGAACTACGTTGTACTAATGAATTCAATTCTATGCTCGTTACATTGACATTAAGAAATAGCGTGGTAATCACCTACTTTGTTATTACATCGCAAAATATTATCACAGACTTAAAATAGAGCGCCCACTATTTATAACTTGTATAATTTCACTTAATTCAAACGGTTACACAAGACGATTACAACGGATTAATCGAATAAACAAACTTTTGCCAACGCGATCATCTTGTCACTTGTCAAACCATCAAAATTTTCTGATCTACGTTGGGTACCGATTGACTCATTGAATGCTAAAACGTCAAACATGATTCGGGGTTCGAACTACTTTCTGCTAATTAACTAAATTCTGTGCTCCTTATATTGGCATTAAGAAACAGCCGAGTCATCTAACTTACTCGTGGAATACATGATAAAACGTCTTGATGTATAATAAAATCCGAACTACTTTGTTATTACGATACAAAATATTATCACACACTTAAAATAGACTGTTCACTATTTACAACTTGTATAATTTCACTCAATTCAAACGGTTGCACAACACGATTACAACGGATTAATCGGATACACACACTTTCGGCCACACGACCGTCTTGTCACTTGTCAACCGTTCAAAATTTCTGTGATTCACTCATTAAATGCTAAAACGTCAAACATCATTCGAGGTAAATGGAATTCGAACTACGTTGTACTAATGAATTCAATTCTATGCTCGTTACATTGACATTAAGAAATAGCGTGGTAATCATCTACTTTGTTATTACATTGCAAAATATTATCACAGACTTAAAATAGAGCGCCCACTATTTATAACTTGTATAATTTCACTTAATTCAAACGTTTACACTAGACGATTACAACGGATTAATCGAATAAATAAACCCTTCGAAAGTTCTGTGATCCACTTAAACACCGAGTCACTCATTAACTACTAAAACGTCAAATGTCATTCGGGATGAACGGAATTCGAACTACATTGTGTTAATGAACGAAATTCTGTGCGCGTAACATCGAGATTAAGAAAACCTTGGGGTAATCTAACGCATACATAGAATACATGCTAAAACGTGTTTAAGTATCCGAATTACTTAACGTAATTCTATGTCCCGAATTGAATTGTCAGTATTTTGTGGTTATGTCCCAGTAATAAACAAGCGACCAATTAACCTATTGTTTAAGAATTTATTGATAACTGCAGGATGTAATTGCATACCCGTGTCAAGGTAAGAATAATTATCATCCATGACTCTAATTGCCGAAGGTCCACCCGGTCTGTCCCGGATGGAATTAAAAGAGGAAAAACACCATCCCCTGGCCGATCGTAATCGGTCATGCAACTCCGATGGCGCGAGACGCGGCGCGTTCGCAATTCCGTGACACGCTATCAGATCGATATAATAATTAAAACGACGCAACTAATTATGTCACCTGTTGAAAGCCGGAAAACTCACGAAAGATTTTCGTTTCAGGCGGCGGCAATCGCATGCTGATCAGCGCGCTGCCCAGGGGCAATTGTTTCACCTGCTGCCCCGTGACCACCAAGAAGGAAGTGCGAATTTATTTCTATCGGAAGTTGGCGCCGGACAATTTGACGCGCGTCGACCACCGCGACGGGCGCGGGGCGCTGCGGGTGCTCGGCGTCGACCCGCGACGCCCGACCGAAATCTACGTGCACGGTTTTTCGGAAACGTGGCCGGGCGAGAGCGGGGAAACGATCAAAAACGCTTACTTATCGCGACCGGAGGTTTACAACTTTTTCAGCGTCGACTGGTCCGGTCTGAGCAATTTCCCGTGGTACTCCCAAGCCAGGTCGAACGTTAAAATGGTCGCCAGGGAGCTGACGGAATTTCTGGAAAAGTACCACGACTCCGGCGAACTGCGAATGGACAAAGTGCACCTGATCGGATTCTCCTTGGGGGCGCACGTCGTCTCGTTCGCAGCGAAATACCTGAGGGGCGGCCTGAAAGTCGCCCGAATAACGGCCCTAGATCCCGCTTTTCCGGAATTTTCCGTGTCGGGTAAGAAAACAATCCATCGATCTTCCTCGTCGTTCGTCAACTCGAAGCCAACTAACTAAAGGACAAAGTTGAAACCCGATCCCAACCCCCTCGCCCTCCGGGGGCCCCGGGGCTACTTAGCGCCGAGCTCAAAGGAGTCCCGGGACCTCTTTCTCTCCTGTTGTAATCGTATTATCGCGAACTAACGAATGTTCATAATAACGTGGCCGTCGGCGTCGCGCCGGAGGCTTTCTAATTTTGCAATATCGATCCCCGGTTTAAAGCTCGCTCCGGGCCACTTCCCGAAAACGGCTGGCGACAAAAGAAAAATCGAGAATGTGGCGAATGCGTCATAAATAATGGAACGGAAGCGACAAATTCGGTTGGATGTCATCCGACTCGGTAATGGCGCCGATGGCTTTATGAAATATGAATATTACGTTTCGCGCGGTGAAATGAATCTATTATCGTATCGTTTCACTGGGTGCGAACGTAAGTTACGATTCTATTGATATTGATAATTTTGTTTCATGCATTTATAATTCTTCACTTGCCCCAATTCCTATTACTTCAACAGATAATAAAAAAATTAAAAATGACTGGTGGACATCTGATTTAACAGATTTAAGAGTATTAGTCGATAGAAAGAGAAAATTATACTAGAATTCGAAGAGAAATAATTTGAATCCTTCAATCATTCAAATTTACTTATTGGCTTATAGAAATAAAAGGAATCATTATGTCACTGAAATAAGAATCGCTAAAAAAAATAATTGGTCACTTTTTGTCGATAATAATTTCAATAAGAGTCCTTGGAGTATTCTTTATAAAATTGTTAGTGAAAAAATTTCTCCCCCTTTCATTCCTCATTCTATTAAACATTCTGATGGTTCTTTCAGTTCAAATCTTTCCGACTCTGTTAATATTATTTTTGATCGTTTATTTCCAGCTGATGATCCCCTATTAGATTCTGATCTTCATAAATTAATTAGGAACGAAGTTAATAATTTTGTTCCAGTTTGTGATATCAATGATTTTATTTCTTTCTCAATTGATGAGCTGAACTCTGCTCTCAAATTCGTTAGAAAAAATGCTGCACCTGGCATCGATTTGATCAATTTTGAAATTCTTTGTAAAGTGTGGTCTCTTTATCCGAATTATTTACTAGAAATCTATAATAATTGTTTATTTTTTGGTATTTTCCCTATTAGTTGGAAATGTGCTTCTTTATGTCTGTTACTCAAATCTTCAGATAAACCCTTGGATGATCCTAAATCATATAGACCTATTAGCTTACTTTCTGTCTTTGGTAAAACGTTAGAAAAATTAATGTATCGACGTTTTAATATTATTTATTCGAATTCTGTTTTTATTTCTCCCAATCAATTTGGTTTAAAAAAAGGTTTATCTACAGAAGATACCATCAGAAAAGTTACTGATTTTGTACCAAAATCTGAATATAAATATGTTGGCGGTTTATTCCTTAATATTGAAGGTGCTTTTGATAACTTGTGGTGGTGTAGTATTTTGAAACGTGCTAAATTAGTTGGTTTTCACTCATTTCTTCTAAGATTACTGTAGAATTATTTGAAAAATAGAAAACTTATTCTTAAACAAGGTTCTTCTTCTTTTCATCATATACTCTCGAAAGGATGTCCCCAAGGTTCTATTTTAGGTCCAGTTCTGTGGAATTTGGGTTTTGATGAACTATTATTCCTCTTAGATGTTGAAAATTGTACTTGTGTTGCTTATGCGGATGATTTAACGATTCTTGTTTCGGCAAATAGTCGTAGGAATTTAGAAAATTCTCTACAAAATCTCTCGAATATTTGTCATAATTGGGTTTCGAATAATAAAATCTCCATTTCCGTCGAAAAATCTGTTGCTATCCTTCTCAAAGGTTCCTTGAATGTTAATTGTTCACCTACTGTCCGTTTGAATAATGTTTCTTTAAAGTGGGTTTAAGAACATAAATATTTAGGTATTATTCTTGATTCGGGTCTTTCATTTCTTCCTCGTGTTAAATTTATTCGTTATAAAATTTCTTCAATTGTGTCTAAATTAATTCGTATTCGTAAATCTATTTGTTTAAATTCTCGCTATAAACTTTCCATTTATTATAAAACTATTTTTTTACCTATTTTATCTTATTGTTCTTCTGTATGCTTCCATCGTGTTTTCAATTCACATGTTAAAAGAGTTTTGATTTCCCCACAAAGGAAATTTCTTCTTTTGATTTCTTCAGCTTGTCGTACTTGTTCAAACACTTTACAAGTTATAACTGGTTGTATGCCCGCTTATTTTTTTGTTATTTTTCGTGCTATTTCTTTTCATCTTAAAAAAGGACTTTCTTTTGATTTTTCCAATAATAATCTTAATTTTCATTATCCGGCTATCCCATTTGATACTGTCAATAGAAAATTTGTTATTGAATCCACTTTATTTAATTGTTTTAAAAGTTTATCGAATTATTGGCAGTTTGAATGGGATTTATGTTCATCTTCAAAGACTTTTGCTTGGTTTCCAAAAATTGATTTTGTTTTAAATAATTCATTTCCTCGTTTAAATTTTTCCCTTACTTGTTTTATAACGGGGCATGGTCCTTTCAGAGACAATTTGTTTAGATTGAATTTATGCGAGAACAATCTTTGTGTATGTGGTTGTTCTGAGAGCAATATTCATATTTTAAGATTTTGTTGTTTGTTTCACGATTTAAGAAGTCAATTTGATGTTTAATCTTTTGAAAATGACCAATTTTTAATTTCTGATTTGATTTTCGACCATTATTTTTTCTCCAAATGGCGTTTATTTGCTGATGAAGCTATTAAATTATTGAACTTGCTCCATGAAAATTGAATTTAAAAAAAAAAAAATTAAAAAAAAAATAATAAAAAAATATTAAAAAAAAGAGATATAATAATGTCAAAATTAAAAAAAATATATATTGTTTTTATGTCTTTGATAATTGAAAAAGTCGAATGGAATGAAGAATTTAATGGATTAAATTTTTCAATATGATTGATTGGAGTTAAGGATTAATGGATATTTGGAATAGAATGTTATTGGTTGATATAACAATATGGGAATCCAAAGAGTGTTTTATTTTTAATGTTGGAATGGTTGTCTGAAAAAGAAGAAATTGAAAAGATGTTTGATATTTGGAATGGTCAAATGGAATGGAAATTGCTATGAATTAGATATTTTAATGATCGGAATGGTTAATTGGAGTGAACAATTATTGTGGTTATATTGTTTTGGATATGGTTTTTCGATTTTGATGAATCAAATAATGGAATGGTTTTCGATCAATTTGATGATATGACTAAGGTTTTATGTATATGATTGCAATGGTCAAACGGAATGGAAAACTATGGATTCGATACGTAAATATTTGGATGCTAAATTGAAAGAGAAGAATTTGAAAAATAGAAGAATGAAAGAATATAGAATGGAAAGAGTTTTTCATGGTTTTATGGATTATTTGTTTTGTATCTTTGATGGTTGGAATGGTCAAATAGAATGAGGAATTTTATGAATGTTTTAATATTTGGAATGGTTGATTGAAAGAGAAGAATTTGAAAAGATATTTTTTTGATATGCGAATGTTGGGAATTAATTATTTTAATGTTTTGAAATGGTTGATTGGAATGAAGAATAATTGATTTCTATTTTTATGGTTATACTATTTCGGATATGAATTTCGATAAATGAAATAATGGAGCGGTTCAAGAAGTGGAAGATTTATTCGATTATTATTAATTGGGGGGTTTAGGGGTTATATGTTTTATATTATTTTTTCTAATATTTTAATTGTTTATAGTTTTAGTATTGTCTGTCTGTCTGTCTGTCTATGGGCGTTGAAGTGACTCATGTTGACTAATACAATTGGACAAATCACGTAGTACATCGTCGTCACTAGTGGTACTGAAGCAGTTACTTGGCCTGAGAACTATTTAATTTGAACTACTTCGTTACGAAAGAACGTAGTTCAAAAATGCCATATGATTTGAAATAGACGGAATTCAAGTAGTTCCAATGACTTTATGAGCGAGACATAACCATCGATGGTTTAGATATTGACGTTTGTTGTTGTTCATAAGATGGCCGCCTGGCCCACAACCGCGTACCGTTTAATCCATTGACATCGTGGAATCCAAACATCTTGTATAAATAAACTTATAGACATTGTAGAACGTTAACGCTCTAACTTTGATGAGTGACAATATTGCGGGTGTCGTGGAAAAGTTTAATTTTTGTGTTTTTATTTGCAGAAACGGCGCGGCACATGTCGGAACTGAACGCGGATTACATCGAAGTCATCCACACGGACGCGGGCATCTTCGGCATCCCCATACCGATCGGGCACGCCGATTTTTTCCCGAACGAAGGTAAAGCGTTGCAACCGGGCTGCGCCCCCACCTTGGGCGTGAACGTCGAAAGTTTCGTGCATTTGGTAGGTGAGTTCCTTTAATTTCCCGCCGCGCGACCCGGCGCATCCGCCCGATTGCGACTACCTTCAATTTATTAGGCCCAGGGGCCCCGGACTATTAGAGGCCCCCAATTTCCTAATAAGCTAAACTATTTGGACGGGGGTAGGGGCTCCAAAATTTGTTTGCGGGGGCAAGAAACTTGGCACGCCTTTGATTAAGCCCCAATCCAATTTGTCGCAATCCACCGATCGTCGATTTAATCAAACCGACTTCTTTTCCGCACAGTCGGATGCAGCCACACGAGAGCGTGGAAGTTGTACGCGGAATCGGTGCGGAATCAACTCGCCTTCCCTGCCACCAGGTGCAGATATTGGAAAGGGCCGAATAAAGCGTGCGACTTCAGCGAGGACGCCCACATGGGACTGATGAGCGAGTGCGTTTCTTTTTCTTTCGCAATGACATTTTATCGAATTTCGTTCGCAGCAAGCCGATCGGGATTTTCTACCTGGAAACGGCGCCGAGCGCACCTTTCGCCAGGAGTGTCCGGGAACAGAAAAGGGACGAGACGCGACGAAGGAGCTAAAGGAAACGAAAAAGACTGAATTACGGGCGCGGTTAACCCTCGGATGTCGAAAAGTTGAATTCAATAAATCGCCGAGACGCCAATCAAAAATGACTCACTTTTGAACAGTCGCGTATCGATCGGCGGCTAACAAAAGTTTCCATCGTCGGTGAGCCCACATTCGCCAATGTTGTGAATAACATTCGCATTCGCCTGGGTCACGTTATACACGCAACGCCTAATGACGCCCAATCGGACGATTATTGAAGTGGCGAACGCACCTATTTTTTGTTTTTAATTCGTAAAACTAGGGGAAAATGGACTTTATTACGTTGTAAATAATTTTAGATGTAAATTTAGTTAGTTTGTAATTTCGAATAGAACAAATGAACCGGCCCGAAGGACCCTATTTTTCAGTGTGACGCATAGACATTGTGTGGCGTAAGTGTTGACACGTTTCCATGACAGCTCAATCAAAATTTATCGCCATGTCCGTTCGGAATGTTTTCAGACGACTGTGTAGCGGCGCCGCTCCAGGTGACTATTACCGTCGATGACGGTGCGTTGATTTTCCGTTTTCCAGAGCCCACCAGCTTGTGCAACGTCGCCCTGATCGGGGCCGATTCGAAAGTGGGCGAACTCAGCTCCTTGCTCCTGAAGATGAATCCCTTGATCAGCTCCCTACATCTGCAGGGTGGTAAGGCGGTGCACGGTTTGGCCGTCGATTTGCACGATATCGACACGCGTTGCCCCGCGCACAGCCATCCGGGTTTCGAAAATCTGAAGTACGCGTTGAAGACGGCGAATATCGTCGTTTTGCTGGGCGGCGCGGTAGATGAGAATGCCAGCGTCGGCGATCGGATCATGCAGGAAGGCACGCGACTTTGCGAAGTGGCCACGCAGTGTGTGGAATACGCGAAACGGGCGTTTGTTGTGGTCGGTGTCAAACCGATTAGCGTCATGACTCCCTTGATGGTGGATATGTACCGCGGGGTCGATTGGTACCACCCGGGTAGGATCGTAGGCTTTCTCGGCGCTACACCGGTACTACTTAGGTGTAAACGATAAACGACTTGATACTTCAGTTGTAGGGGATGCTGAACAACGCTGTGAGCCAGCTTCATCTGGTAGATCCAAAGGAAGTTGTTGTTCCAATAACTGGAGGTCCGGATATGGAGAGTATCGTACCGCTGCTATCAGTCGCCAAACCTTGCCCGGTTGACGAATCAACGGCATTTAGCATGTTGCAAGAGTTCAAATGCACCTTCGATCCGAAACGATCCGTCGATGAATTCGTCAGTCATCCCTTCGCGGAAGCTGTCGCTTTGAACCGCCTGGTGTCCACAATTGCCCGCGGCATCCACGGCGATGAAACGGCCGTCGACTACGCCTACGTACGCACCACGCTGTCACCTGGTTGCCAGTTTATGGTGTGCAAAGTGCGCTTCGGCAAACTGAGCATCGAGCACAACTACGGCTTGCCGAAGAAGATGAACCTGTTCGAACGGGAGTGCGTGGTGTGCAGCAACGCGTTGAGACAACACAGGGAGAAGATGGCGCGGGCCTTTTACGATTATTTCGTGTCCGAGAGCGTTCAAAAAACCGAACCGCCGTTGGATGAAATGGAGATCGATCGAAGGGACAGAGAGCAATACAGTTGCGGGATAAGGGAGAAAAGATGTAAATAAATAAAGTGACCACCAGTCAACGAATACGCTTCTTCGTCACCACGTTGAAACAACGAAACAAAGACCACCGACAGCGATTCTTCGTTTTTAATTGGGCGGAATGATAATATTATCCCCGGAGCATTAAAACGGCGCGCTTAATTTTCCGGGCGTCGCCATGGCGACGCCCGCTACGCCCGGCCGCGGACGTAAATCACGTTTCCGTCACGTAGCCAAACGGAAAAAAAGATTGCATAATTTCGGGCGGGAGCTCGACGGAGCTATTACGTCATTGTTCTATCGATGTTTCGTCATAACCCTGCATTCAGGCAACGTGCGTCGCCCCAGTCGTAAAGTACATTTATGTTCGAATTTAAGCGTCGTCTGGAGATTCGGCACTTAACGTCGTTGCCGCTGCACGATTAGGGCAATATGACGAATGGCAAACCGATAAATTCGTTTCGAATATTCGCCATTATGGCCCATTAAATTCCGCCCACTTCGTTAACGATAAGTCAACTACCGAACGCTAACCGTTTACTTACGATTTTATTGTTCAAATGCTGCAGTTCCTTTTCCGTTAGTCGTCGTTTCGCGTTTTCCTTTTTCTTTCGTTTGTACTGGTTGTATTTGTAGAACAGGTACATCCCCGGCAACGCCAATACCACGAACGGTTTCATCAGGGGGTTGGTGGTGGGTCCTTGTGGCATCTCGATATATCTGTAATAAAATCGATTTGGTTGGGGTGTAATAAAATTGGATCGTTTGTTTGTTATTCCGGACGCAACGCTTCGGATCTTGTCGAGGAACTGTTTGTTGTTTGTTTTACGTGATGAAAATTCCGGATTTTACGAGGGCATCGCAGCATATTGCGTCTTGGCGAAAGTTGTAAAACGTCGTCGTTTACTCGATATCTTAATATTTCATTCGACAAGCGTTTATCGCGGCTGATGCGCAAAAAAAAAACAGTTTCGCCGATATCTCGCGAACCGCTCGTCCAATCTCGGCCGTTCACGAACTCGATGGAGATATTCAACAACGTGCCGATCGCAAAAAATTTCGTCGCTGTACCTACGATAGCAGCGCAGCGCCGTAGATGACACAACGAATTCGCAGGTACGCACACACACCGCTCGTTTGTGGTATCGTTTACGGCGGCACTATCCAAGGTAGAGCGCTGCGGTCTTTTGCAATCGGTGCGAGGGGCGGATAACTTTATCGAGTTCGCGATCCGCAGGCATCGGGCGAGGGATTCGCGAGTTATCGGCGGAGCTGACTTCGTATGTAGATACAAAATAGAAAAACTTTTGAGCCATATGTTTTACTATAATACCGTTGTCAAAAATGTTTATATACTACCGTTAACCTATGATTTGTTGTTCAGGTACGAAACGTTAATATAGTTGTTTTGACCAGTAAACAAAACAGATTCCAAGAAGAAGTAAAATTTGCAAGCACCGTAACCGGTTATTTCTACCTGTGGGATAACAACAACCATCCGGTTGAAGAATATCTGCAACTAAATTCCTTTCACTATTTAAATAATAGAACATTATGTCTCGCCGACAACAGTCATCAATCTTTCAATAATTAATAACAGTTAATCTAGTATCGAGGAAAGTTTCTTGTGAATTTTTTATGAATCGTCGATTATCATATTCCCCTATACAAACATTCGTAAGTCGATTTTTTGCGACGCAAATATTGGCCCGCTTAAATCTGGATACGTCAAGGGGATGATTACGCAATTAGGTCTCATCAGATCTCCCCCTCGCAAAGCGCTGTCTTTAATCATCCGCGTTTTCCCTCGTTTCCAATCACAAACAATGCGATGGCATGCACAAGGAAGACAAACGTCAAAAATTTATAACGAAGGAAATAATTGAAATATCGTGACTGTAATCGGCTAGACGTGGAAACAAAAACAAATTGTCCAAAATCCTCTTTTTACCTACGTTAAAATTGGTTGCGTTACTTTTGTTTCTTGTCGGTTATTCGGGATTCGGTGAGTAAAAAAAAATCGCGCGATCGAAAATTTGGCACGAAACCGTTTAGAACGCGACGCAGTCGGAACAAAGGCGGTGCGCGCGGATAATGAGTTGCCCGCCACAGAACCGCGATTATATATAAACGTATATATATATACTGGAACGCCCACCGGGAATTGACGTACGCGACGCTCGCGTCGCGGCGCCCTTTCGCGTAATACTGCAGTCGCTTCGCGGTTCGATAGACGGCCGACGTCGTTTCGTTTGCTCATGCGTCGACGTGTTTTAAACGTCGAATTTCGCGAATGTGCACACGTTTAATTTACTACGCCACGTCGCGTCGTATCGACTGGAATAACATTACAGGCTGTTCATTTATATATGTATATACATGTATAATTATTATATATTATTATATACATGTATACAACGAGATTTGACTTCTGTCAACACTGTCTCATTCTTGTTCAATATATATATATATATTGACGTTTAGCCGGAATCACATCAAGCATTTTCGCTGCACGGAACAGTCGAAAACGATGAAACAATTTTTGCCTATAGTCTATATATAGGATATACATATAGTATATTGTTGTTATTTTCATCAGGTATTCGACTGAGTAATACAATTTTTGTTCGAAAAACGTATCTATATTTCGCTTGAGTTCAAAGCATCGTCGGGATAATAGATACGTTTTTCGAACAAAAATGGTATTACTTGGTCGACTACGTGATAAAAATAACAACTATATATTAACGACTGATGAAAAATACTATACAAATATAGCATATACTATATAGTATCTTGTTCGAAACATTGTTTTGGGATATCTCAATATGAATGTATAGTATATATTTTTGCCTATAGTCTATATATATATAGTCTATAGTTTTTTCTTTTACGTTTGATTTAAAACTTACGTAATGAAAAAAATGGGGCAGGATATCGTGTAGGATTCTCTATTTCATCTGCTTCCACGAACTTTTCCACTTAATTCTAAGGGGAGGATCCGTCGCAGAAAGTTTTCGTCAAGTTTCGTATGAACGATGGGGAAACTTTGAAAATTGGCTATCGTCGACTTCAAATTACTTCAACAAAAACGAATGTTGTTGTAGCGAAATCCGCTAGCTACGGAACGAAAAAATTTGTACGCTGCGGACAGGATTCGAACCTGTGCGGGTAGAACCCAATGGATTTCAAGTCCATCTCCTTAACCACTCGGACACCGCAGCTACGTTATATCGATGTTCTATTTCTGTAATACCAATAACAAGTAAATTTGTGTTATATATGTATATATATTTCTAAGAGAATATTACAATCGCATCACTGACTCTGCAGAAAAAGTTCGAGAGTTCATGTTATAAACTAAATTATATATCTATATATATAATGTTTAGTAGAGTTACATAAGCGTACGTCGTTTTTGATTTGCTCTGTGCTTGCTAGAATGAAAATATGTTGTAGAATCATAGACTATAAATTGAATAGACTCTATAAAAAAAATATTTGAAACGAAGTCACCATTTCATAGGCGTTTCGATCATTCAGGCAACCAATGATACAGCGTAGAGCAACGATTTTAACAGACAATCTCGGCGTTGAAGACAGTCAATAGTTATTTCGAAACAAATCATTTTGATGTTTGTTGTTCAAAGTTCCAAGAATCCGATCTTGATTGAAAATTTGATATATCGATACTTGAAAACATTTCATAATAGCAACACTCCTTTGAGCTGTCAATTAAATTCTGTGACTTTTAGTGAAGTTTGCAACTTTCTAGAAAATTTGAAAGTTTGGAAATAAAAAATTTCCGGACCCACCGGTTCGGTACACAAATTTATCTGATTGTTGTAGTTAAAAAAGTAAACGGATTCACCGAGAATTCAAACAACAAACAACGATTTAATAATAATCCGTAGTAATATAAAAACGTTCCCACATTTTCCCAACTTTGATTCATGCGTTTTATCAATAAATAAACCAGGCGTCCAATACACAAAACGTTGAATGATAAATTCAAGTCAATAAACTCATTGTGCTCGAGCGTTGATAACGAAATATTATTGCCAGCTAATCCATCCGGTTTTATCGTTGCTACCTAAGATAAATATAATCCGTATTGTAAACTCGAACATTTTCATCGAGTGGTACTTTCAACCCCAATGCGCACACCCCGTGCGCGTCGTACCGCACCGCCCCACCACCCGGTCGAATTGTCATTCGCATCCGCGCGTTCTCGTCAATCGTACTCGAACAGCAGCTGCGCGCACGTCGTGTCGCTCGATCGTCGAAGAGCGCAAACGCGTAACCAGTGAACGGGCGCGTATTTCAAAAAAACAAAGTCAACGGCTCGCGACAACAGTGCACACCGGAAAATGTATTGAACTTAACCCCCTCGCAAATTGAATTATGATAGTCGCGTCGCAGTATCCGGTATTCGAAGGACCGAAAATTATTTCCGGCATCCGGAAAAGGGATATAATAGCACCGACGCCGAACATTCGGCACAAATTGTCAGGTGAGCGATCATTTCAAATATTAATTTCGTCATTTATGAATCATCCACGTTTCACTTTTACCCTTCGTTAAAGCGTAATAACGCATATAAGGCTGTGCTGAAATTGTGGGTTAATTAGATTTTGTTCGGTAGTCAAGCGCGAAAACTCACTTCACTGTGACAAAGTTCGATTAAAAAGGTTTAATTTCGTTTCTCGCGCTTGGCCCGAGTGAAAACTGGCAATTTTCAACTGACAAATAAAGTGATTAGCGTCAACTGGGCGTATTGTTTCGAAAATTTAAACGCGAAGTAAAAGTAACACAGAAAAACCGAAACGAAACGTATTTTTTAAAAATAAATGCTATATCGAAATCGTATTGTAATAAAATTTGACGCTTACTCTAGGTAAATAACATTAACCCATTTTCCGGAGAAATTATTCGTTTTTCCGTTTGATGAAACGATTGAATCGATTCGTCAAACGGCGACGACGTTTATTTGTTCATTTTCGTTGGACACAAAGTATGTTTATTATAGGATGCGCATGATGAAGTGTATCCACTGTAAATAACGTTTCGTCTTATCGTAATGATATTGTTTTTTTGCACATTATCGAGAAATTTTGCGGATGATTCGGTTGAAATTTTGGAAGAACGTCTCAAATAATTTAGAAAGTTGCAAATTTCACAACGAAAACTGAGATCGTTTTCCGTAGCTAACTTTCCACAGCACACATTACGAATCGATGTTACAACTATTATCAATCACTTTCATGAATCACTGTGATTTACAAGTTAACCAATTTCGATCATCACTTGCGGCCATCTTTTCCCAAAACGACATTCGACGAACATAGAACTCTTGAAATCACAAAGTCCTTCAACATATATCGATATCTAATCATAGAAACAGAATGACATTACTTTTGTTGATTTTGTATAAAAAGGCGCCATCCGCATTTTCCTTTGAAATATGATAAAACAAAGGAGTGTTCCTGTTTACCTGAGTGGATGCGATTATGCAACTCGGAATCGTCTTTATCCAGCGGCGACCATGTTTTTCTTTTTTAAAAAACGCGGCCACTTTATTTTCTAACGAAGGTCGTTCCGTCGCTCGTGCACGACGTTTTTCGTTTTTCTGCATTTGATCGAGCGTCACTTGATCAACTATTATACTAATAGATGCGTTATGGGAATGACAGAAAAAACGTACTTACGTTGACATTAAGTCGCTTGAATGTATTTCAGGAAATGTCATTTCATCGGTCATAGAATATTTCGCGAACTACTCGACAACGCAATGAACTACTGAATAGTACATATTACAACAAATAAAGAACGATTACAAACGTTGAACTATTAATAACAATTAATGTAGTTGTAATAGTTTGGAACAATGCGTAGTTGTTACATGGAACATATTTGACAATTGTAATTGTAGTTCAAATGTAAAATAAACTTGACGCGGACACAATGACGTCACAGTATCTAACCAAATTTTGTCGTTTTGTCAACGACACGCTGTAATCGAATTAGACATCATCGACCAGATTTCTCAACAACGATTGTTCTTGAATTAAAAATCAATTAAAGCGTATCGGTTTAAAAAACGCTTGATTAATGAACGATAGCATCCCGGATTTAGCTCGTAGTGGGTGGTAATTCTGATGGTTTCCTTAAATGTAATCAACCCTCATCATTACGGTGGTTGTTCGCACGCCTAGTATACGACGTTGTTTCTTTGTTCGTCTTTAGGGGTTTGCGGACTAGACGCACCACACGAGGTGGCCAGATTTTCTTCCTCTATTGTCCCCGGGTTCCCCGGTTTCTCCTAATGTACCCCGTTTCTAGCCGCTGCATTCTTAATAAAATCGGTTGGAGATTGAATCGATTTTTTTTTATACAACCTTCTTGTAGGGGTGATTCGTTGTCGCGCTGAGAAAAAGGGCTAGACTCGACGGGTCGCGCCTAATGTCATTGTTGCGTGTCTTCGGTGTGTTATTGAACCGTCGAATTATTTTTGTCCGGCTGATATTGATTTCATTTTTGTAAGGTGTAAGAAATAACAACTGCGTATACTTTATTTTTCAACAAACAATTTGAACAAAAAACTTAAGCATCTATTTAAAATGACCTTACATTCGTTATCTTAAGGTAAACTCCAACACTCTTCTCATGTACATATTATCTTGCCGAGCGAGGTGAAGGTAACCAAAAATATTGTCACCTTGATCTTTGCTGATAATCTTTTTTTTATCCTCATGCGTTGATGATATAGCTAATCCGCGTAACGGTACAAAGCGGATAAAAGCGACTATTTGACATTCCCTAAATTTGACAGCGCGTCGTTTGGGGGCACGGAATACCTTCTTCACCTGGCGTCAATTATTGTCGGAGCCAACAAAAAACCCGTACAATTACCATAATATTTCATATGACATTCAATCCACCCCGTGTTTAATTGTGCGTGACGAATCACGTACCCTTGGGTTAGGTTAGGCGATAGTCGTCGTAGTCTTCTTCTGTTATGAACTAGCCAACAACGACACCCGAGGAGATCGTATTCACACGTTTATATTGTTCGGGAATTGAATACCAGAAAAACATATACCGGTGAGATAGAATCTGCTGGCTAATTTATTTCACTTGTTACGAACGTGCAGCTACCTTGATACCGCGGGTAATGATGATTGTATCGTTAATTTCGATCGTGCTGCGAGGGCTAATAGGGAAATGATTAGTTTCCATACCTGCCTTTCCGAATATCTTAGGCTCCCGATACATGTATATATGTATATATGCTATCTCCGAGTTTTTTGGTGATCCAAGTTTGTTTTAAACAATTTACATTATTAAGGACGTTTCGATAGAGATTTTATCTTTGTCAACTATCTAAAATGAAATAATCCACATATGAAAATAGAAAACGAATTTGATATTGAAAATATCTTACCAGAAAGTTCAGTGACGTTTAATATTCGTTCAAATGTTCGAAATTATGTGGAAAGTATCGTTATAGTACAAAAGAGTATATTGTACTCAGTCCCTTTATGTCAGTTTTATCATTTACAACATCTTTTTCGTTTTCTTTTATATGTATCATTTCAAGAATTTCTCTAGATTTAACGTTTTTTTCTGTTGCTAATATATAGACGTTGTTGTAATCAAATTCATGGTTGTTTGATTTTTTATGCTTGCATGTGCGGTATTGGCTGTTTTCGAATATTTATGGGCTTTCATTCTGTCTGTAAGTCGTTGGGACGTTTATCCGATGTATAATTTGTTACAGTTCATACAAGGAATTTTGTATACTACATGTGATCGTTTTTCTTTAGGAGTTTTGCTTTTGAGTTTTGTATAAATTTGTTTTATCTGATTTTGAGGATGGTATGCAATTTGAATATTGTATGGTTTCATTATTTTTGAAATTTTTTCTGTTAGTACGGGAATGTTAGGAATTGAAATATATTTCTTTTGTGTGACAGGAAAATTAGTTGATGTTTGATTGTAAAATTTATGAGTTCGTTCTTCGATAATTTTATTTATTATATGATCGGGGTAATCGTTTTGGGTAAATATTATTTTTACTTTACTAAGAATTTCTGTACGGAATTTGGGAGATGTAAGCGCTATTGCTCTGTCTACTAAATTTTTTGCTATGCTTATTTTTTGTGACTGATGATGTGAAGAATGAAAATTTATAAGTACGTCTGTTGATGTATTTTTTCTGAACCATTTTGTCTCAAGTTTGTTTTTTTGTCGAATTATCGTCATGTCCATGAAATTAATTTGGTTATCTTTTTCTTCTTCTAAAGTGAATTGTAATTTGGAATTATAATTATTAAAACAATTTACAATTTTATTTATTTCTTTTGGGTCAGCTATTAACAAACAGTCGTCAACGAATCTCTTGTATAGTATTATTGTGAAATTATCTTCACTAAAAATTTTTTCTTCGAGATGTTCTATAACGACTTGAGCTATTACACTCGAAATCGGACTACCCATTGCAACTCCGTCGATTTGTTGGTGAAATTGGTCTTGATATTGAAAGTAATTAGTGTTAAGTGAATAAAGTAAATATTCGATGAAGTCTTTTTTTGGTACCATTGTGAAATTTTGAAGTTGCGTCCATTTTTCTTCTATAATATCAGCTACGACCTTGTTTGGAATATTTGTATAAAGCGAAATTCCGTCTAGGGAAAATAATTTATGAGTTTCTGGGATCAAAATTTCGTTTAATTCTTTTTTTAGTTGTTGAGAATTTTTTATATAAAACATGCTTTTGTTTGTTATATTTGAGATAATTTTTCCAAGGTGTTTCGAAATATTGTAAAGAGGAGATTGGTTATAAGAAACTATAGGACCAAAAGGCATGTTTTTTTTATGAATTTTGGGAAGGCCGTATATTCTTGGAGGTATGCTGTTATGTATAATGAATTGTTTGTATAAATTGTCAGAAATGAAATTTTTGGATTTCCATTTTTTGACCAAATTGTTATTTTCTTTTTCAATAGTGGCTGTTAGATCCTTTTTAATTTTTTTGTAAGTGTTAGTATCTCCTAGAATTTCATTCACTTTTTCGATGTATTGTTCTTTGTCGATAATTACGGTCTTATTTCCTTTGTCGGCTTTCGTGACAATGATATTTGGATTTTCTTTTAAATTTTTTTTTTGTATTTTGAAATTTTATTAGTAAATTTCGACTTTTTGTTTAATTTGGTATCTAGTTATGTTTGTATTGTGGGCAAGTTGAGCTCTGATCTTATTTTCTTCCTTAATTGGAATTCGTGGAATATTAGCTTCTATCTGAGAGATAATTTGTTTGACAGGTAGTTCTTTTTCGTTATGTATTTCTATGGCAAATTTTGGGTCTAGATTGAGTATTTCTTTGACGTATTCTGGTAAAGTGATGTTGGTTGTATTCAGAAGATGATTAGTATTCTTTATGTTGACTTGTGTGGTTGGTGTTGTGTCGTTGTTATGTTTTGTTCGATGTAGTTGTTGTAGTTTTTCCAGGTGTTTTGCTTTATTTCGATAGTACCTTTTAGATTGTTCTGAAATTTCTCTTTGGTTGAATTCGAATAGAACTTCCTCTGGAAGATTTTTTAATGTCGTTCATTATACGTATAATTTGCGATAAAAACCATACACTATATGTATATATATATGTGTGTCGTCGGCAATTTATGATACTCGAGGACGATAATTATCACGAAAACCAGGGGGCCTTTCAGCATGCTATTGACCCGGTCGAAAAACTCGATTGTGCGAAAAAGATCGTTTTCTTTAAAACATTAATAAGTCGCTTTTTACGACCACCTCGTGCGATGAACTTTCAATGGTCGCTTTGTTTCCAGTTTTCCCAAAGTCCCACGAACTTTGGTACATCGGCGACATACGAATATTCGTTATTTCCCATCGTATTTACTCGGTAATCTAATCGATTTAATCGGATTTATCGGAAATTATTGTAACAAGATTAATCATCGGTTTCGGTTGCGTAACGTCCGCTTAATTAAGCCCGCGTCTTAATGCACCACCGTTGACCGAGAGATGTTTCCGCGTGTGCGACAGCTCGGAAAATTGCACGACCGTGGATTTTCTTTCTTTCTCGAGCTGAGAAATCGGAAATGACATCTTTCGCTTACGCAACGTCTTCGATTTAAACACTCGTTAAAGCAATTTTCAATTTGGGTTAATGGATGAAACGGCAATTGATATTCGTTAAGAGGTCGATACGGTTTTTCTGTGGCAGATCGAGCACCCCACGTCGTCTATTGTTCGCGGCGAATTTTTTGTGCGTCAAATTTTCGGACGAGAAAAATCCTTTTACGTCGTTCCGATTAAATGGGTTATTAGAATGCCTGGGCTCGGCACCGGTTACTCATTCCTACGTTTCTACCACAAATAGAGTCATATCTTTAGAACGACCCACGCCGTGAACGTTACATTTCTCCGGTTCTTTTCTTCTTTTTCAGCTCCTTATGATAATTATAATAAGATCGCGTTCCTCTGCCGAGGATACTCGGCTCGTCCCCCCTCCCCCTCCGACTAATTAACGTGTTTTGACGTGACCCCTCGACTCGACTTTGTTGTTTGTTTATCGTGGACCATCTTCGTCAAGGTCGTTCTTAAATTAAAGGAAAATTTTTCGGAGCCCAAATTTCCGTCGAACGATGAACCTCGGCAACGCCGCGCCATTTTATCATCTTCCAAGTTGCTGCTCGCGATGATTGGTATTAATTTGATGCGATTGCGAAATAATTTTTCCTCAACATTAAAAAAAACGGATAAATTCCAAACAATAGAATTGTATGCATTGTATTGTGTTTAAGTACGCGTCGTGAACTGTCGACGAGCTTCCAATTTAATGGAAATGTCAATTAATATGAGGTAGAAAGTCAATCAATTACATGGAGAGTGTTGTAACAATGGGATAACGCGGGGAATCGATAATATTGCGCGACGATTTCTTTGTTTCCGTTATGATATCTTATGGGATGACATAAATTTCATCTGATTGTCATTGCGCACAATAATATCGATTCACTTACCGGCTTAACGCTACGTCATGTATGTATAACTAGTTTAACGTAACGATTACAATTGGTTCATGAAACGTTAACCACTTCACTTGCTTTATATAACCTAACTTAATCGGAGCACAAAATATTTGGGTCGTTATTAATTTTAGTATTCTGTGTTCTTACGACGTTTCCGCGCCGTAGATCAAATATCGCACCCGTCACTCAAAGTATATGTTTTCGAAGCCATCACGACGTTCGAGACATCGAACCCGAAGAGTGACTTTAAACATATAAGGACACGGGAAATAATAACTGAACCACTTCACTTGCTCTTGTTTACACTTGCTTTTTGACAGGTCATATAACCTAATAAAATTAGAGCGCACAGAATATTCGGCGCGAAACTATTGTCACTCCAGGCGTTTCCTAGGAATCATAGTTCCAATAACGCCACGTCACTTGAACATTTTTTTAGATCTGTGCGCTTACGCGAATTCTAGGTTATGACTTGTCAACGACGTGTTACTTTTGAATAAAATTCTCAGTGTTATTAAAATTAAAAGAGGTTTAAATTGTAGTTACAAGATAAAATTTTCAATAGTTTTCCAGATTCGCTGGGAATGTTCGTTGAAAAGTATTAAAAAGCAACAAATCTATAGGGGTTATGTTTACCATCAGTCAGTGATAACCATATCGTCTCTATGACAGTTATTAAACTACTCGTCTACGATCACGACATTTAGAAAGTTCGTAGATAAAAACGAATTAATACATACCGAAAGGGTATAACGACGAAAATCATTTCATTCGTGATGGTTGTTTTGCTGTATACACCCGGAGTGAAATAAAATTATGTAAATGTCCTCATCCTCTGGTGTACGTAAATAAATAATCTTGACATTCGTAGATGGCATTCCCGGAACGTAATATCCATAACAGGACAATCTCTAATTATCCGTCAAACATAAAAGTCGTTTTAAGTTGCATTTTATCGGTTCCATTATCCGGAAATATGAGCCTACACAAATTTTCGACTTTTCGACGGTGAGCGACGACAGCGCCGCGGCCGCTACCGAATCCGACTCGAAGGACCAATCCCCCTTGTCAGATTACCGAACAGGTAGACAGGGTTTTGGGTAGCTTAACGGGGTGCTATAAAATTGTAATCCGATATTTAATGTCCTTTTATAGAATACAGATTTATGTCGCGGCAGAGGGCGCTGCGCGCCGAGAAAACAACAAATATTACGTTGGAACCGATCCCGACAACCTTGAATTTTATGTATGTAAAAAGGCAACGCGACACTCGTCGTATAATAACGAGAATCTCGCGAATTATCATTTTGTGTGCTTCCTGATGAATGCGAAAGGAATGCGTCGCTTTGTCGATTTTCTGCCCGAGGGGATATACGCTTGCTAATTTCAACTAGAGCGGGCCGCTAAGTGCCGTGGCGACGGGCACGTAGTCGCCACCGTGATTTACCTAGAAAAAACTTCACCCCTTACGGTGTCCGCTGAATAAACCGGACGTAGACTCGGGTGTTGTTAATTGCAGGGTCGTCGCCGTAATCCAGATAATTTCTGGAAACCTACCTGACGGACAACTGCGAAAAAAACCTCGACTACTTCTTTCATCTAAAACGTGTTTCTATGAATAATCGTCAAAGGAACGCGTGTTGTTCCAAATTTTTATCAATTATCTACGATTTCTCGGAATCGTTAACTCCAATATTTGGTTTTGTTGAAATCGTGACGCGAGATGCGTAAACGCATAATTTCCAGAAAATTCAGTCGGCATTGTTCGCATCGCACGACACGTCAACATGACGATGATAACATTCGCATCCGTTATTGAGTCGTTATCGCAACAAATTTAATTATAGAAATGGCGAAATGAACACCGGAAAATCAATCTGACAACGTCGCTAATTAACGATTATGTTAATAACGATCACGTCCGAATCGTCGGTGTCCGATTACCAACCCCCCATTCGGTCCCTTTTCGATAATTCTGTCGTCGGCCGCATTCTTGCGCGACCCAGTATCATCTTACTACGAAACACTTGTTGAAACATGTGTTCCGTTGCGAATTCCGTCAACTAATTTACAATGTGTCGACGCAACGGGGTGGGATGGCCAGTGATAAATCAGTAATTTGTCGTGCCAAGTTTGGTACGTTGCGCAAAACGAGGGGGCGCCGTCGTCGCCGCAAGGGGGCGCGCATCCTTCGCAGTTTCATTCTACGTTTTTAAGGCGAAAAAGTTAGAAACTGAACGTTTCGCAATAGAAAGTTTCGAGACGAATACGACGGACGACGTCCCGATAATTAGCCGTTTATCGGGTACTTTCTTTTCGCACCTGCAAGAAAAACACTCCACTTACATATCGGTGGAAGTTGAGGCAATTTTTTTTAACCAATAATCAATTACATAAGAACAAATGCATTTTAATGGAATGGCGAAACTGAAATTATTTTATCGCCCTTTCATCAATGTAGAACGCATTATATCATCTTCGATACGCGGCGATTCACATGTTTATTATTTTTAAGAACGTTGTATCATTTCCTGGAAATTTATTGTGCGCGTACGATTTTCGCCTAAAAGCAAATTTATGTAGTGATCTATGTTTAGAAACGAGGTTTACGACCAGCACTTCTTGAGAGACAACGTTTCGCCACTCGACGATCGATCGAAAGGTTCTCCTTGAACCGATAATCGATCTATCGAGGAACAATGCGTTAATTAATGCTAATAAACGGCCGAGAAAAAGAGGATGCGCCGACTCCTCTTCTGTATTATTATTTATTGGTCCAGCGTCACGATTTCAATTGACCAATTTTTCCGAAGAGGCGGCCTTCGGAATAGTGTCGCGGCCGAAAATGGAAGCGATCAGTTAAGTGACGTTGAAACCGCAACGTCGACCGCGAACAAACAATGACTTATTAAACGGCCACGCGCCTATTTCTTCAAATATTATAATAAATTGCGCGTATGTGCGTTGTAACAGATTGAATGCCTCCATGCATTATTCATTTTTTATTTGCAGGCGACCTGCTGGTGAAGTGCGGCCACGAGAAGCAATGGTGGCCCAGGAAGGTGGTACTGCGTGGTGGGCACTTGGTGGTGTCGTCCCGACGACCGGACGACCACCTACCGACGCTCGGTCTACCCTTGAGACAATTAAGCCTGCAAGCTGGACCGCTACCCAACAGTTTGGCGTTAACCAAAAATACCACCGTCGTGCTCACCGTACAGGTAAATGCTTAAATGTTAACTAATTACTTAACACTTTATCACTTAAAAATCACAAAATTATTATCACTCACTAAGTGTTTACAACTTCACTTCATTCCACATAGGTTATCTACCATACGTCAATATCTAATCACAGAAATCAGATGGCATTCGTTTTGTTTACATTGCGTCAAGAGGCGCGTACAGCGCCATTCTGTTTATCCGCGTTTTCCTTTAAAATAAGCTAAAATAAAGGTGCGTCTCTGTTTACCTGAGTGGATGCGATTGTGCAACTCGGAATCGTCCTCTCGGTTATTGTTTTATACGTTTTTTCCTTCCGAACGAAGGACGTTCGGTGCCGCTCACTCGTGCACGACGTTTTTCCTTTTTCTCCAATTGATTGACCGCCACTTGATGTACGAGTAAACATCGAAATAGGTCAAACGATAAAGCGGACAGATGCGTTATTGGAGCGACAGAAAAAAACGCACGTTGATATGATCGAATCAATGGAACGTTGTTTTGGGGAATGACATTTGGAGATAAACACAGAGCGTCAACAGATATTTCGTTAATGTAGAACTACTCGAGGGCGCAATGAACTATTTAAGCGAATGTCAAAGTGTTTGTGATATAATTTTGTTCAGTGATGGCGGAATGACAGTTGAAATGTTGTAAACTCTTTGTAAAGTAAACACAATCTCAGTTCAATTGATGTAAAGTTGAAGAAGTGTACTGAGATGCGTATTTTTCGTAAAGTATGATGTCAGGCGACGCAGTTATCGCTGCAATTAAATATTAATCGCAATACAAATAAAACTGAGTGAATTACATAAGAAACAGTTAAATATAATTTAAATACCGCAATTAAAATCGAATCGTCACGTGTATCGATTAACGTGAGAAGAACAACACCTGAAATCCTCTAAAACACAATAACGACCGCACGTTGGAATTAGATATTTAAACGTGGAGAGATAAAATAAGCCAGGTGTGTAAGTGAGAGTCGTTCGCGTTCTTTCCATTGTTTGGGAAAATGACGACGATGGAAAACGCGTATCCGAAATGGGGACAGCGAACGATTGAAACATAGGAACGCTCTCGGCGACCACTTATTAAATCAATTAGAAACAGTCGTTGCAAGCTTCTGTGTCTTGCGTTCATTCGATTAACACAAAGCGAGCCATTGATTAACATTGCTGACGAAGCGTCTGGTCACTTGACTATAAACATTTTTTCACTCTAGATACGAAGAAAATAATTCAAGTTGCAATCTTTTTTCAGGCATCTACAGAGCAGCATTTCGATTTGTGGGTGAAGGCGATCGCAATCGAACTAATCAGACAGACGCCGCTTTTCGCCGTTAAATACCTCGACATCCTCAACCTGACGGAAATGTCCAAACGGGCCGAGGATAAAAAAATCGAGGCGGCGAAAGCGGAGCGAAGCGAGCCGATCGAAGAGAAAACGGTGGTGGAAACCATACTGAAAAAGTGCCAAAACGCGGAGAATTACGTGCCCGTCAAAGAAAAATTGGTGCTTTTCGAATCGCTGTGCAGAATGGGGCGAAAAGTGAAGAGCAGCGAGGACGTTTCCTGTCGACTAATCGACGTGGACACGAAGCGCGCTCGCTCGATGCACGACTTGTCCAATTTCGGTAATCACATCGCCGTCAGGGAGATTTGCAAGTACTTCGAAAATAAATCGGATGCGGAAGGCAACGGGCAATTTTCAAGGCGAAATAATCGATTGGTCTCATCCGATTCGCAGCTGCATAACGTTAAATGTTTACCCAAGTTGTCGACTAGATAAGTTTTTTCGATGTGTATAGTTGTATATAAAAATTTTGATTGTTTAGATTGTAGTCTGTATCCTAATATTTAGGGTATTCAATATGTCTATATATTGTTACTTATACTTAAATAAATGAATTTTTAGATATTTAGAAACGGGGGATGCGCCAAAGCAAACGAACGTCAACGTTTCGTAAATTTAATTTATCAAAAAAAAACCCTTGCTACAGAAAAAGTGGCACGATGAATTGGTCGCATTGAAACCCAACCTGAGTGTATAAAATTAGAAAAAAAAATTAAACCAAACAACCCGAACCGAGTATTGCTTTCTTTTTGTAAAACAATCGTTCTTAATTATCTTTATCGCTGGAATCCGTCCGATCCAACGAATCCAGGGTGTCGTTCGAGCTCGAATGAGTTAAATCGTTGAGCTCATCCAAATGTTTCTGCCTTTTGCGCACGTTCCAATGCAAACATTCGGCCAACGAGTCGAACCAATCGGAGATCTGATCTTGCGAGCAGATGCTGGGCACTGGGTAGATTGAGGTCGTTACGCGCAGACTGAAAAACGAAGCGATTTAGAACCGATTCTCGGTGCCGGATTAAATGTGAAGCGTTAACACCGAACGCACTACCACCGGCCATCACCGCAACGAATTAACGCCGATTCATCGACATTAATTCCTACCTATCGCCGGATTTCAGTTCCTGATGGTGGCGTCCATCGAAACAAACGAAAGCTGAATTCCGGCTATCCGGACTGGGTGTTATCTGGAAGAAAAACGTCCATATAACAATTGTGGTGACTTAGATTGAAAACCATCGAGTGACAGTGGTGGTAGTACGTTTTGTGTCCCATCAAGTACCTGTCGCCGTGCTTTAACTCCTGCCGGTTGCGACCGTCGAATGACACCCAAGCTGTATTCCGACTATCCGGTGATACTGAAATCTGACGGCAAGTATAAATCTGAACTAAAATAGTTGTGGTATAAAATGTGGATGTATTACTTTCAATTCAACTCCCGCTGGCACGACGATCGGTCTGAAACTCAACGAATGCGGGCAGATTGGAGTGACCATGATCGCCGGAACGCTCGGATGGATCATGGAGGCGCCGGCGGCCACGGCGTACGCTGTGCTCCCAGTTGGTGTGCTGACAATGACGCCGTCCCCCTGAACGGAGGTTATGTGCTTGCCGTCCAGGAACAAGTCGATGTTAGACAAATAAGGCGACGGTCCCCGATCGACCACCACCTCGTTCAGCACCAGCAAATTCGTCGGTTGCTTGTTGCGCGCCTCCCCCTCGCCATCCTCCACGTTCTTCCCCTTCATGACGATGCAACGCAGCCGGCTGCGCAACGTCAACGCCGCGTTGCCCTCCAGCACGTTGTTCACTTGCTCCTCGAAGTTCTCGAAACGGAACGGCGTTAGAAAGCCCAGCGAGCCCAAATGGAACGCCATGACCGGCGGTACCGATTCCTGGAACAGGTGACTGGCGTACAGCAAGGTGCCGTCACCGCCCAAGCAAACGATGAAGTCGATTTTGTCGGTCAAATCGTCTTTGCCGTCCCTGAAGGTCATCAGTTTGTCTTTGATGTTGGCGAAGGCGCCGAACTGGTCGAGGAGCGGATCGTCCATCACCTGCGCCTCGACGAAGACGACCATCCGTTTTTCCTGGTGGAAACGTTCGATCATCGTTAGATGACGCGAGTTTGCCTCACCTGGATCAACCATTGCACCAGCTGGACGAACGGCGACAGCACCGACACGTCGCGCACCTTCTTAATCACCAAAACCGTCAACGGCGGCTTGTACCATGTCAATCGTTGACTCGCGGGATCCTGAATGGTCCTAGAACAACCAGCATTCAGTAAATTGTGCAACGAAAGCCAACACCCACGAGCTACAAGTTTCGAACACGCTTTGCGCGTTTATCAACGTTAAGCCAACGGTTAGATACCAGAACATGACCTGAACTGAATTATCAATAAGAAAACGAGCACTTGTAATTGTGCACGTTTAAAAAAAACCTTGAGATAAAATTCGAATTACAATTTAAAATGTGGGAAATCCAAGTTAACCATTCATTCGCTTGCTTAATAACACGTCTATACTGTTTTTTATGTAATAAAACGTTTCAGTATAATTTTGCTTGTGATATTCAAAACAATTTGTTACAAGAAAACGGTTTGGGTTACAAATTTTGGTAGTAGACAACCAACGTTACATGTCCGCCCGGATGGTTGCGCGAACTTTATGCGGCCCGACACGGCAATTAGAATCTCTATAATTATTCATTTAAAAGAAAATAAACGTAAATACCCATCGTCCATTTAAAATCGATTCGATTTAACGATTGTTGCTACGTTAGCTAAACGATGACCTTTAGTTATTTAAATTTTGAATATGTTAATAACCGAGCGTCCGCCCAATTTCAATTTTTTGTTGTTTGTTTCGATCCCGAGGTAAACGGGTGTGAGCGAAGAAAACGACGCAATTGAAACAATTTGGTACCTGTACTGAGATCTTCCTTCCGCCGCGCTCCCGGTGGCGACGATCTCGCCCTCGGCCACCATTATTGCCGGATTCGCACCCTGGCGTTCACCGAAGCATGTCGCCGGACGCGAAAATTGAGTCGCGAGCGCTCGCGACGAACGAAAAACATCGACGACGACTTGATAATAAACGACTGCCGGCCGACGGGCGGTCGATGGAACGAAACGGCGACCGACCTTGATACAAATTATTTATCGATAACGCCGCACTTTGTCCACTCGGGCGTGGAGGGGGGAGTCGAAAAATTCGGTGAAATCGTCAAATATTTAAATGGCATCGATTTTCCAATTAAATCCAAAATTTTCGTTACGCCCCTGCGTTTACCACGCCTATGGTGTAAATATATCCAACAACCCCAAAAATTCTATGCCCGCACGTACAATCTGTGATCAATTAGATCTTCTGTGCTTACGGTGCGTGTATAAAACCCGTTGCGTTCCGCCATTATGACACGTCGAAAAATTACTTACATCACCATCGCGGAATTCTTCATTATCCTCCCGCATGGTCCAAACTGTTGAATCGGCGACGGTGCATTCAGCGATCTCGTCCGTCTGCAACGAATAAACGTTATTCACCGGTAAATATACCTCGTTCATTAAATACACACTCGAAACGATCACTTTCGATTAAACTCTGACAACGTCCGTAGATTTGCCTACCGTCTCGATACATTCTAAACGCGTTGGGAGAATGAAAGACGAGCCGAAACAAAACAGAAATCGAGCATCGTTGTCGTTGCTGAGGTCATCCGGCGCTTATTTCCGAAGACGAACTGCTCGAAATGAATGCTCAGATTGGAGGTAAGCGCAATTACATAAATATAACTCGAGGCGGGTTTTTATATCGCGTTTGCGGTTGAAATGTATTCCGGACGATAAAAGTTTTCCTGTTGGGGAAATTTCATTTCAACCGCGTCCATTTTATTTCGGTTTGCAGACCACAGAATAATGAGTTAATTATCAGTTTCGCCGCGAAGTGGCGTGAAGACGTTCGACGGTATGACGTCATCAGGGGATGATGTATACAAAAACTAAAAAGATATTCCGGTACCGGGAATCGAACCCGAGCCTCCTGGGTGAAAGCCAGGTATCCTAGCCACTAGACCATACCGGATGATGCTACTTCGTTGCAAATTGTAGTCACTTATACACAACGACCTCATTTTCATAATTACGAGCGTGTTTACATCGAATTTTACTTACGGCCACGTCCCGGAACGTCGTCGTCTCCTTAGCAACTCCTCCTTGCGATCGGTCGCTTCGTCGTCTCGCCTCGCGACTTGTCGATTATGTAAACACGTTAACCTATATTCCAACCTTTCAGCTGTCCTGCACTGACGTAACGTGGGCAAATCGACGTCCGATCCGATCCATAAACACTCCATCGCGGCGCTACGCTGCTTTTTCGTTTAGGTCGTCGAAATTCGGGCGGGTAAAGTCGGTTTCGCGCATCGAGATGTCGTTGACACTTCGCAAATAGGTTACGTTGAGTGTGCGGGGAGCGCGTAGCGCTTAACGCCGAGCGTCTCGAACGATTTTACCGTTCTGAATAAAGGAGACGTCATCGCCACCATCGATGGTTTCGATTGTTTGTAAACGGATGTTTCCCGCGTTTCCGTTCGACGAAAACGTCGACTCGACGTCACGGAATTGACCGAGTGGTTCCGAATGATCACGACGTATATATATTTATTCCTATGGTAACTTCGTTGCGGAACACCCAACGTCCGGTATGGTCTAGTGGCTAGGATACCTGGCTCTCACCCAGGAGGCTCGGGTTCGATTCCCGGTACCGGAAAACTTTTGCCATTTTCAATTCGATACAAAAATTATGACCAAAAAGTAAATTTTTTGAGTTTTTTATAACTAAAGCGTGATGTTCCGAAAAATTATGCACTGCCCGGGAATCGAACCCGGGTCACAAGAATGGGAATCTTGCATGATACCACTACACCAGCAGTGCTACGCGAAAACGGGTCAAAAATGTTGGATATCAAGAACACATCTGTAAAATGTTTATATTTCAAAATGTTGGACACACAGTTATCATATATTGAGTATTCTGATTCTGAATTTAACTTAGTAACACAGACATTTGATTCGAATTATGGTAATGGTCGCCATGTCCACGTAAAGGTGACGTTCCACTGGATCTGCGTTGACATTTCCATGTACGATGCTCCTAGTTGCGATATTTCATCGATATCAAGATGAGTGTTTGGAATTTGAAGCAAATTACATCCTATCAGTATGAGGTCCATAAAGTCGAACTCGTTTATGCGATAAGTCGTAGAATTCCTTGTCGCGAACCATTTTTTCTCCACTAGAATCTCATCGCCTTTTCTCATCCATGCTTCTCCATACCAAGTTGTGTGCACTTCAACAACAATATTGTTTGTGATCGCACTCGGCACGTGTCGTTGGAATAAAATTTTGCAAGCACGGGCGTTCTTTCGTTTCCCATCGTTCTTTTTCAAAATTTTCAATTTGGATCGACAACTCCTAATACGTCCAAGATCTGCAATCAAGTCCTTTTTCGCAGCGCCGTTTTTGATGTTTCTCAACTTCTTGTGGACATGATTCATTGTCAAGTTACTAAAACCCAATGCAAATTCTATTTCGTCTTTATCAAGTTTAGACTTGATCAAACTTTTGTTATAATTGAGGAGCTTCTTAAGATTTATCATAATCGATGTGCACGACGGGTGTGTTCAATTAAGAATGAAATATTTTTTTCTTATCAGCTCTATATATACTCGGAGCATCTTGATAAGAAATGCAATTGAAGGGAGGGAGACTAGATAGATTTATAAAATATATGCACTATCTCCGAGATCTATCTGATACCTTGTTATTAACAAATTAAACACCGGGACAGCGCGTACGCAGTCCCGACTACCAAAAATTACGCGTCCGAGTTATCCGCATTAGGGATAATCGCGGAGGTCAGCCCGATCGTAGTGCAATGAAAGGGCCTCACTCCGGGGGAACCGCCTTGTTGATCACGGTAACCCCTACGCCAGGTAAGTATGCTTTCGATGCGTCATCGCTTGGATTTAAAGCGTTAAGAACAGATGTACCGAGGCAGCGTCAAACGGTAGCGCCATCTTCTGTGGGTAGTACACACAAATTTATGATAAACAGAACGCTGTCAGCGTGCAGTACGTTGAGTTCATCTATTGACTAATAGATGTCACAAACGGAACACATTGTCGCCATCTATCTGCAGCTTTATTAGGTAGAGTAGGTAAAAGCGACAAAATTATGCGATGGCCGGGAATCGAACCCGGATCAACTGCTTGGAAGGCAACTATGCTGACCATTACACCACCATCGCACTTTGATGATACTATCCTTAATATGAGTCACTTTGTTGATTAAGCGATTGCAATATTTTATGACATATGGACGTTGATTTAAAATTTGAATTGGCCGTATCGAGGCAAACAGTACCAACTTTTGTTACTAAAGACTGTCATTTTTCTTCGCAGAGATAAATGATATAATCAAAACAATAATGTTTGAACGATTTCAAAGCAAAAAGTTCCTTCGGGCCGGATTTGAACCAGCGACCTATGGATGTCTCACTTTCTAAATGCCACTACAGTCCACCGCTCTACCAACTGAGCTACCGAAGGTGTTGCGTGTTCCCGCCGAGTTACTCCTTGATCACTATAACTCTATTCGAGAACAGGATTTTGCTTTATTATATAAAGAAACCACTTTTTAGGAAAATGAATTTGTGTTTTATAGATGACACGAATTTCGGCAACTTCTTTGTCCATTTTAATTAAAGTGAAAACGGACGTTTAATTTAAATTTTATTGCATTGTGTAATTAAAACAATTATTACTTTTAAAGCGTTCCGATCGAAATAAAAAAAAAAGTTCGCCCGAGCAGGGACTTGAACCCTGGACCCTTGGATTAAAAGTCCAATGCTCTACCGACTGAGCTACCCGGGCTCGTTGTAAGGAGCTATTTGTAAACTCTATTCAAATAGCATATATTATTAATTTCCGATTTCCTCCTTAAAATTACTTTAATTTTATAATACCTGAAGATATTATTCCTCCCTAT
The DNA here is from genome assembly GCA_020654155.1 of Novius pumilus. Lineage (NCBI taxonomy): Eukaryota > Metazoa > Arthropoda > Insecta > Coleoptera > Coccinellidae > Novius > Novius pumilus. The sequence continues at coordinate 6,080,828 of JAIFOV010000475.1, forward strand.
TTCCCGTGACATCGTCGTTTTCCTCAATGGCCCAGGACTGCCCTCCGGCGTTATCCGTTTCTCCTCGTCCACCATCGCCCGGGCCAACTGCATGTTCATCTCGTTCATAACTAATAATAAATAAAGCGATACGCTCGCACCTAAAGCAATTCGGCAAATCACCAATAACTCGTTTGCTCGACTACATCTGCTCGAATATTGAAACGCGTCTTTGAACGCGAGACAATGACGGCGTGATTTCGAAAGCAAGGCTAGTTGGTATACATTGAGATGTTAAAAGGGATCGAGTACATCCCTGACCCAATTAAAAAAATTGATCGATGCCATAGATTATTTAATAACTGGTGTCGATGCGTGATTTGCTTTTGAGAACATAGAAATATATGTAAGGGGGAGAAGTAGTTCATATGTAACTATTTAAATGACATTTACATATGTTGCATTAGATATTACACATTCAACTTAGTTGATGAATCAACGTTTATTGTTACGGTTTGCGCAACTATATATATTAAAGAAATAAATAACAAAACTGGATTAGATATAGAAATGTTCAGGCGGCTTCGATAGCTTCGACTTCTTCGTTTTCTTGGAATTTCCTCATGCCCATCATCGACTGGGGGCCTTTGATTAATCTGTACATAATTGCCCAATTCAACTTGGCCGGTATGTAACTGCAAATAATGTTTGAAATTTCGTCCCGGGTTACAGCAAACTTACTTTTTAGCTGGCAATACAAATCTGGAGAACCAAGGCATGGTAACGAACACTTCGTTATTTTTAATAGCGGCTACGATTCTCCTGGCCACGTCCTTGGGTTCCAACATTTTCATATTTTTCGGTTTGCAACCGGCGAACATTCCTGTGTTGATGAAGTAGGGACATACTAAGGTCATGTGGATTTTATGATGGCCGTGCGTCTACGAAAAACGGTTTGATTTTTTTGTTATATTGAAATTTAAGTACCTTCAATTCTGTAAGGAGACTCTCGTGGAAACCGATGACAGCGTGTTTGGTGGCGCTGTAGTCGGTGCATTTGTAGGTTCCTAGCATACCGGTTAAGCTTCCTATGGTTACGATGTGACCTGCTTGCCTTTTGATCATATCCGGCAGAAATGCTTTGGTGGTCTGTAATAAATTCGAACATGTACTTTTCCATGTTGCAAGCTTCTTGCACTTGCACAACAACAAGGAATTAACTAACTGCAATTTAACTGAAATTAGTCGTGATTAAATCTTTTGCAATTTGCCCCCCCATTTCGACGCGAGTTCGACGAACAAAGCTTAGAACTGACCCATCCAAAAAAGTCGAAGAACTGTTACACCGTCACGTCCAAGATAAAGTTTGTTGACCCACAAACAGAACGTTCGCGCACGCGAGTTCATCCGGTAATTAAACTTTCTACAATTAGGTTAAACGCGGCCCACATGTCGAAAGGGAAAAAACCCGCCATTCCGACAAGATCCTTACCCAATAGTGCGACAAAATATTGACGTTGTAGGTTTTTTCGATCATGTGATCGGGGATGTCGAGTAACGTTTGACCGCAAACGATGCCGGCATTGTTGATCAGGATGTCGACGGGGCCGATGTCTTCTTTGATTAGTTTCGCGTATTTGTAGACCAATTCCCTATCGGCTACGTCCACCGGTTGAGTAACGATTTCGTGTCCTTCTACTTTGGCTTTTTCTTTCAACTTTTCCATCGCTGCGAATTGGTGTCGATCAAATGCAATTCGAAACGCTCTGTTTGCTTGTTACCTTTTTCGTTTGTATCCCATACCACGACTTGGGCTTTGGCTCTTGCTAGTCTGAGGGCCAACTCCTGCCCCACACCTCCGGCGCCTCCGGTCAACACCACAACCTTACCTTTGATACTTTTTTTGGGTAAAATAAATCGCGGGGTGATGGTCAGAACGATTGCTTCCGTGAAATAGTAAAAAGTGAGCCAGGTTAGCACTATTAACTCGATGATCCGTCGAACTAGTCTGCTGACGAAACGGCTGATCACTTCGTAAACCGACTGCACGAATCTAAAAAAATTGTAAATAACCGAAACAGAAAAAAATTAATCGCGATTCTTACGTGAGCGTTTTTCCGATCGCCGGATGCAAATTCATGTTGTTCTTCTTCCTGACTGTCTTCTTAACGGTATTATGATTGTCGGTTTTCTTGCACATAACAAACGATATCGGTGGGTTCGCGGTACGAAATGAGCTAGAGCGGAGATGAATTCACGTCCATAGCTAGAGAATTGGCAGGAGAAAATCGACAATTTTTTACCTTTCTCCTCCGCTTGGCGCATCGGAGAAATCCCGGCTAGGAAACATAGGAAAAAATTGATATCGGTACTTTCTTGGTTTGAGTACTACTGAATAGAATGCAAATAACTCTTCGGGGACATAATTTTTTATCTTGTTTGATTGTAACGGTTATCAAACTGAAAAACATTTCACATACCAATGTTCGTTTTCTCATTTTTTAGATTTGTTTCAAATTTTTCTTGGTTTTCAGCCATCGGGAACAATAAAAACATGTTTTATCGTTCTGTAATCAATTATAAACGGTAAACTCAAGAAGAACAAGATTTTTTTTGATTTGAACTTTCCGAAAAACCGAAGAAAATTTTTCGCAATTTTCGAGGACCCTGCAATATTTCTTAGTAAAATTGTTTTTTCTCTAATTTCATACGACATTTGTTATATTTACGTTAACCACTTTCCGTAGCCGAAAAGTACTTTTAAATAAAGACATTTTGGCAACAACAAAATTACACGCATCAGAATCGAAATTAAGATTTATTTTTTCTAAACCGACGATCGTCCAATCGAATCGAACGCGAAAGTGTCGTTTACATCGAAAAACTTCGATTTCTAATCGGTGCCATACGAAGGACAAACAAGATGCAATTAAATGGAAATCTTCTCTCTGCTTTCAACCAAGTTCAAGTACGTTCGCAAAACAAGTTCCGTTCGAATAGTCACTTTCAAATCCTATCTCGTTTCTACTGACACAATGAAAATAACGAAAGTACCTTTGCCTACTTTTACATTGAACTAGTTGCAGGTATTTATTTTTTACCACCCCGCTTTATGAATAATTACGTCCGTTTTACGAAGAACCTATCCGAGGTTGTTGGATTTGTTAGTGGAGTTTTAAATATCGACTTCAGTTAGGGACCGTTCAAAAATTACGTAACGCAATTTTCGACCCCTCCTCCTTCCCTGTGATGCACCGTAACGTCTTTGGAGACCCCATCCAGTTGTACGAGTTGTACGAGTTGTCCAATTCTTCTAAAACACGCAAAAAAGCGCAACATTTATCAATTTTTCAATTTTCATTGAATTGACATCTTTGGGCTAGACTTCGGTGTCGCATTTATGGGAGGACTTTTCGTAAAAGTTTCATCACGGTACGGCCACCCTAAGAGATTTTATCACGCTCCTAATTTTCTAAAACACGCAAAAACGCGGAAAAACATGCACCATTTATCAATTTTTCAATTTTCATCGAATTGACATTTTTGGCATAGAATTCAGTGTCGCATGTATTGAAGGATTTTTCGTGAAAGTTTCATCACAATGCGGCCACCTGAGGAGATTTTATCGCGCTCCTAATTTTCTAAAAAACGCGGAAAAATGCGCACCATTTATCAATTTTTCAATTTTCCTCGGATTTACATTTTTGGCATAGAATTCAGTGTCGCATCTATTCAAGGATTTTTCGTGAAAGTTTCATCACGGTGCGACCACCCAAAGAAATTTTATCGCGCTCCTAATTTTCTAAAACACGTAAAAACGCGGACCATTTATCAATTTTCATCGGATTGAAATTTTTGGCATAGAATTCAGTGTCGCATCTATTGAAGGATTTTTCGTGAAAGTTTCATCACGGTGCGGCCATCGCGCCCTAAGAGATTTTATCGCGCTCATCTAATTTTCGTGAAAGTTTCATCAACTAAGAGATTTTATCGCGCTCCTAATTTTCTAAAAACGCGGACCATTTATCAATTTTCATCGGATTGAAATTTTTGGCATAGAATTCAGTGTCGCATCTATTGAAGGATTTTTCGTGAAAGTTTCATCACGGTGCGGTCACTCTAAGAGATTTTATCGCGCTCCTAAATTTCTAAAACACGCAAAAACGCGGAAAACGCGCACCATTTATCAATTTTTCAATTTTCATCGGATTGACATTTTTGGCATAGAATTCAGTGTCGCATCTATTGAAGGATTTTTCGTGAAAGTTTCATCACGGTGCGGCCACCCAAAGAGATTTTATCGCGCTCCTAATTTTCTAAAACACGTAAAAACGCGGACCATTTATCAATTTTCATCGGATTGAAATTTTTGGCATAGAATTCAGTGTCGCATCTATTGAAGGATTTTTCGTGAAAGTTTCATCACGGTGCGGCCACCCTAAGAGATTTTATCGCGCTCCTAATTTTCTAAAACACGTAAAAACGCGGACCATTTATCAATTTTCATCGGATTGAAATTTTTGGCATAGAATTCAATGTCGCATCTATTGAAGGATTTTTCGTAAAAGTTTCATCACGGTGCGGTCACTCTAAGAGATTTTATCGCGCTCCTAAATTTCTAAAACACGCAAAAACGCGGAAAACGCGCACCATTTATCAATTTTTCAATTTTTATCGGATTGACATTTTTGGCATAGAATTCAGTGTCGCATCTATTGAAAGATTTTTCGTGAAAGTTTCATCACGGTGCGGCCACCCAAATAGATTTTATCGCGCTCCTAATTTTCTAAAACATGTAAAAACGCGGACCATTTATCAATTTTCATCGGATTGAAATTTTTAGCATAGAATTCAGTGTCGCATCCATTGAAGGATTTTTCGTGAAAGTTTCATCACGGTGCGGCCACTCTAATTAGAGCAAAATTTGTTTATAATATGCATTTCAGCATACAAATATCACGAAAGCAATTTTCTTTAATTTGTTTTTGCTCGTTAAAGACCAAATATTCTAGTCACCCACTTTCTTAACCGTCAAATGAATTACTTTTCTTAAAATGCCAAATAGTACGGACTCAAAGATAAACGTAAAAATGTTTTTTGAATTTACTTAAGTCCTTTCATTTTGAAATTTTTAGTCATTATTTACAAAACTAATATGGTTGCTCATACTGATATTCTTGGCATTCCCAGTGGCGTTTTTTTGCGCGCAAATCTACATTTGGATCTACTTTTTCGGGACTATATGTTCGGACTGCGTGGTATGTCAAATGTTGTCTCCTTCGAAATTTTTATCCCATACACCTTTTTAGCCTTTAGCCGAATTTGTTTTAAAAGGAGTGCAGCTACCAGGAACTGCCATGCGCGAACTGGTGTGTTATGGCGAAAGGTGCAACGTCGATTTTTATTAATTTTATTTTGTACATTTATCATAAAACAAATCGATTAAAAATTTCAAAACTTAAAATCGCTACATAATGTAAAAACGGACGGATCGTGGACGGATCGTTTCGTAACGTTCTATGGCTAGATGAGCATCGAGCCGAGAGTTAAAACTAGAACAAGCGCCATCTTGGCGATGGTAGCACTGGCGGAGCTTCCGTGTTCACAGAAATTCCGATTGCAATTATCGGCGACGCTGCCGAACTTCTGCTCGACCACAGACCAGTCGCATAAACCCACAGAACATTCCGGGAAGTTAACGGGAACCTCGTTCAGTAAAAACATAACCTTGTACTTGTTCTCGCGTTGACAACTGAAATAATTTGTAATGACCTTGGGGCACATGATGACGTAATACTAACTTGTATAAAACGACAGCTAAGTTCGCACCAAACGGATCAATTTGTGATAACTTCCACTGTCGGTTTTGTTGCTGATAGAAACTATCTGCGGTTAACGGACGGTAATCTTTGGCAATACCGAGAGCGGTTAAAAACCGCAAAAATTGCGTTGAACGAGTGAAATAATGTGATACTTTGTAAGCGTCAGCCGGATCTCCTAAAAAATCAAGTATTTACTTGAAAGTTACTACATTCAATGTATTACCGTTGACTGTCTTCCTCATCATTTCATACATATCTTTTACCAACAAACAACCAACTCTAGCGTTCGCTTCGTTTCCGTAACCGCTAGAATAATATTCTTGCAAATCTTCAGCGTACTCCAACATTTCCAACTGCCTTTTGGTGAAGGCCACGCACCAAGGTGAGGGATCGTTCAGGTACCAAGCTTTTTCGTATCGACACATGTCGTACATATCTCTAACAGTTGCCTCGTTTAGCGTATACTTGAATCCCAATCTCTTGAATATATCTCTAACCGTTTGTAAGTAATCTTGTCGTTGCTTGAACCTTTCATACTCTCTGAAGGTGTAGTTGTTATCTATTTGTCTGGCCAAAGTTTTACAATAACCCGGTGGCTGGTAAACAAATTTCAATTACCACAAGTTCAACTCGATTCTTCTTCTTACCAAAATACGCTCGTTCATGTCGGTGTTTGCGTGCACGTTAAATGATTTACCTAAATCAAATAAACCTTCAATGTAAGCTTGGTAAGTATCGTGAGTTTTATAATCGGCCGTATCGTACTGGAACTGAGAAACACAGAGAATTTTGATAAACGGTTGTGGGTGGTACTCACGTTGTAATAATTATCTCGGTACGGCTCGTTTAGTAAACTTGAGAAACGTGATTTCAACCTACGCGCCAAAAATTTGGCGTCTTCTATACCTTGCGAAGCCAAGACTTTCTCTCGGTTCTCGACTAATGTGTCGTTCCAGCGCCATCTACAATATAACAACTGGTAGGTAAGTACTAAATGGAACTTAGTAAGAGGAAGTTGAAGATCAGAATATCAATTAGTAATTAAATTGCAGGACAACTCTCACTTGAATGTATGACCTATTGGATCGAAGTAAGTACCTCAGAGTACCATCGAAGTGAAATCAAATACAGGGACGGTAAGAGTAGTTCTACATTAGCTTAGTCACCTTCTGAGCAAATCAACGTCGTCGTTGCACAATTTGCCGCGATAAGGAAACGAACGTTTCTCGTCGTAGTTTCTGAGAATTTCCTCTCGGAGCTTGGTCAGCTCTCGCAATCTTCTGATCTCTTGGTCGGTTGGAAATCTTGTGCCGTGTCGATTTATACTCCACAATTGCACCGGTTTACATTCTGCAAAAGATAATATTAATCAGAGGAAACAACTACATATATTTATATATACATATCCGTGGTTTGTAACCAAGAATCAGTTTTGACTTCTGTCAAGATTTTCGTACATCAACCAAAGGGATAAGGGTTAGCAGCAAGAGGCAGGTAATGGCTACAAAGATAGCCGAAATATAGGCAATTGCTTAAAAGATTTCTTTGCCTCTTGCTGCTAACCCTTATCCCTTTCGTTGATAGTATCATAAACGGCAATTACCCTTCTAAATATATATACATGTATATATAATGAGATTCTTACCAGGGACATCCGCATTTTGATTATTCCTCCCGCCGTAAATAACCTGATAAGCCGTTTTGCTGGCAAAGTGCAACGTCGGATTCTGGTCGATCCTGTAACAGTACTCCTCGCAACAATTGTCGTTCGGATCGTTCTGTCCACCGTAATTCGAATTCTGATCGTACTGCCTATTCTGATCCTGATTGTTCCTGTTGTACTGGTTATATCTGTTCGGGTCGTTGTTCCTGTTGTTGTAGTACTGGTTGTTGTCGTACCGCCCGGTCGAATCCCGATTGTAGTTGTTGTAGGTGTTGTTGTACCTGTCGTAATTCGGGTTGTTGTAACGATCGTTGTTCCTGTAGTTCGGATTTAAATCCGAGCCCAAGTTCGGCGGGTACGTGGAGTTGTACCGACGATCGTCGTTGTTGTAACGGCTATTGGGGTCGTTGTAACGATTATTGGGGTCGTTGTAACGATTGTTGGGGTCGTTATATCGGTTGTTCGGGTCGTTGTATCTGTTGTTCGGATCGTTATACCTGTTGTTCGGATCGTTATATCTGTTGTTCGGATCGTTATATCTGTTGTTGGGATCATTGTATCTGTTGTTCGGATCGTTGTATCTATTGTTGGGGTCGTTGCTTCTGTTGTACTGGTCGTTGTATCGGTTCCCTGAGTCGTAACGGTTATCCGAGTCGTTGTAACGATTACCGGAATCGTACCGATTACCGGAGTCGTATCGATTGCCGGAGTCGTTATACCTGTTATACGGATCGGTGTTGTACCGGTTGTTCTGATCGTTATATCTAGATCCGTTGTAGTCGTTATATCTGGAATTGTTGTAGTCGTTGTGGTATCGGAAATCCGGGCTTTGATCGTTGTACGGCGGGGGGGTTTGGTTGCCGTAGAACGGGTTTTGCCCTCGGATCAGGTGGATTGTTGTCAAGCTGACGTAGATGCGGAGAAATCCGAACGCTTCCTTCATTATCTGGACGAAAAGAAACGATGATTAGGTATCGGCTGTTTTTTATCTGATTCGCTGCCTACGTTTATGCTATTCATAGTTACGATTCTTTTCTAATTGATCGGATGTTTTGACTGCGCGAACTGGGTGATGGTGCAATTTGTTGAGTTGCCGTGGGCAAATTTTGAGTTCGTTTCTTTGAAACGGACTCCGGGGCATGTTTTTGAGAGGATAGTGCCGGAATATGTAAGTTAATTGGGAGGAATTAAATGTAGATATATAGGGGTGCGTCATTCGATTGATCGAACGCCGTGTATGTGTGTATGTACCAGCAAATTAGTGTTATCGTTTACAGTGGCGCTATGGTAGATAGAGCGTCAGCAGTTCTTGCGATCGGGAGGCGGACTGAATATCTGCACTGAGTTCGTGAATGGCAGGATTTGGACGGGCGGTTCGCGAGATATCGACAAAAATTTTTTTGTACAACTAAATCGATTCGTCTAGTTTTTTTTCGGATGCACTTGAAACGAATTGACTTTTTGCGGTAAACAAAATGATAACAGCCGAATGTTGTGGTGACTAAATGTCACTTTTGTTATATGAATAAATATGAAATGGCGTAGGTGTGTTTCTGTAATAAAAATAATCGCGCGTACTTATGTATAGTCAAGGTTATCCCAAGTGATGAGTTTTGTTATTTCCTTGAAACCGTCGTTCAACTGTGGAACTACAATCAATTCGACCTAAATTATGTACGAATTCTATGTTTCCATTTATTCTTTGGTGGCTCACCTTGTTTGCTTTCACGAGCACAGAGTCGAGCAAGCGTCGGATTAATCGCGGAATAAATAAATAAAAAGAGACGGACGAGCGATTCTACCGGCGTATCGAAATGAGATAACCTACACACGGAGGACGCACCTACTTTGTTTAAAGTCGCACGTTGGGAACAGTAAATAGTGTGACTGAATATCGAGTCGTCCGTTTTCCTCCCATCACGTATTCGTTGATATATTCATTTGTAATATTGTCGCACCTGTTCGGTGAAGTTTGTATTTTTTCGGTTGATTAAAAGAGGAAAAAGGAGTCTTAAAAGTGAGTGTTCGTAATTATTGGCAACGTATTATTAGGCTCGGATTAATAACGCGTTATCTATAAATAAGTCTTATAGCGCACGATTATGTCATGATAAAAGTGACGTCGCCGTTTCATTTCGTTTTGTGTTGGGTGAAAAAAGTTTATTGACCTCCCAACGGACTTTAAATTGTGATGACGAAATAATTGTCTACCCAGAAGTTATTTCGTTTTAAATTAGCTTTCGGAAAGTCTGTTTGTTTTGTAATTATCGACGGTGAATTTTCATTTTCAGATGGCTAACATAATACAAGCTCTTCTCTGGTTGATTGTGCTAATAGTTTTAGCATTCCCAATTGCCGGAATATGCGCCTTTTTCTACATCATCATATATTTTTTCGAAGCCTGTATACCTGGCTTAAAGGTGAGTTTTGTTTTCACCTTCATCGTTTCACGTGTTTTTTTTTGTAGGATATCTCCAATTTACTTTTGAAAGGTGTTCAACTGCCTAATACGAGCGTCAAAAAAATATGTGACGGATGCTAAGCTTATATTTATAATATGTAACTAATATCAGTTGTATCATCGAATTTTGATTATATTTTTTTTACTCTATGAATTAACCTAACTTTTACCGCCTGAATGGGATTTGTACTACTCGATTTTTGGGCAACGCCCATCCTCTCTCGAATTGACATCAATTCTCGACCGGAGTCGAGACGGTCGCGTAATATAATCAATTTATAATGATTGCACAATGAACGCTTATTACGTTATGAATCATAACGGAATTTAAAAGGAAAAAAATAACAATACGTTTTTATCGTGCATTGCACATGACTTACAATCAAATCGTATTTTAATGTTATAAAAACGATACCGCCCAAGGTTGACGTTGTAATTTTGAAGTGTATTGTACATGAATCGTTTTAGTTATGAGAAAATTTGGTACCTACTTACATTTTCTTTTTGTTACACCAAAACAATGGAACTAGTAACACAAAAACCGAAAAAACACGATATTCAAGTAGAAGAGTACCACCGCGAGCTCATTTCTGTGCATTCGCTATGCCGCGACTACCAACCAGTCGGTCTTGCTCGGGACAGGTTTCCCGAGTTCAATTTGCTTCGAGAGGTCGCTTCGATATCCCACAATCGTGTACCTTCTTCTTACCTAGTTTCGCCGGAATTATTTAGCGTGGTCTTGACATTCGGCGCTCGTGATGGATGGGTTGACGGTCTATAATTCGGCGCACGTCCAAATTGATTGATTTACCCTTTAACATTCGATCAAATTTTCTTCGAACAAATAAAGGCGTTGTTTGTTTAATTATGACTCATCATGCACCTTATTTTTTACCCATAATTGGTGACCCGTAACAGGGAAATGAGGTTATTTGCGCCCATGACCTTGAACTTCAACTCCTACAACGAAATCCGCTCGTAAATTTTATTGTTCTCCAAATAAATCCCTCGAATGTATGGTGATACTCATTATTCAAATAGGGTTCGATCATTCCGGCGATTTCGGAGTCAAGGGTTGGCAGTTTGCAAGACAATAAAAGTGGATTGAATCGATCGTAAAACTGTCACTAAACAATACGATGTAACTGTCGCCAGTTGAAACGAGTTTATTAGGTTATAATTTGACAATGTGGAGTACATGTATATAAAAAAGTTCGTTTTACGAATGTACCAAAGCGGTGTGTGTGCTACAGGATACTGTTACAGTCTTTTTCCTGGTGGTGTTCGTTAAGAATTCGGACAAACTGCTGCTTTGCGTGTTGGTTGTTGACTCGCTTGGTTTCTTGATTTTTCTGGAAAACCACTTAACCGCCGAGAGGCTCCTGAAAAGAAATAAGGAAGAAAATGAACGAAAGTGGCGGTGAACGATTGATTCAATTACTTTAAAGTGCTGCACAAGCGTGTCGAAAAAATGCCATAAATAATCGGATTCGCAGCCGAGTTCAGTGGTGCTAAACTTTGCACGAAAGTGGCGATGGCGATGTTACTTTGAGTCGGTTCGATGTGACCGTAAACTTGAAGCAAATCAAAAACGATATACGGACTCCAGCAAAGGATAAAAACTGCAACCACGTTAACTGCAGTTTGAAGTACTCCTCAATCAACTAACTTACCGCTGACAATCACCAAAGTTATCTTAACGGTCTTGATCTTAGCCCGCGGTATCAGCCCCCTCGAGCTCACCCTTTTCGAATCCGACCCCGGACGGTCCTGCGTTTCGCATTTCCTTTTCGCGAAACTTTTCGAACTTTTCGTCCATATAATAGCAATGATGACCGCGTAACAGGTTGCTATAATTCCCGCGGGCACGACGAAAAGCGTAATCGACACCAAGGTCATGTACAACTTCCATTTCCATTGTTCCGAAAACTCCAACCAGCATTGGGTCTGACCTAAAGAAACCGTGAATCGGTTTAACGGTCACAACGGGAACAACGTGACTGTACCTTGCACGATTGTTTCTTCGTATAAAAACAAAATGGGAACGGAGAGGACGATGCTGAAGAGCCATGCGGAAAGTATTAAACATTTCGCCCTTCGCCCTACGGATACGATGGTAAATTTTATGGCCCAGTCGTAAAATAAAGTAACACTCACAACTACCCGAAAATTTCATCGGATGTCGTATGGCGTTGTATCTATCGATGCTCAAGGCCACGAGAACGTAAGTGGATGCGTATGTAACGACAACCTGAAAAATTAGTCTTACTCATCCATTGTTTGAAGAGGTAATTGAGTTGACACCAAAAAGTAAAGAGATTGTTGTGGTTCATGTAACGCAGCTATATGCGCGTTAAGATGTGCTTCATCTCTGCTTCTTCTATGGTTGATCATCTGTGGTGCGCCTGTTCCATAACCTCAGTTTTGGACTATACGTTGTATATTGAACGCCAGAGAAGATATCGATATATAGACTTTGAATTCTCGATTTCTAAGGTCAGGTTTTGTTTAAGCTGACTAAAAACAATGCTTATTTACTTTTACACAAAAGCAAAAATCCATTAGTATATACCTAAAAACAATAATCGAGAATCAAAGTCTATATATCGATATCTTCTCTTGCGTTCAATATAGAACGTAGAGCCAAAGAATATATACATACTGAACAAGAAGCGTCACTCTCGGTAATTTAGGAACAAAATCGTACTAACAGATTTTTGTGACCTTGAGCGAGTTTGGGCAGCCTGCGCACTAACAAAATGCTAAACGCACGGACTCAGGAATTTATTCGAATTGATTATCGTTAAGTCAAATAGGATGGAAACAAATCAGACATAAAGTTTTGATTTTTGATTAACACAATAAGTTTTGAACGAAGAAAAACCATTCATCTCACGTAAATTTGGAACATATTTCCGTCGTCCCGTTAAATCCGGTCCTGGCAACTTTTAAAGGTGTTTTAGCGCCAAAGTGAGATCTTATTTCTTATTGGTGCGAAATCAGCTGTTTATGTCAATCCGTTAGATTTGGGTAACCTGCGCACTAGAAATCCTATACGGATTTTGCGTGGGAGTGACGCTTCTTGTTCAGTATGTATACTGGGTGGGCCTTTAGTGCGTGCTCGGGCGATATCTCAGTGAATATTGGGTTTAGCGAAAAACTTTCTTTAGAGGAGTTATGCAGATCAATGAGCTGCACATTCTAAAATTATTTTCGTTTATACAGGGTGCTCCATAAAAGCGGAACATATCCAAGTTATGTTTTTTCAAATGGAATGACCTATTTTTTATTACAAATTTGGATTCCTTGGACAATTCTAGCCCGACTTCATTTACCATACATGGTGTCTAAAATGGACGGTTTTCACATTAATTCACTTTTTTCGGGAAAATTGACATTTCGAAAACATTTAATAACTCAGTTATGCTGAAATTTATCCAGATGCAATTTTGCAGTTTTAATATGCATCAGATGTGCTAACTAAAACTAGTTGTTTACCTTCCCAACTTTGCTCAGTTTTGAGAAATCAAGTATTTAAATTCATCCCCCTTTATTCATGGTTAACTTGATTTTTTCAAATGGCACTACCTAATTTTTTATGTGTTGTTAAACGTAGAATTTTATAAGCTTTCTAACGATATAAGGTTGTAGGTATCTAACTCCTACGGATTTTTAATAAATTTGCTGAGAAGTGGATAGGAAGGGCAGGTCAATCCGTTGGCCTGCGAGATCTCCGACTTAACCCCTCTTGATTATTTTTGTGGGGATATGTCAAAGATAAAGTGTACATCGTCGAGCCAACTACAGTACAAAATATGAAAGACCGTATTCGAAATGCCTTTAATACAATCACGCCAGAAATGATGAACAACGTGCAGCGATCCTTCCGTAGAAGAATTGAGTATTGTTTGGTAAAACAGGGTGGTCACTTTGAACATTTGTTTTAGTTTATTTTATTTGTTTGCCTTAGTTTGTTGGGAGTTGTGTCACTTTGAACATTTGTTATAGTTTTTTGTTTGTTTGTCTTGGTTTGTTACGTGCAATTTTAAATAGTGTATCTACGGACTTAATCAGTTTCAAATTGATAGTATTTGTTTAATAAAATGAAATTTCTGATTTATTAAGAAATGTAACGGAAATAATTCTAAAAATTAATTTATTAAAAATTCGTAGGAGTTAGATACCTACAACCTTATATCATTAGAAAGCTTATGAAATTCTACGTTGAACAGCACATAAAAATTACGTAGCGCCATTTGAAAAATCAAGTTTACCATGCACATAGAGTGTTCAATTTAAATACTTGATTACTCAAAACTGAGCAAAGTTGGGAAGGTGAACCACAGGTTTTAGTTAGCACATGTGATGCATATTAAAAGCTGCAAAATTGCATTCGGATAAATTTCAGCATAACTGAGTTATTGAATTTTTTCGAAATGTCAATTTTTCCGAAAAAAGTGAAATAATGTGAAAACCGTCCGTTTTACACACAATGTATGATACATAAAGTCGCGCTAGAATTGTCCATGGAATCCAAATCTGTAATAACAAATGGGTCATTCCATTTGAAAAAACATAACTTTGATATGTTCAGCTCTTATGGAGCACCCTGTATAAACGAAAATAATTTTAGAATGTGCAGCTCATTGATCTGCATAACTCCTCTGAAGAAAGTTTTTCGCTAAACCCAATATTCACTGAGATATCGCCCGAGCACGCACTAAAGGCCCACCCGGTATATACTTTGGTAGAGCATAGTCCAAAACTGAGGTTACGAAACACGCACACCACAGATGATCAACCATAGAAGCAGAGATGAAGCACATCTTAACGCGCATATAGCTGAGTATATATATATATATGTATAAAAGAGATGACAATTTTATCAGCCTTCAACCAAAAAATTCTTTTGCATTTAATTTGAAAAAATCCAAAAATTTTAGTGACAGGCTTCCTGCCTACTATAGAAGATTCTTCAAAGCAAAAAAAATTATCATATTTTCATATATATGTATATATATAGTATTTTTTATCAGTCGTTAATATATAGTTGTTATTTTTATCAGGTATTCGACCAAGTAATACAATTTTGTTCGAAAAACGTATCTATATTTCACTTGTGCTCAAAGCATCGTCGAGATAATTTGACAATTATTTGACATTTGAATATTTCAATGGTAACGAACAAATATTATATTAATATTAGCATCGTCGGGATGCTTTGAACACAAGCGAAATATAGATACGTTTTTCGAACAAAATTGTATTACTTGGTAGAATACCTGATAAAAATAACAACTATATGTATATATATATTTAATTTTCGATATTTGATTATTTGGGGTGTTCAGAAAGTTGAATGGTTGAACGAATAATATTTCTTTATTAACGTTTCGGGATAAAGAAATATTATTTATTCAACCATTCAACTTTCTGAACACCCCAAATAATCAAATATCGAAAATTAAATAAATATATCATCAAGGGGTAAATCTCACCAAAAACAAAAAAAAAGAATATATGTATATATATAGTCGATGAAACTGCGATCACAATGAAACAAGCATATACAATAATCTAAGGGATTTATTAAATTTTGGAAAAGAGTGGGATATTTGCAGGATTTATCGAAAGTGCGCAAAATCTTTTTCAAAAATTCACAGATTTTCCGAATTTAGAACTTTTTTCGAAGAAAATAAGATAATTGTGTGATTGATTGGAAATTTGCAAAAATAAAAGGAATACACGCAAAAGTTTGCACAAAATGCAAAAATTGACAGGTATTCTGTATTTATAAGGTTGTGCAAAGTTTGCATTTTATGCAAAATGAATGAAATATTATTTCAAATCAATACATATTTACACGAAAGCCTCGTTTCGGTACATTACCTGCAAGAATTTAACGATTTTGCAAGCTACGTTCCCGGCGTACCAACTTACTGTGGCTCGCCATATAATGTCCGTTAGAACGCTGATTATACCGACGCATAAATCTGGAACATAAACAAAATGGAGTATTCAGTCAATTGTCAACAATCTTACCGGCGAATGCCAGATGTCTGATGAAGTAGTTCATTCGACTTTTGCGCGATCTACCGACTAGTAAAGTGTATAAAACTGCTGTGTTTCCAACCACGATCACCACGAACAGTAGCGACAATACGGTGAATTGTTCTACCTGAAAAAATTTTGTCCAATAATACCCTATAATAAATAAATATATAAAAATTAATATTTGTTTATTCATATTGAGTGTTTGATCAAACCGCACATCCGATTTTGATGATTGACATCTTCCTGTCACGGTTCTAATTTTTTTACTTTTTTGTTAACATTTTGCGCTGAAACGTTTTGTATGTATGTAGTGATCGGGGCGTTAATAAATGCATAAAAACTTATTCAAATGCAAAATTTTATTATCACATTCAAATTGCACGAAAACTAAATTTTTCATTGGTGACCCCTGTGGAATTTTTAGTAATCAGGAGAAATGCTAGGTGCCGCTATTTCGATTAATCAGACTTTTCCCGCTGGCACTGCAAAATCCTGTTGCTTGCCCTTCATGAATCCGCGGAATCGTGTAGATGGCACACGTGGTTTTCGAGAAGATTTCGTATCAGGCGAGCAGAGCGTCGTGGCGGTCGCGCGAGCACATGTTCGGTTGCAGCGCGACCATCGATTTCCGATGTGGGGGTAAGAGGCGTGAAAAATCGTGCGGCGATCGCGTATAGGAGAAAGACAGCGTAGAATACTCCACGTCACGGAGTATCGGTAAGAGGATAGCAGAAGATCGAGGAGGTGGACGTTCGGCTTGTTCGAACGCTCGACGCCGTACGCTCTCCACGTTTCTGATAGCCGGGTAAAAAGTATCCGATTTTGCAAGCAAAACCTCGTAACTCGAATTCTTTCCGAATTGTTCGAATAGTCGGGGAACGCGGGCTGGCGCGCGCATGACAAATGTTTTCATTCGATTATTTTAATTCAACTTTTCAAGGAACAATTTATTTTATGAATTGAATGTCAGTTATAAGAACGAATTTTGTATAAAATACTAAGTTTTTTTCAGCTTTGCTACAACTTCATCGTTCGAGATTTAAGAATCAATCATTTTGGGAACCACGCGTTAGATTGAAATCCTTGCAGGTTTTATGATATTCATTAAGACTAGATCTTTTTCGTAGCAAAAACGGTCTCTAGTCCCATGAATATTCTTCGCTTGCTCTCTGAAAATCATTATGTTAGTGAGTTTATTATGTTTCTATGATTCCAATTTCAATATAACACACAAATATATAATTATTTTGCTTATTCGTTCGTAAATAAATTTCAAATATTTCAGATTGATAATGATTATGTTACAATATTAGTGAAAAAACAAAAGATACACATAAAACATGTTTGTAACATTGTAAACACAGTTGAAGCAAACAAACCGCCTCAATTTTCAAGGCAAGTATCGCATTCGAAATTTATCACCCGAACTCAAACATACGAACTGAGCTCGAAATTACCGACTTTGTTACCAGGAGACCAGGAAGTGTTGAAGTTACCAATTTCCCGCCCTTGGTGTGCAGTGGAGTTGCGGACTCTGTGGATATTGCCATTTAATCGTTTTCTATCTCCGTCCATTTAATTTTCCTTCGGGATTCTGTGCTTCCGGTGTACTCGAATCCGATTTCACACACGTTTGTACTCCCTCTGACATTTCCAATAACCTACCACTGCATCTTGGGTTATTTTGATCAGGCCAGCAGGAAAGCCGAGGCGATTAAAGCGTTCGAAAATCGACTCGCGTCTTTGATGTCGCTTCTGTTCACCTGATACTTTGGTTCGTAAAATTCGATTCGCATGGCGTGAGGGACACTTGATCGCTTCATTACGAACCGAAATCGAAGAGAAAGTGTACAATAATTCATCGCCTTAATTAGCAGCTATGCAAGAATCGGAACTAACAATAAACGGGAGCTTCGAAAGAATTTATGCGACGATAAATCGGTATTTTCTAGACGGTTATCATTCGATGCCGTCGCCCTATCCCGCAATTAAACTTACCCGGAGATTCAATTTCCGAAATGCGACGTGATTTATGGATGGCGTCTACTATTTTGCTCGCGACTATTTTGCATATTTTTTTGCACGCGCAAGACGCCATCGCTTGCTACTTTTTTACGGATCGTCCTTTGTTTTCCCTCTCGATTTCATGAATAAACCATGACAGGAAAATATTATCGGGATACGAAAGCGACTGGGCTGGAAGACGGAAGATACGCGCAAAATGCTACGGGGATTAATTTTGCGTAGGAAACGCGACGATTAGCGCGGGGCGATTTCTATGAATTATATTCCCGTTGCTAAGGGTGCAAAAATGCTAATAACCTGTAAAGGGGAATGATCGTAGGATTCTGAGAACAAAAAGAAGTATTCGCGCTTTCTTTGTCCACGAAACGCGTCGATAAATTCTCGCTGCCTTTGTTGCGACAATCAGAAAACTGTATTTCGGGATCAGGATAACATAAACGCGAAGAGTTGTTTACGAGCGGTATTTCGTGCTTTCAATGCGCTACTAAACTAATCGCAGTAGGTACTAAGTACTCGTGTTGGGTCGCTCAATAACGAGTCGCTCACTTTGAACGGCACACTTGACTGAAAGGTACCAGTGAAAAGAGAGTCCACTATATTGTTCATAAAATTTATGCTCCACCTACTGCCCCTCCAGACAGATTCTCAGAATGCTGTACTACGTCTAATCTAGTTGTATTATTAGATTTGAGCTACGTAATCGTAGGCTTTTCTTTACATCAAATACTCTATGGCACAAATATCAAATCAGCCATTGTAAAGTGACAGTTTACTGAAAGTTAGTACATAGAAATTCGAGTCGTACAGTAGAATTAAAGAATTATATTGCTCTAATTGTAGTACGGCGTAGTTCCGACAGGGCTAGCGTACTTAGTAGATAATATACACCATTCGAGCTAATTAGTAGTTCACTTCATTTTCGACCTTTTGTCAGATAGTTATTTGACAGTTCGTGTGCAATCAGTTGTGATAACTAGCGAAGAGAAATTCAATTTCAGAATTCAGGTAATGTTGAATTACATTCGTTAGTCTGAGTGACGGGCTAAATAAAACGACGCGCGATTCATTGATGGGAAATTCGCTCGTCAAAAACGGATTCCTTTTTCGGCACATCGCGTATTCGTTTGCAAAACGGCACCGTATAAAGTTCCCCAAATACATAAAAATCTGAATGCGGGAGATTATAGTCGACGACCCGGTCGGAATATCCAATTGGGGGATAACCAAGCGAGCGCGTTGGGGGGATGATTTCCCCGTTTCACGGGAACGCGACTTGGAAAACATCGCCGGTAATTAAATGAACGCGTCGAATTAGGAGGAATTTTTCCGGGAAATGGAGCGATAACGAGATGTTTTTCTCGTTTCACGCACGATTGACGTAGGGGTCGCTGTAGTTATCGAAACGTGATCATAGAACTTAATGCGACGAACTGACATAATGTAATGTTTTATTGTTGCAGTTGTTTCCGGCGATCGCAACGCCCTCGTTAGTCAGCAGGTACGTTTAAATTGGGATTAGAACGAGAGTCAAATTATTGTTTTTCTTTGTTTCCGCAGCTGGATCCCGTACGAAGACCAGGTGAGCCTTTTTGATTTGCTTGGATCCTGAATTAATCCACGCCAACCCTCGCAACTTGAGGTGATTCAATCCAAAATTTGGACATGCTTATATTTCATAACAAATCATCCCCATTTTTCTGACACCACGGTTCGCAACAAATTTTCGTGAACGTATACTGAATCGATCATCCTGCGGAGCGATTATTAAGATTCGACGTCTAGCAACCGGGCGTGCTCGAGAATTGGAGATGCTCTAATTAAGATTTAGAACCCGAAAACTTGACGACGTTTGTAACACTAATGGCTCTCCAATTTCCTTGATTGCATTCAGGAGAGGAGACGCAATTTCGGGAATGGCCAAAAATCGGACCGGGCGCTCCGGATTCGATTAAATCGAACCATTAGCCCGCGATTTCGAATTCCATTCGCGATCTTGACCTTAAACCAATTCGATATTGCGTTGCACGAAAATTTTTCCATAATTCGGGATTTGTGCAACTGTCGTCCGGATCGTCGAACGGCTCCGATTGCGAACCGGGACGACGACGACGACAACCGTTGGACGGACGTTCACATCGCGATTTTCATAAGAAAACCTGTCCCGGTTACGAATCGTTTGAAGAGGGATTTATGGGTTTTCATAAGTTTTCGACGCCGCGCGCCGAACAATAACGGAATTTGTTTTCCCTTTGTCGAGCTCCCGTATAATCGATGAACGTGACGCGACGAAAGTTTTTCTTTGCGGCAAATGAGGCTTAACGTGCCTCCAGTCGCTTCAATTGGTACGACGATACATTATCCGGCCTTTGAGCTATGTACATGGAATCGAGACGTTTATTGCAATCTTGTTTCTTTAAAATAAGACACAAGAAACGGATGTTAGGAAAGTTAGAGGAGTGAGCGCAAATTTGAGTATGTACTCCGTCTACGAATGGCGCCGAATTGATTCATCTCTATTTTTGAGATGTTCAATTCAAATCGACTGTTTAAGATGTTTAGATGTAGCACATTTGTCGCTTCGCGACACCGGGCGCGCATTTTACTTAAAAATTAAGGAATCTCAATGAGGGGTTCCTCATGTCCGTTTTTCGTATAATGCCCGCTCGGCCTTAAATTTATGTACACACATGTACAGCAAATGTTTGTGATTTTGTATTTGAATCCAGACGGATTATCGAATTGTTATTTAAGTTATTCTAGAGCCCTATTGGCTGTTTAGCGTAGTAAACTGCTTAGTCCTTAAGAGATTGGTCTTAGAATGGAATGCAGCGAGATCTCAAAGGAAACCAGCCTTCACACTTCAGAGGGGATGCAAGATGCTCCAGCATTTTTCGACTTGGATCACGTAGCCTATTAAGCTCATATTGTAAATAGTGGATGATGTTCTCTTTAATGATAGTTTTAAGATGTATCTTTTTGGATGCTGTATGTGAATTATAGCATCAACTGGCGTAACACGCCATATGTTGTATATAAAACAACATACAATAAAAGTGTAGTTGGAGTACATACTAAAAATTCGGTGTTCACTCCGGCGATTTGTTGTAAGGTTACGTCTCAATATGCGATGAACCTTTGAAAGGCCCATCAGATAGTGATGATGAAAAATATTAAATGTAAAGTGAGTCATTGTGAAAGTTGATTTACGAGTGAGGACCGATTGTCGAAAGGCCGTGTGATTGAAAATTTTTGAAATATTTGCGGCATTAAGAGCCGGTTTTATAAAAGTTATCGTTTCCAAACGGACAGTTGACTTTAAATCTGTGGTTAATAGCATCCGTAAACCGGTTTTTCAACTGTCGGCTTGGTTTAACTGCCAGTTGAAATATCTTTATAAAACCGGCTCTAAGGGATAAACAGTTCTCCCAAGGAGTCAAACGTAATGAAATGGACCCACCTCGTAAAAATAAAACGAGTCCAGCGTCTGATTCGAAGTGCCGTTTCCGGCCACGTCGGCCCCCGTCATCTCTCTGCGACGTAATGAACGAAACGCAAAAATCACCCTCGCCGAACGCACGACGGCCGTCCCGTGTCCCGTCGCGAAAATTACGCAGAAACTGTCCAACGGACAGATGGATTTTTTTCTATATATATGTACGTGTACATCACGCGCCAGCGAGCGTCGACATGCGCCGAGTTTCCCTGATTTGCTTCCGCGATTCCCGCGACGACGGGGACAACGCAACGTCTCGAGGGCGCGAAACGGGAAGACAATAGGTCGGGGGTTGGCGGTGGTTAGGAACGACGAGCCGTTGGGAAATTGCCCCCCGCAGAGATGCAAAACGGGTAACGGATCCGATCGGCCTTAGGGGCCTACACGTCTTACTTTCTTTCCCAGTTGGTCACTTAACTACAATCGTTTGGCGGTTTCCAAATGAAAAAATAAACCGACTTTGGGCAGAAGTTTAGAATATACCATAAAACGCCCCCTGGTCCCTCTCATCGTCCCTTGAATGAAGGTCGTTTCATCCGGATGACCGATCCATCAAAACGCTCTGACGTTTTTCACCTTTATGGTCGTCCCCGTCCACTCAATTTCGTCCGAAAGATGAAAGGCAGATACAAAAACCCACTGCCCCTAATGTCTTATATCGCGTTTCCGCGCGTGGACGGGCGTGCACGGTCGAAGACCTGTACAAATAGACCGTTTCCAAATGATATATAGGGACGGAAATCGACGTTTCGCCATTCCATTAAAAAGTTCGCCGCACGCAAGTTCAAAGTCGCGCGGAGGAGAAAGAAAAAAGTTGTAGACGCGATCAATCGTCGCGGTCGTCTCTTGCAAATTGGGTTTCTTCAATGGGAAATCCGTCTAAATTGGGCGATTTCCCTTCGTCGCGAATATTTTCGCCGCTCTGCGCCCGAATAATAACAAGTTTGATGAGGCGTGGTCGATTTTAATGGGGTTTTTTGTGTACCTTATTTTTCATTGGGCACATCGTTTCTTTAATACGGGGAGTCTTATGCCCGTACAAATTGAATTCGATCCCACTTCTGACTTAAGTAGGTATCGTTTAACGAAGTTGTCTACTATCCAGATGGGCTTTCCACAGTCGGTCGAATAAATATTGCGAGGACTTCATGGATATTGCAATTTCAACGAAATTTGAAAATGCCATCGGCCCAGCTATATATCTAAGCTTATGCCAAGCTCATGCCAAAGGCTCTAGTGCGACCCGATGTGATGTAGCTTCGGAAAAAACGTAGCACCTGAACATAGAACAGTTGGTCAGTAGGAAGTGGGCCTTGAACTATTAATTGACAAATAATCAAGTAGTCAACAGATTGGCAACGTGACAGTCGTCACTATTTCAATTTCATCCGAAGTGTTTTACATTTTAGTGTTTCTACATACTCAAAACATTCCCGCCCCTATTTCAGCAACATGGAACCGGTTGCTCCTCAAGAGGAAGAGCTAAACCTCCTTCCACTCCAAGCCATCAGTTTAATGAGCAACTCGATCTTTTACCCGATGGTATTTGCGAAAACGTTGATTGAAGTGAGTACACGCGTCCGAATCGATGATTTCATTTGATCCGTATCTCCAGATTGGTTTCGAACCGGTGCTACCGACACCGACGACGAATTATTTCAATTCGCCACGCCTCAGTCTCCCCAGCATCTTCTCCTACAGTTGAGTAACAATACTTAGGAAATAAAGTAACAAAAAAAAAAATGATTACAGTTAGACATATCAAACGAGTCGACGGTCTAACGGGATGTTACAGGGGGATGTCGGTGAAAATTTGCGAAAACGCGGTCCAGATGCTAGTCGCGCATAAGGTCTACAAAATGACCAAAGTGAAAAATAGGCCTGACGACGAATTGCCTAGGTAAATATCATTTGTGTTGCGATCCGCGTCATAAAATACAATTTGTGCGAGCGACCGTAAGCATTCAAGGTCAGACATGAGCGCCTCAGCGCCATCTATCATGAACCTTATGAGCTAAGTGAAACCCTAATCCTTCGTAACGTTAAATTACGTTTACGTGGTGAGACAACTGGACGTTCTCCCCATTTATAATCGGTTGCCCCCCTCCTTTTTCAGCACGCAGGAATTCCTGTATAAGTTGGGAAATGATTTACTTGTGCGAACGTCCTCGGTAATCGTGTCATACCCGTTACGCGTTATCGCCATTCGTATGATGGCCCAATTTGTCGGGCGAGAAACTCAATACGGGTAAGTTCTTAGCTAGTTGACAACCCTTGGACCAGTGTTTTTTAAGGTCCTTGTTCTCGTCTATCGCTGAAATTTATCGACACCACGGTTTGTTCGGATTTTTTCGCGGTCTGATGCCGAGATTGATCGGCGAATTCATAGCGATCGCGCTGGGGAGTACCGTAACGTACCTCGTCAGGAAGTACGTCCTCAACGAGAGGTATCGGGACAAAGGAGAGCTCGTGCGCATCGTGATGTTGGTAAAGTTTCAATCGAACGAATTCGGTCGTTTCGTTGACGTTGCCTCCGGTTTTTCTTCATAGCTGTTGTCGGACGGGGTGGCCCATCCCTTCAGAGTCGTTTCGAATTCGATGGCGGTAACTGACAGCGGCCTGGCGGCCGGATCTCCGCCCCACATGCCCCATTACGAATCGTGGACCGATTGTTGGGGACATTTGAGGGAGACCAATCAATTGCAACGAGGAGCGTGCGTGTTGTCGCGGTACTATACTAAACCAATCAAAATTCAGCCTTCGGATAGATTGGTTCCGTTACTGTTCGAGTCGTTCCCCAGTAGTAAATAGTTCGATGATTAGGTTTTTTTCCGCCTGGGAGGGGGTTTGAATAGTCACCTAGAGAAAAATTTTTGTCCATTCGCAGAATTCTGTAAACCCACAACACCTCTCTTGAAATAAAGCAATTTACATTTAGTGTCGTCATTCCTCAATGATATATACTTTGAGGTGTCACTCCGTCTATCGTCTTTAGGGTAGGTCGAGGTGTTCAATCATGGGTGTTGTACCACCCCCACTGCAAATCAATGAAGCGTTCACAATTCCATCTATTTAAAAGATAATATTTGTTTGTTTGCCTTTTCGCACCTTGTCTGTTCGTTCAGTTTGAGTGCGTTGACATTTTGACAGCTAAGTATCTGCGATACTTGGAAGCCAAAAATCTGACAGAGTTACATCCGTTAAAACAGCGTCCCCCACCGCGGTTTCAAGCGAAGCCAGATCACTGACTAGCAAATCGGTCAGACGCTTGCGCAGTACGATTTTAGGGCCCCGAAAATTGTAAAGCGCAGGCGTCTGACGGTTGGTTGGAATAAGCCTTTAAGCAATTGTGGTCCAAAGACCACAACAGCCCTATGTGAACAGAACATGTAACACGGTTAGACTAAAAACAGGCCCTAATCGTACATGTGGAGAGTGTTGTGTCTGGCATACTTGAAAAAAAAACGACGGAAGTCTGCGAAATCGCATCAACCCTTTCACGCGGAGGAATTTCCGCCCCCAAGAAGAATATCGTCGCAGGCGACAATAGAAACATTCCCGCTATTGCAATAATCGTAAAACCGTATCAAAATAAATAGTGGCGACCGGGGCGATTTTAGAAGCAATTTTCGCATCCGTCAAGATTATGCGTTGTTAAAACTGACAAAATAACATCTTCGCTTCATTTCCGACGATTGTAACTCGCGCTTTGCGCGGAAACCGCCAACGGGTTCCCTATTGTGCCGTCGTTATTTACAACCCCTCGCCTGGCGCACATACAAACGACAATATCCGCGCGCACGGATGTTGAACTCGTAAACTTAACATCTTCGATTGTTATTGTAACAACCCCTTGCGCGTCCCGGCGGATGGTGGAGCGTTGAGAAAAGGCCGGATCAACGCACGTTAACGACCCATCTCGCATTAGCGAAATCCATTTGCGACGGCGAAAGTAATCCGGAGGCGTAACTCTATAGGATACGGACGATGGGATGCGTTTAACAGGTTAAAATGATCGGATTACCCTTGGACTCCCATTTATTTCGGGAGGGGTGAATAAACGACCCGATCTTGACCTTGGGCCCCCAAAACAGAAACGCATTAGAATTAGAAGATTCTATAATATAGTATATCGAAACTCAATAGATGAAATTCCATAACTAAATCACATTTGACTTATACAGATTCTAGGGAAACTGCAATTAGCGTTCTCGTTATAATTTCTTAACAATATTTTGAAACCAAGTCGTCGATCAACCTGTTCAAAGCTCAACAGTAACGTCATCGCATTCATCAACTCGCGCGCGCGCCAACCTCCACTTGAAAAAATATACTTTTAGAAGCTTTTTTTTAAAATCTAACAGTGAAAAAACAGAACTACCCATCGATCTCGCAACTTAACCGCCGTTCATCAACTTTTCTAATCGTACTATGAGGGCGAGCTTCTCTTCCCGCGTATCCGCCAATTCCTGACTCAATTCCTGACATAACCTCAACAAAACCGTATTCTCCTCCTGCATCTTCTGAAACACGTCCCATTTCAGTTTCTCCTCCTGCGACAACGGACTGTCTTTCCCTTTGACCGGTTTCCGATAGACCTCGAAGGCGCCATGCCGCCTCGGGCCGCCGCAGTCTTCCGCACTCTCGGGGACGGAAAATTGCGCGAACAACTTTTTACGTTCCGCCTCGTAAACGCTGCCGGGGAATATGCCCTCTTGGACGTTCTCGTATTTTTCGAATTGTTCGAAATTCGCGAAATCCGGGTCGGTTATCGAACACGCCTGGTCGCCCTCCGATCGCTGATTGATCAGCAACTTCTTGGAGGAATTAATACTGGGACTGACGCGGGGCGGCACCGCCGGTACCTTGTTCAGTCTGTTCAGGTCGAGCGAGGAGCTTCTGCCGTGGGTTTTGAAGGAACGGGGCGGCGGCGGCGGGGGCGGTTTGTCTTTTTTGGGCGGCGGGAACGCCGGCAAACTGACCGGGCCGTCGTCGGCGCCCGTTTGATTCGCGGCGGGCGGCGGCGGCGGCGGTATGGCGCCTCGCACCACGATTTTCTTTGGTTGAGGCCGCTGGATGGCGGCGCTGTTGTTCGTTGTTTGTTGCACGTGGGACAGGGGGGCCAAGGTGGCGCCGTCCGTCAGCGTCGACGCGACGTCGGACGATTCCCCGCCGCTTTCCGTTGTCGTCGTTACCGCCGCCGCCGACGACGACGACGACGGGTTCTCGGGGGTCAACCTCAGCGCTTTCGGGTGCAAAATTTTCGGATCCTTCTCGAGCGACACCTTTTGAAAATCGAAATTGACTGGTTTAGGACCGGGCGAGGATACGGAATTCGTTGGACTCTCCACGAACCTCGTCCATTCTTTGGCTGGTGGGGCTTCTTTCGGGGATTCGAGCGCCGGGCTCGGCGATCGAACGGCCGTTGAACACGGTTCGACGTTGTCGAAACTGAAAATAATTATAATTGATATAACCGCTACGCGCTTTCGAGTCGACGACCGTGAAATAAATATTTCTTAATTAGGTCATTTTTTGTATCGCTCACCTCTGTTGATTATCGGTGGGTACCAATCCAGGCGGCAACACGTCGGGTATGTCGATGTGATTGCGTTTGAGCACGACCAGATGCATCGCCGTCATAAATTCCGATAAGCTCAAAGCGCCGTCTTTCGTTACATCGGATAGCTGCCATATTTTGCGTAGCGCCTGAACTGGTAGTCGGGATTTTTCGAAAAAGGTGCGCGCCGTCGTGCCCGGTAACAGAGCGCCTAGATCCGGCTGTAACGTTCGGAACTGTTTCACGTAGTAGGCACTCTGTTCCGGCGTTATCGTCCATACGTCATCGGACACTTCAGTCTCGTCGTCGTCATAATCCTCGTCGCTGCTGTGTTTGTCCGAAAGTTCTTCTTCGGTGCCTAAAAATAACATATCATAAGCGCTGCGCTTTAACTCGAAAGGCATACCTAGTAGTTGCCTTTGTTCCTCCGATATAAGGCCGTGCCACGTGCGCCCGGCCCACTTCCTATCTTGAACGCTATTAGTAGGTGTCGGCGAGTCCGACGCCGTACTAGAAATCTCAGGCGAACCATTCCGATTCAAGCTCAGCGTGTCGCTGTCGAACTCCGAATCGGTGCTGGTTGTATCGATTTGCTCCCTGTACGCAGTCAAATCATTGCTTAATTCGATGAGATCGGGTATGGGACTTTCGTTGCCCAGCTTGTCCCACGTGAATCTCGGCAACGGCAGCTCAACGTTCGCGGTTATCAGTTCCTTGTTCAGACTTATTTTCGATTGATGCGCCGCAACCAGTTTGAGTGTAATGAAAAACTGTCGTTTATTCAAACCGGAGGCGCTCGTGCTCCAACACAACGCGGATATCTGCAAAAACGGAAACGTTCCATTCAGCTAACGGTGGACGACTAATTGGAAATTATCGCGTTACCGAATAAATTAAAATAAAACGGGGAAAGACTTGAAGTTGAAACGTTGATCGGGCGTTAAAATACGATTTACCTCGTCGATTACGTGTTCAGGTACATTTCCGGATCGTATAAGTTCAATGGTTTTCGTAAACGAAGCTTTTCCGGAATTTTCGTCGTCGCATAATAGGAAAATATCGGAAAAATATCTCTGCAAAGTTTCGGACAGCTGTAAATCTTCCATTTTTGACGTTTCGTACATCCATTGAAAAACGTGAAAATGACATACGTCAAAGGTAAAGACGTGTTGTACTCTTTTTCTTCTTTAGAATGGTCTTCGCTATCCCGTTGATCAGAATGAATTGATTGATAGTTGGGTTTGGTGAATTGCGATTATTTAATTGTGGCAAAATTATTGTTTATGCTTTAAACGGATGGTTAATCCATGAAAAACTGATGTAGATCTTTAATTTCGTGATTCATCATGAGCCCGGGTAGCTCAGTCGGTAGAGCATTGGACTTTTAATCCAAGGGTCCAGGGTTCAAGTCCCTGCCCGGGCGAACTTTTTTTTTCAATATTGTTCAAGAATAATCTGTTCAAACAAGAAAAATATTTTCATTCATTTCACTTTTTTATGTTTTTTAACACAAAGCTAAAGATAAAATTTAAATCAAAGTTTAAATGAAGAGTTATACAACATTTTCTGTGGTTCGTTAAATAGGTTAAAATTGTAGTTTACAAAAAACATTCGCTAAAATGGAAGATTTAGATGTACAGACGGAGAAAATAATTGAGCAGGTTCGCTTGAGACCTGGAATTTGGGACACGCGTTCCATTGAATACACTGACAGAGATAAAAAAAGGCAAGCTTGGGAGGAGTTGATTCATTGTTTTATAGATAAAGATAAGCCCGAAAGCGAGAAACGAAATCTAGGTAATTGAAACGTCGTAATGTTCAACCAATTTTACTCCCAACTTCAGGAATCTTATTGCAAAAAAAGTGGAAGACTATCCGGGACCGACACAAAAAAAGAGTCAATGCGAAAGGAAGAAAAATTACTTCACCATATGCATACATGAGTCAGCTGTCTTTTCTTGAATACGAGAACGTAACTAATCAACCCGATGAAACGGCTATTGTACAACAGCCTGAACAGAATACTTTACAATATAATGAATCCGTTCAAAATGATTTAGCGGAAAAAATAAAGAAGACAAAGAATATGGAAAACAGACTATTAGAAACATTGGAAAGGTACAATGAGAGAGGTTATTATCAAAATATCGTCATAGACGACGACAAACAATTTTTACTGTCTTTATTGCCATGTTTTAAGTTAGTGCCACATCATTTAAAATTGGCGGCACGGCTGAATTTGATGGAAAAGCTGAATAAATGCTTATATACAGAACCATCACAAGAAGATCTTAGTACAGAAACCCAAACGCTGGATGTTCAGAATTTTGTGAACAAAATAGAACCTGTGGATGATATTGAAGAAATTCCATTATTCTAGTTACTGTGAATTTTTTGTAACAAGTATTAACATTGACTACTAATAGACATTGCACGCAATACAAAAATTCCAAATCAGTAAATGTAATCGGTGAGATGCTGCCATCTACGATTCTCTCAACGTGTCTTTTGTGAATTATAATAATCTTCTAAGATATGGAGAAGGAATCTTCCTCGTCCAAAAAAGAATACAGTTTTCTTTTGGGATTCGTCTATCTGAATAAAATTGAATAGGTTTCTATTCAGAGACTTCTCTAGCTAAATAATTAGTCACGAAATATTTATTTATTTCAGATCGAATCCCAGAACGAATGAATCAATTTTTCTCTCTTGTTTTTTGACGTTATCTTGTTTTTAATAACAGCGCCTCTAGTGGTGCTCCACAACATATTGGGGTGTTCTAAGCGTCACCTAGTGGCTGTTCGTATATTATTTCTTATCCTACGAGCGCCCTCTCTGGGCCGCCCACCAAGATTCTGCAATTTCTGAACCTTCCAAGCACTGTCTATGTGTAGTTATTAGTCAATGGTTCTATTTAAACGCACAGAATATATCTATATGTTGTGTTGATATTGTAACTCTGACGTCATCACTACATTTGAAACAAAAATCGAAGTAGTTTGCAAATCTTTTTACATTATCTATGGTTCGTAGTTCAAATTGAAACGTAAACAAGGATATAAATATTTTTACGTTTATGAGCAAAATGGAAAGTGTAGATATACAAAGGGAAGCACTAATCGACGAAATTCGTCTACGCCCCGGGATTTGGGACCCAACTTCCGAAGACTATAAAGACAAAATGAAGAAACGAGAAATTTGGGAAGATTTAATCCACCGGTTCATAGATAAAGACAGACCTGAAAATCAGAAACGCAGCTTAGGTTAACAAACGACTCATCTAGATTTGATTTTAATGTAACTCCTTCAGGAATTCTACTTCAGAAAAGGTGGAAAAGCATCCGAGACGCCTACAGGAAAGGATTGGCTGGAAAAAAGGACAAGTGTATTAAGAAATGGGATAAACTCGCTTTTCTTCGACACACGTTTGAAAGTCGTCAACCTGACGAAACAGCTACTGGACAGCGAACCGACGAGGAGAATTCACGACCCAACTTACCGTCAGAGGATCCTCAAATTGATAAACGGAAAAAAGGGAACGATGTCGAACAGAATTTACTCGAAGCGCTTGAAAATTTCAACAAGCGACTAGAACGTAAAGACAAGGAAAAAGCGCAACGTGAACTCGACGATGACGACGACAAACAGTTCCTGTTATCGTTGTTACCGTTTCTGAAGTCCCTGCCACCGCATTCGAAACTCGCCGCTCGAATGGAATTAATGAATAGTTTGAATGAATTTTTAGCCACCCACTTGCAACCCGAAGAGAATGGTTTCGATTCGGAACACGACTCAAAATCGGATTTTTTCACTGAACAGACCTCATGTATTAAAATTGAAAGCGCGCCGTTAAAATGTGATGATTCTAATTAATGCATTTATTAGTAACGATTTAGTTTTTCATTCTGTATTCGGACATTTGCGCCGCGTATTTTTCTTTGGACTTTTCGTACATATCGACATAAACTCTTTTATCATTTGCGGATAATGTTTTCCATTTGACTGCTAACTGTCGCGTTAGTTCTTGTTTTGAAGGTTCGGCTTCGCCTACTTTTAAATTCGAGTTTAACTCTCCCATCAGTATCGGTCTTTGTTCCTGGCAGAACTGGAAAAAGGGGTTTGATGGGCGTTTCGGCGCTCTGGGATCTTTTTCGGTTTTAACGGATTTTCGTTTAGTCGGCCGGCGCGCCGGTTTGGGTTTCTCCACTTTCTCTTCGGTTTCGTCGAATTTCTCCTCCTTTATTTTATCGGTTGCTTGCGACTTAGTTTGGGGTTCATCTTTGACTAAGTCGGTGTTCGGGATTTCGGTCCAATCTTCCGCGTAGTTCTGCAGTAGGCGATTTTTGAAAAATTGCGTTTCCTTGTATCTTCGTTTGACGATTTTATTCACTTCTTGTATTCTAAAAGTGGGGCGTTAAAGCGCTGTTCAGTGTAAGCGACGAGGTTGTACCTGAAGACTAGAATTTCGTTCGATTTTTGTATTTGCGCGCATTCGTCCAGGAGTAATTTGTATTTTTTGTAATAAGGGTCGTTTTCGCGGTTATCCAAGCAGACGTCGTTTTCGGAATCGTCCGACATCATATTTGTTTCTTAAAGAGTTTGTTTATTGTCTTCTAACCTCTTAAAACGTTGTTTGACGTCTGTCTATTTATATTCTGTGATGTTCCATCATTTCTGTGGTTTAACCTACAATAAGTGCTTAGACTGCATAGCTTGAAATCATGGGTATTTT
Organism: Novius pumilus; assembly: GCA_020654155.1. NCBI lineage: Eukaryota > Metazoa > Arthropoda > Insecta > Coleoptera > Coccinellidae > Novius > Novius pumilus. The sequence continues at coordinate 6,112,617 of JAIFOV010000475.1, forward strand.
GGAGAAAATTTCGGAAATTGAAAAGGAAATCTCTAGAACGCAAAAAAATAAAGGTTAGTCCGGTTTCGGTTATCATGAGGATTCAGCAAGAATCAAATTGTAGCTACGGAATACCACTTGGGGCTGTTAAAAGCGAAGCTAGCTAAGTACCGGTCGCAACTCTTGGAACCGTCGAAAAAGTCTGAAAAGGGTGAAGGTTTCGATGTTTTAAAAAGTGGTGATGCCAGAGTGGCTCTAATCGGTTTCCCGTCGGTCGGAAAGGTGATTTCCAAAACGTCAATTGCGCTGCTTTATAGTGCTCAAATTTTAGTCCACTTTATTGTCGACGCTGACTAAAACTGAAAGCGAAGCCGCGTCTTACGAATTCACAACACTAACTTGCATCCCCGGAGTTATCGAATATAACGGTGCTAATATTCAACTGCTGGATTTGCCTGGAATCATCGAAGGTGCCGCCCAAGGGAAAGGGCGCGGGCGGCAGGTGATCGCCGTTGCTAGAACGGCCGACTTGGTGTTGATGATGTTGGACGCGACCAAAAAGGACGTCCACAGGGAGTTGTTGGAACGGGAGTTGGAGAGCGTTGGGATTAGGTTGAATAAACAAAAACCGAACATATACTTTAAGGTACCGTGAACGATATTGAAATAAAAAAATTATAATTTTCCCCTCACGGCAGTTGAAAAAGGGGGGCGGTCTTTCCTTTAACTCCACCTGCCCGTTAACTAAAGTTGACGAGAAGCTGGTGCAGATGATTTTGCACGAATACAAAATGTTTAACGCGGAAGTTTTGTTCCGAGAAGACTGTACGGCGGATGAATTAATAGACGTGATATGTGCCAACAGAGTGTACATCCCTTGTCTATACGTTTACAATAAAATCGATCAGATTTCGATCGAAGAAGTGGATAGGATAGCTCGACAACCGAATAGCGTTGTTGTCAGGTGAGACATCTATTTAAGCGACCCGTTGAGTGTAGCTCCGTTTTAGTTGTAATATGAAACTGAATTTGGATTACCTGTTGTTCACCTTGTGGGAATACCTCAACTTAATAAGAGTTTACACTAAAAAACCGGGACAACCGCCGGATTTCTCCGATGGTTTAATTCTAAGAAAAGGTGTTACGGTTAAGCACGTGTGTCACGCGATCCATCGCACTCTGGCTCAGGATTTCAAGTACGCGCTCGTTTGGGGTACTAGTACGAAATACTCGCCGCAACGAGTGGGCGCCACTCATATTATGCAAGACGAAGACGTTATCCAGATTATTAAAAAATAATCGCGCGCTTATTTATAATAAATAATAAACATAACCCAAGTTTGTTTTATTTGAATCACTTCTTAGGCGGGAATGTTTGCGAGAAATAGTTGATTGTCTTTTATTATTTGTCTAAGACGTTCTTTGGTGGCCGATGTTTGGTTTTCCTTGAGCTTCATTTCGGCGTCACGGATTTCACATTTGTAGCCGGTGACGTTGTGGAAGACGTGCACGTGACGCGGTCCAGCGGTTAGGAGAAAGCGACCAGAGGCGTCGAATAGCACTCGAGTTATGTCACCTAAAGAGTTGCTTTAATTTTGTTTTAATCAAAAAAGGTTTCTTACCGTCGTAGATGTTTTCGATTTTATAATCCAAGGTGGCGCTGAAGCTCGCATAAAAAAGCAAAGTGCTGTCCACGGCTATGACCACCACGCCGTTTGGTGATAGAGCTATTCGCGCGTTGTCGGACGTTTTGTAATCACCTGTGACGTAGAGGCGTGGATCTTGACCCTTCTTGAATTCCACTGGAAAAATGAAGGGTTGAACTGGTTCAAGGGGAGTAGCAGAGCAAACCTTTGGTGTCGAAGATTTTCCAAGTGCCATCTTTGGAGACCGTTGCCATTTGGGAGCAATCGGCGTTGCAGGTGACGTCGTAAATCCCCGATTTGTGCCCCGTTAGTTCAAAGGCTCTTTTGGCGTCATCAAAGCTGCCGTTTTTGCTGAATTGAACTTCCCAAACCTTAACGTCTGGAGCGAAACCTACAAATCAAGAATGAGCTCAACTGGTCGCCGTCATCAAAGCGAAACCTGAGGCGTAAATGAAGCTTCCACACGGCGATATTTTAGCGCAGTAAGTAGTCATGAGGCACGTGTCGAGCTTCGTCAGGACTTGCCCTTTTAAGTCCCATAAAGTGAGGTAATTGGAGCTGGAGCAAGTCATGATGAATTTCCCACTGCTGGCGATTGATAGAGCGATGATTTCTTCATCGCTGCTCTGTAAGGAGGGGGATTGGGGCTTAAGAAACAGAACGATAGTTGACAACTGTTATTACTTTTGGAAAAGCGTGGGCGACGCTGGCGTGTCCTAGCCCGCCGTCTTTCTTCTTCTCAACTTTATACACCTCGATATTGTTGTCCTGGTAACGTTGAATCAGGAAGGCCTTGTTGTCGGGGCTCCATTTAACGAAAACCGGATGGTCGAACTCCACGTTCACCCGAACGGACTTGTGGTCCTTTTGGTGGAAGTCCTTGGCGTCCCATAGGAACACAGTTCGATCTGCGTGTGTTAAACGTGTTTTTTAGGGAGTTTTTTCTTGAAATCATTGAAACGATTACTAAAAGTATGGATTTTGCGTGGTCGCCTTCACGCCTCCAGTCGACGAAGACGAAAAGAAAAAAAACGATTCTAGGTCGATTTGAAGCGATTGAGGTCGCGTTTACGTGGCGTTCAAATCGTGGTCGATCGATTCGTTTTAACCATTAGGACATGACGTGATAAAGAAAGGACATCGTTCCAAAATTCCGTTGTTTGTAACGAAATGACGGAGGGAACGTGGAAACGATGAGTAATTGTGGAGATAAAGGCGAGGACGAATTGGAAGAAAGAAGCTGTTGAACCGCGTAGAATGCACCGAAAAACCGTTAACCGAATTATAATGACTTTAATTGACGGTATAACGTCGGCCAACGTCCGTTATTCCGAATATACGGGATTCCGACGCCTAACGGAAATTTTAATTTCGTATTTTATACTATTTTTAGGAAAATATTTTCTCATTACCAACTACATACATATAAAGTTTTATTGTAACCGCACAGCACCATAAATTGATATAATTAAAATCGCGATCGTTAATTTCGCCCCTCGGGCTACTTGAGGATATGATAAAAAGTTCCAAGTTGTTTGATATATGATAAAAGAAAATTTTTAACGATGAGTCATCGAAAATTGATTACAAGTGAACTCCACACTTTTAATTAATTTGAAGTGATTGAAATATGCGAAGCTTTTCAAGTCCGATAAGTGACTCGCGATTTTTGTCATTTTTATTCCAACATTTTTCTTCGTGTTTTCAACATTTTTACTTAATTAAAAAATTATGTTTACATCAAAAACGTGAAAAATTAAAACAAATCAGCAATGTTTGCGAAACTGATTGATTAAAACACAAACAAACCGCTAATCATATCAATTTAAGATCGGTAACAGCAAATAAAAGATAAAATGGTTGCTTCGAAGTAAACAACAACATTTTCAGGAAGATTACCAATGTTATCGACTAAGTGCGTTTTTCTACGACGAAAATTGTTGGTAAGGCAAATGTGAAGAAATTTGGATGAAAAAAATATCTTTTGTAAATTTGAGAGTATGTACTTAGAAGAAAGTTTCAGGCGTTATTGAACTTCTTGAGAAAATCGAATACTCATTAGGGGTACAGATTGATTGGTTTTTCATCCAACACGATCTGTATTCTGTAGTCATCTTTGCACAACAAAATGTATATATGTTTTTCTACCTCTATTTTATAAATTTGTATGCTCTCTTTCAAAAGAATACATATATGTATATATATACTATAAGAATCTTCGAGTTTTTGGGTGATCCAGGTTTATTTTAAACCATTTACAATATTAAGGACGTTTCGATAGAGATTCTATCTTTGTCAACTATCTAAAATAAAATAATTACATATGAAAATTGAAAACGAATTTGCTATTGAAAACATCTTACCAGAAAGTTCAATGACGTTTAATATTCGTTCAAATGTTCGAAATTATGTGGAACGTATCGTTATACTACAAAAGAGTATATTGTACTTAGTCCCTTTATGTCAGTTTTATCATTTACAACATTTTTTTTCGTTTTCTTTTATATGTATCATTTCAAGAATTTCTCTAGATTTAACGTTTTTTTCTGTTGCTTATATACTGACGTTGTTGTAAGCAAATTCATGGTTGTTTGATTTTTTATGCTTCTTTAGTGCGGTATTAGCTGTTTTCGAGTATTTATGGGCTTTCATTCTGTGTGTAAGTCGTTGGGAAGTTTGTCCGATGTATAATTTGTTACAGTTCATACAAGGAATTTTGTATACTACATGTGATCGTTTTTCTTTAGAAATTTTGCTTCTGAGTTTTCTATAAATTTGTTTTATCTGATTTTGAGGATGGTATGCAATTTGAATATTGTATGGTTTCATTATTTTTGAATTTTTTTCTGTTAGTATGGGAATGTAAGGAATTGAAATATATTTCTTTTGTGTGACAGGAAAATTAGTTGATGTTTGATTGTAAAATTTATGAGTTTGTTCTTTGGTAATTTTATTTATTATATGATCAGGGTAATCGTTTTGGGTAAATATTATTTTTACTTCACTAAGAATTTCTGCACGGAATTTGGGAGATGTAAGCGCTATTGCTCTGTCTACTAAATTTTTTGCTAAGCTTATTTTTTGTGACTGATGATGTGAAGAATGAAAATTTATAAGTCTGTCTGTTGATGTATGTTTTCTGAACCATTTTGTCTCAAGTTTGTTATTTTGTCGAATTATTGTCATGTCCATGAAATTAATTTGGTTACCTTTTTCTTCTTCTAAAGTGAATTGTAATTTGGAATTATAATTATTAAAACTATTTACAATTTTATTTATCTCTTTTGGGTCAGCTATTAACAAACAGTCGTCAACGAATCTCTTGTATAGTGTTATTGTGAAATTACCTTCACTTAAAACTTTTTCTTCGAAATGTTCCATAACGACTTGAGCTATTACACTCGAAATCGGACTACCCATTGCAACTCCGTCGATTTGTTGGTAAAATTGGTCTTGATATTGAAAGTAATTAGTGTTAAGTGAATAAAGTAAGGATTCGATGAAGTCTTTTTTCGGTATCACTGTGAAATTTTGAAGTTGCGTCCATTTTTCTTTTATAATATCAGCTACGACCTTGTTTGGAATATTTGTATAAAGCGAAATTACGTCTACGGAAAATAATTTATGAGTTTCTGGGATCAAAATTTCGTTTAATTCTTTTTTTAGTTGTTGAGAATTTTTTATATAAAGCATGTTTTTGTTTGTTATATTTGAGATAATTTTTCCAAGGTGTTTCGAAATATTGTAAAGAGGAGATTGGTTATAAGAAACTATAGGACGAAAAGGCATGTTTTCTTTATGAATTTTGGGAAGGCCGTATATTCTTGGAGGTATGCTGTTATGTATAATTAATTGTTTGTATAAATTGTCAGAAATGAAATTCTTGGATTTCTATCTTTTGACCAAATTGTTGTTTTCTTTTTCATTAGTGGCTGTTAGATCCTTTTTAATTTTTTTGTGAGTGTTAGTGTTTCCTAGGATTTCATTCATCTTTTCGATGTATTGTTCTTGGTCGATAATTACTGTCTTATTTCCTTTGTCGGCTTTCGTGACAATGATATTTGGATTTTTTTTTTAAAATTTTTTTGTATTTTGAAATTTTATTATGAGATTTTTTGTTTTCGTTCTTTTGACTTTTTGTTTGATTTGGTGTCTAGTTATGTTTATATTGTGGGCAAGTTGAGCTCTGATCTTATTTTGTTCCTTAATTGGAATTTCTGGAATATTAGCTTCTATCTGAGAGATAATTTATTTGGCGGGTAGTTCTTTTCCGTTATGTATTTCTATGTCAAATTTTGGGTCTAGATTGAGTATTTCTTTGACGTATTCTGGTAAAGTGATGTTGGTTGTATTCAGAAGATGATTAGTATTCTTTATGTTGACTTGTGTGGTTGGTGTTGTGTCGTTATTATGTTTTTTTCGATGTAGTTGTTGTAGTTTTTTCAGGTGTTTTGCTTTATTTCGATAGTACCTTTTAGATTGTTCTGAAATTTCTCTTTGGTTGAATTCGAATAGAACTTCCTCTGGAAAATTATTTTTAATTTTGTTCATTATACGTATAATTTGGGATGATAGACTATGAATTTGTTTAGTTGTGTCTGTTATTAAAAGATTAATTATTTTTGTATTGAAAAATGTAACAGACTTATTGAACTTTCTGCTAAGGTACTCGCATTCAAATTTGATGAGTTTTGAAAAGCTCTCGGAGTTCTTTGAATTTTTTTGATACTTTTGGAAATTTCAGAAAAGTTGGAACAAATGATTGTCTTGAATTTTCTAGAAAGACAGTCGTGGATCCTCATGAAAATTTTGATGCGTTTCCCCTTTTAATAGAAAATTAAGAGCTACCAAAAAATTTTTGGACAGTTTGAAAAATTTTTTTGAAAATTTTAGAACACTCAGAACAAAAGTTCTACCGTTATTGAACTTCTTCACAGAATCGAAAACTTATTAAGAAGTCTAAAATTTTTTATAAAATTCGACTTTTCTTCAAAAATCCAATGATTGTCCTAAGTTTTCTAGGAAAATACATGAAGTATATGTACTTTAGTAATTATTGCAACAGTCGAACGTTGTGACGATTTCAAAAGTTTCCAAACAATTAAAGCGCTTTAAATAGACAGAAACCGAAAGGTAACGAAACAGGTCGCGTTCGAAAATAAACTCGAAGATGTCGTAGGTGGTAACCGGAGAAAGTTGACCGCCGCGTAATGAAATTCGGTAAATGTTGTCTTGCAGACACACACGCGTCGACGATATGTGGTAATGTGAACGCGCCATTAGGTTTTCGATCTCGACACGGAAAAATAAATTTGTCATCGTCTGATAAATTATCGCATCCTCGGAATAATATAATAATCGAGATGTGTGCGTGGAAAACGTTTCAAATTTTTATCTTCCATCGATACCGATCGATTGTATTCTCGAAAATGCGCTCTTCACCGCAAACGGATGTTTGACGATTAGACGCAAATAAATCTTCTAATCGTTGAACTACGTTGACATTGGATTGTAGTTCATTAGTTCCACATACGTCGTAACACAATTCTGTGACTTGTTTTTATTTCTTGAACATAGAACATTCTTCCTTTGATCACCAAACAATTTTATTTCTGTGGTTTGACTGAACTTGATCGTGATTAAGTGCGTTAACTGTTTGCTACACTTCTGGCGATAGTTGTTAAAAACCAATCGTTATTCAATTCCAAAAGTCGAGTGTTTAATCAAACGTTATCGCATTAAGATCGTTATCGCATCGTTCAACGAACATCGACCATCTACGAATTAACCTTGATTTGGTCGATAACACGTCGAGATTATCGCCGCATGGCGTGATTTTCGTTCGAAATTTCATTTTTCCATATTCGCGTCCTGTGCCCAAACCCGAAGGTCTTTCCGTTACGTAAGGCGCTATAAAAATGTATGAAGCGATACATCCTCGTGCCGCGCTCCGTATAAGAATCGCAATATTAATTATGATCGGAGTAATGACAAGGTTTGCGATCGGCTTATCATCGAAATGATTGTAATTGAAGGAGGTTACGTCATTTCCGCCATACCGCGAAAACCACAGAAAAGTCGATTAAACGCATTGGGATATCGGTAGGTCACATCCACCTGTCAAATCGAGAACTGTCATCGGTCACCAGCCTAAAGAAACGATTTTTGAAATGCGTTTTAAAAGCGATAATCGCCGTCGTCGCGGAGAAAGCTGCGTTTGCGTAACAATACCGCGCGTAAGTGTCGTAATGGATTTTTCTATAAAATTATTTTTAAATTAATGTAATGAGTAATGAGATTTTCATCGTTTTCTGCTTGGTGCTCTCGCGGGCCGCGTGGCGGTAGGAAGTCGTCGTCCGGATCAACCAACGATACGATGGAATTAGAAAAAGTGAAAATTTTTTCAATTCCGCGTAACAACGACTTATTTGAACCTTCTATAACATCTATGATATGTTTGGAAATGTTCGAATATTTAAAAGTTCGATTTCTGTGCGCTCAATTATTTTTCTGTGCACAAATGTCAATCGATTTCATTTATTGATAGGTGAGTTTATGCACGATTGCGCTATAATATGACAAATGTAAGTAAATTTCTATGATCTTTTTATTGCCCGCGGGCATCTTTATGACCCGCGGGCGATCATGAAATGTCAAATGCGGGTGCTATGTTGACATCGCTGTATTTTGCAGCTTCTTCAATTTTGTTCATGAAACAAATAATTGTTATAAATGACAAATAAATTCTTATTGAGAGAAACATACTGAAGGTAGGTCATGTTTGTATTGTGTAAATCGGGCAAAAAGTTCTGTGCGCATTTTGGGCCCTTGATACATAAGTAACTATTTTCATAGCTTCCATTGATTATATAAACGCATCAGCATGTGTAAACGGTTAACTAGTGGGAATGAGGGGTCTCCAAGATTTTTTGTCAACAATGAAAAAACGTCGATTAAAAACAGCGACTGCTATCGTAAAACGACTTTCTACTTTCACTGGTCGGCGTGGTAAATTCGTCGCTTCGTAGAAAGCGAAATTTCGACTACGATGACGTCGCCGTTCACCTCGCTCGTTTTTTTTTGTTGTTCCCTTCGCACCAGAAAGCGGGTTTGCGAAATCGCGCGCGAATAATTAACGCGTCTCCTCTCTCGCGGCCGATTTCAGATTAAACAAATAACACGCGCCAATTGTTTAGGCAAACGATCATGATCGCTCCCATAATATTATCGCTTTCGCTACGGTCACGATTAAAAGACAAGGTCGGTTGTTTTTAATACAATAACGGACGGTTCAATAAAAAAAATTTATTGATATAAAACGTAATTTTTTTCCTTGTATAATTACCACAGCCATCGTTGAATTAATTAACGACTTCGTAGCCATCTTAAAAACTTATCTATATATACAAAAAAGAAAAGAAGACAATTAAATGCACCACATTTCGTCCGACTTAAAACTAAAGAAACATAATGAAAAGCTACCGAATAGAGGAACTTTTTTACCGTATTTCAAGAGAATTAAGTACCTCGCTAATTAATACTGAAAACATAGGAAACAGCCAAATTCGAATTATCACTAGATCCTATCACAACTCTAAAACAAATGAGATTCGTTTTCCGTGAAACGATGGTGCAAATAAATAAAAAGCGAAATGGAATGAACTTAAACGGTTAAAAAACGTTCAGAATCTCGTCAGCGACAACACGTTCTTGAACTGTCGACACTTGAGCAACATCAGTTTCATGCAACAGAGCGCGTCCTCGCAGGGATCGTGGCCGTTGTCCGACGACTGGATGACGATGTGCAGCTTGTCCAGGCACAAGTCCTTCAAGGAGTAAGTGTACGGCTCGCCGCGGGGGTGCGCGAAGACCACCGACGTGTCCACGACCAGCTCGTGGACGATTTCCAAACACCTGAGGTCGGTGTGCAACGAGTGACCGATCAGAATGGTGTTGTGGTCGATGAAACTGAGCAGCTCCGCTTTGACCCGATCGAAGTGCAGTCCGCGCTCGACCACGTCGTCCTCTGTGACGCCGGAGAATCGCGTGTTATAGTCTAGTACGGGCGTGCGCGGTTTCACCAACTGATTGTACACAACGACGCCGCGCATGTCCACGACGGCCACCTTGCAGACTTCCATGCCGGCGTACGTGAAGCACATCTCGCAGTCCAAGGCGTAAGCGTTGCCCGTCCTCTGGAACGAGTGCTGCCGTCTGGTGGTCACGAAATTCGGTAGATCCATGGTGAGGCCGTCATCCAAACCGGTCCAAACGTGGCTGGTGCCGGTGGTGCAGCCGGGGAAATTCGCCGGACGCTTGCAACACGAGTAACGTTTCAAGTAGTAGTGTTGCTGGTGTTTGTTTTCGATGGAGACCAAACGGCCCCAATGGTAAACGCAGGGCCTCCGCGACACGATTTTCAGACCGACTATTTTGAAGGGGGCGTAACATCTGCAGCAGCTGTGTTCGGGCGAACGCGAGTCCAGCTCCGCCTCCTCGTCGCTGCCGGTCGGCTCGTTTTCCGAACCGTCGTTCGAGTTGTTCGACTGATCCGAATCCGGATAACGAACGAACGGGCGCCGGAAATTCAACGTCGATTTGAAGATCGCCACGGCGGTACCGTCGTACGTCGCGAAGCCGCGATCGAACAATTGCTCGTCGGTCAGCACGTGATGCCTGAGGAAATCGTAGAATTCCGCGTGGCTCAAGTTGTGGCCGGTCGACAGCAGTCTCATCCTCGAGGTGGTACCGTCCGTCGCTTTCGGTGCCGAGCCGCGCCTGCGACTTTTCTTTTTCGTCAATTCGCTCTTGGCGGACGCGTCCGCGATTCTCCGATTCTTTTTCTGTCGCCTGGACAGCCCCTTGCCGCGCGGCGGCGGCGTCTCCGACCCCTGCGTCGACGACTGCTCCGAACTGCTGCCGGTCGTGCTCCGGTCCTCGGAACCTGGATCTTCTGCACGCAAAAAGATTTTTTTTAAACACTCGCTCGTTGCACTCGCGTTCGCTAACATGTACCTACGTTAATGGAATGTGTGGGGCGCTTTAACGAACGTCGCTAAGCGCCGCTGTAGTTCGAATGTCCGCGCGTAGGCGCAGAAATGCAAAAAACCCGAACTGACAGTTAGGTTAAATTTCTACACAAACTTGTTGAATTGTAGCTGTTCAAATTTTAATCGAAAACGTATATTAATCTGTACGTTGATAACTGAAAATAGCGGAGCGGCAAATTTATGGTAATTGAATCAAATTAGAAACGATGGTACGGTGTGAAGATGCAACATCCAAAAAGCATGCGGTGAGTCGGAAGGACTTATTTTTTCTAATTTTCCACATTATTTATTAATGCAAACAGTGAATTACCGAATTAAGAGGTAATTTGAATTTAAACCTCATTTAATTGATTTCGTTATACGACCAAGTAGCAGTAAAAACCGGAAATTATTAAGTAATTTGAAACACTGCCTCTAGAAGCTTATAGAAAGGATAACCGCTAAAATCGCACCACTGTCTTCTAGATTCAATCTGCACATTCCTTGGCGAGATGATATGTTGCAACGAAGACACTCACCGTCCGAACAAGTGGCGAGATATTTGCCGTTCGTGGAGAAATCCAAATCGAGAACGGTCCCCGTGTGCCCCTTGAACGTGGTCAGGTGCCAAGGATGCGCGAATTGCTGCTGCTTGGACCGTGACGACCACCGTTGATCCGTAACTTTCTTTTTCGTTTTCGTCACTTCTTTTTTAACCGGTTTTCGATTCTCTGCAAAACGAAAAATCGTTTATTTTCTAAGATCGCACCGCAATTGCTATCGTTATCGGCGCGTAATCACGTGTTCGAAAAATCGCCGAAATCTTACCGTTGTCGTTGTTACGAGATCCGTTATCGTCCACTTGAACTTTCGCACGTCCGAGGTAAGTTTTGTATACGTAACTTAAAAGCACGACGAAAATCGCGGCGAACGCGCCGAAAATGATCGAATTTTCCATGTTTACCCACGCGTCCGAACGTCCTAACCAAACAAAACTGCAACGGATGCACTACCGCGACGCGGGGCGCGCGGCCGACGACGGTACAAAAGGCCTACGCGACGTTCGACGAAAATTAATCGTTGCACTTTTTTTTAGCCGTTTCAAGAAGTGATAACGCGCCGAAAACGTGGAACCCATTCGTGCCGATGCGACTGACCCGCACGACGGACAAGCATAAACTGAGGATCCGCTCGGCGGAATAATATAAAATACCGTAACACCGGACGGAACGAACATGCGCGCGGAGCGCGCGGTGGGGCTCGGATTTCTGAAAATGGACTAGACGACGGAAAATGTGAGTAATCGGTGAAAAACACGTGGAATTCACCGAGCGATTCCAGTTCGAGCGTCGATGACGCGCACTTATCCGTTCCGAGGAATCTGGCGCGGGTGACGCAACGCACGACCGATATTTCCGAATCCGTCCCGATTTTTCGTAAATAAATCGACTTATTATTAATCTGGGAAAAGGCGAACGGAAAGTTTTGTCAATTTGCGTCCGCGGCGACATTTCTATGCGATCGTAGATCAAATCGTACGAAAATAATCTGATAGATATGTGGAGCACAGACGGGTGTAAACGTAATCTGATACACGATGTGTGGGACACAGAAATTGTTTCGGTAGTTCAATACTTACAGACAAAAAACTGGAAACACTCTGTTGACAGTTGAAACGTTTCGACAGTTTTTACGTGAAACAGAGTTTTCCTTGTAGCCGACGTTACGGTAATTTTTCAGGGAAACTTTTTTAAACGTACGCGCCCGTGGGTTGATGTTAGTTTCCTTATCGATTAAAAATTTTCCCTCCGTGGGAAACGGAATAATTACACGAAAACCACAGCAAATCGATTAGGTATCGGTTTGACACGAAAACTGGTACTTACCGCAGAGTTATCGCCGCAATACTGAATTTCGGAGCTGGTATCGGGTTTTTATATATCTTTGCGGATTTGAACGTTTAAGGGTGCCGATAAGGGCGAAGATAGTCTTGTTTCAAGTTTCATCTTGTACAAAGGGTTTCTTCTTCGCCAACAGATTGTGGGGGTAAATTCTGAGAATCATTAGGCACTAATGGTTTTTGTTTAAACAATGAGACATCCTCGGTGCTTGAATATTTTAAAAATAAGATAACCGTGGGATAATATGAACTCCAAATATATTAAAATAATTCAAGGTGATCACTTTTTTCGTGCAATATTTAATTCAAGGTTTGTCTGTAATATGAAACAATTTTTTCTTATAACTATTATAATTGAATGGTTATTTTTGCCGTTTTCCGGTAATAACTCGAGTTTCCGTTAAAATATCATTTAAAGAAAATCCTTTGTAATCACCGGTTAGTTACCTGAGCATTTAACAACAAAAGAGTAAATTACGTCGTTTATCCGGACATCTTAGAATTTAATGTTGCAGTGCGAGATCACCGACCGAACACAATTAGATATCGTCGAAATTATCAACAAAACAACGGTCGTCGAACCCGAATTTTTTCCGGCGTCGTTTTCTTTTTGAAACAGATCTTCTTATCTATTTGTCGAGCGATTTTCCGCGTCGCAATTTTTCGATTCCCGATGCGACGAAATGTATTTCGAAAATGTGTTACACAAATATTGATTCGTTTATTCGATTGATTATCGTGGAATACGCAAATGAAATGTTGAAATGTTTTCGTAAACTTACGACTAAAATACTTTGTTTAGTTAATTTTGTAACTTTAATTCGAAAAATTAAGATGATCGTCGAATCATTGAAAGGTGCGACGCGTAGGTCGTTTGCATACTAATCGTACACATGGCCTACTACGCCAATAATTTCAAGGTCGCCCGCGCTTCCGTGGTCCGGTTTCGGCCTTATCGGTGGTCAACAAACTTGCGGAATGAAGGCGCGTATTCGAATTGACCGTAATTATTCAAATGATTAAACGCAATAATCGACGAATTATCTATTTGGGAAGTGTCGTCGACGGCACGACTCCCGCATCGGCGACCTAAAAAGAAATTTTCCACATTTTTCGCAAACAAAGAACGATTTTTTATCGGACGAGACGTTCCGAATCAACGTACCGACGTTCTTGAAACGTAAGCTGCAGCTATTTAGATAACGATCCATTGTGCGACGCGTGAAAAATGTTCAAATACGTATTTATCGAAAATCATATTGCGTTCAATTTTCAACTATCAGTGTCATAGTTAAGATAAATTTTCGACAAGTTCGCATTTATCAGGTTATCGACAGTAATATCTGATATTCGTTTCATCATCCCAAATAATTCGGAGGCGAAATTGAATAAAATGCGTCGCGAACAATAGTTCCACGCGCAAACACAAATAGAACTGTTAACTATTTATTAATTCTAAATACGCGTCGATCATTAATCGAAGTACAATTCATTTTTAATTTACCTCGTTTTTCTAACAACTCGGGTCGAATCCATCATCAATATTTCAACAGTCCGTTAAATACCACCCGGTCATCGACTGAGGTCGCCCGCGGAACCTGCCTCGGCCGATCGGTCCATCAATGGACACGGCGAGGTCAGGAATGTCGATCGGTTGCATAACGGCCCTAATACGGATCTGCCCCAATGGACGTCTAAATCATCCCAAATACCGACTCGATGGTTGTGCAAAAATTTGATCATCGACATTGATGCTCTGACATAAAACCACAGAACAAATAAAACATTTACTCGAGACATCTCAACGCCAATCACAATACAAAATTAATTAGTCGCAAACGTCTTATTTACCAAAAACTTCTCCGTACCGCTCGAAATAATTTTCAGCGCCTCCAAATCCTCGTTTATAATGTTGATCAAGTGCGTGATACCGCTTTGTTCCATCGACAAAAATTGCTTGATGTCCTCCTGCACCTGCGGATCGATTTGATAATGTTCGTTGTATTGTCGACCGAAATTCCCGATCGTCTTCACGCACGACATCAGCTCGATCAATTGCCCCTTGAACTGCGTGGGGGTGTTCAAATGCGCGTTCAACGTCTCCAAACGTCCTTTCAACACCTCCTCCTCCTGCTGTATCGTATAACCAACCTTTCTGGTGCACTCCTGCTTCACGAGCACCCTCAAAATCCGATGCTGCAGCTCCAGGAATTTCTGCTTCAGCCCCGTGATCTGCGCCATCGACGCCGCGTGCTTCTTCTTGAGCTCCGCGATATCTTTGTCCACCTTTTGCAGGAACGCCATGTGCAGACCGGTTTCGCGTTCCTGATTCAGCATTCGCGTTTTCAAATCGGAGAAGCCGTTGATGCCGACCGGCATGAATCGGCTGGGGTCGGGGTTGTCCGCGCGGGCCGCCTCCCACATTTGGGCGTCGATGCCCGGCGGCCGTTTACTTAGATACTCTTCGAGCTCGGATTTGTTCGGCGTGACATAAGGACAAATGAACGTGACGCCGACGTTAGCGAGCTGCTGTTTCGGCCCCGGCTGGTTCAGGTAGTTGGCCAAATCGCTGGCGGGGATTTTGCGCGACGTCCCCGCCACCCCTTTTTCGGATACGACAATTTTCACTTCCACTTGGTTGTCCGCCACCGCTCGGATGTCGAAGATCATCACGGTGAGGTTGGGCTTGTTGCCGAGAATGCCGGCGATGCCCGCGATTAAGGAATCCTTTTGGGCGTTCAGCTCCGCTTCTTTTTTATTGAAAATCATTTTAACTAAACCTTCGCAGTTGTCCGCCTTTAGGATTAAATTGTAACCGACCGCTTTGAATCGGTACATGGGGTTCGAGGTGTTGTATTGGACTTGTTGATTGGGGCCGTAATACCCCTTGCCGGTGCCCCAACTCGCTTGTAACATGTTCCATTTTTTAATTATATCGTCCCGTTCATCGCTGAATATGTTGACGGCATAGAAGGAGGCGAGGGTTTGTTGCAGCTGATTGTCAGTCGTATTAGCAGGTTGTTCCGGGGGTTTCTGCCCGAATAAACTAGTACCAAAGGTGTTACTACCGAAACCTCCAAACCCAGTGCCAGTCCCTGTGCTAGAAAATAAACCCGTTGTTCCTGTGCTCGTTCCAAAACCCGTACCAAACAACGAAGGTGTTGTCGTTGCAGTTCCAAATAAACTAGGAGTGGTGGATGTTGAAAGGCCGCCAAATAACGGAGCTTGCGTTGTTGTTGTTCCAAATAAATTAGTTCCGGTTTGGGGCGTGGAAAACAGACCACCGGTTGCCGGCGCACCGAATAAACTGGATTTCGTGGTTGGCGTACCAAATAAACTAGGTTGCGCCGTCGATGTGGCCGTCGTTCCGAAAGCCGTCGGTGTTTGCGTTGCCCCAAACAGCGGCGCGGGGGTGGCCGTCGCTCCGAACGCCGCTGGTGTCGCGGTGGTACCGAAGGCGGACGCCTGGGTCGTCGTTCCGAACGCCGACGCCTGCGGGGCTACACCAAACGCGGGTTGTGCAGTTGTGTTACCGAAACCAGTGCCAAGGCTGAAACCGGTTGCAGCTGTCGTCGTTGTTGGTGTCGAAAAGGCGGTACCGAATCCCGTGGGTTTAGTTGGGGTGCTCCCAAACATTGATTGACCGGTACCAAAATTAAAAGACATAATTCAGTTTGTTTTCAAACACTTTTAGGTTATACAATAAATTTAAACGTCAAAATTATACCGTGTAACGCGCGGTTGCTAAATATTAAGAGGAATCGCGACAACGGAAGTCGCTTTAAAACGCGGCAACGTCGCTTTTGTTATCGGAAACGTCAATTTATTTCTATGGTTAAAACTACGGTCTACTTTCCATCTGTCATTAGGAAGTCATTAAGAAGGGACGAAAAGAGTCGCAAATTCAAATGAAAGAAGCCCCAAACTGATGGCGTCGCTATTTGTGAGTTAGACGAAAACCCGAACGATTAAGTGAGCCATGGCCGATTTTATAGAATCCGAAGCTGAGGAAAGCAGCGAGGTGAGTTGTGGCGTCGCGTCACCCCCTTGCCATCTCGTTAAACTTACGTTTTTCAGGAGGAACAAGTCACGTCGCATCAAGACCGCAAGAAGCAACGCAAAGTTAAAGTTCAAGACAGTTCGGAGGAGGAGGAAGGTAAAATGTTTTCGCCCAATAATTAATGGCGGTTGTTGATATCCTTTGTTGTTCAGACGACGAAGATAGGTTAAGAGAGGAGCTCAAAGATTTAATAGACGATGGGCCGGTGGAGGAAAGCGACGCCGAAGATTCCGACGGTTCGGGCAATCAGAAGCGCAAAAAATCGGATGACGAAGAAATGGACGATCGGTTGGAAGACGAAGATTACGATTTGATCGAAGAGAATTTGGGCGTGCGAGTTGAACGACGCAAATTCAAGAGGTTGCGTCGCATTCAAGATGACGGCAGCGACGAGGAGGAGGAAAGGGACGAGGGGCAGGATCGCGAGGCGATCGCCATGGACTTGTTTTCGGACGATGTAAGTTGACCTTCAAATTTAAGTCGATTTGAAATCGTTTTCATTTCAATACTGCTAAGGAACGGGATGTAGCTTCGTCGAAGGTAATGTGTGATTGTTGTTTTCCTTTTAACGATCGCTTTATTAACGCGTCTCATTGTCGTGCAGGACGATGAACGAAGGTCGGAACGCTCGAACCGCCCGGCGCCCGAACCCGAACAGTTCGACGACGAAGAAGACGAGGGCGAGTATTCGGACGCCGACGACTTCATTGTGGACGACGACGGTCGTCCGATAACTGAGAAAAAGAAACGAAAGAAACCTATATTCACCGATGCGTAAGTCGTTTTTTGGTTGCTCGAACGTTTTTAACCGTTTTAATCGTCAAGGGCGCTGCAAGAAGCTCAAGAAACCTTCGGCGTCGATTTTGATTACGATGAATTCTCCAAGTACGATCAGGAAGATTACGATGAGGAGGAAGAAGAGGAAGAAGACGATGATTTCGAAGAGGACGATACTGGAGAACGAAGGTAACTTTTATATTGTCTGCAACCAAACATACACATACGGAATCACAGAATTCCTATGTGTTTTACACAGAACATTAAACATAGAGATGTTTATTGCTATGAAACCACTGAGTTTGCATAATTTTGCTTGTCAGCAAGAAAGTTCTATGGCTTGTTTCGCGTTCATAGAATTTCATTGCATTTGTTACACAGAACATTTGATCCGTTGTCTGCAACCAAACATACACCGCTTTGGATGATTTAAATGAAACAAAATTTCAGGAGGAAGCAAAAGAAAACGACGCGACGAAAGGCGACTAAAAAATCGATTTTCGAGGTTTACGAACCCAGCGAGCTTAAAAAAGGCTTCTTCACCGACTTGGACAATCAAATTCGTAATACGGATATTCCGGAACGTATGCAATTACGTGAAGTGCCGGTCACACCGGTGGCAGAGGATTCTAAAGAATTAGACGACGAGGCCGAATGGATTTATCGGCAGGCGTTCTGTAAACCGAGCGTTTCGAACACGGACACCAACTTGACTGAACGGCAGAAAAAGGGGCCGCAAACCGTGGGTAAAATAAGAAAGGCGCTCGATTTCATGCGCAACCAGCAACTCGAAGTGCCGTTCATCGCGTTCTACAGAAAAGAATACGTGCAGCCCGAACTGAGCATAAACGACCTCTGGAAAGTCTACAAATACGACGCGAAAGTGAGTACTCGATTTATATTATATATACGTGTTTGCAAGTCGTTCATATTTCAGTGGTGTCAACTTAAGACGCGCAAAGAAAACCTCCTGAACCTGTTCGAAAAGATGCGCTCCTACCAACTCGATTCGATCATGAAGGACCCCGACGCGCCGATACCCGACCACGTGCGCGTGATGAAAGACGCCGACTTCGATCGGTTGCGCGCCGTCCAAACGTCCGAGGAGCTGCAGGACGTGCACAATCACTTCGTGCTGTACTACGCGCGCGACCTGCCCGCCATGCACGCCGCGTGGCGCGCGAAGGAGCGCGAAAAGCGGCGCGAGGAGAGGCGGCAGGCGAGGCTGCGCGCCAAACTGGAAAACGAGGACGGCGAGCAGGAGGCCGAGGAGGCGGATCCGGACGAGGAGGAGGAGCGCGAGCCGGAAACGCTCAAGGCGGCCAACAGGGGCAGCTCGTACGCGATCTGCGCCCGGGCCGGCATATGCGGCTTCGCCAAACGTTTCGGCCTGACGCCGGAGCATTTCGCCGAAAATCTCAGAGACAACTATCAGCGGCACGAGGTCGATCAGGAGGCGATCGAACCCGGCGAGCTCGCCAAGGAATTCATGTCGCCGTAAGTTTTATTTCGCAATAATTTAAACGGTACTTACCGTTTTATTCGTAGCACGTTCGGCACCACGGACGAAGTGCTAAGAGCCGCCAAGTACGTCGTGTCCGTTCAGATCGGTCGCGAGCCGCTGGTCAGAAAGTGCGTGCGCGAAATGTTCTACGAACGCGCGAAAATGTGCGTTTACCCGACCAAAAAAGGTCAAAAAATGATCGACGAAACGCACAACTGTTACACGATCAAATATCTGAAAGACAAGCCGGTTCGCGATCTTACCAACGATCAATTTTTAAAATTATGCCTGGCCGAAGAGGAGGATTTAGTTAAGATCACGTTCAACGAGAACTTCGACGGCAACACCACGCAGTCGTTCATCGACGAAGTAAAGCAATTGTATTTGCGCGACGAGTTCAGCAAGAACGTGCAGGATTGGAACGAGCTGCGGTCGGAGAGCGTGGAGATCGCTTTGAAAAAATGGGTGCTGCCCGACCTGCGAATGGAACTAAAACGGATATTATTGGCGGAAGCCAAGGAGTTCATACTGAGGGCGTGCTGTCGGAAGTTGTATAACTGGTTGAAGGTAGGCAACACCGATTACATCAACGCGTAGTATTAGTTGCGCGCCGTACGTTAATATTAATTAAACCTCCAGGTGGCGCCCTACGATGTGTCCTTTCCGGACGAGGAGGAGGACGAGTGGGACACGTCGGGCGGCGTGCGCGTGATGGGCGTGGCCTACGTGCCCGACTACACGCAGTCGGCGTTCGCGTGCATCGCCGCCCCCGAGGGCGACATCACCGACTACCTGCGTTTGCCGCATCTGATCAAACGGAAAAACAGTTGGCGCGACGACGAGAAAACGATGAAAGAGAGCGATCTGACGTCGCTGCGCAATTTCATCATGACCAAAAAACCGCACGTGATATGCGTGGGCGGGGAGTCGCGCGAAGCGATCATGATAGCCGACGATCTCCGAGCCATCGTCGGCGACCTCGTCGAAAACGAGCAATTTCCCGCGATCAAAGTCGAAATCGTCGATAACGAGCTCGCGAAAGTCTACGCCAACTCGAACAAAGGCGTCGGCGACTTTCGGGAATATCCCGAGCTGCTCCGCGAGGCCGTTTCCCTGGCGCGCAAGATGCAAGATCCGCTGGTCGAATACTCGCAACTGTGCAACTCCGACGACGACGTGCTCAGCTTGCGCTTCCACCCCCTCCAGGAACAGTTGGATAAAGAGGAACTGATGGAATCGCTTTATTTGGAATTCGTTAATCGAACGAACGAAGTGGGCGTGAACGTCAACATAGCTGTTCAGTGGGTGCACAAAAGCAACCTGGTGCAATTTATTTGCGGTTTGGGACCGCGCAAAGCGACCGCCCTGATTCGAGTGCTGAAACAGACCAATCAACGGTTGGAAAATCGTACGCAACTCGTGACCGCTTGTCATATGGGACCGAAGGTCTTCATTAATTGCTCCGGTTTCATCAAAATTGACACCAACAGTCTTGGTGATAGGTAATTGAAACTGTGATACGAGTTCGATGTAACTGTAACAAATTTATAGTACGGAAGCTTACGTGGAGATCCTCGATGGTTCTCGCGTTCACCCCGAAACGTACGAGTGGGCGCGGAAAATGGCGGTGGACGCGCTCGAGTACGACGACGACGAAGGCGCGAATCCGGCCGGGGCGTTGGAGGAAATTCTGGAGGCGCCCGAGCGTCTCAAAGATCTGGATTTGGACGCGTTCGCCGAGGAACTGGAGCGACAGGGATTCGGTGAGGATCGACCAAACAACGATTTGACGACGCTCATTCTTCCGTTTCAGGTAACAAAAGTATCACCTTGTACGATATCCGGGCGGAATTGAACAGTCGTTACAAGGACTTGAGAACGCCGTACCGATCGGCGAACGCCGAGGAGTTGTTCGATATACTCACGAAGGAAACGCCGGAAACGTTTTATATTGGAAAAATGGTTACGGCGAAAGTTATTGGTGAGTTACTACCGGCGACGCTGGGTGTTCATAAAAGTGACATAATGCCAAAGGCGCCCTCTAACTCCTGTGATGTCATGTCATGATGCGTTTTTAAATTGAATTGACATTGAAATAGCACAGGTGGCGTTGCTTTCTGAATGTTCTATAATCGTTTGGTAGTTCATTTGATTTTAAACGCTTCGTATATAAACATAAATTGACGTAAAAGGGAATCGAAGACATGGCAAAAGCGCCCTCTATGTCAAAATCTATTGTTTAGTAAGTTCTGAAATGTCATTTGGTAGATATTTGCTCCTGATGAAAACAAACTAATTGTGTTTTGGGCGTATCGATATTACAAGTAGCTCAAGTGGCGTTGCTTTCTGAATTCTCTATGACCGTTTTAGTTCGTTTGATATTGAATGTTGTGGATACAGAAATTTTTACAACCCAAATAAGGATGACAATTAAATTGAGGTTAAATTTTTAGGTATCGCCCGGAAGAAGCCGCAAGGCGAACAACTCGACCAAGCGAATCCGGTGCGGAACGACGAGACGCGCCTCTGGCAATGTCCCCTCTGTCTGAAGAACGATTTCCTCGAAATGTCGGACGTGTGGAGTCACTTCGACGTCGGCTCGTGTCCCGGCCAGGCGACCGGGATCAAGCTCGCCCTCGACAACGGCATCTCAGGCTACATCTACATCAAAAACATCAGCGACAAGCAGGTGGCGAATCCGGAGGAGCGCGTCAAAGTCGGCCAATTGATCCACTGTCGCATCATGAAGATCGACGTGGAACGTTTCAGCGTCGATTGCACGTCGAAATCGAGCGATCTGCTCGACAAGAATCACGATTGGCGGCCGCAGCGCGACGCCTACTACGATCAGGAGCGCGAAACGGCCGATCTGAAGACCGAAACGGAGCTGAAGAGCAACAAGCAAAAGCAGACTTACGTGAAACGCGTTATCGTTCATCCCGCCTTCCATAACATCTCGTTCATGGAGGCGGAGAAATGCATGGCGAACATGGATCAGGGCGAGGTGATCATTAGACCGTCGAGCAAGGGTTCCGATCATCTCACCATCACGTGGAAGGTAACCGATAAAATTTATCAACACATCGACGTCAAAGAAGAGGGTAAAGCGAATGCCTTTTCGTTGGGCAAGTCGCTTTATATTGGGTCGGAGGAGTTCGAAGACTTGGACGAGATAATAGCGAGGCACATAACGCCGATGGCGTCGCACGCGCGCGATATCCTCTCGTTTAAATATTACAAAGACACCGACGGGGGACAAAAGGATAAAGCGGAGGAGTATATTAAAGAGGAAAGGCGGAAAAATCCGTCGAAAATACATTACGTCTTGAGCGCTTCAAAGGTAACTATTCTAATTGAAAAACAGTAGTGATGAATAAGTCATTTTTAGAGCTGCCCGGGAAATTCCTCCTGTCCTACATGCCGCGCAACAAGTGCCGACACGAGTTCGTGTCGGTCACGCCGGACGGTTTCAAGTTCCGCCAGCAAATGTTCGACAACATACCGTCGCTGTTCAAGTGGTTCAAGGAGCACTTCAGAGATCCGGTGCCGGGCGGTTCGGTCACGCCGTCCACGCCGCGGCCGACGTCGTCGGCGCGTTCGTACAGCGCCGGCGCCGCCGCCGTCACACCCAACTACAACGGCATGATGAGCACCGAAGCGATACAGCGCGTGGCGCAAAATCTACCGTCGCACATGATGCAAACGTTAACGGCGGTCGCCAGTCAGACGCCGCACTATCCGCACACCCCGGGCGCCGCTTACGGCGCCACCAGCTATCTAAACACGGTACTATCGAAGATCTATGAACGTTACGAAAATTTACGCGTTTTTTGTTTTGTTTCGCGCAGCCCTACACGCCGAGCGGTCAGACGCCCTACATGACGCCGTACGCGACGCCGTCGCAACAGACCCCGCGCTACAACAGTCACGGGATCAAGCAGCACGGCAGCCCGTTCGTTCATCCGGGCTCGATCACGCCGTCCCAGCGCACGCCCACTTACCGCAGTCACCACGGATCCCACCACCCGACGCCGTCGCCGAACAGCCAGCACTCGTCGAGCCGCTCGCAGGATTGGAAGAGCGCGGCGGCCGCGTGGGCGGCGCGCTCGTCCGGCAAAAACACGCCCCGCTCGGGCCGGTCGACGCCCCGGACGAACAACTCGCCGCACTCGATGTCGTTGGGCGACGCCACGCCTTTGTACGACGAAAATATCTAATAAGTATGTATGTACAGATAGTGTTTTTTTTTTTATTATTTAAAAATAAAAACGACGAGAATTCGTCTTTCAGTTTATTTGATTAATGAACACCACCTCGCTTTACCGACTGAAACGCGGGTCAATAAGTATTCTCAATTTCAATCTTCAGATGATTCGGAGTAAAAAATTGACATTAAATTTTGATATAGGTCATCTTCGCATAATCTTGAACGTTTTAATACTTCACTTTCATTTATTGGTTTTCTCTTGAATACTTCTAAATATAAATTATCTTCTTTGTCGCCGGGCGATTCTTCGATTTCTGAAATTTCAATTGTTTATCCTGTATTATAATTTAAAATTATTTACCTTTGTGCGGATTCAACCAGAAATATTTTTTTTGGTACAGTCTAACGAGTTCCGGATAGTTTTTAAATTTTTCGTATAACAGGGGGTATTGGAAGATTTGTTGTAGACATAGTATTTCGAGTGTTGTTTTTTTCGATAGGGCGCAAGTTAATTTAACCGTCGTTCCGACGCCGGTTGACACGACCGAAGGATACAACTCCCTGTACTTTAAGTCCTGAAAGGCGACGCCCAACGGTTTTCGGTTCAAGTAATATTGCGCTCTTCCTTTGTAGGTATCCACGTGCATTCCCACTAGGCTGCCGATGTCGAACGCTTTTCCGTACGATCTTTTCATGTTGTGATATTTGATGTGGCCGTGATACGAATATCCCCACGATTCGTCGTTGTCGCCCAGCACGCCGGAAAATTCGTAGCTCGAATACACCATCGAACGTGTACTGAGACCTATCACCTGGAACACGCGAACTAGATTTCGTAATTTATGTACGGCGGGGTACCGTGTCCGTCCCGAACAGTTTGGTGAGTACTTTAACTTCCCAATAATGGTGAGCGTTGTCGCTGAACGCCCGCTCGCCCCTAACCAATGTCGCGCCGTAACTGAAAACCGGGTGGAACACCGCCTCGGAGTTGTTGCAATTTAGTTGAACGTTATTCGGCTGGAACTGATTCCAACGCCACTCGTAGTTGTTGATGTCGCAGCCGCAGTTGCAGTTTAATTTTCCGTTTAACGTCGGACTTTTACATTTCGGATCGATACACACGTACTTTGGTAGTTCATTAACAAAAAACATAATTATTTCATACAAGCGATTCTTAGTTGCTATCTACAGAAAGTTAGGTTATGTTTTGTGTTTGTAATCATAGACCTTGTAACTTTCAGTGACTTCTATGGTTTTCGGCGTTGAGTTATCAACGGTTAGAAACAGTACCCAGAGATAAAGTAGTACTTGTCTATGACAGTACCTTTTGAAAAGGTGATATGGATGTGGTTTAAAATCAAAATCAAGGGCTTCTTCGTCAACTTCTTTAGATATATGCTGTATAGCAACGTGAAGCTGCTTTATTTTAAAACAGCGGCGTCTAAAATAAAACAAGACGGGCTGCACGAGTTTTGCCTCGGCTTGTTGGTGAAGGAATTCGAAAGGCTGTTAAACGAAAGTGGATGGATCGAATCCTATACCAAGGTCGTACATACCGCACGAGCTCAATAAAAAATCGAAGAACATCAGAGGAGTCGGTTAAAACGTTTTATATTGAACAGGAAAAGCCCGGATGCAACAAAATATTTCAGGGAAATCCATCTCGTTGACAAAACTTCTAATATTTTTAATTTGTAAAGTTATTAAATTTTTCAAACTATTGTTGAGTGTTTATTATTTTAATCCTCCAAACAAGCGCGAAAAAAGTCAGGAAACAAACAGTATCTATGAATTAGACTATAAAATCCGTAACCGAAAGCAGAAAGTAGTACGACAATTTGAAAATTTCCAAAATTAGTAATTTAAGATCCGTAAAAATGGAAAATCACCCAAATAAAACGGAGATTTTAGCGCAAGTCCGAGCGCAAGGATCAGGAACATAGAGGTCAAAAGAGTATGTCTAAGGAACACACTCTTTTGACTTCTATGTTCCTGGTCCCTCGGTTCGATTTTGGCCAAAATTTTAACAAAATTTGGTCCAAAATCGGATCGAGGGACCAGGAAAATAGAGGTCAAAAGAGTGTGTTCTTTAGGCATACTCTTTTGACTTCTATGTTCCTGGTCCCTCGATTCGATTTTGGCCAAAATTTTAACAAAATTTAGTCCAAAATCGGATCGAGGGACCAGGAACATAGAGGTCAAAAGAGTGTGTTCTTTAGGCATACTCTTTTGACCTCTATGTTCCTGGTCCCTCGATTCCATTTTGGACCAAATTTTGTTAAAATTTTGGCCAAAATCGGATATATAGAGGTCAAAAGAGTGTGTTCTTTAGGCATACTCTTTTGACCTCTATGTTCCTGGTCCCACGATCCGATTTGGGACCAAATTTTGTTAAAATTTTGGCCAAAATCGAACCGAGGGACCAGGAACATAGAGGTCAAAAGAGTGTGTTCTTTAGGCATACTCTTTTGACCTCTATGTTCCTGGTCCCTCGATCCGATTTTGGACTAAATTTTGTTGAAATTTTGGCCAAAATCGAATCGAGGGACCAGGAACATAGAAGTCAAAAGAGTGTGTTGCTTAGACATACTCTTTTGACCTCTATGTTCCTGGTCCCTCCATCCGATTTTAGACAAATTTTGCTAAAATTTCATTCGAGGTACCAGGAACATAGAAGTCAAAAGAATATGTCTACATGATCACACCCTTTTGACTGCTATGTTTCTGGTCCCTGAATCGGATTTTCGGCAACTTTTTGTTAAAATTTCAATTGACGTAACAGGAACATAGAAGTCAAAAGGGTATGTCCCTAAAAATCCTTTTTTTTTTGACATATTAAGGATAATTAAAAAACTTCATTAAGAATTTAAATTATTTATTTTCCAACAATTTCCAAATTCAACGTATTTCGCCTGAAGTTAGCGTAGGTCCTGAAAAATACAAATAAATCAACAATCGATAAAACATGTCGTGAAATCGTCAACTTTGAACTCGATGACGAAACGCGTTGCGAGCCGACTCCGTTCCTGCGACCACGCGATAACTTCGTCGCACTCGCACCGGTTTCATTTATCGTTTCGACTTTGAGCGAACGAAAAATAAACCGCCGCAACCTAACCTTTCACAAAATGGCTTCGAAATCCTTGTTCCAACTAATTGCGAAAACGAATTATTCGCTGCTGGAAAAAGGTTTGAATCGTGGCGCAAGGTTCTATTCGGTTGAAGCGGGTGAGTAACCTCAATTCTTTTTACTCAATTTGAAGATTAGTGGAAAACATTTATCTTCTACATGAAATAAACTGGTTCTGTAAATAAGTTAGTCGTAACGCACCCTTAGATGTCCTTGACTGAGGAGAAAAACTTTGGACCGACAGAGACGTACTTGGCCCAAATTTTAATTTACATAATTTTCTTTTAGCTTCGGCCAACTACCAATACATCAAAGTTGAAAGAACCGGTTCAAAGAATAATGTCGGTTTGGTAACGTTAAACCGTCCAAAAGCGTTAAACGCACTTTGCGGTGGTTTGATCGAAGAACTGGGCGATGCCTTGAAAACATTGGACGCAGACAAAAGCGTCGGCGCCATCGTCTTAACGGGCAGCGAGAAGGCGTTCGCCGCCGGCGCCGACATCAAGGAAATGGCCGACTCCACATACGCCAAGTGCGTCGGGGGTGGCTTCTTAAATTCGTGGGACGAGATCGGCAACACGAAGAAACCATTGATTGCAGCGGTTAACGGATACGCGGTAAATAAAAACTACGAAAAATATTCGCTTTTTACCACTGTTTTCAGCTGGGGGGCGGCAACGAGCTCGCCATGATGTGCGACATCATCTACGCCGGCGAGAAGGCGCGCTTCGGCCAACCCGAAATCCTGATCGGCACGATCCCCGGCGCCGGCGGCACTCAGCGCTTGCCGCGCTACGTCGGCAAATCGAAAGCGATGGAGATGGCGCTCACCGGGGCCCAAGTGACGGCGCAGGAAGCTGAAAAAATGGGTTTGGTCAGTAAGATTTTCCCGCCGGAGATACTGGTCGAGGAAACCGTTAAGTTGGGCGAGAAAATTGCGGCCAACTCGCACTTGATCAATCTGATTTGCAAGGAAGCCGTGAACACGGCTTACGAAACGACTCTCAAGCAGGGTTTGCTGTTTGAGCGGCGCGCGTTCCACGGCACCTTCGCCACCAAGGACCAGAAGGAAGGGATGGACGCGTTCGTCAACAAGCGGGCCGCCAATTTCACCAACGAATAAATTTTGTTACGCGATTTTTTTCAATAAAATATCTTACTTGTTTTGAGGTTAATTTGTAAACAAAAGATCTGTCATCCGGTAGTTCAAGTAACGCGGCACCTAGTGGTTGGAGACCGTAGCTCGTTACAAAAGCGATTTGGATTCTGTGAATGGGCAGGTCGAACACAAAATAGGTGCCGCTGCCCTCCCGACGACTTTGTGATGAATATAGAAAAGCCAAAAACTTATCGTATTTTCTATGGCGGTGACTTTCTTTCTTCACAACTGAACTACGAAAGTGTTTTCAATTGTCAAATGATTTCTGTGAATTTAGAGAATAAGTGTGAAATTATTTGCATCACGAAGGTAAGACGTATTTTAGTCCCAAATAAAACTGTCGCGATGCGATCGTTTAAAATTAGTCAAGTGGCTCAGGCTATTGTAAAACTCAATCCGCATATAGATTGTAACTTTCTATGTTGAATATGGTTTTGAGGTTATGGACGTAAAGATAACTGCACACAACAAATATTAAGGTAAGTGTCCATTTGAGAGTTACTCGCGAGAGCTACTGTCGGAAAGTACTCTCAGGCGTTTATCCATTTAAAGGTAAGTGTCCATTTGAGAGAAATGCTGTCGAGAGCCGCTCTCGAGAGCATTTCTCGCAAGTGGATATAGTTCCGAGAGCTACTCTCCGATAGTTCTATAAAACTGTAAAGGTAGGTGTCCATTTGAGAGTTACTCGCGAGAGCTACTGTCGGAAAGTACTCTCAGGCGTTTATCCATTTGAGAGTTCTCTCCTGGATTTTCACTATCAGATAGATCGTTGAGAGCACTCGCTGAGAGTAACTATCAGAAGTACTCTCAAAACTGTGTCCACATATACGTGTAGCGAGTTTGAGATTAACGTTCGAATAGAATGGATGCCGAAAAACTTGCAGCCGCGATAGTTTGTTACAAGATTTTAATCAAACACAATCAAAAGAAAGGAATTGAACGAGAGTGCTGGATCAAATCTTGGATCCAGCGTAGGCGAGATTTTGGTGCGTGTACCACACTTATAAGGGAACTACAGATTGAAGATGCACAACAATTTCGAAATTTGATATAAATAATAATAATAATTTCGAAATATAATAGAAATGGTCGGACCGTCTATTGCTAAAAAAGAATGCGGGATGCAATTTCCGTCTATGAACGTGGGATCGTAACGATTTTTAGCGTCAGGTAAAAAAAATACGAAAAACTTATCAGAATGTGAACTAAAAGTTTGTGTAGGTGACTCGTATAGTAGTTTACAATAATTATTTCGAATACCTGTCTGTATGATAGGCAAAATAATGAAAGAAGTGACTCCTGCAATTTACCGAGTCTTAAAAGGATGTCTACATGAAGGTATTTATCAAAAATTGCACAACCGAATTCAGCCGCAAAGATATCAAAAATTTGTTGTTTTTTACTCGATTTCTATATTCCACACTTCTCGAATCCGACAGTATGGGATTCGCCTCATACTATAGTTATCAATTTTTCGACATCGCCCTTTCCCCATTCTTTTTTCCCTGGCATCTTTCCTGAGAGCACTCTCAGAATTCGAATACGGTTCGACTTGTGATAGTTACTCTCCGCTGTACGAAAATAATTTTGTCCACTCGCGAGCTTGTCGAGAGTCGTACGCTATCTGAGAGTTTTATAGAACTATCGGAGAGTAGCTCTCGGAACTATATCCACTTGCGAGAAATGCTCTCGAGAGCGGCTCTCGACAGCATTTCTCTCAAATGGACACTTACCTTTAGTAATATGATAATAGCGAAGT
This sequence comes from Novius pumilus, assembly GCA_020654155.1. Lineage (NCBI taxonomy): Eukaryota > Metazoa > Arthropoda > Insecta > Coleoptera > Coccinellidae > Novius > Novius pumilus. The sequence continues at coordinate 6,141,767 of JAIFOV010000475.1, forward strand.
GTATTTGTCCCAGGTGTTAAAACATTTGTGAGAGTTTCATTGATTGAAAATGGGAAACGCGACGAAATCGCAAGATCAAATGGTAATTGCGCCGCTTCGTACCCTCGACGATTTCTTATTGTCTTCGGCGCGATTTCAAATACCCAATTTTAACGACTCGGATAGATGGGTCAACCGGGTGATCAACAATTTACTTTACTACCAGACCAACTATTTCTTAACTGCCATCATTATAATACTGCTTGTGGGGTAAGTAAATACATCAATTCTACCCACGTACTAAACGATAAACTTCAGGGTATTACATCCGATCGAAATGATTTGCGGATTCATCGTTGCTACGATAATGTTCAAGGTGATTATGGCGGCGATGATCGCCACAGCGGCCTTCCCTCGGTTGATAAGAGATCGCCCCATATTCTCTATTTTATTATTTCTAATCGGTGGATATTTCGTACTTTACATGTTTAAATCCCTGACGGTTTTTATCTTGGGAATACTGTTACCCCTGTTTGGTAAGTGGAGTCCGATCAACATTTCAGTTGTTAACGATAAAACGTCGCAGGAACGTTAGTACACGCATCGTTGCGACTCAGAAATCTGCAAAATAAAATCACCAATACGTTGGGAATTTTGGATCTCCAACGCTCGCCGATGGGTTATTTATTGCGTTTGCACGAAGTCGGAAAAAAGTCGTCTTGATCGCAATCGGTAAATCAGCATGATGACGTCGTTTTATAGTATTTTTATTTTACTGTAACATAAATGTATTTCGAGAATTTTATTTTTTTAAAATTGGTACCACCTCTGCTTTACAAGATCAAAGTTTGTACAGCGGTACTAATTTAAAAAATTTTTTTACAGTAAACTGCAGAAATGCTTAGCACGAAAAAGTGACAAACTGAACTTTTAGCACAGAATCCTGGCACAAAGTATTCTGTGGTTCTGTGGTACTTTTATTATTGTAAGGTTGGTACACATTATTCGTGCTTGAAACAACCCTGTTTATCAGATTTAAGGTGACTGAAAATGTTGGGCGAGATGGAAATTGCGCCGCTTCGCACTCTCGACGATTTCTTGTTGGGGTCGGCTCGATTTCAAATACCCGACTTTAAGAATACTGAAAGGTGGCTTAACCGCGTCGTTAACAACTTGCTTTATTATCAGACTAACTACTTTTTAACCGCCGCTATTCTACTGACCGGAATAACGTAAGCAAACATAGTAACTTTGTGCTCGTACTGAATGAGAAGTTTCAGCATATTACATCCACTTGAAATGATTTGCGGTTTCATGGTTGCTAGGGTACTATACTCGGTACTCAAGTCCGCTGTGAAAGAGACGACGGCCATTGCTCAGTTGAAAAAGAACCACCCGATTCTACTACTTGTGGTACTATTATTCGGTGGGTACTACGTGCTTTACATGTTCAAACCCTTGATCATTTTTATATTGGGGGCGCTGGTACCACTTTCGGGTAAGTGTAATGCGACTTATAACATTTTATAATCATCGAGTTTTACAGGAACATTCGTGCATGCATCGCTGAGACTAAGAAATGTGCAAAATAAGTTGGCGAACACGATGGGCTTTTCGCAACTGCAAAAATCACCGATGGGCTATTTGTTGAATTTGAACTGAAGTTAAAGCCCGACCCCGATCTGTTAATCAGATTTTATTAATACTTTTTAACCACATTTAATTAAAATGTACGATTTTTATATATTGTTAAGTCATATTAGACTTTATTTCAGAATATTTTTGTTTGTAACTAACCACATAGTCATAGATGAAATTCCGTGTCACGGCAGATGGCGTTCTGTAACTAAAACGGTCGACCTACGGAAATTTCCTCAGTAGCAAACGGATTCTGTGAACTTTTGAGGTTACCCAAACGTCAGAATAACAATCAAAACAACCGTGCAACGATTCGATCATATCTAAAGTTAGTTCGCGCTGGCGAAATGGCAAGTAAAACGAAAGCGTTGGGTCAAGTGGAAATCGCGCCGCTTCGCGGCCTCGACGACTTCCTGCTGGAGTCCGCGCGTTTCCAGATACCCAACTACAGGGACTTGGACAAATGGGGCAACCGCCTGACGAGCAACCTGCTGTATTATCAAACCAATTACTTTTTAACGTCGATTATCATCATCGTTTGCGTGGGGTAAACGTGTTATTAATCGTGATCGGGTTTTGAAGCTCGTGTTTCAGGGTACTGCATCCGATTAAGATGGCCTGCGGTTTCTTGGTCGTAAGCGTTCTCTTTGGGATTTTCGTTTACGTAACTAACGAAAGGGTGGCCGCTACGCGGTTTAAAAGAAACCACCCGATACTATCGCTCTTACTGATTTTGGTTGGAGCGTATTTTGTTACTTACATGCTTAGGTCGTTGCTCGTTTTCCTCCTGGGAATACTTCTACCGTTTTGTGGTATGTGCGATAACTGCTAAACCGTTTAGTGATAGTCTTTTCGACAGCTACGTTCGTGCACGCGTCCCTGCGGCTACGCAACCTGAAAAACAAGATCACGAATAAAGTGGAAACGTTCGGTCTGAAGCGATCGCCGATGGGTATTTTCTTAGAAGAGTTAGGTTTAGAGGGCGATTTATTCTGATCGGCCATCCCGAAATATGTGATAATTAAATCTCGAACTTTGTGCAGAAGTAATTTATTATATAATTATAATGTTAAGGCTTGGTCTTAGTGTAACACCTGATTTTATTACAATGTAACTGTACAACATTAAAAAAAATATATATTCAGTCATTCGAAACGAACTGTAGTTTGACCTAATACCTCTCATTATCGCCCGATCGTCAATTAGAAAGTTTATGTACCCTGAAAAAAAGCAGCTGCCGAACGTTCCAAAAATTCGCTTTGTTCATTCGAAAAATGTCGGGATGGCTTTTTTGTACAATCGCAAATGTGGCGGCAAAGTGTGTGATAAATTTTTCAGTCCGAATGTTAAAAAATAAATAACGATCAATAACTAGACAAATCGTAAATATACGTACATATTTATAAATTGTTTACAATGTTTAATTGGTTACTTTTCCACGGGTTAAAGACGAGACGCCATTTCGAATTCCATGTTATCCCTTTGTGTCGTTCCGAACGAAAAAACAAGTGTTGGTACGCAATCCGGGTCTCGCCAACTAATCCGAATAGATCGAAACGAAACGAAAAAAAATGAAACAAACTTTTAACAACTTACATCTTACTGATTTGTAATATTTACACATTCACTCGTACTTTTATTTTACACGACGTAAGTAAGTCTATCGATATAGTGATGAAAATATTTCTGATAACGGTAAACATACAATCGATGACTATTGTGATAGAGAATATTCTATGGATCTGAAAGGGTTTGCTCGAATTTCACAACAGGACCGGAATGGGGTTTTGGGGTGATTAAGCGTCGGCGACGCTCAAGTCACGTTGCCAATACGAATGAAAAAACTGAACTCGATCCGTCCCTATTATTCGTACATTACTTTAAGTAAAATAGTCTTTTATCACAACGTCGGATAAGTAGATGGGGGCGCGGGGTTGCTGTTCAGTCCTCCCAATTGTTTATCACATGGTCCGATTGATCGGTCGCCGTTTGACTAACGAAAGGTTTTGAGCTAAAGACTGGGTTTGTAGAACGGACAGAGCAACGACGCCAAAAATTATTGAAACCTGACACAACTCACCGAACGACGACGTTCCCGTTCTCATCAGATTCCAACGCGTGATATGATTGGCGCCGGGGTAATGGGGAAGAGGAACCCGCTCGACGAGGATTGGTGGGATTACGGCGGGGAACCGCGACATCGTTCGTCATACCGCCGCTTCTTCGCGTTTGAAATTGATGTTTTGCGACGCGCAAAAGTCGCGCGTCAACGGCAGACAATTGAAATACGAGCACGCCTTGCAATTGTAAACGGGCGTGATGTAGAACAGGAGCACGAGGAAAACGAACAGCACGCCCGCCGACACCAGACACGCCCATATCAGGACGATCTTTTTCCGTCGGTCGTAGCTGCCGAACGAGATGAACGGCAGCAGGGCGTAGGACAGCAGAAAGCCGAAGACGAAGCCGAACAGGTGGGCGTAGTTGTCCACCCACGGCAGCAGACCCACAACGAACAGCGCGCCGGTGATCGCGAGCAGCTTGCACAACGCCCGCTTCGGATGTTTCAGCATCGGCCACGCGTTCAACACCTCCACAATCAAACAGGCCAGAAGGCCGAACTGCGAACCGGCCGGACCCACCTACAAGAAAAATTGACATACGGCCCGCTCAAGTGTTGCACTTAGAAGCACACAACCTGACATACGTTCGAGGATCGGCAACCCGCAACGCGTTTCAATTCACCAGTTTGTTCGCACAAATTAGTTAGTGCTAAATTAGTTGGTTTTTCCCCGTTTCTTCTAAGATTACTGCAGAATTATTTGAAAAATAGAAAAATTATTCTTCTTCTTTTCATCATATACTCTCAAAAGGATGTCCCCAAGGTTCTATTTTAGGTCCATTTCTGTGGAATTTGGTTTTTGATGAACTATTATTCCTCTTAGATATTGAAAATTGTACTTGTGTTGCTTATGCGGATGATTTAACGATTCTTGTTTCGGCAAATAGTCGTAGGAATTTAGAAAATTCCCTACAAATTCTCTTGAATATTTGTCATAAATGGGTTTCGAATAATAAAATGTCCATTTCTGTCAAAAAAACTGTTGCTATCCTGAATCTTGAATTGCGGTGAAATGAATCTATTATCGTATAGTTTCGCTGGGTGCGAACGTAAGTTACGATTCTATTGATATTGATAATTTTGTTTCATGCATTTATAATTCTTCACTCGCCTCAATTCCCATTACTTCAACAGATTATAAAAAATTTAAAAATGACTGGTGGACATCTGATTTAACAGATTTTAGAGTATTAGTCGATAGAAAGAGAAAATTATACCAGAATTCGAAGAGAAATAATTTGAATCCTTCAATCATTCAAAATTACTTATTGGCTTATAGGAATAAAAGGAATCATTATGTCACTGAAATAAGAATCGCTAAAAAAAATAATTGGTCACTTTTTGTCGATAATAATTTCAATAAGAGTCCTTGGAGTATTCCTTATAAAATTGTTAGTGAAAAAATTTCTCCCCCTTTGATTCCTCATTCTATTAAACATCCTGATGGTTCTTTCAGTTCAAATCTTTCCGACTCTGTTAATATTATTATTGATCGTTTATTTCCAGCTGACGATCCCCTTTTAGATTCCGATCTTCATAAATTAATTAGGAACGAAGTTAATAATTTTGTTCCAGTTTGCGATATCAACGATTTTATTTCTTTATCAATTGATGAGCTGAACTCTTCTCTCAAATTTGTTAGAAAAAATGCTGCACCTGGCGTCCATTTGATCAATTTTGAAATTCTTTGTAAATTGTGATCTCTTTATCCGAATTATTTACTAGAAATCTATAATAATTGTTTATGTTTTGGTATTTTTCCTATCAGTTGGAAATGTGCTTCTTTATGTCTGTTACTCAAATCTTCAAATAAACCCTTGGATGATCATAAATCATATAGACCTATTAGCTTACTTTCTGTCTTTGGTACAACGTTAGAAAAATTAATGTATCAATGTTTTAATATTATTTATTCGAATTCTGTTTTTATTTCTCCCAATCAATTTCGTTTTAAAAAAAGTTTATCTACAGAAGATGCCATCAGAAAAGTTACTGATTTTGTACTAAAATCTGAATATACATATGTTGGTGGTTTATTCCTTGATATTGAAGGTGCTTTTGATAACTTGTGGTGGTGTAGTATTTTGAAACGTGCTAAATTAGTTGGTTTTTCCCCGTTTCTTCTAAGATTATTGCAGAATTATTTGAAAAATAGAAAAATTATTCTTAAACAAGATTCTTCTTCTTTTCATCATATACTCTCAAAAGGATGTCCCCAAGGTTCTACTTTAGGTCCATTTCTGTGGAATTTGGTTTTTGATGAACTATTATTCCTCTTAGATATTGAAAATTGTACTTGTGTTGCTTATGCGGATGATTTAACGATTCTTGTTTCGGCAAACAGTCGTTGGAATTTAGAAAATTCCCTACAAATTCTCTTGAATATTTGTCATAATTGGGTTTCGAATAATAAAATGTCCATTTCTGTCAAAAAATCTGTTGCTATCCTTCTCAAAGGTTCCTTGAATGTTAATCGTCCACCTACTGTCCGTTTGAATAATGTTTCTTTAAAGTGGGTTAAAGAACATAAATATTTAGGTATTATTCTTGATTCGGGTCTTTCTTTTCTTCCTCATGTTAAATTCATTCGTGATAAAATTTCTTCAATTGTGTCTAAATTAATTCGCATTCGTAAATCTATTTGTTTAAATTCTCGCTATAAACTTTCCATTTATTATAAAACTATTTTTTTACCTATTTTATCTTATTGTTCTTCTGTATGGTTCCATCGTGTTTTCAATTCACATGTTAAAAGAGTTTTGATTTCCGCACAAAGGAAATTTCTTCTTTTGATTTCTTCAGCTTGTCGTACTTGTTCAAACACTTCTTTACAAATTATAACTGGTTGTATGCCCGCTTATTTTTTGTTATTTTTCGTGCTATTTCTTTTCATCTTAAAAAAGGACTTTCTTTCGATTTTTCTAATAATAATCTTAATTTTCATTATCCGGCTATCCGATTTGATACTGCCAATAGAAAATTTGTTATTGAATCCACTTTATTTAATTGTTTTAAAAGTTTATCGAATTATTGGCAGTTTGAATGGGATTTATGTTCATCTTCAAAGACTTTTGCTTGGTTTCCAAAAATCGATTTTGTTTTAAATAATTCATTTCCTCGTTGAAATTTTTCCCTTACTTGTTTTATAACGGGGTATGGTCCTTTCAGAGACAATTTGTTTAGATTGAATTTATGCGAGAACAATCTTTGTGTCGGTGGTTGTCCTGAGAGCAATATTCATATTTTAAGGTTTTGTTGTTTGTTTCACGATTTAAGAATTCAATTTGATGGTCAAGCTTTAGAAAATGACCGATTTTTAATTTCTGATTTGATTTTCGACCATTCTTTTTTCTCCAAATTGCGTTTATTTGCTGATGAAGCTATTAAATTATTGAACTTGCTCCATGAAAATTGAATTTATGAAAAAAAGAAAAAAAAAATAAAAAAAAAGAAATGAAATAAAAAATAAAAAAAATATTCTTTTTATGTCTTTGATAATTGAAAAAGTCGAATGGAATGAAGAATTTTATGGATTAAATTTTTCAATATGATTGATTGGAGTTAAGGATTAATGGATATTTGGAATAGAATATTATTGGTTATTATAACAACATGGAATCGAAAGAATGTTTTATTTTTAATGTTGGAATGGTTATCTGAAAAAGAAGAAATTGTAAAGATGTTTGATATTTGGAATGGCCAAATGGAATGGAAATTGCTACGAATTAGATACTTTAATGTTTGGAATGGTTAATTGGAGTGGACAATTATTGTGGTTATATTATTTTGGATATGGTTTTTCGATTTTGATGAATCAAATGGAACGGTTTTCGATGAATTTGATGATATGACTAAGGTTTTATGTATGTGATTGCAATGGTCAAACGGAATGGAAAACTATAGATTGGATACGTAAATATTTGGATGCTTAATTGAAGGAGAAGAATTTGAAAAACAGAAGAATGAAAGAATATAGAATGGAAAGAGTTTTTCATGATTTTTTGGATTATTTGTTTTGTATCTTTGATGTTTGGAATGAGAAATTTTATGAATGTTTTAATATTTGGAATGGTTGATTGAAAGATTGAAAGGATGTTTTATGATATGTGGAATGGTCAAATGGAATGAAAAATGTTATGAATTAATTATTTTAATGTTTGGAATGGTTAATTGGAATGAAGAATAATTGGTTTCTATTTTTATGGTTATACTATTTCAGATATGGATTTCGATAAATGAAATAATGGAGCGGCTCAAGAAGTGGAAGATTTATTCGATTATTATTAATAGGGAAGTTAGGGCTTATACGTTTTATATTATTTTTTCTAATCTTTTAATTGTTAATAGTTTTATTATGATTTAGATATGAGCAATTGGCTCAGGAACTAGATCAAAATAAATTGTCTCTGTCTGTTCGCACAAATGAGTGAATAAAAATGTTTGTACCCCTTATTAAAATGTCGCGTAATAATATGCTTTTCAATTTCACGAACTATTAATAACGTATATTATGGAAAATGGATATTTTTATTAATAGATGTACCCTCAACACGAGCCGCCACTGGCCGACAGAAAGCCCATCTAGCGGATCACCAACGAAATCGCATCGCGCATTACAGTTTCCGTCTTCCAATCGGATGTCAGATGTGCACTCCCGTACTAAAGCAGAAACTTGTTCAATACTCACATCAGCTCGGTAGGGAACGAAAATCGCGCTCGCCAAATTGCCAGCCATCCCCGAGCCCATATAAATCAGACATATCCTCAAGCTGCCCGTCAGCTTCTCCAGATCGCGCATCAGCAAATACTGAATCACCACGGTGAGGGCGAGCTGCAGTATGCCCGCGTGCAAAAACAGCGACGTCCACAGCCGGTAGAACTGGTCGGGCGTTTCGGGAAAGTAGAACGGCAGCATGCCGCACACGTCGTTCAGACAGGAGACCTGCGAGCAGAGCGACGCGTCCTCGTGAAACGCGCCCTTAACGAAATCGCAGTACTCCTTCGTCGTGATTTTGCACTGGCCGTGGATGCCGATGCAGCACGGGTGACCGATGATCTCGCACACCATGTGCTCGAGGTGTTTGTCGCGCGTCGCGACGCCCACGTTGTCGCCGAACGGCACCGCCGTCCGGCTGCGGTTCTGTTTCGACGCGTTCGTTTTGCGACAAATCGGCCATTTTGTGATGTCGTCCGGCCATTCGTACGGGTGCACGCTCGCCGGCGCGTCACAGAATCTGTCGAAATATGTTGAAACATTAGAAAACATTGAACCACAGAGTTTTGTTTCACCTACAAGTGGGACAGTGGTGTACCAATACTCAAACAGATAACCACAGCGAACAAATGAATATCGTCTAGTTATTTCGTTTCTTAATTCTCGATTAACAGGAATTTCGCGATTAAAAGATATTTCATTAAATAGTTAGCGATCTTGGATTCCGTCATTAATGGTACACCCGCCTATGGTTGCATTATCGAATAAACACAAATTTTCGATCGTCGCGGCACCCTTGGTCATCAGTGTAATCACTAAAAAGACGTTGCCACGTTGTTGTTGTTGGCGCTAAGAATTTTATATTTTGCGTTGCAAACTACGTAGCAACGTCACCCTATCATTGTACAGAGTTGTATTAATAAATCCTTATTTACAATTACAAATGTGCCCAACTCTGCTTGTATTTTATGGTAACAAATACTCACTTTGGATCAAGTCCGCAGACTGAACCCGAAATCCGTCCACCGGGCCCATAATTTTTATCCGACCATTTCTTCCACGTGGATATTGTTTCCTGCGATGAAACAAAACGAATTACTTGCTATTCGTTAAATTTCCAATTAAATTGACAAAAATTTATAAAACGTACCGATGGTTTCAGTCCCCGCAGCTTAATAAAACCGACAACGTTTCAATTATTTAGCGCGAAAAAAGTGATTCGCGTCGAATACTCACCGAACAATCCGCCTTGGAGGATTGGACGCAGCCCGAGTCGTCGTTCCGGATGCAGCAGGCCGTTTCCCGTTCGATCGCCCGTATTTTCTCGATCTCCTGTCCGATTTCCGCGTCGAGCCGCATGCACGGCGCGAATTTCGCGCCCAAATGGATCAGGTCGGCGGCGCGCGGGCCGAACCAGAAATTGGCCGGCTCCAAATAGTCGACCTGCTGCAACGACAAACTGGTGACGAGCACCTGGCCGGAACGCGAGCGCAGGTCGACGCCGAACGGGCCGAAACCGTAGCAGATCAGCGAGATGAACAGCACCAGGATTTGGACGATCGTCACCCAATAGGTGAACATGGGCCGGTGGTCCTCCAGATCGTCCAGTTGCTCCTTGATTTTATCGTCGTACGCGACTGATTTTTTCAACGAACGCCTGTTACGAGAAAAATGTTTTACAATCAGCGAATTAACTAATAATCAAATATATTATCCAATTCACGTAATGTGTGTTGCCTATCTTGGTGAATGAATTACGATTAACCGCAACCAACAATACACGACGCGAACTTTTTGTTGTTAGACAACAGTAAATGTTTCTCGATTTTAAAGGAAGTATTATTAGAACTGATTCTAGCTCTGCAAACAACATCTTTCGAGGGATGTTTTTCATACGCAAAATACTATTAAACAAAATTTTAGAATTTCAGGCAACCAACAATACACTACGTTCTTTTTAATTGCCATAACCATGAAACTAAACAGTGACGTCACCGTTTTCATTAAACTTGTACTGCGAATACCAGGCAACCAACAATACACCTCGCGTATTTTTTGGCGCGTAACTCAACGCGCAAGTAAATTTAAAGTTTTGCAAATCTAAAATTTAGGTATAAAAAGAGTTTACCCGAAAATCTGCCCGAACCAACCCATCCCATACTGCCTTCGGTCGGAATTATCCAACAGATTATCCAAACAATTCGTGATGCGATTTCGGCCGATGGCCGCGTTCGGCGGTCTCGTCGTGCCGCGATGCGCGCTTCGCCGCCATCCGGCGCCGCCGTACGCGGCCGGCGGCATGTAGTAGTCGCGTTCGTTCGCGACCATGTCGACCGTGTCGCCGCCGTCCGCCGTCAGTCGGGGCGCGGGGGTGGCGTCCGGTTCGAAAAAGGCGCACGACTCGTCGGTCGTGGTCGTCGCGCGTTGCTGTTCGGGCGGCGGCGGCGCCGCCTCCGGCGGGAAGCTGCGCGAGAATCGTTGCGGTTGCTGCGACCGCGGCCTCGGCCTCTGCCGCGTAAGCGTCTGCAAATGTTTCGATGTGAGACGAAGCTGAATTTCGTTTGAAATTCTACGTACCGTAACGACGTAACTGAGCCCGTCCCACGTCATCCGCGCCACCGATTCTTTGCGCCGTAGACTGACGTCCGCATGGCGTTCGCCGTCGGGCTGATCGTCGTCGCCGTCGCCGCTCGGTCCGGGGAGGACGTCCGGCCGTCCGGCGACCAGTTGGCCGGACGTCGACGTCGCCGCCTCGGACGGCGGGCGGCCGGCTCGCGAGCGCAACGTCGCCGATCGGTACTCCTCTTTCAGGGGCCCGTAGGCGCGCGACGCCATCCGTTTCCTGCGATCCAGCCAGACGTTCTGTTGTTCCGTTTCCGTCGCTTCGGCCACGCCGAAAAACGTGGCCGTTTCCCGTTTGATGTAATTTTTGATCATTTCTTTGCGCGAGAGCGAGCGCTCGAGCCGCGGGCGCCCGTTGGGCGGCGCGACCCGTTCGCTCTGCGAGTATTGCAAAGGGGTGACGACGGTGCCGGTTCGACTTTTCGGTTGCGTCCGCTCCGCCGGCATCGAGACCGTTCTGGAATGTGTCGGCGGCGGCGGCGGTTGTTGTTGCTGTCGAACGACCACCACCGAGGCGGCCGTTGGTGTTGTCGTGATGTCCGTCGTTGTTCTGTCATCGACCTGTACCTGCGCCACCATGGGACTTTGGGAGCGTGGTACGGTCGGGGATGCGCGCCTAAAGCGAATACATAACATAAGCTATTTAAAAAAAAAACGATGTTCGATTTTTATAAATTAATAATTTCCATCGACGGTCTTTTTATTACTCGGCGCCCCCTCATTCAGCGACATCGATGAACGCATAATTCGCCTGGTCGGCGGAACAACACGTCGAGGGACTGTGCGTATTGATTTTCCCGGCGGAAAACGGCACACGCGAACCACTTCGGAAAATCCTGCACGTCAAATTCATGCGATCCTTTGTTATCTGTTAAGAATCAGTTGGCGCTCGTGAATTTTTCTCGATGCGCTTCGAGAACCTTAAAACAGCGCTTACGAGTACATCGTTACCCCGCGGCAAGTGAAAATTTACAACCTTTTATCGTTGTCAATATTGGGTAGGTGGCGTTGTGAAAAGTTTACCTCGTTCAACGGGTAAAACGGGGGGGAAATTTTTATCGGATTTCCCGTGCACTCAGGTTTGATAAAACGTAGTCGGGTAAAAGCGGTGCCGCCAATTTCGCGGTCGGTCGGTCGACGAAAACGGCGCCATTTATCCACGACGATCGATCTAACGTGAAATAACGTTAACGGATAATTCCGAAACAATAGCGATACGTTTAGATAAACGAAATTTTCAATTTGTCGAGTGCGCTTCACGGGAAACGCCGACGACGCAATTTTCCGCCGCAGCAAAAGGGATATAAAGTGAATTGAATGTTCCGCGTATGTACGTATGGGAAAGTTTTCGACCAGCCGATCGCGAAAATCGATAACCTGAACTGTCACAAAGAAAATCCGTCGAGATGCCACGGGAATCAAACTGAGTCCATTAAACTAATAGCATCAAAAGCAGACATTCTGTACCGGAAACTAGAGAAACATCAACACTTCCTCGAAATTTCCTTCGGGTAATCGAGTCCCGATAATTGGGTTCCATGGAGTTTCCTTTGGTGTCGACACGCGATGCGATTTTAATACGATCAAAATGACATCACGAATTAGTAAATCGATATTACAACACGCTCAATTGGAAACGAAATCGTTTAAATTAAAATTCTTTTACTTTAAAAAAAAGTGAGGTTAAGTCGTGTTTACAACGCTGAAGGTCAGTTAAACGCATAGAAAACGATAAAAAAAAGAAGAATCCCCACCCATCCAAAAACGAAATAATTTGTTATTTATATACTCCGGAGTATGATTCATAACGGAAACGCGACGATTGGAAGAAAAAAACATCTCTCTCTAATAAAATAATAACTGTGTACGATAATTAATATCGGAGATGAATAAATTAAAATAAATTAAGTCCTAACCTTTATCACGCGCGATTTGGGGTCATATTAAATTTACTTACAAATCATCCAATTCCATTTCGATTTAAACTAAGCGGTCTTACGATTTCCGTCAGGTACACTAAGAGACACTTTAATTAATAAGATAAAATGCATTATTTTGAATTTTTAATTTGGACGGATGCACTGACTTTAATTGTCATATCTATGGTCGTTCTCGTGACAACCGCGACGTTGCCTACGTCGTACTAATAGTCGCGCACTTTTCCTCCGGATATGTCTGTGAGATGCTTATCGTGATCATCATCGAAACGTCACTCGTCTCAATTTGTAAACCGAAGTTTACAAGACAGAAAAATGGAGACAGAACGTTTAAATGTCGAACCCTTTGTCACTGTAATATAAAATGCATAGGCGACTAACTAGTCGCAAAACGACTAAAAAGTAGACGAAAATCTGTCGCTTCGCGACTCTTTCATGGTTCGCCCGACGGCTAACCGGTCGCAAAGCGACTGAAAATTTAACGAACGTTCGTCGCTTCGCGACTTGTATATGAACTACAAAACAGACTAATCATTCGCGAAGCGACTGAGAAACAAACGAACATTTGTCGCTTCGCGACTTTTGTATAAGATGCACAACCGTCTAATGTGTCGCGAGATGACTGTAAAATAAATGAACTTTTGTCGCTTCGCGACTTTTTTATGATATGCCCTGCCACTGAAAAATAAATAAACGTTTGTCGCTTCGCGACTTTTTTATGAAATACAGAGCCGTCTAACTGAAAAGTAAACGAATGTTTGTCGCTGCGCGACTTTTGTACGAAATACACGGTTAGACCAACTAGTCGCGAAGCGACTGAGAAGTATACAATTCTTTGTCGCTTCGCGACTTTTGTATGAAATACAGAGCCGTCTAATTAAAAAAGAAACGAACGATTGTCGCGTCGCGACTTTTTGCATGAAATGCAGAGCGGACCGACGAGTCGCAAAGCGACTGAAAAATAAACAAACGTTTGTCGCTTCACGACTTTTTTATGAAATGACCTACGGCTGAAAAATAAATAAATGTTTGTCGCTCCGCGATTTTTGCATGAAATCCAGATCTGACTGACAAGAGACTGAAAAAGAAACGAACGTTTGTCGCTTCGCGACTTGTATATGAACTGCAGAGCAGACTAATCATTCTCGAAGCGACTGAGAAACAAATGAACATTTGTCGCTTCGCGACTTTTGTAAAACATGCACAACCGTCTAACGTGTCGCGAGATGACTGAAAAATAAACGAACTTTTGTCGCTTCGCGACTTTTTTATGATATGCCCTGCCACTGAAAAATAAATAAACGTTTGTCGCTTCGCGACTTTTGTACGAAATACAGAACCGTCTAACTGAAAAATAAACGAATGTTTGTCGCTGCGCGACTTTTGTACGAAATACACGGTTAGACCAAGTAGTCGCGAAGCGACTGAGAAGTATACCTTTGTCGCTTCGCGACTTTTGTATGAATTACAGAGCCGTCCAATTCAAAAAGAAACGAACGTTTGTCGCGTCGCGACTTTTGCATGAAATGCACGATGGACCAACTGGTATCAAAGCGACAGAACTAAACGAACGGTTGTCGCGTCGCGACTTTTGCATGAAATACAGAGCCGACCGACGAGTCGCAAAGCGACTGAAAAAGAAACGAACGTTTGTCGGTTCGCGACTCTTTTATGACTTGCCCTGCGGCTGAAAAATATATAAATGTTTGTCGCTTCGCGACTTTTGCATGAAATCCGGATCCGACTGACTAGTCGCCAAGCGACTGAAAAAGACACGAACGTTTGTCGCTTCGCGACTTTTTTATGCAACGCCTTGCGACTGAAACATATATAAACGTTTGTCGCTTCGCGACATTTATATGAAATACAGGCCCGTCTAACTAGTCGCGAAGGGATCTAAAAGGTAAAATGTGGAACCTGCAAAATTAAGTGACTTGGTCGCTTCGCGACATCTTCATGATGTCTAATCTGACTAGTAACGAAGAAACTAAAGAAAAAGTTAGGCTCTGGTATATATACCCTGGTTCAACTATCTGGCCCAAGTACTACCAGAAGTAAACGCTTCATGGTTTTTGGACATCACGTTAAAGAAAACATAAATAACTTGGGATACATACCAAATGGCCACAGTTAAAGACGTCTGCCCCCTCCTACTGCAGCACTCCTCCTCGCACATCAGCGCGCCGCCGCTTCTGGGCGTCGGCGGCGTCCGTTTCTCCGTCACAAAATCGACGGCCGAAGGACTGACGCATACGCTGTGCCGACATTGTCCACGCGCGATCCTCAAATTCGGCACCGCGCACTCCTTACTATTGGCACCGTTACACTGCGTTCCTTTTTCCTGTAACTGATGCTGTTGCTGCTGCTGCTGCTGATTGGTATTGTAGTTCGTTTTGTTGCCGCCGCCATAACTTTGGCACTGTTGCATATCTTGCTGATGGACGACGGCAACGTTACAGTCGGCGCCGTCCTTGTGGTTGGCCGCGCTGGCGATCGAACTGCTTGAACTTGAGCCGGGACTGGACGTTTTCGACGGGTCGTGGTGGACGTACTGGCCGCAACAACGCGAACCGGGCGCGTAGCGGATTTTCGCGTTCTGACTCGGGGCGAGATGGAACGGCAGCCTGTATTGGAAATTGGCGGCGAGGTCGCGACGCATGTAAGGGTCGGAGGAAGAGCTGCTGTTTAATTTGACGGCGTACCTAGGTTGATGGTGGTCGTAGTAGTTGTTGTCTTGCTGCGGCACGTACCGTTCGACCGGGACGTGGGGGTTGCGTTGCGCGTATTCGTATCGCGGCTCGTAGCTCTCCTTGGGCTGGTACTTTTGGTCGCTGTGGTACTGCTGTTGGTACTGATAGTATTGGTGGTACTGTTGGTATCTGCGGTCGCTCTTGTCCGACGGTGGGGCTTCATCAATTTTAGAGAAACGATCCGGTGTCGTTGGGTCGCTGCCGCCCGGTGATAGGGGAGGCGGTGGTATGAATCTGTCGCTGGCGGGTGCCGGCGACGGTGGTTCCAAGTAGACGTCGTTGTTGAATTGAAGGAGTGTGACGTCGTCGGGCGAGGCGAAGCCCTCCGGACACGGTATCGGTGGATAGCATCGGTCCTCGTACCGCTGGTATCGAGGTTTGCGTTGTTCATCCGTCCGTTCCACGTTTTCCGGTTGACGGACGTTTTGCAGCAGCAAGGGTACGTATCGGTCTGTGGCGGCACCGACGACGACCGCCACGGTATTCTGGCAACGTTTACGAACCTCGTCGTTCAGGTGGTACTTGTAAGGTTCTAATGGTTTGCAGCGGTCTTTTTCGTGAGGCGACATTGTGTAGTACCGGTCGGATGAGGCAGCACCTCGAGTCGTCATCAATGAAGTGGGGGTGATCGTACGAGCATATTTGTCGTGGTACGACCGTTCTAGACTTCCGATCGGTACCACTTGGTGGTTGTTGTGCTGATGGTATCTCTCGGTTGGATAACGATGGTAAATTTGAGCTGCCACCTGGTGATGACGATGTTATGGAATATATAGTTAGGATGAAAGATATACGAACCAGTCGATCTGAGGAAATCGAAGTTTGCGGTCGATCTCCCAGCGGGTATCGTTCGGATGCCACCGCTTGGTACCGCTCGCCGCTTGGCAGACGATCGGATTGGCTTCGTTCTGAGCCGAATCGATCCGAAAATCGTTCGGACGTCGTTTGGTGTTGTTGATGCTGGTGGCGGACGTCGTCGACTTGGTGAAAGCAGCCGGTGGTACCGGCGGCGACGGGTGGGATGCAACATTGCGGCTGCCGGCTTGTTGCTGGGGACGGGGAGGCGGGCGTGGAATTGTGGAGGATCTGTCGTCGGCCGTAGTCGTCCTCTGCCGGCATTTTGGTGGCCCTGGGCCCGCCGTCAAGACATCTTTGTAAAAACGATTTTTAGAGAGGAAATTGGATACCGTCGAAAACAATACCTGTGCTGGTCGCCGTGATGATCCGTTTTACGTCGGCGGTGGGTCTAAGAGGGGGGTTGAACCCCCTCAACCCCGCCTACGGCATCGAGGTGTACGTTGTCCTGTTAAAAGGAGAAAAACGACATCGGTATTAACGGAGCTTCGGCGTTAATTCTTCAGCTCGTACAATCGTTATTAATCTGTAAACGCGAACAGGTCGTGTTCATTGATTATTTAGAGGTGTTGCCGACTAACGATCCGACATTTACATTCAGATTGACTGTTATTAGGCTGCCGAGCGCCCCGAACTACATTGAATTATTAGTAGGTATAGGGGGCGGCCCATTATTTCGTCGCTATCTCAATTACCATAGTCATGTACGCGATCGGGATTACGTTGCGGCTGTCTTTTTTCGAAATTCCCCAGGCGCGACGCGGTCTAACCGCATTTATGGTTTCGATTCATATATATGTATATATTACCTTCAAATACAACTAGACAATCCACGTTGACGATTTTTCACGCGGTCCTTCCAACCGGGAAATTCATAGACAGTTCATCGTCCCGTCCGTGATCCTCGTTCGAGGGCGGGAACAGTGTGCGCGTTCCTTCTTTCCCGTTACATCAAACGGCGCCGTCGGTAGGATATCTCTCCTTCCTGGAAGGGAAACGTCGCGCCAATTATTATTCGCCCCGATCGTACAAAACGGCCTTCGATCTCTCCAATTACAGGTGTATTAGAAGATGGAACTTTGTACCGATCGCTTGCCCCAGTTTAAGTGTTACGACACGACAACGACGACGATTCAGCAGGATTTTCCGCGCGTTTCCAGGAAATTCTCCAACAACGGAATAATTCGCTTACAAGACGCTTTCGCTCGATGAATCTTGATTTAGATTGCGGAAAATAACATCGAACGTCTCTTTTTTTCGATATTAGAAAAGATTGCCAATTACCAATTAATTTGAAAAAAAACTGCTCCTTATATCCCGAATTTAACGACCGAACTTGAAATTCGATTGCTTCATAACGCATCTAATAGCCCATTAGGTACGATACAGCCTGAAAGCAATTACAAGAACCATTCGGAAACCCACGGGTTTACCGTTAAAAGTTCATTACAATATGACGAAAAACTTCATCCGTTTATGAAATTTGCATAAACGCAAGTAGCGTTCTAGTAATTAAAATCATTGAATCATCACGAAACTTAGATTTTTCTAAATAAAATTTTGGAACAGGATGAAAAATGAAGATATGTTTTGTCATAACTTGAAAAAGAAGTTAACAGTTTGGCCCGCCACCCCGTTTGATAATTTCATTTCATGATCAGCTCTGTCCATTTTAAAGATTCAATGCAACCTATTCCGTGATAATTCAATTTACAAACTTTATTCCACGTAAAATTTTACAAAATTTCCTGCAATTGACCGTACTGATTTTTTCTTCAAGAAATGAATAACTTTTCACTAATTACAAAGATCCAGAAAAATTCACTCTTGTGCAGGAATTAGTATTAAAAACCTCATTTTAAATAGTTGAACTGATTTGGCACTGATTGCACTGATTTTTCACAAACATAGCAAAAATTCCAAATTAAAATTTTTGCAACTTCTCACGAATTAACGAAATGTATTAACGAATATATAGAAATGCTTAATATGAAATTCAAGCTCTGCAACTTGAGAATGAATAAAAAATTCAAATATCCACAGGTATGAAAAAAATTCATTCAACCGTTTTTACTAGCAGTTCGAATGATTTCCATTTGATTCTCTAAAAAATTTGCGATAGGAGGCAAACAAAAAATGTGATGAAAATTTTGTTAATTTTCACGAAATCAAAGGGATTTGAATATATATGTTAAATGCAAGGAATTAATCGTTCCTAATTTCTAGGTTATTGCAATTAAAGTTTTCGAAGAAACTGGACACAATTTCGTTAATCAAATAAAACGCCGAAATTGCGGTATGTGAGAATAAAATTACTTCTTGTTAATGCTGACCACATAAATATGTCGCAACGAACTTCTTCAATTATCGATAGATACATAAAATGCGCAGATAGTTAAAAGACGTTTCATGGACGTGCCGAAGAATTTTTGCACGAAAAAATTCGTCTAATTCACTCGTTTGACAACGGAATTATTTACAAACATATTTTGTTTTCGCGTTTCGTAACGTGGTAATTTTTTGTTTTTACGCGCGTTTCGCAAATATTGCGGTCGCACTCTAATGACCCACATATTATCGATGATCCTCACAATTTTCGGTGAAGATTGCGTTACATCACCGACACTTGAGCGGGAGAGCGAATTTTCCGATGTAATATGGAAACATACACATACGCCTCGAACAAACCCAAAATGGCGAATTGGTCCCCCTCCCCCAACCAACCCGCCGTATTTTTTTCTGATTCGAACGGAAAATTTTGACTTCACCGTGAAGAAAAAACCGAAATGGACAATGAGGAAATCGAAACGAACTACGCGATTTTCAGGCATTAACACCGTTTGTCGGGAAACGTACCTGTCAGGCGCCACCATTATAATCGTTGTCCAGCCACGACGTATAGGACACAACAAGAAGTCTTAAATCGATGGAAATGCTTCCGGAACAAACGGGGGCGGCTGCCGAAATCGTTGTACGTTCAAACAGCGAACAGACGGCGCGATTTTCCGGGAGCAAAACAACGAAAACGACGAAATTATACGAATTTTTCGGTCCGTTCGCGACACAGATTCGCGGACGGGTTTCCCGAATCGATGCTCGCGCTCACCCCCGTTCCTATGGGGGTGGGGATCACGGAGCGCGACCGCCGCCGCCATCTCTGACCGCGAAGCGGGAACATCGACGGGGGTGCAAATCGGGAACGATTTTCCTTTCGTATCGGTTCGATCCAATTCGCAAAAATGTAATTTGCACAATTACTGTCAGCGTCACTGTCCTACTTAAAATGTTAGGAAACTATTTGCACCAATCAGCAAAAAATCGAAGCCAGCTTTGCAGCACATACCACAATCGTTCAGTAGTTATCCGAATTTCCCGCGAGATGTACTTCGAAATTTTCCGCGCGCTAATTTTCGCGTCGTTGCTTTTTCAAGGCCGCGCGGCCGTCGCGAATGTTTCACAAAAAACGGCCGAGTTGGATGAGCTCAAAGAAAATGTCGGGAAAGTGGGAAACAAACTCGAAGGGATCGTTTACGAGGTACTAAAAGAATTTCTTAGTAAAGAGTTCGATTCCGTGGAGAAGAATGCAACTGAAATGGAGTTTTCCCGTTTCAAGAAGGATGAAACTACCGCTGAAGTGAAAAATGCAATCCCGAGGTTAAGAAAGCGTCGGAACCTACAACCAAATTCACCATATGCTAGCGGAAGTGATCGACTGTCCAAATTTGCGACGAAGAAACCCAGAGAACAAACAAGTTATCGAATGTTTCAAATACCCAATGAAGAAAACATAGCTCGAAGCAATCTAGAAGATGTGAATGACGACACTCTCTTCGACGCTAGACTTGGAAACAGAGCAGTTGCTCAGGCTTCCCAGAAAAACGAAGAAGAGAGATACAAACCGAAACCCAAGGAGCCGAAGAAAAAACCGGATCAACAACAGCAACCGAAACCAGCGGAGGACCAGGTGGTTCAAAGTTACCCTTGGTCAATCAATACAGACACTCTCAATGACCCCAAACTTGGAAACAGAGCAGTGGCTCAAGGTTCACAAAAAAATGAAGAAGAGAGATACAGGCCGAAACCCAAAGAACCAAAGAAAAAACCGGAGGAACAACAGCAACCGAAACCAATAGATGACCAGGTGGTTCAAAGCTACCCTTGGTCAATCAATACCGACACTTTGAACGACCCTACTCTTGGAAATAGAGCAGTCGCTCAAAGTTCACAGAAAAACGAAGAAGAATACAGACCGAAACCCAAAGATCCCAAGAAAAAACCGGAGGAACAACAACAACAATCAACCCTAACAGAAGAGAAGGTCGGTCAAAGTTACCCTTGGCCGACCAAACCCTGCTACACACAGTCCGAACCGGATGACACCCTAGAAAAACAACACATCGAAGATTTAAAATACGAGGTAAACAAATTACGAACCGTAGTAGAGCTGTTGCGTGAACAACAAAACCTACTAAACAAGTACGACGAAAAAAACAACAAAAGAAAAGATATGAACGAAAGCGAAATGTTAAAAGTCCTAAATCAGATCAACGGCGACAAAGCAACCCCAATCCAAATAACAGAACCAACAACAAAATCCAAACACCAAGAGTTACAAAACATCAAGCTGGAACTACAACGCGCCATCGACAACCTAAACCGCACCAAGGAAATCCTGCAACTCGAACACAAAAAGGAGATGAACTTGGAGGACGAACTAAAAAATCAAAAAACCGAAATCAACTGGTTGAAACTAATCGTCGAAAATTTTATAATTGCGCAAACGAAGAAAAAATTCAAAGACCAACAAATCAGCCCGAAAACGGACGACGATATCAAAATGAACGACACCATGAACGTCATCGTAGGAGCGCCACGACAAAACCGCACCATCGTGAGCACCGTCAAAATGGCAGCTGAGGCAAAAGCCAAAGCAAATAAGCGCGAAGAGGGCGGCGAAGCCGCCCCCGGGGGCAGCCCAGCTGCCCCCGGCGCTAGGTCAAGCGACTTCTCTTCCATCGGAAAGTTGCTCGACGCGATCGGGGACAAACAGTCGAAAACGGACGACGAAGACGAATTCAACACCAATATACAAAAAAAATTAATGGAGGCTGTTAACGAACTGAAACGGAAGAAACAACGAGAGATGATTACCAAAACTATAATTAATAAATTACAGCAGGTAAGCACATCTCCGTTATGTTTTCTTCGTGCGATATCTATTGTAACGTTCACTTTTTTTTAATGCATAATTAGTATTATATCTTATATTCATTGAATCTTCAGTATTAATCTTCTGTTACAATATTCGCGTCAAATGCCTTCAATTCGATCTTGAAGGTATTCCTAATCGAATGATTAGGAGCATTTGTTACATCAATGGCTTATTTAGAGATGTGTGGGGGTGAACAAAAACAACAATATCAATACATATATTTAAGAAAAGCACCAGTAACTATTTACATAATAAAATGTTGTCACTGCGACCAAGTTTACGTTGAAACTGTGTATTCTTCATCCAACGTATTTGCTGCAACTTGCCGGATAGATAGAGTTGAATAAAAACAACATTATCAACACATATATTGATGAAAAGATAGATAGAGTTGAATGAAAAAACAACATTATCAACACATATATTGATGAAAAGCACAAGTAATTATTTACATAATAAAATGTTGTCACTGCGGCCAATTTCACGTGGAAACTGTGTATTCTTCATCCAACGTATTCGCGGCAACTTGCTGGGTAGATAGAGTTGAATAAAAACAACGTTATCAACACATATATTGATGAAAAGCACCACTAACTATTTACATAACAAAATGTTGTCACTGCGACCAAGTTCATGTGGAAACTGTGTGCATTTTTCATCCAATATATTTGCTGTAACTTGCTGGGTATTTAGGGTTGAAAAAAAACAACATTATCAACACATATATTGATGAAAAGCACAAGTAACTATTTACATAATAAAATGTTGTCACTGCGGCCAATTTCACGTGGAAACTGTGTATTCTTCATCCAACGTATTCGCGGCAACTTGCTGGGTAGATAGAGTTGAATAAAAACAACGTTATCAACACATATATTGATGAAAAGCACCACTAACTATTTACATAACAAAACGTTGTCACTGCGACCAAGTTCACGTGGAAACTGTGTGCATTTTTCATCCAATATATTTGCTGTAACTTGCTGGGTATATAGGGCTGAATAAAACAACAATATTAACACATATATTCATGAAAAGCACCAGTAACTATTTACACAATAAAATGTTGTCACTGCGGCCAATTTCACGTGGAAACTGTGTATTCTTCATCCAACGTATTCGCGGCAACTTGCTGGGTAGATAGAGTTGAATAAAAACAACGTTATCAACACATATATTGATGAAAAGCACCACTAACTATTTACATAACAAAATGTTGTCACTGCGACCAAGTTCACGTGGAAACTGTGTGCATTTTTCATCCAATATATTTGCTGTAACTTGCTGGGTATTTAGGGTTGAAAAAAAACAACATTATCAACACATATATTGATGAAAAGCACAAGTAACTATTTACATAATAAAATGTTATCACTGCGGCCAATTTCACGTGGAAACTGTGTATTCTTCATCCAACGTATTCGCTGCAACTTGCTGGGTAGATAGAGTTGAATAAAAACAACATTATCAACACATATATTGATGAAAAGCACCACTAACTATTTACATAACAAAATGTTGTCACTGCGACCAAGTTCACGTGGAAACTGTGTGCATTTTCATCCAATATATTTGCTGTAACTTGCTGGGTAGATAGAGTTGAATAAAAACAACATTATCAACACATATATTGATGAAAAGCACCACTAACTATTCACATAACAAAATGTTGTCACTGCGACCAATTTCACGTGGAAACTGTGTATTCTTCATCCAACGTATTCGCGGCAACTTGCTGGGTAGATAGAGTTGAATAAAAACAACGTTATCAACACATATATTGATGAAAAGCACCACTAACTATTTACATAACAAAATGTTGTCACTGCGACCAAGTTTATATGGAAACTGTGTGCATTTTTCATCCAATATATTTGCTGTAACTTGCTGGGTATTTAGGGTTGAAAAAAAACAACATTATCAACACATATATTGATGAAAAGCACAAGTAATTATTTACATAATAAAATGTTGTCACTGCGGCCAATTTCACGTGGAAACTGTGTATTCTTCATCCAACGTATTCGCGGCAACTTGCTGGGTAGATAGAGTTGAATAAAAACAACGTTATCAACACATATATTGATGAAAAGCACCACTAACTATTTACATAACAAAATGTTGTCACTGCGACCAAGTTCACGTGGAAACTGTGTGCATTTTTCATCCAATATATTTGCTGTAACTTGCTGGGTATATAGGGTTGAATAAAAACAACATTATCAACACATATATTGATGAAAAGCACCACTAACTATTTACACAATAAAATGTTGTCACTGCGGCCAATTTCACGTGGAAACTGTGTATTCTTCATCCAACGTATTCGCGGCAACTTGCTGGGTAGATAGAGTTGAATAAAAACAACGTTATCAACACATATATTGATGAAAAGCACCTCTAACTATTTACATAACAAAATGTTGTCACTGCGACCAAGTTGACGTGGAAACTGTGTGCATTTTTCATCCAATATATTTGCTGTAACTTGCTGGGTATATAGGGCTGAATAAAACAACAATATTAACACATATATTCATGAAAAGCACCAGTAACTATTTACACAATAAAATGTTGTCACTGCGGCCAATTTCACGTGGAAACTGTGTATTCTTCATCCAACGTATTCGCGGCAACTTGCTGGGTAGATAGAGTTGAATAAAAACAACGTTATCAACACATATATTGATGAAAAGCACCTCTAACTATTTACATAACAAAATGTTGTCACTGCGACCAAGTTGACGTGGAAACTGTGTGCATTTTTCATCCAATATATTTGCTGTAACTTTCTGGGTATATAGGGTTGAATAAAAACAACATTATCAACACATATATTGATGAAAAGCACCACTAACTATTTACACAATAAAATGTTGTCACTGCGGCCAATTTCACGTGGAAACTGTGTATTCTTCATCCAACGTATTCGCGGCAACTTGCTGGGTAGATAGAGTTGAATAAAAACAACGTTATCAACACATATATTGATGAAAAGCACCTCTAACTATTTACATAACAAAATGT
Source organism: Novius pumilus (assembly GCA_020654155.1). NCBI lineage: Eukaryota > Metazoa > Arthropoda > Insecta > Coleoptera > Coccinellidae > Novius > Novius pumilus. Next base: position 6,166,623 of record JAIFOV010000475.1, read on the forward strand.
TGTCACTGCGACCAAGTTGACGTGGAAACTGTGTGCATTTTTCATCCAATATATTTGCTGTAACTTGCTGGGTATATAGGGTTGAATAAAAACAACATTATCAACACATATATTGATGAAAAGCACCACTAACTATTTACACAATAAAATGTTGTCACTGCGGCCAATTTCACGTGGAAACTGTGTATTCTTCATCCAACGTATTCGCGGCAACTTGCTGGGTAGATAGAGTTGAATAAAAACAACGTTATCAACACATATATTGATGAAAAGCACCTCTAACTATTTACATAACAAAATGTTGTCACTGCGACCAAGTTGACGTGGAAACTGTGTGCATTTTTCATCCAATATATTTGCTGTAACTTGCTGGGTATATAGGGTTGAATAAAAACAACATTATCAACACATATATTGATGAAAAGCACCAGTAACTATTAACACAATAAAATGTTGTCACTGCGGCCAATTTCACGTGGAAACTGTGTATTCTTCATCCAACGTATTCGCGGCAACTTGCTGGGTAGATAGAGTTGAATAAAAACAACGTTATCAACACATATATTGATGAAAAGCACCTCTAACTATTTACATAACAAAATGTTGTCACTGCGACCAAGTTGACGTGGAAACTGTGTGCATTTTTCATCCAATATATTTGCTGTAACTTTCTGGGTATATAGGGTTGAATAAAAACAACATTATCAACACATATATTGATGAAAAGCACCACTAACTATTTACACAATAAAATGTTGTCACTGCGGCCAATTTCACGTGGAAACTGTGTATTCTTCATCCAACGTATTCGCGGCAACTTGCTGGGTAGATAGAGTTGAATAAAAACAACGTTATCAACACATATATTGATGAAAAGCACCTCTAACTATTTACATAACAAAATGTTGTCACTGCGACCAAGTTGACGTGGAAACTGTGTGCATTTTTCATCCAATATATTTGCTGTAACTTGCTGGGTATATAGGGTTGAATAAAAACAACATTATCAACACATATATTGATGAAAAGCACCAGTAACTATTAACACAATAAAATGTTGTCACTGCGGCCAATTTCACGTGGAAACTGTGTATTCTTCATCCAACGTATTCGCGGCAACTTGCTGGGTAGATAGAGTTGAATAAAAACAACATTATCAACACATATATTGATGAAAAGCACCACTTACTATTTACATAATAAAATGTTGTCACTGCGACCAATTTCACGCGGAAACTGTGTATTCTTCATCCAACGTATTCGCTGCAACTTGCTGGGTAGATAGAGTTGAATAAAAACAACATTATCAACACATATATTGATGAAAAGCACCACTAACTATTTGCATAACAAAATGTTGTCACTGCGACCAAGTTCACGTGGAAACTGTGTATTCTTCATCCAACGTATTCGCTGCAACTTGCCGAGTTGAATAAAAACAACATTATCAACACATATATTGATGAAAAGCACCACTAACTATTCACATAACAAAATGTTGTCACTGCGACCAATTTCACGTGGAAACTGTGTATTCTTCATACAACGTATTTGCTGCAACTTGCTGGGTATATAGGATTGAATAAAAACTATATATATGATACTGCACATGAGCGCCTTTTTACAAAATAAACTCAAAATAACATGAAGTAAGAATATATAAAGTTAGAATTAAGTTGTTCTAATATACGTAATTACACTTCCAGAGCATCGGACAAGGTTCAAGTGGTGGCAGCATAGAAAGTAAACTCGACGACGACGATGATCTCTCACAATTGCTGAAGTTCCAAAAGGCCCTCAAAAATTTGGACACGCCGTCTCCGACCTTGAAAATCGACGATATGGACGTTGAAGATCAGCTCAGGATACTGCAGCGCGAACTGAACAAGCAAAGACCGCCACCGGAAGATTTGAGCTTCCTATCGGGTGAAAGCAAGGCGATCGGGGAAGACCCCATTCAGTTTCAAGCAATGATCAACAAACTACCACCGATCACGCCGCAACAACTTATGCAACTGCAAAAGAAGTTCGGAGTAACAGCGAGACCGATCGGTGGAATCGATGTTGGTCCAAGTGGTATGTTTTTTGGCCGAATATAACTTAAAATTATTTACATAAACTTCAAGGTGGATACCTCAATGGTTTAAGTAAAATCGGGGGAGGAGCAGCGTACGGTCCAGTTTACCCAATACCGCAGTACGGTTACGGTGGATTGAATGTCAGCCCGGACATACCGAAAAGTTTGGCCTACGGCCCACTGGGTCCCGGAGGTGGAGGTGGGGGGGCTGGAAATTTAAACTACCCCGCATTGCCGATTGCTTATTATACGGCTCAAAAGGGTAACGGCTTATATAAACCATCGTACGCCCCAAGTTTGTACGCACCGAAAATTGAACAGTACGGATTGGATAAACCGGGTTATGGAAACAATTTTTTTCAGGTACCGCGCACTTTTTTTCAACGATTTTAATGTTATTGACGGTTTTCAAGGTTTCAGAGTCCAGCGCTTACGGAGGCGCTCCACCGTCACCTTATCTACCACCAAAGGCGATTGACGCTCCGGGCCCTGATAAATTTTATCAAAATCAATACCCGTTTGCGACGTTTACTGGAGACAAAATTGACGAGCTCAAAAGTCAAATTTACCAACTACAAAACGCCATCAACTCCTACAATCGTCCCGAGTACATACAAACGGTCGAAGACCAGAACACCATCTACAGTTTGGAGCAACAGATAGATGAATTGAAAGCGATGGTCGCTAATTTGAACGGTTATCCACCGGCTTCAGGTATTGTCTCAAGTTGAAAAGAAAGAATACTGGTACTTACTTTGTTGGTTGTTATAGACACTTACACGCCCTCGACTGGTAGCGCTCCGGATAACGTTTTGCCGGCGCCAGTTCATCAACAGCAATCGAGCTCGGATGGCGACAAACGAAGTGGTAGAGCTAAACGATCAATCGGGGACGCTGCGTCTAAAACAAACGAAGAACGATCCTCTGGAGTCATGGATAAAATAACTGAGGCGCTTAATGATATGTTAGATGACAAATCGTCGAAAGAGCTGCCCCACGACGATAAGAATCAGCAAGGGCGACCGATGCTCAACGACATCAAGCAGCAAATTAACAATATCAAAAAACAGTTAGGTAGCTAGTGCGACTTATTTTAAAACAAACTGGTGATCGAAATTTTGAGTGGTTATAAATTTGTGCAATTTCAGGTCAACCAACGAGCGGCGTTGGTGGTGATAAAGCGGCGAGACACGCCGCACTGCCGGACGTGCCGTACGCCGCCAATACGTACGATTTGAATCAATTTCAATCCGATCTATCGCTGAAACCCAAAAAAATCGAAATTTTTAAGAGTATCGTTGCTAAAATTATGGACAAGGTGATCGAGTCGCTGCCGGTGATTCTGCATAAACTGTTCGGGTTTGCGATACACGAACTGACTGCTTATGGGGACGATTCGTACGGCTACGACGGCGGTTTGGTGAACGTTTTTCGCAATCTCGGTATTTTCGGTTATATACCGATTATATTGATTCGGATTTTCAACGCGATTTCAACTTTCATTTATATTTTACAGAAGAACAAAATTTTGAAATATTTTATAGTACCGGCCGGTGTGTTGTTGATAGTGGCGGGTAGTACGGTTTTCCTTATTTGGTGGTTGCAACCCGGTGATTATTACTTGAATTACGAGGATAAGACGTACGAGGACAAGGCGGAGGTGGATTATTACGCGCCGAAAAATGGTGGGGGACGGATCGTGAAAACTTACGAAGGCGACGCGGCTGCGCGGAAAACCACGCGGAATTTCGTTAATAAATCACCTTTAGTACCGAATGCGTATTCGTCTGTTTATAAAGCTTTGGAAAATCGAAATCCCGCACATCGTTTCGCTAGATTTGGGTTGTAATTGTAATTAAATACTCTTTGTAAACAGTGTTTCATTTGTTGATCCGAAACTCAAAGTTCGCGTCTGTTTCATAAGTTACTCGGCGAGTGTCTATGGCTCTCAGTATCTGTGACCCGGCGCACAGAAATAATTTTCAAATATTTGACAGTTGTCACAACTGACTAAATGATTTTGAATCCCGAACATTTCGAGACTCCTCCACCTGTAATTTACGATACATTCAAATTTTTCAAGGCAAAATGGTACATCAAGTTGAAAGCTTGGTTGATAACGATCGTTGTTATCAGTGGTACTTGGGGTGAGTTACAATTCCATTCCGTACCTTGCCAGTTATTACAATGTTGTAGTATTGGCCACTTGGACTGAAAGAACAAAAGCTACAAGTTTGGATGAATATCACCCAAATTCAATTGTTCAAATGAAAAATCGTATAACGAATTTAGAACGCGAAATGTAAGTTCAATCAAAGATCGCACAAAGTTCTGACAACCCCAAATCTTTTAGTATGGAAATGAAACGCGGAAAATTAACAGACGGTAACTGTAACAGCTTCAAAGAACCATACGGTGAATGTAATTTTTACAATCGCAACTTTAGTAAACGTTTCGTTAGTAGATTACGCAGCACATTACTCCGGGGGTAAAATTTTGTGGATAAGCAAGGAAACGAAACCTTGTTTAGCCAAAACGACTACTCTATTTGGCATCCCCGTTATAACTTACTACTCGATGCCATACAAAATATTACAAACTGGGTTAGAACCTGGGGATTGTTTTCAGTTTCACGGCACTCTCGCGCGTATTGCTATCAAACTAGGTAAAGAAATAATAGTCCGTTCAGTTACCATTAAACACAGCAACATCGTCGAGGATTTCAACGATGCTCCTAGAAAATTCAGGGTTCATGTAGGTTTCAACGTGCTCGGGATCAAACAAGGATGTACAATTTTCAGGGTGTCAACCAGGAAGGACGAAGGATGCTGGGAGACTTCATCTTCAACATTGAGGAACATACGGCTCAGAATTTTCCTATACATAACAATGTTAGATTTTCGGTTATCGAATTGGAGATTCTTACTAACCAGGGACGTGCACCAACCACTTGTTTGTACAGATTTCAGGTCCATTCATAGACAAATAAAAGTACTACTTAAGGTAATCCGTGTCGTTTAATTAAAACCAATTCATTTCCAATCGTTATTCGCGGGCCACGCAGCCGATTGGCCAGCGGAAGTAGCGTTCCACTCCTCCTGCGCTTGAGTTGCCCAATCGTCGGACGGTGGTGGTGCGGTGAAAGGAGCCGGCGCTACACCGCCTACTGGTGGGGCTACAACTTCAGCTGGGGGACCGTCCCACAACTGGTTATCCTGGGCTCCCCATTCCAATTCTTTAAAACAAAAAAATTAGTGAATAAATATCACCGAATCATTCTTAGCCTACCTTGAGTTTCAGGTTTGACTAAAGTTGCTGGTACAACTTCCTTGGCCGCTTGTTCTTCCTTTTCAGCTTCTTCCGGTTCTCTGAAGAAGAATAAGTCGACTACAACCTCCCATTTAATATCACGTTGGATGGTGCCGCGCAACCTCAACACCTAAAAAATGCAACATTAGTAATCATGCAAATTTTATAAATTGTAACCAGGTTATACAAAACGAATCAGTTGGAAAAATTATTCGATCATGGTTATATCAACATAAAGGGAACTTTGAGTATCATCATGATTAAAAAATAAATTTGATTATAGAAAGGAACAAACCTCTCGAGCCAGCAACCACCATAACAAACCAATGCTATGAGAGGACTTGTTATTGCCAGGAATGGCGATGTCGACGAATCTTAAAGGTGAATCCGTGTTACACAAGGCGATAACGGGGATATTGACGTAAGACGCTTCGGTAATCGGTTGGTGATCGAAAGCTGGATCGGTAACAATCAGCAGACGGGGCTCGCGGAACGCAGCTTGAATCTGATTGGTGAAGGCACCTAGAAACAATATACGTTAAAAAGTTGTTCACGAAGTGATACGTTCATCATCCGTTTTAGAGTTCAGACGATATTTAAATCATATTAATCATAGGTTCCTTAAATCGAATATTCATCACTCGGTACTTAAAAGACATGTCGTACTGTATGTAACGTACCAGGAGTAAAACGACCGGCGATCGGAGTGGCCCCGGTGTGAGTGGCGAACTTAAGAACGGCACGTTGTCCGTAGGCACGCGACGAAATGACGAACACCTCGGACGGATGCTCGATGGCAGCGATGGCTCGTGCGGCCAACAGCAATTTCTCCCAAGTTTTTCTCAAATTAATGATATGCACACCGTCGGATCGACGTTTGTGCACGTACTGCTCCATTTGGTAGTCGACGTTCGTGGTACCCAAATGGGTACCGGCCGCCAACATCTTCGTAACATCGTCCTCTTTCAACGATAAAACCTCCAAGCCTCCCGACATGTTTACGTTATTTGAAAGTTACGGATAACCTAAAAATTGATAAAGTTGAAGAATAACGTTTACGACGAAAATATTTAATTGGCTATTTAACTACGTGCTTTAAATAAAGTAATCCGAAAGAATTATCTTACTTTAACTTAAGTTAAAGAGGATTTTAGAAGATTTTAAAAGTACTTACGTAGGTAAATGCCACAGGGATAACTGCTCGAAGCGGAAGAGTTGTGTCAAAATTTATCGTCCTGTCAATGTCGTCGCTTGAAAATAAGAAGTTTTCGTACATTTCTATGGACGTTTTCGCTTGCGGCGCCCTCTCGCCGACACATCGCCGAGTTACATAATGTAGATTACTGTGCGATTGTGAATTATTTTAAATAATTTTACATCAACCGAAGTTATTAAGTAAGTTGTTTTATAGTTAATCTTGATTACGCCTTACCCTTTATTCAACGAAAATAAAGTTGTTCAGTTGAATACGCTTTTAGGTCGCAAGGTACTTTTTAAACTGCACAATGTAATTCATTTTCAGTTAACTCACTTTAATGATATGAAGTTGAATCAAAATCATAGAAATTAAGATATCTAAAACTTCAAACAGATTGAAATAATCTATGTTTGTTAATATTTTCTATGTAAATGGTAATGACTTTTGTGTCGGTCGTTTCTGGTGATGTGAAAGAATTCGTTTAATTTTAACGTCTTGGTAAGTAACCACAAAATATTAACACCCCGAACGCTTCATTAACACCGGTGATTTAAAATATTTAACCGCTGAGTTACATCCTCGTTTACAAAGTTGACAAAATCGGTTTAGACTTAAGTGCCGCAGAACAAACTTGACAGTTTAACAGAGTGTGCGCAGATCCCTCCGGTGAGTACAAATGAAGCACCAGCAAATTATTCATCGTTTTTATTACACCAACAATCATATCGTAATATATTTATAAGTTTTTAAATAACAAAAGTTATCCTTAATAATAAAATTTAAATAAAAAATAATAGTTCTTAAAAATAACGTGGAAGCATCTGTTTTTGTAGCAGCTAATGAAACTTAAAAACGAAATCGTATTCCCACAAGCATTCAAGAAACAATGGCGATAATAAAGAAAGTGAAAAGTAATTAGACACCCTTAAAACCGAAAAATTAAAAGAAACAGAATCAAACGAAAAATGTACACTGCTTCGTCCCTTCTCTCTTACCAATTGAAATCAGGCGAAAAACGGATGAAAAATGGCGACGGTCTATAGCTAACATTTTGAAAATCTTATACTAGTACGATACATTATAAGTACATCTGTGGATTTTTGTCTGAGTATTGAGGTATTACAGTAATTTTCATAACATCGCTCGTAGTTTTATCATTTTTTTTCTTTTATAAACAATTGTGTTGTACTGTGTCAAGGCATCTTGTTGCGTTATGATGAGGGAACGAAACAAACGAAAAAAAAAACTGGGAAACGAAATACACGCCACGGATCGTGGAGGTGGTGGGGGGAGGGGGGCAGTGCCGATTAATCCTACCGTTAATTCGATAAATTCATTCAAATACCCATTCATTACATCGTAATTAAAGACAACTTTTTTTTTTGGAAGGACCCAACAACGATACGGTACAGCTAGTTTTTTGGCGAATTTCAAAAATATGATAGAATCTCGAAGGATAGACACCACATACTTACACTAATCTAAATCACGCCGAAACATTTTCCGTCATCGATTCAGGTAACAAAATCTACGATAAGTTCTCCATCTCAGGCCAAATATCGATTTTCAGAAAGATAAAATTTCAAATGTAAATAGTCATTTTTTTTTATAAAATATCTAGATCGCTACCTTTAGGTACAAATTTTAATACTGTTAAATTTTTCTTTTCAAAATCGCGCTTTTCTTTTTAAATATAATAATGATATTTCCTCGCGCTTGGCATGACAGATATGCAATTTCGCGCGTTCGAAACGCGCGTTGATACTGGCTTAAACTATCCTAGATCGCTACTGTTCTACGACGAAAGAAATAAAAAAGAGATAAAGTCCGACGTTTTTTTAATAATGGCACGTTGTTTTCGGATTAACTTTTTAGATACCGAACGAAATTGTCTTTGGCTCGACCGTATCACAAAATGCGGAAAAGACGAACAAAGAAAAAAAAAACAATAAATATCTCTTTAACCTAATCAGACAAAATTTTTCCATTTTTCAGTCACAGCACTAAATATGCAGTCAATTATTCGTTTTTGTTTTTGTTTTATGCCGAACGTGAGTCTAACCGTGCCTTCAGATCAAGTTGAAACAGGAAAAACGAGTCGAAACGTCGCTGGCGCGCGGGCGCGCCCCCTGTCGATGAAAGTTAACGTGAAAAAACCGATCGTCGCGAGGGCGCACCCGGCGTCGAAGTACCGGCGCGGCGACGACAGTACCGTCGCCGCGCCCGGTCGCCGAGAATACAATCAAGAACCAATCCGTCGCTAAAAGACATTAACTATTTTTTTCTTTAATATATATATAAACAAATGCAACGAAGATTGGCACATTATTATTATTAATTATTATTTACAACAATATTGAACCCTGGAAAGATATGTCGTGTGAATACTTGTTACTCACCGTTTCACGTACCGAGACGCCGGTATCAACTAGTCATAATATACTTAACATGTAATATAAATACATAAATCAACGTTAAACGTTTAGTCTTAGACATTTTCTCTACAATCAATCAATCAATGAATCGTCCTTAAATCACATGAGCAAATTGAACCTGGTTTTATGTTTTACGTCGCGTCGACGCCGCCGCCGGGCGCGGCGCCCGAGCCGTTTCCTCTTTCGCGCGTTTTTAAAAAAATATATTCTCGTTTTTTTTTCTTTATATATCTATACATACATTGATAACCGATTCGGTTTTTGTTTGTACTGAGTGTCGTTATTACGGTATTGACGTTTTTCATTCTTTCAATTAACAACTGTTGAAATTCCAGGAAAAGGTTGGAATTGTTTTCAACTATTCCGATCGGGGAGTCGGCGGCGTTACCTGTTATGACGGTTAAGTTAAATCTGAGCTTTCAACATGAGTCGGATACCGGTTTTTGTATTGAATTACTACGGTTATCCGGGCGATAAGCGCTACGCGCTCGGGTAGAGTCGGTTAACCGGGTATTTCAATGCAAGGCGCAGCAACACGCTCAGGGCTACATCGAGATTAAAGGAAGAACTTATTTCATCATATTCAAAGTGATATGGAAGCGCAGCACCGATAAAATAGTTAAGTTTAGTAACTAAGTAAGAAAATTTTTGTTTTCAACCACTCCTCGCCGACTCCGCGAGCTAGCGATATGTAATTCTACAAGAGGTAGCTTGGTTTTTTTTGCATTCCAATACCCATGTCGTATATTAAGTCATCGTTAAAAGATTGTACGAAGGTAGAGGTAGTTTGAAAACAATTATTGGTCGACGTGGTTTCGGACACGATCCTAAATCTTCCTTTCGTTATTGTTTGTCTTCTTTTTTTTTAAATTATTTTGGCACATAATTGGCAGTTACTCCCTAAACCCTATACCCAGAACGCGACTTGAGCTCGAGTTACATCGAAGATATGTGCGTGGCGGCTCAGGCGCCGACCGGACGGACGACCGAGAACGATTTACAAAAAGAAAGTTGTTAAGAATTAAGATTTAAAAACGAAAATCAAACACACGAGATAACGAATCACAGAGTAACACACTGGGAATGTCTCGCTCGGGGAGCGGGCAGGTAGCCGTTTGGCCGGTTACGAACGGTTTGTACTTGCGGTAGGCCGGTGGTTGTTGCTCTCATTGGAGGCGCGGCTGCTGCTGCGACGACGGCGGTGGTGGCGTCCGCGCCAGCACGCTCTTGATCGCCGTCGTTTTGAGCAGACGCTTGAGCATGCCGCTGGAGCCGCGATGCTGCAAACTCTTGTGCGTCGTCAGCGAGTTCTTGGTGCGGTAACGGCGATGGCAGAATTCGCACACGTACAACGTGTCCGACTGTTCGTGCTTGTCTTGGAAGTGCCTCTTCAGGGAGTAGTAACAGCTGAAGGTGCGACGGCAATAGGGACACTCTTGTGGCTCGTTGATGCCCCCGGATGTGGGTGGCGGCATGCGCATCTGCTGCTGTTGCTGCTGCTGCTGCTGCTGGAGGTGGTGGTGCGGTTGCGACGTAACGGTCGTGCCTGCAAAACAGCCACTAGGGTACAGAGGGGCGGGCTCGACAGCCCCCGACACATCATGCAGGCGGTGGCGACGTAGGCAGCGACGGCGACACTCAACAACTACACCGATCGACCGGGTGGCGGCAGCGGCGGCGCGGCGACAACGCAACAAAGCGGGTATGATGGTAATGGTTTTGGTGATGGTAGTGATGGTGATGATGGTAGTGGTGGTGGTGGTGAGGATGATCGTGCTAAGGGGGCGAAAATACCTGCCGGTGATTGCGTGGAGGCGACGGTGGCGGCTGCGGTCGGCGGCTAAAAGAACTTAATGTCGATGTCTCCCGGCCGCGACTTGTGATACGTATAGATGTGCGTCATCAGCGAGTTCCTGGAGCAGTAAACGCGCTCGCAGATGACGCACCTGTACTCCTCCTGACGCTCGGCGTGCTTGTCCGCGATGTGACGCTTCAGCGACGCTTTCGAGCACAACACCTTACCGCACAGCTGACACGTGAACACCTTCTTCGGTGACGTCCCTGCAACAGCAAAACCAAGCTCGCACTGGTCCGGTCCGCGCGCCCTCGTGTTGCCACCAGCAGACACGTTAACTACAAAACCCCCACCCTTTACTGTTCGCGTGTCTCTATTTCCATTTTTTTTTGAAAATTTGTTCAAATTTGGGTCGCGATCGTCCACGCGAACTCAGTTTGACTGCTCGCAGAACACACAGAAAGAGGTGACCGACGACCGACCGACCGACCGACCGACCGACCGACCGACCGACCGACCGTTCCGAGACCGTTGCGCTCGCCACCGCTCGCCTTCACCGCCAAGCCGCCTCCCTACCCACTTTACTTACCGTCAACGACCACCATGAAAAAACTTGTCCGAATGTGTGTGAAATGCGCATACTCGCGTGTAGGTGGGGGTAGCGAGCGCAGCCGTTCCATATATAAACATGGTGACAGGGAAAAAACGAAATATATGGCATCTCCTGGTGGCAACACGACACGTGTTGGAGGACTTTCACACACCGAATGATAAGACAAATAAAAAAAAAGAAAAAAAAAAAAGAAAAATGGAGTGGAGGAAAATCGAAAGGCGACAATATCACCATACACGTACGACGCAGATAATAAAAAAAACCGTACGAAAGCAAAAATAAAACCCAGCTGCTCGTTTGCCGATGTAAAAATATATTTAAACATAAATAAAGGTTATACAACAGTACATAAAATATGATAAATATTGCATAGAACAACATGAACATGCGTAAATGCAGAAAAACTAGTTTTACGCTACACAGGACTGCAAAAATGTAAAATTTCCTCGTTGGGGTTGCCAATTCAATTTCTCCAAAAAACCGCAAAAAAAAGTTCATACAAACGAAACAATAAATCAGTCAAAATATCAGTCTTAAAAAATACCGAGAAATATTCTAAATTTCAGTCTTCTAAAACTCAAGTCCTGTCTCTCTTTCGACGAAATATAACGAAAAATAAAAATCATATTGAAAAGAAGAAAATTTAGCCGCAACGCTTTTGCACACTCCCTTTTTTTTAGTCACCGATCCGCTTATGCTTCGAATGGATATTTTTTAAGATAAATAAACATCTTTTTTTTACTTTCTAAAAATACGTATACGTAAATTGGAAGAATGATTCCCTTTCACCGACTAAAATATTTGATAACAAGGCTTCGTTAATCACGAACTCCCAACTGATTCGTTATTTGTTTTTTTTATCAATGAATTTCTCAGTACACATTTCGTGAATCCATAAACCTTTAGAAATATTCAACAAAAAAAATACACATTGGTTTATATATATTAATATATCACAGAGCCGAAACGAATCAAATGCGTATTCAAAATTCATCAATAAAATATTAGCGCGCTTAATAACCTAACGGCGCGCCGAGGGTGGGGGAACGCGCTCGAACGCGCTCGCGCGCGTTCCCCGTTGCCCGGAACGCTCAATTACAAGTACCAACTAGTTAATGAAAAAAAAAAGTAGTAGTTGAACCCGGGTGACAGCTTGACTTGTGAACTGTTCGTATCGTTTCGGGCGGGGGCATTGAACGAATTTACTTCTGTCTCCTATGGTAAATGCTCCTATGATTATTGAGCGAGTTGAGCGTTCGAAAAACCTTGTGACAAAGGGTGCAGAGCGCGTTGTTGAGCGGCTGGAGGTGCTGCTGCTCCTTGTGCCTTTTCAAGGTCAGTTTCGTGCTGAGCAGCTTGCCGCAGACGTCGCAAACATGGCATCCGCTCGCACCACCAAACGGCACTTGCAAACTTCTCGCTGAACGAAAAAATAACCACGAATTAGCCCCCGCTCTGTCTATCTCTCTTCGTCTTTCTTTCTTTTATCGTTTTGATTTTTTTTTTTGGTTGGTTTTGTTCTGTGCGCCCTCGCTCGTCAAGCCAACTGTCTCTCAGAACGTATTTAGCGTGTTCCATACTACTTTACGTAAGTCATATTACTACGAAAGCATTTATACAAGATAAAGCGATATCGCGAAAGCTGCCGATTCGGGAACTGGGCGATCTCAAAATTAATCAAAAAAAAAGAAGGAAACTGTACGGGCCACGGCGCCACCGGCGCTATTTACATTGGGCCGTAACGAAACACGCGTCCAAATGCAACTGAACCAAACCGCAAAGGAAACCACCAAAAATGAAAGAAAGAAACAACCGCAATTTGTGACGATGCGTTTTGTACAGAAGCGCCTCAACCAAAAACAACGCCGCCATATCTCTATTTATGTATGTTATGTTGGACGCGCGATCTATTTACACGAAACGCGAGTGCAGTTGCATTTGGCAAATCCCCAGTCCGCCAATGAAAACATTCAATCACTTAACAAATTAAGGACAATAATAAATTAAAGAAGAAAAAAAAACACGTATGAAAAATGAACAGAAGTTTGTACGTTGCTCGAGAACGGTAGACGACGACGAGCGCGACCGATCGACCGACGCGAGCGCCTCCTATTTTTTTTATATATGCATATATAAAAGTAAAAGTGATTTCAAATATGTATACTGCAAACAGATTAAATGTTTCGTACGTCGTTTTCATTGATGCAAACGAATGTGAATATGGAGAAATAAAATTTTGGCTCACTGGGGTTACGGGGTTTCCCCCACTCCGGTCGTTTGGGAGGCGCGCGCGTGCGCGTTCGGCTTCGGCTCGGGCGCGTCGTTCACAGATAGAAAGAGTGCGGTGCGATCACGTCGTCGCTCTTAATGTTCTTAACGTTCCTATGGTAAATGCTCTTGTGATTCCTCAAGCTATTCAAGCTGCTATAAACTCTCTTGCATATGTTGCACACGGGTTCTCTTGAGGGACGCATATGAACGTTCTGAATGTGGCGCTTCAGCCTGGTCAGGGACGAGAGGCTTTTGTTGCACGGCTGGCATCTGAACTCGTCCACACCTGGCGGCAGAAAGGGCCCCAATTAGCCTCTCTTGGCCGCTGCACACTAGGTACCTAGGTTTCTTTGTGCTTTGCGTTTTCGGTTTTTGTTACGGGTCTTTTGGTTTGTGGATGGGGAACGCGCGACGCGGCCGCCGCGAAGCGGCCCGCGGACGGGCGTCTCCCATCTTACTGGGTCGAAATAAGAAAAAAAAATGGTACGCGACGGTTCGATCGGTCTGTGTCTCGACTTGAATGAATAGTGAACGTGCGCGAAATGCGGTGGTCGTTCAGGTCACTTCCTTTCTGACCTTCCTCTTCTGGTGGTAGTTGCACGTGTGCACCACTAAACTGTTTTTTGTGCGATAGCAACGGTTGCATATTTTGCACCAAAACTCTTCGGTTTGCGCGTAGTGCAAATCTTTGACGTGTCGACGCAACGTTATCTTGTTCCTGAGCGTTTTGCCGCAGATGTTGCAAGTTTCGCCGAACGTGCCCGAATCACCTGTATATAGAGAAAATAATTAATCGTGCAGTTGACTGTCAACGAAATAAAAAAAATTAAAAAATTCGAATTATATAGTAAAAGCTCGCTCTACCAACAGTCAACTCAAAATAAATTATTTTCTCTATTGTTACAAGCTAAACAGTTTTCTTTTCTCTTAACACCATCAGTTTGTTTTTTTTTTGGTACGTTCATGTCGGTCATTCGGTGCCGGTTACATCATGCATAATTCGGACAACTCGCGACTACACGCATTTTTTTTTGTTTGTTTGTTTGTATTTGGCTCCCCCAAATCGAAATGGAAAGAAAAAAACGATCGAAAAACTAAATAAAAGACAGCACAAACAGACCAGGGACAATAAGAACAAAACACACATTTGTTAAACGACATTCCAACATAACATATATTAGTTTGAAAACCACAAAAAGGAAAATTAAAAATCGTTCCCAAATTAACTCGCAACCGTTAAAATGGAAAACCGGGTTAACGTGACCGTTCAAACGTGTCGCGACGCGGCTGCTGTAACTCTTATAATAATGTCCGGAGTCGCGTGTGAACGGACATTTAACCGCAGGTGCGCGCCGAAACGCGAGGCGAGGCGACGAGTTTCGACGCGCGACCCTTTCGACTTTGTGATTCAATATAAAATTGGAAAGCTTACCTTGTGACGTACCCGCTAAAGTGTCGCTTCCCGGCAACGGTTGCCCTAAACCTGCAACAGGGAGGGATATTTGTGATTTTGTGTCTGACAGCATCAATAATTTTTGTCAACAGTCAAAAAATTTGCATAAGCATAAATTATTTGACAATGTATATATTTGTAACAAAATGGAAGATAATTTTGTCGTATGTTCTTTTGGTGAGTAATGGTGTACGTATATATATTACTCATGTGATTTTTCACACTACAGTAATTTATTTTGTAAACTATGATTTCAGTTCAGTAGGTTGAGATTTAAATTTTTTTGTACCTTTTAGCAATGATAAAGCAACCTTCGAAACAAACAATCAGGTTGTAGTTGAAGTATTTTAAGTGTTTCACAATTTTTGACAATTTCGGTATACCTTTAAATCTGTCTAAGTCAATTACAGATTTTTAACATGTTATTTGGTATCTGATATGCGCGATAGTGACTTGTTCTATCACTCGCAATTTGTTTTAGAGGTTATGAATTGAAATATTCCAACTGTCACAATTTCAATACATCTGTCAAAAGTCGAACACAGAATTGTAACACGTAATTTGATACGTACAATAGTTTACTCATATTTCTGTGTGCCACTGTCACTTATTCTATGATTTGAAGTGCATTTTAAAGGTTATGCGACTGTTTTATACGCACAAAAGACGGAAGTACATCCGCAATATCAAAACAACGATTGTTTGTTTACATGAGCGAGAAAAAGTTTAGTTCCCAAATGAGTTTATCCTATTCTACGAATGGCCACCTGTATAGCGGTATACGAATGTATAATGATATTCAATATCTAGTTTCTGTGTTTTTTTCTCTTGTTTTATTGGGGCGATCATTATATAATGAACAGTCGTCATTGAACATGGGTGTATCCTTGAATAGAGACTGCCTCTGCCATGCAAGTCGATAGGTATTGTAAAATTCTTATCGAATAAACAATAACAAAATTGAATAGATTATTGTTTATACGAGTCCCAACGAAAATGCTGACTTTATTCTACTTTGCAATGCGGTAACTCGGAAGCGAGTTTGTTTTGACTCGTTGTTCGCAACTGATATGAATCACTCGAGACTGGGACCACACAAAATTAATTGAGGCGAATAGACGAAATATTGTTTTGACATTCTTTTATCTTTTTCGTTAAATATGCCAAGAAACAGTCAAAAAATAATAAAAAATAAAAATATATATATATATGTACAAAAAAATTTTTGAAATATATATATATATATATATGTACAAAAATCTTCGAGTTTTTTGGTGATCCAGGTTTATTTTAAACAATTTACAATATTAAGGACGTTTCGATAGAGATTCTATCTTTGTCAACTATCTAAAATAAAATAATTCACATATGAAAATGGAAAAGGAATTTGATATCGAAAATATCTTACCAAGTTCAATGACGTTCAATATTCGTCAAATGTTCGAAATTATGTGGACCGTATCGTTATAGTACAAAAGAGTATATTGTACTTAGTTCCTTTATGTCGGTTTTATCATTTAGAACATCTTTTTCGTTTTCTTTGATATCTATCATTTCAAGAATTTCGCTAGATTTAACGTTTTTTTCTGTTGCTAATATACTGACGTTGTTGTAATCAAATTCATGGTTGTTTGGTTTTTTATGCTTGTTTAGTGCGGTATTGGCTGTTTTCGAATATTTATGGGCTTTCATTCTGTCTGTAAGTCGTTGGGAAGTTTGTTCGATGTATAATTTGTCAGAGTTCATACAAGGAATATTGTATACTACATGTGATCGTTTTTCTTTAAGAATTTTGCTTTTTAGTTTTGTATAAATTTGTTTTATCTGATTTTGAGGATGGTATGCAATTTGAATATTGTATGGTTTCATTATTTTTGAAATTTTTTCTGTTAGTACGGGAATGTAAGAAATTGAAATATATTTCTTTTGTGTGACAGGAAAATTAGTTGATGTTTGATTGTGAAATTTATGAGTTCGTTCTTCGATAATTTTATTTATTATATGATCAGGTTAATCGTTTTGGGTAAATATTATTCTTACTTTACTAAGAATTTCTGTACGGAATTTGGGAGATGTCAGCGCTATTGCTCTGTCTACTAAACTTTTTGCTACGCTTATTTTTTGTGACTGATGATGTCAAGAATGAAAATTTATAA
Organism: Novius pumilus; assembly: GCA_020654155.1. NCBI lineage: Eukaryota > Metazoa > Arthropoda > Insecta > Coleoptera > Coccinellidae > Novius > Novius pumilus. The sequence goes on from JAIFOV010000475.1 coordinate 6,183,930, forward strand.
GTCTGTCTGTTGATGTATTTTTTCTGAACCATTTTGTCTCAAGTTTGTTATTTTGTCGAATTATTGTCATGTCTATGAAATTAATTTGGTTATCTTTTTCTTCTTTTAAAGTGAATTGTGATTTGGAATTATAGTTATTAAAACTATTTACAATTTTATTTATTTCTTTTAGGTCAGCTATTAACAAACAGTCGTCAACGAATCTCTTGTATAGTGTTATTGTGAAATTACCTTCACTTAAAATTTTTTCTTCGAGATGATCCATAAAGACATATATTATGATAAAACTGACATAAAGGGACTAAGTACAATATACTCTTTTGTACTATAACGATACGTTCCACATAATTTCGAACATTTGAACGAATATTAAACGTCTATGAACTTTCTGGTAAGATATTTTCGATATCAAATTCGTTTTCCATTTTTATATGTGAAATATTTCATTTTAGATAGTTGACAAAGATAGAATCTCTATCGAAACGTCCTTAATATTGTAAATTGTTTAAAATAAACCTGGATCACAAAAAAACTCGAAGATTCTTATAGTTAATATAAACCAGGTACGAAAATAAAAACCACACACTATATATATATACATATATGTGATTAACCTACCTCCGAGTCCAGAATGGTCTGCCGCCAGGGCGGCCATCGTGAAATTGAAACCCCCGGCGGCGGTGGCGAACAATTTACTGTCGGCGGTCATGAGATAGGGCGGCGGTCCCAGCGGGCTGTCGTGATCGTCGTGGTCGCCGGCCGAGCTGCCCGAGTGCGGTCCCTGAGGTAGATTCGCCGCCGGTCCGTTGTTGTCGCTGCCCGGCGCGTTCGTGTCCCCCGAATCGTTGCTGTTGTCGTCCTGGTTGTTCGTGTTGCAAATCAACTCCATCGGCTCGGCCTTCACGTTGCCGCCCTCGTTGTTGGGCGGCGACGGGCTGATCGGCGAATTTTCCCGTTCCGTGCTGCTGATGCCGTTGTTGCCGCCGTCCATGCCGCCGAACTCTTTGTGAAAGCCGCTCAGGTTGAGGCTGAGCGCGTTCGCGCTGTTCTTCATCGCGCTCGGCGAAAAGTCAGCCGGCTGCGTTTGGGGCGGCAACGTCGGCAGGTTGAGCTCGTTGTTGTTGTTGTTATTGTTGTTGTTCAGGGTGTCCGAGCGCGCCCTCTTGTGGTCGTTGTCCGGGTCCATTGATATTCGACGCTCGCGTCTGTGTTGCATCGCCGCCCTGCGCAACAGCTGGTTGACTGTGGCGCCGTGGGGCGGCGACGTGGGCGACGCGAACAACGTCTCCGATACTAATTTGTCGGTGAAATTGGGCGGGTGGTTGTTCGATATGGGCGGCGTTTGTGGGTAACGGACGAGGCTTTGCACTTGCGCCAGCTGAAATAACGATAAAAAAGTCATAGAATTATGGCCGCGATTCTAAGCCCAAATCAACTGACCTGATCGCGATCCTCGCCATGTTGCTGGGTCAAGCCGCTGACGCGCAACACTTCGGCAGTTTTCAGGAAGGACGATAGGGAGCGCTGGTGCACGTTCACCTCGCCGTGATAAATGAATTCGACGAGCGCGTGCAAATCTGTCCATGCCACATCTTGTAGGACTATCACAGGGTGTTTGCAGGGTGTGGACTGCAAAACCGAATCATATTACTATGGGGCCCTTAGTTCCGAACAGACAAGTCGACGGATAATTAAATTTTATCGCTTTTAAAGCGTTTTGATGGCTTGGGCCTGCCTCTTATCCTATTTTTTGATTTTGAAATATATTATCATATAGTATCAGCGGTTGCAATAAAACAAACCTTCCAATTTCCTCGCCCGTTTCTTCAAAAAATGACTTTTTTTCACATTTTATTTATTTACTTATTGTTTCAGCCCCTAAGTAAACGCTGTGCCCCCCAGATTAGAACCATTGCTTTCGCAAAGGTAAGTCCCGGTAATTCTTTATAGACTGCAAAAACGTTCATACAAAATAAAATCATATTCAACAGTCTATTACGATTTTATCTAATACCATACGTACTTTGAACAGCAAATAAAGAATAGATAATAGAAACAATGAATTTCGACAAATCATATATAAGCAGATCCGTAACTAGCGCCATCTACCGCGCAATTGACGTAGTTCAGTTACGGAGCGCAGCGTTGCACAAAGCGACGCGCATGGATGAAACGTCGATTAGATAAAAATCGGCGATCGCCAAAAACGGAAAAATCGAATCGAAAAATAAACCAAAGGTCACTGCTAAGTTCAATTTTTATCGTCGCCTTCGAAAAGTGCAAATATTTTATCAGCGTTATCAGCGAATGCGACGAGATTTATCATCATATTCTCGACGATTTTTCGAACGTTTCTAAGCGCAGCGATAACTACTAAACGTTTATTTTTTTTTCTCTCCAACGAAATTCCGAGAAAAATGCGCAATGCAACGCAAACAAACGACGTCCGGTCCTGGGCGCCAATTGCATCGGCGAAAATCTCCGAAATTACTGAACGAAAGTGTGTTGACCCGGGTGTCCGGTCCAAGGACGTAACGTTGTGCAAACACATACACACAAAACGCAAATAAATAGTTATTTGCATCGGTCATTTTTATTTTATGGCTTTCGTCCAAGAAGAACAATAACGTTAAACGCGCCCACGCATATCGGATAACGGACGCCACTGCTCGGGCGTCGCGTTTCATTTTTCTCTTTCTTTTTCGTTCGCGCGAGACAGGTCAGCACTCACCTTGAGCAATTCGCGAAAATAGGGACTGCATGCGGACAGGACGACGCGGTGCGCCTTCAAACTTTTCCCGTCGCACGCCAATGTCACGTCCACGAAATCCTCGTCATCCCGGAGATTCTCGAAAGCCGACGTTATGCTGCTTTGGTAATTGTTCCAACGCAGACAGAAGTGCTGTGTATCTACCATCGTAAGATATATTCACCTGCGGATTAAAAAAACTGGAGCTGTAGTGTATGGAACGCTTTAGCAACGCATTAAGATAGATCAGTTTGGTATTTTATATAAGAGAGGTCAACGGTCAAGTATACAATATAAAACGATATATCGAATCGCAAAAAGTTCGAAAAATGCGCTACGGACAATTTCAAAATAGAAACGCGATTGGGATTTTTATTCCAATTTATTAGAACCAACTCACATTGTCGATTATATTTAATTGAGATAATTAGGAGAAATTATCATTTTTTCACTGTTTGTTCGCCGATAAGACTCGAAAATCAATAACTAATCCTATCGTCGTTTTCGCTACTTAAACTCGAAGGACGACCGATTAAGAAAAAAATTCTTGGCGCGTATAAAACGTTTTTGATTCACTTATCGCCGCATTTTTTTTAAAAATAATTTCAGTAATAAAAATGAAAATCTTATCGCGAAAACAATTCCTCTCGACCGCGCCGCATGATTCGTAATTTGTTTTATTTAAAAAATTTTCAAAAAAAAAACAGTATATCGTCAAATTAATCAATGAGTCGACGTTAAACACATTTTATTATTGTTTTTGAATTTAATTAATCAACAGGGAATCAGATAAAGCGCTGTCTGGTGGCGAATTTCGAAACCAATTCATCGTCTCGATTACTGTTGCGTTTGCGCATTTGGCATCAACGTCTCGATCGTTGCGTCATTCAGTAATTGAACGACATTTGCGAAAATATCACATTTAAGATAAAATATAAACAATCGCTCGAAGAATCAAAATTTTCTATTTGTATGACCTTTAACTATTACTACTAATATTTCTTTTCAAATTCCGTGTTTCCCTGCGTAATAAATTTTTCTCCTTTCATTTTATTTTATTTCATATGATTTTTCGTATAGATTAATGTTAAATTTTTTTACCTTATCTGATTTTGTCTTCGGTAAAATAATCATTTTGATTATACTACTTTTTTTTCTTTTGTTTATTATTGTTTTTGAGCAAAATTTCCCTTTTACATATTGTTTCATTTTCTTTCATTGAAATTTCTTCCATAATTCCTTATCAATTTTACTCACAGAAATATATATTGACACTTAAAATCATGAAGCTTCGTCTGAAAATTATGATCTTTAGACAAAGGAAAACACTAAATGATAAATTAGAAGTTTAGTTTTGAAGGGGCAACTTCAAATATTGGAGCCAATTTCGGCGAGGAAACTTTGAATCATGGAAAGTGCTGAACTGAAAACTCAAAAGCCAAAAATATCAAACTCAATTACTTTGATCACTTGACACGATATTTTGAATATTTGATTAAAGTTTAGAAGGTTGAAACAGAAATTTACATCATCGAATTTTAATCTAAAAAACTGATTCCTAGACTGAAACTTTCAAGGATGCATTGAAAATAAAGGATTTTGAATGTTCACCTGGAAAATTTGATCATTGAACTCTCAACTCTTAATGGCGGATGAAAGCACTAAAAGAAAGAGTGACTTTGGATGCTGAAGTCAATACTTTAGAAGCTGAACTCAAAACTGAAAAGTTGATCCAGAAATTTCGAACGCTCGATTCAAAACTTTGATCACTGGAAACAAGATCTTGATTATTTTGTTCAAGTTTGCAATATCTGATCAGAAATTCAAATCCTTAAATATCTATCTCAAAAGATTGATTACTCAAAACAGAACAGTTCGAATGTTGATGGACTGACAGTTTTGAATCGTCCTCTGAAAACTTTGATTATGGAACTTTTAATTTTGTTATGAGGCGTTGAAAATTTTGAATCTTGGAGAAAAAGCTTTGAATGTTGGAAGGAAAATTTAAAATACTGGACTGTAGACTCAAAACTCAAAAATTCGGAATTTTGATTAAAAAATGTTGAACATTTGACTTCAAACTTTGATCACTAGATACAGAATTTAGAAGTTTGCAATGTCTCATCAGAAATTCGAATCTTGATCTCGATCTCAAAATATTGATTGCTGAAGACAGAAGAGTTTGAATGTTTGGATTAAAAGTTTCGAATTTTTGTTTGAAAACCTTGATCATAAAACTTTTAGATCTGGAATGAGGAATTGAAAACTTTGAATCTTGGAGAGAAAACTTTGATCGTTGAATGGAAATTTTGAATCCTGAAATGAAAACTCTAAATTCAATCAGACTTTCAAATATTTAAATCTTGATCTAAAGATATTGATTGCTGAAAACTTTGATCACTAGACTTTTAACTTTGAAATGAGCGATTGAGAAATTTGATGAATGTTATGAAAATGTTCGACTGAAAACATTGGAGCCGAGCTGAGTATAAACAGCCTGGCAATGGAGAAACTGAATACTGAACTGAAAAATGGCTGAATTAGAATACGTGATTGTTTGATTGAATTTCGGTTTGAATACTTTGATTATTGGAATGAAAACTTTGAGTTCTGAAGGTTTGATTCAAAATTTTGAATTTCAAATGAGCTTCTAGAATCTTGTGCAGATTGCGAGTCTGGGAAAGAAAACTTTTTGGAACCGAAAATTGCGAATTATGGTCTGAAAACTTTGATCAATGTTAGGAAAATGTTTAATGTTCGACTGACAACATTGGACGCTGATCTGAGTTTTAAGCAGTTTAACAATGGAAAAATTGAATATTAAACTGAAAATGTTAATGACTAAACTAGAATACGTAGTTATCTGATTCGATTTTTGTTTGAATACTTTGATTATTGGCATGAAACCGTTGATCATTGTACTTTGAATTTTGAAGATTTAACTAAAAACTGGGAGTGTCAAATGAGTTTCTAGAATCTTGAAGTGCAGATTGTGAGTCTGGGAATGAAAACTTTTTCGAACCGAAAATTGCGAATTATGGTCTGAAAATTTTGATCAATGTTAGGAAAATGTTTAATGTTCGACTGACAACATTGGACGCTGACCTGAATTTTAAGCAGTCTGACAATAGAAAAATTGAATATTGAACTGAAAATGTTAATGACTAAACTAGAATACGTAATTATTTGATTCGATTTTGGTTTGAGTACTTTGATTATTGGCATGAAACGTTTGATCATTGTACTTTGAATTTTGAAGATTTAACTGAAAACTTGGAGTGTCAAATGAGCTTCTAGAATCTTGAAATGCAAACTTTGATCCTGGGAATGAAAACTTTGACTAATGTAATGAAAAATTACATTGATCGCCGATTTGAACATGAATAGATTACCAATAGGACTGAAAGTTTCTATTACTGAACTAAAACCTGTGATTGTTGGATTAGGTTTAAGTCTGAAGGTTAGATTGAAAATTTTAAATATCAAATTGGGAATGACAACCGAAGATTTCGAATCATAGACTGAAAAGTGTAATGAAAACTTTGACTGAAAACATTGAATGCCCATTTGAATACGAAGCAAATGGCAATGGAAAAATTGTGTAGTGAACTGAAATTTTCGATTGCTAAAGTAAACTCACAACTATTAATCTGAATTTTGAATTGAATACTTTGAATATTGAAAAGAAAACGTTGATCATTGGATATTTTGAAGTTTTTGTTTCACACTGAAAATTTTTGAGCATGCACAGAAATTCTATAATTTTGGAGCAAACAATTAAAAAAAACATTGTTCCGAAAATTTTTTAAAAAGAGTGACAAAAAAAGTAAAATGAAGTGAAAAAGAACTTGAAGTAAAAAGTCAGTATTTTTAATATATCTAAAACTATAATAAAATTACTAAATTTGGAGAGAGAACGTAACAAATTGCAATAGCAAACAAATTTTTCCTCATTTTTCAAAAGTCATTACTTGAATTGGATTGAAAAGAAAAATAAAAATTTCACAAATATACTGAAATGAAAAAAAAAGTTGATAAAATTAAAAAAGCGAAGTTATTAATTACTTTAAAATCAAAAATGAAGCTTTTTTTCGTTATAAATTCGAATTGTGTTTGGAACTTTTTTATGCAAATAAGTGACAAATAGTGCAGAGTAGGGCATATTCTTTTTGTCAAAAATCAATAAGATTTGATGCAAATTTAAGTCGTGTTTCGTTTTAAATTTATTCGGTCGCGTACAGATCGTTTTAGAGATATCGAAAAATATTCACGCAATTACTTTTATAGTTGGTCGAAAATGTAATTAATTAAAAGTCGGATGAGTAGGAACCGCTCGGTGTAGGTGAAACTTTACGCAATTAAAATTAACAATTACATATTTCGCAAACTCCTACATATTAATAAACCAAACCGAACATGCACAAAAAAAAACTGTAAACGTCCTAATTAAACTTTTTAATTCGAACATCCAATCACCGATGACTCAAATCCGAGACGAGCGTTAACCGAAATGATAACGAGAAGAGGCATTACAAAGAAACCGTCGCACTAGTTTGTCGAGATAAAATTTCTATTTTTACATGGCAACGTGTAAACAAACGGGCGAAAAAGCGATCGCGAAGGAAGTTTCCTGTAGATGAAAAAAAGGAAGAGAAAAAAAATAAAATCGCGGTGGCGCCCTTCGCGTGCGGGGTGCGAAATACGAGCAGAAAACAAAAAAAAACGTTACCTGAGCGGCATTCAGTCATTTATTTCTGTGTTCGGGCCGGATCCATTAGCCATAGAGGATGAAGAATGGGAAGAAGAAGACGGCGGCTGCGGCGACGTTTTTCGAAGGCACACGGATTCCCGCCGAAAATACGAAACCGTTTCGAGGGCAGAAAAAATAAAAAAGTCGTTTTTTTTTGTGTAAAATAACGCGCGGGCAAACTCTTCCGGACACGTTGCGGTGGCGGTGCGCGGTTCACGAACGTCAGTTCATCACGGACTACGTGCGAATATTAAAAATTCAAGCGCGCAAAAAAACGCCGGCCCGCTTATTCTTTATTGGGACATGGCTATGAGACATCTGCTGTAATAAGCCGGCACTAAAAAATAGTGCGTGTGCCTCCTACCCCTCCCGCGGCGGCGGCGGCGGCGGATGAAAATGCGCAGAATAACGAGTACAGGCCCGCAATTAAAAATGTCAAAATAAAAAATCGAACGCGCGGGCCTTCCGCCGACGCCGGTGGCGGCGTCGGCCCCCGACTACCCCCCCTCTCTCTCCCCGCGCGAACGCTATTGCAAACGTTTCCTGAAACTGCGACCGCGAGGACGATTTTCTCGAGAGCCGATCGGATCGCCGCCGCCCGTCGATGAATTCATCTCGCGAAGGAAACAGATCAAACTGCAACCGAAATTTAAAAGCGTCGCCAGGGGCGGCGCGCGTCCCGTCTCCCTCTCTTTCGCCCGTCGGGATTTCCGCGAAGATTAGGTGCCGTGGGAAAGTCCGAACCGAAACGCGCCGGTTATTCCGATTTCTAACCGATTTCTCAGAAACGCGGAATAGTTTTCACCAATTTTTTTTCCAACGGTCGCAATGACGCGCCGCCTATGCTAATGAGGGAGCATCATCCGTCCTCCCTCCCAATCTAGCCCGACCAAAAAATCATTACATTCTTCGCGCGGGTAGAGAGAACGGCGGTGGCGGCGGCGGCGGCGGCGGTGGCTGTTGCGTTGCGCATGAACATTTTAATTCTCATAGAATAAATATACAGTTGTGTGAATCAGCTATTTTTCCCGTTCCCGTTCGCCGCGGCCATATTTTATTGATTTTATAATCAATACCGCAATAAAACCTGCAATGTTTTCATCTTTATTTCCCAGCATCCCTCCGCGAACGTTCTCTCCTCGCATCCCCATACCCCCACCATCTCGTCCCCCCTCCCCATCGCCGCGATCCATCTCTATTTCTTTCTCTACGCTCTCGTTATACCTTGTCCCGTTTTCCCCCCTTTTTTCCCCCATTTCCCGCTTTATACGTCTGTTTACCTGGAATGGAAATATTACGGGAAATATTGATACAATCCGGGTCAACACACGCAAATTTCCCATCTTTCGCGATTCCCCAATAATATTTACGTCCGGATCGGGGGGTAGTTTTTCTTCCACGTCGCCATGTTATTGCACATGTTTATGGTCGATAGACAATAATCTGCGGGCAAATTTCCACTTTCCCGACCGTAACTTTCATTATTTTTTTGGAAAAACACATCAATTTCCAGTTTACGCACCACTTAATAAAAATCCGCTAGTAGAGGAACCTGAATATGTATATATGATGATCCACGGTCACCACGATAACTGCCGTAAAACTTGACGGATTTCAATGAAACTTCGTAGGATCGTAGAAAAATGGAAGGCCTTTGATGAGTTCGACGGACAATGAAGTCGGATCAACGGTTTCGGAGGAAATGTCAACTTTCGCAAAAAATGTCGAAGACGGTTGTTTCGTAATCTGCGCAATGAGGGCTTCAGGAAAATGCTCCTTGTACTATTACATAGCGATTTGGAGAGAAACGAAAATTTTTTACAGCTCGGAACAAAAGTTACGAATTTTTTTCGCATTCTTTTTTCATTCCTCACACTCCCCACTCAATTCCGATGAAACTCCGTGAAAATGTCGGTTTCACCGAGTTCGTTGATCAATTCAATCCGACAAGTATTCCCAGAGATATATCCGTAGGATCAGCACTATGACGTGTATGGAGACCTTTATAGTTAATGTATAACGTTTAACGAAAGTCGTCGAGTATTCAAAGTGAAAATTTGTGAAACGCATTATTTCGATACTTATACAAGATGGAGCGACATATTTTTTCTGAAATTTGTCGCTTTTCGTGAAATTCGCTACGATCAAGCAGTTTCTGCGTAATTACTCGGAGAAAGCCAAAAATCCAAATTTTTCTTGAACGTTCTAGAATTTCTTTCATTTTCCAGAGATATTCCAGAAATCTATACAAAAGTAAATATGTATTCCGAATTTCGTGCGAAATTTGATCGGTACAATTTTCATTTTTTCGCCATTTTTATAAAAATTAAGACAAAGAAATTTCTAGAAAACTTGATTCTTCGATTTTGGGTAAAATGAAATTCGAAGACAATACAACATGAATTTAGAGATCCATGTGACAATTGAAAATTTCGACAGAATTTTTTTGACCGTTCGTTTCTGCTTACATTTTCCCGATTTTTCTGAAAAATTCTAAACTTTTTTTTTTTGAAATCCCAAAGAAATTCGCGTGAAAATTCTTCAACATTCCGGAAATTTCTGCTGTGTTTGTAAAATTTCTTCATTTTTCTGTCGTATTTCTAGAAAATAAGACAAGAACATTTCTTGAAATTTTTAGAAAATTCGAGATTTTCCTCGAATTCTCAACGTCTTCGATTAGACAATACAACAATAGGGTGGTACGTGAAACGAACATAACACCCGCCGCTTTGGTTTTAATCGGAATCGCCACGATTACTGCCAGTGTCTAAAATCACGCCGTCAGAAATCACTGTCAGAAGTGGTGAAAAACGAACTGCAATACTCACCACTTTATCACGCACACACAAAAATGCGATCACTTATTAAAAAAAAAAGAAAGAAAAAATCATCAGTGTCGTATGTTTTTAGTTTCGCTAAATGAAACAAATGATTTTTTTACTCTGTTGCAATAGTTCGAGTATTATTTAGAGAGATTTTGTCCATCAATAAACTATGAGGAATAACACGAAGTACTTAATGGTGATCACTTCAGCACGATCTTCGACGGAAAGCATAGATAAGATAAAGAAAGTTGTCGCGAAATCTGAAGTTTGATAACAATTTTCAATCATTTATTCATTTGTACATCCAATCTAGATTGTTATCATTTTCAGGTGTCCTATTCACGTTCTGAAAATATATTTTCGTTTATTCTACGAAACCGATACGCTGGAATTAAAACGCTACGAGCGACAAATCTTCATGTGATCGTCTGTCGCTTTGCGATTTGTCGACGATCGAATAGTTGCGAAGCAACTGATGATCAAAGGTCGCGAGCAAGTTTACACTGATACGTGACATAAAAATTAAACATTGTAATTAAAACCGCTTTTAGTGTTATATAAAAATAACGACACTTTCGTTTTTTAAAAAAAAATTAATAACGAGACACAATAGGAATTTCATTCCAAAATGGCGCCCCAAATAAAAATTCATAATTTCGAAACATAGAGCTCAATCCATAAATTGGAATTTGATATCTTTATTAATTAACGAAAGATAATCAGCCCAAACACAATGCGATGTTTTATCCTTTTCTTTTACATTGGTACTATCTAAAATTAATTTGGCATGTGACTAGATGACCACTTCAATCCAATGTGAACTCTATGATAAGATCTAGAATGACTTTGCAATACTCGATTCGATTTCTTTTTTTTTTTCTCAGAATTTTGCTACCTTGCTTATATATATGTATATATCTATATATATGGTGTCTTCTCTTGTTAGTTGTTAGTTGTTAGTTCTCTAGTTGTATATATATATATGTAGGGTTTTTGCAGTTGTGTACCTCAATAATTTCCGAGTTGTCTCAGCGAAAAATTCTTAAGTGCTAATTGAACGGATGTAACAAAAAATCGTTATCTATGTTATTAATTAATCGATAAGATAAGTGCGATAACTTTTGCAGATTTTCAACTGTTTTATGTTTCTGCGAACATACGACAAGACTGACAGACCGTTTGAAGACGTTCGGTCCGAAGTGTCATATGGCGCCTACTCACTCACCGTTATCATTCCCTTTCAGCCGGCAGGCGATGGGGAGAAAAAAAAATAGAGACGAGCGCGCGTCCCACCGCCGGAAAGTTTTAATTTCGCACGTCAACTATTCGAGAGCGCGGACAGTAACGAGATAAAAAGTACGACTGAGCAAATATTTGTCGTACCAGATAATCGCCGCATAACGAGACCGAATTCTTGCGCCTAGACGCGGCGGTCCGTTCTTATCGCGGCCAGAATACGAAATTTTTCGTCGCATCTCGAGGCGCGATCGATGACGAAACCGCCGTCAACCGTGAGATGACCGTAGTTCATAGACAAGGGCAAAGCGGAGACATGGCCTCCAAGATCCTGCCACCATTTGCCACTAAGTAGCATCGAAATTTCATACGTTTTACGCTACGTTACATAGGGGTTAAATCTGGTGGTCATGACGGACGATTCGATCACCAAGTGGTATAACGATGGTTGTTCGCTTTATTGTGATTGGGTTTACCAATTTGCTTATTGTTTTACACCAACGATACCAATTCCAACCTCCTATTGATTTGGAGAAACTCAAAAAAAATTTTAGAAATTTTCGAAAAATGGAAAAAAAATTTTTGAAAACTTCTAATTGTTAAAATGAGTTTCCAGAGTTATATTTTATAGCGCACAGATTTCAAGAAAATTTTCGGAAAATCGAACGAAAATATCTACGACATTCAAGGAAAAATTCAAATTTCTTAAACCACAGTGGACATGTTTATTTAGTTTGACAAAGTTTTTCTTGAATATTTGGTTGAAATGAACAATTTCTCAAGAATTTTCTCAGAATTTCACGAAAGGTGAGGACTATTTGCACAATTTCTTAACGGTTTTGAGCTATTTGCAAATAATGGAAACAACACTTTTCAATTTTTTCAAAATCTTGAAAAATCGATTCTCGTGCTATGTCTTTCATTGTTATGAAAAAGAACCAAGGAAAATCGTCACAGATTTTTTTAATCCGAATAAAAATATAATAGGTCAACAATTTCCTGATATTTCATAAACTGTTTATCGAATATTTTTGAATTTCAACGATTTTTTGTGCACATTTCCGTATATTATTAAAGATATTCTTCCCATGCTTCACAAATATGCCATTAATTGCGACAAACGTCCAAATTTTTTTTTTTCGTTATATATTTTTACTTGTCAGTATAATTTTTCAAAATTTCTCAAATTACTTCTTGTGTTTAGATTCGAAAAGTCGAATAATTGAAAAAATTATAACCTTTCTTACATTTTTATAAGAAACGTGCCCTCAGATACTATTCCTCTATTATCAAAAATGAACACAGAATGTGTTAAAGATAAAGTTAATGTTGAAAGTTTGACAAGTTACAATCGTAATCAAAATATTCTATTCATACAATCGGACAAAGAGTTGGAAAGTGAATTGAATAGTTGATTTATTTCTAGTTTTGGTTTAAAACTTAAACACTTACCACCGAAAAAATTGTACAGGAACTGCTTCGTCGCAGCGAATTTTATGGAAAGTGATAAATTTTAGGAAAAAATTTGTAGCGCTATCTTGTGTAGATATCCAGATTATACATTTTACGAATGATAAATTGAATGGAGTGCTATGTACTGCGACTACTCTACGACTTCCGTTAAAACTCTAAATATTAGAAGTAAAGGTGCCCATACAAGTTATAGTGTTGATGCGCGTTTCTACGATATATCTCTAGAAATAAGTGTTTGATTGAACTGATCAACGAACACGGCCAAGGGTTTGACAAAACCAAAATTTTCACGTAGTTTCATGAAAATTAAGCGACGAAGAGAGAAAAAAAATCGGAAAAAATTGATATCTTTTGTTTCGACCTGTAGAATAATTTTTTTCCCAAATCATGATTTTATAGTACGGAGAACGTTTTCCCGAAGTTTTCATTGTGAATAGATCTCAAGGTAATGCATTTTTGACATTTTCGAAAATTGACGTTTCCGTCGAAACCGTTGATCCGATTTCAATTTCCGACGAACTCATCAAAGGCCCTTCATATTTCTACGATCCTACGAAATTTCATTGAAATCGATCGAGTTTTACGGCAGTTACCGTGTCGACAAACTAGTCAATGGTTGTTATAAACATATATACATATAGAGGTTCCTCTACTAGCGAATTACGATGAAAATTATCGAATATTTTAAATGAAGATGTCGGTAAATAGGGAAAAAAAAATCGGTCGGCCAATTATCGGACAAACCGTAAACGTAACGCACCACCGACACTCCGTGTCGATTATTGTCGGACACGTTGCCGAAATCGCGATTTCCGTTTCGCGGGCGCGTTTTAATTGGACCAAAAATGCATTTTCCTCGGTCCGTTTCGATTAACATTTTTAACACGACACCGTCCGCTGCGTCTCTAGACGCCCACGGAAATTTTCATTATTCATAACTTTTCACGTGCTCCTTATCGTCGATGATAATAGTTAATCGCGCTAGATAAATACTCGACGACGAAAAAAAAAACACTAAATAAGTAAATAAATAAATAAATAAAAAAATCCAACTTACGATTGTGTCGAAGAAAGTAAATAAAAAAAAGTAGTAACAACGATAGAAAAAAAAAGAACTGAAACTCGCGTAACGTTAGACGCACATCCTGCTGTTTGAGCGAGTGGTCCTGCGGAGTGCGAATTTCGGACCCGACGACTCACTAGCGTCTAAACCGTCAGATAGTCTAGTAATACTCTAACATCACAATGATGGGTTCAACTCCCAAAACCCTAAGTTGCAGGACCACTTTTTATTTGGTTCGCAAATTCATAGCTCTACCTGCTGCGTACGGGGACCGGTCGAAAAGTTGCGGAACCGCCCGTCGGCCGCCGCGGCCCTTTCGGCGCCACTTTTTCGCGGCGCCGAGCCGCCGCTCGGTTTTTCCGGCGCCGACGAGTCCCTTCCACGTTTTCCGCCCGCTTTTCCGAAGGTTTCGCGAGGGGGTGGGCCGCTCCGCGGCCGCCCCCGTACCTTGGATTCGCGACCGATCGAGAGGGGGTCGAACCCCCCTTTTTAAGTTGCAGAGTACAGTTACGCGGATCGAGATTTGCAACTCGGCGTTTCGGCGCCCGGACGAATTTTTCGGCCCGCTCGCGGTTTGGCGGCCGGCAGGTGGTGGGGGAGGGGTGGTGGGGGTTCGCAACCCTTCCGGTGCGTAGTACCGCGCCGGCCATTTTTCTTGTTGCTAGGTACGATCGTCCCGTCAACCCTGCGCTAGGCCGAAGGGTGGTGGGGGTGTGGGTCGCGTGTCGCACTTCCCAAAGGTCATCGTTTCACATCTTCAAAATTAAAACGGCAAATCTCACTCGGGCGAGGAGAAAGTTAACAGCACTCGCACGATTTTCTTTAAAATTTTTCGAGTCGTTAATTCCTTATCGAATGCATTTATTCGCTAGCGAACTATATTCGACAATTGTAACGATTCGCGTAATTAAATTATCGATCGCTATCTTCACCGATGATACTATACGATTAGATTAGTCGTTACCTTGAGGATAAATCACCTTGGAAATAGGGCGATTTGAAAAGGTGTTATCGCATCTAGCATCGAAAATATTGAATCTTCTAACAGTAAATCTGATCATCGGGTTTCCAAAATTCTGGACGAAAATTTCGCAATTCAACCTTGCTCTACGATTATATCGCTTCGATGATTTTCATCATCTCAGATTTTCGCTAACTGATTGGTAATCTTATCGCTCCATTTGAAATAATTAGATTTTGTACTTCTTCGAAATGAGGTTCATTTGTCTGTATTTATTGATTTATTTATTATTTCGTTACCGAAACTTTCGAAAATCTTTCTCAAACTAAAAAGAAATATGTAGTCGTTAATATTTGATCGTTGTGTACGAAATTTTCTCAATTTAATCATGTTTTCCGTTTATCAATTCTATGATCATCATTTCTGATTTTGGTGACATGATTACCGCTTCATTTAAAATAATTATATATACATATATGATAACAATAAATGTATCTCGTTGCCGAACTTTCTATATGAATACGTGGTTATTTGGGTTCTCAGCAAAAAATTGTCTTCACAAGAATGGTATGTATGTATCTATATTTCGAGTTTTTTGCAACTCTTCCTCAGGATGAGGATGCTAAAAATTACAGAGTTGACATCTACAATGATAAGTTGTAGATACCATTCTTGTGAAGACAATTTTTTGCTGAGAACCCAGATAACCACGTATTCATATACATATATGTATATCCTAAATCCTTAGATTCTTTAAAAACTACTCCAATTTTATTTAACTTTACAAAAACTCGGGGTTGATTTTAATTCTGCGAATTTGTTCATAATTTTGAAAATGCCGAGAAATCCATGGAAATTTGAAGAAATTCAACGACTTATCTTTTAAATTTACTGCCATTTTTTGAAAATTTTTGAAAGATATATTTCTTAATCCGTTAGATGTTTTAAAAACGCTGTAGAATTGTTCCAATCCTTGGTAACTTTCCCGAAACTCGGAGTTGATTATTTCGTATTTTTGACACCAAAACTTTGTACATTGTTCGTTAAAAAAACCGAAAACACTGGAATAATTCGTGTGCGAGTTATGATTAATTGAAAAAACGATGTTTTCGGAAGGTTTCAAAAACGAAACGGTTAATTTTAGACAGGAATAGTAATCGAGGCGATTGCTGCCCTATTTAACAGCAAATGAGATGGTTTTAGAAATCGAGTTTTATTAGATAAAGTAGGAAAATCTTTGTTATTTTTGTGTTCTTATTTGTTTTTGCTCCGAAAAGACGATTTGTGGCACTTTTATTAATTTTTGTTTTATACGTGAAAATTTTTAAAATCGAAGTGAACTATGTATATCTCTGACGATTGTAGTGGCTACACCTGCATTAATAGAGGCCATGAAAAATATATTAAATTGTGGTAGTGTGATAAAAATTGAAAAGAAGCATAAATATAATACATATTGAAAATGATGTGGATGTGAACTGGAAACGCGACGAAGAAACAAATAAGAGGTACGTAATATGACGGACTGATGACGAAAGGTGGTAATATGATAAATTTATATGCGAAAAAATGAAGATAGGAAGAAAAAAAAATTAATAGAGAAGGAAAAAATCGGAATGAAAAAGAATAAAATGTCAAATGTGAAGAATTATTTGTATTGCTGTTGGTAAACGAATAAAATCGAAAATGAAGAAACGAAAAAATAATCAGACACATATTAAAGCATGACATACACGTTACACAATTCCACGAAACATTTGAATTGGAATCTTAATATTATATTCGTGAGGTCTTTTGCTAGTGAAAAATCGCTTAGTAGGGCAAAGGTTTTCTCGCATTTTCCGGGTTTCGGCACCAAACAAATATGTATGCCTCACACTCAGAACTATTTTGTTTCGATACAATTATTGACTGAGATACTGAAAGAAACGAAGCTCCGCCACATTAACTGCAATTATGCAATCCAAATGAAAATTATTTTTGAAAGATATATCTCTTAATCTGTTAGATTCTTTAAAAACGCTGTAGAATTGTTTCAGCCCTTTCTAACGTTCCCGAAACTCGGAGTTGATGATAATTCCTGGAAATAGATGAAAAATTTTTGAAAATTTCTAATTTTTAAAACGAGTTTCCAGATTTATATTTTACGGTGCACAGATTTCAAGAAAATTTTCGAAAAATCGAAACGAAAATGTCTCCGACATTCAAGGAAAAATTCAAATTTCTTAAACCACAGTGGACATGTTTATTTAGTTTGGCAAAGGTTTTCTTGAATATTTTCGAAAGATCGATTCAACTAAACAATTTCTCAAGAATTTTCTCACAATTTTACGAAAGGTGAGGACTATTTGCACAATTTCTCAACGGTTTCAAGCCATTTGCAAATAGTAGAAACAACACATTTCAATTTTTTCGAAATCTCGAAAAATCGATTCTGATGCTTAGGAAAATCGTCACGGATTTTTTAAATCTGGATAAAAATATAATAAGTCAACAATTTCCTGATAACTCATAAACTTTTGTATATTGGATTTTGGAAAAAACGTTTTCTTGCATTTCCCGGGTTTCGGCACCAAACAAATATGTATGCCTCACGCTCGGAACTATTTTGTTTCGATACAATTATTGACTGAGATACTGAAAGAAACGAAGCTCCGCCACATTAACTGCAATTATGTAATCCACATGAAAATTATTTTTGAAAGATATATCTCTTAATCCGTTAGATT
Source organism: Novius pumilus (assembly GCA_020654155.1). Taxonomy (NCBI): domain Eukaryota; kingdom Metazoa; phylum Arthropoda; class Insecta; order Coleoptera; family Coccinellidae; genus Novius; species Novius pumilus. The sequence goes on from JAIFOV010000475.1 coordinate 6,201,716, forward strand.
CTTTAAAAACGCTGTAGAATTGTTTCAGCCCTTTCTAACGTTCCCGAAACTCCGGAGTTGATGATAATTCCTGGAAATAGATGAAAAGTTTAACGATTTGTCTTTTAAATTCTCTTTCATTTTTCAGAAATTTTTTGAAAGATATATCTCTTAAATTTTTAGATCCTTCAAAAATTTTGTAAAATTTTTCTAACCTTCTCTTTGTATCCCAGAACTGGGAGTTGATGGTACTTAGCTTATTTTTCTGAAAATTCCGAGAAATCGATGATAATTTTAAGATTTGACGACTTATCTTTGAAATGCACTCTCATATTTTCGAAAATTTTTTGAAACATATATATACATATATATTAAATTTTCAGACTCTTCAAAAACTTTGTGGAATTGTTCGAATTATTCGCGGACATAAATGTGCCAGTTTGCACATAAAAAATTAGAATTAGAATTAGGTTTGGCGTAAGAACTTTCCAGTAAAATTTTTTTAGTAATCAATAGTGCGCCAGCCGCAACAATTGGACCATTAGGATAATAAATTTCAATTTTTCAACCAAAAGTAGGTCGGATGAAGGGTCGCTTAGCGTCGACCGATTCGACGGATATTTAAGACGACGTTTCGGTAAGGGACGACAAGCGAGTTTTGTTCGGCCCGATCATCATTGGTTTGCAAGGGTGGGAATTCGCAGACAGGATGTCTGCCCGTGCGATCGCAACAAGACGACGACACATCATCGGCTCCGATTTCTCGACGCCGCAACGACGGCCCCAAAAAAAAACAAAAAACAAAAAAAAATGAATCTCCTAGACAGAGTACACGCATCACGGACATCAGAAAAATACGCAAATAAATTTTTATCAATAAGCGATAGCACTTGAACTTTGTCTACCCAACCGCCGCAACGCGTGATTGTGCTAAAAAAATTACGGCCCAAATTTCCGCAACGTATCAACCCCCTCCGCCCCCCTCCCCCCACTAACCATAGTTAGGGGAGAGCGTAGAGCTCCGGAACGTTATAAATAGACGGGCTGCGGAATAAAGGAGAGTGAAAACTCATCCGAGTTAAAATATTTGTACTAATGAAAGTGAAAAACGTTACCCCGGCCACCCGCCCCCACTCCGCCACCCCCCGCGTAACGACCCCTCCCGCGTTCCCGGCGTTTCCCGGGCGCGCTCGAGGGCTAGAGGGAAGCGCGGACCGGCGCTTAGTTTTAAAACTTAAATTTCGTAGGGAAGAATGTCTTAGTTACATAAAATCAATAAAGCTAGGAGAGCTTTTCGGGAACTACATTTTAAAATACTCTCTCTCTCCGGTTGCCGGAGGAGAAAGAAGGATCTTTATGAGCTTTTACCGGGGGCAAGGGGAGGCGGCGGCACCAGGGACGGACCGATTTTCCCCCCCACCCCCCGGCTCGAGCGGAGGGAAAAACCGACGCCTAATTAACAAAGGGCGCAGTTATAAATACACAATGGGGTAATATGAACTTCATATGAATCCCGACTTCGTATTTTACTTTGTGTTTAATGAAAACGATTCTGTTTGGAAAATATATATTTATATATACATGTAACGGGAAAGCGGAACGGGAAATTCGGAGCGAGGCGTTAAGTATTCGCTTCCGCGGCCCCCCCGAAAAAAAACTAATGAAGGAAAACGTTAACCGAAACTGTTGCTATGCGGGCATTAGGATTCGCGCAGTGAAGCGCGTTGCAATATTTTTTATCTGACATTGTTATGTCGAGATTTTTTTTATCATTTTTATATTTATCGTTAGCAAATGTTATTTGTCTATTCCTAAGATAACCTTCAAACTATTCGCTTGTTTGTAAATACTTAATATTCTCTTTTCGTTATCGTCGTGTTGAGGGTTATTTTATCTTAGATATTGCAGTCTAAATCGGGCGCGCTAATCGGGTTAATTAGCTCGGACGATTGGCGACAAAAATGCGAAATGGACGAACAAAAAAAAAATGGAAAATTCGCGACGCATTCGAAACCGGCGTCGCGGCGCGAAATCAGGTGGAACACGTGTCGCGAAAGTTAAAGCGGCAACGGGCGAATAGCGAAACCGTTCCCCGCGAGGGGTGGCGGCGGCGCGGCGAGGGGCGCGAGACGGAAACGGGGCCTCTCTCGTTCCTATCATCTTCATTCATTTACATTACCGGCATGAAAAAGAAATGAGTTACTTCGGGCGGGATCGACATGGCAACTAAAAAATATTGATTTCTTCCCCGTCGTACCCGACGTGCCTATCTTTAATCATCCCCTACTCGGCGAGCCGCGTCATCGTGCTCGCGAGATAAAACTACCGACGCGTCCCTCATCCCCCTCCCCCCTTCAATCGAGGGGTTTGAAAAGAGTTACCGGTCACCTTGGAGCCTGATCGTAATTTCTCATCATTAACAATTTTATTCAAAAAAGTTATTAAATGGTTTTCAAACCCTCTTTTCCAAAGTTATTTGAAAGTATGTATCTCAATTTTGTCAAATATTCTTTAAATTACATTAAAATCTTCGTAATTTTTCTTAATCTGGTTTTCCTGCGTGAAAAGTAAGACAGAAAAAATTCACGACGTCGTCAAAAATTTTTGTCGATATCTCTCGAATTCTTCTTTTTTTCGAACCCTTAATCATTTCTTTTCAAACCTTTTTTTTAAATATCTTTTAATCTTTTATATTTTCATGGTTCCTTAAATTATTTATTTCAAATTTTTTCGATTCACGAAGAATTTTCTCTGTTTTCGAAAAAAACGACCTTTTCGCAATGATACAGTCTCAAACAATTTTCCATATTTCCACAATGTTTTCGAATTTCGAAATTTTCATTTCATCAATTTGTCAGGTTTTCAACTATTAATCCTGGAGCTCCAAAAGTTCTTTAAATTTTTTTTTTTTGACTTCGATTCAAAACTGTTTCTTAGTTTCTTTTAAATTTTTCACTCCTTTAAATTATTCCAAAAGAATTTTTTTTTTCAAACGCTTCGGATCATTGTCAAATGTTCGGACTTTCAACTTTATTCATTTTTCCAAATTCTTTCAGAATTGTGCACTATCAATTCGTCTTTCATCTTTTCGGATTGCTATCGAAAATTGTCGACACATTCTGAAATCTTGAATCTTTCCACTTTTCAACTATTGTTTCAATCCGATTACAAATTTAAGAAAAATATTTTCTCTTATTTTTCTGATTCTTCCAACTTACTTCCGAACCATTGTTAATAACAAATTGTTTCAAACTATGATATTGATGAATTTTTTCGAATTTTTATTTCGAAATTGCTCTTAAATTTGTGGGTTTTTTTACACTTTCAATCTGAAATTTTCAATCTCCGAAATTTTGAAACAAGTATATCTTCGAATTCAGCAGAATCTTTAAAAGTAGAACTGATAAAAAGTTTAGACCAAGAATTCTGTCAGAGAAAATCTGTCAGTCATAAAAATGTTTCATGAGGCGTATGTAAAAGGATTTTGATCAACAATAAACTTTTTATATAAATATTAAAGAAATCACGATACCAATTTCGTATTTTTGACACCAAAACTTTGTACATTGCTCGTTAAAAAAACCGAAAACACTGGAATAATTAGTGTGCGAGCTATGATTAATTAAAAAAACGATGTTTTCAGAAGGTTTCAAAAACGAAACGGTTAATTTTAGACAGGAATAATAATCGAGGCGATTGCTGCCCTATTTAACAGCGAATGTGGTGGTTTTAGAAATCGAGTTATATAAGATAATGTTGGAAAATCTTTGATATTTTTGTGTTCTTATTTGTTTTTGCTCTGAAACTTTTATTCATTTTTCTTTTATACGTGAAAATATTTGATATCGAAGTGAACTATGTATATGTCTGACGATTGTAGTGGCTACAACTCCATAATTAGAGGCCATGAAAAATATGTTGAATTGGAATAGTGCGATAAAAATTGAAAAGAAGCATAAATATAATACAAATTGAAACAAATGAGATGTACGTAATATGATAAATTTATATGCGAAAAAAATGGAGATAGGAAGAGAAAAAAAATTAATAGAGAAGGAAAAAATCGGAATGGAAAAGAATAAAATGTCAAATGTGAAGAATTACTTGTACTGCTGTTAGTAAACGAATAAAATCGAAAACGAAGAAACGAAAAAATGCTTGTTACGATCAGACGCGTATTAAAGCATACACGTTGCACAATTCCAAGAAACATTTGAATTGGAATCTAAATATTATATTCGTGAGGTCTTTTGCTAGAGAAAAATCGCTCAGTAGCGCAAAGGTTCTTTTGCATTTCCCGGGTTTCGGCACCAAACAAATATATATGCCTCACACTCGGAACTATTTTGTTTCGATACGATTATTGACTGAGATACTGAAAGAAACGAAGCTCCGTCACATTAACTGCAATTATGCAATCTAAATGAAAATTATTTTTGAAAGATATATTCTTTAATCCGTTAGATTCTTTAAAAACGCTGTACACTTGTTCCAATCCTTTCTAACTTTCCTGAAGCTCGGAGTTGATGATAATTATGCGAATTTGCTCATATTTTTAAAAATTCTGGTAAATAAATGAATGATTTTAGAAGTTTAACGATTTGTCTTTTAAATTGTCTTCCATTTTTTAGAAATCTTTTGATAGATATATCTTTTAAATTTTTAGATTCTTTTAGATTTTTTGTAAAATTGTTTGAAACATAAGTATCTGTTGAATTCTCAGATTCTTTAAAAACTTCGTGGAATTGTTCGAATTGTGCCAGTTTGCACATAAAAAATTAGAATTAGAATCAGGTTTGGCGTAAGAAATTTCCAGTAAAAAAGATTTAATATTCGATAGTGCGCTAGCCGCAATAATTGGACCATTAGGATAATAAATTTCAACTTTTCAACTAAAAGTAGATCGGATGAAGGACCGCTTAGCGTCGACCGATCCGACGGATATTTAAGACGACGTTTCGGTAAGGGACGACAAGCGAGTTTTGTTCGGCCCGAGCATCGTTGGTTTGCAAGGGTGGGAATTCGCAGACAGGATGTCTGTCCGTGTGTTCGCAACAAGGCGAAACGCTTGATTTTAGACAAGAACAGTAATCGAGGCGATATTCGCCCTATTTAACAGCAAATGAGATGGCTTTAGAAATCGAGTTGTATTAGAAAATGATGGAAAATCTTTGTTATTTTTGTGTTTTTATTTGTTTTTGCTTCGAAACGGCGATTTGTAGCACTTTTATTCATTTTTCTCCTATACGTGAAAATTTTTGATATTGAAATGAACTATGTATATCTCTGACGATTGTAGTGGCTACACCTTCATTAATAGATGTCATGGAAAATATATTAAATTGGAATAGTGCGATAAAAATTAAAAAGAAGCATAAATATAATACAAATTGAAAATGATGTGGATATGAACTTGAAATGCGACGAAGAGACAAATGAGATGTACGTAATATGATGAATTGTTGACGAAAGGTGGTAATATGATAAATTTATATTCGAAAAAAAAATGAAGATAGGAAGACAAAAAAATTAATAAAGAAGGAAAAAATCGGAATGAAAAAGAATAAAATGTCAAATGTCAAATTATTTGTATTGCTGTTGTTAAACGAATGAAATCAAAGATGAAGAAACGAAAAAATGGTTGTTACGATCAGACACGTATTAAAGAGTGGCATACACGTTACACAATTCCAAGAAACATTTCAATTGGAATCTAAATATTATATTCGTGAGGTCTTTTGCTAAAGAAAAATCGCTCAGTAGCGCAAACATTGTCTTGCATTTCCCGGGTTTAGGCACTAAACAAATATATATACCTCACACACGGAACTATTTTGTTTCGATACAATTATTGACTGAGATATCAAAAGAAACTGCAATTATGCAATCTAAATGAAAATTATTTTCGCAACTACCGACGACGGTCAAAAGTCTATGCGAATTTAGTTGGGACCGTCGTAGAAACGGGAATTTCCGGCGGAAGAGACGTTTATTTCGCCAACGTGGCTCGGCGACGGACCGAAGGGGTTGAGGGATCGAAATCACCTGGCCCCTTTCTTCGCGCCCCGGCCGGTCCGTCGATGGGTTCGGTTCGCGAAATCCCCCACGTCGCTCTTTCTCTCTCGTCTGAATAGACTGGTAAAACAGGCTTCTAATAGAATACTAGGAGCTGTTAGAAAAGGGGTCGCGAATCGCGAATCCGCGACACAACAGTTGGGGACGTTGGACGTGTTCCCTCTAAGATCGGCCGGAACATTGCGAATATTTCTGTACGAGGGGTCGAGGGGCCACGAGGGTGGCGGGCAGAAATGAAGCCCGCGAAACGGTTCCAGATTGTTGTCGTGTAACGTTTGGGGTCTTCGTCCGTTTTATTAAATTGATACCTGTTTTTTCTTGTAGCAATTTTGAAATTACATATATGTATATATGTATATACATGTAAGACTGTCATCATGTAACGTCATCTCCTTTTAGATATTATTCATTGTCAACCAGGAAAAGCATTGATGTGAAAATAGTGTTAGTGGAGCCCCATGAAATAATGCATTTTTTTCAATACTTAATTTCGTACAATGTTGCAAAAATGGCCGTCGGCGATCGAATCTGAATTTAGAATAGAGGAATTTCTATTCGTATAGCGTTGAGCGCAGAAAAAATGCGTCATTCTCGTTTTCGGCGACCTTGTAATAGCGACCGCCGACTAAAACTGTAAATAGTTTCTAGGCAGTATTAATAGACGGCGCATTATGGTAGGTCGAGATCAAATAGCGGCCTTGACTTTGACGAGAGCAGCATTCTCTTTACGTTTACCAGATCACCAAGTTTCTAGGCTAGGCGGACTTTGCGTGGGCGGAAAATCGCCGGCGACGTGCAACACGTGTCACGATTTTCGCCGACGACCCCCCGAGGGCGCGTGCCGCCCGCTTCCTTCCAGCCCCAATCCACCCCCGAAACGTTCACCGGCAAAATTCGATCGGAAACGCGACGACGTTTCGGGGAAAATTCTGGTTTCCCGTTCTAAAAATACCGGCCCCTCGGCAAATAGGAGAATTTTCGGTCGTCGACGGACGACCCGGTCCGCGACCGGGGCCGAGGGGGGCCGGGACGGCGAAAGGGGGGACCCTAAGCGGTTCATGGACCTCTCGAATACTGCAATTCGGCTGTCTGCTAGGAACGCATGGTTGCACTTTCGCCGGACTATGCAACTCTTTGCTCGGCCACCCGGCCCCCTCCGCCGCGGCCCCCCTCTCCCCCCGACTGCGATCTTTTCGCCCCGGGTCTGCCTCTTCCTGCCGAATCGGAGAGGCGTTCTAGCGGCCGTTCCCTGCGACCAAGGTCGAAAAAATCGATCTCGATCGTCAGCGCTAATACGATACGCAAACATTGTAACAACTAGCGATAAACAAGCGTTTCGATAGTCGTGATTTTAATCTAAACACAGACGATCGTCTGGAACAAAGTATTCATGGTACTACGTTTGAAGCTCGAACGGTTTTTTTCAATTCTAATTAAAAATCGAACAATCGTTTTTTCTTAACTTTCAATCATTTCATCTATTTTTTTTCTATATTTCTGATGAACAAATTAACAGATATCTTTAAGAAACTCCAAAGCCATTCTTTTGGCATCCTTTTAACTCCACTCACCCCGTCCCACTTGTCGGTGGAGCTCCTAAAAAAATCACGAAAAAAAAAGAATTCTGGCGATATCTCGCGAACCGTCCATCCGATTCCTGCCGTTTACGAACTCGGAAAAGATATTCACCCCATCCACCGATTGCAAAAAACCCTTTACCTACGATAGCATCGTTATAAATGGCACGATGCATTCGCACATACAACGATTGTACAACTGTATACAAGGTGAAGTAAAACTATGGACACACCAGTGATCTTTATAGCGGGTCATAATAGGAAAACAAAACATTTAACACCTTTGTAGGTTGTAAAAGCACACTTTTTGTAACTGTTTGCAACTTTGCCCTTTTTTGGAGGGGGGGGGGCACTTAAATCTCAAATATAGAGACTCCAAGTGACATATCGTTTTGAAGGTCTTGACAAAAGAAAAACAACACTGAAAACTACAACCCTCTATCTCAACTCAGTACAAAATGGCGGCCCTGGAGGCAAATCATGAATATTATCCAATTCTTGAAGTATCGCAATCTGTCATAGAAGATCCCCGTGCTTCGATAAGAAACGTTTCTTAAATTGTAGGTACATCCCGGAGATCTGCTGACTTTATTTTAAACCATACAAAATTCATTTAGCCCAAATAACTTTGATCGTGAGGAACTATTTTGTACTGAGTTGAGATAGACAGCTCTTCTTCTGTCAATACCTTTAAAATGATGTATCACTTGTAAAGTTATCCTGACGTATCCACTCAAGCCCCACCTTGAATATGTATGTACCAAATTACAGAAAGATGTTGTTTATTTCTCACCTAAACATGCCGTTCAGGATTCCGTTCAGAATAACGAACATTTATTTACCGCACAGTGAGCTACCGCACAGTGTTCAACAGCACAGTAAGCCACTGCACAATAAGCTTATACGATAAACCTAACGATACTGCAATCCATCGTCCTGCGCGCGCTTTAAATCTAAGTCGTTGGCTTCTTGAAACAAAGTCGAATGGTTCATTCATTGTTAAAATGAAATTCTGTACATAAAGTATACATATAAACCTCTACAACCCCGTTGTGTCTTAGAAATGTCAATGTTTCGACATTTAACTAACCCTAGACCTTAGACCCAACGAATCGCATCCGATGCACCAGTCATTCTAATATTTTAATAATGCATCATTGTCTAGTTCGAAATACTTTTGAACTTAGACTTTTAATTGAATTGTAGAATAGAAATGCTTGGCTCCCTATTAATATTAAATATCCATTGTGAATATGAAATGGTTACTCTATTTGAATGTAATTCATCGATTTCTTCAAATCCAAAGTTGTTATATGCGAAGTGCGGCTTGTTTAGTGTCTAGTGTTCATTAAATTGTTACCGTCCTCCTCGACTATATTCAAGATTAGTTAAACAAAATCCATACATTGAATTAATTAAACCGATTATTTCGAATAGAACGAAGCGTGAAAGCTAGTGCGCAAGCGCCTAGTAGAGCTTAGTGCCGAAACCCAGGATGAGTCGCGTAATCATCGGCCCCATAACAACATGTTTATTAACAATCGGTCAATTCAAATGAAGGATAAACTTGAACTCGAAGGAGTCTCGCTGAAATTCGGAGACCGCCCCCCATTTTATAATGTCGAGAGTTGAGCGCTCCGCCATATGGTGAAACAAATTATGACATTATCTAAGATGAAAAAAAAAATTAAGAAAAAAACGTCGTTGACCTGAAAGGCGAAGAAATCGATTTAATAAAAAAGGCGAATCACATTCTCACGGCACCGGCCCCGAATTCGCGTATCATAGAGATGCGTTCTGGTGGGCGGTCGATGTTGTTTTTTTTTCGGAATTTACGGTCGCCGAGGTCGTTGCATCCTGGGCCAGGCAAATATTTGTGCGAAATCGCCCGCGTTTCCCTACGAATAGCGTTTGCCACGAACTATATTTAAAATTCTAAATGCGTTTTAAAATATGCGCATATGTATATAAATTGTTATATAGGCGTCTCTGCCTATCGCTATTTTTAAATTTTCGTCCGGTGGGTACGATGCGCCCGTTTTCGCGATAAACCGTCGAAGCAAAAAAAAAGTAAAGAAATAGCGTCTGCCGAAAATATCGTCCTATCCTAAAATCGTATCTATCCGATTTGCGGACGCTGCCCCGGGGACGTTTTTCCGCTAGGAAAAATCACAATCGATAGCGTCGCGTCGCCGTTCCGCCGAATTTTCCGGATTCGTATATATATATATATACATGTACGCGGGTTCCATATGTAGGTTCCGGTTCCCCTTCCGCGAAAACGCCATTCATTTGCGAAATTATAAATTCAAAAAGTATAAGGCACACATCGGGCCGGCGCGGAGGGGGAGGGGGGAATAAACAAGAGTAGCGCGGGGCCGGGGGGTGGTCGGCGGCGTAAAACAAGCCTCACCCCAGCCGCCACCGCGCCCCCCACTCTTCCGCAACCACCCCTTAAAACGCGGCGGAATAAAATCGAGAGAGAAGCTAAAAACGTAAAATAGAGATGCGAAAATATGTACAAAGAGAGCCTAGCAAAAGTTGAGCGGGGGCGGCGGCGGTGGCGGAAACGGCAGGACCGGCTTCCCGTGTACAACTCATCGTTCAATTTGAATATTCGACCACTTTATATTTATATATACGTGTAACAAGTTTCGTTATAGTTCGAAGGAACTACTCGTCTATGACCCTAACCTATGAATATTGACAAGTGACAGTTCCTCGGATGTAGGTCATTTGCGTAATTGCGGAATTATGTCTCAATTAATCGAAATCAAAATGAATTATAAATGAGCGATTGTGATTGTTTCAAAATGAAGTACGAAATATTGGATGAGCTTCGAGGCTATACACAACTTACACAGATTTTCTCATTCGAATTGTCAAGGCGACCTAAATTTATCGGGGCATCAAATGTCAACAATGAGAAATAATTAACTGGCGATTTGTTCAAGTTGTAGATAATATTGTGCTTTAGTCTACACTTGTATTTGGAAATATTGTACTTCAAGTTTATTGTATTATTGCAAATGTGGTTTCGCAAAGACTTTCTACCCGAATTCGTTATAATTGAGTGCTTGAAGCACAATTTATTTACAAAAACAAGTGTAAACTGCACAAACCATTAGGAACCACAACACAAGCAGTGTGAGCACAAACGTTTAGCCGCTCAATAACAAAATTGTGCTTGTTCAAAAAAAAATCAATCATAGAACTAATTCTTCGAATTACCTAACTACGGACATCGCTTGTTTGTGGAAATAAATACTGATTTGAAGATACTGAAAATGTGGTTTCACAAACAACTTTAACCTTAGTTTGCTTTAAGTGTGTGAAGCACAAAATCGTTTCAAAATTATTTGAAGACCTCCATCGTAACGTGATCATCAGTAAGCACAATCATATTCTAATGAAGGGGGTTGTTATATTTGACGATCAGAATGGAATTTGGTGAATACATGATATATGTATATATATATCCAACTGCTTTTGACTGTCCCGTCCAGCGAAAGCATCTCAGAAGATGCTTGATATGATCCCGACGAAACGTCTACACGTTTCTCTGTGTTTTCAGGTTGCTAGGGATAACCGACGGACGTAAAAATCTCAGTTCGATTCTGACATATATATATTTATGGAGTTGAATTCATCGTACGGATGTTGCGAATATTAATAATTTCGGCGAAATTCCATTTGTGCAAGCTCCACCGACGGACGAATATCGAAGACGACTTTATTTCGGCGTTTCCCCCGCGTGGGCACGCGGGGGGATGGGGGAGACCGGGGGGGTTCGTTAGGTTTAACGTTTTTCCGCAAATTGAATATTAATGTAATATCAATACGGTTTTCCCGGGGAGCCGGAAAAACGTATCAACCGACATTTTCCGAACGGATAATACGAAATATTAGTGCGCCGAGGGGGCCGAACGGGGGTAGGCGGCAGGGAACGTCGTAACAAGGGGTAAACAAGTAAAAAGGAACATGCATAATTAAATCGCAAATAGAAACGTCAATACCACTACGATCTGCATATCCGCCTGTTTAGAAAACCACGCCTAAATTTTATATCATCCCCCTAATGCTGCGCGGCGCATTAGATTTTTATTTCCGGATTAAAAAATCTATAACATTTCCGGCCCGTCACTATTTCCCGCCCGCTCCCGGTTTTTTGTCCCCAATCATCCCGATTTTAATAATTCCTTTCGTTTTTCCTCCTTTTTTTTTGGGTTCCGGCCGGAAAATCAGCAGCTGGAAAAACTAAGGACAGCTAGTCCGGGGCGTCATCTAAAAGGGGTTTATTACTACGCATTTAGATCGGAATGAGAGGGTTGAACGGAAGTGGAAGGGGTAGCGGGTTAAAAAGTTCCCGATCGATATGAATATGCTCTAAAATGTGGATTTTATTTCAACAAGCTGGTCCGGGGGATGAATCCATCGTGCACGCCACGCGGGCGTTTTCCCTTCAATTGTCACGGCGACGGCTGATTTACAACTATCTTCGATTCGGACACGACGGCTAACGATGAATAAGATGCGATTCGTGACGGGATTTCGGTGCACACTTTCCAAACGACTGGTAAGGAGAGAGATTTCGCACTTTTTTTGGGCGTGACCCACTAGAACGGCGAAATTCTACAAAAAACCGACGTTTGGCGAGGGGGTACGCAATTACCCCCCTCGAGAGAACGGTGCCTAGCGTGCATAATGAAAAAGACGATTTCGCTTTTCCGTGCACCGTTACGTCATTAAACGTTATTATTCGGCGGATCGCTGAGGGCCGGGCACTTTTTGTAGCGACTGCAATTTCGTATTATGCGATCGGCCCCCTTCGCCCTCGCGCTCCGCGCCGAAATAATCCCACGAAAGAATGGTTCCAGAGGACTATCGCAACCAGACGGCCTCTTCTCTCTTCTCCTTTCTCGATTTAACCATCAAGTCGCCCTATCATTTAAATCGACCAAAAATCTTGCAATCCAAATGTTCACGCAAGCGTTAACGCTAATGACAATAAAAATAACAACCCGGTAATTTTCTACAAAACAAAACTTCTTTTTTTTTTCAATTTCGCCGCGACGACTGACAGATCATCTGGCCGCAGGGGGGAAGGGGGGGTCGTAACGGTAAATCGCGGTTTCACTTCGGAGTCCCCCATGTCCGTAACAAACAATGGGCGATTTATTTGGACGATTCTTATCGCTTATTTTTCTTATATTATTAATCGAGGATTTACGTCGAAAGGAAACCGTGTCACGGGACATAGAACAATATCTAAAATAACTGCGCGAAATGACACATCGAACGATGGTTTTATTCAAATGTGAAGAGCTAGTTGAACGATTGTTTTGTTAAAGGTCGCGTGCGGAATTTCAATATCCGCGACCGCAACTCGATGCCGTTCCATGTGACGATGAAAATTGAAATCTCCATCATCCAGAAAGAAAAATAATGTATTTCACATGATACAGGGGTTTCTGGGTTGAGTTTTGAACATCGATAAACGTCCGGGGATGTATGTGTGTGCTTATGCGGGATCTGTGTCGCTTCGACTACAGATGAGAAATCGTAGATGGAGCGTTTTTGGCAAGCGGAATCGGTAGAACGGGTGGTCTATCTTATCGAGTTCGCGAACGACCGAAATCGGACGAACGGTTCTCGAGATATCGACGACATCGCGTTTTTTTTTCCGGAATTTTTTTGGGCGTTCATGGGGAAGCGAGAGGGTGCCAGTGCGGTCGAAAGGGTTTCAAAAGAATGTTATTTTGTTAGCAAAATTCCAATTTCACGAAAAAGTGAAAAATTCGAATCGACATCACTTATTCAAATCCATTTATCTCGCTCAAAGAATAGGTTTTTGAGAAAGGCAGAGATAGCCTCAAATTTTTTGCGCGCTTCTCGAGTTTGAAGCTCTTACCTTGTTCCAGGCCCATGGACAACTTGATAACATTATTTCCTGGAATAGTAGAAAACGATGTACAATCCTGAGAAATACTGCCGCTTCACAGATAACATTGCTGAATAATAGCGAAACGACGGACTGTCCAGGAAATATTTGCCGCTTCGCGGCCTATGGACAACTCGATAACTCGATAACAATATTTCCTGGAATAGTACCAAAGGGATGTATAACCGAAAGTAATACTGCCGCTTCGTGGCTTTGAGCAACTTTACAGAATACAATGCTGAATAATAGCGAAGCGATGGACTGTTCAGGGAACATTTGCCGCTTCGCGGACCTTACACACTTTGAGCAACCTTACTACATTAAATAGTCGCGAAGCGATAAGATATTGTATGCATATTTGCCGCTTCTCGGCCTTGTGCAACCCAACAGTATTCATCCACTGAGTAGTCGCGAAGCGACAGTTGCTCGTGGACGCATTTGCCGCTTCGCGGCCTGGGACAACTTTAGGATTACATTGCTGAATAATAGAGACGCTGTGAACTATCCAGCCACGCAGAGAACATTTGCCGCTTCGCGGACCTTACAAACTTTGAACAACATTACTACATTGAATAGTCGCGAAGCGATAAGAGATTGTATGCATATTTGCCGCTTCGCGGCCTTGTGCAACCCAACAGTATTCATCCACTGAGTAGACGCGAAGCGACGATTGCTCGTGGACACATTTGCCGCTTCGCGGCCTGAGACAACTCTACAGATCGCATTGCTGAATAATAGAGACGCTGTGGACAATCCAGCCATGTAGAGAACATTTGTCGCTTCGCGGAACTTACACACTTTGAACAACATTACTACATTGAATAGTCGCGAAGCGATAACAGATTGTATGCAGATTTGCCGCTTCGCGGCCTTGTGCAACCCAACTGTATTCATTCACTGAGTAATGGCGAAGCGACAGTTGCTGGTGGACACATTTGCCGCTTCGCGGCCTGGGACAACTCTACAGATTACATTGCTGAAAAATAGAGACGCTTTGGAGAATCCAGCCACGTAGAGAACATTTGCGCTTCGCGGAACTTACACACTTTGAACAACATTACTACATTGAATAGTTGCGAAGCGATAAGATATAGTATGCATATTTGCCGCTTTGCGGCATTGTGCAACCCAAGAGTATTCATTCACTGAATAGTGGCGAAGCGACAGTTGCTCGTGGACACATTTGCCGCTTCGCGGCCTGGGACAACTTTTGCAGATTACATTGTTGAATAATAGAGACGTTGTGGACTATCCAGGCACGCACAGAACATTTGCCGCTTCGCGGACCTTACACACTTTGAACAACATTACCACATTGAATAGTCGCGAAGCGATAAGATATTGTATGTATATTTGCCGCTTCGCGGCCTTGTGCAACCCGACAGTATTCGTCCACTGAGTAGTGGCGAAGCGACAGTTGCTCGTGGACACATTTGCCGCTTCGCGGCCTGGGACAACTTTACAGATTACATTGCTGAATAATAGAGAAGGTGTGGGCTATCCAGCGACGCAGAGAACATTTGCCGCTTCGCGGCCCATGAATACTTTGGATAACATTAATACATTGAAGCGACAAATCATTGTATGCATATTTGCCGCTTCGCGGCCTTTGACAACATTTCAGTTTACGTTGCTGAATAATCGCGAAGCCACTGACGATCCAGAGAACATTTGCCGCTTCGCGTTCTCGGAGCATCACTTGCTAGAATAGTCGCTAAGCATATTTGCCGCTTCGCCCAAAAGTATCGCGCTGAAGAGTCGCGAAGCGACATGCGGTCCAAAAACTGCGCACTTACTTAGTCGTACGAATTTTCTCAAATTCATAAACAAATTGCCATGAGAAAAAGAAGATGAAAAACGAGAGAACTGGTGTACTCAATTTAAGTTGGACGTCAAATATTTTCACATAAAGTATCCGATGACATGTTTTTTTACCACGATGCTTAACTTACACAGAAAAAACCGTTTCAAGGTAAATATTTGAACAATGTGCAACGATGAAAGGTCGCACGTGTAATAATCGAAATTACTTTGGAGTTATGCAGATGTGACCTATACACCGAAAAAAACATGACGTCACCGTTTGAGGATAGGACAACACTGATTGATTAATCAATTTCCGTTCTGTGATTCCGTTTAGATGTTTCTGTCGTTAACTCTAGGTGACGTCATGGTCGTTTATGTATTCTATTCTGTGGTCTATTAGTTGACAGGTGACGTGTGCACGGAATAATCCTACTCTTGGATTATTTCAAATATATTGCGTTTTAATGTATTTGCTCAGGTAGAAATTCGACGGAGCCACCGCCCGTCGCCGTTGCGTACCGAGACAAAGAACAGGGTCGTAAGTAGGTCAGAATGCAACGGCGAACGTTGCATCGTCCGCGCCGACATTTGCGAATTTAATTAGTCTCGTAGTTGTTGTATATAGAAGGGAAAAGGAGCGAGGGGCGGCAGATGAACGGTCGAATTGTTCGCTCGATTCGCCGAACTTTCTCGAGGAGCCCGTCGCCGTCGTCCCTAATTATCAAATCGACGTTTGGCAACTTGTGCAACGCAACGATTTCGTCATCGCCAACGGACACCGGAGGAGTCGAGCAAACCAAAAAAAAAAAGAAAAAAAAACGACTAAAACATCCGGATTGGTTTATTCTCTCTCGAGTGGGTATAAAAAGAAACGAAAACTAATTGATAACAATTATACGAAAGACAAGGACTGTAACCGAATAAACTGCATTCGCATATAAAAACCGCGTAAAAATTTCCATATCTTGTTACGAGTATGTAGTACCTAATTAAAAAATAACAAATTTTACCTTCGAACAGTTTTTGGATCGTAAAAATTCAACCTTGCCGGATAGTGCAAAGAACGCGCGCCGCTCTCTTTGTTCGCGCGATTTTTGCGGACGGTCTCCCAAACAGCTACGGTGCATTTTATTCGAAAACAATTTTTTTTTTATACAATTTAAGTGCGATTAACTTTGTACAAAATAGAAATCTATTTCTTATATAATATTGCCTTAGCGGAGATCAAAGTTAAAACGTTCTCCGACGTGCGCGTCTCAATATAATTTAGCGTCAATTTATAATACTGCATTAGGTATTTGATGTTTTTGTTGTACAGGCGCAGCGCCACCGCGCATCCTCGCTTACACTTCTGATTAGTCGCATTAGCATAACCTAAAAAGGTGTCAATATCCTGTAACTGCAACTGCCCGAAATGAGTGGAGGTTTCGGCAGCTGGCGACAGAGATGTTGCTGCGCCACAAACGTTTAAAATTCTTAACTCTACTTATATACAATATGAAAGTATTATACAAAATATGCAGAACTATTACTAAGTATATCATGAGGTGATATCACGGAACTAGCTAAGTTTTAAATTTCGCCCGAATCGGTTTCTTCCGTAACATCACCGATATCGATCGGAAGAAGAAGAATGAGGAGATGATGATGAAGAGCGCGGGACGCGGAGCCCGAAGAGGACCGGCCCGAGTGCCAGCTGCAATTTAGGCTCGTTACTTCGCAGCGCGTAGCGAAATACGAGAAGAATATATCATTTATTTTATTTAGGGGCGTTAGCGAACAGAAATATTTGGAAAGCTGAACCTGTTTGCCGGTTTAAAGACCCCGAGGAGGTCAATTCGGGTTATGTTACGCCAGCGGCGCGGGCGCGTCTTCGCCGCGCCATCTTTTCCTCCGATCGACCTAATGTCATCCACCGTTATTTACATGCGACAAGAAAATTGAATCGGAAGCGATCGCTTTCAATTAGCACCAATATGTTGTTGTTGTTCGGGCTGCGACAATCTGTCGGCAGCCTCCACGTCCGAGAGTAGGAAGCCGTCCTGGGGAGGCGCGTCCAAGTCCAACGACTTCGAAGGGTTCTTGTAGACGGCCGAGGTGATCCGCAGCTTGTGCAGCTTCTTCGGTGGCAGATCGTTCAGGTAGCCGTTGTACAGATTGTAGCCGTAACCCTCGTTGTCGTAACCCTTCTGGTTGGTGTAGGTGTACGAAGGGTGAGTTAGGCTGGCGTTGGACTGCGACAGCCCCGTTTGCAGACCCTGCGGTACTCGTGGTGGAGATGGTTCGGTGTGCACCAAGGCGCGTTGGTCTGACAAGTTGACCGTTGAAGGGGTACTTCGGACGCCTTGCTGAACCTCCACGATGAAAATCCCATCTCTGGCGCTCGGGGAGTACTTCATCGTCGTTTCTCGACTGTCTGCTTCAATGTCCTAACGGGAAACGGTATAATTAATTGGTGATTTGGTGGTTGTTTTGGTCATTACGTTTCGTTCCTCCGTTTCCACTATGAGGTGGTTGTTTTTGAGCGTCATGGTGATGATGCTGCCGTTGGTACTCGAATGGTTGCTTCTTATTTGACACGTGGTGTTCAATATCGTACTTTCGCAAAGATCAACTTCGTCGATGCTCAGGTCCAAGTTGGTATCGCTGCTTGGCTGAAATCATATTCTGTTCTAACCAAGGGTTTCGTCACTATAACAAGTGGTCGCGCGGCACAGAATGGAGACTTCTTTAAGTCATTAGAAAGGTTGCAAATAACTGTTTGGACTTTGGACATCGATAGAGCGACCGCACCGTGATGAAACTTTTACAAAACATTCGCTTATAGCTGCGATTATGAAATCAACCTCAAACAAGTCAATCCGATAAAAATTAAAAAATTTCAAATTTTTGCGGTCTTTTTGCGCGTTTTGGGACATCGATTATAACTATTAAGGTGGCCGCACCATGCTGAAACTTCCATGAAATATTTTCTTATGGATGCGGCTATGAAACCTACTCCAAACATGACAATCCGATGGAAATTAAAAAATGTCAAATTTTTGCGCTCTTTTTGCGCGTTTTAGAAAGATTGGACAGCGATTATAACTATTAGGATGGCCGCAACATGCTGAAACTTTGATGAAAAATTTTTTTATAGATGCGGCTATGAAATCTACTCCAAACATGCCAATCCGATGAAAATTAAAAAATTTCCAATTTTTTACGTGTTTTAGAAAGATTGGACAGCGATTAAAACTCTTAGGGTGACCGCACAATGATGAAACTTTCACGAAAATTTCTCTAATTAATGCGACACCGAAATCTACCCCAAATATGTCAATCCGATGAAAATTAAAAAATTTCAAATTTTTGCGCTCTTTTTGCGTGTTTTGAACTAGTTTTGGACATCGATTATAACTAATAGGGTGACCGCACCGTGATGAACGTTTGACGAAAACTTCTTTTATAGATGCGGTTATGAAATCTACTCCAAACATGCCAATCCGATGAAAATTGAAAAATTAATAGATGCTGCGCTCTTTTTGCGTCTTTTCGAAAAATTGGACAGCGATTACAACTCGTAGAGTGATCGCAACGTGATGAAACTTTCACGAAAAATCCTCTCGTAGATGCTACACCGAAATCTAGCCTCCCAAGCATGTCAATCCGATGAACATTAAAAAATGTCAAATTTTTGCGCTCTTTTTGCGCGTTTTAGAAAGATTGGACAGCGATTATAACTATTAGGATGGCCGCAACATGCTGAAACTTTGATGAAAAATTTTTTTATAGATGCGGCTATGAAATCTACTCCAAACATGCCAATCCGATGAAAATTAAAAAATTTCCAATTTTTTACGTGTTTTAGAAAGATTGGACAGCGATTAAAACTCTTAGGGTGACCGCACAATGATGAAACTTTCACGAAAATTTCTCTAATTAATGCGACACCGAAATCTACCCCAAATATGTCAATCCGATGAAAATTAAAAAATTTCAAATTTTTGCGCTCTTTTTGCGTGTTTTGAACTAGTTTTGGACATCGATTATAACTAATAGGGTGACCGCACCGTGATGAACGTTTGACGAAAACTTCTTTTATAGATGCGGTTATGAAATCTACTCCAAACATGCCAATCCGATGAAAATTGAAAAATTAATAGATGCTGCGCTCTTTTTGCGTCTTTTCGAAAAATTGGACAGCGATTACAACTCGTAGAGTGATCGCAACGTGATGAAACTTTCACGAAAAATCCTCTCGTAGATGCTACACCGAAATCTAGCCTCCCAAGCATGTCAATCCGATGAACATTAAAAAATGTCAAATTTTTGCGCTCTTTTTGCGCGTTTTGGTGAAACTTTGGACATCGATTAAAACTATTAGGGTGACCGCACCATGCTGCAACTTTCATGAAAATTTTTCTCATAGATGCAGCTATGAAATCTACTCCAAACATGACAATCCCATGAAAATTAAAAAACTTCAAATTTTTGTGCTCGTTTTGCGCGTTTTGAACTAGTTTATATAACTAATAGGGTGACCGCACCGTGATGAAACTTTGACGAAAACTTCTTTTATAGATGCTATTATGAAATCTACTCCAAACATGTCAAATTGGAAAATTAATAAATGCTGAGCTTTTTTTGCGTCTTTTCGAAAAATTGGACAGCGATTACAACTTGTAGAGTGGTTGCACCGTGATGAAATTTTCACGAACAATCCTCTCGTAGATACTACACCGAAATTTAGCTCAAACATGTCAATCTGATGAAAATTAAAAAATGTCAAATTCTTGCGCTCTTTTTGCGCGTTTGGTGAAACTTTGGACATCGACTAAAACTATTATGGTGACCGCACCATGCTGCAACTTTCATGAAAATTTTTCTCATAGATGCGGCTATGAAATCTACTCCAAACATGACAATCCCATGAAAATTAAAAAACTTCAAATTTTTGCGCGTTTTGAACTAGTTTATATAACCAATAGGGTGACCGCACCGTGATGAAACTTTGACGAAAACTTCTTTTATAGATGCGATTATGAAATCTACTCCAAACATGTCAATCCGATGAAGATTGAAAAATTAATAGATGCTGCGCTCTTTTTGCGTCTTTTCGAAAAATTGGACAGCGATTACAACTCGTAGAGTGATCGCAACGTGATGAAACTTTCACGAAAAATCCTCTCGTAGATGCTACACCGAAATCTAGCCCCCCAAGCATGTCAATCCGATGAACATTAAAAAATGTCAAATTTTTGCTCTCTTTTTGCGCGTTTTGGTGAAACTTTGGACATCGGCTTTTTCGACTATTAGGGTGGTCGCACCATGCTGAAACTTTCTCGAAAAATTCTTAATAATCCGAATTGAAATAGCACGACTTATTAACTTGTTTACATGAAAATAGTTTTTACGGTGTGGTAGACGATGAACGAGATCGGGGCGCGCGCAAATTATTTTTCAGAAAAAACGTTTTTGGGACCGCTGCCGTTGGTCGGTCAAGTCGATAAATATCGTACGATCCTCGGGACTTCGATAATCGATCATCGCGTTCGACCTTAAGGTCGCTGGTAAATGGGTCGCGACCCGATCCTGGACAATTGCGATTTTTCGGAAAGGCCCCCCGAGAACGAGACGCGGAACGGATAGATGGAGATAGAAAGCGAATACCCGAAAGTGCAACGTTTCAAATTGAGGTCACCAAATGCGCCAAGGCCAGTGCTGCGGATCGTTTCGCGCGCGCGCGGGGGGTCCGAGGGGGCCCCCGAGCTCCGCATCTAGGTTTTACATGTTGCTCGCCTTCGACAAATAAGTAGACATGAAAGTTACGTTCAATTTTTTTTTTACGACGTTTTCCCCGTCCGCCGAAACGAGAGAGTTTAATTGCGATATTTGAGGTTCCTCGGCTGCGCTATTTGGCGCAGGACGTTGACTCTTCGCGCGGGGCCGCGGCCGCGCAAGACTTTTAGGACAACTTTTCGGCAAAAAGGGACAACAAGAACGCGCGCTCCTCCGGCCCGTCATCCGGTCGCTGAGCGTGTAAGACGGGTCGTAAAAATATACTTTCCGCGAAATCTCATAAACGCCCGAGATGTCTGTTTACCTTTAGGGGGGTCGGGGGCCTCGCGCTTCCTACGCCGCTGCTTTCGCATCCGATAAACCGCCGTCGTCGTATGATTAGGTCAAAACACATTGCATTTTTCTATCGCGCTCCTTGTTTAGTCAACGGCTATTTGACTTTGCGAATGTCATGTGAAACGGACCGCGACCGAACGTCGGCTAGTCGCGTCTCGCGCGGCCGGTGCATCGGAAAGAGACGCGACTACGCGACGACGCCTGGTAAAAAATTGAACGGATGCATTTCTTTCGGTTATTAAACCCGTGTTTTGAGCGTTATGTCGCTATCTATGCAACAATAATAGCGGCGACTAGACGAAAACACAGTCGCGTTTATTTTTAGTCAATTCAAGGTCAGGGACGTAGTTTACGATCGGTCGTCTAGGCGCGGGCTCGCTGACTCACTTTGTGCAACGCACGCTTCTAATGAGCTTTTACTTTCCGTCTAGTTTGGTCTGGTCGGGAATTGTGTTTGAAAACCGGAAATTTCTGGCGTGTACGACGCGACGACTGCTACATATATACTTTGTCGAAAAATTGCAGTCGCGGGTCGCTTTGCGATCCGTCGCAAAAAGACAATCAACTCGATATTTAATAAGGAGAAGCGATGAGAAGTCAATTTTTTGTTCACACGTCGTGTAGGCGTAGTGAATTATCGTCGGGCCGAGCGGCCGAAGTTAAAGTTGAACGCGCACGAGAGTTACAATAAAAATAAAAAAGAACAAAATAGCGGAATCGCAATGCCGATCACCCTTAGGGCAGGAATTTTTTCGTCGACGTGTGCGTGTCAAAATGCGAAGCGGCAACATCTGGACCAAGCTACACCTCAGTCAATAACCCGAATATACTACGGTCGTGCTAATTCCTCGAATTCACCATGTTTCCCGGAACGACTCAAAAACCACAACCATTCGGTGGTTTCGTTGGGGCCTTCGGCAGAAAATTTTCTTTTCGTCAGCTACGAAATAACAATTTTTTCTCGGTTGCAGAGTTGTTGAGGACCGCTGAGCGCGCGGTTATTAAGGTGGATTGCATGGTGCGTTTTCGGCGGACCACGTTTCCGCCTCGCTCTCTGTCGATCGCTCGGCCTAGAAGAGGAAGATCGCAAGGGCCGGTGCACTAGGTCCTCGAGCTGCAGAATTTCTGGGTGTGAATGGCCGGTCGAAGACCCCCGCGAGCCCGGATCGGATTTTCGTGTGCGGGACAGGTGGCCGCTCGCGCCGAAAATCCGTCCGGCACGGTCCTGATGCGGCTGTTGCGAGAACGAAAATTCGGAAAACCGCGCCGCCGACTGCCTAATAACCGGTAATTTCGAGGTTGTTTTGTTTTTTATGCGCGCAATACAATGGTAACCTTGTCTAGGTACCGACGCATTTCCGTTCGAAAACACACCAGCCTTGGATGCCATCAAACAGTTGCATCCATTTATGAATGGATGGCGGATCCAGCCGCGCGACATCTCGACGGACTACGTTGAATTATGGGGAAAATGGATAGTTGTCTACGGATATACTCAACCGAACCGGTAAGAAATAACTACAAACTATAAGAACTATAATAGTTTAAAGAAATTAGAAACAACTAATAATAACCGAAACAATGACGTTTGCATGCACCAGCGTTCACTCGATTGGTGTATCTTGTGTTGCCTACCTTCAACAAGATGGTTTATTTATTGATGCCCTGTGTTTTGTGGGTTGCCTGTCTTGAATATACTCAACTTGTATATGTACAGACTGGCTATAAACGAAACGTCGCCAATTGTGGGCGAACCGTGCACATTGGTCCAAATTCTTGAGACAGGTGGATTTTTGATTGGAGAGGGACACTTTGTGACCGCTTAAAACGTTGTGACACAGCAACCCCCTAAGCGGGTGGCTTATTAGTTTTTAAATAGGGAATATAGGTCATGTTATACATCATATTAATGTGAATTGAAAGGGCTTTTCAGAAATGTATATCTTAGCATTTTGGACTTAAACCTTGCTAAAATACAGGCCCTTTCATGTGTTATCTTATCCGAGTCAATTTTTGCATGCACTTATGAGACAGTCAATATATATGAAATAGGCCCGCTCACGAAGTGAGCTGGGCAAGCGTATACATTAAGTACGAACGACATTGGATATAATAGTTTATGCAACCGAAAATAATTAGCATGCCCAACCGCCCAGTCGAGTGGTGTATTTTGTGTTGCCTACCTTATCGCTGTTCAATAAGAGCGAATGTAAGGGTTTATTTATCGATCCGCTGGTCGCGTCCCTTTCCAGCATCCCATCGAAGCTACTGCTTTTCCTTTTGTTGTAAATTCTCAACAATATCAATCTAAAAAAAAAAAAAATCAATCCCATTAATTTTTATCAATAATATCACCAACCTGGCTACGAATCCTATGAACACCAATACAACTAAAGGTAACAATGTGAAGAAACAAGCTATTAGCAATACTTGTACATCGTTCCACGCTGTAATATATTTTTCGTAAACACAGAATCGAATATTAATCGCGCAAAGTTACCATCATCGATGTCGTCTATGTAATAACCCTTATCAGTGTGCCTGGGTTCCCCGGTGTTGTTGTCCGTTGTGGTGAACACGTCGGGGTCGTCCGTCGCGTTGACAGCCATCATCGGACATAATATTCACATTTCCTCATCCTCGTCCATTGTTCCAGAACTGAGCGGTCGGAAAAGAAAAACGTTTTCAAACAAAAAAAGGAAATTCTCTTTCGCGGCTCCTCAAGTGTGCCGCCACCAGAAGCGCTTTAATTATTCACCGGTCGCTCGGAGCGCTAATTACGGAAGTGATTAGTTGGAACGTTTCCAAATTTCCGCGACAGCGGCGGGTTAATCGACGCATTAACCGCGTAACGTGCAAAAATCGACTACGTGCTGGCGGGGGGCGATGGGGGGGCCACAACGAAAAAAAACGAACACACAATAAATTCGAGGGGCTACCTGGTTCGGAGGAAAATCCGCGGTGAAAATCCGATCGGAAACACGATTTGCCGTCATTCGAACGTGTTGAGGAGGAAGCGTTCGGCACACCTCATCCCGAATCTACGGATGCTGCGGGTCCCCGAAGGGCGCAAGATCGGAACGTTCCATTGATCCCGCGCGAAGGGTTGGAACGGGATCGTGTCGGAGGAAATTTTACGTTGTTTCGACGTGCCGTCGCCAGGTGGCGCCACTATCGACATTTAGCGCTTTACGCAATTTTATTCGTTTTCTTAGTGAGACCTAAATCAGCTCCGCAACGATGACAATGCGTTCGCACCGTCGCGACATGCAGTCATCATCGTAGCTCGTCGACCTGATAATTGTTTGAGCTTGGTTACAATTTGGCGCCGAAACCCGGGATTAAGTTCTCAACAACTTACTGAAACTCTATTGAGTTATAAATTAAGGTCGCCGGAACTCCTTCTCAAATTCACTTTCGTTGTGCTCTTCTGTATTCATCACGTTTTTCGAGCACATAGTATCTCAACAATGATATAATGTTGCAACGATTTACTACGTACTGACAATTGGAGGGGAGGAACGTCGTCAGTACGTCATGGACTGGCTTTAAATAACTTTTCTTAAAATCAATCGTGTTATTATTTCAAGTTTGGATGCAATGACATCATTTGTCATGATTTCAAAATTTATTTCAAATGCGCTGCTACTCTTGATCAGAGGTGTCAGGATTTAAGATATTAATATCTAAAAGATTCGCTTTTTTTAAGTGGTTTGTTCTCTTTGATCCGCCCGATCGTGGCGTTCGCTCGTCCTTCTTGCAATCGCAAAACGCGACAGTTTCGTATCAGCGTGTCCAATTCTCGTTTTCGAACGGGCGCGCCGGATTGTTCTTCCAGCTGCGTGTACTTCTGCGCGGTGGTCGACGTTCTGCGCACGCTCGGCAAGGTGTTCGACCATCGTTTGTCGGCGCGACGGTTTCTATCGATGCCGATCAGTTCGAAACTTTCTTGAAATTCCGATTTTTCCGTATCGGGGAAGTTGGATGTTACCTCTCGAACGATCTGCAACGAAAACGAAATATTGACATTGTTGTTTTATTCTCTTATATCAGAAACTGTTATTCTGCATTTTAGTACGTACTCCAAACAGAGATGTCGCTGGTTTAGATCCGGATTACAGTTTTGTAGACTTCGGCACCCCCTTCGCCTGAACTACCGCGATATGAAATTTTTGAAAATCTACAATGGCAATCCTGTCTTTTCTTAATAATTTACATTTTTGGAAGTGCTATAATCGTCGGTTGAGGAAGTTGTGGAGAATGGAGTATAGAAGCCTTGGGCGCCTCCGGCGCCGGGCGCCCTAGTTGCCCTAGGTCATAAGAATTTTTAGAATTGATATTACTCGTACGCGTATTACGTTTTCCTAGCAATCGTGATTTCGAATCGCTGATGAGGTTATAGAGGGAGCGCCGGGGGCACCTTCGGCGCCCGCTTCTTTTAACCCGCAATCGTCGCTGTTTACCAATTTTGTTTGTTTGCTTTGAGATGCTTGTAGCATCTCTGATGGGAGTACCTACTATAGTAGTGTCACTAGTACTAACATCGAGCTTCTCTAAGTTGACGAGCGCCCGAAAGATGTCGCCGCAACCCCGATGGTCACCTCTCCGATTCGCCTTATCCAAAACCAACGTGAACGGACTGTTTTTCTTGAGCGTCTCATGTTGATTAGTATCAGTTTCTTCGAATTGTTTTCCTGCAACGCAACTATTGAAATTATCTACGCGTTATCTTATCACTTTAAATTTTTGATTGAGTTTAAACGGTTTAGTAAACGAACTTCGTTCGTTTGAGCTCAGTTGCAATGTTCGAAATAAATGAGAAAGTAGCTTTGGTGACCGGAGGCGCATCCGGTATCGGTTTGGAAACTGCCAAAGAATTCCTATTGGACGGCGCCAAGGTGACTCGAAGAAAACAAAATGATTTCGGTGTAATAATTTTTTTAGGGCGTGACTATCGCCGATATCAATGTTGAAACCGGCGCGGAGATTGTTAATCAGCTGGGTGATCAATTTGGACGAGAGAGGGTTATCTTTGTAACCACCGATACCTCCAATAAAGAAAGTTTCAAAAGTGCGTAGTACCACCCGGCGCCGGGCGCCGAGCTAATTAACTTGAAATTTTTTTAGTCGCTTTCGAGACAACGATTAAAACTTTCGGTAGTATCGATATTTTAATCAACAACGCCGGTATTTTAGACGACAAGAACTATGAGAAACAAATAGCTATCAACTTTGTGAGTACCATTGAAAATTGTTGTCGCGCCGAAGTTTACTTTTACTTCCAACAGACAGGCGTTGCGCACGGTTTAACTTTGGCCCTCGACGATTACGTAGCGAAACATAAGTCCGGCGCCGAGGGCGTAGTTTTGAACGTAGCGTCCATAACCGGTACGCAAGTTCATCCCTACCTTCCGATTTACGGCGCCACGAAGTCGGGGATCGTCAGCTTAACGCTCGCCTTCGGCGACAGCCTTTATTATAATCGTACCAAAGTAAAAGTGGCTGCCATCGCCCCCGGCTACACAACCACCAATTTGAGCGCCAGGGGCGCCGACATGTTTTATAACGCCGACTTGGCGATGCGCGAAATCAATAAATTCGAGTTCCAAAGGTAAAAAATCAGGAGCAAAAAATCATAAAATCTAAAACCATATTAAAACTACAGCGTCTCAACGGTAGCCAAGAATATAATCAAGATAGTCAAAGAAAAACCGTCGGGTACCGTTTGGATTTCCGAAAACGAGAAGGACATAGTGGAGTACATCCCGGCGATACCAACGTACAAATGTGATTCTTAATTAATATATTATATATCGGCAGGAACAAACACTTCACTGTCGAATCAAATAATCAAATAATTGTTGTTCATCTGTTCATCTTATTCGATGTCTCGTGTTAATTAGTGTCAATTTCTTCGAAATCTTTGCCCGCAAACAACTGCTGACATTATCAACTTGTTATCTTATCTTTTTAATTAAATTCGAGCGAGTTGGTATTCGAACTGTCTTCATTCAGAGTTCAGTTATAAAATGTTTGAGATAAATGGGAAAGTTGCTTTGGTGACCGGCGCCGCTTCCGGTATTGGATTGGAAACTGCTAAAGAAATTTTATTGAATGGCGCCAAGGTAACTGAATGTACGTGAAAAAAGTAATTTAATTATAGCAAAAAAAAATGTAGGGTGTAACAATAGCGGACATCAACACCCAACTTGGAACTGACGTTGTTAAACAACTTGGTGATGAATTTGGACAACACAAAGTTGTTTTTGCAACAACCGATACGTCCAATAAAGAAAGTTTCAAGAGTAAGTAACTCTCTGGTGTAAAAAAGTTTGAATTGACATTCATTCAGGTGCCTTTGAAACAACGATCCAAGCTTTTGGTAATGTTGACATTCTGATCAACAACGCTGGTATTTTGGATGACAAGAACTATGAAAAACAAATAGCGATCAACTTCGTAAGTATAAATGATAATAATTATCCCGCGGAAGTTCAATTTCACTTGCAACAGACAGGCGTTGCGCATGGCTTAACTTTGGCCCTCGACGATTACGTAGCGCAACGTAAATCTGGCGCCGAAGGCGTAGTTTTGAACGTAGCGTCAATAGCCGGCACGCAAGTTCATCCCTACGTACCGATTTACGGCGCCACGAAGTCCGCTGTCGTTAGTCTAACGCTCGCCTTCGGCGACGGACTACATTACAATCGTACCAAAGTAAGAGTTGTTGGCGTCGCCCCCGGTTACACAACTACCAATTTGTTCGCCGGCGGCGCCGAAAATTTGTACCACGCCGACGTGGCGATGCCAGAAATAATTAAATTCGATTGCCAAAAGTAAGTATTTGCTGAAAAAAACGACGAAATCTAAAATTATGTTATTACCTATAGCGCGTCAACTGTAGCCAAAAATATTATCAAAATAATTAAAGAAAAACCATCCGGTACCGTTTGGATTTCCGAAAACGAAAACGATATATTGGAGTATATTCCGTCGATATCAACGCACAAATGTGAATCTTAATTCGTATTTCAGCTGGAACATAAAAATTGCAAACGTAGTCTTGACACCCCTAACTATCAAATCCTTCACTTTAATTTCCGGGTTTCGGCACCAATTTTGTTATTATAAATTCGTTTCAGACGTATCCTGTATTCACAGTATTTCTCCTCTTCTAAGTGAGTTTCAGCGGAAATGTCAATTTTTGAAAGTGTCCAAAATGCATTATCTCGAAATCTATGCTAGATATCTCGATGCAAATTTCAGGAAAACGTTGTTTGTACTGCCAACTTATCATTTTCAAGAAATTGGAATTTTTATAGATTGGAACGAAAGATATGGATTTTTTCGAAAATTTTATATATACTTATATATATTTTTTACATATGCACACTTTCTATAAGATTGATTTCAATGTAATGTGATAGGATTGTGGAACTATGAAAGGCTTTCGATGAATTCATTGAAATGTAAAATCGGATCAACGGTTTTAACGGAAATGACATTTTCTCGAAAATGTCCAAAATGCGCTATCTGGCGATTCATGCAAGGTAGCTCAATGAAAACTTCAGAAAAAGATCTTTTGCACTATCAAGTCACGATTTGAAAAAACTGGAAGTTTTTATAAAGTCAAACGAAATATATAAATTTTTTTGCGAAAATTTATATATATATATATATATATATGTTCATATGTGGACAGTTTCAATGATTGACTTCAATGGAACGTCGTAGGATTCTGGAACCATGAAAGGCCTTAGATGAATTGGTTAATATGTGAAATCTGATCAATGTTTTCTGCGGAAATGCCAATTTTCGAAAATGTCCAAAATGCATTATCACGAGACATATGAAAGACAGCTCAATGAAAACTTCAGAAAAGCGTTCGTTGTGCTATCGATTCATGATTTAAGAAGCAATTAAATCTTTTTACTGGTATAAACAGATTGAATTATAAAGATATGGAGCGACGTGTTGATATCTTTCCTACAAAATAATCGTTCGAATGAGCAAAGCGTTATCTTATCTTATCCTTTCAATTAATTCATTAATTAAATTTAGACCGTTTTGTCTAACTGACTTCGCGAATTTGCATTCATAAATTCATCGTTTACAAAATGTTTGAGATAAATGGGAAAGTAGCTTTGGTAACCGGAGGCGCTTCTGGTATCGGGTTGGAGACTGCTAAAGAACTCTTATTGAATGGCGCCAAGGTAACTGAATAAATGCGACGAAAATGATTCAGTTAGAGCAAAAGTATTTTTAAGGGCGTAACCATAGCGGACATCAACACCCAAGTTGGAACAGAAATTATTAATCAACTTGGTGATCAATTTGGAGCACAGAGGATCGCTTTTGTAACCACCGATACCTCCAATAAAGAAAGTTTTAAGGGTAAGTAGTACCGCAGTGTAGGAAAGTGTAAATTGAATTTTTTAGGCGCCTTCGAGGAAACGATCAAGAAATTTGGTAACGTCGATATTTTGATCAACAACGCTGGTATTTTTGACGATAAGAACTACGAAAAGGAAATTTCCATTAATTTCGTAAGTGTGGTTATATAATAATTATTATTTCGACGCCGGAGCGCAATCTTATTTCAATACACAGACTGGTGTTGCTCATGGCTTAACCTTGGCCCTCGATGATTACTTGGTACTACATAGATCTGGTGCGGAGGGCGTGGTTTTAAATTTAGCGTCCACAGCTGGTACGCAAGTCATTCCCTTCGCGCCCTTTTACGGCGCAACGAAGTCAGCTGTCGTCAGTTTGACAGTCGCCTTCGGCGACCAACTATATTATGGTCGTACCAAAGTAAAGGTGGTTGCCATCGCCCCCGGCATCACGGCGACCAATGTGTTCGCCAGGGGTGCCGAAATTTTCTACAATCCCGATTTTGCGATGCAACAAATACTTAAATCTGATGCCCAAAGGTAAAAAACCAACGACAAACAGCGATAGCATCTAAAAACATGTTATCACCAACAGCGTTTCAACTGTAGCCAAGAATATAATCAAGATAATCAAAGAGAAACCATCGGGTACCGTGTGGATTTCCAGAGACGAGAAGGACATAGTGGAGTACCTCCCATCGATACCAACGCACATATGTGAATCTTGATTATTGTTCCATCTTTCAGCAGAAACAAACATTTTCAAATGTTGCAACTATGTAATGGTACCCTTCAATCAATCACTGTCAGTTACTGTCATCAATTTTTTTCTACATTCCATTTTCAAATTCCCAGTTTAATAGAAATGCTTACTCTATTCGATTTCTGTTGGAACCTGTTGGCCGTTTTGGGCATATACACGTGCTCGATCATCAATCTGTGGCGAGTGATACAAGAATCGTACGGACGGTACCCGAAGTTGCTTTTGGAATCATTCATTATAACGTTAATCGTCACGTTTGCCGTGTTTTGTTTGTCGATGTTTACCGTCGAAGGCCAATTAAACTTCTTGGGTTTACCGGTGGCGATGATACTTACCGGATTAACGACGCTCCAGTGCATCGATGGATCCTATCGACTCAAAAGGAATTTTATATTGGTGAATATAGCCGGTTACAGCGTTATGTTACTTTATGACGCGCAATTATTCGTGCATGGAATGCATAAGCAAGGTTGGTACGCTATCAATCAAGTAATGAACATTCTCGCGGATTTCTTGGCTCTATTCAAGAAGATTTTGTTGTTGGAGCTAGATAACCAAGACTTAGAAACAAATCCCGATTAAAATTCAAATTGTCATACGATTTCTGCAATAAAACTCACCATTTCTCAAGATGGTATTGAAGTAATTCCTTTGTCGTAAAATACTTTCTTTTCGTAAAACGCTGACGCTTCTTTCGGTTTTTCGTTTCACGCTCGTCGGCGCCGACAGCAGATGACGGTGGACGTGCTTCCTATCAGGCACGAAGACTAACGACAACCCATTCATCTTGATACCATCGAGGATGTCGCGAGCCCAAATCCACTTCTTATCAGCGGCATCCAACAGCCCCATCAAGGGAGCAACCTCACCAGCGTTAACCAGTTTGCAGTAGCAACGCAAGGAGTTGCTTTCATCCTCGTTACAAGCGCTCTGTATGTCATCTAAATGGAAAGCGACAAGGAAGGATGTTTCACCGAGTTGTTTCAAGAAACGCTTCACCACCGGATCTAAAATTGGATCTGAAGCGGAGGCTTTGTATAAAATGGTGATAACTGATCTCAACATATCCAAATCGTCAGCAGCTGAAGGTTGATCACCGATGGAATCAAGGAGTATCTGCGATTTGCGATCGTAACGTATTTTAAACTTGTTCACGTTTTTAACTGACGGGTGATTGAGGAAGGAATCTCTCGCGTGCTCCAAAAGCAGCTTCGTAACGTAAACCACTTCGTTGCCTTCGTACCAACCAAGAGGTTCGCTAAAATCGTCTTTAACCAGAACTCCTTGCTTGTATCCAGTGATGGCCTTTAGAACAAGCTGGAGGTACTTCAGTTGATTAGTACTGTAAGGTTGTTGCGAGTCCCGTCGGCGCCGAATGAATAACAACCCTCGTTTTCTATTCGAGACCTTTGGTACCAACTCACCGACCAAACTCTTCCATTTAACCAACAACGTTGTTTCACTTTTCTGCACTTCGATCGATTTGACGAATTCCTCGTTACCTTACGAATAGTAGTCATGGTTATTTAACCAAAATGTTTGGTTCGTTATTTACCTGTTAACGATGTTAACGACTCGTCGTACAATTTCAAGAGGTACAATTTTATATTGCTCGCTTCGATTAAATAATCATCTTCAGTCAAGTGTCCAGGATTAACCAGCAAATTCGTGTTGGTGAAAAAATAGTTTGGGTAATGCTGACGCGACAAACACCAAAATAAATGATCGAGGATCCGCAAAACGATCGTCGATAAAAACATCGGTGACCAATTGACCAAATCGTCCAAAGGGTTCAAACTGTCCACCTCCAGTTGTTCAAGCAGAGCGGTAAGTAAGATGTAGCTGTTCAGAATTTTGTACGACAACTGAAACGAATTTTCGTTTGATATGAATCCTAAACTCACTTGGTGTCTCTTCAGATTCCTGGTGATCTCGATTTCTTCCAGGACTTCGAACAGCACCTCGAGGACAATTTTGATGGTGCTGTTGTCGCTGTAGTGCGCCAGGATCGTCGATTCGGCGGCTGGCAAACGGATTTGCCAGGCTGACGATTGGACGCCGAAACCGACGAGATACATCCCCTAGAACTTGAATGTGGTGATCACAATGAAAAATGGAACCATGGGTAAAATTATTTAAATCTTCGAATATCTTCAATTATTATGTCTCTATATCTCTATATCTCTATATTATATCGAGCGGAGCTCAGAGTTGGTTTGTTGCCCTCACATACTTTCGATTGTTGTCTTTTTTCGATTGAAATGTCAGTCTTGAGTTCTTCAAATACCTTCAATTTTTTCTGTCAAATCAGATGATCTTCTCAAACTAGCCGAGCGAAGCTCGGCAGTAGTTTGTTGGTATTACATAGTTCGGATCAATGACTTTTTTTTCGATTATTATTTCAATGAAAGCAAAGCGAATCTCGTCAGTATTTAAAGAATCTTTAAATATCTTCCTTTTTTTCGATTCAAACTTATTTCAAACTAGCCGAGCGGAGCTCGGTAATGGTTTGTTCTCAACATGTATTTTCGATTATTGCTGTTTTTGAATTGGATTTTCAATAATAGCCGAGCGAAGCTCGGCAGTAGTCAAAAGATCTTCAAATATCTTCAAACTGTCATTTCTAAACTAGCTGAGCGGAGCTCGGCAATGGTTTGTTCTCAGTACAGATTTTCGATCATTGTGTTTTTTGGATTGGATGTTGACGAACAGCCGAGTGAAGCTCAGCAGTAGTCAAGAGATCTTTAAATATCTTCAAACTATCATTGTTTAAACTAGCTGAGCGGAGCTCGGCAATGGTTTGTTCTTAACACGTATTTTTGATTATTGCTGTTTTTGAATTGGATTTTCAAGAATAGCCGAGCGAAGCTCGGCAGTGGTCAAAAGATCTTTGAATATCTTTAATCTCTCATTTCTAAATTAGCTGAGCAGAGCTCAGCAATGGTTTGTCCTCAGTACATATTTTGAATCATTGTTGTTTTTGGATTGGATGTTGGAGAACAGCCGAGCGAAGCTCGGCAGTAGTCACAAGATTTTTAAATATCTTCAAACTTTCTAAATTTCTAAACTAGCTGAGCGGAGCTCAGCAATGATTTGTTCTCAGTATATATTTTCGATTATTGGTGTTTTTGAATTGGATTTTCAAGAATAGCCGAGCGAAGCTCGGCAGTGTTCAAAAGATCTTTAAATATCTTCAAACTATCATTTCTAAACTAGCTGAGCGGAGCTCAGCAATGATTTGTTCTCAGTATATATTTTCTATTATTGCTGTTTTTGAATTGGATTTTCAAGAATAGCCGAGCAAAGCTCGGCAGTGTTCAAAAGATCTTTAAATATCTTCAAACTATTATTTCTAAACTAGCTGAGCGGAGCTCAGCAATGATTTGTTCTCAGTATATATTTTCTATTATTGCTGTTTTTGAATTGGATTTTCAAGAATAGCCGAGCGAAGCTCGGCAGTGTTCAAAAAATCTTTAAATATCTTCAAACTATCATTTCTAAACTAGCTGAGCGGAGCTCAGCAATGATTTGTTCTCAGTATATATTTTTTATTATTGCTGTTTTTGAATTGGATTTTCAAGAATAGCCGAGCGAAGCTCGGCAGTGTTCAATAGATCTTTAAATATCTTCAAACTATCATTTCTAAACTAGCTGAGCGGAGCTCAGCAATGATTTGTTCTCAGTATATATTTTCGATCATTGTTGTTTTTGAATTGGATTCTCAAGAATAGCCGAGCGAAGCTCGGCAGTGTTCAAAAGATCTTTAAATATCTTCAAACTATCATTTCTAAACTAGCTGAGCGGAGCTCAGCAATGATTTGTTCTCAGTATATATTTTTTATTATTGCTGTTTTTGAATTGGATTTTCAAGAATAGCCGAGCGAAGCTCGGCAGTGTTCAATAGATCTTTAAATATCTTCAAACTATCATTTCTAAACTAGCTGAGCGGAGCTCAGCAATGATTTGTTCTCAGTATATATTTTCGATCATTGTTGTTTTGAATTGGATTCTCAAGAATAGCCGAGCGAAGCTCGGCAGTGTTCAAAAGATCTTTAAATATCTTCAAACTATCATTTCTAAACTAGCTGAGCGGAGCTCAGCAATGATTTGTTCTCAGTATATATTTTTTATTATTGCTGTTTTTGAATTGGATTTTCAAGAATAGCCGAGCGAAGCTCGGCAGTGTTCAATAGATCTTTAAATATCTTCAAACTATCATTTCTAAACTAGCTGAGCGGAGCTCAGCAATGATTTGTTCTCAGTATATATTTTCGATCATTGTTGTTTTTGAATTGGATTCTCAAGAATAGCCGAGCGAAGCTCGGCAGTGTTCAAAAGATCTTTAAATATCTTCAAACTATCATTTCTAAACTAGCTGAGCGGAGTTCGGCAATGGTTTGTTTTAAGTACATATTTTCGATCATTGTTATTGGATTGAATGCTGAAGAACAGCCGAGCGAAGCTTGTCGTTCTTGAATTTAATTTTCAAGAGTAGCTCCGCTCAGTTAGTTTTGCAATGATGGACTTATTTTTTTAGCAAGAATTGAAGATATAATACTGAAGATTATACGTACAGTTTGAGCCGCCCTGTAGTAAAGCAACGCATCCGGGTGCACCAAAGTGATCCTTTGAGGAAAATACGAAGAGGCTGGCCACGCATCCACGCCGACAGCTACCAGCAATCGCACATTGACACAAATATTAACAAACAACGGCGACAAAAACTCAATTTTCAAACGAATCCCCGCCGGTTCGTCGATGATCGCCAAACGAAAATCCTTCGGATCTGGATATCTGGTACTACCTGATCATCATAGACTTATATAGCGAACCATGTTTTCTGTGGTGAAATACGAACTTGAACCAAAAAACACGTGCTCGAACGACGGAATCTTTAGTAAACGGTGCAGCGTTGCCGCATCGACAATTTTCCCGGGTGCTCCGCAACTAATCGACTCGTCCACGTCCTCCGGCGACTTCGGACGATTGCTATTCGCCGCCTCAGCCAGCAACTCCACCAATCGCGTTTGTACTTTATCTCTGAATACGACACAGTTCAGCGCTTGCGCCTATATAACACCTTAAATTCTAAAGCGCATGCGTCGACATGATAAATACCTTCTTAAAAAACCGTTCGGATTGATGAACTCCTTCCAGCGTTCGGCGCTCTCCGGCGACGGTCGGATGCGCGCGTAGCACGCCGGGCAGTCCGGATCTTGTTCGATTATTTCCAATTTCGGCGCCGTTTCCAATTCGTACAGCGCCGGCGCGGACAGATCGTCCAAACGGATGAGGTACGAGAGGTTGTCGCGCCGGCGCCGTCGCGACTGGGCGACGAGGTATTTGGTGGCGAAACGCGGATCGACGACGGCGACGCGACACAGCAAACGCTGGACGAGGCGTTCGGCGATCGAGCGCGCGTTCAGCGCCGATTTATCTAAAAATAATGTTACGAAGTTTTTATTTGTAAATGGAAAGATTGCTCACCAGCGTAATCGTTTCGATATGTCAGTTTCGTCCGGAGGATGTAATTCAGGTGTTGCAGTTGGTCGCCGGTGAATTTGAGTCGGGCGTTTTGCAATAGTAACGGTTCGTCGTTTTTGGTTTTGGCGTCGTTTTTTGCGCGAACGCGGAACATTTTCGCGTCGTCACTGTCGCCCGCGTACTGGTAGACAATTGATTAATGATGGGTTATTGATACAATTAAGGTTAGTTGAACGCGACGGGGCTGCACGTTTCATGAGAATCCGATGCGGTGCCGATGAATTTCCGAAAATACCGCGGCGCCGCGGACTGGATTTCACCGGTTTTCGCGGGTTACCATAGGGTTGTAGAGTTTTGGGTACGGTCCTGTTGCGGTGGCCGGATGTCCTTTTGTGTACAAAGCGCTTCCGTTATTTAAAGCTGAATTGATTGCGTGCCGGATGTTTAGAATCAAACAGTTATTTCAGGTGAGTTAATTGTTTTAAAATAAATTGTGCGCGGCACCTGCGCACAACTAGTAGGTGTAACGAACCGTCGTAGTTCGTAGTTCTGAAACACGACATAACCTCACTTTGTGTGTTCAATCTTTGGAATCTTATCAAAAAATTATTTGTAATCGTAACGCGATGGTATTGACGAAAGAGTACCGGATTTGTATGCCGTTTAGTGTGGAAGAAGTAGGTTTAGGCAGCGTTGTGTGACAATAATATTGAGATTGTATTTAGTACCACGTAGGGCAACTCTATATGATAGCGAGACACAGTTTGGAACAATCGAAGGATGGTGAAGGGGTTGAAGTGATCGAAAACAGAGAATGCGACGATCCTGTTCACGGGAAGGGGCACTTCACGGAAAAACGGATACATTTATCGAGGTTTGTGACACAAAAATTTCATTTAACCGAACTAATTGTTATTTTTCAGTCGGTTACCGTACTGGTTACAATCGATTGTACCAAGAATATTTTACATCACAGAAAAGGCTTGGAATTACTATCCTTATACGATCACAGAATATACGGTAATTAAAATCACAAACAGACGTGCTGATTGAAATGAAATTTTCAGTGTTCCTTCGTTCCCAAATTCTACATTTATATACAAAGCAAGTATGAAGACAACAATGGTTGCACCGAAAACGTAAGTTAAAAGTAAGATATTTTTTGGTTAATACAAAATCAATTGTAGTGTTTAGACTTGCCAGCTGATAAATTAATGGAACGCATCGTCGAGCATATTGACATTGCATACGACGAAGTAAACCCGAAGCACTATAAAGAAGATGAAGATCCGAGATTCTTTAAATCGAAGAAAACGGGTCGTGGTCCCCTGGTGGATGGGTGGCGAACGAAGCAATCGCCCATCATGTGCTCGTACAAATTGGTCAACGTTTCGTTCGAAGTGTTCGGTTTACAAACTAAAGTTGAAGAATTTGCTCATTCTGTAAGTTTACACGTACCACCGTGTTGGGTTGACATTTAACAATCGTTTTTAGTGCATACGCGAGGTTTTATTATTGGGACATCGACAGGCCTTCGCCTGGATCGACGACTGGTGCGAGATGGACTACAAAGACGTGAAAGAATACGAGTTGAAATTACAAGAAAAAACGAATAGTATTGTGCAATGCGTTCAAACTGAAAATAGTATCGAAGATTCGCAATCTTCGAACACGAATAATTCCGAAGAGTCTTCATCACCTGCACCGACGCAAAAAGGTTACTTTGGTTGGTGGTGAACCTAAGTAGTAAATAAAGGTACGTGTGTAGTATTGAGCATTCCAAATGTTGAATAGACGTTCGTGTATATATAAACGGAATCAAATCAACAATTATTTATTAATTAATCACTTTTAAAATAGTAAAATATCACAATGTTATTCCTGTATCGTCAGACTTGATTTCAATCCGTATCGATGCACCTTTGTATCTTGACTTTGGGAAAAGCGCCCCTCCACTCTTCGATCTGCAAATTTGCGGACGATCAAAAAACGAAACCCGAAAACCTATCCACTAGTGTCACCTTTTCAATAGGAATGGAGTCGCAGAAGCTGAGTTCGAGCAATCGCAACTTGGGTAAGGCCTCCAGCATTTTCTCGACGAAATCCTGCGATATGCCTTTGATGCTGAGCAGATCTAATTGTTCCAAATCTTTGCAATGCTCGACGATCGGGAAGAGCGACGAATCGACCAGCGGCCTCCAGCCGGCAAGTATTAATCGTTTCAATTTCGCGCAACCCGCCGCGATCTTCTCCAACGCCTGATTCGGCGGTAAAACGTGCAAGCTCCACCCCAAATCCAAGTCGATCAAATTGCGACAGTGACCGAAGAAGGTCACGCCCCGATAAGTTAACGTCCTCGCTTTCCAACTGCTCCAACCCTCGAGGTTTTTGTTGAATTCCGCGACGGCGGCCACGATTACGTCGAAATTTTCTATGTCGTCGCAAAAATCTACGATTTACAAATTGTAGGTTAGTTTAAACAGTGCGGGAACGCACCTAAATTAATAAATTTCAAATTGGGGTTCGATTTCAACAGCGGCAACAACCACCGATCCGTTATGTTGGTCGAGTACAAATCGAGGATTTGCAGCTTCGTCAGTTTCGATAAAGTTTCGACGTGGCAAAATTTAATGTCGGAGATGTAAACGTTTCGCAAACGCAGTTCGGTTAGCTGCAGCGATCGACTCAAGGCGGCCAGGTGGCTGCCGTTGAAATACGAGGCGTTGCCCAGCGAGAGGTGCGTCAGGTTTTCGCACGTTTCCGTGAAGAATCTACGAAACACAGTCGACGTCAAGTGTACCGGAAAAATTTTTACGTACTGGTAGAATTTGCGGGCGAAACTGGGATCGTCGTTGCCGCACCACGACAAATCGAGCTTCCTCAAGTTTTTGCAGCGTTTGCGAAAAAAATCCAACGTTTTACCGTCGACCGTATACCAGTATTTCTGCAAAAACCGATTAACTTAATTCGAAGCCCCGTGCGACGCGCTACCTTCAAACTTAAATTTTGGTAAAGCCACGAATCTTTGGTTATCTCGTTCCAATCCTTGCACACGCACGCGCACTTCGACAACGACTCCAAATCCAAGTAACGAAATATTTTCATCGTGATCTCAAACTGCAAAATAATCGTTACAAAACGTATATTCGAGTCGTACTTGTGATCACCGGTAACTTGTCGAAGTAATTGGAGTCGCTGCACGACTCCGCCTTCGCGTTGTCCAGGATGCGCACGTTCTTCGGATAGCCGAACGCCTCCAGGCAACGTAATTGAAAGTTGGAGTCGGGCGCGGGGTAGCCGCACAGCAAAACGGCGTCCAGGCAAGTGTGGTGGTCCAATCGGACGCAGTTCAACTCCAGACGGATGGTGTCGACGAAACACGAGACTTTTCTTAGTTGCGGTTGGAATTTGCGGGCCTCCGCCGCGCACGTCTGGGGCTCGCCCTCCCACAGCAACGTCCATTTTTCTCGCGATTTTTTACCCCATATTCGTACTATGGCTCCGGGGTTGTACGTTTCGTACACGTAGATTTTCGTCGGTAGGACGGCTTGGTTAAAACTGCGGGGGACGCAATGTTAGA
Organism: Novius pumilus; assembly: GCA_020654155.1. NCBI lineage: Eukaryota > Metazoa > Arthropoda > Insecta > Coleoptera > Coccinellidae > Novius > Novius pumilus. The sequence goes on from JAIFOV010000475.1 coordinate 6,241,431, forward strand.
CGCTTCGCCGAGCGTTTACGGTACTCACTGTACTGTTACGAAGTCTTCGGCCTCCAACGGATCTGCGTCGTTTACCATGTAAGATTTTTGGTAGTTCGTTTCCGTGACCCTCCACCATCTCCCGTACGACCGCTGCAATATAATTAGCAGTTTTCTTGCGGAAAACGGAACAAAAAAACGATATTTACCAACGTGTAAGTTTCGGGAAAGTCGCCGTAGGCCGGATATTTCGAATATTTCCCTCGTAAATTCCCGGGGCCGTACGAAATATGATTGCGGCTATTATATCTCGACGAGAATTCAACGACTCGATCGGCAAATTGTTCTAATTCAGAAACTTTATACATGTTTTGAATCTCGTTATCACATCTACGAGGTTGTCAACTTAATTAACTTGTCAGATCGATTGAACTACGGTCGAGTTTGAACTACCGCTTAGATTATTTGCGCTATCCATTTGACAGTCGTTTGTGATCACTGACTACCGAACTAGTTCCAAATCAGTCGGACGCTTGCGCACAACGATTTTGAGACACTGCAATTACTAAAGCGCAAACGCCTCGGTGATTTGGAACTAGTTTAGTGGTCAGTTGGAACGAACGTTAAGTAATTGACGTTTGAAATACGTGTTAAGGTGTTTATTTATTAAAGCGTCACTTGGTGTAGGGATACGTGACGAAATTAATTCCGGTAACCTTGTTTAACCAAGCGATGTACGCCGAAATTCGCGTGTACACGGAATTGTTGAACTGTATGCGGCAAAAAGGCAAAAGCGCCAGGTGACTCGTAATTCCGATTTGAATTAATTTGCCGTTACGTAAAATAACGAGCGGGCCGCCGCTGTCGCCCTAAAAAAGCGAAATTATTAATTATTTCGAATGTTTAACGAAAAACCTTGCACGCTTTCCCTTCGGCCATGGTGGACGTGGCGCAAATTTCGATTTTCGCGAACTCCCGCTCGCTGAAACATTTATCGAAGGTGTCGACGTGGAGCGTCGCTCGTCTGAGCTTCACCGGAGTTTTATTCAAATCTACAATACTTTTTTTTTTAATATGATGACAATATTTAATACCATACCATTCGTTATGCCAAAACCTGTCAAAAAAGCCGTCTCCCCGATCAATTTTTCCGTGTTATTCGTGTGTAGTTTCACAAGTTTAACATTGTTGCTCAATGTGGCGTCTTTTTTCAGCTTCAGCAGTCCAATATCGTGACGATCCGATTCCAAGTAGGACGGGTGGATGATCGCACGTTCCACGCCGATTATTTGAGCCCCCTTTGCGTTTCTGTACACGCTGCCGAGTGCGACAAACATTTCTGCGCTGGAAATTGCGGTTATTTTCTTTTTTTGGTTTGCTGGGACGCGGCAAGTTCGCTCACGGCTTGAACGCTTCGTGATCCTTGTCCAGTTGTATGCAGTGAGCGGCCGTTAGAATCCATCGGGGGTGGACTAGGCTGCCGCCGCAGAAGCTGCGATATTGGTCGTCCAACAGCATCAGACTGGCGTGGTGTGGATATTGGCCAAGTTTTGGTTCGCTTGGTTTGTAAATTCCCTGGTGAAGAAAAATACTGCTTTGATGTTTTCTTCGAATACGACTTACATTAACGATCGCCGGTGCTTTCACGTGGATTATAACAAATTGCGCGACCAACAAAATCGAAAACATTTCTCATGATGTTTCAGTGTCGAAGTAGTAAAAAATTGAAATTGTTGCGGTTCGTTGAGCAAGGACGTTCACGTCCGGTAATTATTTTCATGTATGTGGTTTATTAAATGTACGTATTCGGAATAATAGTGTTATAAATGTTTGATTTTAAATGATAAATAGTCGAAAAACATACTCTTTTCGTTTCCTACAACATACCCTTTTCCCTTATACATTCCTGGTACTTCGACCGATTTTTATAATAAAATCATCGCAATGGCTTTGGGACATACTCTTTTGGTTCATAAATTCCTGGTACATGAATCGAATTTTCGGCCATACCTTTGGGACATACTCTTTTGATTCATACATTCCTGGTAGAGGAATCGAATTTTCGATCATATTAGCCTTGGGACATACTCTTTTGATTCATACATTCCTGGTCCCTCGATTTTGTATTTGGATACCATACACTGAAAGAGTATGCCCCAACGAATTTCGATGGGCTGGTTTTTACTCTCGGTACCCTTGGGACATACTCTTTTGACTCATACATTCCTGGTCCCTCGATTTTGTATTTGGATACCAGACACTGAAAGAGTATGTCCCAACAAATTCCGATGGGCTGGTTTTTAGACTATGCACCCTCGGTACCCTTAGGACGTACTCTTTTGATTCATACATTCCTGGTACCTGGATTAGTCCATCAAAATTTGTTGGGACATACTCTTTCAGTGTCTGGTATCCAAATACAAAATCGAGGGACCAGGAATGTATGACTCAAAAGTATGTGTTGGGTAAAACCAGCCCATCGAAATTCGTTGGGGCATACTCTTCCAGTGTCTGGTATCCAAATACAAAATCGAGGGACCAGGAATGTATGAATCAAAAGAGTATGTCCCAAGGATAATACGGTCGAAAATTCGATTCCTCTACCAGGAATGTATGAATCAAAAGAGTATGTCTCAAAGGCATTACGATGATTTTATTGTAAAAATCGGTCGAAGTACCAGGAATGTATGAGCCACAAGAGTATGTCCCAAAGGTATGATTGAAAATTGGATTGAGGTAGCAGGATTGTACAAGTCAGAGATGTATATTTTGATTTTTCAATCTTTTTTAATTTTTTCGCAATATTATATTGATGCGATCGTAAGGAAGCAAGGATAATACAAAAACTTCGCTCGTCGTTCTAATATTATATATTAAATATAATATATTGTAACAATTCATACTTATTTGAGTATAAAATTTTTAAAACACGGAAGCACTCGCACAACAGGTCTCCCGCCACAACCTTCATTTGGGATGAAGCACTGAAACATGAAAAATATTAATAATTACAATACAAAAATACGTTTTAAAATTGTTTCATCGATAAATCAGAAAACGTTACCATAGTGACAGTTGCCAATGTAATCAAAGTGACGGCAACATTTTGTTCCTAATACTAAAATGGAAGAACAATCAAAAACTGATATCGAAGAAGAAATAATAGAATTAGAGCCCCAAGTCACCTCGCCGGATCCGAATGAACGAAAGTTGGCGCGAAATCTTCGGATACAACGAAGACTCGAAGCGCTAAAACGGTGAGATATCAATTTTTCATTCTTCTTTGTATTGTAGCGCTCCTCATGTTGTTTTAGCAAAGAGGAAGAAGGTTACGAGGAAGAAGAGGAGGAAGGCGAATGCCTGTCGAAACTGCAAATCGAGAAAAGCGTCAAGGTTCTGAAGGAATTACTGGAGGAGGGCCAGGACAGGGTGACGAATATAAAAGTGGCCGGCGATGCTCGCGAAAGGGATCGACGGGAGCAACAGGCGGAGACGCGCAAGCAAATAGTCCGAGCCTTGGAGGAGGAAGCTCAACTCGCGGAGGCGGCGTTCGACGGTATCACTGCGAATTGGTGAGTACCAAAAAAGTACCAGTTGCACCAATTGTAACGCTTCGCAGGTCGTTGGTGCTAACCAACAACGACCCCTTGCACATCCACGAGAGGCTGCAGGAGCAAAAAGCGAGATGCGACGAAGTTATCAGGCAGAAGGACATCGTGATTGCGATGCTAAAAGATGAAATACAGCAGGCCGAAGTTAAATATACGATGGACCAGAGGAAACACATCGATGATATTTGTCTCCTAACGAATCGCATCGAAAAACAAGTAAGTTCTTGCTGTCTCCCTAGCCCATACTCAAAATCCTGCCCCGCTTACAGATTATGATGACCAAGAAGGCCTACCGCGAGCAGCTGAAGCTAATCGAAGAAAGCATCGAAGCCGAACGCAAAATACTGACGGAAACCAACTCGCACCGTTGGGAAGAATTGTACAAGCAAAGAGACGAGGAAGAAACGAAAACCACCAACGAAAAGGAACGTCTGCTGGAACAATTCCAAATCCAGATGACGGACTTGCGACGCGACTTCCAAGAGAAGTACCGCGACACCAAGATCAAGCTCGAGCGCGACGTCGACGAGCTCGAGAAGGAGTTGGAGCACATCAAAGCCCTGGCGATGTTGAACACCGAAAAAATGGACTACAACTACCAAATACTGAGAAAACGCGAGGACGAGAACTCGATGTTGCGGGCGCAACAAAAGCGCCGCATCAACAAGCTGCAGGACATCGCTAACTCGTGGAAACGCAAAATCTCGGACTACGAGCAAAAAACGAGGCAGGACATCGCGCGCACGCGACTGGACATCGCGAAATTGCAAAAGAGCATCCTGGACATCGACGCCAAGTCGGATCGTTTCGCCGAGCTGAACGATCTGAAGTTCCGCGACCTGTGGGACATGAACATCGAGAAGGCGATGAAGTACGCGCAGAAAATCCTGGCGATCGATCGCATCCTGCACGAGCAGGTGCTCGGGGTCGAGTGGTCGTATTCGGGCATCCTCGACGACGAGGATTTGAAAAAGGAGAACTTGCCCAGTTACCGGCGCGCTTTGGAGATCCTCGCGGCGGAGAAGAAGCGGGCGCCGGGCGCGAAGAGCCGCGGCGAGAGAGTGCCGATGCGCGAAGATCTGCTCAGGAATATCATGGAGAAAATCGGCGATCGCGTCGGGTTTCCGATCGAGGATCGCTTGCAGGCGATCCTCGAGCCGTACACGAAACAGGATCAGACCCTGGTTAAGGCGGATAATATTTTCGTGGCTTTGGACGTGCAGAATCAGGCGGACATCGACGGGATGTTGCAGTACTTTTATCCGTACATGCACTGCCCGATTTGCGATCAGAAAACTTGGGCCGACAGGCAGGCCCCCCCGATCCCTGTGCAGGCTAAAACGGAAATACCCGAAGTGAATGTCGGTGAGTACAACGTTTCGTTGAGGTTAGTTTGTCGCGTACATAGAAAATTATGCGATTTCTTATAATTCAGTGACGGTGACTAGGAAAACGTCGCCCGATCATTCGAGCGACGATACGGAAAGCGAAATTTACGAACTGGATTTGCCGCGTTTACCCGGCGAGCTAGACGACGGTGTGTTGGGTAACGTGCTGGAGGAATATTCGGACACATCGGAAGAAGAAGACGAATCGTCCACTGAGAAAGTTATTGCGATAGCCACTGAAGAGAAGAGGTGAGTTTACATTACAGAACAGCAGAGCGCGCTGATACTACAACTTTAAATACGTTCAGCCGAACGCAAAGCGAAACGATGTCGACAACGCCCTCGAAGAAAACGGAATCGAACACAACCGTCGCCGACAGTTTTCACTGCGAACAAAACCACCCCTTGGTCATTAGTACCGTTTACATCCTGAAAGCGCTAAGGGAGTTCATCACGAATTATTTCCCTCAGAAACCAAGGTAAACGAAACCCGCTTTTAACGCCTTCACCACGTACTTAACTAATCAGCTTATCAACGATGGCCGACCGTTTGTCCAAAAACCGTTACTCGATCTGCCGCCTAATCGACGAGGCGGACATCAAGTTGTATTGGGAGAAGTTCCGGAACATCTTCACCGAAGAGGACGAGGCGGTGTGGAACGTCCTCGCGGACGGTTTGAACAAGTACCACGACATACTAAAAGGTACGACTTTTTCTAATCTAACCTCCACTAATTAATAATCGCGACGCAGACCGTAAAACGCTCAACGCCGAAGTGGCCGAGCTGCGTAAGCAAAATCACGAATTGAAGAGCCTCCTCAAGGATTACACGGACCAAGCCAAATGCGCCACGCCCGAGAATGTGAAATCGCGCAACGTTTAAACGAATAACAATTACCTCCTAGTCTTTATTTCTTCTTGTTCAACGTTCGCTGCTTCTCCCCGAAGACGACGAGGTGCTCGTCCACGTGCAAACCTTTCCGTTTCCGTACCGTTTTTCGCAGTTTCATGGCCCTACCCTCGTCCTCCTCCTCCTGCTCCTCGTCCTCCTCCGGCTCGTCGAACGGATCCCCGTCGACGATTTCGTAGCGGCTGAACTTCAGATTGGGCATCGCCTGGCCGGACGTCGTTTTTCGTATCTCGGTGGCGAAGCCCTCGCTTTCCGCCACCGGGATTTGCGCCTTGACGAGGAACGTTTTCTCGTCCTCGTCCATGCCGACGGCGTCGAGCACCTTGCCGTGCCGCTTGCCGATCACGGTGTACACTTTGCCGAGAATGCTCGTGTTCACCTGAACGTCGGTGGTGAACATCGGCTCCATGAGGCGCAACGGTCGCTTGTTGAGCGCGTCCCTGAATACTGTCTTCAATTGTTGTTGGACGTTTAGAGCGGAGGGTTGGGCGTCGCATTGTCGCACGATGAAGCAGCAGTCGGTCAGGGGTTCTTCGCAAATCGGGCCGGCTTTGCAGCAATTCTCGAAGGCCGTTTTTATGTGATGCCGATATTGAGCGTCGGGGGCCGAAGTATCGTCGATTAGTAAGTTTATATTGTCCGAAGACGTGCCGACGCTCCAAATTTTTTCGTATAGCGTGGCCCAGAAATTCGTTGCGGCACCGAAGGTTTTCTTCAATTGTTCTTTCAACTTTCTAACGGCCGGATTCGCATCGTTACTCGTTTCTAGTATCCTAGTGGTGCTGCTGTGTTCTTCGATTGTTCGTAGCAATTTGAAATTCGATTTGATTACAGCTACAATATTTTCTGGTATTGGAACAACGATCACGGATATAATCAAGGGGCCAGCCTCGTTTCGGATAGTATTCACATCGTCTTCTTTGTAATCATACTTTTTCGAGCTATTCGCTAGAAGGACGGTTTCTTTTAACGAAACCATCGGACTTGAAACGTTGACGTCGATTTTAGCGAATTTGCTACGCAGGTCCTCCAAACACTTCTCCAGGTGGACGTCGCCCGACGTCAACAGCACCAACTCGCCCGTCTCCTGCGTTACAACTTGAACGCACGAGTCGTTTTGCATTAGCTTTTTCAAACCGCGGCGGAGTATCGGCAAGTCCGATAAAGTGACCGGTTCGATCACGTTACGTACCACCGGTTCGAGTGGTTGGGTCTCGACGAACGGCACGCATTTAAGCGTCGATGACAGCGTGGCCGTACGAAAAACCACCGCATCCAGACCGCTGACGGCGCAAACGTTTCCAGCGGGTATCGCCTCCGCGAGCAACAACTCCCGCCCGAGCAACATGTATATATCCTGAATTTCGACAACCTTCAAAGTTGACGAGTCCGTAGGAACGTAACCGGGCGGTATCAAGTAGAGCCGCTGGGCTTTTCGAAGGGTGCCGCTGAATATACGCGCCAAAGCGACTGTTACAGTTTCATCGTCGTCATCTGCACCGTTGGTCGTCTTCGAGCTGTCAACCTCCGCCTCGTTCGTTGCAACGGGATCTTAAAAACATTAAATAATGCATATATTTAGTACTACTATCAAGCTTTAAAGTTTGTTATGCGCATGCGTCGAAGTGTGAAGGCGGAGCTCTTTGATTTTTGATCCATCCTGTCCCGGTGCATGAATTCGTATGAAGCATAGGGAAGCAAATGATACATCGATGTTTGTCAAACATCGACAACGCTCCTCAATCTGTTTGAGAACATCTGCGTGTTCCAAAAGTTTTTAACACTATTAATAGCAAACGCATAATGACAAAAAAATAGTCTTTCACGTCATTACTGCATAAGACAACGTTTTCTAAAGAAATAAACTGGAGAATATTCGGAGATCAAGAAACCACTATACTGTGGAACATTCCTGACCACATCTACTAATCCTTTAATCCTGGATTCAAAGTTAATGCATTTCAACGAATATGTGATCAAAATAAAGTTATGCTACTTAAATGAATAAACACAGGAACGCGAATCACCTAATCGACAAGTATCTCAGATGAATTTGACATAAGTATGGAAATATCAGGAATAGTTAGTGATGCGCAAGAACAATACAAGACAAGAATAATAAAAATCTCGTCTTGCTAGGGCAAGATCTTGAGAAATATTCATCTTGTCTTGGTCTTGTGACCAAGATTTGGCAAGAATCTTGTCTTGTCTTGTTCTTGCGTTGTTAATAGTCAAGATTATGAAATTTCAAAGTACAGTCATATTTATCCTCAACAAAAAAAAAATGAAAAAAAGACGTGGAGACGTGAACTTGATGCCTTCTCTCATAGAACCTCACGATACCAACATTCTCCAATGGTGGAAAAATAATCAAAAAAATTATCCAACTATTGATAAGATGGCAAGGGACATGCTGCGTTAACTCTTGGGCAAAATGTTCTCTTAAAAACGAAATTTGTTGCGGTGACTTTTCATAATTTCTTTTAGAATGAGTTAAACTAAAAATAATTTCAAATTCGATATAAAAGTTTTGTTATGAGGATATGAAAAGAAATTTTTTACTTCATTCCGATTATATTTCAAATTTTGTGCAAGAAAGATAGAATAAAAATATTTTACTTCAAAATTTTCATTACCCGAACTGTGTTTTTATTTAATTGTTTCACCTTAACTACATTGAAATTAGCATGTTAAAAATTAGATGTATATTATCAATTTAAATGACACGTACGGAAACATCATTTTTTTTTAACTGGTTAATTTTTTTTTTGTTAGTTTTTTTTTCAATCATACACTACAAAAATTTCATTAGAAAATCTTATTGAAACTACGATTGGTTCTAGAGAGAGAGAAAAAAAATTATTTTTCAAATTGAATTCTGCAGTAAAATAAGTGTAAATTTTTAATTAGATATTATTAATTCTGTATAAATAGTTAAAATAGTAAGTAAAATATAAGAAACCATTAAAAATTTCTATAAAAATCTGGAAAAGATCATAATTTTTACTTTAATTCAGAGATAAGTGTTAAATGCGGAAATTTGCACACAAATTCATATGCAATTAAGTCTGCTTGACTATTATAACTTAAAATTTTTAATATCAGAAATTTACTAATAAACCAGGTGATGATGAACATAATTTTATAATAAAAAATTAGTTTTACGGGGATTCATTTAAATATTAATACGAAACGCGCATAAAATAATACTCAATACTAAAAAACAAACATTTTTCCCAAGACAAGACAACATTCTTGGGATTCTTGATAGGTTTTATCTTGGTCTTGTCTTGTATTAAGTTGAAATTCAAGACAAGACCAAGAATATCTTGGGTCTTGGCGCACCACTATGAATAGTTGAACCATAAAACAGCTGAAAATATATCATCCACATCAATAATTCGAAGAAATAAAGATTTTCTAATAACAAAATATTGTTTTCATAATCAAGAAATAAATAATATACATCTATAAAAAGCTGCAGATGTGAACAATTTCCTTTCAAATTACAGAACATCGGTAAAACATCGATATATCGTTCTTTTTCAACGATGTATCTTAAGATCGATGTTTTTTATGCAAGCATCGATGTTTTTCACAACGATGTTGCATCCTGAATGAAGTTTTCGGATTTTGTGCTCAAACAGGCGTTTTTTATCGATTTTCATGAATATCTCGGAAACTAAGCCTCCCATCGATACCAGTCGTAAAACCAAATTTTCTATAAGGATAGCAAGACTTTCACGTCTTTAAGATTTTGTTAATTGCGAAAATTCCGCGTAAAGTCAAGAGCAAAAATTTTTTTTCAGACTGAAATAGTTCACATTATTTCAATCGGAATCAATTGCCATTCCAAAACAGAGTACTTTTTCTGGTTCTCAGTATGTGTGTAAAAGTTGATCATAGTCAAATTCCGAAGTTGAAATTTAAAAACCATATCTTGGTTTTTGTAATTATCGCATTTAAATGTATCAAGTTTTATACTTTCTTTATTGTTACTAATTTTCAAAATTTTTTATCGATAAATAAGTTTTTCTATTTTCAATACGCTCGTATCAAAGATTGAACGAAGTTTAGTAAGCACGGCGTTTAGGAGCATGCGCGTACGATAAGTTCAAGTTTGTTCCACGCATCCTAGCGTTTAGTAGAAGTACTAAACATACGTTATAAACAGAACGCAACCAGCAATACACGCGCGCCGAACCACAGAGTTTGACGTTTTAAGTGAGGTTAGATTAATTCTAAGAAAAATCGTTTACCTGACGCACCGCGCGGCCTCGGCACGAACGCCTTCGGTTTGTTCTGCGACAAATTCGCCTTGTTGACGCAAAACATCTTCGACACATACAAAACGACGGGTGCAGCGTCGTCGTTGCTGCACGTCGCGATACGCGCCGCCAGCTCGTCGATGCAGTCGTTCACGCGATCGTCTTCGACCAATTTGCGCCCCAGCAAATAATCGATCTTGTCGGGATCCACATCGACCGGCGACGGGATAATCGCTAAACATTGCGCCAAAATAGTCTCCGCCAACGGTTTCCACGCCTCCATTATAGCTTTAATTTGTATTTTAGTATCGGTGTGCGACATGTCCCGAGTGACGTGCGTCACCTTCAATTTCTCGAGTATCGTATTAACTTTATCGCGTTCCATACGCACCACAATCGTACTGTAAACGTGCTCCAACGTTTTAAGGCACAACTGCGCGAACAAGTTGCTTTTTTTGCGTTCCACGGCTCCGGTTTTGATCGTCCGCGTTTTGGCGTCGACGTAACAATCGAAGTTCCACAGTTTCGCGGTCAGGGAGTCGATCGATTCGCCGGGGAGGCGATCGCAAAACGTTTCGGCCAGTTGTCGCAAGGTGAAACCCCAACCGTCCAACGCGCTGGCGAATATCACGTTTCCTTTGTCGGGCTGAAACAGTAGTCCGGTGTCTTCGATGTCTCGATCCGATTCCGCGTACTGATACAGTTCGGCTATGACCGCGTTGCAATTTTCGATAACCTGCGAGACGGATTGAAAGATTTCGTCCACGCCTTTCGGTAAGTGGGTGAAGTAGCGATCCAGTTTGTTGACGACTAGTATCATTTGGACTTTCTATTTGCAATTTGTGTTAGTGGTCGTTTTAAATCGGTGAGGTACTCACTTGGTCGAAGGCCTGTTTTATAGCTTCCCGAGTTTGGACGCACACGCCCTCGACGACGTCGACTAGGATGAGCGCCCCGTCGCACACGCGAACGGCGGCTGTTACTTCGGTCGAAAAATCGATGTGTCCGGGCGTGTCGATTAGATTTAACAACAGCAGCCGATTGTTGTTGGTTCGCTCGTCGCGTACGACGTTTAATAATGACACGGCGCTACTTTTCATCGTGATTTTTCGTTCTTGCTCGTCGCGTCTGTCGTCCAAGTAACGAAGATTGCCCGCCATTCGCCGGTTGACCAGACGATTCGTAGCGAGCAGCGAGTCGGCGATCGTCGTTTTTCCATGGTCGACGTGCGCTAAAATCGAAACGTTTCGTACACACTTGGGGTTTCGCATGCATTTCTCCAATTCCTCCTGCGAGGGGCGATAATAAGCCATAACAACACACTACATCAGATGGTGTAAGTCGAATCGCGAAGTGAGGTTATGTGCTCGGAACATAGAAACGAGCAAACATAGAACGTATCGATGTTTCTAAGAGTAAAGAGATGTAATCCTTTCTGTGAAGTGATAAAAAAACAGGGACGGGCACGTTTCGCCACATCCGGTCATTAAATAAACGACAGTAAGTAGTACCCCCGTCCGGTCGTCGTTTGTTTACTTGGGTGGCGAACGATAACAATGCGACCGTCACCGATAAAACGTGACCCACCCAGGTAATAGACGGATCGGTAAACGTAAAAATAAAGAAGCGTTATCTCTTCGACAGTAAATATTTAACGCGGTCCGAGGCGATTGTTCTTGCCCGTCTTTGACAGGAACTAATAATAAATGCGGCGCTAAAATTCGAACGTTTTTACGAACCCATTTCCGGCGTGTATTCGCGGTAACGACTCCTTAGTCACCGACCGTACCTAGGTTTCCCCGATAAAAATCGAAAATAAAGGCACGGCCGACGTCTGAAAAGCGTGGGTTTCGGCGAATTCTCTTCCTATAAAACCGGCCGGTCGCGTTGTGGGTGTAAAGTTGCGTGTGGCCGCGTTGTCAACTTTGGATTCATGCACTCGCTCCGTTCAAAATGGTGGAATTTTTCCACGCGTTTATCTCTCGCGAAGCCTTTCGATACGGTCCCGGTAATGAATGAACGACCGGCGAGGGGGCGACGGACGCGCGGTGGGGAGACGAATATATGGCGGCGGCAGCGTCGGCGGCGTGTAAACGCGTCTTTGGTGGCTTGGGAGCCCCCTCGGGGAAGACGTCGAGTAGGTGGAATGCTGGGAAGGCCCCGAGGAGCTGGTAGCGACCGCACCGCGCCCCGCCACGGGGGTCACAGGTCAAATTGCCGCGATTCTCTCCGCGGTCCAGACACAGCCGGCCGCGATCTATTAAATCGCCGAAACGTTCATTCATTCGCATCGTCCACCTAATTTCAAAAAATTCCGTTTTAGCAACTTCGTTTCAAAAAAATAAATCAACATACCCCCGATACGACCCTGATCTAATTTTATTAGAGGCTGCGAAATGTCATAAACTCTTCTATGCTTCCATTATTATTAATTAGGTTAATAAACATCAAAGTGAGTTTTAAATTCGATCCAACTATCACCAGTGCTGAAACACAAAATATTCTCACTTATTACGCGAAACGATTAACTATTTTGCTACTTATTAAAGCGTCAAACAATTTCCATTCCACTTGATCGTTATTTCGCAGCTGTCACTTTAATTCTGAACGTTATCATAGAACGTAATCAGATGCGAATAATTAATTATCGCGATCATAGAATCGCGAAGCGCGAATGTTTTAAATCAGTGACGTCATCTTGTGAGTAAAAAAATTCGAGCGGTACCTGGTGCGGTAAATAAAAATTGTGTATAAAAACGAGTTGAAATTTTCCGTTGTATCCAGAAGTGGTAATTATTAAAACTTAAATACTCACCAACGGTCGGAGTTTTTTGCAATCGTTTGTTGAAAACTTCCAAGCGAGGCCCCTTCTGAAATAAGAATAGACAACAGTCAAGAAAAGAAAAGTAATTTTAAGTAACAGAAAACTTAGTAACTTGGCTAGATGTGAATTTTTTTTGAAAATCATATCCCACGCCGGAGACGGAGACGGGGCGAGAGCGATGGTCGCCCCGCCGCCGCGTGGACAATGGAGAATTTATTATGCGGGCCCTTTCGTTCTCCACGTACACTTATTGTGCATTATCAGAGATAAATCACGGGCGGCGGCGGCGGTGGCCGGCGGTAGGCCGAGCAACATAAAACACGCCTCCATTAATACGGATTGGCCGTGGACGTAAAGACCGTGTGAAGATTTTTCGATCGCTGCACGTGAAAAACGCGTGGGCCGCGGACGGAAAATCGTCGGTCGTTTTCCTTTTTGCCCATTGTGCCCCGTGTCGCACAGCCGTCGTCCCTTTCTACCTTTTTTGTGTTATCCCGTTTATGAATGTCATTACCGACAGATTCTCACGCATTGTATGCAAAGGACCGTCGTTGTCATCGTCGTGTCGGCGGCGGCTTTGTGATTGTTTCGATTTATACCTTCGTATAATCGATATTCATCATCAGTCTCTTCCATATTTTCTTATACTTGCTGAAGTATCATAGTTGAACCGGAACGGTACTACAAAAAGAAAATAAAAACCAATAAAGAAGAAGATTAGAGTAAGTGGAATGTCAGTTATACTGAGCGATCGAGAGCGTAATCGGCGTGGGAAAGTCGCGCGCGCGAAAGATCCGTTCTCGTAGGTAAGGCGATCGCGCGCAGTTTCGGCCCATTATCCGACCGTTCGAACTGTCCTAAACCCATAATTTAAGGATTTAGTGGATGCCACTAAACAGTCACAACCCATCAGCGATCACAATCGATCTTTCTTGGGGGTCCCCCCCGAACCGAACCTATGTTTAGCGCGACTGACTGACAATTTCGGCTCTATATATCGTGATCGATTGACGTGCTGATGATCTACCGGCCCCGCCGATCGATTCGTTTTATTCAATCGCGCATACACGCCAAAAGCAACACCATTCCACACACCTAACTCGAAAAAACAGTCGGCGAATTACAATTAGGTTAGTTAATCGATAATAATGAAATGACAAGTGACACCTAATCAAAACACCACTGGATCAAACGAACTACTCTCTATGCGCCCATCAAGCGTACAGACAGCGTCACCAGCGATTTGAAGAACTAATTTCAATCAGGGCAGCCTTTAAACCTTCGGTCCAAAATTTTTAAACATAATGATCGAAATCTCAAAGGAAAAGTGGAGGCCCCCACCCAAACCGCCCAAAAGAAAATGAAATCGTGAAAAAATTCATTATTGAGTTCGATAATCTGTGTAAACTTCAAATTGAATTGAAACACGAGATCGTATCTAATTCAGGAAAAAAATAAGAACGACACTTTGCAAGGTTTAGCAAATATTTGCGCGAAGTTTGCAGACAATGGCAAATATTCACAACCATTTTGTGTTTGAAACCAGTTACCTTTGATGACTAAATTCCAATGGACCTGCAGTCAGAATGAAATTATTGATTGTTTTAATGAGTTTATTTTGTAATATTGGACCATTGCTTGCGCAAGTGAAATTCAAGAAGCTGGATGCACACAATTTAATTGGTTACAAAAAAACAGCAACTCGCCTTACATATCGAACGAGTAAAGAAGAAGAAGTAAATATTGTTTTAAGCATGAAATAAAAAGCAGGAGGAGTTGATATTATAAATGTCAAAGTACTAAAACGTATATATATACTACACTATACGCAAGGCTGAGACCAGGAAGGTGTGCGTTAGGTGAACATGTTCGTAGGACTGGTCATGCTATGAAATTTGAAGATGTAACGATCCTCGAAAGAGAAAACAAATATAAGAAGAGACTTTTCCTTGAGATGTGTCACATAGATCAACATCAAACTATGAATAAGAAGACTGACACAAATAATCTCAGCAACATCTATAGTTTTCTTCTGAAATGCGACAAGAGTAGAACTGGACCTGTTTGAATTGTTTTTTCTAGTTGGCATTGTTTAATTATTTGTAGTTAGCATTGAAATTTTAATTTTCACTTGTCAATCATCTCCCGATGAGGTTCGAATTTCGAACGAAATATATAGAGTTTTATAAAAGAAAAGCGATTTTTAATTACTGGTCGAATACCCGATATCATCTAATAAATAATAACACGACCGATAATAAACTGTTCATTATATACTACAATATATTTTCAAACTGTCTGTCCCATGCCTTTGAAAAATGCTGAGTGTATAGATCAGGAGACAAACATAAAGCCACAGAGCTACTTCTTCGATATAAAATACATATTGCTAAAATATTGGAGAAAATAATCCATCAAAGATTATTTATTTTTCCAGAAATGCAAAAGCTGATACCTAAAGTGCAGTACGGTTTCTTAAAAAAACAAAAGTACTAACGATGCGTTAGCCTACATTTCCAGGTATATATAACAACTTGGATACTACTACACCAACAATTGCAACTTACTTGGATCTTTCAAAAGCGTTTGACATTGTTAATCATGAAATACTTTTACGCAAATTATTGAATAAGAGGCAAATCTTACGACTTACTAACTAATATTTAAGAAATAGAGCGCAATTTCGAGAGCTTGCGCTGCCTGTCAATGTGGGTGTGCCTCAAGGAGCCGTACTGGGACCACTACTTTTTATAGTGAATCAATCAAATGATGGTAAATCAATTCGAATGAAACTTGCGTTAGGTGAGCAACTCGATACGGTCGTAAAGTGTCTCGAAAACTGCATATAATTAACGGAACGCGACGCTTATGTCATCCGATACGCGACGATTGAATTTTTTCTCTGTTTTTGGTTCGTGATTGATGTCGCGGACGACGGCGTTTCGAAATTTCCGAAAACGGAGTTTTGCCACCCGCGTCGTCGCCGGTTTTACATAGATTCATAAAATAGTTTAACCGCCGGCGCGTATGTTTAACTTTGGGATAAACGATTATACGACGGACGTGTTTGCGTCCATATAAGGTTTTATCATCCCCGAATATTTGAATATGCCCAACGCGCGGGTATAGGGAAAAGTTGAAAAGCGAGCCGCCGACCGCAAATATGGAAATTTTGATAACGCGCGCGACGGAATTTTTCGGGTCGCAATAACGTCGACGAATTTTTGACGTATCACTCATACGTCTACCGCGCTTCGGTCAATAATAGCTTAGTTTTATCGCGACCTTATCTGCCCCGCAGTCGACACATTCGTACATCACTCTTTGTGTATGTATGTACCTAAGTGTGTGATCGTCAAACAAATTCGAGTCGTCCCGTCGATGACGTCATTCGCCCGTTTTATTATTAGTCGTGGAAATCTTCACCTTGATTCGATAATAACTCCTCGTAAATATCGGCTGTATATTAATTATTCATGCTCGAAAAGTCGATTTTTTCGATCTCGTTAACCGGTGGGCGCACCTTCCCCCCGGAGCCCCCCGTTTACCGTCGTGCATATATGAACACCAGTCGAGTCACGGTCGGATAATCGAAAAAGACTCGTAAATTCCATTTGTTTTCATAACAATCGTGGCGAAAGAAAAGTTAATTTTCGCCCGCGAACCTTTGAGGAAACAATATGGTATGCGGTATGAACGTGTATATTGGTGATAAGAATGTATATTGAATGAAAATGGAATTTTGACCATATATATAACTAGATACCGGTGCTAAGTACCGGCGAAGATGCAATAACAGTCGGAAAACGTACCAACAGGTTAAACGGAGGAACGGAGAATTTTAATTGCTTATAGAAGAAGTAACGTGGGTAAGCCCTCGCGGACTAACCGGACCTTTTTTTCGTCTCGCGCCTTCTCTGTTCCTCGTGCATCTTAAAAGCGGACGACCCCCGCCGACTCATCATGAATCACGTAATATTGAATCATATTCGCCGCTTCTTGAGCGCCCATGTATATACCTACTGTTGTATCATCTACTAATGCAGGCTAACTTTTTCGTCGAATAATCGGAATGTACGTTCGATTAGTGTCGTTAAAAACGATTCCGACGTAGGAAAATTTCGAGCGAGTCGCCCGGGGGCGGCGGCCACGGCTGGGCAGCCAGCGGAACGTTTACGACGAGCTTCCTCGCGGTGACCAAGGCGACGTCGCGTGGGAACTGCACGGTAGTGTCTGAGAATCCGAATACTCTGACCGCCGCCCCCCGCGACCGCCGCTTCGCGACGGGGCAGAGCCGTGTTCCGAACCTCCACCGACTTCTTGCCGTCGCCGCAATAATTGCTAGTTCCCTTCGGAATTTATTCCAAAGCTCACAACACTCGAACAATAAATTCTTCATATACTACGCTCCCGTGGTACTCGCAGTCGCCACCCCAAGTGGTACCCATCGCAGTACCTGAGGCCGTCCCTGCGGGTGGCTAGGTAATCGTCGTGTAAATTAAGATATTATTTCGTCGGTTGCGGCGACTCCCTTTCGTGCCGGCAACGGCGACGCCATGACGGGGGCGGCAGCGACGGGGCACTCGCGCCCCGATTGGCGGCACGGCCAATACGCGGTAGCACGT
Organism: Novius pumilus; assembly: GCA_020654155.1. Classification (NCBI taxonomy): domain Eukaryota; kingdom Metazoa; phylum Arthropoda; class Insecta; order Coleoptera; family Coccinellidae; genus Novius; species Novius pumilus. Next base: position 6,259,037 of record JAIFOV010000475.1, read on the forward strand.
ACGGTAGCCAATATTGCTACCGTTCGCCCCACTTTCGACACACGTGTACGCAATAGTACTTGTGCATCCGGGCGCGGTCTCGCAATTGGACGCACATCACTTAATGCGCACTACTTCACTCTTGCACATGTGCGTACACTACGTCGAACTCATCGGGTACTTTCGATTATATGAAATATTTGAAAATTTGAACAAATATATATAATATAAATAAGATTTCGTTGATTATATATCGCCGTTTGGCTCCCGGATATTGTTCATCGTTCTATTCGATATTGATGATCGACCCCAATTGCCTGTTGAATCGATATTGATAATCAATATAAAGGTTATGAAGCGACAGATGAAAATTTAGTCACTTGCTTCGCTTTACGAATGTCCACTCCTCGATAAGTGATTGAAGAAACATATACATTTAACGCACGGTTCGCTGTAGGTATCGCTTTCCGTAACACTTGGATAGATTAATAACACCAAATAGTGTTAAAAGGCGCTAAGCGAAGTTGATCGCTTCGCGACAATCAAATTTTATTTGTTGAGTAGTCCAAAAAGTCGCAAAGCGATACACGATCATTCTATCGCTCTGTGACTCTTGAAACGATCGTCGATGTTGAATAGAGTGCAAAGTGGTAAAGAGACGAATAACTAAATGCTCAATTGTTAGTTTGCGATCGCTTTAAATTAGTTATCGACGAAAATCGAAAAGCGAAACACAATCACAAGAACGTTTATCGCTCTGCGATTCTTGAATCGATTGACTACCTTGAAGAGCGTGAAAAGTGGTGAAGATACAAGCGACTGAAAGCTCATTTAAATTCGACGAGAGCAACGAGTTGCAAAGCGACATACGATCGTAGGAACGTTTATCGCTCTGCGACCATGCCGAATGGAGCGAAAATTGACGAAAAGACGAGCGATCAAACGCTGATTTGTCATTTCTAGACCTTTAAATTAATTATCCACATTAACGAGAACAAAAAGTCGCAAACCTGAACACAATCAGAAGAACGTTTATCGCTCCGCGATTCTTGAATCCATTGACTACCTATCTCGAAAAGCGTGAAAAGTGGTGAAGATACGAGCGACTGCAAGCGGATTTAAATTAATTATTAAGGTCGATGAGAGCAACGAGTTGCAAAGCGATGATCGTAAGAACGTTTATCGCTCTCCGACGATTGACACTGTTGAATACAGCGACGAGAAGACGACTAAATGTTCCTTTAAATTAATTATACGACGAGAGCAACGAGTTGCAAAGCGACATACGATCGTCGGAACGTTCATCGCTCTGCGACCATGCCGAATGGAGCGAAAATTGACGAAAAGACGAGCGATCAAACGCCCATTTGACATTTCTAGACCTTCAAATTAATTATCTACATTAACGAGAGCAAAAAGTCGCAAATCGAAACACGGTCATAGGAACGTTTATCGCTCTGCGATTCTTGAATTGATTGACTATCTCGAAAAGCGTGAAAAGTGGTGAAGATACGAGCGACTGAAAGCTCATTTAAATTAATTATTTACGTCGACGAGAGAAACGAGTTGCAAAGCGACATACGATCGTAGGAACGTTTATCGCTCTGCGACCATTGACACTGCCGAATGGAGCGAAAATTGACGAAAAAACGAGCGACCAAACGCTGATTTGCCATTTTTAGACCTTTTAATTAATTATCCACATTGACGAGAGCAAAAACTCGCAAAGGGAAACATGGCCACAGGAACGTTTATCGCTCTGCGATTCTTGAATCCATTGACTATCTCGAAAAGCGTGAAAAGTGGTGAAGATACGAGCGACTGAAAGCGAATTTAAATTAATTATTTGCGTCGATGAGAGCAACGAGTTGCAAAGCGACGATCGTAAGAACGTTTATCGCTCTCCGACGATTGACACTGTTGAATAGAGCGACGAGAAGACGAGCGACCAGACGCCCATTTGACATTTCTAGACCTTCAAATTAATTATCTACATTAACGAGAGCAAAAAGTCGCAAATCGAAACACGGTCACAGGAACGTTTATCGCTCTGCGATTCTTGAATTGATTGACCATCTTGAAAAGCGTGAAAAGTGGTGAAGATACAAGCGACTGAAAGCTCATTTAAATTCGACGAGAGCACCGAGTTGCAAAGCGACATACGATCGTAGGAACGTTTATCGCTCTCCGACGATTGACACTGTCGAATGGAGCGTAAATTAACGAAAAGACGGGCGACCAACCGCTGATTTGTCATTTCTAGACCTTTTAATTAGTTATCCATATTGCTGAGAGCAGAAAATCGGCCACAGGAACGTTTATCGCTCTACGATTGTTGAATCGATTGACTATCTCGAAAAGCGTGAAAAGTAGTGAAGATACGAGCGACTAAATGCTCGTTTGAATTAATTATTTACGTCGACGAGAGCAACGAGTTGCAAAGCGACATACAATCGTAGGAACGTTTATCGCTCTCCGACTGTCGATTGGAGCGAAAATTGACGAAAAGACGAGCGATCAAACGCTGATTTGTCATTTCTAGACATTTTTATTAATTATCCACATTGACGCCGAGAGCAAAAAGTCGCAAAGCGAAACATTATCGCAGGAACGTTTATCGCTCTGCGATTCTTGAACCGATTAACTGTCTCGACGAGCGTGAAAAGTGGTGAAGATGCGAGCGACTAAATGCTCATTTAAATTAATTATTCACGTCGACGAGAGCAACGAGTTTCAAAGCGACATACAATCGTAGGAACGATTATCGCTCTCCGACTGTCGAATGGAGCGAAGATTGACTAAAAGACGAGCGATCAAACGCTAATTTGTCATCACTAGACCTTTTAATTAATTATCCACATTGACGAGAGTAAAAAGTCGCAAAATGAAACACGATCACAGAAATGATCCTCGCTCTGCGACTGTTGAATCGGTTACCAATGTCGTCAAATAGAGTGAAAGGTAGCGACGGAACGAGTGACTGAATGCTTATTTATCACTTTTATCCACGTCAAGAAGAGCACAAAATCGCTTTGTGACACTTGGAGCGATTGCGAAAATCGAGCAATTAATCATTGATCGCTTCGCGAATAATAACAATCGAGTAGAGCAAGTAGTCGCAAAGCGATAGAAGATCAGGGGGACGATTATCGCTCTGCGATTTTGGGTCGATTTTAAGTGCTGAAAAGTTTTTTAAAAATTCAATTAATATTAAAGCATCGACAAAAATTGTTTGAAAAAACTCTTTGCACAGAGACTGTTTCGTCGGTTTGTTATTTTGCTTCGGAATAAAGCATTTAACAAATTTTAACGGATGAACAGTCTACGACTGCTGTTAGTGATCAAACATAATTTATAAAGGTCTCCATACACGTTATAATGTTGATGCGCGATTCTACAGTATATTTCATGTAATGCTTGTCGGATTGAATTGATCAACGAACTCGGTCGAGTATTTACCAAGAAATTTTAGCGAAATTAATATACATCAGTTGTTGTCACAAAGAGTGAAGAAAATTGAAATTAAATCAAGTTTTCCCCTGGTTATAGTTTCTTTAGTACAGAGTTGGTACTTTTTCTTTCAGAACGGTTTGTTCCGAGGTTTCAATTTTCAGAAACGAAAATCGTCGACGTGATTGCGCAATGGATTCCGCATAATCCACATATTAAAGAGAGCGAGACGCGAAAAAAAACGACGACGTGGGCATCGAATCGTTGCAACATATCGCGTGTCGAAACCTCCCGAAATGTCGTGATCGAGTGCAGAAAAAACCTGTCCGACACGTAAATAAAACAACAATAAAAAAAGCAACGTAGGTTATTTCGATGGCGTTTCGTCATCGTGGATTTTTACTTTCGGCGCATCGTCGTCGTCGATCATCAATCAACGAGTTTTCGATGAAACAAAAAAAAAACGTCCGACGGCCGGTAGGTAGACGAAAGAAAACGCGCATCATTTTTACATAAATAATTAGAGACGCGTATCGGCGCGGCCGTCTAAAATCTCAATTAAAGTATGCGCAGTGCCGTAAGCGCATCGGGCATAAGAACGAGAGTCGCGTAGCCGCGACGACGGCTCCCGGTCTAAGTCGCCGGTCGGAAAGGTGATCCTTATGGCGGTGGCACTTAAGGGGCTCCCACACGGAAGGCTGGACTTGGGAAGGGGGCGGGGGGCGCCGTGGAAGCCCAGAGCTACACATTACTGCTAGGTTCATTGGGCTACCAACTGTAGTTTGGTACAGAAGCAACAGTTTTCAGCACACGCGGAGAAGAGGCAACGCGAGTCCGAATTAACCGACGAACAACTTACAATCGTCCATATTCGAGTAGCATCGTTCCGTTCCAGGTGAGTGATCGTTGTTGTGACGTAGCGTTTTATCCCGCGGGAATCGAGTGTCGGGTTTCTGCGCGCGATAGGAGGAAAAGTTGTTTTTGGGTGGCGCACCCGAGTTACGCTCGCCGCCCGGCTACTGGTCGTTACCAGGCCGCGGCCCGTGGTGGGGCACGTGACGGTTTTATTGGAGGCGCAAACCGTTGCGCGACTACCGGTTTACGCTCGCCGCTCCAATTATACGCGCTACCGAATTGTGCGCGTTGCAGATGTGCCCGCGATCGCGTTTGCATCGGTTTATCCTACGTCACGAGGGACGGTCGCGTTTTTCTCCTTTTTATTTTCACTCAATGTTTCGTTAAAAGTCCGCATCGTCCGACACACCTCGTCGTCTGTTTCTCTATGTAACGTTTATTTATGCTAATTCCGTCCGACCAGCCCGCCTTTCATTGTTGTTGCATCTTATTGGTATTCACCATTGTTCGGCTTTTTTTCCTTCTTCTTCTTCTTCGCTTTCTTCAACAACGTTCGGCTTCATCTGTATCGGCGCACCGATTTCAGTATTATTAGTACGCATAATCTTTATCGGGTCGCGCGTTGCGAAATCGCGCCTTTCACTATTACAGTTCGTTTCACTGGACCGCATTTTCGGGGTGATTTTTTTTCTTTACGATCCGTAAGTTTTTCTTATTTATTAGCCAAAAATTTACATAAAAATGTAATTTTTTACTTATAAAATACTAAAAATGTTCTTTAAAACGAATGAAATTCTTTCTCATACCAAAAATATTCATTTTTAATAATTTTTTGTTGGCGTAAAGATATATCGATAATTATTATTTCGAAATCAAATGTTTGTTTGTGACTCAATAATTTTTTTTCAATTAGTTCTTATTGTAAAAAAATTCTAATTCATTTCTTATCTTTTGGATTAATAATTGTGCACTTTTATTTTTTGGGAAAGTTTATTAGTAATTTTATAGTCAAATATGAATTATTAATACTGAGTAATTGAAAAAATTCCTATCTCACAAATCGTGTAGGTACATTCTATTTTGTTTTCGGATACTACTTACTCACTTTTGTATGTAAGATTATGAAATTCATCGATTTTAGTAATTTTAGTAGTAAAAATCAAACTTTGAAATGTAAAATCCATCATTTATTTTTTAAATAAAAAAATATTTTAAATGGAAAACGACAATTTTCACTGTTGGAGCAAAAATTTAAATTCAAGTTTAAGTTTGCGTCAGTTTCGCTTATAATTTTTCTACAATAAATTCTTTTCACCTATTTTCTACAGAAATTCTTCATTTGTGCAACATCAAGTATTGACAGCTGACTTTATGTCACTCGCATAATTAAGATTAATAAATTAGTGCGACTGTAACGCAAAATCCAAATGTTATGGAGTTTCATGTTACAGCATGCGGTCAAATTATATCATTCGTTCTAAATTGTAAATGAGCTCCACGTCATCGATCGGACAATAATATCATCGAAAAGCTGTAATGTAAAACGTCAACAGCCGTCGGATATAACAAGCAACCTTTTTCTTTGGTTATCTGGAATTCTCGACATTAATCTTGTTTTACGTGAACCTAACATTATAAAAAAATAATTATCTTGCTTAAAACGGCATTAATCGTAGATTATAACAAAATTTTCTCATTATAATTTCTTCATCAATTATTTACTAAGTATTTTTATACTTGGTTATTATTTAAAGATATATCGATACCCTGAACAAGTGCTTGTTAAAATTTTATTTTGATCTAATGTTTTTGTTCAAAGTATGTACAATGTTTAATTTTATCACTATTCGAGAATACTTGACAAAACTATTCTTTATAATTTCAAAGTTCACTCGCTATTACCGTCCGGTGTTCAAGTTCTGCAACTCAACGTTTTGATGATGTCATTGTTCAGACAATTTCTTCAGAATGCCTCAGAATCGATAACGTTGCAGAGGTATCAAAATTAATGATAAATTATGAACGAGTGATAAGAAAAACGGATCATTTAGACAAATAAGACGCAACTGTAAGATGAAACGTTATGGATCACCAATTACAGTACAGCGAACCCACTTTGAAAAATTGGGACGTTTTGTTACTAATGCCCTAACACTTGTCGGAATCACGAATACTTGTGTTCATATTTCTCCGTTTTTTCGCACATTTTGATTAATTTTCTCTTGAATTTCGTGAGAATCGATTAGGATTTCCAATCATTTGAAGAATCGGGAAATTTTGTTTTCGATTCTCCGAAAATCTTCATAAGGTTTAGCAATTGAAAAGAACGAAAATTTTCTCCAAATTTTGTGCTTTCTAAGTTTTGGAAAGAATTTCTTAAAATTTCTGTTACAACATTATTCTATAAGCCCTGGGAAATGGTCGACAGATTCACCAAATATCCAAAAATCGATTAAGAAAATTTCTTGAAATTTTTATGGTTTATGATTTATATTCATGAAAACTTTTCAAAATTCAAATTTAACCTTGGACTTTCGGCAAAATATATATATTTAGTATAGAAAATTTTTTCAGTGAATATTTGTCAATCCTGTTCAGATTTTTCATGAAAATAAGATCAGTTGTGCCAGAATAGAAGCGACGGTAGAATTATCGAGATTCTGAAAACAATTTCGAATTTTCTAGCAACTTTGACAAATTGTTTCTGGTTGTTTCTCAGTAATTTCGTTGAAAAGTTTCATGAAATTATTGGAAACAAATTTGGCAAGTTTCATCAGAATTTTCAAAAAATTCTGAAAAATGCTTGGAGTTTTCTAGAAATTTCGAATTTTTTTGTTTGTTTTCCAATAATTTTGTAGGAAACTTAATTCGGAACAAAATTTTTCAATCTTTTTGTTTCTCGGATACTGTTAATTAATTTCCGCAGAATTCTTTTTATTATTGAAAGAAAATTGAAGTAAATTCTGAAAAATTTTCAATAATTGACTAAAAATATATTATTTTCGGAGGAAGTTCTGAAAAATTCTCAATTTTCGTACAGATTTCATAATTGATATTGAGCAAATATTTTAGAGAATACGGAGAAATTATCAAAATTGTGAAAAAAAATTTCTAGAAATTTCGAGACAATTTTTTTTTATTGTTTCAAGAACAACAATGTTTTTGCAATAGTCAAGTTAATCTACAACAATATTTGCTATTTTTTTCAAATATTACATACTTTTAATTAATTTATAGTTTTATTAATATGAAAAAATTGAAATAAATTCTGAAAATTTTTCACAATTTGACTGATAATGTACTAATTTCGAAGAAACTTCAGAGAAATTCTCGATTTTCTTACGGAGTTCATAAATCATATTGAATTTTGCGCAGATTTCTTAAATATTTTGGAAAAGACGGAAATCTCGAAATTTTGACTAAAACTAGAATTTTCTAGAAATTTTGAGAAAATTTTTGGTTGCTTTCCAGTAATTCTACAGAAAAACCTTTGAATTCATAAATGAATTTCCCAAAATTACGAAACAATTCATCGAAGATTTTGCAATGTTTTAGTTGGTTCGAAAAAAAATTTTTTTTATCTTTGTAATATTTTTCATAATTGTACATAAGGTAATGTTATTTCTTTCATTATAATAAAAAAATTGAAATATATTCGAAAAGAAAGCCAAAACGCGAATAGAAATTTTCTCACAAATTTCGTATGTATATATGTATATATATTTGCACCTACCAAGAATATTTGGAATTTTCGAGAAATTTAAAAAATTTTGTACTTGTTTTCTCTTAATTTGGTGAAAAACTTGTGAATACAGGTTTTCAAAAAATTTCTGATAAATTTCATAAAAATTTTAGAAAAGTTGCAAATCATTTGCAAGACCAAGAGTGTTTAATCTAATAACTGTTTGTATTTCGAAATAAAGTTACTTACAGATTTTTCACAGCGCAGCGCAATGGTAAACATCTGTTCATTTCAACTACTACAATGGTTAGCGGGCGGTATTAAAAAATCAAAGACCTCGTCGATTTATTACTTCAGATAAGTTTGCCGGATTACCTAGAAATGTGATTTACGATACTTTTCGCCGAGTAATCATCATTGAAATTCCGCGTAGATCCCGGAAGAAACGCGACCTCCGACCTAAACCGCTAATCATCCTTCTACAAAAAAAAAAGAAAGAAAGAAATAAAAAAATCCGGTCCCGCGGTAGCGTCTTCACGATTCGCACGAGTCCCAGCATCCGGCTGACTAATCATCGAATGCGTTTTCTCCTCGTTTCAGGACCGTCGTCAGCAGGATACCGCGAAGTGACGCATCAACAATATCATCGTCATAATCATCGCGCGACGATCATCCGGCACAGATCCAATTCCGGTGAGGAATCCCCCGTCCGTGTGTGTGTCTGTGTGTGTCTGCTGCGTATACGAGTCCGTCCGCGTCGGGCGACGACAGCGAGCGAACAAAAAAAAGAGGGCGGAGAGCGAGAAAGAAAGAACAAAAAAAATATACGAAAACACTAAAAACAAAAAGGCAAAAAACCGGGCAAAATGTTTGCGATCATGCAGATCGAGAACGACGTGAGTGGCAGAGAGTTCCGCAGGAAGATGCGTTCCAAGTGCGAGTACGTGTGCAAGTACTGCCAGCGCCGTTTCACCAAAAGCTACAATCTGATGATCCACGAACGCACCCACAACTCCCTCACGTTCATCTGCGAGATTTGCGGCAAGAATTTCAAGCGCCAGGATAATCTGAAGCAGCACAGGTGAGAACGATTTCTATTTCCATTTTTTTTTCCTGACCGAGGGCGACTCTCTGTACATAATCTAATGCTGTGTTGGTATTTTAGATGTAATCAATGCATATGGCGGTAAAAGGGCTCCTTCGGCGTCCGGGCAACTCCGGCCCTGTCTTCTTGTAACGCAATGTAAGATCTTTTAACACTCTCTACCGGGATGATGGGACTTATTTTTTTTTTACTTCATCTTCAAAAAAGAGCTTTTCTGACGCCGCACGAAAGAGAAGGATTTGCACTAACTTTTCTCGTTTTTTTTCTCTTCTGTTGCAGAACAATTCATTACCCATCAACACCGTCGCCTACCCACAGCTGCTTCTCGAGATATTGATAATAACCAGTTATAACCGCAAACTCCAGTATTCACCAGTATTCTTTTATTTATTGTGTTGTGTTACAAATGTAAATAAGTTTAAATTATCTATATACGGATTTATTTATATATTTCGATTATTTTTTTTCTTTTATTAGAGTTTTCGCCAATCAAAATCGGACTATGTGATGTCTAGTCTAAAAATTTTATGTTTTTAAGAAGCAATATTTCGGTGCAATTCCGGTTATTTCGCTTAGCTATTAGATAGACACGACTAACAAACATTGAGCGCCATGGAAATGAGTTGTGCGGTTTTGTCGCACTGGCAAAACCGTTTCAGCCGTTCCGGTTTTTATTATATTTTATATTGATGCAATATTATTTGAATACGTAATTAGCTAGACGATATTTATTAATTATTAATAGCTTGTAATTGTAAATTATCGCAATTAAAAAAAATATCGCCACGATTTTCCTTTTTTTTTTCTCTCTAAATTATTTTCTTCTTCGTTGGTATGTGCGTGACGCGGAAACGGCGACGTGACGCGCCTTCGGCGTTTTTTTCCGTGCCGCAAAGTAGCCGGCACGGTAGCCGGAAGATTCGTTCCTTTTTTCACGATGCCTTTTCGTGACTTTTCGATTCACTTTCGAATCACGATCGAATAAAATCGATATTCGACGGAATTCCGTAGTTGTTTTTCCATATGCCGCGCCGTTATTAGCGGCGATTCAAGGCTGAAGTGGCCGAGGCGTTTCGCACACGTCGCGATATTCCCAGCCGTTCCGGCCGTCGCGGTGCGGTACTTCGGCGCCGACGTGGGTGGAGCGCTTTAGGCGCGGCCGAGGCGCACGGGGCGCGATGAATGAACAAGATGAGTGATTCGATCGCCCCCAGGCGGCAGCACTGTTGTGAACCGGGCGCATGTTAGATTCTCACACCCGCTCGCTTTCACCGCGCGCTTCTTCGTCTTCCACTGATGGTACTCGCGGACGGTCGTTACGTTTACGACGACGTTTTCGAATAAATTAACGAGGGAGCGTTTGCGCCCCTACTTGTCATTTCTGTCATTCGAGCGCTAAAATTATTCACGAATCTTCATTTTATAGTACCTACGTACTATATTGGTACTTCGAGTTGGTACTCCTATGTTTATGTTTGAATTTCATTATGGGAATGAAATGAACTAGGAAAAATACTATAATAGGTACATTACATACCCAGCAGTACTTAACAACCCATAAGTACTACCGCAGTACCTGATCACATTGCGGTTTGTTTTGCATTATTATTCGAACACTTGCAAATAATGAATGAATCGCCACAAATTCCCACCCATTTTCTTGAAATTTTAAGAAACTCGCGAGTGGTACTACCTGCCATTAAGGCAATTATATCACAATGTGAACTAACAAACATGTTCCGAGCTGAAACTGTTCAATACATCACCTACGTCGCTGTAATTATTACTTAAGTACTATCCTTAAGTTGTACCGTAGTACCTACCTGTTCATTTTGAGTTTGTTTTTCACTATCATTCGAATAATTGTGAAAAACTATTTGAACCTTTCGGAAACAAGAGTTAATCAGAATCTCAAGAAATTTTCTCCCGTTTTCTTCTAATCTTAAGACACTCACACTTGCGAGCTGTCGTGACGTTTACCACGACATTTTCGAATAAATTAAGAACGAATAGGGAGTTTGCTTCACTACTTGTAATTTCTAACGATGAAACGCTACAATTATTGACAAATTTTCATTTTACAGTACATAAGTACCGCTAGTAGGTACTCCAACGTTTACGTTTACATGCCATTAAGACAATGATACCACAAAATGAACTAGCGGGAAGAATGCGGGCTGAAAATGTTTAATACATCGCACCTACGTCTCGGTAGTTTCTACTGAACTGCTCCGCAAGTACTACCTTAATACCTAGTTGTTGATTTTTGGGAGAAATGAAATTAAGCACGAATAAAGAGTTTGCTCTCCTAGTTGTAATTTCTATCTATGAAACGCTAAAATTATTCATTTTATAATACATAAGTACTTCTAGTAGGTACTCAATGTTTACGTTTAAATACCATATTGGCAATTAATTCTTCAAATGAGCTAAAAACAAACGTTGTAAATCACAGCTTCCTTATACGTTATACATGTGACAGTGACTACTTGACTCGATAAGCAGGTACTACCATAATACTGAACTGCGCTCATTTTGGGAATTATTTTACTCTTTCAGTTGAATACTGGTAGATAATGATTGAAACTTCTCGCCAGTAAACTTAATCCAAATTTCAAGAACTTATCTTCTAATTTTTTAGAATTTCAAGAAACACCAAAATTGTCGTCAAATTTTCATTTTATAGTACCAACACAAGTAGTTCTAGTAGGTACTTCGATGTCAACGTTTTATTACGGTTATGGCAATGAAATCACGAAATGAACGGCAAAAATGTTGTAAATTACAACTGTCTAAATATATTTTATACTTATGTGACAGTGATTGCTAATTAACTTGATAAGTACTACCGTAGCACCTACGTTTTATGGTTCATTTTATTTTTAAAGAGCAAATACTTGTAGAAAATGAATGAAACTCCTCGCGGGTAAACTCAATCGAAATTTCAAAACTTCTAATAGCTTGAAATTTTAAGGAACTTACATTCGCGAGCGGTCATTACGTTTACCATGACGTTTTCAGATAAATTAACGAAGAATAGTCAGTTTACACCCTACTTGTAGTTTCTATTATTGAGATGCTATAATTATTGGTAAATATTTATTTTATAGTAAGTACTTACAAGTACTTCTAGTAGGTACTACTATGTTTCAATTTCAAGAATGCATAGGTACGACTTTCCAAGAAGATGAGGCGATCTCCTCCGAATTTCAAAAACATGTCATATTTTCTTATATATTTCGAAAATTCATAGATTTCGATTGAAAATGAAAATTTTCAGGAAAAATATGAAATTTTGTCCGAAACTTAAAGACGAAATTGCCAAAAATGCTACGGAAACTAGTCGAGGGTAAATGATTCTCAAGAAACACTTAAATGATGTCGATTATATAAGAATTACAAACATTTCTTAAAAATTTATAGATTTCAACCAAAAACTGGAAACTGTTATGGAATTTGCATGAATATGTCCGAAATCATCCCCAATTTGTAGATGTGTATTTTAAGAAAACTGTTCCGAAAATAGAAATTTTACAAACATAATTTCGCGATACTTCGTATTTCAAGAAATATATTACATATTAATTGTAATGGGTTTCAGTTTGTCTTACTTTGACGGCAGGAGTTTCTTGAACTTGGGGGTGCCTCATGAGTCTGTTCTGGGGCCGCTTCATTTCCTTTGGTTATTAATGGCGTAGCTTTCAATATTTAAGTTCACAAAGGATGAATCTTTGAAAATTTAGAATATTCAATTTTCTGATTTCCAAACTTCGGCTCTCAATTTTCCAATATACCAAATTTTTGAAAGATTTATTTTTTCCAAATTCCGAAATTCAAATTGTTTACTGTGTTTGTAAATTTCAACGTTGAAAATTTTCGAACCGCAATCTGAAGGTTTCTAACTTTCGAAATTCCGAATATTATAAATAAGGACAATTGTTGAACCAAAGTCAAATTGTCACTGTTTAAAATACAGTACATACCTTCGTCATGTCTGTGTTCTAGGGCTGCTTCTCTTTTACTGGTAATTCAATAATTTCACGGTACTCCACAGGTTTAACAGATAATTTAAAGAACATACGAAAATCACTCGAAAATTTTCAAAGAAATCTCGAATATTTTCAACAAAATTAAAATTTTTTGCAAATTTTCGTGCATTTCTTGAGTACAGAAATTGATGACACTTTTCAGAAATTAAACCACGGAGAAATCTGAATAAATTTTTTCACTTTCCAAGAGATTCATCTCTCCTTTTTAGAATTTCAAGCAAATATATTCCAAAAATGTTTAACTTAAGTAGACATAAGATTCTTCGAACAACCTGAGCCATATTCTGTGTTGCGTGTCCTGGAAGCATCTTTATATAACTACTACACTGCATATGTATATAGTTGTAGATAAAAAGTATATGTGACAGAATAACAAGGTCAAAAATCAAATGTCATCCCTTGTCAAAGTTCAGTTACGAAACTGTCATTGCGAGTTACACGGAATTCAGGTAGTTCAACGATCTTGAATATTCTGTGAATTAAGTGAGTGCGCAAATCGTAACGTCATTAGAGTTGACAGTTCATAACGAACTGTAATCGTGTTTATAACGCGATTGCGCAACAAACGATTTTACGGAATAATATTTATCGATGGAATTGATTAATCGTCGTCGAATTTTCGGTGACGTTCTCGTGACGAGTTGACTCAACGCAATTCGTCATAAACGGAAATTCCTGCGGATCGCGAACGATAAATCGCGACCCAGTGAGATCAGATCGGGGAGCGTAGCGCGGCGCGGAGCTTCGATTAAAGAATTTTTTCACCTCGCTTTCGCCTTTTCAGTCGCGCCCTTGGCGATGCCGCGCCACCGCGAGATGTTCTCCATCAACTATTTTATTATATCGCTTCATTTTCGTAATACTGAGCGCGGCGAAGTGGGCGAGTTACTCACGTAAATACCAGTAGTATTACCAATTAAGCAACACTATTTATAAATGCCGTAAACCGATGTAAAAGCCAAGGTATTAAAACGTTCGGTTTTATTGCGGAGCCGCGGCGATCCGATGAAAAATATCGACGCGTTTCGAAAGAACGCACCTTTTTCATCGGATCGCTTACATAGAATCGGGACGAAAAATGCCCGGATACTCAATTATGGCTGAAAGTTGACATTACGACGAAACTGTTCTATGGTCGCTTAATATACGTTAACGTCAATCAGTAGGTCGAATGCGCATCCCTTAAGTATTCCAAACTCGACAACGACTATAAAGGTACGTAATAAAATAAATCATTTAAGGACACGTATTGCGATCGACGTGCGTCACGATCGGCCGCAAGTTGCCGTGACCGGGCGCAATATTCGAGCGACCGAGCCAATAATCGTTCGTTGGAGGGCGCGTTTCCGTTCATCACCGTGCGGTTCCGCGTTTTCGCGCGTCGCCCCCGGCGGTCCCGAAACCGGCCGCGGGGCCCGAAAACGCGCCGCCGTTCCAGTTCCCATCGCCGTCTACCGGATCACGAAATCACGTTTTCTCTAATCGCCTTTTTACGATTTCTAAAACGACGACGACGCCGACGACGGCGCGCCGAACTATTCGAATCGACGAACAATAGAAGAACGTTTCACGTGGATGTACAAATCTCTATACATAATATTATGGAGGATCGTTGCGGTTGAAGCGTAGGAGTGCACGAATAATGATCAATTATAACTGTTAACGACCGTTTTCGTCGTCGTCTCCTCTATACACGACGTATACGGCGCCGTTGTTTTCACGTTATAAAATGCGTACCGCTTTTTTTTTCCTTCCACTTACCTTTATAATTAGCAATGAGGCGAGATGCGTTCGCCGGCGTTTCGATAGATGGAGTGGGTGTTCGTGCACTTGCGATATTCTCATTCAGCTAGGTGGATTGAAATGCGAATTCCCGTTTCGATTTCCCGACGTTATCGCCCACACTAACAGTTAACACAAATATATTTTTAACACACAGCTGTTTAGGAAACGCGCGGTGACAATTGACAGTTGAAGGGCCATAGAATTTTCTTCGTCTTCCGGATATCCGTTTCCGTTCCCAGACACGTCACCTACTTGGGGTTGAACGTTTATCAGTCAGTTTACAGTGGTCAAGTGCTGCTCATCCAGTGAATAATTTTCGCCTACTTAACCAAAATGGAAAACGGAAAACGCAGGTCAGTTTCCACGTTGCGTATTTCAACGAGACAATATAATTAGTTATGTGATTTCATTTCGAATCGACATCCGAAACGGTTGATTTTAACGACAACCTTGATACATAGAAAATATGGCCGCTTAGCGGAAAATTTGTTTAACGGTTAATCCGTCGGAGGTAATCGTATAGTTACATAATTTAAACGTCTTAAATAAGTGAAATGATTAAAGTCGTGCGTCGTGTTTTTGTGTTGTGATAAGTGATAAGGAATTCATAGTCGAATTGTGGTTTCGGGTAGGCCTGGTGTAACGGTGTCTCAAAGAACTGTGAACGGCACTTATCGAAAAAAAACGTGTGTCTGGAATAACTTCGCAAAAATTAGTATGACAGTGATCAACAACGATAGTCTATGACGACAGTGGAACATAACCTCCAAAATAAGTTTTCACAAATCAAAATCAGTTCTTTTCAGAACTAAGAAAGCTTTTGCTTTCTTCATGGCACAGTATGCGGAAAGACCACACGTTTAGAAGAGCGGAGTCGGCACATTTTAAAAGATCCAACGACCCATCATTACTATGAAGCAAATATTAACACAAGTTTGGGATCACCACTGTAATACTCGCTGAGCTATGCTCGGTAGCAGTGAAACCAACTGTGGCCCCATAATGACTATTAGCACTGCAACACTTGCAATAGTGAAGTCTACTTTGAAGCAATGAATATTATCAGCATAAAGAAAGTACCACTGCAACACTAGCACCGACGATGCTTGCTGCAAATCGATTACTAACATAAATTTGGGACCATCATTATAAAATTCGCCGAGCTGCGCTCGGCAATATTGAAAAATACTTTGAAGCCTTAATGACTATCAAGATAAATTTCCGATTAGCACTACTATACTAGCTGAGCTCCGCTCTGCAAGAATGAAGTCTACTTGTAAACAATGTTTAGTATCAACATAAATTGGAAAGTACCATTGCAACACTAGCCGAGCTACGCTCGGCAACGATGATAGCTACTATGAAGCGATTATTAACAAAAATTAGGATCACCCTAATACTTGCCGAGCTTCGCTCGGCAACATTGACAACTCCTTTGACGCCTTAATGACTATAAATGTAAATTTTGGATTAGCACTACAATATTAGTCGAGCTCCGCTCGGCAACGGTGAAACCTACTTTTGCGCTAAAATGACTATTAGTATAAATATGGGATTAGCACTGCAATACTAGCCGAGCTCGCTCGGCAATACAGACATTTACTTTGACGCAATGAACATTATCAGCATAACTTTGGAAGTACTACTGCAACACTAGCCGAGCTCCGCTCGGCAAGAATGAAGTCTACTTGGGAACAATGATTAACCTTAACATAAATTGGGAAGTACCATTGCAACACCAGCCAAGCTCCGCTCGCCAAGAATGAAGTCTACTTGGGAACAATGATTAATATTAACATAAATTGGGAAGTACCATTGCAACACCAGCCGAGCTTCGCTCGGCAACGATGATAGCTACTATGAAGCGATTATTAACAAAAATTTGGATCACCCTAATGCTCGCCGAGCGAAGCTCGGCAACATTGACATCTCCTTTGACGCTTTAATGACTATTAATGTAAATTTTGGACTAGCACTACAATATTAGCCGAGCTCTGCTCGGCAACGGTGAAACCTACTTTTGCGCTATAATGAATATTAATATAAATGTGGGATTAGCACTGCAATATTAGCCGAGCTCCGCTCGGCTATAGTGAAATCTGCTTTGAAGTAATGAATATTATCAGCATCACTTTGGAAGTACTACTGTAACACTAGCCGAGCTCCGCTCGGCAAGAATGAAGTCTACTTGGGAACAATGATTAATATTAACATAAATTGGGAAGTACCGTTGCAACACCAGCCGAGCTTCGCTCGGCAACAACGATAGCTACTATGAACCGATTATTAACAAAAATTTGGATCACCCTAATGCTTGCCGAGCTTTGCGCGGCAACATTGACATCTCCTTTGATGCTTTAATGACTATTAATGTAAATTTTGGATTAGTACTATAATATTAGCCGAGCTCTGCTCGGCAACGGTGAAACCTACTTTCGCGCTATAATGACTATTAATATAAATGTGGGATTAGCACTGCAATATTAGCCGAGCTCCGCTCGGCTATAGTGAAATCTGCTTTGAAGTAATGAATATTATCAGCATCACTTTGGAAGTACTACTGTAACACTAGCCGAGCTCCGCTCGGCAAGAATGAAGTCTACTTGGAACAATGATTAATATTAACATAAATTAGAAGTACCGTTGCAACACCAGCCGAGCTTCGCTCGGCAACGATGATAGCTACTATGAAGCGATTATTAACAAAAATTTGGATCACCCTAATGCTTGCCGAGCTTTGCGCGGCAACATTGACATCTCCTTTGATGCTTTAATGACTATTAATGTAAATTTTGGACTAGCACTACAATATTAGTCGAGCTCTGCTCGGCAACGGTGAAGCCTACTTTTGCGCTATAATGACTATTAATATAAATGTGGGATTAGCACTGCAATACTAGCCGAGCTCCGCTCGGCAATAGTGAAATCTACTTTGAAGCAATGAATATTATCAGCATAAATTTGGAAGTACCACGGCAACACTAGCCGAGCTCTGCTCGGCAAGAATGAAGTCTACTTGGAAACAATAATTAATATTAACATTAATTGGGAAGAACCATTGCAACATTAGCCGAGCTTTGCTCGGCAATATTGAAAACTCCTTTGATGCTTTAATGACTATTAATGTAAATTTTGGACTAGCACTACAATATTAGCCGAGCTCCGCTCGGCAACGGTCAAACCTACTTTTGCGCTATAATGACTATTAATATAAATGTGGGATTAGCACTGCAATACTAGCCGAGCTCCGCTCGGCAATAGTGAAATCTACTTTGAGGCAATGAATATTATCAGCATAAATTTGGAAGTACCACAGCAACACTAGCCGAGCTCCGCTCGGCAAGAATGAAGTCTACTTGGAAGCAATGATTACTATTAACATTAATTGGGAAGAACCATTGCAACACTAGCCGAGCTTCGCTCGGCAATATTGAAAACTCCTTTGATGCCTTAATAACTATTTATGTAAATTTTGGATTAGCACTGCAATATTAGCCGAGCTCCGCTCGGCAACAATGAAGTCAACTTTGAAGCATTGATTCACAGAAATTTGGAAGTACCACTGCTACACTAGCCGAGCTTCGCTCGGCAGGTATGATAACTTCTATAAAGCGATTATTAACATAAATCTGGAACCATCACTATACTACTACTTTGGCGGCATAATGAATAAGAGGATGAATTTGGGACTACTTCTGCAATATTAGCCGAGCTCAGCTCGGCAACAGTAACTACTTCTTTGAAGCCATAATGAATATGAGCATAAATTTGGTATATGCAGTGCACTACTAGCCGAGCTCCGCGCACAATAGTGAGAAATACTTCGGCGCTATAACTAATAATGTAAAGGTACTAACACTCTACTATCAGCTGACCTTCGTTCGGGAACATTGAAGGCTACTTTGACAACATAATGACTATTAGCATAAATTTGAGATTACCACTTTAATAATAACCGAGCTCTATGGTTGATCGTATCTGGTTTGATAGTTACGTCCCAAATAAGTGAAATAATGAAAATATATGTTTTTATAAATGACAACGAGCTTAGGTATAGTCGAATTGTGGTTTCGGATAGGTCCGACGTACAAAACATCGACATACAGAAACGCACGAAAGTTAGGTGCGTATCAAGGAAGTACGTCGGTGAACAATCGACGTCGTTGCCGAACATAGAAGAGGACGATAATTTCGGGTGGAATGATTTTTATGATTTTATAACAGGCCATCAAACTCCCACGTTCCACCGAAAGCAATTCAATCCTCATCGCACGTATATTTGTTTGCATCAATCCAAACGTAGCTTTTGTTATTGCTCTAATAAAATTCAAACGATCCAAACTTTTTAACGATCTCACGGAACCTTTTAAAACGTCCTAAATCATCGCATCCTTTTGGGAGCCGGCGCGAAAGTGGTGGGGGCCGAAAATCCGGGGGATAGAGACGTAACCGGCAAGTAATTAATTCCGCCGGATGGTTAATTGATAATTATAAACTAGATCGTCCTATTTATCAGAAACTGCGGTAGGCTGATCTTTCGGCTTGATCATCATCGTCGTCCCCCTTAATTGTTATATCGACGACGGTGACGTGGCGGAAAATACGTTAATTGATCGGTTCGATCTTTGGATCGAGGACGTCGTCGGGGTAAACGCGCCGTAAAATCGCCGATAAACCTTGAAATTTCGTCGCCGGAAAAACGATCTTTCCACCTTGACGGGTCCGCTTGTGACGACGATCGATCATCGGACGGTAGCGTCGGCTAATAACCGATCCGCTCGTTTTTTTATACTAGTGTGTGTGTTCGATTTCTAAATGTCGCGAACTGTCCTTCGTGGAAAACCGCCCGTAGTCGACAATAAAATAAATTAGTTTTATCGCTCGTAATTGACGATATCCATCTGCGGTCGACGGTCGAAAGGTATCAATTTAAGACGGGGCAAATATAATAGAAGCAAAAAATAAAACGAAATGAATGGCACGAAAATATCGTTCCTTTTTAAACGATCCCCATTTTCGACCTATAAATTAAGGGCGATTCGGACAAAAGCGGAAACTGACAATGCTCGCTACCGTATCATTAACTGCCGATTTGAAACAGGTAGATGACTGGGAGGAGATGTTGCCAACTCGAATAGAATAGTTATCTAAACTATATTACAAAAAACGAAAGCCGAATTTTCAGTGTGTAGATTTAAGTTTTTTTATACCATTTAAACATCAATAAAATTATATTTGAGTGTTATTATTGTTTTATTTATGCTGACTTTGGTGACTAGTATGGTGAGTAGCAGCATAAATTTATGCCTATCACTGCTGTACTAGCCAAGTGATGCTTGGCAGCAGTGAAGTCTGTTTCAAAGTCAAAAGAATATAAGCATAAATTTGTGACTGCCATTGCAATACTAGCCGTGCTGATCTGAAGTCATCGCGACTATACGTAACATGAACTTGGGAGCATCACTGCAATATCAGCCGAGCTTTGCTCAACAACAAAGGCAGATGGTTTGAAACGATGATGCTTGTTAACAGAAATTCAGAACCACCGTTGCAAAACTGTCAACTTTGAAACCATAGTGACAAATTCCACTGCAATATCTATATGTAATATAAACTTGGGAACAACACTACAATACTATAGCCGAGTTCCGACCGGCAAAGACTGAAAACTACGTTGACCCAAAACGACTATTGACATAAACTTGGGACTAGGTACCACTGCAATACTAACAGAGCTCCGCTCGGCAAAAGTGACAACTGTTTTGAAGCGATAATAACTATGAACATATATTTGGATGTATTATTGCAATACTCGCCGAGCTCTGCTCGGCAACATCGGAACCTATTATGAATTCATAAGGATTAAGGACTATTAGTACGAATTTGTGACATTAGTACTACAATATTAGCCGAGCTTCACTTGCCAATAGTGAAAACTACACTGGAGCTATAACGGATTTTAGTCCAAATGTGGAACTACCACTGCAATACTAGCCGAGCATACCGCTCGGTAGCAGTGGACACTACTTTAATGCTGCAATACCTTTTAGCATAACTTTGAAACTAGCATGCAATGCTAGACGAGCTTCGCTCGGCAACAGTGACAACTGCTTTAACATTATATTAGTATACATTAGGTACACGATGAAGCTTCGGTCGGCAACAAAGAAATCTACTGCAGCGCCATAATGATTATTAGCATAAATGTGGAACTACCACTACAATACTAGCTGAACATCGCCCAGCAATGGTGAAAACCGAAAAATCTGAGAAATAATGAAACATTTGATAGTAAAAGAGGACAATTAATGAATTTAGATAAGAAAAAAGACAGATAATATTGTGTTGATATTATTATATATGTTGTATAACTGTTAAGATGTTGAAGAATCGTTCGCGCCGCACGTTGGATATACACAGATAACGAAGGTTTGTTCGTCGTTGATGCGGGGCGGCGCGCAACGCATTATACAAAGTTGACAGTACAACAAAAACATTAATGAGAGAGAACCAATATCCACGGTGTATATTTTTCGGATGGGGCTTTGTGTGTCCGACGTCCGACGGTGGAGTTTCACGTGACGATGACGTAAATATATACCGTCTACCTCTACCTACCGACCTCTATTCCGCCATTAATTTTAAGATATATTGCGATCTCACACTGAGTACAATTAAAAATATCATTATTTATTCCGTAAAAGTCCGATTCGGTTTTCGATTCCGCCGAAATAATTAAAACGCGCCGCCGCGACCGCCGTGGACCGTATCTATGTAATTTTTTGGGTCCGCGTCAGAGAAAAAAAATTCCGAATAATAAAGATTAACCGAATTCGCTGAGTCAATCGTCCGTGTAGAACTAATAACCGATCATCCTTCACGTTCCAAAAGATAGAACCTATTGTCCCGTCGGCAACAATACCTACAACCTCCACCCCCCCTCGCAGGGGGGGTTGTTTTGAGCCGTCATAAAACCGCAAAAGTGGAGAACATTCGTCACGATCCTCGTCGGACAGAAGAAAGTCCCGTGGTCCCCGTTTTTGACACGTTTTAAGATTTCGGTAGCTGCCTCTTAAATGGATTTTCTCGAATACAGAAGAACCGCAGGTAGTCGCTTTGAATCACAATAATTTCGGGGACGTAAATAGTCGGTTGTCACTGTCCATTGTGCGGGACGCGTCGGGGGAGGTGAAATTTTTATATTTTCGACCGATACCGATCTCTGAAACAGTCGAACTTTTCGACCGTCGTTTATTTTCCGCACACAAAAAACAACACTGCCGCACGTAACCGGTAGTTAAGTCGATTAGCGTTCGCCTAGACGGGCACGATCCTAATGAACTTTGAGGCGCCGACGGCGGCTCTTGAATACCATTCGCCACCCCTAATTATCCCCCTGCGAAATACTTTGTGGCCAGTTTAATTAAACTAACCGATTTATGAACGACGTTGCCGCGTCGACGGACAAAACGATGACAGCGCCACGAAACTCGTTGTCCGGGTAAATAAGTAATCGCAATCGTATAGGTGGTAACGTGCCGAGAACGCGCCTTAATTTATCGGGGCGTTAAACAACGCGCGATAAGGAAGATGAGACCGATGCGAGAGAGAGAGAGAAGGGACCAGATAGCCGGCGTTGTCGCGCTACGTGAATACCTATGACATTACTTTGTTTGGACAGACGACAAGGGTCAGTTAAGTTGTAAAGGATCCAGATACACCGGCCAGCTATTTTTATGTACGCACGTGTGGTCCCCACGGATAGAGTGACGATTTATCGACCTCGATCGATATCCGAATTCACGAAATCGACGCCGGCCCACGAGAGCGAACACCTTGTTTCGGTATTTTTATGGGGAATCAGTGTCGAAAACTGGCGAATAGCAACGAATGCGACGGTCCGACGAGATTTAAATTGCAATAGAAATATCGAAAACACGGTTCACCACGACAACATATCGATATGTTAATGAATAACGAATTCTAGTTTCGTGTCAACCGCAATTCATCGTGTACCCTAATTCAAGATCGAACGCTTTTCAATGGATACGATGTCGTTTGTGTGGCTGTATTAAGGCTCTATCCGAGCGTTAAATACTGTAAGCATGGTACTAACGTATTTCGTGTTTTTCACCTTCTTTCTGAAAAACTTCACTTATTCGAACTGCAAAAGGTTTAGAAACAAAATACCTTTCGATTGCACTACAATCTTTGCGCTGCCAGATTAACGTCAAAAACAGACAGATGTGGGAATATCTCGGAAACTGCCGGACCGATCATCCCCGTTTTCGAACTTGGCGAAGATATATACCTCGCCTATCGATCACTGAAAACTTCGACGCTCTATCTATCGCAGCGCCTCCGCAATCTTGCCTACGAGGTTGCGCGTACATACATACATACCCTTCGACCGTCCGAAATCGTACATAAATATGGAGATAACTGCTCGTTTGTAGCGATTTCTTCAAGTAGTGAATCCGGTAGATAGTTCCAGAGCTACTCGCTCCTTCACTTTGTATTGTGTACAGCGAGCGAGCAGTTACGAAACGTTTTAGCGCAGCAACGACCTATACTCAAACTTTCTCGATTGCGATCGCCCTCGTGATCGATCAACGTTTCGCCGATCCTCTCCGAGACAAACAAATCGCGTAGCCCGTGGCTGAAAAATAGGAATCGACCAGTTACCGGTAACAAAGTTCATGGCTGCCGCTGCTTCTTAACCCGTCCGTCCGACTGTTCGTGATCGTTATTGATGTTTCGAAGAGCTGGCCCGCTTCGGAACGCTATAAATCATCGGACCGGCCCGTCGGTCCGAGCGGCGCGTAATGAGCGTCCGTACGTTTTGTAATTCCCGATGTTCCGTGTGTCCGAAAGTGGCGCTAATGGCGCTGCTACGCGTATATACGTTGATAGAATGAGCGAGACGGACGGTGGGGGCGAAAAGGGACGAGCGAGAGAAAAAAAACGCTTCGATCCACGTCCCGGATATTTACGAGATAACGGACCGACGCGACGATCAGATAAGGCGTCCGGTAAGGTGTCACTCACGCGGGTGGCACTTTTCTCTATTTTGACGTTTATGTCTTCTCGGACACCGCTAATTGGTTTACCGGACGTCTATTTACGACCGTTTTTCAGATTACCCGGACCACTCTTTTTTACCGTTTGAAGCTATGTATATACATATACATGTATATATTTGGAGAACATTGTTTGCCGAAATTATTTATATAAATTGTATAGTTTTATAGGGGTGGCAGCAACAGAATGAAACGACTCTTTTATCCTTGTACTCGGGTTTTCGATCTCAACGCATATCATTCAGGAGCACTACGAAGACATTGACTTTTGAGACCTTACATATAGACAATCAACTACTAAACATGTGTAGAAATCGCAACTTATTTGCTCTGCCCAATGGAAGACTAGCACGGACGTGGAAATGTCGAATTAATATTATATATACATATATATACATGTAAGACGTTGGGACATGAAGTTGTGAAAAGGTACCGACGCGTCCGTCGCGTTTTATTCGCCGCGTCATCGGCCGACGTGCCGAAATATTCGAAATATTCACGGACGGGACCGTTTAGTAGTGTACCGAACAATGCGGCCGGTGAATGGGCACATTTCTAAAACAGTGTGAAGTCGGTCCATTACCCGTCCATCCCGTCCATTGTGGTACCGGTGGAGCCGCAGGGTTCTTCGACTCTCTAAATGCTTCGTATTGTTGTCGAGTTAGCTTTGTGTGTATTTTGATTATGTGATTATCTGTGGCAGGTGTAAAGAGCGACGATGACGAGTGGGATGATCGATCGATTTTTCATCGGTTCCGAGGGCGGCGGGCCGCAATTTTCCCGACGTTTTTTTTTTTCGATATTTATGTGGGTAATAAAGGATTCCGTTGAGTGAATTTCGTCTTTCGACCGTTAAAAGATATTAAATTACAACATAAAGCGAATAATGGATACCGGGCCACCCATGGCTTCAACTTGTCGACTTGTATACAAGGTACAATGGTACCGGGAAAAAATCGGACCGTCGCGGTGTGGTGACGGTGGTGGCGGGCCCGAAAAAACAAGTGGGCCGTCGACAAAAGTCGCCGTATCTTTATCTCCGAGGTGTCTTACCTAATTTATCGGTCGTGTTATAGTGACAACGCACTAATTGGTCGTGGTTATCGAATGAAAATATCACCCGCTATATTTATTCGCTTTTAGGAATTCCGTTATCGACGGAAAAAACCTGAACAATAACCGGCCAAAAAGGAGCGTTTAAAAGGAGCGAACCCTCGTCCGGCCGACCGACCGACCGTCCGACCGTCCGCGTCCGCTTGTTTTATTGCCCGTTTTTATTTATCTATCTTCGGTTTCGATTTTTTTATTATTACCGTTTTATCTTGCCTTTCACTCGACCCGTACCGTTTCGTGTTTCATTCATGATATTTATCGAAATCGTTTTTTACACACGTGGGCCGATAGCGACGGTTTTCGACTCTTTTTACGTCACGCCTCTTTTTCGGCCGATCATAAACACGCGCGTCTTCATTATTCCATGTGGAATCAGGAAACATTTCCACACCTAGACCTAACCTAACCTAAAAAAATGCCTCTTCATCCGGCATGATAAAGGTTCCATTTAGGAGACGTCATCAATTTGTCACTATTTTCAATCAATTATTCATAAAAACAAAAACAATTGACACAAATGTATTTGCAGGGAGTGAACAATACCAAATAATTTCTGCGCATGCGCACTTTGGCATGTGATTTTTCGGACTTCCAGTGACGAGTGAAGTATGTCTAGCAAGTTTCAGCTCGATCGCCCTCGGGATGCTAATCGATTTTCCTGGGTTTTTCGCATATCTAGCGGTTTATCTCTAATTTTCGACACAAAAGATATATAAATTTTTAAATTGAGATATTCGATTCATTCCTCAGTGATAAGATTCAACGGTTCAATCGAAATGTAAATCGAAACCGGCCGACGACAGAAATGCGTATAAGAAAAAAATGAAAATATAAAAAACTAGTTGAAATAAAAGAAGGACGCGACGATGCGATAAAACAATGTGTGTGGCGGTGGTTTATGGATTAACAACATCGGGTGCCATGATTTAAGGCCGCGAATCTCGTGTGTTCGGCCCACACGAGCCATCTCCTCGTCTTATTTACGATCGCGACCGCGCGGTCGTTTTAAAATTGTCAAGTTCATGATGCCCATTACGAATATGCGGGGATATTGTTCGCTCGAGATTTCCCTTCGAACGACGTAATGGGAAGAGGACGGGTCATATTTTAGTCCTCAAGTTTCAAATTCAATATTATATTTACTAGTTGGCCCGTTCTCATCTCGGAAAAACGCAAAATAAGTCGTCGTCGGGGTAGCTCAGTTGGTAAGAGCACCAACGCGCCAAGTTGGAGGTCCTGGGTTCGGATCCCGGTCCCGTCTTGACTTATTTTCCGAGTTTTTCATATATAGGTATATATGTATCAGTTCGAATCAATCAAGAACCATTAGCAATGAACTCGAAGAAAGATTTTGATGGAATTAACGCGGTGTATGCAAATTTGCTCGACATGGATAAAAATTATTGGAATAGAAGAATACCATAAGATAAATATAAATTTAAAAATTAATTTTAATCATAATATGCATATTTGACTGACAAAAACTGACAAAAATTATATTACAACATCCTTCATAATGTACGAAAAAAGATCTTATGTAAAATTTGCGGATAACCTCAACATTTGTAAGTACGATTAATTCATTGATCCTATTACCATGTTACATGTTTTTGAATTGTAGAACTCTAGAAAAAGAAGCAAAATAAATCTTCGAAAGCTCGAGTATAAATAAAAGAGTTTTGTAACCGCTGCTGATACCCAAGAAAATTACCTTCAACATTTAATTAATCAGCAAATAATTCGTCCTTTACTATATATGTATATGTATATCTGATATTTAAATAATATCATAATAATATTATTATATTTGTATATATACATGTTAACAAGAAAAGTTTTTACGGAAAAATTGATAATTCAAAATCACCACTTTATTCAACGATTTAAAATTATAAATTCATGCAGCTTTCCGTGACCGATCTCTCCCAGTACTACCGCCTGGCTTGCATGCTACTTCCCGAGTCCCCACTCGTATGACGTCAGGCAGTTCCCCTGAGTCCCCGTTAAAGGCGGGTGTCGACTCGAAATGTTCGGTCTTCCTGACATTTTATAAGATTTCTGCTAACATACATATACTGGTCGAATACCCGATATCATCGAATAAATAATGACACGAGCGATAGTATATATTGATATATACATATATATGTTGCAGGAGGGTTTAAGAGTTTTTTCGACAGAACTACTCAGTTGAATGAATGCAAATAATTCGTCCTTTACTATATATGTATATGTATATCTGATATTTAAATAATATCATAATAATATTATTATATTTGTATATATACTAAAATTATTTAATCTACCGCCCTTCCCGAGTCCCCACTCGTATGACGTCAGGCACCGGGTGTCGACTCGAAATGTTCGGTCTTCCTGACATTTTATAAGATTTCTGCTAACATACATATACTGGTCGAATACCCGCTTTGCAGGAGGGTTTAAGAGTTTTTTCGACAGAACTACTCAGTTGAATTGACTTATTTAATCTCCACCAAGCTTTCGAAATACTTCATCTAGTCTTCGGGGTGCCTACAAAGTAATCCCTTACAAATGTAAAACAAGCAAACAACAACATACAGAAACTCAAGTCCTCAATCGATGTTAAACTAACAAGCATTCGTCAATGAAATACAGAATTAATCTCTCCTACGTAAAGTTCAAACTCCAAATCGCTATCGAAACCTCATGCAAATCTAATATGAAAATTATTATCTTAACCTTAAAATTCTGACATAAGACCATCGGACTAACACATACCAAATTATGTTCGTCGTCTTTGCTTAGGCAACGTTAACACATAACTATACACACTACTCAGGTCCTGTACGAGACATTTTTTTGTTAATTGGGTTTTTTTGCTCTCTTATATATATTATTTCCAGTAAAAGTCGTTTTTTCAGTTTATGACTTCAATCCAGTATTCGTACATTATCCATGCATATCCATCCGTCTGACTCACATGAATGGTAAACCCATAAAACAATCCTGTAACATAGTTGTAGAAATTCGACAGTTATCACAACAGTTATATACATATATACATATATTAAAATTGAAGTTATTATTTCCTTGGGAAATTAGCACTTGTATTGAAACTATTTAATAACGAACAAACATTAGAAAGAGTGTTCCAATGATTTATTCGTTCTTCTCTTACATATGTTTCGGTACAATCGCACCTTTTTCAAAGAGACTGCATCCTACAAAATAAGAAAATGATTCAGAATCATGCTTAGATAACAAAAAGGCAAGTATTTTCTGATGACTTACATGAAAGTAGCTGACACAAATCACAACTGAAGAGCTCATATATAGATGTTATACAATGTTTAAATTCAAGACTTTCGCTTCCGATTTGTTTTCAAAAATGGATCGTTAAAATTAATCGAGGCATGATAACGTCTATAAAAACACAAAAATGTTCGATATCAAACAACTGCATACAATATCATTCTTCGAATTATTGAAATACCTAATGACATCTATTAACCGGTCAGATATTATAATTTAGATTTTACAGTTAATTGGTTTTAAGGTTCCCTATGTTATTTCTTTTTCTACGAGGTGACGAAACTAACTTATCTGTTTATTGTTCTATCAAATCAAAATAAATCTGCGCTAAACCCCCTGTATCTGACCTATCGTTACACGAGTTCTTTTCTTTTCTAATGTGGATCATCTCAAGCAAAGTTCTTGTTTTTAAGTTTTTTTCTTTACTCAAAATTTCGAAATTGTCAAAGTCAAAAGTATGTCCCTCTGTTTCATGTTTTTTTAAAGCCGTAGTATTTTTTGCAAACTTATGGCCGTTTATTCGATCGCGAATATATTGGGTAGTTTGGCCTATGTAGCATTTTTGACAGTTATTACAATTTAGTTTGTACACACAATTAGATATTTTTTCTTTAGGAATGTTCGATTTCAATTTTGTGGATAATTGACTCAGATTATTTATAGTTTTATGAAACCAATTAACTGTAAAATCTAAATTATAATATCTGACCGGTTAATAGATGTCATTAGGTATTTCAATAATTCGAAGAATGATATTGTATGCAGTTGTTTGATATCGAACATTTTTGTGTTTTTATAGACGTTATCATGCCTCGATTAATTTTAACGATCCATTTTTGAAAACAAATCGGAAGCGAAAGTCTTGAATTTAAACATTGTATAACATCTATATATGAGCTCTTCAGTTGTGATTTGTGTCAGCTACTTTCATGTAAGTCATCAGAAAATACTTGCCTTTTTGTTATCTAAGCATGATTCTGAATCATTTTCTTATTTTGTAGGATGCAGTCTCTTTGAAAAAGGTGCGATTGTACCGAAACATATGTAAGAGAAGAACGAATAAATCATTGGAACACTCTTTCTAATGTTTGTTCGTTATTAAATAGTTTCAATACAAGTGCTAATTTCCCAAGGAAATAATAACTTCAATTTTAATATAAACTATCCAGCACTAAAGAAAGAATACTTTTGAATCATATATACATATATATAACCAATGCATCGTGGTGGCTCCTGTTTGTCTCCTGACTTGAGTACTGGTATGACCCCAACACTTTTCAAATGCGTAGGCCAGGCTCATCCTATATTTGAGCAACGAATTGAGAAGTATATACGCTTGCAGATGAGCAGTTGGGGAGAAGTATCCCGGGATTGACTGCCGATAATCCCGAAATCCCGGGGATCGAATCCTCGTCCCATGTAGAAAAAAACCCAATTAAACCGAAATGAAAGTGGTCGGCGGCGCGGGCGGAAAAAAAAATCCGGACAGACGTCGTCCGGATGAGTGATGCGTTTTTTGTGCAGTTAACGACGCGGGTCTCGTCTCATAGCCGCTTCATTAGGAACTTTATAAACCGATCAGCGGGTGGTGACTAACCCCTTGTCCGTGCGGCGGCGGTGCGGGGACGGGCGAGAGCCGAAACGTAAAAAAAAGGGAAAAAAAGTACGCGGCCGCCGAGGTGTTAAACGCGCTCACTGGCCCCGGACTATAAGTAATTAAAATTAACAATAAAGGGGGCACGGTAATAAATAGTCTTTTGAACAATTTCGGTGCCTATATAAACAAACGGTTTTAATTGGACTGTTAAAAAAATCCATCGTTGATGGGATCGATTTCTCGACTTTTTTTTTTCCTTCAATTTTACGACCGCGAGATGACGAAACGTATATATGCATGCGGCGGAGAACGAGAAAATAGTTTCGAACTGGCATAAAATCGAATCCTCAGCGCCTGCCGCTTTCGGTAAATACCGCAATTACGGGGGCGTTTTCCATTCGTTCTAATACAGTTTTTTCCTTTTCATTCGCGTTTACGAGCCGCCCACGGCCCGAGTGGTAGCTTGTTGTAAAATGAATTCTTCGACAGCTGGGGCAATAAAAAATCGAGTGTTGAAAGCGAGGAATTGATACGTTTCGAAAAGTCTACACGCAAATACAAAACACTAATTAAATGCAGGAATTTTCTAACATTTCATTTCATTTTTGTGTTTGTGCTAAACATGTGAAAAATGCTCTGTTCTTGAATGAAATGAAAATATAGAAACTACGGATCCGCGATGTTGTACGTCCAGGGCGCACGCACTGGTCTCATCAGTATGGCTGATGTACGTGCGCCCTGCCATATGCGCGTCAGGATTGCATAGAGTACGGCACGGTTATAAGCTACCACGGACAGCTGATGAACGAGAGCGTTACTTGTGCGCGCCATCCGCCGTGCGGTAGCCGAACTCCCCACAGAGAAATGTAATGAAGATTAAAGAATAAAGATGAAGAAGATAAAGTAAATTTTGAAAAGAGAATGGAAATAAAATCCGAGCTCCAAAACAAGACAACAATTTATCTTCATCATTGAAAATGAAATAGCACCTCTGCAAGTCAACAGTACCGAATTATAAAAAAACTCTCCAATTGTTCAAATATTTTCATACATAATTGCAAATATCGGCCAACTGTTCAAGTTGCATCACATATTCAATAATATTCAGAAATATTATCAACGTTTCATTCATTATTTGAAGGTTTTGTAACACTCCTTGAAATGTTTGCAAGTTATATTACCGTTTTTTGTGGATAACTGCAAACAACTGACGATATCAACAACCTTTTTAAATTACAGAATTCTTTTTTTGCAACCGACTTTACCTATTATAAGCCATTTATGCTGTCTTATTGTTGAAATATATAGAAAATCTTAAATTGATTAATGAGGTCGCAACTTCTTTTGGGAAACGACAAAGTTGCTCTGAGCTTTTGCAAGTTATCTCTTGTTTGGTACCGATTAAGGATGCGACCTCGAACTATTAGCATATTTTAGATTTCAAATAATTCATCAACGCGTCTGGTTATATTCTTCAGCTTAATTTGTAATTTAAATTACAAACCCTGTTTTAGTGAACATTTATTTCTTTGATGAAACGTAACGAAGGCGCTGCGGCGCGGATCGACTTAATCGAATCCGGTATTTAATCCGGGATTCACAAAGGCGGTGCCCCGGATTCTATTGTGTCGGCGATCGCCCAATCCGGCGATCGCTTTTAATTCGTGGGCGTGGCTTTTTTCGTGAGAAAATCGATCTATCGATCGCGCGTCCGGATCGAATGGCAATTTGCGGCGCTCGTCGCGGCGCTGCCGTCGCCGAGGCGTTACGCGCGCCGTTGTCGTCTCCCTCCGCCGTCGCCGTCCTCGTGAGAGACGAGAGAACCGTAGCGCCCCCGTCGAGCAACGACAGCGCCCCCCGCGGTGCCCATAACCGAAACAGCGCTCTCTAATGTTGTCGTCGCTCCGACCATTGTCATTTGTATCCTTTATTATACGAACTTAAATGGACTTTTAAGAGCCTTTCTCGACGATCGAAATTCCTACCGAGGCGGATCGTTTTCGTCTCGAGGGGGCCTCGCGAATGTCGGCCTCGTAAACAATAACGAATCCGATTGGAACCACGTCGAGATTTTAAAAACGGACGGTTTTTCGGCTGTTAAAGGATTTCTCGCCAGTTTTTTTCTCCTTTTCGTCTTCGTGGCGAAGTAAAGTGTTAGAGGGGGCAATGGGGGGTTGCGGTGGTTTTCGATCGCAGTGGGCGCGTAATTGGCGAGCGAGACGAAACGCGATTTTCGCCCCGCGGTCTGTAACAGATTAACTTAATCTAATAAGCGGAACCCCCGCCCTGTGATGAATTATTACGTCGGTGAAGAAATGATAGTATTTCAAACGTCTTATTACCCTTTTTACAAATCGTTTACGTTTATTTATGACCGTTTCGATTGTGTTCGCAAATCGAGTTGCCTTTCGCATGCAAATGAATGTGCCGCGTCGATGATCGAAACGCCCCCTCGCGGATTTTTCTCGCCACACGAAAAGGGTCATCCGCGGATGTCACCGTGATTTATGGTTTGGGAGTTGAGATAATGCTATATGTATATATATGTATATATAATATTTGTTTCGGAGAAGGGGGGAGGGGGTGCTGCCGCTGAAGTAAAGTAGTGCAAATACTTGAAAACGTTCAAGTGGCAAACAGTTCAACACCTGGACCACACACGCGTTTCTTGATCCCTTTAATGCCGCCCTCAAGTCTCGCGGAAATTTTTTTTTTGTCACCCCCCGACCAATTTGACGAATCAGCGCCTGTGCACAAAGGACACAGAGGACGGTCGAAAAAGTAATCGATCCTCCGAGTTTATAACTAGAACTAATTTCGTCACTCATCTGCCACACATCGACAGACGTGTTGAGCGTTCAAAAGGATCTTCGTCGGCGCGCTCGCACCTTTTGTCAAAGAATATAAAACGCATAAAGACGAACGAGTATCATTGTCGATATTATTGCGGGCGGACCGTGAACGTCGTGGAAGCAAAAAAAAAAAAATGAAATAATGTCGGATCGTCGCGTCCCCCTTCGTCCCCCCAACGTGCCCGCCAGGCCCGGACTTTTCCGCTCGTAAATTCGCCCGCTTCGTCGAGTCGCGATTTTCGCGTGGGCCCTCTCGGCCCATTAGTTCGATCTGAACATCGTCGTTTACAATCTGTGCGTCGCGCTTAAATTCACTATATACGTGCTGCGTGTGGTCCCTTTTATCTATCGATATCGCGCGGGCTATTTGCGTTCGAGGGGGCGCGCACGCCTTTTGTCACAGGAACTTTACAGATACCTGTATACATATTGTGACATGTCGGATTGTTCGTGCGGAACGTCACAAAAGATGAAATGGAAGGATGATTGAAAGGAGGTGTCAAATGGACGTTTTTTCTTTCAGCAATTCTGCACGGTGCTCAAACTTTTAGGATTATAGTTTGGCGAGGTGTTGGAGGTCCGTTACCTCGAATATTGTTCATATATACATATATATGTATATATTATCAGGAATTCAGATTGAATCAACTGATATTCAAATAAATATCAAATATTATATGTATATATATAAATTCAAAACGAGATTTTAGCAGCTGCAGACTTTCTTATATAAAGTAAATTTCAACTACGTTTTTGGCAACCATTTAAGTTTTTGCCCTCGTTACAACGAACGGTTAGCGAAGATTAGTGGAGATTACTGTGCGATCCGCCAGCTGGTAGTCGTTGGGACAGTTTCTTGTCGCTCATTAAAACGATATCCCGGCAATTCGCTCCCGAACACGACAGCCTGTCAAAACGTTCATCGCGCCAGAGCGCACCACAAACGGGACGGGATCGTGACGACAATAGGGCCGGCGCTCATAATTGCGATCACGGTCTCATTTCGAAAAAGAGGTTTCCAGTTTAGAGGAGCGAGCATCTGTCGCGGGCCGCTACCAACTAATTTATTTTATTTAAAACGCTCGGTCTGCGCTTAGATGAACGTATTATAAATTACCGGTCGATAATTACGCGAAAGCCATTCGGCGTCACATAAATTTACGCTGATACTTTCGATATTGTGGTAGCTTTGGAAATTATAGGAGTGGAAACCATGCCGCGTGTTTAATTAAAAAAGCGGGGCCATTGTATAATAATGAAATAAAATCGTTTGCCGAATGGATTGCGGTTACGATCCGTTGGATGGCGCCAGCATCTATCCTGCGCTTTATTAGATTTTTATTTTTGAACAAAATTGCGCATATATGTATATACATATATCAAGTATAAAAGTTTATCGGATTGATTTTGGATTCCGGTCGCGAGGCGAATTTTTCGCCTCAACCTCATGCATATAACCATCTCGTCCGGTATAATTTCCATAATATATCGCGTTGCCGTCCGATAAATCAACGGCATGTTAAACACGTGTCACCATAAAATATGCCCCTGAAAATGTATATTTTCTGCCACGTCTCCTTGAACATATTATTGCCGTAATGCCTTTTCCTCTACCCATACGTCCACAATAATAACGCGCGGAGCGAATTTATCGATGTTGTTTCTACTTTGCACAAGCGATATTTACGATCTTAAACTCGCTTTAATAGAACCGCGAATTTATCGACTCCGGTGGATGGCGGGAACTTTCTTCCCACCCCCCCATAGTCATCGTTTTCCGGGGCTACCGTGGAAATAATCGCCGCAAAGTCGCATGTTTTATTTTGATGTATTTCATTCAATTTACAACATCATTTACAATATTTTTATACAATATATCAATCGTACGATTATATCACATAAATCAGTTGTCGTTGCGAACAAAGAAAGAGAGAATCGAATTATGGAATACTGAAACGAACAGAGATCAAAGTTGCTGATAGCGTGCGCGCGCACGCGCACGCGGTTCGTGACGTTACAACACATACACACAAAATAAAATAAAAAAGGAAAACACCAACAACATCATTGTTTGTTATCGTTTTAAAGCGATCGTCAGCGCGTCATTTGGTCGGGGGCGGTTCGGCGGCGGCGCGCGGGTGGTTGGCTGTGCCCAAATTGTGCGTGAGACTGTGCCGCCTAAGGTCGCAATTCCGCCGGAAGACTTTACCGCAGGCGGTGCAATTGTACGGTTTGATGTCGGTGTGGGTGAGTAGGTGCGTCTTCAAGTTGGACCGTTGGTTGAAGGAGCGCGAACACACCGGACACTTGTGCGGCGACTCTTCCATGTGGAGGATTTTGTGCACGGCCAAGGTGCGCGACTGGCAGAAACCTTTGCCGCACTCGCCGCATTTGAAGGGTTTTTCTTTGCTGTGGATGTATCTGAAACAAGGGAATTCGTTACACAAATATTTTGTTTTTTGATTGCTCGAGTAATATTGTATGATGATTGAACTGTCAATTTTATTTTGTACAAATATATACGAATAAACAAACACCCACTCCTGTGACGGTTACTAAACCTTATAGACTTGTTATTTCTATGTTCGTTAGTTCGTTCGATCCACAAGATACCCAAAGTCATTATTTCACATCGTCAAGGGGTGTGCTCGATTCTTATTGGTTCAATTTATTGTTATTTTTATTATCCTTCTTAAGAAAGAGGGCTACAAACTCTAGCTAAAACATTTAATTTCACTATTCATGAACAGTACGCATTCATATTTTAAACAACTTATTATTTCAACTCTATAATAATGAAAAATGCGATTATGAAAATTGACTTAATTTTATATGTTTCCTGTATTTCAGAGATTATGTTACCCGATATAATGAATAGTAGCGATTTCTTAATAAAAATAACCTCGAGGTACCGACTCGAGGAAGTTGAAAATATGTAAAGATAAGTAATAAGGAATGTAGAAATGTTGTCTTGTCGCGGATGTACCTTGAGCGAACGTGAAAACAGTCGAATAGGGTAAACGACCGGCTAATTAACGTTTCACATGACAGCCTTGTAATTTGGAAGGAGACCGCCCACGCGCATCGCCGAATTATGACGATTTCGCCGCTTATATAGGAAATTAGAGGGGCGGGGCCTCGATTATGTCATTCGGCGCACAATCCGAACGTTCCCGACGCGTCCATTTGCGCCGCGAACAAAAACCCGACGACGCGACGTTACGACAAAAAGCGTTACGACGATAACAGAAGATAGCGACGGTCGTAAATCGGGCGTTCGGGGAACGGGCCGTCGTAAAGGTACGACGACACGGGAACTAATTACCTTTACCGACGATAAAAAGATAAAGGGACGCGAGCGCGCGTACGCCAAATTGCCGATCGTAAAATCCCTCGGGAACGGGGCGGCGGGGATGTGAAACGCGATTAACTCCGGTCGCGCACAAATCGAATAATTAAGCGCGAAAAAAAATTTCACGCGACCAGAACACGTTCGTCTTCCGATTCGTTATCTGACGATATTTTTACGATTCAACACGTTAACGGTTTACGTTCCGGATAATCGTTTCATGGAAAAATATTGAATGATTTTCCTCGCAATGCGCGAATTAAACAGATACTGATGAATATAATCGATCGCTCGCGCTTCGCGCCAATTTGACGACGAACAAAAAAATGTGACGAAAAAAAAGTGACATTAAAACGTAAGCAGATGTTGTCCGTGATTTTTTTAAGTCATAAAAGTACCAGAACGGAATCACTTTTTATCTATATTTTTATTATAGGCACGATCGTTATAAACATTTTTAATATCTGTTCTTTAATCTCTCCGCGTTTATTTTATGAATCGCGCGAAAAGTTCCTAAAACGTTTGTTAAAAAAACGTATGGAAGATCCTTTCGCTTGAAGAATGCGATCCGACGGCGCGGCTCCGGTCGGAATGTTTGTTCGAATTTTTGTTGTCGCAGCCAGCCCTGAATTACGATTCGAACTTTATTGAGGATTTACTCATTCGATTTTTTTTATCGATACAACCGAACGTGTAGAAGGAAATAGCTTCACATAAAACTAATGAAAACCGTTGATAATGGGCGCTTATAATTTTAAATTTAACAAATCTTTTATTTAAAAGAATTTTAATGTTTTTCAGGCGCTCGATTTGGGTATTGAGCTGAAAACGCTCGACGAGATCGGCGAACGAAACTTGATAGGGAGATACAAATTAATGAAGATAGAAAGAGAGATGTACCCGAATTGACCTCTCGTGAAACTTCGGAAAGTGAATTTAGGCGGAGCGCGAACTAAACGCCATTTATTCGGATCAACGTTAATCCTATCATTTCTATATTTATTTTTGATCACCGACTTCTGCAAGAGTTATATTCGGTTCTGTCTTTGACTGTATCACTGAGACTGAGATATAAAAGTTTTGAATTAATAAATAATCGTTTATACATTAATTGAAAAATATTGATCAAACTTTTTAAATCTTTCCGAATATTTCACAATCAAAACGAACAAAAACAATTTGTGGCGAATATGGGATGGATTTCTTGAAGAAGAGTGAGAAAAAAGCTTAGAAATCAAAGAAAAGAAAAAAATTTTCAGAAGAAAATTCTGCAAAAACTACCAAACGAAATGTTTCGTATACAAAACCAACGACAAAATGATTGAAAAATGTGCCATAAAATTCAGCAATAACTACGAATGATCGCCGTAGAACCCACCAAAGAGAGCGAGAAAAATTTACGTCCAAAGAATTCTCTTTCAATTCCCAAAAAAATTTAAAGTAAGAAGACCAATAAAGGATATTAAGACACTGAGGGAAGAAGAAGAGAAGGTGAACTATAGGAAGATAACAGAGAAAAAAAAAGGGAAATTTTCATTGAAAATGCTGAAGATTCTCCGAAATAGAAAAATGAATTAATCACTGAAAAATCAGAAAAAAAGATTGAAAACTGTTATAACTAAAAAAAGTTTAACAATTTCGGGGCCGAATTGAAAGGCGTCAGAAAGCTTCCGAAAATTGTAGACTGAAAACAGCAATGTTTCAACATATTGTTTATATCAATTTTTGATTTAGATATAACAAATTCTAGTTTTTCTTGAACAGCAGTCATATTGGATAATTGAAAATACGATGTTTTGATCGATATTGCGTCATAAACTTGTATTCAGTAATACTAATTTCATTTGGATACAAATTTCACTCTACAGCTATAAAGACTTTTTGAAATGACATTCTCAAATTGTTTTTTCATAAATAATGTCCTAAAATTGACAGATTTTGTTTTTTTTTAATATGTATCAGTCATTTGTGTTAGTTTGCTACTTCATGAAGAATGGTTTAGATCATGTGAATGTTCATTATTTCATAGTAAAGAGTGTAATTTCGATCTATTCTATTCTGTATATGAGGATTATATATAATTAGTGTCCCGATCACTCTATATCTATAAAAGAAAAACAGTCGCTTCAACCCGAAATGCCATCAAAACTGTAGAAGAAACCAAGGATTCATGTTCGCATGAAGCGATGTTTCATTAGTTGTCAACGCTATTATAGATGGCGCCTGAAGTTATATTCAACTGTCAAACGGCCCCGCCGGCGTCCGATCAGAAGTTTCTAATTAGGAACAAACTTTCCCAGTTCTCTGATCCAAATAAATATTAAAATAAAAGTAAGTCAACTTCGGATTACTAAATTATTTAAGGTTAAATGTTGAAAAAAATGACATATTTTCAAACCATCTGTTAATTGTTATAATGTTATTGACGTGTGTGACGAATCGTTCGTGACGATATAATTACCTGTGATCCCTGAGGTGATCTTGCCTCCTGAAGGCCTTTTGACAGATGTCGCACGAGTACGGCCGTTCGTCCGTGTGCGTCCGTTCGTGTATTAACAAATTATAGCTTTTGGTGAACTGGCGATTGCAAAATTTGCAAATAAATTGTTTCTTCGGTCGGGCGGCGTTTTTTTGTCGGACGGCGGGGACGGTGGACGTGGATGATGACGATGATACGGTCGCTGAATTGTTGTTGTTGGTGGATGACGATACGACGGCCGTTTGGTGATGGTGGTGGTGATAGAGCGCTCCCATCATCAAACTTGGGTAAGCGGTGTTGGTGATTGGTGATACGGGGAATTTACCGTCCTCTCTGTCGAGTAGAGCTAAATCCTCTTCGACTTCCTCCGACAGTTCCACGTCTTCTGTTAGATTTGTCACTTCCTCTTCGCTATTGCTTATTGTTTCTTCGGATATTCGAGCTGTGCTTGTTGCGATTTTGAGGATGTCGATTTTGTTGTTGTTACTGGTGGCGGTCGTGTTGTTGTTGTTGGTACTAGTGATGTTGTTGTTCACGGAAACTGTCGTGAGTCTTTGTAAGGTTAGATAGGATTCGAGAGCTTGAAGGTTGAGGGCGGCGGCGGCGGCCGAATTGGCCGGCAACAGAGCTGCTTGTTGCAGCGAGCTCATCATCGCCGTTTGCAATGACAACGCCACATTCTGGATGGATCGTTGGATGATGTTCTCCTGGAGCATAGCTGTCGCTAAGTGATGATCCAACAGCTGGACCGTGGCGGTCGTCGCGCCGTCGTAATCCGTCTCCGGCGATTGTTTCGTTGCCTCCTTGTCCAACGGCAGAACGGTCGCGGCCGATTCCATAGCGCGCGATTGATTTCTTTCACCGATCCGCAGTCATCGCGGCGATTCGAACACACGGAAAACTGCGCGGCGACACGAGCGGCGGTAGTAGTAGGAGCGCGTCTTTCCGAAATCGGCCGGAAACTCGCGCGCACGAAGTAGACAAAAGACTAAGCGCGAACTGACCGGTACCGACTCGTGGCTCGGTTACGAGTCGATGCGCCATCTGTCCGTCGCCGCTGGCTCCGGCCGACAAGAGAGAGACGGAGAGGCGCTGAGCGCGCGGCCGACGAAGACGGCGCGTCGCCGCGTCGCAGTCGCATGTCGTTTTCTCTCGCTCGGAGCCGGTAACGCGATATCGCGGCCGTTTCACTCGTCCCGCGGATTAGATGAGCGACCGATTGGGTTATCGCTACGAACAGGTTGATTTACGTGCGACGATCGGGGTGATCGATCGATGCGTCGATGCGTTTTTTTTGGACGCAACAACCCTTTCATTCTGGTTGTATTTGATACTATTTCGCGCCCGTGTTCGGATGCACATCACGGCACACTAATATACATATATATGTAGATTTGAATCAATATATGTATATATGTATATTCTTTTGAAAGAGAGCATTCAAATTTATAAAATGGGGGTAAAAAACATATAGGTATACATTTTGTTGTGTAGAGATGGCTACAGGATACAGATAGCGTGACTTTTCCATATGTCAATAATATGTCAATTTTTGACGTTTTTTCGAGTGTGTTCATCCAGAACAGAAGATTCATCCGCGATTTCATAATCATTCATCGAACAATTGACCCATCGTAATAATGCTTAAAATATTATAAGGAGTCGACAAGAATTAATTTTATTCCGACGAAAAATAATTATTTATCAATTGAACAATGATGCTATATTCAAACAAATACAACTTAAGCGTAGTACATTGAAAACAAAGTGAGTTGTATATTTGAGCTACAATCGTATAATGTATATAATGTATAGGATGTTCCATTTTCGAGCATCTGGTAAAATGTTTCCCAACCATTGAAACTATAATTTAATTGAAAATTAATTTTCATTTCTTGCATAACGCCGCTATATGTTAAGAAACATTTCATTTCCCAACTTGACAAACAAGTTTTTTGACATATTTTTCGAAATATCTCGAAGACGGTAAATCTTAGACAGGGGTTGTCACACAAAGTGGGCTAACAAATTGAATAAAGAATATTGTATATGGATAAAGCAAAACCGGCCTTTTTAGGCGCACCTAATAACCTCATACAAGATCCGTTTCGTAATCCAATATCAACATTAATATAAAAT
This sequence comes from Novius pumilus, assembly GCA_020654155.1. NCBI lineage: Eukaryota > Metazoa > Arthropoda > Insecta > Coleoptera > Coccinellidae > Novius > Novius pumilus. The sequence continues at coordinate 6,299,842 of JAIFOV010000475.1, forward strand.
GTGATTAATGTAAGGCGATCAACAATCGTGGCAAACTGAACCGACAGTTAATTACCGTAAAATTAGCGACCGGTCGTCGTTACCGGATATTTTGTGCGGAATTTTATGCAAAGTTAAGTGTTTTAGACGACTTCATTGCCGCGACCGTCGATTAGTGTCCTCGTAGATCCCGATATTTTATTGCCCCCCGAACGAAATTCGGGGGGACGATCGGGCGAATAATCACTCGGGGGGAAAGGGGTTTTGGAGAATTTCGTCCTATCTCGAGTTGGCCAATTAACGGAATCAAGAAGCGCAGGTGTATCTGCAGCATGAGTATATATATGTATATATTGAATAATGATTCTTTGCTGCTCTAATTATATAAATCAACTTCTTTGGGTTTTACAGCGTAAATGAAATACTCATTTGTTTATTACTCAAGCTTTCGGAAAGTCATATTTGTTTTTTCGTCGGGAGTTATATATATATATATATATAAGAATGATTGATCTCGCGGGAAAAATCGGAATACGATAAGAGATGATGTTTTTTGACACAACCCGCAATCTGGATAACCACGGACATGATCATGTTTCTGGCTAATTAGCCTTCGTCAACGCGGTACAATCCAAGCTCCAGGATGTTAAGAACTTGGGAGAGAGAAACTACATACAGGGTTCAACGAAAAGACCAAGTGCTCATTTGTAGTTTCAGCTGGGAGACCCTCGGATTTGAGGGCAACAACCAGACATCACCACGGAGGCAGATGTAGTCAATCCGTGTACTAACTGTTGCCAAGTTGATATTAATAATATAATATATAATTGATATTATATATTGAAAAGTGAAAATTGAAAATTGACGGAAATGCGAACCAAACATTTTTAGGTAAGAGACTAGAATCAGAGACAAAATCTCATTTGTCATCTTTCTAGCTATCCACTTTGATATATATATATATATATATATAAACGTTGTCTCGCGTGTCCGGAATCGGTACACGTCGGGTCCGACGCGAAAACAATGGGCTAATTAAATGTACGAGGTATTAGGGTTGATCGGTGCGTGGGAGAGGAGCCGACTAAATATATACAGGGATGGGCGCGACTCGATTCGGCAATTAGAATAGAACGCGTAGCAAAAATCGGTCCGTTCCATTCTTCGTTACTTTCTCACGGTAATAATCGCGTTTTATCAAACCGCGCGCAACAAATATTCGATTCGAACGTATAATTACCGACATTCCTACCCGTTTCCTCTAAATGGCTTCGTGTCTCGAGGGCGTGCACACCGTTTCGCGAAAACCGCCGAGTCCGAAAACGGAGCGCGAGCCTCCACAACCTTGATTACATTATAATAAAGGGGGGTTGGACGGTGGTCAATAGTAGCGTTTTTTTCTTGGTACTCGTCTAAACGACTGTTCTCACGGCGATTTCCATTCATTCTCGTTTTTTTTTGTTGTTGTTCGATAATCCGATCGGCCTAATTTAATACGCGCTAATTGACGGCCGGTCCTACGCCCCTGTTGTTCCCGTTTTATTAATCGTCCGACCGTCGGACAGCTCCCTGATTGGATTCGACGCTTTCCGCAGAATATTTCGGTGCCGTCCCGCAGCGTTCAAAACCAACTTCGGACCGTTTTCGAAGAATCTCCGAGCTACTCAAACGGCGGCCGACGCGTCCCGTTCATCAATTTCGAAAACGGCGGCACCGGACGCCCCGTTAATGGACTCCCGAGCTATTTTAATGAGTGTCGCCATCTACGTTCACGCGGCCCAAACTAAATTTGATCGAAATTTCTCTCCCAAAAAATGGTCGCTCGCTTCATAACGTGAAATGAAGACAAAAAGAAGCCGGCCCATCGATTCGTATGGTCGTTGAGCGACTGATACGAATGGGATTATCATAAAAAAATAATAACTAAAATCGGAATGAAAAGAGCGGCGGGAACGGGCGCTATATATTATACGCGTTTCGTTGAATGTGTCACTGTAACAAAGTAGCCTCTTTGTGGCTTTTATAAACTTAATAGTGTTTTCTTTATACGTGAAAGGATAACAGGTCGATGGAGTGGGGCGCCGTCGAATGAAAAACGCGCAACGCATATACATAAATAAATAATATAACGCCGACTCTCGGAAACTTGGTGAGTCTTGAGAGCGGTTTTTTGTTGTCTTGCATATTTGTGTCCATTCAATCTATCTTTTAAATGTTGTTCAGTTTGGCCAATATAATTTTTGTTGCAATCTCTACAAAGAATACTATGAATGATGTGAGATTTTTTCAAAATTGGAATTTCACTTTTTAATATCGAATATTTGTTTTTGTCCTGATTTAGAGGTTTGTGGGCGATTTTGATGTTGTATAGTTTTAAAGTTCTTTCTATTTTATGTGAAACTATGGGAATGTAAGGCAGGCTAATGTGAATCGGCGATATTGACGATGATTTTGGTTTATTTGTTTGTTGAGAATTGTACAATTTGTTCAATCTTTTTTTGATGATTTTATTTATAATATTTGGGGATAGAAATTTCGTGTTAATAGTTTTTTTGCCAAATTGAGTGCATGATGTCGATGAATTGGACAGGATAATGTTAATGCTTTATCGATGTAAGATATGATTATTCCCTTTTTGTGACTCATAGGATGTGAAGAATGGTAATTGAGTATCCTTGTTGAATGTGTTTCTTTCCTGAACCATATTGTTTCTACTTTGGTTTTATTTCGTATTAACGTCATCTCAAGAAAGTTGAGTTTGTTAAATTTTTCTTCTTCAGTTGTAAATTATAGTTTAGGGTAGAAACTGTTGAATTTTGTGAGAATGTGGTGAATGTTTTCTTGTGATGTAATAACAAGACAATCATCGACATAACGTCTATACATGACAATGCTTAGGTCGGAATTTGTAATGACATTCTCCTCGAAATATTCTATCACTTGTTGTGCTACGGTACTAGATAAAGGACTGCCCATAGCTACGCCTTCGATTTGCTAGTAGAAAAAATCTTTATATTGAAAAGAATTTGTTCCTAGTACAAATTGAATAACATCTGTGAATATTGATTCAGGTATATCTGTGTGATTTTTAATTTGGTTCCATCTTTGTGAAATTATAATTGGTATCAAATTTAATGGTATGTTGGTGTGAAGAAAAACGATGTCAAATGAGTATAATTTGTGTCTTTAGTCTAATGTTATATTATTGAGTTGGGATTTCAGATGATGCGAATTTATTAAGTGGAATGGATTTTAGTTAATAATATTCTTCAAAATATTTGATAAAAATTTAGATAATTTGTACAAGGGTGATTGAGTCTTAGCGGAGAAATTCGTTTATGTATTTTGGGTAAACCGTATAATTTTGGTGGTTGACTATTATGGATTATGCATTTTCATGTATAGACGTTATGTCGATGATTGTCTTGTTATTACATCACAAGAAAACATTCACCACATTCTCACAAAATTCAATAGTTTCCACCCTGAACTACAATTTACAATTGAAGAAGAAAAATTTAACAATCTCAACTTTCTTGATATGACGTTAATACGAAATAAAACCAAAGTTCAGGAAAAATACACATTGAACAAGAATACTCAATTACCATTCATCACATCCTATGCGTCACAAAAAGGGAATAAGCATCTTACATCGATATAGTATATTTCATAACGAGTGCGGAAAGTCGATGATTTCATGCGAGTGTGAGTTTGACGAACGAGGCGAAGCGAAGCGGAGCCGAGTGAGGCTAGACACGAGCAATGAAATCTGACTTTCCACGAGTAATGAACGACATTTTTCAGTCGACCACAAAAATGGCATTATACGATAATTACTTTGAGAACACACAATGAACGTTTCGACCCAAGCAGAACTGTATAACTCAATCTTCTGCTTCTAGATGGCGTTGTAGAGAAAATAATAGATAACTTTATTTGTTTATGTTATTTCATACCTTCCTTTCAGATTTGTCAGCAATAATTCCCACGAGTTTAATATTTCTGGAGGGATATTTTTCACTTTGCATGTTATAAACGCGAATCGAATCAAGTTAAGCTCTTCGTTAATGATACGATATGTTCCGGTAACTCGTTCGCCTTATGAATATTCGATGGGATATACGGACTAAACTTTTCATTCACTTCTATTTACTTGGCGTGGTTTCATTTCGATGTCACCACTTTCCCGCACGGATCAAACTGGTTTTACCCGTGCGGGAATAACATTCCCGCACAGTTGCATGTAATTATCAACTTCCTTCGACAGGTAGGCTTGGTGATATATACCATTTTCTTACGTGGTCGCCTGAAAAAGCATTAACATTATCCTATCCAATTCATCGAGATCATGCACTCAATTTGGCAAAAAAAACTATTAACTCAAAATTTCTATCCCCCAAATATTTTAAATAAAATCATCAAAAAAAGATTGAACAAATTGTACAATTCTCAACAAACAAATAAACCAAAATCATCGTCAACATCACCGATTTACATTAGCCTGTCTTACATTCCCATAGTTTCACATAAAATAGAAAGAACTTTAAAACCATACAACATCAAAATCGCTCACAAACCTCTAAATCAGGGCAAAAACAAATATTCGAAATTAAAAAGTGAAATTCCAATTTTGAAAAAATCTCACATCATTCATAGTATTCCTTGTAGAGATTGCAACAAAATTTATATTGGCCAAACTGAACAACATTTAAAAGATAGATTGAATGGACACAAATATGCAAGACAACAAAAAACCGCTCCCAAGACTAACCAAGTTCCCGAAAGTCACACCATCGATTTCGACAACACAAAAATTCTAGCTTTCGAAGAACAAAGAAGATCGAGGGAAATACTGAAATGATCTACATCCGAAGATATAAAAATTCTATGAACAATAGAACAGACATCCGAAATCTGAATACAATTTACAACTCGCTCATCGATGAATGAATACAGATTTTCTACGACAAACACATCCAGTTAGCTTTCAGCATTAATTTATATTATGTTTAAAATCAAAGTTGTATATTCTCACATTAATATTGGACAGAGAGAAATAATCGTTTTAAATTATATCCATATATGTGTGTAGTGTGCGTGTCGTTATCCGGTTTTTAGCGTAGCTCGACTGTATCAATTGCAAACGTATAAATAGACCGTAACGAATGTGAAAACAAACAGGTTCGAAGTAACGACACGATATCGGAACCTCTGCTTGACAATTGTGTTGAATACTCTGACATCACCATGCATCGTCAAAGGTGTTTTCGGTCAGTCAGCAACTGATCAGTATTCGGGGATGTTATTGAAACTAACCGACCACCGTGCAGTGTCCACAGAAGGACTTCAAGTACCTATTATCGATTATTGACAGTCCCAGAATCAAGGAAACTTATGGTACAATCATTCGAACTGATTGAGCTTTGAGCTTCGTTCGATTTTTGATTGTTTTTTGTGGGATCCATGGTAATTATTCGAGCTTCGCTCTGCATCGATAGGTGAATTTGGATTGACTAGTTACTAGCGTTACGATTTGAAATATTCGCAATTCAATCGATACGTATAGGTTAAGTTTGACAGGTCATAGAATCGTGCCCACATGGCTTATTACCAAGTGACGTCATAACGGTGGTAAGCAAACAACGTCGACTGCCGGGGGGTTATTAGGGATTTAAGGAGAATATAAATTGCGAGCCCCGGGCGGAAAGCTGTCAAATGCGGGTGAGCGAAATTCCGTTCGTCCGGTCCCCGCACCGTCATTATACGGTGGCCGAAACGCCCTCTTCCTTCTAAAATGACCATTACGATTTTTTCTTCTTCTTATTCTGGACAAGTTCGAGGTTTCCCGCGCGCCAAGGTCGAAACTGACGGATCGCGTTCTGTTTTGCTGGAAATACATTAATATTTAGTAATAGTTATTGATGGATGTTGGTAGCGAACACGGGTTGGACCCCCGCCGATCTTATTACCCTGCTGGCGGGCGGCGAGCCCGTGAAACTTGCACTCCGCCGTATTTTTCATTAAAAGATCGCGCAACGGCGATCCATTCCGCGCCACCGACATAAATCCAATTCGCGCTGTTACCGGAGAACGCGGCGGCGGTGGCGGCGGCGGCCGCGACGCCGGGGGGTGTTTCCCCCCGGGCGTCCGGGGGTGGCGAACGCTGATTAATCGCTCAATTAAGATCGTGCGCTCCTCGACTTCTCTATGTATGATGTATACATTCAACGTGTACAGGTTTTGAGCAAATTTGAATTAATATATACACACGTTTACATATTGCAGTTATAGTGCGTCCGGTACTTTCGATTGGCTTGAACGGTTTTGATGTACCAGTATTTCTGTTTTGCAAATACCTGTTGTAATATTGCATCCCCGGTGCACCGGTAGTACCGCTAGCGATACGATAATATATATAATGTATATTTTTTATAATATATATACATATATACATGTAATCAGTTCAAGTTGAAATACGAAAGAGTCGACAGAGACGTGATCGCCGTTTTTTTTGTTTCGAAAAAATTAAACGAACATTTTGTGACGGTCTGGGTCATTGGTTTTCGCGGCAGGGGGGCCGGCCGGGCCCCGGGCTACCCGGTAATATACGACGGCCGATCCGGAGCCCCGAGAATTACAATCCGTTGTCGTCGAAACGAAAATATTTACGATGCCGGATCGTGAAAATAATCATCATCCGTCGGTCGGTTGGGGCCCCGGTCCGCGAGCGCGGAATAATAGGAAACGGGACGGTATTGTCTCGGGGAATACCGTCGCAGCACACACTCTATGGCCGACCCGGCGCGGGTGAAGAATACTTATGATTTACGAGGGATAAACTCGTACGCGGAACGCCTTTGAATCTCCGACGCCACATATCGATGTGTCATTTATCTAGCGAACTGTCAGCCTCCTTTCCGACCGTGACTGTTCTGACGCTATTCAAGATCGTTCGGACGATCGTTTTTTTGCTCGATCCTTTTATTTTTTCGAGTGGTCGACAATAGAGCGGTCCATTGTGCGGCTCGAAATATGCTTTTCACACTTTCCCACAACGCCTTGTCCTTTTGTTGCCATTTGACCTCTCCGGATTTCGAGGGGGCGCCCGACAACCCCCGCGTTTAATAAAATTATTAACGTCACAACCGCCGGTCGCCGAATGACTTACGGACGAAAAAAATAATGTAGATCTTATCTGAAAATCGAAGATCGAAAATTTAAATTCCTCCACGAAGGTAGTTCGTCCCGGGGCGCAGAGGGTGGTAAACTAGTCCCAACGAACCAACTTGTCATTGCGGTCGTTCGAAGAATGCGTCGTCGTTGTTTTTTTTCGCCTCCTTATTTCAATTACTTTTTTCTTCATTTCTTCGAACGTCAACTGGCCGTCACGGGACCCCCCTTCAATCTCAATATTTTGATTTTTCGCGTGGAAACGGCACGCGAAAATAAAACGCAGGTAATAATCGAAACGGATACAGTTGTAAACGTCATCGGTTTTTATCGACCGAAATAAAAGCCGAAGGTGGTAGTAATAACGAAAAATATCGGCAATATAAATAAGCGAAACGAGTCGAGGCGTCGAACAAGCGGACAAGCTAAAAATCCACAATCGCGTGAGCCGTGCAAATTTCGCTTTACACCAATGACAAACGACGGCCGCGCCGCGTCGACATAACCTCGTCGTCGTCTAACATATTCTATGTTTCAGCGCATAACCTCAAAACGTCGTACGTCGCTTTGGCGCAGTTGTCGCGTTTGCGCGTCCGCGCATTTGTCATCTACCCCGTATCTTACATCTGGTATTGCCGTTTCGCGTGCAAACCCGCTGCCCGGGAATCGGACACGATTTTATTTTATAACGCGAATTTCTCACCCGTCCCCGACATGTTTAACGCCGTCGCGTTTCAACGCCTACCATCGGCGAGCCGGCCGCGTAATGGCGCCTCGTTTCGGTGCCCCCAAAAAAAACGAAACGTCAAACGAAACTCATTAAGCGACGTAAATTAGGCGAGGAAGCGTAGTTTCGATGTTAATACGCGACGATAAAATAGCCGAAAATGTTTCTGGACGCGACGGTCGAAAACGGAATAAAGGAATCCACTTCTGTATAAGAAGTTTTCGGCTTTTAATGAAACGACTTTTAATATATACGGACCGGAGGTAGCGCTTAACGAGCCTGCTCGTCAACTAGAAACGACATATATATACATATATATTTTGAGTAATCTATTTTAATATATTAAACGAATTTTGAATTTGCCCCCCTGAATTCGCCTATCATTATAACTATTACAGTGATTACACCATGATGAAACTTTCACGGAAAATTCTCTCAAAGATGCGACACCGAAATCTATCCCAAATATGTCAATCCGATGAAAATTGAAAAATCGATAAATGTTGCGCGTTTTTGCGTGTTTTAGAAAATTAGGAGCGCGATAAAATCTCTTAGGGCGACCGCACCGTGATGCAACTTTCACGAAAATTCCTCTCATAGATGCGACACCGAATTCCATGCCAAAAAAGTCAATCCGACGAAAATTGAAAAATTGATAAAAAGTGCGCGTTTTTGCGTGTTTTAGAAAATTTGGAGCGCGATAAAATCTCTTAGGGTGGCCGCACCGTGATGAAACTTTCACGAAAATTCCTCTCATAGATGCGACACCGAATTCCATGCCAAAAAAGTCAATCCGACGAAAATTGAAAAATTGATAAAAAGTGCGCGTTTTTGCGTGTTTTAGAAAATTAGGAGCGCGATAAAATCTCTTAGGGTGGCCGCACCGTGATGAAACTTTCACGAAAATTCCTCTCATAGATGCGACACCGAATTCCATGCCAAAAAAGTCAATCCGACGAAAATTGAAAAATTGATAAAAAGTGCGCGTTTTTGCGTGTTTTAGAAAATTAGGAGCGCGATAAAATCTCTTAGGGTGGCCGCACCGTGATGAAACTTTCACGAAAATTCCTCTCATAGATGCGACACCGAATTCCATGCCAAAAAAGTCAATCCGACGAAAATTGAAAAATTGATAAAAAGTGCGCGTTTTTGCGTGTTTTAGAAAATTAGGAGCGCGATAAAATCTCTTAGGGTGGCCGCACCGTGATGAAACTTTCACGAAAATTCCTCTCATAGATGCGACACCGAATTCCATGCCAAAAAAGTCAATCCGACGAAAATTGAAAAATTGATAAAAAGTGCGCGTTTTTGCGTGTTTTAGAAAATTAGGAGCGCGATAAAATCTCTTAGGGTGGCCGCACCGTGATGAAACTTTCACGAAAATTCCTCTCATAGATGCGACACCGAATTCCATGCCAAAAAAGTCAATCCGACGAAAATTGAAAAATTGATAAAAAGTGCGCGTTTTTGCGTGTTTTAGAAAATTAGGAGCGCGATAAAATCTCTTAGGGTGGCCGCACCGTGATGAAACTTTCACGAAAATTCCTCTCATAGATGCGACACCGAATTCCATGCCAAAAAAGTCAATCCGACGAAAATTGAAAAATTGATAAAAAGTGCGCGTTTTTGCGTGTTTTAGAAAATTAGGAGCGCGATAAAATCTGTTAGGGTGGCCGCACCGTGATGAAACTTTCACGAAAATTCCTCTCATAGATGCGACACCGAATTCCATGCCAAAAAAGTCAATCCGACGAAAATTGAAAAATTGATAAAAGTGCGCGTTTTTGCGTGTTTTAGAAAATTAGGAGCGCGATAAAATCTGTTAGGGTGGCCGCACCGTGATGAAACTTTCACGAAAATTCCTCTCATAGATGCGACACCGAATTCCATGCCAAAAAGTCAATCCGACGAAAATTGAAAAATTGATAAAAGTGCGCGTTTTTGCGTGTTTTAGAAAATTAGGAGCGCGATAAAATCTGTTAGGGTGGCCGCACCGTGATGAAACTTTCACGAAAATTCCTCTCATAGATGCGACACCGAATTCCATGCCAAAAAGTCAATCCGACGAAAATTGAAAAATTGATAAAAGTGCGCGTTTTTGCGTGTTTTAGAAAATTAGGAGCGCGATAAAATCTGTTAGGGTGGCCGCACCGTGATGAAACTTTCACGAAAATTCCTCTCATAGATGCGACACCGAATTCCATGCCAAAAAAGTCAATCCGACGAAAATTGAAAAATTGATAAAAAGTGCGCGTTTTTGCGTGTTTTAGAAAATTAGGAGCGCGATAAAATCTGTTAGGGTGGCCGCACCGTGATGAAACTTTCACGAAAATTCCTCTCATAGATGCGACACCGAATTCCATGCCAAAAAAGTCAATCCGACGAAAATTGAAAAATTGATAAAAAGTGCGCGTTTTTGCGTGTTTTAGAAAATTAGGAGCGCGATAAAATCTGTTAGGGTGGCCGCACCGTGATGAAACTTTCACGAAAATTCCTCTCATAGATGCGACACCGAATTCCATGCCAAAAAAGTCAATCCGACGAAAATTGAAAAATTGATAAAAAGTGCGCGTTTTTGCGTGTTTTAGAAAATTAGGAGCGCGATAAAATCTGTTAGGGTGGCCGCACCGTGATGAAACTTTCACGAAAATTCCTCTCATAGATGCGACACCGAATTCCATGCCAAAAAAGTCAATCCGACGAAAATTGAAAAATTGATAAAAAGTGCGCGTTTTTGCGTGTTTTAGAAAATTAGGAGCGCGATAAAATCTCTTAGGGTGGCCGCACCGTGATGAAACTTTCACGAAAATTCCTCTCATAGATGCGACACCGAATTCCATGCCAAAAAAGTCAATCCGACGAAAATTGAAAAATTGATAAAAAGTGCGCGTTTTTGCGTGTTTTAGAAAATTTGGAGCGCGATAAAATCTCTTAGGGTGGCCGCACCGTGATGAAACTTTCACGAAAATTCCTCTCATAGATGCGACACCGAATTCCATGCCAAAAAAGTCAATCCGACGAAAATTGAAAAATTGATAAAAGTGCGCGTTTTTGCGTGTTTTAGAAAATTAGGAGCGCGATAAAATCTGTTAGGGTGGCCGCACCGTGATGAAACTTTCACGAAAATTCCTCTCATAGATGCGACACCGAATTCCATGCCAAAAAAGTCAATCCGACGAAAATTGAAAAATTGATAAAAAGTGCGCGTTTTTGCGTGTTTTAGAAAATTAGGAGCGCGATAAAATCTGTTAGGGTGGCCGCACCGTGATGAAACTTTCACGAAAATTCCTCTCATAGATGCGACACCGAATTCCATGCCAAAAAAGTCAATCCGACGAAAATTGAAAAATTGATAAAAAGTGCGCGTTTTTGCGTGTTTTAGAAAATTAGGAGCGCGATAAAATCTGTTAGGGTGGCCGCACCGTGATGAAACTTTCACGAAAATTCCTCTCATAGATGCGACACCGAATTCCATGCCAAAAAAGTCAATCCGACGAAAATTGAAAAATTGATAAAAAGTGCGCGTTTTTGCGTGTTTTAGAAAATTAGGAGCGCGATAAAATCTGTTAGTTAGGTGGCCGCACCGTGATGAAACTTTCACGAAAATTCCTCTCATAGATGCGACACCGAATTCCATGCCAAAAAAGTCAATCCGACGAAAATTGAAAAATTGATAAAAAGTGCGCGTTTTTGCGTGTTTTAGAAAATTAGGAGCGCGATAAAATCTGTTAGGGTGGCCGCACCGTGATGAAACTTTCACGAAAATTCCTCTCATAGATGCGACACCGAATTCCATGCCAAAAAAGTCAATCCGACGAAAATTGAAAAATTGATAAAAGTGCGCGTTTTGCGTGTTTTAGAAAATTAGGAGCGCGATAAAATCTGTTAGGGTGGCCGCACCGTGATGAAACTTTCACGAAAATTCCTCTCATAGATGCGACACCGAATTCCATGCCAAAAAAGTCAATCCGACGAAAATTGAAAAATTGATAAAAAGTGCGCGTTTTTGCGTGTTTTAGAAAATTAGGAGCGCGATAAAATCTGTTAGGGTGGCCGCACCGTGATGAAACTTTCACGAAAATTCCTCTCATAGATGCGACACCGAATTCCATGCCAAAAAAGTCAATCCGACGAAAATTGAAAAATTGATAAAAAGTGCGCGTTTTGCGTGTTTTAGAAAATTAGGAGCGCGATAAAATCTGTTAGGGTGGCCGCACCGTGATGAAACTTTCACGAAAATTCCTCTCATAGATGCGACACCGAATTCCATGCCAAAAAAGTCAATCCGACGAAAATTGAAAAATTGATAAAAAGTGCGCGTTTTTGCGTGTTTTAGAAAATTAGGAGCGCGATAAAATCTGTTAGGGTGGCCGCACCGTGATGAAACTTTCACGAAAATTCCTCTCATAGATGCGACACCGAATTCCATGCCAAAAAAGTCAATCCGACGAAAATTGAAAAATTGATAAAAAGTGCGCGTTTTTGCGTGTTTTAGAAAATTAGGAGCGCGATAAAATCTGTTAGGGTGGCCGCACCGTGATGAAACTTTCACGAAAATTCCTCTCATAGATGCGACACCGAATTCCATGCCAAAAAAGTCAATCCGACGAAAATTGAAAAATTGATAAAAAGTGCGCGTTTTTGCGTGTTTTAGAAAATTAGGAGCGCGATAAAATCTGTTAGGGTGGCCGCACCGTGATGAAACTTTCACGAAAATTCCTCTCATAGATGCGACACCGAATTCCATGCCAAAAAAGTCAATCCGACGAAAATTGAAAAATTGATAAAAAGTGCGCGTTTTTGCGTGTTTTAGAAAATTAGGAGCGCGATAAAATCTGTTAGGGTGGCCGCACCGTGATGAAACTTTCACGAAAATTCCTCTCATAGATGCGACACCGAATTCCATGCCAAAAAAGTCAATCCGACGAAAATTGAAAAATTGATAAAAAGTGCGCGTTTTTGCGTGTTTTAGAAAATTAGGAGCGCGATAAAATCTGTTAGGGTGGCCGCACCGTGATGAAACTTTCACGAAAATTCCTCTCATAGATGCGACACCGAATTCCATGCCAAAAAAGTCAATCCGACGAAAATTGAAAAATTGATAAAAAGTGCGCGTTTTTGCGTGTTTTAGAAAATTAGGAGCGCGATAAAATCTGTTAGGGTGGCCGCACCGTGATGAAACTTTCACGAAAATTCCTCTCATAGATGCGACACCGAATTCCATGCCAAAAAAGTCAATCCGACGAAAATTGAAAAATTGATAAAAAGTGCGCGTTTTTGCGTGTTTTAGAAAATTAGGAGCGCGATAAAATCTGTTAGGGTGGCCGCACCGTGATGAAACTTTCACGAAAATTCCTCTCATAGATGCGACACCGAATTCCATGCCAAAAAAGTCAATCCGACGAAAATTGAAAAATTGATAAAAGTGCGCGTTTTTGCGTGTTTTAGAAAATTAGGAGCGCGATAAAATCTGTTAGGGTGGCCGCACCGTGATGAAACTTTCACGAAAATTCCTCTCATAGATGCGACACCGAATTCCATGCCAAAAAAGTCAATCCGACGAAAATTGAAAAATTGATAAAAAGTGCGCGTTTTTGCGTGTTTTAGAAAATTAGGAGCGCGATAAAATCTCTTAGGGTGGCCGCACCGTGATGAAACTTTCACGAAAAATTCTCCTATAGATGCGATTATGAAATCTACTCCAAACATGACAATCGGATGAAAATTAGAAAATTTCGAATTTTTGCGCGTTTTACAGAAACTTTGGATATCGATTATAATTATTAGGATGGCCGCGCGGTGATGAAACTTTCACGAAAAATTCTTTTATCGATGCGATTATTAAATTTATTCCAAACATGTCAATCCGGTGAAAATTAAAAAATGTCAAATTTTTGCGCTCAAAAGAGCGTGTTTTGAACTAATTGTGGACATCGATTATAACTATTAGGGTGACCACCAAATTGTAAGCTTTGTCAATTGTAATTCAATAATTTTTCATAGATAAGGTGATGATAAAAATTTCTCATAGTTATTTCATGTCAATTTTCATAGTTATTCTCATATGATATATAAATGAGCAGAATTCTGTAATTGAATACCAGAAGAATTGTTGGCGCCGAATCAAAAATCGAGAATGACATTTGTCGTTCGAAAACGCAGCTATTGACCAAATCGTAATTCGCCAAAGTGAAATCCCATGAGATCGCGGTCGAATCAATTAAATAACCCGGCATTATCGTGCCGTGTGGATGCGTTTCGGACCTTTTCGGAACGTGTTATTTGAGCGTCATTATGCTGCGGGATCGCTAAACGTCAAAAATTCCGAAACGCGTACGTGACAGAACGTGCCTTCCATTCTTTCCCGTAATTGTTGTCGATCGACGACGATGACGAGGGGGCAGCGATTAATAAATTCCACCGCCCCCGATCGGCGTCGCGGTTTCGCCGACACTGACCCCGGGACCGGCGATTGTTCTCGGATTTCTGCCTCATTAACCGGAGCCCCGAAGAATATGCCAATTAGGCGGATCGCGTCGCGGCAGGGGGTTGACTGAAGGGGAAAAGTACCTCGTTCCGCGATACATCATTGCGAGGGTATTCGGGGAAATTTTAATGGATATTAAGATTTTCGATGCGCTACTAATTAACTCGGAGCGTCGCTGTTTTTTTTTTGGCGTTCCATGTTTTCGTCAGTGCCGTAACGAAACAAACGTTTTTGCGTAGTTACGCAAATTTTTCAATTCCTCCAAAAAAAAAACAATCGACTCTTTCGTATTTTCGAACTTTTTGCGGTTTGACCGGCAATCTCGCGCCATTCGTTAAGGGTGGCGAAAATTGAGACCGCGTCGAATTTTTGAGTTACGACCGTCGGAGCGCGTCTACGGCGAGAAAACAGTCCGCGGATTGATTTATTAGGTGCGGTCAGGTTCGCAGACGTTCGCACATCTTTCGATCAATCATTTAGCGACACCTTCGGCCCTTCTGGAAATCCATTAAAATTCCTGAAACGCCGAAAATGCTACGAGAACCCGTGCGCGCCATCTGTTGGCCGCCCGTCCAAAAATCTCGATTTACATTTTATTAATATCTCGTTTCTCATGCGACAGGCGAGTCGCACGGAGTAGATAAGATCGTAAAAGCCCCGTGGCCCCGTTTGGGAAAAATCCGAAGAAATTAAATAATCCAGTGCGCTGCCCGCGCTCTATCCGGCTTTACTAACCGTACCAACGTGTATAGGTATATATGTATATGACTAATTTTGTGAGTTAAAGCGTGAGAACAAATCCCAAAACCGCCTTCGGGCCCGGGATAATTACGGGTTACAAAACACGTGGTAAACATCGGACGGACCCCGGCGAGCCTCCTCACAGTGATTTAGTTACTTATTGTTGTTGTTAGCATCGTGCCGCGACCGACAAGGCAAAAAGTCAGAATTATGTCAATTTGTGGATCGACTGGTCGTCGGTACCAACATTTTTTCGTTATCTCGAAAAATGAACACTCATTAACATGTATATATACATATATCATGATTTTGACTCTTTAGCTACAGCGTTGTTTACCATTGTTATGCTGCCAAACGTCTAATTCTAATCTAATCTAATTTTCAATATTCCAACTAATCACTGCCAAGATTCAGTCAGTTAGTTTGACTTACTATTGCCAAAAGAAGAGATGAGACAAATAACAACCTGGATTTGTTCAATAAGATACTTTAAGCTTATTCAATTATTGCCGAGCTTCACTCAACTAGTACAAGATGCCAGTCCAACTTTTGACATAACAATTGAAGATATTTGTAAATCGCTTGACATTTGCCGAGCAAGCTTGCCGACTTCTGAATGATAATTTAGCCTTCATAAAAAAAATTGAAGATATTTGACATTCATGTAACTATTTCCGAGCTTCGCTCCGAAATGACAGGCCGAATTTCAGTATGATGAGCAAAGATATAAGGCAATCTGTTAGCAATTGCCGAGCAAGCTCGGTTATTTCGAGATGATCATGTCGCACTTGTATCAAGAATTAAAGATATTTGAAGCTTATTTGATTATTGCCGAGCTTCGCTCAGCTAGTACGAGATGCCAGTCCAACTTTTGACATAACAGTTGAAGATATTTGTAAATCGCTTGATATCTGCCGAGCAAGCTTGCCGAGGTCTAAATGATAATTTAGCCCTCATAAAAAAATTGAAGACATTTGACATTTATGTAACTATTTCCGAGCTTCGTTCCGAAACGACATGCCGAATTTCAGTATGATAAGCAAAGATATCAGGCAATCTGTTAGCAATTGCCCAGCAAGCTCGGTTATTTCGAGATGATCATGTCGCACTTGTATCAAGAATTGAAGATATTTGAAGCTTATTTGATTATTGCCGAGCTTCGCTCAGCTAGTACGAGATGACAGTCCAACTTTTGACAACAATTGAAGATGTTTGTAAATCGCTTGACATTTGCCGAGCAAGCTTGCCGAGTTTTAAATGATAATTTAGCCTTCGTGGAAAGAATTGAAAATATTTGAAATTGATGTAACTATTTTCGAGCTTCGCTCCGAAATGACAGGCCGAACTTCAGTATGATAAGCAAAGATAGACGATTTCGTAGCAATTGCCGAGCTGATGATCTGGCGTTAGTGGCGTTGACTGAAGATATTTGAAGATTTAGAGACTTCTTATCAGCTTTGCTCGACTAGTTAGACATGATTGTCCGAATTGCAACACGACAACTATCGATAATTACCGAGCCAGCACGACTAGTTTTGGAGTGATAGACAATTGAAAATAAATGAAGATAAGTATGATTTGAATCTGAACGACCAAATCTGAACCCAACTAATAGTACGGTGATCAATCGCTGACAGTTACAGCGATATACGCTGGCGCCATCTACCGAACCCAAACTTAAATCAACTCGATCGTCGTTTTTTCTCCATCATTTTTTTTTTACGATACGATCACTCGCGTCATTTTTAACCGTTCGAAGACAGTCGTCGAATTGTCTTTCGGAAAAACGAGGACGATTCGCGCCGGGTTTTTCTGCGTCGCGGGGGGGCCCCGTGCGGACGACAAGAACGCAGCACGAGCCCCAGCGCCCCCATATTTTTCAATGTTCACGTTACGCGACTTTTATTTACGTCGCCGCTGCGTTTTCGGTATACGTCGTCGATACGTCGACTCGATTAATCATCGGATTACGGGGGAAAGGAACGCGGACCCCCGCGACCATTATGTCACTAAATCGAACAATTCACATTCGTCGATGAAATAAATGAAACGACGAGACGAAATATCAATGACAACTGTCACAGCTTCTTATCTTCCTCTTCCTTTCTCGCTAATGGCGACTTGTAGATACCTAGAATCGGAGGAATGCGACACGTGCGCCCTCGGTCATAACCTCACTTCGCGTGATATGTTCATCGGTGTCCGAGCGGCGTGGGCGTTGACGAGGAAAAAAACGCCGTTTCTACGAATCGCGCGATAATCTCCACCAATATATCCGAATGAAGCCGGTGCGCGATTATACACATTCCGAGAAAGTGTGTCCGCAACGTTCGCGCCCTCGGCGGCGACGGCGCGCGATATTCAATTTGTCAAGATGACAACGCTTCTGTACGAAATCCGAACTATTTATAATATTGTCCGCGGCCACGTTATTTATGGCGCTACTTAACATATTTTACGAATTAAATAAACATTTCACGAGCGGACCGTGACAAATTCCTTTCAGCCCCACGGAATATTATGACACTTACATTACGTCTTCACAACCACGAACGATTTTATGGTAATTCGGTCCGATCGGAATGTCGAAGAACTGGTCTTTGAGAACGTTTTTCGTTTTGGGGGGACGCGAGGTAAACCGCGAGCTTGTCTCCATATGTCGCGAAACGTCCCATTTGCATTCGTTCGCGCCGACGTGCTGACACGCGCCCATATCGGATATCGTCATACGTCATACGTCATCAAAACCAAATCCGCCATTTTTAAACGCATCGAATATAGTTTGCGTGCCAAGGAATAACATTATATCAACATCCAGCTATCTTTATGCGTCTTCATAAAAGCGATCGGGCACTCGGAACACGACTCGCCAACTTTACGATTTATCTATACATCTAGCCCGGTTGACGGATCACCGTTTCCCACGATCCCGGGTTGTGCGCGCGTCGAAATTCGCCATTAATTGCGCGCGCTGAACGTACTTAGTCGCGTTACATCCCCCCGGCTAGGGGGGCATAAATAACGTCGGTAAAGACGTGGGGATATGGACGTGTAATATATATAAACCTTGACGACTGAAACGAATGTTACCCGGCAAATCATTAATAATTTGAACGGTCGCGAAGCGACGTGAGGGGGGCTACGGCCGGACGCGCTGGGATACCATAAATACCGTCACCGATTTTATTTACGTTACAGGTTTCTACACGGGGATGTATGTCTGGTTCCAAGATGTCGATTGATTTCTATGATCTAATTGTCAATTGTCAATTTGATGTGCGCGCAAGCGCCCTAGCCGAATTGGCGACGTGAGAACGTATTTACGACGGGCTTCGTTGCGTGGGTGGTGATCGTACACTTTCCACGATGCCGCCGCGGGGCAGGTGTGTGACCTGACTGTGAGCTCTGACCTCTCGGCGGCGGCGACGGGCTGGTCGCGATGCACAATACCGTAAGTTCGAGCCGGCCTCGCCGCCCCCAACCTGACCGGAGAGCTCGCGGTTTCGGGACATCGCTTTGTCTCGTAATTATTTTATTATACACGTTGAACGAACGTCCGCGGATTTTAACGACGCAAGACGGGACCGGGGCGAAGGAAAGGGGACCGGCAATGGGGGGGCCCCCGCATCGCGTCGCTCGTTATTATTATTATTGATAATCGAACGGTTAATCGAACCGATCATTAGCGGGATAGATTTATCGCGTCCGTAGATGCGGCGGCGTCGTTCCATATATCACCCCGTCGCGTCAGCTTGGGAACGGTGCAATTTTCGAAACGTCCATTACCCATTAAATATTTTTTACAAATTTGCCCCTCCAAGTATCAACCCAACGACGCAAATTAAGAAAAATATTCTCAATATTAGAAAAAAGAAGCAATTTACCAAATATAACACTTCAAGTATTTGTTTTTACAGAAACGACAGATGGAAAAGGGTACTCTGGCAATGAGGAAAACTGTGAAACAAGAAAGTATAAGTTGGGTGGAAGAGTTGACAAAGGTAAGCGAAGCATGCAAACAAAAACTTTGACAAGTATAAACAAATATCGCCCAAATCGTCTAGCGTGATATATTTATTTTAACGTTTGCCCGGAGTTATTGATGACGGGTGCACCAAACACGAGGGCGCCCTCCGGGCGCTACACGGTTTCCTCGTATATTAAAGCCTCCAGGTATTCCACGTTCCACCTGGTTCCCGATTACCCCCTCGTTCGTTTCCCACGCGTTCACGACCACCCCCCCAAAACGAATTCACTGTCAACCACGAAAAAAATAACCCCGTTTTTCGGTTGACCCCCAAAACCGACAACGTGCAATTAAACATTTAAAATCTTGGGAAAAAATCCGTAAGGTCGCAACACACCCACATAAACGGCAAAATTGGCGGGTAGGCAGAAGCGGGCGGCCGGCCCGAGGCCGGCCCTGAGGCGACCCTCGCGGTCACGCCCCCGGAGACACTTAAGTATAGGGCGCGCGGACCGACGAACCTGGCCCCCCTTTACAAAACGCGCCGAATCGGAAATTTCGCAATCGCCAGTTCCCGATTATCGATCGGGGGGGGTACTGATTTCCCGACGTGTCCCCCTTGATTCAAAATCGAATCAAACGGGGCCAGTTCGCCCCTGCCCATTCAAATGATACCCCACGAAACGTCGAGAATTCCCCGAATTTCGACTTGATTAAGTTTTAATTCGAAATTGTACGAAAATAGGAGTGTTATGTGATGGGAGGTTCTCGTATAACGATCACTTTTATCACTGCCTTAATAAAAACGACAGCGGAATTATAGAAATTAACCCCGACGCACGAAAACGTCGTCGATTATCGTCGCGGCTCGAAGAGATCGTTAACCGACCAGAAGGTAATTCGATTAGGCCGCCCCCCGCCCTCCCCCCTCGTGTTTTCTGGAAAATCGGCCGAAATTTCCCCAAAAATCCGATTCCGATAATGATCGTGCGGGGTGCGCGCTGGGCACCTAACCTGCAATTATCCGGACCGTGACGACCGTCGTCGTCGTCGTCTCGCGAAAGCCGCCGCCGCCGCCGGCGGCGCCAGGGTGCAACCACTGCGCACTCAAACCCCCCAATTATAATCGGATCTAGGCGGCACTTTCGTAAATTTTCGGTAAATTGCCGGGTCCGCGCTTAGTAGAACAGAACAACGGACGCGGCGTCCGCCCCCTCGATTCGGGTCGCAAAAGGTTAGCCGCCCAGAGACACGGAAACACTGACGAATTGTTTACTGAAAACGTTCAAGCTATATACATATATAACTTGAAATTATGAGTCATAAGCATATCTTACATCGATAAAGCTTCTCCCATTCTTCGACATGGCGAAAAAAACTGTTAACTCAAAATTTCTATCCGTCAAACATCGATTGAACAAATTGTGCAGTTCTCGACAAGCAAATAAACAATTTTTTTTTATTGATTTACATCAGTCTCCATGAATTCCAATAGTTTAACATGAAATATAGAAAAATTTTAGGAACATACAACATCACAAACCTTTGAAATAACTCAAAAACAAATAGTCCAAATTGAAGAGTGAAATTCCAATTTTATAATTTTATAGTGTTTCTTGTAGAGATTGCAACAAAATTTATATTGGACAAACTGAACAACATTCGAAAGATAGATTAAATAGGTACAAATATATGCAAGACAACAAAAAACCGCTTTCAAGACTCAGCAAATTTCTGAAAATCACACTGTCGATTTCGTCAACACAAAAATTCTTGCTTTCGAAAAACAAAGGAGATCGAGGGAAATAATAGAAATGATCTACATCCGAAAATATCGAAATTCTATGAACAACGGAACAGACATCCGAAATCTGAATACAATTTACAACTCGCTCATGGACGAATTTTTTCGACAAATACATCTTTCATTAATTAATATAATGTTCAGAAACGAAGTCGTATATTTTTAGTTTCAAAGACTTTGACGGAGGGAAACATCTGTTACAAAAATAAAGATATAGATATATACATATAACTCAATCGATTCGCACGAAACTAATCAGCCACACAAGACTGTCCCACTTCAATTAAGTTGCGCAAACCCTGCAAATCATCACAACTTCTAGCCATCAATAGTGGGCCTAACACCGACCCCCGAGGAACTCCGCAATGCACCTGAAGCAACTCCGAACATGCACCATTCACAGAAATCTGTTGGTATCTGTTTGTTGAATAAGTGTATGAGCCTTAAAGTTCGTTTTCGTGGATCGCCCCAAACTAATTTAAGAAAATAAAGACAATTAAAACGTAAACATTCCAAAGATTTGGCGTCAGCCCCATCCATCACACGATTGACAGCCGTTAGCGTTCGACGAAGGAAAAATTATCGACGAAAATTACCTTCGCAGACGTGTTCGCTTGGGAAATAAATAATCGGAACCGGGCAACAATTACCCGGTCCGGCGCACATCAGACCCGATTAAACAATTAAATGCAATCGGCGGAAAACGAATGAGCGCACGCGATTTGTACTCAACTGTCAGTCCGTTGGGGGATTGATGGAGCGAAGGGATGGTAACTGGGAACGATCACCGGTAGGTAAATCACCGAACAGGTACCACTAAATGTCGTTAATAAGAGGGGCCCCGCGATCGCTTCGCCTTTTGATTGACGGCTCCTGCGCTCGTTTTTTGGCCAATCGTTATTTATGTGTCAGCGGTCGCGTTTTTTTCCCGACCGCACTAATTTTTTAATGATGCCGAATTCCGAGATTGAAGATTTATGGATGGGCAATCGTAAATCATCGCGTTTTGATAGGAGCGCTACGTTGCGCGGGTTATTACAACGTAGATATCTGCTTTATCGACACCGCGTGGTTATCGCTTTGGCTTCCAGGTGGCGCCACTACTTATTTTTTTGGAACGCTTTGTATCTAACGTTTCTGGTTCATGCAGGATATCGTTTTCAATTATATAAACGATTTTTGATTCAAGAACGTCAATTTCATTGCTTTAGTGAACAAAAACTAAATAGGGGTAAAAGAAAACTATTCAATTCCTATAATCACCATAATATAATTTACATCGATTCAATAATATATACAATTACAAAACGATAACAATAAATAATGACAAAATGAACTTTAAAGATAGTGAAGGGGTGCGTTGAGATCTCTGATGCTAAGGTAACTCAAAGGAGGTAGAAAATCTCTGATATACTTTGGTTTCTTGCAATTTTCCCGACTGCGGCTCTATCGTTTCATGATGTCCTCTATCGAAAAACCCAATTTCACCCTGGTTTTCACCACCGTCCCCGTCGCTCGACCTTCAACCCCTTCCGGCTGCTGATGGTTCGTCCGCAAATCCAAACCGCCGACGGCCTCCTCGAAACTCGTCGGCAACATTTCGATTTCCACCTCGATGTTCGCCGTCCCCTTGGACGAGTGTTGCGCCATCTCGTGCGACTTCAAATCGTCGTAATTCGTGAAAAAACGGCAACAGTGCGCGCACTCGAGGGGGCGCTCCGTGTGCGTCGTCAAGTGCGTTTTGAGGTTGGAGCGCTGATTGAAGGTGCGCTCGCAAACTGGGCATTTGTGGGGCGACTCCTCCATGTGGAGGATTTTGTGGACGGCCAAGGTGCGCGACTGGCAGAAACCTTTGCCGCACTCCCGCACTTGAAGGGTTTCTCCTTGCTGTGTATATATCTGTAACAAAAAGTTTTTTTTAATTTCCATTTTCTTGTTTTCTATAGTTCGAATGGTTGGAGAAAATTAGTTTAAATAACAAAAGAAAAATTGAATGGAGAATAAAAATGAGCAATAATAGCAATGTAATCAAGAAAAAATTTGCCGGAAGTGTGATTCAAAAAAAGTTATGATGCGCTTGTAGCGCAAAAAACTTAGCCGCACCACTACGTCATACATTGATTATTTGATAGATATACGTATTCAAAACACAACTATGATTTCTAAAACAAAGTGTATGCTGTTTTGCAGCTAAAACCGCACAAATTACTTAACGAATGCTTTACTTGAAAAAAAAAACAATTTGCCCAAATGATACGTTTCAAGCTTACAACCATCCAACTACTAAGTCATACACTGATTGAAGGTTTGTATAGCTTTAGCTACTACTGGAAGTATTACAATACAAACAAAAAATTGAAAACGTTTTTAAATTTTTAATAAAAAGTTATCCTTACCTGTGATCTCTCAAATGATCCTGCCGCCGGAACGCTTTGCCGCAGATATCGCACGAATAAGGTCGTTCGTCCGTGTGCGTCCGCTCGTGTATCAGCAAATTGTAACTTTTCGTGAACTGCCGTTGACAATACTTGCAAATGAACTGTTTCTTCGGCCGACTACCGGTCGGCCCTTTCGGAGCGGCCGCCGCCCGTCCGGTCGCTCTCATCCCGTGAAAATTGTAAAAGGCCGCATTTCGCAAAAACTGATCGAAAAAGATCCCTTTGTACGGCGGGCAAATGAACTGGGGATGATGATACGGCGCGTAGTGTGCGTCCATCTGATCGACCGGTCGTAGCCAGCTGTCGTACGACGACGTCGTCGTCGCGGCCGACGACTGAGGGTTGTGCAAAAACGACGTACTATCGGCCTCCTGTTTAATCTGATGCTGGGTCAACTGATGAAAAACTGCAAAACAGAAAAAAAACCCGTTGAACTCGGGGCAAAACGGATTTAGAGCACCGATTACACGTACCGTTCTTATCGCCCATCTCAAACTGTCACACCGGAAATTCGAATCGAACAAAAAAAAACGCGCGTTGATTGATGGCTGATTGACGTCTCGGTAAAACGCGACTACCGACCGCTGCCGGTCGACGAATGTAACTGACACCGGAACGACGCGACGGGGGCCGATTCGGGGGTCCGCTAGTCTCGGCTACTTCAACCACTGCGTCCCGGGGTAGTCGGCCACACGGCCCGGTGGTGGGGGCATTCGCTTTGCACCGAGGCCCCGCCTCGTTAATTAACGAGGTGTGCGCGATTGGCGACTCGCGCCTCGCTCCAACTTGGGGCGAGAGAGAGGGGTGATCGCGCAACGCACGGTAATTAGAACTTTTCCTATCGGGAACAATAGGAGCGATCGGCAACGGTGGAGGGGTAAAGGGGGATTAAAGGGGATTAGGGATTGTCGAGGTAATTGCGTTCGCCTTGGATGAGGGTGCCTAGCAACGTCTACTTTACCTATTTACCGAAGGATCACGTTTTGCTCCTTGGATTCTTAATTAACTTTACGAAAATATTGTTGTCTTCCGTCTAGATAAAAAATAATTTGAATAGAATGGAAGATTTTTGTTTCATTTCGGTTATTTAATCTCACAATTCTCCTAAACTAGACTTGTAATGTAAATGGCACTTCATTAAATTTCTATTTTATTCTATTGATTATTCGGTTAATATTTGAGCACGCGGATAAGAAACTTTTTTTCATTCTTTTAGCAAGATGATGGAAATTTCGTTTTCGATTTTAAGAAAATTCTTTTTCTAATTTTTTTAAACTCTATTCAAAAATTTCGGAACAATTTCCGAGTGTTCGTTTACTTATTCCGAAATTGTGTAAAAAATTTCATAAAATTTCCTAAAAATGTGGTTCATCTCATAAGATCTTCGCAAAATATTCAAGAAATCGTTGCAAATTTAATAGGAATCTTGAGTTATCACTAAAATTCCATAAATTTTAAGTCACTTGTTACCACCTTGATAAGATGATATATCGTCAGTGAAAACTTTCATCACTGGTAGCAGACTTTTGCTTGCTTTGTTAAATTGCGGAAAGTACGATCAGAAAAATATTTCAAATTCAGTTCGAATCGATTTATTACTAAACGAAAACTTTGGATATCGCACTGAAAATAGAGAGAGAACTTCGAATATTATATTATATTAAACATTTTGAGTTTCAATCTAAAATTTTTATCACTGTTCTTTGAATAAAACTTTGAGTGGAAAGTACGAATGTTTTAAATTCTGCGTGCTAAACTCAAAACTAATTGCTGAACTGCAAACTCAAAAACTTGAAATTCTATTCCTTATATTTTAAATACTCGGGTGATGACTGCATGCAGAATTTTGAATGTTCCGTTGAAATATGAAAAGTTCGAACAGAACGGTTTAAAAAGTTTGTATTTAAACGCATTCATATCGCATTGAAAACATAAAATTTTGAGTAATGGATCTTTGAATTATGATCTGAAAACTTTGATCACTGGATTAAAATTAAAAACTTTGAATCTTGAAATGGCAACTATAAATATTTCAGTGAAAATTATAAATACTGTACAGAAAACCAAATGCTGAACCACAAACTCAAAAACTTCAATTCAAGTCGCTGATATTTGAATATTCGACTTAAAACTTTGATCATTGGATGCAGAATTTTGAATGTTTCGTTGAAATATGAAAAGTTCTATCAAAAATATTCGATTCGTGGTTCAAAAAGATTGATTGCTAGACTAAAACTTTCGATATCCCATTGAAAATGTAAAATTTTCAATTATGATCTGAAAACTTTGATCATTGGCCTGAAATCAAAATTTTCAAATCTTGAAGTGGAAATCATGAATTTTCGAGTGAAAATTATGAATGAAAAGCAAATTTTGAACTACAAACTCAAAAACTCCAATTCAAGTTGCTAAATTTTGAATATTCGACTTAAAACTTTGATCATTGATTCATTGGATACAGAATTTTGAATGTTTCGTTGAAATATGAAAAGTTCGAACAGAAATATTCAATTCTTGGTTTAAAAAGATTGATTGCTAGACTAAAATTTTCGATATCCCATTGAAAATGCAAAATTTTCAATTATGATCTGAAAACTTTGACCACTGGACTGAAATCAAAATTTTCAAACATTCAAGTGGAAATCATGAATTTTTGAGTGAAAATTATGAATGCTGTACTGAACACCAAATTTTAAACTACAAACTTAAAAACTTCAATTCAAGTCCCACATTTTTGAAAATTCGACTTAAAACTTTGATCATTGATTCATTGGATGCAGAATTTTGAATGTTTCGTTGAAATACGAAAAGTTCGATCAGAAATATTCGATTCGGGGTTTAAAAATATTGATTCCTAGACTCAGACTTTCGATATCCCATTGAAAATGTAAAATTTCCAATTATGATCTGAAATCTTTGATCACTGGACTAAAATCACAATTTTCAAATCTTGAAGTGAAAATCATGAATGTTCGAGTGCAAATTATGAATGCTGCACTGAAGACCAAATTTTGAACTAAAAACTCAGAAACTTCAATACAAGTCCCCAAATTTTGATAATATTCGACTTAAAACTTTGATCATTGATTCATTAGATGCAAAATTTTGAATGTTTCGTTGAAATATGAACAGTTCGATCAGAAATATTCGATTCGTTGTTTAAAAAGATTGATTGCTAGTCTAAAACTTTCGATATCCCATTGAAAATATAAAATTTTCAATTATGATCTGAAAACTTTGATCACTGGACTGAAATCAAAATTTTCAACCCTTGAAGTGGAAATCATGAATTTTCGAATGAAGATTATGAATGCTCTACTGAAAATCAAATGTTGAACCACAAACTCAAAAACTTCAATTCAAGTCCCCAAAATTTTGAATATTCGACTTAAAACTTTGATCATTGATTCATTAGATGCAGAATTTTGAATGTTTCGTTGAAATATGAACAGTTCGATCAGAAATAATCGATTTGTTGTTTAAAAAGATTGATTGCTAGACTAAAGCTTTCGATATCCCATTGAAAATGTAAAATTTTCAATTACGATCTGAAAACTTTGATCACTGGACTGAAATCAAAATTTTCAAACCTTGAAGTGGAAATCATGAACTTTCGAGTGAACATTATAAATGCTGTACTGAAAACCAAATGCTGATCTACAAACTCAAAAACTTCAATTCAAGTCCGTAAATCATGTATATTCGACTAAAAAACTTTGATCACCGGATGCAGAATTTTGAATGTTTCGTTAAAATACGAAAAATCCGATCAGAGATGAATGTTGATTTAAAAGGATTAATTTCTAGACTATAAAACTTCGAATGTCGCATCGAAAACAGAAAACTTTGACTGAAATTTCAAATCGGAGTGAAACTTGCGAATGTTCGAGTGAAATGAAAACTTTGATTATCGGAATTTGAATTTTGGAAATTTGACTGCAAATTTTAAATCTTGCGTTGAAAGTTTTGAATGCTGGTTTTCAGGAGGACGTCGAATGAACTGTGAAAGTTGGAGTAAAAAAATAAAATTGTGAAATGAAAACTTTGATCATTGGATCATTGAATAGGAAATTTGATTGATTGGAAATTTAACTCAGAATCTCAGACTGAAAACATATAAATTTGGTTTAAAAAGGAAATGTATCTTGCCCTGGATACATTGAAATATCTCTGCACAGCGGAATGAAAATTTTGATCGCAATTTGATATCTTTGATCGAAAACTTTGAATGTGAAACTGAAAACTTCAACTTTGTATGCGAACATTTGGATCATTGTATTGCAAATTGTGAAGGGAAAAAATTGAATTCTGAAGTGAACATTTTGATCTCTGAGTTTTGAAAATTTTGAGCTCTGGGTGAATCTTGTAACTACGGAATGAAAACTTACTTAGAATCTGAGAACTTATACTTGTGGATTGAAAACTTTGAATATTCTACGCAATGAAATAATTTATTGCTGAAATGAAAATTTCGATCATTGGGCTTTGAATTTTGAAGGTTTGAGTGAAAACTCACTTTTGTTATTACTATTTCATTTTTGAAAATTTATTCGCAATAATGAATGTGGGTTTGTTAACAGTTGTAACTTTCTACTAGATACGAAGTTATTTGTTTCACAACAGCAAGAATGAAAAATTAAAATACGATTTGAAACGTCATTGACATTTGAACTGTTTTGTGCAATTCTATATGAATACTTTTTATTTGAAATGAAAACCATCGATTACAAATAGGAATTTTGTATAATTGAAAACTGAATTTTTTTCAAGAAACGATCATTTGGAATGATATTTTCTACGAAACGATAAATTGATGTTGCGGCCCTCAAAAGTCAGGTAAAACTGTTCGAATTTCGGACGGGGGTGAAGGACGCGAGGGGTTGTTGTAAAACGGTCGGCACACGACGTCGTCGGCTTCCTCTTCGGCTGTAAAATTATTTCGGAACACAATTCGGCAACCTAATTTCTACTGATGGCCGTAAAAGAATCGTAAAGTTCGGAGCGTCGTAGCTTCGGTGGCTGTAATTCGGATTTTTGGAAGTCGGATATGCTAATTCCGAAATGGCTCCAATAAAGAAAGATTATAGTCGAAGTAGCCGAAATTTCGAGGAAGCGCAAATTCGCGCGCTGCGCGCTTCGTTAATACGAAATTCGACGGTATCGTCGCATTTCGAAAGGGTGGTCGTAAAATCGAAATTCACCTCTTTACCGGGATCCGTTGTAAAAAAAAGCCGTAAAACGGCGAAAACGGTTAAGGCCGAAACTCTTTTACGGTATGACGACAGTTAAAAATCGAATTTTAGTGACCGATTTTTTCGGATTTATGACGCGCCGCAAAAAAAAGATAACCCCTTTGGCAGCGCGGACCGTTCTTTTACGAGTCGAAGTGGATTGAACCGTTCTTTTACAAGAATATACCGACTTAAATGTAGATTTTATTTCGTTTTGTTCAATTCGTGAAAAATTTCATTTTTCTATCATAACAATAAATCTTGTTCAAATCGCAATAAACCTAACGGCTGTTTCGGGAGGCAAAAACCGGTAGCTCGAGGCTCCACGAAAGGGTTGCAAATCATCTCGAAATTGCAGAAACCCGTTGACCGAAATTTGTGCGAATTGCCCGTCGTAAAGTCGCAAGCGAACGGGTTGCTAAAAGTAGGTCGTTCCAAATGTTTGCCCCAACGCGAAGGACTTCTTTAAATTGGCCGGAAATCGTTTGCGTCAAATTCTTGTCGCACCCTCATTACGATTTCCTCGGGGACCTAAAAATCAGAAACAATTCGTTAAATGATCCATCATCGTATCGGGTTACAGTGTGCGCATGCGCAATTTGTGCTACATAAGCATTGTCTCTAAAATCAGTTGCTAATAAGAATTTTCTAATGCGTCATCCCCTTGAGCGGTGTCGAATTTCGTGTGTCGCAAATGTGAAACAGAAACGACCACCCGCCCGAGCAGAATTAGGACGATTTTCAAGGTTTCACAAGCGTATCGTAAACATGTGATACACTTCTTTCGGGAATTCTTTCGGCCGTTTCGGGGGCCCCGTTTTTATGACGGGGGGGCGACGGTGAAAGGCTGTAAAAGCGTTGTAAAATATGAACCGTGTAATAAACGAGAGCAATAAGCGAAAGATGCCGACCATTGTTAACTATTTGTCTCGATTAGGGTCAGAGTAAACAGTCGAAACGAAAGTGAAGAAAGGAAAATTGAAAATGTTCCAGAATTTGTCACACTGCCAATTCACTTTCTTTCGAAACGCGAGCATGCTTGATTCATGAATTTAGGGGAGATGATATAGAAAAACGTGATAAGATATGAAGTTGAAATGTATGTTGAATAGCAAAATCTGTCTCAATTTGGTTGATCGAATTGAATTTGAAATAACGCAACAAAAACTGTAAAAGTACGAAAATCGGAAAACAATTGAAGATTACATTATTTTAGAATTTTTAATTTTTTGTTTATTTTCAAATTTTTCGATTTTTCGAATTTTTGGTTTAACATTTTTGAAAAGTTATTTTCCCAATTTTTTTCAAAATTTCAAGATTTTCAGTTACGTCGATAGAAAGTTTATCAAGAAAAAACAATGAACGAATCGGAAATTGCATCTGAAAATAGTAAACTCGAAGAAAATAACACAAATTTAAAAAACAATCGAAAATCTTAAAATAGCAAATCTGTCTCGGTTAGTCAGTTTGGTTAATAAATGCAAAAGATTGAATTTAAATTTAAATAATGCAACAAAAACTGTTAAAGTACGAGAATCGGAAAACAATTGAAGATTACATAATTTAGAATTTCAATTTTTTGTTTATTTTCAAATTTTTCGATTTTCCGAATTTTTGGTTCAACATTTTTGAAACGTTTTCCAAAATAATCTACACCTAAAACAATTTTTTTTCAAAGCTCAAATTTCAAACTTTTTTCAAATCAAGATTTTCAGTTACGTCGATGGAAAGTTTATCAAGAAAAAACAATGAACGAATCGGAAATTGCATCTGAAAATAGTAAACTCGAAGAAAATAACACAAATTTAAAAAACAATCGAAAATCTTAAAATAGCAAATCTGTTTCGGTTAGTCAGTTTGGTTGATAATTGCAAAAGATTGAATTGAAATTTAAATAACGCAACAAAAACTGTTAAAGTACGAGAATCGGAAAACAATTGAAGATTACATTATTTAGAATTTTAATTTTTTGTTTATTTTCAAATTTTTCGATTTTTCGAATTTTTGGTTCAACATTTTTGAAACGTTTTCCAAAATAATCTACACCTAAAACAATTTTTTTCAAAGCCTAAATTTCAGACTTTTTTCAATTCAAGATTTTCAGTTACGTCGATGGAAAGTTTATCAAGAAAAAACAATGAACGAATCGGAAATTGCATCTGAAAATAGTAAACTCGAAGAAAATAACACAAATTTAAAAAACAATCGAAAATCTTAAAATAGCAAATCTGTCTCGGTTAGTCAGTTTGGTTGATAATTGCAAAAGATTGAATTGAAATTTAAATAACGCAACAAAAACTGTTAAAGTACGAGAATCGGAAAACAATTGAAGATTACATAATTTAGAATTTTAATTTTTGTTTATTTTCAAATTTTTCGATTTTCCGAATTTTTGGTTCAACATTTTTGAAACGTTTTCCAAAATAATCTACACCTAAAACAATTTTTTTCAAAGCTCAAATTTCAGACTTTTTTCAAATCAAGATTTTCAGTTACGTCGATGGAAAGTTTATCAAGAAAAAACAATGAACGAATCGGAAATTGCATCTGAAAATAGTAAACTCGAAGAAAAAAACACAAATTTAAAAAACAATCGAAAATCTTAAAATTGCAAATCTGTCTCGGTTAGTCAGTTTGGTTGATAATTGCAAAAGATTGAATTGAAATTTAAATAACGCAACAAAAACTGTTAAAGTACGAGAATCGGAAAACAATTGAAGATTACATAATTTAGAATTTTAATTTTTTGTTTATTTTCAAATTTTTCGATTTTCCGAATTTTTGATTCAACATTTTGAAACGTTTTCCAAAATAATCTACACCTAAAACAATTTTTTTCAAAGCTCAAATTTCAGACTTTTTTCAATTCAAGATTTTCAGTTACGTCGATGGAAAGTGTATCAAGAAAAAACAATGAATCAACCGGAAATTGCATCTGAAAATAGTAAACTTGAATAAAATAACAAAAAATTTTAAAAACAATCGAAAATCTTAAAATAGCAAATCTGTCTCGGTTAGTCAGTTTGGTTGATAATTGCAAAAGATTGAATTGAAATTTAAATAACGCAACAAAAACTGTTAAAGTACGAGAATCGGAAAACAATTGAAGGTTACATAATTCTGAATTTTAATTTTCTGTTTATTTTCAAATTTTGTGATTTTCCGAATTTTTGGTTCAACATTTTTGAAACGTTTTCCAAAATAATCTACACCTAAAACAATTTTTTTTCAAAGCTCAAATTTCAAACTTTTTTCAAATCAAGATTTTCAGTTACGTCGATGGAAAGTTTATCAAGAAAAAACAATTAACGAATCGGAAATTGCATCTGAAAATAGTAAACTCGAAGAAAATAACACAAATTTAAAAAACAATCGAAAATCTTAAAAATTGTTTTGAAACTTTCCAAAATAGATGAAAATCCTCAAGAATCGGATGGTATATAAAAGTTGAATGAAAAATTACAGAAATTAATAAAGATAAATATAAAAAGCATTATAACACA
Organism: Novius pumilus; assembly: GCA_020654155.1. Lineage (NCBI taxonomy): Eukaryota > Metazoa > Arthropoda > Insecta > Coleoptera > Coccinellidae > Novius > Novius pumilus. The sequence continues at coordinate 6,331,892 of JAIFOV010000475.1, forward strand.
AACCATTGAAAATCACACAAAAACAAAGAATGCCCAAAATAGATTGCAGCAATCAAAATTCGAAATAAAGAATAGTGAATTGGAAACGTTTTTTCGTAATCTATCTTTCGTCGGCGTTCCTTCAGAGATGACGATTAGAATTTTAATTTATCGACGATCCCTTGCGACATGTTTTCAACGACCCGAAGTGGCCATGTGGCACCTCCTCAACGGACTATTCGTTTTTCGTTTATCTGAAGGCGATATTTTACTTTTCAGATAACTTAACACCTAAAAATAAAAAAAAAACCACCCGGTACGATAATGTTCCGAGTATCGCGTTACTTCCTGGGATCGCGATAACGAACGATGCGTCGTTCGGGAAACTTCGTATTTGTACAGTGCGAGCGATCGTATCGAAATCGGTAGCGAGTTTTATCGGTCAAAACGAGTACAAACACCTGGATTGACTTTATTTTTCGATTTACATCGCAATTTTCACGGAATTATTTGAACTGTAATCGATAAGAAACGATAAAAATGGCGGGATTCGAACATTTGAAAGCGCATCAATTAGAAACCGTCCGCACATTCGCCCCTCGAAGGCCCCGGGGCTAAAGTCAATTCATTTCGGTAAACGAATCACCAGTCACCCCCGAGGGCGCAGGTGTTTTTTCGTTCACATCAATCGTGGGTGTAGCGCCAGTGGCGCGCGAAAAAAAAAATGAAGCGAAAAACCCATTGCGACGATGATAAAATCGACACGACGAACTGTTTATTTTGGTTTGACGTGTCGCGATCGTAAATCGCGCATAATCGGCGGCCGCGTTATTTGATCGCCTTGTCACCCAGTTCAAATATTAACCCGTTTTACGACGCGTCATTTCCACATTTTCCACAGATCAAAGCGAAATGCCGCTATCTAAAGTTTATATGGTAGCCGAGATAACGGCGACACATGTGCGTACACCTTTTTTCAATTTTTTTCCAACCCCTGGGAACTATGAATCGTATAAAATGTTCAAAAGTTATATTTTATGAACTAAACGTTGAAATTAAAAGCAATTATCTATTTTCAATTTCAAATTGTTAAAATATTCTTAATAGTAGGTATGTCAGATTGAGTAGTTTATTCAAACGTGAAAATTGTTTCAGTACCTAATCAAAGTTATAATTTCAAAATTATCTGTTTTCTGTTACAGATTCGAACATTTCAATCAATGCGAAATTCAAAGATTTCAATTTAAGATCCAGCATTCGAAATCATTATCAGATCCAAAGACGTCAGTCAAAACTTCAAAATTCAAAGTCTTCAGTTCAGAATTCAATTTCTTCACTCCAATGTTCGCAGTTTTCAATCCAAAATTAAGGTATTTTCATTCAGATTTATAGTTTTCAAATTTTCGTGCGACGATCAAAGTTCCCGATCAAAGATTTCAAATTTTCAGTCTTGCGATCAAAAATTTCAGTCCACTTCTCAGAGATGTTTCGAGATCCTCAGTGTAAGATTCTTAGTGTTCAGGCGGACATTTGATATTTCATGCAAACATAAAAACTTTTATTACAGTAATCAAAGTTTCTAAACCAGAATTATAAAGTTTTCAGTGGCAGATTCAATGTAAGTCTTCAGCCCGAAACTAGAAGTTTTCTATTCAAAATTTAAACATTTCAGTGCAAGATTCAGCTAAAAAATTTCCGAGTTCAAATGTTTCAATCTAGGGTTCGAAGTTCTCAGTCAAATTTCCAAAAATTAAAGTTGAATGATCAAAGTTTTCACTTCAGAATTCAATTTTTCCACTCCAGTATTCACTGTTTTCAATGCAAAAATCATAACATTTGCATCCAGTTTTCAGTTTTCCATTCGACGATCAGAGTGCTTGATCAAAGATTTCAAAATTTTAGTCTTGCGATCAAAATTTTCAGTCCATTACGCAGAGATATTTCAAGATCTTCAGTGTACGATTCTTAGTGTTGAGACGGACATTTGATATTTCATGCAAACATAAAAGATTTTATCACAGTAATCAAAGTTTTTAAACCAGAATTATAAGTTTTCAGTGGCAGATTCCATGCAAGTTTTCAGCCCGAAAGTAGAAGTTTTCTATTCAAAATTTAAACATTTCAGTGCAAGATTCAGTTAGAAAAGTTAGGAATTCAAATGTTTCAATCTAGGGTTGAAAGTTTTCAGTCGAATATCCAAAAATTAAAGTTGAATGATTAAAGTTTTCACTTCAGAATTCAACTTTTCCACTCCAATATTCATAGTTCTCAATACAAAAATCATAACATTTGCATCCAGTTTTCAGTTTTCCATTCGACGATCGGAGTGCTTGATCACAGATTTCAAATTTTCAGTCTTGCGATCAAAATTTTCAGTCCACTTCTCAGAGATGTTTCAAGATCCTCAGTGTAAGATTCTTAGTGTTCAGACGGACTTTTGATATTTCATGCAAACATACAAGCTTTTATCACAGTAATCAAAGTTTTTAAACCAGAATTATAAGTTTTCAATTGCAGATTCCATGCAAGTTTTCAGCCCGAAACTAGAAGTTTTCTATTCAAAATTTAAACATTTCAGTGCAAGATTGTTCAGACGGACATTTGATATTTCATGCAAACATAAAAACTTTTATCACAGTAATCAAAGTTTTTAAACCAGAATTATAAGTTTTCAGTGGCAGATTCCATGCAAGTTTTCAGCCCGAAACTAGAAGTTTTCTATTCAAAATTTAAACATTTCAGTGCAAGATTCAGTTAAAAAAATTCAGAATTCAAATGTTTCAATCTAGGGTTCGAAGTTTTCAGTCAAATTTCCAAAAATTAAAGTTGAATGATCAAAGTTTTCACTTCAGAATTCAATTTTTCCACTCCAGTATTCACTGTTCTCAATCCAAAAATCATAACATTTGCATCCAGTTTTCAGTTTTCCATTCGACGATCAGAGTGCTTGATCAAAGATTTCAAAATTTCAGTCTTGCGATCAAAATTTTCAGTCCATTACGCAGAGATATTTCAAGATCTTCAGTGTACGATTCTTAGTGTTCAGACAGACGTTTGATATTTCGTGCATATAAAAAAATTTTCATTACAGTAATCAAAGTTTTCAAACCAGAATTATAAGTTTTCAGTGGCAAATTCCATGTAAGTTTTCAACCCGAAACAAGAAGTTTTCTATTCAAAATTTGAACATTTCAGTGCAAGATTCAGTTAAAAAAATTCAGAATTCAAATGTTTCAATTTAGGGTTCGAAGTTTTCAGTCGAATTTCTAAAAACTGAAATTAAATGATCAAAGTTTTCACTTCAGAATTCAATTTTTTCACTCCAGTATTCACTGTTCTTAATACAAAAATCATAACATTTGCATCCAGTTTTCAGTTTTCCATTCGACGATCAGAGTGCTTGATCAAAGATTTCAAAATTTCAGTCTTGCGATCAAAATTTTCAGTCCACTACACAGAGATGTTTCAAGATCTTCAGTGTAAGATTCTTAGTGTTCAGACGGACATTTGATATTTCATGCAAACATAAAAGCTTTTATCACAGTAATCAAAGTTTTTAAACCAGAATTATAAGTTTTCAGTGGCAGATTCCATGTAAATTTTCAGCCCGAAACTAGAAGTTTTCTATTCAAAATTTAAACATTTCAGTGCAAGATTCGGTTAAAAAGTTAGGAATTCAAATGTTTCAATCTAGGGTTGAAAGTTTTCAGTCGAATTTCCAAAAATTAAAGTTGAATGATCAAAGTTTTCATTTCAGAATTCAATTTTTCCACTCCACTATTCACTGTTCTCAATACAAAAATCATAACATTTGCATCCAGTTTTCAGTTTTCCATTCGACGATCAGAGTGCTTGATCAAAGATTTCAAATTTTCAGTCTTGCGATCAAAATTTTCAGTCCACTACGCAGAGATGTTTCAAGATCTTCAGTGTACGATTCTTAGTGTTCAGACGGACATTTGATATTTCATGCAAACATAAAAACTTTTATTACAGTAATCAAAGTTTTTAAACCAGAATTATAAGTTTTCAGTGGCAGATTCCATGTAAGTTTTCAGCCCGAAACTAGAAGTTTTCTATTCAAAATTTAAACATTTCAGTGCAAGATTCAGTTAAAAAAATTCAAAATTCAAATGTTTCAATCTAGGGTTCGAAGTTTTCAGTCAAATTTCCAAAAATTTAAGTTGAATGATCAAAGTTTTCACTTCAGAATTCAATTTTTCCACTCCAGTATTCACTGTTCTCAATACAAAAATCATAACATTTGCATCCAGTTTTCAGTTTTCCATTCGACGATCAGAGTGCTTGATCAAAGATTTCAAATTTTCAGTCTTGCGATCAAAATTTTCAGTCCACTACACAGAGATGTTTCAAGATCTTCAGTGCAAGATTCTTAGTGTTCAGACGGACATTTGATATTTCATGCAAACATAAAAACTTTTATTACAGTAATCAAAGTTTTTAAACCAGAATTATAAGTTTTCAGTGGCAGATTCCATGTAAGTTTTCAGCCCGAAACTAGACGTTTTCAATGCACGATTCAGTTAAAAAATTTCAAATGTTTCAGCCTAGGGTTGAAAGTTTTCAGTCGAATTTCCAAAAATTAAAGTTAAATGATCAAAGTTTTCATTTCAGAATTTAATTTTTCCACTCCAGTATTCACTGTTCTCAATACAAAAATCATAACATTTGCATCCAGTTTTCAGTTTTCCATTCGACGATCAGAGTCAGTCTTGCGATCAAAATTTTCAGTCCATTACGCAGAGATGTTTCAAGATCTTCAGTGTACAATTCTTAGTGTTCAGACGGACGTTTGATGTTTCGTGCAAATATAAAAACTTTTATCAGAGTAATCAAAGTTTGTAACCCAAAATTATGAGTTTTCAGTGTCAGATTCTATGCCAGTTTTCAGCCCGAAATTCGAAGTTTTCTATCCAAGATTTTAGTGCAAGACTCGTATCAATTCAATGAAGTTCCTAATTTGTGACCTGCATCGATTTCCAAACGTTTTCCTCAGATTCTGATTTCTTGACTTTTATAATTTTGTCAAAATTTATTTTCCATCAATATTGAACATAATTTTTCATTCGCGCCACTTTTAATTTCATTCGAGCTACAGAATATAATGTGTTTATCTTGTTGTGTATGTTTTTATTCTTGAATTCAATACGCTTTTCGTATTCTGTTTTTAATAAATTGCGTGATTAGTATTTCGCTTTTAATTTCTGAAGCATTCGATTATATTTCGTAATTTCAAACCGTGTTATCAAATATTGTTTTAGGTATATATCAGATGGAACGAATTTCATTATATACTTTAAACACGCGCTTGAATGTCTCGATCGACGATTGCTAAAACGGTCAGTGGCGCAATTACGTTATTCGTATTTGATTCGTAAATTACGAGGCGAGCAATCTGTTCTGTGCATTCAAACATTCCCATCGTAGCGACGATTTGAACCCAAACGCCTACTCTAAATGCCACTTGAAAAGTTGAAGACTTTCGACAGCCACTCCGGTTGCTCTCGAAAAAGCGATTAACACCGCCGCGTCATAATTTAGATAAAACGAAACGTTTTTTTTTTCCTTTTTCTGTCGTCGCGATAAGATGCAACGACGAAACGTGGATCCGTAATCATCCCTTTCTGGGGGGCTGACTAAAATTCGAGGCCATCCTTGACCCGAATCGCCTTCTTTCTTCGTCTTTATTACTTTTACTTTTTTGAATAGGAGTTTTATTGCACCACCACGCGACGACAACAACGGTCTGGGTGTACGACGAGCGTAACGAAAATCGTTTATTTCTGGTACGGTTCGACGTAAACAAACAGTACGACCGTCCGACCCGAAATCCAAGGTTAATTTTTTCCGGGAACCGTATTTTTTCCTTTCAATACCGAAATGGTGGCACGAATAAATCACTGGACGCGTCGCGGTCGTATTTTTTATTCGATTTCTTAGTAGCTCCGAAATCGGAAAATAAAAAGTTTACGAGAAGTTCGTAGTTCGGTACAAAGGCGAAAAGTCGTTAAACCCGACTGGATATTTTTAACGGCTCCGTTTTGTGGTACCCTACCTATCTACCTTCGAAGGAATTGCGTTTTTATGTTTCCCGGTTTCGCGAACGCGAGGGGGCGGTCGGGAGGCAGCGCCCCGGGGATGGAAATCGCAATCAGAGCGTCCCGGAATCGAGTTATCGGGACGCGCTTTGATCTCAGGTGTAGGGGCGCGCTGCCGCTCCGCATGCAAATGGGGATGCGCAGTTACCCCGGCAAATGGGGGGTGGATAAACGAGGTAATTTCGAAACTGCCGGCGGAAGTGACGACCCGGAAAATTTCGCTTTACCGCCATCGCGAAGAGTTCGTTTCGTATTTCTTTGTAAATACGAAGCGCTCGCTTCGGCAATTCCCGTCATTACGCGTACCTACTCGAACTCAATAGAGAGATATTGCAAACGACATTAATAACTGATCCGTTAATAAAGTGTTACATTAACACTGCTATTTCGGTATTGCGCATGCCTAACTGTCAACATTGTTACATTGTTAATATATCATTTGATCTACTTTACGTCAAGTTCAAATGAACTACGCGCGGCGAGCGTGGACGCAAAAATCGCGGATGGCCGCGAAGCGGCTAAAGCAAACGACACCCGATCGTATCGCACATATCTCAATTCGCCCCCTACGCCGTCGCTATTTATTGCGAAAGGTGTCCGGACACGCGACCGGATAAATAAGACGGCGATCGTTCGAAAACACGCGTATCGACGTTGTAAAACAGCGTCCGGGCGATCTTTTCACGCGATCGCCGCCACCGTCGCCGCCCCCCCGCCGATCGCCGATATTCCCGAACGGAATACGCAATAATAATAATAAAAAAAAAACGAAACATCGCAAATCGCTTCCAATAAAAGCTCGCGTTTATCGCTTAATCGTCGCCATCTGTCCGTTCGCGTCCGACACAACTTCGCAATTTGCGATTTGTAATAATAATAAACGGCGAAAAGGCGCGCTTTTTCTATCTCTATTTGCCCATCGGGGAAAAACAGATTATGTACATTAAGATTAAGTCGGTGTTTGGACGCCCCCCCGCCCCCCTCGATGGATCTGGTTGCGCTTATCGCAATGCAAATTCACACGCGAAACCTTGGAACAGGTTTACGGGATCGTCGATAAGATTTGATGTGATTTCTTCTGATGTTTTCGTTTTTTTCATTACTTTTGCGGGAACCAAATCGATATTCCACTGATAGTGTCCTAAATAAATTGGACAACGAATTCCAATTACCTACTTATCCGATAACATTTATTTACTCATGTGGGACGCATTATACCTACAAAACTACTTTTTTCTTTTGTCTGTACTTACGTCACCTTTTCGATTGATTCTTCATTTTTTTAAATCATTGGAAGTCAAACGGACTTGAAGATATAAAAAACTGAGTTTCGAACGAGATTGAAATTTAAATATTTGCATTTTTCGTTTTTCAGTCAGAATTTTTTGTTACCACATTTGATTGAATGAATTTAGCGTTTTCTTTTTTTTCCTTAATATCTCGCAGAAACTTTCGAATAAAATTGCAAAACCGATAAGTTAAATTTAGAAAATAGAGAAAAACAAAGAAAAAATCTGTAATTTGATTATAAACATCGAACAAAAAAAAAACCGAAGTTATCACGACAATAAGATTTCAACCATGAAAAATATACATTTCTAAACTGAAAACCGAAATTTAGAACGTGAAAACCGAAATTTCAACCCAAAAAGCGAAAAAACCCTGTAAACTAAAAACAAAATTTCGAGCGTTAAAACCTAAAATTCGTACGGACGGAACTAAAAAAAACACCAATTTCAGAATGTAGCAGCCATGAAGACTGATAATTCGACTCATGAAAGCTGAAAAACATAGATTTTGAACGTGAAAATTTGGAAAAACCTAAGAAATATAAAATTAAAACCTAAAAGTGGAAAAACAAAAATTTCCAATATTATAACATTTTAAAATTAGAAAGAAATCTACATTTCCAACATAAAAACCGAAATTTCGTACCTAAAAATCGAAGGAGAAACAACAACATTTCTAAACTGAACATCGAGAGAACCTTATTTAGTCCAGTCAATAGAGAAAGGTATCAGTGCTAAATAAAAAAAAATTAATTACAGGTAGCGACCTAGTGGAAGTTGTTGGGGGTAGTGAGTATAATATGAGGTTTCCATAAGGACTGCTATCGAGCGTCCTAGGGGGTGGGGGTACAGTTCAAAGTTTCGAAATCACACGTTTTCGCTTCTAAATTTTGAACTATTGATTTTATTGAAAATGTCTTCGAACAAATGTTTTAGATACTAAGAATGCCTTCCATTTGAATTAGGTTTTGTTCAATTTGGGCGAACGGTTAACAAGAAAACTGCAAAAAACTGCTCAAAACAGGCGTTTTTTGCAAACGTGATATTTACGACGCCAATTTTTTTTTGAAATTTTTCATCATCTCAAATTGAAGCTCTTATAGCATCAAATTAAACTACATGGAAACAAAAATTATTGCATTCAACATTCACGAGATATAGTAATTTGTTTATAAGAAACTGCCTTTTTCACAGGGAAACGTGCTAGTTGTCCGCAATATTTTTTCATTTTTTTTTATTGAATATTATAGAAGAAGACCTATATTTTACTCTACTGGAAAGTTTCAGACTATAAAATGCGGAAAAGACTACTTTTCATAACATGGAGTAAAAGGTACCTTTTTTTATATAAACAAATTGCCTCGGGCGGTTTATTTTGATATTCAGAGGTTCCATTTTCTCGCGAACGAAAAAAGTTATTGAAATAAAGAATTTGACCCTTCAAGAAATCTTCTACGACCTTTTGAACGCCAGTTGCATTTTTTTTAAAAACATCACAGTGGCTTTATAAATAAAAATGTAAGAATTAATTCGAGTTCATACTTTTCGTAATGAATTATATTTTATCATTTTCAAAGAAAAGTAAAAATATGCTTGTTCTTGATACAAATGAACAGGTGACAATTTGATTCGGTTAAGTTAACTGCTATTCCCTCCAAGACCCCATCGACCGCAAGACGAGAATGCGACGACCCGTCCACATTATCATCTTTTTTCTTCAACAAACACATGGATTATTTCATATTCCCCTAAAGCATCATCAAATATAATTCATTACGAAAAGTATGAACTCGAATTAATTCCTAAATTTTTATTTATAAAGCCACTGTGATGTTTTTAAAAAAAATGCAACTGGCGTTCAAAAGGTCGTAGAAGATTTCTTGAAAGGTCAAATTCTTTATTTCAATAACTATTTTCATTCGCGAGAAAATGGAACCTCTGAATATCAAAATAAACCGCCCGAGGCAATTTGTTTATGGAAAAAAAGGTACCTTTTTTTCCATGTTACGAAAAGTAGTCTTTTCCGCATTTTCTCTTCCGAAACTTTTCAGTAGAGTAAAATATAGGTCTTCTTCTATAATACTCGATAGAAAAAAATGGAAAAATATTGCGGACAACTAGCACGTTTCCCTGTGAAAAAGGCAGTTTTTTATAAACAAATTACTATATCTCGTGAATGATGAATGTAATAATTTTTGTTTCCATGTAGTTTAATTTGATGCTATAAAACCTTCATTTTGAGATGATAAAAAATTAAAAAAAAAAATTGGCGTCGTAAATATCACGTTTGCAAAAAACGCCTGTTTTGAGCAGTTTTTTGCAGTTTTCTTGTTAACCGTTCGCCCAAATTGAACAAAACCTAATTCAAATGGAAGGTATTCTTAGTATCTAAAACATTTGTTCGAAGACATTTTCAATAAAATCAGTAGTTTAAAATTTAGAAGCGAAAACGTGTGATTTCGAAACTTTGAACCGCACCCCCACCCCCTAGGACGCTCGATAGCAGTCCTTATGGAAACCTCATATTATACGCACTACCCCCAACAACTTCCACTAGGTCGCTACCTGTAATTAATTTTTTCCATGAAATTTCTCTATTGACTGAACTAATTTCCGAATGATGAAACTCTAAAAACCGAATTCTGAACTTGAAGCTTGAACCTAAAAACTGAAAAAGTTTGAAGTCGAGTCTTTCTAAATAGTTGGCTGAAAATTTTTATTGTAATTTTGAAATGAAAACTTTGATTTTGTAAGTCTGACTGAAAACTTCTTATTCTTGTTTAAAAATTTTGACTCCTGAATTTTTAACTTTTCGAATTTCTGGTTGAAAACTTACATAAAATCTGACAATTTGAATGAAAAACTTCGATTACTGTAATGTCTCGAGTAACATAAAACGCGCGACCCACAAAAACGCCTGTCGACCAGTTCGCCAGACAAAACAAAGTAGAAGCCGTCGTCCCCTTGACCTGTCGTCTCGTTGTCCGTCGTTTTTACCGAACAATGCGTTTCGCTCGAAACGAAAAACCGAACATTAAACAAAAAAAAAACAACGAGAAACGAAAAGAACGAATGAAAAGATCCCCAGAAGGTTTTCAATAAAGCCTTTTGTTCCCGGTCGCATAAAAATTAGTACATTTAACGGCTTCCAGGGTCGCCCGGGCGTCTTAATAAGCGGGGAAGTCGTAAAAATCGTAATACATCAATTTATATAGCAGAAGTTATAATTTCGGTCGGGTCGTTAAATTCGATCGTCGACGACTTTTCCACGGATTTACCGGCGACGTTTAGGACCGATTTTATGCGCCAAGGGTCAGAAGTCGGATCGATGTTTACATAAACCAGAGTTTGTTTGTTCGTTCGATTTTTTTTTATTTCAATTTTTTGTATTTCGCCCGGCGACGATCGGTTTGATCGATTCGTTACGCGTAGGGGGCGCTGTTCGGGTAAACTACGGCACTGGGCGGGTTGTCAAAAAATTGCATCTGTTCTGTGGTCAGAACGAGTAAGTGGCACCGCACCTCCAGCGAAATTTCTTGGGACGGCAGCTTGCCCTTACTGAATTATTCATTTTCATTTCGGGCACCTGTTTCGTTTTCGGTACGCCCGCGATTGATTGATGGCGATTTTTCGGATTGAGTAATTACGTCGAATGGCCCCCAATTCCCGGAACGCGTAACGATATTGCGGTAAATATTTATTTCCGTCCGTTCCGAATGCAAACATTGGAAATTACCAATTTACCGAGCGGACGTCGAAAAATATTTACAGCGCCCCCTATACGTCAAAGCGCGTTCTCGCGACTAGGTCGTGAGAAAATCTCTAATTGGAACGCGCTTAAGTCGGAACTGCGCTCTAACTCACGGCGCATTCGCTTAGCTACCGCCCGGCAGGGTGCGGCACTTGTCGCAAAGCGGTTAGGCTTTATAAAAACTTTATTGAAGATCGTAATAAAAATATTTATATAATAGAAACGCTCCGCCCCTTGTATCGATCGAAGAATGTTAATTATAAATTATATTCTCGCAACTTTAATTCGACGAACGGTAATTATCCGTTGGTAACGTTTCGAATCGCGCATATATGTATATATATACATATAAATTGATTAAGACAATACTTTTTTTAATCGTTTCGTTTGAATCCTCGACGCGTCGATAAATTTATCGATCGTTACATAATAACAAGCGATTGGTCATAATGAAAATGGCGAATAGTGAGAAAAATCGACGTTGCAACTGACTCGTTGGCAGCATTGCGATGTGCGGCCGGTACCGGTTTCGTTTTTTCTTGCGATCTGTCTTGAGGCCGCCGCCGCCCCAACACCGAGACGGATCTCGTCCGCTCAAAGACGAACGACTGCTCGCATTCTTCGACGTTTTATAACGAAAACAAAAAGAAAAAACGAAGAACGTCGGATGCCACAATGGTGCGAGAAAATTTATCGCCGATCAATTTAACTTCTTATTACGATCGCTTTGATAGCGATTGGAATTACGACGAAAAACCAATGAATATAAACGAGGATATTTTAATATTCATACGTTGTCGTCGTCGTCGAGCGATTTCCGAAAAATGGGAGCGTCGCTTTTCGCCGACTCGCGGCCGAGGCGATTTCCGAGGAATTCGAAACTTCACGGACCGGTGCCTCGTTTGACTGGAAAACAAAAGTAATTAAACGAAAAACGCTCGTGATAATTAATTTCGAACGGAAAATTGTATTTTCCGTTCCGACAAACTACTAAATACTAAACTATCGTAATTAAATTAACGGTGCGGAATGTCCATCATCGAAAACATTCTTTCTTTTCTCCACCAAGGGCCGTCACTTGCTCTTTTTTAAGCATTTTTCAACTCCCCCTCCCCCTTGGTGATACCTGGCGAAGTTCAAGACGCCTCACCACCCACTGGCACACACCACGTCTACAGAAATCTTTATTTTTTTAGAACAATATATATATGTATCTTATTTTATTCAGAAATTAAAAATTGATATAGGTACATATTTATTTGGAGTTTTTTGGTGATCCACGTTTATTTTAAACAATTTACAATATTAAGGACGTTTCGATAGAGATTCTATTGAAAAAGTGTGTAAAGTTGCACGGAATTACATCGAAAAATCTCAGTTGATGTCACAATCAAGAACGATAACAATGGGTTGGTATAAAGAAATTCGCAGAAATTATGGAATGAATATTACAAAAAAATTGAACAATCGGTTAACAAACCTGAAATCGAGAAAACTTTTTTTTTGAAATGTAAAGAAAACGAATTTTGTTCTGTGTTCCTGCAATTTAATATGGAACACATCAAATTTGAATGTATCTTAGCAGAAAGTTCAATAAGTCTGTTACATTTTTCAATAAAAAAATAATTAATCTTTTAATAACAGACACAACTAAACAAATTCATATTTTATCATCCCAAATTATACGTATAATGAACAAAATTAAAAATAATCTTCCAGAGGAAGTTCTATTCGAATTCAACCAAAGAGAAATTTCAGAACAATCTAAAAGGTACTATCGAAATAAAGCAAAACACCTGAAAAAACTACAACAACTGCATCGAAAAAAACATAATAACGACACAACACCAACCACACAAGTCAACAAAAAGAATACTAATCATCTTCTGAATACAACCAACATCACTTTACCAGAATACGTCAAAGAAATACTCAATCTAGACCCAAAATTTGCCATAGAAATACATTACGAAAAAGAACTACCTGTCAAACAAATTATCTCTCAGATACAAGCTAATATTCCACAAATTTCAATTAAGGAACAAAATAAGATCAAAGCTCAACTTGCCCACAATATAAACATAACTAGACACCAAATCAAACAGAAAATCAAAAGAACGAAAACAAAAAATCTCCAATAAAATTTCAAAATACAAAAAAATTTTTAAAAGAAAATCCAAATATCATTGTCACGAAAGCCGACAAAAGAAATAAGACCGTAATTATCGACAAAGAACAATACATCGAAAAAATGAATGAAATCATCGGAGACACTAACACTTACAAAAAAATTAAAAAGGATCTAACAGCCACTATTGAAAAAGAAAATAACAATTTGGTCAAAAAATGGGAATCCAAAATTTTCATTTCTTATAATTTATACAAACAATTAATTATACATAACAGCATACCTCCAAGAATGTACGACCTTCCCAACATTCATAAAGAAAACAAGCCTTTTCGTCCTACAGTTTCTTATAACCAATCTCCTCTTCATAATATTTCGAAACACCTTGGAAAAATTATCTCAAATATAACAAACAAAAACATGTTTTATATAAAAAATTCTCAACAACTAAAAAAAGAATTAAACGAAATTTTGATCCCAGAAACTCATAAATTATTTTCCCTAGACGTAATTTCGCTTTATACAAATATTCCAAACAAGGTCGTAGCTGATATTATAAAAAAAAATGGACGCAACTTCAACATTTCACAATGATACCGAAAAAAGACTTCATCGAATCCTTACTTTATTCACTTAACACTAATTACTTTCAATATCAAGAATAATTTTACCAACAAATCGACGAGTTGCAATGGGTAGTCCGATTTCGAGTGTAATAGCTCAAGTCGTTATGGAACATCTCGAAGAAAAAATTTTAAGTGAAGGTAATTTCACAATAACACTATACAAGAGATTCGTTGACGACTGTTTGTTAATAGCCGACCCAAAAGAAATACATAAAATTGTAAATAGTTTTAATAATTATAATTCCAAATTATAATTCACTTTAGAAGAAGAAAAAGATAACCAAATTAATTTCATGGACATGACAATAATTCGACAAAATAACAAAGTTGAGACAAAATGGTTCAGAAAAAATACATCAACAGACAGACTTATAAATTTTCTTTCCTCACATCATCAGTCACAAAAAATAAGCATAGCAAAAAATTTAGTAGACAGAGCAATAGCGCTTACATCTCCCAAATTCCGTACAGAAATTCTTAGTAAAGTAAAAATAATATTTACCCAAAACAATTACCCTGATCATATAATAAATGAAATTATCGAAGAACGAACTAATAAATTTTACAATCAAACATCAACTAATTTTCCTGTCACACAAAAGAATTATATTTCAATTCCTTACATTCCCGTACTAACAGAAAAAATTTCAAAAATAATGAAACCATACAATATTCAAATTGCATACAATTGTCAAAATCAGATAAAACAAATTTATACAAAACTCAAAAGCAAAATTCCTAAAGAAAAACGATCACATGTAGTATACAAAATTCCTTGTATGAACTGAAACAAATTATACATCGGACAAACTTCCCAACGACTTACAGACAGAATGAAAGCCCATAAATAGTCGAAAACAGCCAATGCCGCACTAAAAAAGCATAAAAAATCAAAAAACCATGATTTTGATTACAACGACGTCAGTATATTAGCAACAGAAAAAAATGTTAAATTCTTGAAATGATACATATAAAAGAAAACGAAAAAGATGTTGTAATTGATAAAATCGTTATAAAGGGACTAAGTACAATATACTCTTTTGCACTATAACGATACGTTCCACATAATTCCGAACATTTGAAGGAATATTAAACGTCATTGAACTTTCTGGTAAGATATTTTCAATATCAAATTCGTTTTCCATTTTCATATGTGAATTATTTTATTTTAGATAGTTGACAAAGATAGAATCTCTATCCAAACGTCTTTAATGTTTTAAATTGTTTAAAATAAACCTGGATTACCAAAAAAACTCGAAGATTCTTATAGTACATATATATATGTAGCATTTCATTCAAATTTATAATATTTGACGGAAACATAAATACACGTGATATGTGACTAGCCCCGTTAGTGATATTTCGTGATTTTTGTCAAACAACCCCCTTCAAGCCCCTCGTGATTACTGGACAGTCCCTAAACTCACCCTCGGTTTGCCTCGGTTTGTCGTTTTTCCCTTTTTGTCGGGCATGTTCGGTAAACAGGGCAACTTCCGCGGATTGGCTCCTTATTGTCACCACCCGATTAAACGTTTTTACGACGTGCTCGGCACCGAAATGAAACTTGGGCAGCCGTTTACCCGGGACGACCCTTAATAAGGGCCGATTTTACGATGTTTGATCGTCTGATTGGAAAAATTAACGCCGCGCTCTGTTTATCGTTGTCGATGTTCGTATATCGGCGGGCGAGGGGGATGAGAGTGGTCCCGCGGCGCGTCATCAAACGTTCGAATTAACAACGTCGAAACATCGAATAAAATAATTACAGGGCGGCCTAATCGAGAAATCATAACTCCGAAAACGATCGCATTATATATTACGGCCCGGCGCGCAGGGGGAACACAATGGATTTTAGGGGGCGCCGATCGGACGCAATCTCCGTAATCGTTCGATTTCAATTTGGAGCCCCCCAGCGACTCCATATCAATGATTGAATATTAAACAAAAAAAAATCTTAAGCTAATAACTCTAAATAATACAACGATAATGGGATGTCACAGTGAAATAATGGACAGGAAACTTCAAATATCGAACTACAAATTTAGGATTCTGAAGCGCAAGGTTGCACTAAAAATTTAAATATTGGATCGAAATCGTTCAATATTGAACTGAAAACTTCAAAAAAATAACGAATGTTTCAATTATTCGAAAGAAAACATTGATTGCGCAATCAAAAATCCTGCAATTTCGGTGACATATGATAATTCGCAATATTGCAACTAAATCTTGGAAAGTGATAACTGAAAACTTTGACCGTCATATTAGAATATTGAAGTGCAGACTTGGAATGACATAGTGAGTGCAACATTATAATTTTGTAGTGCAAATTTATGATTCTGGTAGTGCAAACTCATAATTGTGTAGCGTAAACTAATCATTTTGTAATGCAAACTTTGAATACTGAGTGGAACTGAAGATTTATACTATTGCACACGAAAATTTAAAATTTTGAAGTGCAAAATTTGAACATTGAACTGTTGCAATGCTTGGAGCGATATCGTCAAAGAATGTGAATTTTGACATCAAAATATTGAGATTGATTTTCTGATGATAAGGTGCTCGTGGAAAATAAATTTTGAGGAACTGTCCGAAGATTGCTCGAAGAGTTTTAAAATATTCAAAATTTTTCGATGTTACAAGAATTATTGAACGAAGTGAGGTTATTCAG
The DNA here is from genome assembly GCA_020654155.1 of Novius pumilus. Classification (NCBI taxonomy): domain Eukaryota; kingdom Metazoa; phylum Arthropoda; class Insecta; order Coleoptera; family Coccinellidae; genus Novius; species Novius pumilus. Next base: position 6,348,452 of record JAIFOV010000475.1, read on the forward strand.
TTAGTCTAAAATAATACCAAAAATGGAGTATTAAAACTTTATTAAACAAACGCGATATTCCGTCTAATTTCCATAAAAAAAACATAAGAGATCCAAAAAAAGAACCGACAATCGGGCCGACGAACAATACAGTTTACCTAAAAAAAAAATAAAACGAGTATTCGCTTAAATTATATACAAATCTCCGACTAAAACTAGAGTTCAAAACAAGTACGGAGTTCTTTGAAACGATAAAATTGCACGTGATATGTATATGTGAAAACTGACGCGCGCCGATTAACCGTCCGATATACCCTTAGACGACGGTTAACTTAATCGGACGTTTACTTGTACGATCATCAGGTCGCCATCGATTATCTGTACATAAATTTCGAAAAAACGAGTGCGCACGCGCGATCACTTTCTGCGCATAATGTCTTCGATCGAGAAACCGGTGCGTTTCGGCGGATTGACGGGCGGCGGCCTGGGCGGCGGTTCTTGACGTTTCATCGATAAATCGCTGGGAAGGTTTGCTTCGTTGTCCGCGGCGTCGGAGGTGGTCGGCGCCAAGTGATCGTTCGGTTTCGGCGGAATCATGCGCAGATTGATCTGTGGGGCATCCAGGTAGCGTTTCCTGAATGGTCCCATGTAGTTGATCTCGGGGGCGACCGGTTTTTGCGTTTGGATCACCTTGTGCAAATCTCTGCGTATCTGGAGTTGGGGATGGAAGGTCGGTTGGACGATTTCCGGCTCGTCCGGTTTGTCGTCGGTCGCCACCGGATTTTCCTCTTGTCCGGGATCGATTTCGGGATCTTCGTCGAGCAGATCGTCGTCGTCGTCGTCGTCCAGATCGTGGTGCGGATCGAGGCGATCGTGCGTCGTCGGGCGCATCGTGTACGGCGGGCTGGAAGTGCTGCGCGGTTCGTGGCACTGCGTCCGTTCCGACGTCGGACTGGCGTCGTTGTCCGGATTGTAGGCGCCGTCCAGGCCGTCCGGCGGCAGGTCGCCGACGGCGTGCGTGAGCGCGTGCCTGCGCAGATCGCAATTGCGCCGGAACACTTTGCCGCAGGAGTTGCACTCGTACGGCTTGTGATCGGTGTGGGTGAGCAGGTGCGTTTTGAGGTTGGAGCGTTGGTTGAAGGAGCGCGAGCAAACCGGGCACTTGTGCGGCGATTCTTCCATGTGGAGGATCTTGTGGACGGCGAGGGTGCGCGACTGGCAGAAACCCTTGCCGCACTCGCCGCATTTGAACGGCTTCTCTTTGCTGTGGATATATCTGAAACAAATAGTATAAATAAATTTCGCATACTCGAATCGTTAATTAAGTAATTTATCTCGGGGCAAGCGAATGTTTATTTATAAGAATTCGGAAGTTTTTACACGACACCTACTTAGATTTAATCGGAATTTATTTATAACATTAACATATAAACATCGTGCGAATAAGATATTAGTCGTGTGATATTTACTTTCATTTGTGGAATCAAAATTTTGCTACATGTATATATGTATATATAGCAAGACAGAAATTCGCCCCGTTTCTCCAGACACACGGCGACGATAAGAATTCCCGTGTCGTGTCACGTTGTAATGGTTATGGTCCCAATTAAAACGATATTTATGGATCTTAAACGGGACGTTCGATTAATTAATTACGATTACGAGTGTTATTTATCGATTCGTAAAGGCAACAGGTGAGCGGCCGCGCGCATTTCTAATTTCGCGTGTAAGGAATTTCCCTTGCTCAATCGGGCGGGTGGCGACCGCAACCGATTGATTTCGTCGTGAGCGCGCGCTTTCGCAAATCGTGAAAATTATGACACGCCTAAACGCGCTTCCGAATTTCGAGCGCAACGCTTTTTTTTCGAGGTTAGGTAAACGTCATTTAGGGCGTGTGCCACAGAGAAATCGCGATCGATTCGAAAGTTTTTGGCAGCGAAGCGACAAAATAGAATTTCGACGTTTAGACGACCCTGATGGCATAATAGCGAAGCGATGTGCGTGTATTATCTCAGTCGGTCGCGATCTTCCGTTTTCGTCTTCGTCTTCGGTCTTTGGCCGTCTTCGCTTGGCAAGGCCAACCGGATCAAAGAAAGAAAAAGGTAACCGCTAGGTAGGGCAAGGTATGCGGCGTTGTCGTTTCTTTGTCAATGAAAATTTTGAAAATTTTCCGCTGTTTATTTCGTTTGCTAACGTTCGCTCGAAAGTGCAGCCAAGCCATTACAAATCGAAAGAGTAATTTGTAATCTATTTCCCCCAATTACAAATTATCGCAACGAAAATTTTATTCCTTTACTGACACATCACCCGAATGATCCGAAACTTTGCGGGTCATTACGAACTAAAGTTGTAATTCATTCAATTACCAAATAAGTAATTTGTAATGTGCGAAATATTACAGAATTGTTATGCATCTCCACGATGATATATTTTAATGAAATACTTTGCACAAATCGTGCAAAAGATTTGTAATTTCGGATCAATATTTCCGAATTACCTCGTCTATTTACATTTGAAGAAATAAAATTGCAAATTACCTATCTACTTTGTAATTTGAGAAATGCATTTACTTGTGATTCCGATAGTTTGTAATTCGTGAATAGAGTAATACGTAATTCATAACATTGCAAATTTGCAGTGTAATACATTACAAACTTGGTGAAATTACAAATTACTATTTTGGAATTCGCTAATACGATAAATAATTTGTGAATCATTTGCAATAATCACTTCAATTTGCAGGATAGAAAATAATCGTTTTCATAGTTCAGGATTAAAGTACGAACTTCAGATTCTATGTTTAAAATTTATGCTGCGATTTCAGGTTTTTGTTTGACATTGAGGTTCCAACTTTTGAAAAACATGAACTATTAGTTGAAAAGATAAGTTTAGTAAGATAATTACAAACTTGGTGAAATTACAAATTACCATTTTGTAATTCGCTAATACGATAAATAATTTGTAAATCATTTGTAATAATCACTTCAGTTTGCTGGATAAAAAACAATCGTTTTCATAGTTTAAGTTTACAATTCGAACTTCAGGTTTTATGTTTAAAATTTATGCTGCGATTTTAGATTTTTATTTGACATTGAGGTTCCAACTTTTGAAAAACGTGAACTATTAGTTGAAAAGATAAGTTTAGTAAGATGTTTACAAACTTGGTGAAATTACAAATTACTATTTTGTAATTCGCTAATACGATAAATAATTTGTAAATCATTTGTAATAATCACTTCAATTCGCTGGATAAAAAACAATCGTTTTCATAGTTTAGGTTTAAAGTTGGAACTTCAGGTTTTATTTTTGAAATTTATGGTGCAATTTTAGATTTTTGTTTGAAATTGAGGTTCCAACTTTTGAAAAACATGAACTATTAGTTGAAAAGATAAGTTTAGTAAAATAATTACAAACTTGGTGAAATTACAAATTACTATTTTGTAATGCGCTAATACGATAAATAATTTGTAAATCATTTGTAATAATCACTTCAATTTGCTGGATAAAAAACAATCGTTTTCATAGTTTAGGTTTAAAGTTGGAACTTCAGGTTTTATTTTTGAAATTTATGCTGCGATTTTAGATTTTTGTTTGACATTGAGATTCCAACTTTTGAAAAACATGAACTATTAGTTGAAAAGATAAGTTTGGTAAGATAATTATAAACTTGGTGAAATTACAAATTACTATTTTGTAATTCGCTAATACGATAAATAATTTGTAAATCATTTGTAATAATCACTTCAATTTGATGGATAAAAAACAATCGTTCTCATAGTTTAAGTTTAAAGTTGGAACTTCAGGTTTTATGTTTAAAATTTATGCTGCGATTTTAGATTTTTGTTTGACATTGAGATTCCAACTTTTGAAAAACATGAACTATTAGTTGAAAAGATAAGTTTAGTAAAATAATTACAAACTTGGTGAAATTACAAATTACTATTTTGTAATTCGCTAATACGATAAATAATTTGTAAATGAATTGTAATAATCACTTCAATTTGCTGGATAAAAAACAATCGTTTTCATAGTTCAGGTTTAAAGTTTGAACTTCAGGTTTTATGTTTAAAATTTATGTGGCGATTTTAGATTTTTGTTTGACTTTGAGGTTCTAACTTTTGAAAAACATGAACTATTAGTTGAAAAGAAAAGTTTAGTAAGATAATTACAAACTTGGTGAAATTACAAATTACTGTTTTGTAATTTGCTAATACGATAAATATTTTGTAAATCATTTGCAATAATCACTTCAATTTGCTGGATAAAAAACAATCGTTTTCATAGTTTAAGTTTAAAGTTCGAATTTCAGGTTTTATGTTTAAAATTTATGCTGCGAATCTAAATTTTTGTTTGACATTGAGGTTCCAACTTTTGAAAAACATGAACTGTTAGTTGATAAGATAAGTTTAGTAAGATAATTGTATCTATAGAAAATCGAAAAATTAATTTGTAACGATCTTAAGATTAAATCGCTATAGGCGATATTCAGATACGTTCAGATATTTCTCAATATGAGAAACATCAAATCTCTTAAGAAAAATAGCAAATTCGCTCAAATATGATTGCAAATTTCAGAAAGTGTCTTCGACATTATAATCGATTGATGTCAGTTTCTAAGTTTAAAATGATAATTTTCACAATGAATGTACAAAATTTGTAGGAATTTCTACAAATTTTCAGAAAAATCGACACATTCACCGGATTCTTTCAGTCAATTATTGAGTACAATCCTGTTTCATTAGATCTAATCGTTTACCGGTGGACGCCTTATCATTTTCGAGCGATCGAATTCGAAACCGGACTCGTTGGAATCGGAGACGGCGGGAGGTGGTCGCCGCTCCCTTGCCTACCGAACGGCTCCGGGGACGGAAAACGATACCGCGAAAAACGGGAAATTTCAATCGGAGCGAATCGCCGTTGCGAAACGCGAATTCGAATCGAAAACGTAACCGAGATCTTATTGCGCGCACAATTATCGTAAAGGTCATATCGGAGGAGATATTTGTAACATTCTATTATTATCGTTCTAAATAATAATACGTCTCGTATGGTTGAAACAACTACCGCTGGCCAGTTCGTGTTTCGTTGTTTTTTTTTTGTCTTCTTCAACCTCTCGCGGGAATAGTGTTCAACCGGTCTTCGCGTTGCGTTAGAGAGATAATCGTTTTGGGAATTTGATGATTTATTAACGCCGCGAATGTGGATTGCCGCGAAGGATAGTCCGTGGGAACCCTAATGACGTTTTAATCGATTCTGTGATCGGTCGAAACGTCAAATTTGGCCCGCGCGACATTAATCCAGTGGCGTATCGATGTGTCATTATTATGATAATTTTGCCCATTTAAATTATTCATCGGTGTCCGGTAGTTGGGAACGGCAAACTGTATCCGCGTCAAAAACTACAAGAAAAAAAGTGATCAAGGTCGACGTATTTCATTTCATAATACTAAAGGTTAGGTTATTAGGTAGTCGATTGAAAAAAAAAACTAAGAACTGGTATTGAATTTTAATTTTACACCCGTCGTGATACATAAATTTTAGTATTTTTTCAATTCATGACTTTCGATCGAATGTGGTGTCGAATAAATTGTTGCACGAGTGTTTACGACTTCGGGCGATGCATATTCCTCGAGCTCAATCGATTATCTACGATTTCTAAGTTATTTTATACGTTGTAAATCCACAAAGAATGGATATGTGACAGGAATTGGGTGCCCTCAAACAGGTGCAAATGCAAAATAAAAGTTGAAGGCGTTCTGTCAAATGCGTGGTAGGTATGCCACCTTCATCAATCAGTAGTCGGACGTACCTCCGCGACTCAAACGCCTACCGAAGGTAGTTGACGGCTAATTTGAAATTTTTACAACTTCAAACGGTCGACGCTTTTCCCTCGAAATTCATTTTCTAATTACTAACGCACTAAGGAAAACGAATCGTTTCGCTTATCCCGCGACCGTCTGGTTAAACAGAGGTGCAAGAACCCGATCGGTCGAGCGGATGTGTCCGCGTCGTTTTTATCGCTTTTTTTTTTCCTCTTCTTTCTTCTGCCGGTGACTGGCAGCTTCCCGCAGAGTGCTCTAGTAATACCACAAGAGACGGATCTCGCGCGGTGCACCGAACCGGTTTCGCGGGGCGATGCCAGTGGCGCGCCGCCGGCATTCCTCCGGATGCGCACGCAGGGCGCGCGGTGCGCACGCCACTGGCGCGACGCGCGCCGCTCGTAGATCGTCGACTTCGGCTCACGGCGTTCTAAGGGAATGGAATGGAATTTATATCGGGACGGATTCGTGTTTCGATATCATTCCGATCGGGGAATAATCGATGCGTTAAATTAGAAGCAATAAGTCGACGATGACGTTCCGTAAAAACGCGGCCAGGTGTTGGGGTTGATCGAGGAGCCACCTAGCGTCGAGCCGCGTAACCACGGCTTCGAGATACGATTTTATAAATATATCAAACATAGACAAGTTTCACTCTAGTTTTTACCAATTATCGTTTGGGAATGTTAAAACCGAACGGATAATCACGAAACGGTTTCGGGCGTTTGTGCGCCTCGAGCTACCCGCCACAAAGATATATTACAAACCACATTTTATAAATATAAGATCGAAACATGTATCATGTCGGACATGAAGTGCAGGTGTTTTTATTCCCCGAGACTTAATTAAGACGCGACTGGAATGAATAATTATAACGACGCGTATCTTGCATAGAAAATTCGTGTTTTTCCCCATTACATATATGTTGGCTACCGACTGGGGAAACCAAAAGGCGTATCGCCTGTACATGTATACGTGACACGCATTGTTCACACGATCGCACGGTAAACGGAAACAAAGGTAACGATTAAATCCAGTTGCAACCGGAATTATGCAACAATATTTGTTTTTTTTTACACTATTGGATGAAAAACGATAAAAAAATTTTTCGATTGAATTCAGCTAAAAATTTATCATGATCGAAATCAAACAGCGTGCATGACAAAGAAAAAAAATCGAAAAAAGTTAATACCTTTTGTTAGAACTTGTGAAAAAATTTGATAGTATAAGGAACGTTTTTCTGAAGTTTTTATTCGGATAATTTGCATAGGTGTCGAGATAATGTATTTTTGAGATTTTGAAAAAAAATGACATTTCCGCCGAAACCGTTGGTCCGATTTCGTTGTCCAACGAACTCATCCATCGTTTTACGACCTAATACCGAAGATACTTTCTGAAATTTCTAACATTTTTGTTAAATTTATAAATTTTTCGAAAAACCCGCGGATTCGTTGGAATATTTTTGAAATCTTGTTAAATTGTTCAACTACTCAGTACTCCCGAAGGAATTGCTCCAAAAGTTCCTCAAAAAAAAAATCGCATTTTTCGAGGACCGCATAAATTAATGCTTAATTTTAGACATAAAACCCAAAATTCGAACGTGAAACCTGAACAATGAGAATGATTATTTTTTATCGATTAAATTGAAGCGATTGTTACAAAGGATTAGTTTGCTATATTTAGTATAATTGATGAGGGACAACATTGTTATAGTACATGTCACCGAATTACAAAATAGTAATTTGTAATTACAGTTATTTTGTAATGTGTTGCACTGAAAATTTGTAATGTTATGAATTACGAATTACTCTATTACCGAGTCACAGATTCATTTCTCAAATTACAAATTAGATAAGTGACTTGCACTTTCGATCGAATGTGAGCAATCGAAATAAATAGCGGAAAATTTACAAAAAGTAATTCGGTGTTTTTAAGTATCGCAATCGAATGCGGTCCTGTTCGCCTACATGTCCCATCGGGTTCTTCGAGTTTCTATCGAAAAACCCGCGGATTCGTTGGAATATTTTTGAAATCTCGTTAAATTGCTCAACTACTCAGTACTCCCTAAGGAATTGCTTCTGTATCCGAAGAGTGTGATTCCAAAAGTTCCTCAAAAAAATCGCTTCGAAAAACCCGCGGATTCGTTGGAATATTTTTGAAATCTTGTTAAATTGTTCAACTACTCAGTACTCCCGAAGGAATTGCTCCAAAAGTTCCTCAAAAAAAAAATCGCATTTTTCGAGGACCGCATAAATTAATGCTTAATTTTAGACATAAAACCCAAAATTCGAACGTGAAACCTGAACAATGAGAATGATTATTTTTTATCGATTAAATTGAAGCGATTGTTACAAAGGATTAGTTTGCTATATTTAGTATAATTGATGAGGGACAACATTGTTATAGTACATGTCACCGAATTACAAAATAGTAATTTGTAATTACAGTTATTTTGTAATGTGTTGCACTGAAAATTTGTAATGTTATGAATTACGAATTACTCTATTACCGGAGTCACAGATTCATTTCTCAAATTACAAATTAGATAAGTGACTTGCACTTTCGATCGAATGTGAGCAATCGAAATAAATAGCGGAAAATTTACAAAAAAAGTAATTCGGTGTTTTTAAGTATCGCAATCGAATGCGGTCCTGTTCGCCTACATGTCCCATCGGGTTCTTCGAGTTTCTATCGAAAAACCCGCGGATTCGTTGGAATATTTTTGAAATCTCGTTAAATTGCTCAACTACTCAGTACTCCCTAAGGAATTGCTTCTGTATCCGAAGAGTGTGATTCCAAAAGTTCCTCAAAAAAAAATCGCTTTTTTCGAGGACCGCATGAATTAATTTTAGACATAAAACCCAAAATTCGAACGTGGAACCTGAACAACGAGAATGATTATTTTTTATCGATCAAATTGAAGCGATTGTTACGAAGGACTAGTTTGCTATATTTAGTATAATTGATGAGGGACAACATTGTTATAGTACATGTTACCGAATTACAAAATAGTAATTTGTAATTTCACTTATTTTGTAATGTGTTGCACTGAAAATTTGTAGTGTTATGAATTACGGATTACTCTATTACCGGAGTCACAGATCCATTTCTGAAATTACAAACTAGATAAGTGATTTGCACTTTCGATCGAATGTGAGCAATCGAAATAAATAGCGAAAAATTCACAAAAAAAGTAACTCGGTGTTTTAAAGTATCGCAATCGAATGCGGTCCTGTTCGCATACCTGTCCCATCGAGTTCTTCGAGTTTCTATCGAAAAACCCGCGGATTCGTTGGAATATTTTTGAAATCTCGTTAAATTGCTCAACTACTCAGTACTCCCAAAGGAATTGCTCCAAAAGTTCCTCAAAAAAAAAAATCGCATTTTTCGAGGACCGCATAAGTTAATGCTTAATTTTAGACATACTAAAACCCAAAATTAGAACGTGAAACCTGAACAACGAGAATGATTATCTTCTATCGATCAAATTGAAGCAATTGTTACAAAGGATTAGTTTGCTATATTTAGTATAATTGATGAGGGACAACATTGTTATAGTACATGTTACCGAATTACAAAATAGTAATTTGTAATTTCACTTATTTTGTAATGTGTTACACTGAAAATTTGTAATGTTATGAGTTACGGATTACTCTATTACCGGAGTCACAGATCCATTTTTGAAATTACAAATTAGATAAGTGATTTGCTCTTTCGATCGAATGTGAGCAATCGAAATAAATAGCGGAAAATTTACAAAAAAAGTAATTCGGTGTTTTAAAGTATCGCAATCGAATGCGGTCCTGTCCGCATACCTGTCCCATCGAGTTCTTCGAGTTTCTATGCACTCCGTCGCCCTATTGTGAATAAAAAGTTGATTTATTTTTTTTTCAGTCGGATTCCTCTCGACCGTCAACTAAATTACCGTATTATAAAATCCGTAATTTATTATGGATTTAATGCGGCTTTCGGTTTTTCTTTTACTCGTTTCTTTTTTTTTTTACTCGTGATTAATGAACCGCGTTTTTCGCTCCTTTCCGGACGCTCGCCCGTCCGTTCGTTTTAATTTCGAAAATACTTGTCGGCGGTTTATTAACCCCGAAATTCGAAAATTTAATCACGGAATACGATCGTCGCGTCTCTGTAATTACGTCGGACATTTCTTCGTAAATTCCGTCCGCGTCCGAGAGTATCGACTGTCGATTGGCCGATCGGATAGAATATTTAATAAGCTAACTGGTCCGGTTCGATAAATTAAAAATATCTTTCGCTTCTGGGCCATCGACGGATACGCCGACGATATAAACATTCGTGTCTAATTAAATCGGAACGCTTTTCCGAATCCCGAACATCGACGACATTCTCTCGCAACCGTTGTCCGGTTTACCTCTCGCCCGTCTTTTTCTTTCTCTCGGTAGCCGGACGTGCATAAAATATCGTTCATAAATGCCACAACTACCGACGATTTAAATTTTGTTTACGGCCGCTCTTAAAATCATCATCTACCCGACCGCTAACGGCGACTCGGCGCATATAAAGAGCAACGACTCATCGAGAAACGATGCTCGGTGTGATCCCGGCGAAACGTCAAACAAGCAACGGACGTATATATATTTATATATACATTGCACAACTATTAACTCATATACCAAGAGAACGACTCGACCCCTGAATACTATATATACATGTATATATGTACCTATATTCACGACTTACCGATGATCCCTGAGGTGATCCTGTCGCCTGAACGCTTTGCCGCAGATGTCGCACGAATAAGGCCGTTCGTCCGTGTGCGTCCGCTCGTGGATCAGCAAATTGTAGCTTTTGGTGAACTGCCGGTTGCAGAATTTGCAGATGAATTGCTTTTTGGGCCGCGACGCGCGTCCCGGCGCCCTCAGCAGCCGTCGGTCGAGGTGAGCGTGCATCTGGGGTGGCCCGGGAGAGAACAGGCCCGCGGGCCCGCCCGGAAACGGGAACGAGCCGGTCGGTGGGCTGGCGCCGAGCAGGCCCGGATAGGGGTGCGATTGGGCGGCGGCGCCGTCTAGCATGTTCTGCGCGGGGGCGCGGGAACCGTGGGGGATCATGAGAGCGTGCGCGGCCGCCGCGGCAGCCACGCAGGCCGCCTCCTCCCGCAATTGCAGCTCCTTGTGCTTGTCCGCCACCATCGCCATTATGTTATAGGAGGTGGAGGGAGCGGCGCGACGCAGGCCGCCGTCCGGGTTCTTCGAGCCGCCATCCCGGTTGTCGGAGCGGGAATCCGATGGTCGGATCAATTCGGAACCGAGCAGCGGGTGGATGTCTCCCGAATAGAGGATGGGGTGCATGTTGCGCGAAGGCAGAACGGGGACGAAGGCTGACGTTTCTCTGTGATGATGGCCCATACCGGACGGTAAGGGCAGTTGATGGTGGTATTGGAGTTGGGAGTCGTAACGACCGCTCGACGAACTCCTGGATGACGCAACGGGGTAGTCGCGACATGACAGCGACAAAGGACGATCCTCGACTGTGGTTGGTGTGTTGTCCGACATCCTGAAAGAAATAATTCAGAAGGATTACTACAGGTGATCGCAATGTATATATATATGTGTATATAGAAAGAACAAGAAATCTTGAAACCTCAAGGTTCCCCGTAAAAATAAAAAAAACCGAAACTGACCAAACGCATCGGTCGTTCCAGAGTCAACAAGACGGGATTCTCGAGAAGTTTGCCTTTGATGATAAAATAAATATAACTTCAACACAAACTAATCCTAAATCAACAATGGGACGTTGAATTCCGCCGAGAGCAGCCCCCCTTACGTCGATATTCGTTGAATCAGAAAGTTGCGTTACGAGCGAGTATTTAGGAGAAGCTGGCCTAAACACCTGTGTGTATGTGTGTGTGTATAGATCTATGAAATTATGCGACTGCGGAGCCATACAATATGTCATATGTCACACGATACATATGAATGTAGCCCGATTTGCATATCTGAATGCTACTTAACTTTATTCGCATTAAACGACTAGAAGTCCGCCGACCGTTCGATTTTAATATTCATAAACAGTCAATCGCCCCCGATGCATATTTTGACGTATGAAATATTGCTACCGCAATATACGGTATCAGAATAGTGCGTATAATGTAAATATACATATATGCATATATTAAGGGAAGATATATATTTGTTTCGAACGAAGCAACGACCGCTCCCGTGTCAGAAACTTCTTTAATCCGCTTAAAGTAGGTACGACTTCTAGTACCCAGCGACTACGGAGGCGTTCGGAAAAAAAGGTGACTGAAAAACGTCGGACAAATGGATTTATCGCCTTTCTAGTCGCCGTTAACCGGTTAACCCGAGCAGATCGCGTCTTGCGTTATCTAGAAAAAGATGCCCGTAGGAGTACCGCGAGTACCTAAATCAAAATGGCCGACGCGTCGTCTCGTCTACGCGAATGTTTTTCGCCACCGAATACTTTCTACCTGCCGGGGATGATGGGATACACGTGGGGGGCCTCCACAACAATAGGGCCGGACCAGTCGGGTGCTACCACTTTATTGTCGTCCTGAAAGGGTTCTCGAGCAACCCCAATAAAAGCTACAAGTTCGATTACGCGAACGTATTCTTACTTTTCCTCCAATAATCGATGTCGATGATCGAAGATTTTTATCTCTTGGTTAGGTTATCCACGACCTCTCGTTATCCGCACAATCATAAATCAAAGAACAAAAAGTCACATGATAACCACCCCCGCGATGGGGCGCTCGATACGAAAAAAACGTCGAGAAAACAGAAAAACACCAAACTTTTCTGTGAAAATCGCTTCGAACAAAAAGGAATCAAAGAAGATCGACTAGGATTGACCTGCGCGCGCGTTCCAATCCGTCCTCAAACTGATCGGGCGTCGTCGTCGTCGTCAGGTGGCTAACCTGTTCGCCTCTCTTCCCACCCCCTCCCCGTGCTCTTCGTACGGTAGTGGAAGGCATCGCCTCGGACACACACACGGCAGCGGCGGCAACGGTGGCCCGTTCAACTGTTCTGTGTTCCAGCCGCTGTTCGATTGTTCCACGACTTTGCGACCGCCACGTATATCTGTAGGCGTCGTCGGCCCCGCTCTGTAGCTCTCGAAATTACTCTTTTTCATTCCGCGCTACTTTAATGTCTTTTTTATTATTGCTACGTACCGTGTCATTACCGGTGCATTCTCCCCACCACGCCGCTCTTACCCACGGGGTGGTCGACACTTATTACATCTGTAAAAAGTTGCCTTCGTTCATGTTACTCTATTACATATATACATATATACACATAAATCTTACATTTTATACACATATATCTGAACCATAAAAATTGAATATTAGAAAGATGCAAAGGAAAGCGTGGAAAACCTCGAAATAAAACAAATGAGAACAATGGGACAATATTAATTCGTTAAATGAAGAAAAATGAAGATGAAAAGAAAATTCGGGAAAAGCGAAAGAAAAGAAAGAATACGAAAAATAAAAGAAAGCGCAAAGATTTGACAAGAAAAAGAGAATGGGAAGAATTGCATAAAAATGAAGATTGCAAGAAAATTCGTTGATGAAGAAAACGACAAAAATAAGACAACGGATTAACGAGGAGTTGTAATGTGTATTCAAGAAGAAGATATATTGATAATACATCCAAAGAATAAATTCTTTCAAAATGAAGATCAGCATTATTGTAGCAAATAGACCACAATTTGAGAGGTTTTGTAGAAAGCGATTACGAATTGAAGAGAGACGTCAAAAATAATCTGAATTCGAGTTCGTCAAGAGTGGACAAAAATATGAAGATAATGAAGAAAGATCAGTATTCAATTGTAACATCGAGAGTAAATCGAAGAAGAAGAAACACGAACGAAAGGAATAAGAAGAATGAGAAACAAAAAGAGCAGATTTGGAATAATTGTGTAGTTGGATGAAAATCGAAGAAACAATATAAATTGAAGAATTTTTCAATGAACGACGAGGGAAGAATAGGAATAAAGTATTTATTTGGAAAAACTTATGAAAAATTCATCAATCTGAATTATAAGATATAAGATATGAAGAGAAAAATATTAAAAATATTAATTGAATTGAAAGGAGAGATAAAACGGAATTTAATGATAAGAATGGATATTGAAGAAAGTCATAATCGAAATGAAGTAACAGAAAATTGGAAACATTGAAGAATCTTTCAATTCGTGAAAGTGAGAAATAAAATTGAAGCAACAACCTAATTTGTTTTTGAAGAAATAAAAGAAAAGAAGAAAAGGTACAGTAAATTAGACAAAACGGGAGATTTAGACGAAAAACAAAAATTACAACTTGGAAAAAATTTGGATTTCAGCTCCTGAAATGAATTAAATGAAGATAATAAGAAAATTCGTTAATGAAGAATTAAATAACTGAGGAGTTGTTTAAACAAAAAGCGATAAAAAACAGAGGCGTGCCAAATAGGTTAGCTTATTAGGAAATTGGGGACCCCCGCACCGCGGACCCTGCGGGCCCGTAAGGCACGCCCCTGATAAAAACAAAATTATTTCAACAGAAGATATTTTGAGGTGTTTATTGAAAAATAAGAATAACATAGAACAAAGTTGTTCCTCTATGATTCCGAATGCAACCACTGAGGCACACATCCTGCTTCATGTTGTAAACGAAGAAAACTCGTAATAGTTCATGTGACGCATTCAACTGTAGTTACAATTTTGGTTTAAAATAAAAGCTTTCTTTTACTAAGCACAAAAGAAGAAGTTCATTTGAACCACGAACGATTGTTTTCTGTGCGCGCAACATAACCTCGAATGTATACGTCAAAATAATTTCCAAAAAGTCGCCGAGTTAAATAGTTGTTTTGTGTTTCGTTGGAACGCCAAAATGTCTCACGCGACGAAACATTCGAAGCAGTTACGTTTGAAAGCGCAAGAATTCCTCGCGAACCGAAATAATAACGACATCCTAGTGGAAATAATCAAACATTTCGACGCGGGCAACGACGTCCTATCGTGCCTGCTGTCGTTGGAGCTGATATTCGGCACGTTGTTAAAGGACAAAAACATGTACATCGAGGTGATCCCGTTGAAACCCGTGGAAAAAACCTACGAGAACGAGTATAAGTTATGGTTGGCGTCCGCTTATAATGAGTGCTTCGATAAAATCGTGAATTGCATCGACAGCAGTTCGAGTAAAATTCAGAATCAAGGTAATGTCTGAAGTGGAAGGTCGGATTTAAAAACCGTGGGGTTTTCAGGTTTAACCACCGCCATGGTGCTTTTATCGAACGAAGGAAAATATCCGTTGGAGACTCGACCCAATAAACAAATTTACATCCCGTTGAGCAAGTTAAAATTAATTTTAACGAAGCTCCTATCGCATGAAAGCGACAAAAGTCACGTAATTAAAAAATTTACAGAGTATCTCACTTATAACGACATTCTTTTCGCGACGTGGAAATTATTACCGTCGCTCACGCAGAAAATGTCCAACCCTTCCGAGGTTTACGTGACTAATTATTTTAACTTACTCGAAAATCTTCGAGTTTACAAAAATGACGACGACAAACTGCTTTGCAGGGAAAACGAAGGTGTGTGGTTACGGTTTATGGTTTGTTAATGTCGTGATTCGAATTGCAGAAACGATTTTTCATTTCGATGACGGCGTTACGAAAAAAGTATTGAATAAAATTTGGAATTGCGTTATGCAGTGGGAACATTCGAGGGCCACCCACAGACAGTTGCTTGTGATATTGCTGGAACGAGTGATGCCCCACTTGGAGAAGCCGCTTTTATTGACGGACTTCTTGATGGATACGATGGATGTCGGCGGTGCGGTCAGCTTACTCGCTTTACAGGGGATATTCACGTTAGTCCAGACGCATAATTTGGATTATCCGGATATTTTCACGAAACTCTATTCGATGTTCGAACCGGAAATTTTCCACACGAAATACAAAGCTCGGTTATTTTACTTATCGGACGTGTTTCTGAGCTCGACGCACCTGCCGGAAAATTTGGTGGCGGCGTTCGTTAAACGGATGGCGCGGCTAGCGCTGATCGCCCCACCGGAGGACATCATCATTATTTGTATGTTTATCGGGAATTTGATACTTAGGTAGGTGGAGGATGTTTTGTCGTTTTGAAACGGTTGGAATTGCTTGCAGACATCCGGGCTTGAAATGTTTGTTGAATCGCGTGCTCGAATCGCACCCGAACGTGGATCCCTACGTGATGGACGAGCGTGATCCGCTTAAATCGAACGCCATCAACAGTTCGTTGTGGGAAATAGAAACGTTAAAGCATCACATGTTGCCGAGCGTTGCGAAAGCGGCCGCGTTCATTGACGAACCGCTGCCCTCCGTCGAATGGGACATCACGAAACAGTTGGATGTGACGAGCGAGGATTTATTCGATAAGGAAATTAGGAAGTTTGGTAAATTGGTCGCTTTGGCGTTCGAAAAACCTAAAGGTATGTCGTTGAGTCGGGGGGAAAAAGTGTTTCACTATTGGAGTGTGTGAGCGTACGAAAACGAATTTCAACTGTGTTACAAGTACGTTTTTTTATTATTATTATTTATACCGACCAATATGTTTTAAATTGACTTCGATGTTGTTATCATATCGATGTGCTTTCTTCAGTAATGGAAATACTTTAATTTGCTGGTCGAAGACGAGGTAAATCCTACGATTGTAAACGATGTTTTAACGTTCGCAATACAATGATTTCACTGTAAGTGTGTTGAAACCTCAGTTTCCTTAGTGGGGAGACGAAAAACTCTCAAAAATAAACTTTCATATAATAACGTTACAAAATGCGGTTAAATATAACAAAGAATTAATTTTCGCGCGACTGCTGTACGTCGTCTTCGGTCATTCTCTCTTTGAGCAAATTCCAAGCGGTCTCCACCTGTTTTCGCGTGTACTCCTTGCGCCACAACGTGCAAAACACGACGTTCGCCGAGGCGACGTAATCCGCGTTCGAAGGCTGCGCCTGGATCCTAAGCAACGCCTGCTCTTCGGACAGATGATTCCGTTCGACCAGCCTTCGAACGGCCTCGTACTTCGGCACCAACGTCGTCCACACCTCGTGACAATGCTTGTGCCAATCGGCCTGCAGCAGAATTGCCGCGTCGATCACGACGACGTCTTCGGATGCGTTGGCCACGATTCCCAAGATGTCTTTGAGCATCTCCGGCCAAACGGTCGAATTCAATTTTTCCAATTCGTTCTGTAACGGGAAACGTTTTAATATGTCCCATAAAACAAATTCCGGGCTTTTAGAAAAATATATAAAAAATTGTGTTAGGTTAAGAAAACCACAGAATACATTAAAAGAAGGAGAAATGATTAGTCCGCAACCAGACATACATTAAATCGGAAGGCACTCACTCGATCTTTAAAAACGATCGCCCCCAGTTTTTTGCGATCAATCTCGCCGTCCAACCCGACGATTTTCGGTCCGAACTTCTCGATCAGCAAGTCGTAGCACGGCTTGCCTCGTTTGTATATGTTGTGCGCTATCTTATCGGCGTCGATCGTTAAGGCGCCCAATTCCTGTAACCATTGACTCACGCCCGACTTGCCGCTCGCGATTCCACCTTGAATCACGTCTGTTATAATCGATACAACGCGTCGCCGGTTTTACCTGTCAGTCCGATAACGCGCGGTCTCTTTGGAATGTCATCTTTGGCGACGATCGGTCGAATCAACGTTCCCAGTAGACGCATTCGCGTCGTGCTCGAGCTGATTTTCACTTCCTCTGCGGGATCGCGGTTCGGCTCGTCGATCAACTCGACTTGATGGATGTGCAACTTTTGCAAATTCTTCGACTCACGAACTAAAACATCGGTTATAAAAACGAGCTGCGGTGAGATGAAAATCACCTTCGTTTACTTTGCGACCACCTCTGATCGTTTCGTGACTAACGACGAGCATATCCATAGTCGGGTCGATTATTGACGGACCAAACGAGTCCGATATCGGGACGATGTCGCAATTTACCTCCGGGCATATATCGAGCATAAAATCTTTAACGTTCGCTTTTCGGGTATCAAGATCTTGGATTAATTCGTGTAGGACTTTCGTTTTGATCATTTCCTCGTCCGTGATGCCGATGGTGATTTTGTTTTCGCTCCGTAACGCCAACTCGGATAAAAGTAATTTGTGAGCTACGTGCATGCGATCGAATGTGCCCCCGAGAACGCCGTGTTTATAAACGGTTTCGTTCGAGGACGCCTCGTCGTCGGATTTTTGTTCGGGGATGTCATTCAACGTCAGAATTTTATAATTCTCAGTCAGCAGGGCGATACGTTGATTCAATATTTTTTCGATATCCCCGTCGTCGTAGCTGCGGTCGAATATCACAACGTCAATCGGGTTTTGCGTTGTGATTTTATTCAAGTTGTACTTGATGCCGGATAATAAAACGCGGACGTCCAAGTGTCGGCAGTAACGGGCCGCCTAATTAGAACAGTTAATTAGACAGTAGTCGAGTGATGCGACTTACTTGTGTGTAAATTCCGTTGATATCGCGAGAATATTTTGGTAAACGTGTTGAGAAATTGTTCTCCGATAAGACATTTTGTTGAAGTTCAATGTACAGAATTTTTGACACTTTTTCCTGGATGGAGGACAGAACTAATTCGACCTGTTTCGGTTTCGTCAGTACCAGTAAACCAGTTTTAACGGACATAGCGACGTTGTATCGTTCACTTTAAACAACTTAAATTAAAATAAATGCGATAAAACGCGAAAACATTTACGACTTTTTTCAAGGTTATCGTAACACAACAAGGAGTCCGGTCATCGAAACGTAACGATGCGTTATTTCTGTGTCAAGTGTCAAAGTTTGTAGGTTATAATGGACGAAGAAACAAGTTCGCAGAACGCTCTGAAAATCGCCGTTTCGATACTGCGGGAGCGATGTCAGGCGTTCCAACGCAGAATCTCGATACTCGAAGAGGAGAACGTGACTTTGAGGCAGCTGTCGCAAGGGCGCGACGATCCAGAAAAATCGTCGACCCAAATGGATTCGCTTCGGAAGTACGTCGCGACCGTCGAGGAACAAAACAGACAGTTACAAAGCAAAATGAAGATAGTCGCGGAGGAAAATCAGAGACTTTGGGCCAACTTGGGTAAATTGACGCACGTCAACAAGTCCCTCGGCTCGCACTTGAATAAAATCAACAAAACGCTAACGCAACACCAGCCTTTAATCCGATCGAAAACGTTCACGCAGGACAGGCCGCACGCGGAAATCGCGCCGAAGGAGAACTTGGAAGACATATCGTTAAAACTGATCGACAGCATGACGGAGATTAAGGACGAAGTCGATTCCTTGGTAAACGATATGACCGAAACCGAAACGCTCGATGACATCGTGACCGGTTCGCTGGGTTTCAACTACGACGACGAAAACGACGATATAATCGAAGACTTAAAGATCATTCTGGACGAGTTGAACTACGTGAAAGCCGAAAGCGCCAAGCAAAATGTTTACCTAAACGAGTGCTTGGAAAATATTAAAAATATTAAGCAACAACGTAAGCATCGTTTCTGGGACCACACAGAATTAATAATTATTTTGCAGCTGCGCCCACGAAAAAAAGTGGCGAGGTACGATACTCGGCGATCGAAAAAACCTGCCCCATTTGCGGTAAAGAATTCGCGAACGACTTCTCGTTTTCCGACTTCGTCATTCACGTCGAGTCGCATTTTATGAGTTAGAAAAGATTTATTGACACAAAAATAATTAAAAACTTAAGAGGGTATCATTCCCCGGTTTCGCTTGAACTGCGAGCCGCCCTTGCGGTTGTGGTTGGCCCTGCTCGATTTTTGGGTGTTCTTTTTATCTCTGGCGATCAGTACGTTTTTGTCTTGGCCTTGGCCTTTGGGGCGACCGACGACGTTGTTGTTGCGTCGACCCCTGGCGGCCTGCGCCGCCGCCCTTCGTTCCCTGACGACGGCCGGGTCTTCGCAGAACGGTTTGAAACCGCCGCTCGTCGTTGGGGTTTCGCTTTCGGTCGAGGCGTCGCTGTCGTCTTCGGCCGAAGGTCGGTCGTACCGCTCGGGCCCCGGCTCGACGACGTAGTCGCGTTCGACTAGGTCGTTGGTGTCGTCGTACTCGTCGTCGGAGATGTCGTAACGGTTGTTATATTTACTGGAACGATTCAATTGAAATGTGAGGTTACGTTTCGGAATTACTTACATTCCATCGAGGATGAACGTTTTCATTTTATCTTTTTCCTTTTTGTCGTTGAGCATCGCTAGGGCGTCGTCGTAGTTCGGCTTTTTGCCGTAGTACGCGAGCGACGGTTTCGCCGGTTCCGGCTCCGGCGGTATTCGCGGCAAATCGAACGTCACTTCGACAATGTGCGGCGGTAGGTTGCCCTCGAGTATCGCTTGCGTAACCTGGGCGACGTCCCCTTCGTAATTTTGCAAGCACAATTCGAGGAAACCGTCGCCGAGATGCGGGAAAATCGCTTGGATCGTGCGAATTTTCTCGTCCATATCGTCCGGTTGGACGGTTCGAACTTCGGGCTCTTCGACTTTTTCAACGGTCGACGGTCGCGGGATGTTACCGTGAAACGTGTCGACGAAACTGAATTTTTGTTTAACGAACTCGTGCCGCTCCAGAGTGCACAACGTGTTAACTATGTAATCGATCCTTGTTGGATCTCTGAAATGATCGCAATTAATTTTTGCCAGTACTAAAGTAGTAATTTACATTGACGAGAAGTCTTTAAACGTTTCAACCGTTTGAAAGACTTCGTGCTTGAAGTCGTAATCACAGATAAAAATTTCATATTCTAAAGCTGCAGTCATTATATTCGTGAACGTTTCCACGTAAGTTTGTTGATCGTGTTCACTGCTAAAAAAAAAAAAAAATTAGGTAAACGACGTCGTCGTCATAATTTTCGTACTTTTTGTTAATCGTCTGATCTAACAGGTGTACGACGAACTCGTGGAACGTTTCAACGAATTTACTTCTCGCTAATCCTAATTTTTCCATAATTCGTTCCCCCGCAACACTTTTCATTTCCTCTCGGTCATCTATCAAGTCGTATACGTGTTGGAAGACTAAATCGTAACATCTAGGTAACCTACAATGCAATAAATGAATAATAATGGCGGAATTTAGACTTAATCTTACTTATAAGGTAATTTCAAAGTTATTGCATCACCCAGCACGGTTTTACGTAATCGAAACAACGATTGCAACGTACATATGCTATTAGTTAAGTAATTAACGAGGGAGTTAATCCAATCAACGCTGAAAACCCTCGGTCGTTCCTCCAATGAGATTGGAACCGGTCTGAAACCGGGTTCGAATTCGTCCGTTAGAAAACCGGTGATCATCTCGAATATCACAATCGAATCTTTTAACAAACTTTCAACTTCTTTATCAACAATCTTCTTGTGTTTGTCGTAGGTGAAATAAATTTCACTCACTTCCTTGATTAGTTCGTGATCGAAATCTTGATACAAAAGGGCGATCGTTACCACAGTTCGAAGATCGAAGAGTTTGCGATCGAACAAATATTTAGCACCGATGGTTTTGTCCATGAACTCGATCTGTAAACGAAAACTGTAATCGAAGCTTCGCTTTGACTATAAAATAACGGACCGGCGACTCGCGAAAACATATAAGCCTTCGAAGAACCATAAAGAAGGCGTTGAACGCAGCTTTGTACACTTTCCTGTATTGCAACTCCATGTCGCGGTACAAGTGAGTCGGAATCGGATTGACTAGAAAATCTCTGAGGCAATCGACGACGTCGTCGCGAAATAAAACGCTACACCAAAAGTGGTGGTACGAACACGTAACCAAGTACTCCAAAAACGTGACATAATTCCAATTCTCCAGGAAGTATAGATTATCGTCGGGTGGGGCGTCGAAGACGTAAACTTGGAATGGATACACCGGAATGTGATCGGGAAGCCAAGAGGCGTGCTAAAAAAAAAACAAGTTTACTTGCTATCAAAGCTAACGTTAAAATTACCAAAGCCGGTATAACTTCTTTCGTGGAAACGACTCCTTTTCCACCTCGTTTTTTGGATTCCACAACCGTCTACAAAACGTTATTACGTTCATTTTCAGAATATTATGCAACGTCAACTCACCCAATTGCGATTATCCTCTAGCGCGACGCGTGTCCTCTCGATGTAAACTTCGTTTATCGGTAATTTATTCGGATTCTATTGAAAAAATCGTAATGAATAATCGCGATGCAGTGCGATATGGACTCACCTTAAACACATCCAATATTCGATAATTGATCGTTTTATTCTTATTGTCATCGTGCAACGTGAAATCTCCGAAAATTTCTTCCAAGTTATCCATGACGACAAAACGTTCACGACTGGATAACTTAACGCATTCCACTTTTTATGTTACTTTACGGACAATGCTAGCAACCGCTTTTTGTTAATGACATAACCTCTATTGAACACAGATGGTACGAGTACGGTTCTGTGTGTGTTTCGCTACAGTTAGGCAACCAATTATACATCGAGCGCACTGAACTAAGTACAAAGTCCATCGAACGAGAAAATATAACCTAAAAGTCTTACGTGTCGTCAAAATTAAATGATACGCCTTGTTATAAAATCTACATTCTCGATTGATTAACCACCTTCGTCTCCGTTTTTCACGATGAGCCGCCCCAAGGTATTCGTTACACGTTTCATCAACAACGAAACCATGGAAATTCTTAAAAAAACGTAAGACTTCATAACGTCCCCCGTTTAACTAAACGTTGACCTTTTAGATGCGACGTTTGCTTTTGGTCGGGCGTCGAACCGGTGCCACGCGATCACCTCCTGAAATCCGTCGAAAACGTCGACGGTCTCTTTTGTACGTTAAGCGATAAAATCGATAAAACGGTCCTGGACGCCGCCAAGTCGCTGCGCGCCATCTCCACCATGTCGGTGGGGTACGACCACCTCGACGTCGCCGAGATCAAGAAACGCGGCATCAAAGTCGGTTACACGCCGACGACGTTAACCGACGCGACCGCCGAATTGGCGCTCGGCCTAACGCTAACCGTCGCCAGAAATTTGACCGTGGCGGCGCAGGCCGCCAAATGCGGCGAGTGGCGCGCGTGGTCGCCGTTCTGGATGTGCGGCCCCGGCCTGAAAAACGCCACAATCGGCTTGTTCGGTTTCGGCCGCATCGGTCAAGAAATCGCCAAGCGGTTAATTCCATTCAAACCCCGAAACATTTTATATTGCGCCCGCAGCGATAAGCCCGAAGCCGAAGCTCTTGCCGCGACTAGAGCGTCGTTCGAGGAACTCCTCGCCAAATCCGACTACGTTATCGCAATCTGCAGTTACAACGAGGAAACCGCTGGTATCTTCAACGCGGCCGCTTTCAAGCAAATGAAGAAAACCGCGTTGTTCATCAACGTGTCCCGAGGGGGAGTTGTAAACCAAGATGATTTAATCGCGGCGCTCAAAGACGGCACGATCGGCGGGGCCGGTTTGGATGTAACCACACCGGAACCCTTACCCCTGAACAGCGAGCTGTTTCAACTCGAGAACTGCGTCGTTTTCCCGCACATCGGCTCGGCGACGACGAGCTGTCGCGCGGAAATGGCCGACCTGACCGCCCGGAACTTGGTTGCGGCGTTGTACGGCGCCGATATTCCTTCCGAACTCATTTTATAATGCAAAAAAACGCTTTATACCTACGATTTATTTTATCAGTCGCTTAACTTTGAGAAAACAATTTTTCGAGGGCGGCGTTGATGTCGCCGAGCGTGGCGATGAGCGCCTGTAAGTTCGCCTCGCGATTCGTGAACCCCATCGCCGCCAACTGTTGCAACTGCTGTTGGTAACGTTGCTCCGGCGGTAGATCCGGACTATTCGCGCCGGTCATGCCGGAGATCATCCGCGCCATGAACTCGGAGAACCCGCTCGCGGGTTGTGGGGTCGGAGCTGCGGGTGTGTTGATTAGGCTCGGAGCGACGCCCCGCAGGGTTTCCATGCCTTGCATTATCTGCAGCATCGCGTTTAGGGATTGCGGGTTGGTCGTGGCGCTTATCACTTCGGGGTTTTGTAGCTGCTCCAACATTTGCGGCATGTTTTGTCGTAGCTGTTCCTGCAACGCGGGGTTGTTGGTGATTAGCGGATTCTCCGCGATTAGTCGGTTGGCGATGTTTGGGTCGTTCGACATTGTTTGGAGTATCGATCGAGTGTAGGGAGCGTTGAGCATGCCCGTTACTACTTGAGGGTTTTCCATCATTTGTTGAAGCAAGCTGGCGAGTTGGGGGTTGTTTATGACGCCCGGACCGGGGGTTGTGGGGGATGGTTCGCTGGGGCTTCGCCCGGCCCATGGGTTGGGTAACGGGTCCCTGTTTTCCGAACCGCGTTGCGGGTTTGCGGTGGCCGTGCCGCTGCCGAATCGCGAGTACGGGTTGGTGCCGAACTGATCGACGGCCGCGCTTAGCATTGGCTCTTCGATGTCTCTGTACATGCGTTGGAGGGCGTTGTAACCCCCGGGGATGCTCTCCAAATTACTGATGGCGCGGTCGTGGCTCCGCATCAGTTCTTGTAACATGGAGGGGTTTCGAGCCAACTCCATGGTTTGTCGTAGCAGCTCGGGGTTATTCAACATATGACCGATTTCGGGGTTGCGTTCCATTAGTTGTTGCATCTGCGGGTTGCTTGTTAACAAAGTTCGCATGTAGTCGGGGTTGCTCATCAGCGTTTCGACTAAGGGGTTATCCAGCATTTGTCGGATCATGTTCGGTCGGCTCATGATTTCCCCTTGCATCCGGTTTTGTAGCTCCATAAAGCTAGGCGAGGTTAAGCCGAGGGACTCCAAACCGGATAAACCGCCGATGGCGCCCAGCCCGAAGGGCGTGGCGCCGATGTCGGCCGGAGGCCGCGACGGCCCCGACTCCGGTGGTTTAACTTTAGTTCGTATAACCAAATGTATGGTGTAGCCGTCCTTGATGTTTTGTTGTTGCAACGTGTCTTCGTCGGTCAGCATTTTACCCGAGAATATAAGGACGACTTGGTCCAGTTCGGCGTTGAATTTTTCGGCGACCAGCTCCTTGAGCTCCGTAACGCTCGCGTTTTCGGATATTTTAAACAGCTCTTTCTTTTTCGGCGATTTGATGGTTAAGGAGATTTCTTTGAACTCGATTTTCGGTTTTTCGTCCGGTTTTTCTGTATTATTCTCGTCTAGGCCCATATTTTGAGGTGCTACTAAGAAGTGGTGTAAACAAACTGGCTGTCAAGTATTTGAGCTACGCGGTCACAGATTTAAGACGCGCAGTGCCGCGTTTCCAAATGTGGCCACTACCTCGTAAGTCAGGTGTTGCGTAAACGGAAAACAACCCGAATTTAGAGTGGATGTGGCAACGCCGCGGATGTTAAGTGATTTAGTTTATTTATATACAGTTCTATGAATAAAAGTGAAAAAGGTAACCTCAAGATTTTTGTGTATTTTTGAAGAATGTTTACAATTGATTACAATCCATTTCGAGAAAACGAAACAGATAATTGGGCTGGTTCCACGATGGCGGGGTCGCAAACCCAACAGAATGAGTGTATAGACTGCACTAGTCAAAAAGACCCAAAGGTATGAAATAATCGTTCATTATGTATTACGATTTTTAATTTACGTTTTACATAGAAAACAATAGACGGTGGCAACCAGTCGAAAAAGTGCCACATTTGCAGTAAAATCCTGGCGTCGACTGCAAGCCTCTACGTGCACCTAAAATCTCATTCGACCGATAAGCCGTACAGTTGCAACCAGTGCAACGCAACATTCACCAGGAAGTATTATCTGGAGGTGCACCAAAGGACGCACACGGGCGAGCGGCCGTACAAATGCGACTTTTGCTTCAAGTATTTCTCGCAAAAATCTAGCTTGAACACCCACAAACGTAAACACACCGGCGAGAAGCCGTTCAAATGCGAACATTGCAACAAATCGTTTTCGGCGCAAAGCTACTTGTCGTCGCACCAATGGACGCACTACACGAAAAACGACAGCGGTACATTCGAATGTTCGTTTTGTAGAGAACTAACGAAGAACCGATCGAAACTAATCGAACACATGAGAACCCACATCAGTTCCTTTCAATACTCGTGCAATAGTTGCCATAAACGCTTTTCCAAAGAATCGTACTTGATTAGACATAAAAAAAGTGCCCACAGAGTGGATGTCGACAACTGAAATCACATCACTGTTTTTTTTTTTTTTTTTCTTTTTAATTTTTAATATCCGATTTTTTTTACGGTTCCTACTTGAAATCGAGTTGAATATTTTTAGTATCATTAATAAGTTTTTGTTTGAGATGTATAGAAAATAAATATTACGTCGACTTACAGCTGCGTTTCAACGTATTTCTAACTCGAGCCACACGAACAAATACTTTAACGAGCTATTTGCCCGTCCGGATCGAGGAAGAACGGTCCGTTGAAAATTCGTGTGAAACTGGTGGAAACGAACGTACGCTTAGCTAATTTAAATGCATAAACGTCCAACGCGGCATTTTTTAAGCGCGGCCGCTATCTCTTTCTTATGAACAACCGAAGGTACGCGCGATAACGTTACTTACGAGCTATTACAGCTCCGCTTCGTTGTATTGCATTCGATAACGTTATCGGTATCCTATTGATAACATTCAAATTAAACGGTGCAACAAAAGGTATTGAAATACCGAGGTGGTTAACGAAAAAAAAATAAAGTACGCATAAGCTGATACGCAATAATTATTTTTATTACGACCTTATCGCCGTAATTAAAATTTTTTACCTTCGGCTAAGTTTTATTGATAATGGTAAAGTAACGACCTCGTTTTCTGGGTAAAAGCAAACGCGTGGTTTCGCTTTGCGAAAATCAATTTTTAATAGTTTGTAGCGTAATGACAAATAATATCAACTGCCTACAAGTACAAACCCATTCGTCGCAACAACAATCTACGTTACAATATATGAGTGATTTGTGATCTCTATAGGTTTTATTTGAAATTAGCGAATCGTAAATTTTAAACAGTTCAAGGCTCCAACTCTAAGGCGAGGCCGATTTTGTGGCCTCCGTTGTTGAAATTCTTCCCATCGATTAGTGTGGATAACGTCAATGTGATTCCTGCAACATCGAACGGTTAAATGGTTTCCAAGTGAGATATTACACTAACCGTCTCTTAATTTTTGTTGATAGCTCAAACCGACTTGACTCTCGTTGTTAACTTTACCCCGCAGGGTGGCATCTTGATCCAAACTGTACACCGCGCCGATTCCAAATCTGGTATTGTTGCTCCCAGCGGACCAAGCGAGGTTAACGCCGGTCTCCAAGTTCCCATTGATTTTCTGATATATCGAACCGCCGAATTCCTGACCGTCGTTTCTACAAAACGCGAAACGTATAACATACAATCCCAAGTTATTACACTTACACATTGGTGTGTAAAATAAAATCATTGTTCGAGAAACCCAAAGCGAAATTGTTTCGCGTCAACTTCGACTTTGTGGTATCGAAGGCGGTTTGATAACCGGCCAACCATCCCTGATAACCGATCACGGTGGCCGCGTGAATAGTCGGCCCGGCCACATTCAAATCGGCGTCGGCGTTCAACGCCACATGCTCGTTCTGATACGCCGTCCTGATCACGCCGGACTTGCTGCCGGTCTGCGGCGAAAACTGACCGTCCAAACTGATTTTCAAACCGCTAACCAGCTGATCTTTGACCTCGACGCTCGTCGACAACGTGTTGTCCGTCGACCATTTCTCCGTGAACGTTAAACCGTGCTCTTTGACTTTGTATTTCGTTTCCAACGAGCCGCTTATTTTGCCGCTTTCCTGGTTCGAGGAGCCGCTCGTGTTGAACTCGACGCCGGCTCCCGTTTTCGTTTTTAGGTCGAGTTTGATTAGGCCGAAGTGGTAGGAACGGCCGAAGATGTCGCGCGACTTCTTTCCAAGTTCTGAGTATGACGGTGGTGACATCTAAAAACAACGAAACATTATTTCTTGAACGAGCACAGAGGTTTATTGTACATCGATATAGTTTTAACTAAAACTCCAGGGGTCGCGTGGCGATTGAACTATAAAAGACCTGTCGATTCGACATTTGACAGTAGTTGAGATGATGAAAGGGGAGTGTGTTCGTTTGTTTCAAATTTTCATTAGGTAAGCGATCCGTTAATTATAAATTAATTATGAAATATGAAATTCGTCGTTATAAAATGGAAGTTACGAAGCATTTTCGCATTAATACGAAACGTTGCTGCGCTTTATTATGTCGATTAAAACGGATGATTTGATGTAATCTGTCATTCAAGATGGCACCCCCATGCCGTTCTCGAAATTACAAAAAAAAATTGAAATAAATAAAATTTTGAAATTCGAATTAAAATTTGGATTATTTCGAATGTTTCCGCGAAAGTGAAGTAAATTATAGTGTGGTGTGTTGAAAACACGGTAAGTATTTTGGTGAAAAACTTTTAAATATTAATACTTATTTATAATAAAAATCGCTTCTTTTAGGCATCGATCACGAAAACAGCAAACTGGTGACTATTTCGACGCATAATTTTACTTTTATTTTAGCGAAACGGTCGCTTAATGGATTTGAATTCGAACATTTTTTTGGAAATAAATAGTTCGTGCCGACGCCACTGGGGAGCGCAACGGCACCCCAGTGTTCGATTCGCGCCGCGCCACCTGGCGAGCGAGCACCTAAATTCGCGCGACCGCTCGCTCAAAACGAAACGATTTATTTTAAAACCCGGACGGAAGTCGGCCCCCCTGCCTTGAACTTGAGGACCAAAGCGTCGTATCGAAATAATTCAACGTCGCTTCCCGTTCACCCGGAAGGAAACGTGTTTCACCAACGGGGGGCACAAAATGGCCGTCGATCGTCACCGATTTTCCGCAAAAACAGTAAAAAAACGAACGCAGAACAGTTCAATCACCTCTCGTTAAAACAAAAAAACGGCTCGATGCTAAATTCCAACTGGCCGTCGACGCCGGTTCGAACCGGGTTTACATTATATAACGACGTATTCGATTTATAGAATAACGAGCGTAATTTTTTTAGCACGCGCGACAGGTGAAACGTAGCCCAAAAATGTAAATTTCGTTTTTTAGCCGTTCCACGATCGAAATACCACACTTATCCAACTTACAATTGTATCTGTTGGTTGAAATAGATGAAAACTGTTGGCGACGAATAAAATTTCGTCAGTTACGGAATCACAAGAAATATCCTACACGTCCCTATCAGGTACGACTTGGAAGTGCAAATGTCAGCTGTCAACGTCATTTTTTGACGTTACGAAAATTCTGTGGTCAGTGTTGATGACCATACGAATTGACAAGAAGAAGAAACTCGACGTTCAACGTCAAACAGCAACTGGTTTGGCGGGATAAGCGTCACATTCCACCATTTTACTCCAACCGAAAAAATCCAATTCGCCTCAACAACCGACCATAATCGTTATCGTTTCGTTCACTCTGCACACTCCGCAACGAAATGGGCGATAAAGCCGACGCAGGTTAGTCGTTCCCAAATTCACCCCGTCCCGATGCTAACCGGCGTTTTCGTCGCTCGTTTTACAGAGGGTTTCGACGATGCCGTCGAGGAACGTGTCATCAACGAGGAATACAAAATATGGAAGAAAAACACGCCGTTCCTGTACGACCTGGTGATGACCCACGCGCTCGAGTGGCCCTCGCTGACGGCCCAGTGGCTGCCGGACGTGACCAGACCGGAGGGTAAAGACCACTCGATCCACCGCTTAATCCTCGGCACGCACACTTCCGACGAGCAAAATCATTTGTTGATCGCGAGCGTGCAGCTACCAAACGAGGATGCCCAATTCGACATGTCGCACTACGACAACGACAAAGGCGAATTCGGCGGTTTCGGCTCGGTCTCCGGCAAAATCGAAATCGAAATTAAAATCAATCATGAAGGAGAAGTAAATAGGGCGCGGTACATGCCGCAGAACCCGTGCGTTATCGCCACGAAAACGCCGTCGAGCGACGTCCTAGGTGAGGGTAAACTAGAATTCAAACCTAAAACTAAAACCGTTTTTCCAGTTTTCGATTACACGAAACACCCCAGTAAACCGGATCCCAATGGAGAATGCCAGCCGGATTTACGGTTACGTGGCCACCAGAAGGAAGGTTACGGGTTGTCGTGGAATCCAAGCTTGAACGGCTACTTATTATCCGCCAGTGACGATCACACAATTTGCCTCTGGGATATAAACGCGACCCCGAAGGAAAATCGCGTCATCGACGCCAAAACAATCTTCACCGGTCACACGGCCGTCGTGGAGGACGTCGCGTGGCACCTGCTGCACGAAAGCCTATTCGGCTCGGTAGCGGACGATCAGAAACTGATGATTTGGGATACGCGTTGCAACAACACCAGCAAGTCCAGTCACACAGTGGACGCGCACACCGCCGAAGTCAACTGTTTAAGTTTCAACCCGTATTCCGAGTTTATCTTGTCGACCGGCAGCGCGGACAAAACGGTCGCCTTGTGGGATTTGCGAAACCTCAAATTGAAATTGCACAGTTTCGAATCGCACAAGGACGAAATATTCCAAGTACAATGGTCGCCGCATAACGAAACGATTTTGGCGTCGTCCGGCACGGACCGGCGATTGCACGTGTGGGATTTGAGTAAAATCGGCGAGGAACAATCGCCGGAGGACTGCGAAGACGGACCGCCCGAACTACTTTTCATTCATGGTGGACACACAGCTAAAATTTCAGGTGACTCCCCGTGCTCGAAATTGATTTTTGTTAATCGCATCCTCTTACAGATTTCAGTTGGAACCCCAACGAGCCCTGGGTTATCTGTTCCGTATCCGAAGATAATATAATGCAAGTGTGGCAAATGGCCGAAAATGTTTATAACGATGAGGAACCCGAGCAGGCGATCGATATGATGGAAACTTTACCGATTTAATTTATTATTATGTTTCGTTCGTAAATTAGCGTAACTTCAAGTAAGTTCAATACAATATTTCGTAAACAATTTTAATATTGGAAATTTCGTTTCAAACCTTCCCAACATTTGTAGTAGTCGGGATCCAATTTACCGCATGTTTTAGCTCCCCATTGTGTTACGGCCAACCCTAAACAGGTTTCGAACATGAAACTCTGAAACAAAAACGGGTTGGTGGTTGTTTTGTATGGTAATATTTACCTGTGATCCGTCGGCGACGCGGCATGGTTTAAGGTTTTCGGTTGTTGCTTTGGTGAAGCAATCGGAGTCGGGGCCGTGCGGCGTCATTATGCTGTGTAAGGTGGCTCCACCCGGCGCGAAACCACCCTCTTTAGCCTCGTACTTACCCTCGATTAGTCCCATGAATTCAGACATGCAATTCCTGTGGTAGTAAGGTGGTCGGAAAGTGTTTTCTTGAACCGACCAACGCGGTGGGAATATAACGAAATCGGCGATCGCGGTGCCCGGTTTGTCCGACTGGCAGGTGAGTACCGTGAAAATCGATGGATCCTGTTATAAGCCACGAAATTAAAATGAAATCCGTTTATTTTAGACGTACGCAGTGATCGAAGGACACGGAGTTGATGACCATGAAATTGCGCAAGTCGTATTTGTACGGCACGTAGTTCCCGTGCCACGCGACTACGTCGAAGGGACTGTGGTTTTGGTTGCAAACGAAAAGTTTCCCTTGGTACTTAGAGACGATTCGGTGGGGCGCTTGGAGGTCCTCGAACCACGCGACCGGCGTTTGGAAGTCGCGTGGGTTCGCCAGACCGTTTGCGCCGATCGGGCCCAAATCGGGTAACGCGAAGTGGCGGCCGTAAACTTCTAAAACGTAACCGCGCGACGGGGCGGCGGTTTCCACTTGAAATCGCATCCCTTGTTGAATGACGCATATTTCATTCGGCGCGACTTCGATTCTGCCGAATTCGGTTTTGATGTGCAACTCGCCATGCTGCGGTACTGCTCAATCGAATTTGGTTGTTATTACCACAGCGGCACACGGAATTTCTTATCTTACAGAAGTCGACGTCAAGTCGAAAACTTTTAACGAAGTAAGTTTTGATAGTTATCAGAAAAATAAGACAAAAATCGATGCCAATTAAAAAAAATCAAGAATCTACATCCTGTTACTACAAATATCTTTTTTTTAATTAGTGACATGGAATTTGTTCAAATATTGTTGTAATGACTTTCTTCCTTTTCGAGCATTTATTCATTCAGCATCGCAAAGCGTCAAATAAGTTGATATTTCAATAGGAACTCAACATCAAATTTTTTCCTTAAACGCAACATCAATCGGCCTTGTTCGGATCGGCTCGGCAAATGTGCGCGTGCGACTCGCGCGCCGAGTAAGCTGTCAAAGTAAGTCATAGACAAATGGCGCCAAATTCAAACGCATATACTCGCATTTGCAAATATCAACGGCAGATTGCTCTGTTAAAAGGCTTGACGTCAACTTCTGGTATTTTGCAATTTAGTAATATGAAGTGGGGGAAACGTACCAATTAAAAAATCGCCGTCCGAGTTGTAAAACGCTTTTTTAGTCATTGAGCTGTTGCAAGCGTAAATGTGGATTGCCAAGCCGTGCTTTAACTTGGGATCGCCGGCTGCACAAATTGTGTTGAGTCCGTCAATAAAATCCACTTTCCTGGAAGCGTCCGGAAAATCGAATGGTTTCCAACGCAACTATTAAAATTAAATCGTTATTAATTTATTTTAACGTAAAATTGCTGATACCTGGTTAGGATTAATTTCGGTTCCACTCGAATCCGCACAAAGATTTCCATCGTGGTACGGCTCAAAGGGGCGATGTACCACCGATGGTAATATTCTATACAACCACGACCTTTTATTTTCACTTCTGGGAGCCGTAAACGCACTTCCAGATAATTGTTCCGCGTACAAACCGTACGGACACTTCTGAGGGCTGTTGCAGCCCTTCGGTAAAGCGTTCGGGCAACGCGGGTCCTCCGACGAAAACTCGGACCCGAAACCTCGTAAGTACTGTAAAAGAAAAAATTGCAACACCCCCAAAATTACAAAGAAAAACTTACAATCATCTCCACGCGCTCCACTCTGTTACTGAACTCGCGAGATAAACTCCACAAACCGATAAATTTTTATCAGCAATTACGAAATAAAACGAAACGCAATTCGGATTTATTACTTTATTTCTTGTCTACAAAAATAATATAACTTAAATTAATTAGAAGAAATCAACGAATCGCTTAAAAATCTCGAAAATAAATACAACAGCGTCGATTCCTGCGTCGAAAATCATATAAAAAAAACAGGCCGTTACACGAGAAAAATATCGCCGTCAGTAGTTCATCGTAGGACGTTTGAAGACAAAAAATAAATAACCGTCGGAGAACAGTGAAGAAATAATCGAACGGGAGAAAAAAAGAAATGCGTTTATATTGAACACTGAGTATAACTAGAGGAAGGTAATACATTTAATTTAATAATAAACCCTACAATTACAGCAATTTGGTCGCTGTCCGCCAAATTTTCAGTACAATGGCATGTCGATCGTTCGTTTTTTTTTTTTACTTTTAATGGGGATTTGAGAACATTCCGCGCTGCGCGTTTCGATTAAATAATCGCCAAATCAGTCCGTCGAGTATATATAAAAAAAAATCGCACACCGAGATTACATCAATTAGCCGAAACGGACAACGCGGAACCGCGCCTGTCTTTCATCATCATCATCATCGAATAATTCCTTTTTTTGTACAATATACTTGTTAACAAATAGAATATACCTAAGCAGCTTAAAATGATATTGCGTTTCGACAAATACAATCAAATTACAAGAAATAATCGGGAGTCCTGCGCGTCACGTGCGGCTCGCCGCGTCTCGGTGCCGGATCGAATTGTAAACTGTAACAAAAAAAAAAAACGTTTTATTGTAATGCACGTTTGGTTGCAGATCCGTCATAGAACATCGTCGGCGACCTTAAACCTAACCTAGAAAACGAGTATGCTCACGTACAAGGAATATTTGAGGGCGTCGTCCAGCTCCATTATGGCGGCCTGGTTGCCGCAC
Organism: Novius pumilus; assembly: GCA_020654155.1. Lineage (NCBI taxonomy): Eukaryota > Metazoa > Arthropoda > Insecta > Coleoptera > Coccinellidae > Novius > Novius pumilus. The sequence goes on from JAIFOV010000475.1 coordinate 6,382,264, forward strand.
CGATAACAGTAGTTGGGCGCCGAGAATATCGTGACCACGTTTCGATCGTGACACCAATTGTAACCTTCCATAACCAGCTGATGGGCTCTCGATACCAACGTTAAGCCGTTCGTGTGATTGAATGTTTCGGAGATGTCCTGACCGAACGTGTAGCCGGCGCCGCGGGGCGATATGCCCCAGCCGCCGCGATCGTCCGGATCCGACCACAGCAGATCGCACATCGGGCCCTCGTGCGGCACCTCCTGTAGCCGGTCCAACGCCCTGATGTGGTCCAGCGTGTCGATGCTGGGACTGAGGCCGCCGTGCAAACAGAATATCTGACTGTCGACCAGAGCGGTGAGTGGTAGATAATCGAATAAGTCCGTGAAGAATTTCCACACGTTCGCGTTGCCGTACTTCCGCAGGCATTCGTCGTAGAAACCGTAAACTTGCGTGATCTGTCGCGACTCGTGATTACCGCGCAATATCGTTATTCGTTCCTTGTAACGGACCTTGAGGGCCACGAGCAGGGTGACCGTTTCCACCGAATAGTAACCACGATCCACGTAGTCGCCCATGAAAAGGTAGTTCGTGTCCGGGCTCCGGCCGCCTATTCGGAACAATTCCATCAGGTCGTGGAATTGGCCGTGGACGTCGCCGCACACCGTCACCGGACATTGCACTTCTTGCACATTCGATTCTTTCGATAAGATTTCTTTGGCCTGCAATCACGAAAAAATTCAGAAATGGCGAGCGCGCCCTCTATTATTAACGCGAAGCTCAATGCCAACAAGAATAATCAACTGGTAACATAACCTCACACGTCGATTCGATCGACGAAAGGAAAATCGTTTTTGGAAAACGATCGTCCGCGAACTCACCTTATCGCACAACGTTTTCACTTGGCTCTCCGTCAACTGTTTGCAATTGTTCAGTTGCTCGATCCACTGATCCAGTTCCTTGCAGCTCGTCTTGTCGTCCATCGTCGTCACCGGTTCGTCGGGCGTCTTATCGGAAAATAAATTACGAATAAATTAAATGGCCACCACGATTCCCGCGCCGTATTCCCACATAAAATTCACGTTCGACAATCGGTTTTTTTAATGTTATATCTCGCGAATCGCAAGAACAAAACACGTCAAAATGGCGGCGCCCCTTTAATGAGGAAGCGACGGACGGTGTGCGTTTGCGCGCCGCCCGTCACCTGTCAAAACGGTGGCGGCGCTTTCGAATGAATCACAAAGCGCGATTACCTCACCTTCTTACGTCCGTAAAACGGCCATTTCGCGTCGACGCGCGTCTCTTGAATCAACAACATTATTAAACGCTCAAGTTTTTTGGTAACCGTGGAAACGTCATACGCAATACTCGATGACCAATAAGATAACCTCAAATTTTTTAGGAAAAAACTTTATTCCTTTTGATGAACAATAATAAAAATAAAGTACGAATACTGTACACGCAAGCACACTAGCTAATTAATCGCTGCAAAACAGAAAAAAACTCGACGAATTACATGGTTGAAATTATGCATGGCACAATTCCGAATTATTTACAATAAATAAAAACAAGGACGGTAAACGAACAAAATTCAAATCACAGTCGTCAATAAAGGCGAGCTAATAATTACACAACCCACTGAGGGGTTTCAATTCGTTTCGCTCTGCTCCGTCGTCGTTTCCTCGCTTTTCGCTTCCGGCGGTGGCGCCGCTTCATTTTCCGGCTCGGCGTTCGGCTGTTGTTCAGCTTCGACATCCATTTCACTCGCGGCGGCGACGGCGACGTCCGTCTTCGCTTCCTCCTCGGGGTTCGTTTCGTTACTCGCGACCTCCGTTTGCGCCTCCTCGACGTTCGCCTTGGCTTTGGTCTCCAGCACGCCGATGCACTTTTCGATGCATTTGATCGCTTCTTTACGCGCCAGCCGGATGTTTTCCTGTCCTTGCGTGTCGATATTGTCTAATTTGATCAGGTTGCGCGTCAGCATTTCGTCCAGGTACAAGTATTGTTTGTCCTTTGGTTTGCCGTCGAATTGTTCCACTTGACCCATTAGTTCGGACACGTCTTTTTGGATCGATTTGATTTGATCGATCGGGTCTGGTTTCGAGGGTTGCGGTTTCGGGGCGCTGGGAGGAGGGGTTTCCGTTTGATTTTTGGGTGGTTCTTGTTGTTGTTGTTTAGGCGGTTGCTGCGGGAAACCCTTTGGCGTCCACTCGTTTTCTCGGTCTCGGTTGAAATACTGTTGGAAGTTGGGTGATCGTTGCGTGAAAAATTTGTCGGTGCATGGGTGCGGTGGTGGTGGTTGTTGTGACGGGCCGGTGAAGTTTTTGGGTAGGACGGGCTCGTCGCGACCTTCCACGTGAATCGGGATCACCCTTTCCTGGGGCGCCGGCTGTTCCTGCTGCTTTTTCTCCGATGTGGACGGTTGATCTTGGTTAACCGGGATGTTGATGCTGCTAACGAAACGGGGGCGATTATTGGGCGGCGGCGCCGACATTGATCTTTGTGCGCGATCGTCCACGGACGATTCTTGTTTCTGCCCCAAATCGACTGTGTTACTTTGTTGGATGTTTTGTTTGGGTCGACGGCTTCGCTCTTCCTCTTTCTCCACCTTTTCGGTGTTGTTTTCAGTCTTTGGGGGTTCTTCTTGTTGTTTTGGGGCGTCCTGTGGGTAGTACTCGGGGTAGCGTTGGTAGTAGGGTTTCTGGTGTTCTTGTGGTTCTTGGTCGTCGAAGGGAAAACCGGCGAACTGTTCGAATCTGTCGCCGAACGGACGGTCGGCGAAGCGAGCCCCAAACTGTTCCGGTATTCTCGATCGTCCGGAGGTGCTCCCCGATCTGAAGGGGAAGCTACCCAAGTGTTGAGCGAACTCGGGGTGTCGAGCCGCTATGTCGTCCAACTGGGAACGAAACGGTCGGTTTTCGCGATCGTCGTCGTCAAAGGGAAACCCGGTCTGTAAATAAAAATAAAATTAATCGATTTGTCGAGTGGAATGACACAACTAAAAGGGCTACTCGATTTTGAAACAATAACTGAGGTTAGGATTTCTGTGCAAAAACTTACGTCCATAGAATCATCCCTTTCGATGTACAGAGGTATTTCCCGAACGGTATCAACCATCGGCGATGACATTTGAATATAATAATAGAGCACAGAAATTACGAATAATGATAACTAGACGCAATATCAATTCGAACTAAGCGCCGCGCTGTCGTCGCCCGCTTTTATAACGCCACAACCAATTCGAGAATGTTCCGGAACGTTCCATCCCCCGTTTCTTTCTAAACCGACGCGCTAAACAGAGATGCAGCGACGGCGCGCGTCTCGAAATCTCTGGACTATTCTGGAAGTTTCTCGATGATCGCCAAATGACAGTAGTCATCGAAATTGTTATAAAATCGCTCCGACGTTTATTAAAATAAAATAATCGCAGCCGCGACGCCCTTGAAACGGCGGCGACCTCGCCAGCTGCACCATTACCTAATATGGGAAAAACCGAAGCAAAACATCGCGCGAAACGTTTTCGGGGAAATCGGTCGCGCCTCGTAAAACCAAATACGGAATCGAATGGAAATCGCGCGTAGGCGGCGCGCTACCTACCTAACGGAGAGAGAAAAAAAGGAAACGTTTCTACTCACAAAGTTTCGTTTCGGGGAACGACTCGGTGCGACGTTAGATTAACGACGGCCCATCCTGCGGACAAGAAAAAAACAATGCCACACTTCATACCGGCGCAAACGTGATCGATTTCTTTATTAATTTTTGGTAGAACGCCAAATTGCAATCAACGCCATCGAGCCATGCTTCCACAAATAAACGCCTTTAAATCGGATAAATGTACTTACGAATTGTGATTTACGAAGCGGCATTTCGTTCCACGTTCAACGTGACCAAGCGAAAATTACGGATCAACGGTGTATTTTTATTCCGCAAACACACTTCATGGAATCATCTGGAATATGCGGATATTTTCCGATATCGCGCGGTACTTTAAACGTTTTACGTAACTAGTCCCGTGGGGTGAACAAGGACAGGCGCCGGGGACGTACGTCGCGCCTCGTCGGTGTTGTAATACGAGTAGGTGACGTTTGAGTTGTCGTCGTTTTCTGTGCTCTAACCTCGAAATTTAATGGGTTGTCAAAACGTCAACACATCCAATAAAAAAGATGTGATTGTTTTGTTGTTTGGAGGCGTTTAAACGAAATGAGTTGGTTCGACGCCGCCGGTTTGGCGAACATAGCGAAATCGGCTCTCAAGGAAGCGCAGCGCACCATCGACAAAGCGCTGGATATAAACGAGGAAGCGGGGCGTTTGGAGTCGCAACCGGGCCCAGGCGAGGAGGTCGACGGCGTTTGGGGGTCGTTCGCTGGCTCGTTTTTCGACCACACGCGCCAGTACAATAAAAGCGTTTCGTTGGAAGGGTTGGACGATGCTGGCGAAATTGATACGCAACAGTTTAGTCAAAGTAAATTGGTGGTCGAGGGTTTGGATGCAGGCGAGGGGGACGTTAAAGATTTAGGTAGGCGTTGAATTGTGCGACGCGTTGCGTTAATGGCGGTGTTTTAGGTGAGACGGTTGAGGCGATCACTGTGCCTCCGTCGCGCAATACGAATCCACCAACTGCGCCGGAGGGTGGCTCGAACGAGCTTTTAAAAACGACGAACGTTATTGATATACCCTTGGAAACGTCGGATAGCCCGTTGGAGATATCGACTGATGAAAGCGTACAATCCGACGGTACGGTTAAAAATACGAGCGATCAGCTCGAGAATCTACTGGCCGAGGCCATTTCTGATAAAGAGGAAGACACTGTAATCCGCGAAACGTCGCCTTTGAGTTCGGATAAATCGGATTTGGTGAAAATTGGTTCAGGGCATACGTCCGGTCATACCTCGGCTGACGAATTGGAAACGACGACGTCGTCCGATATTGAAATCATTTCAAGCCCGAACGGCGGTGACTCGAGTAGCACGCAGAGCCGCCACAGCCCCCAAGATGTCAAACAGAAACCGATCGGTGACAAGGTCTGTTTGGAAGAACGAATGTCGAAAAAAATTGCAGAACTGACGGAACTGCTCGAGTCGCGACAGTCGCAGTTGATTGAAACGAATCGAAAATGCGTTCAGTTGGAGGAACGCCTCGAGCACGCGCTTTGCAAGCAGGCGGAGTCCCACGAGTACGCCCAGCGCATGTCCGCCTTGGAACGTAAGTTCCAACAGGCGATCGGCGAGAAAGATAATTTACGTGCGCAATTGGAGCAAGAAAGAAACGAGGCTAAAGTTAAAAGTCAAAGCGAGGTCGAGACGGCGATCGGGGACAAAGAGGAGACGATCCGTCAACTGAGAGAGGAAGGCGAGAAGTTGTCCAAGCAACAACTGCAGCACACGACGATTATCAAAAAGTTACGTGCGAAGGAAAAAGAAAACGAAGTAACGATAAAACAGCTCAAAGAAAAAATTGATCATTTATCGAGCGAAAACGAGCGACTGCAACGCACCGTCGGCGCCAAGGAGGAAGTCGAGCGTACTCAAATCGAAGCCGTGAATCAGCTAACGCAAAAAACTAAAAAACTGGAAACGGATGTCGCGAAGCTGCAAGGCGACTACGACGATCTAACGCAAAAATACGAAACGACCAAACGTTCGTTGGAGGCGGCGCGCAAGGAACTGAACGACAAAAATAAAATAACGAATCAACTAACGGTCAAGGAGCAGCTGTTGGAAAGTTTGGAAAACGAAAAGCGCACGTTCGAGTCGCGCAACGAGGAGGTGATCGATCAGTTGCACCAATTGAGATGCGAGTTGCGGGAGCGCGAGCGCGACTACGCGAACCGCGAGGCGGCGCTCCGGGCGGAGAACAAAGCGCTCCTCGAGCGTTTGGAAGAGGCGGAACGCAGGAACGAGCAACTGTCCGAGAGCGTGCTCGAAGTCAGTAAACCCTTGACGCGCCAACTGGATTCGCTTCAAGCGGCCCACCGAAGCAAAATCGCGCAGTTCGATAAAATCGAAACGGAGCTCACGACGCGAATCAACGAGCTGCAGTTCCGTTTAAATCAGACTCTGGATAAGGAAAGAGCGCTGAGGGATGAATCGGCGGGTTTACGTAGCAGATTGAGCGAGTTCGAGTCGGCGACCGGTAGCGCGTTGCACCAGAAGGAGTTGGCGGAGATGCGCGCCGAGCGCTTGCTTACCGAAAAGGAGCTACTGGAGAAAGAGCTAACGGGTCGTTTGGACGAATTGACGCGCGAACTAAACGGTAAAATTGAACTAATCGACGAGTTGCGAAAGGAGTTGGATGCGATCAAAAGTAAGGCGGACGAAGAGGCGACCTCGGAACGGGAGGAGTCGCCCACGCTGAGCGTCGGTAAACACTCGGTCGCCGAGTCCACCGTCAGCTCGATATGGTCGCAAATCGAAGCGTTCGACCACGCGCCCCGTTTCACCAACGTCTTCGAGATACAAACGTTGCAAACGAATCTGCAGCAACGCGAGGGCGAGGTGCAGCAACTCCAATGGGAACTGACCAGACGGGAGCAGGAGAGGAACTTAACGAACGCCGAGTTGGCGTCGATGACCACGCGCATCGAGGAGTTGGAACGTCAACTGCGGGACGGTCAAGTGTTGAAAAGGAGTTTCGATGAACTACGAGAACAGTACGATGTTCTGTGTCAGATGTACGGTGAAAAGGTCGACGAGGTAAACGAACTAAAATTGGATTTGGTGGAGGCCAAGGAGGCTTATAGAAGTCAGTTGGACGAGTTGCTCGATGGTTCGACTAGTTAAAAATGTGATAATAACGCTTTGTGAATGATTCCATGCTCCTTCTGTTTATAATATTATGTGGCATTGTTGAATTTTTTGATAATTTATTAAATAAATTGTATCGTTTAGGGGTTGCGAATTCTGTGACGCACAATTTTGGGTTCTGTGATTCATATCCGAATCCATTACGAAATAACGAATAAGATTGTTAACGTTATCTGTGATTGTTTATAAAATGGCATCTGTGTTCAACGTGTCGGCGATTCGAAAAAAATTCGTTAATCGCAAATGAATATTCGTTTGATGTTGAAGATGACGCGCTACCGCATCCGACGACTACGTAAACAGCCCAAAAAGCGTCGCTGCTGCATTTGCTCGCTCGCTTTTCGCACGTGGAAAACGCTCGGTCACCACTATTTCAGCAAACACTCCAAAAACCGTCTAATCAAACTGATTTTAGCCGTCGCCAAAACGAACGTGTCGCGACGACACACGAGAAAAATCGTAATCGAGATGGACGACAACGATCACGAATTAATCGTCGAGATTACGAACGGCAAAAAGGTGGAGCAGAAAGTGTTCATGCACCGAACCGGTCGAGACTGCGTCGTCGAACACCTGAAACCGAACGAAAAGTTGGTTTTCTTCCCGCGCGTCGCGAAGACAAAGAAAGAGCCCAAGCCCAACGAGGAACTGTACAAAAAAGTAACGAGAACCGACCCCACGTCGCTGAACTACAAAACGGGCCACTTTTACGTGTGCCGCTGCGGCAAGGAGCAGGACGACGTCGTCACCGTCTCCTCGGACACCGAGTCCTCCTCGGAAAACGGCACGCAACGCCAAACCGCCCCGCGCTACTTCTACTGCAAGCACTGCGGCAACGGCTACCGCACCCGCACCAAGCTGAAAGACCACGAAAAAATCCACAAAATGGTCTGCCAGATATGCAAGCAATTCTTCCCGTCCGCCCTGCAGCTGCGCAAACACCTGACGAAACACTACTGCGTGTACATGTGCCACATCTGCCGCTCCTATTTCCACGAAAGCAACACCCTGCTCGCCCACCTCGACTGGCACCGCAACCACGAAATACAAAAGACCATACTCGACCTCGAGGACAACTACACCCACTACGTGTTCAACTACAACCGCGAGCCCAAGGACAACGTCCTGAACAACATCACCACCTTCCTGATGCAAAGCTGCGACGAATACAAAGTCACCTGCAGCTATTGCGGCTACAAAATCTCCCAGACCCACCTCGCGAACCACATCAAAATGCACTATTTCATCGACGGCTCGAAGCATTTTTTCAGCCCCCAAAACTAAGCGCTGGTCACGTTCTCGAATCCAAAGAAGTTACTTTTAAGTTAAACGGGTTTAATAATTTACTAGTCGGTTATTTTAAGAATTAAACGTTTTCTTTTTGTTCTCTACTCGATATCGTTTATTCGTCCCCATTTCAAACGCGATTTCGTGATTTCCAACTGCAACCACGACGGAACGTATTTACCGTCGAAACGGACCGCGTTCGGGAACGGTAACGGCGCGTCCGCTTCCCTGAACGGGTGCACTTTTTTCAATTTACGCTCCAGGTGTTCCTTGTTGATTTGTTTCGGGTCGCGGTACTTGTCCATGTACAAGTTGAACGGCTGCCGTCGCGGGCGCCACGCTTGCGGCCTGATGTACGGCGGCTCGAAGTCGTACTCGAAAACCGGCTGTTTCATTTGCAACTTGTGGTGGTAGAAATCCCTGAGCGACTCGTCCCAATGGGACTGGTAGAACGCGAGCCCGGCCGGCGTTAACAGGTCCTGGCGGTCTCGGTAAAATTCGAGGGTGGAGAACGTTCGCGCCGGTAAATCGTAGACGTTTGCTTTAGTTTTCAAGTTCGTGTAGTCGAGCTCACGCTCCTGTTTGTATAGGACGAAGGCGAATCTGTGGTAACCGGTCCCTTTCGGTGGAAACGGTTGCAGGTACTCGAAGATGGTGTCGCCTTTTTCGATGTCGTGTTCGGGGATGTTACCCACGAACCAGTGCACGTATTCCTTATTGTTATCGGTGAAGTGGCCGTCGAGGTTTGTTAGTGTTAACGTCCACAGGGAACCTTTATCGCAGTCGTACTTGACAGTTGGGCGCTTCGTAGCGTCCGCAGGTTTTATAACGTTGCCAAAATAAACTGGGTGTTCGAATTCCTCTGTCACGTACGATAGGTTCAGGGGAACGACTGCGTGGAAGTAGGCGTAACCGAATAGATGATCGTACACCCCATAATGATCTGAATTTAACGTAAATTAGCGTTTTTACATCAATTTAACCGCGTACCTGCTATGTTTTTGATATGATTCATCCCATTACTGGCTCGCCAATCGTCGAACGCGTCTTTTAAATTCACGCGCAACGTGCGATTTCGCGATTGTCGCTCTAAATCCTTGTCGTTGCGAATCGCCTTCAACGTTTCGACTTGTTGCCGCTTAAAATCGGCATCCGCTTTCGGTAACGGGTAACCGATGTCTATGCGCTTCGTTAACTCGGGATCTTTGTAATCCAATTCTGTAATGCGAAATGTCAGTGTGGGTTGCGAACTATTGAACGTTTACCGGTTAGTTTTTGCTCGATCGTCGGGGACCTCCACGGTTCCTGCCCGCGCAAATGATGCCCGCATCTTACTGAGTTAAGTATTTTGGGGTATAACTTATTCACCCCTAATTTAATACTAGGAAAATTCATTGCTAACTACAAAATAAATGAGGTTATGTAACAATTTGTACACAGAATCTATAGAGCAGTTGTGTCTGTGGTTTCTTTTTGGCACTCGTAGACCCGATAAACCATGATCGTTCTGTGGTTTAATTTTGGGCTAGAATATCATAACCACACTTTTAGTGCGTGTCGCATAAACAATGGCCGAGAAACGAAAAAGCGCGGAAAAACCGTCGAAAACCCCGACGAAAAAAGCGAAATTAGACGCAAACGACAAACCCGGCGACTGGAAAAAGTACAAAGAAGAAAAAAAGGACTTAAAAATCAAACGTAAGCAAACGAAGAACAATTTCGACGTGATAACGCGGGCGAAGAAACTGGGCGAAACGTTACGTCGCAAACGGCTGAAAAACGGCGCCGACGAACGAAATCGCTTGGTGAACGAGCTTCACGGCATCCTTAAAAAAGACGAGAATTACGGAAAGTTCGTGCTGGCGCACGACACCTCTCGCATCGTGCAATGGCTGTTGAAGTACTCGTCGCCCGCGTTGCGCGCGGAGATTTTCAGGGAGCTCCGCGCGAGCGTGGCGAGCATGATGCAGTCGAAGTACGGCGTTTTCTGCGTGAAGCGTCTGCTCAAATACGGCACGGCGGAGACGCGCGCCGAAATCGTCGGGAGCTTTTACGGCAGCGCCGTGAAATTGGCCAGTCACGCGTTGAGCGCTCCGTATTTGGAGTACGCGTACGCGACGTGGGCCACGCCGCGGCAAAAGCTCCACCTCGTCCAGGAGTTCTACGGCGATTTGTATAAAAGTTCGAAGGACGATCAGGTGAAATGTTTGAAGGATGTGTTCGAGCGTAGCCCGAATTTTAAAACGGCGGCGCTGAGCGCCACGAAGGCCAACTTGAATAGGATACTAAACAAGAGCTTGCTGGATTCGTCGTTGGTGCAAACGGTGCTTTATCAGTTTTTAATAAACTGCAGCGCGGATGATCGCGCCGAGCTCATATCGCAACTGGCGTCGCATGTTGTTGTTATTAGTAACAGCAAGGACGGCGCTCGAGCCGCCATGCAGTGCATTTGGCACGGCACCAACAAAGACAGAAAAGTATGAGTACGTTGCAGTTGTTTCGATTTAATCACCGTACCGGTTTTAGGTTATCATGAAGTCCGTTAAGGAGCATCTCGTTGAGTTGTGTAAACACGAACACGGCCACTGCACCGTTATCACGCTTCTGGATGCGATCGATGATACCGTTTTACTGAATAAAATCGTCATTGCTGAAGTATTGAATAACGCCAAGGATTTATCGTTGAACGAATGGGGAAGAAAAGTAATGAAACGCGTTGAATATGCCTCAAACTAATGTAGAGCTTTTAGGTGTTGCTTTGGCTTATCGTGCCGGGCGACTCGACGTACTTTCATCCGCAATTTATTAAGGAATTAAACGAAGGTCGCGACAGCTCGGCCAGTAAAAAGACAGTCGAAATCAGGCGATCGGAAATTCTAGCGTTTTCAAGCGCTACGTTGCTCGACCTGATTGTTTCCGAACCACAGTTTTGGTTATCGGACTCGAAGGTCGCCTACGAAATGTTGGCCATTATAAAATCAGGTAACCGACGACACTCGTTGTTTTAAGCTAATTGCAAGTTTTACGTAGCTGTCGGTCAGGAGGTCGATAGTGCTTACCAAAGTCTCGCGCGAGCAGTCGTCGATCCGTGCTGGAAGCTAAAAGACAACGATAAGGAAGTAATCGGTGTGGAACACGCGGCCATGCATTTGGTGCTCAAAAAAATCCTGCAACACGATAAAATAAATTTGGAGAAAGGCTTGCCCACCTTCGGAGCCGCGCTAATCGATAAATTAACCGACGAAACGGTAAACAAATCCTTTGTTTCCTACTCGGATTACAGAATTGAACTTGCAGATTGAGACGTGGATAACGACGAATCGCGGGTGTTTCCTACTGGTGTTGACGTTTGAAAACGGTGCACCGAAGGTGCAAGAAGAGTTGAAAAGCCGGCTGAAAACATTTAAAACTAAATTGAAGAATAACGAATGTAAAGGGGCGCAAATTTTGTTTACTAAAATTAAATAAACCGAATATTCATTCGTATATCACATAATTTGTGAGCAACGCGAATGTGTAAGTGAACACAATACTAAATTAACAAAAAAATATCTTCATCACAGAATTCGTGAGTTAACAAACGAAATTGAATAATAACAAATGTAAAGGGGCGCAAATTAACTAAACAAAATATTTAACTAAATTAATGGAAAAATATCTTCGTAGACCTAACATCACAGAATTTGTGAACAAACAAACGAGATGTAAAGAGGCGCAAATTAACTAAACAAAATATATATCTTTAGTTACATAACTAAATTAACAATATCTTCCTATACTTAACATCACAGTATTTGTAAGCGAGCAAAAGGCTACTTAAATTTCGATTATGTTCGGGTGAGATTTAAATAATTTTTTATTCGTTTTCATGTATTCGTAAACGCCTTCGATTAGCTCGTTGAAAATCAGGGGGTTAACGTTACCGCCGACGTTGTTCAAGATGAAGAAGTCCCCGTACGACATTTCTTGGATGATTAGTTTGGCTTGCTTGCGACCGACGTAACGGCTCCGACCGACCAGCAAGTAAGAGCGAATACTTGGAGAGAAAACGATCAACATGCGATACAATAGACCGATAACGGTTAATGCGAGCAGCACGTATAACCAGAACCACAGAACTAGGAAAAGCTTTTCGTTGAGCACGTTAAGAGGTAATATGCATAAGGAATCCAACGTTACGCGAGTGCCGCTGGGGCCGTACTTGAAAAACTTGCATTTGGCGATTTTGGGGAACACCTCGTCCATGGGGCTGTAGTCTCCGTTGAATTGATACTGAACCGCTAAGCCGTACATGGAGAATTTACCCATTAGAAACCAGTCCATGAAGTATATTTGGAAAATCTGGAACGCAACGAAAATTTGTGTATGACTAATGTGATTAACCGAGGTTCCATACCACGTTGACTAAATTCAGGAGTTCGCATATAACAAAACGCGTCGCATATAAAGTATGCGAATTCTTTCCGCTCATCAAGTACCTCACGAGTTTGTTTTTGAGCTCGGTGTTCCACGCGGGTCCGATCAAGGGGCCACCTGTAATTACGGACTCGTTTGATTTTTATGGTAGCTCGAAGGAAGCTTTACGTAAATCGGAGACAAGCAATCGAATCCTGCCGCCTTCCCAACATTTCCAAATGTATCGCGGTACATAAAACATGAGCGCTTGCAAGCAAAAAATCAAACAGACCCACTGGTAGTATTTTTGCCAGATAATATTCGTCGATGGTGCGCCATAGAAATTGTTCTCAACGTATCGGTTGACGTATCTCGACCATCGAGGCTGATCGAATTCGTTCGTTAAACCAGGAAGTTCGGTATCTAGAAAAAATTCTTTTACAAATGTTAATTTATGGAATTGCACTAACCGTTTAAGCTGTTGCTGACGATGTACGTGCCGTGTATCCAGCAGTACAATTCGATAACACTTTTCCGCGCCGCCTCGCCGACTTCGCAACTTATCGGCTCGCCGAAATATTGCTTGCTCGTCAACAAAATCGAAAATACAGTCAAAATAATTACCGTGAAACGATAATGCAGCTTGAATAAGTTGTTATCGGTGTGGATTTCGTCGGTTTTGATTAACGTTTTCACGGCGTTCACGAAATCCATCTTTAAATCACAGAAAAAACGTTGCAGAAAAACTATAAACATTTGAACGTCCGCAACAAGTGCGAGCGCATGCGCCTCGGATGTTAAAATGTTTGTTGCAAAGAAGCGCACTTTCATCGATCGTAATCACAGAGGTTTACATCAACAACGCATTTGGGCTGATTGTTTATTTGACGTCCCGTTTGTTTTGTCAAACTTAAAATGAAACAAGTGTCAAAAAATGCCATAATTATATTTGCCGGTAGTAGTCAACAATATCAAATGAAAAAAAAATAATAGTAATTGCTTAGAACCACTTATTTACATCAGAAATAAATGGTGAACGACGCAAAAACAAAACCTCGCAAACGAGTGGTCCTAACAATCCACGCTAGACCCAAACAAAAGAAAAAGAAAACTTACAATCGAGTTAATATTAAATTAAATTTATTGAATAGGATTGTATGAGAAGTCGTTCAACAAATCATACGACAATGCTAACGTTCAGACTGCTGTTTGGTTGCGAGTCGATGTCAAGCTGTATTATGTTAATCCCATTATAACTGGTCCAATAACATATCTTGAAAGGGACCGATAATTGGACTGTATCGAGATTTTGCGAGGTCCCTCCGTCGTTCTCCGGCCATTATTTGTCCAAAGCGGTATTTGTCTTAACGGCGATCACCACCTCCTCACCGCACGATTTCAACACGGTGCAAAGGATATCTTTCCCGGCGTCGTACTCGGTACGCAACTGCTGGCCGACGTCGCCGTCTGGGACTTTCAAGTCTTCGCGCAATTCCCCGTTGTCGGACATCAAAGACAAGTAACCATCGTCGGATATATCGGTCAACTGGTAATCTTCGCGCTTAACGTGCGGCACGTCCATATTGTGAGTGGACGGGCATATATCTTCGTATTTTTTACCTGTAAAACGTTACGTTAGCCGTACGTTACGCGAGCGTGAAAAACAAACCTGAAAAAATATCGATTCCTACCAGATGAACTTTGGCATGTCCGTGCTTGCCAGTTTTGGACGTGGACATCTCCACGATCTTGCAGGGCCGCGCCTTCAACATAACGAAGCCGTTTTTGCGTAGAGCGGAGCATTGCATCGGAAAAGTGGCAGAAGCCCCACTGTCTCCAGTCTCGAAATGGGTGTCTTCAATGTCCGCCATTTTTCCGTCGTCGTTTCGCTAGCTGCAACACAGGCGAAACGTTAAAAAATTTAGGTTGTCCACGCGGCATCGCCGTGCCAAAACACGCGGTTCGACGTGCACCGAAATCCGCGGCCCGACCGTTCGCCCCGCGTAAACAATCGATTAACCTCAAAAAAACGATCGGGAAAACAAGGCCGCGGGACGTATTTACAGCGTGCCGATGGAAAATCGGACGGGCCGATCGAATGCAACATGGCGCGAAGAGCAGCTGAATCATTCTGTCGGAAAAAAAAAGGAACGCCGACGCGACCGTTGACGGCGACCCGCGCCCCGCGCGTTTTCGACCGGCGAGGGGATAGAAAAAACGAGCCGGACTCCGTCGAACCACCTGAATTGTGCGAAAATTGGGAAAAATGCGGATAACTCACGTGTGGACAAGATGGAAACTGCTTCTGAAAGAGCAAATGACATGCGCCGCCGAGTTATAAACGACAACTGACCGATGACATCGTCTCGAAATGTCAATTAATCTTGAACGTTCAACCTAATGGACTCAGCCAAAGTTGAAACATTTATATACCAAGAAACATTTGAATATCACCAAATAATCAAAAATTTTGCAAATTTCTATCGAAAATCAGAAATTTTTGAATATCCGAGATTTTTTGCGTCGTAGCGTACGAGTAAAGAGTGTACGTGATTACAAAGTTCTAAAAAAATACAAAAATTGTATTATGAAAAAACATTTTATAGATGTGATGCGACAATTAAATACGTAAATATTTATGCGAAATCGGGGTTTTTAAAAATTATAACAGCCTAGTTCAAAGGATCGAGCGGTTGCTGGACATTGTACGCGGGTTTATCAAAGCTCCTCATATTTATACTGTTTTGAGTAGGCGTCGCGCATGCCCTTTGACGTTTTTTCTTATTACGCAACTCTACCCGAAGGGGTAGTTCAAATAATTCAAGTCATAGAATTTTACTTAGTATCTACGAACATCTTAGACCGACTTAACGTTTCGCAAACATTTCTGCAGGATCCGGTAGCGTGGCCGCAGCACATTAAATCTGGAAATAAGTTAGAAACGGTATTGAAAAATCGATATACAACTTCAAAGTCTATTTTATGGTCGGATTAAGCGTATCAATCAAACTATCCGGTAGTTAAAAGACAATTTCCGGTTTTACTAGCCCCAGACGCATAAAATTCGGTTTATTACCAAAATTATTTGAAAATTTTTCGGAATTATATATAATAATTTTCACTTTGTTTCAGGATTATGTTCCGGAGTTTTCGACATTCAGAAGACATAGCCGCCATTTTTTAGTTTGTGTCAATATTGTTTCATTTTTTTTGTTGTCTTGTACTTTTTTAGTGTTAATAAATTTCTTAATAACAAAGTACTTTTTTTTTGTCCTCCTAATTCTTTCGTAAGTATCAAATTTTCAATAATAAATCGGAGACGTATTCTTTTCACTTATATAGTTCTAGTAAATCCGTCGAATTTCCATTTTGTATTGAAAGCATACTCTTTTGACTCCTATGTTCCTGATTTTTCTGTCGAAATTTTGAACAAAATCCTGCGTTTTAATCGAAAACATACTCTTTTGACTTCTATGTTCCTGGTACCTCTGTTGAATTTTGCCAAAAATTTTGTTGAAAATTCGACAGAGGGACCAGGAACATAGGAGTCAAAAGAGTATGTTTTAGTCCACAACAAAGACATACTCTTTTGACTCCTATGTTCCTGGTCCCTCTGCCGAAATTTTTAACAAAATTCTACGTTTCGATCGAAAACATACTCTTTTGACTCCTATGTTCCTGGTCCCTCTGCCGAAATTTTCAACAAAATTCTACGTTTCGATCGAAAACATACTCTTTTGACTTCTATGTTCCTGGTAACTCTGTTGAATTTTGCCAAAAATTTTGTTGAAAATTCGACAGAGGGACCAGGAACATAGGAGTCAAAAGAGTATGTTTTAATCCACAACAAAGACATATTCTTTTGACTCCTATGTTCCTGGTCCCTCTGCCGAAATTTTTAACAAAATTCTACGTTTCGATCGAAAACATACTCTTTTCTGGTCCCTCTGCCGAAATTTTCAACAAAATTCTACGTTTGACTCTTTTGACTTCTATGTTCCTGGTAACTCTGTTGAATTTTGCCAAAATTTTGTTGAAAATTCGACAGAGGACCAGGAACATAGGAGTCAAAAGAGTATGTTTTAGTCCACAATAAAGACATACTCTTTTGACTCCTATGTTCCTGGTCCCTCTGTTGAAATTTTGGACAAAATTGTCGGTAAGTCGATGAATATTTGCGACAATTTGGTCGAAAATTCGATTGAAGGACCAGGAACATAGGAGTCAAAAGAGTATGTCTTTATTGTGGACTAAAACATACTCTTTTGACTCCTATGTTCCTGGTCCTCTGTCGAATTTTCAACAAAATTTTGGCAAAATTCAACAGAGTTACCAGGAACATAGAAGTCAAAAAGTATGTTTTCGATCGAAACGTAGAATTTTGTTGAAAATTTCGGCAGAGGGACCAGGAACATAGGAGTCAAAAGAGTATGTTTTCGATCGAAACGTAGAATTTTGTTGAAAATTTCGGCAGAGGGACCAGGAACATAGGAGTCAAAAGAGTATGTCTTTGTTGTGGACTAAAACATACTCTTTTGACTCCTATGTTCCTGGTCCCTCTGTCGAATTTTCAACAAAATTTTTGGCAACATTCAACAGAGGTACCAGGAACATAGAACTCAAAAGAGTATGTTTTCGTTTAAAACCTCTCTCCTTTGTCGAGTTTTAAACAAAATTTCTGTAAATATTCTACCGAGACTTGAACATAAGAGTCAGAAGAATATTTCTATCTGCTGTCTAGATATTAGGAATACAAAAAAAAACTTCCGTATTGGTTTTAAGAAATTTATTAAAAATAAAAATATAAGTAAAAAAACGATAAAAAAACGTTAAAATAACTAAGAAAAACTTCTGTCTTGCCCCTGTTGAAAGCTCAGAAACTCCATACTTCTGAAACAAACAGATTCAAAGTTAATATGCATATCTAAAATACCTGTGTTAATAAGAACAACTATCAATTTTCGGGATGACAAAAGCGATAATATATGCTTCGTACATAAGTTGCATCGAACTATTAAAACAATAAAACATATGCATTGAAGAAAACTAAATTTCTTTACAATTTCTTACGTGTATGTTATTTGAAATAATAATTAAGTCGGGTGGAATAATATAACAAGACTTCATTCAATTACGACCGCATTGTACATAGAGAAACCATGGAAATATTGATCAATCATATTCAACATTCAAAGTATTTCTAAAGAAAAATGGAATTCAATTTCTAATTGGCTCACTAATATTATTTAACAACAATTATTTTTGAAAAAAGTATTTTTTAGCAATATTTCCATAAATTAAACAAAAAACAGTTGAATAAATATGCACTTCATCTAGTTATCGACGCGCAAGATAATGAAAATGTTTATTTAACTAATATGCATCGATACGGTTTTTCCGCACAAGTCGAGTGTTTATCACATAAAACGTATTTGGGGATACAAAAATATTTTTACTTTTATGTTCTAGTACCCATTTGCAATATGAGTAATGACGGTTTTTTGCATTTGTCTTTGCGCGTATCCGAGGATCCCGCCTTCTACCACGTGAGTCGTTAATAAAAATAGCGAAAAAAAAATGATATTCTTAATTGCAGAATACTTGTTTCATAAACAAAATCTGGATTGTTAAGCCGACGAAACAAATTGTAACGGAAGTATCGATTTTTCTACCCGTCGTGGTAATTGGCCTCGCGGGGAATTTCTTACTGTTGTTAACGTTATGGACTAATCAACATTTAAAAACGCCGACTAATTTGATGATTGGTAATATGGCGCTCGCGGATTTGTTTTCCTTGTTGATTCATCCGTGGGTTTATTTGTCATACGACCTTTTCCAAAATTACGTATTGGGTCCGTTTGTTTGTAAAACGGAGGCGGCGTCCGAGTGCGCCATCCTCATATCCAGCGTGGTCAGTTTGTCAGTCATCAGTTATGATCGGTTATCGTCGATCGCCTTACCGCCGACCGGTTTGAACTTGAGCCGCGCAAAAATTTGCGCTGTTTTCACTTGGGTCACCGGAGTCCTGTTTTCGATACCTTTGATCATTTTTAGGAGGTACGAGGTGAGTAGGTAACGAATCGGCGCCTGAAATAAAATAAAATTAATTTTCAGGAACGACAATGGAAAGATTTCCTCGAAACCTTATGCGTCGAACAACCGATGATGATCAAAATTTACTGGCCGACTATAGTCGCCGTCCTCGTCTGGTTACCACTGAGCATCCTAATCGTTTGCTACATCTTCATATTCGCCAAAGTTGAGTAACTAAAACCCCGAGAAACGTAAAACGATTTCCCCGTTTCCAGCTGCATCGTTTCGAACGGAAAATTTTGCGCAAAGAACTGAACGTGCGTCGCAACTACAAAAAAAAAGCCGCGCGTATGATGTTCGTCGTTATTTTCACCTTCCTCCTGTGCCGGCTGCCCTTCACCTTCCTCATCTTCTGGAAATACTCGCGCAACACGGGCATCTCCTCCGAGGTCATCGATAACGTACGTGTCACAATAATTCGAATTCCGAGCACCGACCACTCAATTCCAGACCGACGGCGTTTACCTGATCGTGTGGCTCGCCTCCAAATATTTCATATTTCTGAACGCCGCCATCAACCCCATCATCTACGGAATCACCAACGAGAAATTTAGAAAAGCGTTCGTTCAAACGACCTGTTCAAAGTGGCGCGGCAAAGGGGGCGCCGCGCGCCCACCGAAAACCACCGACACAATATTTTTCATTTTCAAGAAACGTTTCCGCGCCAAAGCCGAAATCACGAGCACCCGAAAGGGACAAAATATCAAATAATCCTTTGCTTTGATGTATTTGGTAACAATGATAAATCCGATTATTTCAACAAAAAAAAACAAAATATAAAATAATGGACATACAATTGAAAAACGAAAAATAAAATTATTTACACCTGTCCTGTATATACCGAAACTAAATATCACTTATCTTAGATCCGGAACCCGCGTAAACGGTTTGCGCGCCGTAAAACATTTCGGAACCCGGCTGCGGGCTATGACCGCTCTGGCCCAAGAAGTAGTTCGAAGGGGGAAAATAGTTCGACAAACCGTTGTTGTTCGCGGGGGCGCTTTCCGCGTCGTCGACGTTGTTGTTCTCGGCGGCGCCCGCCGCGGGCTCCGCGGCGCCCTCGCGCGTATTGTACGGGTTCGTTAGGTACTCCGTGTACAACGAGACCGGTTGCACCTCGGTCGGCGGCGATGTCGTTGGTACGACCGTTTTCTGATTGTACAACACCGGGAACGTTTGTTGTTGTTGTTGCACGAATAAATTTGGCATGTACGGCATGCCCGGTTGAAGGGTAGGCTGCATCGATATTTGCGGCGCTTGAATCTCCGTCGGGCTGACGATGGGCGTCGATACCATCTGAAACAATTGTGATTAAAATTACGTTGTAATCGTGGTTAACGTACTTGTCCTAAGTGGGCGAATAAATGCGAAGAAACGTTGCTTTTCTGCAACGGTGGTGGTTGTAAAATAATGCTCGATCTCGTGGCGTTCTCGATATTATGTGGTACCAACTTGTCTTCGACTTCCTGTAACTCGGGTTTCGGTTCCTTGAACAGTCCTTCTTTCATGTCGGGTAAAAATTGGTCGATTCGCGCCCACGTGGCGTGCCATAATCGATTTTTAGTACCTTCGGCGCCCTCGTTTTCAAATACCTTCGCCGAATCCATCACCAACAGCATATTCTTCAGCGATTCCGGTATCGCTTCAAAAAGCAAATCGCTCTTGTCGGCGTGCATATATTTATCCATAAAATCCAAGATGATCAACCATAAATTGTCAAATGTGGGCAACGAAAGAAGTGGCGTTAGATGATGCAGAAAAACTTTAGACAGTAAAGTGGCCGCTCGCATTCTAGTCTCCTCCATCGCTGCCAGTGGTTCCTTGGGGTTGATCGGTTGCAGCAAGTAACTCAGCAACGGGAACAGCACGCGATGGAAGCACGCCTCCCATTCGGGTCCCGAAAGCGATTGTAAATCAGGCACCAACAAGGCGCGTTGCAAGTATGTGATCGCCGCCATGCGCACCTAAACATTAAAAAACTTGTGCTTAAGGTGCCTTAAGCATGTGTGTTTGTAATTCCATCCTTGTCTAGGGGAGTGCTAACCGTCTCTCCTTTCATACAACACAATTGTAAACGCAGACAGTCTCGTATATATGCTAAACGCTCGGCAATACTAACAAAGGACGTATAAGACCGAGCGCCATCTCTTACTCGATAGCTGAAACGTACCTCTTTTCTAAGATCGCAACAAAGTCGAGCGATTCCCTGCAACAGGGGGCACCACCCGTGCGTCCAAAGCGACATGTCGTCCGGCACTTCGCCACCCTCTTGCGACCACCAATTGAAAATTTGAGCCGTTCTCGTATGTAACGTGTGCATCAAATCGAGCAACTAAATAAAATCGTCCCTCGATTATTAATCGACCAATAAAAATAAATAAATTCACCTGTATGGAAATTTGGTGGTAACCACTGGGCACCTCGTCCTCGTCCTCGCTCTCCTCGTCGGGGCTACTAGCGGGGCTCCGTCTCGATTTGTACACGTCGTTCGCCCGTCGCACCGTCCGCCGTTTACCCCTCGCGCCCCCTTTACCCTTACCGTTGTAGTTCCCGTGCAGGCTCGCCTCGACGAACGTCCGGATGCAGTGGATGCAAGCGTCGAAATTGTAGGGCGTGATGTGGGCGACATCGCGCACCAAAAACGCCAAACTTTCGCAACACTTGATCAGGCTGCTGGGATCGTGCGAGCCGAGATTTTTCTCCAGCGCCAAATTGTACTGGGCGGGCGGCATCGCGCGTCCAACCACCACGCCCACCTCGTCGTCCGTCGCCGCCCCTTTACTGACTAAAATCCATCCGCCCGAGCTGTTGGCCACCGAAGAAGAGGGCGGGCTGTTCGGGCGCGCCGCCGCGTTCCTCGTACTCCGACCGGACGTCAATTCCGAATCGGACGTATAACCGCGATCCAGGAACGAGTAGTCATCATCGCCGCTCGGTCTCCGATCGCCGTCGTCCGACTTCGTGCCGTGGTCGGGCGCCTGATCGCCGGATAGGTGGGCGTCGTCGCCGGCGATCGGCTTGGGGGGCTGCGCCCCCGCGCCCACGCACTCCAACAACGCGAAAACGATCGTCCAATCCGCTTTCGTGTGGATATTCTGGGCGGACGTTTTCAACAGCTCGTACAGCCCGAAGGAGATTTGCCGCGATATGCGACACAACGTCGCGCTTTTCAGCAACAAGAGCATGCGCAACGACTGCAGCACGACGGGGCTCATGTCCTCGTTGCGCATCAAACGGATAGCGACGCGCAACAGTCCGATAACGGAACGCTCCAATAAAAATTGATAATCGAAGAGCGAGGAGTTCATCACCAGCGTGTAGATGTGGTCGCGGACGATCTGCCAAATCGATAAGACTCGATCGCTGTAAAACAGTTCCCCGTCGTTAAAATGTTATGACAAAACATTACTCACCGATTTTGAATCATAATCCGTATTAACATTTCCAAGAAGAAAACGGTCACGTTTTCGTTGTAGTTATAACCGAGCGATTTGTGCACGTCCGGTCCCCGAGACAAGTCGACCAAAGTACCGATCAAGTGGAGCAGAGCGTCCTCGTGCAGGAATTTCGAATCCACGACCAGCTGTTCCAAATTGCAGTCGTTCACGCATTTGCGCGCCATCTCCGTCAATTCCCGCTCTTCGACCGTGGGCGAACGCGAGTTCAGATTCTCCGACGACACCATGTACGAGTACAACGAGCTGAATAAACCGGCGTCCTGCTTTTGCGAATTCTCCGCCTCCTTGTAAACGAGCGCGATCCGCCCGGACGTTTCGATGAAATCCTCCACCTCCACGTAGCTTTTCGGACATAGACCGTACGTGTACAGCGACAGGACGACGTCGAAAATGTTGCGCCAACCGTCGCGCAGGTAATCGCCGTGCCGGTGCGCCAGCTCGAACAACGCCCTGAACGCCAAACGCGCCTTCTGGTTGTTCGCGAACGGCGCGATCCCGTTTTGCGGCGTGAACTTGCACAGAGTCGACACCAGCAAATCCATGTTGGCCGTCAGATTGAAATGGGCGGAGACGCGCGCGCACGTCTCGAAGCCCCGCAGCGCCCTTTTGTAAACGTTGGGCTCCTCGGAGCGGTCGTAGACGAACGACAGGGCGGACAGGGCGGGCGCCCAGATCAGCGCGAACAATTCGCGGTCGTGCGCGGGGCGCCGCGCGCGATAGTAAACGCCGTCCTTCGACGCGCCCTTGCGGATGAGCACTTTCCAGAGGTAGTTGTCGCGGACGGCGCCCGACTGCTCGGCCGGCATCACGATTTCGTCGTTCCTGAGGGGAAAATCGAGTTAGTATGCAACCCGCGTTACGGAGGCGTGCGTTGGTGGTTGCGTTCGCGACCACAGAATCGCGCGTTCGCTTCTAAAGGTCGGGACGCAACCGACGTTTCTAAATCATATTTACTTGATCGTATTGTAAATTTCATCGAGCATCTCCTCGTCGAAATCCCCGCCGCCGTTTACGCCGGCCACGTTTTTCTTGAAACCCGATTGGGTCATCGGGACGGTTTGTTTTTTGGCGTTCTCGTTGTGTTGATCGACGTTCAGCATTATAACGGCGTAGGCGAGCGTGAACGCCGAATCCACGTCGGCGAACGGTTCACCGTTGCTTTTCTTAAAACGGACAAACGAATAATTTTTTTTTAAAATAACGAATTACTATACGAACATGCCAGTGTTCGGCGAACTGTTCCAACAGCAACGATATCGTCGGGGCTTCGCCGGGGAGTCTGAAGGTTTCCAAGTACAGGCGTAGGGCTTCGTCGATGCGCATATCGCGAAAATCGAAGGTCTTCACGAACGCTTCCAATATATCGAGGTTGCTGCGGTTGCTAATAAACTCCCCGATCATCTTTTTGTCCAGCCCGGGGTTGTCTTTGAGGAACGTGGCGATTTCGTGCGGGTTCCATTCGGTACCCAGTATGCCGTGCTCTTGGAAAAATTGGATACCTTTCTTGGGTTTATGGTTGAAATGTTCGGTACCCACTGGTAGCCACTATAACAACTATTTTAGTTAATGTTTAAACAACTATGAACGTCACCTTTTTCTTGTTCTTGCGCTCCAGTAGCACCTCCTTCGGCGGTATGCTATCAGACCGATCATCCTCGGCATCCAAACAACTATTTCGATCGATCGTTTCGATTATCAGCAAAAGAGCGTCCAGCGACATGATGTGCGTGTGGTAAACGCCACTCGTCGCCGAATACGCGTTCTTCGCTAACAACTTAGTCAAATCCTCGTATAAATTAGTGCAATACATGTCGCAATCGTAGTTGAGATAAAGCTCGGCGACCAAACCGGGTATGCGCCACAATTGCAGAACGTTATCAAGCGCGATCTCCTTATGTTCGTAAGTCACCTTCAACGAATCCGTGGCGATGATTTCGATCAGCTTCGTTAAATAGAGCTCCAATTGGAACTTCAGATGCGCACGCAGCGACTGGAACATGAGGAACGAGACCTGGAGGTCGGCCGCGAACACGGAAACCCGCTCCGAGTTGAGCAGCTGAAAAACGGATACGTTAATGCGGGGCGCGACCTTTAGGACGTACGAACTACCGAGATCAAGTTGCGGCACAGATCGTCCTTCATCAGGTGCAGTAACGAGGGGTAGTTTCCGATGCTTTCGGCGCCCACCTCGAACGCGACCGTCAGCAAGGTGAGCCCCAGGTGGAGCATCACGTCGGTGTTTTGCTTGTCGAGCGGGTTGCACAGGCTGATCAGGAATCGGAATAATTCTTTGACGCACGCCAGACCGTACGGCGAAAGGGTGGCCGCGTCGTCGTCCTCCTGCGCCGTGAAACGGATGCCGCGCTGATTCACGTAGTCTTGACTCGATTCCTCGTCGAGTTGACTCTGGTACGGTTCGGCGGTCGCTTCGTCGCTTGGCGACGATTGCGAAATCGTTCCTTGCATGTCCAAGATGTTGTCGCTGGGTGTGGATGGGGTGGTCGATAGTCGTCCCGTTTTGCTATTTGGTACTTTTAAATTGTTGCTACTGTTTGGCGTTCGTAACTCGTCATCTGAAATCGTTTTGCTTGTATTATCCTTTGTTATTAAATCGGTCGTACCGTTTTTTTCCTGGTTGGTGGTTTTTTTGGTTTTGGACAGTTTTTTCCGTTTCGAACGCGTTTGCTCGACTGCCCCCGGGCGCATCTTGAACTGTTTACCGGTGAACGATTGGGCGTCTTCGGAGAATTGCGGTAAACGCGTGAACACCATGTGCACCATGTCCTTTAAATAGTGCTCCGCGGTCTTTCGCAGTAATTCTAAATACGAATTGCTAGTTTAAAATTGTAACTCTAGGGGCTGGTTACCGTTTAGTCGATTCTCAAAACAGATCCGAAAACATGACAGCATTATCTCGCAGAGGCTCTCGTTCGTTAAAAGCGCCCCCTCGGGGGAAAGTGACAACGTTCTGAGCACCTGTAGGATCCGCATGAGCACGACGCCGTCCGAATTTTGATCCGTTCCAACGAATCGAGCGTGTGTCACCGCATCGGCCACATTGTGAACAATCACAGCCAAGGCAGCATGATGAGTATCTGAAACGGTAAGCTGTACTACACGTTTCAACTAAACGAACACAAACCAGCCAATTTGGAAATTAAACCATACGACAGAAACTTGTTGATCGATGACAAGGCGAGACTGGTCACCGGTCCCGTGGTTTCGTCCGATTTGATAACGTTTAGGAATGGCGTTAAATAGGAGGTCGGCTCGATTTCCGTCAGGTCGTTCACTTTGTTCAAAGCGTCTTTTAGTTCCTGAAAGCTTCTGGTCAGATTGTCGACTTCGTCGTCTTGGTAGGAGTGAGCGGACCATCTGGCGCCGCGGCGCATCGCCGTCGTCAAAGTCGACATTTCGCCTTTCACGACGAATATACCACCGCCCGGTAACGACATTTCGGCCTTTAATTAATTTTCTAATTAGTTACACGAGAATTCTGTTTACATCGTACACGTAAAGAATACAACACGACTGGCAGCTGTCAAATGTGTCAATGACGGTCGTGCGACATTCGAGCTACGTTTTAATCGAATTCGTGACATCTGGGGATGTCGTAGTTCGAACGCCACCTAATTAATTGTGATAATAAATTTTAGTTAAACAAAAATGTCTTGCGCCGACGAATTTGTTGATGGTACGTTTGGAATAATGCTTTGGTTTCAAATAACTTTGTATCGTAGATACGAGACAAGACGCCGGAGATGAGGAAAAAGAAAGTAAAAACGATAAACCGTCACTGACTATCAATGAAATAGTTGTAATCGACCCAGAAACGGACGTTTTGGATTTGAATCACGGGCGAATTGGTAAACTGCAAAACTTGGAGCCCCTGGTGAAGATCGAGCGTTTGTATTTACGTTGGAACTTGATTAAAAAAATTGAAAATTTGAGCACACTAACCACGTTGGTCGAGTTGGAATTGTGCGACAATCAAATAACGAAAATGGAAAATCTGGAGGGTCTCGTTAATTTAGAGTGAGTACGCTTTAAGTCTCCGACATTCGTAACGCAAATCACCTTTTTAGGATACTGGACTTATCGTTCAACAAGATTAAGGAAATCGAAGGTTTGGAGCACAATTTAAACCTCAAAAAATTATATTTGACGTCCAATAAAATACGCGACATCAGAAACGTCGATCATTTAACGAAATTGGAAACGTTGGAACTGGGCGATAACAAAATTAAAACAATCGAAAACCTGAACGGTTTAAGTAATTTAACGCAGTTATACTTGGGGAAGAATAAAATATCGAAAATAGAAAATTTGGACGGTTTAAACAGTTTGGATATTCTGAGCTTGCAAGGTAATCGCCTGACGCGTATCGAAAATTTGGAGCCGCTGCGTAATCTAACGCAACTTTATTTATCCGAGAACCAGTTAGCTGTAATCGAGAACTTGAACGCGAACACTCAGCTGACGACGTTGGATTTGGCGCAAAATAAAATTACCAAACTGGAAAACGTGGATCATTTGGAGCAGTTGGAGGAATTATGGGTACGTCGTGCGTCTGAAAAGCAATTTTCTAATGATATGTTACAGATGAATCATAACGAAATACAGGACTGGTCGACGGTGCAAGTTTTAGAGCGAAACAAAAACATCAAGACCGTTTACTTTGAAAGCAACCCGTTCGCTCACGACCCCATGTACAGACCGAAGTTACGTCGAATAGCGCCGAGTTTAACGCAAATCGACGCCACGTTATGTCGTTAAATTCGCCTGTATTATTTAAGAATAATTTTGTCTATAATTAAATGTACGAATCATAGACAAAGGAACTTTTGTGTCTATAATACGAATGACGCGATGACAGTAGACATTTCTGTGTGCAGCAACGATGACAGTAGTTCAATGTTTGACAGCACGTAGTCCATTAAACATTTCTGCGTGTCGCAGAAATCGCGCAACGTCACGCTCGCTATCGACATTCGTGTCAAAACGTTTGTAACGAAAGTTAAGTAGACGCCATTAATTTGGTTTCGTGCGCCCCAAAATTGTTGCGATTTAATAATTATGTCGGCTCACGACCAAATGCGAGCGATGCTCGACCAGCTGATGGGCACGGGTCGTAACGGTGAGCGCAATTTCGTGCCATATCGATCGTTACCTAATTGCGTTTTATTTTAGGCGAGAACAACAAATACCAAGTGAAATTCAGCGATTCGAAAGTTTGTAAGTCGTTCTTGCTGAGCTGTTGCCCCCACGAAATCTTGTCTTCGACGGTAAGCACGAGTTACGAATACAAAAAAAAAAATTATTCGATTGTTCACATTCAACTTAGAATATGCGACTTGTGAAACGTTTTTTTTAGTAAAACGTGACATTGTTTAACCGGTCGACTAATTCCCGTGATGTATTTTCAGAAACTACAATTTTCTATTAAGTGGATTAGGTGTTGAATTTGTATGTAAGTACTGGGACGTACGTATGAACATTCTGAATCTAGGTTAATCTGACGGCCTTTTACCGATTCGCGTAACTTACCCCGAGGACCGTACGGTCCGTTCGGCGTTAGTTCGAACTCGTAAACGTAGATTCGCTTTGTTGTCCTCCTTAAGTTTCGGTAAGTAACACTGAAAAAACAAAACGAAAAAGCGAAATTAAGCAAAACGACCTCCCAAAATCAAAAACAAAAAAGGTGCATGTACTACATACAACTTCACAATTTAAATCTGGATTATTAGTGAGTATAGTGTTAACGAGTATTCATACTATTTCGATTAACGATGAAACGTCCTGTTGTGAGTATGAGTCGTATTTGGTTTCGATGTGTCACGTTTAGGCGATATGATCGGATTTAGAGGGATAAACGGATTTTGTAAGTTTCCAACATTTGTATATCGATTTTTTTTTTATTTTTTTTAGTTTTAATTTACATGGGGGACGATACCGTCGCGATTTTAACGGGGCCGCGTTTCTTGTGCCCTTTTTCTTATTTACAATAGTCACAAGTTGTTCGGAGGACAAGAAGCTTGGCCCCCGTGTGGGTCTCGAACGACACTATTTAGACACCGACTGATCGAGGGATTAAGTTTTTATTTAATTTGTTGTGTTTATTTGTTTTGGCAGCGAATGGATTTGGGCGAGTGTCCTAAAATCCACGACCTGGCCCTGCGTGCCGACTTTGAGAACGCGCAGAAGCTCAAGGATTACTTTTACGATTTGGACGTAAGTTGCTTTCCGAGTTATAATACAGATGATGACCGTTCTAATGTTAAGGCGATGGAGCACCTGCAAGCATTCATCGGCGATTGCGATCGGCGCACCGAGGCCGCGAAGCAGCGCCTAGCCGAGACTCAGGAGGAGCTGACGACGGAGGTGGCCGCCAAAGCCAATGCGGTCCACGAGCTGGCCGAGCAAATCGGGCAAACGCTGGCCAAAGCGGAACAGCTCGGGCAGGAGGGTTTCGTGGAGGAGAGCATGAAATTGATGGAAGAGGTGGAGGAGTTGCGTAAAAAAAAATTGGACGCCGAGCAGGAGTACAGAAATTCAATGCCGGCCAGCAGTTATCAACAGCAAAAATTGAGGGTGTGCGAAGTGTGCTCCGCGTATTTGGGCATCCACGACAACGACCGCCGACTGGCCGATCACTTCGGCGGCAAGCTGCATTTGGGCTTCATCAAAATCCGGGAAAAGCTGGCGGAGCTCGAGAAAACGGCCGATAAACGGAAAGACGAGAAACGTAAGTCGGGGCGAAGCGACAGGGAGCGCGGCGACGACAGGGAGGATCGCCATCGCGACAGGCACCGCGAACACTACGTCGGCGGCCGCGAATTGGATCGCAGGTCCAAGCGGCATCGTTCGAGGTCCAAAGACCGTAAAGAGCGAGATCGGGGCGATGGTAAAAAGAAAGAAAGGGACGGTCGAGAACGGGACGGCAGGTTAGTTGTTTCGTTATTAATGTGATGCGGAGTAAACTTGAATTTAGAAGTAGGTCGTACAGGTCGAGATCGAGGAGCCGCGACCGCCGATCCCACTCACGTCATTCCGGGTCGAGTAGCGACGTCAAAAAGAGGAAGGATTAGGTTTGGAAATGTAATCAAGTGTACCTATAGATTTATTTTAAGTTTGGTTTAAAGTGCACCAATGTAACGCTGTTAGAAATTCAATAAAATCTTCGAAAAGTGAGGTTAAATTAGTTCAATCCTCAGGTCGTAGTTCATATAACCGTTGTAAGTTAACCTAACTTAAAATGAAGGATACCGCAGAGCAAAGTTGTCGCAGCTTTTTACGAAGCAGATATTTGCATTTCTTGAGCAAACTCTGCGGTAATTTTATTTTTCTTTTAAATCATTTGATAACAATTCATATTTCAGGCAGCAACATCACTTGCACTATACGAATGTACGAAAACACCGAAGTTACTGGTGTGATTAAAGCCATCGATTTGAATTTCGAAAACGTTATAATGGATGAATTGGTCACTCCGTTCGCTCGGGCGCCTAAAACAGCTACGCTACGTATCACGGATATCATTTCGATCGATATCGATGGTAACGAAGGTCTGCTTCAATTAGATTAATAAATAATTTATGGTAACATTATTTACAACTACGTCATGATTACAGCGTTTATATGTTGAATCCCGCTTGCCTCATGCAAACCTTGTGCGCCTCGATTAAGTGTTGGCAATTTTCTTCCCCGTTTTCGATTATGCTGCAATACGATTGATAACTAAAGGTTAAGGTGATTGAAACGTTGTTTACCAGGCGTCGCGCGCTTTTTTGGTTTCGGGGCAGGCACAACACGGTTTCAATTTTTTCGGTTGCTCGCCCGCTGCGGGGGCTGCTGGAGTCGACGCGGCTTCAACTTTAGGATTTGCGTTTCCCATAATTTTATTTTAGTCGTTACACAGATAACCTTCAAAGTTTGACGTTGACAGTCGGTGACGTGTAACGAAATTCTATGATAGTTGTTTTAACCATATGCGTTAAAATAATTTCTAATTATTAAGTAAAATTATAAAGTTATTATGGCACTGGATGAAGTAATTACTGAATCCGGAGCTCCTGCGGGGCAGGAGGGGACGTTATTCACGCTCGAAAGTAAGATTCGAACCACAACCCATCGATTGGTTACTTAGTTCTTATTACAGTACTCAAAGTGATTAAGGAAGCGCAACAACAACACGGGCTAAGACACGGTGACTACCAACGGTACCGCGGGTACTGCTCCAGACGTATCCGGAGGCTAAGAAAGGTACTAAAGTTACCTCAAGGTGATCGAAGGCACTTCAAGAAACGAGATGTCACCGACGCGCATTTAACGCAACCGAAGGCTGACGATCGTTACCTACACATTTACCTCGTGCTATCCGAGCGCTGCTGGGCGTACGCCATGCAACTGCGACAGGAATCTAACACCGAGCCGCGTAAAAAATTCCACCTAATCCAAAAATTACGTAAAGCCTCAGTTTACGCTCTGCAGTTACAGGAATTATGCAAGGTACCAATTAAGACGTTCAATTAAAACAAACCTAAAACGACTTTCAAGTTTGACAGATGCGACGCCCGCACCAAATTGGAAGCGGAAGCGTACGCCGCCTGGATACAAGGCTCCCTGGAATTCGAGCTAAAGCTCTGGTCGAAAGCCGCCGAAAACTTGAAAAAAGCCCAAATGATTTACGAGAAACTGGGCGGCACGCTCCCAGAAATCGAACAGCCGCCCTACAAGCAGCGGGTGGACGAAATCGCCCCCAGTCTGCGTTACTGCGCGTACAACGTCGGCGACGACAAAACCGTGGTCGATTTGTTCGAACTAAAAAGCCAAGGCGTGCTCGAAAATTTCGAAACGTTGGTCGCCCAAACGAAAGATAAGAAAGCCCAAATTCTACACGAGCTCGAATGGTTCCAAACGAAAGTACCCATTACCATTGAGCGCGTGCGCTTGTTCCTGCTCGGCATCGAAAACCTGGACGAGTCGTTGAAACACGCCGACGACATCCAAGCGAAAATCAAAATCCTCGAAGACCTGTTCATCGATCTGCGCGACATCATAGCGCTGGCGCGCGAAAGCGCGCGCTCGGAAAAGCAAAATCAAATACTTTTATCCTATCTAATCTCCATCCGCGTGGATAGAACGTCGCAACGGAACCTGTTGCTAATCAAGCAAACGAAACGCGGACAGGATTGCGTCCGTTTACTCGACATCGTAATCCAACAGACGGCGGAGTTGATGCAAAACGAGTCGATTAAAGGCGACTCGGCCGCCCAGGCTTACTACGACGAGCAGATACGCGCGTACAAAATCCTGCGCTCCTTTTATTTGGCGAAGACGCAATTGGGGCAGAAAAAGTATCGCGAAGCGGCCGTCTTGTTCGATGCGACAGGGAAAACGTTGAGCGACAACTTTCCGAAGGTGTCGCTGTTCGAACTGAAGGAATTATTAGAGAAGGTGCGCGACAGCGTCGAACTGGAGATATGTAAAGCGAAAGCGCATTACACTTTGGAAATCGAAGAAGAGAACGTCGCCGTGCTGCCGCAGAAGGTGTTCAAGAATAAGAAACCGCTAATCGAGCGGCTCGATAATTTCCAGGAGGAGCCGCAGCTGTTGACGAAGAACCCGAATCTGGTGCCCCTGCCCACGAGCATGGAACCGATTCCGGTGAAACCGTTGTTTTATGACTTGGCTTTGAATTTCGTGGAGTTCCCCGATTTGTCCGAGAAGCTCGACGGGGGGCAGAAAGCGAAACAGGGCCCCACTATATCCGGTTTTGTTAAAGGTTTGTGGGGTTGGGGTAAAAAATGAATTTTATTATTAAGCTCGGATGTAAAACGAGCGTTGGCAACAACGCTAAATATATTTCTATGATTGTAAACGGTTTAATTCTGTGTTCGGACCTGTCATTCACTCGTGAAAGATGGAGGCGTTGGTAAACTGCAACAGTAAACATACGTTTTTTAAAACTGCAAATAAACAGTGGGTCAAATTAAACGTCGGCGGGACGTATTTTTTAACGACGAAGACAACCTTGGCGAGGGACCCGAATTCGTTTTTGTATCGCCTCATACAGGATGACAGCGATCTCATTTCGGATAAGGTTTGCGCTAAACGATTTTAGAGCCGCTCTAACGCGTGCACTTCTAGGACGACACCGGCGCTTACTTAATAGACAGGGACCCCAATTACTTTTCGCCGGTACTGAATTACTTGCGACACGGTAAATTGATTATAAACAACGGGCTGGCCGAGGAAGGCGTGCTCGAGGAGGCGGAATTCTACAATATCGCGGAACTGGTACATTTAGTTAAGGAAAAAATATGCGATAGAGACAATAGGTCGCCGAAGGACAGTAAAAAACATGTGTACCGGGTGCTGCAGTGTCACGAAGACGAACTCGCACAGGTAACTTTGCGCCCTCTGAAACGGGTTTAAAAACGCTTTCTTTTAAGATGGTATCCACCTTATCGGACGGTTGGAAGTTCGAGCAATTCGTGAACATCGGCTCGCAGTACAACTACGGCACGGAGGAGCACGCGGAATTTTTGTGCGTGGTGAGCCGCGAGTACGGTGTCAGAGAAAACGCGAACGTTGAACACTCCGACAAAGCGAAGGTGTTGCAACAAAAAGGTTCCCGAATGTAATTCGACGTGACGTAATTTTTCGATTATTTTCTTCCAACGTATTTATTTTATTATTATCATAGCGTTACCCGAAAATAAGTGATATTATTTTCAATGACAATATTAAACTGTAGATTGATTTCAGTTCTTACATTGAAATTGTCGTTTATATGTTTTGTAAATAAATGAATTTGTGCAATAATTATTCATGTAGTGGCGATTTGTTGCAGGGGGCCCTCGAGGTATTCAACTAGAGCTTCGGCTTTCTGCTTCAACATGCCGAAACCGACTGTGTTTCGGGCGTAGAGGCAGAGGAGCAAGTGGGCGACTTGCGTGATTGCAATTTTGCCTTCCGCGCATTCCATTAGTATGAGCTCGGGTTTGTCCTCGCGGAACGCGTTTCGCCCGTTTTTCTCGTAGGTGCACCAAATATTACTGGCGATAGCAGCGGTGACGCGAACGTCTTTATCGCCGTAACCGCTGTATGCCAACAACGTTCCTTCGGAATTAAGCAGACTGTAAATTGGATAAACAGGTGATGTCTCAATCGGGTGATCGACTTACAGAGTAATTTCGACACCGCTGGTATTCGCCTGCCCTAAAATCTGATTCAAAGCTTTTGGTTTTAACATCGTCGGTTGAGGTTATAATCAGTTTGACAGAATGGACACGCGAACTACTTATTTAAAAGTAGGTCGTTCGCTTTTGTTATTTGTTTATCTGACAAGCCAAGGACCCCGACGTTCTGGAAAGTGGAAGGAAGGATTATTTATATAACGCACTCAGATCTCGATAACATGTGAGTGTTTCCTATTTAATAAGCAACGTGTCTTTATTCCGTCAGAATTCCAGTTTTAGTACCGAAATCAGTGCTCGGAGATCAGCAACAAATCTGGCTACTGAAGTGAGGTATCGAGTTGGTATGCACCTCGTCCTCATCAATTTCATCATCCACACCAGTTCGGATCATTTCTCAGAAGAAAGTGCCTTTTGAAGCGTAAAAAAAACGCAGTCATGTCCTTATCGAAGGTGATCAAGGAGAACAGAGACAAACGTAAGTTGCGAAAGGCGAGGTCAACACTTTCAAACGGAAGTTTATCGCCAATTCACTTGGGAAAGGTCGAAACAAAATTGCTGATTTCAAGGTGATATTATTGCGCGGTCGGTTCACCAACCTGTAGCGCAGACAATTCGAACGCAAGTAGTTGAAAAGCGTTATCAGATAACTCGAATAAAAAAAAAATAGATGAAAACATGTTGTTATCCGTCTGGCTGATTTGATTGATCGATTTTTGCATAATTGTGAAGGACGCGAACGATAAACAAAACGTTTCTAAATTGTTCAATTTAATTAAACAAACTTGAGTCCTGCACGAGTGTTTCCAATTAAAGATGCAAAAGAAATTAAATCGCCCAAGCAAAGATTTCAATTAATCAAATCGCTTTATTTTTTCAGACTTAAAATTTTCATCTCCGCAGTTGATAAAATTAGAAATTTAAGTTGGAGATAATATACTACTTGAAGCGATTTCCGATTAGATTACTAACGTTTTACGTTGTAAACACAATTCACAATTCGATAAAACGTTATCTCTATTAAATATGTGTTTGAAAAAACTTTGATCAAGTATAATAGATTATCGGAGGAAAGAAAACTATAATAAGCGATAAGCGCTCGATTCGCTTGTTCATTTCGCCTCTAATCCGCCGTCGCTATGGACGCAATCGATCACCGCCATCAGATAACAAATCCAAAGTTCGCCTTACGAAGAAAAACTCACTCGGATCGAATTCCAGGAGATTGCATTCAAGCGCCATGCAGAAAGCCGTTGTTGCGACAATTTTCGCCGCTGATGGTCGCGATGGTCGGCCTGCCGGGACGCGGCAAAACCATTCTGGCCCGAAGGTTGGCCAGGTACCTCAACTACACCGGCGACACCACCAAAGGTACGTTTTAACGATTTCCATCGATACGATTTGCTTTAATGGTCGTTTGCGTTGAAGTGTACGACGTCAGCGACTACCGACGGCGCCACGTGGAGAAATACGCGTCGCACGAGATGTTCAAAGCGGACAATCTGCCCGCCTGGCGTATCCGACAGCAGAGCTTCCGGGAGGCGTTGGAGGACGCGGCCGCCTGGCTCCAGCAGCCCGCCAGCAAAGTGGCGATTTTGGACGGTCCGAACGTTTCCCGAACGCAACGCGAGGACATCTACGACCTCGTGTACACCCAGCTCGGTTTTCGGGTCATGTTCATCGAGTGCGTGTGCGAGGATCCGATCATGCTCGAAAGAAATTTCAAAGTCAGTTTCCAACCCAAAATTATTCTTCGAATAACTGAACAATTTCCAGGAAATTCTGGAGTACAGCGTCGATTACAAAGACATGGCGACCGAAGAGGCGTTGCGCGATCTCAACATGAGAATGATGCACTACAAGGCGCAATACGTCTCCTCGTCGCCGGGCAGCGAATGGGAGTTGCCTTGTCCGATCGTAAAAGTATTGGATGGAGCCGAAAGCGGAGTGGTCGCACACGGCGTTGCAGGTGTCAAGGAATGTAAAATTTTGGCTTACGTTTCCACGCCGCGACCGTTCCAGCAAACCCTTTACTTCAGCAGAGTGAGTTCACAATTAACAGTCATTCATTAGTATACATTAATTGCAATGAGCATCAGTGTAAGATAGGCAACCAGTAATACACCGACATGTTAGGAGGTTTGCCGCAAATTTTTTATAAATCGATTGAATTTGCGTATAGTTCTGTGGTGTGAGGTAGGCAACCAGTGATACACGTAATAAATAAATAAATTTGAAATCTTTGTTGTAGCACGGTGAAAGCGAATTTAACGTCGTCGGTAGAATTGGGGGCGACGCGAAGCTCTCGCCCCGGGGCAAAGACTACGCGACCTCGTTGGCCAAACACTTGAAAGCCCTGAACTTGCCCTCGCTCCAAGTGTGGACGTCGACCTTACAACGAACGAAAGCGACTAGCGCCGATATCCAAGCGCCCCAGTTGCATCTTTCCGAGCTGAATGAAATATATTCGGTGAGTAGTGCCGCAACGAAATTTTAAATAAACCGCAATTTTCGTTAGGGCGAATGCGAAAGTTTGACATACGAAGAGCTGCAGCAACACTATCCGCGCGAGCTGGCGCTGCGCGACAGCGAAAAATTAAAATACAGGTACCCCCAGGGGGAGTCGTATTTGGACGTCATGGACCGGCTGGTACCGGTGCTCGCGCAATTGGAGACTGAAACGAACGTGCTGGTGGTGTCGCACCAGGCGGTTTTGAGATGCGTCCTCGCCTACTTTATAGAGACGCCCCACGAGGAAATTCCGTACATGCGGGTGCCGTTGCACACGATTATAAAAGTAACGAGACAAGGTTACAATTACAACGTCGAAACGGTGAAAATGCCGATCGAGTGCGTCGACACGACTAGGTTGAAACCTAATAATTGCGCGGAGAATCGCACTGACGAGGACGCGCTCGTAACAGTCCCGGCGCACTTTGATGATCTGGGCCAAATTTTAGAGGCTAATTGAAGTTATCTTCGTTGTTTGAAGAGTAAATCTTAATCGAATATGTTATAAGAAATGTTCAAATCCGAACAAATGTAGTAATTAGATTATATATACCGTTCTTTGATATTGAAGAAATTTTTTTGTTATCGGCAACGTCGCATTTACGAACATAGAAATTTATTAAGCTGTACGCACAGAACAAAAGCAAAACTTGACACCTGATAAAATTGTGACCTTGACATTTCCGCCGACTATTTATTGTTAAATAAACGTCGATTTTAACGAAGGATTTCATAATTACATGATTAAACAATGGGTATAATATTTGGTAGAAAGAAACCACCATCTAGGGTGACGGAGCAAGATCGTGCCGTTCTGGTGAGTTTAAGGTTATATTTACAATCACCCACCACACATATCACCGCAGCAATTAAAACAACAAAGGGACAAGCTCAAGCAGTACCAGAAACGCATAGAAATATCCTTAAGTTTAGACAGAGAGCTAGCCAAAAGTCTCCTATCCAAAGGACAACGAGAGTAAGTACTTGAATTCAAAGTCCCCATCGTTAAAAGTCAACGTTGTAGTCGGGCTAAACTCCTACTTAAGAAAAAGCGATTCCAAGAGCAATTATTACTTAAAACCGACGGTCAGTTGCAAAATTTAGAACAGCTAACGCACGATATCGAGTTCGCGCAAGTTGAACTGCAAGTCGTTGAAGGTTTAAAAAAAGGGAGCGAAGCTCTAAAACAAGTGAACGACGCGTTAAACATCGACGACATCGAGAAAATCCTAGAAGACACGCGAGAAGGAGCCGAAAAACAAAAAGTAAATAAAACTCGTTAACCCGAATGGCGCACTCACGTTAAAATTCCAGGAAATCTCCGCTATGATCAGTGGTAACTTGACCGATGAAGACGAGGAAGCAGTCGAGTTGGAACTAGCCGGAATAATTAAGTCCCAATTACCCGACGTGCCAGAAACTGAAATTGAATTACCTGAAGTTCCAGACACGGACTTGCCTGAAGCTGAAGGTAGTACAGTGCAATTCAAACACCTATATTTACTTAATTGTAATTCCAGAAACTAAACCAAAGAAGGAGAAGAAAAAGGCCGAACCAGTCGCGCTGGAGGCCTAATGTAATTATTTTTATGAATGTTTTATATTAATCAAGATACATCGAACCAACAGCGGGGTTAAAAATTAATTCAGCCCTAATTCAGCTTCTTCTTCAGCAGTTAGTTCCGCCGATAGGTGTTCGCTTCGATTCAGTTTAGACGCGTCGAATTCTTCTTTAGTTAAAACGTACTCTTCACAATCGAGGTCGTCGTCGTTTCTGTTGTAGGCGCCGTCGCGGATTTTCCGCCCGCGTTCCGCTGGTTTTTGGTTTCGCGTAGAAACGGCGGCGTGGACAAGTCGCCTTCGTAGTTTATGATGTCGTGTTGCGCTATCCGCCACTCCAGCGTTTCCGTGGCGAAGTCGTCCCGGTTACCGAGCTGAGTGAAACCGATGATTTTATCGACCATAATACTTTCGTGGATGAGAACGATCGTGGGGATGGTTTTGATTTTCAGGTTAGTCGCCAGGAAGGGACATTTCTCCGCGTTCAGCTTGCAGAATTTCGTTTCGACGTGCTTCGGTGCCAGGATTTTCAGGTGCTTATCCACGATCCTGCAACGCTCGTTGGTGTTGGTGTAGAAGTGCAGCACTACGTTTTCGGATTTTTTGATCACGTCGAAGAACGTTTTTTCTTCGGGTAGTTCATCGTACTCGCCGTGGCCGTTGCTCAGCCACACGCGGCGTTTTTCATCGGCTTTTTCAGTTCGTGCATTCGGGTTTTGCGTAGCTGCTCCAAGTCATTCACGTCCAAGTTATCGAGTTTCTCGATTGTCGCGTCGACTTGTTTCTCGATTTGTTTCGTTACTTGGTAGAGTTGATCGCCGACTTGCGCCATTTTACGGTTGAATTGGAGTTTTTGATTGTTTTTTCCAATGGAAAATATGATTTTTAGCACCGGGTGTTTTGGAATTTGTTTTGAACAAAGGGAAACGTCAGTGTACAGAAAATAGCATGTTCTTCTTCTTGTGTCGTGTTTCGTTCTGTCACCGAATACACCACATATTTTCTGTGATCGCACAGGCAACCCGTAAAACACTAATAACTTTTATTAATACATTACATTGCGATACTTTTCTGAGACATTAAAATCGTCGGTGTGACCGACGCTAATATATCAAAACCACCGTGCAGCACACACACTTTACTCAAACCGCACCTCAATAAATACTTGGGAAAACTTTCCGAATCCGTTTCCTTGGAACCGATCACCGCTACTATTTTATCGCCCTTGTTTTTTAACAGAACGCCATTGGTGCCCAAATTATCCAAGTTGCAATCACCCAGGGTGACGCTTGAAAACGGTACGTTGACGCTGCCTCTCACGCAACACCTGGAGAACTCGACGGGGTTCCTTATATCTACTATAATCACCTTGTTGTCGTGGTTTCTCGCCAAATCGACGAGATCGTTGGCGCTGATCCTCGGGCTACGCTCGCGGCTCAACTCCTCCAACGACACCTCTCCGATGTCAAACTCGTTTTTACTAATCACATCCGGATTTTCGTGCTGTCGCGACGTGATACTCTTCGGCGTACTCCTAAACGTTTCACCCGAATAAGCGACACTTTTCTCAATATCCACCTCCGGTAAATCCGAGAACAGCAGTATGCAATCGTTGAAGCCCGCAGTGAGCAACTTCGTCCGGAGCTGCGTCAACACCGACAATCCAATGTGCAACGGATACGAAGAATCGCCTAAAAGCAAGTTATCCCAAACGTGTAGTATTTTATACAACGGAAACACGTGCGAGAACACCGTTAGAAACCACGGGATAGCGAACAACTCCGGATAAAAATTGATGTCGTGCAGATGATTCGCTAGTTCCGGGTCGTGAAACGCGATCAACTGCGAAAACTTGGCCAGGTACTCCTTTATAACAGCCGAGTTGTCCTTCAGGAAGAATTTATGGAGGTACTTCGGCACGAACGTGGATAAGCAAGCGTACGCCCGGGCTTCGTCGTTGAAATTCAGATACAAAAACGGGGCGGTTAAGGAATCCAAGCCCTGCCAGTAAACGTAGTGCGAATTCCGTCTGACCCACGCCTTCAGGATCCTGCGCAGCTTCCTGTGGCCCTCGCACGACGACAACAACTCGTTGTACTGGTGACAGCGAGGAATATCGACTTCGATCTGTCGGTCGGTCGTGGTTGGCGTCTCTTTATCGATAATCTTGTAGTCCTTAACGTAATTGGCCGATACGTGGAGTAGCGCCGCCCATATCTCGCCACGCAACAACGGCGGCACGTCCCGGCGCGCCTCCTTGCGAATCAAATCTCCGGTAAAGGGATAACCGTGCAAGAGGCGTCTAAACAAAACGATGCGATGAAACTGGTACTCCGGATCTCGTTCCTTGATGACCAACGGTAGGTCGGTATCGTAGGGTGGCGGATCGAAGCGCGTTATCAAATCGTTACGTACATGAATCAGCGGGTAACAGGAGTTGACGTGGAGGTGCTCGAACCTGCGATACAACGACTCCAAATTAATTGGAACCACGCGGGAATCGTACAAGTTGGCGGGGTTTCGTCCTTGCCCCAATACGGTCCCGTCTAGCGTTACGATTTTGGGCAACGAGAGCACCGGTGGGGTGCTACGGATTAGTCCTTGTTTTTTAAGTTCCACGGCGACGTCTCCACCGGTCAGTTGCCACCAGTGGTATAATTCTTTGAGCGTGAAGAAGTTGTAGGGTTTACAGACTTTGCTGGGGTTTGCTGGTACATCGAGGTGGTATTCGTGGAACGTTTCCATCTTTAGGAAGTCGTCGACCTCCGGACGATTTTTAGGATCGATTTGGAGGCATTTATCTACTATCTCTTTGAGGTTATCAGGGATTTGCTGGTAGATTTCGTAGCAGTTGTGCTCGCGCGCAATTTTTTCGAAGATGGGAACCGTGTCGCATTGGTAGAAGCTCAAGACCTTTCGAATTTTTTGCGCCAACTTAAGAGTGTTCCATAAGTGCTTATTGAGGAGGAGCTCCGCTAGGATTATACCTGCCGACCACACGTCCACTTTGGTGCTCGAAACGTTCGTTACATACACTTCGGGGGCCGAGTATCCAAGTTGTATAATCGGGAATGAAACCAATTCTCCGTTATTAGTCATGTGGTAGAAACCGTAATTAAAGAGCTTAATGCTTCCGGTTTTTTGTAGAAGAATGCCTTCGGTCGATAGGTTTCGGTGTACAATTCCGTGACTATGCAACAAATGTAACGCTTTGAATAACTGGAAAGCCAAGCGTTCCACTTCGTTCATCGGTAATTTACGTTGCCCGATTACTTCGGATAAAGGCGTGCCGCAATACTGCGACACGATTATTGTTCGTTCATGCTTCCCTCTAATAATATCCAAGTATTGGGACAAGTAATCGCTTTGCAAATTCTTCAACACTTGCGCTTTCCCCAGGACGATAATCGAATTGGGCGTCAGCGGGAGACCGTTCGAACCGCACGTTTCCCCTTTATGCTGCTTCGCTATAAAAGTAGTCGCGCCAATTTGATATTCTTCGTGTTTGAACACCTTCATTTCGGACACGTATGGTAAAAACAACGTTCACCTTGAAAACAATAATCGAACACGTCTGTTTTACAATAGAAACACTTGCCGTAAGGTTTATGATCGGCAATAACGCCGTCGAAATGGATTTTTAAACCTTCGATAGTGGGCGAAAAAAAGAGGTGGCACTGATTACAAAAGTAGTCGTGCTCCAACTGATAGTTAAGTGTTTTGTCAGGGTCGTCGGGGCCGCAAAAACGGGGGTGAGCGGCATCTGACACGTCGTTACGCTTTATTTTTTCATCCATAAAATTATTTACGATTTCGATAACAAAAGAAGTGAATTTGAGGTTATGTAATTGTGAACCATAGAAAACCGTTCAGTATATGTCTATGGTGTAAATCAGGTTACATTACTTACATGCGTCATTATTTTTATAGTTTTGAACGTCTGTAGAAGGTTGAATTCGTTGAGTCTACACCTACAATCGAGAGACATCAATTATTTTTAGTATTACATTCTTTTTCTTTGGTTCCAGGAAATGATGTAAATGCACAAACGGACAAAAATGGAAAGTGAAATGGATGTGACAAAATGGCGACTTTCGTTTTGCAACGACAGAATTTTCCGAAACGATCACATCAAAAATTTACGCTTAAACGCAATTTACGAACATTTCTTTATGCTTATTTCAGTTGTATTTAACGTACCTGATCATCTGGCGATGGATCGCATTACTAACAAGTGGAATTACGGGGAAAATCGCACAGTAAAAACGAGTCGACTACTAACCGTCGAACAGTTGGCTACAAACGTCATAACTATCGAACTGATGTTCTGTGTTTCCAATCCACAGAACGCCTTTTTTTAGTTCTGTGCGAAACGTCAAACGTAACCTAAACACAAAATGAAAACCAAGAAGCGAAGACACGGCGATTCCCCTGGAATAAAAGTCGAAATCAAGGAAGAAAACACCGGCGGTAATGATTATTTGGCGGCCAAAGGCCGCCTTAACAGCGTGTTGAAGCATTTAACCGAACTCACCGACTCGGACAGCTCTTCAGATGACAACTCCACCAGGAAAAAGTAAGGCCATTTATTTACTAGTAAACGTACGTAACGAGTAGTAATTGCAGGAAACGTCGCGAGAATCCACCGACGCCCTTCCATCACACGTACGTTATGAAATTATTCGATCGGAGCGTCGATTTAGCTCAGTTCGAAGAAGACACGCCGCTGTATCCGATTTGTAGGGCGTGGATGAAAAATCAACCTAGGAACACTCAAGTCAGGATAAAGTAAGCGAAAGCACGTATTATTAAACTGTTTATAACGAATATAATTAAAGACGTCGCTCATCCTCATCGGAGTCCGAATACGAAAGCTGGGACGGCTCGTTTACGGACATCCATAAGCTGCCACCACCGACGGGGCCAGTCGTGTCCCGAATACCATCCCCACTACCGTGTCAGGAACAAAATAAGGACAACATAAATTTGAATTACGTAAGCACCCCCCTCCCTTTCAATTTAAAGTTATTAATTAAACATCGATAAGGATGAATGTCCACCGGTGCCCAAAAACGTACTAATGAACGAGCACTTGCAACGCTGGGGCCAAGTACGTAAACATTGGAAAAACCAGGCGGCCAAAGTGGAATCCAGGTACATACTGAGCACGGGAATACTAAAAACGGTTTGTCAGAGGTCACAACATTAAAATGCGCATTAGAACGTAACTGTTTCATTTAGTAAACATTGAATCGTAAACAAAAATAAATAACTTCACCGTTTTTTTTATTTTTCCTTAAGCGACAGTTCCAATACTTTCTGTAGGAGTTGCTCGTCCTGCAACCGTTCCTCCTCGAGCCGTTGCTGTTCCCGCTTGCTCAGCAGGAGCGCCTTCTCCAGATCGTCACTTCCTGTTGGCGAACGGTCGTCGTCGTCGTCATCATCGTCGCGTCGCTCGTTTTTACATAACGCTAAGCTAGCTTGGATCGCTCTACAATATTAAAGGCGGGGGGTGGGCGTGGCGCTACCTCGGTTACCTACCTTTGCAGTTGGCGTTCCTCCTCGCCGGTGTAGCCGCTCGGGGTGGTCGGACGCGACGCCGGCTTTTGCGCCTTCAACGCCTCCCATATATCCACCTGTAGGTAGAAATGTTTGAATCGCATTCGTAAACTAAGACACGAACCTCGTCTTTCTCAGTTCCGGCCTCGATTAAGCTTTGCTGGATCGCGAATTGGAGTAGATCGTCTTCTTCTTCCTCCATGCCGAACTGTCTGCGGTTGTCGGATGATGCTGAAACGGTGACGTGTCAGACGTGTTATTCGGATCGGTTATCGAAGTTATACCACCGCTGGTGTGGATGTAATCGGGCGGGGATTCGAATAGGGCGTCGTTTAGGACGCATGCGTCCTCCGCGCGCGTCACGTGCGCCACCTCGTTTTCCATCGCGAAGATGTTGCCGAAGGTGATGCGCGCGTTCAGCACGTGGAAAAGGGGGATCTCGATTTTAACCGGAAAACCGGCGGGCAGCTGGAGCTGAATGAAGTCCTTCAGCTTGGCGAAATGCGAGCTCGATATGGACATCAGGTCGACGATCGGAAGTATCTGTTCGGGCAGTGACAGCGGGTAGCTTTCGCACAGCCACAGGTTGGCGCGGAACTTTTGGACTTTCGTGTTGCACTCCTTGGGGCGGCCGATGTCGCGGTCGCCCAGCTCGACGTTCGCGTCGAAATACTCTTCGGGGGTTATGTTACAGGGGTTAGTCGAATTGGTGGGGGCGTCCTTGAACGATTAAAAGTCAGCAATTTGATTAGTCGCAAGGGGAACGTACGTCGGGTCCGGGGGTGACGTTTTGGTTTTCCTCCACCTCGGCGATGCCGAGGAAGTTCTGCAGCGGCGTTTTGTTCGTTTTGC
This sequence comes from Novius pumilus, assembly GCA_020654155.1. NCBI lineage: Eukaryota > Metazoa > Arthropoda > Insecta > Coleoptera > Coccinellidae > Novius > Novius pumilus. The sequence goes on from JAIFOV010000475.1 coordinate 6,425,962, forward strand.
AACGCGCCTTGTCGCTTTCGGTCAGGTGTTCGGTACGGGTTTTCGTTACTAATTCGACGTTCGTCGCGCCGAACACTTTGCAGAAGTAGTTGTTGACGGTTTCCGCTTTGTCGGAGCGCCAGCCCCAGATGCCCGCCTTGTTACGTTCGAAACTGATTTTGTCTGTGTCGATGTACGTCGTCACGATCGGCGTTGTTAGTCGATGCGAAACGGACTCCTCGTTGGACAGCAGGACTTCGACTGGATCGTCGGGGGCGCGCAGCTCCTCTAAGTACACTTGACGTAGATCGTGGTCGATTTCGAGCATCGTGGCGCCGTCGCCTTCAAAAATTTCGTTATTAATCATTCGGGCGGTTATCGTTTCAACTACGTTAAAGCTACTACAAGTGTGGTCCAGTGCTCGCTAACGTAAGGTGTTTACCGTCGCCCTTTAGCTTGAACACGTAACTCATGTTTCCGTGCAGCGCGTGACAAATTTGAATGTCTGATTATTCGAGTAAAGCAACTTTTTAAAGTAGCAACTCACTTCGTCCTTGAAAGACGTAACTGCGGTTCCCGCGTTGCCAACTCGTGTGATCGAAACCCAGCAGCGTGGTGTCGATTCGTACATTCGATCCTTTCTTGTAAACTTTGTAAGTGTCGCTCGGGCACATCCTCGACACCAAGGGTACTACAAAATTGTACCGAATAAATCGTTCGATTAATATTAGACAGTTACCCCAACTAGTAAACTCCCACTTCATTTCCACATAAAAGTCGGGCGCTTCCTTTAATTTCTCCAACAGCTCGGGGATCCCCGCCATCCGACACGAGTACCGCTGGAAGTCCCTTCGCTCTAAAACGAGTTGCAACAATTCGGGGTCGCCGGTCGCAACCGCTTCTTGTACAACTAAAACGCAAGAAAGCGTAACATGAGCTTTTAAACAGATTAAATCCGATTAAGTGAAGCCAATTACCGGTCCAACCGCCCGGATTTTCCACGTTTACATTTGCGTCGTTGCTCAATAACGCCCTGACCGACTCCAAATGGCCCAAAGTGACAGCGAGCATCAAGGGGGTCCTGCCTCGATTGTCTTTTTTCTCCTTATCGTGCTGCAGAAAAAACGAAACGTTCTTTATGTTAGGGCGCCCGGGAGCCGTCTCACTTACTCGGTTTTGCTTCAATTCGTCCGCGAGGCTCTTGTGTTCGTTTCGCCACACGTACCAGTGCAGCGGGTACTCGCTTATAATTTGATCCACACCAACCATTTTAACGAAACTCTTATCGGACGCGGTGGTACTTAGTTAAGCGAGACGATTCGCGGTGGATTCGCGTTTAAATTGAACATTTTGGTAATTAAGAACATCTCGTTATCTGACACTTCCCATTTTTTAGGCTGCGACCCCCCCGTTCACTTTGAACTACCGTTGCGCGGGTTCGACTACTGTCAACGCGGGTCGTAGCTCCAATGCGATACCCGCGTTTTTTAAAGCAAAGGGTGAAACGACGCAATTATTAGGGAAAATTAATTTTCACCTTGATGGATTCTCCGTTACCTTGAAAATTGCCAAGTCAACCGCAACGAAAGTGAATGTTGCGTTCCCCGTCGCGAAGATATTTGGGTAAATACGTAACATGCAAATATGCTAAACGATCGAGCTTTCGCGTTATATGAAACAGGTTTTGCAATTGGTCGATTAAATGCGATCCTCTTATTGTCTTCGGGAAGAGGCGTGCCGAATAACAATGAGCGTCCAATAAAAGCGACGCTCGTTGATATAAAGAAAAAATCGTTTCACAATAAACGTCGACTAGTCGTAAATATCTCAGTGCGCTTTCGACGATCGTCCGAGAAAATTCGTTGACCTAGAAAGTGCGAATTTTAATTAAAATGTGACCGAGATTTCACCGATTACCGACGAAAAAATGTTTACGTGCGAAGCCGCTCTGTGCCTTTTTTTAACCGTCCTCAGCGTCGCCCCCTCGACGGCCACATTTACAATAAATTTCCGTTTACCAGCGGCGCTGCGATTCAACGATCGTCCGCAGGGCCCCATCAAGTCGTTTAATGACACCAAAACGACGGACGGCTCCATTTTTATGGTGTACCATCACGATTTAACCGTCGCGGTGGTGGAATTGGGTCCCCGGAAGCTCTTGCTCAACTGTAACGTCATCGAAATTTAGTAAGTATTAGCAATAGGATGTTTTGCAAACCGTTTTATCGCTTGTCGATATGAAATGATCGGAGAAATCTTAAAAAAAACATAAAGATAACCGAAGTTTACGATACGTTTTAATGTAGTTTTAATGTAAAACAGATAACGATTAAAATTTTGCAGCGGCCCGAGCGACGTGGGGAAAGCGATGGGCGTGTTGCGACACCAAACAACGCCCGTGCCGATCAGTTTCGACGAAATGGTCCACCTGATGGATCAATGCCAGGAATTAGACGTGATGATGAGAGGGACCTCGCGACCGCAACTCGACAACGCCAAAAACATAACAGTTAAAATCGAAGAAGCCAAAGCGGCCATCAATAATCATTTAGTGTTATTTAATGGAATCGTCCCAGGTATTAATTGCTGTAAACGTAACTTATTTTAAGTGCTTAATTACAGGTACCAAGTGGTGCGGCACGGGCGACGTGGCCAAAACGTACCACGATTTGGGCGAGGACGCCGCCACCGACATGTGCTGCCGCAACCACGACCTGTGCCCAGTAAAAATAATGTCGCGCAAAACAAGGTACGACTTGAGAAACGACGCGATCTACACGAAGTCCCATTGCACCTGCGACGACCGTTTCCTCGCCTGCATGAAAAACCAGAACACAAAACCCGCACAATTATTAGGCCACATCTACTTCAACATAGTGAAAGTCCAGTGCGTGGCGGACGGAAAAAACGGAAAGTTTTTCCGCGACCCAAAGGATTTCTAACAACTCAAACATTTATCTGTGATGACTAAACTAATTGGATTTCGACGAACGTCCTCTATAATCTGAATAATTAAAAAATACAAATAATCACAAGTTGAAGGATTAGTCTCATATAAAATTGAAATCTCCGCATCGGATCTACCAGAACGAAACGCTATAAAAATAAACTCAGCAACGATAATAAAATACAAGATAAACGTATATGGCGGCAGCTTGGCTGTTAATACTCTATAAAATCTGTTCTTTCCCCCTTTATCGACACATTTTGAAAAAAGTATCGACGATCTCCTTGAGCGGTAGCACCTCCTCGTTTTTAACTTCGGTTTTGATTTGCTCGCGCAGCCGCATCCACTCTCGCATTTTCTGTTGGTACAACAACACGTTGTCCGTATCGGCCAGGTTCACGTAAACGTGCGTGATACCTCTGTAATCGTACTCCAACCCCGAGTACGCCTGCCCGAACAAGTTAACATTGATTTCGATCGATCGTTTATACAATTTCTCCGCCTCCAAGTAGCGGCACATCTGATAGTTGTACAAGGAGGCTAGGTGCCCGACGCTGAGCGCTACTTCGTAGTCGGATTCGCCCAGCAACTCCTCCTTGATCGAGATCGCCTTCAAATGCATCCTTTCCGCTTCCTTGAACCGTTTCATGCTCTGATACAAACGTCCCAGGTTACCGTACTGTTTCGCTGTTAGCACGTTTTTTTCGCCGAACGTTTTGAAGGCGATCGCTAGGGCCTCCTTGTGCAGATCCTCCGACTCCTTGAGGTATTTGTTTTGTTGTTGCGAACTGTCGTAATCGCGCAGATCCAACGCGATCTCTTCGAGGATCAGAGCCTTGACGCGTTTGGCGGACGCCACGAGGAGGTGGTCGTGCGGCAGGATTTTCCGCATGATCTTGAGGGCAACCTCGGCGTTTTCCCTGAAAAATTTGTAATGTTTACTAAATATCATACAAAAACCGTTGAGTGAACAATGAACTACTCGCTTATGTCAATATGATTCTATGTACAAACGTCATTCTTAAACGAAATGTTTTTATATTTCACCGGTCTCTCTAAAACGGCGCTGTTCTTCGCATTGTCAATATGGTTCTATGGTTTAACATCAAGTTTGCTTAGGTTAGGTAGGTAAATTTTGTATAAAATAATAACGAGCGAGAGTTGCGCAACATAAAAGTAGCAATCGTATCGCTCACTGCGCGTGTATCAAATCAGCCGATTGCAAAGCAATCTCATTTATCGCTTTGCTTATTTTTTTCTCCAGCAATTTTTCAAATTCTGGATTGAAAAACATTGCAATCGTCGCACAGTTTCAAATGTATTTTAAACATCTTCGACATTGTCTTTGAAGCATCAAACTTAAAATTGTACAAATTTTTATATTTTCAAACAATTGAAACTATTTTTAAATTTCGCACAAATCGAAACGAAAATTATTAAAAGAATTTCGTTAGTAGCGGCAACGCTGTATCGCGATTTCTAAAACGAGTGCGACGGAGAGAGAGCGCACCGCGCACCGTTGCCGGTTGTGTATAAAATTACTGTGATTACCTGGCGGCAGCGAAGCTGCCAGAGCTGTACTCGTGCACGTAAAGCACGTAGGCGAGATCCTCGTGTGCCAAAGCGACGTGAATGTTATTTTTAACAAACACCCCTTTTCGTATGGCCAACGATCGTTTGTAAACGTCGACGCTGTCCTCGGTGGAGTCGTAGTTCAACAAGTAAAAAGCGTAGTCCGTTAACGTGTCGGCGAAGTGCGGATGTTGATCGGTGGCGTACAAATCGGAGGCCAAACTATAAGCTTGTCGTATAAGGAAACCGGCCTGACTAAAAAGCCGTTTGACTATGCACGATTTGGACGCCTCCCTAAGCACCTCGATTATTATTCTACGAAATGTTGTTTCAATTAATCGCAATTTCAACGCCTTTCGCTTACCGCACTGGTAGGTCGTTGCTGAGCAGCTGCAGCGCCCGTTTCGACCATTCCAGCGACTAGAAATATAAAATTAGAATTTTCCCCTGACCGACAACTGTTTTACCTCGTCGTATTCGCTTTTCATATGAAAAAACGTGGCGAAATTCGAGTAAATCGCAGCTAGGTTCGGCGTGGCCTTCATCCCTTCCAATTCGGCTATCACCCCCTTCGCTAAGTTGTAGGTGTGGTCCGCGGACGAGAATTCCTTATAACATACTTCCGCGTGAATGCGTCTAATCAATAAGAAAACATCAAGTTGTTTACGATAAATCAGTCAGTCAACTCACTTATAATAACAGTCTAATAACTTTTTCAAGATTAAAACGTTTCTGGGACATCGCTTGCACAATTCCTCTGTGATATTTAAGATTTTCATGCAGCTCATGTACCAGCCGCCTTCGTTAAGGAAGCCGCCTAAACGTAAACCGATATCGATCGAATGTAGATCCGGGTTGGATTTTTTCAGTAATTTCGAGTACTGGCTGATTAGTACTTCGGCAATATTCGTCGATTTGCTCCCGTGGTCCAGGAGCGATTGGAAACATTTCAAGAACTGCGTACGTTTGGATTTCATCGATAGGAGACGGTGGAAGATTTCGATATCACCCAACTCCCTGCCAAGCAGGCAGAGGTGATTGTTTAAGAACAACTGCAATCAAAGATAACATTATGAGTAATTGGTAGTTATTTCAACCGATAAGAATATTTAATTTGAAATTTCGATAATAACAAATTAAGGGGGCGTTCCCCCCCGTTTTAACCCATAATTACCTTATGGAAAAAATCGAATAAAACATTATTGGGAAGAAATTTGAAGTCCTTATTACTCGGCGAATCCGAGCCTAAGCCGTATTCTTCCACCGCCGTATTCAGGCATATGTCGTACAACGATAAAGGAGACTTGGTCATGATTATTCAGCGCGACACTAACTGCTCGTCGCGACGCGTAATCGAATTTTTTTATAAATCATGAAAACAGTCGATAAACTGATTAACAGCTGAGCGTTACGATTTTCACTTCCATTCGCAGCGAAATTTAATCAAAACATTGCTTGACGTTTACAAATTACAGTCGTCATACGGTGATGGCGATTTGAACTACGTTTAGTTAAGTTTACAGAACTACGCGTCGTAGCTCTGCGGTCAGGCAGATTTACAGAATATTTTTCTAATTGTAAACAATCTATTTATAGTTGTAAGAAAAAAAATAATTATGCCTGCGGAAGTACGAAATTTGAAATTAAAAGTTGGTGCAACCCGTTTCTTTGCAATGTTTTAATCGTTTTTACTTTTAGATAGTATTCATCGTGCATTTAGCTCTTATATCTTTAAGCGCTATGGGTTATTGGAGCACGCCTGCTTATCTATTTTACAACATGTTATTTTGTTTGATGTTAGTATGGGGTATGCACGAGCATAACAGCGAGGAACCCATACAAATGGCCTTGCTCATCGACGTGATTTCCGTCGGTCTCGACCTTTTCATTTTTGTATTTTCATACCCGGGTGACTGTAAGTGTTTGCGGCTCCTCTTTTGTAATGCATTTAATATATTGTTTCAGCGTCAGTCAGGGAGAAATTTTCGGCCGTTATAGCCATTTTCAATTTGCTAACACGACCGGTTTCAGCTTTACTTTTGTTTAAACTAGCGCAAGAACGTGGTACCACAACAGGTAAACTTGAATTTAACGTTCACCTTAAAATAATTTACAAATTTCAAGGTTCATTGGCGAATATGTTTAGTCGAAATAACGATCCGTCCAGTTACGAAGACATCGACCGCAGCACACCACCAGTTCAACCTTCGAATTACGATTTCACAGCGGCGCAACGAATCTAATCTCAACACGCTGTTAACGTAGCCGTTTCTAATAATTTTATTTACAAATTATATACAGAGTTCACCCAATTAATTTAGTGAAGAAATCATCTGAATCTGAATCATCGTTTTCATTATCAGATTTACCAAGAATATCCAAGATTTCCTTGGATCGCGACGGTTTGTTGAATTCGTCACTTACATCTGCCATATCGACATCCATTAGAGAATGAATAGGTTCAGGTGACGGTGATTTTTCTTCGATATTCTGATTTAAAATGAAAACTTCGCTCGAATTATCTGATTCGATGTTTTCGATTTGTTGTTTAGTTTCCTCATCGGATGAATAATTTTTAATTTTTTTAACGTTCGTTTCATTAGCAGAAATTTTCCTTGACCTCCGTTTCCCGCTAACGGTTGGTATAAGATTGTATTTTTCTTTCGCGGTTTCAAACCACTTTAGTATATCGTTTTCGTAATCCTTTAAACGAAATTGTTACATTTAATTGAAATCATTAAATTTATAATACCTCCATTTCCTCTGTGGTTGGTTGTTGGAACGATTCACAGAATTTCCACGTTAATCTAAACCACCATATTTTGTAATTATCGGCGAACGCTAAGGAATGTAATCTATCGATCCTACAACAATTTGTGAGTATTGTGACGAGGTGGTAAACTGAATTACTCGTAAAACTCGGATAACTTCCCAACACAACCAGGGTTAGCCCAATTGAGGATGGTCCATCTTACTTTTTGGTCCGGATTTATGTAAAAATTTCTGGAACTCAGCGCAATGTTAAATTGTCCCTTTGCTTTACGCACCGCAATTTTATTTGCGATCACATCAAACTCATCAATCACTGAACTAAAGAAATCCAAGTGCTGCAACTTTTTCACGAGCTTCAAATTTTCGAAACCGATCAAGTAGGTGTCACTGTCCTTTATATCTGCAACTAATTTCCAGCAAACATCGTAACCATTACTAAATAAAAGGTATGAAACCTTTTTCAGTAACTAAATGAGGTTCTAAACCTACATTACAGAGATGATAGAGCCACTTCAAAAGGCGCTCAGTGGGACATATAACCAAAATCGGGCTGTTTACAGAAATTTTGGATCGTAATGCCGATAGGAATGTACAAACTTGTAACGGCATATTCATATCCACCACCTCATTTAAAATCGCCCCGTTTCGCTGCAATCAACACTTTGGTTATCATAAAAACACCTTTGATTCACACCTTTTTAACATAGCTTTCATATAAGAATTGCACGCCGAGTATATGATAACCAGACACTGATTTCATCAAATCTTTAGGAATTTTCTCGAACGTCTCCTTCTGATCACCCAAATACCAATCGGCATCCAAATCGGCCGGCTGTAACCGCAAGGCAATTACAAAATAAATTACAACCTCAACTTACATTCTCAAACTCGAACATCATCACGGATACATTTCATGAAACCTACACATCACATAAATACTAACTAATTGTATGTAAAGAATCATTAAATAAAGTAAAGCCACGAACGTTGAAAAACTGGTTTTCGTTGTATTTTCGTTATCAATTAAGTAATCATACACTTTATTCATTTTGAATCCATTTGTAAACATTAACAAGTTGACAGTTCGCATTACAGAATATTTCTGGGGCACAGAATCCTACAATTGACGCTATATTCTGTGGTGTAAACGTACAGTGACGTGATCAAGTAAGTATGGCACCCGGCCTCCTTATTTTTATTTAATAACAAAGAATCGACGCGATATCCATGAAAAAAAAACATACGAAACCGTGACGTCCACACAGTCGGTCAACCAAATTCCAGTAGCAGTCCCAAATTCCCGTATTTAACCCCAAATCATGTCGAAACGAAGACCGTGTCAGTGTGGAGCAGCAGGAGGAAGCGGAGGTAACTAGTGCCATAAATTAAAACACATTAAAAATTTTGGTTCAGAACAACCCAGGTTCGGAGTCAATGGTTTCGGACGTATCGGCCGTTTGGTGTTGAGAGCCTCCTTTAAGAGAGGCGCTCAATGCGTGGCCCTCAATGACCCTTTCCTGGACCCCGCCTACATGGAGTACCTCTTCAAGTACGACTCGACCCACGGTAAATTCAGCGGCGAAGCCTCTCACGACGATAAAAATTTAATCCTGAACGGCAGGAAGATACCTGTTTTCAACGAACGAGACCCTAAAGTAAGTAACGTCGAAGGCCTGTTTCGTCCACTAAACGTTTTTGGTTCACCGCAGCAAATCCCGTGGGGTAAAATGGGCGCCGATTTCGTCATAGAATCGTCGGGGGTCTTCACGACCATCGAAAAGGCGTCGCAGCACCTCGCCGGCGGCTGCAAGAAAGTAATCATCACTGCGCCGTCGGCGGACGCCCCGATGTACGTCTGTGGTGTCAACTTGGACGAGTTGGATCCCAAAGCAACTGTCATCTCGAACGCCTCCTGTACCACAAACTGCCTGGCGCCCTTGGCTAAGGTGATCCACGACAACTTCGAGCTGATCGAAGGGCTAATGACGACGGTACACTCGACCACCGCCACCCAGAAAACGGTGGACGGACCTTCCGGGAAATTGTGGAGGGACGGTCGCGGTGCCGCGCAAAACATAATACCCGCAGCCACCGGCGCCGCCAAAGCAGTCACCAAGGTGATCAAGTCTTTGGAAGGCAGACTGACCGGCATGGCCTTCCGAGTACCAACGCCCGACGTATCGGTCGTCGATTTGACGTGCCGCTTGGGCAAAGCGACCACCTACGACGAAATCAAGAAAGTCGTCAAAGCGGCCTCCGAGGGTCCCATGAAGGGAATTCTCGGTTACACTGAGGACCAAGTCGTATCGACGGATTTCCTCGGCGACACGCATTCGTCGATTTTCGACGCGAACGCCGGAATGGCGCTGAACTCGAACTTCGTCAAATTGATCTCGTGGTACGACAACGAATTCGGGTACTCGTCGCGAGTTGTCGATTTGATGAAGTATGCGAACAAACACGGGGATATGTAAATTTTAAATATTGAAATAAATTTTACCTTTCGATTACTGTTTTTTCGTGGCTTCAATTTTTCAAATCGTGGCGCCCAACGTGGGGCTGCGAACACCACCCGCGTTATGCTAACGCAACAGCATGACGTTTGAGTGAGATCAAGGTGACCCGGGTTTTAAATACCCGATAAGGAGCTGTCACAATTTGACAACAATGTCATTATGTTTATTGTCTCCGTTGTTCTTCTGTTGATACGAAATAGCGCAACGTTTCGCGTACCAAACGTCGGTACGACACTGTTCGTCCCCATCGATTCCGAGAAAAAGTGTTGGGATACGGATCCGTTGTTTCTGATCAACACCAAACTCTCCTTGGAGGTACTGTTACCCAGTCCGAAGGTACTTTGCGAGATTGAAAACGACTTAGCCGCCGATTTAATGAGGTACTTCACTGTTATATTATCGACGATACGTTCCTTACCTGACGGTAAGGATAAAACGTTGACGATGCTAGCGGCGCAAGATATGATTGGTAAGTTTATAACAATGATTTGGTTGTAAGGAATGTTTGGGGTTTTAGGTGGATATTTGAACGCTTTCGTTCTACCAAGCGCGCGGTTTTCATACTACGCGGGCAATCTGAGTTGGAAGACGATGATGAAACTGGATAAGTACCACCAGAGGTTGAAGGAGAAACTTGGTACCGATGGACAAGGTTGGACGTGTCCACGTCTTATAAATTGTGAGTGATAACAAGGAGGAACTCGTTGAACGGTTCACGTTTTCCAGGGAAAGACCACGAGGCCAGGAGGTTGACCATGAAGCCTGAGAGTACCTGTCAACAAGACAACGCCATTTGTACCGACGTGTACTTTTACCGAGCGGGGCACTACGTGCTCAAGGAAGACTTGGAGGTAGCAATCCCAGCACCGTTTTTCGACTGCCCAACGTTTCCACACGCCCTCGCGTTGCCTGTCTACGACGGCGACAAGCTCAAACCTCTTCTGGACTTGAAATCACCAGAGGCCGCGTACGTTTTAATCAGATTCTATGTGCGCGGGTACCGTTGCCTCTACTGTAAACACAATGGTCCCGTGCAGTTGGACATGTTCAAGAACGACTTGTACACATGGCTGATCAACTACGTACTACCCAGACTGAACGACGACGCGACTTACGTCGCCTTCGGTGGCGTTCTAAGATTGATAAACACCTTGGAATATCAAGGCGCCCGTAATATATGCTTGTTAACGGACCGCGAACGTTACAACTCGATAACAGGGAACCCTCAAAACCCTTTCGTCGATGTGAGCCTCAACTCAGATTACACTCAAACTTCACAGCATTTTTCAGATTGTCAGACGGAAGTTACGAGTGATTTTAGTTGGTTTACTGATTGTGTTATCGCTTTGGTTCGTACTGGCCTGTTCTGTGATTTGCTGCCGAATCGGTCGGCGTAGGAGTTGCGCGTGCTTCAAATTTTTGAAACCAAAAACGAGCGGCTCTTCGGTTTCAAAAAAACCGTCGAAGCATGCTCGCGAAACGTAAGTACCATCGGTACCAGTGTACACTTATCTTGGAATCGTTTGTAAAGTACCACGTTGTTTGGTGGTAAATCGAGTACCTTAACGTACTCGTCTAGCTGTGAGACGAACAGCAGCTTTACCTCTGACACCTCATTATCGACTGCTCGATCGATGAAACGGAAAGTGCACTTCAGCGGTGGTGGGAGTAGTACCAGCAGCAGCACGAGCAGCAAATCATCGAAGAGCGAGGAAAAAATTGTATCAACGCTTGAGGAAATGATCGCTCGAGCTCCTCGCAGTTTACCCACGATCGAGGAAATATCGGAACGATCTTCTAGTACCGGTACGACAACAAATCGTACCACGTTATTAGATTATTGATTTTTCTTGTCCCCACAGGTGATAAAGCGTCAATTAATACCAACGATCTGATGGACAAATTATCCACGTTGGCGAAGCAAACGGAAGTCGAGGGATCGAGGTAAGTGAAAGATGTATTTTGATGAAAAAAACGTCCATTCAGCTCCTTATTTTCGCAGGACCTTGGACCGTTTACGGGTAAGTACGTTTCAATTAATTTGAAGGTTCGGACGAATGGTGTTTTATAGGAGGATTCACCAGCTGCTTACTCCAAAGATGATCTGAGTACGACTTCGTCCATGTAAGATAATTGTGATAGTACCTGCCGATTTATATCGTTTCTTATTTTATAGTTCCGATATTTCCAGTGATTCAATTGAAGATTACTCGAATGGGCAATGATATTTTGATGTTTTTCGTTATATATGTATAAGTACAATTTTTCTTAACCTCAAACCGATCTTCTTGTTTAATTACATGCCCGGGTACTTTGGTCATCTGTACACTAATTAGAATACTAAAATACAAACACTCAATAATTGGTAGTACTAGCAAATAGTCTTTGGGCATGCGCACAATCAACGGACACGACGCACAGAGGACATAATCAATATTAATGGCGATTAGTTCAAATCAACTAGCTGGTTGAAAACAGTTGATTCGGTTTTCGCCAATAAAACTTCGAAACTATCATAAAAATTCCTAAACCGTCGCTTTGTTGGCCATAAAATTCTAATTCAAAACAATGGGAGGATCGAAAATGCGCAAGTTTCGCGCCGCGTACAGTCTGGAATTTTTGTATCGATCGACGTCTGGCGGTAAACCGACCTATTCCTGGTAAGTGGTGATTTTTCGTTATTATTTTTGTATCGTTTTCACTAATAAGCACTATATTGAGAGAAGGGCAGTCCGCCTTTGACGTTCTATTTATAAAATCATTCATGTTTCTTAAGTCGAACTTCACGAAGCTCTGTCGCTGAACCCACATAAAACGTGGTCCTTTTTATTCGTTTTTATTAACACGGTTAATTATTTAAATTCGCGATCACGAGCTATGATCTAACTACCGGTCATAAAACGTTCATTGTTTGATATCGTGTCGTACCGAGAATATGAATGAGACTGATCAAGTTGTCTCAAGCAGTGACAGTGACGCCGACGTCGTCGATGAGGCGTCGACGTCGTCGGCTAAAGAAAAACGAGAGTTACGATGGTAAGTAAATTATAAATAGACCAGGAAGCGTTTGTTTTGAATGTTTTGAAATCGAACAGATTGAAACAACGTCGATGCTTTCAAAAATAACTCGTCGATTTTCAGCCGACCGGTCCGTACGCTGAGATTATCTTGGCCCCCATCCTCCTCCACGTGGCGGGGCAATTTAAGACATGTACAGTTTGGGAATCCCAAATATGGCCAAAAAATGCAATTATTTTGCCGCACGGGGTTCCATTTGGCCATCTATCATTACCACGGGGTGCACGGCACCAGAGACGAAGATGATTTACACAGTAAGTAACTGTCAATATTGGATTGATCTGTGTCACCAACAATTTTAAGCCATTCTGGAGCTTGTAAGCGCCGGTTACCCCGGTCATGTCCGTATCAAAGGATTGGCCACAAATGCTTTCGTGGCAATGGATAAAAAAGGACGGCTATACACAGAGGTGAGTGTTGAAGAAATCCACCCTCGACCCAATCGACCCTTTCGTTTGGTCACAACGTCCAAAAACGATTTGTGACAGTGCGGATTAAAGAAAAACGACTGCACCGATTTTTATTTTGAATAGCTTACTTGGTTCCCAGTACCGCGTATAATGAGCTGTCAAAATTTCAGCTCAATCGGATGAACGGTTGCGCCAAATGAAGAGATATAAATGTATATACATATATCTAAATAATTAGGCTTTTTCCGAAAGTGGTCGATTTTCTCCGATGAGCACTTTTTGACTGCGCGCTGACTTGCCTTTTTCAAAAATATAATTATGGCTCAGATCGGCCCATTCGTTTGGACATACGATCCAAAAATACTCATGTCAATGAGAGTAAAGCAAAATTAGCTGAGACACTTTTCGACTCGACCGATTTTTATTTTGAATAGCTTACTTGGTTCCCAGTACCGCATATAATGAGCTGTCAAAATTTCAGCTCAATCGGATGAACGGTTTCGCCAAATGAAGACATATAAATGTATATACATATATCTAAATGAAAATGATCGATTAGGCTTGTTCCGAAAGTGGTCGATTTTTTTCGATGAGCACTTTTTGACTGCGCGCTCACTTGCCTTTTTCAAAAATATAATTATGGCTCAGATCGGTCCATTCGTTTGGACGTACGATCCAAAAAATACTTATTTCAATGAGAGTAAAGCAAAATTAGCTGAGACAATTTTCGAACGTCCAAAAACGATTTTTGACAATGAGGATTAAAGAAAAACGACTGGACCGATTTTTATTTTGAATAGCTTACTTGGTTCCCAGTACCGCATATAATGAGCTGTCAAAATTTCAGCTCAATCGGATGAACGGTTTCGCCAAATGAAGACATATAAATGTATATACATATATCTAAATGAAAATGATCGATTAGGCTTGTTCCGAAAGTGGTCGATTTTTTTCGATGAGCACTTTTTGACTGCGCGCTCACTTGCCTTTTTCAAAAATATAATTATGGCTCAGATCGGTCCATTCGTTTGGACGTACGATCCAAAAAATACTTATTTCAATGAGAGTAAAGCAAAATTAGCTGAGACAATTTTCGACTCCAACGCGCACCGGCTAGTCTCCCTCCAAAATGTATTTCTCGCTCCAATCGCCCCCTTTCATTTGAATACAATGTCCAAAAAACCATTTTTGACAACAGGGGTACTAGACCGATTTTTCCTAGTATCGATTTGACAATAAGCTGTCAAAATATCAACGCGATCGGATGAACACTTTCACCAAATGAAGATTTATAAATGTATATATGTATATGTAACTAAAACTGGTTAACTATGTTTTTCTCGAAAACGGTTGAGTCGATTTTCGAAAGCAGAGTTATTTCCAACGCGTACGGGCTAGCCTTTTTCAAAAATGTATCTCTCGCTCTAATCGACCCGTTCGTTTGAGTACAACGTCCAAAAACGATTTTTGACAATGAGGATTAAAGAAAAACGACTGGACCGATTTTTGTTTTGAATAGCTTACCTCGTTCCCAGTACCGCATATAATGAGCTGTCAAAATTTCAGCCCAATCGGATGAACGGTTTCGCCAAATGAAGACATATAAATGTATATACATATATCTAAATAAAAATGATCGATTAGGCTTTTTCCGAAAGTGGTCGATTTTCTTCGATGGACACTTTTTGACTGCGCGCTGACTTGCCTTTTTCAAAAATATAATTATGGCTCAGATCGACCCATTCGTTTGGACATACGATCCAAAAAATACTTATTTCAATGAGAGTAAAGCAAAATTAGCTGAGACAATTTTCGGCTCCAATGCGCACCGGCTAGTCTCCCCCAAAAATGTATTTCTCGCTCCAATCGGCCCCTTTCATTTGAATACAATGTCCAAAAAACCATTTTTGACAATAGGGGTACTATTTTTCCTAGTATCGATTTGACAATAAAATGTCAAAATATCAACGCGATCGGATGAACACTTTCACCAAATGAAGATTTATGAATGTATATATGTATATGTAACTAAAAATAGTTAACTAGGTTTTTCTCGAAAACGGTTGAGTCGATTTTCGAAAGCAGAGTTAATTCCAACGCGTACGGACTAGGCTTTTTCAAAAATGTATCTCTCGCTCTAATCGGCCCGTACGTTTGAGTACAACGTCCAAAAAACCATTTTTGACAATAAGGGTACAACAAAAACTACTCTATCGATTTTGATTTTGAATAGCTTTCAACCATCCTTTTAAAGCAGGTAATAAGTTGTCAAAATATCAGCCCAACCGGATGAACAGTATCGCTAAACGAGGATATACATATATGTATATATGTAATGAAAAATGGAATTTTTTCAGTTCGATGTGAATCAGGAGGGGACAGTTTTCATCGAGTCCTTGCAAGGTTCCTACAACACTTACCTATCCAGAAAGTACGCTCACCTAGGCTGGTACATAGGTATAAAAAAATCCGGGAATTTCAAACGTGGCCCGAAAACTGGATACGGACAGAAAGCCGTTCAATTTTTACCGAGAAGAAGCAAATTCCAATAAAGCTAGCGCAGCATTTACCGATAAATCTCCACAGTATTAACTATTTTTCGATTGTTTACAAAATGATTGTTCAATATATGAGCTGTAACAATATTAAGGTGTTTTTATATATCACTTATCGCGAAACGTTGATAAGGTGGAATGTGATTTCAAGGTTTTTTCCAGGAAATAGTCATGTGCTCCTCCGACGCCTTGGGATACGGGCAGCATATGAAACTATTTTCGGAAACTGGTTACCACTTGGCCATCAGATATAACGGAACGGTTGAAGGTTCGTCCGAGGATGATGATCCAGAATGTACGTAGCTTCAACTAGTACTTCAAGTGGTACTTATTTTACCAACAGGTTGTTTGGAGCTTATAAGTGCCGGGCCTGGTTTAGTGCAAATTCGAGGAATGGAAAGCGACCTCTGCCTCTGCTTCGACGACGAAGGGCAGCTATATGGCGAAGTAATGCAATTTTAATCACTCGACTTTTTAAGAAATTGTAATTTTAGCAAGAATATTCGAGGGACGGTACTGTTTTCCATGAAACCTTGCAAGGTTTGTACAACGCTTATAAGTCAGTCAAGTTCCCCGATTGGTTTGTGGGTATCAAAAAGAATGGTAAACCAAAACCGGGACCAAGCACTAAGTATGGGCAGAAAGCAGTCCGTTTCTTACCCAGACGATTGAAATCTTGAATATTAACTACACACCAGTATTATAATACACAATTTATTCCAAATAACAAATGAAATAAACTAATCGTAAGCTAATTACAATCGAACATCGATGAATCCTGATCAAGTTTTCCCGAAATCTTCTATATTGTCGTCGGATTGCGAGTAGTGATTGTCGGAAAAATAGAAGCGACTAATTTTCAGTGAAATACTGACAAATATATTTCGATTTATGTTTGCTTCGAAACAGACGAACTTGCCTACGACAAAAAAAAGTCATCTAATTAACGAATTGACTGGCGTTGGGACGGTTGAAGATATGTCAATTAGGCGTAACGACGGATAAAACAACTCCACGCTACCACTAAGTCTACCTAGCGTCCGAGTTGTAGCATCCAGTACAAAAATATCAAACTAGCACGCTATTGGAAGTCCTTAAGGACGGCTCTATGTCTTTATACGTTTCAAGCAATGTATACGGGAAAATTTTCGGTATGATTGTTGCTATTTACGTACTCACAACGATTCATCACAAATTATTGCCACATTCAATGTAAAAATATTGCCTCGTGTTTTCGTTTCTGCCTACAATTTGTACAGACGAAAACAATTTAAAAATATAGGATCCTCGGGTCGCTTATTTTTTCTCGTGACCTTTGGTCCGAAATTTGGCCACGGATTAACAGGACATCGTATCACCCAAGCCCGAACACATCTGTCGCAACTACCTCTATATACATCTACAACTGTTTACCATCACTACCTCAACTCAGCACAACTATTTGCATCACTATCTTCGTTGTCTTCTTCTAGAATGTCTTCTAACCTCCTCTCCTCTATCACCACGATCACATCTTTTCTAGAAAAAGACGACTTCTAAATCAACAGGATACTACTGCGGCAAGGGTTGATAAACAAAAACAAATCTCACCGCGCTTCATGCAAACCAAGGTTGAAAAGAATCTCCGTAAAGTCGCCTTTTCATAATGAAAATTTAATAATTTACAAACACCAACCGGTCCTAAACTTACCGCCTGATCGGAGAGGGTGGCACGGGGTTCCTGACCATCCGCAGCAGCTCCTGAACATCCGACGACAACCGACTCTGAGTAACGGTGGCACCTCGCAGCTCCCTCAGCTCCACACCACGAAACAGATCGCAACGGATCACCTCTTCCAACGCCGGAGGCCCGCGTCCGCCAAAAAGGAACTCCAAAGCCTCGGCCAGCTTGGGCGATCGCTCTAGTTCGAGCTGAAAATGAGCTTGGCTAGGCGGCGCCGACAGTTCATACCCAGTCGCCATCTCGAACAGCAAATAACCAAACGCAACCGTTTCATACGAACTAGGCGGTCTTGGTGCCAACCCGAACAACGTGTTCTCCAAACCGGCTAAACGGGCGACGCCGTTTTGAATAATAACATTACCCGAATGCAAATGGCGGAACGGCGGGAAGTCGCGGTTCCTCAGGAACAGCAAACCTTCAAGTATCTGCCTGCCCAAGCACTGAATCTGCAATGTCATACCTTGAATTTATGTTTTAACAATCGACAGGTACCAGTACGGTTCTCATTGGCAGCCCGGTTCCTCTAACGGTGTACTTGGAGCAATAATCATCATGCCAAGTGGAACCGTGAATAAGATCCCTTAAACTCCCGTCGGGGCTTGGGGGTGTTATAAGCGCGACGCCTTTGTCCCAGAATTCGATGTCTAGCACCGGGTGGATGTAAGGGTGTTGGAGACCCCGGAACAAACCCAGCAGGGTTTCTTTGTTGGAGTCGTCGGGTTGTATGGGAGAAACGGACGGCAACGGTAGAAGCACCAGGAGACGTTCGGCACCAACGTTGGTGTCTTGGACGGTGAACCTTGAACGAGGTGTTTGTTGAAGGATTGCTTGGTTTGTTTTACACGTTACCAGTTTTTGTCGGGTCGGGAACCGATGTTGCTAAGCTGATCGCACAGTTCGTATCTACGGTTAGTGGCGAGACGTTCTTGGCACGCTAAGTATGCGCTGCTTCTGATTGGTTGGCTGTGATGGTGGTGGTGGTGGTGATTGGGTTGCTGGTACTTTTCGACAGCAACCCCCGACTCGGTTTTTAGGGCGCTGTACTCGTGTTTTTGCGTCGACGACGATCTGTTTTCAATGAGAACTAATTACTTATTGGGGACAAAAACTTAACGACTTTCTTGAACAACGAAGATTTGAACTACTAGCAGTAGGAATCGTTGAAACATCGAATCGGTTATGTGTACAGAGTTATGAAACACGAATATCTGTGTATTCGATGACAGAATTAGTTGAAATGAAATGGCCGAAAGGGCACATGACATAAATCATGTAATTCAGTGATAATCCACGTTGTTAAGCGTTTATATTATGGTGAGTAATAATATTTTTGGTCGCGGTAATTAATAATCGTCGGAACGAAACGGCGGTTTAATTTTGTTACCGTCAATATGAGACGGATGTTTATCTGTATTGATAACCAGAAAAGCCAAGAACGTATTTAAAAGAAGAAAAAGAAAGCAATGACAATTATGTAATCGCAATGTCATTTCAGTGACGGAGATGCAATACGCAAATCTCTGTATTCATATTCGATGACAGAATGGTCACACGATGTTCACTGCTTAATCCACGTATGACTTAAACACTGTTTATAAGTGAATATGTGATATTACACAACGTAAATCGCTTATATCTCGGTGAGTATTGCAATAACGAATAACCATCGGAACGTTAATTGGATTTCATTCCGTCCGTGTTGATAGTCGAGTAAGCCGCGCACATATTCAAAAGAGGAGAAAGAAGAACATTTCTGTAGTCGTAACGTCATTTCAGTTGTATGAAATGTGTTCGATGTAGTCGAATTGAGATCGCATGGTGTTCACTGGTTGATCCACATAAATCGTACAACGTCGTGAATAAGTGAATTCGTGACATTACACATCGTAATCTGTTTTTATTCTGGCGAGTGATATTATTGCGAAAACGAATAACCGTCGTAACATTGGTTGGGAGTGTCAGACGTTGCTGGTTCGAATCTGTCAAGTTAAAGCGGATGATTTTCTGTGTCGACGGTTGAAAAAGCTGGACGCATATTTAAAAGAAGAAAAAGAAAAGCCGACTTGTGTCTCCGTAATGTCATTTCAGTCGACGTTAAAATGAACGCGATGTAGTGCAAACAAGTTTATTGCGACGAAACGTAATGATAACGTAAATATTAGTATGATTTGCTTCCGTTTCATAGTTTATTTGGAATTTGTATCGTTTCAGTGTTTTGCCGACGATGCCCGCAGATTTTTGAACGAGGAACTTCCAATGCCGGTATGAGAATGAAGGTACGTTTTTTTCCATGAACCCTTTTACCAAATGAAAAACGGAATGTTGTGAACAACCTGCGTGGTCTGATGAATACTAGAAATCTGTGATTTTATCATTTTAATTTCAATTGGATACGCAATTTAAAAATATCTATGTTCTTCAACGTCATAGAGGGATGTCATTGAATTTCCTCAAAATGTATGAAACTGGTGATGTTGTGGTCATAGATGGTTATCACACCGAACTATATAAAGTTATTTAGGTAGATATTTGATTGTATCAAATTCCGATCACAGAACATCTGCTGACATGACCTGTCAACGTTTTACGTAAGGTTTGCGCATGCCCAAGGAGCCAGTGCGGTAAAACGTGTTGAATATCAGTTCAAGCGATTGTAAATTGTCGATTAAGTTAAATATTTAGTTTTAATAGTCGCCGCATCAATACAATCACTGTTGCCGAATTGTGATAATTAACGGTGGTTTGTACGTTTTTATTTCTCGGAAACGAGATGGCGTACATAGCATAGCTCTCAGTGCGCCCGCACCGCTACTCATAGAACAAGATAAATCTCAATAGTTGCTACTTGACAGACGATGAAAAACGAAGCTATACCCCCATCCTCCCTTTCTTCATAAAGCAAAAAGATTGTCATTATGTCAAATACGACTATAGTGTAAACACAGGTGATTAGTATCCATGTTTTGTTAACAATATATCTAACAGGTAACACAATGTAATAATTCCAGAGATATAGTGTGATGTCTTTTTGTGTTCTAACCAGCAATCAAGGTATATTCGTGACGTGTAATTTTCCTTCCTAACCCAATTACTCACTAGTCAATATTTCAAACCCTCGGAAACATTGGTAAAGCCAAGACGCGTTTTACTATGGACATTCCGAGCCGCACTTGAGCTTGTCCAGATGGCCATAGTAGCCCTAGACATAGAAAAAGGAGAAGAAGAAGAAGAAGACCTGTCAACGTTTTACTTAAGGTTTGCGCATGCCCAAGAAGCCAGTGCGGTAAAACGTGTTAGATATGAATTTAAGCGATTGTAAATTGTCGATTAAGTTAAATATTTAGTTTTAACAGTCGCCTCTACAATCACTGTTACAGAATTGTTATAATTAACGGTGGTTTGTACGTTTTTATTCCTCGGAAACGAGGTGGCGTACATAGCATAGCTCTCGGTGCGTCCGCACCGCTACTGTTGGAAGAAGATAAACCTCAATAGTTGTTACTTGACAGATGATAAAAACGAAGCTATACCCCCTTCCCCCCTTCTTCATGAAGCAAAAAGATTGTAAGGACGCAAAGAAATTGATTTTGCCTCGGGGGGGTCGAGATGAAAACGCGTTCTAAGCACGAAAGCTAATTAGGTTAATAAAGGGTTACTGTTTCCAGGTCGAGAGGGATCGCTTATTAAGCACTTAGTAATGAGTTTCGTCGGGTGGTCGCGGAACGCGTCGCGACGAGCGTAGGCGGAAAATGTTCCACTTCAAAGATGCCCTCCATCTCCCGCTTTTCCCATTGTTCCGATACGGCCGCGCTGGATGAATCCAAATTAGCGATCGCGTTTTCCGGGGGCGGTTATTGGATTTTCTCCGTCGCGACCGTATAAATAATGGGTGAGGGTACGTGGTTGAACGTGTATCGGGGGGGTGGATTTATCGATGTTGCTTTGGCAATTCCATTTCCGAGCGCAATAAATGGGGAAACGACCGCGAGGGTAGTCTGGATGTTTCTTTTTAAGTATCGCATACGATATCGATTGGTCCGTCGGGCCGGATTAAAAAAGAGTTCAGATACCTTTTAGCGAAGAGTACTCGAGTGAAGGATTCGGTTAATGCCGGAGATGATTTGGATTTGCAGCTTTCCCCTCCGTCGACGCTTTTCGTTTCCGAGCTGTTGCTGCGATTGCGAAAAGCCGCTCGTCGGTTGGCCGCGCTCAAAGTACGTGCGGGAAATTCGGCGGCGCTTTGCGCCCTCCTCGGTGGTCGTTTCTTGCGTTTCACACTGGATCGCGGGGTGCGTTCCTGGTACCAGCGATCGTGGCCGATCACGTTCGATTCCTTGTCTTCGTCTTTTTTACCGACCGATTGGTATAGATTGAACATCGGACTGACGCGTTTCCTCCTCAGAAACCACATTGGTACTGAGCGTTTTCTATGGTTTTCATCCGTTTAACGTCAATTAGGCGCGGGGTTTTTGTACGATTTCCGTGTCGGGAATGATCGCGGTTAAAACGGTTGATTTGTTTACATAATAGCTGTTGTGCTCGGTGATTTATCCTTAATGGAAGTATCGTGATTCTTCGTATGATATTGTTGCGGGGCTGACGGTTCCTTTGGGCCAATGCCAAGCTCATTGGCCATTCATAAAAGCCGATGCGGAGGCGCGATTGCTTGAAATTGCCTTGGGACCGCTCAGTCTATTATCTCGAATTTAGACACTCGGCAATTCAATTAGGTTCGAGTTTGTTTTAAGTAATTGAAAGAGGCGATCGATTCTATTTTCCTTTTTTTTCAACGAAGTGCAATAATTATTTTTCTAACCTCACCCGTTGTTAAGTTTTAGGAACAAAATTGTGAGCTAAAGTTGACTATGTCAAGTATACAGAAGACCTGTTTGTTTGATTGTCCTTGGACTTCAGAAGTTGGCACGTTTTAATACATCGACGTGAGCATAAGAAAGAACAAATTAAAAGCGCATAAACAGCAGAACAGACACAAATAATTTGGAGAAGTTTTTAGCCATTTTAAGATTTTAGTTATGAGCTAAAATATTTGTCAACAAGAAAACGTCAAATGTCATTGCTATTTGAACTACGAACACTGAACCGATTTGACTGAAACAGGTTAAAATCGAAATGGCGTAAAAGTTAAAAAAAGTGTCATTATCGGTTCCTGACACCGAACAACGATCGATGAGGTTGTTGCAATAAAAAATGATACGAATGATAACGCTGTAGAATGACATTCACCCCGACGAACTAGACGATTTTGCGTCGGCGGACGATTTAACGAGGTCACATAAAATATTCATTTCGGACTACCGATGACTGACTCGCGCATTCGCCACTTCCAATACATTTTTCTCGTACCGTTCCACAATTTTATTTGCTGACGATGAATTTTTTACGATCCATTCCTGACGCTTTTATTGGCACGAAATTAAAGTTCACCCCTTCGTGAGTTGTCCCAATTGTTAACTCTTATTAACTAATTCGTAAAGTAAAAGTTATCAAAGATAATGAGAAAAACTTTTATTACAAAAGTTCCCTCATCAATATTCTTATGAACTTTTTTTTTCTAAACGAAACAACTAACTTGGCAATCTTGGATGATGCTCAAAACTCAAATCATCTCAACAATCTTGACCCAGTTTGCTGAAATGCCGCAATTTCAACTCAGTCGCGCGAGAACCGTCCAATTAAATTCGCGGTATAGAAGAGGAAAAAAACACTCGAGAATGGTTAACAGTCGAATATGCATGCAATTATGAAAGCACGAATTCATCCAGTTGACTTTTAACACCGGAATCATTTGTTGCTCGATTTATTTCGACTGGCGCTTACCTCCATTTCTTGATCAGGAAAAACGCTAAAGCGATCAACGCCAATCCGAGAACGACGCAGACCGTGACAAACTGCGAAAGAACAAAGAAAAATTCTAATTACGAATGACTAATTTGCGAAAAACTCACCCAAGGGTGCGATGTGTGTGCCTTTTGTTTCGAATCGACTTTCATTTTCACTCATGTTGCACGACTCATCAGACGGCCCGATCTGATGGATTCTCGTGGACTGTCAGCTGGGAGGAAAATCGCGCGACTGCCCGGGCGTCCGATCCGGAAAACGATATGGATACGTTTGGACACGCGATCCTGATGGCGCGCTTCAAGTCCTGACGTAATGTGGCGGAGGAGCAGTGTCTTCAGTCGATAAACAAGTGGCCGCGCACGCGTCGTGGCTGCTCGGCGGGGTAGGGGGGGATGTTTTCATTGATGGGGTTGCTTACTACAAAGGATAATGAAGCGGTTTCGTTTCTTTGTCCGGTTACTGATTAGCTTGCAAATATATACAATTGGTTTGAATCAAATTCGATTCGTTATTGTGAATCGGATAGAAATCATGAGCCTAACTAGGAGGCCCCCTGGGTTCCTGGGTTCATATAAAGCTTGAGATCCGGCAGGCAGCCCCCAAAATGTCGAAGTAAGAAATAGCGGCGAGGAATTTAGAATAACACGAATCAAGAACTTTTTGCGTCCTCTGATATATGTATATATATATCCCTTAAATCGGTTATGGCCCTAATAGAAAGAAATGGATAAAGCTCGCCGTTATAACTTTCAGATATGAAAACACTTCACCCCCAGTCAAACCCATTCCTAGCTTAAAAGCAATTCATGTTGCCTCAATGTGCATACACTTCGAAACGTAAATTTCGTTATGCCACAACTACAATGAGATCGCCGTGCAAGTTTACATTACTTAAATCATCGGGGAACGCTGACGTTGCAAATTAATTTTCCCCAAGTATCTCCAGAGAGTTTCGGCATCGATTACAAGTAACATTCGCTTTATCCCCGAAGTTTATACGCCGCGTTCCTAAATTAATTATCTAGGATAAAACGATTACAGAAAGGTTGTGTAACGGTCGTTTTTCTTCAATTATGTATTATATACAAAACTAATAATGTTATCACATTACAAAACTTAGTGCGAATAATATAAATAACGCTATGGCACTACATTTTTACATTAAATAATTAGATTACAAATAAAGAAACAAGCGTCTTAATAAAATTATTCAGACTATTATGAAGACAGTATGCCCCCCGCCTCAATGGAGGGGCGTTGGAAACAATCAACGTGAAGTGATTATGATGATTAAGGAAATCCGTGCTTTAGTAATCGTTTTAAAAATGTACACTTTGATGATTATATCACAATATTCACATATATAAAATCTATACAAGGAATGAACTTATTATCGAATAAATGATTTATGTACAAAACAATTTTCGTGGCGTTTGTTTAAATTATTGTTTCCCCTCCCGAATTCCTGACGTGGTGCATCCTCGGCTTTCTGTGCTGCGAGTGCGTTCGAATCGAATGCGTCCTCGTGCTGCCGGTGCTCAGAGTGCCCGACATCGTCGAGTGCGGAGGGACGTAACGCAACACCGGCAATGTCTGAACCTTCAAAGGCAGCTGTTGCTTCGGCCCCAGCCTCTTCAACACCGATCGCCAGGCCGTTACCGTCTTGATTGTCCATATCCAGAAGACGGTGCTCACGCCTACGAACAGCGACATCAAATGGCGCAACAAAAAAGCCCATAAGGCTGGCTTGGCGCGGCCGCTGAACCAGGAATCTCTATTGTTGTACTCGTAGTAGACAGTGGCCATGACGCAAAAGGCGGGAATGGCGTAGAGGGTGCAGATAGCCCCCAGGAAGTCGCTCTCTTTCCTCGGCGTCGCTGCTGTCAGAGGAGCGGCGGCCAATTGACTGGGACGTTTCATAACGCACAAACATCCGAATATGAGTAAGGCGATGCCCAAAAGGAAGTAAGCCACTTGAGGGATCAACACCAAAGTGAGGAGGGTGTCTGAGTTCCGATTGCCCACGTAGCAAGTCCCTGCAAATTCGAAATAAATGTTACAATCACATGTTTAGATGCAAACAGACAAACAGAAAGAAAAAACAACGTGACTGCTGGTTTATTTGTTCTAGAAAACCAATTGCGGGGCGTGCGGTCGATTCCCGAATTCATGGCTCTCGTGGGGGGAGAACTAATTTATTTAGTTACACAGCGTGGGTTTTTAATGGAAAACAATGTTAATCAACTGATTTGCAGTTTTGAAATCAATTTATGTCCCGTATGATTGTCGGCTTGTTCTATATACATATATATACTTTGTAATAAAAGTTCAATTCGTTTCAATGATTAATCCTCAGCCTAAATTCTTCTAAGACTGTTTTTCAAGCTGCATAGACGGATATTTTGTTATCCTGTGAAGAAAACTGATCTGGCCCGAAGGACCAAGTCAGTTTGTGATTATGATCGACTTTTAATGTGAATGTGTCTGAAAACTTTGTGTAGGTGACAAGGTTCAAAAGCAAATTATGAAGGATGGGACGACTGTGAGAACGGAAGTTCATGTGTGAAAATAAGATATCAGTGATACCGTTATTATACTTATAGAATAAGAGAAGCTAGTCTAGTCGTCGACGGAAATCGATGTTTAGATTATACAGAACCGTTCGTAGACAAAACCGGAGGCCAAGCTGCAGCTTGCAAGATGCAAAACGACGACAACGAAAAAAAAATAATAACGCGATAAGGTTCGGTCCAGACGTCGGCGGCACAGTGGCCCATTGTTTTCGCAATTAAGAGCGATGTTCGTGTTTAAATTCTCCGTTGACAACTGAATGGGGCGCTTTGTTGGTAGATTGGACCGTGTGCACGGTATAATGCGGTTTTGGTTGGATATCCAGATAGGGAGGATGATAAATTTTTGTTGGTGCGATATATTATGCACAGGAGTACAGGTAGAGTATTTTGGTTGTTTTGCATAACACCGGACTTTCAGTAGCCTAAAAGGCAGAGTTGGATCAATGTCAGATTTCAATGACAAACTAGTGGAATGATCACTCTAGACTCTAGATGATTGGCAGAAAAAGTGGGTACATAACCTAAAATTGAAGGAATATAGGTTATAACCTAACCTAACATAAAAATGAAGAAAATTGAATGGGAGCGAAAAATCGGTTCGTAAGTTTTAAGATAAGCATGTTCTTAGTAGCTGTATAAAAGATGTTAATTTTTGAGAGCCGCCTCTGGTGTTTTACCCGTTCAACAAGTCGACGAAAGGGCGAGGCGGTATCGATAAAGGCTAACATGCACCCGTTTTGCATACGAACCGATTCGCTTCTCGTTACGACCGCCTCGTCGGTGGTGACACAAAAGAAAAACGGCCGTTGCACGATTGTCGTCGGGGCATTCGAGATTTTGCATTTTAGAAAGGAATTTTAACCGGTCCGCAACTCGCGCAACGAGTATATATATATATATAGTATAACATAAGAATCTTCGAGTTTTTTGGTGATCCAGGTTTATTTCAAACAATTTACAATACTAAGGACGTTTCGATAGAGATTCTATCTTTGTCAACTATCTGAAATAAAATAACTCACATATGAAAATGGAAAACGAATTTGATATTGAAAACATCTTACCAGAAAGTTCAATGGCGTTTAATATTCGTTCGAATGTTCAAAATTACATGGAACGTATCGTTATAGTACAAAAAAGTATATTGTACTTAGTCCCTTTATGTTACTTTTATCATTTACTTTTCTTCTTTTTCGTTTTCTTTTATATGTATCATTTCAAGAATTTCTCTAGATTTAACGTCTTTTTTCTGTTGCTAATATACTGACGTTGTAATCAAATTCATGGTTGTTTGATTTTTTATGCTTGTTTAGTGCGGTATTGGCTGTTTTAGAATATTTATGGCCTTTCATTCCGTCTGTAAGTCATTGGGGAGTTTGTCCGATGTATAATTTGTTACAGTTCATACAAGGAATTTTGTATACTACATGTGATCGTTTTTCTTTAGGAATTTTGCTTTTGAGTTTTGTATAAATTTGTTTTATCTGATTTTGAGGATGGTATGCAATTTGAATATTGTATGGTTTTATTATTTTTGAAATTTTTTCTGTTAGTACGGGAATGTAAGAAATTGAAATATATTTCTTTTGCGTGACAGGAAAATTAGTTGATGTTTGATTGTAAAATTTATGAGTTCGTTCTTTGATAATTTTATTTATTATATGATCAGGGTAATCGTTTTGGGTAAGTATTATTTTTACTTTACTAAGAATTTTTGTACGGAATTTGGGAGATGTAAGCGCTATTGCTCTGTCTACTAAATATTTTGCTATGCTTATTTTTGTGACTGATGATGTGAAGAATGAAAATTTATAAGTCTGTCTGTTGATGTATTTTTTATGAACCATTTTGTCTCAAGTTTGTTATTTTGTCGAATTATTGTCATGTCCAGGAAATTAATTTGGTTATCTTTTTCTTCTTCTAAAGTGAATTTTAATTTGGAATTATAATTATTAAAACTATTTACAATTTTATTTATTTCTTTTGGGTCAGCTATTAACAAACAGTCGTCAACGAATCTCTTGTATAGTGTTATTGTGAAATTACCTTCAGTTAAAATTTTTTCTTCGAGATGTTCCATAACGACTTGAGCCATTACACTCGAAATCGGACTACCCATTCCAACTCTGTCGATTTGTTGATAAAATTGGTCTTGATATTGAAAGTAATTAGTGTTAAGTGAATAAAGTAAGGATTCGATGAAGTCTTTTTTCGGCATCATTGTGAAATTTTGAAGTTGCGTCCATTTTTCTTTTATAATATCAGCTACGATCTTGTTTGGAATATTTGTATAAAGCGAAATTACGTCTAGGGAAAATAATTTATGAGTTTCTGTGATCAAAATATCGTTTAATTGTCCTTTTAGTTGTTGAGAATTTTTTATATAAAACATGTTTTTGTTTGTTATATTTGAGAAAATTTTTCCAAGGTGTTTCGAAATATTGCAAAGAGGAGATTGGTTATAAGAAACTATAGGACGAAAAGGCATGTTTTCTTTATGAATTTTGGGAAGGCCGTATATTCTTGGAGGTATGCTGTTATGTATAATTAATTGTTTGCATAAATTGTCAGAAATGAAATTTTTGGATTTTCATTTTTTGACCAAATTGTTATTTTCTTTTTCAATAGTAGCTGTTAGATCCTTTTTTTGTAAGTGTTAGTGTCTCCTAGGATTTCATTCATTTTTTCGATGTATTGTTCTTTGTCGATAATTACGGTCTTATTTCCTTTGTCGGCTTTCGTGAAAATGATATTTGAATTTTCTTTTGAAAATTTTTTTGTATTTTGAAATTTTATTAGGAGATTTTTTGTTTTCGTTCTTTTGCCTTTTTGTTTGATTTGGTGTCTAGTTATGTTTAAATCGTGGGCAAGTTGAACTGTGATTTTATTTTGTTCCTTAATTGGAATTTGTGGAATATTAGCTTCTATCTGGGAGATAATTTGTTTGACAGTTAGTTTTTTTTTGTTATGTATTTCTATGGCAAATTTTGGGTCTAGATTGAGTATTTCTTTGACGTATTCTGGTAAAGTGATGTTGTTTGTATTCAGAAGATGATTATTCTTTATGTTGACTTGTGTGGTTGGTGTTATGTCGTTATTATGTTTTTTCGATGTAGTTTTTGTAGTTTCTTAGGTGCTTTGCTTTACTTCGATAGTACCTTTTAGATTGTCCTGAAATTTTTCTTTGATTGAATTCGAATACAACTTCCTCTGGTAGATTATTTTTAATTTTGTTCATTATACGTATAATTTGGGATAATAGACTATGAATTTGTTTAGTTGTGTCTGTTATTAAAAGATTAATTATTTTTTTATTGAAAAATGTAAATGATAAAACTGACATAAAGGGACTAAGTACGATATACTCTTTTGTACTATAACGATAAGTTCCACATAATTTCGAACATTTGAACGAATATTAAACGTCATTGAACTTTCTGGTAAGATATTTTCAATATCAAATTCGTTTTCCATTTTCATATGTGAATTAGTTTATTTTAGATAGTTGACAAACATAGAATCTCTATCGAAACGTCCTTAATAATGTAAATTGTTTAAAAAAAACCTGGGTCAACAAAAAACTCGAAGATTCTTATGACATATAAATATATATACATATACCATTTGCACCTCGGGGTTGAATAGTGAATATATGAAATCTTGAGCATAGGTCACCACTAAGATACATTTCTTCTACACATATACAACAAATTTATTCATAAAGCCGCGGATTAGTTGATCTACTGGTGCGCGAACTGAAAATAAATTAATTATCTTCATCCACTGATAATCACGCGGCTCTATGTTGCATTTAAATTGCCCGTAACGACGTTGAAACGTCCGCCGATTATAATTCGCAATCAACGATCGATAAAATCTCGATTATTACGCAGAAACTCGCTTTCAATTAACGCCATATAAATTTATATCGCGCGAACAACAAGACGCGACAACTTCGAAATTCGGATTATCACTCTTATTATTACTCGATAATAAGTCGACGGGCGGTTAATTAACGTCGATTTTTTTTTGCACGAATTTCGAGTTCGAGTTGCTAAGTGGCGCGGCCCGAAATGGAGTTATAACGAGCGGCGGGGCCGCGTCCGGAATGTCGAGACGGCGATTTCGGAATGTCTCGGCGTTTTTTTTTTCGGGTGGCCCGCGCGCGAAACAGTTGTAACGCGTTCTTTTGGCGATTCGTTAACTGGGCCAAACGTCCCCCGACATTCCTCTATGCGCCGGGCGATTTGAACTACGTTGTGTTGTGACGATTTAACCTCGCTTTGAATTTACGATTGGATGAATCGAATCTTACCTGTCAGATCATCGGCGTCCACGTCTCGGCGCACCAGGGCGACGACAGTTTGTCCGGCGGGGAAACCCCAGGCGAATACGTGCAAAATCGTTTCCAAACTGCGGATTTTCTCGGGCGTCCACTGCAAACCGACTCGGACGACCCACCAGGCGCACAAACCACCCCACCTGCAACCGACAGAAAAAAATCTGTTATGAAATATAGCAGCGATTATTAAATTATAAATATATATACATGGAGGCATCGTGAGTTAAATTCAAATCAAGTGCAAGATTCAACGACTTCTTTTGCCTTTAACGAGGCGTTTTAACAGGTGAAACCAGAAAGCCGGTTATTGTGCGTCCGCGTCGGAGTTCGAAAGGTTGATTTGCGGGTTCGGCGTTCCACGAATGCTTCCGACCGCTCGAAACTGTCGCCGTTCGCGATTTAGCGCCCCCGCTCGAAATTACCTGAATGATAAACGACGGAGCTCGGATCGGGACTGTACGACGGCCAGGCGCGACGGAAAAATGGCGTCCACGATGAAATAGCGATGTTCCGTTCGCGAGATCGCGTTAGAACGAGGCATTATCATTTTACGAGCGAGGTAATGAAATATTTACAGGACGCGCGGAGGCATAATTATCTATCAGCATCGAATTGATTTACACGCTCCTTGCCTTGGCCATCGGATCGCCGCAGGCGATCCGTGGAGCTTTTTACGGTTGACAGGTAGGAATGTCGCAGCCGTCGTCGTTGCGAACGGGTCGATAAAATAGGGAATTGCGGTGGCGCAAAACAATTCATAATTAATACGAAAACGTATAATGGGCGATGCGGATAAGATCGGACATCGACAGTTTAAGTTGATGACCGTAGATCCACTTTCCGTATCGATCTGATAAAGTAAACCAGCTTTTTGTTGCGCCGTTGCGAGACTCGCCAGTCGATCGGAATTTGACCCTAAAAAAAGGGGGAAAAACATGGTTTTAAAAGAGGAGTTTCCACTTAAGCCACCATGTAAATATGATTTGAACGGTAGTATATGTAGACAGACAGATGCAGTCGCACCTCATGGTAATTACCAAGACCGAAGACCAAAGCGACGAGGTGGCTCGGCAAATATTTAAACTGGCTGCCGCCGAATCTTTCTATTTGCTGTAAGTACATACGTAGTACAAATCGAACGAGAATCGGATTCATCGTTAGAGCCACCATTAATTTCTGGGTAAAGAGCTCGAAGACAATGAACGAAGCGATAATAACCCTCGCATGGCTCGTAAACCAAACTGGTTCTTACTCGACCGTAGAAAAAGAAGACTCGCCTCTTTTCTCTCGTATAGAGATACTTAATTTTTACGAGGAAATATAACGTTCGAAAACTGTAATTGCGATTCGCATCCATATTTATATCTTTTTATACCTCCGGTTCTTGGAGTCGTCATTAGCTCTCGAAAACGAGACGATAACGAGATTAGAATTTATAAAGAAACGGTGTGGTCAACGTACGACTTTTTAAGTGACGAATTTCGAGAAAGCCGGAATTCCTCGGGATTTATGGCCGTGCCAAGCACCTATTTGAATAGATGCGATACGAGCCGGTTCCCATGGTACGTGAACGAGATCCTCGTTAAGCACCTCGCTGTGCGGTAGGCGTTTCTTCGCGTTACAGAACAATGGGGCGCTTTATTAACTCGCCGAGATCGTTTGTTGCGTTTTTAAAGGAGATTCAGTCGCGGAATATTTCGCTCGGTAATCTCGTTAATCGCACGAAAAACGAAGCACGATCTTCGTCTCCAATGCGAGAAGTTTTATTGCGCTCCGCGCGCCACCCTTGATTGTCAAGAATAGTTTAGTTTGTTTGAGATCGGGGCAGGTATACGCTGTCATAATTCATCCAAACAGGGGGTAGAACTTTTGACAGGAATTATATATGGCCGGCAATTAAAAGTTTCAAGAAGCAGGTGGTCGGAATTTAACATCGACCCTGAACGGAAATTATGTTGATTGTTCGAATAGCACTAGTAGTAACTATATTGTAACTATATTGGTATTGGGACTGATAAATCATCTAACGTTTAAAATGGATGCACTGTAAAGAACGTAGGTTCCGAAATCCACTCTAAACATAAGAAGTTAATAAAAATTAAAAAAATTCAGTTTTAGTGATATTTTATCGCATGCGGAAAAATTTTGAACATCGACATTATTAAGCTTCAGAATAGCCGCACTGTAATAAGTGGCACAAAAAATTTTGCTATAGATGCTATCCCGAAATCCGCTCCAAACATGTGAATTTGATGAAAATTAAAAAATTTCAATTTTGGTGATGTTTTATCGCATGTGAAAAAATTTTGAACATCGGCATTAAGTTTCAGAATAGCCGCACTGTAATAAAAGTGTTCTGCTATAGATGCGATTCTGAAATCTACTCCAAACAATAATCTAATAAAAATTACAACATTTCGTTTTTGGTGAATTTTATCACATTTGGAGAGATTTTGGACATCGACATTGAGTTTCAGGGTAGCTGCAATGTACTCCCGAAATCCACTCCAAACATGAGAATTTCATGAAAATTAAAAAATTTCAATTTTGGTGATATTTTATCGCATGTGAAAAAATTTTGAACATCGACATTAACTCCAAACATGAGAATTTCATGAAAATTAAAAAATTTCAATTTTGGTGATATTTTATCGCATGTGAAAAAATTTTGAACATCGACATTAAGTTTCAGAATAGCAGCACTGTAATAAAAGTGTCACAAACAATTCTGCTATAGATGCGATTCTGAAATCTACTCCAAACAATAATCTAATAAAAATTACAACGTTTCAATTTTGGTGATATTTTATCACATTTGCAGAGATTTTGGATATCGACATTGAGTTTCAGGGTAGCCGCAATGTACTAAAAGTGGCACAAAAAATTTTGCCATAGATCCTATCCCGAAATCCACTTCAAACATGAGAATTTGATGAAAATTAAAAAATTTCAATTTTGGTCATATTTTATCGCATGTGAAAAACTTTTGGACATCGACATTAAGTTTCAGAATAGCAGCACAGTAATAAAAGTATTACAAAAATTTCTGCTATAGATGCGATTCTGAAATCTACTCCAAACAATAATCTAATAAAAATTACAACGTTTCAATTTTGGTGATATTTTATCACATTTGGAGAGATTTTGGATATCGACATTGAGTTTCAGGGTAGCCGCAATGTACTAAAAGTGGCACAAAAAATTTTGCCATAGATGCTATCCCGAAATCCACTTCAAACATGAGAATTTGATGAAAATTAAAAATTTCAATTTTGGTGATATTTTATCGCATGTGAAAAAATTTTGAACATCGACATTAAGTTTCAGAATAGCAGCACTGTAATAAAAGTGTCACAAAAAATTCTGCTATAGATGCGATTCTGAAATCTACTCCAAACAATAATCTAATAAAAATTACAACGTTTCAATTTTGGTGATATTTTATCACATTTGCAGAGATTTTGGATATCGACATTGAGTTTCAGGGTAGCCGCAATGTACTAAAAGTGGCACAAAAAATTTTGCTATAGATGCTATCCCGAAATCCGCTGCAAACATGAGAATTTGATGAAAATTAAAAAATTTCAATTTTGGTGATATTTTATCGCATGTGAAAAAATTTTGAACATCGACATTAAGTTTCAGAATAGCAGCACTGTAATAAAAGTATTACAAAAATTTCTGCTATAGATGCGATTCTGAAATCTACTCCAAACAATAATCTAATAAAAATTACAACGTTTCAATTTTGGTGATATTTTATCACATTTGGAGAGATTTTGGATATCGACATTGAGTTTCAGGGTAGCCGCAATGTACTAAAAGTGGCACAAAAAATTTTGCCATAGATGCTATCCCGAAATCCACTTCAAACATGAGAATTTGATGAAAATTAAAAAATTTCAATTTTGGTGATATTTTATCGCATGTGAAAAAATTTTGAACATCGACATTATGTTTCAGAATAGCAGCACTGTAATAAAAGTGTCACAAAAAGTTCTGCTATAGATGCGATTCTGAAATCTACTCCAAACAATAATCTAATAAAAATTAAAATATTTCAATTTTGGTCATATTTTATCACATTTGGAGAGATTTTGGATATCGACATTGAGTTTCAGGGTAGCCGCAATGTACTAAAAGTGGCACAAAAAATTTTGCTATAGATGCTATCCCGAAATCCACTTCAAACATGAGAATTTGATGATAATTAAAAAATTTTGGTGATATTTTATCGCATGCGAAAAAATTTTGAAAATCGACATTATGTTTCAGAATAGCAGCACTGTAATAAAAGTGTTACAAAAATTTCTGCTATACATGCGATTCTGAAATCTACTCCAAACAATAATCTGATAAAAATTACAACGTTTCAATTTTGATGATATTTTATCACATTTGGAGAGATTTTGGATATCGACATTGAGTTTCAGGGTTGTTGCAATGTACTAAAAGTGGCACAAAAAATTTTGCTATAGATGCTATCCCGAAATCCACTCCAAACATGAGAATTTGATGAAAATTAAAAAATTTCAATTTTGGTGATATTTTATCGCACGTGAAAAAATTTTGAACATCGACATTAAGTTTCAGAATAGCAGCACTGTAATAAAAGTGTCACAAAAAGTTCTGCTATAGATGCGATTCCGATATCTACTCCAAACATGATAAACTAATGGAAATTTAAAAAATCCATTTTGGTGATAATTAATCACCCTTTGGATGTCGATATAACCCTTCAGGGTGGCCGCACTGTAATAAAAAAATTTCAATTTTGGTGATATTCTACTTACGTTCAAACTGTGTTAAACGGCATTAGATTGCGTCAATACAGTTACAATACATATTTAAATTTCAACCGATTTCAACTGGAAACGTGGCAAAACGCCAGTTACCATTAAAACGTTCGCGCAAAACATCCGTTTTTGTATGGACCGTTAAACTTTACAACTTCATATCCTCACATGTTTCGTATGTAAAAGGCCGTCGTAATAAAAATTTTAATATGCTTTTAACAATTACTGAAACGTTACGATTTAGTGTAAGTTGTTTCGAATTACCAACACCAAAAACCGTTTTCGTACTCGGCTTCCTAGTATATCATATAATCGACTAATATATATACATATATAATATCAAAACAATAGTACAGGCAAAACATAAAAGATATGATTTCATATCCGTGGTTTGTAACCAAGGGAATAGTTTTGACTTCTGTCTGCCTGTTTAATTTTCGTATTTTAATATATACATATATGTGTATATAAATGGTGGATGCGCCGCACCATGACCAATAGCTTCTTTTTTCCTGTCGCGCGTTGAGCAACAACTACATAAACCGTTCGTAAACAATATTTTCTATTTAGAACCAGTGGGAACGCGAATATAAAAGTCGTACGTTCCCGACGTAACGATGATTATTATTGATGTTCTTTTGTTCGACGAACAATACCGGCTGCTTTCGGAACGATCGTTAAAAGGATCTTCAATTCCGACGGCTACATAAATCGTGGCCGTAATGAAATTAAAAAAATATTTCGACTTTATAAACCAATCGTAAAACCGTGAGGTAAGAAAAGAGAAAAATGACGAATGTCGTGGATTTACGAGACGCTCCGGGGGTAACGAGCCCGAAACCCGGGATGGATTTGTTCATTTGTTAAAAAGATCGAAAACGTCGCTCCGGGGACGGATTTTCGTAAAGCCGCTTACCGAAAACACCCGAACAATGATCCGGTCACGTTTGGTCGCATTGTGTTTCGCGTCAGGTAAACGGGCGACGGGTGAAAAGCGCAAAAAGATTAAATTTCAGGTGTCGATCTTGCGCGAGCTCGGTCCGATCCTGACCTCACGTCCACCATCGATAATTCGAAATCTGAATATATAATAACGACGTTCGGAGATCGGTAATGGGCTGGGTGGTAACCAGAACTCGAGACGAGGTTCGCGGCCGCATTCTGACAGGGGGCTAATTTATAACGCGCCCATCTCCTCGACCGTTGTCCGAAAAAAAGAAACATAACAAGAGGGAAAAAAGACGACAATCAATAATCTTCGATAATTTATATTTCGGATCCTTCGTTCGGTAGGAATGTTTATTTACACAGGGGGATAATTGGTCGTCGCTTCGAAAATCAAGCAATTACACCGGGTTTTGGATACATATATATATGTATACGCGAATTCCGAACGCTAGATTCGGTCCTGCGCCCGTTCGTGTACGTCGCGTTTAACCAAAACGGGCGGGCACAGAAACAATCACTCTTGTTAACGGTTCGAACGATCTTTCTTTGTGGACGCGACCGCTACGGTCACGACGTGCAACAATTAAAAACGATCGTTTTATTAACAAGGTTCGAGAAATCGCCTCCCGTACATCAATACCAATTATCGTCGATGACGGTGTGAAAGAATTTCCAAGATCACAAACGGACGCAATATGGTTGCAACATATATATATATACGTATATAAAATGTTGCAACCATCTTGCGTCCGTCTACTGCAAAAATAAAGTCACCCGGAACTACGGACGGAAGTACCGTTTTGTCCGATCGACCTGAACGCTTTTCTACCTGCCAATTCGTTTTCAATTGAAAATAGACGCGGTCGTAAATCAGTTTCTAACTGCAGAATTTGTCTCGGGTAAGAACTTTACGACTTGTCGACTCAATAAAAGCGCACCCCCGAAGGGAACGACGGAAACGCGGGATATTTTAAGAATTCGCGTGGCCAATCGACCGACGAAACGACTTACCAAGCGTTCGCCGCCATCCCGAAATAGTAAATCAGAAGGAAGACGAAGGCGCAGTTGACGTTGGCCAAACCGTCACCGCCATCCCCATCGCTTTGACAGCTCGACGACGACGACAACATCCGTCCGGAAAACATCCTCAAAGCCCACCCGACGCTGACGAAACAATAGCAAAGCGCCATACTGATCATGGGGGATGCTTTCACGCGGCCGCCACCTACGATCAGGCTCAAGCCGGAGCCGAAGCTGGCGACGAAACAGATGAGCGCCCACAACGAGACCCATACCTGAAAACAAATTAATGCGCCGTAAAAGCGATCGAATTTTTTCGTTATTATCGAAACGATGACTTCACAGATTCAGAGGGAACGTCGCCGTCCGCGCGGAATAAATCGAAGGCCCGAACCTGTCCGTCGATGATGACGGGGCCCCCAAGGTCTTCGATCTCGATTTATCGACCCGAGTTTTGCGGTTTATTTCGAGCCTCGCGGACGCGTTCGAAACGTAAACCAATCCAGAATTTATGTACTTTAAATATTTACAGGAATCGACGATGGAATGCGGGGGGGTGCGTCCACATGCGAAATATGAGTGAAACGGAGGCGACGGGGCGGAAACCCGCGCCGTTTGCCCGCATATGGTCGGATTTCTTTTCGTTTTCTTATTTGGAAGAAAACCGCGAACATCCGGTTCGAAGAAATCCGAGAGGAACGTCTGGGGTGCGATTTCAACACCACGATGAAGCGGCAACGCCGCCGATGTAATTTACATCGAACCACAGAGTTTTATAGATATATAAAGAAACATTTGACGTTGTAGAAATCGATTAGACATATAGATCGATGATCGTTTAATGGAGTGTTGTGATTGTGAAAGTATAAAATCCTAATTGGAATTTGTGGTAAGTTTACAAGATTTCTCACTTGAGTTTAATCGATCGATTTGATTATTTAGAACGCTTCTTTGATTTCGTCGAAATGAATGAAAGGTCGTTTACACCGCTCGTTGCTCATAGACAAAATATGACGTGAGTTAAATTTGAAAGGCAGTTAAATGCAAAATACGAGGAAGCGTTGCCTAGAAAGGAGCTAATTAACTACGTTTTATGATAATTTGGGTCGCAACGAACAGAATCCCGGGCTGCCTTCAATCTACATTCGTTTTGATTGACGTTTCGATATGATTGACCATCGATGCGAGTTTGACGTTTGAAACATAGAAATTAATCGTAGGTAAATGGAAGTCGTTCAAATCAGTCATAGATACTTAAATGCAAAGTGTTTGGCGGCATTCTGTAACGAGCGTCTAATTAAGAAAATTATTAAGGAGCTACGTTCCACTTCGAGAAAGGGCATGTGGAACGTTTTATGATAATTAGAAAAGTTACTAATTTAACAAAATACTCGATGTGTTACATCAGTGTTGTAGTTGATTGATTTTGCGGACATTAGGTGCAAACATAGCTGGTTTAAAAAATTCCTTGATAAATTGTTGAAAAATTTGATTGAACTGGAAATTTAAACTTGTAGACAGTTTTGAGTGAGAGCTTAAATAACAAATTGGGAGAAATTTAAATATTGTGAACCCAAAATCTTGGGAATGTAATTTCCTTGGACCATTTTGAATAGTGGACTAAACACATTGAATGTCTGACTTTTGAAAGTC
Source organism: Novius pumilus (assembly GCA_020654155.1). Lineage (NCBI taxonomy): Eukaryota > Metazoa > Arthropoda > Insecta > Coleoptera > Coccinellidae > Novius > Novius pumilus. The sequence goes on from JAIFOV010000475.1 coordinate 6,464,708, forward strand.
TTGCAGTTTATTTGATTTTGAACATTGGACTAAAACTTTGAATGGTTGACTGAAAATATCGAATGTTAAACTGCAGTCTTAAGAGTTTTAAATTTTAAATGTTGAACTAGAAACAATTTTGAATATTGAACTGTTAAATTGAAATGCAAATTTGGAAACTTGGACTGAAAACCTTGAAAGTTAAAGAGATTTATTAGGACTAAAAACGTTGTATGTTGGAATAAAAATTTTGGACAAGTAAGCTTTAAATCTTGGAGATCAAATTTTAAATATTGGACAAAACTTTGAATGACTCACTGAAAATATCGAAAGTTAAAAAGAAACGAAGTTTTAAACTTCAAATATTGAATGCTTGACTTTAAATATGAAAAATTGAATTGTGGAACAAAAGTGGACTAAAATTTTTGAATGGTTGACTGAAAGCTTTGAATGTTAAACTAAAACCTCAGATCGTTAGACTTGGAAGATTATATTGAAAATATTAGATGAAGAATTCTCGGTTGAGGCACCAAAAATATGTGCGAAGGACCAAATAACGCGAAGCAATTTAGAATCGTTCACTCAACTTGAATATGATTTATAATGAACTTCTCGAGTGCTCCCAGCTCACTCATCTAAAATAAGATCAATCACTGGATGACTCATCTAATATAGTCATTATTTTAAAGTAATCGCATCATAGACATGGAACAAAATAGAGAAAATCTCGGTTCTTTGATTAAATGAAACAAACTTCCTTTCATTAATGCATTGAAACAATACTAGCTCAAGATTGAGTAGTAACAATGACACTCGGGTAATAAGAACCAATTGCCTCCTATTGAATCTTACCTCGGCGAATCTCTTTTCCGGTTCTTCGAACAGGGAGTTCGAGTCGCAGACCGGGACGCAGCCGCTCCCCAAATCGCCCCCGGCGACGGCGGCGGCGGCGGCCGGGACGCCCCCGTAACGTGGTGCGCAATTGAATTTTTGTACCGCCGGATCGACCGGTGCCAGCACGTCGACCTTGTCCTTCGGCCCTTCCATGCACATGTGCTGATGGTTGTTCTCCACCGGGAAACGGGAACAGTTGAGGGCGTCCGGCCACGGGAAGCCGAACCCCTTGAGCACCGGGTAGCAACGCGACCGGACACTTTCGCACAGTCCGCGACAGGGTCCGATTGGATTGGCGACTTTTTCCGTACACATCGGCACGTACACGGAACACAGGAAAAGTTTGAGCTGGGAGCTGCAGCCGTATTGGATCAGTGGCGAGAATGATTTCAGGGTGTAATCGGCCTCGGTTTGTTGATCGTTTCCGCCGAGATTCGGCATTCCGGTCATGTTGTAACCGAGTCCGGAGCACAGTTCGATTTTGATGGGTTCGCAGACGCGGATGGACGGTTCGGCGCACGCCGTCAAAACGCACGTAAGGAAGAAATAGGCGATTTTTGACATTGCGGAGCGTACGTGATTGCGCGGACGCGTTCTATTTCAGCACTGAACGGCGGACCGGTCGACGCGTTTCTGGTCGGTCCACGAAGAATAGGTTGCCTTTTGGTTTGGGTGGTGTGGTGGTAGAGGTAGAGGAGAGACAGTCGGCGGTCGTGCTCTCGGGTTCAAGGAATGTTGTCGTTCCGATCTTGTCCGATCTTGGGAAGTTAGTTCGATGGGCCGGTCCAGGGGTGTCTCTTGCGTTCAAAAGCCCGTCCGTTCGGTTATTTTAAAATTATTCACTTATATTTGTTTTTAATGTACTTTTTCAAAACATGTATATATGTATATTAGACACTTTTCGGCAAAATATTTTCAAATTACACACTCCTTCATATATTTTGCTTGGGGCACTATTCAACACGGATCTGTAGCAAATTGATCGTACCTTTAAGTTAGTTTGGGGTTTATTTATGGGTACTCGTGAAGTACGGCTCATCCTCCATAAAACTTCTGGAAGTTAAAGGCGCATTTTGCTTGCAGCTGCGATACTTAAAAAAATTCGAAATTCGGGCCATCCTACCCAAAATTAATTGTCGCATATCGTCATTGGTTTCCATTTAATCACTTAATATTGCTCGAAATAGGGTAATATCGTAAAAGTCTCCAAAACTTTAAGCAGGAGTTTTAAAAAACAAGGAAAACTGGAGCACGGGTGGAGTAATATAATATTCCCATTTCATCCGGGATGAGATCCGTTCGTTTGTTGGTGTTCAGGAAAGATTTATTTTCCTGACGTTTCGTCAGAATCTCATCTGACATCTTCAGAGGTTGTATACTGTTCGAACAGTTGAAAGAAATTCGTGTGGAGTGTGTCAATTGTAATACATCAACGAATTCATCTTCTGGAATTCTGGAAATAACTGTTTTTCTGACGTTTCGGCGGAATCTCATTTGACATCTCCAGAGGTTGTATACTGTTCGAGTAGTTGGAAGTGTTTAAATTGTAATACATCAACGAATTCATCTTCTGAAATGAATGTACATTCGTTCATTCATTCATTTTTGTTCTGGAAAGAATTGTTTGCCTGACGTTTCGTCAGAATCTCATCTGACATCTTCAGATGTTGTATACTGTTCGAAGAGTTGTGTAAATTGTAATAAATCAACGAATTCATCTTCTGGAATTGATGTATATTCAATCGTTCATTGTCGTTCTGGAAAGAATTGTTTGCCTGACATTTCGTCAGAATCTCATCCGACATCTTCAGATGTTGTATACTGTTCGAACAGTTGGAAGTGTTTGAATTGTAATACATCAACGAATTCATCTTCTGGAATTGATGTATATTCATACATTCGTTCATTGTTGTCCTGGAAAGAATTGTTTTTGTGACGTTTTGTCAGAATCTCATCTGACATCTTCAGAGGTTGTATACTGTTGGAAGAGTTGAGAATTCGTGTGGAGTGTGCCAATTGTAATACATCAACGAATTCACCTTCTGGAATTGATGTACATTCGTTCATTCATTCATTTTTGTTCTGGAAATAACTGTGAAATGACGTTTTGGCAAAATCTCATCCGACATCTTTAAATGTTGTATACTATTCAAACAATTGAAAGAAATTCGCATGGAGTGTGTAAATTGTAATAAATCAACGAATTCATCTTCTGGAATTGATGTATATTCAATCATTCATTGTTCTGAAAACAGTTGTTTGCCTGACGTTTCGTCAGAATCTCATCTGACATCTTCAAATGTTGTATACTGCTCGAAGAGTTGAAAGTGTTTCAATAGTAATACATCAACGAATTCATCTTCCGGAATTGATGTATATTCATACATTCGTTCATTGATGTCCTGCAAAGAATTGTTTTTGTGACGTTTTGTCAGAATCTCATCTGACATCTTCAGAGGTTGTATACTGTTGGAAGAGTTGAGAATTCGTGTGGAGTGTGCCAATGGTAATACATCAACGAATTCACCTTCTGGAATTGATGTACATTCGTTCATTCATTCATTTTTGTTCTGGAAATAACTGTGAAATGACGTTTCGGCAAAATCTCATCCGACATCTTTAAATGTTGTATACTATTCAAACAATTGAAAGAAATTCGCATGGAGTGTGTAAATTGTAAAAAATCAACGAATTCATCTTCTGGAATTGATGTATATTCAATCATTCATTGTTCTGAAAACAGTTGTTTGCCTGACGTTTCGTCAGAATCTCATCTGACATCTTCAGATGTTGTATACTGCTCGAAAAGTTGAAAGTGTTTCAATTGTAATACATCAACGAATTCATCTTCCGGAATTGATGTATATTCATATATTCGTTCATTGATGTCCTGCAAAGAATTGTTTTTGTGACGTTTTGTCAGAATCTCATCTGACATCTTCAGAGGTTGTATACTGTTGGAAGAGTTGAGAATTCGTGTGGAGTGTGCCAATTGTAATACATCAACGAATTCACCTTCTGGAATTGATGTACATTCGTTCATTCATTCATTTTTGTTCTGGAAATAACTGTGAAATGACGTTTCGGCAAAATCTCATCCGACATCTTTAAATGTTGTATACTATTCAAACAATTGAAAGAAATTCGCATGGAGTGTGTAAATTGTAAAAAATCAACGAATTCATCTTCTGGAATTGATGTATATTCAATCATTCATTGTTCTGAAAACAGTTGTTTGCCTGACGTTTCGTCAGAATCTCATCTGACATCTTCAGATGTTGTATACTGCTCGAAAGTTGAAAGTGTTTCAATTGTAATACATCAACGAATTCATCTTCCGGAATTGATGTATATTCATACATTCGTTCATTGATGTCCTGCAAAGAATTGTTTTTGTGACGTTTTGTCAGAATCTCATCTGACATCTTCAGAGGTTGTATACTGTTGGAAGAGTTGAGAATTCGTGTGGAGTGTGCCAATTGTAATACATCAACGAATTCACCTTCTGGAATTGATGTACATTCGTTCATTCATTCATTTTTGTTCTGGAAATAACTGTGAAATGACGTTTCGGCAAAATCTCATCCGACATCTTTAAATGTTGTATACTATTCAAACAATTGAAAGAAATTCGCATGGAGTGTGTAAATTGTAATAAATCAACGAATTCATCTTCTGGAATTGATGTATATTCAATCATTCATTGTTCTGAAAACAGTTGTTTGCCTGACGTTTCGTCAGAATCTCATCTGACATCTTCAGATGTTGTATACTGCTCGAAAAGTTGAAAGTGTTTCAATTGTAATACATCAACGAATTCATCTTCCGGAATTGATGTATATTCATATATTCGTTCATTGATGTCCTGCAAAGAATTGTTTTTGTGACGTTTTGTCAGAATCTCATCTGACATCTTCAGAGGTTGTATACTGTTGGAAGAGTTGAGAATTCGTGTGGAGTGTGCCAATTGTAATACATCAACGAATTCACCTTCTGGAATTGATGTACATTCGTTCATTCATTCATTTTTGTTCTGGAAATAACTGTGAAATGACGTTTCGGCAAAATCTCATCCGACATCTTTAAATGTTGTATACTATTCAAACAATTGAAAGAAATTCGCATGGAGTGTGTAAATTGTAAAAAATCAACGAATTCATCTTCTGGAATTGATGTATATTCAATCATTCATTGTTCTGAAAACAGTTGTTTGCCTGACGTTTCGTCAGAATCTCATCTGACATCTTCAGATGTTGTATACTGCTCGAAAAGTTGAAAGTGTTTCAATTGTAATACATCAACGAATTCATCTTCCGGAATTGATGTATATTCATATATTCGTTCATTGATGTCCTGCAAAGAATTGTTTTTGTGACGTTTTGTCAGAATCTCATCTGACATCTTCAGAGGTTGTATACTGTTGGAAGAGTTGAGAATTCGTGTGGAGTGTGCCAATTGTAATACATCAACGAATTCACCTTCTGGAATTGATGTACATTCGTTCATTCATTCATTTTTGTTCTGGAAATAACTGTGAAATGACGTTTCGGCAAAATCTCATCCGACATCTTTAAATGTTGTATACTATTCAAACAATTGAAAGAAATTCGCATGGAGTGTGTAAATTGTAAAAAATCAACGAATTCATCTTCTGGAATTGATGTATATTCAATCATTCATTGTTCTGAAAACAGTTGTTTGCCTGACGTTTCGTCAGAATCTCATCTGACATCTTCAGATGTTGTATACTGCTCGAAGAGTTGAAAGTGTTTCAATAGTAATACATCAACGAATTCATCTTCCGGAATTGATGTATATTCATACATTCGTTCATTGATGTCCTGCAAAGAATTGTTTTTGTGACGTTTTGTCAGAATCTCATCTGACATCTTCAGAGGTTGTATACTGTTGGAAGAGTTGAGAATTCGTGTGGAGTGTGCCAATTGTAATACATCAACGAATTCACCTTCTGGAATTGATGTACATTCGTTCATTCATTCATTTTTGTTCTGGAAATAACTGTGAAATGACGTTTCGGCAAAATCTCATCCGACATCTTTAAATGTTGTATACTATTCAAACAATTGAAAGAAATTCGCATGGAGTGTGTAAATTGTAATAAATCAACGAATTCATCTTCTGGAATTGATGTATATTCAATCATTCATTGTTCTGAAAACAGTTGTTTGCCTGACGTTTCGTCAGAATCTCATCTGACATCTTCAGATGTTGTATACTGCTCGAAGAGTTGAAAGTGTTTCAATAGTAATACATCAACGAATTCATCTTCCGGAATTGATGTATATTCATACATTCGTTCATTGATGTCCTGCAAAGAATTGTTTTTTGACGTTTTGTCAGAATCTCATCTGACATCTTCAGAGGTTGTATACTGTTGGAAGAGTTGAGAATTCGTGTGGAGTGTGCCAATTGTAATACATCAACGAATTCACCTTCTGGAATTGATGTACATTCGTTCATTCATTCATTTTGTTCTGGAAATAACTGTGTGGAGTGTGCCAATTGTAATACATCAACGAATTCACCTTCTGGAATTGATGTACAATCTCATCTGGACATCTTCATCCGACATCTTTAAATGTTGTATACTATTCAAACAATTGAAAGAAATTCGCATGGAGTGTGTAAATTGTAATAAATCAACGAATTCATCTTCTGGAATTGATGTATATTCAATCATTCATTGTTCTGAAAACAGTTGTTTGCCTGACGTTTCGTCAGAATCTCATCTGACATCTTCAGATGTTGTATACTGCTCGAAAAGTTGAAAGTGTTTCAATTGTAATACATCAACGAATTCATCTTCCGGAATTGATGTATATTCATATATTCGTTCATTGATGTCCTGCAAAGAATTGTTTTTGTGACGTTTTGTCAGAATCTCATCTGACATCTTCAGAGGTTGTATACTGTTGGAAGAGTTGAGAATTCGTGTGGAGTGTGCCAATTGTAATACATCAACGAATTCACCTTCTGGAATTGATGTACATTCGTTCATTCATTCATTTTTGTTCTGGAAATAACTGTTTTCCTGACGTTTCGGCAAAATCTCATCCGACATCTTCAAACGTTGTATACTATTCAAACAATTGAAAGAAATTCGCATGGAGTGTGTAAATTGTAATAAATCAACAAATTCATCTTCTGGAATTGATGTATATTCAATCATTCATTGATCTGAAAAGAATTGTTTGCCTGACGTTTCGTCAGAATCTCATCTGACATCTCCAGAACAGCACACAATCTGACAGTTAAACCTGATATGATTCATTTCGAACTGGGAAAAACAGGACAAACTCCTTCATTTTTGCATCTCAATAGGAAAATTCTTCTTGATTCAAGGTTAAGATAGGAAACAAACTGTTGCTGCCTTCACGTGAAAGCTAATCCTCACCTGTCCAACGGTACCAACACATCGTAATGTAAATACACGAAAGTTATTTCGGGGCCAGTTGGCCCGCATAAGTAGCGTGTTAACGTTTTACAATCACCTACTGTTTATCAATATATCCGAATCGTTTACGTTTTCCGAATCCCCACGATTTTCCGTCTTACTATTTGCATTTTCGAGGATGAAATGGAGGAGCCGCCGCGATATAAAAATTCGCGGCTCTTTGATGTCGGTTCCCGTTTTTCGCTGATAAGCCTCTCGACTCGCTTTTTCGTTAATCCCCCCAAGAGCGAGCGGGACACAAAAGATAAAACCCGCGATGACGACCCGTTGTTTGACGAGCCTCGGCGGGAACGTTATTAAACAATCGTGAATTTAGGCGGTGATATAAAAAAAAATGGATGTTGAGCAAACGTCGGCTCGATTGTGAATTGTTTGCGTCGATTTTATTAGTGGCTGCGGCGAATTGCTTCCGTTCTTATTAGTCCGGATCAAAGGAAAGAGGGCTCCGTGAGGTATTTGCTTTGCAGCACATCGTTACATCTGGAAAAAATGTCATCATTTTTTTAAATTAAGGAACCAAAACTTCTTTTTAAGCCCTAAGGACACTTGTTCCAACCGAGCGGACCAACGAGTCAGTCAGACGCTTGCGCAGTACGACGTAAGCGCGCCGACAATTCCAAAGCGCAAGCGTTGCGAGATTGAAAGTTTTGTTAGAACCGTTGCTGTGTTTTCTTCAAAATGCGACGAGTATTGTAAAAGAACCGTTAAAAACGATCTGTTTTCTGGTTTTTATCGGATTGGGAAGCTGCAGATGAGCATTTTCACATGAAACAACACACAACAACAACACACGTCGAGGAGAAAAATTGAATGAGTTAAAAATTTCAGGAAAATGTTGCTATCTTAACGAGTTCGAATTTCCGTTTTTCTTTTTTTAATTTCTACACTTAATTTTCGTTTTTTCTCGTTTCGAACTTTTTTTTTGTTCTCGGTACTTTTCTAGTTTAACGCTTGATTTCTTCTAAGATCCGCAATAGTCTCAAGCAAAAACAATGTTTCGGTTAATATTTTTTTATAATAGAAGACTAAGAATAAAGTTAGATTGGAATCAATCGATTGGCCTACCGTTTTCCGAAATCGACGGGCAATTTTCTTAGAAATTGCACATAATTACCGCAAGGTAAACATACAAAGTGGACGATGATCCGAAACAGTTGGTGGTCCATGCAACGTGAGCCGGCGGTAGGGGCCGAGGGGGGCAGACGACGCTCCGGGCGAAAATGGGAGTGTCCGGTACCCCGTAACATATAATTTGTATGTCAACAAATGATAATAACAGCCGAGCTAACGAGTTTTCGACTTATTTATTCCTCGTTTCGATCGGTCTCGTTATTAAATCTCCGCCGAGTCGGGGGGGTGGGGACCGTGCGGGGTTAAAACTATGCAAATTACAGGTCGTGTTTGTTCTTTCGAGATGAAATCGATTCGATTCGTCGCGTATCGATAATTCCTATTTGTACTGGCCGGCAATTAAAATACCTAGAGCAAGGTCGACGTCCACTTGGGTGGAAAAGAAAATAAATTATAAGATACTCGGTATTCGGAATTTTGAGTGGTCGGTTATTAATTCATTAATTTTCATTCACTCGAACATTCAACCCGGTGTCTTATTTACAGGGGCCGATGGTTTACTTCAGTGGACAACAGGTAAGTCACAACTTAACTATTCGATAATCCGTTGAATACATATGTATTATAGTCGAGTCGGTAAGCGTTTTTTAAAATTCCGTCGAAAAATACTAAATCGTTATCTTTTTTTTTTAAACGAAACCCATTTCATATTTCTCCATCGGTAATTAAACGAAACACAAACGTATACTTTGGGCGTTAAAAGCGGAAAGTGATAAATTACGGCAATTAAAAATATTCGACTAGATTAATCGTCTATCGATGCCGTTACATTTATCTTTCGAATCTTACCTGTTTAGCTTTTACTTGATTGATGCGCCTTAAAAACGTCGACTTTTATCAGGCACCGACGAGGGAATCTATTAAAACGATCTCAGGTAAAAATCTCCCCGGGAGCTTTAAAACAAACAACCCAACGTGTAATTAAAACAGTCTTCCAGAAAGATAAACGACGTTGGGTTAGAAAAATGCAGTTTGGTACAATATATTAAATTCCGCTTATTTACAATAACCGCAGCATTTATTTACATTTATATTTTCCCTTTATCACAGATACTTTGCTAAGTGTTAACATAGATTTTATCGTACCACCGTTTCTAAAGGCACCAATTCCAACAGTTTCAAACTGTCGAAATGCTCTTGCACCACCGAGTCGTTTTGAGATAGTTGCATGAAAATTGTTTGCAAACTATGAAAATGTTCGATTTTCATCGATGGAACCGCTTTATCCGTATTCAACCGCCATTCTTGTAGCGCCTTATCAATTACAACGGAAATTTGTCGACGCAACGATGAAATACAAACCGTTTCATTGGTGTAAAACTGAAAATGAAATTATTATTACTTAAAAAAAAAAATTAAGTTTACCTTAGTTTCTTGGCACAACGTCCACATCGCTTCAAGTTTCATAGACGGCTGAAGATTGGCTAAAATAAATCCAATCAAATTCGGTACAGTCACGGGTTTATCCATTGGAAATACTCTGCTTTCCGCCACTCTGTAATAAGTAAAATAAAACGGACGCACGCGCTTTGTCAAAGGTTTTACTTATTTGGTGGTACGAATAATACAGTCGGATATATTTCCATCGTATACTCCCACGGCAGCAAATTTAAGTCACCGTCGATTCTAGCGAACTCGAACTCTTCGAGGGTCGCAAAATATTTGGCCACGGTTAGAAAACGATGAGAGATGCCGTTGCAGAACGAACACTGCTTGGAATAGTAAAAAATGATCACAGCCTGAAATCGGATATTTAAAATTTTAATAAAACGAAAAATTGCAATCACCTTATTAGTTTGGGAAACGAAATCGATAAAATCGGCCGCCGACAATTCCCTGACGCAAAATCCGCCGTCGCCGAAACCGCACCGCTTATCGTGCGGATACGAGTGGGTGTTCTTCGACACGACGCCCGTTTGCGATTTCAAAGCGCGCCCCAACGCGCCCCGCGTGTAATTCCATATGAACCGTCTCAGGTTCGATTCGTTCAAAACGCCCCGCATTATATAATGAGACTCCATCTGTAAGAATCGACGTTCAAAAAAAAACGATTTCGTTTATTTTATTTACCCACCCTGTCGTCGACGATGACCACCGCCGATTTACTTCGTTTTTTAAACAAATCGATTCCCAACTTTTCCGCGTAATGGTGGTAATACAAACTGTCCATCGCGATGAACGAGAGGGTTTTGTTCGTTTTGCAACGCAACCCGGTGACGTTCGTTCGGTCGCGATCGAATAGCTCGTCCGAGAACAGCAACGCTTCGTAATTTTGGGCGACGACGAAGGACTTGCAGAGTTTTCGAGCCGCGTGGCTTTTAAGGCTACGCGTCGATTTTCGATCGGTCGCATCTGAAATAGGGATTTATGAGATTTTAAATCGCTTTTCGACACGGAACCCACCGTTGATTTCAGACGTTTTAATGATGTTCGTATTGGGGCACTTTGAGCCGTCATCGTCGTCGTCTAGGTTTTTGAATATTTGTTCGTACGAATCAACCTGTGGCTCGTGTTCAAACGATAACTTTCTCAAATTTTTGAACTTCTGACTCGAACAGAACGACGAGTTGGTCCAAATATCACCTGCGGTTATGCGGCGAAATTGCTGTTTTTCTTCCAGACATTTTTCTGTTAATTGTAGATTTTTGAGGTACTTCTCTGTCGAAATTAATGTTTTACTTCGATTGTAACGACGGTTTTCGTTCTTACCTTTTCTAATCGCTCTGATGGTTATTTTAACTAACTCTTCCCAGATATGATCCTCGCAATTGTTGTACTCTTGTCCGGTTTCTCGCAACTAAATTGTCATCGTTTTACTGATTGAGCAAGCGTTTATGTGATTTACGTACCATGCTATAGATGTCGTTATGAACGGATAGTGGATTTTTCGGTGTGAACAATATTAAGGTTGGACCATTCTGCAAATGGGCGGCCAACGAGGAGCTCTTCAAACCGCTCGGCGCTATCCAAGCGGTTATTTGGTGGACGTTTTTCGTCACCCAATCGACCAGCGCGTCCACTTCCCACTTTTCATCCGATGGATATAACTACAAGCGCAAAGAAATGAGACGACGTTTTTTGTAATTTAATTCCCCCTTACCAATGTTTCATTCCAAGTGAGCAGCATGAACTGAGGCGAGTTGGGCGAGCCGTTCGAATCGTACTTGGCCTGAGTGACGACCGACACGGCGATTTCTTGCAACGGATCGCGCTCTAACAATCTCAAAATCGCTCGATATAAAATGTCGTATTCTTTGCTGTCGAGTCGGGCGTCCACTTTGGCGACGAGCACAGACTCGTGCTCGCCGAGCAGCCTGAAAGTGTTGACGTTTCTGGTGAGCGGCGCTGTAAGTTTCTCCAGGAATCGCGTCATGTAAACGGCGATCAGGGGGCCGTTGTATTGCACACCCCGCCCGTGCGTCGGGTACGCAATCAGCACCGGCCATTTGTACACCTTGCTGTATTCGGTTTTGCATTCGCTACCTGGCTGCCAGCAGTTCACCGCCAGAAACGTAACGACGTCCTTCATCAAATGCGCAGCTTTCTAAACATAACAAATTGTAAAGCGAATCGCTGTTGCGTTTAACTTACTTCGAACTCCTCTCTGGCGCGTTGACTTTCCGCATCCCACGGGGCGTAAAACATAACGAAAGCTATATCTGAACTTCGAGCCTGGTTGATGGCATCGCTTATTTCTCCCTTGTACCAATCCGTGATAATTGGATCGTTGAAAAATCGATAAGCGGCCGGGCTTTTGCCGACTTTCGGCGAACTGAAACAAATTCGAATTAATCGAACGCCCGTCGCACGTAAATTCACGCACTCGTTCGTGAACGCCGCGTAAGTCACCACCACCACCGCCATAATCAGAAACTCCTTGACCAAAATCAACATTTTGTTCAATAAATCATTCAACCAATTTTCGCTCGTCGCTCCGACCACCTCGCACGAACCAGATGCTTCGCTGTCGTTATCTGACTCGTCATTTTCCGAGTTCGATCTTGATTTCGCCGATGACATACCAAACGGTCCTCATAACACGAACGGCGCTTCGCTGTTCTCACATTACCGATGTGTTTTTTAAGGAAAATCGAGGTGAACGTCCCGAAAACATAAAACAATCCAACGTTTTTGAGGTTAATTTGTTGACGTCTACGGGCACGTCAGCGTTCAGTGTCGATGCGACGTTGTCATGTTTATTAGAATTCTGTATTTGTGTACTCGAGGTGTTATGGATATAAATATCGTTGTATCTACCTTTGGCAACGTCGCTTAAGGTTGCGAATTTTTTATCCATAGACAAAGTGGAAAGAAAACAACAATCGTTATTTCTGTGAACTGTCAAACGAATACGGAGGTGTAAACAATTAGAAATTTTTCTAAATATTCTCGATGCGCGTTGATTAATCGTTCGTTATGGAAGTTAAAAACACGAATATGTGGTGGTTGAAAAACAAACCCCAAGCCGACGGTCAGGTGGAGCACAGCGCCTCCACCAACTCCCTGGTGGAGCTGCTCGAAAAAGAAGGCGAAAAGGGCGAGGACGACGCCGCGAACGTCGACGTCGGTAGCATAATCGACGAGATAAACCGCGTCGCGGCTCAGAGCCCCCTCGGGCCGTACGCCCCGAAGCCGGGCGAGCGCAGCGTCGACGAGCTGATGAAAGAGGCCGAACGCATCTACATCGAAAGCTCGAAAAGCTTCGAACAGCTGAGCCAGCGATCGAAAACGTCGCAAAATGTTTCCGAAATTTCCGACAAGGATTCGACGCCGACGCCGAAAAGCGTGAGCCCCCTGCCCGACGACGACGAGGACAGCGAGTTCTACAGCGACGATTTCTCGTTGGACAGCCGGAATTCGGCGTCGACGCCCTCGGTGAAGAAAATGAACGTGGGGAAGTTGGTGCAAAGTAAAAGCGACACGAGATTCGATACGAGGGAGGAGAAAGACGATTCGAGGTGGGAATTCGAGTTGCAAAAGAGGGAAATCGAGGGGCGGAAAATGCTGCTCAAGGATAACCTGATTAAGGCCCTGGAAGAGGATAATGCGAGGTTGAAGGCCGAGGTTCAGGAAACGAAGGTAATTATGATTTGATTGATATATTTGTACGATTATCACATTCTCGGATATAAATATAATAAATAAATTTAAATTTCGGGTATAATTGCACGCATTGCGGCGAAGGCTTCCTTAGCTGTGGGTTCGATGTAAATTGCAGGCAACACGAATCCGTAGCGCCCGCTGTCTCTCAGTTCGAAAGTGTAAGCGTATTTGATGCCCATGGCCCCCTTCGCCCAATCGTCCGAGCCGCCCGACGCTGGGTATAAGAGTTTGCCGGAGGAGCCCAAGGTGTAAGTTGGACCGCCGACGCTTCGTATGGCCTGAAAACGCGAAAACGATAATCGGTTGGGTTATTGTTTCGAGTTCGACTTACTTGGACGGCCTTCCTACCGACCCGATCTAAGTCGGCGTAATCGGCCGGTTGGGATTGGTCGTAGCCCCACGGGTACAAGATGTATTGGCCGTAGGAGTGGAAGGAGATGTAGGCCTTCCAAGCGGCCTTGGTGCGGGTGATGAAATTTCGGATGGCCGCCGTTTCCGGCTCGGAGAAGGCGGATGCGCCGCGATAGGTTTCCGCGCAAGGATATGCGGAGGCCCCTTGGCCGCCCCAGCGGTAACTGTCGATTTTAGCACGTTATACATTACTCGTTGCTATTATTTTTGCGTACCCAAAATTCCTGTTGAGATCGGTGCCGGCGCAAAAACCGGACGATCTGCGATTTTTTCGCCACAAGCGATCGACGGTGTGCGAGTACTCGTAGCCGTCGGGGTTCAGCACGGGGACCACGTACCAGTCGACTGTTTCGAGTAGCGGATCGTTCTCGTAGCTGAGCACCACCTGATTGATGATGTAGGTGACGGTGGCGGGTGAAATCCATTCGCGCGCGTGAATGCCGCCATCAATCCAAATCGCCTTATTACCGGGCTTACCGTTGGAAATTTTCAACAGCTTGATGGCGCGTCCTTGAACCGACTGGCCGATCGTGGTTAGAGTGCACAATTGCGGATAGGTTTCGGCCAGGTAATCCAAATAGCCGTCGATGTCGTTCAGGCGATGATACGCCTGCCAGGTGAGCCTGTAACCTGGGAAAATTGAGGTTGGTAACTGGCGATTGGATTTATTGGATCAACCTTGACGGTTATCCAGCTCGAGGGTGTCCAACGGAGGGTTTTCCTCGTCGATCGCTTTCTGCACGTCGTCGATGATCACTTCGTAGTTGACGTTCGATCGTTGGAACGTTTCGACAATTTGATCCAAGTACGGCGCCCTGACCATGATGTCCAGGCAGGATAAATTGCCGCCCCACATGGCGATCACTGAACCGAAATTAATTTGTATATTTGTTCGCGATGATTATCGATAATTAACCCCATTAACAGGTGATTAAATTTCCATCGATCTCATTTGAGTAATTATTTGAATTAAAGAAACTTACTGTTGTCATCTCGTAAACGCTGTAGCACCTGATGAAAATCAGACCCCGTACACGCTTTCCACACTTGGCTGTTGTTGTAAAACACTTTTTCCTCTCCAATCCCCTCGTCGTTCAACCTTACATTCCTCGCCCTCGCTTCTACAATGCACAAAAATGCGACGAACGCCACGAGGGCCATCGAAACGCTACGCGACATGCCGTTGCGGTGTGTCGTTGCGACGGCGCCTCCGCGCGTCTTAAATACAACTTCCTGACCTGAAAACGCGAAGAACGGAACTTTTATTTTTTCACCGCGCGTCGTTATTTATGCGATTATCGGTTCGACGCGTGGGTGTCGTACCAGCACGGTACCATCCGGTTTTCGACGCGAACGTTCACGTTTCGTTCTTCGCCGAGTCCTGACCTGCCCGACCCCGGCCAACCGGGTTACGTCGAATTGATTGCCGAAAAACTAACGACCATCCGGGTCTCGCACCTTTCCCCAGGTCGATCTGGAGCGTGCCCGCAAAGCGCTGCAAGCACCGAGCGACGTCGAAAATGTCCGAGAAGCGTTGAAGGACGCGAAGGAACTGAACACCGCCTTGCAGCTTCAGCTGGACACCATCACCCAGACGCATCACTTGCTGAAAACCAGCCAAGAGGAACTGATCACGCAGAACCGAAACCTGGAGAAACGTCTCGGGGAAGTCGAGAATTCCCTATCGAAATACAAGCACGAGCTGCTCAACGTACAAAGACATCGCGACAAACTCCTCGAGGCCGAAATCGGTCTCAACAAATTGCTCGACGTCGAGAAGCTCCAAACCAAAAGTCTGAAAGCGCAAAACGAAACTGACGCCAAATGTATTCTAGATCTCAATAGACAAATCAAAGAGATGGAACGGATTATAGCTCGCAAGCATCCGGACTCCGTATCCGCCCTGATCGTCGCCGCCAAAGGCGATCCGGTCGAGTCCAACCTGACCGCCCGGAAGGTGCTCGAAGACCGCATCAAGACCCTCGAAACGGAACTGCTCGCCAAAGAAAAACAATCGTCGCAAGTGTTCGCCGACATCCAAACGAAATTCAGCCAGGTAAAAACCAAATACGAAAGTCACATCGAGGACTTGGAGCTCCACGTGAACGATCTCAAAAGCCAATTGAAGAAGCGAACGGACTGCTACGACATGTACACGCAAACCGTCGCGGAGGAAGACGACGAACTCCTCCCGGTGAAGGAATGCAAGAACGTCGAGGTGCAAACGGAGAACGCGAAGCCGCCCAGACCGGCGGCGCCGCCCAAAATCAATCCCAAAGCGAACCAAGCCAAATCCGAAACGCACCTCCTGGCCACCATCCGCGGATTACAAGCGGACTTAACGACCAAAGACAAGACGATCCAAAAATTGCAGCGCGAAATCGACGAGCTGCGCAAAACGAACAAGCGGCTGCAGAAGGAGCGCGAGGGCAGCCTGAAATCCTTGTCGGAGACGTTCAGGTCGAGGAAGACGGCGAGCGAGATGACCGTCGACGAGAACGACGACCCCGAACGGCCGGACTTCGAAAAAATCAAACGGCAGCTCGAGAAAATCGAAAACGACTATCAGAATTTGAAGAAGAAGCGGATACACGACGTAAGTGTTGTTGCATGCATATATATTCAACCCCAACTCTTCGATCCCCGCACCAAGCAATGCGTTCAACGATGTTTCCAGCTCAACGCGTTGCAAGAGGCGCACGAACGCGAAATCGCCCAGTACATACAAAATCTGCATCCGCTCCGCGAGCAATTGGAGCTGCAACAGCTCTCCATCAACACGCTCCAATCGCAGCTCACCACCGCCAAAGAGGAGCTGGCGGTGGTCAAGGCCGAGCGCGTCGCAGACGACGAGCTGCAACCGATTTTGTGTCCGGAAAAATCGACGGCCGACTCGAACGTCCAATCGCTCCAGCGAAAGGTGAGTGCGGAGCGTTTAGGGACGTTGCGTTAGGCATTTTTGTAGTTGGCAGCGCTGGAGCGCCGTTACGAAGAACGGGATCGGAGGTTCAGAGCGATCGTCGAGAATCTCGCGCAGAAAAACGTGACGAACCGCAACTGCGAACAGTGCGCGCAAAGACAAAGGCAACTCATCGGTTATAAAAAGGAGTTGGACTCGCTTTTGGCTTCGCTGAGGGCGTTAAAGTAGCATTCCGAATTTTCTAGTCGTGTCAAAACAATTACGTCCATAACGTTTTTATAATCAGTATTAAAATTTTTCTAGACATTTATTTGGTTATTCTTTTTTTTTACAAATATAGTTCCCGATACATCCAGCAGCGGTTATATGTATGGTATTGTAAAACATTTGATATGTTTCTAGCGATGCGTGAAGAAAATTTATCCGACCCGCTTCTAATCTACAATATTATTGTCGATTTAAACAAAGCAAAATTTTTGTCTTTTCCAACAGTCTCGATTTGTTTGGCACCGTTCTATTGACTCGCTGCGCGATCATAATAATTCCTATCACATGTTGTGTTGGACTGTTAGCGTAACTAGTAACATCGCATCTAATTTGGTTTTTTTGTTCTCGGACAGTCAACAAATAACATTTATTTACATGTTCAGCGACTAGAATGCTAATACATTTAATCACACCCATTGACTCGCGCTTTAATTGACCTATTTTACGTTATAAATCTTCCGCTTTGGCTAGCGAACAACCGACGGCCGACTTGGCGGAAGGGTTGTGGATCACGGTGGGCGGTAGCCCGCTGAAGTATCCACCCGTTTTGGGTTTCACGTGCCGATTGTTCACCTCCATATGCACGATTTTCATGAACTCGATCTGAGCGGCCAGTTTCTGTATCTCCTCCTGGAATACGTGTTAACCTGAGCAACTTTTCCACACTTCATTACCTTTAATTCCTCGTTCTCCTGGAACAGATCCGGCGTTTCCTCCGGCATCAAACCAATGCCATTCAGGGAGAACGACGCAGATACACCTCTGCTCCTGGACTTGTTATCCCACTGGTCGCCTTGTCCCCTCAACACCCGTATAACTTTGGGTCCAAAGACCAGAGCGATTGTGGTGGAGGTGGACAGCTGCGTACGGATAAACCCCAGCAAGTACTTGATGTTCGGACCGGCTCGTGGAAATATAAACAAACTGAAACACACCAGTCGAGTACAAACCGAAAGCATTCGTAAAACACTCACTGAAAAGCTATCATCATTATATTTACAATGGCTATATTGTAGATGGCGTAGCTAATCAACCTCGCTTCGTTATAAAGAGACTCGGCATTACGCACGTTATAACAAACTCGCACGCCCCATGCGAGAAACAACACCTCCCCAATAGCCAAACTGTGATCCCACCAATTGTAAACGCACTGCTTAAACCTCAACCCCTCGCTGTCCAATATATCCTCAGCGGTCGGCGTGTCGGACACCGTCCAAGTACCCAAATAAATAAGCATAACCAACAAAATAGGTACCATCCACTGCAGCAGCTGCTTATCGGTCAGTTTCACTTTGTGCGCCGACTTGACCCTGTAAGTCAACGACACCCGCCACGTCTTCATCAGCAGCGCCGTATAAGTTATACAAAAACCCAAATGTCTCGACCATTTGGTCGCTATACACGAATAAGTGTCTAAGACAGGAAATATCGCCGCCATCTCAAGGTACATCGTAGCACATCCAAAAAGTGTTATACTCAAAAAAATCGGACTCGCCACCTTGAACACCTTCAATCGCTTATTTTGAAACATGAAGATATTGAGGACGATGGTGCACAAGGCGCAGCTAACGCTAAACACCAACAAAGTAATCCTAAACGGCCAATTGTACGTTGCCAAACAGGGCGACTGGTCGACGCAAGTGCGACAGCCCGGCTCGCACCTCTGACACTCGAAGATCAAATCCCACGTGTCCGTTATGTTCTCGATTTTCTGTTGCCACGCCACTGCAATCAAGTGATTTATTAGTGGCAGTGTCGGAAGTTCAGTACTACCTTCCACCAGAGTTCCGTTAAAGACACCTTGGTGGTGGGTGGAGAAGAAGCCGTCTCGGCACACGCACTGGTAGCGACCCCGCGACCACTGCGGCGCTACGCTCGGACGGTAAACGCACTAAAATACATTTCTGAAGAAATGGTCGTTTTGAATGGTGTGCTCACCTTTGACGTTGCGTTATGGCATTTATGAGTGCCGTGAAACACCGAAATCTCGTTGGCCCGCGGCGCGCCGCTCTCGCACTGGTTGACCTCCAAATGGGAAACGTCCACGTCTAAGCTCAAGAAACCTTTCAACCTGAAACAATTCCCTGTACCAAGCATCGGGTTAGAGACGCACTCACCCTCGACGTCCGGGTGGCGGCACGGGCACGCTGTACGACATCAACCAACGTCTGGCCGTGCAGGAGTAGTAAGGATACGTCCACCAGCCTCTGTAGGAGACGTTGAGGGGGCTGTCCATGAATTTTGGCGAACGCAAACTCGGACTGAAATCCGGGTCCTCGTACCAAGGGTAGGAAGGGTCCAATCGGCGGCCGGCGTCCGGGACGTCGCTCACCTTCCTCGGACCTTCCAATTCCATCCCTTGTCGCTGCCACCAGGCCGTGTTCACCAGGTTGCCGGAGGACGCGTTGATCGCCAACACGCGGGCGGACAGCACGCTGTGATCCGACACCAAA
Organism: Novius pumilus; assembly: GCA_020654155.1. Classification (NCBI taxonomy): domain Eukaryota; kingdom Metazoa; phylum Arthropoda; class Insecta; order Coleoptera; family Coccinellidae; genus Novius; species Novius pumilus. Next base: position 6,484,341 of record JAIFOV010000475.1, read on the forward strand.
AGGTTTTTGGCGATGGCGTCTTGCAAACCTGCAGTGGTAAAATATTGGCTACATATATATGTATATTTTCGACGTATTTTTGGTTTCCATCCGCGTGTAATGAACTTAATATAATTTGAAAACTTTATTTTGCGACGTTTTGACGATATCTCAATCGTCCTTCTCAAGCTATGAATACTGAGAAATGAAACCTCACCGTTATTCTTTAAGATCAAGTAGGCCATGACTTTTTTCGATTGTCAGTTTTATTTCTGAATATTCATAGTTTGAGAAGGACGATCGAGATATTGTCGAAACGTGTCAAAAAAAAGTTTTCAAATTATATTTGAGTTCGTTCCAACATATATATGTATATATATGAATATAAAATTCAAAACGATATGACGTGCAAACATAAAAGATGCACGGCATATCGTTTTGAATTCATATCCATAGTTACTACCAAAAAACAGTTTTGACTTCTGTCAACACTGTTCCTTTCTCGTTATATATGAATATAGTATATGGTTTTTATTTTCGTACCTGGTTTATATAAACTATAAGAATCTTCGAGTTTTTTGGTGATCCAGGTTTATTTTAAACAATTTACAATATTAAGGACATTTCGATAGAGATTCTATCTTTGTCAACTATCTAAAATAAAATAATTTACATATGTAAATGGAAAACTAAACAAATTCATGGTCTATCATCCCAAATTATACGTATAATGAACAAAATTAAAAATAATCTTCCAGAGGAAGTTCTATTCGAATTCAACCAAAGAGAAATTTCAGAACAATCTAAAAGGTACTATCGAAATAAAGCAAAACACCTGAAAAAACTACAACAACTACATACATCGAAGAAAACATAATAACGACACAATACCAACCACACAAGTCAACATAAAGAATACTAGTCATCTTCTGAATACAACCAACATCACTTTACCAGAATACGTCAAAGAAATACTCAATCTAGACCCAAAATTTGCCATAGAAATACATAACGAAAAAGAACTACCTGTCAAACAAATTATCTCTCTGATAGAAGCTAATATTCCACAAATTCCAATTAAGGAACAAAATAAGATCAGAGCTCGATTTGCCCACAATATAAACATAACTAGAAACCGAATCAAACAAAAAGTCAAAAGAACGAAAACAAAAAATCTCTTAATAAAATTTCAAAATAAAAAAAATTTTTAAAAGAAAATCCAAATATCATTGTCACGAAAATCGACAAAGGAAATAAGGCCGTAATTATTGACAAAGAACAATACATCGAAAAAATGAATGAAATCCTAGGAGAGACTAACACTTACAAAAAAATTAAAAAGGATCTAACAGCCATTGTTAAAAAAGAAAATAACAATTTGGTCAAAAAATAAATATCCAAAAATTTTATTTCTGACAATTTATACAAACAATTAATTATACATAACAGCATACCTCCAAGAATATACGGCCTTCCCAAATTTCATAAAGAAAACATGCCTTTTCGTCCTATAGTTTCTTATAACCAATCTCCTCTTTACAATATTTCGAAACACCTTGGAAAAATTATCTCAAATATAACAAACAAAAACATGTTTTATATAAAAAATTCTCAACAACTAAAAAAAGAATTAAACGAAATTTTGATCCCAGAAACTCATAAATTATTTTCCCTAGACGTAATTTCGCTTTATACAAATATTCCAAACAAGGTTGTAGCTGATATTATAAAAGAAAAATGGACGCAACTTCAAAATTTCACAATGATACCGGAAAAAGACTTCATCGAATCCTTACTTTATTCACTTAACACTAATTACTTTCAATATCAAGACCAATTTTACCAAGAAATCGACGGAGTTGCAATGGGTAGTACGATTTCGAGTGTAATAGCTCAAGTCGTTATGGAACATCTCGAAGAAAAAATTTTAAGTGAAGGTAATTTCACGATAACATTATACAAGAGACTTGTTGACGACTGTTTGTTAATAACTGACCCAAAAGAGATAAAAAAAATTGTGAATAGTTTTAATAATTTTAATTCCAAATTACAATTCACTTTAGAAAAAGAAAAAGATAACCAAATTAATTTCGTGGACATGACAATAATTCGACAAAATAACAAACTTGAGACAAAATAGTTCGAAAAGAACATCAACAGACAGACTCATAAATTTTCATTCTTCACATCAGTCACAAAAAATAAGCGTAGCAAAAAATTTAGTAGACACAGCAATAGCGCTTACATCTCTCAAATTCCGTACAGAAATTCTTAGTAAAGTAAAAATAATATTTACCCATAACGATTACCCTGATCATATAATAAATAAAATTATCAAAGAACGAACTCATAAATTTTACAATCAAACATCAACTAATTTTCCTATCACACAAAATAAATATATTTCAATTCCTTACATTTCCGTACTAACAGAAAAAATTTCAAGAATAATGAAACCATACAATATTCAAATTGCATGCCATCCTCAAAATCAGATAAAACAAATTGGGCCTTTCCCATGCGGTGGGGATTTAAAATTTGACGGTTGTACACAAAAATAGATTTTTTTCAACGCACAAAAATGTCCTAATCATTAATATTGGTGATATAGTTATTGAGAAATCTTAATTTAAAGTTTTAAAATCGAATTTTTTCATTGGTCAGTTGCATGGCACGTCATCATGAAAGTATCCAATCAAATTTGACTGAAGCTGGCAACATTGCTTAAGACTCAATGTAACTTAGGTTTTAAGGTTATCTAGGCATAGAACTTTAAAACTTCTATGTATCTACGTCATTGTTCCTAAGCGACGGAATAGTAGATGGTTTGAATCTCATTCCCATGTTGCCGGTTATACATAAAATTTAAAATTCAGATTTCCCGCCTTTCAAATCGGTTTTATTTATTTTATGAAAAACTAAGAGGATTAAAAAAAAAATTTTTTGGGAATCTGTTAATTTTGACTTACTTCATTTAATTATGCAATAAAAAAATCATGGGAAAGGCCCATTTCGAACACTTGAACGAATATTAAACGTCATTGAACTTTCTGGTAAGATATTTTCAGTAGCAAATTCGTTTTCCATTTTCATATGTGGATTATTTTATTTTAGATAGTTGACAAAGATAGAATCTCTATCGAAACGTCCTTAATATTGTAAATTGTTTAAAATAAACCTGGATCACCAAAAAACTCGAAGATTCTTATAGTGAGCCATATATGTATATACACGTATAAGAGATGATGTTTTTGGCATAACCCCCAATTTGGATAACCACGGACATGATCATGTCTTCGTCTTCGTCAACGCGATACAATCCAACCTTCAGGATGTTAAGAACTTGGAGATAGAAACTACATCCGGGGTTCAACGAAAAGACCAAGTGCTCACTTGTAGCTTCAGCTGATGGGAGACCCTTGGATTTGAGGGCACAACCAGACATCGCCACGGAGGCAGATGTAGGCTAATCAGCCAGAAACATGATCATGTTCGTGGTTATCCAAATTGCTGGTTATGCCAAAAAACATCATCTCTTATACATGTATATACATATATTTGGTCACGATGCTTTTTATAACGATGATAGCGTGTTTAAATTTAGATCAGCGATAAGTAATCCAACTTAATAATACAAAAGATCTAATCGCGTCGGTATTCAGAAGGAATAGGAAATCTAAATGTCGCAACCACTTGAAACGTTGATGTCAAAGCAAACACTCACCCCATTCGTGTAACGAATGTGTGAAATAACAGCTGACCGCTGTAAAAATATCGTCGTTCGGAGTCCGAACGGCCCCATCACTTTGACAAATAACATTTTTATCGTACAATCGAGGGATTATCGCAATCTTTCCGTGCGTTATCAGACGTTTGTTATCTATTCGATGGCAGTATTATCGAAAATAGCGGCGCGAAAACGTGCCGGGCGTCGCAAAAAAACGTCACGTACATCGTTTGCGTTTGTTTGTTCATCCCCCCGGGGAACATGGACGCCGTCCCGATCCCGTTGCGCCTGTTGCGGGACCTGAAGTGTCGTCACTGTGGTAATTTTTTGTCTTGCGGTCCGGTGCACGCCACCCCCGATTCGGGGATGTTGTGCGGCCGCTGCGACGCGTTCGCCAAACCGACTTTTCGGAATCGCATCTACGAACAAATGGCGGAAAGGTTTCGGTTCCCCTGCCGGAATTGGGAAGCGCATTGTCCGGAAACGGGGGGGTGGAACGGTTTGGTGGAGCACGAGGAGGACTGTCCCTACGACGGCGGTTGGTGCGGGTGGCGGTGCGTGAATCCCGCGTTATTCTTCGTCGCCAACCGGACGTTACCGGACGAGGAGTTCAACCTCCGGTTGAAATGCGGCGACGTGAAGGGTTGCGGTATTTGCGGACGGTGGTTGTCCTGCGAGCCAGTTCACGTGACATCGGAGGGTGATAACGTGTGCCACCGATGCTGCTACTCAAACGGACGTCCGGCCGACGCCGTTCGAAATTTATCGTACGAAAAACTGGCGACGGTCTTCGATTTTCCGTGCATTTTCCGAACGAAGGGTTGCGACGCTAATCTCCCCTTCGGCAGGTGTTCGTGGGAGCACGAGGTTCGCTGCCACTACAGAACCCGTCGCACGATGAAAGGGGATGATGTCAAAGCGAAAGATCGAGGGGCCGTTGCGACATCTAATTTGGCCCCGCGGCAAATCCTCCCAACACCGACACCGACGACGACGGAAATCGATCTGGGATACTTCGACGACGAGGAATTCGCCCCCGTCGTCAAGGAGTACGTGCAACACAACCCCCAAAACGGGGTGCAACGCAACGAAAGTTTGACCATCGGTAATGCGGACCTGATCGCCGAGCTTCGCGCCAAATACGCCAAGCTTAAACGGAATAAAATTTAATTTCACGACGCCGCGACATGTTTCGATTTTCCCCGGACATCGGAAAATCGCGTTTATCGCTTAATAGACGATTTCGATATTCGATTATCGAGGCATTTGGAAACTTGATGAAGTTCCGGCTACGGATAGCCGGGACGATAATTTCACTTAACGGCAAGGACTTTGAACGTGCATCGCAAATATCGCTTAGAGATTACGATTTCTTGTATCCGATATTATAACTAATTATCGATAATAAAATTCTGTTACCGTTACTCACCGTTGTGATGCGCGACTCCCAAGTCCTGGAGTAGAGTAACCGCCAAATCGGCTTTTTGTCTAGCCGACTCGAATCGGGCCGTGTCGACGGTCACCGCCAACGCTTTGTAATCCTCCGTGATACACAACGAGCCCAGACTTTTGATGGCGACGTCGTGGATGATTTGAAGACTCTTCTCTACCGCCTCCTACATTCAAAATTATTAATTAATACCCGATATCATGGAATAAATAATAACACGACCGATAATAAACTGTTCATTATATATATATGTAGGATGTCCCAGAAGTCGACGTCAATATTATTGATATCAACTTGGCAACAGTTAGTACGTGGATCGACTACATCTGCCCTCAAACCCGAGGGCCTTCCACCTCATACTGATTTCCCAATAACCTTACATTCATATACATATATACATATAGTGTATGGTTTGTATTTTTATTTTCGCACCTGGTTTATATAAACTATAAGAATGTTCGAGTTTTTTGGTGATCCAGGTTTATTTTAAACAATTCACAATATTAAGGACGTTTCGATAGAGATTCTATCTTTGTCAACTATTTCAAATAAAATAATTCACATATGAAAATGGAAAACGAATTTGATATTAATAGTATCTTACCAGAAAGTGGAACGTATCGTTATAGTACGAAAGAGTATATTGTACTTAGTACCATTATGTCAGTTTTATCATTTACTTTTCTTCTTTTTCGTTTTCTTTTATACGTATCATTTCACGAATTTCTCTAGATTTAACATTTTTTTCTGTTGCTAATATACTGACGTTGTTGTAATCAAATTCATGGTTGTTTGATTTTTTATGCTTGTTGAGTGCGGTATTGGCTGTTTTCGAATGTTTATGTCCTTTCATTCTGTCTGTAAGTCGTTGAGAAGTTTGTCCGATGTATAATTTGTTACAGTTCATACAAGGAATTTTGTATATTACATGTGATCGTTTTTCTTTAGGAATTTTGCTTTTGAGTTTTGTATAAATTTGTTTTATCTGATTTTGACAATTGTATGCAATTTGAATATTGTATGGTTTCATTATTTTTGAAATTTTTTCTGTTAGTACGGGAATGTAAGGAATTGAAATATATTTCTTTTGTGTGACAGGAAAATTAGTTGATGTTTGATTGTAAAATTTATGAGTTCGTTCGTTGATAATTTTATTTATTATATGATCGGGGTAATCGTTTTGGGTAAATATTATTTTTACTTTACTAAGGATTTCTGTACGGAATTTGGGAGATGTAAGCGCTATTGCTCTGTCTACTAAATTTTTTGCTACGCTTCTTTTTTGTGACTGATGATGTGAAGAATGAAAATTTATAAGTCTGCCTGTTGATGCATTTTTTCTGAATCATTTTGTCTCAAGTTTGTTATTTTGTCGAATTATTGTCATGTCCACGAAATTAATTTGATTATCTTTTTCTTCTTCTAAAGTGAATTGTAATTTGGAATTACAATTATTAAAACTATTTTATTTATTTCTAGTGGGTCAGCTATTAACAAACGGTCGTCAACGAATCTCTTGTATAGTGTTATTGTGAAATGACCTTCACTTAAAATTTTTTCTTCGAGATGTTCCATAACGACTTGAGCTATTACACTCGAAATCGGACTACCCATTGCAACTCCGTCGATTTGTTGGTAAAATTGGTCTTGATATTAAAAGTAATTAGTGTAAAGTGAATAAAGTAAGGATTCAATGAAGTCTTTTTTCGGTTTCATTGCGAAATTTTGAAGTTGCGTCCATTTTTCTTTTATAATATCAGCTACGACCTTGTTTGGAATATTTGTATAAAGCGAAATTACGTCTAGGGAAAATAATTTATGAGTTTCTGAGATCAAAATTTTGTTTAATTCTTTTTTCAGTTGTTGAGAACTTTTTATATAAAACATGTTTTCGTTTGTTATATTTGAGATAATTTTTCCAAGTTGTTTCGAAATATTGTAAAGAGGAGATTGGTTATAAGAAACTATAGGACCAAAAGGCATGTTTTCTTTATGAATTTTGGGAAGGCCGTATATTCTTGGAGGTATGCTGTAATGTATAATTAATTGTTTGTATAAATTGTCAGAAATGAAATTTTTGGATTTCCATTTCTTGACCAAATTGTTATTTTCTTTTTCAATAGTGGCTGTTAGATCCTTTTTAATTTTTTTGTAAGTGTTAGTGTCTCCTAGGATTTCATTCATTTTTTCGATGTATTGTTCTTTGTCGATAATTACGGTCTTATTTCCTTCGTCGGCTTTCGTGACAATGATATTTGGATTTTCTTTAAAAATTTTTTTTTCTTTTTTTGAAATTTTATTAGGAGATTTTTTGTTTTCGTTCTTTTGACTTTTTATTTGATTTAGTGTCTAGTTATGTTTATATCGTGGGCAAGTAGAGCTCTGATCTTATTTTGTTCCTTAATTGGAATTTGTGGAATATTAGTTTCCATCTGATAGATAATTTGTTTGACAGGTAGTTCTTTTTCGTTATGTATTTCTATGGCAAATTTTGGGTCTAGATTGAGTATTTCTTTGACGTATTCTGGTAAAGTGATGTTGTTTGTATTCAGAAGATGATTAGTATTCTTTATGTTGACTTGTGTGGTTGGTGTTGTGTCGTTATTATGTTTTTTTCGATGTAGTTGTTGTAGTTTTTTCAGGTGTTTTGCTTTATTTCGATAGTACCTTTCAGATTGTTCTGAAATTTCTCTTCGGTTGAATTCGAATAGAACTTCCTCTGGTAGATTATTTTTAATTTTGTTCATTATACGTATAATTTGGGATGATAGACTATGAATTTGTTTAGTTGTGTCTGTTATTAAAAGATTAATTATTTTTCTATTGAAAAATGTAACAGACTTATTAAATTTTCTGCTAAGATACTTACATTCAATTTTGATATGTTTCATATTAAATTGCAGGAACACAGGACAAAATTCGTTTTCTTTACGTTTCAAAAGAAAAATTCTTCTCGATTTCAGGTTTGTTAACTGATTGTTCAATTTTGTTATATTCTTCAATTTTTTTTGTAATATTCATTCCATAATTTCTCCGAATTTCTGTATACCAACACATTGTTATCGTTGTTGATTGTGACATTCACTGAGACTTTTCGATGTAATTTCGTGCAACTTTACTCACTTTTTCAACCTGTATGATTTAATAGTGTATGGTTTTTATTTTCGTACCTGGTGTATATAAACTATAAGAATTTTATTTTCACGAATGTTAACTATAAGAATATACCGGGTGTCCCAAAAATATGGACACACCGGAAAATCTCGGTAATTATTGGCGCTGGAAAAAATCTTTCAATAGAAAAGTTTTTGAAAATGAAACGGCGCATCGGATGATGACCTTAAATTTGACCTTGGGTTTGACTTTCAAGGTCAGTCGAATGTCATATTCATTCTTTCAAATTGGAACCCCCCTTTTTTATCACGGAAATGGTAAGGGGATACAATTCCTTTGTCAACGATATAATTATCATTAGTGTCAACTTAAACAGAGAGGTCATTATTTGGTGATATTGGTTTTCTCGAGCCCATAACTAAGAAAATAGGGGACCTGGAAAAAAACTTTCAATACAAAAGTTTCAAAAGCATCTGATGGTGACCTTAACTTTTACTTGTGGTTTAAAGATCATTCAAGGATAAAGTAACTTTTTTAACAAAAATTTTATATTTTAATACATAAATAGAAAATAAGGAATACAAAATTGAAAAGAAAATTTACGCTAAATCAATGGAGTTCGTGTCCGGCAAGTGAAGGCGAGACACGGTGCTATCCTCTTGGTGCGTTTCAAAAATTGTGATCCTCAAATCAACTCAAGGTCAAATTCAAGGTCTCCATCACATTCGCTGAAACTTTTTATCGAAGGTTTTTTCCACCGCACCTTTTTTCCTGGCTATGGGCTCGACAAAACCAATATCACCTGATTTGTAGATTTGACCTTAAAATGACCTTGGGGTCAAGTTCGATCCCAATGATATTTATATCGTTGGAAAGGCAATTTTATCCTCTTACCCTTTCCGTGATAAAAAAGGGGGGTTCCAATTTAAAAGATTCGAATGACCTTGAAAGTCAAAACCAAGGTCAAATTTAAGGTCATCATCCGATGCGCAGTTTCATTTCTTAAACCATTTTTAATAAAAGATTTTTTCCAGCGCCAATAATTATCGAGATTTTCCGGTGTGTCCATACTTGTAGGACACCCGGTGTATATACATATATATGTTTACAAACCTTTCTCCCTGGCGCGCTTTCGCCGATTGAAGCTACGTAGATGACGAGAAGTACGATTTTTCGGCGAAATTGTTTGTCCATTATGCGTCGTCATTGGTAACGCTGGAACACAGAGAAACGGCGTGAGAGAAAAAGAGAGAGAGTGAGTTTCGTGTATGTGATTAAAATTTGTCGGACACGTCAAACATCTATTTATAATGCGACGAGCGCCTCTGTATCCCTTTCATCATCGGCCAATCTCTCGCATCTCCACTTATACACATCGCTGAATTCGCGGGCCACTGAACAGGAAACCCGTCGGGGAGCGGCGCGACGTCGATTAGCCGCCCCTCGGGGGTTTTTCGGTTTTCGGGTTATAATGAAGCGCGGGTCGAGTTTATTAATACATCGGTCGTGCGGAAGTTACCGAATGTTTCTTTTTATATCTTTTTTTTTTTCTTTTTCTCATCTTCCGCGATATTAGTTTTCTTTTGTACTTCGCCACTTCGGTATAATTGCTTTTCTACGTTTCGCTCGGGCCTTTTGGGAAATATAGCTCGGCCGTAATAAATAGTTGGATGAATTATTCAAGGGGCGTCGCACTTTTTTTCAAGCGGCCCCTCGCGGGCGATTGTCGTTTTTTTTTTGCTCTGCGGTTTCGTTTATTCGCGGTTTGTGGTAAAGAACGCGACTTACCTTGATTTAGTCGTTGCGCTGTGGGTTGGAATCGATGGGACGTTGGTGGACGACACCATTAATCACAATCAAGTCGCAATCTGAGCCGGAAAAACATTCGGTAATGGAAGTTGGTTTCGTGTAACTGGAAGTGATTTTGTATGAAAATTAGTTGTTTTCATAATGCAAATTTTGAATGCCAATTATAGTTCTTTTATATTGGTTTTTTTTCAGTTTTTCGAATTTTGCTTTCTTCATTACTAAAAGTATGGCTAATATCAATTTTTGCTGTTTTCATGAGTTTATGTCCTTCTAGTCTCTTTTTTTAATTTTTATTTTATCTGACCTATGTATTCTTAATCGCATCCTTTACTTGGAATTTCATATATTGTATGAGTAACTTTAGTTTCAAGTGTTTTATTTATGAGTTTAGTGAAGAATTTTTTTTATGCTCTATTTATTTTGCATTATTGGTATATTAGTATAGAGCTAGATCAAGTGAAATCGTTATTTCTTATTTGTATTGTATCGATAGTTTTTTGAATTCGTAAAAATTTTTGAAAGCTATGATAATGTTCGATATAAATTGCGATAATTTGTATAATGTTGCTTGGTTATGAACATTAATAGCTCTAATTGATAAGTTTACTTTGTGGGTTTCGGTATTATGTGTTGTTCTCCTTTAGGTAAGTAATTTTTCCATTGTTTTATTTGATTGTTGTTTATTGTTTGTGGGTTATATCTTTGTTGATTTTTTCGTAAACTTGTCTATCATTCAGATGTTCTTCCATTTTATTTTCATATATTCGTCTATCGATTTGAATTGTTTCATTAGTTTTATCGATTCTAATTACGTTAACTCGGGCGTTATCCGTTAGGAATTTTTTACTCCTTTTATTTTTTGTTCTAATATGACTGTATCATGTGATTTTCTGACAATTTTATTCTGAATAACATGAAACATTTCGTGGCGAACTTTTATCGGCACAATTGCAGTATTTTTTATCTAGATAACATTGATAGATGCGTTAGAAATTCCATAAAACTTATTTTTATTCATTGATATTGTTACAATCAATTTAAAAAATGTTATAAAGTAGTTTTTTTCTCTCTCGTCTTTCTCTTCATTTCAGTAAAGGTTGATTGATAAATTTTCAGTTTTTGTTCTGTCATTCAAACCATTTGAGTTCCTTTTTATTTTAATCATTCCTAATGTTTTTCTTTCGTATTGATCTTTTTCATATACTTCGCTTTTATTAAAATTGAATTTGTGGCCAGTATTGATTTTTGTTTATTTGAGGATGTTGTTACTGTTTTGTTTCATTTATGTCGATTGAGTCTTTTTCTTTTCATGTACTGTTGTGTTTGTCATTTAAAGATTTTGTTGTTTGTTTGTGTGAGTGTTCTGAAATCTAAAATGTATGTTTGTTTTCCGACTATATTGTTTAAGAATAGCTTTTATTATTTTTTTTTCTACAATGGTGAAATGTTAATATTATATGTATATATATTTGTTGCATTTAAAATCCAAATGACATGTTCATTCAAGACGACATTCAAAACAGCTAGTTGTTTATAAATTGGATTAACAACAGACCTCTCAAAGTTATTATTCCACCTAAATAAACAATGAAGGGTTGTTGCCCAGGATGGGCATGCAAATAACAATCCATTAGAAATGAAATTTGTAATCCTTAAAGTACGTCAAACAACTACAAAACAATTATTTACCCCGAAGTTCCGAAGTTTGTTGCGAAAACTATCGGATATGGTTAAGGGATGGTAACCACCCGTTATCGAAGGGGGTACAACGATCCGTCGCGTGTTCAACTAATTAGTTTTCTTGTTCCGGGCAATTACGTCGCCGTTTCGCGTGATACCACCTCGTAGGAAAATCGGGAAATTCGGTCAGTGTGCTTGGTTGCCCTATTCACCTCCATCGTAACCCCCACCTTGTATTGTACATTCCTCTTTTACGCCGATCGAAAATTAATCTCGTTAAAATTCCCGGCGAGTCAACAAGTGGCTTGTTTACCATCGGTTATTTCCACTTGATCGGACCAACCCACGGAAACCGAAGGAAATCTGATCTTCATGCAAGGAAAAACATCGAAAGCGTGGTCGTTTCGTGAGGAAAAAAAGTCACCTTTTAATTTTTATCGTGGCTTTGTGCTGGCGCCGATCGGTCGGGGGCAAGTCGCTACATTTTCCGGGATTCGTCGACACGGAACGTTTCGATTTTCCGCGTTCTGTCGATCAATTGCCGCCCGGAGCGGCGGCGGCGGCGGCGACGTTCGGTGTCTCGCGTGTCGCCGAACTGAATACTGCTAACATTTTCCTGGGGCGGCAGGGTTGCAAAGCAACCGAGGGGCGCACGCGCCCGGGGGAACGTGTAAACAGTACGATTTTCCCGGCGCGTTTCCACCGAAACGTCATGTTACGTAATTAGATACGCGCCACCGCGAAATTCAAACCGGACCAGTGGGGGGAGGGGTTGGCGTTTTAATCGGACCGGTGGCGCCCTCTACTGTGGGCGCGTCTCTACTAGTGGGAAGTTTCTTTGTTAGATGAATGTTTAGCGCATCCACCAAAATATTTTCTGATTTTGTAATCGCCGTCTGGATTTTAAAGAAACATTCTAATTTCAATTCGTCCGTAGAATAGTTTTAGGTGATTTTTGTTGAAAATGTAAGCTTCACGTTATCAGTCAGACATTTCAAATAGTTGCTCTTCGAAAACGTACTTGAGAAGTGTGTAGATTTAAAAACCAAACGTTCATATCTATTATCATTATGGTTCAAAACAACGCTCATCAATATTGATAATATCCTCAAGGTTTACAATATTTATGTCCTAATAACGATACTTTGAATATTACAAATCCTTTATTTTATCTAAGGTTTCTTCCAATCGACCACCAAACTGGTTCCAAATCAGTCAGACGCTTGCGCTTTGGTATTTTCGGTGTCCCAAAATCGTACTGCGCAAGCGTCGGCTGGAACAAACCTATAGTTGCGGTGGTTCGAGCTAAATCGCAGGTACAACGAAAATTAAACATGTAACGTCTTAGTGCGCACATGTTTATTACTACCACAGGCTGGAATATACAATTGGAATAGAATTCATCCTAAACCCCCGTCTATTAGTTTTCTTTAACAACGGCCCACAACTACCGCCGACAAAACACTTTATTCTGAAAAACAAGTTACATAATAATTAGAAAACTTCGTGGACACCAAACAATATTTTTTTTTTGTCAATCACGTTCTTTACAATCAAACGGTCCCCCGCGCGTTCAGTGGAGGAGGAATTTGGACGCGAGCACCGGCACGACGACGGCGAAAACGGCGCCCAAGCCCAAATTGAACTTGGCCGGCGCCGAGTTACAAAGGTCGTCCGTGCAACTTTCGCAGTTGACGGTTTTCTCTCCGGGGACGTCGACGCATTCGAATTTTGGTTTGCCTTCGGGTACCAAGGCGCATTTCCTGATTACTCTTTGGGGGCTATCTGAAATGCGAATATTCATCAGGGTAGGGGGGGTGGTTTTAGTGTCATTTTGGTACTCACTGGGGATATCGATCACCTGCTTGAGGCACACCTTCTTCTGGTTGCCCCCAGCCGATCCACAATCTTGAGTTTGCCACTTGTTCTTATCTTCACCTTGGCACCCCAATGGGCATTCGTAGCATTTCAAGGCGTTAGCTGCAAAATATTGATCAATTAATAATGATCCCAATGTGAGATATTATTTTTGGAAAAATGAGTCGAATTTGACTATTACATAATTGTTTCTTGCAAAATTCTTTGCATACAAATATTTTCGGCAACATTTCTAACAATTATTATTTTTTATTATATCTAATAATAATAACGAGAGAATTGTCACAAAAGCAGATCTGGAGCATATCAAAATTAGTTTAATGACATTCAAGATATGATAATTAGTGTTTGTTCATTGCGATTAAAATTAAAATTGTAACAATCATATCAGACTGGACATAATATTTCAACATATTTGAATATCAAAATATTCGGTAAATATTTTTCTTCACACTGAAGATTAAGCCGTGAAGATTACTTCAACACATTTCTCCAATATTTCGAATTTCGAATGTTTTGAACACAATTTTAAAAGAATTTTAATATCTAATGATCCCTTCATTTTTTTCATGAGCAGGAGGATGCGGAGTTTTTGAAATGTTGGCTTACTTTCAAATTTCCGGAGAATTCTGATTGAGTTCAATATTTTCTTAAAATTTTGTATTTTGAATAGGTCTCCTTAAGATTCAAAACAAATATTGAAGTTTCTGTGAAAACTTCTAGGACATTTCTGTGTTCGAATTACATTTCACGATATTTTGTAAAAATTTCGCTCCGACTACATCTTTTTTTTTTGAAAAATAAGAAATTTTTATCTCTGACCTAAAAACTGCGGAATTTCTTGGAAATTTATACTTAGCTTATTATTTTTAACAGTTCAGTATATGTATGTTCTTTGACATTTTTAAATTTTTTTTTCACATCCTGTCAAAGACAATAGTGAACAGTTTTTGATTTTCTCATATATTTTTAAAATTTTGAGAGATTTTCTGAAAAGTTTCTTTGAAGAACTAAGCAGAATTTCTCGAAAATTTTTACCTTTCGATGAAAATTTCAGAAAATTCTTGAAAACTGTCAGAAGTTCGACATTGCTTTGAAATGATTGATTTTGCAAAAAAGCACAAATTCAGAAAGACAAAATCAAAAAAAATAGTCGGAAGGTTTTGAAGTTCAGAGAATTGTTTCGTTTATTTTTCAAGTTTTCAACGAAAGTTTTCCGAATTATTGACATTTGATATTTGTCTTTGTTTTTTTTTTAATTTTTCGAAAAAGCTTCAAAATTCAAGTTGGAAACCACAAAATATTATATTTTCACGCAATTTAGGAAACCAATAAATTTCAAATGATTTTATGACCGTTGAGAATTTTATTGTCCGTATGTTCTTTGACATTTTTACATTTTTTTTTCACATCCTGTCAAGGTTTGAGAAATTTTTTTCCAAAAACTCAAGTTAAGATGACAAAAACGAAGACAATAGTGAACAGTTTTTGATTTCCTCAAATATTTTTAAAATTTGGAGAAATTTTCTGAAGTTTCTTTGGAGAACTAAGCAGAATTTCTCGAATATTTTTACCTATCGATAAAAATTTCAGAAAATTCTTGAAAAGAGTCAGAAGTTCGACATTTCTTTGAAATGATTGATTTTGCAAAAAAGTTCAAATTCAGAAAGACAAAATCAAAAAAAATATTCGGAAGGTTTTGAAGTTCAGAGAATTGTTTCGTTTATTTTTCAAGTTTTTAACGAAAGTTTTCGAATTATTGACATTTGATATTTGTCTTTGTTTTTTTTTAATTTTTCGAAAAAGCTCCAAAATTCAAGTTGGAAACCACAAAATATTATATTTTCACGCAATTTAGGAAACCAATAAATTTCAAATGATTTTATGACCGTTGAGAATTTTATTGTCCGTATGTTCTTTGACATTTTTACATTTTTTTTTCACATGCTGTCAAAGTTTGAGAAATTTTTTTCCAAAAACTCAAGTTAAGATGACAAAAACGAAGACAATAGTGAACAGTTTTTGATTTCCTCAAATATTTTTAAAATTTGGAGAAATTTTCTGAAAAGTTTCTTTGGAGAACTAAGCAGAATTTCTCGAATATTTTTACCTATCGATAAAAATTTCAGAAAATTCTTGAAAAGAGTCAGAAGTTCGACATTGCTTTGAAATGATTGATTTCGCAAAAAAGCTCAAATTCAGAAAGACAAAATCAAAGAAAATAGTCGGAACGTTTTGAATTTCAGAGAATTGTTTCGTTTATTTTTCAAGTTTTTAACGAAAGTTTTCCGAATTATTGACATTTGATATTTGTCTGTCGAAAAAGCTCCAAAATTCAAGTTGGAAACCACAAAATATTATATTTTCACGCAATTTAGGAAACCAATAAATTTCAAATGATTTTATTATCATTGAGAATTTTATTGTCCGTTTTAATTTTCTCATAGCGTCACTAAAACCGATTAACATTCTTCGAGTTTTGCGGAAAAATTGAAAATTTGCGTTTTATTATCGTTTCTTCCCAATTTTCGTATTTTAAACGAACGAATTAGATATTCGGTTATTGTGATCCCCACTGTATTTATGTCAAGGTTGTAGGTCCGATAACACATGAAACGTTGTGAATGCTTGTAGTTCACGAAGCGTAGGTCATTTACTCAACAGAATTTCGTGCCTTTAAACGTTGCAAATTGATATCTCCAAGTATCTTTACACCTTTCGATATAGAAAATTCTATGATTCCCATAAAGACTTGTTAAATGTCACTTTCCCCCACATTAGTCATAGTTGTGTTGCGTTCCGATGAAGTCGATAAAGTGTTTTCGTTCTAATAAAAGTCGTTTTTGCGTTGTTGAAATCGGACGTTTTCTACTTTCCTCCGCGCTCTAACGAGGTCATCGTACTCTCTTGTGGGCCGTCAGGTAATCGACATACTTCGCTTTTATTGGTCATGTTGTGGTAACGCTTGAGCGGCGTTCGTCCTGTTCCTTTTTTGTAAAATTCGAGTCACCTAATCCCGGTCATATTTTGTAGCGGTCGTCGTTTTATAATCGCGGATGTTCGTGCAAACATCCGGTGGATTAACGGTCGGACATTTTGCGACGGCCACAACGACGTCGAGGAATTATCTATGGCCAAAACGGCGTACCATCGAGCAGGATGAGGAAATGCATCGCCCATAGAATATTAATTAACTATGGTTATGTGCTTAAGTTAATGGAGTTCATCGGATGACATCAGATGTCGCCGCGTGTGGGTTTGCGGAGGTCAATTGGCGCCGACCTTCCACTACCCAACATCTTTATTCTAGAATGTTGCGAATTCTTTGCTCGTACCACACAAAATGGTTTGTGTATTTATTCAGGTGTAACGCGTAACACAGAAATAAAAGTCGGAGTGGGAATTGTTTAGCGATCGAAATTCAAGGTAGCGCGCCTACTTACAAATGTATCATGGGGTACGTTCCCATGTACCATTTGGTTCTGTAACGACGAACAATAGTTATTTTTGGTTCGCATTACGAATATAACTTTGTATTGGTAAATATGGATTCGACGGGGGGTGTGGCGGATAAAAGGATGAAATTTCCCAACCCATCAACGCGTTCGGCACGGAAAAGGCGTGGAAAACCCGCAACTTTGTAATTTTTATCGGGTCCACAAATGCCTATCGCCTATCGTACGAGGAAGTAAAAACGGAACCCGCGGTCTGCGCCTTAGGAAAACGAACGAAAAATATTCGTCACTTGTGCCCGAAACGAAAACAGATTTTTCCGTCGTCCATAAAAAAACAGGAAATAAAATTGCGCGCTGCGTCAGCCAAAGAACGCGGTTTATTTTTAACGCTCACGTCACGCGTCGTTACGAATAACGACGATTCAAAGTGTTAATTGAACGAAACGTTTTTTCCGATAACCAAATAATCGAATGTTGTTAGAAAATTGGCTAATCAACTTATAACAATATCAAATAAGTAATTCGAAGTCAAAATTTGCTTGGAAAAAAACTACCGAAAATAACTCACCCGTTACGGCCAAAGCGAGGAGAACCAAGGCACAAGTCAGTTTCGCCATTTTTCTCGATTTTTTTTTCCGTTTCTGTAAACTCGGGTATTGCTAAGTCTTAAACACGCTCTAACGACTGCTCAATCCAACTGCGATCAAATTTCCACCAAGTCTTCGATGTTCGTTTCGGCGCTGCGGCGCGAGGGTCATAGTGGGGAACTCCAGTGGCGTACCAACGTTTCCTTGCAACTGGACGTGAAGATAATTAATCGCTCAATTACTGAGATACACGACTTTTATCTCGAAATAAGCTAAACAACAAAACTGATAACAAATACGAAGCAGACAAGAAGTCGAATTTTTTCCCAATTATAATTAATCGTGAATCACACACATGACTCATTTGTATGTGTGTGTATTGACACGAGGATAATTCCATGGTTCCGGAAAAAAAGGGGAGCGCACTTGTTTACGACTGTGCAACGTCGTCGGCGACGTCAAGTCTGCGATGGGGTTGGCACCCTTGAATCGATAACTGCTGGCGACCGAAATGTCAGTTCGAAAAAACCGGAAAGATCAACTCCGGACTCGGTTACAACATTGACGATGACATCATCCGACGAAGCTTGGAGGTCAAATCATTGGCGACTCGAAAATGGAAACCAAACGAATGTTTTTTAATTAATTAAGCCGACGTTCGTTGAAATTTATTAATTGCTCGAAGAAACGGAAATGTAATTGATTATTCAAATTCATGGATGATGACGCTCAAGGACTATGTTACTGTTTGTTTGTTGCCCGGAATATTAAGTAATAGAACAGGTGGAATGTTAGCTATTTTTAAACCGAATTTGGAATAAGGATTACGGCGCTGTGATTGGCGGTTCGACAGTTCAGTTTCATGTAGCATCGGTGGTTCAGTGGTAGAATGCTCGCCTGCCACGCGGGCGGCCCGGGTTCGATTCCCGGCCGATGCATCAACTTTTTTTTTCTTATTCAACACTAATAAACAATCGTAGCAACCTTGGAATGACTTTGTGTCCAAAAGGTTCAACAAACCGTTGAACGGAAACTTACAACCGGCAGTTCAACTGTACGTTCGGAAACGATAACTTTTATAATACCGGCCCCAAGGGTCTCGCAGCTTCTGTTACATTATCCTCTGTAATAAATGTCACTTTTGATAGTACAATTTTGGCATTAAAAGAAGAGATGATGTTATGGTACCTGGATGACCGAGCTTCGCTCTACAGTACAGCCAGAAAAAGTATCAGTTAAAGAGTGTCCCAACTGTAGGTTAATTTATAATACCAAAAGTAGCAGTCAACTCTCAGTTAACGCTGAACCGTTAGTTGACCGTTTCTAGGATAGATGATACGTAAATGCCTATCAATTCCGTTTTCTGGCACATTTGCTTAACATATAGACATATCGGCGCAAATCAACTTTGTTATTTGAAAAGAAAAAAGGGAAATAGGGTTGAAATTTTATAAAAACACGGAAAAAAATGACAACATCGTAACAGTCGTGACAACGGGTTTGGTTCTAAAAAACGAATTGCATTTGTCCCCGGTGCAAAGGTAACATCTCAGTTTGCGAGGGCCGTACGGGATATCGGCGAACGCGTCTAGAGCGATCATGGCGTTTTTGCACGAGCTCCCCGCGTAAATGTTGCAACCCCTTGCAACATATTCGTTTTCGTTTATATCTGAAAATCGATTTTATGCACAGTTATCGTTATTAAAAAATCTCACCCTCCGCCATTAGCTTGATGCAATGCTTGGGCGGCGACCATTTCCGCGCCGACGACGACAAGTTGCCGTTTATGTTGAAGTGACACTCTTCCGTCGGCATGAAAGTCGAGAAAATGGGGAACATACAAACGCTGCTCTTGCTCGAGTCGCAACTGTAGCAAACTAATGCACAATCTTGAAAATATTGAATTTACATCATAAATATTACAACATAAAACTTACTAAAAGAACATGAACTTGCTAAAAGAAAAAATGAAATTTGAAAGTTCATGGTGAATAATTAATTCGATTGTTTTGTTTTTGACAAGTTGAGTGCAGCATACTGTATAAATGGAAATGTCAAATATGCATAATTTCCTGCTGTCAAAGTATAAAAAAAATCTGTCTTGATTTCGAATTTTTGAAACTTTTCAAATACCGTTACAATTTTGTTCAGGAACAAAAAAAACGGAAAATATCGTTGATGATATTTTAAAAGAAAATCCAAATATCAACAATAAAAGTCAACATAAAGAATACTAATAATCTTCTGAATACACTTTACCAGAATACGTCAAAGAAATACTCAATCTAGACCCAAAATTTGCCATAGAAATACATAACGAAAAAGAACTACCTGTCAAACAAATTATCTCTCAGATAGAAGCTAATATTCCACAAATTCCAATTAAGGAACAAAATAAGATCAGAGCTCAACTTGCCCACAATATAAACATAACTAGACACCAAATCAAACAAAAAGTCAAAAGAACGAAAACAAAAAATCTACTAATAAAATTTGAAAATACAAAAAAATGTTTAAAAGAAAATCCAAATATCATTGTCACGAAAGCCGACAAAGGAAATAAGACCGTAATTATCGACAAAGAACAATACATCGAAAAAATGAATGAAATCCTAGGATACACTAACACTTACAAAAAAATTAAAAAGGATCTAACAGCCACTATTGAAAAAGAAAATAACAATTTGGTCAAAAAAAGGAAATCCAAATATTTCATTTCTGACAATTTATACAAACAATTAATTACACATAACAGCATACCTCCACGAATATACGGCCTTCACAAAATTCATAAAGAAAACATGCCTTTTCGTCCTATAGTTTCTTATAACCAATCTCCTCTTTACAATATTTCGAAACACCTTGGAAAAATTATCTCAAATATAACAAACAAAAACATGTTTTATATAAAAAATTCTCAACAACTAAAAAAAGAATTAAACGAAATTTTGATCCCAGACACTCATAAATTATTTTCCCTAGACGTAATTTCGCTTTATACAAATATTCCAAACAAGGTCGTAGCTGATATTATAAAAGAAAAATGGACGCAACTTCAAAATTTCACAATGATACCGAAAAAAGATTTCATCGAATCCTTACTTTATTCACTTAATACTAATTACTATCAATATCAAGACTAATTTTACCAACAAATCGACGGAGTTGCAATGGGTAGTCCGATTTCGAGTGTAATAGCTCAAGTCGTTATGGAACATCTCGAAGAAAAAATTTTTAGTGACGGTAATTTCACAATAATACTACACAAGAGATTCGTTGACGACTGTTTGTTAATAGCTGAACCAAAAGAAATAAATAAAATTGTAAATAATTTTAATAATTATAATTCCAAATGACAATTCACTTTAGAAGAAGAAAAAGATAACCAAATTAATTTCGTGGACATGACAATAATTCGACAAAATAACAAACTTGAGACAAAATGGTTCAGAAAAAATACATCAACAGACAGACTTATAAATTTTTATTCTTCATATCATCAGTCACAAAAAATAAGCGTAGCAAAAAATTTAGTAGACAGAGCAATAGCGCTTACATCTCCCAAATTCCGTAAAGAAATTCTTAGTAAAGTAAAAATATTATCTACCGAAAACGATTACCCTGATCATATAATAAATAAAATTATCAAAGAACGAACTCATAAATTTTACAATCAAACATCAACTAATTTTCCTGTCATACAAAAGAAATATATTTCAATTCCTTACATTCCCGTACTAACAGAAAAAATTTCGAAAATGATAAAACCACACAATATTCAAATTGCATACCATCCTCAAAATCAGATAAAACAAATTTATACAAAACTCAAAAGCAAAATTCCTAACGAAAAACCATCACATGTAGTATACAAAATTCTTTGTATAAACTGTTACAAATTATACATCGTACAAACCTCCCAACGACTTACAGACAGAACGAAAGCCCATAAATACTCGAAAACAGCCAATACCGCACTAAACACGCATAAAAAATCAAACAACCATGAATTTGATTACAACAACGTCAGTATATTAGCAACAGAAAAAAACGTTAAATCTAGAAAAATTCTTGAAATGATACATATAAAAGAAAACGAAAAAGATGTTGTAAATGATAAAACTGACATAAAGGGAATAAGTACAATATACTCTTTTGTACTATAACGTACGTTCCATATAATTCCGAACATTCGAAGGAATATTAAACGTCATTGAACTTTCTGGTAAGATATTTTAAATATCAAATTCGTTTTCCATTTTCATATGTGAATTATTGTATTCTAGATAGTTGACAAAGATAGAATCTCTATCGAAACGTCCTTAATATTGTAAATTGTTTAAAATAAACCTGGATCACCAAAAAACTCGAAGATCCTTATACCATACACCAATAAATATTGTATAAAAGAAAATAGTAAGAGTAAATAGTTTGTTTAACCCAAAATTTGTTGGAACCCAAGAAAAATGTGATAAGTTGCTCCGTGAGAAATGAGGGCGCTTCATGTACAATCATAATGGCGGATGCCAGACAGAGGGCGTTTCTGTCAATGAACCAGAGAGTGTAGTCAGTCATCAATGATTCATGATGATAAACATCACTTCTCGTTATTACATAATTTTTTTATAGAAATGATGCACTCGGGTTAATGGAATCGTTGATGTAATAATCGCTTATTACATTTTTGTATATATTCAACTTACAAAAACTGATAACAAAAAAATGATTGCGAAGTTGTTAATTTCGAAAAAAATGCAATGCATCGGCCGGGAATCGAACCCGGGCCGCCCGCGTGGCAGGCGAGCATTCTACCACTGAACCACCGATGCTTATATTTGTTGTATGTTCAACGTTGAAGCAGTGAATATTATTCAGATCAAATAAATTAGACTTCCAAAACTTTATTGACGATTTATTTGAAGATTACGCACATATATAAATAAAAAAATAGACAGTCTTCGTAGTTAGTTACGGCTTTGGTTCAAGTTGTAGACTAAAACAGTTTGTTGCCTAAAATTGTAACATCCTAAAATCCTACAAATAAAATATATATCCATCGATTAACGTCCCACTTATTGTTTTACTCATATTTTGATTTTGAAATTATTGGAAAAGTTGTCGCTTATAATATACACATATCAAAATGGCAGACATTTGAAGCAACGATTACAAGTCCCAACAACTTGATTATACATATTGAACGTGGACGCGCGCCTAAAACGCCTCCTTATTACACATCGATAATCGAAACGATACAATAATTGAGCGTCAAAAAAAAAACTAAAAAAATACCCAAAAAGAAAAAAATTTAATTATCACAAATAATACACATTCACGTACCTAAAAATATAAGAAAAAAAAAAAACAATGTTGATACCTCTTTTTTAGGTAACTTTCTAACAGTCGTTATTTCTGGTGTTTATAGTTTGAAAAAAAGGAAGATGACGGATAGGAGGGTGGTGATGGCGAGACTTGGCTTGGCCACAAATGACGAATTGCACTTGTCGCCGTCGCAGGTGTAGCAGTTGACGTCGCGGGCCCCACCGGCCAGCTCGGAAAAGAAGCCGAGGGTGCTCATGATGATGTTGCAGGCGCCGCCCGAGTAAGGGATGCAACCCCTGGCGACGAAATTGTTGCCGTCCTTATCTGGAAATTAATTCGACGGTAAGTTACAGTAGTTGAATAACGTTAACGCACCTTTGGCGGTCAACTTGACGCACTGTTTGGGTATCCAAGAAGTCAACAAGTTGCCCCCCTCGTCGCCCGTGGCCTTCGAGCAATCCACCGTCGGCATAACGAACGATAAGAGGCCGAAATTGCAAAGACTCGTTTTGCTCGAGTCGCAACTGTAGCACTCCAGTGCTCGACCTTGAAAATAGCGAACTTTGAATAATTAATTCGACGATGATATATAATTTCGAGTGAACGGGACGCGTCACCATCGAAAATACCAATGAAGTCACCATCATTTTTTGGTGAACTCGTTTTCGTTTGGTGGTGCTATTGATTTTGCGCATCCACCAAACGGGCATCGTCCTACTTTTCAGCTGCACGCCGGACGCTCCAATTTGTAAACCGATCGATTACGTGCAAATAAGTTGTAAACAGAATTGTGCAATCTCACTCTTAATTGGTAAAGCGAATTGACGACCACCTGTTTTAGCAATAACCGAATTTTTACTTACCGAAAGAGCAGGAAATCGCTAGGACGAACAACGAAATATATATCTTCATGGTGAATGAGTAATATGATAAATTTAATCTACGGTTTTTTTTCGTTTGTTACGCGATAATGTTGACAGAAGCACTGCGTTCACAAAGCGCTCGGCGTTATTACAAAGACGCGAAAGGCGAGGAGTTGGAGGGAAACGCTCTTCCTTTCAACGCACGATCATTTGTTATTGTCGTCCTTGTCGCACCCGCGCGAACGGCCGCCCTTCTCTTTCTAACCGACAGCAAGACTTGGTTCAGTGCGAGGGAAAGAAAGCTTGGATGGAAGGAGAAATATGTTGTGCTCCCCTCTTTTATTTGTTATGTGTGTGCGCCGATAACACGAAGGCGAATTTTTGCAATTATTGTTGTTTTAACATCTTCGTTTACACATCCGGTTCATCTGCCCTGCAAGCTATTCTCGTCATTTTATTTCAGTTGAGAAACACTTTACATCAAATGTATTTGTTCGAGATATTTGGAACTGACTTTCGATTTCACTTTATTACTGCTACGGCCCATAACATTTAGCTGAGGCCATTGTGGCTGCATTGACTAATAATACAAACGGACTATGCACGTAGGACCATCGAGTTGGGAAGTGTGTAGACGTGTAGTCATTTCACGATTTTGAATTAACAAGTGAGTTTGATTTTTATTTCACTTGTTCTGTGTTTCGATTTCGTGACTAATTATTTAGTCTGTTTATCAGGAAAAATTTTCTGCCGACGCCATTTATGTCCGCCATTACTTTCATCAAACGTCACTTGTACAAAGAAATAATTGTTTAATCATTCGGAAGCAGTCGATGTTTGTAGACGTGTTTATGAATTTGTAGGTTATGTCAGCTGGGAGCACAGTTGTGCAGAATTTTTGGAGATTTTTGCCATTCCTTATGTATCCTTGGCAATTTTCAAAATGTCAGTTGGAAATTTAACCAGTTTCAGTTCCCTCTTGAGGTGAGAAACGAAACAATCTTAAGGAAAGGCCTGAATGATTATTGCAAAATATACAAATTTATCTTCCGATGATTGCAAAAATTAAGAAAACGGACGAGACGGTGACAGCGGCCAGACTAGCTCGGGCTCTGCAAGAGGAATTGCATCTGTCGCCGACGCAGTTGTAACATTCAAGATCGTAAACCCCTGCCGCTTCTTCGGCGAATATGCCGAGAAACTCCCTAACAAACTGGCAGGCCTTGTCCGCGTAAGGAAGACAACCTCTGGCAATGAGTTTTTTGCCATTTTCATCTGGAAATCGAGTCTGTCAACCGTCTGGCAATACGAATTAAAACCGAACGAACCGAAGGCGGTTAACTTGACGCACTGTTTCGGTACCAAATCGTCGAGCGGCTTGAACCCGGTTTCGGTGCAGTTCGCGACCGGCATAAAGAACGACAAGAAGCCGTAGCTGCAGATTGTACTTTGAGTGGAGTCGCAGCTGTAGCACTGCAATGCATGACCTTCAAAAAAAAAAAAATGTTTTATTGCCTGAGAAATGCTGAGCCAGATATTCTGTTGAGCCATAACTTGACAATTGAGCACAGTAAACAGGTGCAAAACTGTCAAAACTAACGTATTTTTGTATGCTTACCAAAATAACTCAAGATTGCCAGAAGCAACAAACAAATTTTGAACTTCATACTGACTGACACGAATTTTGTAAAGCAGTTTCCATTTGTCAAACGATTGCTTTGATCCTGGCACTCTGTGCAAAAAAGCAAATGCAGCTATGAAAATGGTTTGATTATAATTAACGCAATTTTATCGTAAAACTTTGTTTAATTAAAAAGTTAAAAACAGTATAAAACCTTCAATTGGACGGCTTCGCTTTCAGACTTATTGTTAGTTTTCGCTGACATGTTTGAAACAATCTGATTTGGTAACGAACTAAAATTAAATTGAGGGGTAAATTAAAACTAAACAGGTGATAATTGTTCCTATATAACTAATTTCGGGTCGATTCGATGTGTTACATTTATCCGAGGAACAGTAACATTCCTCCCAGTAGATACCGTTTTCGTAAACGCCCCAATTACAAACACCCGTAACACCGGTGTCGGCGACCGAGGCGCACCTACGAATAACTTGCCGCCAACGTCCGTCCCCTAAAACGAAAACGAACGTAATTTCTAAAACGCAAAATCGCTCGGGCTACTTACAAATGTAACCTTTGGGGCTTTGTTGCACCACTTTCATGCAAAACAAACCGGGGGTGAAACTGTCCAAACTGTTACAGTCGACGGGCGTGTGCTCCCTTTCGTCGAACGTTCTGTAAGCGCCGCAATTGTCTTGATTCTTGGGGTCCTCGTTCGAGCTGCACTGGTAGCACTGTATCGATTCCCCCTTGTCGATAAGCGTCGACACGATGAAAAACGTCGGGAATATCAGCGACAAGGTGTTCGTCTTCATTTTAAATCGTTAAAACGGGTTTAATGATCGTTAGTCATCTCATTACGCGACTTGTCAACAACAGTGGTTTTGACAGGTGTCATTGGGCGTTGCCTGACAGCAGCATAGAAATGAATGTTCGTATGTCAAATGAAACAGAAGAAACGGAGCGTGCGCAGAACTTGCGACGACGTTCTCAAATAACTTTTGCAAGCATTTTTATCTAAGAAAACATAAAACGGAGATTATGGCCTCGTGGTTGAGCGGTCTCGTCTGGACGATGAGTCAAACGTCGATGATTTAACGTACCTTAATTACGTTGAGGTCGCACGTGTGAAAAATATTTTGTCATCGCTTAAATTCGCAATTAGCGCAACGATGACAATAGGTCGGAGATAATTAAGGAAGGCTGGTTTCACTTCAAACTCTCGCTTTTATTATTTATATAATTACACGCGCTCGGACGGTTTTTATTTTCAATTTGCATAAACTTTGTACATAAAACGAAATATTATCAATTAACAATAAAAACAAAAAAATGTTAAACTGTAAAATAGAAGAGGACGAACGAAACGAGGAGGGCGTAGGAGTGGTTGCCGCGGACGTCGAGGGCGCCGTTGCAGCCGTCGGTTTCGCAATATTCGCAAAAATCGACGGTGATATACGAGTTGGACTCCGACGGGCATTTGCCGACCGATTGCGACGTTGGCAACGTTGCACAGTCTCTGATTGTTACGGTACGACCATCTCGGGCTGCAAAATTTTTTTTTGTTATGATGGCAATCGTATAACAATTTGTTAACTTGTTAACTTACATGTTTGAACTTTCTTCATGCAGACGGATTTTCTGTCGCCGTAGGAGCTGAAGACGCACGGTTTAATGTAGGGCGACGTGGGTCGCGATTGGAATGGGTTACTTTGGTAATTGCCCGGGTTGTAACCGGGATTGTAGCCCCCTTGGTTTTGGTTGGGGTAGTTCTGTTGCGGATAGTTTTGTTGGGGATAGTTGGGGTTGTAGTTGTTCTGCTGGTAGTTTTGTTGGTAGAACCGGTCGAATTTGGTGGTGTTGAAGTGGTCGTGACATCTCACGTCCAAATCGGAAGAGCAGGACCAGCACATCAGTTCCGCTCCTAAAAAAGTAAATCGAAATAAAATCCCAGTGTCGTTGCATTTGATTTGATGGTTTGCCATTAACGCACATCTGTAATTGTCACCAGTACGTGACAACGAACATTAATTACTTTATTTCAATTAATTATCCACCGATATAATGAAAATTTGTTTGACAACTTTCAAATTTGTACAACCACGCCTTAAATATATCATTTAATATGAGACAAATGTTAGTTTGTGTTTTCCGTAACAAATTCTGTTATATAATGTAACTAATCAACAATTAACAGTATCATCGAATCGAAAAAAAAAAAAAAAAATTATAAAAAAATGTAAGATTGCAGTAAGTAATTTCTGGAAAACTCCAAGATCAAAGCTCGTTCTTCCATACTACAACAGGTATGAATATAGTCGAAACGTAATTTGCGACGATTCAAGGTCTCAATTCCTAACATTTTGTTGTTTATTTCCGATTGCTCATTGCGATTAGTGGGAGTTATGTACTTAACTCCACATAATGACGAATTATTATTCATACAGGGTGCGCTAATTGAATTTCGGTCTTTTAAAACTCCCAATAGTGGAACTTGTTTACGAAATGAAAGTGGGTCATCGTTGAAACGGTAAAAGTGATCTTCATGCACCGCGGAACTCTCGAATCAACAACAATAACATTTCTTTTCGTACTCACCGACCGAAGTCAATCCGATTGCCAACAATACGACGGCTTTGGCGTCGAACATCTCGAATTGTGCTTTTTATAAACGCGCACTTTCAAATTTAAATGGGAGTGTGCCGCGTGCGCACACCTAGACAAGATCTTGTGGAATAGTCAAAAGTCGCGGAGCACACCTTGGAATAAAATAATTAAGGCGGGAATATGAAGTCGCGGAGCGCGACCCCACTTTTCTAAAACTCACGCACGCGAAATAAACACTTTTTCCAGGATTTACGAGGTCGACAAAGAAAAAAAAACAACAATTGACCGCGCGAAAAACGGGTGTAAAAGAAAAAAATTCAAGAGCGGGAGATCCGGTTCATCGATCGTTTCTATATATTCGATATTCAAATGTTATGTTTTTACTTGATTCTGGTACAATGTCGCGCGCTCTTTTATATAACACATTATACGATGTGTCAGTCAAGGTGATGTTGAACCATCCGTGTAATTCGTTTGATTTTATATTTTTTTAGTTGTTGTCTTTTTTAATCATTCATGGATCATGTGAATTTAATTTTCTACTTGGAAATTAATTTTCACGTCCACGCGTGGAAAATCGCGACGATTTCTCCAAAAATTTATTGAATTATCGATTCGTTTCATTTATCAAAATTTATAAGATTATGACGTTGTTTTGTTCATCAGTCAGTATGCTACGAAACGCCACCGATACCGGAGACCAAAATGTCAAAGTTTTTTTGTATCGTTTTGGCTCTTGCCGCAACGTTATCGGCTGGTGATCAACATCGTCAAATGCTCAAACCTAAGTTACAACATGACAAAGTGGTGGGGATCAAAAAGACGCCGCCATCTTGATTAATAGCTATTCCATATTTTTTGACAACAAATGCAGCCCGTGACGGCTCGTTTTTGTGTTCTATTTACGCGCCCAAATGTTCGCATAGAGACTTTGCCAAAGTGTCCAAAAAAGCCGCAACTCCTTTCTAAAACAATACGGTTTCAGATGGCCGGAATAACTGAACTGCTCCAAGAAAAAATTCTTGTTGCGCCACTGTCCTCTCCAATAGAGATCATAGAGATAACAGATACGAGCTTTTAAATGTGCAAGAGAAAGTTCAAGTAGAAGAGATAACCCTTCCTAGGATAGCTTAAACGGACTCTAAAGCTTTGTGACATCGTTTTCCCTCGTCTATTTGTGTCCATCACTCCGTGAGTCGACGTCCGCTTGATCTCCTCAACGTAAGCGTTTTAATCACACAAAATGTCCGTTTATACATTTGCGGTGTTCGTCATGGCAATGACAGTGTCCGCTGAAGTTTGCGAACCGATTCAAGTCGACCAGTGCTTAGGCCTGCAGTACAACGCGACCAAATTATCGACAAACGACCAAATTGAAGCTAGGAATCTGATCGACCAGTTCGTCCCACTAATCGATTACGGATGCAGCTCGCAATTGAAACTACTCGTGTGCGCCGTATATGTGCCGCAATGTGCGGTTGAAATAATCGGACCTTGTCGCGACGTTTGTGAAAGTGCTCGAACGGGTTGCAATCCGATTATTAGAAAGTTCGGATTCGTGTGGCCAGAAACTCTTAATTGCTCCCGGTTTCCCGTTGGAAGTGATCAGTCATTTAAGTGTTTAAAATAGGCTAACGTTCTTCCTAGAATAAGCGAAACTCGTATGGTCTAGTCGTTAGTCTCAGGGCACAGCTTGTATATTCGTATGGAAAGTAATAAATGACGTCACTCTTTAGAAAACATCCGACTTCTCGACGGACCATAGAAAATAAAACAATCTCGAAAGTAACTAGCGATGACACATTTCTCCCTAGACGACCCAACCTAAAATTAATTAGATTGTTTACTATTCGAAAGTTTTAGTTCCCGATGATGTATTTCCCTTATTTCTTATTGTTAATCGTTTTTTACATTCATGACGGTGAGTTTACGAAGCATTTCAACTTTTTGTTATTGAATTCGAATGGTAACTTGAAGCCGTATCGATAAAATGCTGGGACTGCCGTTCGGACGCCGACCCCAAATGTTCCGACCCGTTCGACAACACAACCTTCGCCATAACAGACTGCAGCACGCAGAAGCTCGAGCACCTCCCCGGCCAACGTTCGACGATGTGTCGTAAAATGCGACAAAAAGTAAACGGCGTGTGGAAATACGTGCGAAGCTGCGCCTTTCTCGGAGAACCGGGTATTGGAGGCGACGAACGCTTCTGCCTCATGCGAACTGGCACCTATAACATTTTTATGGAATACTGCACGTGCAACACAAAAGATGGTTGCAATGTTTCGAGCACCAACTTCGTTCCCATAAGTCTTTTTGCAGCACTCCTAACCTTATTATGGACGCTCAGATAAAACATCACGTCCCAACGAAAAGTTGAAAACCATCCGTCCACTTGGTACTTTTATATTTTACAACAATGAAACGACATTTTTGTTATTAATGTGTTTTAATGCAAAATTCACAACATTGACATCTAAAACAAAGTGAAAATATCCGTAACTTAAACAAGTCCGATTATGACATAGGTTTAAACATGAATTTTCTACCGCTTCTATTTAATCTACAGACAGTCTCCAAATCGCGATCCCCTAATTTTTGGTCGTTATGTCAAAACGGAAATTCGGGGCTGTAGTTAACCTGCTGTTTGAAAAACGAAATAACAAATAGAGGGGGCAGTGTGAACGAAATATTGCACAAACCGCGATGGCACTTGGAAAAAATTTCGAATCGTCCTTAAGGTAGCGAAAGTATATACAAATTTACAGGATTTAGGCGGCATTTGCTAGGGGGGGTTGAACGTTGTTTTCGCTCGCAGTATTACTCACGCAAATTCGAAGCAGATATTTACATTAGATACTGCTGGCGTACAAGCTATCCTATTTTTTTTTTTGTTAGCTTGGTGTTGGTACCAGTGAGATATACTGAACATCGTGGAAATGTTCGAGAAATATACAGCCTAAATATACAGAATTTTACACAGATTAACTGTCCTCTAAATGTTGGCGGCATCTTATGTTGTTGTTCGTGAAATTAAGCGAACTGAAAAAATTTCCCCACGCTCCAAATTGATATGTAATTTTAATTGTATTTTTTTATTATTGTAGTTGATTCGACGACTCAAGGCACTTAAAACTGAAAATCCTCGTCATAAACATTTATAGAACAGTTACTTTTTCCCTACAAACGAATAACTATGCAGTTGTTCTTTTAAATTTAAGACTAGACGTTAGACTTAAAAAAAAAATCCGAAAAATTACAATAGAAACAAAAATAAATAGTTTTGAATTTTACATCTTCAAGCGGATCGAATTAAATTAATTTCATAAATAATACTAATCTAAAAATACGACAATTGTCATGAGTAATACGTTCTTTTTGTTTTTCTACACATCGACAGAATGTCCTCACTTCTATTATTCTATAG
This sequence comes from Novius pumilus, assembly GCA_020654155.1. Classification (NCBI taxonomy): domain Eukaryota; kingdom Metazoa; phylum Arthropoda; class Insecta; order Coleoptera; family Coccinellidae; genus Novius; species Novius pumilus. The sequence goes on from JAIFOV010000475.1 coordinate 6,515,860, forward strand.
TTTATTTCTTTTGTTTGCTCCGTGTATCGTTTTAGTTATAGCCATCCCAGAATCACAACTTGAAATTAGTTACCGTTTGCGTTTCGCGTGATTATCGCGTTTCGATTGTTCGAGTCGGTGCCGTAGATTTTGCCCGCCTTGCGGGCCATCGAACCGAGCAGCTCCTGCGACAACTTGTGGGCCGACTTGAGCGACGTCAGCCACTCCTTTAGGCCGATTTCGTCCTGCAACATGGAAACTATTTTTACCGCCGAACCGGTCGTTCAATTTCGGCGGCACACTCGAGCGAACGGTAATGTGCCGCGTGTTCATTTGAAGTGTGCCGCTCTGCTCACCTAAACGTGTGGTATGAAATTTTTGAGTATTTTGAAATCACATGTCCTGTAACATGGAAATTATTTTTACTGCTGAATTTCGGCGGCACGCTTGAACCAACGGCGATGTGCGACTCACTTCATTCGGCGACACGCAAGACTTGCTCGAAAAGAGTGACGCGCCGATTGTTCATTTGAAGTGTGCCGCTCTGCTCACCTAAACGTGCTCATTCAAAATGTGGTATGAGAATTTTGAAAATCTATGACAGTGATGAACCGCTCAGTCAAAGTACACCGATTTTATTTGAAAAACAGACGTCGTCGCCGGAGAAGTTTGTTAAACCAGCCGTTACGGCGGCGACGGTCCCGGGTTTCGGCACTAAGAGAACACGGTTCTCGTGGAGTGGGATTTAAAACAAAGCAATTGTTACCGGATTCGTAAGGATGATCTTGCTGTCCTTAATCCTCGTGATGACGATGCATTGTTCATTTTTAACCGTAACTAGTTCCGGACTGACCTCGTCCACTTGATCCATAAAAACCATTTCGGGCTTGGCGGAGTCCGGATGGAGCTCCACCCTGTTCGGGTACAGTTTCGCGTAGCGCATCTGCCAGCTCGAGTTCCATGGGCCGCCCAGTTTCTTGATGTAACCGTGCAGGATGCAGTCCGATTCTGTGTTTGGGAAAATACGAAACGATTAACGAATCGAGCGGCCGGTCGCTAATGAACCTTTTTCGTCCAAGTCGAACAGTTTCTTCTGTTTCGCTTTTTTCTTGTGCTCCGCCTTGTCCGCCTCGAAGTTGATCGTTTCGAAGACCGTTTCGGCGACCTCGTTCTGCCACCGCTCGGATATCACCAGCGGGAAGTTTTTGTACAGCTCCTGGTCCTGATCGCCCAGCTTTTGGAATAAGCGATAGGTGAGATAGTTGAAAATCGAAAAGGAGCTAGATGAAGATCAATTCGGGTTTAGACAGGGAATTGGTACAAGAGAAGCAATTTTAGCTTTAAGGGTACTTACGGAAAGAAGGCTAAATGTAAACAGAAATACATTTATAACCTTTATTGACTTAGAGAAAGCCTTTGACACTGTCAATTGGGCACTATTGATGAACTCTATGAATAAAGCACGAATAGATTGGAGGGATAGACGAATAATAATGTTACTATACAAAGAACAGGAGGCCTTAATAGAGGTGGGAGAACACAGTATTACAGCAGAAATAAGAAGAGGGTAAGACAAGGATGTTCCTTATCTCCTATTTGTTCAATTTATTCGTAGAAGAAATCATAGACAAGTATAAAAGAAACTCTAATGGTATAAGCATAAATGGTGAAAAGATCCACTGCATAAGATTTGCAGATGATATTGCTTTAGTATCTGAATCAGAAAAGACATGCAAAATCCTTAATCACCCTGACAAAAATATTACAGGAATATCAAATGAAAGTAAATGCAAATAAAACAAAAACAATGGTTGTGACTAAAGCAAAAGAAATTCCCGTAGTGAAGTTGGAAGTAAATAATAACCTAATAGAACAAGTCCAACAATTTAAGTACCTAGGAAGTACGATTACAAGCGATGGTAAATGTTCAATAGAAATCAGACAAAGAATAGCTATGGCAAAGAGAGCATTTACGCAAAAACGACAGTTATTTACAAACAAAAAACTAAATATAAATATGAGAAAAAATTTTGTCAAATGCTATGTGTGGAGTATCTTATTGTATGGTTGTGAAACATGGACCATCAACGAACAAGACAAAAAGAAGTTGGAAGCCATGGAAATGTGGATATGGAGAAGAATGTTGAAAATCAGTTGGACAGAAAGGAAAAGTAACGTAGATGTATTAAACCAAGTAGGAGAAAAAAGAATTATATTAAACACAATAAAAGAAAGAAGTGGAAAAATGTTTGGTCACCTACTTAGGCATAATTTGTTTATGACAAATATATTTGAAGGACGAATAAATGGTTACAAAGGAAGAGGCAGACCGAGGAAGGCATATATAGAAGAAATGATTAAACAAGCTGACTGTAACCGATATATAGACATGAAAAGACTGGCTTTTAACAGAGAAGAATGGCGAACCAGATTTGCAACGACAAGGCAAGGCCTTTAGTAGAAGAAGAAGAAGAAGAGATAGTTGTTTGACGTGGTTTATTTTGTTTTTACTTTGATTCCTTTCGTGTCCTCCTCGTCGAAGGAGCCGATGTCGAAGGCGTCCGCGGCGTTCACCTCGCCCCTGGGTGGTATTAAAGGCGGCGTGTACTTCTGGAAGTAGACTTGCTGCCAGTCGATGCCGGCGAAGAAACTGTGCTCTTTCACCTCCTCCGATCTGATGAGAGGGGAGGGGGGGTTGAAATTCATCCTTTTGGTAGTACGGACAAGTCTTACCCATTTCCTTTGCATCCTAAACGTTTGTCGACGTCCCTTTGTAGTAGCCCTTCGAGTAGGCCCTTTAAGTCTCTGCTGAAGGCGTCCGGTAGCTCAACGTTCTGAAATTTGGAAAGAATCTGGCTGAAACGTCGACATGAATTCATTGGGTGTGCGGTTGGGTCCGTTCCAACAAAATTAGGTTGTTTTGGTAGAGAACAGACCCAAATGTACAACTAACCATTGTGAGAGTCATCCGATCGATCTCGTGTTTATCTTTGGTTTTGTGCTGGCGGAACGGCGAGTGGCCCTTTAGCAATTTGTAGAGCATGCATCCGAAGCTGAACCAGTCGGCGCTTGAATCGTAGGCGGTACCTTTGGATAACACCTCGGGTGCCATGTAACCGTGGGTTCCTCTGTTGGAGACAACTATAATAATGGGAAAGGGGTGATGTACGAGGTACTTACACGCTGGCGTGCGGTTTTTTCTTGGAAAAATCGCACGCCAATCCGAGATCGGATATCCGCACGTGGCCGTGCTCGTCCAGCAGTATGTTGGCCGGCTTAAGATCCCTATATACAATGTACCGCCTGTGCATATGCTCGAGCCCTGCAACAACCCGATGCAACCTGGCGCTTTCAGCCGAACAAACGCTCACCTAAGATCACTTCGGCCGCGTAAAACTTCATTTCGGACTCGTTGAATACGCCGTGCTGGCTCAAATGATAATGTAAATCGCCACCGTTCATTAAATCTAATATAAAGCACAGTTTATCGGGCGTATGAAAAGCGTATGTCATACAAACTATGAAAGGGCAGTCTTGACCGGTACTAACTAGCGATAACATGATACGTTCGTTCAGGGCTAACGTTTCGCCCTGTTTCATTTTAATCCGTTTCTTGTCCAAACATTTCATCGCGTACATCTTACCGGTGTCCGCCTTTCGGCAGCCGTACACCTCGCCGAAACCGCCCCGGCCGATTATCCGATGCACGCTGAAGTCGTTCATTGTTAACTGGAAACAGGGGTCGAGGGTGACATGAAAACTCAAATGCAAACATCAATTTTAGAACACGCCATATAAATTTCCATTGTAAGTATCTCACCAATCGTTTCAACAATACGTCATTGACTTTTCGAAAACGCATATTAAACTTGCTTCTAACAGATAACACAAAAAGAATTAACAAATTTGACATCAAAATTGAAAATAAAATCCACACAGGTCCACATGCAACTTTTCAATTAATTCAAATCAAGTTGAGTTATATCACAAATGAATTAAAAAATATTCATACAAGAAAATTGAACAAATTATCTGAACAAAAAAATAACAAAAACATGAATACTTCTGTTGAAAATATTACACAAGAACCTTCATACATTACAAACACACTCAATCTAGGTCCCAAATTTTCTTTTGAAGATTATCATGAAAAACACATTCAAACACATGAAATTATAGCAGAAGTTGAAAATGGAATAACGAATTTGTCTATTAATGACAAAAATGAAATCCGAACAAAAATTACCCAAGCAATAGAAACACATATCAAACATATTAAAAAAAAACAGCAAAACAAAAAGAAGGTTGAAATAAAAAATTTCATTGATACAAAACGTTTTTTCAAGAACAATCAAAATTTGCTCTTAACGAAAGCTGCCGAAGGGAATAAGATAGTTGTTATCTCTAAAGATGAATATAAATCGAAAATGAACGACCTACTCGATGGTTCTTCGACATGTATAAAAATCAAACGATATATGATCCGAACATTAGAGAGGAATACTAACCAAATCGTTAAAAATTGGCTAAACAACAATTATATGTCCAAAAAAGAAGCAAAAGAACTAACAATACACAATCGTGTGATATCGAAAATTTACGGTTCACCAAAAATACACAAACAAGAACATCCACTACGTCCAATCGTATCTTGTATTCAATCGGCGCTTTATTTTCTTTCAAAATATATAGCGAAAATATTAACGACAATCGTCGGTAAAAACGAATATTTCATAAAAAATTCGATGAACCTAAAAGAAAAACTAAACGAAATACATATTCCAGATAATCACAAACTTTACTCACTAGATGTAGTATCTATTTATACAAATATCAAAAACCAAAAGAGAAAACCAATAAGCTCATCTGAAAATAATTACATACTCAACACAACAAATTCAGTATTACCCGAATACGTGACAGAAATTTTAAATTTAGATCCCAAATTTGCTGTAAACATTGAAAAAGAAGAAAATTTACCAATAAATCATATAATTACCCAAATTGAAACCAATATGACAAAAATACCAACCAAAGATCAAATACATTAAATTTAGCAAGAAATTCTATAAAAACAAAACAACAAACAAAACATTCAAAAGAATTACAAATTACAAATTAGGAAAATTGATAAGTCAACGAACAGCAGAACCTAGAGCAACTTGTTTCTTGATGCAGCGGATTGGAATTGCAATCCAAATTGGAAACGCAACATCAATCATGGGAACTTTCCCGAAAAACAAGCCTCTAGATGAAATTTTTTATGTACTTAGCGAATTTTTATAGTGTTAAATTAAATATTATGAAAAAAAAAAAAAAAAAAAAAAAAAAAGAATTACAAATTAAATTTTCTAAAACTAAAAAATTTTTAAAACAAAATTCGAATTTAGTCATTGTAAAAGCAGACAAAGGAAATATGACGGTAATCCTAGAACGAGAAGAATATAACGAAAAAACGAATCAAATTTTAGATGATAATAACACATATAAAATGATTAAGAAAGATTAAACAAATACAATTGAGAAAGAAAACAACAAATTAATTAAAAAATGGCATGTCAACAAATTCATATCTTCTTCCTCATATAAAGAATTATCTATTCATAACAGTGTATCTCCCAAAATATACGGACTACCAAAAATTCACAAAACGAACATTCCATTGCGACCCATAATCTCTTGTATCCAATCTCCACTATATGGCCTTTCCAAATTTCTTGCAAATATACTTTCTAATATAACCAACAAAAACCCATATTATATCAAAAATTCTACACATCTCAAAAATGAATTGAAAAAAATTATAGTTCCACATAACCATAAATTTTATTCTTTAGATGTTATTTCTTTATACACTAATATACCAAATCAAATCATTCCGGAAATTGTCAAGAAAAAATGGACACAAATAAAACAATATACTTCAATTCCAGAAGTGGAATTCATTGATGCATTAAGATTCACACTCCACACTAATTTTTTCCAATACAAGGATGCTTATTATCAACAAATCGATGGCGTCGCTATGGGTAGCCCAATATCGAGTGTTATAGCACAAATAGTAATGGAACATTTAGAAGAGGAAATATTAGGAAGACAAAATTTTCAAATAACTTTATATAAAAGATTTGTTGATGACTGCTTACTCATAGCCAACCCCATAGAAATAAATGATATTCTTAACAGCTTCAATGATTTTCATCTTAAACTTAAATTAACTCTTGAAACGGAGGAAGACAACAGAATAAACTTTTTAGATATGACTTTAATTCGATCTGGTAATGAAATCAAAACAAAATGGTACATGAAACCCACATCTACCAACAGATTAATTAATTTTAAATCATCACATCACATTTCTCACAAAATTAATATTATTTAAAACAAAATAGATAGAGGAATTAATTTAACATCCCCAATTCACAGGCCAGAAATTTTAATGAAAATTAAGTCACTTCTATATAAAAATAATTACCCAAATAATATCGTCAATAAAATACACAAATTTCATAATACAATGCAAACCAAATCAAATATAACTGATATCACAACTGAAAAAACTTATATTTCTATCCCATTTATTCCATTCATATCACCAAAAATATCAAATATCCTAAAACCATACAACATACACATAGCGCATAGACCACAAAACCAAATTCGACAACTTTATACTAAATTGAAAAGTAAACTGCCAAAAGATAAAATGTCTCATGTTGTTTATAGCGTTCCTTGTCAAAATTGTAATAAAATTTATATTGGACAAACATGCCAACGTTTAAGTGACAGATTAAAAGCTCATAAATATTCAAAACAAGCACATACCGCACTAAATAAACACAAAATATCAGAACATCACTCTTTCGACTATGAAAACACCAAAATTTTAGAAATCGAAAAAAATACAAAGTCGCGCGAAATTTTGGAAATGATACATATAAAAAACAAAGAAAACATTGCAATCAACGATAAAACAGACATTAAAGGTTTAAGTTCCATATATTCATCATTAATCTAACCCTTAAAATATTATTATTCAATCATTTCGACCTTTCTGTGAAATTGTCTAGACAACCAATCGTTATTTTTTCATTATTGTCAAATTCATCTGTCAACTAGCGATCTGGTAAGATACATTTTCAGAATTATATTTAATATTTATTAATGTAAAATTTCAAGGTTATTCCATTTCGTCCTGCTGATGAAGATGTGAGTCTCCATTGAAACGTTCAAAAATAAATTATAATCAACCTGTTACACCCAAAAAACGAAATAATTCTTATTTATACAAATATCCCCACGGAAGCCATTGGAATAAATTGGAATAAGATTGAGAAGTCAACTAAGATACCTAAACAAGATTTCCTGAACACAGTTCAGTTTATATTGAATAATAGCCATCTCCAATTCGAAGAAAATTATTTCAAACAAATTAAAGGAGTTGCTATGGGAAATCCTACTTCTAGTCCGATTGCACAAATTGTGTTGGAACTTATTGAAGAAAAAATTATTCCGAAATACAACAACATAACAATTTTTAAAAGATATGTTGATGACTGTCTTTTAATAGTTTCGCCTAATGAAATGAAGAATATATTAAATGATTTTAATAACTCACATAGTCTACTCAAATTCACTATGGAGGAAGAACACAATAACGAACTTATATTCTTAGATATGACTTTAATGAAAATTAATAACAAAATACTAACAAAATGGCATCAACGAGATCAGAACGCCGACAAGATTCTTGATTTTAATTCACACCACCCAACTATAGGATATATAGAACTAAAATTAACATCACTGTCACTTCGACCGGAAATTATTAAAAATAATCAAGACACTACTACAATATAACAATTACCCAGTTTTCCTTATTACTAGATTATTAAAAGAAAGAATATATAAGTATTATAACACTAACAACTCCAATGTTAAAACAACAGAAAACACAACATTCATCTCACTACCATATAATCAGACACTCTTACATAAAATAAATAATATCTTAAAAAAACAACATCAAAATTCTACACAAACCAAATAATCAAGTAAAAAATATTTTTAGTAAACTTAAAACCAAAATCCCAAAAAATAAAACATCTCACGTCGTTTATAGTATCCCATGCCAACATTTCACAAACAATATATCGGACAAACTTCGCAGAGACTTGAAGACAGAATAAAGGCCCACAAATATACTAAAACCGCAACAACAGCACTCAACAAACATAAGAAAACATACAAACATGAATTTAATTATGATGAAACGAAAATACTTATAATAGAACCAAAAACTAAAAATAGAGAAATTAAAGAAATGATCCATATACGATTAAATAATGATAATACAATCAACGATCGACAAGACGTACAAGAACCAATTACTATATATTGGCCAATTCTAAAAAAATAAAATAAAACCCAAGTAGGCGATAGCATTAAACAGTTGTCAATTTGACATGAAACGATCGACTCGAATGGTGAGATATATTTTCTTTGTTGTGTTCATTCATTTCCAGTTTCTAATTGTGTGACTGACGAATATATATAAGCGTACCTGTATATTGAGCTCGAGATTCTTCCATTGGCAGAACCTCGTGTACTTGTCGCTTTCGAGGAAATTTTTGAACGGCTCGTCCCGCAATTGATTATAAATTTCTTCTATGTAAGGCTGGAACGAAGAAAAAGATCGAATTGAAACGAATGAAAAACGGCACGCGATCGCGTTTCACCGACCTCGAATAAGTTTGGCGGCACGTCGTTTTTTATGAGGTGACCGTGGACGTGCTGCAGGCAATCCTTGGAGTAATCCTGAAATTCGAAACGCGAAGGAAAATCGATTGTTCGCGCGTTTTCTTTATTTTTTTATATCCGACAGTCCGGATTATCTCTTACATGCGTCCTCGCCAGCAGTTCCTTCATGATGAAGTTATCGTAGATATCCCTCGCCTGTTTCATCCGCTCCTCTTGGCATTCCAATTTCTCGTAAGCTTTAATCTGAAAGTCAGATAACGACGATTTAGTACTGGTGGAAAAATTCGAATTGGGTTTTTCCGTCGTCGTCGACGTCGCGGGGTCGAGTGCACCCGGCGGCGGCGGCGGCCCCTTAAATCATCGAGATTAGAACCGTTTTCGATGTTGTCGCCACCGCGCGCCGCCCCTTCGTGCGGAAAAACCGTTTTTCTAAAAGGTATCGCGCTCAAAGAAAAATACCGTCGCACATACCCCGCGGAATTCTCGTCATCAAACGCAACCCCCCCCACCACCACCACCGCCGCCAAGTCGTGTGATACGCGGGCGGGTGGGGGTTTTGGGTTGGAAAATCGATCGTCGAACGTCGAGGGTCGTCGCCGCCACCGCCGCCGCCACCTTGGCAGCGGGGCACAGCGATCCGCAACAAAAGTCGAGATTAATTTCCCCCCGGCCCGTCGTGGATGCGCGCTCCCTAATTTCCGAAGGCAAAATAAACAATCGTCGAACGGGACGGCGGCGCTCGTCAATCCGTTGGATAATTAGCGGGACACGTTTCGAACAGGAATTTCGTGTCGTCGCCCCGGTTATTGCCCGACGACGGATAACCATTGAAAAATGAGGTTATAAACATAGAACGTTTGATAAACATCAGGCGATTAGTTCAAATTAACTTTCGCAATTCATAAGAATCATAGAAAAATCAACCACACACTTCATTTATCTATGTTAAAATAACCTATCGTTCGATGTAAACTGAATAAAAGTTGTGGTTGAAAGCGGAAAAGCGAAGAAAAATGTCGTAATCGCAAATAAAACATAGACGACGACAGTCCAAATGTCATCGACAAATACGAAACTTTTCTAATCACGAAATGAATCCACGGGAAACCTATAAAACCAGACGTACCATCTAGCTTTCGCCAAATAGAAACAACGGAAAATGTCATCCGATTTTTATCGACTACCACGTCGTAACGGGAAGGTTGTAACTCGATGGAAATAACGAGTTTTCGGGGCCGCTGTTCCAACAGTTTTCCTGACGCTCAACCCGGATAAAGCGGACGAAAATCCAAAGTGTTTTTTCGCGCGTCATAATTTCCTCGCGAGGAGTACTCTGGAAAAAAAAAACCCGCGCGTCGATGTCGCAATTATTATCGGGCGTTGCGACGACGGGTAATGTGGCGTGAAACAAAGGATCGCGAAGATAAGGCCGCGGCGAAACCGCCAGAAGTGATAAACGGACCGTGAAATATACGACCTAATTCGTTTTTACTGGGCCTTTGTAATCGGAACGTTTCGTTCCCGGCGTATTACTTCATTAACGTGCCGGAAGAAGAGAACTGAACGCTACACCTTCCGAATAAGCCCCATGTGGGTATTTTCACTCTGAAAAAATCGCCCGTAAACGTATCGTTGGCTTTTACAGCGCCGCGGCGCGACGACTGGCCGTATTAAAGATGTTTGAATGTGTAAAATTGTTACGTTTTTTCCTTGTGACGATCTACAACAGTATACAGTATACTCAATTCAACTATCACAATTTTTGTCTGTAATCATTCCAGAGATAAATGAAGGTTAAAATATCCTTCAGTGGTTACAGTGAGCCACCTTTTGACATACGTCAAAGTTCAACGAACTTCAGATGTGACACACAAAAAGCACCTCCGTGCATTAAATCGTTCTGTGATCGTTACCGTTTTAAGCCGTCTATTCGGGAGGGCGGCTTTATTAATTAACTGAAAGTCAGAAGCGCTTCCGCTTCCCATCCCAAATATCGTTCAGGTAGAAGAAGCGAAACGAATGACATTTGTGTTCAACGTCACAGAAATAAGTTGACACGGGACGGTAGGTTATGTCGTTTTTAATTTTATTACATAAAACGCGTAATTCGATTTCCCTAATCAAATTTTCGATTACAGTTTGCGCCCCCGCAACGCGTGCCGTGTTAACCGGTCTGTGTACAATGTTCCCTCTGATGTGGTCTAAACGGCAAACGGACGTTTACACGACGGCGGCTTGAAGACGTGGCGGCGGCGGCGGCTTCGAATCGATCCGCACGTACGTAAAACCGAGACTAAATCTTTCATATTCCATTAAAACCTCTTTCGTGCGCCCTCTTCAATTCCCCGTTGAACCGGAAATAGCGACGATTATTCGACGCATAAAAGCGGAACCACGACCATCCCGGAGACCTCTTATTCGCGTTTCAATAAGGGAGGCGAATTATCTGTTTTTTTTTTGCCGTCGCGTGTTTTCTTACCTCCTCGTAGAAACGCAACTGAGGCACGGGCACTTCTGACACGTTCTCGCAGAAGTCTTTGAACAGTAGATAACCTGCAACAAAGAATTCATTACTTCGAAATAAGTATTTTACTTAGAAGCATAACCACAATGTTCGATTTTTATTTGACGCCGCGCGGTGGTAGTCGGAACTCGGGTAGGTCTCGTTACGATTATCGTAGTTCAGATAAATCAACCGGAATGATTGTAAAACTCTATGACCCGAACGAGAACTGTCGCAGAAATCGTCACTTTGACATCTAGTGAATCAGTTGAAGATGGCCGCGTGGCCGAAAATTGTTTAACCATATTAATCGTTCAATTTGAATGTTGAAACTGAGTCAATCTGTGATTAGTGTGCATCGTTCATAGTTGTTTATTAGTGAGTGTCGGTATTTTGGTATTTTAAGAAGGAATCGAAAAATGATCGAAAGGAAACAGCACTGGTCATTGACCCGGTCTAAAGGCTAAAGTAGTCACAAAACGACGAATGTTTGGGTTTTTTTAACGCAAGCCTGTTTCTTTCGTGACTTTTGTTCGAGTAATTAGTGAAAATAGAGAAAAATAGTTGTATCGTAGTCATGATATATTGAAATAGTATTTGAGGTTATAGTTACATACTATCTATTACATATATATATATACGCGTCCATCGTCAAAAAATTGTTGTCGATCGGACGCTAATTGTTATTTCGATTCAATTAATCCCCCTCCCCTAACAAGTCGGTATTGTTGGCGCCGCGTTTGGGGTAGTTATACGAAACGATCATTTACTGACGACCGGAGAATCGTTCCTTGGCCCAAAGTGGGACGCTTTCCTTCTTATCGGCCGGTTTAATTTTTATCGGCTCGAACGCGCCCCGTTAATTGGGTCCCGACGGGAAATGAAACTATCGGCTTTTCCGCCGGCCAATTATCAGACGAACGTGCGAACGCGAAAAACGCTCCCAGGGTAATCAGATTTTCTCCGCGCGATAATCTTATATAGCGCTCGCTATTTTCCGGTTCCGAGTTTGTTACGTGTGCGTTTCTACGTTCGATATTCCCGTCGGTCTGTGCAGGGGAGGGGATGAGGGATGACTCGATTAAATCGTTCCGATTTCCATCTCGTCGCTGCGAAATCGCGGCAGCGCCGCACGTGTGCAATTTGATTACTCAAAAACTGTTAAATATCAAGACGCAAGTATGTCGAAACTGTGCCAACGTAGTATATACGGCCGGACGCAATATCGTGCGTTAAAACGACGGCGGATCGTATATCGGGTCGTTTGAAAAAACGGTTTTTTGTCAGTTTACATACGTCATCCCGTCGATTACCGTCCGTGTATCAATTAGATATTTTTTAAATTTAATTCGCTTCGAGTACGTAGTATGTACAACTTGAATGAATCGATGAGGCATACTAATGTCGTGTGGCAATTATCGTGTTAATGAATTCGAACACGATTGGTGTCGTCTGTTAGTTTGTTATTTAATTGATTGTAAACAACGTCTTATCGTCAAGCACGATATTATTGCCTTTTTTGCGTGGCAAATAATATATATACCTATCCCAAACATGTCAATCCGATGAAAATTAAAAAATCTCAAATTTTTGCGCTCTTTTTGCTTGTTTTAGAAAAATTGGACAGCATGCCACCTATGTAAAGCCAGAAAATAATAACGGCGGATCGTAAATGAAAGTAATTCACATGCGAAACCGTATGTTATGAAGATTTTACGTCGCGATTGGTTACGCGCTCCCGTCACGATTGGTTGGTACGTAGTTAAAATAGTTAGAGCACAAGGTAAACATTTAATTGCGCAAAAAAAAAACACCAAGATTTTATTAGAGTAATCACGCGATCGCATTGTTTTCGCAAAAAGGTAAAATATTCGACGGATGACGTTCTTTAGTTCTTGTACCATCGTTCGATTGCCGCCGAAACCTTAACCTATACAATTGAATTTTCGTTGTGATTTCGGTTGGTCGCGGACGCAATCGAATTGTCGCGACAATGAATGCGACCAATGATGCCCGATCTGGCGGAACGACGGGCGCCATTCGTTGTCGCCGATGCGCGTTCCATCCACAATGCCATCCAATTAAAGTTGGCGCGTTTTAACCCGTCCACACATGGCGGAATCCGGACAAAGGTCCGGGGAATCGTCGCAATAATCGAGGGGGGTCGTAATGAACGACTACTGAAGCGCGGACGATTCGTCTTGAACAAAAATCGAATAGTGCGGTTATGGTGATTCGACGTGACATAACCTCAATTTTGTGTTCCCGTTGGTTTTTTCCATTAATCGATAAGTTTCGACCTCGTAAACATCGTATATAGTCTTTCCAATTTCCCGGGCCGAGCGATTCGGGCGAATTTTATGTCCCGCCCGTCTAGCGACTCGACGTCGTCGTCTTTATACTTTTTTTTTTTGAAGGGTTTATGTTTCCTAGGATATTTCCCGTTACGATCGCGTTCTTATTGATGTTAATTCCAACTATTTCTTCTTTCGGTTCGTCCGTTACCCTCGTAACGGGATAAGGGGGAAAAAACGCGCGGAGCGCCCGTTAATAATAATGCTCGGTTATTACGGTCTGAATGGGTCGCGATTCATCATCGGGACGCCGTTTTGGCCCCGTGCCACGACACGAACGTTTCGCGTGTTCCGATTTTTCGATGGATTTCATTCATTGTTCGCGCGCCGCCGGACGCATCATCGTCGGCAATTTGTACTTGCGAATTATTCGAGGTTAGTTCGATCGCTTTCGATCAAGTTGTCGCGACGCTGAAAAGAAAACCGACGACATAATAAAGTTGCGATCATAAACGATTAGATTTCGCTGAAACTTAGGGGACAAATCGTTTTCGTTGTTTACGAAGGCTTCTCCGCTCTATCGATCATCATAAGGCAATTTGGCACCTGACAGATTGACAAGCGACTGCATAATCGTTTCGTTATTAATAGCTAAGCGAAATTGACGTTTCGGAGACGGTGGCGGGCCGCGTCGCCTAAGTGTGAACAAAATTTGGAGGTTATCTTCTTCTTCATCTTTTATTATGTGCCTGGCTACTTTGGCCATCTACACAAGAAACATAACCTCTCCATCAGACCTGTCTTACGACAGAGCTTGATCGGATCAACATCCGATGCTGTCTGTTAGAAGTTTTAGTGACTGAGGTATTCAATGGATGTTAATATACCGGGTCAATTAACCCCCTACAAAATTTTGGAGGTTATATTTCTGATTCGTCGAACCATAGAATCGTCTCGACCACTCTAAAATATGAAAACAAGAAATCAAAAGAAGAATAAAGAACGGAGAACGAATTGCGTCGCTTTGTATTATTCGGACGATACCGCGCGCTCGGCGATCATTAAACGGATCAAATTTAAATTTCGCGTTTCTTCAAAGGTCGCACGACATAAAAATGCGACTGACGTCAATTCATTAAACGGCGTACACCTTTCATTCACGGCTGAAACGACGCAACGCATAAACAACGGAACGAAACAAACATTTCATTCGAATTTGTTCCGGAAAAAATTTTACTCACCCAAAGTCTGATGGAATATCTTATCGAAGTTCACCTCGTTTTTCTTCTCTAAATATTTGTGCATCACGCTCCGGACGCTGTAACAAACAAGAGGAAAAAAGCACGTTAACGTTATTCGTTTTGTAAAAATGCCGATGAATCGAACGGTGTTTATCTCTTATCGATAACGGGAATAAACATGACAACTATCTATCTACGTGCGGTGGTGGCGTCCGCGGGACGCTTACTTCCATCCGCGGCTAAAGGAAGTGAGTAACATGTTAAACTAACTTTTGTTCAACGTCGTCATTGACGTCCGTCGAGGGAATTGAGGTTGATAACAATTTTCTACGCAAACATGTGCGGGATCGACTGAAAAATCTCAAATGAAATAACGCACCAGCTGACACATCTTTTCAAAGGTTCTGACAAACAAGGAACAACAGTGAAAACTGCAGCTCTCTATCTCAACCCGCTACAAAATGGCGAGTCTGGAAATCAGAAAACATACTTTCTAGTCTCAAACCGGTACTACAACCATAGACTTCTAATCTTATCAGTTCGTAAAGGGACTTCGATGGTCGTTTAGAATGTTGTGAGCAGATGATGAAGAAGCAGATTACAAAAGGCTGTTTATCCTGAGGAAGCAATGTAATGTGAACCTGCACAATCACATCATACTCAAGAGCTGATGGTTTTGGCTGGTCATTGTGAGAGATCAGTTCATTGGATTGATGGAAATTTCATTGCCGAGATGGACCAAGAAGTGTCAAATCTATCAAACAATCCGAGCAGCAACTAATAATTCTGGGCAAGTGTCATTCTAGCAGAATGGAGTCCCTTTACACTATGGCCTCCATGCAAGAGAGTATTCAAACACCATTCCCTCCAATTGCTGGATAGGCAGAAGAGTTAGCCTCCGAGGTCGCCAGATTTGTCGCTCCTTGCCTTTGTTTGGAGTTAAGGTTCAAGTATTCAAAAAATATTTGAAATAATCAAAATTTTTAAGATTGTGCATTCCAGAAACATTCCAGCCGAACATAGACTCTGCAGTTGAAGCAATCGCTAAGCCGGAATATTCATGGACATAATAAGTATGACGTCATCGCTTAAACATGGTCCTCTATGGTCTAACCTCGAAAAAGGCGTTATTCCGCTTTAATGAATCGTAATTCGAGAGTTTATAGGTAACTGATTTAGCGACGACGATGGGCAACGTTAATGGAGGCCCGGGACAAGAGACGCGATGGACCGCGCATAAAGTGCTCGTTTAATTGAAATTGAAAACTCGCGTTCGACGAGCCGAAGCGTCCCCTATAACCCCGGATTAATTCCTGCAGCGGCGATCCGGATGACGCTTCAATTTTATTCGAAACCGAGAGTTCTAAAATACGAATAATTACGACTTTTTCGTTGCGACAATGGAGACGACGTTCGAAGGACGATTTTATTAATTTTCGCGTTCAATTACGCGCGAGTACGAGGAAACGTAATTAAAAGACCATCTGGAATTCGGATCGTACATTATACTTGTTCCCGATTAAGAAGAGCGTTTAGGAGCCTTCAATGTCACTTTTGACGTCAGAAAAAAGTACCGGCGGTCGGCGGCGTTGTCACGTAGTACCACCGCGCGGCGCCTTTTTCAAATCGGCGCTGTCGATAAACGCAATCGCGCGCGCTGCGGATGCGGTCGACTTGGAAATCCCTTTTTTTTTCGCATTTAATTTAATTATTTTCTTAATCGGGCCGAGCGCCCCGAAAGGAACGCCAAGTCAGGAAATCCTAATATTGATATAGATATATATTTAGAATAACGATAAGTGAAGGTTTTCGCAACGCACACGGCCGATTTCTCAATCCGGTTCGGGAACCGTGCTTTTCTTCCCGTTGGATTATTTTTGTCGGGAAACGGGGCGCGGCGCGCGCGATTCGTTAAAAACGACCTTTCGAACATTCCGCGAAGGAAAAGAAAGCACCTGCAACTTGCTGTTTATTCGTTTCGAATGTAAACGTTGCGGTCGTTTCGACTATTTTCGTGCTATTACGTTGCGAAAAAATTGCGTTGCGACCGACGTCCGTTTTCGATTGTTGCGAGGCTTTTCTCTGCATGTTCGCAGGAAAAAAAAAAGATCTCGAGGCATCGCTCAAGTTACGTAACCTACATGCGATTCACATTAATAAGTGACGATGGTTCAATATTCCTCGTTGAATGTCTGATAAGGGTTTTCTTATCGAATTCGTATCGATGTGTTTATTCATAAACGGATTTATCTGTTCTAGAACTTTTGAAGTAGAGGAATTAAATTAAAACTTCCGCTCTATGGTTGCATCTAACGGTCTGAAGATTGTGCATCAAACCATAGAGTTTAGAATTCAATTTATAGAAATTCACGAAAGTTGACATCTTCAAATGTGTTTATATTGTTCTTATGAGAATATTTCAACTCATTTCGAATATAATTTTATCCCTCATAGGTAATTCCAATCAAATGTTCTTCAATGTTCTGGTAGATAATTCCGAGCTAAACGCCTCATCTGTGTCCATCTACTCGATGTTCTATGATTTATCCTGTGCCGTGGGTTCTTTTTCAGAAGTTGAAAAGATGGCCGCACGGCCGCAAATTTCCTTACTGATCAATCGATTCCAATTATACGGTTTAAATGTCTCAAATAAGTGAAACTGTGAATATTGTAATTCGTATACAGTCGATTTTCAATGTGTGATAATAATCAACGTTGTGATAACGGATATACAGTTGAAATCTTGATTGGAAAATCTTGGGTAGGTGACGTAATGACGAATAGAAGCACGTTGGGTACTTCATTCCTGAAGTAGTTCCAATCAAATGTTCTGGTAGGTCATTCGCGTAATTAATTTCAAATATGTATACGGAAATCGAACTAAACGCCTCACTTGTGTCCACCTACTCTATGTTCTATGATATTTTATTCATTTGTTTTGCTCTGTGGGTTCGTCTTCAGGGGTTGAGAAGATGGCCGCACGGCCGTCAATTTCCTTACTGATTAATCGATTCGAATCATATGGTTTAAATGTCTCAAATAAGTGAAATCGTGAATATCGCACTACGTATACAGTCGACTTCTAGTGTGCGATAATAATCCGTGTCGTGATAACGAATTTACGGCAGAAATCTGGATTGGAAATTATTAGGTAGGTGACGTGCAGCGAATTGGCGTAGTAAATATATTTATTTTCAGATCGACTGCGGCGAGACGGAGCCGTCCCTGGCAATAACATAAATCAGTTTGGAAACTTGTTGGCCATCCTGTACATGTTTGACAACACAAAGAATGAAAGCCTCGTGAAAGCTCTTCCCCTCAACCTCCCATAAATGTTTTTCTTTTAAACGAGAGATTAGTTTGTAATCTGTACGAACAAGCAGACGGCGCGTCGTCGTCGTCGTCGTTCCAACTTTCTGTGACTCATACACATAGAATTTTATTGACTCATATCTGGCGACGCTCTATGCCGCACGACTTCTTGTTATTGAACGCGAAATTACGCCTATCGAGGGCAAATGCGAAGAGACTTGTCAAAACACACGGACGCTCACGCAACCGGACGACGAGGTAAACGACCGGACCGCTCACCTGGGATCCGGCAAAACGATCTTTTTGCTCGCCCTCGCAGCTGGAGTGCACTTGCTTTTCTCCATCGCCATAAGGTAGCTGACGTCGGCCAACACGGCCTCCAAGTCCGCCATTTTGCAGCAGTTACTGGCACGACACCCGCGTATTTAATTCCGCACGAGCATGTTTCGGTATTGGAAACGTTTACGGATATCGGCTGCGGCGTCGCGGCACAGGGGGACGACCACGAACGCACCCACGACACCCGCGCGCTACCCTTCCTGCCCTTTTTTTTTACATAACCTAAGGCGCGATTACATAACGACGTCGCCGTCGTGGGATGTGTAAACAAAGAACCGCCGTCGTCCGCTCCACCTGGTTCATCAGACGTTGCGCGAATGTCTCGCGACGGCACCCCTCGCTTCCGTTGCGCTCGATTCGCGACTGGCGGCGGGCGGCGAACGGCGGCGCCCCGATTCCCCGATCGTGCCGTCGGGGTGGGAGAGAGCGGCTTTCACGCACGTCGGCTCCGACGATCAGCTGATTACGACGACCACTGAAAAAGGTGAAAACGTCACATCGGAGCCAAACAACAATTCTGTGATCTGATTTTGATCGAGTTTTCGATGATCTAACTGACAGATAACCTCACTTTAATTTTGTAAATATGGGAAGTCGAGACGAGGACTGTGCCAAATTCAAACGACTCGCCGCGCAAATTGGTAGTTTATTCACTAAGCGTACCGAAGGTGATCGCAAACTAATCGAAAAAACGTTGGATGAACTGCTGCAATTGGATTATCGGTACCCCATCGTCGAAATTCATTCTGTAACTACTGGGGCGTTTAAGCTTGAAACAAGTTGAGCTAACGGAATAATTTTTAGAATGCTGTTCTTCTGGTGAATAATTGTTGTTGTTTCATACCCGCAGACGAGTCGTCATTGGTTACGAGATGTTGTCACTTAATAAAATTATTAGTTGCATCGCAAAAAGTTTGCGTGGGTGGCCGCACGCAGACCGTTGCTGTAGAGTGGTGCCTCCAAGTTTTAGAACGAACAGATGACGACTCCTTAGCTACGACCGTCTTGAGCGCGCTTGATGCTTTGCTGAATAGTAACAGAGACAGCGCTAAAAATGTTGGTCTCCTGGTTTTTGCATGATGAACTACTATAATAATTCTTTGCAGTTTATCTTCGATATCTTAGCACCCACAGGACCGGTGGTCAACCTAGCGAATCATGGACGTTCGCTCGAAATAATTGGCTATGCTCTAAAGTGCATGGACGTTTGCATCATCCCAACTGACGATAAAAGTAAAAGCTATTTCGATATGTGCGAACAAATTATCCTTAAGTACCTCACAGACCCGAAGGATGTCACAGACAATACTCAACTCAAGGTGATGATCGAATAGTATAAAACTCGATGACATATTTAATTCCACAGATTATCGTTGTCTGCCTGCGTAGCTTAGAAAAAATCGTATCCACGCAACCGATCAAGTCGGTCTCGGCGAACGTGGGCGTTATTTTAGGCGTAACCAAATCGTACATGTCGCTCGGTTTAAAAAAACACGAATTCTACAAGCCGCAAGAACTGTTACCGTCGCGACTAAGCATAGCGGAACCGCCGGCCAATAATTACCATACGAATAAGAAAAAAAAAGAACGGGTACGTCACTGTACTTCGGTAGCCAAAAATTATTTGAATTATTTCGAAGGTGGTCAAGTTACATAAAAAAGGTTCGAAACGGGACGAACCTGAATCACGCGACCTAGTCGAGGATTTCATGTCTCCAGTTGCCTCGCAACAATGGACAAGCGATTCGGATTATTCCGACAATGAAACGACTAAAGGGGAAAACTCATTTCGACTCCAATCTAAGATTCGTGAACGCTCGCTGATGGTACTCCTGATTGTTGCTGAAGTAACGTACAGTTTTTTAAAAAAAAAGTATTAAGTCGACTTTTTCAGAAATTAAACCGCAGCACATTGTTTTCGTATTGGTCGAGCTTCCTGCCGGAAAACCCGATTTCGGGGCAGAATTACCTCAGCACCTGCTTGCTGGACGATCCGTCGCCGCGCAATCGGTCCGCCATTCTCAACGTCCTCGTCAAATTTTTAACGTCCTCGAAATTTTATTTATCCCAAGCGGAATTCAGGTAACGCTTTTGTTGTCGACGAAAACCCATTTGACGAAACGATTGTTTAGCGAAAAAACGACGGCGTTCACGTCGTTTTCCGTCACGTTGGGCTACGTGATCGTCGAGCTTCATCGCCACCTCGCGTTGGCGCTAAACGAAAAAATCGTGCCGATCCTCGCGCAGGTTTTGAAATGTTACGCCGCCTTAGTCGAAGCGTCGCCGTATCATAAGTTACAGGCGGGGCTCGTGACGAAAGTCGTTCGTAATATGAGGGTTCTGATCTATCATAAAGGTGCGTAATGCGATTTGAAGTCGAAAATTTCGATTCGTGTTTGTAGATAACACGATTCAAGTCGGCGCGTTGCTGGTGTTGCGGTGTTTGCTGAACGCCGAGCTTCCCACGAACGAGGCCCGCAACGTTTTACTTAAAAACCAATCGACGGTCGACGACTTACCGGCGCCGACTCACGGTAAAGCCGACAGTCAGTCCGACGATTGTTACGTTGACTTCCAATCGGACGAAGACGATGAAGTACCGCTCGATCAGGTATCGATGGACGTCCCTTGGATCGTAGCGAGGTGTCTCGGTAATTTGGACGTATTACCGCAGACCGATCAAGTCTCCGCGGCCGTTAAACTGGAGACGGTTCAAGTCGTTTCGGCGATGTGCAAGAATTACTTTGGCGATTTGGTGTACGCGCAGCTCGCGTTGATCGCGAAAGCTTTGGACGCTTGCTTATCCGACAAGTATAGAGATTTGCGTTTAGCTGCCGTCCGAGCCGCCGAACAAGTCGGTTTGTCGTTGAACCTTTATTTAAAAGAACGCGGCGACGAGAAAATCACGCTCGGCGTATCCTTTTGGATGACGCTTATCGCCGGCTCTCTGACCGTCCTGCTGCAATCCGAAGGTGACTCGTTGCTGAAGACGCTGAGTTGCAACTGCTTAGCTAGTATTGGTCCGAACGTTTTTCAGAGCTTACCGGTGAGTTGAGTGCGAGCTATTCAAACTTCCAAGTGAACGGGTGTTGTAGAGCGACAAGCAGATATTGTGTATTACGTTGCTGTTTGCGTGCAGTCGCGACGAGGACGCTTCTGTTCGAGGGGCCGCCGTTAGGGCGCTGGGATTCGCCGTTCTTTACCCAACGTTGAGGGAGGATCCCGGTTTCGTTGTGGACACCGCGGAAACTTTACTGAGAGCTATGCAAGACGAGGATGTCGCAGTTAAAATCAAAGCGTCTTGGTCGTTGGCTAAATTGAGCGACGCGGTCGCTTTAAACAGGTGCTTTAATTCAAATGTAAAACAGCGTAAACTTAACTTTATTTCCAGGTTTACCGATGATATCGAAGAGCTGCCTCACAGTTTGCTGTTGAAATTATTAGAAAAATGCGTTTGCTCGTGCGACGAGGATGTCGGGGTGCAAGCTAACATGGTGAGAGGCCTTGGGAATTTGTTGCAATTAATCGACCGGGACATTGCTCGCAAAGCGGAATTCCGAAAACTTTTTAGAGCGGCTGTTGAATGTTTACTCAAAAGCGCTACGACTGGTTCTTTAACTAAAGTAAGTCCATCGAGTAACGATTGCTATTTTTCATTACAATGTTTGCAGGTCCGATGGAATGCTTGCTATGCTATAGGGAACGTTTTAAAAAATCAAACTACTTATACGGATAGCTCGGAATTATTGGTAAGTCTTTTTGCGTGCAGACGATACATGACGAATTGAATCGCGTTCGTTTGCAATGAAGTAGTAGTTCGAATGAAATCTTTTTTTTAAGTTCTGGTAGATCGTTCGCCTAATTAATTTAATGTGTGCACAGAAATCGAACTAAACGCCTCATCTGTGTCTACCTACTCGATGTTCTGCGATATTTTATTTATTTGTTCTGTGCTGTCCGTTCTTTATCAGGGGCTGAAAAGATGGCCGCCCGGCCGCAAATTTCGTATCTGATTCAATTCATGGTTTAAATGTTTCAAATAAGTGAAATCGTGAATATTGTACATCGTATACCGTCGATTTTTAGTGTGTGTTAATAATTCGTGTTGTGATAACGAGTTTACAGATGAAATCTTGATTGGAAAATCTCGGGCAGGTTCGTTTCAATCTATGGTTGACATAATGACGAATTGAAGCGCGTTGGGTATGTCATTCGTCAAGTAGTTCCATTCAAATGTTCTTTTAAGTTCCGGTAGGTCATTCGCGCAATTAGTTTTAAATATATATACGGAAATCGAACTAAACGCCTAACCTGTTTCCATCTACTCGATGTTCTGTGATATTTTATTTATGTGTTCTGTGCTGTCCCTACTTTTTCAGGGGTTGAAAAGATGGCCGCACGTCCTCAAATTTCGTTGCTGATTAATCGTTTCAGCTCATGGTTTAAATGTTTCAAATAAGTGAAATCGTGAATATTGTACTTCGTATACCGTCGATTTTTAGTGTGTGCTAATAATTCGTGTTGTGATAACGAGTTTACAGTTGGAATCTTGATTGGAAAAACTCGGGTAGGTGCGATTCAATCCATCGTTGACTTAATGACGTATTGAAACGCGTTGGATATGTCATTCCTGAAGTAGTTCCATTCAAATGTTCTTTCAAGTTCCGGTAGGTCATTCGCGTAATTAGTTTTAAATCTATATACGGAAACTAAACGCCTCACTTGTTTCCATCTACTCGATGTTCTGTGATATTTTATTTATGTGTTCTGTGCCGTCCATTATTCTTCAGGAATTGAAAAGATGGCCAAATTTCGTTAATGGTTCAAATGTTTCAAATAAGTGAAATTGTGAAGATTGTACTTCACATATAATCGATTTTTAGTGTGTGATAATAGGTTTCTTCCAATTCGTGTTGTGAACCGTCAGCGTATTGTCACGATTCTGCGCAGTTCATAAAATCAAGCATATTTTCTGAACAGCGCAGAATCGTGACGGTACAATGATCGTTCATAACGCGTGTTGGAACAGACCCAATATTTCGCGTTGTGATAGTTGAAATATTGACTTGACAAATCGGTAGGTCCAAAGTGGACTATGTAAAACGGCCGAAATCTTTTATTGAAACCTCGATAATTATTTTTTATTCGCGAAAATCGAATTGTACATATAAAAATCTTTATCTTCAGGCAAAAATCTTCAACTCCTTATCGGACTTGGTCGTCAACTATCACAATTTCAAAGTGCGAACAAGCGCAGCTTTGGCCTTATCGTCGCCGCTCAAACGAAAAAACTACGGCAACCACTACCAAACCGTTTGGATTTCCTTATTAAAATCCTTAGACAATTGCAGAACGATCGATGATTTCACCGGCTACCAACATAGAGACCATTTGATCGAACAAGTTCGTTTTTAAACTAGCGCCCACCCTTTTTAACCCAACACTATTTTAGTTGTGCCTCGCTCTCGCCCATTTAATAACCCTGCTGCAAACCGAAGACCTACCTTTGCTCCGCGATAGTTTACACCTGTATCACGACGTGTTCAAAACCGAAGTGAAACGTTTACAAGATATCCTATTACCGGAAAAATCCGGCGTACTCCTAGAGGCGGGCGGACGTCTGAAAACCATCTCGGGATCACGGGGGGAGGAGTTAACGATGCTCAAGGATATTTTCGTTCAAAACGTAAGTAACCGGAGTCGCAGCAGTTTTATTGATTAAAAGTTATCGTAGTCTATGTAGGAGATATTCATTCTTTGAAGAAGATTTTCCGCCGACAATTTGATTTTCTCGTCCCGCGACCTCACCAACATGACGGCGCCGTCTTTGAGAACAGTCGCCAGCGGGCCGAGGCGGTCGGACGACAAACTGCCCAATAACTCCAAACACGCCTCCATCGTTTCGATGCGCGCCATTTTGAAGTCCTCGATATCCTGTGACACGAAAGTAACGTCGATTTACATTTTTATATATATACCAGAAACCCGTCCTTTACCTTGAATATACTGATCGATCTTTGGTGTTGAATTTCCGGTAAGACTGGTTGCGGGGGCGGTATGTACGTGGAGATGTAGCTCGGGCGATCCTCCGGCGTTTTCACGTCTTGGATTTCGGTTTTTGAACCGGCTCCGATGATAACGTCGATTTTCGCATTTGCAAAATTGTGTTCGTGTCGTACTTTATGGCGTTCAGCTCTACTTTATACTTCTCGTAGACTTGTTTCGTGTACCTGGCTGCCATTTCGTTGGTTTCGTCGTCCGTCGAAACCTTCGACTTTTCCGTAGCTAAAGTTTCGTCGCAGTCGTCGGGGAACACGTCTTTTTCGAGGTAGCTCTCGGAGTCGGTGCTCAAGCAATCTTCGTCACCTTTACGCTCTTCGATTCTCGAGTTGTTGACGTGGAGTTGAGGTGATTTCTCTCCTATTTTTCGACTAAGGTCCTCGGTTAATGTCACGTAGGACTCGCACAGCGCTTCCCATTTCGTTCGGAGCTTGATGAGGAACTGCTCGACGTACTCCAAATCCACTGAAGGGTCGGCTTTTTCATCTCTAGCTAAAATTGCCTTCAGATCTTTCGGACCAATGTGATACTTCTGGATGCCATCCAAACATAGCTCGATTAGAACAATGATTTGCACCACCTCCGAGGTATTCGCTTGGTTATAAAGATTGGCCGCTTTGTTTAGGTTTCCAACTTTCTGTATGAGGAACTTCAAACCTGGTCGTTTATCAAACTCCCTAGCTCGCGTATTGGATATTTCCAAACATTTAAGCATGATATCGACGTGTTTAGCGTTGACATTAGTGAGGATGCCTCTTAGACTGCACGTATTAATCTGGAGTATATTCAAGATTGGAGTGATGTGATTCAAATTCTGCAGAAGCGCACTGGATATAGTTTGTATCAGCATCTCGTGAGCCAGGATACCCACGACCAAGCGTTTAAACGGCACCCTGGTAGCGTACAAGTCGGAATTTAGGATTGCAGTCGGATCCAGCGAGTAAAGCAAAAACACGTAACTCCTATCGTCGATTGTAATACCGTTGGGCACGTCGCAATCGCACAACTTCCCAACGCACTTATTGCAGTTTGGCCGCTGCGATTGCATCAAGAAAATTTGTCGGGCTAGCTCGTAAATCCGTTTATTCTCCTCGACCGTTGAGTCTTTGCGTGCCGCTACCTTCACCACTGATAAATCGCCATAGAAGCTATCCGACTCTTCCTTGAACGCGTTAATCAATTGATGCAGTGGGTAAAGACTTATAGTGCACGCTCGGTGTATGTAAACCACAAATATCTCCCATTGGTACGATGTAAGTATCTTACCTGCGCTTAGTATAATATGGCGCATGCAAGACGTGCCCAAACGCGCTAAATTCTCGTAAGGTTGATCGCCAATTTCGACTAGGATAACGAGGAGCTGCTTGAAAGCCAGATTCGCGGCTGGGTTATCATTGATTCGATCATTTGAAGTCTCCACCATCTCCTTTTCTTTCCGTTCCAGGGAGTGGTGCATGTAATCGACAACCAGCTCAGTGGCCAAGCCGCAGCAATGTTTGAAGTTCGTCCATACATCCGGTAAGTTCCTTGTCGCGTTTTTCACATTATGACGCAACCAATTCTGCACCATCGGTAATAAAATATGATTAATACAATAGAAACCAAAATCAATCCCTGGATTGATCACTAGATTCCGTAACAAACCAAACAGCGTTTCGACAATCAACGCCTGATTTTTATTTGGTGACACAGTGACAGCTGTTGATAACCCTTCCAGTAGCACGTACCATATCTTCAACACCCCACTGGGCTTATCCATTTTACCCAAACTATAACCCCTCTCTTCGCACAACTTCGTTTCACCCAAAATCGACAGGGTCTCATGCGAAACACTACTCGAAATATCATCATCCAAATTCATATACTCCACATTTTGCATCACGCTGTCCACTAGTTGCGGCTCCGTTTCCACCTTCATCCTATGCGTTAAATTAAACGTTGGACATTTCGGCATATTGTACATCATCGAAAGAATCGACACGCAATTCTGCAGCAGCTTCAATGATTCCACGCAAAGATCGATCGGGCAAAGCTGAACGACATCTTTAATCGACGCCTCCGGCGTCTCTTGTTCGTCGCTCCTAATATGCGCGAGCAGACACAAAATATAATCGAGTGCCGCGTTTGCGAACACCAACGTATTATCGGTGGACAGGAATATCTTGAACACCTCCAAGATGGCCGGCGCGTTATTTTTGGCGTTGGCCACGCGCAACGTACCAAACAACGTGCGCCAACCCGAGCAGATCTCCGTACGATTGGCCTCGACGAACTCGCACAAACACGAAACGATTTGATCTTGAACATCCAAATCGCACAACTCGAGACAAAGCAAATTCTCGAACGGCTTGATCAAGGCTTCGTTGAAATGGAAGTGCGGCAACTCGGATTGTTCGTTGAATAGAGCGGTGACGGCGTCGTGGATGCACGCGACTGCCTTCTTGGAAACCGCGCGGTCCTTGTGACAGGAGGCTTGCATGAAATGTGGCCCCACGATCGCCCAGACGCGCATCAGGTGGATTAAAGGGCGTCCAGATCTAATGCATTTAAGGGTCACTTCGCCGATGCGATGTAACAAGAGGATGGCTGGCGGTTTTTTCTGCGCCTCCAGTTCTCGCTTCCACCATTTGTTGGTTTGGTGCGTTTCCTCCGTGCCGCTGGTCGCGGTGAAGAGTTGAGCGTGCGACGCTTTGCAAAGCTCGGTGAGGAAGTTGCAGAGACCCGGAAGGGACAAACGGAACGCGGCGGAATGGAAGAGATCGTCGCTTTTTTGAGACAAAACGCAGCAAACCTTGGCCGCTTGGACTCCTCGTAACGTTCCTTGGACGGGGCCGTTTAGCACTCCGCTCCTCTCGATGATTTCGGCTATTGACGCCGAGTTGTTATTTTTATTGTTGCCGTTTTGTTGCGAGTTGTTTTGTAGGAAGTTGTAGACGTCGATGCACATTTCGTCGTCGTTGTTTGTCGTTATTTGGTGCATTTTTTCGGTGTAGGTTGTTGTTGATGTGACTGTGTTGTTTTGAGCGACCATTAGTAGCTGCGTGGAGCCGGTTTTGCTGAAGAGCGCATGCTCTAAGGTGGCGATGGCGACGCATGCGTCGAATATGTGCGGCCAGCAGGCGGCGCTGTGCGAACCCAGTGCTAAGCCTTTGGTTACTAATACATCCAATGACAAGGCGTGCGAAGGGAGGAGTTTGGCTCCTTGATTCTTACACGAAGACGCAGCGAGTAATGATAAAATACTGCTGCTACGCGATTGTAGTTTTAAAGTGTTGCTCAAACTGGCTGCCTTTTGTAAACCTTCTAAACTGGCTGTGATGATATCATCTCGGACTCGTTGTCGGAACTTTTGTCTCGATCGTCGCGACACCAGTCGACTCAAGGCGGAGCCTGTCACGTTCTGTTTTTCAGCCAGTGGTGTTCCCAAAACTGACACCACGGAGTTCCAGCAGCAAGTTAGTACGCGCCGTGATAGTTTGGTGCCTGCTTCAACCTCGGGGCCAACTTCCGGAGTGGCATGGATCTTCTGCAACTTTTGCCACTCGGTGAGAAGTTGCGAGGTGCACAACCCTCCAACGTCGGTTAATAAATTGACGACCGCCGGTTGTGGATTTGACGACGGGTTGTAACCGGCGTTCAGAAGCAACGACTTGGCCAAAACGTTCTGGTAGAGCTCACATAACCACGTGGCCGAAACGTAAACCAAAACGCCACTTCCGTGCACCTCCTCGACGAATTGAGCTTCGGTGATTGGAACCGGAGCGTCGGAACTGTCGTCCGAGAAGTGACCGCTACGGATCAATTTGAGGTCCAACAATAGAGCCGAGTAGGTGGCTAAATAAACACCGTCGGCGTTCATGATGGTCGCTATATCGTAATTTTGTGCCGAGTTGTGTTGACAGCATTTCGAGGCGAACTCTTGGAGCACCTCGTCGATTTGCAACGAAGAGCGTAGCGTTAACAAGTTGGGCAGCAGGATGTTTTGTAAAGTGCGCACGAAATGTCTGGCATTTTGACGTTCTACGTCGCGGTTACACTCCTCGGCGATGCTTCTGCCCTGTGAACTTGCAAGTTGCTATTTGAATTTGAATATCTAAATCTCACCAGATTTAAGGATTTTGGTAATTTATGAAGCTTCTGCAGTTGTTGGTTTGTCAAAAAGCTTTCGTCGTCCATTATGCTATCTTCAGATTGACTCCCGTAGTCCTCGGGGCCTTCCGTCGATCCCGAACAGTCGGATTCGGTGCCCGGGACGTCTGGTATGTTCCCCTCGATTCCGCTGCTATCGTCGTCGCTCTGGTATTTCAAGTTGGCCACTACATCTCTATACGGTTTCGGCAATCTGGCCAATGACTGGTAAGTTAGGGGACCGGTGTAGTCGGCCTGCTCCAACGTCGGGTAACGGGTGTTCGCCATCTCGCTTCCATCTTGATCCAAACCTTCGCCAGAACAAAGCGATTCCAAGGAACCGAGTAGGGCGTCAACGCACTCCACGCTGGCCAGCAGCACGTTCGGGTCGTTGCACTGTGCCGATTCTTCAATGGAATCCATGATCCTACAATAAAAGCATTGCTTTAGTAAGGGTTGCTAGGCGATATCGTTCATTTACAGTCTTATAATAGCCATATCATCACCAGCGTGTCGATGTATTGGTCCACTTAAAAGTAGGAGGTCAGCTAATCGCCCAGGGGACCGCAGCAGCTCCCTGGCGGCCTTTAAAGGCTCCAATCGCTTCAACGGACTTGGCAAGAGGAGCATCCGATGGAACAGAGCTTCGAGAACGGGCCTTAAGGCCCGTTCGCGGCCCACTAGTCTAACAACTTGAATACCAATGCTATAACATAAATAACATAAAAAATCGAGCGAGTTTGTAAAGCTATTCACCTGTAAACAATTTTCGATTGGTTGGTGGTCAAATACTGTCCACTTGGATCTCCGGGTGCCCCTAAGAAGGAAAGCAACGCGGGGCAGAATCTCTGCCACAGGAATGTGGAAAAATGCACATTCGAGTGCACCGTATGCGGCAACGTGTTCACCAAAGTGAGCAAACACTCCAGAAGGAAAATGATTAATTCGTTGGATTTGGGAATGCTGCCCGAAAGTTTACTATGAATATAAAATTGAATCATCAACAATAGTTACATTTTCATCTCCTCCAATCGGCTGCAAATGTACTGCATCACCGGAATGGCTTCGTTGAAGCAAGCAACTGCTGACGTTTTCGTGTAAACCATTTCCGCGCTGCTTCCTGAATTCTTATGTTTTTGCTGTTGTTGCAGAATTTCCTGGCACTCTTCGTCTGTTTGAAGAAAATAATATAAACGTCATTTTCTTGGTGTTCATACCGAGTGGAATTGTATACCGAGGAATGTGCAGAAGGCCATCAGCGTTTGACTGGCGGCCGCTTGGGCAGCCGCCCTAACCGGTTGCGTGCCGTTTTCGTACGCGTCTCCGCATCTGTTTATAATGAGCATAACCAATCGGCCGTTCAACGCCCAACTGGTCGAGCACGCCATGTTCAACATGGCTCGTAGTATGTGCACTTGAGTATCCTCACAGTGCGAGAGCAAGGACGAGGTGGCTGAAAGGAGCTGCGAGGGTAGCCAAAGGGAATCGTCTTCCGGCTCAATGCCGGCTTGGAATCTTTCATCCCTTATGAGTTTCTAGAAGAATAAAGAGACTTATGCTTGCTTACACTTGGGTTGTACTCACGTTTAAACCGGTCAAGGCGAATGAAACTAATTTACTTTTTTTACTTTCCAATGCTAGTTTCAAGGGGGCGAAACACGTTGTACGCAGTTCGTGGGACGGTGTTCTCAGTAAGCTATTCTGCGATGCCAGCAAGTCTATAATCGTTAAAGAATCGGCAATGACTTATTTGATTCAGCGTGTTTTTCTTACCGTGTGCTTCTTGCGCGCTGTTTTTGATGTTGGAAAGCTTCGAACCCGAAGACTCCTTCACGATATTCAGCAGCAGGTCTTCCATCGCGTGTGGGTTCCGGACATAGTTTGTTTTGGGCAGCGCCGGTTTTCAATGGGCATGTGCGGAAAACGCGAGGAAAATCAATAAAGTCCGGGGTTACCTCCGGCTGACGATGGTGAGCAACAAGTTGATCGGCTTCGCGTTATTCGTCGCACAGTTGGCGATTAATTAAACGGCAGATTAAATAGTGGTTTGTTATCGGCGCCGCGGCGATAAGTCGGCCCACGTTCAGAGATGTTTGTTTGAAATTACATTTTTCTGTTCATTTATCATCAGGTTTAACATTCGAATTTTTTGGCACCTAGGTTCAGGTGCCAGACGTTTATGCAGTATTCGCGTACGATTCGCAATACCTTGTATATAATAATTCTTCTGAGAAATATTAGCAACGTTTTATTGTTATTCTTCCTATTTGTGTAGGAATACTTGACAGAAATTTAAAATCCTTTAACTTATTTCGATTTTCCGCCATCTCCGACTATTTATTTTGGAAGTATCATGGGGTATATTGCAAATGAGTTCTAAAATTACTTCAAATCTAACGAGGAAAATTTGGAAATTCTTCAATTAATTGAAAAATTTAGCAAGTTATCTTAACGTTTTGTATGGATAATTGCAAATAACTGACGGTTTACCAAATTTGAGCGTATAATGAGTGGTTTTGAGAAATATTAGCAATATTTTGTTAATAATCTCGATGTGTTTACTCCTTAATTCTAAAATTACTTCAAAGAGAAACCTGAAAAATGTTCATTTAAGCAAGTATACAAGTTATCCCTGCTTTTTACGAATAATCTGTAACCGACAACACCGCACTCGCTCTATGAACAGAATCCTTTATGTCAACGAGTGATTTATCATTTATTTCTATGTTTGCGTTGAGGACGTTAGCCACGACAACCGTTTTCAGGTTATCCACGTCCAACGTGCGAACGTTTCCGGCGACGTACGTCCACCCTCGACCCGCAATCTCGAAAACATAGGTGCTGATAAATAGTGGCACTTCATTCGCAAAAATTGACAAACCATTTTTAATCATTCCGAGGTCGGAACAAAGCACGTTCCGAAGAAATGTTCGCGTTTTACGCCGCAAACGTAACCGCCGTCGCGTACACCCGTTCGCATTTCCATGGGAAATAAATTTCCCAGCTCGATTGTTTACGAATCGTGCAGCGCCGCGGGCACCTACCGCCACAAAGGGAACGATTTTTCCTGCGAGGTGAGTTTTGTTTTGATGCGTCATCGCGCGCGCTACGTTTAGTTTTCACCGGAAAAATTCGACAGGATTTTCCGAGCGGCGCGGACGTTTCGCGTACCATTTCCGGGACACCGTGTCGAAGGTGAGTAGCCGATTTTTATTTGTATTTGTTTCTACGTTACGGTCTGACGACATTTCGCGTAAATATTGACGGATCGTTTTTTTCAGGTCTCCGAAGCCCCAGTCGGAAAGTTGCTTTTTGCCGGAATTCTCGGCGATCGGTTGCGTGAATCGCGACAAATACGAGAGGACGGGGGTCTTGAGTCGTGGGAACTTCGGGGTGGTGTACAAAGCGAAACGCGGGGACGACGGCCGAATTTTCGCTCTTAAAGTCATCGCCAAAAACAAGGTAAGCTTTGTTTTTAATAGGTTTTAGTTTATTATTAATGGAAATTAAAATGTTGAACACATTTTTATTTTTGTCAACCATAGATGATCAATGACAGTTAAACGTACGTGAGTTGTGGTTGAATAGAAGCGATCCCTAAAGCGCTGACGTCATTGCTTTTTCAAACAAAGAAACCACAGATTTAAATATGGCGTTGTAAACGCTTCTTGAAACTAAGTGATAATAATTATAATTTTCAGATTTTAGACGAAAATTTGATTGGGCAAGTGAGGGAAGAGGTGAAGATACAAAAACTGTGCGGCCATCATCCTTTTATCGTGACGTCTATTTGCGCGTTTCAAGATAAAACGAAACTTTACATTGGTAAGTCGTATTTTAATTTAGTGCGACGATACTAATCGATTATTTTCAATTTTAGTAAACGAATACGCCGAAGGAGGGGATTTGTACGAGTTACTGTGCCGTTACGGCGCGTTACCCCTTGCTTTAGCGCAATTATTTATCGCGCAAATAGCGTGCGTTTTGGGTAAGAAAAGGTCATAAAAAATCGTAACGGAGATATGATTTATTTATACAATAATGAGGTCATGTTCACGTCGATTATTTTGCAGATTTCCTGCATAACGCCGGCGTGATTTACCGCGACTTGAAGCCCGAGAACCTCCTTCTGGACGCGGATTTGAATATACTGTTCGGGGATTTCGGTCTGTCGAAACGTCTGAAGTACGGTTCGAGTACCGGAACGATCTGCGGCACGCCCCGTTACATTGGTATGCGCCCACTGATCTTGTGATAAAGCGAAGGGAGCGCGCGTTCGACTGTGATAAAACGATTGTATTATGCTAACCCCCGTGTTGGTTTCTTGACGGTCTCCTTCGATTTGCGCGCGACAATGAACGCCCGCAGCCAAACATTCGAATTGACGATCGAGGGTAAGCAGACGGACGAGGCTCTGTCCAGTATTTTCCATACCGTCCTGTTCCATCGCTCGTACGGCAAGTTCACGTACAGCGACGCGACCAATTTTCACATTGGCTCGTTGGGGCACACGGACGTCGATTGCGATTACATCGATCTGACTTACGTGTGCTGCTCGTCGCGCGAGCTCGATCAGCACCTGAAACGCGAGATCGGCGTGTTCTCCGATAAGCTGCGCCTGAACGAGGCGGCCGGGCAGAACGCGGGGCAGATCAGCTTGGAGTTTTTCGAGCGCCGCCCGCAGAGGTGGCTGTTCCAGCAGGACTGCGTGCCGTGGGAGGTGTGGACGGTGCGGCTCGAGCTGATCTCGGTGGCGAACGAGAGCGAGCGCGCCCTGTGCCGCGAAAAGGTCGGCGAGCTGATAACCGACAAGATTTTTTACATAGCGGACGTGATGAACAGGCACGAGAATTACGTGCCGAAGATACCGAGCCGTTCGGACTTGAGTTTGGTGTTCGACACGTCGTACGAGGACATACAGCCGTATTTGTTTAAGTTTAATTATTCGTTGAACGGGCCGTCGCAGGCCGTCAGCGTCGGCTCGACCGTCAAGAAGTTGCTGCGCGACACGTTGGCTTTTTAGTGCGGCGCCCCGACGGGCGTCGCGTTTCTTTCGTTTACGGGTTTCTTTTAGTTTTGTGGATGCGACGGTGGGTTAGTGAGTTTCGAGTTGAACGCGCGTCTCTATTTATTGGTTTCGATGAAATATGTACAAAAGGTTTTGCGTGTTTTTTGGCTGCTAGAGCGTCGTACCACCTTCGAGTAACGTATTGTAAGGATTTGTTGAGGATTTTATGTAATTGACGTTTTTTCTTTTAAATTACGATATATAGAATTATTTCGTTTTGATTCTTAATTTAGGTTCTCGATGATTTACCGAGTATAGTGAAATGACAAATAAATTCCTGTGTAGGCGTAAATAGAAATTATATTACACGAATTGTATATAGAGCAAAGGCGGACATCTTATAATATTTTAATATTAATATTTCGGAGAATTCGAGCACGATATGCTTATTTAACGGTTATAGATTATATCGTTTTTCTTTTAATGATACACGTGACCGCACCCATCCATCGATTTAACTTGTACATACTTTACGAAACGAATTGGCATACTAACGATTTTTCGACGTTGTTGTAAATATTTGTGAATAATTTAATTCCTTTCATTGAATGTGATGTTAATTTAATAAAGGACATAAACGATTCGAACATCTCTCCCCTTTGTTCGTTTTGTTAGCATTCCGTTTGTTCCAGCTCCTGAGATCCTTGCCGGACGCTCTTACGACCACTCGGTGGATTGGTGGAGCCTCGGGATCGTTGCCTTCCTTATGCTTTTATCGCGGGTGAGTTTCTTCTCGAAATGCGGCGTTCGTTTTTCAAAATTAACCAATTAAACTTGAAACAGTAATCGCAGCCACGTGTCTCCGGTTAATCTTGTTACGGTGAACCGCGTAACTCGCTAATAACCGTTTTACTGCGTGCGCGCTCCAAAACATGACCCTAATCAGATATAATTCACATCAATTTGATGTGGGAAAAAATTGCCTCGCATCTAAAATGTACCAAACTTTTATTTATTCGTTCAAATACATAAATAATTCGTCTAAATTACATTTAGTGTCCACAACGACAAACGAAATAAAAAAACTTATCACCTCGTCGATGTTCACTTCGATGCTGAACGCTTTTATTTTTTATTTTGTTTATAAATAAATGAGCCGAGGCGTCCGATTGGCCGCTGGTTCTTCGCTGGGTCGTTTTAAGCGTTGGGGCGTCGAACGAACGGTCAAGCGGTGCCTCGGTGCGATGGTGGTCAGTCGGATGGGTGGTTAAACGGTTCTGGAAATCGGCGCCGCTTCCGCTTTGGCGGCTGGAGCCTCGATCGCTTTCGGTTTTTCCGGAGCTATTGGGAGCTGCGTCGTCGACGACGACGGCAGCAGCTCCTCCGGCTTCTTTTCCTCGGGCTTCAGAGCGGGGATGGCTTCGGGTTTGGGGATTTCCGCCGACTTGGCGAGGAGTTCGGGTTTGGGGGCCTCCGCCGGTTTCTTTGGCTCTTCGAGCGGCTGCTCGATCTTCTCGGGTTTGGGCTCTGCCGCTTTGGCTTTGGGGATGATTTCCTCGAGCGGGGCTGCGTCTTCCTTTTTCAGGGTGGGTAAGGCTAAGGGTTTCTCGATTTCGGCTGGGGTGCTCGAAGCGGGGGCCAATTCTTTGGCTGGTACTGGCTCGGAGGCTGCCGGGATTTCATCCTTCTTCTCGATTGGTTTGATTGGTTCTTCTTTAGGAAGCGTTTTGGCCGATGGCAAGAGCTCTTCTTTTTTGATTGGCTCCTCGAGTTTTTCCGGCTCCGGTTTGGGGAGTTCCTTCTTTTCAGGTTCTAGCGGTGCTGGTGATGGCGCCAAAGTGGTCGAGGAGAGAGCGTCATCCAGCTTTTCCGGAATGGCGTCGTGGAGTATCCCGGATTCCTCTTCGCTGCTCTCGGCCGACTTGGCGACGTCCTGCTTGGGTTTCTCGGGCTCCGCGGATTTCCCTTCGGAGCTTTCGGCCGATGAGGATTCCGCGGAGTCGTGGTGAGGCGCAGGCTCGTCGTGGTGATGGTGGTCGGCGGACGAGTCGTCGTCGTGGTGTGGATGGTCGTGATGGGGTTTGTCTTCAGCTTTGGCGACGGAGGAGTAATCGGTGATGACTAGGGGCACCTCCGGCGCTTTGGGTTCGGACTCGGCCACGGGGTACGCGAGGGCGATCGCCAACAACGGCAGCAAGCTCATGACGATCTTCATTCTGCAAAAATGACGTGTCTATAAATTGATTGCGTCGAAAGATCGAATAATTCGAGGCGGCGTGGGTCAAGGCACCGTCGATTGCTATTAAAGTCGCCGTTGTCGATTGAGGATAATTCGTCGATAATTTTCGGTCCCGTCTTTATAAACGGGAATTCTTCTAGAAGGCCACGATTAGATAATGACGGGAAGCGTTTAAGCCGTTCCGCGGTCGCCCCATCGGGGCCTGCGATCGTCGCTAGAGGGGGTCGCGTACTCCATGTAGTACGTGGACCCGAAGGAGGAGCAAGAGGACGAAACGGTTTAGGCTGTTCACCTAAACCGGTCCGATTGCCCTCGGAGACGACACCGGGCTCCGCTTCAAAGCAAAACGACGAAGATGATTCCTCGTCGCTCGTTTTTGCGACGTCTCTAATGGCCTATCTATCGTCCGCGCATCTTCTACATTATTCATGACGCCGATCGGGTTCTTGGGGCGGTTTGCCTTTTTCGGATTTTCCCCGGCGACGCGGACCTTGACTGCGCGGAAAGGAAAGTTTTCCGAGCGCGGAGCGACCTCCCCGAGTTCCTGGCACCGTACAATCGCGTGCGATTTCCTCTGCTTGCGCAAACTTACTCTCAACTTATTAACATAGATAATGGGATTTCTCACGACGCCAGGTGTTAATTATTTTTATTGCGACTGTTTAAATTTAACGGATTTACTAATACCTCATTTTACGAACTTTGACATCATCATCGTCAAATTGAGTTCATTGAAATGTGAAATTATGACTATGTATGTATATATATTTTCTCAAGTGTAAAATTAATAAAACAAGTTAAAAATGGTGCACTAACTTTAGTAGGTTGGTGTATGAGAGTGGTACCAAGGATTGGAGTGCCTGATGATCCAACCGTATTATTGATCACAACGTTAAAGAGTGCTCTAGATAAAGCTACTAAAACTTAAAGAAAAGGGACAAAACGCACCACTGCAACATGTTCAAAGAAGGAAAAAGCACAAACTACAAACTAGAATATGAGACGTACTTAAAATTACTTGATAAAGTCAGAGTACAAGTAAAACAGCAATTTCAAACAAAGCTTCAAAGACAATAAAGTGGCAGCTGATAAAAAATGAAATGAAGAATAATTTTCCAAAATACCTAATAAATGACAATGATACCAAAATTGATAATATGAAATTCGTTACAAAAAGCAGCAGGAGTTGATATTATAAATGTCAAAGTACTAATACATATATACATATATACTACTATAAGAATCTTCGAGTTTTTTTGGTGATTCAGGTTTATTCTAAACAATTTACAATTTTAAGGACGTTTCGATAGAGATTCTATCTTTGTGAACTATCTAAAATAAAATAATTCACATATGAAAATGGAAAACAAATTTAATATTGAAAATATTCTACCACAATGTTCAATGACGTTTAATATTCGTTCAAATGTTCGAAATTATGTGGAACGTATCGTTATAGTACAAAAGACTATATTGTACTTAGCCCCTTTATGTCAGTTTTATCATTTACAACATCTTTTTCGTTTTCTTTTATATGTATCATTTCAAGAATTTCTCTAGGTTTAACGTTTTTTTTCTGTTGCTAATATACTGGCGTTGTTGTAATCAAATTCATGGTTGTTTGATTTTTTATGCTTGTTTAGTCCGGTATTGTCTGTTTTCGAATATTTATGACCTTTCATTCTGTCTGTTAGTCGTTGGGAAGTTTGTCCGATGTATAATTTGTTACAGTTCATACAAGGAATTTTGTATACTACATGTGATCGTCTTTCTTTAGGAATTTTGCTTTTGACTTTTGTATAAATTTGTTTTATCTGATTTTGAGGATGGTATGCAATTTGAATATTTTATGGTTTCATTATTTTTGAAATTTTTTCTGTTAGTACGGGAATGTAAGGAATTGAAATATATTTCTTTTGTGTGACAGGAAAATTAGTTGATGTTTGATTGTAAAATTTATGATTTCGTTGTTTGATAATTTTATTTATTATATGATCAGGGTAATCGTTTTGGGTAAATATTATTTTGATTTTACTAAGAATTTCTGTACGGAATTTGGGAGATGTAAGCGCTATTGCTCTGTCTACAAAATTTTTTGCTACGCTTATTTTTTGTGACTGATGATGTGAAGAATGAAAATTTATAAGTCTGCCTGTTGATGCATTTTTTCTGAACCATTTAGTCTCAAGTTTGTTATTTTGTCGAATTATTATCATGTCCACGAAATTAATTTGGTTATCTTTTTCTTCTTCTAAAGTGAATTGTAATTTGGAATTATAATTATTAAAACTATTTACAGTTTTATTCGTTGAGATTCGTTGACGACTGTTTGTTAATAGCTGACCCAAAAGAAATAAATAAAATTGTAAATAGTTTTAATAATTATAATTCCAAATTACAATTCACTTTAGAAGAAGAAAAAGATAACCAAATTAATTTCATCGACATGACAATAATTCGACAAAATAACAAACTTGAGACAAAATGGTTCAGAAAAAATGCATCAACAGGCAGACTTATAAATTTTCATTCTTCACATCATCAGTCACAAAAGATAAGCAAAGCAAAAAATTAAGTAAACAGAGCAATAGCGCTTACATCTCCCAAATTCCGTACAGAAATTCTTAGTAAAGTAAAAATAATATTTACCCAAAACGATTACCCTGATCATATAATAAATAAAGTTATCAAAGAACTAACTCATAAATTTTACAATCAAACATCAACTAATTTTCCAGTCAAACAAAAGAAATATATTTCAATTCCTTACATTCCCGTACTGACAGAAAAAATTTCAAAAATAATGAAACCATACAATATTCAAATTGCATACCATCCCCAAAATCAAACAAAACAAATTTATACAAAACTCAAAAGCAAAATTCCTAAAGAAAAACGATCACATGTAGTATACAAAATTACTTGTATGAACTGTAATAAATTATACATCGAACAAACTTCCCAACGACTTGCAGGCAGAATGAAAGCCCATAAATATTCGAAAACAGCCAATACCGCGCTAAACAAGCATAAAAAATCAAACAACCATGAATTTGATTACAACAACGTCAGTATATTAGCAACAGAAAAAAACGTTAAATCTAAAGAAATTCTTGAAATGATACATATAAAAGAAAACGAAAAAGATGTTGTAAATGATAAAACTGACATGAACGGACTAAGTACAATATACTATAATATATATATAATATAGTATAACGATACGTTCCACATAATTTCGAACATTTGAACGAATATTAAACGTCATTGAACTTTCTGGTAAGATATTTTTAATATCAAATTCGTTTTCCATTTTCATATGTGAATTATTTTGTTTTAGACAGTTGACAAAAATAGAATCTCTATCGAAACATCCTCGATATTGTAAATTGTTTAAAATAAACCTGGATCACCAAAAAACTCGAAGATTCTTATAGTTTATATATACTAAAATATATTTTCAAGCTGTCTGGCCTACGCCTTTGAAAAGTGCTGATACTACACCAGTGTACAAATCAAGAAACAGATATAAAGCCATCAACTGTAGACTCATCTTTCTGATATCAAATATTGCTAAAATATTCGAAATAATACTCCATCATAGATTAATTTCAAGAGTTTGCCTTTGCCTGTGAATGTGAATGTGGGGGTGCCTCAAGGAACCATATTGGGACCACTACTTTTTATACTTTACATCAGTGATCTATTAAAGATTCTTCCAGAATATGCTGATGATACTGTTGTTATAAGTAGAGGGAAATCATGGACACAAGCGAAGTTTATAAAAATAAGTACCTACACCTGATACAAGTTTGGTTGGGGGTCTTTAAATATAGCTAAAACAGTCTTTTGAGAACAGTGTGCCCAATAGTCTAGATTTTCTATCAATGGAAAAGGAGTACATCGAGTGTGCAAAACCAAGTATCCAGGAATAATTATTGGTGCGCAATTGAAGTGGGAGCAACATGTGCAATACGTTATGAAGAAATCAAGCTACTATACGTTTTTAATAATTTAAATGAAATTATGAACTCTAAGCAATTATTAATGATAGTGTTGTCAATTATTGCATTATAGCCTGGGGTGGTAATACAATAAATTCCTTACTAGATTTACAGGAAAGATTACAAAAGAGTGTTTTGAAAAACGATAAAACTATACTCTCGCCACCAGGCATTAAAAAATCTTTCATCATAGTATCCATTATTTATTATTATGATGAATTGAAACTTAGATATGAAACATCAAAGTGTATAAAAAGAAACGAAAATCTGATTTTACTAAAGAAAAATGAAACTAACTGATAAAAATAGTAAATATGTTGCGTTTAAATTTTACAATGCTTGACTGTCTGAAGGTCATGCAAAACTGAAAATTACAATTAAACAATGAAATACATACGGTTTGATACAAAATTTATATCTCGAATTAGGATTTGTAACGAACCCCACCGAATTGTTTTAAAAGCGCCAAAATATTGGCAATGAACTCAAGGTAATTGTATCTCAAATCAATGAAATAAAAACCGTTTATTCAATATTCGTAGACGGAAATAATCTTGAATAAATCAAAGTCCTTGCGACTTTTCTCCGATCGCGCGTTAGGAAATTCGTTTCATTTAAATTTTCACATATCTATTACAAAAACCCGTTTCTCCATTTCACCATGAACTTTTCATTGCGATCTTCGTCTAAATTCCGCGCAAGGGAAATATTGAATAATTATCGAGACGTGATGCAATCCCATCGGCCAGATTTGTTGTGTTTTTTTTCTCTTCATAATTTCACACACGAGAGTTTCGCAAAAATCGATTGGATGAGCCGGATGATGAAAATGTTAACGGTCTCCGACGATCCCGCGCGTTAATGAAACGCCGCCGTTGACTCACATTGCAATTGGCATTGGTATGCGATAATTTTTTTTCTCTTCTCGTTTGTTTGTTTCATAGATTTACGCGAAGCCGTTTTATGTTCGACATTTTAGCATAATCAATAATTATTCCGCACCTTTTTACTCAAAGAGGCTCGCTGAGGTAACGGAATCGAATTACTAAGAGTTTACATTCTCTTTTTTCTTTTTATAATTTTATTTCTAAAATTTGAATATAACATTCGGCCAAAATTTTGCATCATGACACATTCATGATCAACTTCTTTTTTAAATTATTAAACATTTTTCAATCCAAGGTTTTTCTTTGACTCAAAAAAAAATTAATTAAATTCGAATTTATTTTTCCGTTCATTAATTTTAAACCAACTCACCTGAAGCGGTTTGATGAATTCGACGTTTTTTCTCTCTGTCAAAGCTTCTTTCTATTTTTCTTGTCGAGTACCGTTGGTACTATTCACTGCACTCCGTTTCGAACGTGGTGGTACCAGCAGATTTTGCATCGAATATTGCCCACCCGTCTGTATATATATGTAATGGAGGCGGCCCCCCTCTCCGTTCGCGAGCGTGTCCCCTTGCACTCGTACCGAGAAGAGGGAACCGCCGCCGCCGCTGCCTGACCGCCGTTCGGACCTCCACCCCTCCGACTGCTGCGCTTCTTCTTTTGGGGGCGAAATTGGTCATCGCGTGACGATAATCGCGCAAAACGATTTATCATTATTATCTGCTGGTGGTTTGTCGACCAGTTCTGGGAATCCTTAAAATATCGACGGTTGAATATTACAATATAATATAATTTCAATAAAAATAAAAAATATATATATGTATATAATAACAAGAATGAAACAGTGTTGACAGAAGTCAAAACTGTTCGTTGGCAACAAACCACGGATATGAATTCAAAGCGAAATTACATTTCTTATGTTTGCATATATATATATATATATATATATAATATAATTGACCAATTTTTCGTTTTGGACATTCATTCAATTTTTCCACTACATAATATATATGTATATATGTAGTAACGAGAAAAACAACATCTTTTATGTTTGCATGTAATATTGTTTTATATATATATATATATATAATAAAAAAATATTAATTAATATTATCATATTAAATCAACCGATATTTAAATTAATATCATTATATATATAATATATATATGACCTAGCCAACTGAATTTAAATTTCGGAATTTGAGTGGAAAAAAATCGGGTCGCAAATCTGGTCGTTCTTGTTTTTCTTCTTCGCCGTTGTTATCGGCTTAACTGTTTCCGTTCCCGCGGCGCCGAAAGTCGTAGAATTTCGATCGGGCGGCCGTAGCCGGTAAACAATTCGGCGAATTCGCGACCCCCCCGGGGGGTCAAGGTCGCCGATGGCTCTCTCGCAGAGTTTTCCACGCAGATTTATATCGGTCGCGATTGAAATTCCCCTCGCGCGCTCGCTAAAATTTTTCGTTATTTATGTTGTAAAACGGCCGCGCCGAGTTCACAGCCTCTCTTTCTTGGTTTTAACGGTTAAACGAGGCTCGTTATTAACATAATGCAAATCGTCCAATCTATCCGACAGATCGGCTTTCGGAAAAACTAAGCGGAGTCGGCGGATAAAAAAATCTCACAGCGGCGGAACGTGCGGTCGGCGGTGCCGCGCGCGGGCGCAGACGCGCGCCCGCCCGCCAATGGGCCGCGAGAACGTCGTAATAATAAGCGCGGATACGTGAACTTCCGTTATTCTCATCTCGTTTCACGGGAACCGATTGAAATGCATAACTAT
Organism: Novius pumilus; assembly: GCA_020654155.1. Taxonomy (NCBI): domain Eukaryota; kingdom Metazoa; phylum Arthropoda; class Insecta; order Coleoptera; family Coccinellidae; genus Novius; species Novius pumilus. Next base: position 6,558,391 of record JAIFOV010000475.1, read on the forward strand.
TCAAATCGGGTATCTAATTTTAGAACGTTCGACGGCCGAAAGGTCCTGACCTGGATTTGTTGCGCACCGGCCGCTTCGTCCGCGAGGTCGGTGCCGGTGCACCGCCTTTTTATTGCCCAAGATTTTCCTCGCCCCCAAGGTTTTTTCTTCTTCTTATTTCCTTCTACATCGCCGAGATGATGTCCGGATAACGATATTTAAATCTCGTACTGCGTGTTATTACGATCTTACGAGGCGTTTCCGTCGGAAAATCGTGAATCATACGCGATTAAAAAACGGGTCGCGTCGTCGCCTTCTAACTATTTGTTTTAATTTGCCGATTCCATTGTCAAGGACTCGAATAGAGCGCGCAAGGATGCGGTTTGCAACTACCGAGCGAATTATCCGCAATCGTGAGATAAATGTTGAACGTTCTTTTTTTTTATCAATACCTGTGCGGAATATTAAACTTCTCGTCGGAGCGGTAGCTACCGAACTATAAGGAAATTTCAAGATGGTTGATGTAGTTTAGAGATAAAAAGTCAATAATCAATTAAGGCTTGTTCGAAGCGACCATCAAATCAGTCCGACGCTTGCGCCCTAACCTAAACTCGTACAGCGCAAGCGTTGGACTGATCGACACTTATCTGCGCAAGCGTCAAAGTTAAAACGGAACCGATGTTCACAGTGATTGAACGAACTCGATTTTGTTATGTATTCAAATAAAAACTACGCTACGTTATGCTGTTAATCGCCTTAACTTTGTTTTTTTAAATATTCACACTTTTGATGTACATTTTTGTTGAAGAAAAGTGCATGCTGTAGTGGTGCGGCTAAAGCCGCACAAATTACTAGGATGATTGTGCGTTGTCACACAAGAAATACACAAATTATTTGTACAGCTTTAGTCGCACCGCTACGTTATTTACATTTTTTGAAAACAAAATATGCTTCGGACCTTGTGGTAAGGGTGCAATAAAAATATCTAAAATCTCCAAAAGATTGGTGTGGCTTTAACAACACTACGCAACGCCTGTACTTGTTTGTGGAAATGAATTACGTTCAAAGGATGAGGGGTTTGAAAAACAATTTATTTCCAAAAATAAGCGTTGACCATAGCTGTTGTGGTTTGGCTAAAGCCGCACAAATTACATGCTTGATTGCGCGTTTCGCATATACCAAAAAATATGCAAATCATTTGTGCGGCTTTTCCTTTGTAGGTGGTGTTCTCTGGATCGCAAAAAATTCGAATTTCAAATTAAAATGCAACCAAGAGAAAATACTGCTTTAGTGAGATTCATTATTTATTTTACATATTTAAATACAACATTATTGGTGTTCGGCGATGGTTTCTAGTTTATGGGGTTGTCAATTTTCGTGGAAAACCCACCGCTATTAGAGTGCCACTGATCAGGCCTATCGTGAACACTCGATGTTTCTTGGCCAATCCCTTGGCGTGCTGCACCAACTCCACACCCTTCTGCACGCTCCTCATGTCCGAATATTTCTTATCTTTGATATGTTGCAGCAGCCCCTCGACGTCCTTGTTGACGATTTTGTTGTAGTGCGCCAATTCGTAGGCGAGGATGCCGCCGCCGGCCACCAGGGCGCAGAGCCGGCCGACTTTGGCGGCGCACAGCCCCGTCAGCAGGCCGGCGGCCGTGCCCAGACTCAGCTGCGCGGAAAAACGTCCGACGCTGAGGTTCTGACTCAAACGGTTCAGAATGCCCTTGGTCTCGGCCAAGTTGAAGATCTCCAACGATTTCTCCGATGTCTTGAAGTAGCCGCTGGAGCCGATGGGCTTGGTCGCGCTCTGCCCGACCGGCGCGTTTGTGGTTTCCTTCGACGTCGACATGTTTCGAAGCACCGTAACGACTAATTTAAATCTTCATGACGACCAATCAATCAATCAAGTGAACAAGATTACTTGATTTACAACGAAAAGTTTTAACGACGGTCATAACGTCGTATGATGTAAGAAAAAATTTGCGCTTTGCGCGTCTGCGAAACAAAGAAAAATTGAAAAGACGACATACCACCGGGTAATGGAAGTTTTTTTTCTCGAGACAATCGACAATACGGCGAATCGTCGTCGTCTACAATTTTTTCCATCCGGTCGCGTCGTTCGAGAGCGGCTATTTGAGTCTAGTCGCGAAGCCCATAAAATCCCGTATAAATAAATACATAGTAAGGTGAATCGCGAAGGTAATCGTTCGAAAAAAGTCCTAATTATCCGTGATGCCTAAGTATATACGTCGTCGTATTCGCTAAGGCCACTTTAGGTCGACCAACTATCAGTCGTCGGACGAGGGTAGCGAAGAGAAGAACGAACGGCCTGCACTATAAATAGAAACGTGTCTCGGTGCCTTCGTCCTTTAATAACACATCCTCTACGTACAGGCGGGGACGTTTCATCTACGATTTATTTTACTCTCAAACCCCAAAACGCCGCGTTATTAGTATCACAAATATTAAATACTGAATCACGATTATATGATCACAATCAATTTTTTAAAGTGGGGTTAGACACACGTCAATTTTTTCTATGTTGCCAATATTTAGAGCAGCCGATCATACATCAAAAAGAAAAAAATTATTATATTCTATGCAAACATTTGAAGGGTAATGTCAAATATTTTTGTATCCGTAGGTTGATTGTCCCCATAAATGCGCTCATCGCGCGATCGTAAAACACAGAAAATACGTAACAAAAAATGGCAACCGTATAGGTTATGTGTTGATTAGAAATAAAATGACGGACGCTTATATGGTTAGATATAAAACCCATTTTGAGTTAAACGTCGCGATTAAGATGTCCGGACGGCGTAGTTAAAGCTAGAATCGAGCCGATAACGATGGTCGTTTTGGAATACCTGGCGGCGCCCGAGACTCCGGCGCCACCACTCGTTATCCGGCTATTTGCCGGACAAGATACGCGAACCATCATCGCCATTATCTCGCCGTCGCAAATCCGAAGGAAATTCGTCGTTCGGGACGCGATTAGATAGATCGGCGACGCGCCGCTATATCGGCCCCACGGAGCCCCCGAATCGGCCCCGTCGTCCGGTTCAATTTATTCCGTGCATTCTTCTCCTCCCGTTCGCCGTCTTGCAACTCGGCGCGGGTCGTCGACCGCTGGACCGCGTAATCGGACGCGCGGATCGCCGTCCATCTGATCGCCTTTTTACCTTTTTTTTTTCTTTTCGTCTCTCGTTCGTTTGTCGCTTTACTCACTTGTCCCCATCTAGTTTCCAGATGAGCGAAACGGTTGCATCGTTTTCCCCGTCGAGGATGCTGTCGATGGACCGTCCGGCGATTTGCTAACGAGACTGTTGACGACCGAACCGAAGAAACGGCTGAGATCTTTGAGGGCGCTCGGCGGCATTCGTTTTTACAAGGGATTCGATTTCCGAACGATCAAAGACAAAAAGGTGAATTTTCTTCCAAACGTTTTACAATTTACAACATTTCTGTAAAGATTACAGATATTTCCTTCAATTCAATATGAAAAAATAGCGAAAAGTCCTTAACTAATAAGAAGAGTACTCGTATTCAGTTCAACCGGATTGCAAAGTCCCCATCATTGAGTTTAAATTTATGCAAAGATGTTCAATTTTTCATTGAACAGCTTGCAAAGTGTTCATATGAAAAAATAACGAAACGTCAATTTTTTTATGATCAAAAATATTGAGAATCTAGTACAAATAACATTTGAATCAAACGCAAACTGATTGCAAATGCAATTTTCCCCAATTTGGTTGTGAAAATTACATTTTTGTAAACACTACAAATATTTCATTACAAACTTATGAAACGAAGTTACACTGGATTTTGCTCACTTTTTTGCAATTATTCGGGAAAATAACACAAAAACACAAAGAAAACGGATCACATTTACAAAAATGTTTTGTACAAAAGTATGATGTGAACTATTCGTTTTGTCTACAAACAGGAACTAAAGTAGTTTGGCCTAGATTTCAATTTTCACTTATTCAAAATTCGCAATTTTCTTGGAAAACCCTCGATTTATTTTACAAAATTTGGAATTATCCAATTTCTCTATGGTCTCAAAAATTATTAAATTCTTGTAAAAATGTGTATATATGTAATAGATTAACCCGATGCAAACTGAATGCAAACAAATTTTTGTAAAATCTTGTTGGAAAAGTTTCGATTTCGTTAACAAACTTGGGATTCGTGGAAATTCGTTTGCTCATTTGCAATTTGTTGCATTTTTTGTAAACATTACAAACTACTAAATTATGAAAGTGTTTCGATATAAAAAAAAGAACAATAAAACTGAATTATGCATATTTTCTTGCAACTACCAGGAAAAATATTGAATATTTTATGCAGACAACACAAAAATTCAAAGTAAACAGTTCACACTTAGGAAAATGTTTTTTACGAAATTGTGATTCGTCTAGGAGAAGAAACTAAATCACTTGGCCTCAAATTACAACTCTCACATATTTAAAACATCCAAATGTCCTGAGAAAACTTTCGACTTATTTTACAAAATTAAAATTTTTTTATTTCTCAACCGTCTTAAACATTGTTGAATTTTCTGTTAGAATGCCAGCTATTTGAAATCTAATATAAATTTTTAATTGATGAACTGAATGCAAATTTTCTTTCGAAAAGTTCCAATTTCGTTGGCAACCTTGGGAATCACTGACTTTTGTTTTTGAATACGAAAAAATAACAAAAAAAACAATTTTGCATCAATTTTCGTTAGTTTAATGAAAAAGTGCAGTTTCGTTTGCAATTACTTTTCCAATAAACTACATTCAATCACATTTTTTTAAAAATGACAAATATTTCATACAAGAAATTTCAAAATTAATAAAACGTTTCAATATCGTTCATTAAGAATCAAACCGATTTACAAATTACTAAATTTCTGTAAAGATAACAAATATTTCATTGGAGAGATGTGTAAAATTATGAAAGTGTTACAACATGAGAACAAGTTTGCACATTAACATTTATTGTCCTCCAAATAAATAAGGAAAAATTAACGAACCTCGATTATTAAGATAGCGTTCTGTAGTCTCGTAGTTTAGTATGAACTCTAAACAGAGATGTCGCTCGCGAGGCGGCATGGAGACAGCCCGAACTACGTTGCGATGTTGTGTGGGTTGCCTATCAACGACTTCGAGTTTAGAATTTTTGACTACTAATAAAAATAGTAACGAATAAAATTTTCATCCCAAGGCGAATTGAAATTCGATAACAAACCACAAGATAACCTTAGCAACTAAAAGCATTACCAGGAAATCAGATTTTTTGTGTTTTATTTCGATTTTTCTCTCTTGTTGCTATCTGATTTCCATATCTGCTACAATTTTCCGGCAGGTTAAACCGCGATCGATGCTCGTCGATCATTTCCCGAACGGGCCGACGAATCGTTCCAACGATTTCGCGAACTTTTAGAGAGCGACAAAGGTGCTCGTCGGGGTATCGATCGGGCGGGAGCGCGCGCCGTCATCGAACCATTCCAAACATGCCCCAAATTCCATCGGAAAAACCGATCGGGCCGGAATAGTGCGTTTTCCACACGCGAAAAACGATGCCCGGCTCGCGGAGGATGATCCTGAAGCACGTCGTGTCCGGCGTGTGGACGAGGATGCACAGGACCAAGCCGATGCCCGGCGACGTCATGGAAACACCTCTGAACCGCTGCTTGAACACCTTCGACATCACCTTGCTGGGTATGACGCTTTTTTCGTTTACGTACAAAGCTGTATTGTTGTCGTAGGCATCGGTCACATGGTTGGCGCCGGGATCTACGTGCTTACGGGAACCGTTGCTCGAGACATCGCCGGTCCGGGTATCATCCTGTCCTTCCTGTTGGCGGGTTTCGCGTGCATCCTGTCGGCGCTGTGCTACGCCGAGTTCGGCACCAGGATTCCCAAGGCGGGCTCCGCCTACGTTTACACTTACATCAGCATAGGCGAGTTCTGCGCCTTCGTTATTGGTTGGAACATCTTGCTTGAGCACATGATTGGTACGTCCCTTCCAACCTAAACGGAACTATATTATATATGCTTGTAGGAGCCGCTTCAGTCGCGCGTGCGTGGAGCGGTTACGTGGACTCGCTGTTCAACGGCGCGATCAGCAACGCGACAGTCGCCGTCACCGGCGAAATGCACGAGCAATTGCTCGGTCGCTACCCGGACGTGCTTGCCTGTCTCGTCTGTTTGGCGTACGCCTCGTTGCTGGGCATCGGCGTCAAAGGTTCGGCGATCGTTAACAGCTTCCTAACGGCCGTCAATTTGGGCGTGATGGGCATCGTGGTGACCGTCGGTCTCTACTACGCCGACTGGAACAATTGGGCGAACGTCCCGGGCGGTTTTTTGCCCTACAACGTGGGGGGCGTGATCGCCGGGGCGGCGACCTGTTTCTACGCCTTCGTCGGTTTCGACAGCATCGCCACGTCCGGGGAGGAGGCCAAAAATCCGGGTTTCTCGATTCCGGTCGCTACGATCGTTTCGATGTCCATCGTCACGCTGGGTTACGTGCTGGTCGCGTCCGCTTTGACGTTGCTGGTGCCGTACTACGAGATCGACGCGAGCGCCGCGCTGCCGGAGGCGTTTGCGCATGTCGGTATGCACTGGGTGAAGTATGTCGTCTCGTTGGGTGCGCTTTGCGGTATGACGACCACCTTGTTCGGATCGCTGTTTTCTTTGCCACGCTGCATTTACTCGATGGCCCAGGACGGTCTCCTGTTTGGTTTCTTGGGCAATGTGAACGATAAGACTCAGATGCCGCTGGCGAATTTGGTGATTTCTGGCTTGATGACGTCGGTGATCGCTTTGGTGTTCGATCTGGAGAAACTGGTCGAGTTCATGTCGATTGGTACATTGCTGGCTTATACAATTGTAAGCGCTTCGGTGATTATTTTAAGATACCGCCCGTTACCTCAGGAAGGGTTGCGGAGGTCAGTTTCGTCACCGTCTTCCGAGTATTGGAGTTCAGAGGTGACGAGTCCGGTTGATGACGGTGAAATTATTTGCTCGTCCAACGCTGGTTGTTTGCGGGCGCAGTATGGATGGTTGGCGCCACTTTTTGGTAGATGCCGCCCGGGGGCGGCCGTTTCTGGTGCTACGTTACTTTTTACGATATTTAGCGCCGCTTTGTGCGTGCTCCTCCAAGTGTCCAGTCGACATTTGGAGAGCGGCATCTGGTGGTCGGCGGTGCTGGCGGTTGGGTTCATCTGCGTCCTCGCTATCTGTAAGCACACTAAATATAAAAGCAATTGACTAACTTTCTTTGATTACAGGTCTCGTTGTTATTATAGCGCATCATCAAGACAACTCGAGCAACTTGAAGTTTAGGGTACCAATGGTACCGCTGCTGCCGGCGCTCAGTATATTTTGTAACATAGAATTCATGGTACATTTGAACATATTAACTTGGTTACGATTTTTCGTTTGGATGGTTTTGGGTAATTCGCGCTTACACTCGAAACTATTTATTCGAATCGTAACATTTTAGGTATGTTGATTTACTTCTTATACGGCATCCACCACAGTAAAATGGAGGACGCGAATTCATCATATTCGGTGCTAATGACGTCAGCGGAGGCTGTTAAAGGGAAATGGGGTTCGACGACGCGCACAAATTTGAAAAATGCGTTATTTAGACGAAAGTCCTCCTCGGATCGCAAAGCTATTATCGATGGGGAAGATAGCGATTGAATGTTAGATTTGTGATTTAGCAAATCGTTGGATGTTTAGATTGAATAAAAGCATATTTTACGGTTTATAGCACTCCATCAGTTGAAAGGAATGCACCTTAACGTAGGTCAAACGAACTACTGTTTTAAATCCTCTATGGTTTGCTTAAAATGACTTACCTGTTGTGTCGCCGATTTGTTTGCTTAAATAATTTATCGCATCATGTTTAATTAAGTTTCAATTAATAATAATTAATGGATGAGTGCACAGCAAACCTGGAAGCAACCAGCGAAGATGGTAAGTCGCTCTACACGATCACCGTCTTGTGTTAACGCGACGTTTAAACAGATCTGCGAAAGGAAATCGAGGAGTTGGAAAACGAAAAGAAAAGGATTCGCGACGAATTCAACATCCAAAGAGCGAAAATGAAAGAACTGTTCCTGCAGAAAGAAAGTAAGAATCAACTTACCGCGTCGCTTTAAAAACAGCTTTGTTTCAAGGTGAACTCTCGGCTAAAAACAGGAAAACGTGGATTTAAAACGCGAATTAGATGAAGTAAAGAACCATTTAATCGAGCGCGGGAAAGCGGAAGAGGAAATTGCTTCGTTACAAAAACTAGTACACGGTAACCGTCCAAAACGCATATCGACACATCCACCATTTTGAATTCCTTTTTGCAGAAACAATCGAAGAATCGTCGTGCTCGAAGACTTACCACGATAACGAAATCGAAAGACTGCGACTGATAATACAGGAGCTCCAATTGGAGAACGGGGAGCTTCGAAAACAGCAACACTCCCCACACCACACAGCGGCTCAAGTGTGTAATCGCGTTGACAAATTTACAATTCAAATTGACGTTTATCAAAAACGCGCGACTCTATTTGAAATTTACAGTCTGTAATCATGTTTAACTTAACCAAAATACTTCAGGTCTTAATTGAACTTATGTTGCATTTAATTTTCATTTTTAATTGTAGGAGCACACTTTGGGGCCTGGGAACGTCCTCAACGCTCTAACCAAAGGGATCGTTAAGAAACTCGGCGCTGATTCGTTTTCATCGACCGACAGCTTGGACGATAACTCCAAAAAAGTAATTGAAACATTAATAATACGTTTAATTAACGATTGTCGTTTTAGTCGTGCGACGATAACGAGGTTCTCCGTTCCCTCGTCGAGCCGCTCGAGGAACAAATCAAAGCCCTAAAAGAGAAGCTACGGTCGACCGACGAGCAGTTACAGAAGTGTCGCGAGTGCGGCCACGACGGTCTGGAGACGTCGTCGAGCACCTCGCAAACGGAAAAGGAAACGACGTGCGACATGTGTCGCAACTACGAGGCTCAACTGGTTAACGAGCAAAAGAAGTACGACGCGTTGTCCGTTAAGGCGCACGCGTCGGAGAAGGCGATCGAACGGCACCGGGAGGAGCTGGTCAAGGAGATCGGTTTCCGCAAGGAGATGGAGGAGAAGTGGAATCAGAAACGCGAGGAGATGAAGGCGAAGGTGGCGGAGCTGTCGCGCAGCACCGAGTTCGCCGAGTTGGATCTGCGCGAACTGCGACAAATGTTCGCGGAGAAGTGTTCGGAGTTTCGGAACGCGTTGGCCAAGTTGACGCAGGACCGCGAGAAGATTCATCAGGAGATTAAATTGTGAGTTCGCGGCGCGCGCAACTTATGACGCAGCTGATTGTTAACCGTTTACAGATTACAAGCTGAGAACGACAATCTAATTGGTAAATACACAGTGCATTCGCAAGTGTTGCAAAGCCAAGCTATTGACCTTCCGAACACCGTCGAGGTGAATTTGAAAACTTGAATATGAACGGCGTAAAGCCTTCGCTCTATTTCAGGAGCTGCACGAATTAATACTGAAAAACACGCAAGAACTAATAATAGCTAAAATTGGTAAAGAGAGCGCCGAGTCGACGGTTAGCACTTTGCAATCGAGCATCGCCGTTCTTCAAGAGCAAATCGAGAATCAACAACGCAAAGAGGACGTGACGCGAAAGGATTTCATGCAAACAATAAACGATTTAAAGTAAGCACGCTTGTAAAATCGAGCACACTCAACACTTAAGTCAACAGGGACCAAAACAACCATCTGGAACGAGAGATCAGGAGCTACATGTCGAACAAGGAGAAAATATCTGAACTCCAAGAGCAGATAAACGAGTTGCTGACATCTAAAGTATTTTCAATTTTGTAATTTCTACGTTTGACGGCCAAACTTTTCAGAAACAACTAGTGGAGTTGAACAGCGAACTGAAATCCCGAGTGTCCGCTTTGCAACAAGAGTTGGATACGAGCGAAACCGTCCAAAAGGATTTCGTTTTGCTGTCTCAAAGTTTACAAGTGAGTACAAACGGTTTTCGTTTCATTCAAATAATAAAAACGTTAATTAGGTTCAATTAGAGAAAATACGAGCTTCCGATTCGCAAGTCAGATGGCAGCACGAGGACGACGTCGACGGTTGCCCGGCGTGTCACGCCCAATTCGGGGGCGCCAAAAAGAAACAACACTGCAGGTTAGTGTTTTAGGCCTTATGAATTCGGTCGATTCACGAATGTTCCTTAGGCATTGCGGCCAAATTTTCTGTCAGAATTGCCTAACCAAAATGGTGGAGAGCGGTCCGAACATGCGACCCTCCAAAGTTTGCGACGTTTGTCACACGCTTCTAGTCCAATCGTCGGCGCCCTATTTCAGTGAGGCGCCACCGCCCACTTAAAATTAAAATTTAAAAACGTTCGAAAAACGTTTAGAATGTTCGCATTTGCTAGAGTTTTGTTGTTGAATATGAAAAAGTTGAAAAGCAAAAAAATATTTGGGGAAAATATGAATTTATATTTACAGTATCCTTCCTGATAATCAAAGAAAACTTATTATCCATAACATATTGAATGTTCTTCCTTGTTTAGGACTTTTCTGAAATTGGAAACAAGTAGTCGACCAACTCGAATTAATTATGTCAACTCACGTCTTTTCACATCGTTCTTCATTTCAAACGCTGCCACCCTTTTGATTTTAGCTGTAAAACAGAATTGCACCCAAACGGTTCGTTACATCGAAATCATTCTTACGTTCATTCAGAAAAGCTTCGAAGGCCGTCGTGAAATTGTTGTTTAAAATCGATTGCACCTTTACGGGAGTTTCCATCTGTTTGCTCGAACTCTTTATATCGGACGTCGAGAAATCTGACAACTCGTCCTCGACGTCCAAATCGTTATCCTTCGTCCAATCTAATTTCGACATGTTTATTATAATTGACGGCATTGCGACTTTAGGCGTTTCGTCCTGCGAATCATCTTCGATTTCTATGATTCCTTCGCTTCGTACAGGTTTTTTTTTTATTTTAGGCGTACTCAAATCAACTAGTAACTTCACGTTCGTTATAGTCGTATCGACCAAAGTGCATTTCTCAGCTAAATTAGACGGTACACGGGTAAACTTTTTCTTCGATAAAGCATTGAAGCACATCTTCAGGAACGCATCGAACACCTGAAGGCTATACAAGCAATCCTGGCACACGACCGCACGTTCATTCAAATCCAAATCCTAAAAACTAACAATAGACAAAGCTTCACCGCACAAAAGTACTCTTACCACGAAACAAGCGTACTTGGTTATCAAATTGTGCACGAAATTTTTCTCGTAACAGTTATTATGGATCGAAACAGTTTCCCTGATATGTTTCGTTCGTACGCATAACTGGCAAAAGGAATATTTCGCTTCCGTTCTGGTGTCGTCCGTCAACAGTGCCTCGCATTCGGACAAACCCCTTTTAACAGTTTCATACAAGATCGTCTGTTTTTCTTTCCAAAATTGTTGTCGTACATCGAAATCGAACATGTAGTTCAAACATTTGAAGCAGAAAGTTTGGTTTCCAATGTTGGTCTGTAACGAAAGGTTGGAATAACGAGGTCAAGATCCGTTTGCAAGTTACGATGTTCGGGAAGAATTTCTTCACAATTTGCGGCGGTCTTGTTGGTTTTGAATAATCGATCACGTTTGTGCAAAAGAAGCAGCGGTGCCGTGCAGCTCTTTGTTTTCTCTTCCGGATATTCATTTTTACAAGCACACTTTAGAAATTGTCAAAATAATTGGGGTGACATGATTTACTGGAACTAACAGCATAGAATACTGTGATTAATTCTGTGCTTTTATTGGGTCATTGGACCTACGAAGCGGAACCATAGAACACGCGTAGAGTTTCGATCAATTTGGATAGATTTATCACATTTCAAAAAGAAGATAATTTATTTTATCTTTATAGTCTCAATTTGAATATGTACACGTAAAAGTATTCATATATTGTAATTTTATTGATTTAAAAATTATAAAATTTCATGATTGATCTATTTTTAAATATTATGTTAGTATTATCTGTTAGTTTACACATTCTATTGTCTATTTCGTATTCGGCGTACTATTTTGTAGAATTACAAATATTATTTCCAGAATAAATAAATCTTGGCTACAGTTCTGTGTTTCATTCTAAAACTAAAGCACTTTTTTTACTCCTTGTGGTAACTCGTACCAGTTCCCCGTGTTTAAACTAATATTTGATCAAAATTCCCGGCATCTCTATTGAATTTCACAAAAATTTGGTCGAAAATTCGATCGAGGTACCAGAAACGTAGAGGTTAAAAGAGTGTGTTTGTAGACATACTCTTTTTACTTCTACGTTCCTGGTCCCTCTGCCGAAATTTTTAACAAAATTCTACGTTTCGATCGAAAACATACTCTTTTGACTTCTATGTTCCTGGTAACTCTGTTGAATTTTGCCAAAAATTTTGTTGAAAATTCGACAGAGGGACCAGGAACATAGGAGTCAAAAGAGTATGTTTTAGTCCACAACAAAGACATACTCTTTTGACTCCTATGTTCCTGGTCCCTCTGCCGAAATTTTTAACAAAATTCTACGTTTCGATCGAAAACATACTCTTTTGACTCCTATGTTCCTGGTCCCTCTGCCGAAATTTTCAACAAAATTCTACGTTTCGATCGAAAACATACTCTTTTGACTTCTATGTTCCTGGTAACTCTGTTGAATTTTGCCAAAAATTTTGTTGAAAATTCGACAGAGGGACCAGGAACATAGGAGTCAAAAGAGTATGTTTTAGTCCACAACAAAGACATACTCTTTTGACTCCTATGTTCCTGGTCCTTCAATCGAATTTTCGACCAAATTGTCGCAAATATTCATCGACTTGCCGACAATTTTGTCCAAAATTTCAACAGAGGGACCAGGAACATAGGAGTCAAAAGAGTATGTTTTAATCCACAACAAAGACATACTCTTTTGACTCCTATGTTCCTGGTCCCTCTGTTGAAATTTTGGACAAAATTGTCGGCAAGTCGATGAATATTTGCGACAATTTGGTCGAAAATTCGATTGAAGGACCAGGAACATAGGAGTCAAAAGAGTATGTCTTTGTTGTGGACTAAAACATACTCTTTTGACTCCTATGTTCCTGGTCCCTCTGTCGAATTTTCAACAAAATTTTTGGCAAAATTCAACAGAGTTACCAGGAACATAGAAGTCAAAAGAGTATGTTTTCGATCGAAACGTAGAATTTTGTTAAAAATTTCGGCAGAAGGACCAGGAACATAGGAGTCAAAAGAGTATGTCTTTGTTGTGGACTAAAACATACTCTTTTGACTCCTATGTTCCTGGTCCCTCTGTCGAATTTTCAACAAAATTTTTGGCAAAATTCAACAGAGTTACCAGGAACATAGAAGTCAAAAGAGTATGTTTTCGATCGAAACGTAGAATTTTGTTAAAAATTTCGGCAGAGGGACCAGGAACATAGGAGTCAAAAGAGTATGTCTTTGTTGTGGATTAAAACATACTCTTTTGACTCCTATGTTCCTGGTCCCTCTATCGAATTTTCAACAAAATTTTTGGCAAAATTCAACAGAGTTACCAGGAACATAGAAGTCAAAAGAGTATGTTTTCGATTAAAACGCAGGATTTTGTTCAAAATTTCGACAGAAGAATCAGGAACATAGGAGTCAAAAGAGTATGCTTTCAATACAAAATGGAAATTCGACGGATTTAATAGAACTATATAAGTGAAAAGAATACGTCTCCGATTTATTATTGAAACTTTGGTACTTACGAAAGAATTAGGAGGACAAAAAAAAGTACTTTGTTATTGAGAAATTTATTAACACTAAAAAAAGTACAAGACAACAAAAAAAATGAAACAATATTGACACAAACAATCCTGTACTGTAAAAGGAAGTAACGCGCCATCTAACGAAACTATTTGCAAATAAAAGAATTAGTTCCCATGAACCGTAGACCTAGAAACCATAATTTTGACATTTAATAACGGACTTTTAAAATAGATACACACATTTTCAAATAATTTTCCAATCGATGTTTTTAAATATGTTATTCCTTCCTTTTTATATACTGCCAATATTTGCCATACTTCCAGTGCCGTTCGTAAAAACCGATGCAAATGAAATAGTCGAGCAAGGACGTAATCAATACCAGGTAAATGCCACTTTTCCTGCTAATCGATTCCCGAATAAAAAATTTCCAGTTGTTACGAGAAAGGGGCCAATTGCCCCGATACGGTCCGTGTTGGAAATCAGCCCTAGAAGCCGTCGACGAGGGCTGCAGAGATCTAACTGAAGAAGTTCAATCCGACATAGCGCTGGCTCTAACGAATTGTTTCCTCGACATGTCAGGATTGGAGATTTACAGCTGCGACACAGACAAAAAGCTAAACGTCAGGCAAATCTGTATAAGTTCAATGAGCGATCGAGCGTTTAACGTTTACACGGAATTTTATACTCACGCATTGAATATGTGCTGGTTTTTAAGAGGTCAAATATGGCAAGAAACAATATCGGAAAACACTCAGAAAGTGGGGCAACAGTTACGATCTTCCACTGAAAAACAGGAAAAACTGTTGAAAATCCAAGAGGAAAGCTTAGTACTGCAAAACCAAATGCTTAAACACGGTAGAACAATTCAAAGTATTTTAGCCGACTTGAACGTTGCGACCGAAAATAATAAACAAATGATATCATTAATGGGCGAATCGTTACATAACTTACAGTCGTGGTTAATCGGTGAAGTATCTTGGATCAACACGTTATTTTTTTATATATCTTTCGGTATTTTCGTTATTATATTGACATCGAGCCCACGCACTATTAATTCGCGGTTTCCAATCTTATTTTCAATGATCGCTGTGCTGATCATCGAGCGTTGTATTTGCAATTACATTTTAAACTTTAACGATTTTCAACCGAACACCAGCACTTTATATGGAGACATTCAAACTTGTGTGAAACTCTTACGTTATTCATTCGTTATTTTAAGCACTTTCGTTCTTATTTATCGAGCGTATTGTTACGAGGATATTATGGTTAAAAGTAAGATGATTCTAAACGAGATACATCAACAAAATCGAATTATCTTGCAAGAACTTAAAGGGAACGACTTACTTATGCCCAGCAAAGCGTATGTTTTGTACAAAAACAGTGTCCCCTCCGTGGGCGACGGGGAAGTCAGGAATCAAAGCGTCGTTTTCATACCGTCCTCGAGGAAGCAAAGCACACCTGTAACAGAAAACAAGTACAATCTTAGAAGTCGTAACAACACACCTATTCTATAGAAAAAATTGTTACCACTTTGAACAGCGATTTACCAAATTTATTCTAATTTATTTAATGTATAATAGTAAATAATTAGCATTCCATTAGTGTGATTTTTCTTTGAATCACATGGCTTTTAATTTAGCAAGTTGACTCTCGATGTCCTCGTCTGTGAGGCCTTTTTCTTTGGACGATTCTCCGAGCCCCCCTTTTTCAGGTGTTGGGGCGGCTGACATCTAGTAAAAGCGTTATTTAATAAAAGATTTGGTGGTTGTTTTGATATACCTTTCCTCCGATTTCAATACCAATTTCATCTAGGACTTGGGAGACGATGTTGTCGCTTTCTTCTTCGTCACCGGATTCGTTCATGATATCATCCAAAGTATCGTTGACTGAAGAAAATTAACGGTGATTGTGTGCGGTGGGTGCAAAACGAATTGCTTACTCATTTCATCGGTCATATCCATTTTCATGCTTTGCTCGGCGAACTTGTGCATGTTGGCGGCGATCTGTTCGGGTTTCAAAATCCGATTCATGTCTGCCATTGTCTTACCGGCTACTCCCATGGATTCGGCCAGTTTGGCATTCGCCCCCATCATTTTATTTTGCACGCCGATGCCTTGTATTTTGCTGTTGGCGGCGTACGTGCGATTTTTCTGTTTACGTAACTGAACGAGCTGCTTGGCCAATAGTTTACAACCATCTGTATTACCTTCTTTCGCGCATTTTTTAATCTCTAATTCCTGTCGAGTTAGCTTTAGATTAATGATAAACGGGGAAAAGCGAACTAACCAATTTTTTTTCCTCCCGTTCGAGTTGTTTGCGATCGCGTTCGATGTCTCGTCCCGCTTTACGCAGCTGACGATCCACTTGTCGCTGTTCCTCTGCAACAAAATAAAATAGAGTTTGAATTTAAGTAGCCAGATTTCACCTTTGGGATCGGGTTTTGAAAACCAATCGAACATTTTGTTTAAACTTGTTAATTATAATAAATTGAAAAATTAGGCGATGCGAATGACTCACTGTTTAAAATATTGCAAAACAAAAATCAAGGTTAAATTGTACTGAACCACCGAACATTGTTTTAACACCACAGAACGTCTTTTTAGTTAATTTGAACGCCAGGCAACCAACAATACACGAATGCGTATTCGTTACTCCGGTGTAACACTACGTTAAGGCAAGAATTATTCTAATCGATAGTCGGATTATTTTGTTAGAGCGAAATTATTTCCTTATCCCCCGAATCGTGTATCAAAGAATACTTTGGGGCACCCTACACGAAAATCAACCGCAGTGACCGCAATAAATCAATATCCCGAGAAAAATAAGATGCTGTCAAAGAAATTTGCAGAAATCCCGAGTTACGCCTCTTCAGAAGTCATCAATAACCGTCTTGAATTTGTTTGATTTGGCATTATTGTGTCGAGCACGTCGGTAAACATCTGCCACTGACCGCATTAGGGGTGTATCTTACTATTGTCAATACCCGAGTTATTGTGTCCTTGATGCTCTTAAAATCGGATTGCGAGCGATTACAAAACGCGGTAACGAAAAAAAAAATTAAACAAATAAACCACACATAACGCGATACATAATACGATTTCCCTAGATTTCCCATTAAGCAGAAATCCAAAGGGGGGGTCGAAATAAGACGTATCGGTGACTTCCAGCTAAGAACGGATCTTTTGTGCCGTCTTCCGCACCATAGAAATCGCGAACAATGGCCGTGTTAGAATGCGTTAGTTATACCCACAAAACAGTCACTTTGAATGTCGATCGGGAACCTCCCGTTTCGACCTAAATGAAGGCATGTGTTCCTTTTGAATAACCGAAGCTATTGTCCGTCGAAGATCTATTCCCGAGAACCTTACGTCTTGCGGTTTTTCCTTCGCCGTGATCCTCCGGACGGGTTCATAAAACGCGTCGCCGAAACGCCGGCTCGCTTATCAAGATCGAAAAGACAAGCATTTGTCCACCAAACACTTCTCCTCCTAGATAAGATCTGAAAAATCGAGGCGGTACGTGCGTGGATTCAGGGACGGATCAACCGGCTTCGCCTTTGGTTTTTGTCCCAAATTAACGTTCGATACAGACCTGCTCGCACCGATTTTATCTGGTCACTCGAGTTTTGTTTGTCCAAACCGTCGAATATTTGGTGGACAGTTGAAATCGTGAAGATCGACGATAAGAAGCAAATTACGTGTCGAATTACAAGAGCGTCGATTAGGAGCGACATTTACTATTTCGTCGGTGATTTAACGTTCGAATTTTTTCCATCGGGGCGTAATTTCGGTGATTTACGGAACGCGTCTCGAATTATACAAATTGGCCCGTTCGCCGTCGGTGTGTGTTGCTCGAAGGTCGAAAAACGTCGAAATTAATCAAGATTCCATCATAAACGCCGAGGCGGACGGACGGACGGACTGACTTGGAACATTTTTCATAAGCGTCGGAACCGTTTAACGTGTCGTAAAACTCATTTTTCCAGAAATCCGTCGGCGGCAACGACGAACCTAAAAAAAAAAACGATTTGTAATTGTATACACGAATATCTTCTGTGAGAGTTGCATCAATAAAATTTTTATACGAACCGTATGGGTTTCAATGTCAATGTCGACGATTTTTCGACCGTTTCCTCCATTTAATTGCATCGTTAAATCTCGTTATTCGAATCCATAAAACATTTTTATTGTTTTCCTGTTTGTAATTTTTTAAAACAGAAATTTGTTGCAGCTATTTAGGATCATCGAGATATCCGCTTCAGTAGTTCACGAAACCAGCGAACTACCGTTTGTTTTCAATATAATTCTATGGTGCAGAAAATGTTGAAACGTCAAAAACATAATTTTTCTTCAATTTTAATTTTGGTAACGACCATTCGATTCCACAAATGTTTTGATTTTTTTGTATATATAGAGACTCCCTATGAAAAGTAAATAGATTATTCAAATTGAAAGTGTATTTGACACTAACCTGCTGAGGTGTTACTTCCACTTTTATTATTTCCATTTACGAGGGCTTTATTGCCGATAATTTTCCTGAAAATGAATTTGTAACACATTCAATCGCGTCAGTTCATTTTAAAATAAATCGAATATAGCAACACAGCCACATCTACTCGTTGAGACGAGATTCGATTGACGTTTCACATTTACGTTTTTCGTGATCACAGAAGAATGACATCGAATTTCAGTAATTTCGAACTATCGACATCGAAAATAGTTGAAACGATCATTACGATGCATAGATTGACATTATTATACTTCGTAAATCTATGTTCGTAGCTCTGACGTTGCAATGAATCTCGATACGTTTACGAGTGAACACAAATGACTTTCAGCAATAAGCGATTTGAAAATCGAAACATTCGCAAAATATGAAAGCACCGAAAGCACTTCATCCTATCGATTATCGGAGTAACTGAGTTGCGTGAGTAAATTATCTAAGTTGGAAACGGAATCTGCAACTGAGACAATGTCGACACGTTCGACATTTGGCACTTTTGTTATTCACATTTATGCGCACTGTATTATCGATACCTTAATTCATTAATTCGCATCAATTCATTTTAAAATAGATGGAAACTGTTGTTGACACGAGATTCGATTGACGTTTCACATTTACGTTTTTCGTGATCACAGAAGAATGACATCCAACGAGTTTCAGTAATTTCGAACTATCGACATAGAAAATAGTTGAAACGATCATTACGATGCACAGATTGACATATGTTCGTAGTTTTGACGTTTCAATAAGAAGTGTGACATGAGAGTGAAACGAGTTTAAGAAATTTTCGGACTTTCTGGTGTTTCCTTCGTTTCAACCACAAGTTCGAACCATATATCTCGATCTGGAATAACATCGATGCGATGCAATAAACAACAGGGGGTGACGACAAGACGTAGAAGAGTTTACCCCCCAGAAACAGAAAAAACCCGCGCACCAGGGGCGGCGTTTATCGTCCGCGAACGAAAAGAAATATAATAATCTAGAACCGGTTTTTTTTTTCTGTTGCAGCGCCCGCCATCCGGGGGCGATATATAATTCAAATGAAACCGCGTTCCCCGTTTCCCGCTGACTTCAATATTCGTTCCCGGCGGGACGCTCGCCGCCTCTCGATTTTAACAAACAGCACGACAGTATCCGATTTTCTGTGTGTTCCCGAACGCTTTTGCATCTGTTCGAGCGACGTAGGAACCCTTCGCGGGGATGACTCGGTAAACTCATTGTTAACCAGTTAACCCGTGTCTTATCTGGTCGATTGCAGCCGGAACTCGGAGATAACCAATTCGATTATGAGTGCTAATGGGGTTTTGGTAAAAAGCCGCGTCATCGAATTAAATCCGGCGCGATTGGCGGACGGGGCGCGTAGCGGCGCGCGATTGGTCCGATCGCCGATTTAAATATACGCGCCATTATGTAATTTCGAAGGTAGTAATTTTCGTTCGAAAAACGTTAATTGGAAAATTGTTTCTTGTTCGACTTTAACGATACGCGATGATAAATACAGCGGCGACGGACCGGTTTTGTTGCGGTGCGATATCTTCTGCCGCCTCCTTCGATTTTTTCTTTCTAATCCATTCGATTACAAAAATTTCGACACTTAAAAATGTTATATAAAAAAAATGGAGTGCAAAGGATTCGAGGATGTTTCGTTTCAGAATGTCTTGAAACGTAAATGGTACTTAAACCAGCCGACATTCGTTCGTGCGACATAAAGTGGATTTCTTTACGAGTGGAGATCGCATTAAACGAGCGGACCCTGCCAGATGCTCGAGTACCATTAAGTACCTTACCGAACCATAATCCGGAGTACTCTTTGTGATTGTTCGTGCTGGTTGATGAGATAATGTTGAAGCGGATTGTCCAATGTGGAAGGAAAACTAATCGCATTAGGGGGCAGCGCTCGAAAATTCACGCACGCTGCGAGCGACCAGGATGGGTCGTTCGGTTGTAAAATCGTGGAGAAGCGGCGGCCGCGGCGGCGGGGGTGTCGTGGGAAACTGTTTTTAAAACGATCGGTGCCGTGCAAGATCACGTTGTCGTGTTAACTCGACCTTGTACAGCGGTAGTTGGATTTCGAGTTTCGAACACGAAAATCGATTTGGAAGATGATGCTAAACGCTCCGCAATCTTTTTATTTTATTCTATCGTTTTCATGGTATAAACATTCAGAACATTTAGGATTCCTTTTTCTGGATGATCAATGAGTTTTTGGTTTCCATACACATTCACCATTTTTGGTTGACGATTATTCGTAATTGAGATTTGAAGGTTATATCTTCATTAAAGAGGTGCATTCGATCTACTGTATCCAAAGTGTAAAGACAACTCGTACAAAAAACCTACACGTCAGATTCGATCAATTAAGGGTAGCTCAATTGTCGTCATCGTAGTTCATCGTTTCATTCGACCTACGTCGCCACCGTTTGACCTACCGTACCTCCTAATGGCCGAACGGACGCGCGGGTGACGATTTTTTTTTTGCGTGAGAACCGATGAATGCGGTTTCGACGTTTTACCGCATTTCATTTAACGTTCGACGTTCCCACTCGCTGCCCCGCGTGAACGAAACGAAACCGGAAAAAAAGAGGAGGCTTTTGAAATCGCCGGACCATTACCCTATTAAACAATGCGCGCCTCAATTTGTATCGATATCGAATGCGGTCGAATCGATTACGTTTCCAATTTCCATCGATCGCGCCGCGGCATTTTCGACGATCAGTTTTCCCATTTCCGCCTCGGCGCTTATCTTGTCGCGCGGTTTTTTCGCCAAGAAAGGGACTCATCAAATAATCAAAGGGTCGCTTTTGTGCGCGATGATGGAAAAATCTTCGTCCTCGTCTTCGCTCATAAAAGAAACGACTACATTCTACCCTTTTCACGAGGAAGAAAAGAAGTTCTGTCTATTGAAAGATGCTCCGGTTTTTTTTAATCGTTTAAAGGGGTGGTACACCGTTAAAATGGGTTCTTTTGTGTTTTTTTTTTCATTTTTAATCTCTCCATTGAACTAATTTGAATGGTCAATGCTGCCCGCGCATCTGACAACATCTTACCCCCCCTCTCTCCACGAACCCCCCGCGGTCGGGTAGAAACTTTACCACGAGGAATTTTCGGCCGTAAATCGTCCGCTTTTTCTTTCAGCATCTCGCGCCTTTGTTCCCGTATTATTCCATTATATCGATAGTTCACCACCAGCCCCCTAACCACATGCCGGTCCCAAAACGTCTTGTGTTTGATGCTCCTCTTCATTGTCTGTTTTTATTTTCGATCCGATGCCTCCTTTAAAAGCGCCGTGGCAAAAAAATCCAATCGGACGCGGCGATGAAAAGTTTTCGCCATGTTGAGACGGATGCAATCCGTTTGGATTTGTCAAAACAACCCCCTATTGGGGATAAGCGATCCAGATAAAACGGATAAACCGAAACGATTCGCGGGAATCTCTTTGTTTCCTACAAATATCGCAACGATTTCAATTATTTCAACTATTTTCGATGTCTGTAGTTTAAAACTACTGACAGTCGATGTCATTTTTCTATGCTCACACTAAGTCTAGTGTTTTGCTAGTTTCGATTCATTTTAAAACAAATTGAGGCGTTTTAAAGTGTTGCAAATACGTTTTTGCGAATATTTGGATTTTCAAATCCAGAGGCGTACCAAGCTTCTTGAGGGTCCCCCGCAAAAAAATTTTGAGGCCCCTACGCCCGTCTAAATAGGTTAGCTTATAAGGAAATTGAGGGCCCCTAATAGTCCACCCCCTCCGTACCGCTTTAGAAAGCTGCCAAAAATTTCTAGGAAATTGCAAAAATATACACGACTTTCCGAAAGACATCTCCGGAATTTTTCTGTAATTTCAAAAAAGTCAAAAAATGTTTACAAAGTTTCTGGAATTTTTCATGAATTCACAACAACATTGCTTACTTTAAATAGAATACTAAAACTGAAATCGATTCAAGTTTCAAGTGGATTGAAAACTATGGAAAAATAAGTTTTTGTTAAGAAACCATGGAATATGACCAGAAGTTTGTCATTACAAAAGTTTTCTAGAAATTTGAAAATTTTAAGAGAACATCCGATATTTGAACTGAAGTGTTGTGAGATTTTATGAAATTTATTGCATAAAATCGAACATGTTGTTGTATTTCTAAAGAAATTGTTGAGTTCGCTGGAATTTTCTGTAAATTTTGAGAAATTTTCTATGCGCATTATCGAGAAAAAAAGAAGAAAGTCATTGAACTTTAGAAATCGGCCAAAAATTTTTTGAAAATAGCACAAATATTCACGATATTCTAAAAGACATCTCCCGAATTTTTTTGGAATTTCAAAAAAGTCAAAAAATGTTTACAAATTTTCTGGAATGTTTCATGAATTCACAGCATCATTGCTTACTTTGAATAGAAGTCGAAAAATGAGATCGATTTAAGTTCAAGTAGATTCAAAACTATGGAGAAATAAGTTTTTGTTAAGAAACCATGGAATGTGATTAAAAACTTATTATTACAAAAGTTTTCTAGAAATTTGAAAATTTTAAGAGAATATCCGATACTTGAACTGAAGTGTTGTGAGATTCTATGAAATTTATTGCATAAAATCGAACGTGTTGTTGAATTTCTAAAGAAATTGTTGATATCGCTGGAATTTTCTGAAAATTTTGAGAAATTTTCATACGCATTATCGAAAAAAAAGAAGGAAGTCATTGAACTTTAGAAATCGGCCAAAAATTTTTTGAAAATAGCAAAAATATTATCGATATTCTAAAAGACATCTCCCGAATTTTTTTTGGAATTTCAAAAATGTCAAAAAATGTTTACAAATTTTCTGGAATGTTTCACGAATTCACAGCATCATTGCTTACTTTAAATAGAAGTCGAAAAATGAGATCGATTTAAGTTCAAGTAGATTCAAAACTATGGGGAAATAAGTATTTGTTAAGAAACCATGGAATGTGATTAGAAACTTATCATTACAAAAGTTTTCTAGAAATTTGAAAATTTTAAGAGAACATCCGATATTTGAACTGAAGTGGTGGGAGATTTTATGAAATTTATTGCAGAAAATCGAACGTGTTGTTGACTTTCTAACAAAATTGTTAGCTACATAAATAGATTTTTGATGTATAATCATTTCAATTTTTGCATCGCAATGATCGTTTTAACTT
The DNA here is from genome assembly GCA_020654155.1 of Novius pumilus. Classification (NCBI taxonomy): domain Eukaryota; kingdom Metazoa; phylum Arthropoda; class Insecta; order Coleoptera; family Coccinellidae; genus Novius; species Novius pumilus. Next base: position 6,581,827 of record JAIFOV010000475.1, read on the forward strand.
TTTTTGGATGTCGATAGTTCAAAATTACGACATTAGATGTCATTCTTCTATGCTCACAAAAACGTTGATGTGAAACGTCAATTGAGGCTGGTCTCAATAACAAAGTTTAAGTGTTTTGAACTGTTTGAAGCGATTTAGTGTGTAACAAATGCATTTTCAATAATATTGTGCTCGCTCGTAAACGTATCGAAATGAATTGCGATATCAGAGCTACGAATATAGATTTTCAACGTATGATTATTATTATTATTCTATAGTCCTAAAAATATATTCTCCAGGTAAAATGAGGAAAGGAAGGGCGGACAGGTCGCGAGCGAAGCGAGCGATCCGATTATTTGTGCGCAAGTTTTACTGGGGTAAAACTTGATTGATTTGAGTGAAATTTCGCAGGATGGTAGATGTATGATATAGCTTGCGTGAGTTCATTGGACATTGAAATCCGACCAGCGGTTTCGGTGAAAATTTCAGAAAAACGTTCACGATTTCAAAAAAAAAGAGAAACAAACGAACGAAGTCGAACACGCGGAGGAGGCGAAAAACAAAGACGCGCTGCACTCCTCTCTGCCCACTTTCGAACATCGAAAGTGTCTTGTAGGCGTGGGTGGGACACGTACTAACGGATCTGTTCCAGGAGGCTGCGACGGTCACGACTTCGATCTACGGAGTAAAAAGGAAGAAAACGAAGATGGAAAAGTCATTATGCAACCGTCGACCACCCGCAACACCCTCCGATAAACGAACGAACACCCCGCGGTGGCCCGATTCAAAAAAAAGTTGCAACCCTCGCCGCCGCAAGATATTCCTTGTACTCGTTCGGAAAAGGCGCATTCCTTCGCAATCAGTCAGTTACTGTGCGAGTGATCGACAAGCGATTTTTTTGCCGCGCGTCAATCTACCTGAATATTTATTACGGTCGATCTAATTCGCCGAATTCGATCGTTTCGCGGTTTCCAATTTGTCATTGACGGGATTTATTTCCATTGTTTTTTTTTGTTTGGTTCGAAACGAAACGATTGTTACGATTTCGTTTCGTCGAAAAATGGCGGCGGACCAAGTTAGCCGTACCGCCCGCAGCTTGACAAATAACTACCATTACCCGGTACCATTGTGACGGATATTTCAATGGTACTAATAAACGCTGAAACTTCCACACAGATAATTAATATGCATTCTGACGGAGATTAGAAACATGAATTATGCATACGGACTCACAATGTACGCCCCGAAGACGTGTGGGATTATTTTCGTATTTTCCGTAGAGGCACGACGACAACGTCTAGATGGTCATTTTTCATTTCGAAACGGCGTCAAACAATCGATTAACGCTTCCGAAGGAATCCTCCGCATCACGCTTATTAACGACGACGCCCGTCGTGGATTTGTGCGCGCGCAGTAGTTCAAAAGTAACAATTAGGCCGTTCATCGAGTATAATCAACAATCTCGAACGATCATCGACACATGAATAGCATCTTTGATTCGTAAACAATTTTAATGGGCCGCGCGCTTCTTAATAATTAAGATTAAAAGAGATTCGACGGCGCGACGGGTCCACCGTTTCCTGTTACCCAATCTAATAACGTTGAATTTTTAGCGCTTCCAACTTAATCTTTTCTTAACCTTTCGACGATACGACGATAACTCGAGGGTTTCCGGGGTTAGATAAAACCTGATCAATAGAAACCCCACCGATGCGATAGTTTGGATTAATTGCGTTCGAACGCTAAGCGTTGGGAACGGAGGGATGGTATTTTTCTTTTTTTTTCAATACCTTACAGATTATCGAAACGATCATAGATCCACCCATTCCTTGTACGTTTTAAATCGAAACGAGCTAATTCGCGTAATGGATTCCATTGATTTATTAATCAAGGAGTCGTTTGAAATCCGTTCACAAAGACGAAATTGTTCGATCGTACCGACAGCGTTCTTAATTTGTTCGACGCGGCCAATTAATGGAAAGTTCGACGACACGATCTTCGAGATGGATTTTACATTTTTATCTCGACTGATTGCTGCAACATGAAACGTGATTCTATTTATTTTGGAATTCAATTCGAATTCGTCAAACTTTTTTTTGAAATATTTAAAAGAAACCAAAAAGTAATCACTGAAAGATACATTGGAAACTTTGGCCATTAAAATTTTTAACGAATATCGAATTTAACGAAGAAAAAGTTGAACATTGCAGAAAAAAGCTAAAACTTTCGACAATCACATTGAAATAGTAAGAAACACAAAGGAAGAACGACAATTTAAATAACAAGCTAAAAATCGAAACTTTTTAATTCAGGACGCTTGCTATAATTTGAGAATGCTTGAAGCGAATTTTAACTTATTTAATATGATTCAATTCGAATTTGTCAAAAAAATTTCACAATTTATTAAAAAAGAACAAAAAATAAACGCCTAAAATACTTTGAAAAAAATACGTTGGAAACTGAGCATAAAAACGAAAATTAAATAGAGGAAATGTGAAGAAACATTTGAAATTTTCTTCTTTTGGTTCGATTTTTGAGAAAGTTAATTCGAGTATCCAAATACTCTCGGATGGAAAATTCGGAAAAATCACGTTGAAAACTTTCGAAAATAAAGACAAAAGTTTTTTAAATTCGAAACATTTCAAACAGCAAACGGAATATTGGAAATTTTCGATTTAAAATATTTGCGAGCTAGATCAAATAGTGAAGGAAAATCTAAAAACTCGGAAAAAGAGTGGAAAATTCGATTAAAATTAATAAAAAAAAACATCTCGAAATTCGAAAAACTTCATTCGTCGCAACGAAGATAAAAAGTTTTTGAATTTGTACTTTTGTTACGATTTTTGGGATGTTTCTTCCAAGTTTTGACTCCTTTCATGATTTGCTGAGGTTTTTCTCTCAGTTTTTAGATTTTAATTCGAATTTGCCTAAAATGTTTTCAGCTCATTGAAAAAGATCAAAAAATAAACGCCAAAAACATTGAACATTCGAAGAAAAAGTTGAAACTGAGCAAAAAAGAAAATTAAATTGAAGATATATGAAGTAACATTTGAAATTTTCTTCGTTTGTTTCGATTTTTGAGAAAGTTAATTCGAGTATCAAAATAATGGAAAATTTGGAAAAATAACGTTGAAAACTTTTGAAAATGAAGAAAAAAGTTTTCTAAATTCAAAACATTTCAAATAACAAAAGGAATATTGAAAATTTTCGATTTAAAATATTTGCGAGCTAGCCCAAATAATGAAGAAAAATCTAAAAACTCGGAAGAAAAGTCGAAAATTCGATTAAAATTCCAGGCCGAATTCAAAAATAAGACAGAAAACATCTCGAAATTCGAAAATCTTCATTCGTAGCAACGAAAATAAAAAATTTTTGAATTTGTACTTTTGTTACGATTTTTGGGATTTTTGACTCCTTTCGTAATTTTGAGTATATACTCGAATTTGCTCAAATTTTTTTTCGGTTTTTAGATTTTAATTCGAATTTGCCAAAAATGTTCTCAACTTATTGAAAAAGAACAAAAAATAAACGCCGAAAACATTGAAAGTTCGAAAAAAAAGTTGAAAACTGAGCAGAAAACGAAAATTAAATTGGAGAAATGTGAAATAACATTTGAAATTTTCTTTGTTTGGTTCGATTTTTAAGAAAGTGAATTCGAGTATCAAAATATTCTTGAATGGAAAATTCGGAAACTTTCGAAAATAAAGAAAAAAGTTTTCTAAATTTAAAACATTTCGAATAGCAAAAGAGATATCGGAAATTTTCGATTTAAAATATTTGCGAGCTAGCCCAAATAGTGAAGAAAAACCTAAAAACTCGGAAGAAAAGTCGAAAATTCGATTAATATTCCGCGCCGAATTCAAAAATAAGACAGAACACAACTCGAAATCGGAAAAACTTCATTCGTCGCCACGAAAATAAAAATTTTTTCAATTTGTACTTTTGTTACAATTTTTGGGACTTTTGACTCCCTTCGTAATTTTGAGTATATACTCGAATTTGCTCAAGTTTTTTTTTCGGTTTTTAGATTTTAACTCGACTTTGCCAAAAATGTTTTCAACTTATTGAAAAAGAACAAAACATAAACGCCGAAAACATTGATAGTTCAAAAAAAAGTTGAAAACTGAGCAAAAAACGAAAATTAAATTGAAGAAATGTGAAGTAACATTTGAAATTTTCTTCGTTTGGTTCGATTTCTAAGAAAGTAAATTCGAGTATCAAAATACTCTCGGATGGAAAATTCGAAAAAATCACGTTGAAAACTTTCGAAAATAAAGAAAAAAGGTTTTCTAAATTTAAAACATTTCAAATAGCAAAAGAGATATTGGAAATTTTCGATTTAAAATATTTGCGAGCTAGCCTGAATAGTGAAGAAAAATCTAAAAACTCGGAAGAAAAATCGAAAAATCGATTAAAATCCGCGGCGAATTCCAAAATAAGAGAAAAAACATCCCTAAATTTGAAAAACTTCATTCGTCGCAACAAACGTTTTGGATTTTAATTCGACTTTGCCAAAAATGTTCTCAACTTATTGAAAAAAAAAAAAAATAAACGCCGAAAACATTGATAGTTCGAAAAAAAAAGTTGAAAACTGAGCAAAAAACGAACATTAAATTGAAGAAATGTGAAGTAACATTTGAAATTTTCTTTGTTTTTAAGAAAGTTAATTCAAGTATTAAAATAACAAAGACAAATTGACAAATTTCAAAAATGGACGGAAAATCACGTGAAACATTTTCGAAAATAAAGGAAAAAGTTTTCTTAACTCAAAAAATTTTCAATTTAAAACGTTTGTTGCGACTTTGGAATGTTTAAAGCAAGTTTTGGATATCATTTAGGATTTGTGATCGTTTTTCGTGTTGTCAAACTCAAATTTTGGAGAAGCTTGTCAAAAATGTTTGCGAGCTATTCAAAATAACGAAGAAAAATACAAAAACTTGCAAGTAATATTGAAATTTTATGTGGAACCAATGAAGATTTTTCAATTTCTACAAATTTTATCGCATTTTTGACAGAAATAATCATGTTTTATGTAAATATTTCTTTCAGAACGCAAGTCACGTCTGCAATTTCGTCCCTCGAATGGGTCCGGCGTCAGTCAACACAAGAATGACCGGAAGGTCCGAAGTTTCATTATTCCGCAAACCGTTTCCGCTGTCGACATCCTCCGGCCTGTTTTGTTGGCTTTTATGAATCGGGCGCCAGTGCACTTGACTTTGCGGACGTATTGCCCCCTCGGTGTGTTCCGGGGGATGTTTGGGCGGCGTCAATTAACCTCGTCGCCGCGATTTTATCTCGTCGCGCCACTCTTCGAGCCATTGTGAAACGTTTTCGTGAAAAACACGGAATCGATGCCCCTTTTCGACGCGCTCTAAAAGCTTTCGATCGACGTGGCGATAATCGTTTTTAATGGTCGGGGGACGCGACATCCAAAACTCTCGACAAAAAAAATAAAATGGTTTAATTTTTGAAATGCGGACGACGCAACGATAAATAACCGGTCGCCGGTTTAATCCTTCTTCGTCGTACATAAAACGAAATCTTTTTCGATAGATCAACGGGCTGAAAGCTTCTTTGGAGGCCTAATCGGCTTAAGTTTTTACGATCGAATTTTCTGGATTAGTTCTGGCACGAAAAAGTCGTTGAATATTCGGGTTCGGGTTCCGTCGGTTGGGGCGTGGAGACGACGACAACGACGAAAACAAAATCTATTTACGTCTAATGGATTATCGACGTATTCATTGCACAATGGACGATCTTGTTACCACTTATCACTTATTCACTTAAAGGAAAACATTAACTTAATGCATTCAAAACAAAATATCGCTTAAATCGATTAGATTCTTCACACGAGAAACGGATTCGTTATAATCGACGCCAGATGTTTTAACAGGGTCAGATCTTTCTTCTTCTTTCACTTGGCAAGACTTCATCTCCGTTTGACGTAAATGTCAAATCTGACCAGCAATGTTCAAAATTTGGGTTCGACATTTGTGCAGCACCAAAGAAAAAGTATATTTGATCGGTCGCAATTATGTGGAACCGAACGATTTTTCGGTCGCCGAACTGCAATCGCTGTTTTGGACTGCCACCGAGCTGAAGGCCATCTCCAACGACCACGTGATCAACAAGAACTTGGAGGGCAAGTCGGCCACCCTCCTGCTCAGCAATCCGAACATGCACATACAATGCGCCACCGCCAACGCCGCCACGTCCTTGGGGGTGCGGCTGAAAACTGTATACGATCCCAGCTGGGAAACGTGGAAGTATCCGGAGGACGTCGGCAGGATCTTGACGGAAACCTGCGATCTGATCCTGGTGAACGGTTGCTACCATTCGAAGAGCAACGCTCTGGCGACCGGCGCTCACGTGCCCGTGGTGCTGCTGCGCAACAATCGCTTCGCCAATCTGCGCACGTTGGCGGACGCGTTCGCGATCAGGGAACGCTTCGACCGTTTGAAGGACTTGAAAATAACGTGGGTGGGGGAACCCACCAAGCTGATCAACACTTATCTGATGCTGATGCCCAGTTTGGGGTTGAAGATGCGGTACTACAGCTGCTCGAACGCCGGCGACCAAGTCAGCCCGTTCTGTCTTCCCCAAGGGGCTCAGTGCGGCGAAAATTGCCAGCAGGTCACGCAGTTCGACCAGGCGATTAAGGACTGTCAAATTTTGGTGGTCGGCGGGGAATCGTCGACGCCGATCACCGAGGATAGTTGTCAAATGGCCGCCAAAAATTTCCACATGTTCCACAGCGTACCGCGCCAAGGCCACGAGATTTGCGGACAAATGTACGAGAGCGATCGAAACCTCACTTGGTCCTCGTACAGAAACTACAAATGGATTATAGCGGCTTTTATCATGAGAACATTGTCGGACTACGACCACGTGACGCCGGCTCCTAATTTCACGGAAACCAAATCACCATAACGCGCCCATCGACCACACTGGAACAATGGAGGACGACGGGTGCGAATTTCCACGTGGGCGCTAATGTACAGGCTGCCCCGGGTATAACGATCCACGATTAATCAAAAACGCGACAACGTAATGGCGGGGTTGCGCTCTTAATAAATAATTCCTTAAACTTTTCTTACCTAATCCCCAATTAACCTGTCGACCTTTTTTTACTTCAACCACCCCCCTTGAAATGTATCAAAAAGGAAACGTCGAAACTAGCGCGCCGTCCAGGTATATACATATATATAATTAGGCAACGAAATTTAACATTCGTACACGTCGTACCGTCGGTGAAAAAGTTCCACGTTTAGGTTTTATCGAAATGGGCGGACGACGCGAAAGATGGAATGTTAAATTTCCGGTCAGGGGCGCGACGGGAATTAACAAAACGGTCGTGTTCATCGCTCGCGATTCGAATTGTTTACCCGTCGCGCAATCGAAGAATACCTTGACACTTCTCTGGTACTACCGCAACGGAATGTAGAGAATAATTTCGTTTTTTGTCGGCAAGAGAAAACAATCGATGATTAGGCGATGTTTAGAAATTTCTCCGCAAATAACATTGAAATACTCAACGTTTCTACGATCAAGTTTTTGGATATTGCTAGAAAATTATTGACAAAGCTCTGCTAAAAATAACTCAGTGTGATCGTAATATACATATATATGCTATAAGAATCTCCGAGTTTTCTGGTGATCCAGGTTTATTTTAAACATTTTACAATATTAAGGACGTTTCGATTGAGATTCTATCTTTGTCAACTATCTAAAAATATCTTTTCAGGCGACCACGTCAGAAAGTGGTATATATCGTCACGCCTACCTGTCGAAGAAAGTTGATAATTACATGCAACTGTGCGGGAATGTTATTCCCGCACGGGTAAAACCAGTTTGATCCGTGCGGGAAAGTGGTGACATCGAAATGAAACCACGCCAAGTAGATAGAAGTGAATGAAAAGTTTAGTTCGTATATCCCATCGAACATTTATAAGGCTAATGAGTGATCAGAACATATCGTATCATTAACGAAGAGCTTCGAATCGCGTTTATAACATGCAAAGTTAAAAATATCCCTCCAGAAATATTGAACTCGTGGGAATTATTGCCGACAAATGTGAAAGGAATGTACGAAATAACATAAACAAATAAAGTTATCTATTATTTTCTCTACAACGCCATCTAGAAGCAGAAGATTGAATTATTCAGTTCTACTTCGGTCGAAACGTTCATTGTGTGTTCTCAAAGTAATTATCGTATAATGCCATTTTTGTGGTCGCCTGAAAAATGGCGTTCATTATTCGTAGAAAATCAGTTTTCATTGCTCATGTCAAGCCTCACTCGGCTCCGCTTCGCTTCGCCTCGTTCGTCAAACTGACACTCGCATGAAATCATCGACTTTCCGCACTCGCTATGGAATATACTATACCAGAAAGTTCAATGACGTTTAATATTCATTCAAATGTTCGAAATTATGTGGAACGTATCGTTATAGTACAAATGAATATATTGTACCTAGTCCCTTTATGTCACTTTTATCATTTACAACATCTTTTCGTTTTCTTTTATATGTATCATTTCAAGAATTTCTCTAGATTTAACGTTTTTTTCTGTTGCTACTATACTGACGTTGTTGTAATCCAATTCATAATTGTTTGATTTTTTATGCTTGTTTAGTGTGATATTGGCTACTTTCGAATATTTATGGCCTTTCATTCTGTCTGTAAGTCGTTGAGAAGTTTGTCCGATGTATAATTTGTTACAGTTTATACAAGGAATTTTGTATACTACATGTGATCGTTTTTCTTTAGGAATTTTGCTTTTGAGTTTTGTATAAATTTGTTTTATCTGATTTTGAGGATGGTATGCAATTTGAATATTGTATGGTTTCATTATTTTTGAAATTTTTTCTGTTAGTACGGGAATGTAAGGAATTGAAATATATTTCTTTTGTGCGACAGGAAAATTAGTTGATGTTTGATTGTAAAATTTATGAGTTCGTTCTTTTATAATTTTATTTATTATATGATCGGTGTAATCGTTTTGGGTAAATATTATTTTTACTTTACTCAGAATTTCTGTACGGAATTTGGGAAATGTAAGCGCTATTGCTCTGTCTACTAAATTTTTTGCTACGCTTATTTTTTGTGACTGATTATGTGAAGAATGAAAATTTATAAATCTATCTGTTGATGTATTTTTTCTGAACCGTTTTGTCTCAAGTTTGTTATTTTGTCGAATTATTGTCATGTCCACGAAATTAAGTTGGTTATCTTTTTCTTCTTCTAAAGTGAATTGTAATTTGGAATTATAATTATTAAAACTATTTACAATTTTATTTATTTCTTTTCGGTCAGCTATTAACAAACAGTCGTCAACGAATCTCTTGTATAGTGTTATTGTGAAATTACCTTCACTTAAAATTTTTTCTTCGAGATGTTCCATAACGACTTGAGCTATTACACTCGAAAATTGCAACTCCTTCGATTTGTTGGTAAAATTGTTTTTGATATTGCAAGTAATTAGTGTTAAGTGAATAAAGTAAGGATTTGATGAAGTCTTTTTCCGGTATCATTGTGAAATTTTGAAGTCGCGTCCATTTTTCTTTTATAATATCAGCTACGACCTTGTTTGGACTATTTGTATAAAGCGAAATTATGTCTAGGGAAAATAATTTATGAGTTTCTGGGATCAAAATTTCGTTTAATTCTTTTTTTAGTTGTTGAGAATTTTTTATATAAAATATGTTTTTGTTTGTTATATTTGAGATAATTTTTCCAAGGTGTTTCGAAAAAATTGTAAAGAGGAGATTGGTTATAAGAAACTATTAGACGAAAAGGCATGTTTTCTTTATGAATTTTAGGAAGGCCGTGTATTCTTGGAGGTATGCTGTTATGTATAATTAATTGTTTGTATAAATTGTCAGAAATGAAATTTTTGGATTTCCATTTTTTGACCAAATTGTCATTTTCTTTTTAATAGTGGCTGTTAGATCTTTTTTAATTTTTTTCTAAGTGTTAGTGTCTCCTAGGATTTTATTCATTTTTTCGATGTATTGTTTTTTGTCGATAATTACGGTTTTATTTCCTTTTTCGGCATTCGTGACAATGATATTTGGATTTTCTTTTGAAAATTTTTTTTTATTTTGAAATTTTATTAGGAGATTTTTTGTTTTCGTTCTTTCGACTTTTTAACCCCATTCAATTGTCGAATCATCGAACGCCGGTAGGGGCAAGTTATTCGAACTACTATAATAGTTGCGCAAAGAAACAACGTTGATGTTGAAGTGAGGTTACTTTCTTATAAAAGATATGTTTTATATAAATGTCTGTTCATTCTACATTTTATATAATAGAAGATAGATCTACCGTAGACGAATTGTCGTTTTTGTCGTCCCAATTAATGCGCGTCAACGTTTCAATCCAGGTGGCGTTGTAAACATCCGGAGTAAAACTAATCGAGCTGACCATCCCTTCAGTCAGGTAGTTTGACGGATTGGCCCGAACAACGTTCGGATTGAGGTCGGTAAATAGTTTCGCATTTGCGTCACGTCTTCGCCCTTGTTGCATTCGTAAAATGTACGAAACTAGGCGCGAAACGTTTTTATCGTTCTATGTAGACGGATGGATAAGGAAAGCCAACGACCTTTTGGTCATGTTTAATTGTTAGATAACCAAACACTCCGGTTTTATCAGTGAAAACAAAAACCGTCGTCGCGCTCAAGAGTCGTCGTAAAAATGACAATTTGATCCGGGAGCTCTAAAATTAGCGCGCGGATTAAGCCGCACGTCACCCGTAATGACAAGCACGTGTGATCCACTCGAATTAACCCCCTCGATATTATTAACCACTCGCTTTGGAGACTCGTCGGAATTTGTCCATGATACTCGATGAATATTTATTGGTCGTTAAAATTGACAGCGAAAGAAAGGGTGAAGGGGGCGAGAAAGCTTCGGCCGAAATAAATCATCGTAAAAACGTTTTAGTACCGCGCGGTGCGGTTTGGTAATTTTGAAAAAGTCACATTGTTCCCTCGTTCCGGGAAATGCACTCACTTTGAACGATGACGCACTCTGGGGATGTAAATCAACGAAATGGACTTCAACTATTAAGCCGAGCTTAAAAAGCGGATAAAATATCTTTTTTAATATATATGTATATGTATATATGGATATAAGTGGACGCCCGACTCATATTTGTACAATTCGTATCGCTTCTATGAGTCGGCATAATGCGGCGATATGGTTTTATGAAAACAAAAAAAAAATCGGACGAACGATTCGGACTTTGTTGGGTATTAATTCCGCGGTCGTTTCCGGTCACGGGAGGAAGTACAGTCGCCGGTGACCGGACGTAAAACTTGTGAAGGGCACGCAATCGGGGGCTCCATTGTGAGCCGCGTGCCTTCGCATTTAATCAGTCGCCCAACTCGAACGTTACGAAACGACTTTTTTTTTTTCTCTAAAAACATTTTCGTTCGGATATTGCTTTTCATATCGTCTCCCGCGTGTGCCCGCGACATATGTCACGAACACGACCCCCGTTACAATGTTATCGGGGCGTCGCCTAAGTTTAGGGGAGGAAAATTCGGCATTTTCCTCCTCCGCACACGGTTATCGCTCCGGTATATCACTTAACCGCCGGGTAATTAACGATAAAAAGAAGGCCGCGATCGCTGAACCGAACGAATAGCAATTATCGTGCAGATAAAGTCGGATGGACTTAACAATTTACATTGCAAACTCGCCACGATTCTCCGTTTCAGCGTCGACTAGAAATAACGTAGTAGTAGGTAGGAAAAGGGGGAATGCAAAAGACGTTTTAATTACGTTTGCGCGCGAAGGGGGTAAAATTGAATTTCGACTCAGCTCGCTCAAATGTTGTCTTTTAATTAAACGCCGTCTGCGCGAGGGGGTCGATACTTGTCGGTGGGCACGCGTACGAAATCCGCAACCGCAGCGCGACACACTCCTCTCAACAATGAGACGTTTTCGAGTGACCCGGGGGAAATTGCGACAACGTTTAATCCCACGATTTTGTATCCATATGTCGGATAATTGTACTCGTGTCTGTATCGAAGGGGGATTAGGGGCTAATAAAAATTTAATCCGCCTCTGGTGTCGGTTAGACGCTACTCAATTTCTATAGCGGCTGGTATCGGCGATATTTTGCTTATACATCGGTTGGTCGGCGCTAAAACCACGAAAAGAAAGACCAGGGACCCTATGTTTGAGTTCGATAGAAAAATATCGAACGCGATATTTCAGTTCGAATCATCGAGTTGAAATGCATCAAATCGTTCTGCATTTGCCATTTTTATCACATTTTAAAGCACAAATAAGCTTCAACCGATTAATTCATTCCACGAGATCTAATTATTATCGCAGAACCAGTAAATATCGATACGTCACTTTCGTGCGACAACAATTATCGCACGCACTTTTCCGCTAGAAGTTTTGCCTTCGATAATTCGTTCAAAAGGTGATCTTCAAGAATACCAAATAGCGGCCATATGTTTGAGTTCGTTCGAAAAATATCGAATGCGATATTCCAGTTCGAGATATTAAAATAACAATATCTCGCACTATACTCTGTGTTAACCGAAACATCGCAACAAATTGCAAATCATCGAGTTGTAATGCTTCGCTGTTACCGAATCTGTAGCTACATCGACTAATTTCCCCAATAATTATCATAGGAATTTCGTCTGCATTTGCCATTTCTATTACATTTCAAGGAAAAAACCGACTTCAATCAATAAATTTTCTCCACGAGGTTTTATTTAAAGTTAATTTATTATAACAGAACACGTAAATATCGATACGTCACTTTTGTGCGACAACAATTATCGCACACGCTTCTCTGCTAGAAGTTTCGCCTTCGTTAAGTTTTTCGAAAGGTGAATACCAAATATGTTGGAGTTCGCTCGAAAAATATCGAATGCGATATTTCAGTTCGAGACATTAAAGTGACAATAATAACAATATCGATATGTCACTTTCGTGCGACATACAATTATCGCACGCGCTTCTCCGTTAGAAATTTTGCCTTCGATAATTTTTTCGAAAGGAGAATACCAAATATGTTGGAGTTCGCTCGAAAAATATCGAATGGGGTATTCCAGTTCGAGATATTAAAATAACAATATCTCGCAGTATACTCTGTGTTAACCGAAACATTGCAACAAATTGCAAATCATCGAGTTGAAATGCTTCTCTGTTACCGAATCTGTAGCTACATCGACTAATTTCCTCAATAATTATCATAGGAATTTCGTCTGTATTTGCCATTTTTATTACATTTCAAGGAAAAAACCGACTTCAATCGATAAATTTACTCCACGAGGTTTAATTGAAAGTTAGTTTATTATAACAGAACACGTAAATATCGATACGTCACTTTTGTGCGACAACAATTATCGCACACGCTTCTCTGCTAGAAGTTTCGCCTTCGTTAAGTTTTTCGAAAGGTGAATACCAAATATGTTGGAATTCGCTCGAAAAATATCGAATGCGGTATTCCAGTTCGAGATATTAAAATAACAATATCTCGCACTATACTCTGTGTTAACCGAAACATTGCAACAAATTGCAAATCATCGAGTTGAAATGCTTCTCTGTTACCGAATCTGTAGCTACATCGACTAGTTTCCTCAATAATTATCATAGGAATTTCGTCTGTATTTGCCATTTTTATTATATTTCAAAGAAAAAACCGACTTCAATCGATAAATTTACTCCACGAGGTTTAATTGAAAGTTAGTTTATTATAACAGAACACGTAAATATCGATACGTCACTTTCGTGCGACAATAATTATCGCACACGCTTCTCTGCTAGAAGTTTCGCCTTCGATAATTTTTTCGAAAGGAGAATACCAAATATGTTGGAGTTCGCTCGAAAAATATCGAATGCGATATTCCAGTTCGAGATATTAAAATAACAATATCTCGCACTATACTCTGTGTTTACCGAAACATTGCAACAAATTGCAAATCATCGAGTTGAAATGCTTCGCTGTTACCGAATCTGTAGCTACATCGACTAATTTCCTCAATAATTATCATAGGAATTTCGTCTGTATTTGCCATTTTTATTACATTTCAAGGAAAAAACCGACTTCAATCGATAAATTTACTCCACGAGGTTTTATTCAAAGTTAGTTTATTATAAGAGAACACGTAAATATCGATACGTCACTTTCGTGCGACAATAATTATCGCAAACGCTTCTCTGCTAGAAGTTTCGCCTTCGTTAATTTTTTCGAAAAGTGAATACCAAATATGTTGGAGTTCGCTCGAAAAATATCGAATGCGATATTTCAGTTCGATACATTAAAGTGACAATAATAACAATATCGATATGTCACTTTCGTGCGACATACAATTATCGCACGCGCTTCTCCGTTAGAAATTTTGCCTTCGATAATTTTTTCGAAAGGAGAATACCAAATATGTTGGAGTTCGCTCGAAAAATATCGAATGCGATATTCCAGTTCGAGATATTAAAATAACAATATCTCGCACTATACTCTGTGTTTACCGAAACATTGCAACAAATTGCAAATCATCGAGTTGAAATGCTTCGCTGTTACCGAATCTGTAGCTACATCGACTAATTTCCTCAATAATTATCATAGGAATTTCGTCTGTATTTGCCATTTTTATTACATTTCAAGGAAAAAACCGACTTCAATCGATAAATTTACTCCACGAGGTTTTATGCAAAGTTAGTTTATTATAATAGAACACGTAAATATCGATACGTCACTTTCGTGCGACAATAATTATCGCACACGCTCTTCTGCTAGAAGTTTCGCCTTCGTTAATTTTTTCGAAAGGTGAATACCAAATATGTCGGAGTTCGCTCGAAAAATATCGAATGCGATATTTCAGTTCGAGACATTAAAGTGACAATAATAACAATATCGATATGTCACTTTCAGTGCGACATACAATTATCGCACGCGCTTCTCCATTAGAAATTTTGCCTTCGATAATTTTTTCGAAAGGAGAATACCAAATATGTTGGAGTTCGCTCGAAAAATATCGAATGCGATATTCCAGTTCGAGATATTAAAATAACAATATCTCGCACTATACTCTGTATTAACCGAAACATCGCAACAAATTGCAAATCATCGAGTTGTAATGCTTCGCTGTTACCGAATCTGTAGCTACATCGACTAATTTCCCCAATAATTATCATAGGAATTTCGTCTGCATGTGCCATTTTTATTACATTTCAAGGAGAAAACCGACTTCAATCGATAAATTTACTCCACGAGGTTTTATTCAAAGTTAGTTTATTATAACAGAACACGTAAATATCGATACGTCACTTTCGTGCGACAACAATTATCGCACACGCTTCTCTGCTAGAAGTTTCGCCTTCGATAATTTTTTCGGAAGGTGAATACCAAATATGTTGGAGTTCGCTCGAAAAATATCGAATGCGATATTTCAGTTCAAGACATTAAAGTGACAATAATAACAATATCGATATGTCACTTTCGTGCGAAATAAAATTTTCGCATGCGTTTCTCCGCATTTTTACCTTCGATAATTTTGAATGGTGATATTCGAGAATACCATGATTTTCTTTTTATTGTACCGCACTTTAATCGTTATTTATTCGATTTGATGGAGTTCGTTGTCAATAATCACATAGAACCCCGTATAACGAACCACAGAATATTCATTTCCTCTTTTTTTTTAGTTAACCCACGGCCAATTGGTGCCACAACGAAAAAAACGGTCGCTGCGCCCTTAAATCATCTCAAGATGCCGGTAGAGGAAACGAAAAATACGAGCGCGCTGATAAAAAAACGCCAAAGCAGGAAACGCGCCTATAACCCACATATTATTCACGGGGACAAATCGTAGACGTTTAAAAAAATCGAGGGGGCGAACCTCCACCCATCGTATCTGCGTTCCACACCTGTTGGCAATCGAAGAACGAAAACGGGCAAAAAAAAAGGTGAACCGCGTACGCGTTCGAAAAAAGCGAGGGGTGGCGTTTTTTATCGCGAAACGCGGAAACGGATATACTTTGAACTCGTTGCAGGCAGGAAACGGGCAATATGGGTCTACGTTATTCATAAAAAAAAATATCTCGTTTCCCGGATTCCGCTTTTATATATTGTTGTATATGGATATGTATATATATTGTTCGCTGAATGAAATAGAAACTGCGGTACTTGTGTAATAGGCGGAATACGACGACTGTAATAATGAGCGAAAAGAAATGTTAAAAAAATAAATATATGGAATTACTCGTAGTCGGACGATAAATGACAATGTCGGAAGAAAAATGTCAGTTATCGTGGTTAGTGGCCCGTTTATCGTTACAGTAATGACGTCGAGATGAACACCAGTTTGAAATATTTGATTAGCCGCGTTCCCCAACAACGAGCACACCTGCACTCGGTTTTCTATGTTCCGTTCGTTTTTCACTCGTTTTCACTTTGTAATTTATAATAAACGATCGCGATTTATTTATCGTCGATCTAAGAATAACGGTCTATTTTCGTGCGTGTGAAAAATCGAACGTTTTTATGAAAAACCGGTACGTGACGACGGTTTCGTTTCGGGGGATGACGGTCTAACGAGGAAACGTCGCGGAGAGACACGTTCACAACCTTGGCGCTTATTGTTCGGCATGTCGGGGGGGAACGAAAACGATTTGTAGCGTGACACGATCTATTTCTATTCGAATTTTGGACGCTGAACGATCACGACAAGTCGAGATTCTACTTGGCGAAAATTCGGACCTAGACCGCCTCGTGGAGCGAAAACATCTCCGACGATGCTCGGTGCGATTCCGACGAAACGT
The DNA here is from genome assembly GCA_020654155.1 of Novius pumilus. Taxonomy (NCBI): domain Eukaryota; kingdom Metazoa; phylum Arthropoda; class Insecta; order Coleoptera; family Coccinellidae; genus Novius; species Novius pumilus. Next base: position 6,598,596 of record JAIFOV010000475.1, read on the forward strand.
CAACGCGCCTATGTACGTTTTTTGTTTCGCGTTCGGATGCATCCACTTTACCGAACGGTGAACCAATCGAGTGAACCGATGGCGTCACGTTTTTCGTGCCGAACGTTCGCGAGAATTGTCCCAGGTCAAGGTTCACGAATAACCGTAGATCGTAGGATGCAACAAAAATGCGGTGCATCTTCCTTACCTTTCCCATGCGATAAATCAAATCGAATCATTCATTATATCGTCGCGTCGCGCGATCCGATCGATAAGCGAAAATTCGAGAAACGCTCCTCCAGGGGGGGCGGATATACATATATATATATATATATATACCTGGTACTCGAACAATCGCGAGAGGGTGAATGGCTGCTGCGCGTTCGAATGAAAAGATCCCTTTTCGGATTTGATACACTTCAACGTTTTCGATTTAGCCAGTATTCTCGTATTTTCTGAAAGGACTAATGTTCATGACTAGCGAAATAGGGCATTCATAAACAACTACGGCATGAAGAAGCGAGACAGGATGAATTCTCTGTTTATTTGATGATCTGATTGATGAACAAATCGAAATTTTTCATGCCAAATAAAGACTATTAATTTTGAAATCTAACTTCGGAGCAAAACAATGCGACGAAAAAATTTCAATCCCATCATACTTTCTTTTTGGTTTTTTCAGGAACATCGATTCAATTGAGAATAATTCAATTGAAAAAAAAAACATAAATTTGGATACAAAACAGAAGAAGTTGCAATTACTAACCTTCCTCACCTTCTCATTTCATTGAGACGAAGATTTTAATTTTAATTCGCCCAGCCATAGTTAGAATGAAATATGGCAGTCAAATTACATACGTTGTACAAACACATATCTTTTATTACGACTTCCTAATTATTTTCTGAATGCCGGCCGTTAGCGAGTCGGGGAAATTTCATTGTATATTGACGCCAAATTTTCATTCATATGTGCAAAAACATCGCTGCTTGATTCATTTTAATGAGTATGGAATATCGATGTCGTATCAGAAAAGAACGAGCATAGAGCAATGGAACTAAGTATATTAAATAAGAATTCCCTTATGAATCAGGAACAACAGCGGTCAGTTTCCATAAATACCTACAGTAGCTTTTCCTACTTTTTATTCCCCAACTTTATAATGATATAGGCATAATGAAGTAAAAGAAAATAATTTTCATCTCCCAACTTAATCCTCGTGAATAAAAAATTAAGTGCGCACCGCAATCAAACAAAATATAATCAATGTCAGTAGTGTGCCTAAGTTTGTAGAAAACGTCTATGAAAACAATTCATTGCAAGATCGCGATCCTCGTTTCAGAATTTTACTACATACATCTGGTTTCGATTCTCGCGAAAATTCGCCAAGTTGTGGATAGCGGAAAGATTTTTTGATCCTCGGTCGGAATTTACGATAGGGTCGCCGGTCCGACGAGCAGGTACCGCCAGAGCCGCATAGGAAACACGGCGAACAAAAACGGGAAGTTTTGAAACTCAAGCGGGATACAGCTATGAAATGCGGGAGAACTGACTTTTAGAAGAACTTGTTGACAAAATAACAAGGTTCGAAGATCCAGGAATTTTTTTCGCTGCGAAATCAATTTTAAACCCTCTTTCACCGAGAGGTGATAATTATCGAAAGGTATCGACCATATGCTGCAAGCGGAATTTTCGGTTGTTGATTTTTCATTTTCTTATACTGCTTCATTGCGCACCGCAATTAAGCAAAATATAACAATGTGGCAGGTAACTAAGTTTGTAGAAAACGTCTATGAAAACAATCTATTGAAAGATCGCGATCCTCGTTTCAGAATTTTACTACATACATCTGTTTTCGATTCTCAAGTAAAATTCCTGCCAAGTTGTGATATGTTATGAAAGATTTTTTTCGATCCTTTCGGTCGGGAATTTGATGATAGAATGCCGGTCCGACGAGCAGGTATCCGCCAGAGCCGCATAGGAACACGGCGAACAAAAACGCGGGAAATTTTGAAACTCAAGCGGGATAAAGCTATGAAATGCGGAGAATTGACTTTTAGCGAACTTCGTTGACAAATGACAAGTGTTCGAAGATCCGAACGTTCGCGAGAATTGTCCCAGGTCAAGGTTCACGAATAACCGTCGCGATCCGACGAGCAGGTATCCGCCAGAGCTGCATAGGAAACACGGCGAACAAAAACGCGGGAAATTTTGAAACTGGCGGATAGAGCTATGAAATGCGGGAGAATTCGACTTTAGCGAACTTGTTGACAAAATGACAAGTAATCTACGCAAGAAATCAATTTTAAACCCTCTTTCACCGAGAGGTGATAATCATTTAAAAGGTCGATCTCGCGTCGCGCGATCCGATCGATAAGCGAAAATTCGAGAAACGCTCCTCCAGGGGGGGCGGATATACATATATATATATATATATATACCTGGTACTCGAACAATCGCGAGAGGGTGAATGGCTGCTGCGCGTTCGAATGAAAAGATCCCTTTTCGGATTTGATACACTTCAACGTTTTCATCTGGAAGACTATTAAAACTCCGAGATTGAATTCTTCAACTCTTTGTCGTAGCAAAAAAAATAGAGATTTCGCGATTAGGAACATGAACAAACATATACTTCGAAGGTTTTGTATCGTGAGAAGAATAAGTTATAAAACGGACAAAAAAAAGATCGACGTATGCCACACGGGCAACAAATCAAAACCTATGTCGCCGCAGGTATCTTTGAAATTATGGCGATTAAAGAAATTGTAGGGTAGAGAACTAGTTCCAGACGAGGGTTGATGTTGTTCTTTGAATAGTCACGAAAGCGGAGCGTAGAGAAAAGGGGCAAAAGCCGCGGATAGATAGCGGGTCGGCGTTCTACCTTCAAAGACGCTCGTAAAAATCCAGATCGGACGAAAGAGAGCGCGGTCTGTTTTTAAAAATAGCCGGTTATCACTGATCGGACGATATGGTGCTTGACAAACGCGACAAGCGGTTCATCTCACAGATGAAAGAAAAATTCGACCTTAACCACACTGTTTTAGATTACACACTTAAAAAATAAGATTCTCATACCGCGAAATTCAATGTAACGCTTAAACCACAGCGGATGATAAAGGTTTTTGACTTGCATCTGTTATAAAGTCAGTTCATTATTTCGATAATTATATGAAGCAATAATAATATTACGCGGTAATTGTTTCATCGTGACGAATTTGACAAAACGAAAAATAATGCGTTTCAGAAATAATTATCATATATATACATATTTTTCCTCGATGTATTTACCCTTTTTGTATATATTTTTATTCTTTTTCGATGTATTTGATTATAAAGGTTTAATAAAGATTCAGTCATTCAAATAATATATTATCTACGTTTCAGGTTGAAACCTTTTTCAAGATATGACAATTTCTTAGTTTTTTTAGTAACAATAACAAATGAAGAACAAAATGATGGAGACTTGATATGAATTATTTGCTTAGAATAAAGTTGAGTAGGTATATTTGATTCAAGTTTCGAATATCTGTTCTGTCATTAATTGCTTCAGTTTCTTTTGATATGAATCATTTCAACAAATTCTCTCGCTTTTCTGTTTTTTTTCGTAATCCAGAATTTTCACTGTGCTAAGATCAAATGTATGTTTTAATGTTTGTTCATGTTTATGTAATGCTCTTTGTACTTTAGAGTATTTTGTGACCTTTTATTCTTTCTTTCAATTTTTGTTTAGTCTGTCAAATATAAACTCCGTTACAATCTTTACATAGAATTTGGTATACGATGTTAGATTTATCATTTCTTAGTGTTTCCGATTTTAATTTCGTAAAAAGTTGTTTTATTCGAATGTGTGGTTTATGTGCTATTTTGAAATTTGAATAAAGTTTAAAAATGTTGGTAATTTCTTCGGAAAGGTTTCGTATGTATGGGGTTGGAATATATGTTGAATTCTCTTCTTTTTTCTCGGTATTTGTATTTAACGTGTTGTATAGTTTGTGTATACAAACAGCATTACATAAACATGAACAAACATTAAAACATACATTTGATTTTAACAGAGTGAAAATTCTAGATGACGAAAAAAACAGAAAAGCGAGACAATCTCTTGAAATGATTCATATCAAAAGAAACTCGGAAGCAATTAATGACAGAACAGATATTCGAAATTTGAATCAAATACTTTATTCTGAACAAATAATTCATATCAAGTATCCATCTCTTTCTTCTTCATTTGTCAGATTATTGTTACTAAGAAAACTTATTATAACAACATTGCTAAATATTTAAATTGTCATATCTTGAAAAAGGGTTCAACCCGAAACGCCGCTAATATATGATATTATTTGAATTACTGAATCTTTATTAACCCTTTTTAATCAAATACATCAGAAAAGAATGAAGATATATATGGATATATGTTCTTATTCTCTTAAGTCAATTTAAGTCAATTCAAGTTATGGATATATGTATATCAACATCAAACTATGAATAAGAAGACTGACACAAATAATCTCAGCAACATCTATAGTTTTCTTCTGAAATGCGACAAGAGTAGAACTGGACCTGTTTGAATTGTTTTTTCTAATTGGCATTGTTTAATTATTTGTAGTTAGCATTGAAATTTTAATTTTCACTTGTCAATCATCTCCCGATGAGGTTCGAATTTCGAACGAAATATAGAGTTTTATAAAAGAAAAGTGATTTTTAATTACTGGTCGAATACCCGATATCATCTAATAAATAATAACACGACCGATAATAAACTGTTCATGATATATGTATATATATATATAAAACGAAAAAAGATGTTACTGGCATAGCCCGCAATTTGGATAACTGCAGACATGATCATGTTTCTGGCTTATTTACCTTCATCAATAAGGTATAATCCAAGTTCTGGAATGTTATGAATCTGGATGGAAGCTCCACTACAGTGTTCCACGAACAACCAAATGCACATTTTTGTAGTTTCAACTGGAAGACCCTCGGATTTGAGGGAAACAACCAAGCATCACAACGGAGGCAGATATAGTTGATCCGTGTACTAACTATTGCCAAGTTATTAATGATATAAACAGTTGATAACGCGGGAAAAAGTATAATACAGGGGTTATGCCAATAAAATCTTTCATTCTTCTAGAATATATACATATATATATTTTGTAAGATTTCCGTTCACAAAATCGACTTTCTCATTTCGATTTCGTTCATAAAAAAAAACTTCATTAAAATAGTATTATCTTGCTTCGCTAGCATTTAGTGAAAAAAATTTATCGCGCGTAAGAATCGAATTAGTTGTACGATCCGAATCCGAATGGGTTCATAGTGACTTTTAGCACCTTTAATAGACCGGCTCCTTTTGTCGTTCGGACATAATAATAAAGACACCTTTGCGCCGATAGAAATCGCTGGATATGTCACGAAAAATGCGGATTTATGACGGGGCCCCGGTCCGCCGTTAAAACGTTCAGGAATTTTCAAACCGTTTCTCACGTTCACAATAATAGTTCTAGAGGTTTTGAAACAAAGAACAACGAAAAAAAAATTGGAACATCCCCCCGCGCTCGAACGGATTACTACAAAAGGTTATTTTTTCCTTTTTCAAACCGGTAATTAAAGAGGCGCACACTTCGAAACACGGGACGTCTAAATTGACGGTGTAATGGTCGAAAATTAGCCCCGCGGCGGCGGGGTGCGGAGGCGAAGCGGAGGAAACGTTCCGACGGTGAAGGTGTTTCGTTACATTTCGACGATTGCTCGTTCACGTATCGTAAACAATTATGTGAAGGGCACGTCGAACTTTTTCCCACCCTCCGATATACAAAGCAGATACACCTGAATCGCGTCGGTGGCGATGACAACCCCACGTGAAGGGTTGAGGTTGTCGTGAGAATTTGCAACACTGACAGATGCTCGCACGTAAATCACGGTCAGGTAAACCGAATTTATTCGTCATATAGAAGAAACGTAAAAGTGGAAGCAACAAAATATTATAAATTTTTTAATATATATATATATATATATATATGTATTTAAAACAATATTTGACTTCTGTCAACACTGTTTCATTCTCGTTATACATGTAACGCAGCTATATGCGCGTTAAGATGTGCCTCATGTCTGTTTCTTCTATGGTTGATCATCTGTGGTGTGCGTGTTTCATAACCTCACTTTTGTGCTCTACGTTGCTCTACGTTGTATATTGAATGCCAGAGAAGATATCCATATATAGACTTTGAATTCTCGATTTCTAAGGTTAGGTTTTCTTCAGGACTTTAACCTCGATGAGAGTCCAAAAACAATATTTATTTAATTTTACAGAAAAGCAAAAACCATTAATATCTGCCTAAAAACAATAATCGAGAATTCAAAGTCTATACATCCATATCTTCTCTGGCGTTCAATATACAACGTAAAGCAATGTAGAGCACAAAAGTGAGGTTATGAAACACGCACACCACAGATGATCGACCATAGAAGAAACAGAGAGGCGCATAGAACTGCGTTAGATATATTATATATAGTATATATAATATTAATTTGAATATCGGTTGATTTGATATATATTCGAAAAATTATTATCAGGAATTTCAACCAGAAGTTTCCTTGGAGTATATCTGCTGTAAGGGATAGAAATTCTACCTTCCTCGAGAGATTAACCTTTTCTTTTTGGTTAATCGCTCGAGGAGGGTAAAATTTCTATCCCTTATAGCAGATATACTCCAAAGAAACTCCTGGTTGAAATTCCTGATAATAATTTTTCGAATATACATATATGTATATATTTGTTGGTTAAGTTTGAAAAAGTGAGAAAAATCAATGTTTTCTTTTAGTATTTCGCAAAAATTACCTAAAATGAGCACAAAATGGAAAAATTATTCAAACAGCCGATCCTCCATGAACATTTCAAGCAGACAATGATAGTCGCGAATCGAATCGATTCCGCCGACAATTGATCGACTGTTGAATGGAGCACGCTTCCAGACGCTTTTGAGATCGAAGCGCGATTTCCCCTGTCTTCTTTTCACCGATTATTTACATTCCCATTCTTCGGAATTCCTACTCGGCTAATTAGCATTGTTCCAACGAGTTGGGGTAATCGAGCCGGCAACAATTTCGCGAAAAAAAAAAATCGAACAACGGCGAAAATGAATTAGCGCTCGTCAAACGGGGGGGCAAAAAAACGCGTTCATTTCCACGTAGTCGCATGAATTAATGTACGAAGCGGTGCACTCTCGGTGCAGGTGCGGGAAAATTTATGGAACGGCATCTCCGGATTCCTGCCGTTAGAGAGAACGGAGATTGTCTTTGTGCGATTACCGTCTTCTTCTTTTATTCGTAGCGGTTTTCGCGTCCCCTCGACCCCGACGCCATGTCCGCCGCGGCAAATCCGATTGATTCCGTTGTAACATGTTGTCGCGATGGCAGTTTTACGGCTTCCCGGAGGAACACAACCCCCCAACGGGTTTTTAATAAATACGGGAAGGGGGAGTTGATTGCAGCTAAACGATCTCATTCCAGTAAATGGAACAACATGTTACATATATATTGAAAAATAAGTCATAGTCGGGGTAGCTTAGTGGTAGAGCAACAGCGCGTAAAGCTGGAGGTCCGGGTTCGATTCCCGGTCCCGCCGTGACTTACTTTTCAGAGGATTTTTCAAAATTATACCCTATCACCGGGTTGGTGAGAATAACACCTTTGATATACATATATATGTATAGTAAAACACATTCTTATTGCCTGAATTGTCGAAATGGTTGTAATCGTATTTCTTGGACAATATATAATCGTACACTATAAAAAGTATGTACCTAATTTTTCCTACATATAAAAGAATGAAGGTACTGACGTCAATCCGATCAATCGGCGTGACGGGACTAGAGATTAACTGTTAAACCGAACGTCAATTACGTATTGGATGGTTCTTTTTTTCTGAAATTCGTCCGTAAAAACGGAGCCGCCCGTTGGAATCAATCGGGCCGAGCGAGGCGAAAATTGATGGAGCGATTCAGATTAAAATCGTATCTCGGGGCGACGACGACCGGTCGGACGAGAAACCGAAAAGTGGCGCGTGCCGTCGAAACGATCAAATTTGCATCTGCGGTCTATAATCCCTATTTTAAACATCATCTAGAGAGGTGTCGTAACTTCCCATTACGTAAACGGGTAAATATTTTCGTAAGCCATCCTACTTTCGGGTTCTTCTTCAATATTTAACGAGCGGCGAAGTGATCGCGAAGTGCGATCCATAAATCGCGTCGTCGGTGGCGAGGGGCGATTCCGCGCCTATCCTGAGATCCCGACAATCCGCGGCCGCGCTCCTGGGGGAAATAACCCTTAAATTCCCTCCACATCGTGCCCGTGCAAAGGTAAACACGACCGGTAATCAAAAAGACTTTAATATTCATGGAAACTCCGTAATAGTTTCTTTTCCTTACACCCTCCTATCTTTCCTGCGTCCCCCTTAGCAACCGGTCTGCGGAGCGGTCATTGTGCAGCCCCTTAACCTCCTGATGCGTCACTTCCAAATTTGCGGAAAATTGATGACGCATTTTCTTTGATGTTTCCTGCGAGAAATTAGGGGGCTACCGTGGGGGTGGGGAGTAATTCGAGAGAGTTTCTTCGCCTCGCGAATACAGTTACAGATCAGTCGGGGATATATTCGTTACTTTTCATCCGACTTGAAAGCCTCCGCAAGGGATTATATCGGCTTTGTAATTTTCCCGGTGCAGAACTCAACTGAACGTTTGATTAGCTCAGAAAAGGGCAAACTCGAACAACTAGGCCCTCCAAATTTATTATACCATGATTGGATAATGAATTGGTAACCATTCCCAAAACTTTTTTTAAATACATACTACGAAAATGCAGAGGCTCATCGAAACGCTGAAGAATAGAAAAACGACATTCAGGTAGAAAGCGATATTTAGAAACACACGTTACACCCCGCTGCGAGTTGCCGGTTCCAAGAAACCTGTAATTCCGTGTGTGCCTCGTTTTTCCATGTGGGCGTAACAGTTTTTAATGCCGCTTCCTGTCTTGTGTCATATTTCCTTATCGTGACCGCTTTTACCGTGACGAACACGTGTAGGGACGATCTTCTTCAATCGGGGCCACATGAGGGTGTTTTTTATTTTCGATCATATATGTATATATGTATATCTTTCAACATCTTTTATGTTTGCACGTAATATTGTTTTAAATTTATATGTATATATGTATATATAATCTTTTTTATTGATGAAATTTACCCCTTTAAGATATATTTATTTGAATTCAGTTATTTGATCATTAGGGGTGTTCAAAAAGTTGAATAATCGAAAAATTACTATTTCTTTATCAGCGTTTCGGGCTGGACCCTTTTTCAAGATTTTAAAAATTTGACGGATGTATAAATGACAAGAAAAATATTGGATAACAAATGCTTAGAAACGGTAAAAAGAAAAAAGAAGAAAAATAGACAGGGACTTGATTTGAGTCATGTGTTATCAAGTAAAAATGAATATATTTTGTGTAAATTTTTAATATCTGTCCTATCGTTTATTGAATATTTATTTTTTCTAATATGAATCATTTCCAGAAATTCTCTCGATTTTTTGTTCTTTTCGTAATCTAGGATTTTAACTCCATCGAAATTGAATGTGTGTTTTAATGTTTGTGTATGTTTATGTAAAGCTGTTGGTAATTTTGAGTATTTGTGTCCGTTTAATCTGTCCTTTAGTTTTTGTTTTGTTTGTCCAATATATACCACACAGTTCGCAGTCTTTACATGGAATTTCGTATGTTTGATTTGTCTTGAATTGGTCTTAGTGATTTTAATTTTGTGAAAAGGTTTTCTATTTGGATATTTGGTTTGTGAGCAATTTTGATATTCTTATATGGTTTGAAAATATTTTCAATTTTTTCGGAAAGATTTTTAATGTATGGAAGAGGTATATATATGATGTAGGATCTTTTGTGTATGTTTTTTTTGTGTTATATAATATATGCATTCGTTGTCTGAGAATTTTATTGATTAATTTTATTGGGTAACCATTTTCTTGAAAAAGTGATGTAACAGAGAGTAAAGTGATAGGCCTGAGAGACGGTGAAGTAAGTTTTATTGATCTGTCTATGTAGTTTATAATTAGAGAAATTTTTTGTTTGATGTAGTGTGTTGTGTCGAAATGGAGGATTCTGTTTGTATTGATGTCTTTTCTGAACCATTTTGTTATTAAGTTGTTATTTTGCCTAATGATCGTCATGTCTAGAAAGTTTGAACTTTTTTCTGATTCAATTTCAAGAGTGAATTTAATTTTTTCATGGAAATTGTTTAGAGAATTTAAAATTGTTTGTATTTTCTGTTCTGATGTAATGATAAGACAGTCATCGACATATCTTTTGAAAATGGTGATATCATTGACAGCGTCCAATTGACTCTTGGTTCCTGTTACTTCCAATTCGAAAACAAATTTTATCAACAAATCTATGGAGTAGCAATGGGATCTTCTATTTCCAGCACAATCGCTCAACTAGTTATGGAATTCTTAGAAGAGCAAATACTTAAAGATTATGTCAATGATATTACCATTTTCAAAAGATATGTCTTATCATTACATCAGAACAGAAAATACAAACAATTTTAAATTCTCTAAACAATTTCCATGAAAAAATTAAATTCACTCTTGAAATTGAATCAGAAAAAAGTTTAAACTTTCTAGACATGACGATCATTAGGCAAAATAACAAATTAATAACAAAATGGTTCAGAAAAGACATCAATACAAACAGAATCCTCCATTTTAACACAACACACTACATCAAACAAAAAATTTCTCTAATTATAAACTACATAGACAGATCAATGAAACATACTTCACCGTCTCTCAGACCTATCACTTTACTCTCTGTTACATCACTTCTTCAAAAAAATGGTTACCCAATAAAATTAATCAATAAAATTCTCAGACAACGAATTCACATATTATATAATACAAAAAAAAACATACACAAAAGATCCTACATCATATATACTTCTTCAATATATTAAAATTTTTTCCGAAAATATTGAAAATATTTTCAAACCATACAAGAATATCAAAATTGCTCACAAACCAAATATCCAAATAGAAAACCTTTTCACAAAATTAAAATCACTGACACCAATTCAAGACAAATCAAACATCATATACGAAATTCCATGTAAAGACTACGAAGGTGTATATATTGGACAAACAAAACAAAAACTAAAAGACAGATTAAACAAATACTCAAAATTACCAACAGCTTTACATAAACATACACAAACATTAAAACACACATTCAATTCCGATGGAGTTAAAATCCTAGATTACGAAAAGAACAAAAAATCGAGAGAATTTCTGAAAATGATTCATATTAAAAAAAATAAATATTCAATAAACGATAGGACAGATATTAAAAATTTACACAAAATATATTCGTTTTTACTTGATAACACGTGACTCAAATCAAGTCTCTGTCTATTTTTCTTCTTTTTTCTTTTTACCGTTTCTAAGCATTTGTTATCCAATAATTTTCTTGTCATTTATACATCCGTCAAATTTGTAAAATCTTGAAAAAGGGTCCAGCCCGAAACGTTGATAAAGAAATAGTAATTTTTCAATTATTCAACTTTTTGAACACCCCTAATGATCAAATAACTGAATTCAAATATATATATATAATAACAAGAATGAGACAGTGTTGACAGAAGTCAAAACTATTCGTTGGCAACAAACCATGGACATGATATGTAATCTCGTTTTGAATTATATAATATATATACATATATATGAGGTGTTCCTCAGGGAATCACTTCGATCAATATTGAAAATTTTGGATACGCCACACTCGATTCACTTTTAAACCCGTTTTGTATAATCACATTACGCCCAAGTTTTACAGTTTATGACATATTGCCAAAAAAAGTCAAATATGTGTTTACAATTAAGACTTCGCATCCTTTTGCAAATAAACTAAACGATGTGTCGATACGTCTTTAACCGCAATATTAATGCTCGAATTCTCGACAGGAATCAATAAATATCGCGGATAATCAACCCCGTCCTTTCCCCCACATAATAGACGAGGCTCCCCCGGGGACCTCGTCGAATTTCGATAAAGTATAATCAAGCGGATCAGAGAGGGCGATAGGGCAGAGCTGTCCGAGCGAAATTCAATCGAATCTAGGAAAATCAGAAACATATCAGAAATATTCACCGTTAAGTACCTGAATATGTATATATAATGCCTTCCGTCGTTTTATATATGGAGGCCCCCGAAATTAGGCGAAATTTCCTAATTAGTTTAACGTTACGATCTCAAAAACACCCTGCGTCCTCGTTATCGATGAAATATTAAAGAAGAAAGCAATTTTCCGGTCCTGCTTTCCTCCCTCTCCCTCGGCACCGGCCCGAAGGACATGTGCTCGAAGTCTAAATACGGGGTTGCGCACTAAATTACAAGGGATTACCGAGATAATGGCGGGGACCTGCGAGTTATTCCGTACACGTCGGTCCGGATCAATCATGTCCGGAGGATTCGGACGGTATTAGCGCGTCTCACTAACAATTTTTGAGAGGGGTGCGCTATCCTAATCCGTAAGACGATTCGTAATTAGAAATACGCCGACTCGAATTGAAACCATAGAACACGGTTCGACAAATCAGATAAGAAAAAAGAAAATGACGAACCGTTAAAATTAAATGGAGCGGTCGTTTGACGACGTGATTCTTTGTGCGCGACACACAAAACACACGAAAACGTGTTAACTGTACATAGGCACTTAAACGTGAGACAACTATGCATGCTAATGTTCGAAAAAAAAACAGTTGACAATGATACGTCGCATTTCACGCCCGACGGTTCTAGTTGGTTCAGGTAAAAAAAGAGACAAAATCGAAAGAAAGTAGCGAATTGTAACATTTCCGGTTTGACGAAAAATCGTGAGACTGCAAAAGGTTTGTAACGCGATACGGAGGAGCTTGAAAGTATCATATATTGCAAAGAGGCACTTTGTTGTCTCGAGGATCATCCAACCCACTTTTTCTCAGATAAAAGCCGACTGTGTGTGTATATACGCGAACACATGTGCGTTTTTAGCGCACCGGAAGACGATCTCGCATGGGGGTTGTGGGGAAAAAGACAGGTCGTCTCAGTTTTTAGCATAAATAACAGGTATTCGAGCACGCACTAGTTATTCGAGGATCGTATCGACCGAAACGATATGTAAATTTTCGACAATTTTCAATCCATTACAGTTATATCATCCGCAATTCGTATAATTTCCTATAAATCCAAACCTTTACGGCTCCGCTTCATTTAGTATTAATACCCACTCCCCCTTATTCGAGTTTCGGCGGAGGGGGACGGCGATATTTGTTTCGATTTATATTTAATACTTTCATCAAAATGTTCTAGACGCGCGAGGGGTTGAAAACAAGATTAAAATCGATTCGCGGTACCGCGATTTCTCTCAACCGTGACCGGTTGTAAATTCGATTAAACTCGTCCGGCCACGTTTTGTTTCCCGAAACGAATCGGTCGCGTCTATCTTCAATTCGATTAACATTCGTTTCTAATTTCTTCATTTCAGTGTGACAAAACGGGCGAAATTGTCTGTGGGCGCTACACGCTACTAAACGACATCAAAGGTTACAATGTGAAAGTATGTACGAATCGTTTGTTTTCAGCGAAAAATTCCAAAATACAGACTGAAAGCTAAAAATTTTTTTTTTTGATAACATTTATAATAGTATTAATTTTTTTCTGAGATTCCTGAAGTTCTTCATTATTTTATTTGTTTTTAGGTATACAGCGTTGCTTTGGAACTGCCGACAAGATGTTAAAAGCAAAATGAAAAAGAATCTGAAAACTCAAAAAAATCTAGTAAAAAGTTACAAATTAAAAATTAAAACATTTTTCGGGACAGGTATTGAATTTCTCGTAGGATTGCTTCAATTATTCATTATTTTCTTCATCTTTCGGTTTAAAATCAGTTTTCAAAAATTTCGACGAGGTGTCAAAAAAATGAAGAAGAATGTACAAACTTCAAAAAAATCTAAACTCGAAAAAGTCTCGTAGAAAATTACAAAATAAATATGGTATTATTCAAAATTCATAAACGAATGACATTTCAAGAGAAATTTGAAACTTAAAAATAAAATCCTGCTTACGAAAATTCCAAACTACAGACTGAAAAATGGAATATTTTTATTTTTCTCTTAAAATTTTCAGGAGTAGCTATCAAATTTCTCGTAAGACTCCTCAAATTATTCATTATTTTCTTCATTTTTCGGTTTAGAATCGGTCTTCGAAAATTTCGACGAGGTGTCAAAAAAAAACGAAAAAGAATCTACAAACGTTAAAAAAAAGTTGAAACTTTAAGAATCTCGTTGCAAGTTACAAAACAATTACAATCTTCCAAAAATCATAAATGAACGAAATTTCAAAATAAAGCAGAAAAATTTGAAAAATCACTTCCAGAATTTTGGAAATGAAAGATACAATCCTCCAAACGTCACAAAAATTCCAAAGACTGAAAAATGGAATTTTTTTATTTTTCTCTTAAAATTTTTAGAAGTAGGTATTAAATTTTTCGTAAGACTCCTTAAATTATTCATTACTTTCTTCATCTTTCGGTTTAGAACTGGTCTTCGAAATTTTCAACGGGGTGTCAAAAAAAGAAAAACGAAAAAGAATCTACAAACGTTAAAAAAAAATTGAAACTCGAAGAATCTCGTTGCAAAGTACAAAAAAAATTATAATCCTCCAAAAATCATAAATGAACAAAATTTCAAAATGAAGTGGAAAAATTTGAAAAATCACGTCCAGAATTTTGGAAATGAAAGATACAATCCTCCAAACGTCACAAAAATTCCAAATTACGGTCTGAAAGGTGGAATTTTTTTACCTTTTCTGTTGATTTTTTTTATGTCTGAAATTCGTCATTTTTTTCGTTTTTTGACAAGGTGTCAAAAAAAAGAAGAAGAAAAAAATCTAAACTCAAAAAAAGTGTCGTAGAAATTTACAAAATAAATA
Organism: Novius pumilus; assembly: GCA_020654155.1. Taxonomy (NCBI): domain Eukaryota; kingdom Metazoa; phylum Arthropoda; class Insecta; order Coleoptera; family Coccinellidae; genus Novius; species Novius pumilus. The sequence goes on from JAIFOV010000475.1 coordinate 6,613,612, forward strand.
TTAAATGATCCAAAATTTATAAACAAACGATATTTCGAAAAAACAGTGAAAATCGAAAAAAATCCTCCAAACTGCACGAAAATTTCAAACTATAGACCAAATATTGAAAATTTTTAATTTATTCTCTTAAGATTTTTGGGGGTATTAATTTTTTCGTGAGATTTTTCAAATTTCATCATCGTCTTACGATACGGAATACGTCTTCGAAAAATTCGACGAAGTAGAATGTACAAACGTCAAAAAAGTTGAAACTCGAGAAATTTTGTTGCAAACTACAAAAGAATCTTCCAACGATGAACGAAATTTCAAAATAAAGCCAACAATTTTCAAAAACCGCGTTCAAAATTTTGAAAATGGAAAATGAAATCCTGAAAACTTCTTTTTCTTTTTCTTGAATTTTGGTTTTCTAGTGTCCAAAAACAAATTTGAAAGTAGCAAGTTGAAAAATTTGAGAAGAAAAAGGACAAAATTTCGATAAATAAGTGGGACTATGTTGATTTTGTAAATTTTTTACACGTTTTAGATTGTTTTAAGACTGCCATCTATAGTTCTAATTAGTTTGTTCAATCATTCAATCGTACGACGCATGCGCTCTTTTAATCCAATCACTTTCTCACACGAATCCATCCCTTTTAAAGAGTTTTCCGCACAGTTTCAGGGCAACGCGTCGCGATAATTGCCACTTTCGAGAGTACTCATATGAAAAGACACGAAATTCGCTTATTACGAGAAAACAATCGAAATTTAAGAATATTCAAATAATTTGACTTATAAATCGAGTTTGAAGTATCAATAGTCTTGCTGACTGTCGCTGTTTTAAATTGTCGAATCGAAAATTGAGATGCTACGTCATTCTGGAGAACTTACCATGAAGGATAAAGTGAGAAACGAATATACCGAAGGGACAAATACCGCAATGATCACAGAAGAAGTGGTGAGGAAGTGATTTGGTACTTCCAACGATAGACCTGAGTGTCAATAAATGAAAATAGAATCGATATACGCTAAAATTGGAAATACATAAGTGGTTTAAAAATAAGAGAAATTGCATAACAACTATTGAAATACGGAAATTTAAGATTCGAAAAAGAATCACAAAATCAACAAATATTGAAACCGACAGTTAACTTTAAACGAGAGGTTGAAACCGAAGCCAATTTTCAACTGTCTGCTCTAGTTTTAAACTTTATAGCAGCGCCGCTTTATGGTATCCAAAACTTCGGTTAACTGTCGGTTGACGTTCAACTGCCAGTCGAAACGCTTGTATAAGTTTTCACCCTCATAGCTGAAGTAAGTTGTATCAAAAACTAATTATGTAGTGAGAATATTGAGAATGCATACACATCTATCGCTAAAAACTTCTTTTTTCTTTTTCTTGAATTTTGGTTTTCTAGTGTCCAAAAAACAAACTTGGAAATAGCAAGTTGAAAAATTTGAGAAGAAAAAGAACAACATTTCAATAAATTAGTAGGAATATATTGATTTTGTGAATTTTTTACACCTTTTAGATTGTTTTAAGACTGTCATCTATACTTCTAATTAGTTTGTTGAATTATACAATCGTACGACGCATGCGCTATTTTAATCCAATCACTTTCTCACGCGAATCCATCCCTTTTAAAGAGTTTTCCGCACAGTTTCAGGGCAACGCGTCGCGATAATTGCCACTTTCGAGAGTACTCATATGAAAAAGACACGAAATTCGCTTATTACGAGAAAACAATCGAAATTTAAGAATATTCAAATAATTTGACTTATAAATCGAGTTTGAAGTATCAATAGTCTTGCTGACTGTCGCTGTTTTAAATTGTCGAATCGAAAATTGAGATGCTACGTCATTCTGGAGAACTTACCATGAAGGATAAAGTGAGAAACGAATATACCGAAGGGACAAATACCGCAATGATCACAGAAGAAGTGGTGAGGGAAGTGATTTGGTACTTCCAACGATAGACCTGAGTGTCAATAAATGAAAATAGAATCGATATACGCTAAAATTGGAAATACATAAGTGGTTTAAAAATAAGAAAAATTGCATAACAACTATTGAAATACGGAAATTCAAAATCACAGAATCAACAAATATTGAAACCGACAGTTAACTTTGAACGAGAGGTTGAAACCAAAGCCAATTTTCAACTGTCGGTTCTAGTTTTAAACTTTATAGCAGCGCCGCTTTATGATATCCAAAACTTCGGTTAACTGTCGGTTGACGTTCAACTGTCAGTTGAAACTTTATTATACGCATGGACGACGGTATAATTGAAATAGCATTCACTCTCATAGCTGAAGTAAGTTGTATCAAAAACTAATAACTGTCGTAAGAACATTGACAATGCATATACATCTATTACTCAAAATCGCACGAATCGTTTTCTCTTGCATTTATAGAGAGATGGAGACATGGTAATCATATCTCCCATTGTTGAGGTCGCAGAAAGGGCGAAAAAAAACGTCATGGTACGATATGGCGCTGCTGCACCTCGGTTGCGCGCGTAGTGGGAGTGAGGATCATCTTGAGCGTCTAACGACCGCTCCACGGTCCGGAAACTTTTTCAGTCGACTGCGACAGCCCGTTGCGTTGAGGTTATAGACCAGTTGCTCCCCAACTCTTGCCGTGCCCATCGAACCATAACGCGCGCTCCGGTTAACCAACTTTTGCCCATGCTGCTGGCGTAGTCGTCGGTTGGTACCGGTCCGAAAAGCGAAAAAGTTTTGTTGTCGTTGTTGGTCGTCGGGACGACGACGACGTCGCCGATCGATCCGCTTCCTGGTGTTACGCGAAACATGAAATTTTTGTGAACTCGTCCGAAACACAGAATATTCGCCGAAATGTTTAATTTCCGCGCGATCGCCTTTTTCGGATTGCTGCTGCTCGCCGACTGTCTGCATTTGAAAAATCGAGCGTACGAGGACTTCACAGTGAAAATATCCGAAAACGTGCCGCAGGAAAAATGCCGAATAATTCTGGATAATTTAAAGGTAAGCCGTTCGAACAATGGCCTATCGGCTATTAAATGCCCCGTTACGCAATTTCCATAATACGGGTCCGAAACAATTCGACGATTGAGTCCTAATTGTCCTCAATCGTATACAAAAGGCTCGGTGCCGCGTCTAATCGAACTATTCATAAAATTTTCTCCATTGTTACTTATTTATATACATATATATATATTTAAAAAAAACGCGCTGCGATTCTTCAGGTCGCGTAAACATTTACGATTATGATTTAAAGCGTAACTCGACGATTTATATTACGCAAAATCTGGTTTCGTAACTATGCGGCGTCGCGACGCCACGCAAACTTTAATCGAATTTCGAAACTCCATTACTCGCATGCACGAATTCCAATTTGCCTCCCTCTCGAGTAAAAGCGGACGCAAAACGAAAAAAAAAAAACAACTTCAAATCCCGGATCGCCGGTCGTGAGAACCGAACGAACAACAATTCATAAATAATGAATTAGCGCGCGCGTCTCATCACGATTCACTCGAATACGAGAAATAAGCGTTCGTTGCGAAATTTGCATCTCGCTCATCGAGCGAACGAACGAAGAAGCTTTTTAATTTCAACGATTATTCGAGTCGAAATCGGGTTTTGCGCAATTTTTACCTTTCGTCGAATTCGATTTGTAATCGACGCGATAAAATCCTCCGACGCATTTCGCGCTCAAGGAAAAATCGTGACCGAAAGCCGTGCCTCAAAAAAAAACCTTAAACAATTATAATTTTTTTAATCAGAGATGCAATACTCGTCGTATACTTCAAGAAAAATGGCGTTTTTCGACTTGACCATGTTCTATGTACAACGATGAACCGAACTCACTTTGGCTGTGTGCACCAATCACTTTTCACTTTTTGTAAACGTCGCTTCGTTCACTTTTAAACGATCGATGCACCGCGACGCCATCTTAACTGATGATCATCGATGAACCAAAAACAATTTTAGTGCATTCGAACTACTGGAATCAAATCACATTCCTGAACGCAATCACGATTTTTCCGGGCGTCGAGTGAAAACACGAAAAACGTTACAACTCGTGAATCATTCACGACTGAACTATGTGTCATAAAATGTTTAAGTTTTTACGTTGCATCATCACCATTCGAATTATTGTTTTCTTTGTTACTCAAATATCCGCTCAACAACTACTGATTACAAACTTTTCAGTCCATATGATAGAGTTCCTCAAATGTCAAAAAAATCGCTTCTTCGCACTGGCAATCGTAATCAGTTATACACATTCGATACGACCCGACTCCATGTTTGATTGTGAATGACAATTGCACTCACAGATGAGCTAAACATGATTTGTCTATGACGGATTGTTCTGTGAAACGAAGTAGTTCAGATGAATCGGTACGCCTACGCCAACACCGTAAACGTATTTGAACGTAATTTTAAATATCTGAGCGCTTTCAGCAGTAACAAAATGTTTGAAAAGATGAAATATTGAAATAATAATAAAGATTATACATTAAATACGATAACCTAAATTTTACTCATTCCAAATATTCGTAACAGACCTGACTACTATTTCATTAAATTCAACGCAATATCAAATTATTCTAAAGAAAACAATTCAGTGTGAGTAATTCAAATTTCAAGAGACAAATAAACTAAGAAATCAAAATAATACTAACAGATACGAACTGAATTATATTTATGCAGCGTTTATTCGATGAAAGTATCACGAGTTTCAAGTTGTTTCGACGATTTATTTATTGAAGGACTGCTTTTGAGAGGCGACGAAACGTGGGAAATTCGATGTTCTACCCTTTTCAACCTTGGAATCGCAAATTCGATTACCAACGACGGTTATTTTTCATTATTGAAAAATTTATCGTTAATAAATGTATATATATATTTGGAAATATGTATTTTTCCGACATTTTTTCAACATTACGACCGACGCGTCGCTTATCAAAAAGGAAAAAGGTTTTTCAAGGTGGAATCACTCATCTTGGGCGTGAAGAATTCGTTGTTTGAATTCGAAAGTTAAAATGCGATGAGTAATATCCTCGAGTTCCGAAGGAATCGTTTTGTTACATTATGCATACAGGGTGTGTACCTATGTCGCGTTTAAATCGAGAATTAGATTGCGCGTGCTTTCAATTTTCCATTTATAAAATCCATTCATCGCATTTCCCGGTACTCGTAAATCGAGGAAAAATTATTTTGTTAAAAGTCGTCTCGTTCGCATTTTTCGTTTATAGAAATCATGTTTCGCGAGTGTCGGTTTTATAATTTTAGAAGATATCGTTTGCGATTATGGAAGGAAATAATTGCAAGAATACCCAAAATACCTCTAATTGACGAATTTTCAGATATGATAAGAACTCCATTTGATTTTCTCGTTTTCTAAAAATAGTTGAGTTGATAATTAACAGTATTATAATCAGTAATCACAAAATTGTTGTTATTCTGTGTTAAATTCATTTAGTACATATATAATGATCGGGGCTTAAGCACTTCATAAGTGTCTTTTTTAAAAAACTTTCGATTCAATTCAATTATAGTGACAAATAATAATTGTTAAATTTTTGCTTTCGTATTCGTCGTTTCAGTGCTATTTTTCCATTTTAAAAACGTTTAGAAAATAATAATACCATTGTATAAACGTCCAAAATATAAGTCGATTTTAAATCAATATTAAAAATAAATCGGAACACTTCAAGGAAGGAAGAAAATTTCATTAATCACATAACTAATTTGGAAATTTCGAATGTTCCAATATAGAACACTATATTTATGAAACGGTTTCGCGGTTTAATAATAAGTTTTATATTTGATAATTTAGTGAGGTTATGTAACTACTAATTCGCTACTCACCACTGTTTACAGGATTGGACATGTTTTTATCTGAGGTTGTCTGAAAGCTCGCAATCAATTAACGATTTCTGCTGCTAAACAATATTCAATCAACTCGTTCAAACCAACTGAAAAAAAGAAGAATTGTGAAACGTCAAAACCAATTCAGCGGTTTGAACTAACAAAATATTTTCTTGCCGCAAATTATCTTTCTGCATGATCAACACCTTACCAAGCAACTTACAGTTTTTGGAATCTCTTCACACTGATTATTTTCAATTTCTGCAAACGTTTATTCGTTTCTTAAGTAATAATCACCTAAAGACAAACAAAACGATGCCACACTTTTATTTGACGGATGACAATTGCAGTCATAGATACACTAAACATAATTTATCTATGATTACCAAAGGGACATTTGATTCGCACGTAGGTCAAATGAACTATCCTCTTAAATGTTCCTACGTCATCAATATTTGATGCGACATCATTTACATCGACAATACATTTTGTATTTCACGGAATAATCATAGAATCAGCGATAGACGTCGAATGCAACGCATTTCAACGAATGACTTTATTTGAACGATATAAATCACGCCCTCTAGACGCCAAAACGAATTCATGTTGACGTTTGGAGCACAGATGAGGCTGTTAAAATATAAAAAGTTGGTTTACAAGAGTGTTTCATTTCTTTATTTTCTATAACTCGAGTTAGAGGTGACACTTAAGCAAATTTTAGGCACTGATGATACGAAATTAATGTCGCTGTGACCATTGACAAAAGAAAAAGAAACATTTGACACGAAACATCGTCTAAATAGTAAACTTGATTGCAATACGGAAATGTAGAAAATGTTCTAAACTAAAACAAATGCTCGAATCGAAGAATCAACGTCGTAATAAAAAACAACAAAAGACGTTGTGTAAGGCGCGGCTGCATAAAAACCGACGCTCTACGACGTTTAATGCGTCGGAAACGGCATAGCGTACATAACGTACATAGCGTATCTCTGTGTGACCGCTACAAAATACATAAGAAACATCAAATCATGTACTTAATTTGACTGCGAAACGTGTTAGTGGATCATTCGCCAAATTGTTCTATTTTATTAGACAGCTAAGAATCGATGCTCCGTATCAAAAATAGCTAACATTTCGATTCTTAACTCTCAAGAATGTTACAAATCACCAACACCATCGGGTTCGTAGTTTGAGCGCAATTTTTCTACACCTCGTTGCTAGATATATGTATATACATGTTCGAAGTTACCGGTTTTCGATGCCGCTAAACGTTTGACCTTTCAACCGTTACTCCTCAAACGTGCCAGCGAAAGGTTGAAGATGCATCTACGGTCGCGGTAATTGCGCAATTCTTCGGTGACGGACTCGTAAAAAAAAAATCGTTAACGCCGTCTCATCGCGCGCCTTTTCAGAGAGAATATAAAATTCCGCGGCCCCCTGCCCCTCGGAAACGGTATCTTCTGTTTGTTCGGCGACAGGAAACGTATCGGTGACACGAAAATACGTGGGTCGCGTTACATCGGGTAATCGTTGTCGTCGACACTGTTCCGGAGGAGATGGTTACATTTTTTTTATATACATATATATGTAATCCGGAGCGCGAATTGCTCGATGAATATTTATTCCCGGGATTACAACGGCGGCGCGTCCGGGCAACTTCTGACCCGTCGAAGATTGTTATCCGAGGCAGTCGACGACCGTGGAATATCGTTTTTCACGGCTGGCCGGTGGAAATTTAATATCCGGGGACGGAAAGTGCCTTATGTCGTCCGCAGGAATCTGCTCAAGTGCCCCCCTCGCCCGATGTCGGGTATTGCCGATCGAAGGAAGAACCGTTTAGAAGATGTTCCGATATCGAGTTTACCGGAGGAACGCGTCGCGCAACTGTTATCCCGTAGTAATATGAACTTTATGCGCGTTTTATATTTTTATATCGGCGCAAGCTGTTCATGCGCTTACCGGTGGTTTGCAGCGACAGGTTTCATGGTGGAAATTACAATTTTGTATTTTATTTTACAAATTGTACCTTTGAACCATGTGCCATCGGTAGTACCACGTGGTAAACGGTGGATATATGTATATACTGATCAATTGGTTAGAACGCTCACAGTCGCTGATTTGTAGTTTCGGACACCCAAATGGCAGCCATGGACCACAGATTGCTTTAACGGCAAATCCGCTACTTAGAAATAAAAAGATATTTTATTAATAATGGGGCTTGATCGTTGCAAACCTAACCTCATTTAAACATCGAATCATAGAAGACAAAGAACTATTTGAACTACCGTCTGTATTGAAAGCGGGTGAAATTTTTTCATATTTAAAGTGAAAACGAACCCAATCGGCAAAATGTGAAAACGCGACAAACACGCAGAACGAAATCCGATTTATCTTGGCTAAACGAACAGTGAACAGAAAATAATTAAAAGCGAATATATATAAAAGACAAGACGTCCCAATTCCGCGCATTCCGTCGATTACCATCGATTCGCCGAATCAGTTCGAACTATCATAGTTTCCCGTATATACGTTTCGTTTATTTGCCATTTATTATGAGTAGTATAATTATTGAAATGAAGGGAAAATCACAATTGTAAATTTATTTATAGTGAATATAATTAGACACCAGCCTTGATGCGCATGGAAGATCAATATTTTTGTTTTCAACTCTTCAATTCAATGATGCAACCCACACACACACACACACATATACCATTTCATTTTCTTATTAAAACGGAGGTTATTACTGTCCAAGTTAATTATATACGTTTAAGAAAAAAAAATGATTTGAGTAATTGCAATTACGGGGAACTATTGTTGATATTTTTTATTGCACGTGAAATTACTCGAAATCGTTGTTTATGAATGACAGAGTCAGGAAGTGCAACCGCAAATGCGCAGCACGCAGAGTAAAGTTGTTAATTATTTGTGCGCGTGCAGCGTTTCGGGAAGGCCTTGCTGATCTCTAGCGCATCCATTTTCTAATTTCGAACGGAGGTCGTTATTGTATTTTATAAATCGTTAACGTAAGTTGATTATGCACGTTTTAAAAACGAATTCCTCTTATGATTCGAGGTAATTACATAATTAACCACGGCCGACGATTCATTGTGGGCTTTTTCCTTTATTATACATGAAATTAGTTGAAAATAAGTTTGCAACAATTGTTTCTCTCGGAGTTTCGATCGATGATCGGTTCTTCCCGCGACGAGGAATTCCACGAACTCGAACAATGGACGATTATTTCAAAATACCGTCCGGATTATCCTTGAGAGAGAGAAACGTTAATCGCGCTGCATCGATGTTTGAATAATCGCATTTTCCGCGTCCTATTCGAATCGATTACGTAACCATCGTACCGTCTCCATTATTATTATTTTTTCAAACTCTTCTTCTTCCAGCGATCGCGGCCACGCATAAATAAACATGCGGAAAAACAAATAGGTACCCGGAGACGGTGTTTGTTTGTCGTTTAGCACCTGCGCGAGATTCGAAAAAGATCCCACGGCCCTTCGTCGTCGTTTTATTTTTAGTCCCATTGCCATCGTTTTACATAACGGATATCCTCCTCTGGGCTTTTCGCCATTGTCCATCGTCACCCAGGTAACTGATTTGAGGAAAAGGGGTGTCGCGCTTTTGTCGTCCCGCTTGACACTTGACACTAAGGCGCCTTGCTCCATCCTCCACAACCCCCTCAACCCAAGCCTTGAATGAGTCTGAGATAACCCAAACTCAAAGTGTGTCGCGTGAAAGTCACGACGAACCCAAAACAATGCAACGAAAGCCTCCAATCATCACCTATTGACGACCGTATCAATTTGTAAAATTGTCGATCCGTTGGAAGATTATCGGGTACGTGGAGAGAAGCGATTGTTCCACGATCCTCCTCGAGTACCGAGTACCATCCTCGGTCGCCGACTTTATCGATACTCGCGTACATAGAAAGTGGGTTATTATTACCTTTAAGTAACCTTCTATTGCTCGTTACGAAGAAGAGGTTCGTAGAAAGAAGGTCATCGCAACGATGCCAACGAGCGCGAACAATGAGGAAATGCGTTTTGCCGCCTCGCCGAGTACGACGAGGGGATGATCGAAATTAAATTCACCCCACCTATCGGCCTGGGGGAGAAATGATAAAAGCCTCGTAATTTTCATATCAAAGGAATTGTTTCCTTTGATGGCGCTTCCGTTATTTGCGTATACGCAATTGGTACTTGACGTGCCCCAAAAATGGTTACGGACAGTAGGCGCGTATCATCCGAAGAACATCTTCGCTTTAACGAGATCCGACCGTCTGTTATTACGTAAAATCGTGATCAAATAAAAACTATTCCGCCGAAACGGGAGACTTTCTACTTGTTACAACGACCCACATAAAGGGTGGGCGCCCGATTTTGTCAACCATCGATCGTGGGAATCCAAACAAATATGCGGGTGCGCTTTTGTCGTTGTCGCACCTGTTTTTTTCCGCTCGGCGCGCAGGTAGCCGGCCCGAATACGCTTTGACCTCAAATATATATATATCGCTAAAAATCGAATAAATTTCAGGAAAGTCTACAAGGGGCCTCGCAATTCCTATTCTCGGCACTCGACGGGAAAGCCTTCCTGCGCACCGTCAACGTAATCCTGCCCGCTCATTGGCCGGACACGTGTGCCCCAGCGGCGCCGACGCCGGGCGCCGGCGAAACGGGAGACCTGACCGTCACGACAAGCGACCCGACGCGAGGCGACCTCTGGACGCAACAGTCCCTAGGTTGCGGTCAACCGGGCGATCAAATCTATTTGGGCTACGAACGTCTCCTGAGCATCGACAACAACCTCGGCCGATCTTTGGTAAAGCAATTCGCCATGTACCGCTACGGCGTATTCGAGGAGCAAGGTTATAGCAACGATCCCATCTACCCCATGTGCTACTACGACGACGACAAGAAAGAAGGTAGATTGACGGGGTGCTCCGATTTGCGACTAAACGATCATGGGTAAGACCACACACCCCTCCATTTCACCGGATGTTCATAAACTGTTTTTGCAGTATATGTAAAGGAGACAACGTGCCATACAATACCTCATCGATGGTTGACGCGCACGCCAGGAGTTCAATCATTTTCGCGCCGGAGGCGCCGTCCGTTTCCATGTTCTGCGATTCCGGGAATCACGATCGCATCGCGCCGACCAAGCAGAACCTAATCTGCGACAGACGCAGCATTTTGGATGTCGTGCTGAGCCACAACGACTTCCTGGTCGCCACGACTAACCTCAGCGACAACATGTCGAATCATCAAATCGCCGATACCACACCCAAGGTGACATACAAACGACAAACCTTGACGCGTTACGTTTTCGTGGTTGAAAACACCAAGGATATGATGCAACGGGAGTCTTGGTACTACATGAGGCTGGCGTTGCATCACTGGGCCGTTAACCTGTTACCAAACAACACTGAATTGGGTTTGGTGCTGACCGAAATCAAGTCGACGCGAGCTTGCGAGTTGTTTTCCGCTACTTCGAATTTGGCCGTCGTGAACACCGATAAATTTTACTCGGCCATACCTTACACGCCCAGCGACTCCATGAAACCCGGCTGCTTGACGTGCGGCCTCAAAGACGCGATGGATATGCTGAATCAAAGAACCCGAGCGAAAGGTCCGGCCAACAACGTAATCGTGGTCATATCGCCCGGAATGGACAATAACCTCCAAACCGAAAACGTTTTGGCGGAAATAAACAAATCCGGCATCAAAATAGCGTCGATCAACTACCCGAACATCATCAGAAGTAGCTCGTTGAATCTGCTGGCGGAGAAAACGGGAGGCGCCGCCTACACCGTTTTCGAGCAGAAACTCAACGTCGAGTCCACGCTTCTGACGACGTACTTCGAGCTGCTGGACGTGCTGACGGACGTGACCAGGCGCTTTTACTCGGGCAGCGACGCCGATTTGCCGATGGAGATCCATCGGCGCGAAATCACCGACGACGGTCGCACCTCCGTCACCGGCAGCTTCGTTCTAGACCCCCAAATGGGCCGGCCGGCCACCCTGAACTTCTTCACCCACAACACCGCGACGCCGCTGTTCAAAAGTTTGAAATTGATCAGCCCGTCGCACCAGGTCTTCACGTCGCGCAGCGACCGCTTGCTTTTCTTCAAGACGATCATCCTGAACGCGAACATCAGCGAGGTGGGTTATTAATGCTAAAGTTAAATTTCTAGTTCTTTATTTCGGTTTACATAACCCTCGGTCTGCGTAACGTATTTAACATTTTCAACCTATTTGTTATCACTACTCACTGAAACTATTCACTTTAAATCACACACGAACAAATTTCGATCACGCGACCATTTTTGACAATTGTCAAATGGAAAGTAAACGTCGGAACAATTGAACTACGTTCGGAGTCATAGAAGAGTCTACGTGCGTCTATTTATTCGTTCGCATATATAACCGGCGCCATCTGTTGGAAATGTGCGATAACTTTATGAGGCGATATCTATAGATGACCGTCCGCCATTTAAGTATTGCAGTTTGAAACGTTCAACGCTTTAATTAAATATTTATGCCTCAGCTTTTTAGTAAAGTTAAACCGAATATCGAATACAACGAAGAAAACGCGATACATTTCAAACAAAAAAAAAAGCGAGTTTTGGCTTATTCGATATGATTTTCCAGAGCGGCACTTGGACGTACACGGTGGAACCGTATCCGGGTAACCCGCAGCCTCACTTTTTGCAAATCTGCGCCACGCCCAAGTCGCCGCAGGCGCGCGTTTTGCGCGCGAGCTTCCGCACGCACCGCAACCAACCGGACGGTCCCCTAGTACTTCTGGTCGAAGTTAAGATCGGCGACAGCCCCGTGTTGGGCGCCAAGGTGGAGGTGACCGTTACGAAATCGTGCAACCCCTGCAATCAGACCGCGGAGATGACGGCGCCGAAACGGTACAAGTTCGATTTGTTGGATACGGGAAGCGGCGATCCGGATATCACCAAAGGTGACGGCGTGTACACGCGGTACTTCGGCGCCGACGAAACGGGCGCCGGTTTCTACACCTTCGAAGTGAGCGTAACGGACAACGGTAACACCGCTTACGCTTGGTCGGACACAGCGAAGCGATCTGGTACGTAATCGAACCCTGATAAGTACCAAGTGGGTACTAATAAAATGATTTCGCAGATAAACCGTGTTGCGGTAGTGTCGTACCGTCGACTGACGTGGAACCAATCTCGCCCTTCCAACGGATCCTCCCGAAGAAAACGATATTCGTATCACCGATGGCACGTCGAGTACCCGTCGGGAAAATCGGCGACTTAAAAGTGGCCGTAGTACCGGAGGATATGAAAGCGCGCCTGACGTGGACGGCTCCGGATATGGGGGGCAACGCGGTGGCCAGATACGAAATCAAGTACGCGTACGCGGTACGCGACATCGTCGACAATTTCGAAATCAACGGCGTGCGATGGGACGGCGGCGGACAAGCGCCGTTCCCCTTGAGCCCCGGCTCCGAGACGTCGTACAACTTGGACTTCTCGCAAACCAAGGAACTACTCGACAAACCAATGTACTTTTCAATCAAAGCCTACTCGAAACTATCGTCGGAGGTACCCGGAACGATATCGAATTGGGTGCGAGTCGTGGTGCCATCGCCGCCGCCACCACCGACGGTCGCGCCCACCTTCGTCAACAACGAGCAGTACTGGCCGAACGGCAACGCCGTCGGCATCGACCCCATCAGCCCTAGCATGTCCAAAACCATCTCCTTCGATTTAGAGTTAGTACTACCAATCATCATCGGTTTCATACTTCTGGTCGTGCTACTAATCATCTACTGCTACTTCTGCGTAATCAAACGTAAAGAACGGATAATCAAAAAATCACCGTCGAAATCGGTTGGCGATAAGATTAACGGCAACATCACCATAGTACCGAGCAGTCCTTCGAACCAGTCCTACGGCCGCGACATGGTCGACCACCAACAACACCACAACGTCGGCTTGCCGGTCAGCAACTTCGGTTACGAAGACGAAACGAAGAAACGTTACTCCTTAGTCAACCAGCAAGAGCAGCAACTGATCGAGGAGTTGAAGCAACAGCAACAAACGATCAACCGCGAGGCGATCTCCTACGGCGGCCTGAGCGTGATATCGAACCGCAACGGCCACCCGCTCAGCCCGTACAACTCGTGGAGCGCGTCGCAGCTGTTGCACGAGCACGAGCGCCGCCACAGCCCGATGGAGGAGCAGATGATCGAGCAGTACCAGGCGCCGCCGGTACCGCCGTTGCCGGCCTACGCCGACAACGGCTACCCGCCGAACTACGCGATCTACGGCGCGCACCAGCACCACCAGCTCTATCAGACGATACGAAACGAGCAGCCGTCGTTCGGGGGCGGCGCCTCGCTCCAGGGCTCGCTCAGCTCCGTCAACAGCGGCGAGAAGAAGCGACGGAACGTGACGATGGTCTAACGGTACGTTATCATGGACACCGTGGTGACCACCGTCGAAACGCACGCTACACGTTTGTAATTGTTGTTTGGAAATGATTGTACATAGATGTTGTTGTATAAATTTGTAATATATTCGTCGACTAGTCATATACGAACGGTAAACGTTGTGTGCAAGGGAAAATATCGATGCCAGTATAGGGTAGCTTTATTTTTTTGAGACTGATCTCGAAACGCCGCCGTTTTCTACTTTTAACGATAACTTAGCGTGTAATTTTTCTACTTTTCGCAATAATAAACGTATCAACATTTCCGTTCCGTTCATTTTACGCCGTCCGCTTTTCTGATTTCAACGCCAATTAAGTGCGTCAATTTTCACGCGATAATGCAAAACGGCGTATAGCTGTTTGCCGTTTTCCTATTTTTAGGAGGCAAAGGGTCGCATCTAGAGTGCGGTCGGTCGGTGGTCACGGCCACGCCGAAATAGATTCGCGAAAGAAAAGAATCCACGCCACTCGGGAGGGTCTCATCTGCCGTTACTAATAAGAAAAGTCCGCGCGACTATTTTCAGTGATTCATTCTAGCCCGTTTACAAACACGTTGGTGGGGTGTGGGTATAAAGGCGGGGAAAATTCGGGATTTTCCGTTAATAAAACGGTGCGACATGGAGTCCGATACCGATGCCCAGAAAATGGCGATAATGCGCAAGGCGTTTCAAATGTTCGACACGACCAAGTGCGGCTATATCGAAACGATCAAAATTTCGACGATTCTCAACACGATGGGGCAATTGTTCGACGATCACGAGTTGTGCACGCTGATCAAGAAAAACGATCCGGACGAGACTGGAAGGGTGAACTTCGACGGTTTCTGCAACATCGCCTCGTTTTTCCTCGAGGAGGACGACGCCGAGTCCACGCAACAGGAGCTGAAGGAGGCGTTTCGCTTGTACGATCGCGAAGGCAACGGCTACATCACCACCGCCACGCTCAAGGAAATCCTGGGCGCGCTCGACGACAACCTGAGCAGCAGGGACTTGGACGGGATCATAGCGGAGATTGACACCGATGGCTCCGGAACGGTGGATTTCGATGGTAATTATTAAAACTCGCAAAGACTATAAACGAAAAATTCTTTTACAGAGTTCATGGAGATGATGACTGGCGATTAAACAATTCCCCCAACTGTCCGTTTTTTCTTTTCGCGAAATTCCTACCTGTTTTCAAGGTACAATTGGCTAATTTCCAAACTAGTTACACGGCTCATGAATCACTTCCAATAAGTTATTTTCATATTTATCATAACCATCGCCGAAACGTAGCGGTTGTTCATTATTATGCGAAATAAAGGTGATCCAAAGTCGCATTTTATCTTATTATTGGCACTTTGGAAAAGTGTCAACGTGAAGTCGAGTTACGTTTATTAATTACCAAAAGTTCTATTTGTGTTGCTCACTTAATCAATACCGATTCGATTCAATATTTCGTTTAATTACTGAATAACTTACCCGAATTTCGGTTTTTACTTTGTTTCAAAAAGAATCCAAGTCCAACTGCATTTCGTATTGTCCTGTAAAAAATTACGCAATTTTTGTTAACTTTAAACGTCCACATATAGAAAATGTCTAACGTTTCAACATATGCATATATTGAACTTCAAAAGAAAATCAGGATTGCAACTAACATCGATTAGAAAATACAAACGCAGTCGTATACCCACTCAGAAATTCGTTAAATAATCCAAATATTGAAAATACTTCTGAGGCAAAAAATTGAGGTTATAAACAATGAAACATAGAAAATAATAACTGCAGCAAAACGTCCGGCTTGAAAAGTTGCCTTGGTAAGTATTGCAGATGACTTCGCATATTTGCAAATGAAGATAAGATTTTAAGCAACTTTTTTAAAAATTTTAATATATGGGACGGTTTTTAATCTCCTCTGAACAAACAATTTGTCAAGTGTATGCATCGATTAAACGACCTTCGTCCCCAACGGTCCCCACCAACAAGCGATAATCATTCGCGATTTTAAGTGCACCGTTATAATGTCGCTCCAAGGGAAACTCGCCTTTATAACCGGTAAGTAGTAACGAATGCGAAATTAATAAAGTACTCACTCAGAAATACGTTTAAAGTTGTGAATTTCGGAAATATTTCAAGCACTTCAACGACACTATTTCGAGGTTATGAAGCGTAAACTATAGAACATGTAAACATGAGACCATAGAAATAAAGATACGTCCAGTAATGCGACGCGACCGGCTTAAGTTTTTTTTTCAAATCTCAGAGTCGGATCTTACTTTTTTTTCACGTTGTGCCAAATTACATAGGTGCTGGGTCAGGAATTGGTCGAGCGGTTTGCCAGACCTTAGCCCGAGATGGTGCGTCGATCGTCGCGGCTGACCTCAACTTTCAAACAGCCCAGGACACTGTCAAAACAATCGACCACCCTGATATCAAAAACACTCCCCTTGGTATTAACGTCGCAGATTCGAAAAGTGTCCAATCTGCGTTAAAAGAAGTACTCAACACTTACACCAAGCCGCCAACGATAATCGTTAACTGCGCCGGTATAACCAGAGATAATTTCATCTCGCGCATGTCCGAAAGCGATTTTGACCAAGTAATCGACATCAACTTAAAGGTAACTTCGCTTAAAACGTTAAACCTACAAGAAATGCAACACTCTTAACAGGGAACGTTCTTGGTCACCCAAGCGTTCGCCAATGCCATGGTCGAGCACCAAGCGACCGGTGGCTCAATCATCAACATCAGCAGCATCTTCGGCAAACACCCGAACATCGGTCAAGCCAACTACAGCGCCAGCAAAGCTGCCGTTCTACTCCTAACCAAAACGGCGGCCAAAGAATACGGCCGACACGGTATCCGAGTAAACGCGATCTTACCCGGGCCAATTGAAACGCCGATGATTCAAACCATCCCCGACAAACTGAAAGTACTTTTGTTGAAACAAATCGCGTTGGGACGGATTGGAAAACCAGAAGGTCGCTCGATGTCCCCTTAAAATCGATACAATAATAAAACTGTTGCAGATGTGGCTGAAGTGATTGCTTTCTTAGCGTCAGAGAAGAGTTCTTACGTAACCGGTGCTACAATCGACGTCAACGGTGGACTAGCTTAAAAACATGGTAATCTATACAATAAATAAAATCAACTACAAAGTACACTCTGAGTTTTCACTTTGATTCATAGTATCCACAATCCCAGACTGTAGAACTGTAGAACTGATTGGTCATTTTGATTATGGGGCAAATCGTTGATATAGATTATAAACAGCAATGGATCTAGAACGGACCCCTGAGGGATGCCACAATTGATTGTTGATATTGTGCTGGGGCTCTTACCAAGAACAGTGCTGTACCTCTCACTCCGTTTTTGCAGAAATATTTTGTGATTCAAAACTGCGCTCTATACATGCGACAGAAAAATTTCGATTAGAAAAACAATCGAACAAGTTGCGCCACTGTACAAAATAAAATGAAACATGAAAATCAACGATTTCAGTTTGAGCGGTTTCCACCGGTAGTACTGCGAGTCGTCGCCGTAGTACCAAGCTTTCCAAAACGTCCGTCGAATTTTCTGCGCCATCCCGTTCACCATCATCCGATTCAGGATGTCGTTGAATCTCCGGTAGACCGGATGATGTTTTCTGAACGTGAACACGTTGTAGGTGAAGGCGAACTCTTCGTCGAGCGGGTGTATCAGCGGTAGACCGTTGGGCATGTAGTACTTGCGCAAGAAAAAGCTGACCAGATTCTTGCTCCGCACGGTGATCAGGTCGCGATTGAAGGCAGTTCGGTTCAAGCAAGCTTCGCAATCGTCGCAGATTATTGTCGGATTTCTGATATCCGTGCTGAAACCGTTGAGTACGCAGACTTCTAAACCGCTCGCTTCCAATTCCTCTAGAGAATTGATGGTTAACGCGTACTTCGGATGGATGAGCGCGGCTAGAAGCCGAGATGAAAAAGCTGCGTTCATTATCAACCAAACCGTCGACCAAGAAACGTAAACGATGCGTTGCGAGTATTTCTTATCCGTTAACTTGGTGGTACCGATGAAGGCGATCGATAAAATTGTAATAAGTTCCTTAACGAACGAGGAACCGCCAATCGTCGACAGAAACATCGCCAGAAATAACTCGATAAACACAGCCACAAAGCTAACGGACGGTTCGAAGATGGTCAAAACGCGTTGCCAAAACGGTACCACCTGCGCTCCGGGGACGAACCAAACGTACTCGGTACGTAAAAACGCCGCGGAAATATCAAAATCCACGCAAGAGTGTGTGGTGGCGAACACGCCGCCCATCTGAACATCAACTTCCTTCCTGGCGAGCTGTCCTAGCGCGCCATCGTACCGGTCGTACCTCTTGTGACCGACGTAATTAATACCGCGAACGGAGCTTAATTTCAACCCCATTTTCGTGGCAATCACCTCCACGATAGTAAGATCTATACCAGTCATTTGCCCGTTTTTTTCCGACTTGAAAACCGAGGGTGGGTGGTACTCGTAACCCACTCGCAGTTGAGAGCCGTTCCACCGCAAGGGAACGTAAACGGGTGCAGAATGGTCGCAACGCTCTAAACGAACCACTTCGATGTTAGGATTGTTAAAGTCCCCACTTCGGTACGGCTGGTACGACTGTAACTCCTTGGTGAGCACATTGATAATAAAAACGTTGGAAATGAAATATCTCGTAAGAACGTCGAATCGAACGGAACGTTTTGTCAGCAAAATAAACTTGGCTGATGGGTTGAACGATGTGCGGTACTCCAAATTGTCTAAAATCTCTTCCAAGTTATTTTTCTCCACCAAGTTTAAAACGTAAGTATCAACTCTTGGTAATCGGGTAAACGGCTCCCAATTTTTAGTCGTGGGTTCGTAACGAATTGTGGGCGTCCTTAACTGATGCTCGTAGTTAACAGAAAACGTCGTCGACGCATTGTATAAAATTTGATTTAAACAACTCCACATGTAAGTGGCCGTGGTTAACGTTAAACCACCCAACGGCATTATTACGACTGATTTTTTTCCATTTAATGAATTGATTTATTCCTATTTACCGACTCGTTTCCTGTTTTTCTATTATGACAAATGGGTAATAACGATTTTGCGTTCAATCACAAATGTCAAGTGCGATAACATCGATGACGCACGGTTAAAAAAATAACAAGTTAAAATTCAAATTCTCGTTATTTGCTGCCGTAATTCTTAATTCTAATTAATTATTTTTCGATTTTTAAACAATATAAATTAATAAAGGAAAAACTTAATACTTACAAATCGTTGCAGCTTTGACATCAAATTCATTCAAAGAGCTGTAATATAAAATTAATTAAAAGCATCGCAACAGAATTAGCGCTACTTACCAATAAATTCTTTTTTGCGAGAATAATAACAGGTGAAAAAATCATCTAACTAAAATAAAAGTAATCGAATCCACATACGTTTTGAAATATAATATAAATATAAAATATATAATAACAAAAAAAACTTATAAAATCGCTACAATTCATGTACCCAGGGTGACGAGACAACAAGCGATGCGGATTTGTCATTTATTCAAATCGAAAATAGCAAAATTCACATAGTTTCGCAACGGAAACGATTAGTAACCAGCTCTAGAAAAAAAACGAAACGTATAACCCGAAACGTTCCTAAATGCTATCGCGTAAATTCGTTAAATGCATAATTTTTTTTTGTTTGTTATCATGGTCAGTCTAATAAACGTGAATCGCCTCGTACGAAAACGTGAACCCTAAGTGCGCCCCCCGCAACAATCGTTTAAAGTTAGAAAATTTTCCCACCTTCTGGCACTAATAATTTCAAAAAGCCCTAACTACGTTTCTTATAAACTTTCGATTAAATGATACTTCGAATTACAATTAATATCATCGGTAATTACACAAACTTATCTTTATCGTTAAACATCTTGTACTGCGCGTCGATATAAGTTAAACTTTTTCTTTTTATGTTCGTTAAAATCAATCTATTAGAAAACGTTCACTTTCCATCTAACTGCTACTGTTTAAAGCTTTTTGTTACAACGAGAAAATATCACAAAAAAAAAATAAAGAGAAAAAGAGAGTACCCGTCAAAAATACACCGAGTCCGTGGTTATGTACTTATACGGTCGTGCCGTAGGTACTGAACACCGCTCGGGTGCTGTCGCTGTCCAACGTTACGTCCTCGGGACTGGCCAAGTCCACGCGCACGCTGCCCGAATTGTTTCGTTTCCTTTGTCCGGTCCAATCGTCCAACGTCCACTGGTGCGCCTCCTCGAGGACGGCCTCGGGCGGCGTTGAACGGGCGTCCAGACTTTCGACGCTGGAGGCGGTGGTCGTCGTTTCGTACGAATTGGCGCCTCCGCGGAATCTATTCACTATTACGATAAGATATGATAAGTGGGAGTTTATTAATACAACCCAAATTTCTCCGAAAGTGATAAAATATCACCAAATTTGAAATTTTTTAATTTTCTTTGTTTCAGAAAATTAGGAGCGCAATAAGATCTCTTAGGGTAGCCGCACCGTGATGAAACTTTCACGAAAATTCCTCTCATAGATGCGACACCGAATTCCATGCCAAAAAAGTCAATCCGACGAAAATTGAAAAATTGATAAAAAGTGCGCGTTTTTGCGTGTTTTAGAAAATTAGGAGCGCGATAAAATCTCTTAGGGTGGCCGCACCGTGATGAAACTTTCACGAAAATTCCTCTCATAGATGCGACACCGAATTCCATGCCAAAAAAGTCAATCCGACGAAAATTGAAAAATTGATAAAAGTGCGCGTTTTTGCGTGTTTTAGAAAATTAGGAGCGCGATAAAATCTCTTAGGGTGGCCGCACCGTGATGAAACTTTCACGAAAATTCCTCTCATAGATGCGACACCGAATTCCATGCCAAAAAAGTCAATCCGACGAAAATTGAAAAATTGATAAAAAGTGCGCGTTTTTGCGTGTTTTAGAAAATTAGGAGCGCGATAAAATCTCTTAGGTGGCCGCACCGTGATGAAACTTTCACGAAAATTCCTCTCATAGATGCGACACCGAATTCCATGCCAAAAAAGTCAATCCGACGAAAATTGAAAAATTGATAAAAAGTGCGCGTTTTTGCGTGTTTTAGAAAATTAGGAGCGCGATAAAATCTCTTAGGGTGGCCGCACCGTGATGAAACTTTCACGAAAATTCCTCTCATAGATGCGACACCGAATTCCATGCCAAAAAAGTCAATCCGACGAAAATTGAAAAATTGATAAAAAGTGCGCGTTTTTGCGTGTTTTAGAAAATTAGGAGCGCGATAAAATCTCTTAGGGTGGCCGCACCGTGATGAAACTTTCACGAAAATTCCTCTCATAGATGCGACACCGAATTCCATGCCAAAAAAGTCAATCCGACGAAAATTGAAAAATTGATAAAAAGTGCGCGTTTTTGCGTGTTTTAGAAAATTAGGAGCGCGATAAAATCTCTTAGGTGGCCGCACCGTGATGAAACTTTCACGAAAATTCCTCTCATAGATGCGACACCGAATTCCATGCCAAAAAGTCAATCCGACGAAAATTGAAAAATTGATAAAAGTGCGCGTTTTTGCGTGTTTTAGAAAATTAGGAGCGCGATAAAATCTCTTAGGGTGGCCGCACCGTGATGAAACTTTCACGAAAATTCCTCTCATAGATGCGACACCGAATTCCATGCCAAAAAAGTCAATCCGACGAAAATTGAAAAATTGATAAAAGTGCGCGTTTTTGCGTGTTTTAGAAAATTAGGAGCGCGATAAAATCTCTTAGGGTGGCCGCACCGTGATGAAACTTTCACGAAAATTCCTCTCATAGATGCGACACCGAATTCCATGCCAAAAAAGTCAATCCGACGAAAATTGAAAAATTGATAAAAAGTGCGCGTTTTTGCGTGTTTTAGAAAATTAGGAGCGCGATAAAATCTCTTAGGGTGGCCGCACCGTGATGAAACTTTCACGAAAATTCCTCTCATAGATGCGACACCGAATTCCATGCCAAAAAAGTCAATCCGACGAAAATTGAAAAATTGATAAAAAGTGCGCGTTTTTGCGTGTTTTAGAAAATTAGGAGCGCGATAAAATCTCTTAGGGTGGCCGCACCGTGATGAAACTTTCACGAAAATTCCTCTCATAGATGCGACACAGAATTCCATGCCAAAAAAGTCAATCCGACGAAAATTGAAAAATTGATAAAAAGTGCGCGTTTTTGCGTGTTTTAGAAAATTAGGAGCGCGATAAAATCTCTTAGGGTGGCCGCACCGTGATGAAACTTTCACGAAAATTCCTCTCATAGATGCGACACCGAATTCCATGCCAAAAAAGTCAATCCGACGAAAATTGAAAAATTGATAAAAAGTGCGCGTTTTTGCGTGTTTTAGAAAATTAGGAGCGCGATAAAATCTCTTAGGGTGGCCGCACCGTGATGAAACTTTCACGAAAATTCCTCTCATAGATGCGACACAGAATTCCATGCCAAAAAAGTCAATCCGACGAAAATTGAAAAATTGATAAAAAGTGCGCGTTTTTGCGTGTTTTAGAAAATTAGGAGCGCGATAAAATCTCTTAGGGTGGCCGCACCGTGATGAAACTTTCACGAAAATTCCTCTCATAGATGCGACACAGAATTCCATGCCAAAAAAGTCAATCCGACGAAAATTGAAAAATTGATAAAAAGTGCGCGTTTTTGCGTGTTTTAGAAAATTAGGAGCGCGATAAAATCTCTTAGGGTGGCCGCACCGTGATGAAACTTTCACGAAAATTCCTCTCATAGATGCGACACAGAATTCCATGCCAAAAAAGTCAATCCGACGAAAATTGAAA
Source organism: Novius pumilus (assembly GCA_020654155.1). Classification (NCBI taxonomy): domain Eukaryota; kingdom Metazoa; phylum Arthropoda; class Insecta; order Coleoptera; family Coccinellidae; genus Novius; species Novius pumilus. Next base: position 6,636,736 of record JAIFOV010000475.1, read on the forward strand.
AATTGATAAAAAGTGCGCGTTTTTGCGTGTTTTAGAAAATTAGGAGCGCGATAAAATCTCTTAGGGTGGCCGCACCGTGATGAAACTTTCACGAAAATTCCTCTCATAGATGCGACACCGAATTCCATGCCAAAAAAGTCAATCCGACGAAAATTGAAAAATTGATAAAAGTGCGCGTTTTTGCGTGTTTTAGAAAATTTGGAGCGCGATAAAATCTCTTAGGGTGGCCGCACCGTGATGAAATTTCCACAAAACATTTTTTCATAGATGCGACACGAAATCTGTCCCAAACATGTCCATCAATGAAAATTTAAAAATTTCGAATTTTTGCGCATTTCAGAAAGATTCGAGATTTTTAATTTTCTTCGGATTGAAATGTTTGGGGTAGATTTCGATGTCGCATCTATAGAAGAAATATCGTTTACCAAAATTTCTCCAAATGTGATAAAATATCACCAAAATTGAAAATGTTTCATTTTCGAGTAGATTTCGAGACGGCACTTTTTTTTATCAGAACTCACCGAATTCGTCGGGAATCGCGTGGGAATCCTCGACGCCTTGCAGAATATCCTGACATATTTCCGCTTCCAACGGTATCGGATCGTCCGAATCGCGATTATAAATCGTAATTGCGATATGCGACGGATGCGGAACCGGCAACGGAATGACCATCTTTTCCGTACCCATCGCGTCGCTCCCATTCCTCCTCCACGGAGTCCAACTCCACCCGGTGATCCGACTCGACGTTCCCAACCCTCCGGCGACGCTTTCCCTGTAAAAGTGATATAAAGAGCGCCTCGATCGCCTCATCGATCATTTCGATGCTCACGTTGATTTCTTTTCGTTTTTCAGTACCGTAACCGTCTTCTTCGATCGCGGATTGAACGCCGACACGTCGAGGAACGGCGATTGAACTTGAACTTTCCCGGGCGTGTAAACGTTACCCAGCAAATCGGGCCCGCCCACTCCCAATTGCACGCAATGCACCATCTCGGTGAACCGCGACAGATCGGCCTGCGGATGCGGCTCCAATCGAAAACTGGTATCGGTCCGATCGAGCGGCGTCAGCACGTCCAAACTGAAAATCTCGGAGTAAAGCGACGCGGCCAATCCGGCCCAATCGCCCGGCATCAGCGCCTTTTCGTCCCAAAACTCCTCCTCGGACTTGTTCAGCTTCGGCAGTATGCGGTGCGGGTAGTACCGTTCGCACATCAGCGCCCCCTGTTGGATGGCCACTTTCAAATCGTCGGTGATCAATTTAACCTTCGATCGCACCGACACGCTCAGCCCGGTTTGCAAGTCGCGCCGCCGCCGCTCGAGCTTCTCGCGCAGCGAGCCGGTCAGATCGAGCGCCTCCTTCTCCAAATTCTGATACGGACCGACGTGTCTCGCGAGCTGCGTGGAGAAGGGGCCGAAGCAGGCGTCGACGAAACGGGCGAAGTCGCGTTGCGGCCGCGCTATCGTGCCCTCGGTCACCGATTTGAAAGCGGCCAGCTCGTCCCACTCGATTCGGGCCTCGAACGCGGCCAACGCTTGTTCCGCCCCGATTTGGAAGTAGTAGTCGGACGCCAGTCCTGGGCCGGCGACGCGCCGCACCGCGCAACTGTCGCTCGCCGGGACGCGGCCCCGTTTCTTGATCACCATGTGAAAAATCGCGGCGTCCCACAGCAACCGGGAACCGTACCTCGCCACGCCACCTGTAAACGCAATGTTTAAAATTGGAACACAGAGAATAAACTATTGAATCATAGATTGACGTCACGGAAAGTGCGTTCACAGAAAATCAATAATAATGAACGTTACCATTGAACTACCGAAGGTAACAGAACGTTCGCAGAAAATTTGATTTATAGGTTAATGGAAAAATTACCAGCGGCGATGACAAGCGAGACGAGGGGGCAGACTAGGGCGGCGACGAAGAGCGACGCCAAAGGCTGAACGACGCCGCCGAAAAACACGCTGATCAAATTCACTTCGAAACAGACGAAAAACCGGTTCACGTTCGGCAACGGGCTGTCGGCGTCGTAGAGAAGCGCGTTCGAAACTTGCACCAAAAACGTAACGATCGGCATCCAGAGGACGGCCGTCGCGGCAATCAGCAAACTGACCGCCGTCACCACCAAACAAACCAGCGGAAAACCGAACACCAACGCTATGGTACCCAATAAACCTAGAATCGTAAATAAAATATGACAATCGTAAATCCACATCGATTAAGTCGACCTTTGATCACGTAGTTCCAGACGCGATTGACGTGTCTCGTGAAACCTTTACCGATGAACCCGGTGTCGGGTTCCGTCTCGAACCGCGTCCTCGATTTCGATATGTGCCGCCACAGGCTGATCAGTCGCGACGCCAACGTCGGCGTCAAGCTGCTCTTCCGCGGGAACAAGGTGCCGTTGACTTGCGACAACTCCAAGTCGGGCATGAACGGTTCGACGTTGAGCAGGGCGCGGAGCCCGAGCGGGCTGCACCAGGGTAAAACGACCGCGAAAAAGAACATCGCGTTCCACGTCCAACACCAGGTGCGATGGCAGTAATTCCTCTCATAGATGCGACACAGAATTCCATGCCAAAAAAGTCAATCCGACGAAAATTGAAAAATTGATAAAAAGTGCGCGTTTTTGCGTGTTTTAGAAAATTAGGAGCGCGATAAAATCTCTTAGGGTGGCCGCACCGTGATGAAACTTTCACGAAAATTCCTCTCATAGATGCGACACCGAATTCCATGCCAAAAAAGTCAATCCGACGAAAATTGAAAAATTGATAAAAAGTGCGCGTTTTTGCGTGTTTTAGAAAATTTGGAGCGCGATAAAATCTCTTAGGGTGGCCGCACCGTGATGAAATTTCCACAAAACATTTTCTCATAGATGCGACACCGAAATCTGTCCCAAACATGTCCATCCAATGAAAATTTAAAAATTTCGAATTTTTGCGCATTTCAGAAAGATTCGAGATTTTTTAATTTTCTTCGGATTGTAATGTTTGGGGTAGATTTCGATGTCGCATCTATAGAAGAAATATCGATTACCAAAATTTCTCCAAATGTGATAAAATATCACCAAAATTGAAAATGTTTCATTTTCGTCGGTTCATCAATTTTCGAGTAGATTTCGAGACGGCACTTTTTTAGATAATAAATAGGGCTATCAGAACTCACCGAATTCGTCGGGAATCGCGTGGGAATCCTCGACGCCTTGCAGAATATCCTGACATATTTCCGCTTCCAACGGTATCGGATCGTCCGAATCGCGATTATAAATCGTAATTGCGATATGCGACGGATGCGGAACCGGCAACGGAATGACCATCTTTTCCGTACCCATCGCGTCGCTCCCATTCCTCCTCCACGGAGTCCAACTCCACCCGGTGATCCGACTCGACGTTCCCAACCCTCCGGCGACGCTTTCCCTGTAAAAGTGATATAAAGAGCGCCTCGATCGCCTCATCGATCATTTCGATGCTCACGTTGATTTCTTTTCGTTTTTCAGTACCGTAACCGTCTTCTTCGATCGCGGATTGAACGCCGACACGTCGAGGAACGGCGATTGAACTTGAACTTTCCCCCGGGGCGTGTAAACGTTACCCAGCAAATCGGGCCCGCCCACTCCCAATTGCACGCAATGCACCATCTCGGTGAACCGCGACAGATCGGCCTGCGGATGCGGCTCCAATCGAAAACTGGTATCGGTCCGATCGAGCGGCGTCAGCACGTCCAAACTGAAAATCTCGGAGTAAAGCGACGCGGCCAATCCGGCCCAATCGCCCGGCATCAGCGCCTTTTCGTCCCAAAACTCCTCCTCGGACTTGTTCAGCTTCGGCAGTATGCGGTGCGGGTAGTACCGTTCGCACATCAGCGCCCCCTGTTGGATGGCCACTTTCAAATCGTCGGTGATCAATTTAACCTTCGATCGCACCGACACGCTCAGCCCGGTTTGCAAGTCGCGCCGCCGCCGCTCGAGCTTCTCGCGCAGCGAGCCGGTCAGATCGAGCGCCTCCTTCTCCAAATTCTGATACGGACCGACGTGTCTCGCGAGCTGCGTGGAGAAGGGGCCGAAGCAGGCGTCGACGAAACGGGCGAAGTCGCGTTGCGGCCGCGCTATCGTGCCCTCGGTCACCGATTTGAAAGCGGCCAGCTCGTCCCACTCGATTCGGGCCTCGAACGCGGCCAACGCTTGTTCCGCCCCGATTTGGAAGTAGTAGTCGGACGCCAGTCCCGGGCCGGCGACGCGCCGCACCGCGCAACTGTCGCTCGCCGGGACGCGGCCCCGTTTCTTGATCACCATGTGAAAAATCGCGGCGTCCCACAGCAACCGGGAACCGTACCTCGCCACGCCACCTGTAAACGCAATGTTTAAAATTGGAACACAGAGAATAAACTATTGAATCATAGATTGACGTCACGGAAAGTGCGTTCACAGAAAATCAATAATAATGAACGTTACCATTGAACTACCGAAGGTAACAGAACGTTCGCAGAAAATTTGATTTATAGGTTAATGGAAAAATTACCAGCGGCGATGACAAGCGAGACGAGGGGGCAGACTAGGGCGGCGACGAAGAGCGACGCCAAAGGCTGAACGACGCCGCCGAAAAACACGCTGATCAAATTCACTTCGAAACAGACGAAAAACCGGTTCACGTTCGGCAACGGGCTGTCGGCGTCGTAGAGAAGCGCGTTCGAAACTTGCACCAAAAACGTAACGATCGGCATCCAGAGGACGGCCGTCGCGGCAATCAGCAAACTGACCGCCGTCACCACCAAACAAACCAGCGGAAAACCGAACACCAACGCTATGGTACCCAATAAACCTAGAATCGTAAATAAAATATGACAATCGTAAATCCACATCGATTAAGTCGACCTTTGATCACGTAGTTCCAGACGCGATTGACGTGTCTCGTGAAACCTTTACCGATGAACCCGGTGTCGGGTTCCGTCTCGAACCGCGTCCTCGATTTCGATATGTGCCGCCACAGGCTGATCAGTCGCGACGCCAACGTCGGCGTCAAGCTGCTCTTCCGCGGGAACAAGGTGCCGTTGACTTGCGACAACTCCAAGTCGGGCATGAACGGTTCGACGTTGAGCAGGGCGCGGAGCCCGAGCGGGCTGCACCAGGGTAAAACGACCGCGAAAAAGAACATCGCGTTCCACGTCCAACACCAGGTGCGATGGCAGTAATTGAACAGACGCCACATCGGCCAGCGCGTGGTCGTCGTGTGCACGGTCTCCTTTTCGACCAGGAACACCGGCTGACTGGGATCGGAACGGGGCGTCGTGATGGTGGTCGCCTGTTTGCTGAGAACGGTCGGCACGACCTCCGACTGCCCTTGGAAGTTTCTGCGCACCACCCAATTCCGGGGCAGCCAAATTTGCGTCGGCCAAAAGAAGGTGCGCGTCGGGCATTTGACGCTGCGCAGCTCGCGCGACAGCGCCGGCTCCCTCTGTAATCGCGACTCGATTATATCGGCGACGACAGAAAAGATATGCAAACCTCCTTCATGAAGGCGAGATCGCGGTTCAAAAAATAAACGGTCTGGTTGAGTTTTTGCGCGGCGCAAAGATTGATCGCCTCCACGTGTGCGCTCCACTGGTTCTCCGCGCCGAATCTGATTTCGGCCCGGCGGATTTGCGATTGCAGCCACGGCTTAATTCTGGACAGCACGGGGTGCGTTTGACGTAGTTTCGTTTCGACGTCGGCGACGGTTTTCAACAGGCGATTCTGAACGTTTTCCACGGCCCTAAAAACGTTACTCGATCACTTTTAGTTAATTATTAATCGCTCGACGTTTACTTGTGCATCAAAACGACGCTTTGTGCTTGTTCGACGAGCAGCTCGTTTACCCCTTCGCCCAACGATTGTATATCGGAGTTCGATAAAATGCTATTGTAGACGCGTTTCAGATACTCATCCATGACAGCCTCGTTTACTTCCTGCGAACGTCAAAAAACTTAGCGCCGTGACAACTTTAAACTGCGACAAACCTTTTCGATTTCCGCGTCGGATAACTTTTGCGAACGCAATTCCGCTATTAGTCGTTCGCGAAAATGCAGAAACCAACCGCGGGTTTCTTTCTCGAGTATGGCGGTTAAAATTGGAAACACTTTGCGCATCAGGTTTTTGTCCCACAGCCTCAGGTCGAGCTCGGCGCCGGACGGCGTCAAAAACGTGTACGGCACGGCGACGGGGACGTTGGAGCACTCGCGGGCCACCTCGAACTTCTCCGTCGCGGCCCGTCTCATCTGCTTTTTCACGTAACAACACAACATCTCCAAGGAGTCTTCGTTTTCCGGCTGCAAAAAAAAATGACAGTTTGAAAACTTCTATGCGCCTTATTATCCGTATCGATGGTCAGTCGCCACATTCTATGCGCGTACTATGCGAATTCATTATCCGCATCGATGGTCAGTCCGCAACCCAACATACACCACGTTATAACATTTGAACGTAAACTTACTTTGATATTAATTAGAATCGAATTAAACTAACCCTGCAAACCAACTCGGCCACCAAGTACTTATTCCTCTCCTCTTTGATTTTCGCGTCCAAATTATGCGTCTGCAAACTGGGCAGCCCGATCAGCAAGTCGACGATGCGCAAAAGACCGGCCAGTAGACTTTTGGCCGCGCGGGCGACGCTGAAAAACTCCCCGAAAATCCTCCCCTTCGCGGTGACGAACATGAAACCGAGCGCCAACGCCAAATCGTTCAGCAAGCTGTCGCGACTGCGTTCCGTGCCTTTCTGCAACAGCTCCGACAATTTCCATCGGTGCCGCTGGCCCGGAAAATTGATCGACTCTACCTCGAACTCCCTGCAAAACGTCCAAATCGGGCGTGAGATCGTTTCGAACGCGCGCGACGACAACAACTAGCTCCAAGGAAGAGTTTCCGATGCACATACGTTACGCACACAAACAGATATGTAAATTGTAAAACAGAGTACATACTCAAGTTACGGAGATTTGATAGATTATTACTAAAACGTACCCTTCCCGTCTAATCGACTCAAGCTGACGCTGATTCAACCTTTTCGGCTTTCCGAACTTATCCTTGTGTAAGCTTCACAAAATAATGATTGCACAATTAATCGGTGAGCGGACGGCGCAGCGGGGACAGTCACACCCATCCCTCGATTACGACTTGGCACGACATCATCTCACACAATTCACACCGTCTAAGTCTAGCTTACTGTTTTTTTGCCGCTATAAATCGAGGTATGGATGTCACTCGGTTACTCACCCTTTCTCCCTGATGTACTCGAGCTGCTTGCCCGTCAGCCGCCTCGTTTCCCCTTTGCCGTCGACGGCCACGGCGTCCAATTCGTCGAAGGACGGCGCGACGAACAGGTCGCGCAAGTGACACTTGGACCGCCCGCGTCCCAACGAGCCTTCGGAAGACAGCTGCGACGTTTGCAACGAGTCCATTTGCGACAGCGGATTCGGCAGCACTAAAAATACGATGGCGATTACAACGAAGATGTCGTTATGTTTATTACCTATGGGAAACGTTTTCCAACGGTACAAAAATTGCTCGGCCACTTGTTTGATGTGATCGACCAGCTGAGTGACTTCGGGCGGCGCCCCGATTAGATTCACTTCGAAAGCGATGGGTTCGCGTTCGGGATCCGTTGAGTCGTTGTTTTTTAAAGGTTGCAAAGTGGTTGGACGGTTGCAGTGACCGGGTTTCGCGGGTTGATCCGTCGAGGGTAAGCCTTGGGTGGAACGGAACTCCAAACGGTGCAACACTGTTTCATATTAAAAAATGCGGGTCAAGTTATTGATGTAGTCATCACTCACATGGTGAATCTCCGACGTCGCGGTCGTGAACGCCCGATTTGGAACGGTTGTGTCCCCGTCGTCGGCTTCTCTTGTTTTCGTATTCCGAATTGTTGCTTTGCGCCGAGTCCGATCTGTTGACCGATTCCAGGGAGCCGTTGCGGCCGCCGGACTCGGTCCTCCTCCGCACGCTCGCTCTATTCATCTTACTAAACTGGGTTTCAAGTCATTCTGACAACGCCTGCAATCGGTTAATTGTTATTGGTATTAATAAGGTGTGGGAGTGACCGATTTTCGATTACTATTTTTAGAGGTAATCAAGTTATTTCGGTTAAAACGGACGACTTACAGTGGAATCCAATTGGTATCGTTGCGAGCGCTCGGGCTTCAAGCTGCATTCGGTGTTAGGTTAACGAGCGATCGTCAAGCGGTGGGGTTGTTTTAATTTAACCGAAATGGGACGACGAATCGACGTTTTCATTGTGGGAAATCGAGAAAATTATGTTTTTCGATCAACACCCTACTTCTTTCATTTTGATTGGAATGACTAATGACATTTGCATTTGAACTACGGCTGTCAACCTACCGGTACATAGAATTCAGTTCACCATAGAGGTTAAAGAAGGAATCAGCGAGCCTCAAACGGTTAAGCATCGAAGAACGAAAATTTTCTACATGTATTTATTCAACCGTAACTTCGAATTCTTACAATATTATCAGTCACAACATACCAAACGATACAGGGAAACAAAATATCACTGGTTTTTCAAAAATGCTGATGGTTGTTACAAAAAACGGAAACAACAACAAAATACCGATAACAATTGAGAAAGCATCGCTTCTTAATACCAAAAACCAACGGAACAAACGGTTTATGTGATAACATCTCACATTTACATTTATCTAGCGCACGTAGGAAAGATTGTAAAGTATAATTCACTAATCTAACCTTAAATAATTATCTAAAGATCGCCCCCCACCAATCACGGAGCGCTGGCGCACGCGCACAACATCACGATCTGAGGACGACTACAAAGTTTTCGAATAGACTTTACCTAGACATTCGGGCTAAATTACTCTGAACCCTAAAATTACTCATCCCCGTGTTTAATTTTTCGTTATTGCACGCCCCCGACCGTTTTGAAACCTAATTTTTATCTACAATTTACTTCGACGCCTCGAAGGTTCGCAAACGTAAAACGATAACCAGAACGAATTGACCCCGGCAAAAGAGCATCGAAACAATGGAGTTCGATGTCCCCCGAACGGTCCAAAAAACAAACGAGTGAACACATTTTATCCACGCAAATGGATCACAGCTGTATCGAGAATCTCAAACGTCGCACGGAATCGCGACGGCCGCCATTTTTTTCACTAGGTCCTCGGCGGTGCGGCGTCAGGCGGCGGTCGAGTTCGCCACGTGGCACGACGGCACCGTTTGACAGCCCATCGTGGCGACGTTGCACCCGGCAACGCCGCACGCCTTAAGCTCGGTGAAGATTTCGGTGAAGTAGCCGGGCTCCGCGTTTATCCTGAGCATGTTCGACGACAGGCGGTTGACGATGTCCAAGCAGCGGTCCCAGAATTTCTCTTTCGAGTCCTCGACGAGGAACGGTTTCAGGGGGTAGGAGATCTCGTTGCCCATGTACGAGTAAGACAGGTACAAGCAGGTGAGAACGACCGCTTGCAAGTCTTGCTCGCAGTCGATGTCTTCCTCGACCAGTTCCCTTACCAGCATGTACACGAACACGACGTTTGCGGGATTGATGAACGCCACGTCCTGTAACGACAAATCGTCCGAGAATTGCTAATTTTATCTAACGATAACCAGCGTGTGCTGCGCAACATTTTAATGTTGCTACTTTAGTAGCAATCGTATCGATCACTGTCCGCGTATCAAATTAGCCGATTGCGAAGCAATTTCTTCGAAAGTATTGTATTTATCGCTTTTATTATTTTTTTGTTCAACAATACATTCTGGATCATCGAACTCGGACGCGGATTTATCAAAATCAGTCGATTTGTCGTAGCGTTTATCTAAAATAAAGGCGGTAAATGAAAATTTCGCGCCAACAGGGACGGAGGTGACCGACCCACCCCCTCGTCTTTTATCGATCCGCACCACCCCGACGACGTCTGGGGACGTTGGCGTTAGGGAGAGGGAGGATTATAAATGCATCGCAATACAAATGACGAAGGGGTCGTCGGATAATTTAAGAAACGTTTGTTTACGACACGCTCGAATAAAACAACAACAACAACAAAACAAATCGATCGTTTTAATGGGATTATAGGGGCGTTAATAGGATTCCAACCTGCCATCCTTGTAAGAGTAGGCTGCGATCGACGGTTCTCAGCCACATGACGGCGTCCCCGGCTTGGAAATCCTTGAGCTTGAAGCATTTCGCGTGCAGGAACATGCCCAGGCATTTCAGGAGTTCGGACGTGGACGCTTGGATGACGGTCTTTTTCGGGGCGACGACGGGGACGACTTGGTTCTGGACCGGATGCTGTTGTTGCGCTAGCTTGTTGGACAACTTATCACAGTTCAGGTTGTGGTTAGTGTTGTTGTTTTGGTTGTTGGCCCGCACGATGTCCAGGGCTAAGGCGGAGGTCGATTTGGAAGTCGAGTAGTAGCAAGACGTCTGCTTCTGCTGTTGGATGTTCTTGTTCTTGTCGATGACCGGATGTACGTTGTCCACCAACGGCTGCCTGAACACCGTCGTCACGTTCTTGTGTTTGTTGTCGAGCTTCTTCTTGTTGTTGTTGGTCGTGGAGAATCTCTTCCATGATAGGGCGTTGATGAAGAGCGAGTGTTTCTTGAGGTTCTTCTCGAGGGCGTTTTTCTCGTTGATGATCCGCGCGCTGTCCGACGTCGCGGTGTTGTTGATGTTGTTCGGCTTGCAATTGTTCTCGCGATTTTTCGCGTTGTTCAGCTGCTCGTAGGAGAAGTTGTTCAAGGTGAAATCGGCGTTCGAGGCGGTCGTGTAAACGGGGCGCCGCTCGCGCGGCGAAAAACTCAACACGGTGCCCATCGCGACGATCTAAACACCCGAAACGACGACACTTTAAAGTACGCGACGACACATTTCCACCCTGCGAGGGGATGATGCCCGTTTCTGCAATGCACGACCGCGACCAGGGGTCGATGCGAGGGGCGCGCAGCGCCGGCGCCGTCTCCCGGCAACCTCGCGCAATCAATAACCGCACGCACCCTCGCCCCTCGCCTCAATGGAAAAAAAAACCACCGTTCGAGTTTCAAAGATTTACTATTTACGTGTTATCATAATCATCATACATCGATTAACTTATTCGCCTGGACTTCACAGCGGACTTAAAAACACAACAACAAAACCACTAACATGTTAATTTTTTTTTAATCTAGATTTTCAGATTTATTTTGTAGTCCAGGCGCCTACTCATTGCGTTCGTTTTATCGAAAATAAATACAACTGTAGTCAGATTCAGATCGCTTCCTTTTTTTTTTTGAACGCGAGTAAGGACAACATTTCGACAGTCTTGTTACGATCGACGTTTTCGTTGTAGTGAAACTTTCAAATATGTCTCGAAAAATTGTCGATACCCGGAAAAATGTTTGAAAAGTGCTAAAACTAATGACCACATTTACTTATACACTCTGACGCACGAGGACCATTGAATGGTCCAGAAAACCTCGATAATTTTCATAATATACATACAACGAAAGACTCGCTACTCGATATACTTAGGAATTAATAAAAAATAATCTCGATAAACTGGCGCTTAACGTAATATTTACAAAAATAATTCTAATATTCTTACGTACACGTTATTATTTTTTTTTTCTCTTCAACTTGCTCCGACACGCTCGCGTATTGGCTTGCAACGACCGAGCACTCGAACCTACCTCGTCGTCGTAAAACGAGAAATGTACAAAGTCGCGTCCAATCATTCGCGAGTCCAAAGCGGGGAGGGGCTGCTTCCACCAACCAATACGTCGTTTCGGTCCGGAAGTTTCCTTTTGAAACCTTTGGAAGACGTCGAAATCAACTCCCATCTCGCGAAGGAAGAATATCCGAGGAAGTTTTCGTACTATTTTTATTAAATCTAATTTTTTCTTCATCCAGATCTTTTGCTCGTTTACTTTTTGGCGATTCCGAATTTTCACCGAAACACCGGACAAATCACAGAGTTTAAATAACATACCCGAAAATTAATGCCTACGTGCATCGTCCGTCTCCATTAATCGATGTCCTTTATGTTATAACGTAAGCGCGTCGTTCGTGTCTGAATTGAATGTCTTGTTTTTTTTTTTCAAATGTGTGTGTGTGTTTAAGAGATCACTGCACCGCACATCCGCGATATTATCTCCTGTCCTTGTAGAGCAGGTAGGTTTGTAAGGCTTGCGGCAGCTGCAAATTCAGCACCTTCTCCTCCAAATCCTCCTTGCCCAGGCGCTGCCTTATCACGCGTCTGCACAGGTCCATCAATGGCAACGGTTCGGCTGAAACGATAGGTTAGGTTAATATGTCACATTTCACAACAAATTCATTTTCTTCTTCTTCCTTTCTGTTATCCGGCTACCTTTGTCACTTGGACAATAATCCGCGGCCACATCGGTTCTATACGATAACACACGTAAGACTAACATCACGCCGATGCGTTTAAACAGTCAAACAACATTACAAAAACCAACTCGATAAACACGTTTACGGACGCGCGGCCATCTTGACTTAACGCGTCACGGTGCCAACGAACTACGACATAGTATTCTGTGGTCTCGCTCGATATTTATGTGAGGTTAACTGATTTTGTACTTACGGTCTAGTCCGCCGATGTATCGCATCGTGATCTCGCAGTGTCCCCACACGGCGCTCACGATCGGGTAAAGCTTCCTGCCTTTGAGGCCGCGAAACGCCACCCCCAGATACTGGCCCTCGACGACGAAGCTCAGGGTGCCCTCGTCCATATCTAACACGACTAAAAATTTATCGGGCACCACGAACGTTTCGTCCGGCTTCAGTAGCGCCGGATACGTCAAGCCCGGGCAGTTTTTCGAGTCGTGGTAGAGTTTGTTGCGTCCTGAAACGCGAGCATTCGTTGAGACGATCGCGTGCGAAAAAGAATGATACGGAAACGAATAAGAAATAAAAGTAAAGTACCTAAGGCAAGAGATCCTTTACCTAAATCCCAGCCCCACGAAGTGTCCGTGCTGCCTACGAGGCTCTGGTAGCCGACCGAGTGTAGCGGCGCTTCTTTGGTGGCGACCCCGACGACCGCGTGCGTGCCCCTTTCCCGCGTCGACCAGTTCACTTCCCAGCAGTGCATTCCTTTGGTGAATCCTACTTTGCCCCTGATGCAGTCGGTGCTCTGCGCGACCGGATGCCGGTGGAACGTCAGCTTGTCGTCTTCTTTAACGAAAATGTTCAACGACCGATCGTCCTGGTTCCAACTGTGCTTGAGCTGCGTTTCTTTGAGAGCGGGCGGCATGTCGAGCAGCATATCGAGCCTTGGCGGCCGCGCGAAATCCTACAACGGGACAGAGGGAACGGATTAGCTACGGTACGGTCGGGAAACGGGATCGGCGGCGTACCTGCGCCAACTCCCTCGGTATGACTGGCTTGTAGGGCGCCGCTGCGTCTCGGTTCACGGCCTTGACTCCTCCTGACACCTTCTGGCCCATGCTCATGCCCCGGGCCCTGCGCCGGCCCGTTTTGCACGGCACCACGGCCGACTTGTAAGCCCTTCGCAACTCGCACAGCCGTCCGCCACCGCTGCCGCCTCCGTTGCTTATCAGAACCGCCGCCGCAGCGCCGTCGCCACCGGCTACGCCGCCCCTTAACGCGCTCTGCTGCTGCTGCTGCTGCTGGTGGTGGTGGTGGTGGTGGTGATGTTGCTGCTGCTGCTGCTGTTGCTGCCTAACGCCGCTTTTATACCTACGACCAATGAATGAATGAGTGAATGAAGTATTGTCATAAAATAGTTATGACTACTGTCACCGTGACCACTTTTGTCCAGGTAAGAGAAACGCTACACAAATTTCAGCTCAACGATCACATTTTCGCAAGAGATTCAACTTTGTATCGCAATTATTTCCGCATTTCGAAGTTGCGATGTTCACCTTGAGTTCGCAATTTTTGGAACGATCACCTTTTGGTGTCACCGCGGCCTTGAACTCGTTCGTTTTTGATGAACCACTTTTGGTCGATCCACTTGATCACAAGGGACCGATTGCAACGAAATAGCGCGATATTCGTAGTAATGAAATGACACAAAGGTACTTTGTACATTGTAAATATAAATTCGAATATTAACTAAAAATTTATTCGGTTCATTACTAGGATTGTGTCGAGAAATCAAGCGCAGGTGCAACGAATTAATCGGGAGAAAAAAATTGCGAACGAGCGGGTTGCGTTGCGACCACCGAAATTGTTAGGTTATGCAACGGGGCGCGCGCACGCGCGACCTTCCGTCGGCTCCGAAATTCGCGATCTTTACGCGACGGCCGTGGACGGTGTCGTTGCCCAACGCGCAACACCTCGCGCCGCCGGAAACCTTGAGAGAGCGACGGTTGCGAGCGAGCGCGATTTCTTCTTGCGAAGTGTCCCATTTTCGAATTTTTATCGTTGAGCGCCGACGGCGCCGGAATTTTCCGGCGACGCTACGGTTTCTATGAAAAAGGGTGACGTCACGGAAATCCGTCCGTGCGGTACACGTCATCCGCGTGAGCGTGTGAATCACACGCGTTCGTGGGAAATGGGATGAATATTAAAACGTTCCGTTTCGTAACGTCGTCGCCGATTCGATTCAACCGTTTTTTTTCTTCTTTTTCGCGCGTTGTGACACCGCGACTTTCGAAATATCGAAACGCCGGCAAAGGGGAATTGCTTAAAATTCACGACGATTCGACGGACGACGGGTGTTGCACACACATCACACGCGTCGAGGACGCGAAAGTAAATTGCGATTTCGATGACGGGCTCACCTTTGTAGGGCGATTTTCATGTTGTCGCGGTTGTCTAGTGGACATGCGCGGACATGACCGAGTAACAGCGCGGCACTAGCGCGGAGTCATAGAATCGCGTAATTGATATAAACGCGCGTCCGTTTCGTTCGTTCGCCGTTTCATCGACAGACTGACGAATGTTTCGGTCGCGCGCGCGAGCTCGCGGTTCACTTTCTATTACGCGAGGGGGCGCGTGACGTAACCGCGAATTATTATCGTTACAGCGCCGCCACCACCGCCGCCGCCGCCTCCACCCTATCGAACCACCGCCGAACCGAACCCCCCGTGCCGTACCCATAACAGCTGACTGTCTCTGTAATAACGAGCGGAGAGGACAACGACCGCCGGCATCCCCGCCCTTATCGAGGGCCCCGCGCGGCTTCCTTTTTTTTTATTGTCGATCCAGGTACGCTCGGCGCGACCGAACTTTGGTCGGATTCGAAATTTTTCGAAGGGGATTCCGACGCGATTCAGGTAGATAGACGGAAATCCGGACCGAATTCCGCGCCGCGGTTTCCACAGCGACCCCCGGATTGTATTTACCTGCGACGAGGACGATCCAACCTTTTCCATTTGCTCGCTTCGCGTCGGATCAAACGACGGGGCGCCCGAATAAAGAAAACGGGCAAAACTCGCACAGTCGAATCGTTTTTGGTAAACGACGGAAGAATTTCGTCGGTAATCACGGTTTGACAGGCGGACAATGCTCTGTGATCTATCCCCCCCGGGTATAGAAACGAAACACCTGACAGAGGGGTGACGTAGACGCGACGTCCACGTAACGGTAGACAAAGTGTACCGCGGCGATTGTGCAAATTGGGTCACAGATTCGTTTCGTCCGTCGATTACATTGTAAGCAGGTGCGGATTTGGGATTTCTTTCCCACTCTTTGTGCGTTGTAATAATAAGATTTTCACTTAGTAAAGGTCGTAGGCGTTTTTCACATACACACACACTTCGAGGTGATATGAGTTACTTTCAATGTTTGTTGTTTCGTTGAAGGTTTTACTTTGAGAACAAAGTGAAATTTTATTAACGCTGGGTACTAAATATTTGTGATCTCCCGATTGATATCTCATCTCTTAAATAGTAGGAAAAGCCTCGATTTTGAGGTCGCCATATTAAAAATTGGAGACAATGAATAATATCAAGCAGCTAACGTGAAAATTACACAGACTAGTGAAGCAAAACCACAGAAATTTCTGAACAATCGAATATCGTTTCACTCCAACGTTTTAGGGTACCGATTCGTCAATAATTCATTTAGACGCCTGCTTGGGCAGTGGTCAAGTCGTGATTAGTGACGAAACCCGGGAACACTGGGCCGAACTAACGTCGTGTACCGTGCGAACGATTTACCGAACGGCAAGCGGAGCGACACTTGAACAAAATTCAAAATCCAAAAAATAAGCTGCGCAATTTCGACAGAAAACAAACAAAGTGTTTAACCTTTCGCAAATCGGTTGCGTATACCCACCTTCAGCGTTCCGCGATCGAAATCCGAATGAAAAACTCAACCCGATTAACTTGACCTTAAGAATGGAAAACAACGATCGCGTAATTATGTTATTAACATATATTAGTCATCGCCCGAGGAATCGATGACGCAAATTCCGCACAGACGGCGCGGGGTCTTCTTCGTTTACTTACATTTCCTCCAACGATATGGACATTTTGTCGTCGGACGTCGTCGCCAGATAATTGGCGATCTCGTCGCCGTCCTTCACGCAACCGGACAACCAGAGCATGTACACTTGGTGTTGGGCGTACGATCCCAACTCCTCGTCGCAAGGCGACGCCGGCGACGGCGACGTCTCGTTCATGACGTCCGCGTCGCGACGCGATTTCATCGAAACTGGTTGCGGGACGCGGTGCAGACGGACGAACGCGGCACGGCGACCTCCGAAAACGAACTGAACTGAAGAAAGAACGGTGAGCGATCCTTTGGAACTCGCTACAAGGTTTCCTCCGTGGGACAATAAATACATAAATTCGTGTTTAGCAGCCGGCCCGGCTGTCTTTAGAGGCGCAGGCAGCCAGGCAAGAGACCGACCGACCGACCGAGAGAGACCCAAGCAGGCAGGCAGGCAGGCAGGCAAAGGAATCTTTTTTGTGTGAAAGCGCATCGTCGCCGCCGCTGCCGCCGCCGCCGAGGTAAAAGTAGGTAGGTAGAATAGACGAAGTGCGCTTCTTTTCTACACGACGACGTCGACGTAGTCTTTCGACCCCATCGAAACTTGACTTCCGTCGCGGCACGAACATAAAAGCCCCAAACATACAACAAAGCCCTACTGCAGCATTTAAACGCATTCACGATATTCAGTTCTGCAAAAGAATTTTGAAAAACTATTTTGCTACATATATACACATATTATGAGAATCTTCGAGTTTTTTGGTGATCCGGGTTTATTTTAAACAATTTTTAATATTAAGGACGTTTCGATAGAAATTCTATCTTTGTCAACTATCTCAAATAAAATAATTCACATATGAAAATCGAAAACGAATTTGATATTGAAAATATCTCACCAGAAAGTTCAATGACGTTTAATATTCGTTCAAATGTTCGAAATTATGTGGAACGTATCTTTATAGTACAAAAGAGTATATTGTACTTAGTCCCTTTATGTCACTTTTATCATTTACAACATCTTTTTCGTTTTCTTTTAAATGTGTCATTTCAAGAATTTCTCTAGATTTAACTTTTTTTTCTGTTGTTAATATACTGACGTTGTTGTAATCAAATTCATGGTTGTTTGATTTTTTATGCTTGTTTAGTGCGGTATTGGCTGTTTTCGAATATTTATGGCCTTTCATTCTGTCTGTAAGTCGTTGGGTAGTTTATCCGATCTATAATTTGTTACAGTTCATACAAGGAATTTTGTATACTACATGTGATCGTTTTTCTTTAGGAATTTTGCTTTTGAGTTTTGTATAAATTTGTTTTATCTAATTTTGAAGATAGTATGCCATTTGAATATTGTATGGTTTCATTATTTTTGAAATTTTTTCTATTAGTATGGGAATGTAAGGAACTGAAATATATTTCTTTTGTGTGACAGGAAAATAAGTTGATATTTGATTGTAAAATTTATGAGTTCGTTCTTTGATAATTTTATTTATTATATGATCGGGGTAATCGTTTTGGGTAAATATTATTTTTACTTTACTAAGAATTTCTGTACGGAATTTGGGAGATGTAAGCGCTATTGCTCTGTCTGCTAAATTTTTTGCTACGCTTATTTTTTGTGACAGATGATGTGAAGAATGAAAACTTCTAAGTCTGTCTGTTGATGTATTTTATCTGAACCATTTTGTCTCAAGTTTGTTATTTTGTCGAATTATTGTCATGTCCACGAAATTAATTTGGTTATCTTTTTCTTCTTCTAAAGTAAATTGTAATTTGGAATTATAATTATTAAAACTATTTACAATTTTATTTATTTCTTTTGGGTCAGCTATTAACAAACAGTCGTCAACGAATCTCTTGTATAGTGTTATTGTGAAATTACCTTCACTTAAAATTTTTTCTTCGAGATGTTCCATAACGACTTGAGCTATTACACTCGAAATCGGACTACCCATTGCAATTCCGTCGATTTGTTGGTAAAATTGGTCTTGATATTGAAAGTAATTAGTGTTAAGTGAATAAAGTAAGGATTCGATGAAGCCTTTTTCCGATATCATTGTGAAATTTTGAAGTTGCGTCCATTTTTCTTTTATAATATCAGCTACAATCTTGTTTGGAATATTTGTATAAAGCGAAATTACGTCTAGGGAAAATAATTTATGAGTTTCTGGGATCAAAATTTCGTTTAATTCTTTTTTAGTTGTTGAGAATTTTTTATATAAAACATCTTTTTGTTTGTTATATTTGAGATAATTTTTCCAAGGTGTTTCGAAATATTGTAAAGAGGAGATTGGTTATAAGAAACTATAGGACGAAAAGGCATGTTTTCTTTATGAATTTTGGGAAGGCCGTATATTCTTGGAGGTATGCTGTTATGAATAATTAATTGTTTGTATAAATTGTCAGAAATGAAATTTTTTGATTTCCATTTTTTGACCAAATTGTTATTTTCTTTCTCAATAGTGGCTGTTGGATCCTTTTTAATTTTTTTGTAAGTGTTAGTGTCTCCTAGGATTTCATTCATTTTTTCGATGTATTGTTCTTTGTCGATAAATACGGCCTTATTTCTTTTGTCGGCTTTCGTTACAATGATATTTGGATTTTTTTTCAATTTTTTTTTTGTATTTTGAAATTTTATTAAGAGATTTTTTGTTTTCGTTCTTTTGACTTTTTGTTTGATTTGGTGTCTAGTTATGTTTATATTGTGGGCAAGTTGAGCTCTGATCTTATTTTGTTCCTTAATTGGAATTTGTGGAATATTAGCTTCTATCTGAGAGATAATTTGTTTGACAGGTAATTCTTTTTCGTTATGTATTTCTATGGCAAATTTTGGGTCTAGATTGAGTATTTCTTTGACGTATTCTGGTAAAGTGATGTTGGTTGTATTTAGAAGATGATTAGTATTCTTTATGTTGACTTGTGTGGTTGGTGTTGTGTCGTTATTATGTTTTTTTCGATGTAGTTGTTGTAGAGTTTTTTCAGGTGTTTTGCTTTATTTCGATAGTACCTTTTAGATTGTTCTGAAATTTTTCTTTGGTTAAATTCGAATAGAACTTCCTCTGGTAGATTATTTTTTATTTTGTTCATTATACGTATAATTTGGAATGATAGATTATGAATTTGTTTAGTTTTGTCTGTTATTGAAATATTAATTATTTTTTTATTGAAAGACGTAACAGACTTATTGAACTTTCTGCTAAGATACTCACATTCAAATTTGATGTGTTGCATATTAAATTGCAGGAACACAGGACAAAATTCGTTTTCTTTACATTTCAAAAGAAAAATTCTTCTCGAATTCAGGTTTGTTAACCGATTGTTCAATTTTACTATATTTTTCAATTTTTTGGTAATATTCATTCCACAATTTCTCCAAATTTCTGTATACCAATCCATTGTTATCGTTCTTGATTGTGACATTCACTGAGATTTTTCGATGTAATTCCGTGCAACTTTACACACTTTTTCAACCTGTGTGATTTAATAGTGTATGGTTTTTATTTTCGTACTTGGTTTATATTAACTATAAGAATCTTCGAATTTTTTGGTGATCCAGGTTTATTTTAAGCAATTTACAATATTAAGGACGTTTCGATAGAGATTCTATCTTTGTCAACTATCTAAAATAAAATAATTTACATATGAAAATGGAAAACGGATTCGTTAAATCTAGAGAAATTCTTGGTATGATACATATGAAAGAAAACGAAAAAGATGTTGTAAATGATACAAGTGACATAAAGGGACTAAGTACAATATACTCTTTTGTACTATAACAATAAATTCCACATAATTTCGAACATTTAAACGAATATTAAACGTCATTGAACTTTCTGGTAAGATATTTTTAATAACAAATTCGTTTTCCATTTTCATATGTGAATTATTTTATTTTAGATAGTTGACAAAGATAGAATCTCTTTTGAAACGTCCTTAATATTGTAAATTGTTTAAAATAAACCTGGATCACCAAAAAACTCGAAGATTCTTATAGTTGATATAAACCAGGTACGAAAATAAAAACCGTACATTATATATACATATTTCTTCTTTTTCGACGGTCAGGATGTTTTTGAACATTTTTTTTTGTTTTTTGTAAAAATATCTGTACAAATACTAACCTAGAAATCAGAAGTAACAGTCGGAAATAAAGGAGGTAAAATCTTTGAAAAGAGTCGAGTTGTAGAGTGATGGAAGAATTATACAAAGGTGAAGCAACTGTAAATGAAAAAGACTACATTGAAAGTGAAGATTAGATGAATGTAGAGACCATTTTTTTTCTTATTTGACAACTGTTAATGTCATAGGCGACTATGTACTTCAAGTCTGTTTTAATATTGGCCAATAATTTTGACTAAGTTTTTGTATGTTTTGTCGATCATTGATTGTTGTTTCGTCGTTCAGTTCTATGTGAATCATTTCTTTAATTTTTCTGTTTTTTGCTTCATTATAATTGAATTCATGTTTGAAACTGGATGTGTTATAAACAACATGAGATTTTTCATTCCATTTCATTGCCATAACCTAACTACTACATATTCAATGTAGAGTGTAGAGTAGTTTCCAGACTGTTTTGTATTACAAAACTTGTAATACATACCACACCATAACTATTTTATCTTTGTGTCATAATATCCTATGCGGACAATAAAATCAACTTAATTTTAGGCGTTCCGACGATAAAATAATAATAATAACCGACCGGTACGTGGCGTCGTGAGAATATCACACCGCATTCCACGAATTCCAAAAAAAATCAACTAAATAAGGAAACGGACAATGTCAACGCTCCTATCAAACATCGATTCAAGTCCACAGACGACATATCTAATCTATTCTGTGATCCATTAATCTCGTCCGTAGTTCAAGCGACGCAAACACAGACGACATGGGGAGATCGCTCCCGTGATCAAGATTTCTTACATGAGTATGAGCATATTTAATTTGTTCTCAAGTCTTTGTGATTGTCCAATATATTGTCTATTACAGTTTAGACATGGAATGCTATAAACAACATGAGATTTTTCATTCCATTTCATTTCCATAACCTAACTACACTACATATTCAATGTAGAGTGTAGAGTAGTAGTTTCCAGACTGCTTGGACAATGGTCTCAAAATTACTTTACAAAACTTGTAATACACACCACACCATAACTATTTTATCTTTGTGTCATAATATCCCATGCGGACAATAAAATCAACTTAATTTTAGGCGTTCCGACGATAAAATAATAATAATAACCGACCGGTACGTGGCGTCGTGAGAATATCACACCGCATTCCACGAATTCCAAAAAAAATCAACTAAAGAAGGAAACGGACAATGTCAACGCTCCTATCAAACATCGATTCAAGTCCACAGACGACATATCTAATCTATTCTGTGATCCATTAATCTCGTCCGTAGTTCAAGCGACGCAAACACAGACGACATGGGGGAGATCGCTCCCGTGCGCGTAGAGAAAAAAACCCCCCCTGCTTCTAACCTATTCAGTTCGTTAATTAGACGCGGGGCGTAACCGGAAAATTTTTCGGAAAAATTCGAACCCCGCGCGTCCTTCGGACCGATCGATAAAAGACGAAACGTCGGGCTCCCCTCCGGCACGGGGGGGACGGTCGCGCGGCTGGCTGTGTGCGAACGCGACGCGAAAAACGTTCCGCAATCGATACTCGCGAACCGGCTGTGTGTCGCGTCGTTTCGGTGTGTTTCAGGGAACGGATCGGGCGGGGCGACGGGACTTTCCCATCCGTTCGCAAGGCCTTTCCATCCCTTCTAAACGACGAACCGTTGTTGTCTGTCGTCGTTTCGACAAGTGGAGAAGAAAAAAAAAACGTCCGGCATTAACAGCGACATCTGTCGTATGACATGTCGAAATGGCGACCCGATGACATATGTCGAAGCGACGTTACGCAATAAATTCACAATCAAAACGTTGATGAAACCAGTCGATAGATATTTGAAATATTAGTAAAAACGCGCAATCGGTCTCGCCCCTCGTACGATGGTGAACAATGACGATGGGACGCATTCAACGGACGCGTTTTGATGCGTTGTTTGGAGTTGTGCGAGCCGGGGGAAAGACCAGTCTGGCAGGGCCCCCAGATCGTAATCGCCTCCTTTTTCAATTCGACTTTCAGACGGACGATAAAGCATCGCACGCACGTCGATCCTTTTTCGAATATAGAATTCCAAGTACCGCGGTACCGAGCGTACTATAGCACCTCCGCCCCACTATTTCAAACTGGAATAGGGGTTGAGCCGATTCTGTACAATTAGTGCTAAGTAGTACTAAGTAGTATTGAGCGGTCGTACCTTCAAGCGCTCGATTAACTCGGTTACTAAAAGCCTACATTCTGAAACTTTACTCTAGAGTAGCTGAGATCATCGAGTCCAGAATTAAAGTTTTGAACCGAAAAACTCAATAATTCGAGTTTAAAAATCGAAAAAATTAAAAATATCGCACCTAAAACTTAGAATTATAAATCCATCTTAAAAACTTAAAATTCGAACAAAAAGCGACTGTCGGACATAAAAATCGAAAAAAGATATAAATTTTGAAATTGAAAACTGAATTTTGGACGTATAAATTTAGAAGAACCCAAAATTTCGAGTTCAAAGACTGAAGGAAAAACTTGAAAAACTTGATAATAATTCTTAAGCCGAAATTTCGAATTTGAAAAATGAAACCTCCGACCTAAATTCCGAAAAAACCTAACATTTTAACGTAGCAACGAAGCAGTCGGATAATCTTAATTCGAGAAAAAAAAATTTAAATAAATTTTGAAAATGAAAATTGAGGTTTTGAAAGGAAAAATCGAGAAAAACCCAAAATTTCGAGTTGAAACATTTTGAATCGAATTTTCGGACAAAACCGAAAACCGAGAGCCGAACTCTGAAATTTGAACAATCGATACATTCTAAAAAAAATAAATCTAAACCTAAAATTTCGAACCTAAAAGCCGAAAGCTTACTAATAAAGAGATGAAAAACAAAAATTTCGAATGTGGGAAATGAAATCCTGCACCTCAAATTTGAAAAAAAATAAATAAAATTTTGAACATAAAAACCGCAAATACAAGCGAAAATCGAATCTTAAAGAACTGGAATTTAATAAAATATTCTAAACGTAAAATTTGAACCTAGATTTTCAACTTGAAAACCTTAAGCCTCAAACCCAACGTAAACTGAAAACTGATCTGAGATCCTGAAGCTCAAACCGAAAAAACAAAAATTCCAAATCTAGAATCAAAAAATCCAAATTTGACTGAAAAGAGTGGAAAAATAAATTTTAAAAATGGAAATATTGTCAGAAAATTAGGTTAGGCAAATGTTTTTGCGAACGGACGATGTTCTAATTTTGCTCCGGAACGTGTCGCCAATTAACGACGCTTAGTAGGCCCCGTTAGGGTGCGTCGCCACGCGACCCCACAGGTGCAGACCGACCTTAACGCGCGCGATTCGGACCGTAAATAGAACGTCGTCGTCGGAGTCCGAGCGCGTCTGACCTTCGAAGTTCCTTGACTCCAATTCCCGGCGCGTTCGACCGAAAGAACGGAAAGAGAAAAAAAACGACCGAAAACAAAAAAAAAAGCCGAGAGTCCCGGAACGAGAGAGCGAACGAAGAAGCCCCGAACGGACGGACGGACGTATCGCGTTGCGACGCCGAACGGAAAAAGACGATCGATTCATTCATCGATCGTTTCGCGCCGTACCAAGGTCAAAACGATCCGTCGGAACAAAGGGAAACTCTCTCAGACAAGAGTAAAAGTTGAACCGAAACGAACGAACCGCCGGACGGGAGGGGGTGAGGAAGGAAAGGAAGAAAGAAAAAAACGAGGTCGTTCGACGCAGCGTGCACGCACGGACGCAGATGGCGAGGACGAAGACGATCGCATGAAAACACGTGTGTGTGTATGTGTATAAATACGCTCCTCGTCCGGGACCAATGCACCGATGCGATCTTCCAGGAATCACTATTTCCGTTGACCAATCGCGTCACGACGTTTCGAAAACGGACGAATCGGGCGCGTGAGAAAACGCCCTCCCGCGCGTTTCGCCGAACAACCGCACCACCCACCCTTGCCGAGCGGCGAGCGCCGGTGTGCGATCGGCCTCAGCGAAAATTTCGTAGTATTAGGGGTAGTACCTTGTTTCCATGGTAAAGGGATGATGCGTGGCGGACGGCTGAAAGATCGCGAAACTGTTCCAAAAACCGACATACGGGGCACTGTACGTTTGTGATTGTCCGATCGTCAAGAAGCACTGATGGTGGTTCCACACTAGACGGCCGAGGTACTTGCCCGGCGGACGGCGTCCGTTGTTCAGCGACGTCGTGATGCAGCCTCTCGCCGCCCCGTTATCGCGCTGCCTCTGCTGCACCCCGATCAAACTGTTATTCGTAGGCAACCAACAGAGTCCGTAACGGGGCGAAGCTATCATGACCGCTGCTCGACAGCACTGACTGCTGACGGCACCCAGATCGCCTCGACCGTCTTCGACGCTCGTCGGACATGACGTGTGCGCGGGCGCGCGCGTCGCCGCCGCCGCCGCCGCGGCACGGCTCCCCCACGATTCTCCCCGCGACGACGTGCGTTCCGATTTTTCCGCGCGTCCGCCAAAGACAAAACCCGATGGCCGCTCCCAACCGGCAAGCGCGACGACACCACAATCGGCACAATTCAATCCGACGACTTTTTTAACGCCCTTCGGGAACGCTCGGCGACGTTCGTCGAACGGAAGAGAGACGGAAGTCGCGCAGCCGCACTCGCGCGATCAATACCGACGCCGACGTCGCTCGTCGGACAAACAGGGACGGATTCGATCGTCCCGTCGATCGCCCAAACGTACTCGAAAACGATTCAAAAACGAAAAATAAATAACGTCGAATGGAAAAGAGGTCGCCGGCGCGACCGAGAGGGGAACGCACCCCAAAAAAGAGCGCGGCGAATATTTAAATCGCGCCGCGAGGCCCGGGTCAACGACCCTGCCCTTTTGTTCCCCCATGGTCCGTCCGCAAAACGATCGCATAGGGGGAGATCCCATCTGGCGAAATCCATTGGGTGCGTTTTTTTCGGACCGGTTCCTACGTTGAAGGACGTCGAAATTTCAAGCTTTCATACATTTGGGGAATAAAATTATTTCAATCTACAAAAAAACAAACCCAACACGATGTGCCGTATGGCGGTTGTAAAGTTCTAAAAACGAATAAATGCCTTGAACGACAGTAATAAATATTTTGTTTATTATATTCCCTAGAGATGGCTATAAAATAGTTTAGTTTAGTTGTTGATTCAGCTTCGCTTACACATCCCATAAACAGAGCTTAAACGCGACTCATTTTCAAATAACGCTTAATCAAAGTTTCCGTCTGACCGACTAACATTAAGCCAGGCTTAACTTAAGTGCTGGAGCTTTTCCGGGCGCCTACATAATTTTTTACAAGGATATTCTGTCATTAATGTCATTGTTTATTAAACCAATTACTTAATTAAAATAACTTCATTTAAAACTTTGACGTTTTACAGTTTTTAGGTATGAGTAATAAGAATTCATCTTGTTCCTGTAGATGTCATGCATTTTATCCTGACAGGATTTTATATCAAACATATTGCATATGTAAACGCAGCTTAGTTCCAAATAACACTTAATCGAAGCTTTCGTCCCAACGACTAATATTAAGCCGGGCTTAGATTACGTGTCGAAGTGTGACAACAAGTTCAAGATCGTCGCTTTTACAGTTGATTTAGTGAAAATTTTATTCTTCACTCTTGTGCCTCCACGTGGCAACGTCAACTTAGCGAAATATCAATTTGAAAAAACTGACAAATCGGCAGATTTCCGTTGCCCACGACTAAATTCTAAACTAGATTCAGCAGAAAAAACGCACAAACTAACGATTTATCTTTTTGACGTTTTGCCAAGTGGACGTCATTTGTTAGAGTAGTTTCAGACAATAAAATATAGTCAAAAATTTATTTTTCACTCTTGTGCCTCCATCTGGCAACGTCAACTTAGCGAAATATCAATTTGTCAAAAACTGACAACTCCGCAAATTTTCTTTGTCCACTACGAATTTCTGAAGAAGATTGAGCAGAAAAAACTCACAAACTAACGATTTATCTTTTTGACGTTTTGTCAAGTGCATGTCAACTTAGCAAAACATCGGTTTGGCAAAACCTATTGAAACGTCAAACTTTTTTTTCTCCGAATAATTTAAACATAATTCCTAGAGTAGATTCAGAAAATAAAATTTAGTGTAAAATTTATTTGTCACTCTTGTGCCTCCACGTGGCAACGTCAACTTAACGAAATATCAATTTGTCAAAAACTGACAACTCCGCAAATTTTCCTTGCCCACTACGAATTTCTGAAGTAGATTGAGCAGAAAAAACTCACAAACTAACGATTTATCTTTTTGACGTTTGGCCAATTGGACGTCAACTTAGCGAAACATCGGTTTGGCAAAAACTATTGAAACGTCAAAAATTTTTTTCTCCTAACAATTTAAACATAGTTCCGAGAGAAGATTCAAACAAAAAAAAATTTTTTTTCACTCTCGTGCCTCCACGTGGCAACGTCAACTTTGCGAAATATCGATTCGAAAAAAACTGAGAACTCGGCAAATTTTCTTTGCCCACGACTAATTTTTGAAGATTGAGCCGAAAAAACTTGCAAACTAACGATTTATCTTTTTGAAGTTTTGTCAAGTGCATGTCAACTTGGCGAAACATCGGTTTGGCAAAAACTATTGAAACGTCAAACTTTTTTTTTCTCAAAATAATTTAAACATCATTGCTAGAGTAGATTCAGACAATAAAATTTAGTCCAAAATTTATTTTTCACTCTTGTATCTCCATCTGGTAACGTCAACTTAGCGAAATATCAATTTGTCAAAAACTGACAACTCCGCAAATTTTCTTTGCCCACTACGAATTTCTGAAGTAGAATGAGCAGAAAAACTCACAAACAAACGATTTCTCTTTTTGGCGCTTTGCCAAGTGAATGTCAACTAAGCGAAACATCGGTTTGGCAAAAACTACTGAAACGTCAAACTTTTTTTCTCCGAATAATTTAAACATAATTCCTAAAGTAGATTCAGACAATAAAATTTAGTCAAAAATTTATTTGTCACTCTTGTGCCTCCCCGTGGCAACGTCAACTTAACGAAATATCAATTTGTCAAAAACTGACAACTCCGCGAATTTTCTTTGCCCACTACGAATTTCTGAAGAAGATTGGGCAGAAAAAATTCACAAACTAACGATTTATCTTTTTGACGCTTTGCCAAATGGACGTCAACTTAGCGAAACATCGGTTTGGCAAAAACTATTGAAACGTCAAACTTTTTTTCTCCGAATTATTTAAACATCATTTCCGAGAGAAGATTCAAACAAAAAAATTTATTTTTCACTCTCGTGCCTCCACGTGGCAACGTCAACTTAGCGAAATATCGATTCGACAAAAACAGAAAACTCGGCAAATTTTCTTTGTCCACGACTAATTTCTGAAGATTGAGCAGAAAAAACTCACAAAATAACGATTTATCTTTTGGACGTTTGGCCAAATGGACGTCAACTTAGCGAAACATCGGTTTGGCAAAAACTATTGAAACGTCAAACTTTTTTTCAGAATAATCTAAACATAATTCCTAGAGACAATAAAATTTAGTCAAAAATTTATTTGTCACTCTTGTGCCTCCACGTGGCAACGTCAACTTAGCGAAATATCAATTTGTCAAAAACTGACAACTCCGCAAATTTTCTTTGCCCACTACGAATTTCTGAAGTAGATTGAGCAGAAAAAGCTCACAAACTAACGATTTATCTTTTTGACGCTTTGCCAAATGGACGTCAACTTAGCGAAACATCGGTTTGGCAAAAACTATTGAAACGTCAAACTTTTTTTTTTTTCAGAATAATCTAAACATAATTCCTAGAGACAATAAAATTTAGTCAAAAATTTATTTTTCACTCTTGTGCCTCCACGTGGCAACGTCAACTTAGCGAAATATCAATTTGTCAAAAACTGACAACTCCGCAAATTTTTTTGCCCACTACGAATTTCTGAAGAAGATTGAGCAGAAAAAACTCACAAACTAACGATTTATCTTTTTGACGTTTGGCCAAGTGGACGTCAACTTAGCGAAACATCGGTTTGGCAAAAACTGTTGAAACTTCAAACTTTTTTTTTTCAGAATAATCTAAACATAATTTCTAGAGTAGATTCAGACAATAAAATTTACTGAAAAATTTATTTTTCACTCTTGTATCTCCATCTGGTAATGTCAACTTAGCGAAATATCAATTTGTCAAAAACTGACAACTCCGCAAATTTTCTTTGCCCACTACGAATTTCTGAAGAAGATTGAGCAGAAAAAACTCACAAACTAACGATTTATCTTTTTGACGTTTGGCCAAGTGGACGTCAACTTAGCGAAACATCGGTTTGGCAAAAACTATTGAAACTTCAAACTTTTTTTTTCAGAATAATCTAAACATAATTTCTAGAGTAGATTCAGACAATAAAATTTAGTGAAAAAATTATTCTTCACTCTTGTATCTCCATCTGGTAACGTCAACTTAGCGAAATATCAATTTGTCAAAAACTGACAACTCCGCAAATTTTCTTTACCCACTACGAATTTCTGATGTAGAATGAGCAGAAAAACTCATAAACTAACGATTTATCTTTTTGACGTTTTGCCAAGTGGACGTCAACATCGCAAACATCGCAAAACATCGGTTTGGCGAAAACTATTGAAACATCAAACTTTTTTGTTTCAGAATAATTTAAACATAATTCCTAGAGTAGATTCAGACAATAATATTATATTCAAAAAATAACATTTCGAGATACGACAAATATTAAGCAAAATATTGTCGGGACCGGACTTACCTCTTTAGCTGGTTGTGTTAGAAATTATTCAATACATCGAATGTCCCATTGACATCTCAATTGCCGAAACGTTTCGGAATCAAATTAAACAAAAAGTTAATTACGTCCGGTGGAAGCGGCGTTACGTTTCGAAAGCGCTGTCTCAATTTTTTTTGCGAAACCGCGTTCCTTTGTTCCAGGTGCGGAATTTCCGGATTTTTGCGAGCATCTGCCGCCGCTTTCGGCGAACGTTCTCCTTCCGTATATTGACCTTGCGATCGACATCGCCGATCATTACCCTATTAATGTTCGTTAATAAGCGACGGATCAATTACGGACCGCTCGAAAAAATCGTTTCGGCCGTTACGAAACGATTGGTCTGTCGGGCCGGGCTGGCCGCGCGATTTCCGGTACACGCGCGTCGTGGCGACGACGACGACGACGCATCCCAAGGTCTGCGCGACGATTAGGCGGCCGCGCGCGTTAAAAATTCGCGCGTCGCCGCCACAACTGCGTCTGGCCTTAAAAACCAGGTAGTTTTCTTTCTGGTCGAGGTGAGCGTTGACCGTTTCCAAGGCTCACCGGTCGACGACGCGCACTCGCGCGCACCGAATATCATATAAAATGATATTTTGTGCTACAACATGTCAACAAGGGTTAAATCGGGTGGTATTGAGGGCCATTACATTGCGTCGCAGTGCATGGTTTGCATATAGAATGCACATATTGAAGCACACTAGTGTACGAAATTACTCATTGCGTTAACTGCGATTATATCAATGGAAAATTTCGATTTTTAATCATTTCGCCTAACTCGAGACGAAAGAGCGAATCGAATGTTTGTTCGAGAGACAAACAGCGCCATCGCCGGCGCGAGCGCCGAACCCGCTCGCTCGCGCTCTTCTTTACCGACGCGCGGCGCCGCTTCCGCCAGATGTCGCGACGCGCCGCGCGTTCACCGGAACGCCGTGAATAACAACAACAACAATAAAAAAAATCGAACGTTTCGTAACACGCCCGTTTCGATTTTCGTCATCGATCGCTCGTATCTATCGACGAAACGAAAATTCTAGAATACGAATCGTAAACAGAATTATCTCGCGGGCGATATTATTCGGTCCGTAAACTTTATAAAACTCCGAACGATTGATAATATTAATTATTATATCGCTTATTACGCACGTTCGGTGGCGAGGAAAACGTTTTTCGTTCGAGTTCAACGGCACGTCCGGCGCTGCGCCGCACGTCGGATCGTGCCGTTTTGGGGAAAAGCCCCAAGGGCTCCATCTAGCGGCGTCGCGCGTCGCAACGTTCAGCCTGTACATTTGAAATCGACCCTGGATTAGTTTGATTGCGACACGCACATCTCGTTTCGCGATCTGAAAAGGTTGCGCGCCTTCCAAAGTTAATTCATCCTTGCCCGACGTCGTCGTCGAGACCTTCGCAACCGCGACTTCGAACCTTACGAATTAATAATTATTTCCTAGAGCGTCAAATATTCAGAGATGTTCAATTATTAAAGCGGACCGTGTTTTTCCGACCTTCCGTCACTTCCTGCTGGTTATTTTAGGTTATGTCGCCTCACAAAAATAGATAAACGACCACTTCGAACCGAAAGACGACACTGCTTGATAACAAACCGAAAAACGAGCATAAAACAAATTTAAAAACCGGATATCGTAATCGTCTTCTATCATTAGAAAGCGAACGCGACTTCGCCCAACGCTCTTCCCGAAACAAACCAAACGCACTCACCGTTCTCATCTCGCCCCCGAAACGTTTTTGGGGGAAGCTCCCCGAATCCAGATCCAAATGGCTGGGTGGTAACAAAACACCAGGACGGAACGGTCGTCGTTGCGACAAACACCGGAACGCGATCTCGACGCCACCAAATCGAACACCGAAAACAATTGCGATACAGATAACGCGATACAAACAAAAACCTTTGGATTCCAGTCGAAACGAAACAGACTTTTGCTGCTTCGCTTCTGCAAACCGAACGTCAAGAATTTAGATTTATTGTGACAAACGAAACGTCAAAACATTCGACGGTGGCGCCGGTCCCGACAGATCGCTTTGTGCGCAAAGCGCCGCCGCCCGTCAACTACCTGAAACTAAAAAAGGAACCATCGAAAAATTGGATTGATACCACACGTTTCTTTTTCATCAAATCACTGGTTCAAATACAAATTACGTTTTCTTACACGAATAATACAACTCCAACGGCTTATTAACTTTCCAATATTTATCGTTAACTTGATCTAACGTCTGATTACCGTTAAGCTGCACGTACTGTCCGGTCGAAGGTGAAATGTATATACAAAAATTCACAGAATTATGTTGCGACAGTTGCGAGTCATCGAGCGCCAGGCGTAGCGCCAAATATTTATGTAAATGATCGATGGTCGCATTGGCTGTTGTCTTAAGATACCTGTTGGAATTTTCTTTCAACGCTTTCACCAACGAATTATCCGCCGCCATTTCGGTCGGGTGCGGTTTGAATACTAATTCTATTTCATTCAAAGTCATCGGTTCGGACGGGCCTTCGCCTTCTGTGTCCGTTTGCTCGGTACGCTCGCTCGATTCGCTTTCCTCGCTCCGTTCTGACGCTGTCATCGCGCTCTTGGGGCGCTTACGGTCCGCTAGGGACTTACTGATGGAGCTGACGTTGCTCGAAACCGGACTGGGGGGTTGTGAAGGTGGCGAGCTACGTCCCGATGGCGCTGGGCTTGTCACCGCCGCGCTGGGCGCCGTTGTTGTAGTAGGAACGGCGGTGGATGAGTTCGAAGTTGTTGTCGTGGTGGTGGTTGTTGGTAGGGTACCCTGAGACGTCGTCTGTTGGAATAAAGAAATAAAAAACTGTCACCAATTTCAGTAATTTTACCATAGTTTTGTCCTCCGAAGGTTGATTTGTGGTAACAGGCGTCGTTGGCACACCAGGCGTCTCATTACCCTCACCCCTTTCATTCTCATTAGCTTTCCTCGACCGGTTGGGACGATTCTGCGACTGCATCTTTATACCTTCGTTAATTGAATTAACCAAAGCGGCCGACGAATGACTCTTGCTCAATTTGGCCAGGACGCGTTCCTGGTGAGCTTCGTATTCATCACGGCTCGGGTAGATTTTAGCGATTAGCAAATCGAAATTCGGATCCGGCCTCAACGACCGTTTCGACACTAACTTTTTTCTACAGGTCGGACATTCCTTGTTGCCCGAGCGTAGCGCCGTAATAATACAATCCGAGCAGAAACGGTGCAAACATTCCTTAGTTGTCATCGTTTTTTTGAGCATATCCAAGCAAATCGGGCACATAAGTTCGCTGTGGAGGCTGCGAGGCGACACAGCGATTTCGACGCTGTTATCGGTGATCGCCTCCTGGGGGGTGCGATGTAATTCGTACAACGAGAGCTCCCACGTTTTATTCAAACCGATTTGTTCGGAAGCACCCATAGTCAGTTTTATTGAAATCTCTGCGAGCGACAACAAGTTCAAGACCGTCGCTTTTATAATGACATTTGACAGCTGGTGACCATAGAAAAAACTATAACATCTTTATATTGTGATTGAATATAATGAAAAAAAGATGCGTTCTTTAAAAGCAATTTTCTGTATACATACTCTGGTTTCTGGGTCTGAAATTTGTTCTAATTTTGTCGGCCTGTGTTATAGAGTACTGCCTTAGACCCTCTATAGTCTGGATTTTTTTACGAGAGTACCTTGTAGTCCGACAGATCCATGTTATATATATGTATGTACTCTGAAGTAAAAATCGTACTCCATTATGTATAAAAGACCATGTCGGATTACAGGGGGTGCCGGATTATCGGGGGTACACTGTATTATATAACAAGGGATTTATTTTGAATATTTAAACCTTCAGGTAAACATTCACCCCAGAAACTACCACATGTTTGAAACCAGACATGTTGGGGGTAGATCTCATGATGGCATCTAGAAGAGAATTTTTCCTGAAACTTTCAGCAAGGTGCGGCCACCCTACAAGTTGTAATCGCTGTCCAATTTCTTAAATCACGCAAAAAGAGCGTAAAATTTGAGATTTTTTAATTTTCATCCGGCTGACATGTTGCATCTATAGGAGAATACTTCTTGACTGCTCATTATTTTATAGTAAATACCGGTCAACAATTTCCGTGTCTCAAAGCTTTATAACGCATTTGTTATCAATGACGCCAATATTATCCGAAGATGATGTTGATTATTTCTTCAAATATTGAAACGTGAACTTCGGTCGCACGAACCAGCATTGAAAATTCTAAGATAATGAGTAGATAACTACTAATGGCATACAATTTAGTTTTAAAACTCTGAAGTGCCTTCAACAAAGGACGCGTCATTTCCCGGTACCCGTCAGCTAATGTTCGGTCCGCGCAAAATCGCATCGATTTTCCAAACAGCTGATCGTGTTTTCCTCGCTAGTTGCAGTTTTTCGAGCGCCAGTTAAGGATGTTGTGTGGAAAACGGCAAGAGCAATGAGCGATAGCTCGGATGATTTAGCAGACTATACGGCACTTCAATTCGCCGCACGAAAAGGCTCCATAGAACAAATTAGGTAACACATTCGAACAAATTTGTTAAATTAAAGAAAATCACGCTTGAACCGGCCCGGGATTCTGATTGTACACCCTTATAGGTGGCAATAAGATTCATAAATTTCAAGTAATTGTTTGTACTTTTTGTAATTGTGAGTCATTATATTCACATCTTTATCTTATTTAGTTTTTCGTTTACTCTTATCTTTACCATTAGTTAGTTCTCCCACATTTGTTGGATTATCGGAGTACAGAACTGAACGGTCGGCTAGGTTATAGGGCAAATTAATTGTAAAGAGTAATGGACCCAGAACAGGTCTCTGAGGAATGCCACAGTTTATTATCTGTTTACGATTTTCTTTCAAAAGATATTTGTTTCCAACTATGATAATAACCTTATTTTGTATCTCGAGGCCTTGATGGTTACCTTCGTTTGTGTCGGTTTCATGCTTGCAGATGTTGATCTTTGTTCAGCATCCTTCACCAGACCCGATGGGTGGAACTCTTCGTCACACTTTACACATTTGATGCATCCTTTAAGTTTTTGCTGCAGCAAAAGCATTTGTTTTCATTCAATCTTTTCAGTTCTCCATCTTCGTTAACCGCGAACTTTTATTTTCTTTCAGATTCTTAATACAAAATGGCGTCGAACTGAATACGGGTCCAGACCCGGCTCTCCATTTGGCGCTACGCAAACGCCACGTTAAAGCAGCCAGATTACTCCTCCAATCCGGAGCCGACCACGAATGTCGGGATTCAGTAAGTTCCTACACACACCCCGATCTTCCCTAATGTCGTTACACTTCCAGCATGGCGATTATCCGATTCACATAGCTTGCGCCCTTGGTCTGATCGACATCGTCCGTCTGATTTGCTCCTTGGGCGGCAATTTGGAGGTACCCAATGCCTCCGGCCTCTACCCTTGCACCTTGCCGCCAAGCACGGGCACATCAATTGCGTGCGTCAACTCTGCTCGGCCGGTTGCAACATCGACGCGCGCAACTCCGACAACATCCGCGCCGATATAACAGCTTTGAAGCACGGCCACAACGACATCTCCGATTTGTTCGATCGGTTAAGAGCGGGCGGCGGGGCGGGGCGACGCGACTCGCTGGCGCGCCATCTGGTGCCGACCACTCGGCCCGCAGCCACGCCCACCTTGCGACTACTCGGCAACTGCGGCGTCGGCAAAACGTCGTTGGCTAAATCCTTGGGTGCTGGAATATTCAGCACGCTCTTCAAACGGTCCAGTTCCTTACAAAGCAGCAAATGTAAGCTCAACACTTCTTCGTCCGCCTCAACTATCTTTTAGTTTTGTAGCCCGTCCTTCGTCTCCGATCCACAACGGCCATAATATAGAAATGGATGTGACTTACAGAAGGAATTCGTTGAGTTTCGAATCGAGCGCCAATTATCAATCGACCAATGGGATTCACGTGCAAACCGTGAGTTGAGTTGAGGGACAAGTGGACCAACACTGTAACCTTTGTTGCAGCTGGACGTGTCAGGTGTTAACGAGGTGTCAGTTTGGGATTTTTCCGGACAGGAAAACTATTTTTCTATTTACCATCACTTCCTCAAACCGAATCCACTCTCAGTTACGGCAATATTGTTCAGTCTGGAAGATCCACCGTCAGTTCAGGTGCAACAAGTGAATTTTTGGCTCAACTTCCTGTTGGCACGGCAACCGGCTGATCATCCAAATGGTTAGTTGTTTGGCATCAAGTGTTAATGTAAAATTCTAACTTTTAAGGCGATTTTGGAGACGTCGTACTAGTAGCAACGCACGTCGACAAAACCAGGGCCATTAAAGGAACTCAGGGTGAGTGGACCAGCTCAGACGCACAAAAAACTTTAGACAGCGCCCGCAAGGCAACGCCGCAAGTACCGAACCTCAAAACAAATGTGATCGTTATGGACGCGAACGTTCCAGCTTCCTTCGCCTTCAAGCAACTGAAGTTCATGCTCGCCAACATCAGACAAGTGAACGCTCAGGTTTGTTGTGTAACGTTGACGTTCAACTTTCATCCAGTTAATTGCAGAAAACCATTGGTACTTTCACTGGTCTTCTAGAAAATACGTTGTCGTGGCTCAAAGTGCTGCAGAAACGTTACGAACAATTCCCGGTGCTGAGTCGGACGACTTTTTTCGATTTGCTCAGGAGTCAGGTGAATGTTTTGGCATCGGATGAGCATATCGATGAGCTGCTGGCGCAGCTCTCGCATATGGGAGAGGTGTTCTGCGTGCGAGATCACGTTGTCGTCTCCAGCGCGTGGTTGGGTTCCAAGTTGCTCGCTGAGCTGCTATCGGATGCTTACATCCGTCACGCCCGAATCACGGGTTGCTACACGTTGGAGGATTTTCAGGCGTTTTACAACGAGTGCGACGCCTTGGGCGTGTTGAGTTTGTTGGAGGACCTCGCGGTTTGCGTAAAGGTGAGATAAGGTGTAAGAGTCATCAGATCGTATCTTGCTTGTTTTAGTGCGAACTCGACGAGGAGGTCGAGTACGAGTTTCCTATTTATAACAAAGTGGGGACTTTGGAGGGTCTTTGGGATGCCTCGGATCCTAGGTATCAGGGTGAGTCTTCCCGTTACGGTGGTTGCAGATTGTGCTCAACCCCCAACGCTCGCTACCTTCTTCGCGCCGTCTTCCCGTTCGTCCAGGTGAGAAGAATTTGAGCTGTGCGTTTAACAAAAAGCTTCACGTCTCAGGTAGATCTGCGGCGAGCAATTTTGGCAAATTTTGCCAACAACGATTCGGACATGGATTTGTACCAATGGTCGATGGGTTCGAAACTATGCAACTCCGAATTGGAAAGTCTGATTACTTTGGAGGTTGATAATAGCCATGGGCAGTTTATTGAAATTAAAGTGCGTGGACCAAGTGCGGATTCTTCTTCCTGCTGTTTTTACTTTTTGGAGCAAATTGTTTACATTGTTACTTCGGTAAGTTGTACTGCAACATTATTCAAGGAAATGCTTGGGAAGATGTTAGGTTGTTGAGGAGTTTTGGTTCTAGGCTTTATTGAAGGTGTGTCCTGGTTTACTTTTGGAACGACACACAATAAGCGCAACGGAGCTACGCGCACACTCTGAACGATTGTATTGCCATCAGCCCCAAACTGTGACCAATGCGATGCTGGAGGCAGAGTCCACGTTGGATGTCGTCCTTTACAACGACAACACGTGCAACTACGAAAGCATCGTCGATTTGATTATGTTTGGTATGTTTGATTTAAGCTTTTGAGCAGTAATGTTTTTGGAGCATCATAGGAATGGTAAAAAGGAAAGGTTTTACCTGTTTTCGCAGGTGACGCAACTTTGGCTTCATCCATCCATTGGGGTTGTGGTTTGAAAGTCGACGAGCTACCAGCTGCCGCTAAATTGAAATTGTGCGGTCTGCTGGATCCGCCCGAATGTCACGGTCGCGACTGGTGTCTTCTAGCGTTGAAGTTGGGTTTGGACCAAGACAAGATAGCTGCGTTAGATTCGCAACATTCCAGTCACACTATGAGGTTACTAACAATCGCGGATTGTTCGATTGGTAAGGAGCAACGCGTACAATACAATTACAAGAGATTCACTAGAGAAATAGATAAATGTTCGTTAGTCTCACACGTAGATTCTCTCTTCTCAGGTGCTTTGATTACGGGTTTGCATGATCTCGATCGGCTAGACGCAGTGGAGGTGGTCCTTCGATCGGCGCCGATCTTCAAGCTGATCGACGATTGAGTAGCAAAATAGCGCAGTTTTTAGAATAACATTCCTCAAACTTGTAGAAAATAATCTTATTTTACAATAAAGTAATACGATAAATAACAGTAATACGTAATAAGATTATTGTAGTCTTAAAATAGAATCGAGTAAGATGCGTGATGTGATTGGTATAGATCTTAACGCCTAGTTGTTTTGAATAATCGGATAATTAATTCTAGAGTAATTTCGTTTTGTTCGCAGTCTGACGCAGCTGAGGACTCGACGATTTTTTTGTATCTGTTTTTTTGTGTTATTTACAAACGAAATGAAGATTGGCACAGTCGACGTCGAGTTGTTGTGGGTTTTAGTAATTGTATGGACCGTAGGCGGAGCCTGTCGTATAGTAAGGACCGGTGTACGCTTGGGGTTGGGCTGCGACTGGGTAGCCAGCGTACGCGTACTGCTGCTTCTGAGGGTAAACTGAAAACGATGTTCGGTTGATAACAATTCCACTAACAATTCCATCTAGTTAGATGCTGTTAACGCGATGGTATATACAGAAGACTGTACACGAACGTTTCAAGCTTGCAGATTTTGAAAAAAAAAATAAAGAACGTTAAAATGAGCTTAGTAACCGATCGGAATGACCAAGACGATGAGAATGAGGAGAAGAAGGAAGAGCAGAAAGTTACCAGGCATTAGATACTGCATGTTGATGGCCTCCTCTCTATCCCTTTCGCCCCGCAGGCACATCGCCGCCCCGGAAAACAGAACGGCCGCCACCAATGACCAAGCGATCCCGACCCACGCCAGCATGTAGCTCCAATCGTAGTTAATTCGCGTTTTGTCCCGCAGCACCTGTCGGTTACAACCAAAAAAATAACCCCGTTTCGAAATCACCCACCTGGCATTATGTATTGCACGTTGCCCCGGGCGCGCTCCGCCTCGCGCTCGCTCGCCAGACAACAAGACGCGAAGAAGAAGAGTAGGGCGGCCGCGAGGGTGACGAACACCCCCAGCCACGCCAGCACGAAGCTCCAATCGTGCTCGAGTGTCGTTTGCTCTTGGAGGATCTAGTTTACAAACCGTTTATACCGGTACCGGACTACCAATTAAAACGGAAGAAAGAATCTTAACCAAACGTCAGAAGTGGGATGCGTTGCATCGTGATTAGGATTAGGATTTTTTCTTCTGCTAGTAATTGAATTCTTAATCAAGAAAACTGCAATTTTGTAATCAAGATTAAGATTTTTTCATCTACGGGCACTTATTGATTTTTTATGTCCTTCTGGTGTACAAAAGTTCTCAATCATTGACGAGTAAAAGTTGGTTGATTAAACGTTTCAAGGGACCATCAGTTTCAAATCGTCAGGCGCTTGCGCTTTAGGATTGTCGACGCCCTAAAGTCGTACTGCGCAAGCGTTTGACTAAATTGACACTGATTTGGTCGATTGAAACAAAAATCGCTGAAATAAACGCTTTTTCCTCAACATTAAAGCAAAAACTCTATACGCATTGTTTGCGTCATCGTTTCGAGTTTTAGGAAAAAATTGTAGCACCGTATCTGGATAATACATTTTACAGAGTCTGGGAATTTAAAAACAGCCACTCATAAACACCGTATGAAGTTCCGTCGAATTAGGGTCGTAATGTCGGGGAGCATATTAGCTCATAGATTTCAGTAGAATGCTAAATTTAAACCACGGCAGGAGAAACTATTAATGTTTAATCTTCGATGCACTGGAGTGACTGCAGATCGTAAGACCTAATAAATGTATATAAAATATATACAAAGAATGTCATCGTGCAACTTTCCTTATTATTACAAATAGATTTGTTTGATAAAGCGTTGCGTTCAGAAACGGACGAATTCGTTCAGCGATTTTTTAAACGCAATCTTTCACTTTTAACTCGCCTACTTTCGATTTCACGCCATCGTCCCATTAAAAACAATCATCATCATCGTCCATTATCATAAAACGACGGACAAACGACGTTTTCTTCGGAAAATTGATAATTTTCCTTTTTATTATACTCACGTTGCTCCATTGTTGATAAAATTCCTCGCCGACGATTTTTTCTTTTTCGTAGTACTCGACGCCGTGCCACAAACCCATCGCACCGGCGCTCAATAAACCTGAAATTGAAATCGTGGATTTTCGTATTATTCAAGTTTTCCTTTCTTTGCTACGCACATGCTAATAGCATTAAAATGGCGGTCGCCGTTATATTTCCGGGTGATCGTCGCCAACATCCGGTGACGCCGGTGCAAAAAGCGGCGAATATCGACACGAAGGCGATTATGAAAAGTGCGATCATCGATCGTCCCATATCTGAAAAAATAATGACATTCAACATGAATCGTTTGGTGGTCCGTCGGGCCGGATCAAATCGCAGATAGCTTCCAGATTACCAATCGGCGCAGATTAAGTGGAATCGTGACGAAATAACAAACTTTCGCATTCATATACATATTATTAGATAAATTACTATCGTTAATTGTTCCCATTGTTTCCATATGCAACTGGTCTGAATGACGTAACCAATCACAGAAATGGAAATCGTTACACGAAGCAGAAAAAACAAATCAACGCATAGATTACTTACGAAGTCTCGTCCACGCATCATCTGTAAAATCTCTGGTTTCGTTCTGCTCGTCGGGAATGTAATAATTGATATTGTTGCAATACGTTTCGACCGGGCTCAGGTACGTTTTAACTGTAAAGTGAATGCGATGAATATTTGGCAATTCGTTTGCTGCGCAACGTTTCCGCTTTCGCGGCGTTGCGTCGTATTTGTTTAATTAAAGCGGGCGCTCACCTGTGGGAGGACGTTCGATGGGGTAGCAAATTCGGAACAGGCCCTTCGTTCTTGTGTAATAATAGTATTTCGTGTTGACGCTTTCGATTAGCGCTTGACTTTGGGCGTCCGAGTGTTTGCCCAAGTAGCTCTGCAACAAACGACGGTGATTAAAGCGTCGCTCTGTATGTACGAAACATTTGAGCCATTTTAAACCGAAACCGCATCTGAATTTATTGTAATGGCGCCTAAAAATATACCCAAACATACATATATACATATAAAAAAACCTTTAGGTCATGGCTCCATCTATTGAACAGTAGCCCAACCAAGATAGCAGTTTCCTTTGATGACTTACTTAACTAAGAAACTAAGAAGCGGAATGCGATTTTTATGTACATAAAAGATGATTTATGGGAGAAAATTTGCATTAAAATAACCACTTTGAACAGTGTGCAATGTGATATTGCGATTTGCAATAAAATACTGTTTACAGTCGAATGTTGATTAACCTGAAAGTCACCTAAGAACTTGATAATATATATACCTATATGAAGGAATTTCCTTAACTTAGTTCCATGATAATAATGTCGTTAAAACTGGTCGATCGCCTTTCTCGTGTGTTCAAAATTTGGGAAGTGTGTCAGAAATAAGCATTCTGTATCATCGTGTCGTCCGAAAGATAAAAATCTCGCAGATGGAAATCAGGAATTTGAAAGTGCGCAACTATTGTTCTCTCTGGTCGTTTAATCTTGAAAACGTAACATTTATACACGGCTCATTAGATTTATTAATTCGGATTTAAAAAGGAGGATAATCGCGATGTAAATATTAAAAGTTGACCGCGCGCTGATAATCGATGTCAGCGGCACAGAAATTTGAAATCTTGACCGATTCACGCGCGGAAAGCGTCGTGTTATTAAGAAAGAAAGTGGAATCCGGTCGCAAATAACGACGTTTGTTTCTCCGTGGATTTGTACCTGGACACGATCGATTACTTTCCATTCTTCCTCACAATGCAAAAAAGTAAACAACAACAACAACGTTAAATCCTTCCGTTGCCCTTAATTTTCTTGAGTAACTTTTATAGGCTTATCGTCAAAATGGCACGTTGTTTCCTTTTAACTGCAACAATAAAACGAAC
This sequence comes from Novius pumilus, assembly GCA_020654155.1. Classification (NCBI taxonomy): domain Eukaryota; kingdom Metazoa; phylum Arthropoda; class Insecta; order Coleoptera; family Coccinellidae; genus Novius; species Novius pumilus. The sequence continues at coordinate 6,678,195 of JAIFOV010000475.1, forward strand.
GAAATTCAACGGTCACGTAGAAGGTTGTGAGAAAGTGACGGATCTTAATGGTCGAAAGGCCCCAGAAGCCATAAAAATTTCTCCAATGGTCGATCAGCCGCGTCGCCGTGCGGCGACGAGAAAACAAATCGAAGAACAAATCCAAATGCATTGGAAACGTTGCACGATTATATGCTAGATGTGGGGAAATTGTTGCATGACAACTCAATAATAGAAGAGGCAGGTATGCGGTTGCTTCGACCTTGGCGAGCCCACGGGCAAAAACACGTCTCTGGTACGAGGATGGGGATTTACGGACTCTTCTACCTGCTCATCCCCTAAATCTGGGAATATTGTGAAACGTGATACTCGTTTTCCGGTTACAGAAACACTTGATCCGTTTTACCAAAGACAAGTCTCTCCTATTAACGAGAAGGGATCAATTTTTTGGCACTAATTCATTAACCATCTGAACTGGAGACTAAGAAGCATTACAAATTCAAATAAACAATCGAAACAATTGAAAATTATAAAATAAAAAAAACTTTTATGACAATATATACATATATAAATAATTTGCAATAATTTGGTACCCTTGAACTAATAAGCAGGTAACCATAAACGATTTGTTCGATATATATAATCGACGCAATATGGTCAAACGGAACGTGAAACAGTTAGGCGATTTTTTTCAGCCGTATTCGTGCGCGAGCGTATTAATTTTACGCTCGTTCATAAATCGCGATTCGATGATGAATTTTTATTGACGCCCAGTTCGGTCGTTCGTGAAATTTCGGACTGCGAAGATACGTGGAGCGATTCCGTACCGTTAAAAAAAAGAATAAATTTAGGTGTACCTGGTATTATTGCGGAGATCGTTACGAAATTTCGCCTTCACGCCGCGACGATTTTTACCGAAACTCGGAAATTAAATTTCTCGTTGCACCGTTCGCTTTTATCATTATTTGTTGATAAGTATTTATTACCGAGAGTTATACAATGAACGGGTGTACCGAGAGGAAATGCTTTTTCAACTTTTATCAATGTATACATTAAATATTAGTTGTTTACTTTCTATTGTCGTTGGGAAATTTCAAGGTGCGCGCAATTTTTCTTCCGACTAAAGAATGTAATTTATTCGAACCGAACGAGGTAATTAACTCTATGAAATCCGCATCTACTTCCTTGACCAAGCGTTGAAATCATCGAGTACAACGTACGTCAAGTGCGGTGTGGAAGCAGGTCGCGATCGAATTCCTGTGTGGTAATCATCTCTTCCCGTTTCAAGAAAACCCATCCACCGGTTATTTTCATTCTATTTTAACAACTCACCAATATCTCGGCGCGTTTCACGTCGATATACAACCAATTGTCCGTGGAAAAGGCGATCGCCAAAAGGGCTGTGGCGATGATCGACGTGATCGTCGCCAAACTTAACGTGACTGCTGAACACGGCATTTTTTTCTGTTTTTCAAAACTAAACTCGCTCAGTTTCTTTATCTGATGATTAAAACACGATGGAATGTCGCACTTTTAAGTCATTCTTTCGGTAATCGCACCGCACGAACGTCCACAACGAAAGGCTACTACACGACGGACTAACGAACGAATAAAACCTGTTCTTGAGGTGAGCGCGACGTGCGCAAGCTGTTTCGTGACCGATCGTGAAAGTATGTCTTCGGCTTGGACTCATTCCTTCGTGTTTTACGGGTTGCGTGGTTACGCGCGGCATGTAACGATCGGTGTAGGTAGACGACCAACAATACACGTTTAAAATATTTTGGGCGCTCGGACGACACCGTGAGGTTCGCTCAATTTTAAAATTGCTCCAACTTCTACCAAAGGTGGATTTTATAGAAAATAAATTACATACCAATCTAATTAACGCTTGCCGGTCGATTGTTATTATTGCTGGATGAATTACGAATTATTAGAATTTATTAATCTGAAAAGTATAAAAATTAACAATTTTGTTATTACAAATTTCGCTTACCTATCCGACTTTGGCGATGTCTGCTGTAACCACGGTCAGGGCTTGACGCTTATTGGGCCATATTTTTAATTCGACCCAGTGGTTATGTGTTTAAAATTTTTTTTTTGTGTCAAATTTCACTTATTTGGCGTAAACTTTGCGACATAAAGACTTGCAAGTCTTTCGTATTTAATTCAATCAACTAATTTTTCGTTCGTATTCATATTTATGCTCGAATAGTTTTTACAAAACAATGCAGAGTTCATCAGAATAAAAAAATTATTTTTTTTCAGATTGGTATAAATTCACGTAAAAGTTCCGAAGTACAAAAAAGCACTTAATCCGCAAGGGTGCTACGCTTAATGGAAAATTAAACAAGAAAAAAGCCTCGTTTCAGGAAAAATTGTTAAATTTTTTCAGTTTTTCAATGAAAACTCTACATTTTCATGGTTTAAGAGTTTTTGCTATCAAAATTGAACAAAATTTCTATTCAAAGACCACACGGGTGAAAAACTAACTTTATGTCTAATCGCAACTCACAGAAATGGGAAACAGTCCTCTCTATGTTTTTTTCTTCTTCTCCTGTTGAATATGTGCCTGACTAACTGTGTGCGTCTAAAAAGCAAACTTTTGATTTCCGGAACTGATTATATTTCATTATTGTAACTTACCAATGAATATAATTTATAATTAACTCACCTTTATTTTTAATGATTTGTTTGGAGTAATCGCCAAATAAACATCCACACACAGACGTTAGACGAACATGGCGCTGTAAGCACATAAGTAATTTATGTTTCACGTGCGGTGGCGCGATTGACTCATAAAGAGAGGTAAAAATTTTCCATCGACTCCATTTTCAATCAATTTCGTCATTTATGTCCGCCGCAACTGTTAATGTTTCCGTAAAGTTCTCAAAAGACACGTTGAGAGAACATTTACAGTTTTGAAACTTTTGTTTCAATGTCAATGGTGGCTAGTGATGACTAGTTCTAGAATATTCCAAAATCCGATTAATGCAGAAGCAGGAAATTTATCAACAGCAACGTTAAGCTGCACATGAAAATAAAAAGCTTAATCAACGCATAGTCAGATTAAACTCGTAGCTTAACATAAATTCAACGAAATATTGTTACTTACCACAAAATAAACTGTTCCGCCTTCACGTACTAACGAATTCACTTATTTGCCGCAATTAAATCATATGATTCATATCGATTAATCAATAAACATGAACACGAACAAATTTATCCGTGCACGGTTAAGAGGTAATATGGCGCCGAGATCACAGAACTTATTTTTTGTCGGTCACGACGTGGCGCTCGAAAATGATTTTGCGTTTGCACACGTGAGCACAGAATCATTGAAACAACCCTTCACGTGGTGGCGCATCCATCATTTCCGTACAGGCGCGGGAAATTCAAATACGTTCGTTATAAAAAATATAAAATCATCGAACGATCCTCAATTTATTCACATTAAACGGCTCGTCCGCGTAACTTATCGACAACAAAATATATAAAAAAGGCATCCGCGCCTTCAATTCCCCTCATGCATACTTAAAAACAGTATTTTCAACTTGTTCCGAATTCAACACGAATTCACCGGTCGGGCCGACGACCGCCTCGACGACCACAGTGGTGCTATCGTCCGCGTTCTCCGGCTGCTCCGCCGTCTCCTGGTCGTTGTTATTAACGATAATCGAGAAATTGCTCGAATTGATCAATTCGTCGGTTACTTGACCGTTGAATTTGTAGTAACCCCAAATCCACAACTGGTTTTCCATGCACTTGATGTAACCGATGACGCGCGTGAAGAAATGATTGATGTTTATCTTCGGGTGCGCTTCGATGTATTGCCACGCTTTTAGGACGTTCTTTTTTTGAGAGCTGCTCAAGTCGCGGCTGAAGGTTTTCTTGTTCTCCGACTTGTAGGTCGTTTGCAGGAAGTGCTCTAAGTCGATTAGTTTTTCGACGACGTTTACGATGGACATCGACTGTCGTTGGTTTTTTCCCTTGGATATTAGTAGGAAGTCGCGTAACTTTTTGAAGGGCGCTATTACGTTTTCGTTTATTCTGTTTTCCAGCTGGTGGACGCAGAATAGTTCGGGGGTCACCTTTTGCATCCACTGCTCTTTGACGTGTTCGAATAGGCCGTCGCAGATGTCGCCTACGGCCAAATCGTTGGCTTGTATTTCGATGTTGTGTAAACCGTCGGCGATTGTGTTGACCGGCAGTAACGGTAACATCAGTAACATGTGGTAAATGTTGCGAAAATAAGCCGTCGTTTCCAACTCGGTGGATAAACCGAGCTCGCAGATTTTCTTATACAAATTTTGTGTGTAATAAAAAACTGAACCACCGATATGCGAATCGACGTACGTTTCGCCCAGGGCGTAGTACAAGTTCGCTTCGTAATCCGTAACGATTTCGTCGGGTCGTAGTTTGGGCGCCAGGATGTCGCGTAGATATACAAAGATTTTCTTGAAAATATCCATCGTTCGACTGCTCACCAACGCGAACATAATCGGGTAGTACTGTAAAATCGATAACTTAGCGATTTAAACTATTTAACAAGTATTACGTACGCTATCATCGATCCACACCAACACCGTAACCAACTGGTAAAAGAAGTCCTCTCCGGTTTCGATTCGAAAACTGGCATCGACGTACATCAATTTGCTGTCGGAAACTTTTTCCATGGTGTCCAAGGTGGCGAAAACGACCGCCTTGGCGCCCCCGTCCGGATCGTCTTCGCGCACCGCGAAGCGTTCCTGATAAAACTGCTTGCCGAGGTAGGTGAATTGGAATTTCTGCATGCCGTCGTCTTCGATCGAATAAAAGAAATCGTCGAACGTTTTGATGAACGGTATTTTGAGCGTCAACTGGTACTTGCATATTTCGCTTAAAATCGTCTTCAGCGGCACAATCGATTTCATTTCCGGATCCCTGCAAATCGATCCAATAAATAAATAAATAATTATCGAACGCGATCATACTTTTCGCAAATCTGTTCGTACACCTTGCTGAAACTCAAACCTTTATCGGCCTGCATCCGTTTCTTCATCACGTAGTAAAACATTTGCTTTCGGATCTCGATGTTGGTCAGTTGGTGGTGGTTGTGGGCGGTTTGCACCGTCGCCCTCTTCTCGAACTCGCCCGTTTCCGCCAGTTTTTGCACGGCGAAGGCGGGGCACGACACGGAAACGCATCTTAAATATCTACGGGAAAAAAATGTTTAAATCGAATCGGAGCTACGATCGGTCGTCACCTTTCTTTCTGTTTGCACAATCGATGCTCGAACAGGTAGCCGTTGATCAGTCCGAATTCGATGTTGAACGGTCCGAATTTCGGGAAGCACGGAAATATCCCTTTGCTGGACTCGAAGCGGTCCTGCACCGTCACCCGGATCCCCTTGGGCAGGACGACTTCGTTCCGTCCGACTCGCATCTTTTTAAATTGGCCGGTGTTGCCGCGGTGCAGCTTCGCGTATTCCGGATAGATTTTTTTCCGTTTCCTGTGATAGACGACCTGGTCGTCGTAGTCGTCGTCGTCGTCGTCGCTCACCACTCTCACGATGACGTGATCGACCGACAGGTCGTCTTTGGACATTTTACCCTCGATCACCTTTTTGAGCTCCTCCTGGATCTTGAGCTGTTTGCCCATGGAGAGCGGTGGGTTCCGCGCCAACGCGTCGATTTGGCTCTGTTTCAGCTTGGCGCTGCCGATTGTGGGCGCCGCCGATTTCGTTTTCGTCCCGTAGTAATTTTTGCCGTTTTCGTAGTTGATCACGTGACGTTTCGGTTTGTAGACTTGCACGTCTTCGGAGTTGCCCAGCCGGGCGAATATTTGACGCGCGAGCGGCGCGGAGCCGCTTTTCGGCGCCGCGGACGTCGAGGCGCGTTGTTGAACGACGCCCGTCGGCGTTAGGATGACTTTGCGCGACAAGTTCCTCGGGCCGGACATCGTGACCACTTCGCGTTCTTCGTAGGCGGTCGGCGAGACGTCGGCCGACGTTTGCGCGTGCGCCGTTTTAGACGACGGATGCGACTTTTCGTACTCGCGCCGCTGCTCCTCGTCGAATTTGAGGCAACTTTCGCGAAACAGGTGGAAGTTGCGCAGGTTCTCGAAGCATTTCGTGCAAATACTTTTCGAAAATTGGTCCTCCAAGCTCACCTGCGTCGTTTAGTTCGTTAATAAAAAGTACCGCGCGTGCGCACGTCTTACCTCTAACGGATGCAGCAATTCCTGCATGGCCTCGAGCACCATCACGTTGTCCACGACGTTATGAAGAATGTTCATATCGACTTGATCGCTGGTACCGCACAAACGGCACGCTTCTAAAACGCAATCAAATTACTATTCAAAAACTAAAAACAATCATAACAAATACCAGTGGATTTATCGTTCCCCATCAGAGACATGGACTCGGCAACGGCCGTTTCGTCTTCAGTCAGCGCCTGCGTCGTTTCCGGTTGTAGTTCAGCATCGTTTCCACCCTCCGCGGCCGCGTCGGGCGTTTCCGTCGCTTTCGGTTTACCGTCGTTCGGAACGAACCACTGCATCAGCACGTTCTCGGCGACCGGCACTTTCGGCGCTTCGGTCTCCGGTTGTTGCGTCGCGACGGCTTGCGACTCGTCCATAAAACCGACCATCGTCGAGTCGTCCTGTTCGGACGCGTCCGCGTTCTCCGCGGTCCCCGTTAGCGACGTTTCGTCGCCCGGCTCCGTCGTCGTCGACTCCGCGACCGAGCGCTCCTCCTCGTCTTCGGTTATGAAAATTTTCCGACCCTCTTCGGTGAGAACGGGCTGCGCTTCCGGCACGAAAATTTGCGACGAAACGGACGTCTCCTCTTCCTCGCCGAAAATTTCCTGATCTCCTTCGTAAAACTACAGAAAACATTGTTGTTACGTTTCCGTACGTACTTACTTGCGCCGTTTGATAACCCTGCTCAACAGCAAGAAAAGCCTCCGGTTCGCTTGTTTGCGTTTTTTCAGCTTCCTCTTGTACGACTCCTTCGGGGGCATCGCTTTTTTCTTCCTCTACTAAAAATTTATCGATACAATTTGAAACGTTTGACACGTGTGAACACAGAAGTGACAATACAATAAAAACAAACAACATAACCTCACCTAATTTTTGGTTCTTAAACTCTAGGAATTCCTCCGTTTCTTTCTCAATCGCCTCGAATGGTATATGCGCTTTCGGGGTGGCGCCGATTCGGATCGTCTTAACGACTGCCCCATCTGAAAAACGTTTCGTTTAGTTGCGGCGCGAGGAAGTCGCGGGAACGCGACCTTCGTTTACGCTCTCCTCGAAATCGTCTTTATCGAAATGGTCGAAACAAACGAGCGGCCGCTCCGTTCCGATCTCCTCCTCGGTTATTTGCAGGTTATTTAACCAAACTTTTCTGGTCGGCTCGTCTTCTGGTACATGTACACCTTCCGACAAATAATTCTCGCAATTAGGCACAACACACCGCTGCATCGTAGCGTTTCGACGACCACCGTCCTGACCGACGACGCGTTTATTTGACACAATGGTGGCGCGCGGTAGTTCTATAGCACAGGCGGCGTTTGTTTTGATGGCGAACGGCGCGTTTGCGACGCAATATCGATGCGATCGTTGTCGATAAGGTGATTAGAGGTAAATTAACAAAACCGCGCGATTAGTTTTTCGTGAAATATGATCGTTTATGATAATCGGAAGGATGTGCGACAAACGACCTACACGACCTCGCGCTGTCAGAATCGGTTCTGCAATGGGGGCGATGCGCGCCGCGCGCTGTTAATCGTTTGCAGAAAACTGCAAAAATTGGAGGTCGTGTCAAATTAATTATATTAAACAGGGGCGTAATTGGATGATAAAACGATACTCGAATAATAACACAACACAAGCCTTTTTTTGTGATTATCTAACTACTGATACAGATAGTAAACATTTATAGAGATGACCATGTCCGTCCGCCATTTTTGTACTATCACGTAGTCGAACATCTAACAGGTTTTGTTTTGAAAATTAATCAATTTTGAAGCTCAACACAGCGAGACCAGATTTTGTAGAAAATGACTTTTTTAGTATATTTTCCAAGATTTGATTAAATTTTTCGAAGAAATAAACGTTTTCAGCGGAAAATTCAGTTCTTGAAAAATTGTGTTTATCGTCAATATTGTATGCTGAAACTGTAGACGGTTGTTGTTTTTCAACTTATTGTAAAAAAGCTTCATTCAATGAGGAATAAAAGTTTTTATAAAAATATAAGTAAACATGACTTGGTCGGTGATGAATAAGTTGTTTTTTTTGGTTCGTTATTGAAATTTATTTTAATATTGTTCAATCCAATTTTCTCACAAATGTTTATATGAAAATGCTTATTCTTTTAATTTGAGATTTATTCAACCATTTCCAAATTTATTTCCTCGTAATTTATTACCTTTTTGCATCGTAGAATTCATTTTTCAATACGAATGTTGTTTTACACTTTAAAATTTTTCTTTTTCAAAACGAACACAGCGTCCTCTTCAGGTTATGTTGACAGCTTTATTACTCTGTTCAGTAGTTCCAAAAACTATGTTGGTAGAATTTTGACAGATTTCTTCAACAATTTTTGTAGATGTTGCGCATGTCAACATGTTCACATTGACGAGGATTGGCAGAAATCTACTTTTTTATTAGATTTTTTACATGTTGTTCAAATTATTGGTAGAATTCAGTAGTTTCACAGATCTACAAGTCGACCCTTGATTCTGAACGCTTTCAGCAGTAAATTCGGTACTTCCCATTGGCTGTATTTAAAAATTGCGTATATGGTCTATATTGTATGCTGAAACTGTAGACGGTTGTTGTTTTTCAACTTATTGTAAAAGAGCTCCATTCAATGTGGAATAAAAGTTTATATAAAAATATATGAAAACATGACTTGGTCAGTGCTGAGTAAGTTGTTTTTTATGGTTCGTTTTTGAAATTTATTTTAATATTCAATTGTTCAATCCAATTTTCTCACAAATGTTTATATGAAAATGCTTATTCTTTCAATTTGAGATTTATTCAACCATTTCCAAATTTATTTCCTTGTAATTTATTATCTTTTCGCATCGTAGAATACATTTTTCAATACGAATGTTGTTCTACACTTTAAAGTTTTTTTTTTCAAAACGAACACAGCATCTTCTTCAAGTTATGTTGACAGCTTTATTACTCTGTTCAGTAGTTCCAAAACTATGTTGGTAGAATTTCGGTAGATTTCTTCAACAATTTTTGTCGATGTTGCGCATGTCAACATGGTCACATTGCCAGCGTGACCAGGATTGGCAGAAATCTACTTTTTACTAGATTTTTACATGTTGTTCAAATTATTGGTAGAAACGAATCTGTTGGTAGATTTCAGTAGTTTCACAGATCTACAACTCGACCCTTGATTCTGAACGCTTTCAGCAGTAAATTCGGTACTTCCCATTGGCTGTATTTGAAAAATTGCGTATATGGTCAATATTGTATGCTGAAACTGTAGACGGTTGTTGTTTTCAACTTATTGTAAAAGAACTCCATTCAATGTGGAATAAAAGTTTGTATAAAAATATAAAAAAACATGACTTGGTCAGTGCTGAGTAAGTTGTTTTTTATGGTTCGTTTTTGAAATTTATTTTAATATTATTGTTCAATACAATTTTCTTACAAATGTTTATATGGAATGCTCATTCTTTCAATTTGAGATTTATTCAATCATTTCCAAATTTATTTCCTCGTAATTTATTATCTTTTTGCATCGTAAAATACATTTTTCAATAGGAATGTTGTTTTACACTTTAAAATTTTTCTTTTTCAAAACGAACACAGCGTCTTCTTCAAGTTTTGTTGACAGCTTTATTACTCTGTTCAGTAGTTCCAAAAACTATGTTGCTAGAATTTCGGTAGATTTCTTCAACAATTTTTGTAGATGTTGCGCATGTCAACATTGTCACATTGTGACCAGGAGCAGAAATCTACTTTTTACTAGATTTTATACATGTTGTTCAAATTATTGGTAGAAACGAATCTGTTGGTAGATTTCAGTAGTTTCACAAATCCACTACTCGACCATTGATTCTCAACGCTTTCAGCAGTAAATTCGGTACTTCCCATTGGCTGTATTTGAAAAATTGCGTATATGGTCAATATTGTATGCTGAAACTGTAGACGGTTGTTGTTTTTCAACTTATTGTAAAAGAGCTTCATTCAATGTGGAATAAAAGTTCATATAAAAATATAAGAAAACATGACTTGGTCAGTGCTAAGTAAGTTGTTTTTTTTGGTTCGTTTTTGAAATTTATTTTAATATTGAATTGTTCAATCCAATTTTCTTACAAATGTTTATATGGAAATGCTTATTCTTTCAATTTGAGATTTATTCAACCATTTCCAAATTTATTTCCTCGTAATTTATTATCTTTTCGCATCGTAGAATACATTTTTCAATACGAATGTTGTTTTACACTTTAAAATTTTTCTTTTTCAAAACGAACACAGCGTCTTCTTCAAGTTATGTTGACAGCTTTATTACTCTGTTCAGTAGTTCCAAAAACTATGTTGGTAGAATTTCGGTAGATTTCTTCAACAATTTTTGTCGATGTTGCGCATGTCAACATGGTCACATTGCCAGCGTGACCAGGATTGGCAGAAATCTACATTTTTACTAGATTTTTTACATGTTATTCAAATTATTGGTAGAAACGAATGTGTTGGTAGATTTCAGTAGTTTCACAGATCTACAACTTGACCCTTGATTCTGAACGCTTTCAGCAGTAAATTGGGTACTTCCCATTGGCTGTATTTGAAAAATTGCGTATATGGTCAATATTGTATGCTGAAACTGTAGACGGTTGTTGTTTTCCAACTTATTGTAAAAGAGCTCCATTCAATGTGGAATAAAAGTTTGTATAAAAATATATGAAAACATGACTTGGTCAGTGCTGAGTAAGTTGTTTTTTATGGTTCGTTTTTGAAATTTATTTTAATATTATTGTTCAATCCAATTTTCTTACAAATGTTTATATGGAATGCTTATTCTTTCAATTTGAGATTTATTCAACCATTTCCAAATTTATTTCCTTGTAATTTATTATCTTTTTGCATCGTAGAATACATTTTTCAATACGAATGTTGTTCTACACTTTAAAGTCTTTTTTTTTCAAAACGAACACAGCATCTTCTTCAAGTTATGTTGACAGCTTTATTACTCTGTTCAGTAGTTCCAAAAACTATGTTGGTAGAATTTCGGTAGATTTCTTCAACAATTTTTGTCGATGTTGCGCATGTCAACATGGTCACATTGCCAGCGTGACCAGGATTGGCAGAAATCTACTTTTTTACTAGATTTTCTACATGTTGTTCAAATTATTGGTAGAAACGAATCTGTTGGTAGATTTCAGTAGTTTCACAGATCTACAACTCGACCCTTGATTCTGAACGCTTTCAGCAGTAAATTCGGTACTTCCCATTGGCTGTATTTGAAAAATTGCGTATATGATTAATATTGTATGCTGAAACTGTAGACGGTTGTTGTTTTTCAACTTATTAAAAAGAACTCCATTCAATGAGGAATAAAAGTTTATATAAAAATATAAAAAAACATGACTTGGTCAGTGCTGAGTAAGTTGTTTTTTATGGTTCGTTTTTGAAATTTATTTTAATATTATTGTTCAATACAATTTTCTTACAAATGTTTATATGGAAATGCTTATTCTTTCAATTTGAGATTTATTCAACCATTTCCAAATTTATTTTCTTGTAATTTATTATCTTTTTACATTGTAGAATACCTACATTTTTCAATACGAATGTTGTTTTACACTTTAAAATTTTTCTTTTTCAAAACGAACACAGCGTCTTCTTCAAGTCATGCTGACAGCTGTATTACTTTGTTCAGTAGTTCCAAAAACAACAATTTTTGCAGATCTTGCACATGTCAACATTGTCACATGGTCAGCAGAAATTTACTTTTTTCGTCAATTTTCCACATTTTGATCAAGATAATGAACGCTTTCAGCCGTAAATTCTGTATTTAGGGTGTTGAATTTAATGAAAAACAAAAAAAAAGGTGGCATGTAGAGTGGGCAAACAAGTAATCCGTCCCTGTCCGTCGATATTCAAATATCCAAAGGTGTTATCTATGATCTCAATTACCGAAGAGGTGAGGGAACAAAGAACATCGATAAATTAAAACGCATAATTTATCTATGACACGGAAGTTCATTTGCAACACAAATGACGTAACTGTCTATATTATAAAAATATGTGTAACGCGTGATAGGTAAACAAAATATAGTTGCGCCGGCGACGACGACGACGACGAGGACGAAGAGCCCCCGTGTTATTATTTACAAATCGCAAGTGCGGACGCCGCTCGTCTTTGTGTTCGCCCTCCGCCGCGCTCGTCCCCTTCGAACGCGGCCTGCGCTGTTCGGTTGCCGCCGACGCCATCGCGACATCTCCTATTTTGACTGGAAGGTCGGTCACGTGACCGGCAAGCTTCGTCCCGTCTGGCGGTCGGTCGCGGGGTCGGAGGAGGGGAAACGGCTAGACTTTCGTCGACGACGACAAATACAACGTTAGCGAACCGACCGACGACTGGCGCTACGTGCGATCGTCGCTCAGTTTTCCGTGCGTTTTATTCGATAGGTCGATAGAAGTGGCCCGATGGAAAAGTGCGAACGTTTCGACACTGGAATCGTGGTTTAAATTGGCGCGTGGGTGGCTGGCGAAGGGTTAAAGTGTGTGATGGTGTCGGAGCCGCCAATGCAGTGCCGACGACGGTCGCGTAGCGTAACGCGGATCCCTAGCCGACGAGTTTGCGAATATTTCCACAACCGTCATTCCACAGGTACGGCCAATTTCGTATTTCGTAAACGATAATTGCGTTCGTTTATTGGGGATTATCGCCGATCGGGGTTTAAAGTTCAACAATAACAATAACAACGGCCCGCGGATTAGTTATCTCGATTCAGTATGTACGCGACCGAGACGTCGCTCGATATTTGGTGAAAAGCAATCGTCAATAAGGATAATTTGCGGTGATAAATTATTAATTGATAATACAAACGGTAAGTATTTATCAGCCTCGGAGCCGTGTTTCGCTTTCCGTTCGGTCGCACAAAAACACCTCGTTACGATACCGCGACTGGCCGCCGACGGCGGCGTTGCCGTTGCGATCGTTTCCGCCCTAACCTACTTACGGGGGCCGCCATCGCGATTTTATTACCCCCGTAGCGAATGCGATAATAAAACGGCGCGCGTAGAAAGTGCGTAACTTTGTTTGAAATTGAAATAAAACCCCCGTTATGTAGAAATCATTCGTTGTAACCCTAAAAATGCGATTTTTAAAGGAAACGAAGTGTCGCGGGCGAGTCGGCAACGGCGCGGCGCGCTCCGCGCATGATCGCGACCTCGTCGTCCGCTAGTCCGCGAAATTGCCAGACGCGACGATCAGTCGTAAAACGTCGTGCGTAGATGTACGTCCGCGCGCGTGTGCTGACGATGCGCCAGAGTGTTGTCGAACGACGAGCGACAACGCGGCGTTCGCCGCCCGATTCACCGTTGTTCAATCGATTGATCGTCGTTTTATCGTCCGCAGCGTGCCGCCGACGGCGCACTTGAACCGTCGCCGCGATGGAGCTGACGCCGCACCTGAAGAGCGTCCTCATCAATTACCAGCACAGCGCGACGAAAAGCCTCCAGGGGCCGGGACTGCCGACGTCGTCGCCGTCCTCGTCGTCGCCGTTGCTGATCAAGCCGAAGAGGTCGTCCGCGGGCGACGTCTCCGACGATTATGACTACGTGTTGCCGCCCCCGCCGCCGCCGCCGTTGCAGCTGCAGCAGCAAGTGCCGATCCTGACGACGTCCGATCAGACGTGCAGCGAGCGCACGGAAACCGTCCTCGAGAACGAGAGCATTTCGTGCTTCGTGGTGGGCGGCGAGAAACGTTTGTGCCTGCCGCAGGTGCTGAATTCGGTGTTGCGCGAGTTCACGTTGCAGCAAATCAACCAGCAGTGCGACGAGCTGCAAATCTACTGTTCGCGATGCACGCCCGAACAATTGAAGGTGCTGAAAAATCAGCGCGTGCTGCCCAGTTCGGCGTCGAGCTGCGGCCTGATCACGAAAACGGACGCGGAACGTTTGTGCAGCGCCCTTCTGCACAACAGCGGCGCCGCGCGGACGGCCGCGGCCCCGGTCGCGCCGCTGCCGGCGCGCCGCAAAAACGCCGTCTCGTTCAAGGTGTACCACGAGTGTTTCGGCAAATGCTACGGCGTGTGCTATCCGGAACTGTACACGTCGAAGGAGGCGCGGTGCATCGAGTGCGCGGATTGCCGGTCCGGTTTCGCGCCGCGCCACTTCGTCCGGCACGTGCACCGCAACCTGGAAACGCGCACCGTGCACTGGGGCTTCGACTCCTGCAACTGGCGATCCTATCTCCTGGTGCCCGACGATCAGCCCGAGCGCGAACGTTACCGCGAATGTCTCGACGAGATGCGGGCGATGCACGACGGCGAGTTGCCGTTCCCCGAGCCGTGCCGGATCGCGGACGCGGTCAACCGCCGTAAACAGGTGAGTTCGCCCCAATCGATTCGCCACCAAAAAATTGGGTTACTTCGAAATCTAATCATCACTGAGATTTAGTTTTTTATCCAGTTACGTCGGTATTTGATATCGTTTCGAATTTAAATAACTTATAGTGTTTAGTATAATGACCTGCTATCGTTAATCTAAAAAAAATATATACCCACACTGTATTAAGTTTTGAATGCAGATTCTAAAACTGTCGCTGTTATTAAATGAAAAAGTCTTGTTTAAAGTTACAGACCTATGGAAAACTGAATAATTATTCCCACTGTCCCTACCTACTATTTTTATATAACCGATAGTAGGTAGGGACAGTGGGAATAATTATTCAGTTTTCCATAGGTCTGTTACTTTTAAACCAGACTTTTCCATTTGATAATAGTGATAGTTTTTGAATCGGGAACGCCTGCTTCACAAGTTACAAACTTCGGAAAAGTGACTAATCATTCCCACAGTCCTTAAGTACTAACATTTACTCAAACTGTATTAAGTTTTGAATCCAAATTCTAAAACTATCACTGTTATTAAATGGAAAAGTCTTGTTTAAAAGTTATAGACCTATGGAAAACTGAATAATTATTCCCACTGTCCCTACCTACTATTTTTTTATAACCGATAGTAGGTTGGGACAGTGGGAATAATTATTCAGTTTTCCATAGGTCTATAACTTTTGAACAAGACTTTTCCATTCAATAACAGCGACCGTTTAGAATCTGGATTCAAAACTTAATACACTTTAATATATGTTAGTACTTGGGACTGTGGGAATAATTAGTCAGTTTTTCGAGGTTTGTAACTTGTGAAGCAGGCGTTCGATTCTAAAACTATCACTATTATCGAATGGAGAAGTCTGGTTTAAAAGTTACAGACCTACGGAAAACTGAATAATTATTCCCACTGTCCCTACTTACTAATTTTTATATAACCGATAGTAGGTAGGGACAGTGGAATAATTATTCAGTTCTCCATAGGTCTATAACTTTTAAATAGACTTTTCCATTTGATAATAGTGATAGTTTTAGATTCAGGAATGCCTGTTTCACAAGTTACGAACCTCTGAAAACTGAATAATTATTCCCACTGTCCGTACCTACTATCAGTTATATAAAAAATAGTAGGCAGGGACAGTGGGAATAATTATTCAGTTTTCAGAAGTTTGTAACTTGTAAAGGAGGCATTCCCGATTCTAAAACTATCAGTATTATCAAATGGAAAAGTCTGGTTTAAAGTTACAGACCTACGGAAAACTGAATAATTATTCCCTGTCCCTACCTACCATTTTTTATATAACCGATAGTAGGTAGGGACAGGGGAATAATTATTCAGTTTTCATAGGTAGATAACTTTTGAACAAGACTTTTCCATTCAATAACAGCGACCGTTTTAGAATCTGGATTCAAAACTTAATACACTTTAAGTATATGTTAGTACTTCGGGACTGTGGGAATAATTAGTCAGTTTTCCGAGGTTTGTAACTTGTGAAGCAGGCGTTCCCGATTCTAAAACTATCACTATTATCGAATGGAGAAGTCTGGTTTAAAAGTTACAGACCTACGGAAAACTGAATAATTATTCCCACTGTCCCTACTTACTAATTTTTATATAACCGATAGTAGGTAGGGACAGTGGGAATAATTATTCAGTTCTCCATAGGTCTATAACTTTTAAATAGGACTTTTCCATTTGATAATAGTGATAGTTTTAGATTCAGGAATGCCTGTTTCACAAGTTACGAACCTCTGAAAACTGAATAATTATTCCCACTGTCCGTACCTACTATCAGTTATATAAAAAATAGTAGGCAGGGACAGTGGGAATAATTATTCAGTTTTCAGAAGTTTGTAACTTGTAAAGGAGGCATTCCCGATTCTAAAACTATCAGTATTATCAAATGGAAAAGTCTGGTTTAAAAGTTACAGACCTACGGAAAACTGAATAATTATTCCCACTGTCCCTACCTACTATTTTTTATATAACCGATAGTAGGTAGGGACAGTGGGAATAATTATTCAGTTTTCCATAGGTCTATAACTTTTGAACAAGACTTTTCCATTCAATAACAGCGACCGTTTTAGAATCTGGATTCAAAACTTAATACACTTTAAGTATATGTTAGTACTTCGGGACTGTGGGAATAATTAGTCAGTTTTCCGAGGTTTGTAACTTGTGAAGCAGGCGTTCCCGATTCTAAAACTATCACTATTATCGAATGGAGAAGTCTGGTTTAAAAGTTACAGACCTACGGAAAACTGAATAATTATTCCCACTGTCCCTACTTACTAATTTTTATATAACCGATAGTAGGTAGGGACAGTGGGAATAATTATTCAGTTCTCCATAGGTCTATAACTTTTAAATAGGACTTTTCCATTTGATAATAGTGATAGTTTTAGATTCAGGAATGCCTGTTTCACAAGTTACGAACCTCTGAAAACTGAATAATTATTCCCACTGTCCGTACCTACTATCAGTTATATAAAAAATAGTAGGCAGGGACAGTGGGAATAATTATTCAGTTTTCAGAAGTTTGTAACTTGTAAAGGAGGCATTCCCGATTCTAAAACTATCAGTATTATCAAATGGAAAAGTCTGGTTTAAAAGTTACAGACCTACGGAAAACTGAATAATTATTCCCACTGTCCCTACCTACTATTTTTTATATAACCGATAGTAGGTAGGGACAGTGGGAATAATTATTCAGTTTTCCATAGGTCTATAACTTTTAAATAAGACTTTTCCATTTGATAATAGTGATAGTTTTAGAATCTGGATTCAAAACTTAATGCCTTTAAGTATATGTTAGTACTTAGGTCGGGACAGTGGGAATAATTAGTCAGTTTTCAGAGGTTTGTAACTTGTCGTTGATTCTAAAACTATCACTATTATCAAATGGAAAGTCTGGTTTAAAAGTTACAGACCTTTGGAAAACTGAATAATTATTTCCACTGTCCCTACCTACTATTTTTATATAAAAATAGTAGGTAGGGACAGTGGGAATAATTATTCAGTTTTCCGTAGGTCTGTTACTTTTAAACCAGACTTTTCCATTTGATAATACTGATAGTTTTAGAATCGGGAATGCCTCCTTCACAAGTTACAAACCTTTGAAAACTGAATAATTATTTCCACTGTCCCTACTTACTATTTTTATATAACCAATAGTAGGTCGGGACAGTGGGAATAATTATTCAGTTTTCAGAAGTTTGTAACTTGTGAAGGAGGCATTCCCGATTCTAAAACTATCAGTATTATCAAATGGAAAAGTCTGGTTTAAAAGTAACAGACCTACGGAAAACTGAATAATTATTCCCACTGTCCCTACCTACTATTTTTATATAACCGATAGTAGGTAGGGACAGTGGGAATAATTATTCAGTTTTCCATAAGTCTATAACTTTTAAACAAGACTTTTCCATTTAATAACAGCGACAGTTTTAGAATCTGGATTCAAAACTTAATACACTCACTTAAGTATATGAAATATAACCAATAGTAGGTAGGGACAGTGGGAATAATTAGTCAGTTTTCAGAGGTTTGTAACTTGTGAAGCAGGCGTTCCCGATTCTAAAACTATCACTATTATCAAATGGAAAAGTCTGGTTTAAAAGTAACAGACCTACGGAAAACTGAATAATTATTCCCACTGTCCCTACCTACTATCGGTTATATAAAAATAGTAGGTAGGGACAGTGGGAATAATTATTCAGTTTTCCGTAGGTCTGTTACTTTTAAACCAGACTTTTCCATTTGATAATACTGATAGTTTTAGAATCAGGAATGCCTCCTTCACAAGTTACAAGTTCTGAAAACTTCTGAAACTGTCCGTACCTACTATCAGTTATATAGTAGTAGGGACAGTGGGAATAATTATTCAGTTTTCAGAAGTTTGTAACTTGTGAAGGAGGCATTCCCGATTCTAAAACTATCAGTATTATCAAATGGAAAAGTCTGGTTTAAAGTTACAGACCTATGGAAAACTGAATAATTATTCCCACTGTCCCTACCTACTATTTTTATATAAAAATAGTAGGTAGGGACAGTGGGAATAATTATTCAGTTTTCCATAGGTCTATAACTTTTAAATAAGACTTTTCCATTTGATAATAGTGATAGTTTTAGATTCAGGAATGCCTGCTTCACAAGTTACAAATCTCTGAAAACTGAATAATTATTCCCACTGTCCCTACCTACTATTTGTTATATAAAAATAGTAGGTAGGGACAGTGGGAATAATTATTCAGTTTTCCGTAGGTCTGTTACTTTTAAACCAGACTTTTCCATTTGATAATACTGATAGTTTTAGAATCGGGAATGCCTCCTTCACAAGTTACAAACCTTTGAAAATTGAATAATTATTTCCACTATCCCTACTTACTATTTTTATATAACCAATAGTAGGTCGGGACAGTGGGAATAATTATTCAGTTTTCAGAAGTTTGTAACTTGTGAAGGAGGCATTCTCGATTCTAAAACTATCAGTATTATCAAATGGAAAAGTATGGTTTAAAAGTAACAGACCTACGGAACACTGAATAATTATTCCCACTGTCCCTACCTACTATCGGTTATATAAAAAATAGTAGGTAGGGACAATGGGAATAATTATTCAGTTTTCCGTAGCTCTGTTACTTTTAAACCACACTTTTCCATTTGATAATACTGATAGTTTTAGAATCGGGAATGCCTCCTTCACAAGTTACAAACTTCTGAAAGCTGAATAATTATTCCCACTGTCCCGACCTACTATTGGTTATATAAAAATAGTAAGTAGGGACAATGTAATTATAGGTCTGTTACTTTTAAACCACACTTTTCCATTTGATAATACTGATAATAGTTTTCAGAAGTTTGTAAGGTATCAGTATTATCAAATGGAAAAGTATGGTTTAAAAGTAACAGGGACAGTGGGAATAATTATTCAGTTTTCAGAAGTTTGTAACTTTGAAAAGGCATTCTCGATTCTAAAACTATCAGTATTATCAAATGGAAAAGTATGGTTTAAAGTAACAGACCTACTGGAAACTGAATAATTATTCCCACTGTCCCTACCTACTATCGGTTATATAAAAAATAGTAGGTAGGGACAATGGGAATAATTATTCAGTTTTCCGTAGGTCTGTTACTTTTAAACCACACTTTTCCATTTGATAATACTGATAGTTTTAGAATCGGGAATGCCTCCTTCACAAGTTACAAACTTCTGAAATATAACCAATAGTAGGTCGGGACAGTGGGAATAATTATTCAGTTTTCAGAAGTTTGTAACTTGCGAAGGAGGCATTCTCGATTCTAAAACTATCAGTATTATCAAATGGAAAAGTATGGTTTAAAAGTAACAGACCTACGGAACACTGAATAATTATTCCCACTGTCCCTACCTACTATCGGTTATATAAAAAATAGTAGGTAGGGACAATGGGAATAATTATTCAGTTTTCCGTAGGTCTGTTACTTTTAAACCACACTTTTCCATTTGATAATACTGATAGTTTTAGAATCGGGAATGCCTCCTTCACAAGTTACAAACTTCTGAAAACTGAATAATTATTCCCACTGTCCCGACCTACTATTGGTTATATTTCAGAAGTTTGTAACTTGTGAAGGAGGCATTCCCGATTCTAAAACTATCAGTATTATCAAATGGAAAAGCCTGCTTCACAAGTTACAAACCTCTGAAAATTGAATAATTATTCCCACTGTCCCTACCTACTATTTGTATATAACCGATAGTAGGTAGGGACAGTGGGAATAATTATTCAGTTTTCTATAGGTCTGTTACTTTTAAACCAGACTTTTCCATTTGATAATACTGATAGTTTTAGTATCGGGAATGCCTCCTTCACAAGTTACAAACTTCTGAAAACTGAATAATTATTTTCACTGTCCCGACCTACTATTGGTTATATAAAAATAGTAGGTAGGGACAGTGGAAATAATTATTCAGTTTTCAGAAATTTGTAACTCGTGAAGGAGGCATTCCCGATACTAAAACTATCAGTATTATCAAATGGAAAAGTCTGGTTTAAAAGTAACAGACCTATAGAAAACTGAATAATTATTCCCACTGTCCCTACCTACTATCGGTTATATACAAATAGTAGGTAGGGACAGTGGGAATAATTATTCAGTTTTCTATAGGTCTTTAACTTTTAAACAAGACTTTTCCATTTAATAACAGCGACAGTTTTAGAATCTGGATTCAAAACTTAATACACTTTGAGTATATGTTAGTACTTCAAGACAGTGGAAATAATTAGTCTGTTTTCAGAGGTTTGTAACTTGTGAAGCAGGCATTTCCGTTTCTCAAACTATCACTATTATCAAATGGAAAAGTCTGGTTTAAAAGTTACAGACCTATGGAAAACGGAATAATTATTCCCACTGTCCCGACCTACTATCGGTTACATATATAAAAAATAGTAGGTAGGGACAGTGGGAATAATTAGTCAGTTTTCAGAGGTCTGTAACTGTTGAACCAGGCGTTTTCGTTTAATGATGGCGACAGTTTTGAAATCAGGATCACGGTATATATTCGAACTACTGTCATCGCTTCAACCCGGAATATCTGTCGAAACAACGAAAACAATTTAATTTTAATAATTATCGCTACGATTAAAATTACAGAGGGTAAATTTAATTCGACACATATACTTTTAACGATATGATAATATTTTCGATTAAATTCCGTTCGTACATAAGAAACATTTGGGTCAACTTAAGAATTGGCTATTTAAATAGAAAATAATCGAGAAATCGACCTGCCGACTAGGTGATTGTTTATCGACAACAGGAAGAAGGATTTTATAGAATCGCGATAAGGATAGCGAATTGAACATTTCAAATTCGGAACTTTTTTGCTAAAGTATTAAATTTATTAATAAAATAAAAATAATACCAGGAAACGGAAGTGTTGTTTCGTGTAAAGAATTTTGGCACATCACCAAATGTTCGGAAAGTTCATTCTACGAAAACAATTTTTTAAATATCACCGCGGAGAGACAATTTTTATCTGAATTATAAGTCAAGACGAAATTGTATCGAAACAAGTGCTGAGGCTGCTGGTGGCAAATATCCAAAATCAAAATTCGCCGATCGGTTGCCAATTTCCCCCTCGCGTCGAAAAAAAAAAACCGGCACGTTCAAAACGTTAATTGTACACAATAAAAACCGGATCGTAAGTAGCGAGGCGGCGGGAAAATTAGCGATTTTTCCATCGTCCATCGGCGCCGGCACCAAACAGTCTGCCGGTGCATCATCGCCAATTCGAACGTTCAAGGTCGCAACGAATTCATTTGCAACCTTTTCGCGTTTTTTTTTCGCCTAATTGGCGAACGACTTCCCGGACGAACGGCGCGCTCCGGCAACGTCGCGCGAGGTTCCGTCGTTCGCGACGTCATCGCGGGCGAACGATGAACCGCGGCGACGTTGTCGCTTCCGTTCTTCCGAACGAACGAGCGAACTCCCTCCGGAAAATTAGAACGTCGGAACGGTTGCGAAAGCGTTTTTAGCGCCTCGACAAGGTCGGTCGCGTTGCCGCCTTTCATCTGGTCGCCGGACTGGACTGTTGTTGTCGTGTCCAATGCTATTAAAAGATTTATTATCACACACTGGCACAACGATTTTTATCGTACAACGCTTTCCTAATCACCTTTGGAATTGGAAAATCATTTGAATCGAATATTGGGAAATTCGTTGCGATAAAATGTAAAATGCAAATTAAAAAGTTACGTCATATAATATAAATAAATTGCGCGGGGAGATGTTTCGTCCCGATTATAACGAAAGGTGGAATTCCTGGAAAAAAAACAAGCGCGACCGGATGTTGTTTTGCGAACGGCATAACGCGAAAAAATATTTTCGCATCGACATTTGCCAAATACGAATTTCGGTCGATTCGTGGTGCGAATGGTATTTATTCGAGGAAAAAGCCTGGCACGTTTTCCCCTATTTCATATTTGCGGCCTATAATAAATAATTATTATTGGCCCGCGTTCCGTCGATTGTGAAAACGCGCGCGCGTCGTTGGCAAGTCGACGGCAAAAAATTCGCGGCCATCGGAATGCCGGCGCGGGCGCCGGGACGGATCGGGCGCGCCGGCAACGCCGCGCGCCGCGCTCGTCGCGTCGGGCGATTGGAAAAGGACGGCGCGATCGTTTACGTAAGCGGCGATGGAAAAGGAGCGACGATGGTGTTGTGCGTAATTGCGACGGCGTTGCCGGTGCGAAATGATCTGCGGGACGTCGGTGTTCGATGGTATTTCCATTTTTCATTATCAAACGATTGGTACAACTTGAACTGTAATCATAAATTACATAAATAACAACAACGAATTTATAGAATTCGGTGTCCATAGTTTGTAAAACTACTAAACATCTTAAAGCGTAACCACAGAACGTATATGCATGTCGTATCGTCCGAACTACTGTTAACGATTGCAGACGATCTATCGAAATTGCGCCTACCGCCACGTGGAGCTTCAGCGTTGACAGATGAACATCACGTCGTTCAGATGTCTGAAAGTAACTTCGAAATGTGACTCGGGCGATCGAACACAATTCCATCGGATTTTCGGTAATAGTATTCTTTTCGACGATTTACCCACGCAACGAATAAGAAACCAACGGTCTTGACCGATTTCCGACGATATCGAGTCGCTTTGGTATGTAACTTATTTTATTTATTAATCGTCACGGCTGTGCTTCAGGGAACTGGATTTTCGATGTCTCCACCGCTGAAAGGGGAAAAATAGTCGAATCGTCGCAATCGGAATGACAGTTATCGCCCCGTAGCGCCGTTAGCGTCCTGTCAATCAAGTGTCAACGATAGGCGCATAACCGAAATTTGTTTACTGAATAATGTAGTTCAAACGTTTTTAAATAAGTGACATTGCAGTTCGCGACCAGCGCATGCGCGGGGTTTACTGGTAGTCAATCCACTTCACCCGTCACATATATTTTGAATAATTACAAAAATAGTTACGAAAACGCGATATTACTCTAGAATGAAGACAAAACATGTGTTTCTGTGAGGAGAAAACGAGTCGACGTTGAATTCGCGGCGTAGCGCCGCGTGACCCATATACAAAACGAGAAATGAACGGCTCCGATGGACGTACGTACGTGCGTAAAGGGGGGAAGAAAGGGACGGAGCGACGGCATTCAGCGTGGCGTGCCAGCCACCCTTTTCCGTGGGGCTCAACGCTAGCCGGGTGCCGACGTGACTCGGTCAGGTCGGGGAGACAATTCGCAGACGGCTGCTGCTGCTGCGGCGGCGGCGGCGGCGGCGGTGGTGGTGGTTCGGATCGATGTCGCGCCTCTTTCACCCCGGACGCCACACGCACCGCCCCCGCGCCCCCGACGGCCCTTCGATTCTCCGCTCTGTCACTTCGTTAATTCGGTGAGGGGGCGGCGGCGACGGTGGGCGTCGACGCCACCGTCGGCACGTGTTTGTCCGACTTTTTGCGGATTTCGTCGAGGGACGAAGGGAAAAAAGTGAAACTTCCCGACAGTCCTATTTTTCTTTGCTAACACGTGTGACACTTAAAATTAAGGATGATACATAAATCTTAGTTGTATAAATAATTTAGAACCTCGAACGCGAACACAAGTAGCAACAGGTTTTTTTTTGTCGTTGCGGTGTTTGTAGTACACACAAAGTCGCGGCCGAAATTTTACATATGAAAAGGCGGCCCTTTTTATGAAGCGGTGCCAGGGCGACGGGTTCCCCGATGTTTATTATTGTCATCGGAGGACCGCCGTGCCGCGCCGCGCCGTCCGGACCCCACAAAGGAACGAATAAAGAAATAAACGACGCAATGAATGGCGGTGGCGGCGGGAAGAGGGGTCCCCGTTTTTCTTCTTCATCTCCTTTCACTTCCCGTCGCGTTATTATTGCGACGACGACGACGACGACAAAAATCCTCCGCGCGCCCTTTGTTCGCCGATTAATGAAGGGGGTAAGTTAAAAATGGCGCCCGCACGCCGGATTGAACGCGTCTTACAATAAGCGCGAATATCCGGCGAGGGGGCCGTTTTTTTCCCCTTTCTTCGTTTGGCGCGACAAAGGGAACTTTTGGGGAGCGCGGGGAAGCGGCAAATCGAGTGCCCGCCGGGTTTCATGCCTCCGTAATTCGCTTTAATATGGGACCTTAAATAAATCGCTTTCGTATTATTCTCCTCCCGATCCCTCAAACAAAGTTCACTTGGTGCGTAAACGAGCAGACGACCTCCTGTTGTGAAGTTTTTCCGCGTATATGCAAAGGCGCGACGTTGCTATCGATTTCTCCACCATCATCTCGTCAACCCCCGCGCCCCGAAGCGGAGCGACGCCTCCCCATCCCGGGCGTCGTAATCGTTGACACGTCGACGGCGGGGAGGGGGGTGGCGGCGACGTGAAAGCTAACGAGGGGGTTGGTTTTTGTGGGTGGCTGCGTCTCGGTCGTCTGGGACGCGACTAGCCGTCTAAAGAACGGCGTCGCGACGCACCGCAATGCGTAACGCAAGCGCGGCACGCGATCAACTATCGCCGATTCAGATTTGCGTCAACTCTTTTTGTAGAAGCAATCATGATGGTATCCCATTACGGTAAGGTTTCTCGAGGGTGGCTGCTTCAAGAGTATAACTCAAACAGTCAACTTTAGTGAAGCATGATGAACACGTTAGTCGCCAATGACCACCCCCAACATCAAAGCGCCCAAAGTGAGCAGGTGGTAGTGCTGGAGATCGCTCGCCCCGAACGTGGTCGCACTGGTACCACCGTACCTGTTTTTGGTTCCGCGTGGTTGTTGGCGAAGGGCAACTACAAAAAATCCATGCTTGAACATAAATAAAATTCGCTTTAAAATCACAACACCACAAAGTACATCGTTTCGCTGTACAATATTCGTACATTCACACAGTTAAATCGTTCAACTCAATAATTTCGATGCTTTGCAGAAATAAACAAAGCGCGGCCATTTTCTGTATTAACCGTCCACCGAACTTGAAACGAAATCAACATCTGGTGTGACGTTTAGTTTTATCTATGGTTGAGTAGTTCCATTGTCACGCGTTTATTGTTCTGCGTGGGATGTGAATATTTTCTGCGTCGATATTTTGACATATGACAGTGTCGATTAGAGAAATCCACATTAATCGTGCAATCAAGGTCAGTGAATGAGTGATTTCGCCCATATTGTGTATCATAAATAGTTTGCGGTGTAGTGAGTGATAATATTTTGTGTTATGATGCGTCCCGCGAACTTGTTTTGACGATCTCATTGTATGTTAAGTCGTCGATTTGAATTCGCGGTAAAAACGTTTCCGAATAAAAAAAACCGAGTAGATGCAAGTCGTTTCTATTGTTCGATGCCGTCGCGAGTCCTACCACCGTAGACTAGATGCAGACGAAGCGGTCACGCAGCGACCGCCGTCGTCGGCGACTGAGTTGAACGTAGGTCGTTAACCTCGCGAGCCGGCTCCCAGGTAGCAGCAGCAGCAGCGGCACGCACTAACACGTTCCGTCTTTCTTCCTTTTTCCATTCTTTTTCCGTTTTTCTTTCCCATTTCACCCGCCCGCCACCGCCGCCTCCGACGGAGCTCCTCGGGTACGCGCGAGTACCACTATACGCGTTCCTTTTTTTTGCGCGTACCCGCTTCCTCTCGCACTGGCGAAGAAAGACATCTTTATGGCGTAATAATCCGGTAACCGCTCGCTGTACGGCGGACTCTATTTACAGTGCGAAATGTAGATACCGATGATACATAATTTATTTTTAGTCCGCGGTTTCTTGCTAACTAACAAACTAATAATAAGCGACAGAAAGGAGAAGAACGCTGTGCAGTTTGTAATTAAACTTGGTATCCTGGACTATGAACGAAAAATCCCTATGCTCGTGTAACGGTTACACCGAACTGTATCTCAGATATGGTGGATGCTTTGTTAACTACATGTCTTTCATTGGGTCGCTCGATAACGAAATCGCTTAACTCGTTGCATATATTCATTATTATTTCGCAAAAACCGTGGACTTGCTCTTGTCGCTCGCTAATCGTAAGGACGACTTTTCCAGCTGATGGCCAGCGAGTTGATACGCAACCACGAGCTGCCGTTGAAGAAGCAAAAACTGAACGACTACTCGCACTTGATGACGCACAACATGCAAATACAACAGATCTACGCGTCCCTGGAGCCGCTCTACAATCCGTACGTGCAACATCAGGAATTCGGCAGGCGCGTGTCCGCCTTCCGTCCGGTCTCCTCATCTTCCACCTCAGCGTCCTCGTCGTCTTCCGTTTCGGGCGTCGTCAAACCGTCGTCGAACGACGCGAAATCGAAACTGCCGAGTCGCTACGTCGATTCGCATCACCCGGAAAAGGTAGGCCTATAGGCCCGCTCCGTATAACCGTCTCACTGATTATTCGCAATTCCAGGTGGCGCCCAAGAAGAAACATCTGTACGGGCGCTCGTTCCTCAACAACAGCAACAATAAAATCGCGCCGGAGGAGAAAGAGGACGATGACGACAAGAAGAGGGTGAAGGTGAAAATGGAAGTGGACGTCGACGAGGAGAACGAAGCTGAGAAAAGGTGATTATTCGTTTGCGCTTGCGCGCAGTCGGTTGAGGTCGCGCACGCGCCATTCGAATTCAAACAAATTAATTTACGCAGGTGGACCGACGCCGAAGATAGCAGCAGCGGCGGCGACGCCCCCTCCCTCAAGGAACGTCAAAAGATCTCCTCCATCAAGGAAATCGAAGAGGCTACGGTGAACTGGCCGAACGGCAGTTTTCGACCAAAATTATTGCGCTTCGTGCGAGACCTGATGGCGGACAATGCCAAACTGAACGAGCGTCTCAGGGAGCACGAGGAAACGATAAAACAGTTGAAAGCGCGGCTGGAGCCGCAACAAGACGATGCGGCGACGACGAACGGTTGCGTCGTCGTTAAAACCGAACGCCCCGACGACGCCGCGCCGGATCAACACGACGCCCCGGCGAACGGCGACGCGGAGGAGGTTAAAAAGGAGAAAAGCGACGACGAGGAAAAAACGGAAACCGTCGACAGCCCGAAACAGGCGGAAGAAAAAACCGCCCCGGCGAGCGTAATAATATCGCTGGGCGAGTCGAAATGATCATCGGTAATCCAGAGATGCGGTAAAAAGTCGAGCTGATGTATTTTCCAATTTGTTTTTCTTTCTGTGCCATCTCGCGATTTGGCACTTGATCATCGATTCTGTAAATAGTTCGAAGAAGTGAGAGACGGTCGTACTAAAAAGAAATAATAATAGAAGATCGATATATGCATAATTGTATTGATTGAGCCAGTACGGTTGATGATTTAATTATAGTTGGGCATCGGGTTTGAGTGGTGGAAGCGACGATCCATCATTGCGCGCCCGTAGCGGGATCGAATTATCGAACGGTTTGTTTGAGTTCCAATAGGCGATCCTGTATCTTGTATAAATCGCAAAAGTGTACCTAATTAATTGATAATAACGCTCTTTCTCGCTCCAATTTTCCTTTCCCCTTATCTTCTGTTTTATTTGTGATAATTAACAATCGATTAAGAAAAGTACAAAAAATTAGGTGCTCCCAGCTCCGTTTTATGATGATATTTTTAATAGCGTTGGATTATTCGTTGGGGATTCGTAATTCAGAGTAGGTTCAAAACGACCAAAAAAAATAATAAAGAAAAAATCGTATTCACTCAGGTATCAAGAACAATCGAGTTGTTTAAATTTGTTTTTCGAGCGTCATTCTCTTTCGCCAATTTGTATAAAAACAAGGACCTCGTTCGAACGTACAATTAAGTAGATGTGTCTCTCGTTTGTAAATATGCGATGCTCGAATCGAGGTCTCGAACCCATTCTGTTTTTTCGCGACGGACGGCGACGACGCGACCAATTAACCAGGCTGAAAATCAAATTTTCGACACGGTGCCAAATTGATCGAACACGCCGGTCGCGCCGTGTCCGTCCGTTCGGAATTAACATTAATATGAATATCGAAACATTATTGTGAATATTATCGATTGAAAAGTTGAAAACAAAACGATACTGCCGAATTAAGAATAAAAAAAAACAAGCAATACGACGACGATTTGATATATCGATTTTGTATTAATGTTACATTCGTTTTATTTTCATCAAATTATGTAGATACTACATAACTATTTCTAAAAAGTTGAATTGTTGAATTTGTTATTGATTATATATATATTTTGTGATCTCACAGTAAAATTTATCGTTGAAATGATAAAAACAAAAAATTGATAATACGAAAATAAGATAGATTTAAGTGTGTGTTATTTGACGAGAAAAAGTTATAGGTATATATTATATCCATACACGAGTTAATTTCATTAACATATATTTCTGAATTTTACGTGTCAGATAAACGATAATTTATAAAGAAATAACGTTTTTTTTACATTCAACGATCCTCACGCTCAATTTTATTCGTGCAAACTCCCAACGGCTAGACAGCTGTTCCAGGTAACACTCTTGTTTAATATGGATTGCAATAATTAACTATTTAGTACTTTTCAGAATGTACATCCAACTGATTCAATATGAGTATACAACGTCTTATACATTTGTAAACATTTTTTTATGTATGACATTTCAGGTACATGATTTCTATGGATTAAGCAATAAGCAAATTGTATTGTAATGTTTTTGCAATCTATGGTTTAGTAGTTCTGTACATTCGTTATTTGTTCTGTGCACTGGTTCTGTGACGCTGTTCTGAATATGGCGTCGATTTGTGATAACTGAACTGATTTATGTAAGTGAACTGATTTTTAATTCAACGATCACTTAATCACTTGTTCAAGTAACACTCTTATTCGGTACGAATGATTTCTTGGATGATGCAACAGCAATTCAAATATTTCATAGCGTTGTTTTCAGAATGTATATTCGAGGAACCGTATCACGGAGTAAAAAGTTAAACCGTGGCGACGATAACAACTTTAGCCGAATCAAGATTACAAACGGTGGCAAAGATTGAATCGAACCTCAAACATGAGTATCAAAAATAGTAAAAGGATCACATTGTACTTCCGATTGAACGTAAGTAAATACTTTTCAATTTTATTAAATGTGAAACGTTCCGTAACCTCACTTGCAAGCATCCGGACAGAAGGTACTCGGACAAACCCACAGAGACACAGACACTCGTGCGGGCCCAACCAAGTCCAAACACCGGATTGGTTGTCATGCAAAGAGGCCGACGCCCCCAGGTTCGAATTTGAAAGCAATGGCCTTGTGATCGTCAATACAAACTTTACCCTACGTTGTGAGCTTTCAAATTTAGGATACGCAAATCAGGAGTTTCTTTTCGGAAAATCAGGTCAATAAGAAAAACATCTAAAACAGACAGAATTTAGCACCTTGCCGCTCTGAAATGAAAGTGATTAGTTGCAAATGGTTGAGGGAAAATGATACACCCGAATTTATCCTGAGCTCGTTTATTCAAATTGGAAGCTCCGTTCTATTGTTGCCCCGTACGGATACAAACTCCGTTCCCCGTTCGCGAAATCCCTGTGTTTTGTAGATGTGTTTCGAATGATTCCGGAAAACTGACTCTGACAGAAACAATGATGTGGCGTCAATGCCGGTTGTTGAATCAAAGCATCGCATCAGAATTTCAATGTTAGTGTTTTAGTTTTAGGGTAAGTCGATGGCGAGTCAGCGGAGAAGTATCTGGAGCATAGAGTTCGAGGCCTAAACGGCATGGATGGCTCAACGCTGATCTCGTGATGAAATGGAAATGGTTTTTTAAATTTTGATGCGAGCATTAGTTTGGTGTTTTTGAAAGAAATCATTGTTTCACGGCGAGGCTCGAGTTTTGCAGGAACATTCAACGCGAAGTGATTGTGTGTGTGTGTAAATGTGGTGTCCGCGGGTGTAATTGAATTTCGGACGAGAATGGAAAATACATATGCAGCATGATAGCAATAACCAGTAGTGTTACAATAAAATACAAAACGCCTACCTTACAAAGAGGATTCCTTAAATATAAACAGATTACTGTTCGTAGCAACAAAAAAAACCACACGTGTTTTTCACTGTTTGTCTTTCGCGCACGAGAGCTCTCTTTTTGATACGTCCGTTCCGTTCGACGGTTGGAGAATCAAGGGCTGATCCAAGTTGCTGCTCACTCGGTCATGCGCCGTGTTCCGACGCAAATCTCTGTGGATCGCGCCTGGCGACCTCTATCGGGTCCGTTCGGTCACAAATGTGTTCCAAATTACAGTAAATTTCTATGATTCTTCTTTTTTACGTTACGTCAAATCTATGTCTTAAATGTTCTGTCGTATCGTTTTATTTATTCTGTGGTATCGTGATTATTATTTGTTCTGTGCACTGGTTAACATTTTCTGCAACGGTGTTCTGAATATGGCGTCGGTTTGTGATAACTGAACTGATTTATGTGAGTGAATTGATTGTAATCTGATTTTTAATTCAACGACCACTTAATCACTTGTTTCAAGTAACACTCTTATTCGGTACGAATGATTTCTTGGATGATGCAACAGCAATTCAAATATTTCATAGCGTTGTTTTCAGAATGTACATTCGAGGAACCGTATCATGGAGTAAAAAGTTAAACCGTGTCGACGATAACAACTTTAGCCGAATCAAGATTACAAACGGTGGCAAAGATTGAATCGAACCGCAAACATGAGTATCAAAAATAATAGAAGAATCACATTGTAATTTCGATTGAACGTAAGTAAATACTTTTCAATTTTATTAAATGTGTTCCAAATTACAGTAAATTTCTATGATTCTTCTTTTTTACGTTCCGTCAAATCTATGTTTTAAATGTTCTGTCGTTTCGTTTTATTTAGTCTGTGGTATCGTGATTATTATTTGTTCTGTGCACTGGTTAACATTTTCTGCGACGGTGTTCTGAATATGGCGTCGATTTGTGATAACTGAGCTGATTTATGTAAGTGAACTGATTTTTAATTCATCGACCACTTAATCACATGTTTCAAGTAACACTCTTATTCGGTACGAATGATTTCTTGGACGTGAAGTTGAATGATGCAACAGCAATTCAAATATTTCTAACCGTTGTTTTCAGAATGTACATTCGAGGAACCGTATCACGGAGTAAAAAGTTAGACCGTGTCGACGATAACAACTTTAGCCGTATCAAGATTACAAACGGTGGCAAAGATTGAGTCAAACCTCAAACATGAGTATCAAAAATAGTAAAAGGATCACATTGTAGTTCCGATTGAACGTAAGTAAATACTTTTCAATTTTATTAAATGTGTTCCAAATTACAGTAAATTTCTATGATTCTTCTTCTTTACGTTCCGTCAAATTTATGTTTCGGTAGTTCTGTCGTACCGCTATTATTGTTTATTCTATGCAATAATCCACGTTTTCTATGTCACTACTCTATGTGTGTGTTAACTAAACGACTTGTCAGTCGGCGATCACGATTTTTGGTTATTATTTTGCCCTCGATAAAAGCAGTTGAGGGGCTGATTTATATAAGTGAATGTGCTAATGGCAAAGTTACTCAGAGGCATCACATTGCTTCGCCACCATAGCGCGTAAACTTTTTTGCAGTTAAAAAAAATGGCCTCTCGATTGACGTATTTTTAATAATTAACTCACATAATCATATAATCTCGCAAACATTGAACAACTAGACAACTGTTCCAGGTAACACACTTGTTCAATACTAAAAACGATTCGAAGTCGAAACTTATTGGAGCCTGAATATTTCATCCTTTTTGTTTGCAGAATGCACACCGGAGGGAGAGCACCATAGAAAAACTGGAACTGCGGCAGTATTCAAAATTTGAGCTGAAAGACTGAAACAATCACAAACTCGGGGACAAAACTAATTTTGAAATTTAAACTGAAGGTAAGTACATTTCATTATAATACAAACATGCATTGTAACAACATGAAACACAAACTTTTAAACATCAATCCCAATACAAACGATTATAAATAATTGAAATAGTATCAAAAATGCGCTCGTTCGTCACAATTCGAACTGAGTTATTAAAATCGTTATGATAAAATAAAATAAGATCTCTGCATCACCTCGATTTTCATCCAATGGCAAACGTCTTGTATCTTGGAGGGGTGAGTTTTAGAAACGAGGGGGTACAATACATTCAACGCTTGTTCGCTACGCGAACCACAAATAACATCTTTTCGAAAATTGCATAAGAAGCGCCGCAGTGTTAATTGACTTTGAAAGAGGTGGAAAAATTAGATGAGCGTCTCCCTGGATTCCGGTCGGTTCTCTTCCTCTTTCAAAGTCCCGCGTCGCTATCCATCCGACAACGGCGTGACTTTTTTCAACACAATGGTGAACGTGAACGAGTGGGCGGGCGATGAATGGGGCGTGGACGCTGGCGACGACGAGGAAACGGTGACGGTAGGGGGATGGCGGTACGGTGGCGGCGGCGGCGGCGGGACGTTGGACGCGGGGACGTTCGCCGTATGTTAGTTGGACGAGTGCTTGCCGTCCGACGAGACGAATTCCGATGAGCCGCTGCTGCTCAACGTCGTCCGGGAACCGTACGGATCCAGGCTCGATTGCACCGACATCGACCTGCCCTGGCTCTGCCTCCTTATTCGGTTGGGCGACAGTTTGGATGGATCGACGCTTGTTGGGTCTGCCTGCGAAATAAAACGCTCGATTTCGAATTTCGCGCGGCCGTTGCTACTTCACCTGATAGGCCAACGCGTTCATGATGATGTGGTACGGCACGATGTGCAGCGGGTAAATGTCTTTCATCAGGACGTTCGTCGGGATTTTGTAGAATTGTATGTATTCGATGAAGTTGCCCACGACTTCCTTCAAATCGGGGTGCGGGTTGTTGTCGCAGTATTTCTTGCCTGGAAATTATCGACATGGTAGGGTTTTGTGTGACGTCACACGGTAGGCAACCCGCAATACAGCTGACCCGGCAACCCGTGTATCTCCGGTTGCGGGCAATCTAGTTGTTTGATAAATAAAAAATCCTCACCCCACATAAGCGCCGCTTGAAATTTGGTAAATTCATCCGCTTGCAATTCCTCCCTGGCTAAAATCAATCGGACGACGTGTTGAGGTAGTAATGTGAACGAGCCCAAGTTCAGCACTTCGTTTCCGTGCTCATCGACGAATTCCAGAACTTTTTGTACCAGGGATTTTGTGCATTTATATTGGATGTAACGTTCGGCCGATGATAATAAAGCGCAAACGGTGTCGACGTTGATGCAGCATTGCACGAATCCACCGCAGGCACGACGCAGCTCATCGAGACCGTAGTAATCGGCGGCATTCATAACACCTATTGAAAATTAATTAGAAAATAAGATTAATTAGGATAAAATTTACCTAAAAGAGTTCGCGGTTGCAATGTAACACAACCGGTGTGGATATACTCGATCAGTTGACGAAACACGTCCGGTTCAAATTCTTCGATAATCAAAGTTTGATGCTGTTGACTGGACGGCTGAAAAAGCAAAAACCTAATAAACTTGTGGTTTGAAAAAAAAAACTAAGAGACATAGAGAAGGGCAAGCAGAAATAAAAACGGTATAAGAGACGATTGGATTTACCTCTTGAATGGGGGCCAACTGCTGGGTGTAACCCGATCTCTAATAACAAAACGTACAAGACAAAAATTAATCACTGCAGGTTGACTAACGGGAAACGCCATTAATTAAACGAGTCACTAAAACGGTTAACGTTGATTACACAAACGATCGCGAAACTGATTGTCGTTTTGTGTAATGCAACTTGTGATAGTGACTGTAATTAATTGGAAGCTGACCTGTTGCGTGGAGGCTTGCAAATTCAAAAGCGGCTCCGACGAACGCTTTAGAAACAGCCGCAATTTATTTTCGCGCGGCGGCGCTTCTTTTTTACGTTGCGGACTCGGCGCCTGAAATCGGTTAACGACATTCGAAAGCTAAAGCGATCGGTTCGCTCACCTGATAGAGCATCTTGTGGAACACCCTCGACCTGGCGGCCAGGACCGCCTTCACGGCGCACACCGGCTCCCTGGTGTCGCCGACGAGGAACGTGACGTCGCACAGCTCGGGCATCGACGCCAAAAATTTCATGTCGTCCGCCAGGCCGGACTTGTTCTCGAACGTCGACAGATCGGGCTCGTCGGCCGAATCGGCCATCATCATCGCGGTCGCGGCCGTTGTCACGACGTAATTAGCCGGATGGTAAACGCTCTCTGGCATCTGGAAATCGAGGATTTTCGCAACTGCGGAAAGCCGACGTGGAATGACGCACCGAATCGCCGGATTTATTGGTTTCCGCTTCCTGTCTCGATTGCGTTCTTTTATGAATAAACTCGTTGCTTGCTTGAAATCGTCTCACCTGTTGCGCGAACTACGATGAAATGGCGAACTGGTACTGGAATCGACGTTTCGCGTCGTCGGTGGGCGCATGCACCAAAATAACGATCCGTGTTTTACGGGTTGCAGCACTTAAGGAAACGTCAATTAATTTAATTGGAAATTTATTTTTCGTTAAAAAAACTAAACTACGGCTTATTTATTGTACTTGTAGAACCCTTCACCAGTTTTTCGTCCCAGCTTTCCTTGTTCCACCAACTTATTCAGCATTTCGGACGGTTGAAACAGCGGGTTGTCCGGGAATTTCTTGCTCCAACCATCCAATATGAACTTATTGACGTCATTACCAACGTAATCGGATAATTCGATTGGTCCCATCGGATAACCAGCCCCGAGTTTCATGGCTGTGTCAATGTCTTCAGCGGAGGCGTCGCCTTAAACATAAACCGTTAGTAGCGTCGCTTTACTTTAAGCATCAAGTACCTCGCTCCACCATCCTGATGGCCTCGCCCAAATAAGGCACAAGCAATCTATTAACGACAAACCCAGGAGTATCTTTGCACTTAATGCACGTTTTCCCCAACGATTTACCCCAATCCCATATCGCATTAAACGTCTCATCGGAAGTTTTTTCCGTACGAATAACCTCCAACAGCCTCATAACAACAACCGGGTTAAAAAAATGGAGACCACCGAATCGATCTTGCCGACTGGTCACCTAAATCAAAACCAAAGTAACGCGAGTCAAATTTACAAAAAACGACATACAGAACCGATTTCCGTAATGCTCAGCGAGCTCGTGTTGGATGCGAAAATAGTTTTCGGGGGCGCAGCAGCGTCTAAAGTTTTAAACAGTTCGTGCTTAACTTCCATTTTCTCAACGATTGCTTCGACCACCAAATCCGCATCTTTAACAGCGGCTTTGGGATCCGTCGAGCCGGCGATTTTACTTCGGGCTTGTTCCACGAATTTCTTAGCTTCCGCCTCGTTGTCCTTGTGGAGTTTCTTAGCGACGCGCTCCAGGTTTTTGGCAATGCCACTTTCGACTTTTTTAAGGATGTCCGAGTTCACCTCGACGATTGTAACCGAGTTACCAGCTTGGGCGGCAACCTAAAGACGTAACTGGTGAGATGTTTAATCTCTGGACGTTGTTTTTATTTACCTGGGCGATCCCTGAGCCCATAAGACCACCTCCGATTACAGTAACATTTTTAATCGCCTGCTTAGCGGCGGTTGTTGAGAGACAACGTTTAGCGATGGAGAACGACATTGTTTAACGCAAGCTACTCGAGGATTAAAATTGAATTCACGTTGACCGGTTCGGAGTGCAACTGTGATAACTCAAATGGGGGTAAAGTCCAAAAGTCCAATAAAGCGTTCCTAACCTAAGACACAAAGCACAGGGACGGATTAGGTGTTTTATTGTCCCTTCTCTGATACGGGAAAACTAATTTGATCCATTAGATCATCAATTTTCGTTTGTAAAACATCTAAAATATCCGCGGAGATAAAGAGGTGATTATCGTCTAAATCTTGTATTATAAACTTCCTGCCCAGCTTCAACGTATCGTCGAGGTGTAGTAAGAATTGTTTCATTGCACCATCGCTGCAAATGTATGTTTAGTTTCATCGTCGTAACTCTATTTGAAATTCTTACCAAGTCACAAGAACTCCTTTCATAACATTAACCATCGTGGATCTTGATTGAGTTGTGTTTATGCTGTGTTTATATAAATTATAATCTAACCTGCTTTGATCAACACGAACACAGATTTATGTAAGAAACTAATTTTCTGTGGAATAACCAAAAAAGAGATACACGTCCCCATGGTCTAAAAATACAAATAATCTATGCACATAAACATAAGAATTGGCTCAAGTTTAGTAAACGACCGAGAGACGGCGCAGAGAGGCCAGATGGCCAGAGGCAGATGGCGCGTAGAACACCTCAATATGTTGTGGACGACCACCAGAGGCGCTATTATTAAAAAAAACCATGATCGTTTTTTAATTTTCATCGGATTGACATGTTTGGGGTAGATTTCGGTGTCGCATCTATAGGAGAATTTTTCGTGAAAGTTTCATCACGGTGCGACCACCCTATGAGTTTTAATCGCTGTCCAAACGCGCAAAAATTTGAGATTTTTCAATTTTCATCGGATTGAGTTTTTTGGCATAGAATTCGGTGTCACATCTATGAGACAACTTTTTGTGAAAGTTTCATCACGGTGCGGCCACCCTAAGAGATTTTATCGCGCTCCTAATTTTCTAAAACACGCAAAAACGCGCACTTTTTATCAATTTTTCAATTTTCGTCGGATTGACTTTTTTGGCATGGAATTCGGTGTCGCATCTATGAGAGGAATTTTCGTGAAAGTTTCATCACGGTGCGGCCACCCTAAGAGATTTTATCGCGCTCCTAATTTTCTAAAACACGCAAAAACGCGCACTTTTTATCAATTTTTCAATTTTCGTCGGATTGACTTTTTTGGCATGGAATTCGGTGTCGCATCTATGAGAGGAATTTTCGTGAAAGTTTCATCACGGTGCGGCCACCCTAAGAGATTTTATCGCGCTCCTAATTTTCTAAAACACGCAAAAACGCGCACTTTTTATCAATTTTTAATTTTCGTCGGATTGACTTTTTTGGCATGGAATTCGGTGTCGCATCTATGAGAGGAATTTTCGTGAAAGTTTCATCACGGTGCGGCCACCCTAAGAGATTTTATCGCGCTCCTAATTTTCTTAAACACGCAAAAACGCGCACTTTTTATCAATTTTTCAATTTTCGTCGGATTGACTTTTTTGGCATGGAATTCGGTGCATGGAATTCGGTGTCGCATCTATGAGAGGAATTTTCGTGAAAGTTTCATCACGGTGCGGCCACCCTAAGAGATTTTATCGCGCTCCTAATTTTCTAAAACACGCAAAAACGCGCACTTTTTATCAATTTTTCAATTTTCGTCGGATTGACTTTTTTGGCATGGAATTCGGTGTCGCATCTATGAGAGGAATTTTCGTGAAAGTTTCATCACGGTGCGGCCACCCTAAGAGATTTTATCGCGCTCCTAATTTTCTAAAACACGCAAAAACGCGCACTTTTTATCAATTTTTCAATTTTCGTCGGATTGACTTTTTTGGCATGGAATTCGGTGTCGCATCTATGAGAGGAATTTTCGTGAAAGTTTCATCACGGTGCGGCCACCTTAAGAGATTTTATCGCGCTCCTAATTTTCTAAAACACGCAAAAACGCGCACTTTTTATCAATTTTTCAATTTTCGTCGGATTGACTTTTTTGGCATGGAATTCGGTGTCGCATCGATGAGAGGAATTTTCGTGAAAGTTTCATCACGGTGCGGCCACCCTAAGAGATTTTATCGCGCTCCTAATTTTCTAAAACACGCAAAAACGCGCACTTTTATCAATTTTTCAATTTTCGTCGGATTGACTTTTTTGGCATGGAATTCGGTGTCGCATCTATGAGAGGAATTTTCGTGAAAGTTTCATCACGGTGCGGCCACCCTAAGAGATTTTATCGCGCTCCTAATTTTCTAAAACACGCAAAAACGCGCACTTTTTATCAATTTTTCAATTTTCGTCGGATTGACTTTTTTGGCATGGAATTCGGTGTCGCATCTATGAGAGGAATTTTCGTGAAAGTTTCATCACGGTGCGGCCACCCTAAGAGATTTTATCGCGCTCCTAATTTTCTAAAACACGCAAAAACGCGCACTTTTTATCAATTTTTCAATTTTCGTCGGATTGACTTTTTTGGCATGGAATTCGGTGTCGCATCTATGAGAGGAATTTTCGTGAAAGTTTCATCATGGTGCGGCCACCTTAAGAGATTTTATCGCGCTCCTAATTTTCTAAAACACGCAAAAACGCGCACTTTTTATCAATTTTTCAATTTTCGTCGGATTGACTTTTTTGGCATGGAATTCGGTGTCGCATCTATGAGAGGAATTTTCGTGAAAGTTTCATCACGGTGCGGCCACCCTAAGAGATTTTATCGCGCTCCTAATTTTCTTAAACACGCAAAAACGCGCACTTTTTATCAATTTTTCAATTTTCGTCGGATTGACTTTTTTGGCATGGAATTCGGTGTCGCATCTAAGAGAGGAATTTTCGTGAAAGTTTCATCACGGTGCGGCCACCCTAAGAGATTTTATCGCGCTCCTAATTTTCTAAAACACGCAAAAACGCGCACTTTTTATCAATTTTTCAATTTTCGTCGGATTGACTTTTTTGGCATGGAATTCGGTGTCGCATCTATGAGAGGAATTTTCGTGAAAGTTTCATCACGGTGCGGCCACCCTAAGAGATTTTATCGCGCTCCTAATTTTCTAAAACACGCAAAAACGCGCATCATTTATCAATATTCCAATTTTCATCGGATTGACATTTTTGGCATAGAATTCGGTTTGGCATCTATGAGAGAATTTTTTGTGAAAGTTTCATCTCGGTGCGGCTACCCTAAGAGATTTTATCGCGCTCCTAATTTTTGTAAAACACGCAAAAACGCGCACCATTTATTAATTTTTCAATTTTCATCGGATTGAGATTTTTGGCACAGAATTCGTTGTCGCATCTATGAGAGCATTTTTCGTGAAAGTTTCACCCCGGTGCGGCCATCTTAATCTTTTTTAGTCATCAACAATTGATAAAGCGAGTGAAGGCCATTTTTCTTAGTTATTGGACGTTTGCATACACTACATGGGCTAGAGACGTCTCTGAGTCAAAATCTAATTTTATTTGGACATGCAAATCCTGAAAGAAAACTATATTTTTCTTTGAACGAGGAAGATTTCTTCTCCGTATCGTAGACGAATATAATAGTTCTCAAAAGTCACGTTGATAGAATCCTAGATGGCAGCATCGCGCGGACGTTATACTTTTCTAATGCGTGCAATGTCTATACGTATTATTCGTCAGTGTAGTACCCAAAAGTGTTAACAAAATGCACGGAAGAATCAAAGTAAGAACAACAGAGGAACAACGACTCTTAAAGGAGAAAGAAAATGAAAAAAAATTAGCCGCCTACAAACAAGGAATGCTTCTAATCAGCTCGAAGCGGAAAAAAGATTCATACGACCCCACAGCCTTCTCCGTATCGTCGCAAATCCTTTTAGCGAACCCCCACATTTACACACTGTGGAACTACCGCAAAGAAGTCGTCCTAATGGAACTCCAAAAAGGCGACGATACAATAAACCAATTCTTCGACAAGGAATTAGATTTCGTCGAGCAGTGCATCGTGAGCAGCCCGAAGTGTTACAGTTCCTGGCACCACCGCTACTGGTTACTGGAACGACACCCCACCCCCAACTGGGACAAGGAATTCCAACTGTGCTCCAAGTATTTGAGCGTCGACGACCGCAACCTACATTGCTGGGACTATCGACGCTTAATACTCAACAAAACCGGCTTAAACACCGAACAGGAATTAAAATTCTCCACCGAACGACTAAACGCAAATTTCTCCAATTACTCCTCCTGGCATTACCGGAGCACGTTACAAAAACTCGACGCGCAAACTCTAATAAACGAATTAAACTTGGTGCAAAGCGCCGTCTTCACCGACCCCTACGACACGAGCGCCTGGTTTTACTTCAGATGGATTTTAAGCCACAAGGAAATACTTAAGGATAAACGAAAGGAGGTATCGGAATCCCTGAAGGAGCTCGAGGAACTGGAACCGGACTGCAAATGGATACTCCTAGCGAGATGTTGGATTACCGATACGTTAAGCAAAGAGGACCGCGACGACTTCGAAGATCGTAACGAAATTTACAAGCGATTAATACAACTTGACCCTCAAAGAAAAAATCGTTATTTAGATCAGATTACTAAAACTAATTGATATATAAATAATGTTCAAGGGATTAATCGATTTGAACCACCCCGCCGGCTTTTTCCAGTACTTCCTTTAGTTTATCCGCTTCTTCTTTTGAAATGTCTGCCTTGACGACGGCGGGGACGCCTTCCACAAACTTTTTGGCCTGCACCAAATTCATACCTTCGAGCAAGCCTTTAATTTCCTTGATTAGTGGTACTTTTTGTTT
This sequence comes from Novius pumilus, assembly GCA_020654155.1. Taxonomy (NCBI): domain Eukaryota; kingdom Metazoa; phylum Arthropoda; class Insecta; order Coleoptera; family Coccinellidae; genus Novius; species Novius pumilus. The sequence continues at coordinate 6,719,126 of JAIFOV010000475.1, forward strand.
CTCTTCGTATTTCATTAGTTTGACGGTGAAACTCGTTTTTGTTTTAACGGGCGCGGCGTCTTCTTCGTCGGCGGGGGCGGCCGCCGCCACGGCGGCGACAGCGCTCACGTCCGATAAATTCAGTCGCTTTTTCAAAAGGTCGCTGAGCTCGCTGACTTCGATTAAATTTAATTTGGCGATATCGTTGAAGAGTCGCTCGATTTTTTCGGGTACGGGCTTCTCAGATGTAACGGGTGGTGGTATTGTCAGCTTTTCCGGGCCGGGAATCGCCGTCGCCTCTGATGTAAACCATCTAGTACGAAAAATTGGTTTAAAATTAAATAAAAAGCAAGTTACGCTCACCTAAACGCGGGGGAACGTATCTTTCTCAAATTTGAACGCACGGATTGCATTTTTAATTAGAAGGAAACGCTGTAAAATAAGTTTGGTTATGATGTTTAACCACTGAGCTGCGATCACAGAACAAACTGACAGTAATCACGAAAACCAGTACCGGATTTAGTAAAATAAACCTTCACAACGACCAATAATTATATTTTTTCGATTCAATTTTGGCAGATAATATCTAGAATAAAATACAATAATTCCTCGCTGCACTGTACACAAAAGCGTGAACGATTTACTCGAAAGTAGTTCTTATCGCAGTCTTTTAAAAGCTTTCGTCACTATCCTCCGGGAAATTCGGAAAATTATTTCGTTCCACCTGCTGCCCGAACGGACTTTCCGCTTGGTATTGGGTGGGGGAATTGGGCGGCTCGCTTTCCGACCCGGTTTTCACTCGCGCGTGCGGATCGAACGCCGCCTTGATCTGATTGCTCGCTCCCTTCGGATCCAAGTCGGTCGCCCAGCTGAAATACATCAGCGCCAGATCCATGTTACCCAGTTTGTTGTGTATCTTCCCTATCAGATAATAAACGGAGGATTCCTTCGGCACCAATTGCTTCAAATCCTCCAACTCCTTCAGCGCCTCCGCGTGGCGGCCGAGCGCGAAATAAATCGAGCCGCGGTGGAACTTGCACAACGGACTGTTCGGGTTGTTAATCACCGCCTCGTTGAGGGTGTCCAACGCGCGTTCCGACCGTTTGAGCGCGTGCTGCACCACGCCGATGTGACACAGTATGATCGAACTGCTCGGATTGATGCTCAGAGCGCGGGTGAAATAAAGCTCGGCCAATTGGAAGCGTTCCTGTTTCGAGTAGATGGTGCCGATGCCGAACCAGGCGTTGTAGTGTTGCGGCCGGAGCCGGACGGCGTTCCTGAAACAGCTCATCGCCGTGTCCAGTTCTTCGGTGGTTATGAACTCGTGTCCTAGTAAGGTGTGGCCGTAGACGAACTTCGGATCGATTTGTACGGCACGTTGGAAGAATTTGATGGCCGAGTCGTGTTCCTTGTGGAGCGACATGCAGTTGCCGGCCACGCACCAAGTGATCGGGCTGTTGCGATCCGACCGGATCAAGTCTTGGGCTAAGGCCGAAAGTTGAACTTCCTTTTGTAGATGCCACAGGGCCGTTGAGTAAACGTCCATGTGATCGAAGCGACAAGGGAACTTCGAGTGGATTTTATCGAAGTATTTGACGCACCTAAAAAACGTAATTTTATTTAAAATTACTTTGAAACATTTCATCACCTTTCATATTGCGCCAATTCGAAGTAGGCAAGCCCGAGCTGCGTCTGCACGTAAGGACTCTCCTTTTGATTCTTCGACAACTCGGAAACCGTTTCGATCATCTTCTTGAGCTCGTACGAGCTCAGCTCCACTTTCGCTTGACCCAGCGTCCGCATCAACTTCATCAATCCTTCGGCGCTCTGTTTTTGGATCTCCGTTGCGGTTTTCAAGTAACTCTCCGATTGGTCCCCGGTTGACGTCACCGTTTCCGCTTTCTCCTTGCTGCCATTCTTCTTGTTATTGTCGTGATGATGATAATTACTTTTGGGTAAATCGTTGAACTTCGGGCTACGAGACGTTTTCGTTTTTTTCTTCGGCGATTTGGGCGTAACGAATTTATTTTGACCGGGCGACGTGCTGTTCTCTTTGACCGAGTAGCTGCTGCTGCTGAACAATCTGGAGCTGCGTCGCACGTTTTGCGACGTTTGAAATGGGGGCGTTTTCGTGATCGCGGAGCCCGTCGTAGACGGCGGATGTAAATTTTTGGAATTTTGTAGAATCGATTCTTTGCGCATTAGCAAATTGTCTTCGGATTTTAAACGTTTCGGAACGGCTAAGTTGTAGTTATACGATTCGGTCAACTTTGGCGAATCGATGAGGTAACCAAAGGTCGGGGTGTGTGGGGTGTCCGATTTGAAGCGCAGCGACTTGAAATTATTATGGGAAAAAGGTGCGAATCCTGATATTCCTAAAGGGTTGTTGGTGATCGGGGTTTCGTTCGTCGCTGGCGTACTCGTAATCTTCGATAAAGCATTCGCGTGGAGTTTATTGAAGATTTGTTGCGGCGTTTTCATCACGATACCGATGAAGTCCTTGGGGGTGTAATCTTCGGTGTTGGGAATTATGGCGCTTTCGATATTACTAAAATTATGACCTTGGCACATGGATAAGTCGTCCAAACTGTCGAGCTGAAAGACAGAGTCCACATTCGGCCATTGTCCAATTTCGCATAGCTCGTCGAATGCGGACCAGAGGAAGGGGTTCAATTTGAGGGCTTGTCGCCAGCATTCGATCGCTCTACTCTTCCTTTCTGTCACTGAAGCTATTTTGCCTAGCAACAACAAAACGAACGGAGCTTGATCGCCGAATTCCGCGACAATCTCCTCGGGGCTCTCGTACTTTATTGCACTCTCAGCCTCCGCATATTTTTCTTGTTCGTACGAACATAACGCCAGCAAATATCTACAGTCCGGGGAGGTTATTGGTCTGGATTTCAATATGAAATAAGCTTGTTTCTTGTCCCCTTTACGATAGTAACATGTGGCGAGCAAGAAAAGCGTGGAATCACTCTCGATTTCAGCGTATAGACGTTCCGCTAGGAAAGTAGCGTCTCGATAGTCGTAATTGTTCAAACAGTGCCATATTGAGGCTTGGACCGGTTCTTGAATTATCATTCTCATAAAATAATCCACATCACATTAATCGACGTGTTTTTCTAGGGCTCAAATTTGATTCTTAAACGATTTTGTTATTCTTGTGTGTTATTTGTATTTGTTCGGGAGACATAAAACTTTGACGTTTGACAGTTGACGTAAACGGGACGTTTGCACGATTCGCCGTTTTCTGTGACCGTTGATCGCCATATTTGTGCTAGTCGTTAGGTGAGCGGAAAAAAAATTTCAACTGTCATAGATGTACTAATCATAACGGAAGACATTCCCTACGTTGGTACTTTCGGTAATGGAATCCGGTTTCGGTACTACATGACAAATGCAGATGCGATCCGTTGAACACCTTCCGCCGGGAAAACCGTTCCAGAAACAAAAAAGAATGCAAATTTTTTCGGAATTCGGAATTTCGGGGCAATATCTAACCAACCATGTTTCATCTGAAACACATTTTTGTATTGTTTTGCTATCACAAAAATTTGATATACCTGCTGTTGATAACGTTTCTTCATCATCTTTATTGTCATCCATTCCAACCTAAAATAATAATTGAACGAAAATACATACTAAATAGTGCGTTGTTTATTTTGAACACTGCAGCTGGAATAAAAATTAATGAAACATATATGAATACTTACATCTTTTTTTGTTTTGGGATCATCAACACCCCAACGAAGATTAATTCTTTGAACTCTGATTTGTTTCACGTTTTCGATACGCTCAGTTGTATTACTCGACTGAATAAGAGGAAAATATTGTTTATCATAAGGGAAATTATCATTAATAATATTAATAACTCACCGGTACATCAGTTGAAACCTAAAATCGAGAATTTTTTTTATTAAATAAATATAATAAACTTTTATTATTTGAAGTGTAACTAAAAGAAGTTTTTTTTCTAGTAATTCTTGGACGTTTAAAAAAGAATTTGATAATTACCACTTCTGATTTCTCAGGAACTTCAGCCTGGTTTGTCTGTAATGAAATTTTAATTGCAGTCATGTTGTTTTTTGTGAAAATTTACCGTTGTGGCTTCAGTTATTTCCTGAAAAAACATTGAGTTTCACATTTTAAGTTTTAATGTTTAGAAAAAAATTACCTCTTTCCTTTGATCAGGTTCAAAATCTAAAATCCTTTGTCGCTGTTGTGTCGCCACTTTATCACCACGATACACGAGGATCTAAAATCAAATTCTGTTCAAGCGGTAATTAAAAAATAATACAAGTTGTGCTCAATGTTACCAAAATTATTAACTATCTATATATAGTTGAGAAACTATTATTGTTTGTTAAATTTTAACGAGACGACCAGAACTAAAATGGCCTGTTTAACCGTTGTAACCAAAAATATTTGAAAATATTTACTTGTTACGCCTTTTTTTGTAATAAAAATGCGATTGCGACAGGAAGATAGGAAAAAGCATTGTATTGCTTTCATTAGTTTTTAGGTTTCTCAAAAATAATTAAACAAACTTTTTCAGTATCAAGGTTTAACACGTGTAGAAAAGGAAATTACTGATAAAACTTCATCGCCATTTCATTTATGGTTATTTAGTATTCATTTTTGACAATTGAAATTTTACCATTCCCGTTCCATTGGGTTTCTGAAAACGAAAAAAAGGAATCGATTCACCATTTTTCTGGAACAAAGTAAAATTACCGCGATAACGCCAGCTGGATCCTGCGGGAAAAAAGTTGGTTAGATTTAGATGGAAATTGGTTTTATGTTAAAACGACTTGCCTCACGGAACTGGATTTCCCATCCAAAGGGTAAAATGAAATCTGGGGGACCCTATAAGGAAATAATGAGAATATATTGGTTGAAATAGAAAAAGTTATACAAACCTGCGATAAACATGATGTTGATAATAAAACTAACATAAAGAGGAAAGTACAACGAATAATCATTTTGATTCTACTTGTGAACTGCGCAAATATGCAATCGGTTTTATACTTTTCCCAATGTTTTTTCAATGACAACAATGGTGGGAGTTGTTGAATAAACACGATAACCTTATTTAAATAATAAAAAATTTCGTTTAAACATACTCCAGGTGAATAGCTAGACCCAACGTATTTTGTCGGAGCACCGTGTATATATTGTAAGAATTTAATACGTGACAAAAAAGAACAAACAAAAAAAAGAGAATAATAGAGCGGCAAGAATTAATCCGGGCAATTGGAGCAACCATCCGGAACTGCGATGGTTCTCCAGCTGTGTTTCCCCGAGCAGTACCCGCGTCTGCGCCCCTTGACCGGCAGCGGCTCGCCAAAATCTTCTATCTTCCTTACAATATGTACATAAATAATAAATCAACCGATATTCAAAATAATATTATATATACATACACAGGGTGTTTCAGTTAAGCGGGTATAAACTTTCAGGTTAGGTAGAGTACACCTATATTATGGGAAATCACATAGCAATGCATGGTCGGAAATGTCTTCCGAAGGAGATAGGCGCCGTTGAAGTTTAGGGGACAAATGTTTCAAATAATCATAAAAAACGGAAAAATTGGTCGATTTGATTGCGGTTTTCGCTAAAATTATTCTTTTTATCAGTATTTTCTTGAAAAAAATTTTTAAACATGAAGTTCAAAAAATGACGATAGAGGGCGCTTTAGACTTTGGAGTAACAAACAACTACTTTTCACTGTTATTTTTTACATTTCATTAACGGCTTCAGAAAGCTTAGACTTCAACTTAAATTTTAAGCCTAAAATCTGCATCATTGGAAGCAGTTAAGTGGGGAAAATTGAGCTTTGTTCCGGGGAGATTGTGAATACGGTTCGTTTTGAGCTACTTAACCACTCCCAATGATTAAGATTTTAAGCTCCTTCGGAAGACATTTCCGACCATGCATTGCTATGTGATTTCCCATCATATAGGTGTACTCTACCTAACCTGAAAGTTTGTAACCGCTTAACTGAAACACCCTGTATATAATCGTAACCAATGTGACCTTGAAATTGTTTTGTTGATGTAATCGCAACATTGGTGATACCTTTCAATATAATTTTACAACTCGTCACTTTATTTTGGGAAAGATTTACAAACTTTTCGGATATCAATGACATATCTGCTCCCGTGTCGATCAAAGCAAGGAAACGAAACCCTTCAATAAAAATTTCAGTAGCGCCCGAGGTCACTTGCACTCGACAAAAGTTTATATTTTTATCGTTTCTCAATCGAAGCCTTTGTGATGCAGTTTGATACGTGGTGATCTTGTTTTGCACAGACATCCTGTGACGCTTGTTTTAAAACAATTGATTCTTTCTCCTGCCTCGGAACAAAACTAGTGCTTGATAGTGATTTGATACGTTTACGACAATTTGCTTTCACATGACCTGCAAGTCCGCAAAGATGACATATTTTCGTCGAATTATTTCCCGTAAATTTCCTTTTGTTGTCATTTGACGTGATTGATGGTGTAACCCGAACATCTTGGGAATGACGTATCGATTTATTAAACACTGAGAGAAAAACTATTAATTCCGATAATTTGTTAAAGTTTGCATTCATTGCGGCATTACGCACGTCGGGTTCTAAAATTGCGTGAATTGTTAATTCGACTAGAATCGACCGAGATTACGTTTTGGCGGAAAAGCTTCTTGAAATTCTCTTTGAAAATTTTCCCAAGTTCGTACATCTGGGTTCCATCGCTCAAACCAAATTTTGGCATCATCTAGCAAATATCTACCGATTCTAGACAACAATTGAATATCGGACCATCCAAGTTCATTTTTAATATCGTCTACATGACTCACCCATTTGTTGGATTCGTTTGCGTTGGAACGAAAATAAGGTAAATCCACCTGTTCGGTACTCGATTTTTGAGACTTCAATACCTTGACCAATTCATGAAACAGGTTCGCTGTCGGGTTGTCGTTCTCAGTGTCTCCTGTTGCGTTCATCTCGATCGTGGAACACAACACTCAGCAAATTGTTCGTAATGCACTGGTGCAATCGATTTTCTATTGTTTATCGTGTTTATAGTTCTAAATAGCAGAGCGATCACAAGGCGTAAGTTAGATCTCACTTCTGATGTAAGAATTTAATACGTGACAAAAAAGAACAAAAAAAAAAGAGAATAATAGAGCGGCAAGAATTAATCCGGGCAATTGGAGCAACCATCCGGAACTGCTCGTTCTTCAGCTGTGTTTCCCCGAGCAGTACCCGCGTCTGCGCCCCTTGACCGGCAGCGGCTCGCCAAAATCTTCTATCTTCCTTACAATATACAGTGGACCCCCGATATTCGGACCCTGGCTTATCCGGCACCCCCTGTAATCCGACATGGTCTCTTATACATAATGAAGTATGATTTTTACTTCAGACTACATACATATATATAACATGTATAATCTTATCATTGGATCTGTCGGACTACAAGGTACTCTTTCCTAAAAAAATCCGGACTATAGAGGGTCCAAGGCAGTACTTTATAATCCGACAAATGCGCTAATCCGACACTTCCCTGCAAACTGTTTGTCGGATTACCGAGGGTCCACTGTATACATAAATAATAAATCAACCGATATTCAAAATAATATTATATATACATATATATATATTTTGGATTTTGAAATATAAAATTTTGAGTAATTTTTATTTTCACGAACTAGTTATTTATTCGTACATATTCAGTGTGTATCAATATACACAGATACAGGTATTTTTCGCTCATCGAATGAGGTTAGCCATCATCATCGCCTTCATCATCACCACCATCATCACCATCATCACCATCATCATCACCGCCATCATCACCATCATCACCATCATCATCATCAGCTGCAGAATCTCCAGAATCGCCATCTTCTTCAGAATCTCCTGTCATTGGTCCGGGTGTGCCGACCCAAATGGTTTTTTTGTCGGGATCCGCGTCCGGGTCCAGCAAAAAACCTTTCATACTGCATATGCAGATATTGTCGTCCGAACAATTTCCACCAGGAAAACCGTTCCAGTGACAGTGTATCGAGCACACTTTCTCTGGGTACTCGACGAAATACGGACACCATTTCTCGAACCATGTTAAATCTAAAAATATTTTTCGTAAATAATTGAAATAAAATGGAAGAATTAAATTACCGGTGCTTCCGAATCCAATCGACTCCCATGTACTAAAATAGACATCATCCATCTCGTCCTAAAATTTCAGAAAATACTTTTATTGGTTGAAGTTTAATTTTAATACACACACATTCTTCCTTTTGATGTAAGTTACAATTTATTAATTACTTTCTCTGCAACTTTTTAACTTTTTGCAAGTTTAACCATGTCTGAGTGATTCTTAGAATCATACTTTACGACACTGCGCCTGCGCCCTTGACAACGTCTATCAAACGTCCAAGAATTTCGAACAAGCAAAAAAAATTTAATCAAAACCTTTTGGATTTACTGTTGAAGGCAGAAACGGTTTAGAAAAAATTTCACAAATCTGAAAGATTATTCGTAGTTGGCGCGTTCAACTGCGCATGTCCCGCTTTCGTTTGACACTTTTTGGCGCCATCTTTACAGGAAGCGATAACTAACGTGTTATTGATTTTTAATACGCTTTTTGACGATTTTCTTCTCTGAAATTTTTTATGTCGTTTCCGGACGGTTGTTTCTAACGTTGTAAATACTGAATAAAACTACTCACGCCACCCCCACCTTCACCTTCACCTCCACCATCACCACTTCTACCTTCTTCCTGAAAGAAAAAAATAAATTTGTATAATATTACAAATTTGTTTCAAATTCAACAAGATATCCGGGAATGAGAGTATTATAGCATTGAATTGCGAAGAATATATGAAATGAACTTACCTTTTCGTCAGAACCCTTCTCTTTTATAGGATGCTGAGAAAGAACGGAGTTGCAAATTAGAGAAAATAAATAAAAATCAATTTCGGTTAAGAAATACATACAACATAACTAGTTAATAGAAAAGAAGTCGATCTATTAGTTTAGTTAAAAGAAATTTCGATTACAAATTATTGGGAAATTTGAAACATTTCCATTTTTAGGAATAAGATGCAGCTTACAGGTATAGTCCCCGTTACGACACTGCCGGCGTCCTAAAAAAAAGATATGGATTTTCAAAAGAATTTCGAGTTTTCTTGAAAAATAAATTTTACCTCGGAATCGCCTGCATCGTCCTCGTCCTGGCCCTAAAGAAGATTGTGTTTAAAAATAACAAATTTCTGATAAAAGAAATAATAAATTTCATTAATTTTCTAACCCTCCCACAAATGTTATTCGTCAAATAATCATAGCGTTACATACGTAAATTGGATTAATTATAAAAAATAATATGAAAATTAAAAGAAGCCACACTCCACGAATACACATTTTGAATTCAATTAAAAATTTCGGACGATGTTACGTAAATTTTATAGATTTCTGGTTGTTTTCCATTACTTCCTTTATATGAGATCGTAATTCGTTTTCAACAAACATACGAATACAAAGCCGGTGTTGTAATCGAACTGAATTCAAAATAAAGAGATTTTATGCATAGAAGGTGTTTAGAAAAAATTAAAATTTTATTACCGAATATAACTGAAATAATTTTTTTTTTCGAGGAAGAAATACAATGACGATAATGCGAAATTTTTGGTTTACTTAAAAAATATTTCGTACATTGTTAAATGGCATACTTATAAGTTGTGATCAAAAGAGGTGGGCGAGCAGAAATAATTAACGAACTAAAACAAAAAAGGCGCGAGATAGACGGTCTGCTCGTAACGATCAAAATAACAATAATGTCGAATGTTCTATGTTTTATATCCAATTCTCGTTAATCATCTTTCCCGGTTGTTCGCTCGTTCAATGACGGCAAACAAGCGTCCAATAAGGTGATTTATCGCGTTTGGTGAAAATTGGCAATCGAGTAATCGCATGTTTTTGGGCTTGATGGGCTGTTTTCGTGTTACGAAGTGCAGTATCTACGCAAAAATTTACCTTGTCTTCCTTACAGCCAAGGAGTGCGATAATTGGAAATTGGATTTCGTTCTTTCAATATAAACATGTATATACATATATATCATCTCGAAAAAACGCGAAAAGAAGTCAACGTCGGGGTAGCTCAGTGGTAGAGCACCAACGCGCATAGTTGAAGGTCCCGGGTTCGGATCCCGGTCGCGCCGTGGCTTATTTTCCGAATTTTCAATATGTATATATATATCCAAGTTCCCCAAAATTTAGTTGCAAAATTCTAAAGTTCGACATGGAGATCGCAAAATAAACACAGATACAAAATAATATATTACAAAAAAAGAAACGCTCGTTGCACATATTAGTAATTTCAAACCTAACTACATGTACATATCTTACAAATACTCAAGTCTTATCGTGAACCAAATGACACTTTTCATCACTGTAAATTACGTTCATTTCGCAATGAACGGCGTTAAATCCGGAAACTTGAATCCTGGAAACTGGTTGAAAGCACCCCCGAAATTGCCGCGACCGATTTGTCGTGAACGCAAATGTCTCGCCGGGGGTGGTATCAGGTCCCCGTTTAGCGTTGAGGGGGCGGACGATTGAATGCCGCCGTTGTGAAGAAAGAATCCGCACTGCGCCGTGCAGACCTCGTCTCTCATGACTACCTCGCGCGACCACTCCCTCAATAGTTGATTGCAGTCGGTTACTTTCAAAGAGGCGCATTGTCCCTGAAAATAATTTTCAATAACTTCGTTAATTTTACCAATTGTATTATTACCCCTTCGTTGTTGCAAATGCAACTGGTGCAAGGAGTCGGAAAAGCACTTTCTCCCACTTGGACGTGCTGATCCCCAATGATGCAACCCTGACTGGTACTCTCCTTCCAAGCAGTCAAGTCGATGGCCGGAAGGCTCCTGCAGTCCACACGAGGGTTGAGGAAGTTGGACGGCAAATCGAAAGCAGCCCTCTGCATCTCCCCACCCGTATCCAAGTTATCGCAAATCAGTTTGGCGAGCGTCGCTTTACGAATCTCGGCTAGCTGCACCTCGGTGAATCGTACCACCGGGTCCGCGTTCTCATACCAGAACCGATCGCATTTTCTTAGCTGCCTGAACTGGATGGCGATGACGCAGGCGAAAGTCGGTCCGACCAAACCGCCTTGCAAGGGACGCTCGCTCATCCCACCAGGGAACAAATCAATGTCATCAACGGTGGCGTAAATCCGTTTAAACCGAGCGATCACCTCCGGAGGTATCTCTCTGGCCAAATCATCGAAGGTCGTAGCTCTCTTCAAGTTACATAACGCCCGATAGTTATTATACGACGGTATACCATGATCTCTAGCTCGCTGTATGTTCAACGCCACCAAATCAATACCGGAGAAAGGTATTTTACGATCTTCAAACAAATGATTCGTAACTTCGCCAGTTATAAACTGATCGAGGGTTTCCATTGGAGTCGAGACTAAGCCTCTCATAATTTCATCCACCATACCGGGTTGCAGCATCATGTCGACTTTAAAGAAACCGTCGCGTAATAAAAGAGGCGGATCGACGACTTGGTAGTTCTCGCTCATTCTTGGTATATGAGGGCGAAGCAACGAATGACCGATTCTGAAGGAGGCAGCGGCAAACTCGTTCAATATCCCAGGGTTACAACTAGGGTTATAGTCCTTATAGTAACCTTGCGGCAGCAATTTCAAACCATATAAATTCATGGCATTCCAACTCAGCAATCGTGGCAGAAACTCATTGTAGGTGATGTGCTGATTCTCAGCCATCAGAATCCGTCTGGCGTGTTCGAAGATCTTCTCGGAGTCCCAGTGAGGGTTCAGCTGTTGGAGGGCGTGGCAGAGCCTGTTGTGCTCACGCAGATACACAGTGTGGATGGCCGTTAAGCCAGGTTGTTCGGACGCTCGACCGTCGCCTTAAAACACTCGGTGAACGATTATCGTTACAACGATTCAAAAACAAACCTGCAATGAAGCAGAAGCCTGAAGGCGCTTTGCACTCGGGGTGCGAATCGGATTGAGGAAGCAACTCGCGACCCTTAACGGGGTGTTGGGTGAAGTTCATCCGTCCGCTGGTTCCCTTGAGCCCTTTCAAAACGCAAAGGTTCTCACCGTAGACCTGCGACGCATCCAAGAAAGCGGTGTTTTGGTTAACTTGTTCCCTGGGTCCTAACGATTGTTGTCCGGGCAAGGATCGCATGAAGGGGAAGCACATTCGTTGTCCGGAGGTGATGTTAACCTCGGGGTAATAGTGATCACCTGGTGGTACGGGGAATGGGTTACACTCGGGGTGAACGGTTCGCGGGCTGTCGCATGGTCTGCAATTTGGTATCGACTCGTGGAAACCTTAAATTGAGTTGTTGGAAGTGTTTTCAAAGCGTGAGGATGTTTAGTACCTTTATGAATTGGAGTCATGGTCAGGTCGTGGTCGAGGAATTGAGCGAACTGCATCGTAATCAATGTGTAACGTTGATGTAAATTACTGATGTCCGGGTGGATTACGGATGAGACAATTCGTGGTGACGGCAGTGGTTGGCCGGTGGCGCCCACCACACGCGGTTTCGAGATTCCGTCGTCGTAAACGCTGGGTAACAGGCGATTGAAGGTGGTTAAACTTTTACCCCAGTTTGGGTTTCGTAAGTTGTTGCAATGGCCGGTCATGGTTCGGAATGGTGAGCCGGGATCGCAGGGGCCGTTGTCGTCGCATTGGGGATCGACGATATCGTTCAGCGGCGATAGGATTGAGGATATGTCGACGCTTTGGAGACCGTTGGTGAGCTCGTCGCGCAGGAATACTCCGCTATCGAAGATTTGACGTTTTCTTCTGCGATTGCTGTGGATGATTGAAAGCGTTACGGGCCGGTATGAAGCATAGAAAAGAGGGGAGAGGTGCCCTCCCCCTAGACCAGAAGCTGTGGCTTACATTAGTGAGTTGACAATTTCGTTGGAGGCGAACTCGAACAGCAACGACGAGTTTGCTAACTTCAAGGCTGCTTTATTTGCTTTACTGAAGGATGCCGCCGTGCCAACTGGTGATTTAGGATCAGCGCTGCCAACTATTAGAGGTGCTTAGTGATCAAAGTCATCAATAAGAGGTACTTACTTGTGCTCCATACTTGGAACTCCATTTTTCGTCGTTGTAGCACCTCCTGCTCAGCCTTGGACACGGCTTCCATTAGAACGTCTTCCGATAAATCGGTCATGTGATCCATTTCCAACCAAGGCGTCAGTTGTGGCATCGACAGTTGATCGCACGAGATTCTCGCGTTCAAATAGAGATCTTCTTGAACGAACGCTTTCGGTTGGATTTTATCTAAGAAGTCGGTGTTGGCGCAAAGCAGACCGGCGACTGTGGTTTTACGTATCTCTTCGAGCTGATCGGTGGTCAGCGAGCTTGGTGGTAAATCGTTTTCGTACCAAAAACGATCTGCTTTCTTCAATAGTATAAACTGTTGTTTCAAGAGGTGAGCGAATGTTTCGCCTAGGATGGCACCCGGAAGAGGTTTCTCCATGATGGCACCAACCAGTAGATCGACATCCTCCGGTTGCCTACAATTATCAATATGGTTTAGTGTATAGCTGACAGTTAAAAAAGACATACATGAAGAGTTGCTTCATCGTTTTGACGTGCTCACGTTTGATACCGCTTTTCTCCAAATCCTCGAAGGTGTATTTTTTGCTCGTATTTTTAGCGACGTTCAAGTAGGAGGTGTAGCCGGGGAGACCATGGTCCCGCCCCATGTGGACAAAAAGAGCCGCTGTGTCCCAATCGGGTCTTAAATTGATGGCCATGTTGAAGCTGGGTGTTTGGGCCGGTGACTTGATTAACATGTCAATCATTTCGGCGAAGTTATGTACCGTTTGGTTGACCTGGGGTTGCGTGAATTTAAGTAAGAGTGGAAGGTAATGGTTTGACTTACCAAGCTGGTTGGTATTAAAGACATTAAAGCCGGCAGAGCTGCCAAAGCGACTCCGTTATAAACGCCCGCTTTGAGGGAGCTTGAATATTTAGATGATCGCCCGTGTGATTTCAATTGAAGATCCGAGTTGATTATAGTTTCCTTAAATTGAAATTTCGTTCAAACTGAAGGGATGATTGTGTATTCTTACATCACCAAGGATGATAGGCAAGAATTCCTTGTAGGTGATGTGTTGTATTTCAGCTGCAACTATTCTCCTGGCTTCGTAAAAGATGACATCATCCGGCCAATGGCGGTTGAGCTGCGCTAAGTTGACAGCCACCCTGTTGTGCTCTCTTAAAATCGCTGAATACAAAGCGTTTGTCTGGCATGAGCCGCAAACTGTTATATTAACTAAACCAGCATCGTAAGTTCTTAATTTATCGATTTGGGCCTCGGTACCACCGTAAACGGCGGAGCCGTCCAAGAAGGCCGACGCCAAGTTCATTTGGTTACGATATTCTGGAATCACGACTCTTAAAACCGTATTTAGAAAAATCATCGGATAGTACCAAAGTTGCATTCGTCCATCTCCATGGTGGGCAGCGTCCTCATATACTCCTTACACTGGTCCCCACCAACCTTCCCGTAGCATTCCAGATGATCGTTGCTGGGGCAGCAACGCTCCACTTTCAAGTTACCGGTACCGGCCAAGTCGTGGAGGATGAGCTCGCCCCACGCCCCCACCAAAGCCGTGATCGATTCGTGGTACTGCATTTGGACGTTCTGAAGGGACCGCGTCACGTCCAAGACGCTCGGCAAGGCGTGGTTGCTGACTGATTGCCTGGGTCGACAGATGCCTAAAGACAAGAAAAAGAAAGAAGAATAAATCATCGCGCTGGGTGAAAGTGAGACGGATGACGCCACCGTCCGATTGTTTATGAGTTTGAGCCGGAGGCGCGAGCGTACGACAACTTTTTCATCGTCACGTGGCGTCTGGTCGTACTTTCCTTTTCGATGGACGATGTGTTTGTGTGACCCAGAACGCGAAAGTCGGATCGAATTCGCGATTTTTATGACCCTTCGGTGGAACCGGACGGACGAGTTAGTTGATAGGCTACGAAATTGTGGAGAAAGGTACAGCGAAAGTATAACAGTTAGAAGTTGGATCAGTTGGGGTAAATGTTGTAAGGCGGATTGTAAAGTGACTTACCGTCTGAGTACTTTGGTGGGATAAATCGCAGGAATGGAGCGCCCCTGCTGCCCCATCGTGGGTGTCTGATGTTGTTGCATTCCCCGCTCGGTGTGCGATATTTTCCGGGGGGGCACGGTATGGGGTCTTGTAGGGCGCACGTATTTTTATGTTTCCCGTTTTTTGTTACTTCGTCTTCAATTCGGAGGGCCGTTTCGACGCTCAATTTCAACTCGGCCGGTATTGGGTTCGTGTAACGTGTTATATTGAAGGTGGCCGTCGTCGATAAAATCGTCGTCAAGACTAATAATCCGACGGAACCGTGTCTGAAATGTACAAAGAAAAACAAAATTGTAATCGCAGCCCGAAAATATGCTGTTTAATGGGATGGATTTAATGTAAACAACTTTTTGGCGGTCCGGCCCATATCACATGTTGAAACGTCAATTCTACCTTCCGCATATCCTCGCGTAGATTTGGTCTACTCTAGCCTCCTGATTAATACTCTGTGTTTACTAAGTTCTAATATTCTGTGATTCGACTTCTATTTATTCGTAGACACGACAGTGTTTTATTTGATCTACTCTAGTTCCTAAATAATAAATATTCTGTGATTCGGGTGTTCTGACGTTCTGTCATTCGAGCTCCGCGAAGTCGTCAACCGTTGTGTTAAGTGTTTATCAGTTTTACCTTAGAAATTGAATCACAAATAGTTATTAGGTTTCATCATCCAATCCATTGTACATGCGGGTAATACGTAAGTAAAAACGCTCGATAAAATCATCACACGTAATCATAATTCGTTTCAATTCAGAATCACATAATTCGTCCGAGTCGTTCCAACAAAACAGATTGTGGCCATAAACCAGTGTTACGAATGCATCTTAAATGGTTTCTGGGTTCCAATATGAAATCCCGCGAAACCGTAAGTAAATCTGAAAATATGTCCAGCGATGTTCGTTTATGTTTAGATCATTCCTCTATGTTGCGAGCACAGAACAAATGAAAGATATAGACGTAGATATGTCGAAGGTTAGACGATATAATCTGTGATCCTTTCTGCGGCCGATGTCATGGAATCGTAAAGTATTCTGTGGTTCAGGTGGTTATTCGGCCCTAAATTAAGCGCCGGTAGTTTGAAAGACTCGGGCCTTTTTGAATGCATATCAATTCCGCGATGACGTCATTCGGAGTTTATTAAGAGAAAGTAAATTATTTTGATGGAAATTAAGGAAAAATTATCGATGGACTTAATGTACTAAATGCCGTCATAAATTAGTTAGCAAAAGTTGTTCCGATTTCACAAATTACTCGGGTGTTTTATTTAAATTCCGCAAAGCAAGAAAAACCGTTTAGAACTTAAATTGCAATTTTATATGAAGTTTTTATTGCAAAAAGTGTTAACACTTACGTCGGGGTTTAATTATAGAAAATTGACTATCGCTGGGTGATTATCTATACAGAATTGTTGGAATTCGGTTTTTCAACCGCGTGGCTAAATGATGGAGCGCGCGAAATCAATCAATTCTTTTTGGTGTGCGGCCTTAAAAAACGTCATCCTTGACTTTTAAAAAGGAAGATGCGATTCCGCTACATGAAGAACACCTTGAATATTCAACGATCGTAAAATTCCAACGTTTGTCCCATCGGTATAACGAATTTTGTAATCGAACCCGTTGTTCGGCGAATAAGTTAGAAAGTTAAAAACGGCTCGAATTTTAAAGTAAAACGGATTTTCACGATAAGGAAACGTCAACGGTGTCTCCGATCGAAAACGGTAATCGGCCAATTATAAGTATGACGAAATCGGCCTTCAAACTATCCGCACTTTCTCTTCCGAAATTCGTAGCGGTAGTTTGGAGTTCGTCTGCCGAAAACAATTAATTTCCCATGTGTGACGTTTGTACAAGGAATAATTGGAGTTGATTAACTGCATTAGTGAAATAACGGATTTTCTGTGAAAACGGTTGGCTCGTGGCATCTGCCACGATCAAATACCGGAGCAAGGTTAACACAGAAACAAGTTTCCATTTTTTTTTTCGCTTTAAGTTCTTGTTGTTCTATGGGATGAAATCCGGGTCGAGGAATTACAGTCTTCAAATCTACAACAATCTTGTGGGCGGTAGCATAATTAATTTTATCTTGCGCGAAGCGCGTTTGTCCATGTAATACTTGCAACGAACGATAAATTATGCAATTTCACAGGTATTTAAACGACGATGTTTATTTTTGCATTTACTAGGTACTACCGTCGTCGCCTTGTCCGATGAATGGCGAAGAAGCGTTTTGCGGTTTCGCTGCTAATCGTTGAATAACCGTTTTTTATTGCGGATTCGTTGAATAAAAAGCGGAATGAAATAATTCAATATGGATATGCTAATTTAGTTTTCACCGTGAAAAGTAAGAGCGACCGGTGCCGCAGGCTTTGCGGCGCTCGAACAAACGTCAACAATGATAAGAATACTTTCATTTCTGCATTGCGCGATGAGTCGCGCGGAAATCATTTCGAAAAACCTTTTTTTGTTTTCCCCGACGCCGGCATTGTTGCTGAAGTGCGACCTGGATTCGAAACAATTAAATGCACAATCGGGAAGTAATTGTTACATGATTAACATATCAAATTGTAGAGAGAGATCACGTGAAGAATTGCGATCGCATCCGCGTTCCAGGAATTAACTTTTTTTTAAACGCGGATGTTACTTCGGTCTACAATTCACAAAGAAATGGCGTCATTTCAAAGAAAATTTGCAGTGAATAGTCTATCAAAATTTTTATTTCATTTCATCGAAAATGTTTTATTTTTTTCATTGTTTTCACAACAATTGATATACCTCTTTTTTTGTACGCTGTTGCATTGCCTTTACATAAAATCTTATTTTAGAAATGTTTTTCGCCTAAAATTGTCGAATTTGTGAAAAAGCGTTTCGATACATTTGAATTATGGAAGGTATTTTGATTTTTAAGATACGACCGTGAAGATAACTGATGAATATTAATAAACACCTAAGTTTCCTTACGAAATCAATCTGAATAATATTAAGACGAAATTTCTTTGAAAACACATCGAAACAGTTCTCGAAGCCGTTTTTGAACAAAGTTCTTATTATTATTATTATTATTATTAGGGATTTCGAATATATATATACATATATTTTTAGACTCATGCAAACCTTTTCACAGTTCTATGATCGACAAAAGGTTCATTTGAGTTACTAAAAGAAACAAAATCTTTGATTTCGACCAACGAAAATTTCTCTTTCTTTTTCAAAAGCTTTCGCGGCCGTCGTTAGTTGTAAAACATTGTTTCTTCGGACGTATTGGCCGTCTGAGAAGCTCGCCACTCGCGCGAGCGAAACGTCAGGAAGTGATTCCAAACAAAGACGGCCAATACACTCAAAGAAACAGCGCTCTACGTGATTTGATAGTACAAAGAATGCTTTCCTTGAAGTTTCCATTATATGTCTTGCATAGATCTGGACAAATATTGTACATATATGTGACATTTTCGAAAATTGACATTTCCCGCGAAACGATTGACCGGATTTCAGTGTCCAACGAACTTTCTTAGTTCTTCGATCCTACGAAGTTTTAAATCAATCACGTTTTACCACAGTTATCGTTGCGATGATGAACATGTTGAAGATTTTTAATGAAATTGTCGATCACTCGAAAATGAAAGATGATTGAATCGTTAAAACCATGAATATTGAACAAATATTAATTAACCACAACCGGAGAAAAAAAAATTTTATTCACATTTTTTTAGTATCGAAAGCACATTGACCGAAACACCACCGATATAACTGTAAAATTCTCTTATTTCCTCCGTAGTTAAATATTTTATATTCACGGAAAAAAAATCAAATTAACGAACGTTCGTCACATTATAAAGAAGTCATTAAATTTACAATGTAAAAACCGTCTAGCAAACGGAATTACCACCTTTTTTCCCTTTTTTTATTAGCAATTCCAACTAATCTCGAGTGGAATTCCGGATAGGTTTTGACTGAAATACGCGTTCACCTTCTCGAAATTTCGAAATTTCACTTCAACGTCAATTAAAAAGCACGTTTTCGTTTATAGTCGCCGGTTCCACTCTATTGTTGTTGATGATGTAAAATTTCAACACGCTATTAGTAAAACGATTATTTATATTACGGTTGAGGAGGTTTATATCGTTTTGCGAAATTCACGAATTTCCAAAAACTCACCTTGCCGTCATCCTGAGCGTTCTTCGGGCGAATAAGTACAAATAAAAAAATGGCACGTTTCTAGCCAAGCGGCATTCCCTCCGCTCACCGAAAAATTTCCCCGAGCGCACAAAACCACAGATAGTCACTGTTGTGCACGAACGAAGCGCGCGTTCTCTGAACTCGCCCGCGAATGAAATTGCCGATGATGATCGCGTCGCTTTGTTCGTAGCGAGAGAACGAAAGAACAGAAGAGAAAGTGGTATTTTGCCACCGGCGAAACCTGGTCAATTATGGACTAGGCGAAGACTGAACTCGCACTTTTAACACCCCCACCAACGAGCTTGGAGACCACTTAAAGGCAAGTTTTTTTTTCATACGGGAATTTTATTATTTTTAATATTGAGTGGAGAAGTTGTGACATCATCTATGTTTTTAATCAAAAAACGATACTTCCGTTGAATAGGTAATTGAAAATACTCATTTCGCTAGACGAATGGAAGTTGTTTCGTTGAATATATTCAATTATTCGCGAACTCTTATACGATTTCGTGACCTACACTAATATCGTAATTTTTTGGCGAAATATTTTTTATTATATGTATATATATTCATAATATCTAAATGTTGCGCTCTCTTTGCGTGTTTTGGGCAGCGATCTTAGGGTGACCGCACCGTGTTGTCGCTAATAGGTGCGACACCGAAATCTACCCGAAACAAGTCAATCTAATGAAAATTATAAAATCTCGCCATTTTGCGCTCTTTTTGCGCGTTTTAGAAAGATTGGACAGCGATTAAAACTCTTATGGCGATCGCACTGTGACGAAACATTCACGAGAAATTCTCTCATAGATGCAACAATGAAATCTGCCCTAAACATGTCAATTCGATGAAAATTAAAAAAATTTCAAAATTTTGCGCTCTTTTTGCGTGTTTTGGACAGCGATTAAAACTCTTAGGGTGACCGCACTGTGTTGAAACTTTCACGAAAAATTCGCTGATAGATGTGACACCGAAATCTACCCCAAACAAGTCAATCTAATGAAAATTATAAAATCTCGACATTTTGCGCTCTTTTTGCGCGTTTTAGAAAGATTGGACAGCGATTAAAACCCTTATGGCGACCGCACTGTGACGAAACATTCACGAGAAATTCTCTCATAAATGCGACACCGAAATCTGCCCGAAATATGTCAATCCGATGAAAATTAAAAAATTGATAAATGGTGCGCGTTTTTTCGAGTTTTAGAAAATTAGGAGCGCGATAAAATCTTTTATGGTGACCGCACCGTGATGAAACTTTCATACAAAGTTCTCTAATAGATGCGACACCGAATTCTATACCAAAAATGTCAACCCGATGAAAATTGAACAATTGATAAATGGTGCGCGTTTTTCCGCGTTTTTGCGTGTTTTATAAAATTAGGAGCGCGATAAAATCTCTTAGGGTAGCCGCACCGTGATGAAACGTTCACGAAAATTCCTCTCATAGATGCGACACCGAATTCTATGCCAAAAAAGTCAATCCGAAGAAAATTGAAAAATTGATAAAAAGTGCGCGTTTTTGCGTGTTTTAGAAAATTGGGAGCGCGATAAAATCTCTTGGGGTGGCCGCACCGTTATGAAACTTTCACGAAAATTCCTCTCATAGATGCGACACCGAATTCTATGCCAAAAAAGTCAATCCGAAGAAAATTGAAAAATTGATAAAAAGTGCGCGGTTTTTCGAGTTTTAGAAAATTAGGAGCGCGATAAAATCTTTTATGGTGGCCGCACCGTGATGAAACTTTCATACAAAATTCTCTAATAGATGCGACACCGAATTCTATGCCAAAAATGTCAACCCGATGAAAATTGAACAATTGATAAATGGTGCGCGTTTTTCCGCGTTTTTGCGTGTTTTATAAAATTAGGAGCGCGATAAAATCTCTTAGGGTGGCCGCACCGTGATGAAACTTTCACGAAAATTCCTCTCATAGATGCGACACCGAATTGTATGCCAAAAAAGTCAATCCGACGAAAATTGAAAAATTGATAAAAAGTGCGCGTTTTTGCGTGTTTTAGAAAATTAGGAGCGCGATAAAATCTCTTAGGGTGACCGCACCGTGATGAAACTTTCACGAAAATTCCTCTCATAGATGCGACACCGAATTCCATGCCAAAAAAGTCAATCCGACGAAAATTGAAAAATTGATAAAAAGTGCGCGTTTTTGCGTGTTTTAGAAAATTAGGAGCGCGATAAAATCTCTTAGGGTGGCCGCACCGTGATGAAACTTTCACGAAAATTCCTCTCATAGATGCGACACCGAATTGTATGCCAAAAATGTCAATCCGATGAAAATTGAAAAATTGATAAATGGTGCGCGGTTTTTCGAGTTTTAGAAAATTAGGAGCGCGATAAAATCTTTTATGGTAGCTGCACCGTGATGAAACTTTCACACAAAATTCTCTAATAGATGCGACACCGAATTCTATGCCAAAAATGTCAACCCGATGAAAATTGAACAATTGATAAATGGTGCGCGTTTTTGCGTGTTTTATAAAATTAGGAGCGCGATAAAATCTCTTAGGGTGGCCGCACCGTGATGAAACTTTCACGAAAATTCCTCTCATAGATGCGACACCGAATTGTATGCCAAAAAAGTCAATCCGACGAAAATTGAAAAATTGATAAAAAGTGCGCGTTTTTGCGTGTTTTAGAAAATTAGGAGCGCGATAAAATCTCTTAGGGTGACCGCACCGTGATGAAACTTTCACGAAAATTCCTCTCATAGATGCGACACCGAATTCCATGCCAAAAAAGTCAATCCGACGAAAATTGAAAAATTGATAAAAGTGCGCGTTTTTGCGTGTTTTAGAAAATTAGGAGCGCGATAAAATCTCTTAGGGTGGCCGCACCGTGATGAAACTTTCACGAAAATTCCTCTCATAGATGCGACACCGAATTGTATGCCAAAAATGTCAATCCGATGAAAATTGAAAAATTGATAAATGGTGCGCGGTTTTTCGAGTTTTAGAAAATTAGGAGCGCGATAAAATCTTTTATGGTAGCTGCACCGTGATGAAACTTTCACACAAAATTCTCTAATAGATGCGACACCGTGCACCGTGATGAAACTTTCACACAAAATTCTCTAATAGATGCGACACCGAATTCTATGCCAAAAATGTCAACCCGATGAAAATTGAACAATTGATAAATGGTGCGCGTTTTTGCGTGTTTTATAAAATTAGGAGCGCGATAAAATCTCTTAGGGTGACCGCACCGTGATGAAACTTTCATACAAAATTCTGTCATAGATGCGACACCGAATTGTATGCCAAAAATGTCAATCCGATGAAAATTGAAAAATTGATAAATGGTGCGCGTTTTTTCGAGTTTTAGAAAATTAGGAGCGCGATAAAATCTTTTATGGTGGCCGCACCGTGATGAAACTTTCACACAAAATTCTCTAATAGATGCGACACCCAATTCTATGCCAAAAATGTCAACCCGATGAAAATTGAACAATTGATAAATGGTGCGCGTTTTTGCGTGTTTTAGAAAATTAGGAGCGCGATAAAATCTCTTAGGGTGACCGCAACGGGATGAAACTTTTACAAAAAATTCTTTCATATATGCGACACCGAATTCTATGCCAAAAATCTCATTCCGATGAAAATTGAAAAATTGATAAATGGTCCGCGTTTTTGCGTATTGTAGAAATATGTGATAGATGCGACACCGAAATCTACCCCAAACAAGTCAATTCAATGAATATTATAAAATCTCGACATTTTGCGGTCTTTTTGTGCGTGTAAAAAAAATTGGACAACGATTACAACTCGTAGGGTGGCCGCACCGTGATGAAACTTTGAAGAAAAATTCCCTAATAGATGCGACACCAAAACCTACCCCAAACAAGTTAGTCCGATGAAAATTAAAATATCTCAAATTTTTGCGCTCTTTTTGCGCGTGTAAAAAAAGGACAGCGATTACAACTCGTAGGGTTGCCGCACCGTGATGAAACTTTCACGAAAAACCCTCTCATAGATACGACACCGAAATATACTCCAAACATGTCAATCCGATTCTAATTAAAAAATCTCGAATTTTTGATATTCGAAAATCAAATCAAATATACTCAACCTTATTCGAACAAACGTAATTCATATCAAGTCTCCAACTTTTGTTTTTCGTTTATTAAATTATTGCTACTAAGAAAATTGTTATAACGTTTGTCAAATATTTTGAAATCTTTGATAGGGTTCAACTCGAAACGTCGATAATATATTGTTCAATTGCTGAATTCCTCTATTCACTCTTCATAATAAAATACATCAAAGAAGAATAAAATATATTCCAAAAAGGCAAATACATCAAGAAAGAAAGTATATATATACATGTAACAAAAATATTTCGTCAAAACATTTCATGAAGATGAAAAATTGCGCTCGGTTGCGAAAAAGGCCGATTTATGAACCGGGAAACGCTTAAATCGATCCGATTTCCTGTTTCGATCGCCGGCACATGCAGCGCTCGTCCATCTTGCACAATAAAACGTGCAATCTAACGATCGAAACCATTAATCCCCGGAATAATAACTCAAAGTTTCTAATGCTGAAATCGCAATCCACGTGACGATTTTTTACGTCCACATACGGTTCAAGTGGAAAAAGGGGGGAAAGGCGTAACAAGCGGAAAATCGATTTTTCCGCGTATCCATCGGAATAAAAATCGATTTCCGCCGATTAACGCGATCGTAAAATCATCATCCCACTACGTCGTCTTACGCAACAATAGCAAATTGCGGAATTTATTATCGGCGACGAGCAAATTTCTAATGTGGAAACACGACGGTCACATGATTGGAATTTCGTTATTTCAACGCCGACCCGGAGCCTTCACCGAGTCACGAGACTCGGCGTTTCCCTTCTTGTTGCGGATCTGATTATGCCGCGTTGGAGATGGCCGATCACATGACCAAGGCGGAATTGTGCAAAAACTGCGCCCGGCCTTGATCCTCGTTACTTGCGTTCCGAATTTTTCTCATTTTTTAAGGTCGATAATGTTTACCGAGAAATTCTTTTCGTCTTGAAAAGAAATCCATTACGGTCAAGATGGGATGCACACAACTTTTTTTTTTGTAAACTCTCATCTATTGATTCTTTCTTTAATCCATAATTATTACCTTTATACTTTCTCTCGGATCGTAAATTATTCACTTAAAAGATTCTAGATTGCTCAACATGAACGTGACGAGCATTGTATGTATTATTATTGCATCGATAGTTACCTACTTTTTCTCTTTCCAACAGGCATGTGATCGTGCTCAGCGATGCATGCTAAAAGACTTGAGGAGATGCGCTTTTGGGGTCAATGTTAGCAAACTTCGTTTGTTTATTTTATTTATACCGTTAAAAATAAAGTACACGCTTAAATGTTGATGACTCGAGACAACTTCTGTACTCGATTCAACAAGAGATCACCTTGTTTGATGACGGCGTTGAATTGAGCGTTTTTCAAATCGGGCCGGTTGGTCTCAACGATACCACCGACTCGGTCGATCTTGCAATGCAAACGATCGGCGGCTATGAAAGCTGAGAGTTCCCTGAAATCAATTGGGAGTTGACGTATTTTTAGTGCTGAAACCGGAGCTTACTGATCAATGAATTCGACGGACACACCGAACGCCTCAGCCATATACTGAAGGGTGAGGGATCGATAGGATTCCAGCAACTGAGTGTAGGCCAAAATCCTCATCTCCCTGACGTAATAACGGTAATGGGCGTTCAAAAAGTAATCTTGTCGCAGAATCACTTCAACTTTAGCTGAAATTTGACACATTCGTTATTTAGAACTAAACAAAACGTTAAATCTCACCTAAGTTTACAAAGAATTCAGCGTACTGACAATTATACAACGAAAACAAGTAATCTTTGACGAACGGCTCAGAAAAGAGAACCTCCAGAATTTCCGAGCCCTTAATTACTTTATCCCTTAGTTGATTACGAGGCAAACTGATGATCGACGTATAAACCGTGTATCGAACAAACTGCTTATAATCCATCAACTCGTACGACGTAAAAGTACTGACTGTATCCAAAAACAAATTCGCAGCTGTTTTGAAATCCCTCACAGCCATACTGTAAGCTCCTTGATAAACTTTCAACCGGTTCCTTCGATCCCAATCACCACCTTCCTCGATCAAACTGCAATTCAATCGAATAAACACAAACGAATCACAACTTCCTTTATTACCTCTTCGCTTTATCGATATTTCGTGTTATCAACTCGTGATCCATGAAAAACAAACCGATTCTAATCAGGTGGAAAATAATATCTAGTCGCTGCCCCAACGAAACCGTTTTTTCGTATGTCAACCGAAACGCCGTTACAGCGTTCTCTTTATCACCAATCCGACTGAAGTATTCGGCTTTCTTGAGATGCGCCTCGCGCACTTCCATCTCGCTCAAGTTCTTCTCCGCGTCTTCGATGGCTTCATCCAGTTTCTTAATTTGCTCGGCGTTTTTAGCTTTCAGACTATTCAGCAGGTTAACGTCAGTCGTCCAGTTGGAATCCTGGCAGATCTGCTCGTAAAACGGAGCCATATCTGCGGAGGGGGCGCAATTTTTAACTTAAATTTGTAATGAGAATGTAACTTACCGAATTCTTTGATGGCTCGCAGCAGTTCGCTTTTAACGTACTCGATGTCCTTGTAATCGTGCACGGTGAGTAGGAATTTGTAATGCGCCAGGTTTAAGTCTGGGTTCTTTTCCAAACCCTGATCTTCTAAGTTTTCCATCGGCATTTTGGGATATTCAATTGGAACCGCTCGAATGACTTGCGTTTGTTGACGTTCCAGCTGAGACAATTTGAGGTTAGGTCATAGAATCCAGTTGTTATTTGAAAATAAAGAACTACTCAGTGACGAAGCGGTCAACTATTCAACTCCGAACGCGCAGAAGCGATTTTCAACGTGCAGCTTAAGCACGAACGCCGCCATGTTTCATGTCAGTTTAATCGCTAAAAGTGTGAAGACGTGTGTGCTACGATTTTCACGAAATATTAGTTCTTTGTTCTTTTAAAACATCATTCAACCATTTGGTGAGTGGATTCAAATGAGAAATCAGTGCATCAAATGAATTTTCGTTCGAATTAACATTTTACTTTGATTATTAGAAATGCGACGTCCATTTAGTGATTAGATTATTAATGCTCACGATGGGTTCATCTTAAAATTCATAATCGATTAAATATTAGGGCGGAGTACGCTTCGAATGACTTGCAATTCTTGGCATTCAAGTTTAGTGAAATCGAGGTTAGAATATAGAATTGAGTTGACATTTGACTGAATTCACAGACGATGTTCGAACTGGTGGCGCAACCAACCAACAGCCTAAACAAATACCGACCGCCATGTTTCATTTAGTTTGGTTGTTAGAAGTGTTGCCACAATTTCGTAAAAATATTCGTTTTCCAAGGTGCCATATTCCAGTCCTCCTCAGCCTCCAGAATATTATTTTCCCAAAGGATTTCATTTTTCACCTGAGCTTCTTCCAGAAGTTTCCTGTGACCTGAGGTATTTCTTTACAACCATGACAACCTTATTTTATATTTCGAGGCTTGACCCTTTGTTAACTCCTCTTGTGTGTTGTTCAGCAGCCTTCACCAGACACGATGGCTGAAACTCTTCGTCAGACTTAACACATTTCTTTTTGAATTGGTTTAAGCTTTCGCGGCCGTCGTTCGATGTAGAATACTGTTTCTTCGGGTGTATTGGCCGTCATTTTTGTAATAAATTCCTGACTTTTCGCTGGCACGAGTGGCTAGCTTCTTCAGAGGCCTTCACTAGTCTACAGAGTGAATCGAAGATGTCG
The DNA here is from genome assembly GCA_020654155.1 of Novius pumilus. Lineage (NCBI taxonomy): Eukaryota > Metazoa > Arthropoda > Insecta > Coleoptera > Coccinellidae > Novius > Novius pumilus. Next base: position 6,746,257 of record JAIFOV010000475.1, read on the forward strand.
AGACCTCTGAAGAAGCTAGCCACTCGTGCCAGCGAAACGTCAGGAAGTGATTCCAAAAAACTGACGGTCTATACACCCGAAGAAATAGTATTCTACATTTTTTTGCTGCAGGTATTTATTGCATTTAATCTTCTTATTTTTTGGGAGCGATTTTAAGTTACGTCTTTACTCAAACGCCCTGTTTTTAATATGACATAAAATTAAGGTGACATTTGGAGTAAGGAAACGGATTTCACAGGCGGTGTGGCTCAAATGCGACCTTTGGTGGCGGTGGCCGTATACGTTTTTTTCTATTGAAATTGAAAGAATATTTGGATTCGTTTATTGGACAATTTAAAATTACTTTAAAAATATTTCGACATTCTTAATTATTGATCCCTCTAATATGAGTGTACGCAAAGTAACCGGAAACGTAAATGAGAAAAGAACTTTCCCCGTATGTATTGAATGGAAATTTCTTTTGCTCCGTAATCAAATCTTAAGCTATTTACATCTTGAGCAATCGAATTTTTGTTTTGCCACAAAAGGATAACATCGAATAGGCAAAAATGACATCTAGTGCGTTTTTCGTTGGATTTCCGTCGCTCTCTTTCTCTGTCTCACTCTTTTCCGAAAGTCGATAGTCGAGATTATAGACATAGCCTAAAAAGCGCTGCGTAACGCTGTCATCCCCGTTTCGAGCGAGATAGAAACTGTAAGGTTTCACTGTCTTTTTTTTAAAGGTATACACTAGAAACTACATGACCAGGCGATCGCTTGTAAATCCTGCACAGCCGTAAATTGCGAGTCGTTAAGACACAGTCTTGTGGCAAGATGCGTGTCCGCTACTAACAATTTTTATCTCTCTCTAAATCGGAGTCGACCATGCCTATATAGTTGAGAATTAAAGAACGGAATCAGAGTATGGGAAATGCAGCGCAGCTTCTAAGTAGTTTGGGAAAAGAATTGTTTGAAAATTCAGTCTTCTCGAAATATACTACTAATCGTTTCTTTGAAAACGTTTTGTTCGAATTTTCAACGGAAGCATCGTGGTTACAAAGGGATTTACGCTACTGGACCCCAAAGCGTTGTCGTGTTATCCTAGACGAAGGGACCGAAATTCGACGATTTGCAGTCCGGTAGTCGGAGAATATAGGCACATCTAAGAAAAGGCAGGCTGATATGGATGTTACTAAGTAGTAAATAAACGTGCGCGGGTTCCCGTTATCATACAATCATTTAAATATCGTAAAAACACTTATTTCGTTACTAATTGACATCGCGTTCAGTTAGCGGTTTGTTTTTTCTTCTTCCTTTTATGTTTTTTAAAAGTTTGCTAATCACAAAGTCTCGTCCATCTCCAAGGCGCACTCGCGTTTATCCGTTGGTTTATGCACGCGACAAAATCCATTCCGCTCATTCATTTCGGCCTCTTCTTCTTCTTCCTCCTCTTCTTCAACTGCGTCCTCTTCTTCTTCTTCTGCTTCGAAGAACGCCTCATCGGGCAGGATCTTGTGTCACAGATTTATCGAATCGCCGCCGTTCAGGGATTCCTCCAACGGCCATTCGCTGTCCGTGCTCGAACCCTGCGAGGACGAATTGGAAGACTCCGTTTCTACCTGAAATCGATTTATTCGAAAAACGTAAACCGGTAAAGTTGATTTTACCTCTATGATGGTGTGCGGTGAAGCCAAGGGCGGTTTCGGTTTTGGTCAGGCTACGGTTATCACGTGACCCTCTGGATCCGGAGACCAACAGTTGTCCGACAACCAGCAGCCGATTACAACTGTCACGAGACCGATCAGTAGCGCCAACATAATGTAGACTTCCGCTTTGCCTGAAATAAGTTTATACGCATTTATTTATGAATAGGAGAGTCAGTGACTCTTGGTTCAATTTAAATCTGTGTATAAGGCACCAATTCAGCGACAAGCATCTATGGGAGCAAAGAAAGTTCTCGAACAGAGTCAGAGAATCAAAAGAAGAACGACTAGACTTTGAATTGCTGCTTGTGAAGCAAGGGCTAGCGCCTTTATACGTCGCATGGAATTAATGTAGATAAAGAGGATCAAGAGAGGGTTATACAGTGTACGTGCCATTGTTAGTTGCGTGCTAGAGCGATCAACAGCGTGACCTCCATCAGAAATTCAACAAGTTGAGGGGCAGCGGCGATAAGTCATTTTTATGGACGGAAGGGTGGCGCGAAAGCGCAATAATGTCCAACCGTCTACGAAGAAAAACAAGAAACAATATGTTGGAGGGAAAAGGCAATCCAGGCTAATCGTCGAAATTCGTTTCGAGTAAACTCGTTACTCGAAAAATACATTAGACAAAATTCTTCCTCTTTATATTGTTATTCTTGGATTTTTTCAGACTAAATGGACTACATATTGTATAATCATGAAAGATGATATACGATCGCTCTTGTGGATAAACGTCCCGTACTGGCGTGAAACAAATCTTCCAGACCTTTTCATAAATTGAAATATGGCCACTTTGAGGCTTCGCGCGACACCTTTAAACAAATTCCAAACGAAAAACACGATTTACGGTTACAGTTAATGGGAGGGTCGGCGTCGGAAAACATGAGCGATGTTACACTTATGTAAATATATGTCCTGGACCTTTTCGACCGGGAAAAAGTCGAACGGGATACGTGACGCGAAAGCCGAACGGTCGAAAACCGGGGCACTGGGGGAAGATTTTCCAGAATATTCAACAAGGAAACGAGACAGTTTTCACACGCTTCGTCTCGACAGACCAACGATTCGAACACGCCACGTATGTTACCTTTTTATATGTTTATATTCGTTATTCAGAGCGTCGCGCAATATTGCGGACCGTTTAGACAATAGTTTGATGGACGATGCCGCACGGTGATTTCCTCGGGGATTATGTCCGGGGGAAATTGACCGGACGCCGGCAAACGCGTCTGGATTATTCAAAGTTGGAAACGAGGCTTTTGTGTGTATCGGGGATTAGTTGCGGGAAACGGCGCAACGCGCGTTACAATATTTATTTGCACGTGCATTCTATGGTTTGTTGAAAAATTGATCATAGAACACGGACAATAAACTTAACCTGAGCGGCGTGTCACGAGAATTTTTGATGTCTTCATACTTAAAGGACGCCTGGCAAACATCGTTAATAATCAAAGTAACTGAATAATTCGAATAACACCGAGATATGAAAATAAACCTATAAATCACAGATATCGTTAACCGAAGTAGCATTTTATCATACTCAACTTCCTATTGACAATAAGTTATAATTTATTGTGGTATTTGCAATTGGAGCCCCATTATTCATAACCCACCGTCGCATTTTTCGCCGAAGGCGTTGTTTTTGAAATGGTTCACGACTCGGAAAATATCTGCGGCGGACAGACAACTTCCTGGAAGCGATGAAGAAAAACAACATTATTCATGCGAGAGAGAATATCGTGTCGAAAAAGTCCCAACGCGGCGCGCGAATGCGCTTGACGGGTTTTTTTGATTCGAAAGAGGAAACCGATTGTTTTTCCGGCTGAATTGGTTCGTTTTTTGCTAGCGAATAATTTTATGTGCGGGACCGTTGGGATTGTTTCATCCCTGGGTTGTCATCCGGTGAATTAGAAAAGGAGATAAACTATGTTTAATGTGATCAGTATCATATCTTCTTTCACGATAATAGGAAATAAATGAAATCAAGGTACGGTTCAAGAGAAGTTTTCGAAGATTTATACCTTCAATTAAGAGATTATTAATTAGAGAATCTTGAATGGTGAAAATTCTCTACAATGAAGGAATCTCAATTTTAATCCAAGGAGATTTTATTAGAGAAAGAACTTTGGGACTACTAAGTTTGTTTCAAAAGCTCATAAGAAATGAGCGTTCAAGTATTTAATTCCAGTTGGAATATCCATCTATTATTGATGATAGTTATAAATCAAAGCTTTCAATGCTTTTTTCATTGCTTATAAATCATAATCTTCTATCAACTATTTCAACTTCGAAATTCGCTGTAGAAGTTTGTTCATGTAAAAATTCTTATCAATTCCTCCCGAACTCATGTTTCTTTCGAACTCTTAAAAATTCCCTGAAGCGACGTTTTAGACACGTTGTCATGAAAGTTTTGGTTTCGGGTCGGTATTTTTCCGCCGTCGCCGCCGCCGCCGCCGCCGTCGCTTCGCAGAATCCACTCTTTTCGGTCGATCGCTCAGCGGCCGGGCCCAGACGGAGACGGCGGCGACGGGGCGGCGCGGTGGCGGAGCTCAACAGGTCTCCGCCGAAAATCCCGCATTCGCCAACGCCGCCGTCCTACACCCGAATACGAAACGGGTCATTGGGGCGGTTAACGGCGCTGGAAATGCAGATCCGATTCCGTTGAACTCGATTCGATTACGTGTCGTACAAGTAAATCGCTTCTTTCTACCACCATTTGGTCGGTGACAATGAGAACAAACCTTGTTGTGCCTTCTATGAAGAAGGCAAGACAAAAGGGTTTCCTTTGAACAGGGCTCTCATGATAAAAATTTTGTTATAATTAAGTGGCGCCATTAGTATCTATAATGAAATTAGGTTAGAATTAGAATAAGTAAAAATGTAAGTACAAGCATACATATGTATGACTACTGTGAATTTTTGTAAAATGAATACAAAGGCAGAACAAGGAGGACACGAAAAAAGCGAACGTGAAGTAAAATGGAGACGGTGCAAATATGCATCAACGAATTTCTGACTGGTGAATCTTATTTAGACGTAATTTTCGCATCTTTGTAAACCCTGTTCATCTATGGGCAAATAAACTATAACACATTTGAGTTGATTACTAACATTCGATCTACAAAAACTGTCAATTGATAGCAAAGCTGGCTATCTAAATGGTGCTTGTAGTTTGCATGTTGAACCTCTCAGGACGTCTTTCACCAACAGTGTTATCACTCAGTTCCGATATCCATGCAAGAACTGTTTTAGCTGACTTGTGGTGAAAGATGACCTTAATCTTGCACTTCGTCGTACTACAAAACCTTTTGTCACGGATATTCTATGCACCGCTATATTGAATTTAAGAGACAATCCGTACATGCGATCAACACTGTACATGTACTACGAAGTGCAAGGTTGAATGACTAGTGGTGATTCGATTTATAGACACAAGTCATTCTGAGCTAATTATCCTAAGCAATAAGAACCGATTTTAATAAGAAAAGAATTATCAGAAGAAAGAGCTATTCGAACACAGGATGATGATGAAGACCTTCATAATCGCTAGAGCTTAATACGACCCTCCAAGACCGCATGATAAACGCTTCATGCGATAATCTTATCATGATCCCTTCACATATAATTTAAGCTTATTAGAAGTTGATAATGAACTTATCAAGATCTGTCAATAGTAACAGACGCATCTATAGACAAACAGACACAAATAGGATTATGTCACTTCACTGAGCTGTAAGCGATGGGATTCTAAGATATACATTCGCGTCTAGTGAACTTGGGCGGATGTAAAGAGGAAAACTTTTATTATAAGGACGTTTCATTCGGCATATTTAATGGTTTATTCATGGAAGCTTAAGTAGTAATATTTAAGCAGCGATGAAGGGTCGGTTACCTAATTGTTTCCTGATGCCGTTCCCCATTTTGCTTCTCCAGAGACTGTGGATGAGTGTCGGGTCGGCTCGTCGCCATTCCCTCCATCCTGACAAGGTACGTCGCACGCCACCCACCCCGCCGCCCCCGACCGGAAATATTATGCCAGGTACAGCTGTGCTCACAGCCCCAGCCTGGGGCTGGCCATGTTGACTAACTTGTGGGGCCGGCAAGCTTTTCACTGAAAGATAAATTAACAAAGACCTTTTTAAGTCGCCAACTTTCCGCATAGTTTTTCCGAACGATAAAAGTTTTCCTTAGACCAGTTTCACGGATAATTCCCAACAAACTCCGTTTCCAAACGGAACGGAAAAGCCGGCATCTAAGACGGAGAAGAGTTGAATAATCAAGTTCGTTTCGTGCCAAATTCGCGCTGTACCGGAAAATCGCGTTAATTCCTGATACAGCTCCGTACACATGAAACGGCGCGCCTCACACTCACCTATTAGGATTAATGCAGCCAACGAGAATTGAAACAGGATCCAGTTACCCATAATTTTGTACCATCAACCTTGTTGGGTATTTAGACGACGCGTGGAAAACATGCGTCTGATCTGAAATTGATAAAGTGTTGTTACACGAATAGTAGCGAGAAAATTCATGATAGAGTTGAAAATATCTACGGTCGGAAAATGGCGCACGTCTGTTCGTTTTACCTCATCGATCCCGCATCGCTAATTACCTCGCGGTTAGACAGTTTTAATCAGCGACTCGTGTGCATTGGCGCGGGCATAAACGGATTTACGGGTACCCGTCGGTATTAAATCATCAACATTTACGTTTCACGAGGATTCTCTAATGGAGGAGCAACAGGAGATTGATGTCGTATCATTCACTGGCAGGCTTTGAATCGTTAAAGCAGTTTTTTATGGTAATACTGGTCACTTGAGACCGCTGGGGTTTCAAAACAGGATCAGAATCTGTTGATGATGAACAAATAGCGGATTACAGCTTGATGGAAACCGTAAAGAAGTAGAAATACAACGAAACGACTTGCGGTAGTAATGATATTGTGCTTCTGAAAATGAGTTGATTGTTATCACCCAAGTCATTAAAAGTTCGCAATTGATCTATCATTGCGACGCATTGAATAAACAAGCATTGTTTGCGTCCGCTGATCCCACTTCTGGTATTCTCCACAGCCCGAACGTCAATAGTAATTAGGTTAATTTGATCGTAGTGTTAACGTTCGAACCCCATGTAACAATGCGAACGGAAGGCTTGCAATTAAAGACGATAATGACTTGCAGTCGGTGGATGTTGTAACCATTCATCTTGGCTACGCGACGTCGCGACGCTTCCTCTTTCCGATCGTCTAGTTAAATGACATGGAATCTCGTTAAGGGTCGCAAGTTACCCGTTAAAATCGAGATTTTCATTAGGCGTTACGGATAAGCGACCGTCCCCGCTTCAAGCTTATATTGCTGCGGTAATTCGAAGCCTGAGCGACGACGTTATCAGTTCAAAAATCGCGCAAGAGGAACGTAATTGCGCCGTCCTAGTTAATTTTCGTTAGATGCTACGCTTTATAATACCCGTCTCGATGTTTGCTTTCGATTTCGTGGTAGAGCATCGGGGAACCCATTTATTTTATATGAACCTCGATGACGCTTCTTATAGTCGCAACGACCGCAGTCTCGTAATCGGAAATTTAGGTTATGGGCCAGCCGGAGGCTATCAATCGAACGGCCAGTCGACATCTTTGGCAGACGTTTCTTTGGCGGCACTGTCCTCCATAAATATGGTCGGCAGTCTTGCCAAAAAATATGGAACGGGCCCGTCGTCGTTCGTATATCGCGTTCAAGCAGATCTGGGTGAGTTATCGCGCCTCCGACCCTCATATATTTATAAACGAAACCCTTCGGAATGATTTTACGACCCTCACCCGAAGGCCCGTCTCTCATGTCAGACGTTCCGGTCCTAAAACGCGTATCATTTTTTCTGGGCGTTACTACGGTCGCAATAATAAAACAAAGGAAAAAAGGAGCGCGTTTCAATTCGGATGGCAACGGTTAATGGAAAACCCCAATTTGCGTTTGTTCCGAGTGGCAGCGTCAAATATTGCGTGTTTTTCAATTACAACGATTCCGAAAGCGGGTTTCATTTTATCTCTACCTGCGATGATGTGTACAATTAGATGGAGTGGAAAAGCGATATTCGATTCACCCTCGTCATGGTTTTGTTAACGAGGACATTCAAGTACAGATGCGGACGTTGATGCTTGTTTGATTGTATTGATGGTTGGAATTCGCGCTACAATCGGGAATGTGGAATCTAATCAACTTTGTGGATGGTGTGTTGATGATTCATCAATATACCATAACGTACATACATACATCATTATCATATATACATTGTAACACATACAGTCTGATATGAGGGTTTGCAAAAGAGCTTTCCATATAGTCGATGGAAGCAATATGGAGGTCTTGTTATCGTGAATTGTATTACAACCAGATAAGGTAACGTTGAAAGATCCTCATATTACTATATGCGCAAGAAACCTGGATACGGTTATCTGCTTTGCACCTTCGGAAATTTTCTTAAAAGAGCTGAATTCGGGCTGTTATAAGGAAAATAAAGCTTTAATACTCGATGTTGACCCGTTTTTCAGTCGTTGCTGAATCGAACAAACAGCAAGAAGCGATAAGAAACCAAAACTGTAATCGAGTAACGAAAATGGGGTTATGTCGCTTGAAGAGTCTGGGACCGCCTCTTATTATAATATTTTTTCTTTATGTTTGCATCTGGGGTGAGGCTAATTTCGTCATTCGTTTCTCGAGTTGCTGCGGGTTATAGGTGCTTGAGAGAGTTCCACATCTGGCTCACTCTGTGAAAGAACGATTTTTAATAAAGATCAGTACCCCACTACTGATTATGCTAAACATGATTTCTCCCGAGTGATTATGCACGTCTACGGCTTAGACTCTAATTGGTTCTAGGCTATTGATAATTATCAAACCCAAACGTCACAGATTATATCGGGACTGGATTCCCCGGGAACAACAATCATAATTGCTTGTCTGAAGTCTATACAGTTGTTCGAGTAACTTCAGGAAGTTTTCGGAGATCAAAGCTTGCAGAGACCGAGCCCCCATAAACTGGATTTGTAACTAAAAGCTCGCGAACCTCCAGTAAAATGCTGTAATACGGTTGTCGTACATAATAATTAAGGTCATGCAGAACAAAAAAAAAAGGGAAACCAGAATTTTCCCGAGCATTAACCCGTAGCCGTGGAAAAATTCGGAACATACGACTCAGAAAGAATTAGGTGGTAAAAGGGACCGAGAGAGAAATTACGAAACCCGGAAAGACCTAATTGAAGCGAAAAAAAGATTACGTCCCAAAAACGAACTTCACCCTCAAGATAATAAAAATTTCATTATCACCATCCCCCGCCGCATGATCCATCGCTGCACTATCCTGAACGAGGCGAGGCCATCGAAAAAAGATACGAATTCAGGGTGAAGGGTCGACGTTTATCTTGCGAACCGGCGCGTTTTACAATAACAAATCGATTCGCCTCAATCCGAGGGCCCGTTTCTCATTGATAACCGATTTTCGGAATTGCGAGGCGCCCAATTAAAAGTCCCGCGGATAAATCCGAATTAGTCGCGATAAATCCTCAGGAATTTTCACCGGCGGGAATGAAAACCGCAATTAAATTTCCCATTTGCGACCGACTAAATTATACAAGAGTGTTATTCCCTTCGTCGTCGTTCATTTTTACAACCGTCTACCGCGGGGGGCTTTACACCATTTGTTTCGGCTTTTATATTCGACCTTTTGAATCGCTATCGGTCGGACGTCCATACGCCACTTGCATAAAGGATTGCGAAACGATTCAGCACACGTCCTGTTTATATGAATGCTCCTTTTTCGTTGTCCCGTTGGGTTGTTGACATTGCTAACGTAATTTTATATAATTTATAGGTTCGTTCCAACGCGCGTTGTGAACCGTCAATACACTGTCACGATTCTGCGCTGTTCCCAAAATTAGCTTCATTTCATGTACAGCGCAGAATCGTGACGGTTCACAACACCAGTTGGAACAGACCTCATATTTTTGGGTCCCTATTGTAACCAACTCGTGGCTTGGGACAACAAGGTTCCCCTCTTGTTTACAATAGCCATCGTACATAGTATTAATCACCGATAATCCGGTGTCAGCCTAATCACTCCCCTTGGTGCGTAATTCGCCAAACTGCCGTTGTAAATCTTGAGATTTTCATTTTACGCGCAGGTGCTGAAACCGGACATAAATAACTTGGTGGAGTAGTGCGCCCGGAGCGCGAGGCTGTGTATAAATAAGCGAGAACAAGTTAATGCCCTTGTTAGCCAGGGCGGAAGGAACGGTTTCGATGAATCATAAACTGAAACTGAAACAACCATCGGTTCCGGACATTTATCGACCGACGCCACCGACGGAAATTGAATTGGTGAATGCGCCAGCCCGTTTTTAATTGTTGTCAGCTGAACCAACTTGAAATATTACCATCGCGATTATGACGTTAAAAGATTCCTCCGCAATTTTTTTCCGTCACACAACGAATTTTTCGAGTCGAGGATTTTCCAGTCGATTTGTCACGTTCACGTAACGAGCGAAGCGTGAAAAGCGGGACAGGAAAATTATACAATGTAAGTCGTAGATGAACGATTTTTTTCGCCGCGTACGCATCGTTATCAAACAACCCGGACTTTGATTTATGAATTTTTTCCCCGTTTTATTGCCGCCGCCTATATTGAGATCCGTTTAGATTTTTACGATCTGCCCCTTTTGCCGAATTCCGATTGAAAATCGGCCGCCCCGAGAAAAAGGCATAAAGCGTACAATTTCGGGGGATAAATAAAATATCGTCGTTTCGCGAGTTCCTCGCTTTCGGTAAGCTAACGGCGCGGCCAATTTTCCGGACTTCGGATAAATCGAACGTATATCGTCGTCGATCGTTTCCGGGAAAAAACGAGCGCCGATGGTTTCAGCGTCCGAAAAGAACGATAACGGCGACTAGGGAAATCCAACGGTACGTGAACCACGAATCGACATCCAGTCGTCCGTTTTCCGACCAGTTTATCGTAATAAGCGCGACCCGTTTTCCACACGATTCCGCTCGCAATCGGGATGATGACTTTCCCGGCGCGAAAACCGCATTGAAACGTCAGGCTTGCAATGGAAATGGAATTGCGACAATCCTCTTTGCGTGTCAGGTGCGAGAAACTACGCCACGTTTTCACTCATTGGATTGCAGCTTAGTATATAATCCGGCCCGAAGGACCACATCTGAAGAACAAGCGAGCGGGCAGATTATAATGAGTTAAATGAAAATATGAAATCCTGACGAAGATTCATATTCATCTCATCCTAGTCCTTGTCCAATAGTAATAGTTTTTAAATCCGAGCGAAAATTGGGTATTAACTACCGCACCTGGCACCTATCGATTCTTCGTTTGGTATTCAATTCGACGAGACGGGCTTTTGTTTTTAATAGACAATCGCGACAATTGAAAGCCTTCAAAACGGCGCGGTGCTCGATGGAATTGTTTCGTCGATTGGATCGCTCCTGCGGATAGGCTCGAAAAACCCAACTAATTACCCGCGAACTGCCAATTATCCCAACAAAGTTGGCAGCTGCGTCCCGAATCATTTTCGCGAAGGAACGGCAAGGAACGAAGAACGCCTCCGGACCCGATAGCGACGGAATAATACAACGCGGAAAACCATTATTTTCCGGCGTATGTTCCGATCGGCCATTAGTGATTTCCACATCGTGAATTTTGTATAGGACCGAGTACGATTCATGATTGAATTGGTGATTCGAATCTGCACCCCTGGCGAATAACTAAAATGAAGAAAGGACAAATGTCAGCACAGGGGTGTCATTGTGTTACCCATTTGAAATTTGAGCCTCCGTTGTTGATAGAATCCATAACAAGGAACAATACGACATAAGACTATGCAATATATATATATATATATCTATTCAAAGATATCCTTATCATCTCTAAGTTCTCTCTTATTTTTAAATTAGTGCATTTATCAAAAATTACACAATTATCATACAACATTCGATGTCCCTCATCTTTCACATGTTTCGCTAGGGCACATCTATTAGGATACAAAATCGAATCACTTTTATGGGCAATTATTCTTTGTCGGAGATGATTACTAGTTTGTCCGATATAGACTTGATCACAGTTGGCGCATGGAATCATATATACTATGTCACTTTGAAGTCCTTTTGGAATGTTGTCTTTAATCCTTGAAAATAAATGTCCTACAGTTTTAATTGTTCTTTCTGCTATCTTAATATTTTGATCCATAGATGAAAGAACTTTAATCAGTTTATTAGAAAGATCATCTATCTTCGGGATTGATCTATATGTAATGTTTCGAATCTGGTTTACTTCTCTAGTTATTTGATTATTGTTTACTGGAATGAGACTATCTTATCCTAAAAGATTAGTAAAGAAGTTGTTATATAACACATCTAACGATAGTCTCATTCCAGTAAACAATAATCAAATAACTAGAGAAGTAAACCAGATTCGAAACATTACATATAGATCAATCCCGAAGATAGATGATCTTTCTAATAAACTGATTAAAGTTCTTTCATCTATGGATCAAAATATTAAGATAGCAGAAAGAACAATTAAAACTGTAGGACATTTATTTTCAAGGATTAAAGACAACATTCCAAAAGGACTTCAAAGTGACATAGTATATATGATTCCATGCGCCAACTGTGATCAAGTCTATATCGGACAAACTAGTAATCATCTCCGACAAAGAATAATTGCCCATAAAAGTGATTCGATTTGTATCCTAATAGATGCCTAGCGAAACATGTGAAAGATGAGGGACATCGAATGTTGTATGATAATTGTGTAATTTTGATAAATGCACTAATTTAAAAATAAGAGAGAACTTAGAGATGATAAGGATATCACAATACAAAACAATGAACAAACGATCTGATATAAACAATTTGAACAATATTATCTCTATCTTATTGAGATCGACTATGATATACGCCAACAAAGATTTTTTCCTAATACGAAGTAACATATTCGTGATTTTATTTGAATAGAATAATCATATCATCTAGTGAATTTTGAAAAACGTCAACTCCAATATCTGAGAAATGTCACTTACTTAAAAACAGAAAGATCTATAATTAAAATTTTAAATATTGGATGATAAATATAAATTTGACGATTATAAGAACTACACGTATCACATAACCTCACCGCTGTTGTTGGTATGTAATTATCTATTACGTTTAGTATAAATATTCTACATATAAAAGAAGATCGTTGTTCTATTTCCAATGTTGGGTTTCAGATCCGGAAGAGGGTGACATTCAAATCACCGAAAGCTTGATCATCTTTAAACAGTAAAGAGTAACACAGTCGTTTTGGTTTCTCTAAAACCCATAACAAAACCATTTATTATTATATATATATGTATACATCTTACATTTCTATTTCAAAGTAGTAATCTCAGAGACGACACCCACAACGCCAAACTAGAAATCGGATTACTTAAATCAAAAGCAATTCGAGTCGCACGTTCCTCCTCAACCGATGAGAAGTTTGTCGACTCTCTAATCCCCCGTCTGTATCAAGTACTCTTGTTTAATCTAATACCCGACGAATTTTTCGGTCGTCGTCGCCGCCGCCGTTTTCCCGGTCGCTTATTGGAAAAGTTTCCAAATCCCCGCCGAAGCGGTGGCGATTAAAATTGCGCTGTCCCGCGCGAACATCCACCAACGTTACTACACACCACGTAGGACGATTTCGATTGGAGATCGGAGGGTGGGATTAATTGATCGATGGTCGGGGGGTACGCGTCGTGACAAGATGTTTGTCGACGTGTCGGTTAATAGTCCGCAAAATAGAACGGATGCTTCCCAAATGAACACATCGCTCCATTAAACCGAAGGGGTGGAAATTATGGAGCGGATTGGATGTTGATTTTCATTCCCTGCACGTACGTCGAATTCACAAATGGGTTTGGTGTGGTGAATTCACTTACTATTTTTTGTCGATGTAATAATCGCGATTAATTACAATATCATAAATGCTTGTTCAAAAGTTGTTTGTCTCCTGGGAAGATTTTTAACTTTTTTGAGACAACAGGAATTCTAATACACGAATATAGCATTCAATCTACATTTCTGCATAATATTTCTGGACCGTGACCCCTGAACAATGATACGTAATCGATGTTCATTATTCCCGCTCGTCGTCCAATCGTAGCATTCCACGCTTGTTCTTCAATCACAAATCAAGTTAGTCTTGGAAACAATATTTGAAAATGTTTGTGTCGAATGTGCATCATGTGAAAGTGGCAGGTTACATTGATAACAACAAATACCAATGCCATAAACAGATAATATATGTTGCTATAATAGTTATCACTACCTCTATCCTCGTCCCTTCACCAAAACCTAAATTAGCTCTAAAGGTCCAACCACACGTAAACATCCAACGCCAATAATATATTCCGTAGTTATCGAACAATTATCGCCGTTTCAGACATATATGAAAAAGAAGAATGCCAATAAATATAAAATATCGCCCCAAATTGGACGGAGCGACGCCACGGTGCCCGAGTGTACGTACGTGACATGCCGCGACGACCGGTCCGTGCCGCGAATTCCCAAGTCAGCCCCCCACGACCCAGCACCCCCGAAACTGAAAAAAAATTCGTCGCACGTAAAGGTAAGTTTCGCAGTAACGTTCGTCACAAAAGAAATGGAAAATATTGTCGTCCGCGGGTCGATTTTATTTCACTTGCGATCATCTCAAGCCAACGTCATTTCGACGACTCTATTCAAACTAGGTCGAGTGGTAAAATTGAATTTTCGCTTCCTTTTCATCGGGCGTCGGACTCGCCACTTTGCCGCGACGATGAGCCTTCGGAACGTTTGTTTGCGCGGGGGACGATGAGGAAGAGTTCTCACTCTTTCAAACGCGAAAATTTCTTTGGAGAACTAGCAAAACGATCACTAATTAGAGGAATTTTTAGGGAAATTCGTAATTGCGAGTTCGTTTGGAAGTGAAAGGGAATTTTGTTATGGAATTGAAGTGAATTCAATTTTAGATCAAAGTCAACTCGGTTTACAAAAACGAACACAGTTTATTGCTGAATCAGCCGCTTGAATATTTAACCTCTCGATAGAAGCTTTAAATTAATAATTTTGTTCTCTTAGTTGAAATAAATTTTTGGAGCGCACGAAAGGATGCGTTCTCTCGGGAACGTTGTCCGTTTGTCTATATATTAGACTTATTGAATAATACGAGATCACTTCACGTCAATAAGGCTTACCATGTGCCGTTACAATGTGGTCCTTCGGGCCGGATTGAATGGAATAAAATATAGTGCGACAGACACAATAGCAAGGTGCTCCTTATTCGGGAACACCCCGATAGCTCATTTGGTGCCATAGACGAATCCACGCTTGATTTTCCCTCAAAGGACTCCTAATTGGACTGACTTTGATGGAAATAACTGGACATGCCCCACAGTAAATTGCATCCATTGTTTTTTAGATGACGTCATGTCCTGACAATCATAGCAACCGGTTTTAATTCAACTCCCCAATTTCGTTTCCCATTTTGACAGAAATAAAGTCTGAAACTTTCATAATCGCAAAAAAGTTGATCCACGTGAAATCGAGATTGAAAAAAACTGCAGCTTATTTGACAAATGTCCCATAAATAACTTCGACTGAACAGTCACAGAATGTTCACGCCCGAACGATCAAAATCGCTGTATACCGCCAATCTTCTTTTTCCCCGCCATGAACTCGTGATATTAACTTCCTATACTAAAGGTAAAGATTGCCACGCACTGTCGTGCTCGTTTTATTTTTCGGACGTTTAATATACTCCGTCGTAATAACATTAAAAATGGGTACGCGGAGTTGAGTTTTTCCGCCGTCGCGTCCATTATAATGACAGGGCCGCCCGTTTTCCTGAGACCTAATCGAATATTGATGAAAATTCGCAGAGAGCGAGAACGGGCGCCGTATCGCGGAAATTGGCGCAGGAGAGTCCGCTTTTGTAATTTTAAATTACCACCCCACCGCGACGGACTGAAGGCAACGTCCAAAGTAGATAGACGAAAAAAGTTGCGCCAAAGAAAATCCATTAAATTATTACGTTTTTATGTTTTTCGATTTTGTTTTCGAATTAAAACTAGAGACGCTATTACGATTCGCCATCGCCGAATTCCGAGAGCGGCGACCCATAAACGAAACCGGTGCCAAATTGAATCCTCGACGTCCTGTTGCTTCTCCAGGCAGCCGAACAGGGAAACAACGTGTTTTTATCGGAGTTTCCGCGTCGTTCCCCGACCGTTCGGCAAATTGAAACGTCGACCGAAAAATTAATGGAATGCTCAATCGAAACGACAAAAAAAAAAGCAATCGAATAAAACCCTTACCCGTTTCGCTCCGGCGACGCGGCCTTACTTACGTATCATCGAAAAAAAAACGAAAAAAACTTTTTCGAAATCGCTTCGTTCGTCGGCACGCGGCCCAGGCAAATGCGCGGCGTCACGTTGCCCGTAGTCCCGACGAGTCCCGCAACTGTTCCCGTTCGGCGCGACGGATCAGGGAGCACTGGCCTGCCGGTCCGGGAATCGGAAAGATAGCGCATGGCCGTAAGTCGGAGAATCCGGGATCGGGGGAGAATTTATACCTGTCTCTCACCTGGCGATTCGGCGGCGACGGCGGCACGCGCCGCCACCTCCTGGTTTTCACGTTACGCGTCCTGGGAGTCAGGCGGGATCGTTTCGGGAATTTTCCCATTGGAGATGTTTACGCCGCCGAGATAATCATTATATATACATATATATGTTTCCCAAAAAACATTCCAAATATATGTATATAATGACGACTTAGATTCTCGGTTGACTTGATAAATACGAAATAAATACTCTTAGGAATTCAACCAAATATGTGACAACTGGAATGTGTCCCTCTGGTGAGATTAAATGCAATCTTCGTTGAGGGGAAAATTTCCAAAAACACGTTTCGTTCGAATGCACCTGCTGAACTCGTCAGTGCAACGGCAGGTACATTTTGTTGCATACGTGTTGTCAAAAAGATGTTATTTGAATACGTAGAAGAACGTTGGAAATCTACTTACGTGAAGGAGATGTGAACGACATCTAAAAACACAATCACGTTTTGTTTTGAAAAGAGCCTCCTTTGATATTAATGACGACTTAGATTCTCGGTTGACTTGATAAATACGAAATAAATACTCTTAGGAATTCAACCAAATATGTGACAACTGGAATGTGTCCCTCTGGTGAGATTAAATGCAATCTTCGTTGAGGAAAATTTCAAAAACACGTTTCGTTCGAATGCACCTGCTGAACTCGTCAGTGCAACGGCAGGTACATTTTGTTGCATACGTGTTGTCAAAAAGATGTTCACGTAAGTAGATTTCCAACGTTCTTCTACGTATTCAAATAACATCTTTTGACAACACGTATGCAACAAAATGTACCTGCCGTTGCACTGACGAGTTCAGCAGGCATTCAACGAAACGTGTTTTGAAATTTTCCTCAACGAAGATTGCATTTAATCTCCAGAAGGACACATTCCAGTTGTCACATATTTGGTTGAATTCCTAAGAGTATTTATTTCGTATATATATATATATATATATATATATATATGCAACTAATTTGAAAAAAAAACAACAATCAACATTTTTATTATTTTTGTAAACAAAACAATCAGTCCATCTCTCCGTCCCCGTTGACGAGTATTCGTTTTCGTGGCACGAAAAAAATCGGCTGTTCCCACAGAAATTCATCTGCCTCCTTAACAGTCTCGGGTATCGGTTGATACAAAGTTTCCGGCAGGAAGAAGGAACTGACGAAGCCGAGCGTGGAAAAAACGGCCAAAACCAAATACGGAAAGCCTTTTCCGTAATCTCTGGCCTGAAATTTTCACCCTTATTTGCGGCGACGGAAATTCGTTAACTCACTAAATAAACGACGGACGGGCAGACCAAGGAAGCCAAACAGCCGACGGTGTAGTTTAGCGAGGCGCCAGTTTGCCTCAACGCCGTCGGATACATCTCTATAATTGCCACGTTCATCGAATACTGTAACAGGGCGAGGAACATTTTCAACGTGAATAGTATCGCCGATACTATCACTTCGGTATTTTCAACTACAAATCATAATTATAGGTTATATATATTATAAAGAAACTAAAATCTTACGTATGACAAAGTGAGTTAAGGATATATTCATGGTTATGGCAACCAAGAACCCCATCACCTAGCCCACTTCCTACCAATTTTGTCACACAGGTACTTGCCCAACAAATGACCAGGAATCTCACCAATTGCTTGCCAGAAGTAATTCATAAACGGATTACCACTCAAATTGTTGAGGTTCAAATAGAGGAGTACGTAGATAAACATGTGACAAGCTCTGCAAATATTGAACAATTAGTCCTCACTGGTAAGCGGTTGGACAAACAAGTAGTCACCCTTGCATAAGAAGAAAGGTCGTAGCTTTCGCCAATCCTCTGGTGCTGAAGAGGCTCATCACGCCATAAGTTTCCTCCACGTCATGTTCCAGATGGTGAAGCATCTGCTTCGGCGGCTGCTTTCCGTTGATCTTAGCGATCCTCGTCATTTCTTTGAAGCATTCGTCTGTTTTGCCGCGATCCAACAACCAGCGAGGCGACTCCACCATATACCTTTCGGTTGGTAAAATAACTTAAATCGAAGTTTCAAAGCAAACATTAACTTACGCGTGAAGAAACAAGTAAATTAACAATGGCGCTGTAACTGTCAACGAAAAGTAAGTCCAATTGGGTATCGCCCAAAAAATCAGCGGCATGATCCCATAACCAAGAGCGTAAAATATTTGATTAACAAATTCGATGGTGGTCGTTTCGTCACGTTCCGAAATCTCCATCAATATGATCAGCGGCGATTGGTACATCGAGTTCGATGGTAAATTACCGATCGTGAATAACGCCATGAGTATCCAATAGTTGTCTGTTATGAGATCGAATAAACGACCGACGAGGATGCAGAGATTACCCACCAGGAATATGGGTTTCCGACCGTACCTTTGTGTATGAAAAAAATAGAGATTGTAAGTCTTAATTTGCGCAAGCGCGAACTTACATATCGGCCAGCTGTCCGAAAACGAAGGAACCCAAGACGTCGCCGATGGTGAGGTAGGTGAAGGCGTCCGTTACGTAATCCGATTTGTCGCATACCCAATCGTACTGCGACGACAATGTACTCTGGAACCATGTCTGGTCGTATTCCCAACCGTGTCGACAAGCTGGACAATCAATTTTATCGATACATAGGTTTTTTACCTAATATAAGAACTTTCGGACGGATGGAAGCAATATCGTGGGTGAAATGAATTTATATATACATATATACATTGTGGGAGCTTTTTGCTTTGAATTACAACAGAATAAAGAAACGAGGAGGTGATGACATTTCGAAATGTCTGAAACGACAGATAACCATCGATAAAGAACTAAGCATCACAAAAAACGGAGCGTGTTACGATATCATGATTCAAAATTGATGAACATATAAACCTCGCTATGTATTCAATCAATAGTCATTAGGTCATGTCACTGGTGCCATCTTAAAACGTCTGGCACCTGAACCTACGCAAGAAGGTTGTACGAAAAAGTTAATGTTTAGTCGTTCACTGCTAGGAAAAATCGACAAATTTTAAATTAAACTTCACCACGACATACCCAAATAGCAACGCGGTAATGAATAGTCCAACCCGGAAAATCCGAGACCTTTTCCGTTCATAAATTATCCGGCCGTAAAGTTTGGAAATAACTCGTCGATGGGAAAAAGTTTGGTCTTGATTGCGGGGAGATGTTGCCAACTTTTTCCCTGGCGACGTTTCATTAATTTCCACCCCAGTTTTGGAGGTGACGTATATGGTCTTACCTACTACGGTGGCCGCTCCATCGTCGAACATCTCGCATTGGCTGTACTCCTTGTTGCCGGCATCGTTGTATTTCCTGGAAAATTTCGATTTTAAGTTATCGTTGAAAAACTCGTGATAAGTGCCAGTGCATTGTTGCGGTTTTCGTTGAGGAAGCGCGACAGCCGCGTGACAGTTTCGCACCGGCTGTTTCATTTTCTCTACTCACCAAGGTATTGTCAGATCTTTCCACTCTTCTGTTGAGTAATTAGTTAATTCTCTTCCAGGCACTCTGCACCAATGATCCGGCACCGCTAACGATATATTGATACTATAATAAATGGCTGTTACCAAAGCCGCGTAAAGACAATTGAACGCGATCGAAAAACGTTTCTGGTACAAACAAAACAATCAGTCCATCTCTCCGTCCCCGTTGACGAGTATTCGTTTTCGTGGCACGAAAAAAATCGGCTGTTCCCACAGAAATTCATCTGCCTCCTTAACAGTCTCGGGTATCGGTTGATACAAAGTTTCCGGCAGGAAGAAGGAACTGACGAAGCCGAGCGTGGAAAAAACGGCCAAAACCAAATACGGAAAGCCTTTTCCGTAATCTCTGGCCTGAAATTTTCACCCTTATTTGCGGCGACGGAAATTCGTTAACTCACTAAATAAACGACGGACGGGCAGACCAAGGAAGCCAAACAGCCGACGGTGTAGTTCAGCGAGGCGCCAGTTTGCCTCAACGCCGTCGGATACATCTCTATAATTGCCACGTTCATCGAATACTGTAACAGGGCGAGGAACATTTTCAACGTGAATAGTATCGCCGATACTATCACTTCGGTATTTTCAACTACAAATCATAATTATAGGTTATATATATTATAAAGAAACTAAAATCTTACGTATGACAAAGTGAGTTAAGGATATATTCATGGTTATGGCAACCAAGAACCCCATCACCCTAGCCCACTTCCTACCAATTTTGTCACACAGGTACTTGCCCAACAAATGACCAGGAATCTCACCAATTGCTTGCCAGAAGTAATTCATAAACGGATTACCACTCAAATTGTTGAGGTTCAAATAGAGGAGTACGTAGATAAACATGTGACAAGCTCTGCAAATATTGAACAATTAGTCCTCACTGGTAAGCGGTTGGACAAACAAGTAGTCACCCTTGCATAAGAAGAAAGGTCGTTGCTTTCGCCAATCCTCTGGTGCTGAAGAGGCTCATCACGCCATAAGTTTCCTCCACGTCATGTTCCAGATGGTGAAGCATCTGCTTCGGCGGCTGCTTTCCGTTGATCTTAGCGATCCTCGTCATTTCTTTGAAGCATTCGTCTGTTTTGCCGCGATCCAACAACCAGCGAGGCGACTCCACCATATACCTTTCGGTTGGTAAAATAACTTAAATCGAAGTTTCAAAGCAAACATTAACTTACGCGTGAAGAAACAAGTAAATTAACAATGGCGCTGTAACTGTCAACGAAAAGTAAGTCCAATTGGGTATCGCCCAAAAAATCAGCGGCATGATCCCATAACCAAGAGCGTAAAATATTTGATTAACAAATTCGATGGTGGTCGTTTCGTCACGTTCCGAAATCTCCATCAATATGATCAGCGGCGATTGGTACATCGAGTTCGATGGTAAATTACCGATCGTGAATAACGCCATGAGTATCCAATAGTTGTCTGTTATGAGATCGAATAAACGACCGACGAGGATGCAGAGATTACCCACCAGGAATATGGGTTTCCGACCGTACCTTTGTGTATGAAAAAAAAAATAGAGATTGTAAGTCTTAATTTGCGCAAGCGCGAACTTACATATCGGCCAGCTGTCCGAAAACGAAGGAACCCAAGACGTCGCCGATGGTGAGGTAGGTGAAGGCGTCCGTTACGTAATCCGATTTGTCGCATACCCAATCGTACTGCGACGACAATGTACTCTGGAACCATGTCTGGTCGTATTCCCAACCGTGTCGACAAGCTGGACAATCAATTTTATCGATACATAGGTTTTTTACCTAATATAAGAACTTTCGGACGGATGGAAGCAATATCGTGGGTGAAATGAATTTATATATACATATATACATTGTGGGAGCTTTTTGCTTTGAATTACAACAGAATAAAGAAACGAGGAGGTGATGACATTTCGAAATGTCTGAAACGACAGATAACCATCGATAAAGAACTAAGCATCACAAAAAACGGAGCGTGTTACGATATCATGATTCAAAATTGATGAACATATAAACCTCGCTATGTATTCAATCAATAGTCATTAGGTCATGTCACTGGTGCCATCTTAAAACGTCTGGCACCTGAACCTACGCAAGAAGGTTGTACGAAAAAGTTAATGTTTAGTCGTTCACTGCTAGGAAAAATCGACAAATTTTAAATTAAACTTCACCACGACATACCCAAATAGCAACGCGGTAATGAATAGTCCAACCCGGAAAATCCGAGACCTTTTCCGTTCATAAATTATCCGGCCGTAAAGTTTGGAAATAACTCGTCGATGGGAAAAAGTTTGGTCTTGATTGCGGGGAGATGTTGCCAACTTTTTCCCTGGCGACGTTTCATTAATTTCCCACCCCCAGTTTTGGAGGTGACGTATATGGTCTTACCTACTACGGTGGCCGCTCCATCGTCGAACATCTCGCATTGGCTGTACTCCTTGTTGCCGGCATCGTTGTATTTCCTGGAAAATTTCGATTTTAAGTTATCGTTGAAAAACTCGTGATAAGTGCCAGTGCATTGTTGCGGTTTTCGTTGAGGAAGCGCGACAGCCGCGTGACAGTTTCGCACCGGCTGTTTCATTTTCTCTACTCACCAAGGTATTGTCAGATCTTTCCACTCTTCTGTTGAGTAATTAGTTAATTCTCTTCCAGGCACTCTGCACCAATGATCCGGCACCGCTAACGATATATTGATACTATAATAAATGGCTGTTACCAAAGCCGCGTAAAGACAATTGAACGCGATCGAAAAACGTTTCTGGTACACGCCGTCGTTACCGATTTTTTCCAAAAAATAATCGAAATCGTACGAAATTTTTTCCGAGCCCATTATACACTCGGCACGTTTCTAATTTGAATCCATTCGAGGAAAAAAGAGAAGCGCCGGCTGCTTTTCTCCTCGTCAACAATCACTATAAATTGGTTATCGCGAAAATACGACGACGACTGATCGACTATAATATAATTTCGAGTGATTTTCCAAATGTTCCCTGACACGTTATCTTTGATTATAATTTTATTTAGGTAACAGTTTTATAAATAAATATAATTATCTGGAGATGCGGAGCTAACAATGGCAGTTCCACCACTTTTATTTATATAATAGTTCAGTTTCATTTTCTAACGTTCCAAGGAAAACAGATGATTCTTCTTAATACTCAATGAATTATTGAACAAATGACAAAACGTTTTTGTGCCTAGACATTGAACGTTATTATCTGTGCAAACGGACGGCCAGATTAAATTAATCTGTGATACGGGACACTTAATTTACTCTCAAACAACACCAGCTTTTCTTGACACTATTTATCGATTTCGACAATGTTAACAATGACGTAGATGTATTATTTTCACGAAAATTCGGACTGTAGTTGCATAATGCAAAAAATGACTACATTACTACCCACAAAAAAGAATATATGTATATATATAATCACAACTTCAATGAGGGTATGCGGCAGAAAAACAGGCTAATGATGGACTTTTTTAGCAATACCTATATTTCGGCAACAATTTTTGGCATCCTCAGGGTTTTCTGCCGCATACCCTCATTGAAGTTGTGATAATATAGCTGTCGGCAGTTACATAATTGAATATTTCATGTATATATATATATATACGAAAATTTTTTTGTCGTTATATATATATCTAAATACAATACTGAATGCAAACACAAAAGATGTTAAAAGAAACCCAAGGCTCGTTGCCAAGAAACATCCTCGTTATTTATATATATATATATATATATCTATATTTCTGAACGTCTTTTTTGAGTACTCGGCAAAGACGTTCAGAAATATTTATCTTCTAAAAGATACGGCAATTGTTGATCATTGTGTTATATATCTATATATATACAGGGTTCGAGGGTCCCAAACGCATGTCCTCGCGGTCTAGAAAGATAAAAATCAGTTATGATGCTTTATTATGAAGCTTAAAATTTGCACCAAAATTGTAAACAAGTATCACACAAACTAACTTTCGTCGAGTCTAATAGTCATGGTGCTACGTGCTAAGATTGCTCGACAATCGTATCAACAAAATCACTGTCGGTATGAAGATCCAGAACGAACAGAAGAGCGTGAACCAGAAACCATTCTGGAAATCAAAAAAGCAAACAATCAGAAACACAGTAACCTTACGGATCAAAGCAAATCAGACCATTGTGTTGACGATGCCGTCGCAGGCTTCAACCAAAGTGGCGTTGTAAATGTTGCTTAAAGGAGCGCAATTTCCAACATCATCTTCAGTCTTCTGTATAAGCCGATTGATGTAATTCTGATACAGGTGAAACAGATTTGTGGTAAGATTTTTAGATGCCTAAAATTCGAAAAGTGTTTTTAAGTAAGACACCAACGACATAACATACTTCATTTATCATGGGTCGTGCGTTCTTTTGCAAATTATCTTGCAAAGTTTTCACTCCATCGACAAATGCTTGCATGCCGTTCTTTAAACTGGTTCCATTGACGCTAAGATCAGCAACCACGTCCGTAACTGTTTCCTAAATATTTCACCCGTTAATTGTTTACATGAAAACATTGTCTACTCACTATGGTGTCCTTTATTTTAACTGTGATTTGATCGATCGCGGCACAAAAATTGTTAAAATCAGTCTTTAAATTATCCAGCTTGTTCTTTAATCCAGGCTGAAGTTTCTCAGCCTGATCGGCAAATTGTTTGAGTTGATCCTTGAGCGAAGCCGGAGACACGTTGGTTACATTTGCGGACATTACTTTCAAGAGGTCTTTAAAATTGTAAGTAGCAAATTTGGAGTTTATGACGTTCTCCAAAGTGGCTGCTTGTTTGCTGTTGAGTAGTTCAATATGCTCAAAATTGAACTTATCCGTTATGTCGTTGATGGCCTTGATTGCCTCCGCCATATCTTCTTCTTTTACAAGTGTCTTGACTGTTTCTATGTCGTAAGCCTGTTTGAGGTTGAACACCTTGTAAATGGTTTTATTTTGATGACAGTTAACGATGACGTCGCTTATTTTTATGTCGAAACCTTGCTTAGATGTGTTGTAACTATCGATTATTTCGAATAGTGAGCTGTTCTTTGGATCGCGTAACTGTTCGCATACTGCTTGATCGGCGATCGTGCCGATCAGCATGTAGCATGCGACCAAGAATGTTATTACCCAAGAGAAGAAGAAGATTGTGAGGACGGCGCTGGAATTTTACTGATCACGTGTCTTTCTATGTGTCTACAGTACGTACCATTTCAAATATCTTCCGCCACAACTTTTGGTGCAGCAAGAGTTGGGCGTATCGCTGCCATAAATAGCAAAAACCAAACCAACGATGATCAGTATGGTGATGAAGATCAGGATGACACTACCGAATAGTGCCGTATACCATCGAAACGTTCCACCACCAAATCTGTTGTAGTTGTTTATTTTATCGAATATTGTATCGTTGTGCTCGTATTGTTCGTGACCTGGTTGATATTTATCTAATTGATCCGTCGTATTACGAATAATCTCGGTGATGTTATCGACACTGGACGATATTTTTTTACCTGGGAATTTTATTTTATAGTTATGATCCGAAATGAACGTTCATCTCGTCATCTGTCGCTCCGCCGAATAACGATCGCGAAGCGATAAGGAATCACAAAGTTGTGAAGCACCAAGCGTTCTATCGCTTCATGACCAGTCAGTAAGCTCAAGCGTTCATTGCCTTTGCGACTAGTCAACCAGCTCGATAGTTGCGAAGCGACAAATGAGCTGAACGACTTACCAGCATCGTTGATTTGTGCCTGAGCGTCTTTCTTACTGTCCGTTATAGCACTTTTAACGTCAATAATGATTTTATTTAATGTCTCCTTTCCGTCATCTATATGCGCCTGCTTCAACTGATCAATAACATTATTCAATTCTTGAATTTGCTTTGACAGATCCGGAAGCTAATTGAAACATTATTACACTTTCTTCATAATTTTCAATACGATACCTTCGTAATGTCTTCATTTATTCTCACATCATCGATCTTGCTCTCAATCTTTTTACAAGCGGCGTCCAATGGCCCATCGCAATTTTTGGTGATATCACTCATGTCATCTTTTACTTTCTGGAAAGCTACAATAATTCAAACATCTATAAAATAGCAGAGAATTGAATTATTTTGAATCGTACCAGGATTTATATTATTGTTAACAAAAGTTATCAAATATTGTAAATTGTCGTTTAGTCGCTCGAAATCGGTACTAAATTTCGGCAATCGCTTCACATACGCTTCTATACCATCGAGGAAGCTCGTATTTGTAAACTGATCCATTTCCACCAGGAAATTTGTTGAGGATTCTGAAAAATTTTAATTACCCGTATCAAAGGATGAAAACAAATGACGCACCATCAAGAATTTCATTGATGCCATCGGTGAACTGCTGGAAATTCGTTTTCAACAAGATATCGATCTGTTGGCTGGTGATGTTGAGAAAAGTGCTCACGTCAATGATGGAGTTGATCATATTATCCGGCAGGTTGTCTAAGTCACATTTAAGACGCACATTCGTCAGCAACGAACCCGCCGAACCCATCCTAAATATAACCGATTATCAAAGTTCCAACAGGGCGATCATCAACTTACACAAGTAGCACGGAGCAAATGATCAACAAGGTGATCGAACATGCCAAGTTCCGGGCGCGATCTGCTTCCGCGGTTTTGCTTGGGGTGCAACACAAACAACAACAGTAGAATAAACCGCTTAAGAGCAGTAGGAGGCCTACTAAGACAGTCGCGGCGATTGCTATCGATAACAGAATGTAACTGTCTTGCAGTTTCGATCTTATAGTTTCTTCATCAGCGTGTGTTACCGTGTTGTTACCGTCGATTGTAATCAAACCTATAAAAAAAGTAGGATAGACACGTTGGTTCTGGACTGTTTGTTGCTTAACCTCACTTATTTGGTATATTTGATTATGCGCATTGGAGCGATTAGCTTGAAGCTGGATCCGGGCATGCGTGTTCAAGAGAGGAATGTTTTTTGACGTTCTTTCACTTGAACGCGCATGCCCGCATTCACTCCGAACACTGATGACCTAGCTTGACTCACTTCATTCTTGTAATTTTTTTAAAAAAAGGAAACTGATTCAGCGAAACGCCAACATTGATCAATCGAGACGATTGAAAAACGATTAAACTTACAAAAACGTTGCATTCCTTCAAATCAAATGACATTTGTTGCGTTTATACAATGTCTGAACCATAGAATTACGTTGACATTAAACAATAGTTCAATTATCCAGTGTAACGTTTGTTACATTTAAAAATGAAGCAATTAGACCTAATGTAGTGTTGAGTTTAAACGGAGAAAGAAGTGTCTGCTTAAATAAAGACACTTCCGTATCCGTATGATTGTAAATGCTTGCAGTCGACTAGGCAGTATAAACTGATGAAGTAAGTTGTGAATTTTTCTAGGTTAGAATTCTTGCTTTAAACCTTTTGGTATCGGATCCTTGATTAACGCTTTGTTAAACTTGTGCACGATGTCATACAACCATCCCAAACCACCAGAATTGTAGTAAGAGTCGCTGAGGTAATCTCCATCTATGTACGTGTCCGTGTAATCCGGTTGGCCCGCGTTTACATTACTAGCAGTCTCGAGACGCTTTAAAAATTGGTCACCAGCTCCGGCGATTTGAATCGTCAGAAATAAAACAGCGCAGGTGATCACGAAGCTTTAAATCGGTGAAATATCGTAAAATATAAAGCAGAAATGTTACGCTTACCAAAAAAAATTAATCGAAGATCGTTCTTTGCCAAGCGAAGACAGTTTGCGTTTCACCATTTTTTTTTGCGGTTTTCCCCGTTGGGAAACGTACGAAGATGAACAAACAGGTTTAAATGCGTAATTTTGAAGTTGATTAAATTGGTCATATTAGTCAGATAGCCGGATTGATAAGCTGATAAGAAATTATCTTTATTCCCGCGCATTTTTCTAATAAATCCATTTGCATACCTATCGGGGAACAATACATTCGTGTCATTGAAACACCAAAACTATCTCCGACAAAATGAATTCTTTTTGATGATTGGATTCTAAAATTTTTTTTTTTAAATGCAGGTTGCACTTAGTCAATTAACGAACGTTATCTTCAATAAACAAAGTGCTTTTAATGATTATCTAAATGAAATATAACTAAAAGTAAAAAATCAAAACAATAGTACATGCAAACATAAAAGATGTTATAAGAAACTCATATCCGTGGTTTGTAACCCAGAAACAGTTTTGACTTCTGTCAAGATTGTTTCATTTTCCTATTTAAAAGTAAAAAATTAATTTAATTTAGAAAGTTCAGTCTGGGAAAAAGCAAGCAATTATTTGTTAGCTTTAAAAAGATATTCAGTAAGTAAAATAATAATTAAAATTTCAATTTTCGTGATTTTTAATGAATTCATTGTACGATTAGTAATACTGTTTCACGGTAATTCCCATAATTCTAAGTAAATAAAAGTAGATAATGTTATCTTCAATAATCAATTCTCAGATGTGAGAAATATAATCATAAAACCCAATTCCTTAACAAAGCAATATTTCAATTAATTTTGAGTTAAATGAATAAAAACTTTAATAATTATTTCCATGCAAGTATTAGTAAAAAACATCATAAAAAACTAAATTGAATCTTAAAGTAATTTAGCTGCATCATTATCAGTTAGATAATAAATCGATCGATACTTCTTCCCAAGAAGTTTCGACAATCGCAGAGCAACGACAACAGTCAGGATAAAGATCAAGAACGCACAGAAAAGCGTGAACCAAAACCCATTCTGCAATAAAAAATAAAAATTAGAAACGTCATTACAGAAATTGTAATCGAAACAAACCATCGTGTTTACGATGTCGCCGCATACTTGCACTCGAGTCGCGTTGTAAACGTTGCTTAACGGAGCGCAATTGCCAACTTCGTTTTGAGTTTTACTTATTAATCGGTCGCTGTAATCTTGATACCGTCGAAGAATTTCGTCGGACAGATTTTTAAATTCCTGAAACCAAAGCCTTTTACCCAACAAGTTAGTTGATGGTTTTAATTTATACTTTTTGTAAAACAGATTGCGCGTTTTCTCGTAAATTTTTCTGCATGACTTCAAACCCTTTTAATAACGCCTCGAGATTTTCATTTTCGTTCACGAACAAGTCGTAAACTTTTTGCTGAAATATTCGTTCAATTAAGTTATCAATCATAATTATTAACTCACTTTTATTGTTGTTATTTTAACTGTTGTACGATTGTATAGTTTCCAAAAATCGTCAGCGTCTGATTTGAAGTTTTCAACTTTGTTCTCCAAATCCGGTTGTACTTTTTTAACCCAATACACGAATAATTTGAGTTGCTCCTCGAATGACGCGTGAGACACATCGATCAGATTTGTGTACAACACATTTAAAATCATCCCAGAATCATACTTAGTGAATGTAGAGTTCGCTAATTCCTCCAAAATTGCTAGTTGATCGGTGGTCAGGAGTTCAGTGTTTTTATAATTGATCATCGTAATATTCTTAAATGCATCAGCAATATCCTCTTCCGTTAAGTATGTTCGTATTTTGTTGATATCAAAATGCTCTTTACCGTTGAATATGTTGTAAATCGTTTGATTTTGATGACAGTCAACGATGGCATCACTGATTTTAACGTTGAAACCAAGCTTGGACGTGTTGTAAGTATCAAGCAAGTCGAATAGTGAGCTGTTTTTCGGATTGTGTAGTTGACTGCACAATGCTTGATCACCAACCGTACCAATCATGATGTAATAATAAATCAGTACTCCAGGGATCCACGAGAAGAATAAAATAGTGAAGACGCCCCTGAAATAATTTATCTTCGTTACCAATCTTAAATGTTGTCCAACACATACCATTTCAAAATTTTTCTACCACAGCTTTTAGAGCAGGTAGAATTTGAGCTGTCGGCTCCGAAAATAACAAAGATCAAACCAACGATGACCAGAGTGCTGACCAGGATCAGCAAAACGGACGCGGCAAGACTAGAATACCATCGAGGCTTTTCAAACACCTTATTGTATTCGCCAATGTGATCAAAGACGAAGTCGTGGTCTGAATAACCGATGAATTTCTTGGTGACATTATGAGTAACAGTAGTAATGTTATTGAAGCCGGACGATATCTTTTTTCCTAAAAAAAAACGACTGTTTGAATACATACGCTTGCGCAGAACAATTTTAAGGTTCCGAAAATCGCATTGCGCAAGCGTTATAAATTGAGCGCAACCTTGTAAACGCGACTATGTTACCTTATTGACTTATACCTTATCGAAATGACTCACCAGTATCTCTAATTTTTGCCATAACCTCTTTCGTACCATCGTCAATAGTGTCATAAAGTTCTTCTATTACCACAACCAATTTGATTCGTCCATCACCAATATGTGCGTTGTTTACTGGACCAATAAACGAATTAACTTCTTTAATTTGCGACGTCAGATCTGGAAGCTAAAAAAACTTTAATCGGTACGTTAAATAATTTCAAATACCTTCTCAATTTCAGCTTTGATTTCTAATTTATTGATCGTCGCCTCCATTTCTTCGTACGTCTTACCCAAATCACTTTGACTGTTTTGAGCGATATCATCCAAATCACTCTTGAGTTTCAGCGTAGCTGTAAAATTTTCAACGAATCTCAATTTTCATCCAAATTGTTATTTAGTTTCATACCAATCTTTAAATCCTTCACGTAACTCTTCAACTCTGTCAAACTCTTATTTAGGTCGTTTAAATCAATACTGACTTTCGGGAGATCGTCCACGAATTCCTTTAGATCATCAAAGTATCTGACATTCATAAACTCATCAGTGTCTAAATTTGTTGTATAATCTAAGAAGCACGAAATGAGGGACAATGAATTATTTGAAAACAGTACCTACCCAAAATGGTGTCATTGATATCATCAGCAAACTCATCGAAATTCTTTTTTACTAGGATATCGTACTGTAAATTAGTGACGTTCAAAAATTGACGCACATCCTTAATTGATGTATTCAGATTGTTCGGTAGATCGTCCAAGTTGTTCTTCAACCGTAAGTTTGTGATCAATGAACCCACAGTGCAAAACCTAAGTGCTATCGTTCATGGAATGTTTTTTGAGTGAATCAACAACTTACACAAGCAGCGTGGAACAAACGATCAGCACGGTGGTCAAACGCGCCAAGCTGCGGTGATGCTTTTTCTCATCATCAATAATGGAAGTCTTGCCGGAACAGCAACATTGATTGCAGAGGAAGCACAATCCGCAGAGTAACATTACAAAACCGATGAAAAAAACGCTGGCCGCCGTTACAGTTAAGACGAAATAACTTTTTGTCATTGTAGGTTCAACAACATCGTCTGGGGCGTGTTTGATTTTGTTATTCTCGTCAAATGTAAACATACCTGTAATAAGCAAAAGTAGATTCGGCCCCACGTTGGGCGCCAACTTGTTTTTTTATTTTATGGTGAAGAAACTCATTTGGTTCATAAATTAACGTCTGATGAATCGATCTTATAAATCTAGTTTTTGTTAAAATCGGCGGAATTTAAAAAAAAATTTCGTGGCACATTGAAGTTTCCTAAAATTTTGGAAGGTTTTTGGTAATTTCTGTAGAATATTCTAAAATATAAAATAAAGAGAAATTCATAAGATTGACATAAATTGTCAAAAACTGGATGCTCGCAATCTTTCGAAATAAGTTTGTAAGTAAATTAAAAAATGATACAATACAAAATATTAATTGAAACATCTAAACCGGTCTGAACTGACTCAAACTTTATATTATAATAGACCTTTTGGTATCGGGTTCGGTAATAAGACTTTTCCAAATTTGTGTACGATTCCATACAACCAGCCCAAACCTCCGGAATGATATTCCGAATAACTGAGATAGTTGACATCTGTATACGTGTCCGTGTAGTCAGCTTGCTTGCCGAACAGATTTCCGGTTGTTTCAACTTTATCGACACCAGCAACTTGGGTCGCCAGAAATAGAACGCCGCAAGTGACAATAAAACTTAAAAAAACGATAATAATGACAAAGGAATTGATCTTAAAAGCTGCGCTTACCTAAAAATGTTAATCACAGTTCGTTCGGAAGCAGCCGACATACTTTTTCGCAGTTTGCGTTTATCCATTGTCACAAGGTCACCGCTACACGTGCTCTGCTTCTATAAAGTTTTACAATCCGCAAATTCGCGAGCGTCCATCCACCAGTCGGCGTTCAACAAACTCGCTCCCACTCTTATCGATGATCAAAAACGACAACGCATTAGTTCTTGATTTTTATTCAACCTGGTTTTGGATGGGTTTTACCAAGCGCATTGGGGGGCCCCGTATCTAACAGCTCCAAGGTTAAATTGGATCCACGCGCCAACTTATTTCTTGCATGTAAGATGTTTTGCAAAATGCCACTCAAAGGAATAGAATTTTTTTATTCAGCTTTCGATTGAACTTTTAGAATTTAGAGTCAGAAAGATATTTATTTACGGCAGTTGTGACCTTTTTAGTATATTTTTGAGCATTAAATCTGTCTGTCCAATAAATTTTACATTCACGGTAAACAGAACACAGAAATCATAGTAAGAAAGATATGCCCGAGTTGATCTTCAAGTAACTTCCCGGGAAGTTTCGATAATCGTAGAGCTACGATAACGGTCGAAAGTTAGATCAGAAACGAACTGGAAAGTGGGAACTCAAAAAACATTATTAAAAAATAAACTTTATTAATCATTGAAAGTTATAATATTATTGTTCAATTATTTATTATGCTCTGTTACGCATCACTCCTGTACAAAACAAAAAAAACTTGACTAGAAATCGAAGAAAAAAAAAGTAACTTTCCAAAAACCCACGAAGTTCTTCAATAACCAACTAGTACATAATAAAAAAAATTAAAAAGAAAAAAATAACAAATTAAGAAAGAAAATTTTAATTATCCCAAACATTATTATTGCTAACATTCGTCGTAACTTGGCTCGTGAATCGATTCTCGAGAACGTGATATCGATCGTAATGTTCCTTTAGTTCTTTCTTATAAATCACCTGCCGACATTGTTGGCAAACTGTTAAACTTTTCTTCGATTTGCCGTTGTAAACGTTATACAAGGCCTCCTGTTTCTGAACGTCCGGCAAGAGCACCAGCATTTCGGGGAAGAATTCGTCGAAATTCGCGCCCAGAATTCTGCGACAGCACTCGTAATATTTCTCCGCGTTGATGTTGTCGTTGCGAAACAGTTCGGATTGATGCTTCAAATTGGCGATCGTGTCGTCGCTGCTGACCATCGACAATTTCTTGATGACGTTTTGATTTCTCGTCGAAAAGTTGGTCGGTTGCTTGTAGTTGTTTTTGGCTGAGGTGATCGCGTACGATTGCCCGGAGCTGGTGGTGAAGGTTAAGTCGTTCGGTGCGCTCAGTTCGGGGAAATCGCCGGAGAGGCGTGTGAAACCCGGAGGTGGTGCTACGGCGAATCCTGGTGGTCTGCTCGTGGTTTTCTTTGTCGTTTCGGTACCGTTTTCGGCGACGATCGTTTCGTCGCCTTTCGGTTTCTTTTTCTTTTTCGTTTTGTCGTTTTTGTTTGATTCATCGTCGTTTATGTTGTTGTTATTTGCTTGTAGCCAATTGTTGGTCACAGGTACTTGAATGGTTGATGTTTTTTGTTCGATTTGCCTTTGGTTGTGGTATTCCATTGTGGCGGTGGTAATTGGGGTGCGGCTGCAACTTTTGACGATTTATCCGGTTGCTTTTTCGACTTTAACTGCACCCATTGCGGTTGGTGGTTGGACGGTGTTTTGCTTGGCGG
This sequence comes from Novius pumilus, assembly GCA_020654155.1. Lineage (NCBI taxonomy): Eukaryota > Metazoa > Arthropoda > Insecta > Coleoptera > Coccinellidae > Novius > Novius pumilus. The sequence goes on from JAIFOV010000475.1 coordinate 6,779,859, forward strand.
TGGCAAAGCGGGAAACGACTCTTCGGCGGCGTTCTGGGGGCCGCCGGAGGCGGCCGTGGTGATTTGGGTGCGAAAACCGCCACCACCGTTCGATTTATGATTCAACGAAATTGATACCTGAGGAGCGGTGTTGCTAACAAAAAGTAAAAGTTAAAACATTTGTAAAACTGAAATAATTCACTTACTTATGGACGTTCACAAAGACACGACTTTCCCTAGACGTTGACGGTTTTCCCAAGGCGGGGAAATCGTTCGAATTACGACTTATGCTTACTTCGGAATTTCTGCTGGTTGTTATCGTTAACCCCGATGTTGTCTTTTTATTATTACCTGACAATCATAAATAATAAACTGTAACTAAACTTTTTAAATCCTCACCTAAACTAGGAAACTCCTCGAAATTAAGTTTAGGATTGGTCTTTGAGGTAAACGTTGTAACCGGTCGAATCTGCGCTTGCGCAACGCCCCCCAAGGCCGGGAAATCGGTGGGGGTAAGTGGTTTTTGAAAAGCGCCCTCTGGGGCGTCGTAACCGACAGCGCCCTCCTCCTCAACCGACGAGCGCTCCTCACGTTTCTTTCTGTTGTTACTCCGCGGAGCCAGCGTGAATTCAAACTCCAACGTTCTCACTTGCTTGGAGACGTTCTTGGTGAGGTTTCGACCATGTATAGCGGCAATATGAGCTAAAACAGCAGATAAGTAAAAATCGAAACGTAACCAAACTTTACCTTTGAGATCGATTTCGGTGCGAAACGCCGAAGCCATCGGCACGGACCGGCATTCCCCCTCTTCGCAGAGGAAATGCTCTTCCCTGAAATGTTTCTGTAAGTCCTCGACCGTCCTGTAATACAGGTGTTTACCGTCGGCGTCGCACAAGTGACAAAACAGGTGCGTTCGCCTCATATGTCGGAACAGCTCGTCGCTGTCCATGAATCGGGTGTCGCAGAACTCGCATAACGGATGACCTCTAACAAACAACATTTTAAGGCTGAAGTATTCATGTTAACCTATACCTATGAGAGGTATTATCAGGATCCCCTTTCCTTCGATGTAAACCCAACTCTTGTCGTGTGTACGTCCGACGTTCTGACGAGAATATCATAACGTTCTCCACACAAATATCGCAATAAAACTGTTCGTGCTCCCTCCTCATGTGATCCTTTAATTGACTGAACGTTCGAAATACAACTGAATGGTTGTGCGGACAAATAGGGCACCGGTGTTCCAACAGTTTATGGTACGCGTTCTGTATATCTTGGTTCGCAAATATGATTCCGAATTTAACATCCTGTAACCGTCCCCTGGAGTACCGAGTAAACAGGGACGTATAAGGTTCCTTATGATAAGCGAAGATAACCTGAAATTACATAATATAAAAGATTGGATGGTTTGTTTCGACGCAATCACCTTGGGCAAGTCGCCGCGACAGATGGGGCACTCGTTTTGCTTGCACAACACACGCATTCGCGTCGAGCATTCGTAACAGACGGAATGGTCGCAGGAACCGATCGAATAGATTTCGACGGTTTTGAAGCACAAAACGCACAGGTTGTCGTTTTCCATCGATTTGCGAGTGGCTTTCGCAGACATTTCGCAACGTGTTACGATGTTCGTTAGCAGCAGTAAAAAGACACTTAACCTAGATGTCAAAGCGTCACAGAAATTCGCGTTTGTTGTTCAAAAAGGGATACTTGAATTTTAATGCAACAACACCTAAATTTTCGATACGAGACTAAATAAAAATTTATAATAATTTGATAAATAACGAGAAAAAATCGGTTTGGAAGTTATTTATTTACTTCATTAAATGACGTACGATAACATCTGAAAGATATTGTTACAGCTAAGTCTATTGTTCTTCTTTTTCCGTGTTCAGTGTTTTCAAGTACAGTTTTTGTTTATGTCTTCAGTCTGTCAATAACAACAGACTGAGGTGGAGGTGCAGACGAACGTTTCTTTGTTCCATCGGATTACCAGTTGGGAAATGTGCAGTTAATCGGACCTCGAGTGACTCAAAAACTAACGGTTTGCTAGGATCGCCTTCGGCTGCTATTTAACCGTTTTGGCGGCTCCTTGGTTGTTGAAAAGTGTCGCAAGGGATCAAACGAAAGGCGGAGATGATGGTAAGATTGAACCGGAAATTCATACTAATCAGTCGTTATTATTGTTACTAAGGCGGATTTCATTTTGAAATCGGATTATTCATTCGATACGAAAGGGGCGAAACGGGCGTTCGTCATTTTGCACCAGTTCATGCAAAGTGTAAATTGAATGTCACAGAACATTTAACACAAAAACAACGATGCGTTTCATCTACTCTGCAGACGTAATGCAACTTTGTTGCATTTCGATATAAAGTGAAATAATTAGTTCAAACGTATTGTTTCAACGAAGTGTCACAATGGTGGTGAAGAAATGTTCGCGAGTGATCCTTAAGGTGGGCAAGTTTCAGTTCGGTTTCTATTTGCATTTCAATAAATTGCATAATTGTAAGAAGTCGATGCAAATTGTAACATAAATCGCCCCCCTCTAGTATATCCAAATTCTCTCTGGAATCCCACATTATCACAAATAAGTCACTCGAGTAACATAGAAAGTTGCTTGTCAACATTTGCAAGGTAGAGTCAATAGGCCAGTTCTCGTCCACTTAGTGCAATTATCAAATTTGGAAATCAATAAGGTCTATAAAATTTGTGCAAAAAAATTATTCACATGTACACCTTATGTACTCTATTTTGATGAAAATTCTTTTTTGGGTTTTAAGTGTTGTTGTTTAAATTAAGATGTTTATATTATATACGTATATAATATGTTCTTCTTCTTGGGAACGCAGCAAATACAAAAGAATACCCGTTTTTTCTATTTACTCGAGCTTTCGTGGATATTTATTACGACATATCGCTTTTCCACATCATCGGGAGAAACTACATAATAGAAATAGATAACATTAAAAATAAATATGACAATATAACAACTTATGAAAGTGAGTTTTAAATATAAGATGTTAATTTTGAAATTATAAATTTTGTTATGCTGGCTGCAAAATGCGTTTTTAAATCTGGTTGATTGACACTGATTGAATGATTAAAATTTGTGAAAATCATAATAATCATGAGTTAGTTCTCTTATTCTTGTCCATTTCTACTAGATTGGCGTAAATTTGACTTGAGTGATCTATATCCCTTTTGTTATTCATCAAATACAGCAAAGAAAACCTCAACTTATACGTATATATACATATATGAAATAAATATTCTTAGGAATTCAACAAAATCTTTATTAGTCGGGCGTCTTTATGTCAATTTGCAACTATTTCTAATTCATTATATTTTGATTTATAAAGAGCGATTGTTATATGTTTCAAAATGTTATAAATAATTTGTATTGTTTGTGAATTAAATTTTCTTTACCCGGTGTATTTTTTTTTTCCAAACGGCGCCTTACTTTCCCAAGCTTCGGATTTCCCCTTCGTTAGACGAAATCGTGGGAAATCCGCTCGAGGAAAGTACGTATGTTTTTTTTTTCGTGAACGTTTTCGTGAAATTGGGTCAGTTAGCGTATGTACGTCGATTGTTCGTTTGTTATTTGTACAGATGTTGGCAATAGCATACGAGCGATCATGCGGAACCGCTTTCGAAAAACTGGGTTTTAGGTCAGCTGTACGACAAGAGGCTAATTATTGATCCGTTCAACGAGAACTATAAAAAAATTGGTTTTTTATCACTAATAACAAGAAACATGTTTAATTAATGAACAGATAATATCATTCATTGAGAAGAAGCGTCGCGCAATTAATGCACTCTATTTCGACACGATGAATCATGATGACGATGATCGCGATGGCGGTCTCGCACCCGCAGACTTTTAATGGTCGCGATAAACACTTGTCGCGCATCCGTTAAGAAGGGCAACGTCCTTAGTTTTTCCTATGCAATTTTCAATAACAAAAAAAAATTACAAACCGAACGAGTTCGTCGTACTATTCGACTAATTTACCGAAAAATTTCACGTCTAATTTAATTCGCTTCGCGCGCTCAACATGAATCATATGTTGCGGAAATTGTGGATTTTTTTATCGTCACGTTATCTTGTGGCACGTTTTACAAAACAAAGAGTAATTACGGATGAACAGTATATTTGTTATTGTTTTTGAATGTCTTCAATAACAAAACTGTATAAACGAAATATTTTATTATAAATTAAAACAATTCTGTCATCGTTTGTTATATAGATTTGTAGAAAACCCACGTGGGTGTTCAAAAGGGATACTTGAATTTTAATGCAACAACACCTAAATTTTCGATACGAGTTACGTTATGTTACGTAGACCACAATTGTCGTCATCAGGAGACTAAATAAAAATTTATAATAATTTGATAAATAACGAAAAAAATCGGTTTGGAAGTTATTTATTTACTTCATTAAATGACGTACGATAAAATCTAAAATATATTGTTGCAGCTAAGTCTATTGTTCTTCTTTTTCCGTGTTCAGTGTTTTCAAGTACAGTTTTTGTTTATGTCTTCAGTCTGTCAATAACAACAGACTGAGGTGGAGGTGCAGACGAACGTTTCTTTGTTCCATCGGATTACCAGTTGGGAAATGTGCAGTTAATCGGACCTCGAGTGACTCAAAAACTAACGGTTTGCTAGGATCGCCTTCGGCTGCTATTTAACCGTTTTGGCGGCTCCTTGGTTGTTGAAAAGTGTCGCAAGGGATCAAACGAAAGGCGGAGATGATGGTAAGATTGAACCGGAAATTCATACTAATCAGTCGTTATTATTGTTACTAAGGCGGATTTCATTTTGAAATCGGATTATTCATTCGATACGAAAGGGGCGAAACGGGCGTTCGTCATTTTGCACCAGTTCATGCAAAGTGTAAATTGAATGTCACAGAACATTTAACACAAAAACAACGATGCGTTTCATCTACTCTGCAGACGTAATGCAACTTTGTTGCATTTCGATATAAAGTGAAATAATTAGTTCAAACGTATTGTTTCAACGAAGTGTCACAATGGTGGTGAAGAAATGTTCGCGAGTGATCCTTAAGGTGAGCAAGTTTCAGTTCGGTTTCTATTTGCATTTCAATAAATTGCATAATTGTAAGAAGTCGATGCAAATTGTAACATAAATCGCCCCCCTCTAGTATATCCAAATTCTCTCTGGAATCCCACATTATCACAAATAAGTCACTCAAGTAACATAGAAAGTTGCTTGTCAACATTTGCAAGGTAGAGTCGTTCACTTAGTGCAATTATCAAATTTGGAAATCAATAAGAAATATTGGTCTATCAAATTTGTGCAAAAAAATTATTCACATGTACACCTTATGTAGTCTATTTTGATGAAAATTCTTTTTTGGGTTTTAAGTGTTGTTGTTTAAATTAAGATGTTTATATTATATACGTATATAATATGTTCTTCTCCTTGGGAACGCAGCAAATACAAAAGAATACCCGTTTTTTCTATTTACTCGAGCTTTCGTGGATATTTATTACGACATATCGCTTTCCCACATCATCGGGAGATAACATTAAAAATAAATATGACAATATAACAACTTACGAAAGTGAGTTTTAAATATAAGATGTCAATTTTGAAATAATAAATTTTGTTATGCTGGCTGCAAAATGCGTTTTTAAATCTGGTTGATTGACACTGATTGAATGCTTAAACTTTGTGAAAATCATAATAGTCATAATCATAATAATCATAATAGTCCATTTCTACTAGATTGGCGTAAATTTGACTTAAATGATCTATATCCCTTTTGTTATTCATCAAATACAGCAAAGAAAACCTCAACTTATACGTATATATACATATATGAAATAAATATTCTTAGGAATTCAACAAAATCTTTATTAGTCGGGCGTCTTTATGTCAATTTGCAACTATTTCTAATTAATTATATTTTGATTTATAAAGAGCGGTTGTTACATGTTTCAAAATGTTATAAATAATTTGTATTGTTTATGAATTAAATTTTCTTTACGGTGTATTTTTTTTTCCAAACGGCGCCTTACTTTCCCAAGCTTCGGATTTCCCCTTCGTTAGACGAAATCGTGGGAAATCCGCTCGAGGAAAGTACGTATGTTTTTTTTTTTCGTGAACGTTTTCGTGAAATTGGGTCAGTTAGCGTATGTACGTCGATTGTTCGTTTGTTATTTGTACAGATGTTGGCAATAGCATACGAGCGATCATGCGGAACCGCTTTCGAAAAACTGGGTTTTAGGTCAGCTGTACGACAAGAGGCTAATTATTGATCCGTTCAACGAGAACTATAAAAAAATTGGTTTTTTTATCACTAATAACAAGAAACATGTTTAATTAATGAACAGATAATATCATTCATTGAGAAGAAGCGTCGCGCAATTAATGCACTCTATTTCGACACGATGAATCATGATGACGATGATCGCGATGGCGGTCTCGCACCCGCAGACTTTTAATGGTCGCGATAAACACTTGTCGCGCATCCGTTAAGAAGGGCAACGTCCTTAGTTTTTCCTATGCAATTTTCAATAACAAAAAAAAATTACAAACCGAACGAGTTCGTCGTACTATTCGACTAATTTACCGAAAAATTTCACGTCTAATTTAATTCGCTTCGCGCGCTCAACATGAATCATATGTTGCGGAAATTGTGGATTTTTTTATCGTCACGTTATCTTGTGGCACGTTTTACAAAACAAAGAGTAATTACGGATGAACAGTATATTTGTTATTGTTTTTGAATGTCTTCAATAACAAAACTGTATAAACGAAATATTTTATTATAAATTAAAACAATTCTGTCATCGTTTGTTATATAGATTTGTAGAAAACCCCACGTGGGTTTCTAGAATCGCAAATTCATCTTCATGTACCATCGTAACGTTTCATCGGACTCCGTGGGAATTTCCGAGCGCGCGGATCATATTTTCGCCATCTCTGGCGTAATTCAATTTATTTCAACAACACAAACGATTCGCCGAAGGCCAATATCAATATCCGTTTCGGATTTCCAACTCTTTGACGGACGTTCGGCGACAATCAAAGGTCGCTTATCCCAATTAATTATTTACTCATCATCTTTATCAGTCAAGCACTCGGCCACCAAAACGAGTTTGTTATTATTAAAACGAATTATTCCCGCTACAAATAAAACGGATATGCGTTTTGTCGTGCGCGAAGGTCGATATACGTAATCCGATTGTTTCTTCGACAGATGCGATTGTCGAGAACGTCGTAACAACTCCAAAATGGCGCACCGCAAAAGGGGACCGACCGCCGATCGGTCCTCCATCAATTTCTGCAGTTTTCTAATCTCCTGCGTCATCCTGTTTTTGGCCGCGCAAGCGGCCACCACCGAGAACGGCGACAATTTCCTCGTTCACCTGGATAAAATCGGTAAAAATTTGGATAAGGCGCTCAGCACGGCCATCAACATCGAACAACCCAACTACACGGACATTTTCATCAATGGAAGCTACGTCTGCAACCCGCGCTATAACCCGCGCGGTTTGGGGGAGCTCTACAACATCACCAAAGTTTTCATGAAGACGATACTCAGGTCGCCGGTGCCGGAAGGTGAGGTTGGTTGCGTACTTGTCCGCAAGCTTCATGGTTAAGTTTCAGAGTCGATCGTCATCGAAGACAACAAGGCGACTTTCGCGCCGCACGGTCACTGGGCCGATCTCGTCCTCCGCTACGGTTTTATGATCGTTATCTGTTTGCTGGTGCTGTTTCTGGGCGCTGTGCTGCCGCTGTGCGGCCTCTTCTTTTGCTGTTGTCGCTGTTGCGGCAAGTGCGGCGGTCGCTCGAAGCTCTACGATCAGAAGCACGATCAGTGTCGTCGCTTTTATCTGGGCACGCTGTTGATCGTTTGCGGCACGCTCTTAGTGTAAGTACGCGCAAAACTGTTAAGTTGATCCATTCATTTCGATGTAGTTTCGGCGTCGTCTGCTCACTCGTCACCAACGCCCGACTGTCCGATGGTATCGAGAACTTGTCCGACAACTTGAACAAGTCCGTCGAGGACAGCAAAACTTTCCTGAACAACACAAACGTACAAATCGAAACTTTGCTCAAGACTAACTTCAACGAATTTTACGTCACGATCAGCAAGATTTTGAATGGTTAGGTCAGATTCGGTGTTGATTTTTAATGATCGAGAATACGCTTGTAGATTGTTCCACGATCGTTTTTAACGAGTTGAGGCAGATGTCGAACGCTACGTCTATAAACGAAATCACGGGGATAGCCAAACAGTTCCCCAGCATCCGGAGCGACTACGGGCTGCTGAAGAACGCGACCAACGATTTGAGGACCTACGCGTCGCAACTAAACGATGGTTTGTAGGGCGTTGTCCCGTCGTGCGACACGATTAATTTTGTCATTTCGAATAGCCGTGCGACGCGTCAAAAGGGATCTGCTCGATATTCTTAAGGACTGTACCGGGGTGATCGATCAATGTACGACCTTGAACAACGACATTTCGAAACTGCAAACGAACGTCGATTTTGATATGGTAAGATTGCGACGTTGACAATCGGTGGGGTGTTGTTAACGAGTATTTCTGTTCGTGTTTCACGCAGTACATTGACAGGTATTTTCCGAGGGTAAGACTTTTTTCAATCTGTCGTCAGTTTCGTGATCGTTCTCCTATAGGTCCGAAAACATTCTCGCGTAATCCATTATGATTATTCTGTGCGCCTCAATTAGACGAACCGAGTAACTCGGTCTAATTGGGGCCTCAGTGCGAGTAATTTGGTAACGAATGATCACAATTTAGTCAATGATCAAGTTAAGTCGGGTAAGTAGCACCTCCTCCATGCGTCGCTGTCCATAAGTCTTGCGCCAATGACTCACCCGAAGTACCCTTTATAGCGCAGAATTGACTTCAAACCGCCATTTTTCTTCCAATTTTTCCTGATGGAGTTATTCCATTTTTGTTAAGCTCCCGGATATTAACGCGCAAATCAAAGAACTTGATGACATCCTGGAAAACGCGAACGTCGAGGATATATTGAAAGGCGAGCAGAAGCTGAAGAAAATCCAAAATGACATCAAAAGCGGCGTTCAAGTGAACACGGAAAAAGCCAAAGAAAAGATACGGGAAGCGGGTGTGGCGATTGCCAAACGCTCCGACGAAATATCGAAGTGGATCCAAAATAACAGACGTTTCCTGACGCGCATGCAACACGGCGACGAGCACTGGGATACGATTTTCAATCATTTATCCAACTACACGGTTTACATCGAACCTTACCGTCAGTATTCGGCCCTGTCGTGCTGCGTCGTATTACTAGCAGTGACCACGTTCATCGTGCTCGGTTTGATCTGTGGTATTTGCGGTAAACGGCCAGGCGGTTACGGGGACGATTGCTGTAACAAGGGAAGCGGCAGCCAATGTTTGCTATGGTAAAAAAGGGGAATTGTCATTCGAGTCACTAACAATCACTTCTTAACAGTGCCGTTATACTGATGTTCTTCGGCGCGGCGCTGATAGCCGCCAGCACCTTATGCTATTTCCTCCTCGGCACCGTTACCGAGGAGACGATCTGCGAATCGTTGCGCAATCCCCGCGGCAGCGATCTCTTCAAACTGGCCGACAAGTTCAATCTGTCCGACGTGGGCATCCATAAGAAAGTGAGCGTGATGATCGACGCCTGTCACGCGAATCGCAGCATTTACGATGTGCTCGACGTGAAGACACGCTTCGACATCGACACCATCTACAGCTACATCGACGATTTCGATATCGGTCAAGTGTTGACGGCGCTCGATCGTAAAACCGCCGAAATCGACTTCGATCGCGTCGAACTCCTGACGCCGAAGCAACTTCGCACCCTCGATCGCATATCGAAATCCGATTTCGCCAACGTCGACTTCGGCAAATTTCTCGACGAGCTGAGCGCCAACTTCACCAGCGTCGATTTGAAAGTGATCACCGACGAACTGGAGGCCGCCATCGAGAAGGTGAAGGAGATCTCCGAAACCGATCAGCGCGCCGTCAAGCTGGAAAGGGGCTTGGAAAGCGTGCTGGCGCAACTCAGCTTCTACGAACGCAACGTCGTCACCCCGATGCAAACGACTGCCGAAAAAGTTCGAGTCACCGCCGCCAGTTTGGAGAAAAAATTACATTTGGGACATAACAGTTTCAAAGAGGGTATGGAATCGTTGATCGTCAACGTTCAACACGCGCAGGAGTCGTTGAAGACGCAGGGACCGAAAATGATAAAAAATGTAAAACCGTTTTACGCGTAACCGCGTCAATATCTCACAATCGCACTTTTAGGCCGCTCAAGATCTCGCCAAAAAAATAATCGACCAGTGTCGCAAGTACATGGATCGGATCGTTTACAAAACCAAATACGAAGTGGGCAATTGCGCCCCTGTCAGCGCCGCTTACAACGCCACCGTCGTGTCGCTGTGCGACAAAGTCGTACTACAAATGGTTCGTTCACAACGTACTCTGAATCGATTATTGACTTTTAGGTTTTTAGAACGGTTTTTGGTTCACCTTGTTGTGCACGCTGCTCGTCTTCATTCCGACGATTATCATATCGATTAAGTTGTCGATATTATATCAGAAGCAAATACCGTTCAGCGATTACTACGTCGAAACGTGAGTAAAATTTTGAGGCTCGGGCGGCGCGACGATCTACGACAACAAAATGTACATGGATCTACTGCACACTACGATCTACTTCCGCGATCATAGAGTCCGTGTCGTAGATAAACTGTATCGTAGATCGTCGCGCCGTATATTTAAAAGAGGAAGCGTGGATCGAACGAACGCCTCGCCAAACCAATATGTTTGTTGTGTTTGATCCGTCGTGCATTTTTGTCTTTTTGCAGCGAGTACTTGTACGCCGCTAACGATAACATTCCGCTAAATAGGTGAGTACCTGTCGTTTCTCCCCCCGTCACCTTTTATTTTGTTTTTCTTCTTCTTCGCTGGTGGAAATCGACGGTACTCGGAATCAAATTTAACCTTCGATTTTCTTGACTGTTGCGTCCGACCACCGTTTCCATCGAGGTTTCGTTATGTTTACAGCGGACGCGGCGGCAAAGACAAGCGCAAAAAGAAGGCCAAAAGGAGGGACGATCGGCCGCAAATGGCCGGTAGGGGGCCGAATGTAGATGGCGCCGCGAGAGAGATGGCCGGCGCGTCTGCGCACCAGGACACCAGATACACGGACATGGCTCCCAAGTGAGTTTTCATAACCTCGAATTCCGAGCTTACTTTGTTCGTACGACAGAACGTGGGAGGAGTTTCCCGCCGGCGGCCCGCCGCAATACCAAAGAGCGCCGACCGAATACGAACGACCGCCTCCCTACTATTATCCAGGAACGGCAACGTAAGTACCGCCCCCGCCCGCCACGTCTCTCCATCACCATCTAACTCATCGTCATCCAGAGCTTTCTTTCGGTTCCGATTCGATCGCGCCCGCCATATTTCAATCGGAAATTTTTCCCCAGGTGCCCCCCGACCGCTCCCATCCAGCCGGAGTGATTCAAGTAATTTCACCTGTTCTTCCGCAGTGAAATGATTACTCCGGTTTTCGGCTCAAGATTTCGCTCCGTTTTTAATGGATTTATGTTTTAGGGAGCAACCGTAAGCCAATCCGCTCAAGGACAAACGCGGACCTTTAATCAATTAGACTGAATAGCTTGTTACATATTTACCCGTCGCCCTTCTACGTCAACGATTTATGGATAAAAAACTGCCCTTCGTTTTAGGAAATTCTTCCTGTTGTACATAAGATTAGTTTGCCATGTCGGTTTAGTCTAATTTTTTTTTAATAACTTAGATAATAGAGGAGACGATCAATTTGCTCAGAACTCATGAACAATAATGTCGATGATACTCGTTTTCATTTTCGACTGATACAAGTGTGCTATTATTTTTTTATTAATGTCAAGAGTTGATTTAGTGCAATTAAAGTGTCGGGGATACGTTTCGACCATTCCATGCACAAATATGTATTCAATATGATAACGTTTCACGTGTTTATAACTGTTTAGCATGACATTTCCCTTTTTGAATGGGTAATCGTTTATTTTGATGCATGTCGAGAAGTCGTAATTAATAAACGTTCTCCTTTGATAAATTTTCATGTTTCCATCGTTAAAGTCCTGGTGCTTTGAAGAAATGGTCGTAAACGTGGCAATGTTGCGAATTGTCATCTATCCTCACGTCAGTTGTGATAGAAATGATTCCTCTATGTTTGTGATGGTGCGTAGCACAGAACAACTGCAAGGGTGCATAGAGCACCGACTTTATCTGTGGGTGGTGTAAATAAAATAGATTATGGAAAAATCACTATTTTATTTATGAATTATATATTTTATTCATGGTACGATGGTTACGCTGTTCGATAACTACGAACAGCAATATTCAGTGTTAACAGCAGACCTAACAGCTCAAATCGGTTCTTTGGCCACTTCAAATACGAGTTAGCTTACATCAAGTATTCGCACAACCATTCTAATCCATCGTTTTACAGAAGATCGGAGGCAGCTTATAAGTGATATCGAGAAACATGTCGAAGAAGCTCAAGAACTGGTAAATCGATCCGTTTGTAGTATGACATTTTCATTTCGAAATCCCACAGCTCGAACAAATGGATTTGGAAATACGCGGTTCGGAATCATCCAGACGACAAAGAAACCGCACCCGGTTGGATTGCTATCGCACGGAATTAAAACGCCTTACTTTAGAATACATCAAAGCGCGCTCCGCGAAACAGGGTTCCCTGAATTACGACAGCGGCGATGTGGACGACGATCCGCGAATAACGCTCGATCAAAAACGACGATTATTAGAGAACTCCGAACGGCTCGAACGAAGCGGTAAAAAACTAGAGGAAGGGTACCGAATACTAGTTGAAACCGAAGAAACGGGGGTCGTATACTACAAAACTTGAGCGATCAACGAGAAACGATACAAAGATCACGGAACAGAGTGAGGATAATCGTCTGAAATTATTCCCATTTTCAAATAATCGTTTTTCTAGTTGAGGGAAACGGACGAGGAAGTCGGTAGATCGTCACGAATCATAAATTTAATGTTGACAAGGAACACGCAACAAAAAATAGTGTTGTCGGTTGTCGCCGTTTGTTTATTCGTTGTTTTCTGTTTCGGTGTTTATTTAAGCGTCGTGAAGTAGCGATTTTAAACATTTAGTACAAATTTAATAGTTGTATTTGAAATTTGGTCACTGGGTGACGTCACGACTATTAAATATATTGCACAGACTATCTCGAATATTTCTGTGTTCCAGTCTGTCAACTGTCAGGCTCTTTCTCCATTTTGTCGTCGCAGGTTAGTGCAAAAAATATTTATTATTTGAAAACATCCAATAACTTGCCTTGTTAATTAAGAATTGAACGTAAATTGTGATATTATGAAGCAATTTTAAGTTTCGTCGTGCAAGTATTTTGTTGATTGTTCGTTTTTTTTTAGACCGCCAAAATGGTTCAACGACTTGTCTTTCGACGCAGATTGTCGTACAACACAAAATCCAACCGCAGGAGGATGTAAGTATTTCAGCCCCCAATCATTTTCTTTCAAATTCGGTTATTTAATTAAACATCAAAGTGAGGTTATGTTATGATGAACAACTGGCTAGAGTACCGAATATCGTTGACGATAAACACCTCTCGTTCGTTTATTTTCTGATCACAACCTCAACTCTAACCGATACTCGATCATTTAGAACCCGAGTTTCAAGTATTGCCGTTTTTTTAGAGTCCGCACTCCTGGTGGTAAACTGGTTTACCAGTACCTCAAAAAACCGAAGAAGATCCCGAGATGCGGTCAGTGCAAAGACAAGCTCAGGGGCATCTTGCCGGCGCGTTCTTTCGAAAAGTCGCGATTGTGCAGGCGTAAGAAGATGGTCAAGCGCGCGTACGGCGGCGTGCTCTGCCACAAATGCGTTAAAGAGAAGATCGTCAGGGCTTTCTTATTGGAAGAACAAAAGATTGTCGTTAAAGTGATGAAAGCGCAACAGGGTGTCAAGGCTGCGCCTTCCAAGAAGTAGACGTAATAAATTTTGTTTAAGTACAAGAAGGTGTCATTTGAGGGACCTACGGTAATATCCTTTTTCTATCCTTTTTTTATTCCTGATATTAATACGTTAAGACGATTCGATATTTTTAATGATTAATTTTATCATTTGTGATCACGGATTTAACATGTTGACGTTTATCTGAAGGATTACAAATTAAATTTAAATAATTGCAGCCGAGTCACAGAATCAGCATTTGTGTGGCGACATCTATTGTTGTAATTCGGCTTTAGCGCCATCTACATTACAACGATCTATGATACAGTTATAGAAGCTTTGACAGTTGGTACCGATCGCGGTTATCGGCCAGTAGGTGGCGTGTGAAACGCCCGTCGCCGCCATATCTGTTTTGCGAGTGGTTTGTTCTCGTTCGGGTGTAGTGAAAACGGGTGAAAATTTGATGAAAAACAAGTGAAATGGCCGATTTCCCGAAATCGGAGGCGGACGCGACGGAGATGAACGCTCAGACGACGGTCGCGGGCCTGGTGCAACAATGTAAGTCGATTAAAACGCCATTGTTTTCGTTTCGAGTGTCGCTCCATCATCTTGCGCCGTGACAGCTGATGGGATGGGGCAGTCGCAGGCTCCGCTGGGGCGCAAGATGTTTCATTTCTTGAATAATGCGGAGATTTTCTGGGAATTCCGACTGAAAAGCGGCGCGAATCGGTGTTGTTCGAAGCGAAAACTCGTTGTGAGGGTTGTTGTTGGGGTTAGGGGTGATCGAACCATTTTCGTAGATTTTATTTATATTCTATCACCCACGTGTTACGGCAATAGGATAATCGATAAGGGGGAAGTGTGAAAAAGATTGATGGAAAAATGTGGTTCAAGGTCATTCGTTGTTTACTTTTAAACTGATGCTGGAATATTTTCGTCATTTCGAAAATATTCGATAATTTTTTTTTGGGATATATTTAAATCAAGATGACATTTAACTTTTATGGCATTTTATGAGGTAGAAAGAATTTGCCGGGTGTGGCTGTTTAAGAAAAAATTCCTCGAAGATTCAATTTTGTGCATTTGATTCGATTGTTAACTTCGACGTCGTGAAATATCGCGAAGCATATTCCTCCCCGCTTCCTAGAAGACTAATCGAATTATCCGGCGGGGCATTCGTGGAACTGAGAATAATACGACGATTTATGGAGCAATCAAGAAGACACGTTCGAGGGTACGCCGCGCGGAACGAATCGTCCCGCCACACGGAAAACGCTGTGTCGAAAATCGTAGCCCCAATGGAACGGTCTCTCGGGGCCACCGCGGCGAGGTGTTACATTAATAATAATTCCGACACGCCGCGGCTCCAGACACGATTTCGTATAGTTATTAATCCTTTTTTTTTTATCCTTTAATGCGCCCCTTTATTATGACGGACAATGAACGACCATCGGTTCGATGAAACCAGTTTTCGGATCAGACGAGACCATAGACTGCATTACAATCAGTTCAAAAGCTGATAATCATAAAGCATTGATTCATAGTATCGACAATCCCAAGAAGTGACAGCGTTTCCGTCAATTTGAAACTCCTTCAGACCTTAGATGATAGGCTTCATCTTTAGGTACTTTCGCAATCTCGTTTTTACTTGACCATGGTTCAGGGTATTTTCCTCCGGGTTCAATCTATTGGATACAAACCATTGTAGCGCATTCCTGCGTACGGTCTCACCTTTTCAGGTGTACAGAAGCATCTTGAACAGCAATAAATATAGATTACAATTAGCAATGGACCCAGAACAGATCCCTGAGGAATGCCACAGTTGATTTTACATGTTGAGCTGGAGCGATCTGTTTACGGTCGGCTAAGTAAGATGTCAATCAGGAGACTCTGTAGGGGCTAAGTTCTTTGATGCATGCAAACAACGTCTTTGTAGTATCACAAAACTGCACTGATGTTGTTAGTCGACGCTCATATCTGTTGATAATGAGACTGTACAAGGATATTCATACTGTTTTTCTTTTTGGTAAAGCCGAACATAGTTCTGGAATGGCCGCTTCAACCATCTTCGAGAAAGTGGGTAGAATTGTTATTGGTGTTTGTTCAGCAACTGCCTGTATTAAATTTGTGCTAATCTCTTCAACATCTTGAATGTGCTTGGGGGCCTAGTCCTTGAATAATTGCAAGGATGTCATTTGCAGATACTGATCTGAAAAACATAGATTTGAAATGTTTTTGAAACATACGCAATGGTTGCTTTGGTGGACGCCAAAAAAATAATTCCTGAACTAATCGTTTTAACACGCCCCGAAATCGTTATTACCTTCAATTACGAAAATAATTTATCTTCTTCGCCTTATGGCCGTAATGGCGCGATAATAACGTCCCGACACTTTACTCGTTTCTCGTTATTTCTGTCTTTTTCTGGGTAAACAATCCCAGTTAATACCCCATCCGGCCTTTCAGCGCCGCATCGTTAATTTCTGCGATTTCGAGAAGACAGACGACGATCGTCAACTTTTGAACGCATAAAAATCGAAACGGACTGCCGTATGTGGAACTATTTACGAGCCGATCGTTTCGGACGTAAACGACGATTTTGAAACGGCCATTTTTGGTAGTGAAAGCGTCGCGCGCCACCGCGCAAATTGGTGGAAATCGGGCCCCGCTCACGAACCGGATTCGCGTCCTATCGCTTTTTTTTTCCTGCTCGCACCTAATGGATCATATTCGGTCATCGCCGATTGTGGCGAGATCTGAAAACACGTGGCCGTAAAAACGTTTCGATTTTTTTACGAGTCCGGCGCCGGCAACGCGCGAATTATGAGGCTTTTAATGGACGAGTAGGCGATTTCGACGTAATGCAGTTTGTTACATAGTGATTACATCGTCTTTTACGGCTCGTCCCGAGAAAAATACGTTGCGCGCCATCTGTTGCTCGACCCCCGAAACGCTTTAGCGCAAATTTGGGATGATGCGGAGAATGCGACGACTTGCGCCCGATGTATCCTGTCATCGACCGCCGGAAATGTCTTTTTGTACCGGACGCCGTCGACTTTATTTATAAATCATCGGCTAAATTTGTAGACGCAGATGTGCGGGCCGAAATCGTATTTCGGGATTCGCGGGCCGAACAAAACGCCTGGCCGACTGAACCGCGGACACTGTACAATAAATAATAAAATTTGTTTTAATCGACGTCGTTTCATTTTAGCAATACTTGACGTAATCGTTTGAAATTGATGTCGCCGAAACGGTTTCACTCTAACGACGCCCAATCAATCGGCGTAATCGCGAATTTAAACTGGAAAGTTCCGAATTAATCGATGACTAATCGTTTTTCGCGACAACGTCGCGCCGATGGCAGCGACATCTATTTTGCGATTCCGCGTCTGTTTTCTTTTATTTTTAATCGTTTTGCAAATGATGATCGTTCGGATTTAAAGACCGCTCTCGAACCGTTCATCAATTTGAACCCGGCCACTGATACACACGCCCCCCGCCGCCGCCTGCGCGCCCCCCGGCAGGTAGGATTTCGAGTACAATGACTAAGCGAGACCTGCCTACCGGTAAGCATTTGTTTCGGCCAAAACCGTCATTATCCTCTTAAAAATTGAAATTACACCCTAATCGCGTCCGGACGTAATTCTGATCATTTGGAGAAGGAAAACGACATGATTGCGTTTTAATTCGCCTCGAACAATCGTACCGGGGCGTTAGAAGAAACGAGATCGATTATCGGATACGTAAAAACGTTTATGACCATTAGCGTCAAGAATCAACAATGGAACCTTTTTTTTTACTCGCTGGTCGGTAAATTTTTAATTAACCGTTTCCTTATTCGGAAACAATTATTTGGATATATGCGCAGGCGCGAAATCAGGTTGGTTGACGCCTGCGCGAATCGGATTGAAATATAAATTCTGTTATTGTGGACTTGATGCTGAAACACAGATATGATAATTACAAATAACATTATAAAGATAAATCGCCGTATCTAATGTCACGTTTTTCACTTTCCTTTGTTTTTTTTGATAACAGTCCATTAGTAACGCGTCGATGTTTCGCTATTACGGGGATAAAAACCGTCCTTAATGCGTCCAGCGTCCGACCATTTTCTTAATTGCGCCCAAATTGACTCGTCGAAAAACGTTTGCCCGAACGTAATGACACGAAACCCGAGTAAAAATGATAAATCGCGTGAGTGTATGTGTGTGCGCGTCGCAGGAAATGTCGACAGTTTACGAAATTGCGCCTCGCGATCGAATCGATAAATCCATCGCGATCGGATTACAGTCAGAAATCGCGTGTAATCGATACAACCGGATAAGATGGAAAACGATGAAGCCATTAAAAAAGAACGAGATTCTTTTTACGCAACCGGCTGAAATTTCTTTCGAAACCGATCGCGCCCACGCAATAAAAATCCATAAATTTCGGATTTACCGGATCCCGCAACGATATCCTAATGCCCGTTAAGTGCTTGTCCGATGGATAAATCGCGATTCGCCTGATCCGCCGAAAAAACGAATGCCGATTAAGATATCTTCGGGTCGAGAAAACTATTTTTCATCGAGGAATTTGATTGTGGCGATTCGTTCATCGCGCGCTTTCTTCACGAATTCACGAGGCGAGTGACAGGCTCGAATTGATTGACTCGCGACTCGTACGCTAATCTAGTTGATTGAATGATTAATGGATTTTCGTCGTTGCGGACACGATGTTCCAAAAAATTAATTACGCGATTTTAACGAGTCACCGCGAATGTATAAGTTGCGAACGTTTTCACGGCTATCTATGACGAAAACGATGCTTCAGAAAAGGAAACACTCGTAATTTATTATACATTAATGTGGATGATACAATTCTGCATTGTAAGCACACAGCGCAGACTCCTCCATACTTGCCGCGCTTGCGCATATGATGGTAAAAAGTTTCGACTTGCGCGTAACGTTACACGATGAAACCTCGAGGAAGTGTCGTGCTTAAACGAAACGTTAATTAGTTTTCCCGGAACTGTTTTATTATTAATGTATTTTTAACGATTGCAAAAAAAAGGCGAAAAGCGTCAAAGCAATTTGGACAGAGCCGTATTTATTGCCCGTTGACGCACGTATATGCAATTTCCGCCCCGCAATCGATTCGTTTCGCGCATATAATGCGACCGCGTTTAATCCGTCTCGAAACGTTCTCCCGATCGACGTGGGTTTCGGAACAATTAAACCACAATGCCGCGGAATCTGAGGGGGAGCGGGCGAGAGAACGAAGAGAAGAAAAAAAACGACCGTCCCATATGTAAATGTTTTTCCCCGAACACGTCTATTAATCTTCCATAGGTGTTAAACATCGCGATGGAAACGAGTATAAAACCCGAGAAGCAATACAAAAGAGCTTGACGACCGAAAAAATATGGCCACGGAAAATAAAAGAGAAACGAACGTGTGATGTGGGTAGGGTTGGACAGGTAGGTGGCCACGTTCGAACACTTGTAATACTTTCGGTCGCGATCTGTTCGATTCGATTAGAGAACGAGAGCCACGACGTCTCAAACGAACACCAAACGAAAAAAACGAAATCCATACAATCGATTTTTTTTATTTCCAATTTTTTTTGTATTTCAAAACTCGTTTATACAACTGTCACAGAGGGCGCTATCTAATTCATCTGCGATTCCACAGAATCCGTTTGCCCGTTGAGGTATGGAAGAAATTAGCGTTTTAATGCTTCTCTATGCCACGGCGGCTGAGCGAAAACGAAAGAGCGGACGCATGGAATTCCGAACAATGGTCTCTTGGCGGCAAACCAAAAACGATGTTTAAACAAGCGGTCGCAAAAAAAAGACGATTTAAACGAGATGAGGCGCCTTCGGAATCGCCACGTTGACGTGCTGCGTGATCGGCAACCCAATAAATCTAGAAAAAAAAAGGTTTAATTAAGTAAATAAAATATCGATTCGAACGTAAGATGGCCCCAACAGCGTCGATCATATTCTAGTTAAAAATTCAAAACTTCAATATCTTATCAGAGAATGACGATTTCTTCGAACCGAACCGAACAGAAGTTCTACACGAGTCGTGGTCAATTAAGATACCCCAAATTCGGCGCGATAAGGCCTATTAACGTACCTACATCCCAGGTAGAACGGTGTCGAGCGCGCACCGTCCTGAAACAAATAAAATGTTGTTATCTGTCACGTTATTATTGTTTATTTGTCGCGTAATTTAGATAAAACTTAAAATAGAAACGGGGCACCAGCGAGATAATCCGTCTTGTTTTATGCATTGAAGAAATCCGTGTGTGTGTGCGTCACGAGTGGGAGAGCGAGTAGTCGGCTCATTCATTAAAACAATCTACGGAATATTAATCGGAATATTGTGTACATGTGCAAGATGTCGTGGTCGGTCATTGATAAATAACCGATAATTGTCCGCGCAGAAGGCGTAGGTTCGAGGGAGGCGCAGGCGCCGGATCGTCCGCGCCTGCGCGATCGACCCGGACGCACGAACGACTTGTATATCTTTATCGATACGTGTTTAGTCTCGGAACTGAAAAATCGCATCGTTAAAGGTCGACGATAATAACACGGATCGAATGTTGCATCTGTTTGATTCGTTTATCTTTTTATTGATGTTACGTGCATCCGGTCGCTTCGCGAGATTTCCGGAACGGATGGCGACAAATATTTCCCACTTGGAAAACTATTCGTTCCTTCGTTCGTTCGTTCGCGGTGTTGTATGTCGTAACGTCTCAGATTCTCGCGAGATAGTTTATCTTAACGTTTAATTAATTGTTTTAAATGCGGGAACACATGTCTCTGTCCTCGGCAATATACGTTGATTTAGTTTACGGCTCGCGGTGGCGGACTAAATCATTTCCAGGATATTTTAGATGCGGGCTCGCATTAGACGAATTAATAACGAACGATTGTCTAATTATAAAATCGAGGTCCGATTGTGAAACGGATTTTTCAGGTCCTAATCGCCGCACGTATATTCCCAACCACGAAAGTTTATTCGAGCGTTTTACGACTTCGTAGTTCTATTTGTCGACGCATTTTGTACGCGATATGAGACATCTCGACGATAATACAAACGTATACCCACCTAGTGTGGGTAGGTCGTTGAATGGTAAGGTAAATAATAATTTCCTCGTGATTAACGACGTGAGTATAGTAAACAGAACGTGAAAAAAAAGGGAGACGTATTTTTCCCTATTGCCGCGATTCTTTTCACCACGCGGCACAATAGAGAAACACCTGTGTGCAGGTTCGTCTCGGGGACCTGTTCCTCGAATATCCATTCCCCCCATTGTGCTATTCGAAATTCAAGGCCCCCTATTCAAGATTCGTATTGTGTCTTCCGTCTCGTTTCCTTTCTTCTTCGACCGTCCCGCGCTACACATTTCGAATTTTTAGTTCCTTTTATGTTCGTGAAACTTTTATATTCACGCCGTATTCATTGTGTCCATCATCGGGGGGGATCAAAATCCGAACGTCCGACGTGGCGGCATTTTCGATTCTCGGAATAACACGCAGACGAGATCTATTTGTACGAGAGCACTGAAACAACAAGAATCTCACGTTTCGTGCGCCATTCCGGCACATGGTTCGCCTCGAAACCACCCCTCGTTGTTTTAAAAGTGTTTTCGTTACGAACGACACGGATTTCTCTTCCTTCTTAAACAAATCGTTAACTTTCGGTGTGGCCTCATATATATGTGTATACATATATGCTGCATTCCCAAGAACATCGAAATATACATATATATGTATAAAACGACAAAAGATGTTATTGGCATAGCCCGTAGACATGATCATGTTTCTGGCTTATTTGCCTTCGTCAATACGGTATAATCCAAGTTCCAGAATGTTATGAACCTGGATGGAAACTGCACTACAGTGTTCGAGAGAACAACCAAATGCACATTTGCAGTTTCAGATGGAAGACCCTCGGTTTTGAGGGCAACAACCAAACATCACCACGGAGGCAGGTTTCTTATATATGTATATACATATATAAACGATGCGATCGGAAAACGCGTGTTTTGTGACGCAGATAAATCAGATAAAACATTTTGGGCCGCGCCTACCGAACTTGTATCACAAAATCCGATCCAATTATTTCGTGGCGGGTGTTTGGACGAGCATTCGTTCACGCCGACAACGATTCACCTTTTCCTTATCTGCCATCTTTTCGGAGCCCACTTCGTGTGTGTACGTTTTTGTTTCTCGTTTCGATTTCGAACGTCTTGTTAGTGTCGAATAGACGCGACGATCGGATTTTCGAACTTAATTGACGGACGACACCTTTTTCTTCGTTTGTTGCGCCTCGAGTACCGGACGCCGTACGATCTGTGAATAATTAGTACCACCCGAGGTTCGAATTAATAATTTCACGGACGGCGGTTCGTCAAAAGGGTTACGATTACGACGACGGACCCATACAGAACCATTCGTCATGGACGATGGGTCGCTAATCGTCGTTCGAGGAACCTACGCAACTACGCGTCTTTTTTTTTTAATCGATTTTAGTAAACCATGTTCTCAATTTTCGATGGTACCACATCTGGTCGGCTCAGATCGTACCGACATTAGCGTGCGGAAAAATTGGCGCGAAGGTTATCGAACCGCCGCTCCGCGGCCATATGGTCGGAGTTTGTCGCGGTCGCCCGCCCGCCCGCGGCGTTCGTGGGCGGCAGTACCGGGCGATCCACGAAATGCCCTAGAAATCGACCGAAAACGAGCCCGGCGTGCGAAACAGTTCGATTTCCTCGATTTTTTTCCTTCGGTACGAACATTTCGAACATACGGTGAAAGTACGGGTCGCCGGATTGTGGGCAGACGCGGGTGAGCCCACGCCGCACGTTCGTACGTGGGCACGCGACTTTTGAGCACAGATTTTCGATGATACTCGGAACGTGGATCGTCGGGAGGAAAATGTGACGAAATGCGTCGCGGATCGCTTACCGACTTGTAGGTGTAGGTTTCAAATTACAGACCAAATCGTTTTTGGTCGCACTTTGATACAGTAGGCTCGCTCGAACGTCAGACGCTTGCGCGTTTCGATTTTAGCTCCCCGAAAACCCTAATGCGCACGCGTCTGGTGATTGGATATAATAAGCTTGTTGTAACCCTACATTCTAGGGTTCTAGTCCGGAATCGTCCCAATTAAAATCGTTAATAAATAAACGTAATCCTTCCACATCGAACGAAAATATCCCAAAGATAAACATAGAAATAAAAAAAAACCCGAGTACACTTCATTTACTCGAGTTTTACGTTGAAATGGAATCGTATTATGTTACCGGTACAATATTCCACACCGCAATCTTTGTAACTTGATTACGGCCACGTAATATTCAATTTCCCACGTCGACGTGTTCCGTGAAACGTTGAAATTCTCATCGTCGCACCCGTTTTTCCGCCTCCCCACGACCCGCGTCTCGTCGTTTCTTCGTAACGAAACGAAAAACGAAACGGCCCCGCATTCTCCTCAATGCGATACCATCGACGAACGAAAATATAACGAACCGGGCGAGAGAGCGAAAAGAAAAGGAAAAAAAAAATCGAAAAACCCGTCTCGTATTTCGTCGACATTCGGAATATTCGACCATTTCGAATTTCGACGCGTCTACACCGATCGCGCGATAATTTTTTTTTCCACCCGTCCGTTCTTGAGGTATTATATTTAACACGACCGCGAGATTTAATGAATTCCTGTTTTACCGGACCTAACCGCGTCGTCGTCGGGCCTTTTGTTTGCGGCAGACGAGACCGCGTGCGACGACGATCCGAAGATTTCTTTATTTTGAAAAAGCGGAATATATATATACATATATAGTATTGGTTTATGGAAAATTCGTGGATTATTCTTCATTTATAACTCATAAAAGTTGTAAAACGATTTTTATTCGTTTAGATATACAACAACGTTTCGCCACACTTGTGTTGGGCTTCTTCAGGTATATATATATATATATGGCCGTGCTCGAAAAAAGGGACCTTATGCCTAAAATTAACTGTTTTGAGTTATTGGTGGCTTAGTATACTACTACTATCTTTTCTCTTTTGAATGAAAATTGTTCCATCTTTCTGACTTCATAAGTGGCGGAAATACAAGCATTTAAAAAAGCAATGGCGTACTGGAAACATCACACTTTGAGCGCGTTTTTCTCAAAACCATGTATTAGGGCACATATATACATATATATGCTATAAGAATCTTCGAGTTTTTTGGTGATCCAGGTTTATTTTAAACAATTTACAATATTAAGGACGTTTCGATAGAGATTCTATCTTTGTCAACTATCTAAAATAAAATAATTCACATATGAAAATGGAAAATAAGTCTGTTACATTTTTCAATAAAAAAATAATTATGAATGAGTGAATAACAATGTCGACCTTGCGTCGGTAAGAAAAAATTGGTAGTCCAATTGTGCGGTTGCCCGGTTAACCCCGTAATCGAATTAATTCAATCAAGACCGAACGAAGTTTGATTGTCAGACGCGATTGACGATTTCCTGCCCTGCCGTGCTGGATCTTCAACCGACCCTTCTTCTTTTTCTTCTTCTTCCTCGTCTAATTCAAACTAATGGACGATTTAAAACTCGCCGTGGCTACGCCCCTATCCATTTAAATTTAAACGGATAAACGGACCGAATTGGAATTGATTCGATTAAATTGGTTCGTTTCGTATGCGACGCCTCGCGAACATCTGTCGCCCGACGATTTTTCGAATCGTACAAAACGTTGCAATCTCGAATAATAATCGCGCGAAGAGAGAGTCTTGTACGCGAAAAGATGGGTTGTGGGTGGAACGCGTCGGACACGCCAGAGTGGTTCCATAAAGGTTTTAATGCCGTAGATTATTCGCGGATAAAAGAGGAGAGACGGGTCGCCAAAACAAAAATTCGTAATCCACGAGTCGCACGATCATCGTGCGACGGCGACCGCATGAAAGCGAAATGGACACCTGCACCTTCGTCATTTTTTCGATTTTGGTCGCTTTTATTGTACCGAAGAACGATTTCTGTAATACACAATGGGCGACCTTTTGGATGGTGTCATGACTTGGCATTTTGAGAAAGTGCTTTGGGTCTTCTCATTAAAAAAATAGTAAGGCTAGCCGATTTTTTTCAATCGTATAACAGATTCAGGTGCCAGACGTTTTCAGCAGGCGTTCACAATCGCAGTATGACGCGATTCTCTACATGCATCGTTTGTCCTCTTCCAATCAGAAGATATTTACATCCGTACATCATCTTCGTTTTCAAACAGCTTTTCATTTTATTTATATACTCTGAATTTTAAGTCTTTTACCTCTTGGTTAACTCATAACCATCATTCCCCAACCTAATTCTCATATCGCCGATTATGTCTGTATGTCCAGACTACATCAAAACGTTTGATTAGTACGTTACAATAACCGGCAGGTTAAAGTCATCGTCAGGCGACATGCGCAGGCGCAGGCGCGGATAACGTGTTCGGTTACTGTTGGGCGTGGTCTGCAGGAACTTTTATAAACTGACAATAATTGCAACGACTAACAAATAAACGTGGATTTGATTTGACGTCTCAATCTCATATAAAGTTGACGGAACCGATCGGCGATAGCGACGGATCCGTTGGGTTTACGTAACCGAATTTATTACTCATCGAACGATATTATGGTAGTGAACTTTTTAACATGCCAAATCGGTACGTCACGCTTCGCCTCTGCCAGGATGTCGTCGCGTTTAACATTCTGCGCGGCGCGTTGGCATTAGACTTTAGTCGCGAGTTCACCCTTTTCCGTTCGATTTTCCATCGGCCAGATGCGTTTTCGTGGTTTTCGTCCATCGACATTGTAATAACCGCAACGTCTTATTAAAGGCCGGTCGGTTCCCACACTCAATTACGAAGCCGTAAATGGCGATCGGACGATGCACAATCGAATTCAATTTTGTCGTTATAACCATATAGAGCGCAACGAGACCGATCTAGAAAGAAGGAAAAAAAGAGTATTTTCGCATTTCGCGACTAGACTAAACGGATGATTCAAGGCGACCGGTTATGGAAAAACCGTGGTTAGACACAAAGAAAACTGAAAAACTCGTCTTCATTGTGATGATAATCCGCGTCCGCCGCGAAACGTGGGCATACATCAAACTAGGATAGATCGATCGAAGGGGGCCCGCGGGGGGCCTCTACTAATAACGAGTTCGAAACAGGTGGCATCGATCAAAAATCCACGTCGCGGTTCGCCCTCATGAATATGCGCGAAAAATTAACATAAACAACGGTTCGCCAGAAGTACGAACCTGTTGCTCGTCGTTGCCGGTCGAGCGGACAACTCGACGACATTCATTCAAATATATATGTTCATTCATGAAATCGCGCATCTTCCTTTTGCCGTTCACTAAAAACGTCGAAACCGATGGGGGGCGAGGAGGTGAGGCGGAAGAAAAAGGCGTGGGCGGCGTCCACGTTCAAATATTGATTGTTCGCAAATGGAATGCCAATTAAGTTTTCGCGTCACTGGACGTCGTCCAAACCGACCTTTTCGATGCTAATTTCCAAAGAGACGATGCAAAATCAATATTTGCCCGGATGCTGTGCACCGAGCGCCCACGCGGCGATCGCTTGCTTAACAGCGCCCTCTGCGATACCACACTGATTTCGTTACGACAAGCTCCGGATAAAGTGTCAGATAAGGTTGAGAATTCAGTTTACCTGATGGATACGTTATCTAACATTGTATCCTTGGGGTTTCCGTCTTTACCTGAACGCTTTTCGTAGTTCTGAGACTTCTAATTGAATTTCAAGATGTTTCTGTGTCTTGTATTGCGATATTGATCTCCGGATAAAGTATCGGATAAGATTAGGAATCCAGTTTACCTAACGAATACGTTGTATCCGAACATGATGATCCACGTAAAGGAACTGTCTCGCAGATGGATGACATATGATTGTTATGTCGTTTGGTTCGGACGGTTAGCGGTTATCTGGAAGATAATCCGGGTTATCAAACTTTTAATTAATTCTCAAGATATTTCCGAGCCTTGTGTTCAGGATAGAACATTACGATAGTGAAGGCTTGTTTGATAAGCTCCGGATAAAGGGTCAGATAAGATAGACTTGACGGATGCCCTAATTCAAGCTAATTGAATTTCAATTTGTTTCTCTTGTATCCGAGAGAGGACTTAGGGATTTATCAATCCCCAAGTAAATCTGACAGATATAACTATCGGATATCACCTATCCGTCAGACAACTTCTTTATCGCGATGAGTCCGTTCTCGATTTGTTGCGAGTCCAACAGGCCGAAGTGTTAGCTCATAGCAGATCGATTTGTCGCAATTTACGTCCGATTTCCGTCCGTCCCGTCTTCACTTTCCATGGGAACGTCCCGGGGCGTCGTAGCGTCGAACGTTTTTCCGGCTCGATCTAATCTGTTTCTAAAGTGATTTAAATTGTTGCGACGGCGGCACCCGGAAGAACGTCGCACCGGCAGCAACAGGTGAACCGTTGGTCGAAAAATCCATTCGCGAAGACCATTAGGGAACCGCTTCGAGTACATCGTGTTGTCGCGTCTTGTTTAGAAGCGCGTCGAAACGACTGGGCCCCGGAGGTGGTTAGAGCGGCTCCAGATCGGATCGGCTACCGGGCGAGAGTAAAATCGTTCTTTTTTTTTGCGCTCGACCCGCAGTTAAACGGACGGTCGGTCAACGGCTGGAATCCGTTTCCTTGTATGGAAATTGCGAGCATCATTCGACGATAACGCGCGACGATTCCCGGTTGTTGAGTAATAATTTAAAACGTCCGTTTTAGTAATTTGGCAGAAAAAAAAACTTATCTCGAAACACGTGTCCGCGGTTACCGCGACAGATTGTCCGAGTGGACGGGCGTTTAATCGTTTAATAGCCGTCCACTCGTCGACGGAAAAAGTACCGAAAGAGAAAACGAAAAAGGGAAAAAACGCGGCGATGTTAATTTATTCACACGCGGTACAAGGCGCCCAATTAGGCGATATACGGACGCTGAATCGTCGTGGGTGTATACGTACAGTATACTTTCGGCTGTCGTCGTAGAAAATCTTCCACGTTTACGACCGAATCACGGAATTAATTAGATTGTTTTATAGGCTAAGCTATTTCCCGTTCGAGGTTTGAACCGTAGAAGAAAGAAGGTTTCGAGAAAAGTTCATAAAACCTGGAACACGTACGCCGCAACGTCGATTCAATAGACGACGGCGGACGCTTGTTTGTTCAGTCGACATCTAATTGCTTATCTTTCAGCGAGCCCGGTCGCTTTTCTCCATTATCTTCCTTATTATCGTGTTTGATGTGATGAAACGATCCAAATATTTACTTCGAATGTTTGCGGTTCGAATTGGGTCTTCGCCGTTGAACTGGACAGTTTGCGAACATGTATATATACATATATATATATTTGCCCGACATTTCTTAATATTAGAACACGCCATATAAATTTCCATTGTAAGTATCTCACCAATCGTTTCAACAATACGTTATTGACTTTTCGAAAACGCATCTTAAACTTGCTTCTAACAGATAATACAAAAAGAATTAACAAATTTGACATCAAAATTAAAAATAAAATCTACACATGTCCACATGCAACTTTTCAATTAATCCAAATCAAGTTGAGTTTTATCACCAACGAATTAAAAAATATTCATACAAGAAAATTGAATAAATTATCTGAATTAAAACATCCACAAAAAAATAACAGAACATGAATACCTCTGTTGAAAATATTACACAAGAAATATTACCTTCATACGTTACAAACACACTCGATCTAGGTCCCAAATTTTCTTTTGAAGATTATCATGAAAAACACATTCAAACACATGAAATTATAGCAGAAGTTGAAAATGGAATTACGAATTTGTGTATTAATGACAAAAATAAAATTCGAACAAAAATTACCCAAGCAGTAGAAATACATATCAAACATTAAAACAAAAAAAACAGCAAAACAAAAAGAAGGTCGAAATAAAAAATTTCATTGATACAGAACGTTTTTTCAAGAACAATCGAAATTTGTTCTTGACGAAAGCTGACAAAGAAAAAAGATAGTTGTTATCTCTAAAGATGAATATCAATCGAAAATGAACGACCTACTCGATGGTTCTTCGACAGATATAAAAATCAAATGAGATATGACCCGAACATTAGAGAGGGATACTAACCAAATCGTTAAAAATTGGCTAAACAACAATTGTATGTCCAAAAAAGAAGCAAAAGAACTAACAATACACAGTAGTGTGATATCGAAAATTTACGGTTTACCAAAAATACACAAATAAAGACATCCACTACGTCCAATCGTATCTTGTATTCAGTCAGCGCTTTATTTTCTTTCAAAATATATAGCAAAAATATTAACGACAATCGTCGGTAAAAACGAATATTTCATAAAAAGTTCGATGAATTTAAAAGAAAAACTAAACGAAATACATATTCCAGATAATCACAAACTTTACTCACTAGATGTAGTATCTATTTATACAAATATCCCCACGGAAAAGCCATTGGAATAAATTGGAATAAGATTGAAAAGTCAACTAAGATACCTAAACAAGATTTTCTAAACACAGTTCAGTTTATATTGAACAATAGCTATCTCCAATTCGAAGAAAATTATTTCAAACAAATTAAAGGAGTTGCTATGGGAAATCCTATTTCTAGTCCGATTGCACAAATTGTGTTGGAACTTATTGAAGAAAAAATTATTCCGAAATACAACAACATAACAATTTTTGAAAGATATGTTGATGACTGTCTTTTAATAGCTTCACCTAATGAAATCAAGAATATATTAAATGATTTTAATAACTCACATAGTCTACTCGAATTCACTATGGAGGAAGAACACAATAACGAACTTATATTCTTAGATATGACTTTAATAAAAATTAATAACAAAATACTAACAAAATGGCATCAACGAGATCAGAACACCGACAAGATTCTTGATTTTTTTTCAAACCACCCTATGTCAGAGACGAAAGGTACAGCTATTGGATATATAGAACTAAAATTAACATCACTATCACTTCGACCGGAAATTATTAAAAAAATCAAGACACTACTACAATATAACAATTACCCAGTTTTCCTTATTACTAGATTATTAAAAGAAAGAATATATAAGTATTATAACACTAACAACTCCAATGTTAAAACAACAGAAAACACAACATTCATCTCACTACCATATAATTAGACACTCTCACATAAAATAAATAATATCTTAAAAAAACATAACATCAAAATTCTACACAAACCAAAGAATCAAATAAAAAAAATTTTTAGTAAACTTAAAATCAAAATTCCAAAAAATAAAACATCTCACGTCATTTATAGTATCCCATGCCAACATTGTCACAAACAATATATCGGACAAACTTCGCAGATACTTGAAGACAGAATAAAAGCTCACAAATATACTGAAAACGCAACAAGAGCACTGAACAAACATAAGAAAAGATACAAACATGAATTTAATTATGATGAAACGAAAATACTTAAAATAGAACCAAAAACGAAAAATAAAGAAATTAAAAAAATGATCCATATACGATTAAATAATGATAATACAATCAACGATCGACAAGACGTACTATATATTGGCCAATTCTGAATAAGTAATATAAAACCTAAGTAGGCTATATCATTAAACAGTTGTCAATTTGACAAGAAACGATCGACTCGAATGATGAGATATATTTTCTTGAAAATTGTCTTTATTGTGTTCATTCATTTCCAGTTTCTAATTTTGTGACTGACGAAGGATGGAGTAATTCGAAACGTCTTATATTTATATTATCAAATAAATAACTCCAACCTGAACATCCAAAACGTAAATATATATAACGCAGCTATATGCGCGTTAAGATGTGCCTCATCTCTGCTTCCTCTATGGATGATCATCTGTGGTGTGCGTGTTTCATAACCTCAGTTTTGGACTATGCTCTGCGTTGTATATTGAACGCCAGATAAGATATCGATATATAGACTTTAAATTCTAATTGCCTTTGCTTTTCTGTAAAATTGAATAATCATTGTTTTTAGACTCTCATCGAGATTAAAGTCAGCTTAAAGAAAACCTAACCTTAGATATACATATATAGTATCTGAAATTCACTAAAATCTAACTCGGATTTGCGTTGAAGTGAAAAAAAGAAAACGTAGGACGTTTATCGACGAAGAGGAACCACCTACTTTCAAGAACCAGTTAGCCGCGCCCGACGTAAATCCATTAAAATCTCGCGGATTAATTAACCGCGAACGTCCGAATCGTGTAATCCGACAAATGGCTCCGAATCGTTTTCGTAACCGGAAAGTGGATACCGACTACATCGACGTCGTCGTCTAGGTACCAGCAGCCGGCACGGAGATGTCATTATTGAGCGATTAAAGCGTTAACGATGATGGACATTGATTAACTTCATTATCGCGATTAAATCGAATTAGCCGACGACGTTCCTACGGGCCGCGCCATTTTGATAGTCGAAAAACGGTAAAATAGATGATAGATAGGCGACGACGTTCGAGCGGTGATATATGACATCACAAGACGTCGCGTTTCGTTCAACGCTGTTTCGATATTGCCGTTCGGCACATGCGCGTGACGTAAAAAGCGGGAACGATTCGGTTTCCCTGTTATGGCCTCGGGGATTGTTCGCGTCCCGAGTCGGGAATCGTCGCAAATTTTCGTTCCCGGACAAACGACCGTCTATTTTATGACCACGCGCGCTCTTATTCCGCATCACCTCGCACGTTACCCGGATTCTTAATTAAGATGATTTGCGAGCGTTCCACCCACGAAAACTCGAGAATTATTGCGATTCGGCTAACGAAATATGGAACCGATCCCGTTTACGGCTTCACTTCCCGATGACGTTGGCAGGATTCTTATTTATTTTTACGCTTTGTTTATATGTATATATATATGCAATGTCGATGATTGTCATTGGTGATTGAGATACTTTGACAGGAGATCGTAGTTCCCTGGACAAAGTGACGGCGGCGCCACGTTCGACCAGACGGTAAATTCCTCGATGTTCCGCCGATAACTTTCTCTGTACGATCTCGCTTCTTCTTTTTTTGTCTTGTTTCCGAAACGCCGAGCGAACGAACGAGCGGAAACCTGTATTATCGCCGCGAGATGCGGCTAAGGCCGTTGCGTGAGAAAACGCATAAATTAAAAGTCTCCTTCGCCGACCTTCGACGACGACGTCCGAAAGACGCTCGCGACGCGCCACGGAGAAAAATGCGGTGCCATCAATTGAGGTCGATGGGAAAGACGAAGCGATGCGTTCCCTTTATGGCGAATCGAGTCGATCTGAGTTATTGGCAATCGTTTTACGGACCGCGCATACAATGGGAACGCGCGTTTATGGCGAAGTTTCCAACTTTTCCAATCCGACTTTGGCGCGTTCCTTTTATAGGACGGCGCAACGAGAGGTATCGGCGAAGCGTAGATGGAAAAAAAATGGCGCGTCACCTTTAATGGGGTGCCGGGCGAGGTTAACGACGCGACGCGTCGCCCGATCACCTGCCGCATACAATGTAATCCGCGTTCGCGATCGCCCGTTTTTCCGAGAGCGCGGAGTCGCCGTGCCGGAAAAATGCGACGCACCGGTTCCACGAGATACGCCTTCGTCATTTTTATCGACGCACGTCCGAGTCTGCTTCCTTGTATCGCTCCGGTCGCGGAATCCCTGTGGGAACCCGTCCGATCCGCGTTGTCGCTTTCATCTTTTATCAATCCGTATCCGGTGCATATGGACGACGCTACCTCAAATCCTCATCGATTTCTTATCTCTTTTTATCAAGTATCATACTTTAATTTCAAACTGATCCCCTTCTATGATTATTAAATCTGTACCGTGATAATCGCAAACAGTCGGTTTGTTTCAATCCGCATTGTCATCGTTCAATGTATCGTCACGATTCTGCGCAACACTTCGTCGGACTTTGGCTACCGCACAACAGATGGCGCGTACGAGTAACGCTCTCGTTTATCAGCCGTCCATCGTAGCTTATAACCATCCGCTGTTCTATTCCCAAGCGTATGCGGCAGGGCACACATACATCATTGCGGCTGATTACACGGCAAAAACAATAATTGAAAAAAGATGATATTTATAGTAATGGGAGTGAAAAGACCGTCGCGGGCTGTAGATTATCTCGCTCTTTTTTAAATGTTTAAATTTATCTTCTAGAGACAGACTGTATATTGTAAATTATTATTAAAACTCTGTTTCTGATTAATCTTATCGCTTTTTTTCTTTTGTTACAGGTAAGCGTCCATCTGGCTCATCGCTATTGCAACAACAGTACTAACAAGTTTGTACTAACGTTTATTTCCAGATTTCTTCCCACTAACACTACTAATATTCCAGGTTTCTTACACCCGTATAAAGTGAGTTATCTCTTTTCTGTTTTCTTCAATAGAAACTTTAATCATACTTTTTGTGCGGTTGAAAAAATTCTGAGAGAAATTCTAAACCGTTGAAATTAACTTATCAGTGAACGTAACTTTTCCAAAAAAACAAAAAAAGCTCGAATTTCGGCGGTTGCGGAATTCGGTGGAATTGTGGTCATCGATAAAACGACCACGAAGACGGGTTCGACGGTCGTGTTCGACAAGAACGCATTTAATTTGGAGACACGGTCGGCGAGATAGCGGCGCGACCGGCGGCCATAAAACGAAATCAAAAGAAAGAAAAAAAAATAAAAGAAGGCTTCGCCCCGATGAAAGCGTTTCGTTTTCCTTTTGAAAATTCGATAGTAAAACGTCGAACGTCGCTGCCGATGATGACCGTCGGTTTTTTATGGCGGCGATGATTAGCGACCGCCTATTTCTGTCGAATAAAACCCTATTTTCGAGCGTCCTTTTTGTTGGAACGCATCGCATCGTTTATTTGTGCGCGTCGTCCTCCATCCTAATTTACGGTCGTCGTTTCATTTTTCATAATTCTATGATTTGTATGCGCGCGCGAGGAGATTTAGGCGGAAAAATGGCGCGAAACGTGGGTTTTCGGATGTGCCGGCCCACGGAGATTAGGCGCGGACACTTCATAATAAGCCGGCTCTGACTAATTAGTCGCGCGCGATTCGACAAGAAAAACGATCGGATTTCGTTGCGCGGCAACGTCGCCTATTTATAAAGATCACTTAAAACGTTAAAACTCCCGCGGAACAACAACTTAACTCAATGGAAAAACAGATTATCAATATTTATGTTCGCATAAAATAGAACCGTTTGCTATGTTTGTGTGAATATTTGCGAATGGTTTATTTATTTCTATTTACGATTGCTCGATTGGATGAAAAGGGGCGTATGGAAACCTCCTACCGATGCTACATATATATATGTATACTACATCGAAAAAACATTATAACGATACAACACCGACCACACAAGTCAACATAAAGAATACTAATCATCTTCTGAATACAACCAACATCACTTTACCAGAATACGTCAAAGAAATACTCAATCTAGACTCAAAATTTGCCATAGAAATACATAACGAAAAAGAACTACCTGTCAAACAAATTATCTCTCAGATAGAAGCTACTATTCCACTAATTCCAATTAAGGAACAAAATAAGATCAGAGCTCAACTTGCCCACAATATAAACATAACTAGACACTAAATCAAACAAAAAGTCAAAAGAACGAAAACAAAAAATCTCCTAATAAAATTTCAAAATACAAAAAAATGTTTGAAAGAAAATCTGAATATCATTGTCACGAAAGTCGAAAAGGAAATAAGACCGTAATTATCGACAAAGAACAATACTTCGTTAAAATGAATGAAATCCTAGGAGACACTATTGAAAAAGAAAATAACAATTTGGTCAAAAAATGAAAATCCAAAAATTTCATTTCTGACAATTTATACAAACAATTAATGATACCTAACAGCATACCTCCAAGAATATACGGCCTTCCCAAAATTCATAAAGAAAACATGCCTTTTCGTCTTATAGTTTCTTATAACAAATCTCCTCTTTACAGTATTTCGAAACACCTTGGAAAAATTATCTCAAAGATAACAAATAAAAACATGTTTTATATAACAAATTCTCAACAACTACAGAAAGAATTAAACGAAATTTTGATCCCAGAAATTCATAAATTATTTGCCCTAGACGTAATTTCGCTTTATACAAATATTCCAAACAAGGTCGTAGCTGATATTATAAAAGAAAAATGGACGCAACTTCAAAATTTCACAATGATACCGAAAAAAGACTTCATCGAATGCTTAGTTTATTCACTTAACACTAATTACTTTCAAGATCAAGACCAATTTTACCAACAAATCGACGGAGTTGCAATGGGTAGTCCGATTTCGAGTGTAATAGCTCAAGTCGTTATGGAACATCTCGAAGAAAAAATTTTAAGTGACGGTAATTTCACAATAACACTATACAAGAGATTCGTTGACTTATAAATTTTCATTCTTGACATTATCAGTCACAAAAAATAAGTCTAGCAAAAAAATTTAGTAGACAGAGCAATAGCGCTTACATCTCCCAAATTCCGTACAGAAATTCTTAGTAAAGTAAAAATAATATTTACCCAAAACGATTACCCCGATCATATAATAAATAAAATTATAAAAGAACGAACTCATAAATTTTACAATCAAACATCAACTAATTTTTCTGTCACACAAAATATATATATTTCAATTCCTTACATTCCCGTACTAACAGAAAAAATTTCAAAAATAATGAAACCATGCAATATTCAAATTGCATACCGTCCTCAAAATCAGATAAAACAAATTTATACAAAACTCAAAAGCAAAATTCCTAAAGAAAAACGATCACATGTAGTATACAACATTCCTTGTAAGAACTGTAACAAATTATACATCGGACAAACTTCCCAACGACTTATGGCGTCTTTCACCAGAAGTCAGTTAATGTACCTGACGGTTAAAACCAGTTTTTGCATTGAAATATTTCGAGTATCGGAACGATAAACTCTAATCGAGCGGTAGTAGAGTTGGTGAAAGACGCCCTTACAGACAGAATGAAAGGGCATAAATATTCGAAAACAGCCAATACCGCACATAACAAGCATAAAAAATCAAACAACCATGAATTTGATTACAACAACGTCAGTATATTAGCAACAGAAAAAACCGTGGAATCTAGAGAAATTCTTGAAATTATACATATAAAAGAAAAGGAAAAAGATGTTGTAAATGATAAAACTGACATAAAGGGACTAAGTACAATATATTCTTTTGTAGTATAACGATACGTTCCACATAATTTCGAACATTTGAACGAATATTAAACGTCATTGAACGTTCAGGTAAGATATTTTCAATATCAAATTCTTTCTTCATTTTCATATGTGAATTATTTTATTTTAGATAGTTGACAAAGATAGAATCTCTATCGAAACGTACTTAATATTGTAAATTGTTTAAAAGAAACCAGGATTACCAAAAAAAACGAAGATTCTTATAGTAAATATAAACCAGGTACGAAAATAAAAACCATACACTGTTACATATATATACATATATAAAATGTGCACTTTCGAAAAACCAATTTACGTATTCGTGACGATACAAAAGCGGTTAATCCGATTAAAAGTTGCACATGACGCGCGGTTACGGTCGCGGCACAAAAGGCCTTCCTACGCACCTCCGCCCCGCAACCCCGGGAGTGCGGCCGGGCAGCGCTCTAAAATGCGACCTTATGGCAGACCCGTCGTCGTCGTCGTTGTTATTGTTGTTGTCCGAACAACGGGCCATACTGTAATATCGTCTCGAGCAGGCAGAGATTTCGTGAACGTTTCGGGCGAAAATCCCGCAAACGTCTTCGGGTGTAAATCCGCATCGCGCAGATGTTCGGTTCTTTTGTCCCAATTTCTGGTAAATCGCTTCGGACTGGGCCGAAAGCGAAACTTACCATCAACAACGAAACCTACTTTCTATTATGCCGCTTCGTTAACATAGTACAGCGAATGCATTATTGCTTGTCTAAAAGTGACAAAAACGAAAAATTACATCAAATTTTTAATCGGGCAATTCATTGTCCAAAGTTTTTAGTACAATGTATGACGCTTAGTTTGAATCCGAGATTAAAAGTTTTAGTTCAGCACTCACATGTTTCAATGAAAAGTTATGACTACAAACTTTGTACCAGTATACAAAATTTTTAGTCATGCGATCAAGATTCAAGATTTTCATTTTTATTGAAAGATTCTAAGTTTCGAATTCGATATTTGAATTTCTTCCTCCAATTAGAAGCAAACATAAAATTGTTGGGACGTAGCTGTGAATATTGAACATTGTTTGTTTGAATGCGTCGAACTTAGAATGAAAGCTTCCCCAAACTGATTTCTCAACTGTCGACTGCAGCTAACTGCCAGTTGGACACGATCAGTCATACGCTTGCGCTTTAAGTTTTTCGGGGCGCTAAAATCGTACTGCGCAAACGTAAACCACTTGTTAACACAACAGAAAAACAAATGCTTAAAATGTATTTTTTCAAAGGGGATATAGCGACAAATCGTCCAGTCGCCATAATTGCGACTCAACGTTGGCAGCAGTAATTGTCTGTCTAAAAAAAACCCAGAGCAATGAGCGATCACGAAGAGAACTAGTCCGAAAGACGACGACGTCCCCGATCCTTAAAAGTGTCGCTTCCGTGTGTAAATGACGGACATTACTGTCGGGACGTGAAACGATAATTCCGTCTATTAAAAGGTGGGAAAGAAAACGTACGTGTTTATGCGACGAGATGTTAAGGAAAACGTTGAACTGTATACATTTTAAAACATTCGGACGTCGCTTCAGCAACAGCATTGTTTCTGGCATAATACATTTGATCTACTTTATATTCTATGGTGCGCTGATGTCGCATTATATATGATCAAATGTTTGACAGATGGTTCATTATATTCATCCCACACCTAACCTCACTAACATGATTCGATCAAATGTCTGAAAGAAATGCTTGTTTTGTTTTCATGAACATTGCAGGGCGGCCGTCGCGACGTTCGTGTGCGACGGCGGCGGCCCCATAATGAGTCCGTTAGATAATCCGAGCGCGTCGTTCGCCGACACCTCGGCAGCATCCCAGTTGGTGCTGCGGCCCCAACACAATGGGATCCGTTTTGCCCCCACCGTGCCGTCTGGCAGCGCGTTTTTTCACGGCTCCCAACCTCCCTATAACAACCTGTAATCGGCACGTTGCCGTGCAGTCGGTGCACGATAGAGTGTTGGTTAGAGCGTGGCGGCACCGTTGACGCAAAACCTTTCTCCTCCGCTTCCATACGACCGTTTCGTTTCGTTTCGTTTTGCGCTCCGGAGTTTTGTGTGCGACGCGACATGTGCCGCGTCCGCCCACCCTGATTTACAAGAAACACATGTTCGATTAATCCGCGCGGCGGTGGTGTGCGTCGGTGACGTTTTATCGTTTATCGTACCTTCGGTGATTATGAGTCCGAGGAGGAGAAATAGGACCATGCGGGCCAGGAAGCATAGCGGTAGGTGGAAAAAAATTGTAAACGCGAAGCGAAATTGCAGCCTCGAGGAGCCACCGACCCAACCATTGTTATTAAAGATTACGCGATGCGTATCTTGCCCGGTCGCCGATTAAATTACGATGAAGGTCTCGGGCCGCAAATGTTGCACATCTCGATTCCTAGATGAATTGCAACAATATCGTGAAGAAAGTTGATCTAATATTCTTACGCGCACCATCTGTTTTCATTACATATATGTATATATGTATATAAATTTTTGTAATGTACTAAAACATTGCGCCGATGAAAACAATTCCGCTTACGCGCTTACTCACGAATTTGAATCACAGTATTTGATTTCGTAACATCACTCTTCCTTTTATTTGCGCCGATAGTGCAGAAAGTGTTCCAGTGACCCACGCGAGGACGCGCGCTGGTAATGTGAACAATCATCCGCGCGCGGAATCTGCTGAATCGTTATCGCAATAAAACGCCAACGAAAATAGATCCCATAAACGCAGATTCATAAAAAAAGTTTGATATGAATTGAGCTATTGTCAATTATGACCTTGTTTTTGTTTGGACCGAAATGTGGACCAGTCGAGAAGAACAAACTCATAAATGTATTCGGTTTCATCGATTGATTTTATCTTTTTCGTTTTTTAAAACTCGGCTTTACTTCCTTTTCACGTCACGAGTTTGTGATAATACTCACTGAAAATGTTGGTGCAATAATGATAACAGGTGTACTAAAAATTATTTTTATATTGTTGTATTTTAGTGCTATATACGCGTCGTGCCAGCAACTTTTATGTTTTAAAGTTGTCACCTAAAACTTACTAGAATTTTCACATTTTTGTTCGGACGTTCGAAAATTTCATTCTCACATTCAATATTTTCGGATTATTATTTTAAATTTTTAGTCCATTATGTAGGAATTTCAGTCTTATATTCAAAAAATGTCAGTTCTACATTCGAAGATTTCAATTCAACGTACAGAAACTTCAATTTAAAATTTCGAAATTTTAGGCCGCAATTTAGAAATTTTAGTCCGATGCGCAAAATTTTACTCCTCGCGCACAATAATCACTGCAATACTCAAGCTGTGGTTTTCAGATTTTCTCTTCGACCTTTCAAATTTTCAGTATTCATAGTTTACAGTTGCATATTCAAAATTCAGCTCTTTTGGTCTGTCGTTTACAGCGTTTAATTTTATATTCAAAATTTCGCTCCAATATTTAAAATTTGTGTATTTTTAAATTCAAATTTTTGTGTAAAATTTCAAAATGTTCGTTTCATGATTTAGGAAGTTCAG
The DNA here is from genome assembly GCA_020654155.1 of Novius pumilus. Taxonomy (NCBI): domain Eukaryota; kingdom Metazoa; phylum Arthropoda; class Insecta; order Coleoptera; family Coccinellidae; genus Novius; species Novius pumilus. The sequence goes on from JAIFOV010000475.1 coordinate 6,819,696, forward strand.
TTCAATATTCGAAGTTTCGTGTTAAACATTTCAAATTTTGAATACACAATTCGACAAATTTAAAGTTTGAATTTCAGTCCTGCATTCAAGTCCGACCTGCGAAAACAGTCGAGTATTGAAAATTTTCACTTCTATATCCGAAAATTTAAGTAAAGCATACAGAATTTTCAATTTAAAATTTCAAAATTTTAGTCCGATGCGCAAAATTTTAGTCCCTCGCACAATAATCACTTCAATATTCAAGCTGTTGACTCCAAATTTTTTGTTTCTATCTTTCAAATTTTCAATATTCGTAGTTTACAATTGCGTATTCAAAATTCAGAATTTTTGGTCTATCGTTTACAGTGATCAATATTTTATTCAAAATTTTGCTCCAATATTTAAGATTTTCATTTCAAAATTCAAATTTTTGTGTAAAATTTCCAAATGTGATTTAGGAAGTTCAGTTCAATATTCAAAGTTTCAACATTTCAAATTTTGAATACACAATTCGAGAGATTTAAAAAATTTCAGTCCTGCATTCAAGTCCTATCTGCGAAAATAGTCGAGTACTAAAATTTCCAGTTTTATATCCGAAAATTTAAGTAAAGCATACAGAATTTTCAATTTAAAATTTCAAAACTTTAGTCTGCAATTTAAAAATTTTAGTTCGATGCGCAAAATTTTAGTCCCCTCGGCAATCTTCAAGCTGTTGATTCCAAATTTTTGTTTCTATCTTTCAAATTTTCAATATTCGTAGTTTACAATTGCGTATTCAAAATTCAGAACTTTTGGTCTATCGTTTACAGTGATCAATTTTTATTCAAAATTTTGCTCCAATATTTAAGATTTTCATTTCAAAATTCAAATTTTTGTGTAAAATTTCCAAATGTGATTTAGGAAGTTCAGTTCAATATTCAAAGTTTCGTGTTGAACATTTCAAATTTTGAATACACAATTCGAGAGATTTAAAATTTCAATTTCAGTCCTGCATTCAAGTCCTATCTGCGAAAATAGTCGAGTACTAAAAATTTCCAGTTTTATATCCGAAAATTTAAGTAAAGCATACAGAATTTCCAATTTAAAATTTCAAAACTTTGGTCTGCAATTTAAAAATTTTAGTTCGATGCGCAAAATTTTAGTCCCTTGCGCAAAATTTTAGTCTCTCGCACAATAATCACTGCAATCTTCAAGCTGTTGATTCCAAATTTTTTGTTTCTATCTTTCAAATTTTCAATATTCGTAGTTTACAATTGCGTATTCAAAATTCAGAACTTTTGGTCTATCGTTTACAGTGATCAATTTTTTATTCAAAATTTTGCTCCAATATTTAAGATTTTCATTTCAAAATTCAAATTTTTGTGTAAAATTTCCAAATGTGATTTAGGAATTCAGTTGAATATTCAAAGTTTCGTATTAAACATTTCAAATTTCGAATACACAATTCGAGAAATTTAACATTTAAATTGCAGTCTTGCATTCAAGTCCGATCTGCGAAAATAGTCGAGTATTAAAAATTTCCAGTTTTATATCCGAAAATTTAAGTAAAGCATACAGAATTTTCAATTTAAAATTTCAAAACTTCAGTCCGCAATTCAAAAATTTTAGTTCGATGCGCAAAATTTTAGTCCCTCGCGCAAAATTTTAGTTCCTCGCGCACAATAATCACTGCAATATTCAAGCTGTTGATTCCAAATTTTTTGTTTCTATATTTCAAATTTCCAATATTCGTAGTTTACAATTGCGTATTCAAAATTCAGAACTTTTGGTCTATCGTTTACAGTGATCAATTTTATATTCAAAATTTTGCTCGAATATTTAAGATTTTTATTTCAAAATTTAAATTTTTGTGTAAAATTTCAAAATGTTCGTTTCACGATTTAGGAATATTCAAAGTTCCGTGTTAAACATTTTGAATACACAATTCGAGAAATTCAAAATTTAAATTTCAGTCCTGCGAAAATAGTCGAGTATTAAAAATTTCCAGTTCTACATCTAAAAATTTAAGTAAGGCATACAGAATTCACAATTTAAAATTTCAAAATTTTAGTCCACAATTTAAAAATTTTAGTCCGACGTATAAAATTTTCAGTCCCTCATGCAAAATTTTCACCGATTTTAAGTTAATGATTTCAAACCTTTTAAATTTACATTTTGCTGTGCATAAATCAAGATGTCGGCCCAACATTCAAAATTCAAATTTTTTTTGATTTCTCTTCACAGTGCAGAAATTTTAGTCTGACGTTTTCACTAGAACGTTCAATGTTACATTTTTGCAGTGATAATCGTTTCAAAATTGGGTAAAAGTTGCTTTTGGTTCGGAGTTGTTTGTAAATATTTACAGCTTTGTTTTGTTATTTTAGTTTTATTCGTAGAAAATGTAGTTCTTGATTCAATTCACGACATAACTCAATGCAGTGATCCTCAATTGAATTGTGCCGCCAAATGATAGTATCCAACTGTTAGTGTGCCGCCAAATAGAGTGTACCGACTCAACGTGTACAGTGGAAAAGGGAAAATGTAATTTTTCTAAACATGCAATCGCGTTTTAAAATTTCCAGTGCGAGAACACGAGAAGTGAGTCGATTTCGACGGTCGGCGGTCGTCGTTTAAATGAGGTGTCAGAAGTACAAGTGATTTAGGTACCGAACCCCGCCGGTTCCGTTTCGAATCGCCTCCGAACGGCCCGACGTGCCGTTCCTTTTCTTTATTCCTTCTCCGTTCGATTTTTTTATTTTTTCGCCCGGCCGGGTCTTATTGTGTTCCATCGAACAGGTATTCTCGCGCTTCGGCCAACTCCGCCGGCCGCGTACTACACGAGCGCGTCGCGATCCGACTACGCGTCGGATCGTCGGCCATCCGGACCGTGCGCGCATTCCGGATCGCGCGGATCGATCCGTTTCCCATGATCCGCTTCGATCGAGGAACATTTTTCAGTCACGCTCGCCTTTATCGGTCGTTACTAATCGAAAATTAGCGACGTGCGTGACGATTTTCCGAACAATGGAAATTCTTTCTCTTGTTCAACAACCATAATCGTTTCTTGGAAAAAATCGAGTTTCTATTATTGCGATGGAGTTGTTTGCAATTTTTCAAGGATGTTGCGCATTATTAAAAGCTTCATTTTAGCCGTCCGTTCGAGTAAAAATAAAGTTGATTTTTATTTTGGATATTCACGTTTATCGATTGACACGTCGCCTGAAAATCATAGATCAATATTGTACTATTCTATGTAGTCAATACGTTTTATCGCGCGAGATTGACAATATTGTGACGTTAAAGGAACTACAAAACGTAGTAGACGGAGAAAATTGAACTACCGACTTCAAAAGTTTTATATTGTGGTTTCTGTGTAGTCAAGTACTAGTCGTTGGGCGAGTCGTAGATCGATTGACATTGCTGTGACGTTCAAGGAACTAAAAAACTTAGTAGGCGAAAAAAATTGAACTACCGATCTTTAAAGATGTCAAAAGTTTTATATTGTGGAGTCGTCCCGCGAGAGTCATAGATAGATTGACGTTGTTGTGACGTTAAAGGAACTACATAACGTAGTAGGCGGAAAAAATTGAACTACCGAATTGTTTTATGTTGCTCGTACGTTTGAAAGTATCGTACCAGATGGCGTTGTACGTATTGGTACTGTCACGTACCCAAAGTATAGGTTATATCGTATGCGCCGCTTCGGTTATCTTCCTACGATCTCCTTTTTTCCCCTGCGGGGCCCGTCGCGGCTCCGGTTCGTGTTTTGTGTGCGGCAGTCTCGAATATCTGGCGCCTCCATCTCGAAAACTCGACCGGACTGGCCGCTTCTTTATGAGCGTTCGCGTCGCCGTTACCGTCGCTTAAAATTCTATTGTTCGACGCGGCGCGGAACTTTTTTTTTTTTAACCCGAAACGAAAAACGCGTCCGCCGCGCGAACGTCACGACCGACGACCCCCCGGGGGGGGACTGATTTTCCAAGACAGGTAGTGGGCCGGGCGCGCTCTAAACGCGCCCCGTAATTACCGTAATTTCGACGATTTCATGTTAATGCGATCTACTTTTCAAACTTTACGCCGCTTCGGCCCCGGAATATACTAATTTACGAATTTTTTGTTTTAAATAAACAACATAACCGAATGAACAAAAAAAAACTTGTATTATCTAAATTACATGTTTTTAATTTATAGGCCGTTTACGTTGTTTGATTTTTTTTCATTCTCGCAACGTTTCGTTTTTGACGCCTTCGTCGATTGCGCCGCGACGTCGCGTTGTCTGCTCGGATCGGCGCGTGCGACTCGAGGGAAAAAAGTGACATAACCGGGCCGCGGGTCGTCGTCCAGAAATAATCCCGCGACGGCGGCACCTGCGATATTCGCTTGGATTATTTCGAGGCATCGCGAGGCTTCGCCAGACGGCGGCGGTCAGAAAAAAAAAAGATAGAAAAAACGGCGCCGTTTCGCTGCCAAAAACGAGTACCGCGCCGGGTACCGCCGTCTGCGAATGCGTCGTCCGATTTAAATTTAGCGCCCGACCGGAAATAGCTCGACGGTACGTTACGCGACACTATCGCGATCGACAGCTATTTTCGTTTGCGGGATTGTAAACAGAGGGGGTTACGTCCTACGTGTCAACATATATATATATATATATATTTTGTTTAGTTTATAAACATTTTTTAAACCTCACTAACAGTTTTATTTTTACAGGTGAGTAGACGAGGCGACGCGAAGCGCAGCCGAAAATGAACCTTCACAGAAGGAATTTTCTGCCGCGCAAACGGAAAACGAAGTTTGGTAAGAATTGGGAGGTGCCGACTAACGACTAACACCAACTAACAACCTCCCGATTTGCATGTTTTACTAATTGAAACTTTGGTCCTTGAAAAGGGTTCGCAATAGCGTTTAATTTAATTTCCAAAAAATTTTTTTATTCGCTACATTTTCAAAGAAATTCGGCCGTTTTCGCCAAAAAAACATCGGCAAATTGCGGTTTTTCTGTTATTCCGGAAAATTGAGCCTGAACAGTCGGATAAAATGATTACTCCTGGCGGTTTAATTTAATTTCCAAAAATTTTTTATTCGCTACATTTTCAAAGAAATTCGGCCGTTTTCGCCAAAAACTTTGGTCCAAAATTCCGGAAAATTGAGCCTGAACAGTCGGATAAAATGATTACTCCTGGCGGCAAAATTTGATTTCCAGCAACTTTTGTTTGAAACACTTTTCGGTACTATTTCACAAATTGTCCGTTTCAAAATAATCGATGTTCTCGTTCCTCTTCTAACTAAAGCAACAATCGTTTCTTTTCATCGGATCAACCACTGGTACAACCCGAGCAACGCAACGAAATTGTAACGTCAAAAAGAGGGAAGCAAGGTAGTACCATATCGTATGTCAATAAAGAGTTCGCTGTTAGTCGTAAGATTTATTTTCAAATATAACAGCGATTTTACATATTCAAACAATCGTTCCATTTACGTTGCTATATAATGAACCACAGACAACGATAACCGCTTTGTTCTCCGAATAAGCAGGTGCGAACTTTATTGCATTCTCGTTTTCAATCGAGCGTTCGACTTGAAAATCGACGATACGCCGCGATAATTGGCGGTTCGGGAATGGGATGTTTGCGGTCGAGGTCGTACGCTACCGGAACAATTAAACGTCCACCCGATTGACGTCAAATATTATCGAAAAATGGTGCGCGTCGTCGTCGTACTCGATCGATCGCAATTATATAAGCGCGGCGGTAGACTGCGCGACCGCTCGCCGCGGCTAATTATCGCGATTAGCGCCGTTCGCGCGGTACCGACAAGGTCGGAGCGTTTTTTTTTTCTTTATTGCAAACGCGGTACTTCCAAAACCAGTCGCGTTTGTGCATGAAACTCACAAAAATGTATCAAGCCACCAGTGGTACCACCTTGGTACCATTTTAATTATTGGTCCATTTTTTTTCCCATTACGCCCGATTAGTTCCCCTCGTCGAAAATCCAATTAATTCCCGGGTGCTAATGGCGTAAAAGGATGGGTACTTTGAGGCGCCAGCCGGACCGGCGATCCTCGGAGCCTTCTCCTACCTGCTCCCCGAGATGAGCCGCGTGGCGACGTTGTCGCTTTGCGCGTTTCCTCCCGTCGCCGGTTCGTTTCGGTCGTTTCAAATAGATTTCGCCGCGGTACTTCAAAATATATATATATATATATTTGAACAATCGGCTCGAATTGGCAACGCGGCTCATCTCTTCCGTCGCCAGCGTGCTCGACTGCCGAGCATCCTCCTCCGTTACTTTGCCCCGCCGACGGCTCGAATCGAATCGAAAGCGCCCAGACCAGCGTTTTGCGCCCGTCGCGTTCAGTTCGCATCCGCTCTGTGTCCCGAGTCGAGCGCGTTTTCTCTATGTTCGCGTGATTGTTTTTTTCCACGTCGATCGCAAGATGTACGTCGACGAATCGCCAGGCGAACCATGTAAGTCGAAAACTCGCATCCTCGCAAATTTATCGAAAATCGTGTTGGTGCGCATGTTTTTAACGTATCGTTGTTGGTACCGCGTTTTTCTGTAGTACTGGCAGAGGTCGCGACCGACGGCGACGTTTATCTAGAATTCCATCGTGTTCGGTCGGGCGCCAGACCGACCGACCGGAGATTTTAGGATTTCGATCGTTTTTTTTTAAACGCCCGTTTCGGTTTTCTTATTTTATTCAAATTGAGGCGAAGAACGGGTTTGAGCTGCGCGTCGGGGTGCGGCCCTACTGCATCTGTTGAATAGGGCGAAGGGTTGGTACTACTAAAACATTTTGCCTTTCGTCGTGTTACTTTGTCACTGTGAATAGTGACATAGATTCAAAAATGGGAATAATAGTCAAATGTTGAGTGTTATAAAAAAATGAACTAGATTGTCTCTATGACCCAATGGTCGCAGATGCGTGATCCCGTTTTGCGAATTCGCCGACGCGCACGCACCACAGATCGTCGTTATTAAAATTTCGCATCAATTGATTGGATTGAGGTCATTCGGACCGAGGACGTTCGGACGATTCGCAACGCCCACGTATACCTATCAATTATATCAGTTTTCTCTCTTTCTCTCTCTTTCGATCTGTCTCTCGCATTCCCCCGTAAACCCGTTTCGCAAAACGCGGAACTGCGGCGAAAGGCAAATAAAGCGGGCGGAAAAGAAAAATGGGCAAATCGAAAGAATGTCACAAAAGGTGGGTGCGCGCACATAGATACCGAACGACGTTGGCGCGTAATTGTCCGTTTTCTCGAAAAAGGCAATCGGGCGCGACGTTTGGACTGGTAAACAAACGATTCGATCGGTCAACATTTCAACTAATATGCAATTAAATTGATAAAACGGATTTATCTGTTTTTAGTAACTTCAGTCCGCCATGCAATTTTGTAATCCGAAATTACACGAAACGTTAGTTCAGGTGGCTTTCTGCGTCCGGTCGATACCGAGAAATTCTTTCAAAACCGCAAACAATGGGCAGCAAACGTGATCCGAGCGCCGGTCGGTCGGTATTTAATTATCCGCTTATCTAATCGACGACGATTAAGATCCCTTCACGATTGTATACTAGTTTGTATGATTCTAGTAGATATATAGTATATTCTGTAATGGTTAACAAAAATGACACTTGAACTTTTATCTACAACGTCAAAACGCGTAGTTCATTCGAACTAATCACCAAATATTCTCTGAATAAACCACCTAGCGGATTGTTGTGACAATAGTTGCGTGAATGGACAAAAGATGGAGCATAAATTCGATAAAAAACATCATAGAGTATAAGACGTATAGGTTTCTATTTAGCTTAATCGAGCGTATCGGTACTATTCATTCGATTTACGGCACCGCCCGAGGATGTACGAGAACCCCCGATGATGCAAAGGGGAACTAGAATCATCGAAATGTACTGAATATTCGATGTTTGTTGTTCGATAGCCATTTTTCAGTTTTAAAAACTATTCGACAGAGTAAATTTTCGCAAAAATTCTTTGCGTTCTTCGTTTTACTTTAATTTTTGAGAATTTTCATGAGAGGGCCGCGAAAATATTGGCGAATTTGCATATTTTTCTGCGACGCCGATATGCAAATTGAATCGATCGACAGGGTGGCTGCGATCGCGACAAACGAACGAAACGAGATCGAGGTCGAAAAGTGACGGTGGGTGGTTTCGAATGGGATTGGCTTTCGTTCTCAAAATATCCGTAACATATATACATATTGAATAATGTTGCCGAGACGGGGACACACGTGCCCGACGAGTGCATTGTGCGATTTCTTCGGGGGAAAAGGAAAAATCCGCCTCGACGAACGCCCACGCGTCAATCGACTCGACGGCTAACGATCGTTTCGTTGCGAAACGCCGTTCGAATCGATTACAATTAACCGTACATTCGTTCCGCGCGATTGAGACATCAAACCGAGACGGTTCTCAATCTGGCACGCTCACATTTCCATGGAGCGCAGCTACCCAATTACCCAATTGGGTGCGTAACCCCCAAAACCCTTTTCTACGACCTAAAACATGTAGTCGGTGTTGAATGGCTTTTGATTTTGTTACGATCCAAAGTAATTTTTGGTCGGTTTTCGATGTTGCAGTGAGGCGATGTTACTGCGACGGACATTGCCCGAATGGCGAAGCCAATGGTACCTGCGAAATCAAACCGGGAGGTATGTGCTTCGCCTCAGTTGAAGCAGTCATCGGCGACGATGGCAACGAGTACCCGATGAGGAGTTACGGTTGCTTTCCTTCAGACGAAAGCGGACTCATGCAGGTAATCAGTCGGACGCCTGCGCTTTAGTGCAAAATAAATTCAAATTTTTCTTTTGCAGTGCAAAGGCCACTTGGTGCCCCACCAAGACTCGAAATCGATTCAATGTTGCGACGACAGCAACGAGTGCAATCGCAACCTGAAACCGATGTACCCGAGCCGGCCGACGACGGAACCGCCGGTCTTCGAGCAATTCGACACCCTCCCCTACGTCGTCCTCCTGACCTCGGTCACCGTCTGCCTAATCATATTCCTCCTGGTCATCGCGATCATCTACAAAAAGTACAACCGTAAAGACCTCCAGCGCAAGCAGAATTTGTACGCGAAGAAGTACCCGATCAAGTTCCCGAACAAGGAGATGATCCACCACGGGCCGCTAACCAACCTGATCGACCAGTCGAGCGGCTCCGGTTCCGGCATGCCGATCCTCGTCCAGCGCACCATCGCCAAACAGATCCAAATGGTGCGATCGGTCGGCAAGGGTCGTTACGGCGAGGTGTGGCTCGCGAATTGGCGCGGCGAGCAGGTCGCCGTTAAGGTCTTCTTCACCACCGAGGAGCAGTCGTGGTGCAGGGAAACGGAAATCTACCAGACGGTGCTGATGCGGCACGAGAACATTCTGGGTTTCATCGCGGCCGACATCAAGGGCACCGGCTCGTGGACGCAGATGCTGCTGATCACCGATTACCACGAGCGCGGCTCCTTGTTCGACTACCTCCAAATGCACGTGCTCGATCCGAACGCCTTGTTGCTGATGGCGACTAGTATCGCGAGCGGCCTGTCCCATCTGCACACCGAGATATTCGGCACCAGGGGCAAGCCGGCGATCGCGCATCGCGACATCAAGAGCAAGAACATCCTCGTGAAACGGAACGGCGAGTGTTGCATCGCCGACTTCGGTCTGGCGGTCAAGTACCTGAGCGACACGAACGAGATCGACGTGCCGCCGAACGTGCGCAGCGGCACCAGACGCTACATGGCGCCCGAAATCCTGGACAACACGATCAACGTGAACAATTTCGACGCGCACAAAATGGCCGACATGTACGCGTTCGCTCTGGTGCTGTGGGAGATGTGCCGGCGGTGCGTCACCGGCGACAAGATCACCGCGGCCGACGACTACTGCGTGCCGTTCTACGATTGCGTCTCCAACGATCCGGACTTCGACGACATGACGGAGGTGGTGTGCGTCAAAAAGCTGCGGCCGAAGATCCCGTTGCGTTGGGACTCGGACGATATTCTGGTGTCGATGTCCAAATTGATGCAGGAGTGTTGGCACGCCAACCCCGCCGTTCGGTTGACGGCGCTGCGCGTCAAAAAGACTTTATGCAAACTGGATACCGATACGAGTATAAAAATCGTTTAGAAATTTTAAAAGTCGACAAGCTTTGAGAAAGTTTGAAATCCTGTTCGGCCAAAGAATGTTTAGTGCAGTTCCGTAGTGTACATATATATAAAACACTAAATGTATATAGTTGTCCATAGGATTACGATGTTAAGGTTGTAAAAGTTCAAAGTCGACACAACGATTCGATCGGTTCTCAAAACGCGACTCAATCGAATCGATTTCAGTTCGCCATATCAAAACAACATTCATTCCTAAACTCCGTGCCATGTACCGTCGTATCGTTGCGTCCGTATCGGTGCTTGTCAACAATCGCCCCCCTCCCGCGCGATAGGTTGTTGAAACTATTGCGCAAGTCATATGCCAGTATTCGATTATTTTCTGCTACTTAAACGAGTCTATTTTTTTTTGTTCTGGTATACGTACGAAATTTCTGGCAACTTTTTTAAATCACTCGTTACTCTCGCACTTCTTTTCTTAGAAGAAATTGCTCAATTTTCATTTTGCGGTGCAATTTAGTTTTTTTTTTTTGTTTATTTGTTTTCACTTTGAAATGGGCCGAGTGACTGTTGGAATGTGCATTTACATTTGTATATAGTTTTCATTTGGATATTTTTTTATATTTCGTAAACGCGGTATGTGATTGTATGTAATGTGAGTAACGTAAATTTTTGAAAGACTGATATTTTGAGTGTTTAAGTTTTGTGTACAAAAAGATTAATGTGTAATATATTAGTTTATAGATAAGTGAGTTTATCTATTTCAACCCTAACACCCTAACTTATTTTGAATATTCAAAAAATTTCTACGTAAAAAACACCATCTACAATTATGCAAGTACGGAATTACCCAAAAAAACTCGAAAAGGAAGGGATGTTAGCCATAATATCACAGAAATATTTCTGTTCATTAGGCATACCCTTTGGACTTCTATGTTCCTGGTACCTCTGTTGAGTTTTGCCAAAAATTTTGTTGAAAATTCGACAGAGGGACCAGGAACATAGGAGTCAAAAGAGTATGTTTTAGTCCACAACAAAGACATACTCTTTTGACTCCTATGTTCCTGGTCCCTCTGCCGAAATTTTTAACAAAATTCTACGTTTCGATCGAAAACATACTCTTTTGACTTCTATGTTCCTGGTACTTCTGTTGTGTTTTGCCAAAAATTTTGTTGAAAATTCGACAGAGGGACCAGGAACATAGGAGTCAAAAGAGTATGTCTTTGTTGTGGATTAAAGCATACTCTTTTGACTCCTTTGTTCCTGGTCCCTCTGCCGAAATTTTTAACAAAATTCTACGTTTCGATCGAAAACATACTCTTTTGACTCCTATGTTCCTGGTCCCTCTGCCGAAATTTTCAACAAAATTCTACGTTTCGATCGAAAACATACTCTTTTGACTTCTATGTTATTGGTACCTATGTTGAATTTTGCCAAAAATTTTGTTGAAAATTCGACAGAGGGACCAGGAACATAGGAGTCAAAAGAGTATGTCTTTGTTGTGGATTAAAACATACTCTTTTGACTCCTATGTTCCTGGTCCTTCAATCGAATTTTCGACCAAATTGTCGCAAATATTCATCGACTTGCCGGCAATTTTGTTCAAAATTTCGACAGAGGGACCAGGAACATAGGAGTCAAAAGAGTATGTTTTTAATACGTCAAGGACGTACTCTTTTGACTCCTATGTTCCTGGTCCCTCTGTCGAAATTTTGAACAAAATTGCCGGCAAGTCGATGAATATTTGCGACAATTTGGTCGAAAATTCGATTGAAGGACCAGGAACATAGGAGTCAAAAGAGTATGTTTTAATCCACAACAAAGACATACTCTTTTCACTCCTATGTTCCTGGTCCCTCTGTCGAATTTTCAACAAAATTTTTGGCAAAACTCAACAGATTTACCAGGAACATAGAAGTCAAAAGAGTATGTTTTCGATCGAAACGTAGAATTTTGTTGAAAATTTCGGCAGAGGGACCAGGAACATAGGAGTCAAAAGAGTATGTTTTAATCCACAACAAAGACATACTCTTTTGACTCCTATGTTCCTGGTCCCTCTGTCGAATTTTCAATAAAATTTTTGGCAAAACTCAACAGAGGTACCAGGAACATAGAAGTCAAAAGAGTATGTTTTCGATCGAAACGTAGAATTTTGTTGAAAATTTCGACAGAGATACCAGGAACGTAGAAGTCAAAAGAGTGTCTTCAATAGGCATACTCTGGTTAGTGTAATATTAACCATAGAGAGTAATTGGTTAAAATAAAACGCAAGTTGCAAATTAAAATCAGATTCACTTTATTGAAAGTACACGTTCAAAAATTAGTACAATTAACATTGAATAACAATTCGCCGAAAATAGTAAAAACGTTTAAAACGAGACGGAAAAGCCACAACCATAACACCCCCACATTCGCCCATACTTTCCCGAAATTAATGGAGCAATCATCGATGATATATTGTTCTGGTTAAAATAAAATGATTTAATTTTAACCAGAACAATATATCATGGATGATTGCTCTGCTAATTTCGGGAAAATACGGGGACAAAAATTACAATCGTCGATTACATCAAAATACATTGCGCTTAAATGATTTTCTATGAGAAATCGTATCAGTACTCTATTATCCTTTACAGAGGTGATGAATTCTTTTGTCCAGTGCAATAATTTGACGGTTTTGTTCTACTGGAACATTGTAATCTCCACTTTGAGCAAAAGTGATCTTGTTGTACAAATAGGAGATGCTCATAAGTATGACTTCCCAGTAGTTCGAATGGACTACAATAAACCAGTTAAACCAAGTTTTTTAAAGTACAAACCTAAATTATTCATCGTGGCAGAGGAAAATCCGGAAAAGTTGGACGACGTTCTGCGATTTATCGAAAAATTATCTTACGGCAACCCATATGGTAAATTTCTGGTGACAACAACCAAAGTATCGAATGGAACTTTACAATTATTCTTCAATTTCAACATTTTCAACGTTACAATGTTTGATTTGGGGACAAATGAAATGTTCGACCGAACGCTGTTTCAGAAAAACCGAAGTGATATAAAAATCTGTTCAGCTTTTGTCAAAGAACCTTACGCAATGCTAACAAGAACAGGCGTCCCGACGGGTATAGAAGTAGATTTGTTGGAATTGGTGATTAGTCAATTGGATATTCGAATAATATACAAAACTGTAGAGGACGATGTGGACGCAGGAAACATTTTAAAAGGAACAAATTGCGACGCGCTAATCGGTAACAGGGGTATGAGGCTCAATAATCAAATGCTCGATTACACTGTTAAATACGAAGTTTTACATTTAAGTTGGTTCGTACCGGTACCAAACTTCATACCCAGGTACCAATACTTTCTATTGGCTTTCTCTAGCGACGTATGGCTTTTGTGGATGGTTACTTTGGTATCAACAAGTATTTGTTGGTTTTTAACCGAAACCATTTTATTAAGTTTGAAGAAACATTTGATAATAGTTAAAAAATTTATCATACAAACAATTCTGATCCTCGAGCAAACTTATCAGTTTCAAGCTCGTCATCTTTCCCAACATATTATTTTTGGTACTGTGATCTTCTTAACGTTCATGATGAATTCTTTGTTTAAAACGAAATTCAACTACTTTTTAACCGGTTTGAACACCGAACGTTTCATCGAAACCGAAGCGGACATCATGAAGCACAATTTGAAGCTTGGAGTTGTTCCTGGTTTAGTGCGACACCTCTATCACTTCCCCGAAAGTTATTTGAAGAGGAATCTCGTTTTATGCGACGAAAGTTTGGAATGTTTGAATCGCACCGCGTTTCAAAAGGATATGGCCGTTCTGCGGCCGGACAAGCATGTCGTTTACAATCACAAAGTACATTCGGATGTGAATGGCGAGTGGCTTTTAAAAAAGCTACCACCGTTGAAAGTGGGATTCAGATGTGCTATTTTTAAAGCAGGCGATCCGCTATTCCATAGAATCGACGATTACTTATGGAGGACCGTGGACACTGGTTTACTGAAACGAATCACTTCAAAGTACGAAACGATACCAAACTATTTGAAAACTGAACTCAGCACGCAGAAATTGAATTTGGACTATGTTGCGGGGATGTTGTGGTTGTGGCTTTTCGGTCTCGCTTTAAGCGTTTTTACTTTTTTCTGCGAATTGCTATTCACTATTAATTGCACTAATTTTCAACATATACTTTCAATAAACTAAATCTGATGTTAATTTGTAACTTGCGTTTTATTTTAACCAATGGTAAACATTACAAAAGACTTAACACACCAACACTCAATTTCTATGTTCGTGGTTATCATCACAGTGTATATGACGCATACTTTCGGTTATTGTGATGTCACTTTTGAACTACTAATTAATTGATTTATGTTCATAGTAACTTCAACTTCTATGTTGATAATTATAACCATAGAAATACTCTAAAGTTGCAGGGTCAAGTAAATTTTTGTTAATAGTTAATAATAAAAGATCATAAAATTCTCCGTTTGAAAATAATTCTTACCATATTTCAGTTTGATTACAAATAACGCAAACATCTCTAATAATACAACATCTGAATAACTATTATTTGAGAGTCTACTCGATGGTTATAATCATCAACATAGAAATTATAATAACTATGAACATAAACTAATTAATTAGTAGTTCAAAAGTATAAATAGAATCACCAAATGTAATAATAACTATGAACACAAATCAGTTAATTAGTAGTTCAATTATAATTACGAACACAGAAATTGAGTGATCGTGTGTTAGGTCAAAGACATGCGCTTTTGACTGCTATGTTCATGACACATAACTCGAATTCTATACGAAATGTATATACAAAATGTGGAAAAAGTACGGAATAACCCAAAAAAACTTGAAAACGAAGGGCTGTTATGGTTGTGGATTTTTTGCAAATTGTTATTCACTGTTGCACTAATTTTTGTAAATGATATTAATTTGTAGCTTGCATTTTATTTTAATCAATTACATTCTATGGCAAATATTACACTTAGCCAACTCAAAAAGAAAAACAAACATACTTAAAACAAGACCAAAAACCCATAACCATAACATCACAGAAATGTAATCCAAATTTAATTTCTGCGTATTCAATTGACTTTCCATATAGTTCGGTATGGCGTCATATTTCAAAGAGATTCGTTTCAATAAACCACTCTCGATGCTTCTCCATATGTAATCGTCGATTCTATGAAACAGCGGATGACCGGCTTTAAAAATAGCGCATCTGAATATGATTTTTAAGGGTGGCGAAAGCTTCTTCAAAAGCCAATTACCATTATGATCCGAATGGTTTTTATGAAAGTACGCCACATGTTTGTTCGCCCTCAATATCGCCATGTCCTTTTGAAACGCCGTGCGGTTCAAGCATTCTACGCGGCACACGACAAGATTCTTCTTCAAATAATCCCGAGGGAAATGATAAAGATCGTTTACTAAAGTCGGTACGATCCCAACTTTCAAATCGTACTTGATGATGTCCGCTTCAGTTTCGATGAACCTCTCGGTGTTCAATCCGGTCAAAAAGTAATTGAATTTCGTTTTAAACAAAGAATTCATCATGAACGTCAGGAATATAATCGTGACGAAAATTATGTATTGGGAATAATAGCGAGCTTGAACTTGGTAACCTTGTTCGATGATCAGAATTGTTTGTGCTATGAACTTTTAACGATTATTAATTGTTTCGACAAACGTATCAGCACAGATTCGACTAGAAACCAAACGAAACTTGTTGCTAACAACGTTATAAACCACAACAACCATGTTTCGCTGGAGAAAGCTAAAAGGAAATATTGGTACCTGGGTATGAAGTTGGGTACCGGAACGAACCAACTTATATGTAAAACTTCATATTTCACAGTGTAATCTGCCATGATTTGGTTCAATCTCAAACCCGTGTTGCCAATGATTACGTCGCATTTCGTTCCAATCAAAAACGTTCTATGTCCACTTCATTCTTCACCTTTTTGTATATTATTTTAATATCCATTTGATCGGCCACCAAGTTGAATAAGTCCACTTCAATACCGGTTGGGGTGTTCGTTCCCGTTAACATGGCGTGTGGTTCCCTTAAAAAACACGAACAAATTTTCAATTCCCTGTTATCTTTTTGCACAACCGTCTTTTTAGATTCAAATATTTTCTTTGTCACCAAATCAAATATTATGACGTTGAAAATGTTAAACGAAAAGAACAACTGGAACGTCTTATTGGTTACTTGAGTTGTTGCCACCAAGAATTTAGCATTAGGGTTTCCGTATGATAAATTTTCTATGAATCTCAAAATGTCAAGCAAGTTTTCATGATTATACTCTTGAATCAAGAATAGACTCGGTTTGTACTTCAAAAAATTCGGTTTAACACTTTCGTTGTAGTCGATTTGAAGTACAGGGAACCCGAAATTATAATCGTCCCCAATTTGTACCACAAGATCATTCCGGTTTAAAGTGGCAATTATTATTTTCCAATAAAGCAAGACATTGTAGCTAGTGCACGTTGTTACAGGATTCATGATACATATAAAATACAATTTTGTTAATGGAACGGAAACACATTTCCAATATAAAAGTTTAGAATTTGATGGTTGCAATGATAATGTAATTGTGGAATTTAACACAAATAAAAAATGAGCTGAGAAAAAGCAATTATTGCTTATTTATAAATAATAAATTTGGAATTTTTAATGTATTAGTTTGTATCGTACCTTACTCACATCGTTTCCAATTGCCAATCAATTATTTCATAATATTTGGTATCTTCAGTGGTAACTAAACGGAAGTAAATGAGCTTTAATTTAAAGAAAAACAAATATATTACGATGATACATACCTGAAGGATTTAATTGTTAATTACCCAGAGGTTTAAACAGTTTAATTCGTCAATCGTAGTCTGTAATTTAATAAATAAATTTAAGGTTAAATAAAAGAAAGCATAGAAAACCTAATAATCTGTGGTCTCGATGGGTGTAGACGGCAACCAACATTTCATCGCAATGTTGCAGTGAGCCTGCCACTTGAAATATCAAAAATCTGTAAAATAAGCAAAAATGTTTGAATTGATAATTTTCAAATCCGAAAGAATAGCAACATAAATATAAATACGACTTTGCGACAACGTGAAAATAAAAATCAATATAAACCAACTCAATCTATTTCAAACACTCGAGGCATAGATGAAATTTACAAAGGTAAGTACATCGTCAAAAAATAAAAAGGAATTTCGATTTCACCACCAAAAACGACCCTTCCAAAAATTGACCAGAAACAAAAAATAATCGAACAATTTAGCGCAACAATCAGTGAATACTTAAAGCTAATAAAGAGCAACAAAATAGTTTTTTTTAAAGAGATCATCGTCTTTCAACCAAGAATACATTAGTGAGCCGTCCGTTATAAAAAAAATCAGTACCTTTGTGCTTAACGCTTAACGTACAAAAGAGAGGAGGGAACATCTCTAAAGGTACCAAAAAACAAACAAACAAAAAATTATCATAAATTATATCACATCAAATAAGCCTGTCGCCGAAACGAAGCTAATACGAAACCGATCGATTCGAATAGAATGTCTGGAAAACAACGGCTTGTTAATCAAGATCGCAGCATGGTCTAGGCACGCGTCGTCAATGAATCGAAGGGAAAAGGCCTAGGCCTCGGTTGAAGTTACCATTGACCCTTTCGGTGTGTAAGCTGTCGCGTTCGGGTCCAACGTTGATCCCGGTGGACTTGCGTCGCCTAGACGCACCCGCGACTGCCCCATCGGCGTCGTGGGCGGCGCGCCGAACGTATCATTCGGCATGACCGCCAACACTTGCGCGATCTTACTCTTCAGTTGTTCGATCTCCTTTTCTTGGGCGCGATTCGTGCCTGCAAGTTATTGTATTACTGCCTAAATCCGTATGTTTAAAACTAACGTGGCTTACTATCTCTAATTTCCACTTGTCTTTTGGCCTCTCCGAGAGCGCTGAACAAATCCAACTTGATCCTCGTCTCAGCCGACAGCGAATTCTCGAGGTGCGTGTTCTTCTCCTGCATGGCGGACAGCGCGGACATGAGGATGTCGGTGTCGCGCAACTGTTCCGCGAGCAGCGCGTTGTCGCGTTCCGATTGTCTGCATTTCTCCTCCGCCCAATGGACGGCCGAACGGCATTCGGACACTTCGGCCTCGAGCTCGCGCCTACGCGTCTTGCACTGTTCCGTGCATTCGCGCGACGTTTGCGCGGCCCGCGCCTCCTCCTGCTTCCGACTTTTCCGTTCCTGGCCGAGTTGCGACTCGAGCGCGGCCCGCAGTCGTCGCTCCTCCGCCAGGCGACGTTCCAAATTCGAGACGGCCTGCTTGTCGGCCTGGCGGGCGCTTTGCGCCGCCTGCAACCGTTGCTGCAACTCCTCGATCTCGCGCTGCAAAGCCGTCATCTCGCCCTTTGCGACTTTGTCGCTGGTCGTTAACGCGGCCACCTGCGACACGAAAACAAGATAGTTTGTTATTATATCTTCTGTGGTTCAATTGTGAAACGTCAAAACGGAAGGTGATTTGAACTATTTTAGAATTATCAGAGAAAAATATGGTTTTTAAAAGTTGTGAAACGTCAACTGTAATTTGAACTATTTGATACTGTGGCTCTAGTCAATGTTCTCATAGAAATAACACACATCGATTCCCCTCACAGAAAAGAAAATAGTTTGTAATTATATCTTTTATGGTTTTGGTAATGCGTGAAATGTCGGAACTATTGTTAAAGATTAAGAATACATTGAAATGTTACCTGTAATCGCAGATCTTGTTCGCTGGCTCGGCTACTTTGCAAATCGCTCCTTAACCGTTTGACATCCGTCTCGAGCCTTTGTAAGTATTCGACCGCTTCGCGCTCTTTATCCAACTCTTTTTTATCCCTCTTTCTGGGAGGCGGTGGTACCGTTGCCGTTTTCTGCGGCTGCTCGACCGCCGCCTCCGCGTGATGGTGGTGATTGTGATGATGGTGAATGTGGTCGTCGGTCAGCCCGATCACCGAACCGTTGCTGTGGGCGTGACCGTTGTGACTTTGGCTGCTGCTGTAACCGGTGCTGTTATTATTATTGTTATTGACCGGTTGTTGCTTGTGATCGTTTTGATCGTTTTTGCATTTGTCCACCGACTTTCTGTGCGATTTGCCGTGGACGCCGCCGTTCGCCACGTGACCGTTTGGTATGTGACCGTTTTTGCTGCCCGTCGAGTGACCGCTGCTATTTTTACTATTAATATTTTGTACATTGGGAACAGGTACGATGGCTTGGGTGTCGGACGGCGCCGACGTCGGCGACGGCGTCTCCTGGACCGTCGCGGTCGTTTCCGCCGGCAACGCCTGCTGTATGAGCTGCATATAAAACTCGTTCTCTTTGGCGACTTCGCGCTGCCTGCGCTGACGCATCCGGAAGCCGACGTACGATTTAAAACCGAAACCGAGCGTGACCACTGGATAGCCGATGCAATGGGCGGCGAAAGGTCGACAAAGGTCCAAGTGGCCGGGCATGTGTTTGACGTCGCGCAACCTGACCGCCGCCTCCAGGTACACGAACAACACCCACAACATTATAGTAGGCGCACAAATGCCTGTGGAGAAATCAAACATTAATACTGTGACAACTATGGTGCACAGAAATAACTGTCATAATGATAGATGTGTTAAGATGTTTAGAACACCTTTTCTATGTACCTCTGTTAGGTGTATTCTGTGTTGGAATAGTACCTTTGTCGGTGTGCCAAACATACTGCACCCAAACGTAGGTGCTGGCGGCGAAAAAGAGCCAATGCACCGGTATGAAGAAAAAGCACAGCATGTCCGAAGTGAGGGCGATGCATACGAAGAAGACGGAGAAAGCGAGCCCTTGGTACTTGAAGCTGTCATAGACGCTACGTAAAAGTAGATAAAAAGGCCACAGGAACTCGAACCGAAACTCCAGAATAAAATCGGCTAAAATAACGAGCGCCCACAGCGATAGGAATTTCAAGTACAACAGTGTGCTGAAAACAAAAAAAAAGAAGAATAAAGAGACGATTTAAATTTTTCGTACGTTTATTCGCAACTGAGCTAAATTACGCGTGAAATAGACGATAAAACGTGGCATCCCGTCGAAATCGAGCGTTGTATAACGCGAAAATAAATTCGTTTTGACAGCTGTTGTTCTAACCTAAAACCCGTCGACGATTCCTCGATATCCCTCGGCAAACAACAGATCGTCATCGATACAAACGAAATTCGCGCTAGCCCGTCGCATTTTCGATCGAGCTTCGCTCGAAAAAACACTTTTGTTTAGACAAAACAGCCATTTTGGAACACATATGGGTCGAAAGCGTTTAGACTGTGACCGCGCTCGATTCGACGGACGTCGCGAACGGTCACATGCACGTCGTACCTTCCGTAGATCCCTTCGGTGATTTTGTTCCGTTTGATGGGTCGTCTCATCTTACCGATCTCAACATTTCGTCTCTTCATAATTCACATAGGACCTGGACGCCAATTGATTGTTTAATTCACGCCGAACACGAATCACCCGTTTTTAAGAACACCTCATGGATTTTTCGTCTTCGAACACTCGCTGGCGCGGCGAACGTCTTTTGTTGTCAACCGAAACTGAACGAGCACGCAACGCGGACGCGCAGCTCGCATCGCGGTGCACGTCAAACGTGCCGCCAAAAATTTTCGAACGGGTCGCGATCGATAATTCGAATTTTTTTTAATTTTCAAACGAGGATTTGAAAAAATTGATAGAGGGCGATTGAGAACAGACAGAAAAATTTTTCGTCTTGAAACTCGCTGCGACGTCTTTTTTGTTGAACGAGCAAATCGCGGGCGATCGCGGTATGTTCGCGATCGATTTTGTTTATTTTTTATGAAATGCGACGTTTTGTTCACGTCCTACACGCAAAACAAGTTTATTTTTATTTTCTTTTCAAAACGGTGAGATGCTGCCATCTACGTTCTGGCCACCAATTACTCGTAGCCTTTACATGAACAGTCGATGGTTTAAGATCACAATTACCTAAGAGTAGTTCATTTAAGACGTAGACTTACAGCATTGACTTATAACAGTGCGCCATCTGTTAATGTTTTCGGAATTAGCCACGTCACTTATATTTGGGTGTCGTGGATGTTCTAATCAGAAAATTGAATTAAAATGAATATATTTCGACTCCTGGGTGATTTGTCTCACCTTTTAGCTATAATTATACTCTTACTTAAAATATGGAAAACGAGATCATGCGCGGGTAAGTTAAACATAACTGTTTTTGCGTTAAAATCCGGCGTTATTTACCTTGGTTATCTTTCAGGTATTTCTGGAAAGAGTCAAATACTGTTCGCTTTAGTGTACACGACCAGATATTTGGATTTGGTGTCGACCTACGTATCTCTGTATAATTCGGTGATGAAAGTCGTTTTTTTGATAACTTCCTACGTGACGGTCTATCTAATTTACGTTAAATTCAAAGCCACGTACGATCATAACCACGATACGTTCAGGGCCGAGTTCTTGGTGGCACCGGCCTTTGTGTTAGCTTTGATAATCAACACGGAGTATGCTGTATTTGAGGTATGTAATCCACGCATCGTCAAATCAATACCACCAATTTCGCTTTCAGATCCTTTGGACGTTCAGTATTTACCTCGAATCGGTGGCCATACTACCACAACTGTTTATGGTATCGAAAACGGGCGAAGCCGAAAGTATTACATCTCATTATTTGTTCGCTCTTGGATCCTATAGGGGTTTATACATTTTAAATTGGATTTACCGTTACATTGCAGAGAAATACCTCGACCTGATCGCGATCGTAGCGGGTTTTGTACAAACTGTATTGTACTGTGACTTCTTCTATTTGTATATTACAAAAGGTGAGTTTCAATTGAACGAAACAATAAGTCACACTGTTTACTCGCTTTATAGTTCTGAAAGGTAAAAAACTACAGTTGCCAGCTTAAATACAACCAAAACCCCGAAGGAAGAACGCACATACGGCTTCCTCCAAAAAAAAAACGATCAAAGGTCGTGAGGATACCAAAACTTAAAGTTGTAATTTAAGTTCCGATTAAAATTTTCTTGGTGCAAACTTTTAGAGTTACATTTAGAATTCATTGTTTGATACATTTTAAACGAAATTGTAATAGTAAATTTAATATAGACCGTAAGAAGTCGATTGTTATATAAAAATACATTTGCCAAGGGATCGTAAGAAAGTTTCATTGCTGAAAAATAGTCTACTCTCCAGTAATTTCAAAGATCTGTGATCGCAATGAAAAACATTCCACCTACTCCGATTAAATGTCAAATAGCTGTCAACCTTTAAATACAGAAACAAATAATGTAACAGCTGATTGGTTTGCTTAGGGCAATTTACTTTAAGAAAGATGTTCAATAATTAATATAACGTGCAAAAATGGAAGTGGATTATATTGAACCTACAAAGGGTTCCCGTAACGTTTACTCGATGAATAATCAAAACTTGGTTTTCCAAGAAAAGGAGCTTTTCCCGTCCGCGTTTCCTTTAATGGAGGAAATTCGTCGACAGGGACGACTATGCGACGTTATCCTTAAGGTACTTTCAAATAAATTGGAGCGTTTTAAAAATTAATCGCATTCTAGGTCGAAGGACAATCGTTCAGCGCTCACCGCATCGTTTTGGCATCGACCATTCCCTATTTTTACGCAATGTTCACCACGGACATGAAGGAAGCGCGAAACAAAGAAATCGAAATGAAGTGCATCGAGCCACTAGCACTCGAAGTTTTAATAAATTTCGCTTACACGGGAAAAGTGATTTTGGAACCGAACAACGTTCAAAGCATAATGATGGGGGCGTCGTTCCTTCAGCTGGATAAAGTGCGGGACGCCTGCGCTTACTTTCTGTTGCAAAGGTAGCTTTAAACTCGTATTCCGATAATCCGTTCAGATTATTTTCAATCGTAGATTGCATCCGCAAACCGTACTGGGATTCAAAGAATTCGCCGATTCTTTGGGTTGCACGTCGTTGTCCGAATCGGCTGAAAAGTATATCGAAACGTATTTTCACGAGGTGTCACAAACTGAGGAGTACCTCAACTTGCCGTTTCACGAAGTTAAACGATTATTAAGAAAGGACGATTTACGAGTGGATATGTAAGCGTGTAAAGGCGACGTTCGAATGTTTTTAAACGGCGATTATTTTTAGGGAGGAACAAGTATTTGAAGCGTGTATGCGTTGGGTTAAATACGAAGATAATCGCAAAGACCATTTACCCGAGCTGCTGGCCCTCGTTAGATTACCGTTGCTATCTCCTTTGTATTTAACTGACCGTGTGGCATCGGAGGAGCTGATCAGATTCTCATTGCAATGTCGGTAAGAATCGTTAATTTCTAATATATTTAATTTCGAGTCGAGCAATTTTATTTAATTATCCAGTGACTTGATGGATGAGGCGCGTACCTTCCATTTGATACCCGAACGAAGATCGTTGATGCAAAGTTTCCGAACGGAACCCCGTGTCTCCGAAGTTCGGGGGCACATTTACGTAGTCGGCGGTTTGAATAGACACGGTAACTCCCATTTATTTTGTCTAAGCCACATTAAACGATTGTATTTATAGGCGACTCGTTGAACGCTGTCGAATATTACAATCCACAAAGCAACCAATGGTATTTGGCGCCGCCGATGACTATGCTCCGATCTCGTTTAGGCGTTGCGGTTTTGCGTAACCGCTTGTACGCCTTCGGCGGTTATAACGGTAAAGACCGCTTGTCCAGTGTCGAAATGTACGACGTTTCGAAAAAGGAATGGTCGCTAGTCGAACCGATGCAATGTAAACGAAGGTACTTCCTCAAAATTGTCATAACATGCGTAACTGATGTTCTGTTATTAACAGTGCTCTCGGAGCGACCGCTTTAGGCGACATCATCTATGTTTGCGGTGGTTACGACGGCGTTACTTCGTTAAATTCGGTGGAACGTTACCATCCGGTAACGAATACCTGGTGCTCGTTGGCGCCCATGAATAAGTCGAGGAGCGCGGGCGCCGTAATCGCGTGTCAGGGTTTTATTTACGCCCTGGGCGGCCACGACGGTTTATCGATTTTCGATTCGGTCGAACGATACGATCCGACCAAAAACACTTGGACAGAAGCGGCGCCGATGTTAACGAAAAGGTGCCGTTTGGGCGTGGCGATGCTCGGTGGCAAGCTGTACGCGTGCGGCGGCTACGACGGTAGCACGTTCCTGCAAACTGTGGAACGGTTCGATCCGGAAACGAACAAGTGGACGTACGTGGCCCCCATGAACGCTCAGAGGAGTCGCGTGGCTCTAACGGCGAATATGGGAAAACTGTGGGCGGTCGGTGGATATGATGGGATTTCGAATTTGGTTACTGTAGAAGTCTACGATCCCAGATCTAATACGTGGGTTTTTGCCGCCGATATGATTGCTCACGAAGGCGGTGTGGGTCTTGGTGTTATTTCGTTGCAATGAATCCTTTAAGCATTTTTAGAATTTAGTGCCATCGAAGTACGAATCGAATGTGTGATATATTCCCCCCTTTGTGATTGATTGCTCTAGATGCCCACTCGAATAATTTTATAACTATGATTTCTTTCTAATTTTAATTATAAAGCTATGTTGATTTACTTGAATTTCTTGATCCTTTAAATCACTAGGTGACGTAAGGTGTCATAGAGATGATATATTTCTATGTTATTTCTGTCATCTATAATTATGTGTGGTTATGTGCTTCCTTTATCGGTCGTTTTTTCAAATTGAGATATAATTTTGCTGCTAATCGTTCGGTACGTATTATTTTTAAGCGTTCATCGTTTGTTTAATGTTTCACCTAATAAAGTAATAATGTCAACCGAATGGAGGAAAGTAAAAAAAGTCAACATGGACAACCCATTCAAAATTTGCGTTTACAACTTGAGCGATAAAACGCCCCAGGATCGTATACGCTCACTTTTCGAGGAATACGGAACGGTAATCGAGTGCGAAATCGTCAGTTCCGGCTACGTGCTGATGGAAGATGAAACGGAAGGGCGCGAGGCGATACTTCACCTTAACGGCAGTATGGTTGACGGTAGGGTGATGAAGTGCCAACAGGCGATTACTCGCTTCTTCGTTGGTAATTTATCGAATAAAACGGACATCTCTTATGTTCGAGATCTATTCCAGAGGTACGAGCGTGTTGCCCCAGTAGATGCGTTAACGTTGCCTGTTTTGCAGGTTCGGCACTGTGCTCAAATGTGAAATCGACGGGAGTTTCGGATACGTACATTTGGAGACGTTTTGCGATGGACAAAGGGTTGTTAGGGAAATGGATATGAAAGTCCTCGATGGCGAAGCGATAAGGGTCCAGGTGTGTCCCTGTTGGGTGAAACATGGTACAGGTCGGATTAGAACGGTATAAAAAAGTTGTATTTTCCTCTATTTATATCTAGATCTCGTTTGAATTTATTTTTTTATGTATACTAAAGTTGATATGTTTATAATTCATTGTTAGTTGTAATTTTTTTTGTTATTTAGTCGTTTATTTATACAATTAAAGAGATGCATTTTGAAATCCATTTTCATACACGAAGACAAGAGTGCGCTACTACATTTGGACCATAGAAACCATAAATAATCTTGAACCTAGTTTTTTGACGTTTAAATGACAGCTGTTAAATAGCGTTTGCAAAACAATTATATTTTGTATGTTTGTTCGAACGTGTAAATCGCAACTTGATGATGGGTGGCTGTCGTTGTTCCTTTAAGAACTGTCAGAATACAACAAAAACAACGAACCTACATTTTTTCCATTACCCGGTTAAGCAAAAGGAACGGTGCAGAAAGTGGATTTTGGAAGCAGAGAAGCCGCATTTCGTTGAGCTTGATGAGCACCAGTTAAGGAATAAAGTGATTTGCCAACGACACTTCAGAGACGACTGTTTTTTAAATAGTACGAAGAAACGTCTTTCGCCTAATGCCATACCCACTTTGGATGGTTACGATGAACCAGATGAAGTGAAATGTGAAGATGGATTTTATAGCAAAACGGGACCGGTTTCGTTCAAGTCTTTCAACAGCGCCGTTCAGGAAGACGTAAAGGTCCTTCCAGTAAGCGACGACGGTAGTCTGTTCATTCTGGATACAATTCCCACCTACCACATTTCCAAAAAAGTCAAGTCGTACATTTTAAACACGGATCCGTTAAACGATAACCAATGCGACGTTACTGAAGTAAAATGTGAATATGCAATGGATGACAGCAGCGATAACCTGCTCAATTCTCAAGACGATAATCACGAATCTTTACAAGAAAGCAAACTGAATTCACCTGGTATTTCAGGAAATTCCGTTACTCCAAAGAAAATCGATGAAGAATTAGAAAATTTAATATGCAAAACAGTGGAAACTAAATATTTGGATAAGTTGGAGCAACACACAAACGACCTGAATCAAATTGTCAAAATGTTAAAGGCGAAAAATGGAAATAAATTGAATAGGTCGTCTATTCTGAGATATCTGAAATTGAGATTGCCGCCCACTTTGTTTACTTTAGTTAGTATGACGTTGAACGAAGAGTATCAGCTGACGGAGGCAGATGAAATTTTTTTCAAGGATTTGCACGAATCGTCCGCGAAAACTTATCAATTTTTGATGGAGGATTGCGGCTGGAGGATGCCGATTGTTGAAGTACACGAAGGTGAACCGGAAGAGATGGAGGAAGTTTGATTTAATTATGTAATTTTGATTGTGGAAAATATATTTTCATCTTTGGTTGCAAATATGATCATTTTTTAGTAACGTATTCAAATGAAAATTAAAGTGAACTAAATTCAGAGCTGCAACCAGACATACACGTAACTATATCGGATTGTATGTTTGGTTGCGGACTGATCAGCGATAATTGTATTTATATTTTGAAATTCTTTTTATATGTTAATGATCTGTGGTTGTGACACTAAAGCGTCGCCATTCGGGCGAATCTTTAATTAATTGGTTGGATGATCGATGCGCGCGAAATTGCGGCGCACGCGCCGTAAACTAGCCATTTTGTAACAACTGTCAACATTAACCTTTTGTTGTGATGTGTCTATCGGAATGAAGAATGTACGTTTTGAATAAATTGCCCCTTCGATGGCCCAATTGTCGCTGAGAGAATAAACAAAAGTGCGTTCCGTCCGGTCGGATCGATCGACGGTGTTTATTTAGTGCGACGTTCCGCGAAACGGGTGAACGCGCCCGATTATCGTTCGGTGTCAAGTCGTTGCCGCCGGATGGTGACATTACCGAGTGACCGTGGACGAATTTTTCTTCGTAGTGCGTCGTTGACGCTTTAAAAACGCCCGCACGCCCATCGTTGCGATCGAGACGGTCGCCGATCGCGTTTCCATCGCGGGCAAATCGACGGATTCCGTACGAAAATAAGGGAAACGGCGCATAAAGTTGGCCGACTTCGATCGAAGCAAAATGGCCGTCGGAATCGTAGTTCGTTGAGTTGCAACGACGGGGAAACCGATGAGTAACGGACGACGCTGACTTGACGAGGTAATTTTTTCATTTTATTTGGGCTTGTCGATCAGTCACGATCGCGTCGTCATCTGCTGTTGCCCAATTTCGAAAAAAAAATGCGACCGGTGCGTTAACACCGGAACTCGTTTCGTATTTTTGAATAATTAATCCAATCATCTATGGTTTAATGGTAAACGAAATGTCATAAACAAAGAACAATGAGATTTAAATTTCGTTTCCGAAACACAGAATGTCACTATATTCGTTTATTTCTATGAAATTTAATAGAAACAAACGTAACGTATTTTTGTTTATCTGTGTAAAAAATTGTCATAGAAGAATATATTTCAGTTAAATTAATTTGAAATGCAACCCCCGCCCCCTCTATCTAATTATATAATAATTCCGTTTGAATTCAGTCAAACATGAGCGATTCGGAGGAGGTGTCCCAGGACGTGTGGGACCGCTGGATTCTGGAAGCGATAAGAAAGATCCGAACGCAGAAGCAGCGACCGTCCGTCGAACGAATATGTCACGCGATTCGCCAGCACCATAACTACCACGAGGATGTTATCGGGGAGCACCTCGAGGTGGCCGTCAAGTCCGGCACGATCCTCAAGGTGTTCAATAAGGGTCAGAGCTCGTACAAGGACCCGGACGGCATGCAGAGTATGCGAACGTTAAAAATCGACAACGGCGCCGACTTGACCAAAGTGGTGGCGAAGGTGGTCCGCGAGCTGGGCGAACGCGAAGGTTCCACCCTGAAGTCGATCGAACGCTACATCAGGAAATCGCACACCGTCGTCGAGACGAACGACAACGAGCTGAAGAGCTACTTGAGGATGGCGGCGAAACGAGCCGTCGCCCGAAATTTGATCCTGCAAGACGGGAAGAGTTTCAAGTTCAATTACAAGACGAAACAGAGCCCGCAAGTGAAGAAGAAGAAGAAACGCGAAGGCGAATCGGATCACTTAAATGCCTCCAAGGTGATTGTTTATTTATAGGTTTCGTTCGAATAATTCGTTTATCATGTGTAGGCACAAGCCGGTTCGTTGCTGCCCATATGTTCGGAGTGTTTGGGCACCGAAGCTAAAAACAAAAATGGCGTACCAGAAAAATTGAGTTCGTGCGACGGTTGCGGCTCGTTCGTCCATTTAACCTGCACCACGGCCGGTCCCGAACTGGCTGCTCTAATTTCCAAAGGCGGTCGTTGGTTCTGCGAGGAGTGCAAAACGTGCGACGGTTGCGGTAAATCATCAACCACCCTTTATAATTCCATATTGACTAAGCTTCCTGCAATAGGAAACACGGGGATCTCGACGTGTTTGCTGTGCTGCTGCAATTGCGAACGCAACTATCACATGCGTTGCTTGGATCCACCGGCCGAACGAAAACCAAAGTGTCCTTGGAGGTGTAAACATTGCCTGGAGCATCACGACAACGTCAAAGGAAAAAAATTCGATTCCACTCCGAACGGCAAACGAAAAATGGATAAAATGAGGGAGAAAAAACAAAAGTACGATATCCTTTAGCGTCGCATAATAAAATTGTAATCGTGCAAAATTTCAGAATGTCGGTGGCTACGCCCAAAGCGGAGGGCAGCAGGGTGCAACGCGGAACCGATTCCTCCACAAGCGACGGTTACGACACGAGCGATTACGATGGTACGCCAACCAACAACACCAATACCAATATACACCACCACAACCGCTCCCAACCCACTCCCGCGTTTCCTAACCGACGCGCGTCCTCGACCGGCGACCGACGCCGTCTAGACGACGTCTGCGACAAAATGTCGAAAGAAAAACGAAAGTTCTTCAAATCGTCCGCGTTCAACGCGGAAAAAAGGAAAACCCAAAACAACAATAACATCAACAAAAACAATAACAACACCAATAGCAAAGGGAAAAACAAGCTCGAAACGGCTAAAAAAATAACGAATTTATCCGAGGAGTCGAGTAACGACGAAAGCGACTCCACTTCCAGCAGTTCAGATTGCAGCAGTTCGTCGAGCAGTCCGGAGCGCGGGGCCGAAGCCGCCAGCACCACCTCCTCGTCATCTTCGTCGTCGTCATCCAGCAACACCGACGACGAGTCGTCGTTCGATAAGACAAAAGCAAAGGTGACGACGACGACGGCATCGCAACCCCCGACAAAAGTGGAAACGTTCGGTAGCGTCAGCGGCATAACCGTGAACGGTAAGGACGACGAGCCGTGGGGCTTCGCGGCGGCGGCCGCCAAACTGCTCCAACGCGACGACGACAAGTCGAAAAAGTCGTCGGGCAAGTGAAAGGTTTGTTCGACGGACTGTCGCACCTGTTCGCGCCGCCGCCCGCGGCCGAGTCGCGCGTCTCCCGCTCCATTCCCAATTACAATCCGAACCGTAGGAGGCCCCCGGCGATCGCCGACGAATACGCCGCCGCCGTCGAAGAGACTAACGTAACACCGTCCAGTCTGGTCAAGACGGCGGTGAATTGCAAGCGTCTGGACGCGGACGCGGTCAAAAAACGGAACGTCCCCGTCGTCGACAACGACATCAATCGGACGGGTAAGATCGGATTCACGTTGCCACCGGAAACAAAAAAAGCATAGAGGCAAAAAAACGAACAAAAAAAAAAGAGTTCCCGCCATCACGCCACGCCCTCCCTCACTTACGGTTGTTGGGTTACAGACTCCCCCACTCTTCGATTCGGATTGCTTTTCTTTTTGTACAATTTCTTTTTTGCATGACTATTCGACGGCAATCTCGCTCCCTTTCCTCCGAACTGAATCTGATTATCTGCCCGTCTGATTGGTATCGGGTCGAAGGATACTCATCGATGGAAATCGAGTTGTAGATTTGATCGTCTCGCGCGAACACTAACCATCTTCCTTTTTTTTGTTTTGTTTTTAATTTTAACAATTGCATGAGCTTCCGCCGCCGCCGGCCGACGACGCCGGAACCGTTTTCGTTTGATCAGCGTTTCGGTTGTTTCAGACGAACCGCCGCCCCCGCTGCCTCCGGGCGTCAATCAGAACGACGTGGAATTTTTCAAGGAGGCGAGGGAGCGCGCCAACAAAATCACCATCAACACCGCCGCGACGGTCAGGGAGGAGGACGAGCGGGACGCGGACGACGACGACGAAACGACCGTTTCGCCTTCGTTGAATATGGTCGCGCAGCCTCGTTGCCCGGCGGCGATCGAGTTTGGAATGTACGAAATTAACACGTGGTATGTGAATCGACGTTTGATTATGTCAATCGATTTCTATGACGCTTCATTTTTGTGTTTACTTGAACTACTATTATATTCTATGGATTAAGTACAAAATTGAAACTCACCGAGATTGTTCGATTGGATTCAGAGGCGGCGTAGGCGCTGCAACAACGTTATTGAAAATTATTGGAAATGGATAGGTTTATAAATAAAATTAATTGTTCGCAGGTACTCGAGTCCATTTCCCCAGGAGTACGCGCGTTTACCCAAACTTTTCCTTTGCGAATTCTGTCTGAAGTACACGAAGAGCAAGGCGGTGCTTGAGCGCCACCAGGATAAATGTTTGTGGCGGCATCCGCCCGGCACGGAAATCTACCGTTGTCGCGATTTGTCGGTATTCGAGGTGGACGGGAACGTGAATAAAATCTATTGTCAGAATTTGTGTCTATTGGCCAAACTCTTCCTGGACCACAAGACGCTCTACTACGACGTCGAGCCGTTTCTGTTTTACGTGCTGACGCAAAACGACAAGAAAGGTTGCCATTTGGTCGGTTATTTCTCCAAGGAGAAACACTGTCAACAAAAGTACAACGTGTCTTGCATCATGACCATGCCGCAGTTTCAACGACAAGGCTTCGGACGGTTTCTCATCGAATTCAGTAAGAGCAATCCTTCGAGTGGTTCGTTTCACCGTTTAATTTTCTCTAGGTTATTTGTTATCGAAGGAGGAAGGCCAACCTGGTACACCGGAAAAACCGCTGTCCGATCTAGGCAGGGTATCGTATCACGCTTTTTGGAAATCCGTTACTCTCGAGTACCTCGACAAACACAGAAATGAACGCATTAAACTAACGGACATCAGCAGAGAATCGGGCATGTATTGTCACGACGTCGCCACCGCCTTGCAGCTATTAGGTTTCATCCGATCCGAAGACGGTCGTTCCGTTTTGGCCGTCGATTGGAAAAAAGTGGATCAGCACGCGGAGCGCGTGCGCAACAGCAAGACCCGAATCCGGATCGATCCGGAATGTTTGCGATGGACGCCCCTACTCATCAACGCGGCGAACCCCTTCCGCGAAGAGAAATCGGACGCGGAAAAGGACTCGAGTTTCGTCCACCAAGAAACGGCCGATATAATCGTGCCGCAACCCGAGAAGATTATACTCGAGACGCCCGGCGTCAAACTAAAACGCGGTAAACGGAAACGATCCAATCAAAAATCGGGCGCCAAAGCGGCCGATAAAACGATGTCGCCCGTCAAGGAAGAGGTCGAGTTGACCTCCTCGGGGCGAAAGCGAACGCGACCATCCAAGTTCAACGAGACTACATACGCGGACGTGAAGAAGCGAAAGCGAACCGATTCGACGTCGACGGCGCCGGATAAAGAGGGCGCCGAAGAAACGAAAAAGGCGAAATCCGACGAGCCGATCGTAACACCGATCTCGTCGAGAGGCAGAAAACGGGGCCGGCCGGACAGCAACAACAACAGAAAGTCAAGGAAAGGGTCATGGGCGAACGGTGGTCGCAACGCCGGGTGCAGAAATTAGAAGCCGAAGAGAAGGCCAAGGAAGAGGAGACGCAAGAAGAGGAGAAAAAGGAAGTTGAGGAAACGGCGAAGGTGACCGAGGAATCTGAACCGGCGCCCAAGTCGACACCCGCGGTAAGAACTTGGTTACTCTTTGGTTTTGTTTCCACATATCAAATATTATAATTCATATCTAAGTTAGGTTTTCGACTTTCAGTTGGTTAAAACTCGCAAAATCAAGAAAAAGCGTGGTTGGGTTAAAGGAAGACCGCGTAACGTTGTTTCTACCACCGATGGTGCCGCCACGCACGAAAAGCAACTAACTCTGCCCCAAATGTTGCGCGTACATAAATTAAAGGATAGCGAAAGCGAATCGCTTATTTCGGAAAAATCCGAAGATGAATCTTCATCACGGATTAAACCGGTTAAGCAAAGGGAAAAACAAAAAGCTGTCAGTGTGGTCGCCGCCGTCGTTCCATCTACAAACCACGTGGCGGCACCAACTGCGGCCGCGACCGACAAAATCGACACCACACCAGTTCGAAGCACCAAGCCGAAGGAGAAAAAGAAAACCACACCTAGAATATCGACGGAGGAGGATTCGAGCGCCGAAGCGGACGACGAGATGGAAAAAGACGAATTACCCGCCAAAGAGATTATTTCGCCCAATACGAAGTACAAGTTGAACAAGCTGAGTCCAATCAAGGATAAAGAAGAGAAAATCGAAGACACGAGACAGGCTTACTCGACAACCTCCGAATCCGAGACGGAAATTGACGGGCAGAAAATTAAAACAATTTCCCATAAGGAGGTTATGGAAATTGTTAAGCAAAACCCTCCTGTCTTGAGCAGTCGTGATGTTGAAAAATCCGAACCGCAGAACGTTGAGGAAAAACCACCCCCAGAGGTGATTGAACTCAAAGACGAGACACCCAAAGTGGAGGAAGTTAAAGTGATTGAAAAGCCCGACCCTCCTGCTGCACTTCCTGCAGTTGTGGAACAGAAAATCGAAGAGAAAAAGGAGGAAATTCCAAAACCTGCTGTCGTTGTTATTGAAGATGACACTCCGTCCCCAGTGTTGGTTGAAAAACCTGTTGAAACACAAAAAGTTGAAGAACCGATCAATGAAGTGAAAGAAACAACTGTAGTAGATACGGCGAATAAAGTGGTAACGAATGTTGAACAACAAGAAACTGCTGTTATTATTCCTCAACCGCCGCCAATTGAGGAAAAGGTGGTCAAAATAGTCACACCTCCTCCTAGTCCGTTGCTCGCGCCACCGATCGAAATCGCTCAGAAGATTCCCGAACCTCCAAATCAGAATCAGAGAATTACAAAATCGCCAGAAAAGGTCCCGCAGGTTGTCGCCCACAAAGAAACAAAAGACCACCATCATCACTCATCGTCGACGACGACAACGCCGTTGCCCACCTCCCACCACCATCACCAGCACCACAACAACCAAGAACCGACAAACATAATCAATCAACCGCAACCACCGCCACCACCTCCCCAGAAACATCAATCAACCAAATCGAAAGATGATCATGCTGCTAAACCAAACGCACCGAAATCTTCAAAAAGAGAAACGGAGGAAAAACGTTACCACGACAGACAACAGCAGCAGCAACAACAACAACAGCCGACGTACGACAAAGCGCCCAAAGTGCACCTCGACCAAGAAAACCTACTGGCGAAGGACTTCGCCTCCCAGTACGCCCAAGCGCAGTACAATCAGTGGCAATGGGAACGTTTGGCGTGGGAGAAAAGCTACCAGTTGACCGGCTATCAAGGTTACCCGATGCCTTTGCAATTCCCCCCGCTGGACATACTCCCCAAACAACCGCCACCCCCGCCGGCCGTCGTCGAAAAGGAAAAACCCAAATCGCACCGGCACGAAACGAGCAAGGCCGCGACGGGCGGCGGCGGCGGCAACTCCGCGCGCACGAAAGAAAAAGACAAGCAAAGCCCCCGAAAAGAAGAGAAGAAACGAATCGATCCGCCCAAAGCTAAAACGAAACCGGACGAACACGAACCCAGCAAACTGGACGCAACGCCCGACGTGCCGCCGTCGATGGGAGTGTACACGCCGGATTCCACCACCAACTCCGTCCACAGTCTTCATTACGGTCAGTGCGATCTAGACGTCGCCCAACTGAACCTCGAATCGCCAGCGTCGATATCCAGTGATTTGGCCTCTCAAAATTCCGTAGAACCCATACGACCACCTTCCGTTTTACAACAGCAACAACAAACTCATCACAATTACGATTGCGCCGTTCAACACACGATGCAGCATCAGCAACAAGGCAATATGCAAGTTCAACACGCTAACATTCCCGCGTCCAGTCCCACCGTTGCATCGATGCAGATGCCGCAGCAGCAACAACAACAGTCCTCGAATAGCAAGCGCAGCGGAAACGTGCAACAACAACGAAATCGATCGAGCACCCCATCGAAACAGCATATGCGAGCCACGCCACCGAGCTCGTCGATGCAAAGCAGACACAGAGCCACGCCCCCGAACCCACAGCAACATTCGCAACACCAATCCGCCATGCAACAACAACCCAGCCCAAACGGGCTGCACAGTCCGATGCAACAATCCCAACAGCAGCAACAGCAACAACAGCAGCAGCAACAACAACAAATGCATCACCAAGTCATGCATCAAAGTTACGGGCATCATCCGCAATCGATGCACCAACCCCATCACCACTCGGTTATCTCGCAACCGAACTACGGTATACCGTCGACGGTGAGCGCGCACCAGTTTGCCGGCGCGCAAGCGCCACCCAGCACCTACGTCAACGTACCGATGACGACGGTAATCCAACACCACCGAATGAACCAGCAACAATTGCCGCCGCATCAGAAATCGCCGGCCTGCGCCGTCACGACCGGCGCCAACTTCTTCATCCAATCAAACGCGCACGGTCACGCGTCGCCTTCGCCCTCCATCCAATCGGCGAATCAACCGGCGACGGCGACCGCCACCGCTGCCGGCAACTCCAGCTGCAGCTTGGCGAAGTTGCAGCAACTCACCAACGGCTTGGAAATGATACCGCCTTCGTGCAACACGATGACGCCCCCGCCGCCGACGGCGATGACGTTAACGCCGCCGCCCAATCATCACCCGATGACGCCGCCGCCCACGCACCAAATGATCCAAAACCAGCACGTGCGTAATTTGTCGACGTCGCCGTCGGCCCTCCAGCCGCAGGTGTTGGGCTACCACAAATACTACCAAACGAACATGAATTCGAATCAGCTCGGCGGCACCGTCACGCCGCCGATCGGCCAGAATCTCGGCCGAACGAATCGCAACCCGACGAACGTCGTCCAGCACATGCAGAGCTCGTCGAGTCGCGTGTCGCCGAACGTCGCCCTCAACCCGAACATGATGTACAATTCGTTGAACAATTACCGGATGGCCGCGCAACAGGGCCCCGGCACGGTGACCGGTTACATAGCGAACACGGCGGCCGGCTTCATCAGCAACCCGCAGATCCCGATGCAGATGGGCGTGATGAATATGACGCAGTCGCAGTACCAGGACCCGGCCGCGATCCAGCGCGCCGCCCAACAGAACACGATGTACACTTACGGCTACATCAACAGCGGGCTGATGTCCCAGCTGAACGGTTCGATGCGGAGGTAATTTGTAAATAAATCGAATAAGTGGAAAATGTTGGATTCGATAAAACGGCTGTGGTTTGTCGCGTTCAGAACGCTGTCAAGTCAAAGTTATTCTGTATGAAGAAAAAAAAGTATTTATTTATTCGATGTTTTGTATATATGTGAATATTTAAAAAAAAAGTATTATTCATTCACCTAACCAGGGATTTGGTTGTAACACTTGGATTCTTTCGTATTATGTTTAACTGTTTTGACATAATAGTTTTAATAGAACGTTCGTTTGTTTATCACTATTTCGCTATTTGTATTATGGCACAGAATCTTTGTTAGGTTTCTTTTTGTTGTACCTCAGTGAATATTATGTAAATTTTCAATTTGTATATCACTCTTCAAATATAAAAGAATGTTAGTTTTCGCGTTGGGAGTTATTTTGCCTCGAGGGTCAGAGTAATCTGTCAACAGTCGGTAATATTGTAATTAGGACAACAAGTATGGCGCGCTTTTGATCAGCTATCACTAAACGAGGCTTTGCCGTCGAACGTGCATCCGGACCGTTGGATAATTTGACTGGCCGCCCAAATTCCGCATTTGATGCAGGTCGGGAAGCTTTTGCCCTGTATGTATTGCGAAAGGAAACCGCCGGCGAAAGCGTCGCCCGCGCCGTTCGTATCGACGATTAATTCTTTCGATAAACGGACAACGGGGAACTCTTCGATCGCGCCGTCTTTCGCCAGGATTACGGGTTCCGTGCCCCTCGTTATCACTAGAACGCGTTGTTTGGTTTTGTTGATTTTGGGTAGCTTGCAAAGTTCTAGGGCTATCTCCTTTATGTCTTTGGTATTGATATTTTGGCCTTCGGCGAAGGCTCGAGCTTCCTGAAAAATTGAGTGCGATCTTGAATGCATTTCAATAGAATTTCGTATTTATTACGAAAACCTGTGATAATGTTTAGTCAATTTGAAATTTTGGAATTTCTTGAATATTGTAAAATAAATCAACCTGCCCAGATAAAGAAACAAGTTATTAAATACTTATTTCTGGATTGTTATCTCTTTTACACGATAAGATATTTAAGGAAAATGAAATCAATTATTGAAGGTTGGACGGTTCAACTATATCACAATTTGCGTATTTATAACAAAAAACGAGGAAATCGTGATTCCCGGCTGAACCACAAAATGCATTTTTTTTTTCAAATTAAATTATTACTTACTGCCTCATTTCCAAACAGCAGATCAACGTAGGGCATCACATCCATGAACACCCCCTTGAAGATTGTGCATAAAAATTCAGCCGCCAAATTCATTATAAAAGGTTTGTTCGATTCGTGGGCATGTTTAGCTATTTCCATTAGCGAAGCAGGACTGACAGTTAAAAAGAACCCCTAAGAGTGAAATACTGATAGGTTAACGGACATGTCATATTTAGCGATCTTACTGAAGAGTAAATGTAATCAGCTGTCTCGATCAGTTTGCGATTCTCAGGATCACGGATATGATCGAGTGTAAAGCAATTAGCAGCTGCCAAGTTGGCACACAACGTTCGGTGATGATTTGTAATCAGAACTGCACATGTGCCTGTGGGCTCTTTATCGGTGTACTGATACTTTGCGTTAACCCCATCTTTAGTTGCTTGTTTATTGAGTATTGTACCGAAATCGTCGTTACCGATACAACCGAAAAGTGTTACGACGTTCGGTTTACCAATCAACCATTGAATGACTCGCAAGGTATTTTGCGTTGATCCACCGGCTATATATTCAACATCATACTTGTCCACCAAATGAGAGTACAGCGGTTGGTGTTTGGGTGCAGCTAAGATGGCCTCGTCTTCTTTGAGATCGTAAACTTTTAACAGGTTTTCTTCGACGTTAGCCGAGATATCCAACAAAGGATTCCCGATGCCCAAAAGCGTGTTTTCTCTATCGAGACGATTTAATTTAAGAACGTTTCTTTAATAAAAAAATTGACTTACTTTAAGGAAGACATCGTTGAAGAGTTTGATCACCGAAAGGAAGAGCGAGTTCTTAAGTGGATTTAAGCGACCCGGGACCCTTTTATATTTATCGTCACTTATCGTCTAACGATATTTATATACTCACGTGGTTTACCAATTATCTAATTATGAATACCAGAAACTATCGAGATTTTTTTTTAACGTCGCCGGGATCGAACAAAAAAATTATAAAATAAAAGGAAAGTGCGTAATCCACCTCAACGTCAAAAAAAGAAGGTAATCAGCACTTAGCCCCTCCAATAAACAATGTTCAAAGTTTAATTGAATTTAATTTGATTTCCTTATCATTTTAATCGACCCTTCGTGGGAACTACCAGTTTAAACTACGATGCACACGTGGGAACAGGACTGGTTTAGAGGTCGAAAGAAAACTGTTATTATTTCAGTAATAATGATAATAGTTTGATGGACAACATTATACAGCTATAAGTTTTGTGCATTTTGTTGCACAGCGACAGTAAAATCTGGACAAACAAAAAATGTTTGTTAATAAATATGATAACATTCTACTGTGAATTGTATGTTAATAAGTACGATAACATCCTACCGTGAATTGTAGTATGTTTATATAGACTCAATTATGTACTGCACTTGTTAATTAATCAAGATAAGATATTGATATTTACACAAAAATGGAGAGGTTCCTATGTTTTAAGCACGGTCCTGGCGATGAGTCACTTATTTAACGCGCATGCTCCAATAACTGGAAATTGTCAATCGTTATTGTTTTCATGTAAGAACAAAATATTCAACCGATTGAGGTGAGTTTTTTTGTAACAAATTGTCACCGTACAATCGAATTGTCAACACTAAGACGTACATAAAAATAAAATCGCAATCGTTTTAATTCAACAAATATTACGTTAGCTACATCATATAGCTGAGGTCAGTCACTTACAACTAGTGATTTTTTTTCTTTTAATTAAACAATATAGAATATAACTCAAGCTATTTTAAAGCTTCTGTTGGTAATTGAATCTTACAATAATTAAATTGTAATATCTTGAAGAAATCTAGGTTATGCAATGGTTAAACATATTTTTTTATTGTTTTTTATAAACAATTTTTTCTGGGCTTCCTTAGTCGCGTTTCAATTAAATTTGCACATTTTTACTATAAAACTATTCGAATTTTGTCTATGAAATCAAAATTTAATTTTTCAATATATATCTATTTTATTTTAATGAAATTTTATTTATAATTTGGTGCACAAAAACTTTATTATTATTTAGCCTGTTTGTTAAAATTGAGTTCAGTTTAAAAACCATCATTTGCAGTGTTTATATTAACAAAGACATTATTATTATTAACAACAACATTATTCTTGAAAAGGTTTTCATAATTTTGACTTCTGTGGTGACCTCTCGTTAAATTAGATATTTGGTTCTTACTTTGTTATAATCGTACACAAACATCGTATAACACACCTTGGTAAAAATGTTAGAAACGTATTTCTTGAATAAAAAAGAAACTTCGATGCTGAATTTTAAACATAAAACCTTCAGTTGAAACTAAAGCAAAGCAAAATATTGTGAGACTAAAAGGATAAAGTTTCAATATATAAGATTAGTTTTTTTTTTTCGGTTTTAAAAATTCAAATGTAAAAAGCACAAATCGATCTAAAAACAAAAAAAAACCGTTAATAAATAAACAATGATTGCATGTTTTTCCGAACGGGTTTTTCCGTTATTGATTTCGGGCCATTCCGATTTTCGGCCGAATCGGCGTATTGATTTTGCGTCACGTGTCCCGGCGCCGGGCGCACGCGCGCCTCGGAAAAGTACGCGGAGACGTTTCAGAGCGCCTTGGTGTTTTCCTTCGCGCTGCCGTGCGCGCCCACACTTTTCGCCGACATGAAACGGGAAAATGGCCACGAAAACTGACCTCGTCCCCGCGATAATCGGCGTCGCGACGCTTCTCGCCAGTTCGTGTCCGACGATCGTTTAGTGACAGTGCGCCAACGTTTCGGAATTTCTGACAATAAGTGCAATATTAGGTATGAAAAAAAGGTTGCTTTCTGCACGAAAGGGTGGATTCGAGCGTTTGACCTTTTGGGTCGAAAGGGTTTGCTGTTTCGTTTTCTGGTTTCTAGTGTTTAGTGTCAAATTTAAGGGTGTGACGTGGTTTTTATTGTTCCGATCAAACACTGACCTTTCCTTCATCACTATTTTCAGTTTGTAGTTTCACCCTGATGAGCGAAGCGGATCGATAAAACCTTTTCCGTTGTCGTCGTCGCGTCGGCGACGACGGCGATGGGATTTTTCTTCGTCTAACTTTTTTATGGCGCAATTTCAGTAGTGTGCGTGGGATAAAGGCGACGAAATGGGATCAGAAAGTTTCTCGCTCGTTATTTAGTAGCGAACTAAAGTTTCCTCATCGCTGTAATGAAAAACTGAGTCGCTCTAAAGGTATTTCAACGACTCGAATCGAGATGAGTCACCAACGGTGACCAACCCACGCGGTTAAAAGGGTTTCGTATTCGTTTCTTAAGACCGTCTAGGCTCTAGAGGATTAAACTAGATTAGTATTCAAGTAACATGATTTATATGGGTTTCAAAATGAGACCTTCTATCATATATACATATATATGATATTAATTTGAATATCGGTTGATTTAATATGAATTCAAAAAATTATTATCAGGAATTTCAACCAGAAGTTTCTTTGGAGTATATCTCCTATAATCCCTTTTAGGAGATATACTCCAAAGAAACTTCTGGTTGAAATTCCTGATAATAATTTTTCGATTATCAGGAATTTCAACCAGAAGTTTCTTTGGAGTATATCTCCTAAAAGGGATTATAGGAGATATACTCCAAAGAAACTTCTGGTTGAAATTCCTGATAATAATTTTTCGATTATCAGGAATTTCAACCAGAAGTTTCTTTGGAGTATATCTCCTATAATCCCTTTTAGGAGATATACTCCAAAGAAACTTCTGGTTGAAATTCCTGATAATAATTTTTCGAATACATATATATGTATATATTATATTATAATCTGGTTGAATTCTTGGGTTATCAGCAATCAATACAAATTGTTTTCTTTTATCTCAAGCTCTCGAGAAACTTTAATACGTTATCTCTTCATCGAGAGTGTCTATAAACATGAGTACAGATGTTGTTACAATATACAGTTGAAATACTTACAAAGGTGGAAATTTCTAATAGGTATATGGAGTAACGTTGTGACAATGAAATCGAAAAATATCAGTAATGTCAACAATTTCTTTTGATGACTAGGATTTTAAATTTAGATTGTTTGAATCAGAAGAACTTTGTTCCTCCTACTAGATCAATGTAAAAATAGGGAGAAAATCGTACTAAGTTTATCAACTTCTTTGTCACAACGTTACTCCATATACCTATTAGAAATTTCCACCTTTGTAAGTATTTTAACTCTATATTGTAACAACATCTGTACTCATGTTTATAGACGCTCTCGATGAAGAGATAAAAGAAAACAATTTGTATTGATTGCTGATAACCCAAGAATTCAACCAGATTATACAGATTATTACAGCAAAGACTCATTTATTATATTATATACATATATACATATATGAACTATGAAACTTCTGTTGGCTACAAAGAAAATTATTTTTGTATTCACTCTATCACGCGATTTCATTGAATGGCGCCATCCGTTGCGATAAAGATCGGGCGCCGCGGCGCCGCGTATGCAATTTTCCGACTGCCGACTACGAGCTCGTTCGGCAGAAGGCACACCGGGCGTCGATTTTCAAGGCGTAACGATCGATGCTCCGGTTTTAAAATTTATAAACGCGCCGAAAAAACGGCGGCACCTCGTACGAAATTAGGAGGAACGTAAATTTTCGCCAATTTCCCGCACGAGCATCCCCTTGGGGGGCGGCTGTTGTGCCGTCTTAACCGGAGTAGCACGCGCCCCGTTTCATTCAGTATTCATAAAGCCTTTTACTTTATGTAACTACGTGATCGTCGTTATTTATTTAGGCCGAGGCACCTCACAGCTGTATAAAAAATTAATAACCAATAAGCGATGGAATTTTTTATAAACAAAACTCTTATAATGCGAATTGTAACGCTTTATCTCTTCTCTAGGCCAGAACTGAAGATTAAAGATGTCGTCGGTCAAAGTGGCTGTGAGGGTGCGACCCTTCAACAGTCGCGAAATCTCTCGCGAATGCAAATGCATCATCAAAATGACCGGAAACACGACAAGTAAGACCATCAACACCTTCTGAACGGTCATCACCAAACTTTATCTTGCAGCAATCACAAACCCAAAACCTGACGTCCGAGAAAAAGAGGCACCGAAAAGCTTCAACTTCGATTACTCCTATTGGTCCCATAACGTAAGTGACTCGACTTACAACCCCCCCTCCTCCGCAACTGAACATTTTATTTCAGGAATCCGATCCCGACTTCTCCTCCCAATTGGTCGTGTACAAAGACATCGGCGAAGAGATGCTCCAGCACTCCTTCGACGGCTACAACGTTTGCATCTTCGCCTACGGGCAAACCGGCGCCGGAAAGTCCTACACGATGATGGGCAAGCAAGAGGAAGGCCAAGAGGGCATCATTCCCCAGGTGTGCAAGGACCTGTTCGACCGCATCCGCAGCAACACCTGTCGCGACCTCAAATACTCCGTCGAGGTCAGCTACATGGAAATCTACTGCGAACGCGTGCGCGACCTCCTCAATCCCAAGAACAAAGGCAACTTGCGCGTCAGGGAGCACCCGCTCCTGGGGCCGTACGTGGAGGATCTCAGCAAACTGGCGGTGACCAGTTACCAGGATATCCACGATCTGATCGACGAGGGCAACAAGGCCAGAACGGTGGCCGCGACGAACATGAACGAAACGAGTTCGCGCTCGCACGCCGTCTTCACGATTTTCTTCACCCAACAGCGTTACGACGAAACGACGGACTTGTGTACAGAAAAAGTATCGAAAATCTCTTTGGTCGACTTGGCCGGCTCGGAAAGGGCGGACTCGACCGGAGCGAAGGGTACGCGTCTCAAGGAAGGTGCCAACATTAATAAAAGTTTAACGACTCTCGGCAAAGTCATATCGGCTCTGGCGGAAATAGTAAGTGAACTACCACTTTATCTCCTGTACTCTTTTAGTTTCGTTCTTTTAGATTACATACTAATCTTTTATTTTCTATCCTTCATCGCACCTTCGGGAATCCAGTCGGTAAGCGTGGTTATTTATGTCATTGGTTGACATCCCTTTTGACGTATTGCTTCCCTTAGGCGTACAAAGGAAAGAAATCCAAAAAAGCCGACTTTATTCCTTATCGGGATTCAGTGTTGACGTGGCTCTTGCGCGAGAATCTTGGGGGCAACAGCAAAACCGCAATGATCGCGGCCATATCGCCAGCTGACATCAATTACGATGAAACGCTTTCAACTTTAAGGTAACCAAAGTATTGCATCAACTGTTTCTTAACTGTCTAACTTTAAAGATACGCGGATCGAGCCAAGCAGATCGTTTGTAAAGCGGTCGTCAACGAGGACGCGAACGCCAAACTCATCCGCGAGCTCAAGGAGGAGATTCAGAAGTTGCGCGAGCTACTCAAAGCCGAAGGCATCGAAGTACACGAAGGTAGGATTCACTCCTCTCGTAGGCAATTGATGTTTATAAAAATAAGAAATTAGTAACGTAAACGAGTTTAGAGGTGACCAAATTTGCTCCATCCTTCAATTGGCCTGGTTAGGATAGTTCATATCGAATGATTAAATAAATAGCTGATTGTCTCATTGATTCCAATTTTGCGGCCAGGTCCCGATGGTAAAGTTGTTTACGAGAAAAAAGAACCATCCCGTAAGTATATTGGGCTTATATTGGTCATGGACAAGAAGCTTGTGGCACTGAAACTCGTATCACTGTCTGTGCTCAACAACAATTT
This sequence comes from Novius pumilus, assembly GCA_020654155.1. Classification (NCBI taxonomy): domain Eukaryota; kingdom Metazoa; phylum Arthropoda; class Insecta; order Coleoptera; family Coccinellidae; genus Novius; species Novius pumilus. The sequence goes on from JAIFOV010000475.1 coordinate 6,863,549, forward strand.
TGATTTCGTTTCGTTTCCTTATCGTCTCTCTGTCTTTATTTTCTCCGTTTTAGTCCAGAGTAGTGATGACTCAAAAAGAACCGGAAAGGAAGGAACAGCAATGACACGTTTTTGTTTACGTTTTACCCGCTTAGCCGTTTTGGGGAATGTCATTGAAATACTGTGCGGTTCTCCGAAACGGTTGACGTAACTTTTAACTTCCAGGAGCCGAAAATACTGCCACCAAGTCGATTAAAGAAAACGAAAGAACAAGAACGCAATCGACCACAGCCGAAGAGGCAGTCGATCAACTGCAAGCTAGCGAGAAATTAATCGCTGGTACGTCACCCACCCAACTAATCCCCTTTAATCCCACGTTGTGTTTTAGAACTGAACGAAACTTGGGAGGAAAAACTGAAAAAAACCGAAGAGATCCGCATACAACGCGAAGCGGTATTCGCCGAAATGGGCGTGGCCGTCAAGGAAGACGGTATCACGGTGGGCGTGTTCTCGCCGAAACGCACTCCCCACCTCGTCAACCTCAACGAGGATCCCTTCATGTCCGAGTGTCTGATTTACTACATCAAAGAGGGCATCACGAAGATCGGTTCGAGCGAGGCGCAACATCCCCAGGACATCCAACTGAACGGATCCCACATCAAACCCGAACATTGCGTTTTCGAGAACAAAGACGGGCGCGTCATGTTGTTCCCGTTGAACAACGCGTTGATCTACGTGAACGGGCGGGAGGTGATCGAACCGATCACGCTGAAAACCGGGTCCCGCGTGATTTTGGGCAAGAATCACGTGTTCCGATTCACGCACCCGGACGAGGCGAGGGAGATGAGGGAGAAGAATACGCCGGCCGAGAAGGTCGATTGGAACTTCGCCCAGATCGAGCTGCTCGAAAAGCAGGGAGTCGATTTGAAGGCGGAGATGGAGAAACGACTTTTGACCTTGGAAGAGCAGTACAAGAAAGAGAAAGAAACGGCGGATCAACTGTTCGAAGAACAAAGAAAGGTAGGAGTTGTTCTATGATCGCCGTTAGGACAAAATAAAACACATTGTTGTCAATTAATTTTTATTGTAGAATTACGAAGCGCGCATCGACGCGCTTCAAAAGCAAGTCGAGGAACAGAGTATGACGATGTCGATGTACAGCTCTTACACGCCGGAAGATTTTAATACCGAGGATGATATATTTGGTAAGGAGCATGCGACCATCAAATCACTTAGCAATCGTTAGGCGCTTGCGCAAAAACGCGGTGCGCAAGCGCATATTTGCATATACATCAATACATCGACATGTGACTGACTGTAGATTTAGTCACACTTTGTTTGGCAATTGAAACGCGACTACAACATTTCAGTGAATCCTCTGTTCGATACAGAGTGCAATTGGTCCGAGAGGGAGTTCGAAATAGCCGCTTACGCTTGGCGCAAGTGGAAGCACCATCAGTTCACGTCGCTGCGCGACGATCTCTGGGGTAACGCCATCTTCCTGAAGGAGGCCAACGCCATTTCTGTTGAGCTGAAGAAGAAGGTACCAAAAAAAATGGAGAATCAATTTTGGCTCATCCATAGTCTCGTAGGTTCAGTTCCAATTCACCCTGCTGACCGATACGCTCTACTCGCCGTTGCCGGCCGATTTGCGCCCGGCCCTAGATTACGACCAAGACGAAGACGGCCCGGTGCCGCGCACCATCGTCGCCGTGGAAGTGCAAGACCTGAAGAACGGCGCGACTCATTACTGGTCGCTCGACAAGTTGCGGTAAGTTGCGAGACGAACGTCCCCCATCGGGTTCATTTCGTTGCGTTTAGTCAAAGGTTGGAACTTATGAGGCTGATTTATATGGACGGAGGGGACACGCCCAGTCCGGACGTCGCCGGCTGCGACGCCCAGACTTTTCTGCGATGTCTCGCTCGGTGCCCCAGCCTCTCTAGGTAGGCGTGCCCCATACAAGGATCTTGATCGTTGTCGCTTTGGAAGAAATGAAACGCTTGCGCCCCATTTGTATCATATCGTCCTTTTAGTGCACAGTCTTTTCTTCGTTCTAAAATGTTTTATACGTCTTAGTCAACGGCTCGAGTTGATGCGCGAGATGTACCACAACGAAGCGGAGATGTCTCCGACCTCGCCCGATTACAACGTCGAAGCTCTGACCGGCGGTGATCCGTTCTACGATCGTTTCCCTTGGTTCCGTTTGGTCGGCCGCGGTTTCGTGTACCTCAGCAACTTGCTCTACCCCATCACACTTATCCATAAAGTGGCGATCGTCAGCGAGAAAGGGGACGTTCGAGGTTACTTGAGAGTGGCGGTGCAGGCGGTGGTCGATGAGGACAACTCCGAGCAGGTGGGGGTGCGCCAAAGCGCTCGGATCGCCTTCGAGAACCCCAAGGGCAAGAACTCGGGCTACTGTGAGTACTGTCGATTGGAGTAAATTAAACCTCCAAGTCCAATTTTTCAGCAATAATCGACAAAAACGTTCACAACTTGGAGGATCGTTCGATTAAAGGTCAAAACCAAATCGATCCGGTCAAGTTGGACGAGTTGATCGAGTGCGATGGAGATTCGGGACGCGGCGATGACAGTTCACTCTCATCCGACGTTAAAGAAGAGGACCCACCGGAACATTTGGCGGTCGGCAAGGAGTTCACTTTCCGCGTAACCGTTTTACAAGCCGTCGGCATATCCGCCGAGTACGCCGACATCTTTTGCCAATTCAAGTAATATTGCGTTGCCAAGTTCTTTGCCTAACTATGTAACGGGTTTTTCTGCGTAGCTTCCTCCACCGATACGACGAAGCTTTCTCTACAGAACCGGTGAAGAATACGGGGAAGGGATCGCCACTCGGTTTTTACCACGTGCAAAATGTAAGAACCTTCCTAATTCGTTTCTTTATTTCGTCACATCCTTCAATCTAGATTACCGTGTCCACATCGAGATCGTTCAACGAGTACATCAAAAGTCAACCGATCGTCTTCGAGGTGTTCGGTCATTATCAACAGCATCCGTTGCACAAGGACGCCAAACTGGAAGGCAACATCCGCCAGCCGCCGCGACGCATGCTGCCACCTTCGATACCAATCTCGCAGCCGGTGAGATCGAGCAAGTTCGGCGCCCTTCCGTCGCCGTGCACCGCCCACATCCACGAGAAAGTCGACGTTTTGGTTTGGTTTGAAATATGCGAGCTGGCGCCGAACGGCGAGTACGTGCCCGCCGTGGTCGAGCACAGCGACGATCTGCCCTGCCGAGGACTCTTCCTCCTCCACCAAGGTATCCAGCGACGTATCCGGATAACGATCGTCCACGACCACACGGCTGAAATCAAATGGCGGGACGTCAGGGAGCTGGTGGTTGGACGGATAAGAAACAGCCCCGAATCAGAAGACGACGAAGACAACGACAGTTCCGTGCTTTCGCTGGGTCTGTTTCCGGGCGAATACTTGGAGATTCCTGGCGACGATCGTGTCATGTTCCGGTTTGAGGCAGCTTGGGATAGTTCGTTGCACAACTCTCCTCTGTTGAATCGCGTAACGTCGCAGGGCGAGCAGATTTTCATGACGATATCGGCATACTTGGAGTTGGAGAATTGCGGACGTCCAGCGATCATCACGAAAGATTTGAGTATGGTGATTTACGGCAGAGACGCGAGGACGGGGCCGAGATCGCTCAAACATTTATTCAGCGGCAGCTACAGAAACGCGGAAGCCAACCGCTTATCGGGAGTTTATGAACTTCTGCTGAGACGCGCTAGTGAAGCAGGTAGTCCAGGTAGCTCCCTATAGTTTAGTGTTCCCTTCCTGATAGCACCTCCCGCACGCAACAACTCCAACAGTCATACCTCCTTAGCGCAGATTGCCTCGTGGCCGCAACTGAAAATTTTGTTGTGCAGGCGTTCAGCGACGTCAACGTCGCGTCCTGGACACCAGCTCAACGTACGTGCGGGGCGAGGAGAACTTGCACGGCTGGCGACCGCGGGGCGACTCGCTGATCTTCGACCACCAATGGGAATTGGAGAAACTCACTCGACTCGAGGAAGTGGAACGAGTTAGGCATACGTTGCTGCTTAGAGAACGATTGGGCTTGGATTTAGACAACACCAACAACAAATACTGGTTGGAATTTACGAAAAACGAAAAAGACGTTTGCAATATGGTTGCGAAAAACAACAATATAAACGCCAACGTTGCTCAAAATTTGGACTTGTACGAGTACACCGATCGGGAGAAGGAGCTGCTGATGAAATGCGTGAGACTGATTCAGGGCAGAGGTGCCAGGGATGCCTTAAAGTGAGTGACTACAACCGCGATTTATATTTTAGGTCATTGAGTGTTTTTGGTGCAGCAACATCAAAGAGGAGGTGAATAGTCCGTCGGAGGAGGTGACGGAGATGAGTACGAGCATCATGTCGAGCGTTTTGTCGAACGGTTCGATGGAACTGTGCTCGCCGGAAAGGGCCGCTTTGCCCGGCGAGTGCGCTCCGTTCCCGCAGATGGCGTCGGTGCCGCCGGCGCCCCACGACCCGGACTTGGTACTCTACGTGCCGGACATGGAGGAAATACGGATCTCGCCGGTGGTCGCACGAAAGGGTTACTTGAACGTGTTGGAACACAAGACGCACGGTTGGAAGAAGCGTTGGGTGGTAAGTTCATATCATCATCTTGCGTTTATGGAAATCTTTATATAATTAATTCTAAATAAATATATAAATAACTGTCATGTCGATTTAGAATGACGACGTTGAAAAATTTGTCATACGTCGCAGTTTAAATTTGTAAAATCACACATTCGAACACGTCCACACACTTTGACTGCTCTCGAATGAATAACTCTTTTTTTTAACCGACGTTTGACGAAAGCAATGGCGGACATGAATCACGACGTCGAATAGAAATGGCGTCGACGAACAACTGTCACATCGATTTAGGATGACAGCGACACAGAATTAGTCACAGAATATTCAGCTATTTCAGATTGAAAATCAAATTTACTTTTTAGTTTAAACTAGTAAAAATAATTTTATTCACGCACAAATCTTACTTATTTCGTTAGTACCCGTCGCGGCGCTTCGGTCGTTTCCATTTTATGTTAGTAGTTCTATAAATTTCCAGTAGGCGAAAACTCTACTCACCGTTATCGTCTTCTATGACTGACGTAATGGTCGAATGAATGGCGTCGACGAAAACCATCACATCGCCTTGGATTAGGATTTTAAAGAATCACCCACACAATATTCGGCTATTTCAGATTGAACCCTGGAACAAATGAAATGAATATCAAACTCACTCGTTAGTTTAAATCAGTAAAAACCATTTTATTTGCGCACACATTTTACACATCGACTCTTCTGGCACGAATGACGTGCTGGATCACAGAAAACTTATTTCATTAGTACACGTTCGGCCGCGCCCCCACTTCATTCTAGTAGTTCTATAATTTTCCGGTTAGCTTTCTGTGATTGCCGTTTGATTGAAGCAATGGCGGACGTTTAATAAAAGTGATTCATAATGACGTCAACGAAAGACTACGACGTCGCCTTGGATTACGACGTTAAAGAATCACCCACACAATATTCAGGTATTTCAGATTGAACCCCGGAACGAATGAAATGAGAATCAAACTTACATATTGACTTAAACACATATTTATGACACGTCTTCACACTTTGACTGTTCACGCACGAATAAGGATCACAGAAAAACTGATTAGATTAGTACATGTCGTGGCGCTTCGGTCGTCGTCGGTAGTTCTAGTAGACGAAAATTCTACTCACTGACGTTTGATGAAAGAAAAAGAATCACACAATATTCACTTGAATTTAAATCAAAAGTGTCAGGTTATAATGAATATTTAAATTGCAATAACGTAATATTTAAATAATATAATTTAACTGATAATGCATAATGTTTCAGTCGGTACGACGACCATACGTTTTTATATTCCGCGACGAAAAAGATCCGGTGGAGCGAGCGCTGATCAATCTAGCCACCGCTCAGGTGGAATACTCCGAAGATCAATCGAAGAACGTCAGACCAGCAAACACGTTTAGCGTCGTTTGCAAGCACAGAGGTTACTTATTGCAAACGTTGCACGAGAAAGATGTGCACGATTGGCTGTACGCGATCAATCCCTTGCTCGCCGGCCAGATCAGATCGAAATCGGCACGAAGACGGCCTCAGATCGTTCAAGAAACAAACGACGGCGGCTCGATTGTTAGCAAATGAGATCGAGCGAATATGGAGTCCGTACTGGTGTACTGAGATTTTTCCTCAATCGAGGTGTTGTACTCGGTGGCCAGTAGGGATTTCATATTAAACGTGTTTACCTTTCTAGTTAAGTATTATATAAAATTCTAGTCATGACGTTCCTTAGTTAATTTCGTTTGGCTATTCGAACTGTTTTATTTTGGGGCCTAACTTGGTATACTTTCGCTTTTTTTGGATCAACCAGGTCACCGGGGGCGGGATTTCGAAAGCGAGTGTCTTAAAACCGGCGAAAGAATTGAAATATTTTTAGGTTTAGAAATTATTCCACACCTTCGATGTAGAAATGTATAAATGTTTTTGTTTTTTGACTTTTGTATATATTGAGTCAAAATTTACCTACGAGCACAATCGTTTGTTTTGTTCACCATATAGGAATGTTGAATATGGTAAAAAAATTGAGCTTTAAATACTTTTACGTTTTAAATCACCTTTTCGAATAGATAACTATTTATCTGTTGTAGTTGCTTGTTACAAAAAAAAATCTCAATTTTATTTTTCTAGTTATAAATTAATCTATGATACATAAATGTCTCTTTCTCTCACATGTGCTACCTATATGCTTCGGATGCTGATTATATGTAAAACCTTGGAAGAATTTTAAATGGGTAGAAAATATTCGGTGATATTTTCTTTTGTTATTTTGTCATTTATATCTACCGTCATTGTATAATTGTGTAAGCATAACTAAAACAATAAATAAATCAATTGGATGGTATGTTGTTTGCGGTCAAGGTCGGGTCGCGACCGAATCGAGATAAATTCTGAAAAATTTGAAGACGATTAAACGGTTTTATGAGAATTTTGACGACGTCGCACAAGGATTCGGAAAACTGGAAATCTCGGAACTCGACGCCATACCATCATCTGGAACTGGTTTAACCCGAAGAAACGAAACGGTAGTGGGTTTGTCTTGTCGATCGTTTTACCTTCAGTATAAATTAACGCGTCGGACGTACGTGAACAGTTTGCGAAACGCTCGCGATAGATCGAAAACTCGTACAGGAAAAATATGAAAATTCACGGTTTGGTTGTTGTTGCTCTGTGCTTGGCAGGTAAGATGATGGTGATTAAAGTTGTTTTTTTTTGAGAGCGATTTCATAACTGCGCAACAACCTGAAATATTTAAGTATAGCTTTCTCGATTAGTAAGTTAACAATTCCTAATTCAACACGTGAAACAGAAAAAAAGTTACGTAACGACATATTTTGAAAAACAAACATCTGTTATTTCTAGGAAATGTTGCGTTTTAAATTTGAATTCTATTTACTGTGAAGATGGTTAATTGCAATCAACACGCGACATTAAAAAACTATAAACAATTGAGCGCATCCTGGTTTCGTGATGCATTCTTAAATTAAAAAATATTCCTTAACTGATTCGAAGAACGATACAAAAAATCCGCGACAATGACCTAGGAGGAGTGGCAATGCCGCCAACCTGAGGTCGCGTTCTTCCGTTATGCAAAACGAGGCGATGATGCATCAAGGTTCCCCGTTTTTACTCTTGTTCGTTTCGTAGGCGTCCTGTCCGAGGAATATCCGGTCACCCAACAGTGCCTCGGATGTCTTTGCGAGGCCAGTTCGAACTGCGACATCAGCGGCCAATGCGCCGGCGACGTTTGCGGCCCCTTCCGGATAACTTGGGCCTACTGGGCCGATGCCGGCAAGCCGACCATCAACAAGGAATCGCCGGACGCGGCCCTAGCGTACGCTCATTGCGCCTCGGACACGTACTGCTCAGCCCTCGCCGTCCAAGGCTACATGCAAAAGTTCCAACAGGTACACCTTCATTTAGAACATGATCGTTATCTTATCTCGACGTGTTAACGATCATCGTTTCGAAACAATCACCAACCGGATCAAAGTTGATTCGAAATTTTTTCCAGGATTGTAACGGCGATCAGCGCATCGATTGCGACGACTTCGCTCTGATCCACAAATACGGCGGCTACGGATGCGTCGGCCAAACTTTACCAGGCGTCTTCGGGGAGCGCTATCGACAGTGTAAGGCGATAGTCGGCGGTGGGGCACCGCCGGCACCCACGCCACAATAAAAAACCGAATATCATCTAAATATAGCTTTCAGTAATAAAAAGTCGATTTATTATTAAACCAGTTTGTTAAGAGGTTCGCTAACCTTACCCTTTTAATTCAATAAAATTTCAACAGCGTTCTTCGGTTTGTAAACCGATTCAACCGAGATGAAGTTTGTATGAAAGGAACGCTTCTTTTTAATCCAAGTATTCGATGCCCTATGAAAATAGTATTCTGTGACATTGTCATTTTTTAAACGTCAATGTCAAACGATTGACATTCAGCTGAAGCATTTTCCAAAGCGTTGACATCCGGCATTTTCGCTCGAAATTGGGAAAAACAGAAAAATTTGGAAATCGGGGATTCAGTGATTCGCAATTCGGATCTGACTCGCCTGTGAGTGAAACCTAGTAGTTTAACGAAACGCATTGGTAAGTTGCAATTAAGTGAATATCCGAATTTATCCGAAGTATTAAGTAAAACGATTCTAATTAGGCATCGTTTTCCGTTGCTGCGTCCGCATTTAACAATTTTTGTTTGTAACTTCGTTTTTTGAGGTTATGTTTTATCTGGGGGTATTTTAACTTTCGTGTCGCAGTGGTACGAATGAGGATCGTTACGTTTAAAGACAATGGAACGTCGTCCGACGAGTTGTCAATTGGTTCCTGTGCACATTCATGCAAAAAGAAAGTGAAACGACTCCTCGGTTGCCTTTATCGGTGTAATTGATTATTTGTTTGAACACAGGGAATACGTATAGAGTAAAATGAGTGAATCGACTGATAGCAAAAATCCTGAAGACTTCGAAGAAGCCATGCTGTTAGACGACGGCTTTTCAATCGTCGACGACATCAACACCGGTTCCACGCCACTAGAAGCCGGGGACAAAAAGAAGCAGGACGAGGACGAGGAGGAGGACAACGATCTGGACAGCAGTTCGTCGCAACCGAAAGAAAGCGCCGCCGAGAAACCCGCGAAGACGAAAGAGGACCAACCGAAACCAGAGAAGAAACCAGCCGAAAAACCGAAGATCACGATTAAAGCCGACAAGGACCTTAAATCGAAACAATCCAACGCTAAAGACAAAACCAACGGAACGGACGATTCCGCCGCGGAAAAGTCGCCGGTGCCCAAACGAAAAGCGGGCGCCGAAGCGAACTTCGTATGGGTCTCGAACGTCACCAAATCAGTAAAAGCGTCCAGTTTGAAGAAACACTTTTCCGTGTGCGGAAAAGTGAACACCGCCAAAGTCGTCACCAACGGCAAAGTGTTCTTTGGTTACGTCGAATTCGAATCGACGCAGAGCGCCGCCGATTGCATCAAGAAATTGAACAACAGCGAGCTGGCCGGGCGACGGGTCTTCGTGAGCCGATCGCGCCCCGACATCACCAGACGCGCCCAGCCGATCGCGGTCAAAAAACCGACGAGAATCGAAACGGCCAGCAAGTCCAGTAAAGAGAACGCCGCCCCGAGCGCCGACGCTAAAAAAAAAGAAACCGAAAAAACGGAAGACAAGAAAAAACCGGACGATAAGGAGAAGAAGAAAGCCGACGACAAAGACAAGCCGAAACCGGACGCGACCGCCCGAAAACCGTCCGCCAAGGAGGAGGAGCTCCGGAAAAAGCTCGACGACGCCCGCCGCAAAACCGAAACGTTGCGGCGCGAGGTCGATCGCGCCCGCATCGAGATAAACAATTTGCGCCGACGCCTGGTCAACGAGGAGAAGAAGAACAAAATGACGTCGATCCGTTGCGACAATTACAAGAGCGAGGCGCGCGAGCTGGCCGTCAAAATGAAAGACAACCGCGAGCACTACGACACCGAGCTGCGCCGGCTCGAGAAAAAGCACAAGGCGGAAATGGAGAAGACGCTGCAGCAGCGCGAGATGGTCCACAAGCACAAGGAGGAGCTGAAGCGGCGCCAGGACGAGCTCGACCGGCAATTCAGGAAGTTGGACGAAGAGAAGCGGCTGCTGGAACGGATGAAACGGCCCCGAAAGTCGCGGAGCGTGTCGCCGACGCCCCACAAACGGTACCGCGCCGACGTCTACATGGAGCACCGGTCGCCGCCGCCGCCGCCCAAACTGACGCCCGACGCGCGCGACAAAATGCCGCCGTCCTACTACGACGACAAGAAGCGCTCGATCTACGAGCGATTGGGCGATCATCCGAAGGAGGAGACGCGCCATCATCGCAACACCTATCCGGTGAACAGCGTCGGCGGGCCCCCGAAACAGACGTGGAGCAGCCAGCCGCCGAACAGCGATCAGATGTGGAAGAAGCCGAGCGGCTCGCCCGGCTACTTGAAACCGTTCATGGACCGGTACGCGGCCGGGAAGTACCCGTCGTCGGTCGGTTTCCCGCCCAGCGGGATGGAGTACACCAAACGGTCTTCGGACGGTAGTAGGAAGTATTAAAGTAACCAAAGGTTTATTTGTCGAGGTTTGGAAACGACCGTGCCATTCCGGTGTAGACTTGAAATCGATTTCTCAGAAATTTGTTTACGACTAATTTTAATTTTGTTCATGGAGTTTTATTCAATAAACTTGAATATAGTTGGAAGTTTATTACCGAACGAATGTTTTGTTGTGCTTTTTCCGTTCGGTTATAAAAAAAATCAAATTGAACGACTCGGCAAGTTTCTAAGTACTTTGTTATCGAAAATGTCACTAATCAGTGTACTACAGATAAGAACCATCAAACGGCTATTGATATTTTCTTTAGATAAGTAGAAAGCGAAACGCAGTGTCTTTTCGCGTGCCCTGATGTAAAATGGTGTCGTTTAGAGAGGCAAAAAACAATAACAACGAAACGGAGGTAAGTTGGGTAGGCGTCGAATCGAACCACCGCAACGATAATAAAAGACCCGAACGAATTTCTTATCTTGTCAAAGTCCAAAGTCGACGTGAATTCTCGTACGATTAATGTGAAAATTCGTTGTTGTCCGTCGCGGGAATTTTTTTTATAACGGTTCAAAATGTGAGGAAATATTCGTGTTAAGGCAATTACATGTGGTAAGCAGTTGGTTGATTATTTAATCGGTTGCTTACTTCGATTTTGAAAACGCATCGGTGATGTATAAAGCGCAAATCAAACGATTCGCGGTAAATGTTTTTCCTTAAAAATTTGTAACTAATGTTCGGTTTTCAGAGACAGGCAATTCACCACGTCGGGGGTCGAATGAGGCGTTTTGCGGCCAAGCACGCAGCCGAAAGACCGCTGGTTTGCGCTGTTGTAATTTTGCTGGTGGCCTCTTGCGCCCTGCCTCTGGTTAGCGCCATTGCGTTGTCGCCACTCGCGTTGTTATCGATATGCATATGTGCCATTCTTGATATAGGTGAGTGGATGATTTACTAATCAATTTAAATTTTTAATTGCAATTTTTCTAGGTGTAAGTACGTTTTTGTATTACGTCGTAGTGCAGGGCTCCCTCTTGGTGTTACTGTTTATAGTTTTATCTACCACCACATACTCATGGTTAATGGGATTCAAAATTGTTAACGACATTGCAAATTCGTCATTCGTTAAACAAAAAATGTTAAACAAGTAAAATCGTAGATAAGAATTAAGCATGTGATATGAAAAGCTAGTCTTCAATAAATATTAAGTACTAAAGGGGATATTACTTACAAACTTTGTGGGCGAGCGCGGCTGTCGCTGGAACTCTTTAGGTTTGAAACGAAATATTCTGTGTTCACAGTCATAACCTCACATCCTCTGTGCTCCTCAAAATCATTCCGCAGCTGTCAACAAAATCAATTTTCAATACCTGAAAGCAATCACAATAAATCTCTTCAACAAAGAAGAGATGCAACATCACCCAAAAATGACTCAAAACAGGTATTTACTCCTACAACTACTTGCTCGGATGTTAATTCACAGTATTTTAGAAAAAGAGCTCGGAGCGAACACGACGAAATGGAATTCATGCCACTATCGAAACGTATTAACAATTTGCACTTAAACAACGGTCTCCTAGTGGACTCGAATATTGACACCGACCCCAATTCGTTCGGTTGGGGTATGACAGTACAAAATATGACATTCCAGGTGCCGGAGTCACCGCCCGAAACTAGAGAGTTACCCGATTATTTGCCGGATTTAAACGAGCAGCAAAACCCGCACTATTTTAATATAAATAAATTGTTGTTCGAAATGTATTTGGAACGATTGAAACGGGAGTCGTGAATCGTCAGTTAATCGAACTGATCTTCGACAATGCATTTGGAATCTTTATTATACAAACGCCATTTAGGGTTAATTTATTTTCATGGAACTTTTGATTGTACAAGAGTATTTTTTTGGGGGGGGTGATGAGTCAAGTGAGAGTAGAAATCGAATTGTGGAATATTTTAATTTTTCAATCCCATTATCTACTTTGTATCTCGTTTTAATAATGTCTTATTTAATAAAATTACTCCATATTTTACCTTAATTTTTTGCATTTTGACATCTCAATAACTTTTTCACTTCATATGTTTGGGATATTCCCTTATTTTAATTTCATTGCAACCCAAATTTCGAACTTTACATAAATAAAAAAAAACGAAACACTGAACCTAAAAGCATGAAATTCGATTTTCGGTTTTAGCTCTTTCAGTTTCATAACAATTTTAAGTTTTCAGACATGTGATACTCTGAGAAAAACCGATTTTTTCTTCAGTTGGCCGGGAGAAAAGAAATTTCTGCGAATTTGATTTCAATTCGCCGAAAATTCAAAAGAATGCATGTATATATCAGTTAATTTAAAAAACATATTTCGTTGCGAATTCAGAAAATTCACAAATTATTTGTGAATTGAAAAAAATTGCAGATTTACTTGTGGATTTAAAAAAATTTAGAGGTTTTTTTTTAAATTATTTTCATGTTTTGTGACTAATTAACAAAAATGTGAATAATTACAAAAACAACATGTGATTTTTTTTTAATTTACAAATAAGCTGTGAAATTGTTTGAATTTACGACAAATTAAAATCAAATTGGCTGTCATTTCATTTCTCCTGCAGTAAATTTGTGATACTCTAAGAAAAACCGATTTACTGCTCAGTTGGCCGGAGAAAAGAAATTTCTGCGAATTTGATTTCAATTCGCCGAAAATTGAAAAGAATTCATGTTTATATTAGTAAATTTAAAAATTCACAAACTCCGATGTGATTTCGAAAAATTCACATATTTCGTTGCGAATTCAGAAAGTTCACAAATTATTTGTGAATTGAAAAAAATTGCAGATTTACTTGTGGATTTAAAAAATTTAGAGGTTTTTTTAAATTATTTTCATGTTTTGTGACTAATTAACAAAAAATGTGAATAATTACAAAAACAACCTGTGATTTTTTTTTGAATTTACAAATAAGCTGTGGAATTGTTTGAATTTACGACAAATTAAAATCAAATTCGCTGTCATTTCATTTCTCGTGGAGTAAATTTGTGATACTCTGAGAAAAACCCATTTACTGTTCAGTTGGCCGGAGAACAGAAATTTCTGCGAATTTGATTTCAATTCGCCAAAAATTGAAAAGAATTCATGTTTATATTAGTAAATTCAAAAAATTTACATATTTCGTAGTGAATTCGAAAAATTCACAAATTATTTGTGAATTGAAAAAAATTAAAGATTCACTTGTGAATTTAAAAATTTTCCTTTTTAATTATTTACATATTTTGTGAATTATTCACAATTTTATCGTGAATCTGATTCAATTTACAGAAGAAGATATGAATGTGAATTATTGATGATGTGAAGTTATTCACAACCTTATTTGTAATTAGAAATGTGCCGAACTCTGTTTGAAATCACGAGAAGTGGCGGAATAAAGGAAACCGCGGGGATCAAAGTAAATTGAAAGGACGTCGGATAATTTCATACAAATAATAAAAATTATGTTAAAAAAGCTGCATGTGATTTACTGAATAAACGTCAACTATTTTAAATTGTTTTGCGTTAATGTCATAGTTTTTCAATTTTTTTTTTTTTGTAAATCATCCGATCGGTTGAAGAAATCCTCAGCCTCAGCCTAAAACATTTAAGAATAAACGTGAAAAAATGTTAATTTTAATTCAAAATATTTATGTTATTTTGATTTCGATTTCAAAAGGCCAGTCGCGCCTAATTTGATCCGTTGATCGATTATCGTTACACAATCGTTACGACACAGCCGACCTAAAAAATAGAACGAACATGAATGAGCGTATCAAAGCGTACGTTCTTCCGTTTTATCAATTGCCTAATAATCCAACAGTCGTCAAGCGAATATCTCAGTTGGCGCGCGAAAAGGGGGAACCGGGAATAAATGCTGCTCCACTTCCACAACGGTTTCATACAGACAATAATCGCGATTGTGTTAAGTTTTCAGTTGTTTAAAAGTTGAAGATGTATTGGAAAGTGAACGGCCACGGGACTGTCCCGGACGCGATAACCGTCGACTTACGAACTGATACAATCAGCCAACCTACCCAAGAAATGAGGGATGTTATGTACAACGCCGTCGTTGGGGATGATGTCTATGGAGAGGATCCGACTGTCTTGGAGTTGGAAAGGAAATCGGCGGAGCTTCTGGGTAAAGAGGATGCGATTTTTGTCGCCAGCGGTACCATGGCCAACATCATTCCTAGTAAGAAAAATGTTTTTATTAAACTGTTACCAAGTGTAAGAGTTTCGAAAGTTGTTTTGTTCTGATAGTTCGTTTCGAAAATCTTGTGTAATATTATTGTTGTTATTCATCACCTTTTAGTCATAAGTAAACTTTATTATCTTTACGATTCTGCAACATGATATCTGTAAATATTTTCCTAATGAATTTTAATTTCAGTCATGGTCCATTGTACCAGAAGGGACGCGGAAATCATCTCCGGGGACAACGCTCACACGTTCCGATTCGAGCAAGGTGCGTTCGTTACCGGATTTCTTCACCACATTCCATCAACTCGATTTAATCGTCTCGTAAATCAACTTTTTCTCATCAATTTAACGAGCTCAATTTCACATTGATTAATTTGAACTATTAAACAACTCGGTAACATGATAGTCAAGGACACATTTTCGAAAAGATTAATAATCGTTTACACGTGTATAATTTAATTCGTAGGTGCGACAGCTCAAATAGCAGGCGTGCAGACATGTCTCATCCGAAACAAAGCTGATGGTACGTTCGACTTGGACGAGCTTCGTGACAAAATACGAATCGATTCGGACGTGCACGAACCTGTCACTCAACTTATAATCGTTGAAAATACGCACAATATGTGCGGCGGGAAAGTAATACAATCGAAAAAAAGTCATAGAATGCTAATACAATTACTTCAGGTACTGCCGTTGGATTGGCTTGAAAAAGTACAAAACATTGCTCGTGAGCACGGTGTTAAAGTACACATGGACGGTGCCCGTGTAATGAATGCGGCTGTTTACCAAAAAGTCGCCGTTCGCGAAATCGCAAAATACGCCGACACCATATGTTTCTGCCTGAGTAAAGGATTGGGAGCTCCCGTGGGCTCAATACTGGCTGGAAGTAAAACCTTCATTGCCAAGTAAGTTACATTTCAACACGTATTCAATACAATTATAAAATTGCTACAGAGCAAAAAGGACGAGGAAAGTCTTGGGGGGCGGCTGGAGACAGGCGGGCTTCCTGGCGGCAGCTGGAATCGTCGCGATCGATAAAATGATCGATCGTCTGCACGAGGATCACGAAAACGCCTACAAAATCGCTAAAGGTGCAATTTCTAACGGCATTTTCATCATTTAAAACATCCCATTTCAGCTATCCACGATACTAATTCAACCATTTGCACCGTCGACTTGTCTTCAGTTCAGACTAATATTGTGTTAGTGAAAGTGGATCGTTCAAAAACTTGTGCCAAAGATGTTCTAACACGACTGTCCACCGTACTACCGGACGACCCAGTGCGCGTGAGCGTTCGTGGAAGTTCGCGAGACCCCGGATTTTTCCGGCTCGTTTTCTACTGGGAAATCACTCAAGAACATGTGCAAGCCGCCATTGATAAACTCGTCTTAGTTATAAACGAACTCGAATGCAATTCAATGAATATTTTAAAATTGTAATAACAATAAAATCAAGGATGTATAAGTTAGGATAAAGAAACCCTTATTACCAAGTGTCATCGTTTAATAACGCGACCGTCTGACTCGCAAACGAACAGAACGCATTTAGTCGAAAAGACCGAAACCCATATCATCGTCTTCACTCTCAGACTCCTCCTTCTTCTCTTCTTTTTTAGCGGGGGCGTCGGCTACAGGAGCAGCGGCCGCCGGCGCAGCCGCGGCAACAGCAAACTTGCTCGGATCCTTAAATAAAAATTATTATTACTAATTAATTTAGACTAAACCAACATCACGTATTATCATTTAAAATGGTTCAGTTAAACTGTATTTTCATTACGTTGCATGTTGGTAGGTTCAACTATTTCTAGCGCCAACATGTGAACCAACGCGATCAAGCTGCATTCATCATTAAAACCTCAAATCTTCTTCTGAATTTCGGCCTAAAAATTCAACAAACAAAAATCAATCCCGATGGCCGAGCCGCCACTGGCGTATTGATGTGCGTTGCGGGTTGCCGATCATTCGGTTAAACGGCAAATTGTGCGCATGCGCAGTTATGAATTTTGTGCACGTTTTCAAATATTAACATCTCGGTAAAATTTTTAGGCCGAAATTCGGAAGCCAGTACCACCATTTTTACCTTAAGATACTCCTTGATAGTTTCAGCTTCCTTGAATTCGACGTCTGTAACAGCTGCGATGGCCAAGAGGTTCTTGAAACCGTTCGCGATGCTGTGCGGCGCAGAAGCCGTCGTCGGGTAGTTGATCGACAAACAAACGGCAGCCAAGTTCGCAACTCCAGCCAAAAACTTCTCGCGCAAGTCCTCCGGTTTGATGTCCAAAATTTCCGGTGCGAAAATCGTACCCGAATCGTAGACTTGCTCGACAATCAAACCGTACGAAAACGGCGAGATGTTCAACATGTTCAATAAAGTGGCTTCGGAAGCTCCCACTTTATCGCCCGGCTTCAAAATATGTACATCGTTGATAATTTCAATGGTACCCTTGGAAATCTTGGTAGGAATGGACAGCGCCTGGAAGAAGGAGGTCTTTTCGGGGCCCAAACCCGTATTCTGAGCGGGGATGACGACCGGTACGAGGGCGATCGCTCCGGCACGGGCGGGCGCTCGCACTTTGTTCTCCAACAGCTTGTCGCGAACTTCGGTCAATTCTTGACGGGTGAACACGAAACCCACGTTTCCCTTGATGTGGGGCAGGATTTTTCGAGCGCGGGATTGCGATCCAGATGACCTTTGATCGCTTTTCGCATCATCGTGTTCTTACCCATGAGCACCACGGCGGTGCCGCGCAACGATATACGAATCTGTTGCATCTGCTTCGAGCCGACATTGTCCGCGCCCACGATGAAGCACTTGGGGTAGTCCTCCAAAAGTTGCTAAAATATTGATAATCGTGAGATGATACTTGAGCGCTTGTAATTGTTATTAATGAATTGGAATCAGAATTTAATATCCACATGCGATTGTCTAGTGACCATTGAGAGACGAAAAATAGAGTCATCATTAAAATGGTTGCTGAACATAACCTCAAATTTGAGTGGAAATTATAAATACGTGACGAGGTTTATACTTACGACTAGTTTGAGGAAATAGTTGGATTTCCATGTTGCTTTATCCTCCCTACCCATCTTGTGCGTAGGGACTCGTTACTGAATTTAAGGACTGAAAATGAGGTTAAATTAGGATATTTTCTACAATTAATTACATAAAAAACGAAAATATCACTTTTAATTTGTGATAAATGATTTCAACTTATTATTAACATAGCTTCAAGTAGTTTTATTCGCAGGATTGTAAAGAAATATTAAGAAAATAGTGAAACGCTCTTACCTCAGCAAAAACTAAAACGATAATGGCTGCTCGTTCGGGCAACCACAGAAATTTTAATTCAATTCTTATGATGAACGTTTTACACTCCATCTAGCGGTCATCTAACGGTACTTGTTCGCATCTGTCAAAACGGGGCCCATTTTGTGGTTATATCCGTCTCGTGTGAAATAAAACATATTGTTACAATTGAGATAAAACCGTACCGTTTATTCGAAAACAATGAAAACCGATCAGTCGAACGACGTTCCGCATTTCGTGGCGCCGGTTATTCAAGATAATCCAACCGGATGGGGGCCGTGCGAGATGCCGGAACAATTCAAGGACATGCCCTATCAGCCGTTCAGCAAAGGGGACCGTTTAGGAAAAATCAGCGACTGGACCGGAGCTGTTCTCCAAGACAAAAAATACGCAAGTAATAAGATCACCTGGAGTGTAATATCGAATAACAAATTTTTTTTAAGTTAAATATGCGTCCCAGTTTGGATCTGGTAGTCAGTACGCTTATTACCACGAAGAAGATGAAAGCACCTTCCATTTGGTCGACACTACGCGCGTTCAAAAACCACCCTATCAAAGGGGTAGATTCCGTCCGAATCAACGTAACATGAGAGGTCGGGGCGGTCGTGGCAACGTCCAACAGGGCGCCATGCAAACTTTGGGTAAAGGTTTGAAAACCAGGGATACCTATAAACGCAACCAACTGAAAAAATGGGGACAAGGCAGGGTAATACCGTTTCATAATTTCAAACAGTGTTTGATATTATGTTCAATTGTAGCCCCAAATTAAAATCCGAGACGCGTCAGTCACTGTTAAACCCGACTGGGTGACAATCGAAGAAATGGATTTTCCACGTCTGGGAAAACTATCGCTGCCGAACGTGAAAGACGGAGATGACATAATGCTTTGCGGCGAGCTCGAGTATTACGATAAAAGTTACGATCGCGTCAACGTTAAAAACGAGAAAGCATTGCAAAGCGTCAACCGTATATTCCATACTGTGAGTCACTCTTAGGTAGTTACGACAAGACATTAATTTTTTCATAGGTGACAACAACGGACGATCCGATCATCAGGAAACTATCCAAAACTGAAGGCAACGTTTACGCGACCGACGCCATCTTGGCAACGATCATGTGTTGCACGCGCTCCAATTACTCCTGGGACATCGTGATCGAAAAAATCGGGGACAAGTTGTTCTTCGATAAACGCGACAACACGGAGTTCGATTTGCTGACGGTGAACGAAACGTCGGTGGAGCCACCGCAGGATGATGGCAACTCCTTGAATTCACCTAGAAATTTGGCCCTGGAAGCGACTTTCATCAATCACAATTTCAGTCAACAGGTCTGAAATTAAGTTGGGCGATTCGATTTTAAACGCGATCACTTTTAGGTACTAAGAACTGGTACGGGCGAACCTAAATATAAGTTCGAAAATCCGAATCCCTTCATTTCCGAGGAGGAAGAAGGTGAAATAGCGAGCGTCGCGTACAGATACAGAAAATGGGATCTGGGCGGTGGCATCGTAAGTGTTATTTCAAGCCGATTGGTTTTTTAATATCGTTCCGTCGAATAGATTCTCGTGGCGCGTTGCGAGCACGACGCCGTCGTTCAAACGCCAAATGGCGAGTTGCAATTCCTCACGATCAAAGCGTTGAACGAGTGGGATTCCAAATTGGCCAATGGAGTGGAGTGGCGTCAGAAGTTGGATACGCAACGTGGCGCGGTGCTCGCCAACGAACTCCGGAACAACGCTTGCAAATTGGCTAAATGGACCGTTCAGGCGTTGCTCGCCGGCAGCGATCAGATCAAGTTCGGTTACGTGTCGCGAGCGCACGTGCGCGACAGCAGCAAGCACGTAATACTCGGCACGCAGCAGTATAAGCCGCACGAGTTCGCCACTCAGATCAATTTGAATATGGATAACGCTTGGGGCATACTGAGGTGCATAGTCGATATAGTGATGAAGCAGAAGGACGGCAAGTATTTGATTATGAAGGATCCGAACAAGCCCATGATTCGGCTGTACGATATACCGGATAATACGTTCGAATCAGACGGTGAATCGGAAAGCGACGATGAAGTGCCTCAGGATTCGGCCGCGTTCCAAAGTCTTTATCCGTATAATAGTAACAAGAATTAAACGTTCGAGCATTTACTCAAATAAATATTTCGAGTTTTAATCCAATTCGATTTTAACGTTTTGCAAACATCGTTGAGGGGTTGGCCATGAAATGTTTGGATGATGTTGGTATGTGGAATAATAGTTGCTCATTTGAACGTCGCTGTATGCGGGGCGCCTCCAACTATACCTTTGCGGATCGAAACCCATATAGCTCGTTTGGAGGTTAGGTTTTTTTCCTTGTTTCACGCCCTTTACTCTTTTAGGGCCATTCAGTTTCCTTAACGCTCGTCTTTCTCTCTTTGCCAGTGCTTTATCCTCATTGAATAGAACGGCTTTAAGGGGTTTTGTTGAAATTTGAAGGTGTCGACGAGCTCGTCGCGTTCGTCTCAATATTACTTTTGAGCCATCGACGATGTGAGGCGCGTAACCGCAAATCTTGTACAATTCAGTTGGAGTTTTCGGTAACAGCATACATAGCTGCACTATTTTATTTTCGGATAGTACTTTTTCCGCTTCTATACCGAGTCGGATCCCGCAGCTTCTTCTCCATTCGTTTAGGTGATCGGCCACCGCCTACAAAAAAAAATAGGTTCGAATTATTCAAGTAAAAAATTAGGTTTTTTACTTGTTGAGCGACGTTTAATTCGCCGTAAGAAGCGAGTAATTCATCTGCCTTCCGATCGAGCGGCGGCGTGTATAGACGACTGCAAATGCGTTTACCTTCATCGGCATGCCAGTCGAGTAGATTGCGATCAATTAAATCGTTTCTGAATTGCCGATAAATCCGCAGGAGGTAATGAGATTCTTTGCGAAGATTAACTTTGACTAGTCTCGCTAAAGGCCTATTTTTATATTCGTAATTCCTCGGTGCCTTATACGTGTCGTATCGCCTAATGAATTGAGCGAACGACGGGTTTTCGTGTTTGAGCGCTATTGCCGCCGAGCGAACGCAGAAAACGTTTATTGTGAAGATACTGAAAAATCTGGAAGGATATGTTCAATAAAGATGTCGATGAAACGACCACCGAATCAGTCGGACGCTTGCGCATTACGATTCTAGGGGCTTCCGAATCAATTGGGCGCTTGCGCAGTACGATCTTAGGGGCTTCCGCATTAGTAGGACGCTTGCGCAAAGCGCCCGACTTCCTCGGTTCGGTCGGTTTACCTACTTTTGCAGCGTTTTCACGTGCTCGTTTGCGTCGTAGAAAATTTTCAAAATGTTCGGATTCACAAATATTTCGGTTATTAATATAGCTTGTCGCTTTACTTTGATGACGTCGATGAGGTAATCCGTGGACGGCGTGCTAATCTGCATGGTGCACAGTTTTTTCGCTAAACCGTTTGCGTACTTGCACTCAATCGCTATCTGCTTTTCCTGTCGCAACGATTGAATCAGACTGACCCAATCCTTGTCGTCTCTCACCAAGACGAAAGGTTTCTCTTCCAGCGAGAAAAAGCGCCCTTGCACGTTCTCCTGTGAATTAAAGGAAAGGAAAATTGGCCGTAAACGGATAACACTAACCGACCTTATATTTAAATTCGTTCCCCAGCTGAAAATGATCCAAATCGTATCTGTAGGGATGATTCTGATACAAATCCTGTCTGGAGTCATCTTCGTATCGCTCCTCCTCGTCCAGCTCGTCGCTAGAAACAATTTCTTCTTTCACCTCCGTTTCGTTTTCTGAAGAGGAATCTTCATCTTCAGAAGACGATTGATCCATTTCTTGCTTTATTTGTGTTTTGTCGTCCTCATGGACTTCTTGCTTAAAAGCGTTTCTGTTTTCGTTGAAATGGGAGTCCCAATCCATTTCTTTTTTTATCTGCCTTTGGCGGTAATCTTCATTTTCGATATTGTTCCAATCGTGATCATCCTTGACATATGTTTCGAAGCCATATTCTTCTTGCTTAATTAGAGCTTTGCCATCTACTTGGGTATATTCGGAAGAGGAATTACCGTCTTCGTTAACTGTCCAAAATGTGGCTTCAACGTCGTAGTTCGGACGATAATCTTCATCTCCGGACGCGGTTAAATCGTAGATTTCATCTTTGACCTCTATTACGTCGTCATTCGAATCACCGGTCGCAGTTAGATCGATTTCTTCCTTTACCTCCGTTTTCTCAGCCGACTTGCCAACTGGGGTGCTTTGGATTTGACATACTTGCAATAAATAAAATTATGTCAGATATAAATCTGCTAGTTAACGTGTCGGTCT
Organism: Novius pumilus; assembly: GCA_020654155.1. NCBI lineage: Eukaryota > Metazoa > Arthropoda > Insecta > Coleoptera > Coccinellidae > Novius > Novius pumilus. Next base: position 6,886,076 of record JAIFOV010000475.1, read on the forward strand.
TGAATTTGTCTGCACTATTATACATTACAATTATTTTTGCAATCAAAACTACACCACCGAACCACCCGAGACGCATGCGCTTTTGGATCTTTGATGCCCTTAAATAATACTGCGCAGGTTCGAACAAACCTTACGTTTTCCACTAGTAGTGAATATAATTTTAAAAAAACGCGTAGACGAAAAAATTCATATGTAGTAGTCAAAACCATAATTCCTTTGGTGAGGCTGCTTCCTAAAAAATATTACAATCCTGTCACAATTAATAACAAACGAATTGCGATTGTGAGGAATAAAACCTCAAAACAAAATAGACACCCCAATATGTATCCAGAAATCACATATTTATTCCATTAAATCCAACCAGAGTCCATACAAAATCTTAATAATACTTAAAGCCACCACCGTAGGCGGAGCCACTGTTGGTGTTCTGATTCTGTGGCGTGGCCCAGACGCTCGGTTGGTTGAGATGTTTCCCTTGAAAGTTGGACCTGTTGTTGGATCCAGTGAACCCCCCTCTGAAATTTTTGACATCCTTCCCCTTGTTTGCGCCGTCCATTGAATTCCGTTTCGGCGGAGGGAATTTGCCTCGGAACTTCGGTTTCTTCGGGTTGCTGCTGTGGGGCGAAGTGTCCAGTTTTCGTTTATTGAAAGCGGGCGCCGACGTGGCCGGCGGCTTATTGACAATCGCCGATTTGTTCGGACTAACCGGCGGTTTCTTCTTCTTCAGGTCGACCGTTTGAAGACGGTATTTGGTTTCGTCGTTCGGATCCTTGAAATACTTTTGACGGGCGAATTTCAGTTTACCGATGAGTTTGGCCATGCCGTTGCGCGCGTGCGCGTTGTCGCAGATGGCCAGGTACTCCTTGCTGTTCGGTGGCAAGCACATACAGAGCTGTTTCATGTCCTTCAGGGACAGAACCAAGTTCGGATCGATATTGTGCTCCCTGGCGTACGATTCGCGCCAGGCGTTCACCTCGGCGGCGGCCATCTAAAGAGGCAAAAGCAAAAACTCAAAATTGAAAAAAGAACGGAATAACGGGACTTAAGTACTTTTTGTGCGGCGTTGAATTTGTCGTAATCGGGGAACAAGTTGCTGGGCTTGCGCTCCTCCGGCGGCTGTTGGAGAACGCCGCAAAGGCCGATGCCGTCGCTGGCGATCTTATCGAACAGTCCGCGATCGATGGCCTCGTTCCTGGTTTGATAGTAGGCGTGCAACAAGTAGTGCGTCTCCTTTCGGAGGTTGAGCGTTCGAGCCGGCGTCAAGTTTCTGCGACTGATCTCGACGTCGGTGAGTTTCACGTAGGACGTGTATTTCCTGACGAGCCCCTCCAAGGACGTCGTGTCGAATTTGAGTTCGATCACGGCGGTCCGGACGCAATAAACGTTGATTGTGAAAAGGCTGAAATACCTTCCGAGGACAAAGTTTCAACATTGCTTACCGATCGACTATATACAAGGTGATTCAGTGAATTGAGATTGATTATGGAGAGGCTCAATTTCATTTTACTCCTGCTGTGTCTATAAGGTTTTTTGCCTCTCGACCCCCTAACCATAGCCGAAATTACTTTTTACATCCGAGGTTCAGATAATCCTAATTCACTGAACCGACCCCAAAAACTCGACCTACTTCTGCAAAAATTTAACGTGCAGCTTGGCGTCGTAGAAGACCTTCAAGATCTTCGGATTGATGAAGACGTCGGTCAACAAAACAATCAAATTTTTCGATTTCGAGAAATCGATTATATAATCCGTCGTCGGGCTGGATATCTGCATGATCGACAACACCTTGTCATAGGAATTCGTGTATTTACACTCGACCGCCAGGACGCTCTCCTGACGCAAAGACCGAATGGCGCTCTTCAGTCTTTTAGCGTCGGATATGTGCATGAAAGTTTTGTCATCGACCGTCACAGGCGGTTCAGTCACTTCGGCCTGCAATCAAACATCGGATACCACCTCATCGGAAAAAAAAAGGGGGGAAACCAATCGACATGAACCCGATCATCGAAGTTCACAACTGACCTTGATCTTAAACCCGTCCGCCAGTTTGAAATGTTTCAAGTCGTATTGGTAAGGATGATATTTGTCAGATGGGATTGCCTCTTTCTGCTCTTTTTTCTTGTCACCTTCCGACTTGACGGAGTGACCGTCCGATTCGTCACCCGACTCGTCGACGACACGAAAATTACCATCCTCCTCCGCGGTTATGGATAAATCGGTGTCGTCCTTTTTATCCGACTTCACCTCAGTTTTAACGACTGGCGAAAACTCAATAACCTCAACTTAACTGGCAAAGTGACATTTTTTTTGTTGGGAAAACTAGATGGCAGTGCAATCGTTTTAATACGAAAACCACAGAACTGTCTTACCAAGGAGCTAACCGACTGCATTACAGACACCCAACTATATCTAGTTTTCCCCTACGCGTCTCGATAAAACAAAATTCACTCACATGATTCATCGCCGTGTTCGCTCTTTCTTTTCTGCAAAGCGTTAAGCAATTTTCGAAACGGCCCCAGTGGCAGACCCAAACTTTTCAAATCCGTTTCTGTCAGTATCATTAGCGTTTCGAAATCGATTTGCTGATCACGAAACAAACTCAGGTGATCGTTTAATTTATTCTCAGTTAGAAAATGTTCAAGTTCGTCCGTTTCATCGTCTCCTAAAGATGAATACTAATCGGTAACATAAAGAAAATCGTTTGGCACGTTACCGTCTTCAGCGTTCACGACGTCTTGCAAACTATTGAAGATCGATTCACTTTCAGCGTCATCTAACATATTCAAGTTTTCTTGGGACATCTTTATAATCGCACTACTAATTGTTATTAAACGTTTTATACGAAATTCGTTAGCTTACAACTAATACGATTCGTTACTTTACCGCTGCAAACACCATTTGCCTTAACGTCAACTGTCAAACATAGATCACGGATTGATTCACAGAACTAACTAAAGGATTGTGACGTCATCGTAACACGTTTCATATAAAGGTCTGAACACAAAATTGACATCAATATACGTATATAAACGAATAAATAAGCTTAAAACACAAAATATACTTTAGAGCATGCTGTCGACGACTTCGCCGGGATTCTCCAAGGCGGATTTGCGCTCGTTGACAGCGGTCACCAACTTCCTGTAAGGCCCCAACGGTAAATTCAACATTTTCATATCGTTCTCCGTGAGCAGCATCAACGTTTCCAAGTCGATTTTTTGATCCTCGAAACGCAGGAGATACTCCCCCAGGCCCCAGGCGGTCAGAAACCGCTCTAACGGCCCGTTCGGGTTCTCGTCCTCGCTCGACTCCACGTCCGACGACTCGTCCTCCATCGAAATCCGATTGTTTCTGTGGCCGTAGTTGCTGTCGCCGGAGCCGATGGACGATTCCTCGGTGGTCGTGATCTCGTGACCGGCGAATCCGGTGAAGTTGTTATTCAAATTTTTCCTGAACGCGATACTTCCGATTCCCGGCCGCACGAAGATGCTGCCCGGTTCCCTGTTGCCCTTTTGCAGGTCTTCGTCGCGCAGTTGCTGCATAAAATCGGGTTGGGATAAACTTCTGGACATGCCGTTGCTCGGTGGAGGAGTGTCGTCGTTTCGTCTGTCGATGTGCTCGGCCTCGTTGAACACGCCATCCAGTTTGCCGCGCCGCGTTTCCAACGGGCCGCTGTATAAAATTTCGGAATCTCTTCGATAACCTTTCAGAGAGTTGACTGTTCGTTTACCGTCTTCGATTTCGCTCACCTAAAAAAAATAACGGAGTGATTTTTTGTTAAGTATTAATGCTTGCTACCTTGAAGTCGTCATCCAAATTTAAAAATCGGTTGTTCCTGCACAACACCTTTCTTTGTATCGTGCTCATATTTCTTCCCGATGAAATCGTGTTACCGTTAACGATGGCACTAAAACTGTTCCTGGGCGCCATGGTTCCCATGGCGGACAGGTTGGACATCGAGCCGCTCTTCATTCGATACCTCAACGTCTCGATCATAGACGGTTTGTGCGTTTTGTTTATTTTCTTGTCTAGCTTCTCTTGGATTTGCTCTTTTTTCGCTTGGATTTTGTTGAATTCCTTCAACCGTTTCTCCGACTCCTTGCGCGCCTTCTCCTTCATCGTTTTCGCTTTTTTTCGGTCGCTCGCCTCGAATTTCGCCGCCACCCCGTCCAGGAACCTCAAAATTTCCTCGCGATTGTTCATGCCGGCCAGTTCTTGGGCGGTACGACCGTCGATGTCGGTGCAGTAGATGTTGGCGCCGAAGTTCACCAGGAACGTGACGATGTGTTTGTGCCCTTGGGCGGCCGCCAGATGAAGGGCGGTGTTACCGAACAAATCGGCTTTATCCGGGTCGCCACTGCAAAACCAGAGGTTGTTGTAAAAATTGTTGAAATGTTTCAGTTATTTAAATGTTACCCGCGACCGCACAACAGTCGTAGGGCTTCCAGATGACCATAAAAGGCGGCGTATAAGGTGGGCGTCATCCCTTGTTCATCTCGATTGTTGCAATCGCGTCGCGTTGCCTCCTTGAGTATGTCGATTGAGCCATCTTTTGAAGCTCTAAGGCGAAAAAATCTTACTTTTATTATATCACACTACACTCTTAAGTAAAACAATGTCATAAAATAGTTCAAATGAGTACCTTGTCCATTCTGTGGTGATCATAACAATTTTTTAGTGATTTATCTATGATTGTTTTAGAAATGAAGTGTCTACTAGTTAATCCACATTAAATAACGTAATTGGGTAAATAACATCGAAATAGTGGATTTGTCAGTAAGTGACAATATATATTTTATGCACATCATTTGGTTCGTCTTCGAATTTATAATTCCCATTCTTGATTAACGAATTTTCGGATTGAAGATGAATCAACCTCGACGCACCTAAGTACCTACCTGTGATTTTCTAATTACAATCAACAAATTAAACAGTTTGTTTAATTTCGAAGCACCAATTTCATAGATGAAATCGATACCTAAGCTACTTATCTATGTTCTGTGCGTTAAAACATCTTAACAATTTATTAGTTATCTATGATTATCTATGACCGTGTTAACAAATGGCCGCATAGTTAAGGGTTGTTTCTCGGTACAAATTTGAATATCGTAATTGTGTTGAAATAGTGACTTTCCTCATTTAAGACTGACGAATTTTGATGCGACGAGTGAAGATGCCAATCTCCCGATAGTTGATCTGTGATGACAGTAAGTTTGTTCTTCGAAATATGGGATTTCCCTCCAAACACGTCGTTCACCGGACATTACATTTTAGATCCGAACGAACAAATAATGTCATCGACATATTCATGAGATGCAATTAGGAACGAATACGACCCAGCCCCAGGCACGTAAGTACCAAAAGTTCTTATAATTACAATCAACTTACTTGTGAAAGCGATCCGTTGACATGATTCCGTCTTGCGATTTTCGCCAGTTGACCAAACGAATTTAAATATCACAACAAATCGACACGGTCGAATTGAGCGGAGCTGACATGTTTGTATTAACCGGACACAACGAAACTCATGATTTTACGCGAAATGAACTCAAACCACCTGTACGAGGCCACCTGGCACCGCATAATTTAATTACCTGTTCTGAAGACGACGCGCAGCGTCACCTCTGGCGTAAACGCCGAAACGATATCTATCCGGAAACGAGAAAACTACCGTGACGGGAAAGTAGTTACCGTGGCGGTCGTAGATAGCGCGACGTATTTCAAATCGTTGTAACGATGTTTTTTTTTCAAAACAAAAATTAAAAATCGATGAATGAAACGATTCATCGATGGTGATTAGAATTTTTTGAAAATTGTTGCTTGATCAAAAGCGCCGACTTGTAAATCGGAAACGGATTTATTCGTCGGCAAGTTCACTTTGATAATCGAGAAAAAAATTGTAGTAACGAATCGATAGCGATTTACTGGTCACCCGTCTGCGCTGGTCGTTCGATTTATAAAATATTGAAATATTTCATAAGTTAAATTTATTTGAAATAATGATGACAATCCTTTTCCTATATCTGTGTATTTAAATCGATTTTTTTTATACACCTACCAAATCGATATATGTTGCATGAGCTGCTCTGTGAAAGATGAAACTATTTCGCAAATCTTGTTTCTGTGGTTTGTATTATATTTACCAAAGTCGGCCATTATGATCAGGATTTATTTGGAAGGGGAATCGCCGTTTCTCCATATTTAGAAACCCAGTAATTTTCAAACTTTCCTGAGACATGCTTTAAATTGTCCACCCATACAACTGCTTTAACAGTAGGTAAGTACAAAGAATGACTTAATAATTACAGTATAAACATTGGTTTGATTAATCTACATGCACGTTAATAGATATTTGACAGAGGAAATTCAAATAGTTGGACTTAAATATGAATAAATAAGTTGGATTCCGGATCAGACAGACGCTTGCGCACAACGATTTTCGAACCCCGAATGTCCTACAGCGCAAGCGTCTGACTGATTCGGCTTGTCGTTGTAACAAGCCTAATACGTTTCCATAATTGCATCAAATTTTCCTTTATTAAATGTCATAACTATAAGTTGTGACGAAGAAGGTCGATTTTTACAAAAACAATTGGATTCTAAAGAAGTAATTCGTTCTTTTTACAGATCGATGTGGTTTCTGGGGAGGGATGGAGGCGTGAAGTCGCCGTCTTGTATTGTGGATCGGCGGTCGTGGTCGTTCGCGGGGCGGAGCGCCCACGACCATATTTCAAAGTTCAATTACGCCGCCGATCGCGCGGCCAAAGTGATTCCGCAGCGCGTTCCTAAACTGCCCATTACCTTCGATCTTTTTCCAACGGCCGCCCGCCCCCGCCGCCCCCGCCGAGACGTAGTGGCCGTCTCTCGCTCTTGCACCGTACGGAATTAAATGTTTTTTGGGCGTGATGTGAAAATCGGCCGAGCTCACTTATCTATAATTATTTCCATTTACGAAATCATTATCTGGTTAATTTGATTTTTTCGCCGTTAAGGTGTCGGCCGTGCCGGTTCGTGAGCTCGCGTTTTCTATAATTGTCCGTTGCGGACGAAAGGGGTTTTCTTTTATTAATAAATTTCGGACGGGGGAACATCTGCCATTATCGCGAACGATCTATAAGCGCGGTTAAACGGCGAAATAAATACCTCGTTAAGATAGTTACCGGCTCGATAAACGGCTTGGTCTTCTATGCCTTTCGGCGTCGTTCGCGCACGCCCTCTGACGGTATTTCACCGGCGGCCGTCGTACTAATCGAATTCTATGCCATCGCGCTATAGGTGTTTCGGGGACTCCCCCCGATCATCATTCATTGTTCTAAGCAGTTACTCAACGGTAGAACGTTTTCGATGAAAAAATTCATTAACCTTGACTGTAATTGTTACAATTTTCTGCACGCTATATCGCTTGTAATATAAGACAATCACATATTTATAAGTAAATGGAAGTATGATGAAATATTCGAAGAGAATCAAAAGTGATTACGATTGTCAGGTTTTGATTGTTGTGGAACAAATGCAGGTATCTGTATACAAAAGCAAAACAATATCGCTTTAGTGCGAGCAGCTGAAATCACTAAAAATTTTGAGTGGTTAGTTGCGTTTGAAAAAACGAGACAAAGGCGAGAAGAAATCATCGAAAGGAATGAAAAAAAAACAATTAATAACATCCATAACCGGCTGAAAAGATGTTTTGGGCGATAATTTATTATAGCGGGCGAGGAACGCAACGAACGGCCACGAAGCGACGTTATTAATAACTGATCAAACATTAAATAGCTTAGATAATGTTGGACGCGATTTAACAACAACCGAACGTTTAAGTCAGATTCACACCACAGTTGTCGGTAAATATAGGTTTATAAGAGCCGGTTACGGGGGAATCGTGGCCGCGATTACATCTGCGGTCCGCGGACGCTCAAAAGATCCGCGCGGTATGCTCGTACGTTCGTCGCTTTATCGCAACGCTGGATCGCCGGCGCTTTTCTTCCTTCTATTTTCACATCAGATGGCGGGCCCTCGCGCCCCGGTAGAGGAGAAGGCCAAATGCGCCGCAACGGATTATCTCACGTTAAAACTGTATCGCCCCAAATTAATTTATTTAAATTGCGGGTTATGTTCGTCGTGTCCAGTTTAGATCTTATCGCCATTTCAATTATAGGTCTGAATTAGAAACGTTTTCGACGTTCCTGGAACTGGTGAAACTGTGTGTGTGACCAACGTGCCACCTATTTCGATTAGTGGTTAGGGTTATAAATTTTAAACCCTTTTTTTTGGTTGACGATTGCTCATCCATATACCATAAATATATAAATTTAAGTCCTGCAGTTAAAGATAAGTCGAATAATCGAATATTATCCACATATCGCTGATGCTTCAGATCCGGCCCGAAGGACCAAGTACACGTATAGACACGTATAGGAAGTAGTGATTACTCGATCTGTTTTTAGATTCAGGACAGAGGCGTGCCAAGTTTCTTGAGGGCCCCCCCGCAAAAAAAAATTTTGGGGCCCCTTCCCCCGTCCAAATAGGTTAGGTTATTAGGAAATTGGGGGCCTCTAATAGTCCGGGGACCCTCCGCACCGCGGGCCCTGCGGGCCCGTAAGGCACGCCCCTGATTCAGGATGAAGAAGCATTTACGATCCTGAAATTTTGAACAATAATTTCAATATGATTTACTACCTAAGTAGTGATTAACACAACGTGCGACACATAGGGGAATTATCCTTAAAATGATCAAAAATGCACCTTGCCTATGATATATTTCAAATCCATAGTTCCAGGAACTAGCAAAGAAAGTTGCCGACGAGATCGCGAGGCGCGAGTTATAATTAATAATAAAATAATAATGGATCAGTCCTCTCTCTCGCTCTCTCGGCTTCCCTTCGTGCATATAATTAACACTCCCGCGAATGATTTATAACGGTCCAATAAAGTATTATTAATTACGCCCGTCTCTTTTTAGCTATTGCTAATATTCACTCACGACATAGATACCGAACTTGTACCCGCTGCGCTCGGACCGATTTCGCCATTCAGATTTCGAACGAATGTATTCGTGTAAATATACGATTACGAATAATTAATTGTGACAAATGTGTGTCGGCCGTTTCAACGCTCCGCGCGCGATTCCCGTGTGAGCGTAACGGGTAATTAGTCACTCGCGAGGTGACATCTATGATTGCCTCGCGAAGATTTGTTTTATAAATAGTTAACTGCATTACCCGCATTACATCGTAATTACCCGAGCCACAGAAATGTATCTGTTTCGTGTTGATATCCAACTGCGGTTGCTTCGATTAGATATTATGAACACGGAAAACAATAAAAGTAACAGATGTCATCCCGGGTTTCGGCACTCATCACCGAATGGTCACCAGATATTCCTTTTGACAACGTCGAACGTTATTTTTCACAATAAATTACGTTTTTAATCATCGCGTTTCAGATTCGTCGCCGGACAGATCGCGTCGAGGCGGGATATCCGAAGTCGATGTGAAAAAAATAGAAACGTGACCGAACACATCGGTTTCTCGATCCGGCCAGCGGGTGCATATTCATCGTGGCGCATTCTTCGGACCAAATTGATCCATTGAACATCGAAGGGTTCATAATACCGGCCATAATAAAGTGATTGATGTCCGAATGTGGCCTTTGACATGGAAAACGTTCCGCTTGTTCAACACCTCGAACGTAGCCGTGGCGCGCCCCACGATCGAAAAACGTTTTTGGAACGATCGAAGAATATTATGTTGTTATGTTGTGATGACGTTTCCCACGCGAGACAGTTTTGAACTACTTCGCGTGACGATGTTCGACCATAGAGCCGTAGATCAAATGTCAAACTCCGTTGAAGCGTCACTTAGTAATTAAACGCCTAAACGACGATTATACAGTCGGCTTAATGAAGTAATAATAAAGTAAGCATCGTTTCCGCGTTGAAGATTGTCCGATCGGGGCAAAAGCGTTTGACTAATTGAACATGGCGGTGCAATAAGTGAAATGCGATTGGGATTAATCGAAACGGTCGATCGCAATTATAAAACTGTACCTGAAAGCGCGATTTAGATAGTGGAAACGGTTTTATAAAATTGAATTGAGACGGTGAGCGCTACATCATTTCCCGAGGATACATCCCAAAACTATTCCGTCCTCGCTCTCCTGAAAGGGCGAGGGGAGGTCAAAATAAGATAAGAAGTCCATATGCTGGGGCCTCCGGTCGGATCCGCACATCCTTTTGTTCTTATCTCGACCGGGTACCGTTAAGCGGGCTATCTGAAAGGGGATCGGCATAAATCTGCATTAACCGACATATTGGGACCCGTTATCGCTTTAGTTAATAATAAATATGAAGGAGAATCGTCGGCGACTTCATATTTTTTGTCCGGGGGAAATCGAATTAATTTCCCGACTGTGCAGCAACGTTCCACGTGGTCCGGGCGCGCGTTAATTAGCGTTTCCACCCTTCGGGGTAGCTGATATAAACGGGCGATTGGACGAACTCTCGCCGGACTCCCGCTCGACTAATAAAACAGTTTTTGCCGACGCTATTTATGCCTGTCCCGTGGAATAAATATAATTGCGAAACGACATAAATTCGAAGCGATTTAGTTTCGAATTTAGTTGTGTCCGGCTTATTAATTGCGAACGGGGATAACATAAAAAGTTCTACTCCAAACGGCGAGCATTCCCATTTTTTTTTAATGCTAGTTACTTTTTTGTATGCAATTTCGAACTTCAAATCGTTAAATCTCAAGTATTTTACATTTTAATCAATCGAGTGAAATAGTTGTGACTTATTGTAATGCTATTTGTAGGAAAATATTCAAATAGTTGAACGACTGTGTGTAATTGTTCGAATTTCGTTTAAATCGTTATCGAGTCGTGCGACGCCGCCCGTAATCAGCCTAATTTGATTTGGGGGCCTTTAAGCTGAAATGCAATTAGTACGTTTGGTGATATGGGATTGCACACGCCTGCCCCGGGACAATAGATAACGCGGACTGCACAATTCGAGTTGTCCCCCTAGGACGACGACGCCATACCCGATTTTTCCCGTCGATTTTGGCCACAATTTACGAGTTTACGCGTTCGACTGTGTGTGCATATATATATATCGATGGGAATTTGTCGTTGTATAGGTAGGTGTGTTGTAATAAGTAGCAGAGTAGATAGTTAAAATTTGTAATTGGGTTTTTACAACTCCCCGACGAACGATTCGGATTTGTTTATTTTTTGCTAGTTATAGATTCAGTTGTTAAGAAAGAATTTAATATTTATTCTACAATTCAAATATAACATCTCCAACTGTTTCGAAAGGATTCTAGTCGAGATGATTGATTAAAATATCCGGTTTACGCGAAATTTCGGATATCGATTATAAGATTCAGAGAGAACACACTGAAATGACAGTTTCAAGAAAGACTTTATCATAGATGCGCTCTCGATGACCACATCAAACTTAGCCGTCTGACAAAACCTGAAACATTTCAATTGTATGTGATTTGCGTTTACGCGAAATTTCGGATATCGATTATAAGCTTCAGAGAGTACATACTGAAATGAAAGTTTCGTGGAAGATTTTACCATAGAAGCGCTCTCGACATCCACATCAAACTTAGCTATCTGACAAGAATTGAAATATTTCAATTGTATGGTGATTTGCGTGTACGCGAAATTTCGGATATCGATTATAAGATTCAGACAATACTGAATTGTCCAGACACAGAAAAGTTGAATTCTGGGAGGAACTGCAAAAACATCTAACAACGATACCCTTAGGAGAGCAAAAACTCATATGTGGAGACTTAAATGGTCACGTGGGAATGGATGGGGATGACTTTCAGAGATACCATGGTGGCTTTGGATATGGACAACGGAATGTGGAAGGGGAAACAATCCTGGAGTTTGCAGTCTCCAACAACCTAGCAGTAGTTAACACCTTCTTTCAGAAAAAGGATGACCATTTAATAACTTACAAGAGCGGAAACTCTAAAACACAGATAGACTATGTCCTGATAGATAAAAGGAACCTGAAACAAATTAAAGACTGTAATGTTATTCCTGGGGAACCACTAACCTCTCAACATAGGCTCTTACTAACTGCCCTAAAACTGAAAAAACCCATCGGGACTAAAATAACTAAAGTTGAAAAGATTAAATGGCATGCATTGAACGGCGAGAAGGGAAGTGTCGTAAGAAATCAGGTTGTAGATTATTTATTCAAAAATCCATGTCTAAATGACAATCCCTCTGCGATATGGAAGGACTTCGAATCCTTCTGCGCGACTACGGCTAAACGTGAACTAGGATTCAGCAAAGGAGCTTTGCACATTGCCAAAGACACTATATGGTGGAACAAGCATACCAGAAATAGTGTAGCTGAGAAGAAACGACTGTTCAAAATCTGGCAAGACTCAGGCTTAGATGAGGATAAAGAGATGTACAAACAAGCTAAAAAAGCCACCAGGAAAACAGTATCAGTTGAAAAGGAGAAGGCTGAATCCGATTTCTATCAGCAGCTTGAATCAGCTGCTAGCAATGAAATTTACAAGATAGCGAAACGCAGACATAACAATAGCAAGGACTTTAAAACAACGAAGTATATTAAAAGTAAAGAAGGCATTTTACTCACGAACGACAAAGACATATGTGACAGATGGTATGAGTACTACCAAGTCTTATTGAATGAAGAATTTCCCAGGCAACAAGAAGTAGAACTACCAACAACGAAAGGACCGATTAATGAAATATCTTCGTTAGAAGTTAGAAAAGCAATCTCAAAAATGAAAAACCATAAAGCAACGGGGCCGGATAATATACCCGTCGAGTTCTGGAAATTTCATAGGACAGATGGAGAGGTTTGGCTATCAAAGCTATTTAACAGGATTCTAGCCAACGACGAAATGCCGGACGCTTGGAGGAAAAGTATACTAGTCCCGTTCTACAAAAATAAAGGTGATGTTAGAGATTGTGGGAATTTCCGGGGTATAAAACTTACATCTCATACCTTAAGATTTGGGAGCGAGTATTGAGTGAGCGCCTTCGATGTTTAATAGACTTAACAGAAAATCATTTTGGATTTACTGCCGGGAAGGGAACCACAGACGCAATACACGCGGTAAGACTCTTAGTGGAAAAAGCTAGAGAAAACAAACAAACACTGTGGATGGTTTTCATAGATCTGGAAAAGGCTTTTGATCGGGTACCAAGAACTTTGATATGGCAAGCTTTAAGAGCTCAACACATTCCTGAGCGATATATAAAGCTCATAATGGACATGTATCGAGACGTACAAACGAGCGTCCGAAGACCAGCCGGCGTGTCTAAGAACTTCGACATCAAAGTTGGGGTCCATCAAGGAAGTGCTCTTAGCCCATTATTATTTAATATCATAATGAACTACCTAACTGAGAAAATTCAAAAACCCCTACCGTGGAACCTCTTGTATGCTGACGATGTGGCTTCAATATCGGACAGTAAACATGAAGTACAAAAAGCTTAGAACAGTGGAGGAGATTTCTCGAGTCAAGTGGATTGCGTATTAGCAGAACTAAGACAGAGTATATGGTGTGCAACTTTGGCCCTGATGATTCCGACTCAGGATTGCTGCTCGATGGAAAAACTATACCGAGAGTAAGCAAGTTTAAGTATCTGGGTTCGGTTATTGCTGATGATGGTACAATTACGGCCGACATAACCCATAGAACTATGTCTGGGTGGAGCAAGTGGCGCGAGTTGACAGGGATCTTATGCGATCCAAAAATGCCAGTAAGAACCAAAGCCAAGGTCTATAGGACTGCTGTTAGACCTGTTCTTCTGTACGGTGCCGAAACATGGGCTACGAAGCAGATACACGAGCAGAAATTGCATAGTACTGAAATGCGTATGCTTCGTTGGGCAGGTGGAGTTACCCTTAAGGATAGAGTCCGAAATGAGTATGTGCGTGGCAGTTTTGGGGTGCGACCTATTACAGATAAACTTAAAGAGTCCAGGTTAAGATGGTTTGGACATGTTACGCGAAGTCCTGACGATCACGTTGTGAAGAAGTGCCTTTCCATGGCTACGCAGAAGAGAGGTAGAGGCAGGCCACCAACTACCTGGCTGAGGAATGTCCAAAGGGACATGAAGGAGTTGGGGTTGTCAAATGACGACGCTTATCAGCGAGATGAATGGTGCCTCAAGATTAGGAAAGCCGACCCCGTATAACGGGAAGGGGCGAGGACAAAGAAGAAGAAAGAAGAAGATTATAAGATTCACACTGAAATGACAGTTTCAAGAAAGACTTTATCATAGATGCGCTCTCGACATCCACATCAAATTTAGCAATCTGACAAAAACTGAAACATTTCAATTGTATATGATTTGCGTTTATGCGAAATTTCGGATATCGATTATAAGATTCAGAGAGAAAACACTGAAATGACAGTTTCAAGAAAGACTTCATCATAGATGCGCTCTCGATATATCGACATCAAACTTACATATCTGACAAAAATTGAAACGTGTCAATTGTATATGATTTGCGTTTACGCGAAATTTCGGATATCGATTATAAGCTTCAGAGAGTACACACTGAAATAAAAGTTTCGTGGAAGGTTTTATCATAGAAGCGCTGTCGACATCCACATCAAACTTAGCTACAAGAATTGAAACATTTCAATTGTATGGTGATTTGCGTTTAGGCGAAATTTCGGATATCGATTATAAGATTCAGAGAGAACACACTGAAATGACAGTTTCAAGAAAGACTTTATCATAGATGCGCATCATAGATCCACATCAAACGTACCTATCTGACAAAAATTGAAACATTTCAATTGTATGTGATTTTCGTTGACGCGAAATTTCGGATATCGATTATAAGCTTCAGAATTAACACATTGAAACGAAACTTTCAGAAAAAATTCTCATATAGATGCGCTCTTGTAATTCACATCAAACTTACCTATTTGACAAAAATTTGAAAATTTCAACTTTCGGAGCGACTGAAGTCAATTGAAAAATTTTTTTATTTTCATTGGTTTTTAGCAGATTTTGGTATCGGATCTAGAAGAAAATTTTCAGTGAGGGTTAGAATCGATTTCCAAAATTGTTGTCCGACGAGTGATAAAACGATGATCGTGCCGGGCCCCCTATCGGTTGTTTTAAGAGTCGCAATCTTTCTCGCGATTGGAGGTGTTGATATAGCCGATGGTCTTTTTGCCGTCTCAACATCGCGTGTGCACAAACGACATCGTGGCACCTACGTTTCGGCATAATTCACCTGATGCCCGTTCTAACGACTACAAGCAATATCTGTGTTAATCAATTATTTTCGGTCGTATAATATCGCCATCAATAATCAACGCGAAAAGCAGAAAGGGGGAGGTGGGGCGGGGTGGGGTTAATGACGAAACAGAAAAATGACAAAAACAAATCCGAGACAGTCGGCGCGGTTAATGAAGAAATAAAGTTTATTGCCGCGCGCTCAAGTGGCCGTCGGCGAAATTAGTTATTAGCACTTAAACACGCCTGTTATAGTTATTGCTTTTGTGCGAACGCATACCTGAAATTAATTTATATTTAGTTTTGTTCCGGCGACGTTAAGAAACGTTATTGCCCCGGAAAAAGCGGAATGCGCAGGTCGGGCTCCGGCGCGAGAAGAATGTGCGTAGTCCGCCCCTGGGGGTTGCTTGGTATTAAGCGTCCCTTAAACTTAGTACAGGCTTACGATATTTAAGTCGAATTTCAATTCCTCGAGGCGCCGTACGTATTCGTGAGAACTTCTTTCGAAAATTATGCAGTCCCGGGGAATGGTGAGCGCGTGCATCGTTCCCCTCACGAAATCCAATATTTCACGGGCGTTTTGCGCGCAAACTTTCTAAATTACGAGGATGGAACGCCGGGATATCGAATTATGCGCCTATAAACTAGAGGTTACAAGAATATAGCGGACGAAAATAAAAATTGATTTTTTTTCGCGTCGAGGGTCGCTTCGTAAATTTGCGGATTCGAATTCATTGTTTCGGGGACAGTTTGCCATAAGTTTTGTTTATGGGTGGACGTTGCGCGATTTTTTCTCACTAGACGCGGACAGTCGGTAATTATATCACTCCGAGGGACTTTTAATGACTATTGTTGCGTTCCGCACGATACAATTAGAGCAACGGATAGTCATGAGATAATTTAGTTATTAAATCCATTATAAGTTGAAATTTATGAGCCGGTTACGGAATACGGATAGTCGTAATTTCTTAACGCGAGGTTTACGATAATTTTTCAATAAATCAAAGCGTCCGAACGAATGCCCATTATTTCGGTTGCTTTCCAATCGTGCCAGCGTTTATTTACCTTCTTCAGCTCTTCCTGATGCGTCGCATCGGTCTCACGTTCCCGCTCTCGCTAACAACGGTCTTTTCAATAAACCCGGACCATACGACGATGAATCTATTAAAAGTTGGTAAAAATCACGGACGACGCGACGATAATTTACTGCCCCCTTGCTTTTTACGACTACCAACTTCGGATTATCAATTGGAAATTCAGTCGTAAACATCAATTCTTATGGCACTTTTAAGCCGAGGTGACATTTATTGAGTGATTATTTTCTATAACCACTTGTCGGACACTCCGTGTAACTCTGGATTAAAGGAAAAATCAACGTCGACTTTTTAAAACCCATCTCCATGCTTATTACCGACTGGCAAACTTTCTTAAAACAGCGACTTTGGTATAGCTATATATAAATATAACCGAGTAATTTTTAGCTTTTTCAAGACCGGATTATCAATTTCAATCCGACTGACTGAAGAAATTGAAAGGTAACGATCGCACGAATTTTGACGTTGCGTGTTTTCCCCAGCGAGCGCATTTAATTATCGTTAAATCGTGGAGAGACGGATCGGATGGCGGCCGGCGTTTCGCAGTTTCGAACGGCGCGAACGAATTTGACGCGAGGCGCCGTACACGCGCAAATTGAAACACGAACGTAAAATGCTCGTTGCGCGCACTCCCGTTCGCCGACACGTCACCACTTGCGTGCGTACTCGTTTTTTCGTTCGCGGCGCCGCGTCGCGCGCATCTAAAAAAATTAATCAGCCGAATACCCCGGTAGTAGGTCGATTTGTTGTTCTCGACATTACCATAATATTTAATTAATATTAAATAGTCGAGTCTCAGAAACGTGTCTTTTAATCCAATCTCGTTCACGATAAATCAAGACGCCGCTGATGAAGTGTCTATTAACTTACACCGGTTTCACAATATAATTATCTTTCAGGTAGCTCGATTCGATTCCGTTTATGATCGTGTAACGATTCACCGCGTTCATAACGAAACTTGTCGTGGACCGTAGCGCCTTCCGGCGACGATCCCGAATATTTGTGCGTAACTTCAGTCGCCCGGCCAATTCCAATCTGTCATTACGGTTATTGGGGTACCCACACGCGTGATGGAAATGTAAACGATGTTCGGTATGTGGGACGCGTCTTATATTGTTTCGAATTCACTTATTTCAATCCTGGAGGTGCGAAGATATTCTAATCCCCCGTAAGCCGACCGCTTTACGATTGTCCGAAAGGACGCGCCTCGAAATTTATTCATTCGGACCGAACGAAAATACAAAAGCGTTACGATCGTAACTCGCTCGGATATTTTTCGGACGCGATAATAAAGCCGTCACTGGAGGTAATCGGATCGGGCAGGTCCGGAGCAACCACTGCCACGTTCTAACAGCCGAACAAATCGTCACGCGCTTGCGCTTTAGGATTATCGAGGGCTTGAAATCGTGATGCGCAAGCGTCGCGGACGGCAACGCTGCAATTTACCTCTCGATTAAATCATAGCTCTTTTATTACTTTAGGGTCTTAACTGATTTTCCGTGTTTCTAAGCGAATATCGTGTGCAAAAGTGAAACCATATTGAATGCGTCGCAATTTCATTTGAAAGCTCGTGAAATCATTTTATTTTATATCCGAAAGTTGGATTTAGAAACGTCTCGACTTGCTTGATATTCGAATTTCCAACTAATTTTGAACGATTTCAGTGTTGCCGTTGCCAATTTGGCATCGATCGAACAATCCGAAATCAGTTTTCCAGGAAAGCGGTCCCCCTCGGCCGCCCCTTGCCGCTAGAAATTAGTCGCGGTTCCGACCGTGTTGCCCGAAATCACCGCCACCACCTGGCACCTGGGCGTCGTTCTTTCGGTCCATAATAACCCGTATGATTTATGGCGGAATGTGTCGCCCCCCGGGGTTCACCTCGGCTCATTCGTGCAGAGCGGTACCGCTCCGAATTCCTGTCTATGCCCGGCATCACAGAAGAACTATTGCGTCAAATGAAGATCCAAATTCATGTTGTGATTTTTTTAACTGTTTTATTAATTACGAAATTCAAACGCCTTAGATTCGGTTGCACATAACTTTAATCACCAGATAACAGATAATCGGACAGTTTTGTCAGAATTGAAACAGTGTTAAGAATTTAACTCATCGATTAAAAACGGAAGGTTAAATGGATGCAGCTGCACAAAGCACTTTTCATCCTAAAACCGATAGTTAATTTCTTTAAATTACAGTTTTATTTAATCGACGCGTATCAGGCGATAAAAATATGAAATTATTTAATTTTATAGAACATCTTATCAAAAGTGTTCTTGTATTACGTTTCCAAAGTGAATAGAAACATTATCGCGTTTTTCATCCTTTCCTACAAAATTACATCCAGCCACGTATATATGTTTTCTTGGATCTATCTCGCACCACACGAAAACCATTGTTCAGGTGACATGGTCCTAATATTTGACATTCAAGAGGCTATGAACATGAGGTATACACTTGCAAATGGTCAGTGTAATATATCAGATGTGTAATCACAATTGATGAAGCGAGCCTTTGACACAGTCAAAGTAAGTAGATTAGAAGCTATTGGAGTGAGAGGGGCTGCTGGGGGACTGTTTCGCTCGTACTTGGAGAACAGAACGCAGGTGGTCAGGATATCAAATACTATACATGATGATCATGTGCGGTGTCCCACAAGGCACAGTGTTAGGGCCCATACTATTCAATATTTATGTGGATGGTATACTTTCATTCACAGGCGATGAAAATGTGTTTGCGGATGATACCTTGGAGGATGCTCACAAGAACGCTGAGAGAACTATTAGCATACTTAGGGCTTGGTTGGATAACAGCCTCCTAACAGAGAAAATATATGGCCTTTGGTTGGTCCTCAAGAAGTCTGACGAAATTTGAAGATCCGAAAATGCATGATAATTATGATCACTGTCATTCAAATGGAGATAAATGCTTGTGCAGCCAAAACATCAGTAGTGTTCAGCATCAGTGTTGGAAGCAGCATATACAGTATACTACGGGGAAGATAAGGAAACTGATCTTTAAATTCGGGGAATTTAGATAGATTCTACATAAAAAAGTTCTCATTGGGTTTTACTCGGCACTTGTAGAGTCAATCTTGAATTACGCCATTGTGGTATGCGGAGGCAGATTAAAGACTAAGCTAACACCACTCTTATTAGCCCAAAAGTATATATTTCAAAGATAGGATGTACCCAACCGACTTATTGTTTTCAGAATGTGGAATACTATCTGTCCATGTGCTTCATATCAAAGCACTGATAAGATTTATATTGAACACAGACTACAAAGCTGCGGTCCGACATGGGTTGGATACTAGATTTGCTACAGAGGGTAATGTGGTGCTTCCAAGAACCAGACTAACCTGCTTCCAACAGCATGCAAAATATCTAGGCCCATACCTATACTAGAGTGAAAAAAAAATTCCAAAATTGATTAGAGAACACGGCATAGCAGTTTAGATGGAGACAGGGTAGTAATCCAACAACGACGTGTGAGACGTAACTTTAGTGTATATAGCAGTTGCAACAGTCTGAGCACACAGACTTTCAGTAGTCCATGCTCCAAGACTATCATTAAGGCTTAAGACCATAAAGTAAAATTAGTGTTTAATATTTTAGTTTTTATTATTGCTAGTTTGCTTGATTTTGTGTTTTCGTTTCGTTTGATTTATAATAAAATTAGTACTTAGTAATGATAAATATTGTGACTGAAAAAATTGGCAAATTGGAATCTATATAACGCGTATGCTTCCGCATCTTATCGATTTTCTCGACAACCGTAAGCCACAGCTAAATATAATGAGAGAAGCAATTGTTCATGAAAATTCGATAAAATGTTTGTTGAAAGACGGAAAAGAGTAGCCGAGACATCACTTATCAGAAGGTTTAAATTTTTTTTCCAGCAACGGTTAATTTTGGGCAGAAATAGTAATCGAAGCGATTATAGCCCTATTTGATAGTAATTAAATGGTGGTTTTAGAAGTGGAGTTATATCTTAGACCTTTTTATGGTTAGATTTGGTTTAGTAATCCAGTGTTATTTTTATCCTAGGATTTAATTAAACTATTGATTATGCTGTGTTTTGTGCAACCCACCTTGAGTCAACTCGCGTTGTGAACGATTTCGTCAGGATTCTGCGCTGTTCATAAAATAAAGTACTTTTTAAGAACAGCGCAGAATCCTGACAGTACATTGACGGTACACAACGCCAGTTTCCTGTTTTAAAATTCAGCCATATTTCATGGTGATTTGTTTATTATAACAACAATCGTGTAGACAATATTAGATACGTGATGATTTTAAGGTGATGTTCAGGTTAACCTAATTAGCATTTTCGAACAGTGGCGCCCCGCGCGGCCGGCCTTGACATTGCCATTGACATTTAACACAAAATTGTTATTCAAACTAATCAATTATCTTCTCCCATATACTTTTCGGTGTTGACAACACAAGAATGATCGATTGAATTTGAAACGAATTAATTGAAAGACGATATTAGCGAAAAAACAAAGATAAAATCGAGGTCAAAAATAAATCCCGATAAGGAACATCTGGTCAATTGTCACTCAATTAAAACCGATAATAATTTAAATACGAGGGAAATAATTAAAGGCGGCGTGTTGAAAAAGAAAAGATAATCCCGGGCCGTTTCGGAACCGAACGGAAAATTTTTAATCGTCCGTACGTTTTACATGTATAATTTAAAAGCGCTCGAGAATTATTGCCGACAAAATTGGTCCTCGTAAAAATCCGCTCGTTCTCCAATATATATAATCCCGCTTCCAATTATCTTAATGACCCGATATTTCCAACTTTTTCAATATCGCATGTCTTCGACTCGTTCCAAAAGAAAAAAAATATGGAAATCG
Organism: Novius pumilus; assembly: GCA_020654155.1. Taxonomy (NCBI): domain Eukaryota; kingdom Metazoa; phylum Arthropoda; class Insecta; order Coleoptera; family Coccinellidae; genus Novius; species Novius pumilus. The sequence goes on from JAIFOV010000475.1 coordinate 6,907,292, forward strand.
AGCGCGTAAAGGGCCGAAAATGTGCGTGCGGCCGACGAGCAAAAATAAAAGTCGATAGAGCCGAAGCTTGTTTCCAAGAAAAAGGAGATACCGATCGGCCGGCCTATTTAAATTCAATAACCATTTTCGACAAGGAGAAAATGATACGCGCGCAACACCGAATTACGGGAATACAAATTGCTGCTCTATGACGCGCACGCGACCGTCGGCCAACAAGAAAAATAAAACCACAGAAACGAAGCGCTATAATGGAATTCGTTTAAATAGAATCGTAACAATGAAACGTGCACGCCGCGACGACGAGTGGGGAAAATTGAAAGAAATCGTCTACCCGGCTCGTAACGGTCGTTTTAACGCGGTTTTAATTAAGTTCTCATAATGAATTGGATGATAAATTGGCTCGTCCGTCGCCGATTGAAATACGGCGGCCGTAACGATCGCCGGACTTCGTACAACTCAATTATTTCGTGCATAGTATACGCGGCGCCCTTAAAATTTTCGCGGTTGCACGCTATCCGGTACGGCCGGAGTTTCCGGTCTTTGGGACTCCAGGAGAGAGGGCGTACATAATTCCGGACTAGTCGGCCACGGAACGATAATAATTCTATTTTCGCCTCGCCTCAACTCGGTTCGGACGATAATTGAAACGGCGAATATGTTGAAAGCTTTTTTTCTTTCTCCTTCTCGTAATTGAGTCGTTATTTTGTCGAAAAAAATCCGCGTGTATGCGAAGCAATTTATCGTTCGGCTACTTTGCGAGAGGCGAATTTATTATTATTAAAACACGTAACTAGATTACGTCGGAGATCGTTGCGCGAATCAATGAATTTTATGAATAATTGCGTACGAGAAAAATTTCGACGCGACCGGTTTCGACCCGATGACCACGAACGACCTCGGCCGATCCGTACGGCATGGCGTACACGATTACGCTGTTAGGCCTAAGTATAAATGTATATACACGAAGTTCCCGAAACCATCAATCACCTAGGCGAGGTGTAAATTGGGATAATCGTCGATAAATCATCCGCGGATAATAGAGACACGACGGAATTATATTATTAAATCGATACGTACAAGACAGGTGCGTACATTTACCGAAAGGGTTCCCCGTTCGCCACTCGCGTAAGGGATATATGTATTAATTACTTTTTAAGCTTTAACGCACCTGCACCCGACAAGATACGCAACGTAATATATTATACGATATAATGAAGTCATCGCCAAATTACCATGAAACAATAGTAATTACGAACTATAAAATTATAAATTCATATTATCTTCGGGGCGAAAAATTCTTCGGTGGCTTTTTATCGTACGATGTTTATAACTCGTTCTGGAGCGATCGATTCAACTGCCGCGCAGCGATATCGAACACGCCACACCGACCGCTTCTTATACGACTTGTCGGATCGGTGCTTACACTTGTTCAACCGTAGATGACATTCTCGATTGTTTTTATTTGACATACGTCAGCACGACCGCGTTTTTTCAGTTTATATAGAAGTTATTTGTCAATTTCGCAATCAAATTTCATGTTACAGTGGCGCCCAACGTGGGGCTCAAACTGTTGATCCAACGACATGAATTACCACAAACTCCCGTTAATAAGTAAAACGTATACAAAATTAATGACTACTTAACTTTTATGTTGATACAGAAACTTTCTAACGCATAGTATACTTACAGTTGCAGGTTAAAAATTCGAGTGGCGTATTCGGGATTCGCGCAGCGATTGTTTTAAGGTAAATTGGAGCGACTCAATAAAACGCAACGATCGAATAAATAATATATATATAGGTATGTACTTATCTCTTAGTCTGATAAAGAACAATGCGGTACTGTGGATCACTGAAAAACGGGTAATTAAAGCTAAAACAGAAGACAAATATAATGGAAACAAAAAGAAAAACGAAAACAGACAACAGTTAGAATCCGAACATGATATTCCGTATGATATGACGATGAGATCGGCCGAACAAAACCGACCGGCCAAAGTAGAACTGTGGATTATTATAAATCGATTCGAACCGAAAAGTGACAAATCGACGACATGCACGAGAGTATCTAAAATCTAAGCGATTTTTGAACTGTGGAATGTATTGCTGTTTTTTTGCCTATGTTGCGGTTTAAACCCCCTAGATTATCGATAAATACATAAGGATCTGGATGTCGTATTTACAAAAAAAAAAGTCAGTTGTTTATTGCACTTCAAGTGTTCAACAGCGATTCTATGCTGAACGGGTTCGCCGTTCGTCTAGTTTTATCGTCCGGCGCCGTACTCGTCAAGTCCATCCCCGTATCGGACGAGACCGAGAACAGACTGCTGGCGAAGCCCTCGGACTCCGCGCCCGAATCCCCCACCACGTCAATATCACTATCACTATCGTTGTCCCCACCGCGCTGGCTCAAGTATTCCCGTTTGAGCGCGACCAAGTCCACCGCGATCCCTTTGGCCCTCAACTTTCTGGCTTGCCGTTCGAGCGCCTTTTGCAGCTTTTTCCTCCGTCTGGCCCGTTCGCGGGCCCGCAGCTCCGCCGGCGGAATCGGCTCGCCGGAGCAGGATTGCGGATGGGCGTTGTGGGCCGGCCGGCCCGGTCCCTTTTTGGTGTGCTCCTTCTTGCGCCACTTGGCCCTGCGGTTCTGGAACCACACCTGAAACGTAAACGAATTAATGACGACGTGGAAGGGTGGAATTAATCAACTCGGATATCGAGCAACTTGTGAACCTCGATTTATCCGTCAATAAAGTAATCATCGCGTCGGTGTACACGATACGTCAGTGCGTATATGAAGTCGTCAACCCCTCAACGCCGCACCGCCCCTCCCGCTGTTCGCCTAGTATGTACAATCAATTTATATGTATATCGTGCAATTATAATAAACAACCGGGCCGATCTAGGAGCGATAGCGTCGAAATGAGCCCCGGTGGCTGAACGTAACGATACAGTGGCGTATTTTGGAATGTTAATAACGCATTTGTTTCATTTATATTGCAAAAACCCCACCGCCATGATGTTTTTGTTGGAAATTTCATGTTGTTCGACAAGTAAAAAAAGTCAAAACTTCCCCGAAGTTTAAATGATAAAACGAGTCGTTAAAACTTCAAGCGACGACCACGATCACATACATCCCCCGATCACGAACGTTCAGCTTTTTCGGTTCAACTCCGACAGTCATATCTCACGGAAGTCTTCTTCCACCTGTCGGCCGAGAAATTTTCTTAGGATTTCCGTCAGATGGTGACCGGGGATCGTCTTTATCTCCTTTTTCGCGGTGGAAAACAGTGACGCACAGACAGTGACGTTGGGGGTTTATATTGCTGACTGACACGAAACGTGGCACCCTCGACGCGCGGCCCTATAATTAACATGCTAATATGGGGGCGTGAGTTTGGCTGTATGTCTTGCTGGCGTGTAGTGGCCAATCGCCAACGACCAGGACCGGCATCTCGGGAATTTTCGGCATACTATATATATGTATATACGAAAATGAAACAGTCGTGACAGAAGTCAAAACTGTTCCTTGATGGTTACAAACCACGGATATGTATATACGTTGAAAGATTTTATTGGCATAACCGCAGACATGATGCTAATAAACTCTTTCAACGTATTATACTTTTTCCCGCCTAATCAACTTTTCATATATGTATATATATGTAGTGAAGCAAAGAAGAAAAAATAATCTGCTAGGTATTGTTTGACAAAAGGAAACAATTTGTCGTATTCGATTTACGTTCGGCGTTTCCCCTGCATCAACAGCCCCTAATCGGTCGCGTCGAAAGCGAATTACCCGCATAAATCAAGTCTTATCGGTTCGGCGTTGTTCGTCTTGTTCACGCACCAAAACAACAAGGCCGTCGGTGTACCACCGAAGAAACACGTGCTGGGGCAGCAAAACTAACCCCGCAAAGAGTCGGAGTCGGCCTCGTAATCTGAATATAATTATGATTGTGTACCCGTAACGTGGACTGGCAAGGTATTAATAGGAAGTTTCGATGTAATATATTAGACGAGAAGAAGTGTAGGTAATAGCGAAATAATAACGGCACTTAAATTTCATTTTATTCAAATCGGAGGCACGGAAATCTGTTGTAAAAATGCAAATAACTCGTTCGGTTAAGGGGGATAACAGGGGCGTATCCGATGGGAAAGACCGGTCGCGTCGTGCTGCGGAGCGACCGACGAGCCGGCCCTGGCCGGTTTTAGCCCCGCTAATGAAGTCATTACGCAGTTTCACCATTTTTCCCCGGCGGTTTTTCAACCGGTTGTTACCCCCTTTCAATAATCATTCGGCGTAGTGCGAAGTCCGCGGTAATCTATCACAATCTTAACGCCTCGGTATGTACGTACAGAGTCGGGGTTCTATTATTATTTTCTTTGATGTGTTAATGAATAGGTTCTTCGCGATAGCTGTCGGGTCGCGAAGCAATCAACTAGCTACGTCGGCATGCGGAACAACTTCCTTCTAGGACGCATAAAAAGTGTAAAAAAGGGATATTTTCACTCCGCCGAACCATTCGAATCCGATGAAACGAGCAAAGGTCCGAGCGGTTCTAATGGCCTCGTCTTTTTCCCGGCGCAAATTGAATTCCGGTTCGATGGAATTTAAAATGGCGATTTGGATCCGTTTCCCCTTTCCGGCCAATGCGGTTTCGTTCCGGTCGGGGGGGTTAAAGAGGGGATGATGGACCTTGCCACCGCCTTCGGGTTCCTCCCCTGGAGATTTTCCGCGAAATTGCGAGACGAACCGCAAGATCGAAAGGTGGATAACTTACCGCCACTCGACTTTCTTTCAAGTCCAGTCGCATCGCCAGCGCTTCTCGCATGAAGACATCCGGATAATGGCTGGCCAAGAACGCCCGTTCCAGCTCTTCCAGCTGCCAACTGTTGAAGTTTGTCCGGCTCCGTCGCCGCTTCGAGGCGGCACTCTCCGAATCCTGTTCGCCGCCTTCCGAGCCTCCTGGAACAACGACATTACTCACTTTACCATTAACCACAACAAGAAACTGCCTCTAATTGGCTCCGGGCCGTAATCGTCCTATCGCCGTATTTCATCTGCGTACTTTCTCGAATTTCTACAACGTTTCGACTTTACATCCAGATAATTGTTCGCGATTGCGTCTTATTTAATAATGAAGTTATTGGGTATTAAATATGAGGTCGCAATTGCAAATTAGCGATAGGAATCGGCTATAAAGGCAAATCTGTATCCGGATCTCACGAACTTTTTCCATCTCCGTCGCGGTCGGCACCTTTTCCTTTCCGATCGAACGAAATAATCGTTTCTACCGATCAAATCGAACGATGATAAAAAGAAAATTCTCCACGAACACCGAACGAAAATCTGTGTTGTAAAAGCTGACGAGAATATTTCTCAGCAATAGAGCGCAACGTTGTCAAAACTTGTTACTCCGACATCAAAAACTTCTTAGATGAAGCTAATTTTCATTGTTCATTTGAATGATAAACTTATCTGGCCTAAAATGTGTGTATATACATATATACTTGATCAAGAAACTAAAGTCTAAATGAAATGGTATATAGTGCGTCCGATATATGTATATAGAGAATAGGTAAATGGCGGCAACGCCATTTTTTTTGGATATTCATAAACTCAGTAAAAACATATTCAGTAACAGACGTTTTTAGATCTGATTACCGTGTGCACCAACGTAAAAATAGGATGCGAAATGATTCATAAAAAAATCATAAGGCTGCTGAAAGGAAATAACGACAAAAAACGTCACTTTGGCTCTTTCAAAGTAAAACGAAAAATTGTAGATACACACCTGATTATCTCAATAACACATGAAAACCGCAAAAATTGAAGAAACAAGAGTGGATGACAAAAGAAATACTGTAAGTGTTGGGTGAAAGAAGAAAATAGAAGCAGCGAAACAGAAGTTGCGTGGAAATTGAAATGCCTCGAAGAGAAACACATTTACAAGAACAAAAAAGAAATGCAGGTTATTGATGAAAGACACCAGAACCAAACATGATGAAAATGAAATAATTTCAATTATTGGCGATATTTTATTGCATTTCGGCGATATGTATATCACAGTTTCAGGGAATATTCTCCTATAGATGCGATGTCAAGAACTGCTACATACTTGATTTTTTGATGATAATTAAAAATTTTCAACTATGGTGATATTTTATCGCATTTCGAAGAAACTTTGTATATCGATTTTGAGCTTAAAAGTGGACGTACCGTAATGAAAGTTTCAGGGACTATTCTTCTATGAATGTGATGTCAATAACTACTGCGTACATAATTTTTTGATGAAAATGAAAAATTTTCAATTTTTGTGATATTTTATCGCATGTCGGAGAAATTTTGTACATCGATTTTAAGCTCAGAAGTGGAGGTGCCGTAATGAAACGTTCAGGGAATATTTTTCTATAGATGCCATGTCAAGAACTGCTACATACATAATTTTTTTAAGAAAATGGAAAATTTTCAATTTTGGTGATATTTTATCGCATTTCGAAGAAACTTTGTATATCGATTTTGAGCTTAAAAGTGGACGTACCGTAATGAAAGTTTCAGGGACTATTCTTCTATAGATGCGATGTCAAAAACTACTACCTACATAATTTTTTGATGAAAATGAAAAATTTTCAATTTTTGTGATATTTTATCGCATGTCGGAGAAATTTTGTATATCGATTTTGAGCTCAAAAGTGGACGTACCGTAATGAAACTTTCAGGGAATATTCTTCTATAGATGCGATGTCAAGAACTGCTACATACATAATTTTTTTAAGAAAATGAAAAATTTTCAATTTTGGTGATATTTTATCGCATTTCGAAGAAACTTTGTATATCGATTTTGAGCTTAAAAGTGGACGTACCGTAATGAAAGTTTCAGGGACTATTCTTCTATAGATGCGATGTCAAAACTACTACGTACATAATTTTTTGATAAAATGAGAATTTTCAATTTTTGTGATATTTTATCGCATGACGGGGAAATTTTGTACATCGATTTTAAGCTCACAAGTGGACGTACCGTAATGAAACTTTCAGGGAATATTCTTCTATAGATGCGATGTCAAGAACTGCTACATACATAATTTTTTTAAGAAAATGAAAAATTTTCAATTTTGGTGATATTTTATCGCATTTCGAAGAAACTTTGTATATCGATTTTGAGCTTAAAAGTGGACGTACCGTAATGAAAGTTTCAGGGACTATTCTTCTATAGATGCGATGTCAAAAACTACTACGTACATAATTTTTTGATAAAAATGAGAGATTTTCAATTTTTGTGATATTTTATCGCATGACGGGGAAATTTTGTACATCGATTTTAAGCTCACAAGTGGACGTACCGTAATGAAACTTTCAGGGAATATTCTTCTATAGATGCGATGTCAAGAACTGCTACATACATAATTTTTTTAAGAAAATGAAAAATTTTCAATTTTGGTGATATTTTATCGCATTTCGAAGAAACTTTGTATATCGATTTTGAGCTTAAAAGTGGACGTACCGTAATGAAAGTTTCAGGGACTATTCTTCTATAGATGCGATGTCAAAAACTACTACGTACATAATTTTTTGATGAAAATGAAAAATTTTCAATTTTTGTGATATTTTATCGCATGTCGGAGAAATTTTGTACATCGATTTTAAGCTCAGAAGTGGACGTACCGTAATGAAACGTTCAGGGAATATTTTTCTATAGATGCGATGTCAAGAACTGCTACATACATAATTTTTTTAAGAAAATGAAAAATTTTCAATTTTGGTGATATTTTATCGCATTTCGAAGAAACTTTGTATATCGATTTTGAGCTTAAAAGTGGACGTACCGTAATGAAAGTTTCAGGGACTATTCTTCTATAGATGCGATGTCAAAAACTACTACCTACATAATTTTTTGATGAAAATGAAAAATTTTCAATTTTTGTGATATTTTATCGCATGTGGGAGAAATTTTGTATATCGATTTTGAGCTTAAAAGTGGACGTACCGTAATGAAACTTTCAGGGAATATTCTTCTATAGATGCGATGTCAAGAACTGCTACATACATAATTTTTTTAAGAAAATGAAAAATTTTCAATTTTGGTGATATTTTATCGCATTTCGAAGAAACTTTGTATATCGATTTTGAGATTAAAAGTGGACGTACCGTAATGAAAGTTTCAGGGACTATTCTTCTATAGATGCGATGTCAAAAACTACTACGTACATAATTTTTTGATAAAAATGAGAGATTTTCAATTTTTGTGATATTTTATCGCATGACGGGGAAATTTTGTACATCGATTTTAAGCTCACAAGTGGATGTACCGTAATGAAACTTTCAGGGAATATTCTTCTATAGATGCGATGTCAAGAACTGCTACATACATAATTTTTTTAAGAAAATGAAAAATTTTCAATTTTGGTGATATTTTATCGCATTTCGAAGATACTTTGTATATCGATTTTGAGCTTAAAAGTGGACGTACCGTAATGAAAGTTTCAGGGACTATTCTTCTATAGATGCGATGTCAATAACTACTACGTACATAATTTTTTGATAAAAATGAAAGATTTTCAATTTTTGTGATATTTTATCGCATGTCGGAGAAATTTTGTACATCGATTTTAAGCTCACAAGTGGATGTACCGTAATGAAACTTTCAGGGAATATTCTTCTATAGATGCGATGTCAAGAACTGCTACATACATAATTTTTTGATGAAAATTAAAAATTTTCAATTTTGGTGATATTTTATCGCATTTCGAACAAACTTTGTATATCGATTTTAAGCTTAGAAGTGGACGTACCGTAATAAAAGTTTCAGGGACTATTCTTCTATAAATCCGATGTCAAAAACTACTACGTACATAACTTTCTGATGAAAATGAAAGATTTTCAATTATTGTGATATTTTATCGCATGTCGGAGAAATTTTGTACATCGATTTTAAGCTCAGAAGTGGACGTACCGTAATGAAACGTTCAGGGAATATTCTTCCATAGATGCGATGTCAAGAACTGCTATATACATAAATTTTTGATGAAAATGAAAAATTTTCAATTTTGGTGATATTTTAAGTATCGCATTTCAAAGAAACTTTGTATATCGATTTTAAGCTTAAAAGTGAACGTACTGTAATGAAAGTTTCTATAAATGCGATGTCAAACACTACTACAAATATAATTTTCTGATTAAAATTAAACAATTTCAATATTTGGTGATATTTTGTTGCATTTCATCTTACAAGAGCGTGATATATCAATTGCAAGGTTTTTCTTTTATTGATTTCGAAAATGCATTCAATGGGGTACCACTACATGGGAGATTAATTGGTGTCTTAAAGTTACATGAATTATTGGAAACCTTTTATATAGTGTATTACCTATCTTGCGTCCGATGCATGTATACTTAGGTATATAGGATTGTGAAACGATCGCGTCTTGAATACAAATATACATTTATAAAATAGACACAAAGGAACAATAATCATAAGCTGAGGTAAGTTTTAAGAACGCTACACCCGTTTTGAGCGCCCTACAATAAATTTACATTGAAACGAAGCAATTCGATTTGCGTTTCAGTTGTAGTAAAATGTACAAAGTTTATTTTATATTCATGATAAAGATAATCTAAAACAGTAGGTACGTATTATGTAGGATCCTGCGTCCAATATTTGTTTTCTTACGCGTATGTATAGAATTGTTAAACGACGATGCCTCGAATATTTATAAACCAGATACAAACGAACATTCATCGGAAGCTGATGTTAAGTCGAAAAATGCTACATTCGTTTTGAATTCACAATATAAATTTGCAATGAACCGAAACCGTACGGTTTTGGTTCGTTATACACGTGAGTATATACATACAGTATGTACATACTGTGCACTATCGTGCGTCCGCTGTATGTATACTTACGTGTATAAAGGATTGTTAAACGGCACCGCTTCGAATACAAAAATTTATTTATAAACTAGACACCGACGAACGTTAATTTACGCTGGTTTTGAATTCGCAATAAACTGAAGCGATTCAATTTGTGTACGAGATATGTAAATATAACAAGATTCGACGGCGTTCGCCATCTACAACGCAAACGACTTGGAAGTGTTCATTTATTTATGTTGAACACCACAAAACCCAGGTCGACTTTTTACGGTTTCGTTACGGTCTCAGTCGTAATGTCGCGAGGGATTAAGTTTCGTTGAATCGGCTGTGCGTGGCGCGCACCCGGAATAGAAATTAAGCCTATTTTCGGTGGTAAATACCCTATTCGTTCTGGCTGTCGACCCTAATTTTATTTATTAGCGGGTGGATTTTCGTCGTCGTCGTCGCGACGAGTGCGAATTGCGAGTTCATTAAACCGGGATTAGGGGGCGCGCACCGGCTCCTTAACCAACTATAGGACCACCTCGACGGCCGCGCGTCAATTACCCCCCGAAGAACAGATACGTCGCAACGTGCCCTTAAGTCATCGTGAGAAATAATCGATAACAATTTCTCGGGATACGCGCGGCTCGTTACTTATACGTGCAGACGTGCCGCGACGCAGGGGGAAAGGGGGAATCGCATGAAAAATGGCCGCACTTAAGCAAAACACATAAAAATTTCGCAAGGTTCAATTTAGCGAAGGCAGCGGACGATTAGTCTTATATCAATTTGACGAATCTCTCGTGTAATAACAGATAGCGCGTCGCTCGAATCGAACCATCGTTATTAAGTTAACATCTTTATTATCGAACAGTTAGCCTTGATCGATTCGTCCGTTTTCTAAGTGACGGTTAAGGCCGCTTTCACACGTTGCTGTTCTTCTTCTTCTCCGATTGCGTTTCTACGCAACGCGCGACGCTCTATCGAAACACAATTTGTTTTGTGGGTATTACAAACGCCCCACCGAACAAGCAGTAAACATTGATTGTTCGAACCAATAATGGAATATTGTTTCGCGCGGTCAACCAAACTGAATACGGACGTTAATTTAATTCGTTTTATGCTGATTGGCGATCTGGAATACAGGGCAGGGCGAAATGGGAAAGACAAGAATTTCCCTTGTTACAGGGTATATAGGAAAATCCACTTCCCCCGCCAAATTATCATTCATTGCGGTGGATTAACGCCGGTTAATGCGCCAGCATTCGACCCCTCGAAACCATCCCGAAATCGTTGTACAAACACGGGGAGGAAAAAAACATACACACTGGTCCCCAGCGACATCCTAATCCCCAGTTACATTTTTATTTCCCGATGATGTATGGTAGGTATTAGGGCACTCCACGCTAACCTTCTGATTTGTTCTATACAATAATAATAGAGTTTGGCTTATAAATGGCACCCAGGGGGGTGATACCTCAGGAGGGGTCGTTCTCTTCCTCAACCCAATTTATCGCTACATTACGATGGAGCGGTGGTTAAGGCCTCGAGCAGGCTGTATTCGATTAAGTAGGCGCCTTCGCCAAAAAACGTTATAATTGTCGGTACATGTTCGAAAGTGTGATCTACAAACGGCCCAACTCCTAATATGCGGCCGGTCTCGCTGGATCGCCTCCTAGTACCGTGCCGACGTTAGGCCGTCTATAAGCAAAGTAATTTTTCTCAAATTGTACCGAAAATGTAGATTTATATCAAACCGATCCAACTAGCGACGAAACGGTCGTTTAACTTGGTTAACGTCTGGCTTTATCAATTTGTACAATTACAGTTGAACGGCGACGTATCATTAAGTGTCAAATCGAATTGGCTGAATTGTAGGATCGGCCAGTTCGCCGCATGCGATTCCATCCGATCGGCACTTACCGACGATTCATTATTATGTTATTATTGATGAGGAACGGAAGTCGTTATTGTTATTAAATCGATTAACCTCCCATTTCGGGGAGGTTCGTCCGAGGGGGTGGTGCGCCGTTTTCGTTCGCGATTTACGGCTACGTGCGCTACAGCACGCTAAACATATACCGAAACGGTGGTGCGTTAACCGTGTGTCAAATTGAATTATAATCCACGAATACGAAATTACGTATGTAAATCCCGGCGTAACATAATAGTTATTAAAAACCAATTTGGACCGAGATTGCTCGCAATTTGAAATAACTAACCCCGGCTCTTGACATGTTTATAACTTTATCTCGGACTCGAAGATTATACACGCGGGGAATGCGCTCTTAATAACTTAATATTTCCGAAGGTATAAATATCGAGGCCGAGACATTTGGGCCGAACTTACGCTCGGAGAGGAGAGTAGAGCTGGATTTACGCGCGAATTCGGATCAGTGGCGTCACCGATCGATCAGAAGTGGGATGGACGCGTCCGCGGTGACGCAACCGCCCGATTAGGTCGATTATCCTAAAGGAATTGCGACGATTTCGCTTTTTTTTTAACAATCGGGGACGGACGTCCCTGGAACGAGCGAGTTGAATCGAATAAGGCAATTAATGCGGAATTGATTTCCGATGACAGTGATTGTGAGTTAATACGAATCGTATTAGAATTTGCAATCAATGGTAAAAAGAGGACGTTGTAACTTAGTTTTTTGTTTTTAATCTAATTTTACTGCCGATAAATATGTTGGAGGTCGGGAGTGTTCCAATATAAATTAAAATTCGTCCCCTCCGCTCGTACATAGAAAATAATGTGCAGATAGATTGCGGGATAAGATGTTGCGCATCCGAGCTCGTAAAATTTCATAGTCGACCATTCCGGCAAATTGTAATATGATATATAGATTCAATTCGTTCCGGGAAATAGAATTCGGAAGATAAGTACGACGACCGCACCACGAAATTCGTCTCTATGTCCTCGGTCCGTGCGTGCCATCGCCTCGGCCATAGAGCGCTCCCGATTTGATTTATTCAATTTTTGGGAACGGCCTCAGTCTGCCCGCCGTCAGCCAGACGCTGATAGATTGGCGCGATAAGTTCGCCGTTCCGTTTCCCGGGGGAATAAACTCGAATTTATTTACCAATACATGGAGGTGAAAACATCTACGATTAAAGTGACGTTCCGACATTTGACCTACCGACCATAGAAATATTTGTTATGAAACCCGTAAAGGTGGATGACATGATTTAAACTCGCGTCAATAGATGAACATAGATAACGATACGAAACGTCATTCCCCCTGACTATCGAAAAGTTCAATTAATTCAACTTTCCCAGACGATTTCCTTTGTTATCGCGTCGAAGGTCTTTTGAAATAAGCTGACTAATGCGACGGTAGTATTGAGGATGAGTAAAGCGATCGGCAAGTTTAAGCGGATCAAAAGAAACAAAACAAACATTCTTATCACTTTTAATTCAGAAAAACCAAAACAATTCTGTTTTATTAATCCATAATTAATTATAACCCGCAACGGATACAGATACGATTGGAGTCGCAATAAAAAAACGAATTCAATCCGTTATATGTATCTAGGTGCACCACATCAGTGACAACTCGCGCACCGATCCGGCCCCCAATTGAATTAATTCGGTATAAGTCATAAATGAATGGCGATTTTAATTGGACGCGATCGGGGGCGCGAGAACGGGTCGATAAATACGCGGATCGTATATATACGGCAGCGCGGGAAACGGCAATTAATTGATTTTATTGAATTCGCGCCCCCGATACCGACGCGTCGCTAATTAGGCAAAACGCACCGGTGCAATTACCGCACGGATCGCAATAAAACGCGTCCGTCGCGTCTTCGACCGGTAATTGCCGCGGCGGCCGCTGCGGCGGCGGCGACGACCATCGAGCCTTTGGAAAGAGCCTTTTTGCCGTTGTAACTCAATTATAAGCGGGACGAAAAGGTGAAGTCTGGCGGCTTGACAGATGGACGACGTAATTTGCAGTTTCGCGCACACCTCCGGCTAAACTTTTTCTTTTTGGGTGGTGCGGTGGTTAAACCACTTTCGGGTTCATAGAAACGACTCCTATGTATAATAAAGCGTTGCTCAAGTTCTTTTTCTCTGTCATCTATGCTTCATCGACTCGATATGTCAATATAATAGAACGTTGTATTCAATCGATAGACATATATACTTATCAAATGTTCTTAAATCGGTCATCGATCCTAATCCGCCAGATTAGTGACTTGATCTCATCGATGTAACATTGTCTGCGCAACTGCATCTTGTTGCGAAAAAAAAGTTAATCGGCCGCCATTTTAATGATCACTAGTTACGTACACGAAATACGGTTGTTAAAGTCTCACCAGTTTGCACTTTTAAATAAGCTCTGCCAAATATCTCGTCAGCTAGTGTTCGACTATTGTCTCTTATTCAAATACGTTTTTCTTCATTGTGATAAGTTTTTAGGAGACATTTTACGTCAATTTTACGATTATGCATAAAATGGCTATCTACGATAATAATACTTTCGATTCTGAAATTGGGCGTCCTTTACCAACACAAATACCTCTTGGATAGAGCTTATCCTTCAGATAGTCGGAATAATTTGAAGCAAAAACCAGGTTTAGCTGTTTTAGCTCGTTTCTGTACGAAAAATATCCTAGAAAGTGATACGAAAGTGATAAAACAAAACACTCCCACTATACGATGACATGGCTCGCTTGACTGATGTGTTTGAGTTTGCATTTAGGAGAAATGGGGAATAATATCCCATATTTGTTCATTTACCTCTCCTCAAATAAAATATTAAAAACCTCTTTTCTCATGCCCAGATAAAAGATCAGATAGTTTATCTCTTAGATAAACTGGACTTTCATTCAGACTACCTTACTTATTTAAGTAATATCAGACCCTCAATGATGAAACAAGTCGTAACTACTTTATTTTTCGGTTTTCATCCTATTGGATAAGGAGCTGCTTTGTCTACTTCAAGTCGAACTAATTGATTCAACTGATTTGATCTCTCCTTCACTACTTCGATTTATTTTTATTGTTTCCTCCCACGGAATTAAATATGAGTATACCTGCACACATTCACATTCATATGCACAGTTTTCTCATCTCTTTCTATTGCCACAACTCAGCACAAATCGTTACACGAGATTACATAATTATCATATTTTCTCATAAAAATAAAAACATACTGAAACCAATGAAACTAATGAAAATTGATTGTGTTTCGACTTGACAGTAGTCGCAAGCGAGCTATAAGAACTTTTTTTTGTTAGTTATTCGAAACTGTCGCGTTCTATGAAATATTTTTTTTGCAATTCTCAAATAGAAGTCGAAAGCGTGGTTGATCGGATATTTACAATTTAGTTATCGATATTTTAAGCAAAAATTCATTTACGGCAGGTTTATCAATGTCCAGACAACTACCTTAGAGATAACCTCTAAGCATCGGTTAAGTTTGTTCTCGGTTAGTAATTAACCAAATGCCGGAGGTCGTTTACCTGCCAGACAACCTATTTACCCTGACTAGGGGTTCGCGAGATCTTATTCTTATTTTTCTTATTCTTATTTTTGTTCTCGAACAAAAATTTTCTGCATAATATTTTGCACTATCTTCTATCTAATTATGACAATTTCTTCCTCTCTCCGCAGTTACTACTTTGTTGATTTTCATTGTTTTTGTTGTAACTCATACTCCTATGATAAAATTGCGTAGGAAACCGTTGAATCAAGAGGCTCATTCGAAGGCTAAGAATACTACGAGATCGAGACCGACACTTTTCGAAACCGAGACCAAGGGACATTTTTCGAGACCGAGACCGAGAACAGTTTTATTTTTTATGGGAGTTAATGTTTTACGTCACCTAAGTTATTTTTGAATCAATTGTTACTAGATCTATTAAGAAATATTTTGGAAAAAACTTTCAAACACAAAGAAACGTTTCAATTCCAAAAATATGAAAATTTTTTGATATATTGAAAGCATTGTGTAAAACAGCAATCGAATTTCAGGACTTCCAACTTTGAATCATTCTCGAAAGTGCTTCGCATTTATTTCCAAATTTTATATTGAATCAATTTCATAAAACATTCGATGAAAGTAGATAATTTTCTGAAATATTATGCACCATAAGGAAAAATCGTTAATGAATTCAAGGATGTTCTTTTTCTTGCGACAATTTTATAATTTGCCAATTTCGCTGGAAAATGGTCGAGTTGTCGAAAAATTTTAGAAATTTCGGTGAAGTTCGTGACTCACTGGAAGTGGAAATTTGAATATTTTTCGGGAAAAACTTGAATCTCGGTTATTTCTAGTTCTAGGAATAATCTTATAAAAATCAAAGAATCAGATCGAATTCATACAATATTCAAAAAATAAAAAGATATTTGCAGAAAAAAGTAAGAATTATTGTTTAATAATATTGAAACGCAAATGATTTTTATCGAAAATAAAGAACAAGTGGGTACAAAGCAAACATCTCCATCAGCGGATACATCAAATTTGTGTCTAGAAAAGTGGACTTTCAGTCCTAATTTTTGCTTCTAAATATGTTTCTTATTACACAAATGTGCTGTTTCGATAAACAATCGAACAATAGAAAATAAATTGGCATTGACGTTATAATTTTTGCAAAATTTTTCAACATAATCGTAGACGAAACAAATACATATTCGTATAACATAAATGAACGTCAAGAGAAATTTTTTTTATATTAAAAGGTGCCAAGGTAGACTGTTTTAGTTTTTTCTTTAATTGAATAAACTATCCTTAAACTGAGAAAGAGTGTTTGGAGATTCATAATACTGTTAATATTTCTAGGTTGCTCGGAGGAATGTGACGTTTTTATTCGTTTACGCGTAAAATCTTTTAAAAATTTTTGTATTCTCTTGAAACTTCATTATTAAATTTGTAGTTTTCGGAAAGCCCGTTCGCGAAATTAATAAAAATCTTACCTTTACCATTATGCGTTTCGCTGCCGCTGTCTTCGCTCGGCGGTCCTTGGGGCGTCCTCAGGATGCCGCCCAGGCCGTGCGGGTACCGTGGGCGATTAATGGGCGAAAAAGCGCCCGGCATCCCCAACAAACTGGCGGCGCCGTGGAATTGGAGAAAGGGCGCCCAGGGCGGCCTGGGCGCCAGCTGTGCCGCCGCCGCGGCGTAAATCTGAAGCGGCGGCGGCAGCACACCCGTCTCGAGCACCATCCCCTCGAATTTCGAATTCACCTTCGACGTGGTTCGCGCCCCGAAAATCAACAGTCCACGTTGACCATTGCGAGTTCCGACGGCAAACGATCCAAACTCTCCAACCAGTTACATCTCGGCTCGTCTTCTACTGGCGTCGAACGATTTTTCCACTGAATTTTCCTCATTACGTTACATACTTCACTGACAGTTCACCGAAGCGACGCGCACTAAATCGCCGTTTAATTCGTATTTAACCGATTCTCGTTGTGATATGTCTTAATCCGCTGAAAGCATTCGATTCACTAAACAAAACATGAGCTTTCATTCGGGATAGGCGTGCTCCGGTAACCGCTCTATCCGATTGGTGAGCGCTAAGCCACGCCCACCGGTGTACCCCCACCGCGGACGCGAAATATCATTAGGAAAACGTCGATAGTGCCTAATTATTTATCTCTACTTCTTGCGATGTTCTATTATTTTTCGATTGCGGTTCCTGATTGGGCCGTCGGTAATTAACCAGATATTTCGTTGATTTCGTCGACGAGCGGCGGGTTTTCGATAAATTTAATTAGGTAGTTCGGTAATTAACCGTTCGAATTAGCGGAATGTTTGGACGTTAAATGAGATCCGAATTGAATAATCGTCGCAATCTCGGTTGGCATCAAACGCGGGGACAAATTAATGCCGTGATTATATCGCGTTCAACAAGGTATTTGGGAAGATAATTGGGTATTTGTGGAACATTTGAAGTCGGTTAATTAATGGCAAATCGTCAAACGTACATATCGGTTATTGACTAACGAGTGATGATGTTGATCGTTGATCTTATTAAGAGGAGAATCAGATAGAATCGCCCTAAACGGTGACAAATTTCAAAGAAGCTTCGTGGCTACTTGTCGTCCACCTAAGTGATGCCCCTCCCCCCAGTAGTTCAGTAAAGCGTCAATTATAATTCTACTTCTGCAACATATTTCCCAATTATCAACCGATAAACAATCATATCAAACTTAATCGCCCCATCGTCATTATCGCATCTGGAAAATACAAAAAGGAGCAACGACTTCTTGTCGATGATCATGCGATTACCCGATCGTCGAAAAACATTTTTTCCATCCTCGACGCGTTGTAATTGAAAAATCGCGTGACGCTCGCGTTTCGAGATTACTGAAAACGAGAAGTAAATTGTCGAGCAGCGTTCGCAGAAACCACCCGGAATCCGGCGAAAAATCCGGTCGCTGGTACTTTTTCCCATGATGCGACGGACGCGACCGGTCCGCGTGCGATTTTAAAATTTCAAATCGGTTTAGATTATGCGCGCGGATTTGGAGTCGCGCGACACGATCAAGGGGATGATTGATGATCGCGGTATCGGCCTGAATATTTATAGAAACCTAACTTAGCGGCAAAGAACGGAATTGGGGAGGGCGTGAATTTAAATCGATTCGAATTTATCTTAATAACCAAACGCGACGATCATCCGTCAATGTTTGCTCTATGAATTCAATTCGTTTAATCTACTCGGTCACAGAAAAAAAAAACAAATTACGTTCCGAAAATAGTTCGTTTCGTACAAAATGGTGGCGGAACTGGAGTAAATCCGATCGCTATTTCCCTTTTTAGCTTTTCGGTCTCTCGAAATAAAATAATGGGGTCCGTGAATCCCCCGACGGTATAGAATAAGAATCGAGTCAATTGGCACGTCACGAATACAATCGTAGAAAGTCGCCCTTCGTTTATTTTATTGTATCGACCGTTGCGGACCAAACGATTTTTCCATCGTTCGACGATCCGAATCCGGCCTCGCACCATCTTGGACGCTTTTGTCGTCCGGGTGTTTTATAAGTAAATTCCAACGGAAATCGAAGTTAAGTTGGACGGATTTCGGAGTTGATGGTTTCGATATTTCAACGCGGCGAAGGGAAAACGGATGAGATTGCGCGAGGGGGATTTTCTTTTCGACGACGACTTTATGTTATCGTAAGTTGCGGTTACGTCGGCGGATTGAATTTTCTTTGACCGCAATGCACGCTTCTGATTGGATAACATCGTAAACTAACATCGATCCGATCACTTTTCTTCTATTATATCGCTTAAACCACAGCGGATGATAACTTCGAAAGGTAAGTATTTTCTTTTTTTCTCCTGGTATGTCACTTTTTTGTAAAGATCCGCGAGTCTGAGATCAAAACCCTCGTCCCTTGGTCTTGGTTTTGGTCTTCAAAAGCCTCGGTCTCGTTCTCGCAGAATTCTTAGCCTTCGAATGAGCCTCTTGATTAAAATTTTGCAACTTTATCATAACAGGTGAGACCGAAATCAGACTGTCGGAGGTCTCGATCTCGGTCTCGAAAAGTCTCGGTCTCGGTCTCGTAGAATTCTTAGCCTCCGAATGAGCCTCTTGATTCAAAATTTTCAACGGTTGTCCACCCAACATTATTACAAGAGATAATAAATTAGTATGAGCTTCAGTGGTGAACGAGATGTATGTATGAATAGCAACAAAATCTCTAAACATGCCAATCCGATGAAAATTAAAAAATCTCGAATTTTTGCACTCTTTTTGCGCGTTTTAGAAAGATTGGACAGCGATTAAAACTCTTAGGGTGATTAAAGTTTCACGGAAAATTCTCCTATAGATGCGACACCGAAATCTATCCCAAACATGTCAGTCCAATGAAAATTAAAAAATCTAAAATTTTTGCGCTCTTTTTGCATGTTTTAGAAAATTAGGAGCAGGATAAAATCTCTTAGGGTGGCCGCAGCATGATGAAACTTTCAGAAAAAATTCTCTTATAGATGCGACACCAAATCATTAGCCAAACGTGTCAGTCCGATGAAAATTAAAAAATTTTAAATTTTTGCGCTCTTTTTGCGTGTTTTAGAAAAATTGGACAGCGATTACAACTCGTAGGGTGGCCGCACCGTGATGAAACTTTCACGAGAAATTCTCTCATAGGTGTGACACTGAATTCTATGCCAAAAATGTCAATCCGATGAAAATTGAAAAATTGATAAATGCTGCGCGTTTTTACGTGTTTTAGAAAATTAGGAGCGTGATAAAATCTCTTAGGGTGGCTGCACCGTCATGAAACTTTCACGAAAAATTCTCCTATAGATACGACACCAAAACCTACCCCAAACATCTCAGTCCCATTTAAATCAAAAATCTAAAATTTTTGCCCTTTTTTGTGTGTTTTACAAAATTAGGAGCGCGATAAAATCTCTTAGGGTGGCCGCACCGTGACGAAACTTTCGTGAAAAATTCTCTCATAGATGCGACACTGAATTTTATGCCAAAAATGTCAATCCGATGAAAAATGAAAAATTGATAAATGATGCGCGTTTTTCCGCGTTTTTGCGTGTTTTAGAAAATTAGGAGCGCGATAAAATCTCTTACGGTGGCCACACTGTCATAAAACTTTCACGAAAAATCCTTCAATAGATGCGACACTGAATTCTATGCCAAAAATGTCAATCCGATGAAAATCGAAAAATTTATAAATGGTGCGCGTTTTTGCGTGTTTTCGAAAATTATGAGCGCGATCAAATCTCTTAGGGTAGCCGCACCATGATGAAACTTTCACGAAAAATTCGATCATAGATGCGACACTGAAATCCGCCGCAAACAAGTCAATCCGATGAAAATTTAAAAATCTCAAATTTCTGCTCTCTTTTTGCGTGTTTTAAAAAATTAGGAGCGCGATAAAATCTCTTAGGGTGGCCGCACCGTGATGAAACTTTCACGAAAAATTATTTCATAGATGCGGCACTGAAATCCGCCGCAAATAAGTCAATCCGATGAAAATTAAAAAATCTCAAATTTTTGCGCTCGTTTTGCGTGTTTTAGAAAAACTGGATAGCGATTGCAACTCGTAGGGTGGCCGCAACGTGATGAAACTTTCACGAGAAATTCTCTCATAGATGTGACACTGAATTCTATGCCAAAAATGTCAATCCGATGAAAATTGAAAAATTGATAAATGGTGCGCGTTTTTGCGTGTTTTAGAAAATTAGGAGCGTGATAAAATCTCTTAGGGTGGCTGCACCTTCATGAAACTTTCACGAAAAATTCTTCTATAGATACGACACCAAAACCTACCCCAAACATGTCAGTCCCATTAAAATCAAAAAAATCTAAAATCTTTGCGCTCTTTTGCGTGTTTTACAAAATTAGGAGCGCGATAAAATCTCTTAGGGTGGCCGCACCGTGACGAAACTTTCATGAAAAATTGTCTCATAGATGCGACACTGAATTCTATGCCAAAAATGTCAATCCGATGAAAATTGAAAAATTGATGAATGGAGCGCGTTTTTCCGCGTTTTTGCGTGTTTTAGAAAATTAGGAGCGCGATAAAATCTCTTAGGGTGGTCACACCGTCATGAAACTTTCACGAAAAATCCTTCAATAGATGCGGCACTGAATTTTATGCCAAAAATGTCAATCCGATGAAAATTAAAAAATCTCAAGTTTTTTCGTTCTTTTTGCGTGTTTTAGAAAAACTGGATAGCGATTGCAACTCGTAGGGTGGTCGCAACGTGATGAAACTTTGAGGAAAAATTTTCTTATAGATGTGACATCAAAACCTACCCCAAACATATCAGTTCGATGGAATTAAAAAATCTCAAATTTTTGCGCTTTTTGCGTGTTTCAAAAAATTAGGAGCGCGATCAAATCTCTTAAGGTGGCCGCATCGTGATGCAACTTTTACGAAAAATTCTCTCATAGATGCGACACTGAATTGTATGCCAAAAATGTCAATACGATGAAAATTGAAAAATTGATAAAAGGTGCGCGTTTTTGCGTGTTTCAGAAAATTAGGAGCGCGATCAAATCTCTTAGGGTAACCGCACCGTGATAAAACTTTCACGAAAGATTCTCTTATAGATGGGGCACCGAAATCTACCCCAAACATGTCAATCCGATGAAAATTCAAAAATCTCGAATTTTTGACTCGAGTTAAACAAAGCATTTCCTTATCTAATAGGATGAAAACCGGAAAATAAAACAGTTACGACTTGTTTCATCACTGAGGGTCTGATAATACCTAAATAAGTAAGATAATCTGAATGAAAGCCGAGTTTATCTGAGATATAAATTTTCCGCTTATATATAAAATAAAGTTCAAAGAAATTTGTCATAAATATTTCTGAAACTTTTAAACATCATAAATAAATGGAAGCTAAAAAGAACGGAAACCACGCAATCGAGTCGAATTTATGAAAAAAAAGCAAACTAATCACGACGAAATGGCGATAATGAAAAAAGAAATGACAAGTTGATTCGACGAGTGTCGTCGTAATTACGGAATTTTCCAACACGGCTCCCCGTCGTCGTCGGCCGCGTCAAAGGGGTGCGCGAAAATGATTGTTGATATTAATTCGAAATGACAAGCGTCTCTCGGTTGCGGTTTCGTCGTGATTTAAAATCGTATATATGCTAGGAATGGCAGTGGCGTCCGGGGACCGGCAGATGGCGCTCCCCCCGCATCCCTTCGGGGGACTAAATTAATGAGAATTTCTGTTACCGCGTCCCCGGCGGTCAGCGACGGACTAACGTTTTTTCCCGATCCGGCGCCAGTCGATTCCGATCGCCGTTTCGGTCTAATATTCATAGTATATAAAACACATAATTGGTGACCCCGCTAATTTACTACCCGGAAATTGATGATTTAGTTTCTAATATAGGCTTTGGGGATGCGACCGATGGGCTCGTTTCAACCCTGTTCAACGGGTGCGCCGCTCCCCTAAACGGCTTTTCCGCAGTTATTTCGAGATCTCATGTTTGATATCGGGATTATCTCTTGTTCACTTTGTGTAGAGGGGTGATTTAGATTATTTCTTCGTCGGTGGTGCCCGCGTTATATGACGCGAAGGGCGCAACAATGAATTTGGGGGTGATTATAATCCATATAAATTCGAATTGGGTAATAAGTGTTTGTCTCTATCAAATTCGGGGATGAAAGGGGATGCCGACGCTCGTTCGGTTGCGGTTGTTTTTACGAATTACAACGACGTTCTAGGGCGTCGACTTCGGAATTCTTCTGCGGTTTTCGATCTTATAATTATACGGCTACGTTCGAAATTACATTTCATGCAACAGTTGTTTTTTTAATACACCCATCCGAGCCCTATTAACTACATAACTAGTCTGCGGAGTATACGGTAAACGGTTCACTTCCTATTTGTCTATGTAAATGTATCATTTGGTGGGTAGTTTATATAATAATAGGGTTGTCGGTCGGTAAGTGGACTGTTGTTTTTTTTTTCATCAGATGATCCGGTCATAAAACTAACCCCCTGCGATCGGTCGCTTATTAAAAAATCGTGTCGGCGTCACCGTTAACAAAAATGCTTTTAGTAGAAAATCGAGCAAGTCCATTTGTTTCGTCGTCAGCGACCGCTGTCGCCATTTGTAAAAGTTAAAAATAATTTATTACGCTTCGGCCAACCAACGGACGCCATTTTTAACGCGAAATGAGGATGAATCATTTCGATATTACGGCGACATTTTTCTCGTCCGTTACAATATAACTATTATCATTCGATGTCGGCGACAAATTTGTCGCGCGGCGCCCTAACGAGATTTAATGCCCGAAAAATCCGTTATCGTTAACGCCGCAAAATGGAATGTTGCGGAGCGCCATCTAACGGATATCCCCTCCCCCTCCTCGATAAAATTTACGGAGACCCCGTGAAATATTCATAAGTTCGGTTCGAGTTTAACAAAGTGAGCCTTCGGGCACGTATCGCTCATACTTTTTCATTACATTTATCTATATATGTTTCCGAAGTAAATCAGCGTTATCGCGGAAAGTGTCGCTTCTAAACGAGAAATAACGTTGCGGACGTGACGCGGCCTCCGAAAACCCGATTTTTCCAGTGGCTTCATTTTCAATTCCATTTAACCACCTTCTTCGACACTTCGATGTTTGTACAATGAGGAAAAAATCAATTCGCCGGAATTTTCGGTGGAGTTTCGAATGACATCTGGTGATGGAATTTGTAACTAGAATGATACTTAATAATGAATCTCGACTATTGTCTCATTTCAATCATTTATTCGTATGTACTTTGTTGTTTTCTTATTTCTTCGTCCCGTATCATCGCAAGTTAAAAAATTCTATACGTAGGGACTGCTTCATCGTAACTTCAGCGAAAAGTGACCAATTTTAGAATTGTATAAATTTTTGTGAATTGTTGTTTACTGCGCACACTCGACGATTAGCTATAAAGGTCCCCATACACGCGCGGTCCTACAAAATATCTCTCGAAATGCTTTTCGAATTTATTAAAACTTACATTTCCACAAAGTTTCATCGGAATTAATTGATATGCGCGATATTTTTCGTGCAACAAAGAGAGAAAAGTTGAGAAAAAATTGACATCTTTAGTTCGTTTTTAACCGCCAGAATCGTTGATCCGATTTCAATGTCCAACGAACTCATCAAAATCCTTTTATAGTTCTACGAATGTGCGAAATTTACTTTTGCTATAAAGCGATCATAGAATTGAAATTTAAACATATCGCTCAAACATCGATTTGATCGTTCGCATCAATGAGCATAGATGTCGCCGTTCGATTTGAGTGCGACGTTAACGATCGCATAATCTCGGGGACGGATGTTTTAAGGGCGGATCGGGTTTTCGCTAGGCGTCGTATTTTACCGGAAATGGCGTTTCGATGGTTCGAGCGAAATTTATAAGTCAATTTTCGATGATCGATCGTCACGTGACCGCGCGCGTCGGGACTTATTTTTATTGTTCCCCGACGTGACATCTTGTAAAAATGGACGACGCGAAATGAAATTCCGGACAGCTCGGAATTTATTTCGTCGCCGAATAAGACGGCGAAGATGTTTTAGTATCGGGGAGGAATGGCGGCCGGAGGGAAAACGCGGAGGGAAGCTTAAAATGAGATAGAGGTGGCAATTTTCAGTCTAAACAGTTTAGTTTAATAACGAGCCGTTTGCAAGTAGTTGGCGTTGTAGATGATGGGTCCGCTGTTGCCCCTGCTAATTGCTTGCGAGCAAAACGTGCACCGACTCACTTAACTGCATTACAAATTGTCGCATTATCTTTTTGCGCTGTCGCAAACTGCGAGAGGGTCGAATTTGCGCACGCACGCCTCTGTCTCGTTTTAAAAGTTATTGTTCGAACGATAACTGTACCCGTTTTGATCCGACCATAATTTCGCAAGCACCATCGCGTCCGAGCTAATAACTTAATGAACCCGGAGCTCGTGAACGAAAATCCGTTCGTTTCCTCGTTCGTCGTTTGACGGCGCGAAAATCGTTCGGAGGAATGTGCCGCAGCTCGAAACTTACCGGAGCTCGGAGCGTAACCGTTGAAAACTAATGATCCAAACATGCCCATCATTATATCGGTATCGAGGGCAATAATTGATATTTCCAGTTTCTAATGTTGGACCACGGATACTGAATAATAGTGATTCCGAAAATTGACTATAAACGTGAATTGTTTGTATTCGAATCGGCCTAATCGGTGATGAGGCGAGACCGTAAAGGTTATAACCGAAAATATTTTTTCTTCCATTCATTTATCTACCCCTCTCATAAAATGAAGGAAGCAATAAATAAAATATCCCAGTTGAAAATTGAGTCCCCTTCGATTACCATCTAAAATTGATATTGCATAGTCGCTATTGTAATTAAATTCGTAGTTGGCTTGACGGTGAAGCACCATTGACTTGTAAAGCTAATTATCTAGATAATGGACTATAATAACTTCATTATTGGCATTTGAAACAGTATATCGGTGCCGGAATGCAGGATGGGGCTAGCGCGAAGCGCTCGCTCAAAAACTCGAATATAATTCAATTTGAGACTGCGTTTGAGTAATTTTAAAACCGTATCAAAAAAAATAACGCTAATGATATTAGTATTGGTATTAAAATGTTATGCATAAGAAATTTTCCAATTAAACAATTTCTATTTCGCTACCTCGACGAATTCCTTTAATTAAATCGAAAGATCCGAATTTCTACTCGCTTGGTTTTTAACATTCGCATTGATTAATAGAAACGTCCGAATTCGGCATCGACCGCGTTTTCCCATCATTTCCCGCTACGTTAACGGTTTTTCTTTCCTGCTGACTGGAATTCGGCGAAGGTAGCGAAACGACGCTGAATGCGAAACAACCCCTGTCGGGAATTTTAAATAATCGTGCAGTTTTTCAGCTCGTTTCGGCCTGATGGATGGCAATGAAGCAACAACGTGAGCCAACTGGTAAACAGTTCGGTGGAGGGAAAACAACGTCAGCTCGAATAAATCCGATTCGAACCTTGCTTCGGAATCGCAGAATCGACAAATTATAAACAACCATCGATGAGGGAAAAATTGTGTGAGTTTCCATTAAAATTCGAATATATTCAAAATGTAAATATTATTGAAAAGTTCATTGAAAAAATTACAGCGCGTTCTTCTGGTATAGTTAAGTCGTTGTTTGGAATTCCTTCCTGACGTTTCCTTTTGGCGCTTCTTCTGAGATCTTGACATCTTCGATGAACTCTGCAGATTATCAAAGTCAGATGATCTCCGATCCAGAAATTGTCAGTCTGCAATGCATCGAAGGTGTCGAAGCCACCGTAGAACCACCATCGTCAGCGGAACGTCAGGAAGTGTTTCCGAACAACGACGATGGTCACTACACCCGAAGAAAGTACGTTCTACGTCAAATGGATATACCGGAGGTACTCCATATTGGCGCATGCGTACGGGTTCGTTTATTTCGTCGAAAAGATAGACGAAAACTGTAACACGTTTCAATAAACATTGGCGGCTCAAACCAGCGGTTTGAATTTTTCGTTGTTGTGAAAAAAGTAACAAGGAAATGTGTAAAATTCAAAAAACATCGTTGTGAAAAACATCTATATTTCTAGAAATCGATGTTTGTATAAAAAACATCGTTGAGAATAGACGGTATATCGATGTTTTACCGATGTCTTGTTCTTTAGAAAAGAATCTGTGCGAAAAACCATGTTTTAAGTGTTCAGATCTGTAGCTTTGTATAGATGTAGATCATTTATTTTTTAATTTTTATTTTATTTATTTTTTAATTTTTATGTAGATGTAGAGGATCTATTCTCAACTGTTTGGTGATTTAACTCTTTATGATTTACTTCTGGTCAGAACGTGAAAAATAGTGCAGGTGGCGAGGAATGTTCCAGGTTAACGAATCTTACCATTCCACTGGTTTCTTGATCTCCGTTTTCACCTGTATTATTTCTTCAGAAAATGTTCTCTCATGAAGTACTGAAAGAGTATATTTTCAGATATTATAAGTTTGGAATTGATAGTGTTAAAAACTTTTGGAACACGTGGATGTTCTCAAAGAGACTCAGGAATGATTTCGATGTTTTCGACTAATATGCACGATGTATCGAGTATGCATCTTGTATTAAAACATGGATGTTCATGTACGATATATCGATGTGTCAAAAACATCGTCTGCATTCCAAGTCACTGGCGCAAAGCATGTCCATCTAGCGGATCAGCGAAGAGATTACATGGCGGTTAGGTGGGTTTCTTCTATTCCACTCGACTGAATGTGCGCACGCATTCAAGTCGTCAAACCATCAGATAGTACTAGCAATAATAATAATATCAAGGGCCCGTTTCACAATGTCTGGATATAGTATATCTGTAAGATAAACGGATTATTTTCATTGACTTTTTCTGATTATCTGACAGATAGCACTTTATCCAAAATTGGTGAAACAGACCGTTATTCTCGTGTTTTTACAAAAAGTGGTGACAAAAGTTTAACATCAGGACTAATTATCACAATGTATTGCACATGTTCATCTATCTAAAGTTGGAATTAACATTCACATAAAATAGTGAGAAAATATCACAGTGAAAAGAACTCAACCACACTGCTAAAAGAATAGACTTTCAAAAATATTGACACTCTCTGCTTGAAGGTTTCAAACTTCAAAGCTTTTACATGAGATGGAAGTTTATCATATACCTTATGATATATATATAATTGATTTCTCCAATCTAAGAAACAATGGTCACACGTTATCCTTTAATCTGGAGCTATAACTGTGATTTTCTCCATTCCTTTGGAAGTTGATTAAGAAATGCAGAATTTAAACATTCATAAATGCAAATGGAATAACTGAAAACAGGATGCAGTACGAATAGCTCGGAGTAATAATGAAAAATGTTGGAAAAAAAATCATGCAGTATAGAAATATGACGAAGACACTACATTCAATATTGTGTACCTGATGTGATTCAGTACTTGCTAAACCACGAAGAAGGAAGATATTCCTAGCTATTTTCGAGTTGATCGTAGTCACATGACAACTCAGTGTGAAACAAGGTAACTCAAAAGAATTTTATTGATAGACAGTTGAAAAACATTTTCTTAGTCTTGTCGCTTATTGCAATACAGACCACTGGAAGTGTATCATTCACAGACCAAGCACCTAAGCCCTTCTACAGAACTCACTCATACAGCGACAGAATTCGTTAATAAAAATTATACAAAACAAAGGTCCGAAAATGGATCCCTGAGGTACTCCCATACTAACCGGATATTCGGCTAAAAACTTTTCACTCTGATTCCTCTCTGATTTCTGCCACCAAAATAAGAACGAACTAGGCTGAGATTCCCATCAGAAACAGATACAGTCGAAAGCCTTACTAAGATCCATAAACTGCACGCAGAGAGTCGGACTGAAAATTGTGCAACAGATTTTTTTTGTTTTGATCGTGGTAGTTACGTTATTAAGTAACTGTACTAAGGTTAGATCGTGAGATCCAAAATTATTGTGAGTTATGAAATCTCACGATTTATCGTTAGACCTGGTGACGCTGATTGCACGTCACACTTGGACCCATGCGTCGAATCTTAAAGAGTGGGAGGTGCGAAGTAAAGATTTGCACACGAACCGCATCCGCGGTATGCGAATTCGTGCAATCCGAATCCTACTGTAACACTCGATTTCTTAAGGAGTAAACTCCAATAACGAAACAAGGGTTGATGAATAACGTTACATCTGTTTGATTTCGTAAGAACCGTGTCGAATGGTATGTACGCGTGCCACGCTCGAATTAACCGCTCGATTATGTTCGGTAAATATGTTTCGGTGGTGGTTTCAACCCCAACGCGACTTTTGCTCTTTTATTCGAATATAATGGCATTATGCACGCGCGTTTTAAAGGGGGATCCGTCCGAGTTGTTTAATGTTTTCTGCATATGTGCTGCGTACGGAAAAGATCGTCGCGGATAAGAGGTAAGGAAAAATTTATCTCGGCGTCAATACCCTTCATCAATCTGTGACTAATAGTTAAACATAGATGGGTGGAGAGTTGTCGCATTGTTCGTTCCTTTTTTCGAAACTAGATATCGATAATATGTTAATTATTGTAAGATTGTTTCGTATAACGGAGCAGAGGTGGATTTAGCGCGCGAAATTGAATTTACGGCGGTCGCGACCCGAAAAAAAGCCAATCAGATCGGGGGGATGATTTGGGCAATTACGGCAAGGGCCGCGGCGGGGGCGGTTAGATCCCTTTTATGCGAGCGTCGCGCAGCGCTCGAGACTCAATTTATTTTTGACGCGGTCTATAATTTTTCCGGTCGTCGCATCTTACTCCCCCGATTCCCATTCAATTTCGGCCGTGTAAATAATATCGCGACGTTTTAATATTTGGAAATAAAAAAGTATCGCGTCGCCTACGTAATTCGAAAGTTGTCCGGTTCTCGAATTGATCCCCGCATAAATGCATACAGATTCGTTGCGTTTCAGTTAACGAACCGTCGTCCGAACGCACAAAAGGACGACGGGAGTCTTTTCGAACTTTAAATTGGGTTTCTCTCGTTCACCATTATCTCGAGACGATTGACCGGCCCGACAAAAACTTTAATAATGATTTCAAATAACAATTACCGAGTATAAATTAAGTTATTTACTCTTCGTTCCGACAATGCGTGTGTGGACGCGACATGAAAAAGAACGTCCCGAGGGTAAATTAAAAATTCCTACGGAATAAGCGTGAATAATTTGTCGACAGCTCGATTTGTGAGCTACGTCTCTATTTGGCTACTTTCAATTTGTGGCCGGATAATTAAATCGTCTGCCCCCAGAACGAAACGACTATAACGCGATTAAATTGATTTTCGATTTAATTTTCGAGCGGACCGCGAAGGAAAAACTCGTCGCCGCCGTCGGGGAAACTTTCCGATCGGTCAATTAATCGTCGGCGGATTTCAAAGTCGCCTTATCGCGAAACGACAAAATATTTAATTAGTATTTTTATTTCTGTCATCAGTCGCTAATAGTGCCGCTTAATCAATTAAACGGAATTATTTACGAGCGACGTTTGCGACAAACAAGCCCGAGGATGTTTATAACAAAATCTTATCGACCTAATGTTCAATTTTTCTCTTTATTACAACATCCGATCATTTCGGAATTAATTGGTCAGCGCTACCACACGAACAACGAAAACAGCCGGCGCGCAAGCGCCCACCGCCACGTAATTATGTGATTAGGTTGGACAGTGTGTGGGTACCTGGGGGCCTGACAGCTCAATCAAAGCCCTTTGTTGTCGGAGAATTAAAAAAAAACCCGATTATTATTTTTAAGGCAAACCCCACATTAAAAAACAATTTCATTATACGTTGCCGGGCACAAAAAATTGGGATTCGTTCTGTTACCCCTCCCCGGGCCGCGGTCAAATTGTTTTCAGGTGAGATGCTATCTGTCTCCCGTTGCAATTTCCGTGAACCGAGGAATCGTCCTATCTCATCATCGTTATTGCACGATTCGACGGAGATATTGGTACATCCACACATACCCATTGTACTAAACTGTATATTTTACGGCGAAGTATGCGGAACGACAGATAGGCGACGACGGCTACGTAATTGAACTGTTTGGATAGAATAATAATTTAATCAAGTAATGATACACCCCCGATGCGGAGACAAAGGAGCCTCGCCGCAAACTAATCTCTTCGCGCCGGTAATGGAGACATCAACGCGTGTCTCTTCTCTTTTATGACGATGTCGAGGTGATTAACGTCGCGGAATGTGAATATATTAAATCATCGAGGGGGCAGGTGTGAGCCCCCTTCGGCGCACCGTAGGGGGCAACGTTGCGGCGACTTTCATATCTTTCGGCTGCGACCGATGCGGCGATATGACTTATGGAAAGCGAGATTTCTATCATATCTCATTAACTTCAACATGGGTTTTCGGGGATTGAGATGTAAATGGGCGGTGGGTAGGTTTCGATAACGTAGCAATTAAAAATGACTCGTTAACGTCGATGAGGGATGGAATTGTTTGTCGAGCACTTCGGGCCACTTTCCCCTTAGTAACCGATCGTTCAAGATAAACAGAAAGTCGGAAGCGAACTTAAGGGATCACTTTCAAGCCGGACGACCTGAGAGGTGGGTAAACTTCATCCACAACTACGCAACTGTTACATTATGCACTTCAATGACGTTTTATGCTATTGAATATAATTTTATTTATAACGCGTTTCGGACATTCGCCATCATCAATTTCAAAATATCAAAATATGACTGCCATTAAAGACATTTTGTCTTGGTTCGCCCAAATGACAAATAAGTCATAATATAAATGGAAAAAACATATAGACAATCGTCAGGCGCCTGCGCTCTAAGATTTTCGTGGTCCTAAAAAAGTAGTGCGCAAGCGTCTGACATTTGGGAACTTGTTTTATATATTTGATGATACAATTGGGAAAACCACGTTTTTCTAGTAAACGGTAAACGGGTGGAATCAAAATATTAGATGATATCTGAATCTGTGGTTATACTATCGTAACGGAACATTCGATTTGTATTAGGAAACGTCCCCAACGTCCCGTACATCTCCCCCCTCCCGTTAAAACGCACCCCGAGAATTTATGCGGTCCCGTCTGGTTCGGTCCGGCTCCATCAAAGCTCAAACATGCCGCTTATCTCGTCCGAAATCGAATTTTCGCCGCAATTCATTACGTGGAAATCCCAGCTGAGGGGTACAAATCACGCTCGCCGGTCGGACACCGACAATAATCTGATATTATCTGCCGCCTCCGCTGCCGCCGCAGCAGCGGTGCGTCGGGGGGCAGATCGTCAGAGGATTCGAACGCATATGTCGCGGATTAACCCCCGAAGTAAGATCCGGTTCTCCCTTTATTTCGTAATCGGAATTTCAACAGTTCTGTGAACCAAATTGTAGTTCTGTGATCGTTACCCGGAGAAAGGTCGATCAATCAAATTCCGATGTCGGGTGCAGCTTGTTCCGACCTTTCGAAACTGGATCGTCGTTGATTAATGTGCGCGGACGTCGCGTCGCATTTTCTAGATCGAAAAAGTGCTAGCGGAACAATAATAATAATTCGAAATACGCATTTCGAGGCGCGCTGTTATTTTCGGCGTTTACGACGATGATGAATCGCCGCACGCCCATACATCTTTCCGCGTGAAATTAACTCTCGGACACCTAAAATTAAATTATTCCATTTCGGGGCCGAGCCGTCCATTTTTAATTCCGAACCGAAACCGGCCGCGCGACTTTCCCAAATTGAAACGTCCGAACGTTGGACGGTCCCGGACAGCATTTCCAATTAACACCTGGGAGTGTCCGCAATAACGCGACCACAACAGACCATCTGCCCATATCTAACGGCCACCGCGTCTCCGTCGCACTTTTGAAAAAATTGCTACCAACACCTCGATTAGCGACACGAGCAGAATTGTGACTCCTCGTACATGTCCAGGTTTTCCTTTCTATTCTACAGCAACTACAATAACTTTTGTTTTTCGCCTCGTTACCCACCAGTCATTTCCACTATAATCCCGTTTAAGTGCGCGTAAACGAAGTGAACGACGTGTAATTAATTAGCTTATTATACGTATTAAATCGTTCTCGCTATTGATTTTAAACGCTACCGCGTACGCAAAGCGCATTGTAATGAATTTTGATCCACTTTTGAAAAATTGCAAAATGTCATCGGGCGCGTAGCTCGAACGTCCGCTTTGTCTGTGACACGTAATGAGATTTCTCTTTGGCAGCAGTTCTACAGCCAAACTTAGTCTGTGAACCGGTATCATAGAGTACGGTATCTGATGTGTCATGTCGCATTCGCCAAATAGCACATTAATAACGTTTCGGTTAGTCGAGTAGTCTCCAAGCACCAGCAAGCATATATCCTTTAAAACGGATAAACGAGTAATTAAAACACCTCGTTCAGGAACGTTCGTTATCCAATTATAACCTAATTAAATTAATTGAAATTTTACGAATTAATCACTCTCGAACTTACAACAAACATAAATCTCCGTATATAATAACTCGTCATTCCGAATTGAGATGTTAAACGTCGAGGTGTATAATTATATTCAAATACCCCGGCGCATAAATCAACTGAATACCAGGTTTAAATAAAACATTCGAATAAGAAAAAGAAAAAGTAGATTAGATAAATATATTCGTTTCGCTTCGAATAAACGGGATCGCGGACGCAAGCAGATCGCGTCGGTCGCTGAAAGTTAATCAATTCCTGTGACGCAAAACCGGGAGGGAAAGGGAAGACGAGCGGGGCATGTATAAAATCCACCTTAAAGTTACGCTCGTAAAGACGCGGATAGACAAACAGCTAGCGAGCTCTCAAAGTGGCTAATGAAACTATAATAAAGTAACCGCATAAAGTTGAAACATTCAATCTGTTTTAATCAGTTGGGGAGCGCCGTGGAGCCATCCCATCAAGAAGCGGCCCGGGTTAACGCAGCACCGGACCGGAAGTTGCAACTTCCGGATCGATGAAAGCTCGCATGTTGCATAAAAAAATTCGAAATTGCGATATATTTGACATTTGACGTTTGAAATGTCATAAACCTGTCAAAAACTAGGACTGTATCAAGAGGAACAAGTTTTCTATGGTCCGGTCCGGACCTGCGCCCGACGGCGACGCTGGCAGCGTCGGCGGCGAGTTACGATAGTCGAGTTTCACTTGTCTTCCGCTAATTGTATTAGTTGGAGCTCGCTTACATCCGGCCACGTGGATCTTGGCACGTTTCCGACTGTCGCATCGTTCCTTCGATCTTTCTGGCCGTCTGGGCTCATTTCAAAATGGCCGCCTGGGGTGTCGTCAACGTAATTACAAAATGAATTGTCCAATGGCGGGATCTCGGTTGCCATGACGGCCTTGATTAAAACAAGCGCGGAATGTCTCCATGGTAACTGCTCAGCGGCGGCAGCGGCAGCAGCATCAGCCGCCGCCGCCGACACCGCCACCGCCACCGCGAGACGCAACGAAGGGTGAGCGACGGGCACGTTTTTTTGTCATACTTGATTTCGTGTCTATTTCATTCTTGAAATAGTTTTTTGATATATATATATATATATATATATAACAGCGTTGATGAAACCATAAGTTATTAAGAAAGTCTTGTAGCAAAGTTCAAAACAAAGATGGTTACAAAAAATAAAGATTAAGTATGAACGATCTACTCCCCATGATCCTCGATGTTGAGCAATTTTTTTTGTGCAGATTAATCCCATTCCTCGATTTCAAACTAAAGCATCTTATAATAACGATTTTCCAAATAAATTATCATTTATCTGGCTTATTAGCCTTCGTCAACGCGCTACAATCCAAGCCCCAGGATGTTTGGAACTTGTATGGATACAACGGAAAGACCAACTGCACATTTGTAGTTTCAACTGGGAGACCCTCGCGTTTGAGGGCAACAACCACACATCACCACAGAGACATGATTCTACAATCAATCAACGGTTTGAGCGGAAATGTCAAATTTCGAAAATGTGACAAATGCCCAGTAAAAACTTCTTGGTAATCATATAATCAATATTGAGTTCAATAATATGCCACATCATAAATGCTGAAGAAGTTCATGGAAATTTGAAAAGTCTTCCATGTGTTCGTTGTACAGTGAATTCGGACCAACGGTCAAAACGTCAAATGTCAAAAATGCATTATCTCGAGATTTACGTTCGACGCTAAAACGAAAGAAACAGAGCTCATACCTACTGCAGGTTATTCGAACCCCAGAATCTAAAGGAGACCTTTTATTCGACCTTCAACATAAATTTCAAAGTCAACGTGATTTTTTGAAAGTATTCATATTTAAGCTCAGCCTGACCCTAACAATGCCATTTTTTGAGCATATCTCAAAATTTTGTTTTCCGATTGCAATCAACAATGAACTTAAGTTGAATATAATCGACTTCTACCATTCACCAAAATTTTGTCATTCTATATGCAGCCGATTACACTAAATAGAGTGCACAAATGTCGGTACATACATACATCAGTTAGTATCGCCCGCTCTTCTTATTCACCGAGGAAAGCCAAGACTCTCACAATCCACGTTTCCGTAGAATTATAAACAAAAAAATCCACCCTTCGTTTCCTCGCTAAATCCATTTGATTTACGCGACTCTATCCGTACCATCGATGCGCAGATATACGGATTACGTGATGAAACGGGGGTCGCAGATAGCGGACGATCCCCAAATTGGTAATCGTGAGAAAATATAAAATGAGCAATCGAAAAAGGTGTTCAAAGGATTCTTTGGTTGTCATCGAGCCATAAATAATTCGATACCAGGCCAACCCTCAGGGGGGGTCGCGTTTCGCCCTATCACCCCCCCTCGCTCGGATTAACACAACTATTAGCGTAATCCTCGCGACAGGTCACGTGTCGCGCCACGTGACCGGTGTTGTGTCATGTGATCCATCGAGATTTGATTTATGAAGTGGAGCGATGGTATCGCGAAGAGTGGCGCGGGTTTGTTTGAGGAACTAAGTGGCCGTTGCATTGTGCAGCCTGAAAGGTTTTTCGTCTAGAGGAAATTGCGTTTTAGTCAAATTCGCCCCCCGATCGGCGGATTGGTTACACATTTTTCGACGCTTCAGTTTTGACAGAGAATAATGTCGCGTTGCCTCAGACTTCAATTTCCTCCTAATTCAATGTGTTTCAATCCGAGGATGCGACACGATGATTGATCGCGTCGCGCCTGGAAAAACGTACCGATTAATCGGATATTAACACCCCCCACCCCCCGGCTACCCCCTCGGTCGACCGGGCTCATTGGAATGCGTCGCGGATTTCGTTGCGATCGCAGTCACGAACGAAATTTATATCGGGTATTTACGTTTATTCTTTTAGAGCGTCGTTGCGGGGCCCCCGGACAAGAAAAACCGCCCTTTCCGCTGTCGTTTCACTGAATCAGCGGGTGTTTTTCACGGAGAAACAAAGTAGGTACAAAGTACCCCAATAAAACCCTCGAAATGTCGTCGGATACGCGGTCGCCTCTCGATTCCGACTTTAACAAGGCGGGCATTTGTATTCTTGGCGCGTTCCGACCGTTTCACGGGCTACTTGATCTTCCGCGCAAACCCCAACCGCCGGGTTTTCTCCCCCCACACGAGGAGCGTTGCGGGGGGGTGGACACTTTCCCTTAACGCGTTACGTTTGTTTTTGTCGGTTTCGGCGACGCGTCACGGCAACGAGAGTATCGTATTTCAGGTGGCCGGGGGGTGGTGGGGGGAGTTTCTAAGACCCGTCTGCTTTACCGTTGCGAAATTATAAGTTACGGCCGTTACGGGGGGAATTTGCTCGAGTTATTTTATCGCGACTTCGTTTTAAACACCCCCACGTTTCCGGCGTTATTTTACTGCGTGTTCCGGGGCGGTTGCTTTGATTGCGCCGGAAATCGGAATCACTTTTGTATTTGACGTTTAGCATGTAATATAATGACGTCATTCGATTCAGCTTCACTGGGACGAAAGATGATTAGCAGAAATGAAAAACAATTGACATTTACTAGACCATAGAACAACATTGACGTTAAACAGTAGTTCACTTGTTCCTTAATACTTGCATAGTACAAGTGGTTTGATAGAACGCCGACGATATTAATTAAAGTTGCAAAAACCGAAGAAACGGTCGACGGGGAGCAATTCGTTCCGCTCGGTCGGTTTTTGGGCGATATCATCTCCCAGTTCCCCGTTACTTTACGGACCTTTTTTATAGGGGATGAAATCGTTTATTTCAGTTTAGAGAGCGCGTTCGCTTAAACTCGCCCCGCTCACTCTGATGGATAGAGTTTAATTATCTTTTACAACTTGTTTCGGGGGTGACGCGCATTCGCCGCCATCGCCGTTCCCTTTTCCGGTTCGCGCTCCTTTCTCCCGTCTCTCTCCCACCCCTAATTAATTTGGTGCGTTCTTTTTAATTTAAAGTTTCTGGAAGATCATCCGTTATGTTAATTGCGGTGCACTTCGTTAATTTTTATTGTTCGAAATCCCCGAGCTACCGTTTCGTCCAATTTAAATTCAAATTTTTTTAATCAAAGTTCCGAGATTAGTCGCGGGGCGAACTTTCGATTTTCTCCTCGCGCAGCGTTAAAAATCAATTCTCGGTCGTTCCGATTGAAATCCAGGTAGGCGACGTTGAAAGACCGAAAAAAAAGGTATATTCGAGGTAACATCCGGTTGTAAATCTCCGAAATTAATACGAGGGTGTTGACTTATTCGTCAGTTGGAAGATGATTTAGTTGCGGCAACCCCGTCATTATTCCTTTTGTTTTTGGGGCCAGAAAGTCGATTGCGAGTTTTTGCGGTCGGATTGAGGAACCATCTATCACCCCGCCACCCCTTCCGAGGGTTGTGTGTCGAAAATAGGTTTGAATCATTGATTAGTTGCACGGATGGTTGCATAACGGGGCGACATGTGGCGAAGGTGATTTATCTAGAAATCTCCGGGGCCCCATAACTAGCACATCGCCGCGCCGGAGTCCCCCGACATTCCATCTGCTTCGCCTCGTGGAGCCTGCTAAACTGGATTCGCATCTCACTTTTTTATTTAATACATTGTGTAAAGATGTAACCATTTTTACGCAACAAAATGTTCCTCTATTTTAAAATTTGTAAGCTCTCTTTCAAAAGTATATATGTATATATATTTAACACATTTGATGATCACCTAATCGCGCTATAAACCTACGACGCTTCAGTGATCACAGAATTTATTAAAAGCCAATGCTTCAACTGAAACGTTCTCGCGCAAACAGCCTGTACATGATCGGGGCGCGTTCAATTTACGTTCGGCCGGTGCGAAAGTTCTCTTCGAACGCCGATTTTTGCCGGTCGTAAAGCCTCGCGCGCTAATGATGATTGTCATCGTTTATGTTTTTCTTTGTCCTCCACTTCCCAGCGCCCATAAATCATACCTTAAGTGATATTTTAATTCCATTTCCTGAAGTGGAAATCCGGTCCGGGGGCGGTCGGCCGCTCGCACCGCCTCCGGTAACGTAGCAACGGCCGTCACGGCCCCCGCGTGGCGGGAGTTGGCCGTCCACGCCCCCGCGAGACTCGCGTGGAAGGGGGGGCGGATTTGGAGGGGTAGTTCACGTCGAAAAATCGCAAGTAGGGGTGACGCGGTGCAGGATTCGATTCCACGTTTTCGCTGCAACCCTATCGAAATATTTTTTTCGAAGATTAATTTGATATGGAATAATCTTCAGTCATATTCAAAAATAAATAATTTTAATGAAATAAAACAAACATTTGAGGACGCTGGTAATTGAAAATTATTTTGCGCTCTATGCACGATACATTCGAACGAATCATAGAAATGAAACGATTGTCACTGTCAAATACTGCATACCAATAAAGACGAAGTCGCAGTCCATTCGCCATTTCACATTATTTTGAGATGTATATCAAGTGTCTTTCGTTTTAAATTCACTATGGTATTGGTGTAGACCGCGCAAGCGCGACTTAACCGGCTATGAAATGTCAAAGCCAGTTTCAAAACAAACTTTAAAATGCATTCTATTTCATGTGAAAGAATTTTTATCACCTTATATTTGGAATACAAAAATCATTTTTGTTATAAAAATATCCAGGATATGAGATTCGTATATATATTGATATATGAATGACTTCAACTACAAGTGCGTAAAAAACCAGATGAGTTGAAATTTTAGGGTTATATTACTTACCGTTCGAACATGTATTCGCCTATTTTTAGATAATTAACGGCGAAAAAGAACGACGTATTGTACATTAGTGACCAGCAAACTTGGAAACCATTGAATCAAGTCTTATTAAAAAGTTGGAATTTTGTGTACAAGTAATCAAAAAGTAAAATGCTCCTTCTTGCCAAATTGATAGATTTAGATCAATTAACGTTCCTGTTTCTGAAATATATGGCTGTTTCAAATTTTCCTTATAGAGCTTTCAATGTAAATTCAAGTGTCTTTGGACATTTCACTACTTGACTACTGCTTTGAAGTCAAAATGGACTGCTGGTCAAAAAAACAAACGCCTGCTCCAGCAAGTGGTTGAGGCGAGAACAGGAAAAGATGAATTTGTCTTGCTAAAAATGTCTGTTTGATCAAAATGTAAAGTACTTCAAATCAAACAAACATTTTGTTTCCTTTTTCAACTGATTTGTGAAAATTGGTGTTTATTCCATTTATGTTTTTTATGTCACATTACATATTTTTTAGAATAAGTTATGAACGTTTTACCTCCTGCTGTGGACGTACAATGTACGTCCGGGGCCGGACGTATATTGTACGTAAACTTTTGTGGAATCCGCACGTACATTGTAGGTACTACGTCTATTTCTGAACGTACATTGCGGATATACTATGAACGTATATATAACGTCTGCTATCTGCAGACGTCAGCACTTGTGCAGTCTATTGGGAACACCCTGTACCACGCACGGAGCCTTAAACGAGACAAAGCG
This sequence comes from Novius pumilus, assembly GCA_020654155.1. Taxonomy (NCBI): domain Eukaryota; kingdom Metazoa; phylum Arthropoda; class Insecta; order Coleoptera; family Coccinellidae; genus Novius; species Novius pumilus. The sequence continues at coordinate 6,947,073 of JAIFOV010000475.1, forward strand.
GACGGCGCGAAAACGTTTCGAAACGAACGCCACCCCGGGGCCGGGACATAATTTCCACGCGTTCGGCGTTACAACGACCATAAAAAACATTTGTAGTACATTATTATTACGAGTTTTCCGTTTTACGAGCCTTTTTTCTCTCCGGTTTTACGAGTGGCACTGAGCCTCGGCTCCATTAAGTTGTTTCCATTATTTCTAATTACTATCCGTTCCCGTCCGACGGATTTCGTGCCGACAAATCGCGAAAATTAATTAAAAGCGCGCTGACAAAAAAAAAAAGTTTATGTCTTCATTACGTACGAGGCCCGAAGGGGTTTCGTTCGGGCGGGCGACGATTACCGACGGCGACATCTGTGGCTGGGGTGTCGAGGCGTCGTTGTAGTAGAGCGCTGTACGTGTTGATGACCGCGCGCTACTAGAGTTCGCCACCAGTAACGATTTATTTTGCCACAAAGGTGGAGGTTTTGATACTTTTCTACCTGCTGGAAGGTCGTGCCGCGCGCTTTATCAATGACGCATCGTTCTCGTGAGGTTTGTATATACCTGGGAGGTACATAAAAAAATTATTCTACAGATTGAGGTGACGTAGAACTTTGTTATAAAAAACAATGACTCGAGATTTTATTTTAAACCCTACAGGCAGCAATTGTCAAAATTGACAACGTACAAATCACAGAAAGGTAATATTATAAAATAGCTAATGTTCGAGTGTCTTATTCGGCAACCTTCGTTTCAGTGCAACGTCCACCTCCAGTCGCGCGCATACCACAGAATAACGGGACGCTCCCATGTTTCAAACTTGAAACTTCAGATCGGACGCGGCGCTCTGTGTTCGCTTGTTGATGTGTTTTGTGTTTGTGATCGACTGCACGCCACACTAAAATGACTTAAGACATTGCTGCGCGCTGTGGCTGGTGGAATTGTGCTTGCTTTGCCGGAGATCTAGACGATCGGTGAGGACAGTAACAACACGTCAACATATTGGATTAAGTTAGTGACGAAACAGGTAAGCAGCCGAATTCCAGCGTTGGCACACCGGTTCCTTACGGATTTTTCTGTACGCTCCCAAGGTCACGTCGGAAGTTTTGTTAATTGCGTAACGTGATCGATGCAAAAAAATTATCTGTTTAAGTAGTCGTGACACGTTTAGTTGCAGCATCAATGCGCGGTCTAGACGTCGTCGTCGGGCATCTGTCGTGTGTTACATAGAAATGTAATTGTTAATAGGCGCATTTGTTTCATTTCCTTTTTCCCGCGCCGCCGGACGAACTTTCTTTTTCTCATGGACAGGTGTCCGGTTAATCTGATATCGTCGTCTAAATTTCCCGTTTCAAAGGGAAACGGTATGAACAATACAGAAATTTCGCAGCCTAATCACCGCATTGTCTTGTAAGGTACATTGCAACCGAATGACGTCAAGTAGTGATTACCTAAAACACTCCAAATCCAATTTGAGTTAACTACGGACACTTTAAGTACCAAAGAAGTAAGTTCGCGTTTAAGTACAAAATAAAGGAAAAAGTTGTAATTGAAATCCCTTCGGCTTTATAAATGGCGAGCAACAATAACAATAAATTTCAGTTGGTGTGGCATTCCTTCGAGTCAGGTTCACCTTGGGCTCGGCATTCTTCAAACATTTTCCGCTGGTAGAAAGTGTCTTCGTGATTTTTTTTCTGAACCCATCATCGGTACCGATTCGTTCGTTCATACCGTTAGTTAGTTGCGATTTCGGAAGGAAACTTTGTGTTGACACACATCGAAAGTTGAGTCAACAAACGACTCTCCTCCGGGCTCGCAATCACACAACACACCTATGTAATTATTTTTAGATAGAAAGTAGGCGACTATATGGCAAATATTTCCATAACCCATTGTCGATGCTGTTTGAGACGAAATGTTTAAACGACGCTCGTCAATCGAACGACTCGATTAACTGTTAACGGATCACCGAGGGGAATAGTTAATTGCGATAATTTGAATTTTATGCACAGCCAGGAATCGCAAGAATGCGAGCGAAATACTTTATAAAAATGTTACTGTAAAAAAACTTGAACCCCGAAGCTTACTCTTTACTTTCACATAAATTCGGATCATAGAATCGCCAAACAAAACAAAATATTCATTTTCTCTTGCGGTTCACCTACAGTGCCCGCTTTTTCTTTAAAACGATCACGTAACCGGAAATCCAAACAAAACATTCCATCGCGTACGTGCAATTCAGTAATTCCTTCCGTTTTTTTCCGCAGACACCACATCGATGACTTGACCACCAGAACCCGCTACGATGGATTGGTTACCCGGCGATTTGATTTGGTTCGACCCAGGGGTCGGCCACTGGTTGCCCGGCGAGGTCCTCGAATGTCACAGAACGGCCAACGTTCTCACCGTCCAGGCGACGCTCGCCGGCAAGGTAATCAAAAATTTTCGTCGCCAAAGCGTTATAACGGTCGATTAAACGGTTCTTACAATCCGAATTACATAAACAACGTTCATTACGAAACGGCGAAATTTAATTTGACGCACCGTCGATTCGCTCATTTTTATTTCGATCGAAAATTCGAATGATATTTGTGGAATTTTCGAAAATGAGCGCGCGGTGAAAGTGTTCGATCGGTGTGCTCGTGCGCGCACTGCTCAAAAGCCGTTAGAATATTTAACGTTCTGTTTTTCATTCAATAACACGATCTGCAATCTGACGCATTATTTTATTACGACGGTTACGTCATGTCGTTATTACGCTCGTTATGATCCAGATGTTCCTTATCATCCGATTTCACTCGATAATTACGGCGCATTCAAAGCGTTTTTCACTTTTATCTCTTCTTCTTGCTGGCGATTGAACTACAGTAGTTCAAAATGTATCCTACCGGAACCTACCTCACAGATTTTTGCGAGAACGCACCCCTTCATCTCGTATCAAACATTGTTTACGCTACTCTATACGAGATGGCGCAACTATTTTCAAACTGTTATCACCCCATTACCAGTCCAACGCGATTTTTTTCAGGGATAAGACATGGTCCATCCAATTTCTTTTACCAGAAAGGCTTCAATCACCCAATTTCGTAAAAATCGTTACAGCCGTTTTCGATCGCTTAAAACCCAGTTTTTTCCTACCCATTCAACAAATGATTCAATATTATAGATATATAAATACATAAATCAACATTGATTTCGATTTTGGTACGTTCTATATTAATATTTCTTTCCATACAACATTTGGGGTATTATTATTTTCCTTTTATCCCGAAAACAGAGTGAACGGGAAATTTGGGAAGAATGACACTTAGCTAGATCCATTTTCCACCCCCGAAAACCCCCGGAGGCCGAATTTCATCGAAATCGTTGGAGCGATTTTCGAGATCCCAGATATATGTATATATATTGATCGTTTAAATAGACGGGGCAAACGGGACTTAAACGTTTAGTAGTTCAAATATCATTTTGCATAGAATTATAGAAGGTTAAGGCGCACAAAATTTAATAATTAGATATCGATAGTAAAATAGAAGTCAATCGGCAGTAAATATATGCAACACAGCGTAGTAAACTTTTCTTTATATGCACTTCGTCCGTGACGTATAATCGATATAAACATCTTCTTTTACTCAGTCGCAAACCTTCGCTCTGGCCCAAGGCGAAGGTTCGGTGAGGAGGCGCCAGGACCTCGGCGACGATGGCGTCGAAGACATGACGCAGCTGACCGATCTTCACGAAGCCGCCCTGCTTTGGAACCTAAAATTGCGTTACGAGCGCAAAATGATATACACGTACGTCGGTAGTATCCTCGTGGCCGTCAACCCTTACCGCATGTTCGATTCGAGCTACGGCATCGAAATGGCCCAAAGGTACAAGGGTAGAATAATCGGCGCCTTGCCGCCACACCTTTTCGCTCTCGCTTCCTCCGCCTATTCCGGATTACCAGCCGCCCAAGTGGTGGTGATTAGCGGGGAAAGCGGCGCCGGTAAAACCGAATCCACCAAGTTGGTCATGCAATACTTGGCGGCGGTTGCGCCTTCGGCGCCCCGCGGTCAAGCCTTGGTTACCGAGCAGATCCTGGAGGCCGCTCCTCTCTTAGAAGCGTTCGGCAACGCCCGCACCACCAGAAACGACAACAGCTCCCGCTTCGGCAAATACCTGGAAGTCTACTTTAAAAACGGCGCCATAATGGGCGCCAAAATCACTCAGTACCTACTCGAAAAGTCGAGGATCGTAACCCAGGCACCCGGCGAAAGGAACTACCACGTTTTCTACGAACTAATCGGCGGGTTGAATAACGCTGAAAGACAAAAATACGGTTTAGTCGACGCCGATAAATATTTCTACTTGAACCAAGGAGGCGCCGACTGTTCGCCCGGTCATTCAGGTGAGTACAACTAAACAAATCTCGTACCACCGTCACAGTTGCACGTAGGTTCCAGCGTCGACTGGGCCGGTTTGACCAGAGCGATGCAAGTCCTCGGAGTCGGCGAGCAAGAACAAGAAGGTATCATCAAAGTCCTCGCGTCCGTCCTCCACTTGGGCAACATTTACTTCCACCGCAAAAAACTGAAGCACGGCCAAGAAGGCGTCGAGATCGGGAGCGACGTCGAAATCAAATGGACCGCCTACCTGCTCCAAATCTCCACCTCTGGGTTACAGCGGGCGCTCACCTCCCGAATAACCGAAGCCAAAACGGAACGCGTTTACTCACCGCTCAGCATCGATCAGGCTTTGGACGCCAGAGATGCCCTCGCGAAAGCTCTGTACGCAGCCCTGTTCGATTGGTTGGTCACGCGCGTGAACTCCATCATCCAACGCGGTGGTTTGCACGACGCCGCCAGGATTTCGCTTCTGGATATATTCGGTTTCGAGAATTTGGAAGAGAATTCCTTCGAGCAGCTGTGCATTAATTTCGCGTCCGAATCGTTGCAGCTTTATTTCAATAAGCACGTTTTCAAATTGGAGCAGCAAGAGTACGCCAAAGAAAGGTTGGAGTGGTCCGATATGACTTGGGCTGATAATACGCCCGTTATTCACTTGTTGCGCAAGAAACCGCTGGGTATCCTGCATCTTCTCGATGACGACAGCAACTTCCCGAAAGCGACAGATAACTCGTTCTTGGATAAATGTGATTATAACCACGCGCTCAACGAATATTACTGCAGACCGAGAGTTGGTAATCGGGAGTTTGGGGTAATTATACGTGACGATTATTTAGTTCAGTAGCGTTACTCGAGTTTCAATTAGATTTGCCATTTCGCTGGTCAAGTGTGGTACCAAGTGGACGGCTTCCTCGACAAGAACCGCGACATTCTACGCCCGGAAATCGTGGAATTGCTACTTTCGTCCAAGGAACCCTTGGTTAGCGCGTTCGCCAAACCACTACTCAACCAAGGCAAAACGAGGACTTTACCAAAAGGCGCGAATGGGCGTTTCGTCACCATGAAACCCAGAACACCGACAGTCGCCGCACGATTCTCAGACTCCCTCCAAAACCTCCTCGAATCGATGTCCAAATGCAACCCCTGGTTCGTCAGATGCATAAAACCGAACAACGACAAAGCTCCAATGAAGTTCGACATGCCGGTCGTGTTGGAGCAGCTCCGTTTCTTGGGCATGCTCGATACAATTAAGATACGACAGTCCGGCTACCCGATCCGAATGAAGTTCCACGAATTCGTCGATCGTTACAGGTTCGATCCGTTGGTCATTCGATTGAAAGCAAAACGAAATTATTTTACAGATACTTATTGAGCGGAAAAATGCGTCGCGGCACGCCGTACCGCGAACTGTGCCATCAGATCCTCGAGCAAGTTCCGACGACCGAAACTGAAGGTCCGGACTACCAACTGGGCGCAACCCGCGTCTTCCTACGCGAAAAAGTGCAACAAAACTTGGAACTCAAACGAACTGACTGCCTTAAAGACTCGGCAGTTGTTATACAGAAACATATTCGCGGGTACCTCGCCAGGAGGAAGTACCAGCGACGCAGACGCGGGGCGATCGCCATTCAGAAACATTGGAAAGGTTACAGGGAGCGTCAGAAATACGAAAAGCTTCGAAGAGGGGTGATCAAGGCTCAAGCTTTGACGCGTGGACGAATCGAACGCAAGCGCTTTAAGCAGCGCAAAGCCGAATTCAAACGACGCGTGGAAGCGGAGAAGGTGGCTCAAGAAAGAGCGCGGCAACGCGCTGAGCGCGAGGCGAAGCTGCGCGACCAAGCGCAGAAAAACCAAGCGAAAACCACAATACAAAATCTCGAAGTACCGGCGGAGCTAGCGTTCATTTTTCAAAGCTGGAAGGTTACAACCCCCCGCACACCGAACGGAATATGATGAAGGTTCTGGGTGGTATCACCGGTCAACCGCCCGATTTGAGTTTACCTCCCGACTTGCATCAATTCGAGTTCTCGAAATTCTCCTCAGTTTACTTCAAAGGCGCCGGTCTTGGCACCAAAAAGGAACCCATCAACACGCCGTTCCTGTCGAAAGCCGCCGCCAGGGATGAGGATTTCCGCGATTCGATTGCAATGTTCAAACTGATTTTGCGGTGGACCGGCGACGCCAGTCTAACGGGCGCCAAGGAGAAAGCGTTGGCCGATTATTTCGTGTACAAAGGGCTCAGTTCCAGGGGGCTGCGCGACGAGCTGCTCGTTCAGTTGTGCAATCAAAGCTGGAAGAACGAGAACAACGAACGGATTTGGATGCTGATGGCGAATTGTTTGAGCTGCTTTCAACCTAGCCCGCCTTTGACGAAGTAAGTTATTGGGTTGTTATTCAGGTTTGTATGATATGGTTGTAGGTATTTGCTTAAATTCATCACGGATCACGCGACGGGTAGCTATAAGGAGATATTGCAACGGAAGTTGCTGAGGGGTACTCAGAAGTCCCCTCACGCGAGGGCGTTGCCACCGACGCTTTTGGAATGGCGAACTATCAAGCAGAAAAATAATATGGCGCTCAGTGTGAATTTACCGGATGGGAATTTGTGTACCGTCGGCATTGACTCCTGGAGTACTTGTGAAGAGGTAGTGGAGGGTTGCTTGAAGTAATGGTGTTATAGTAAGTGCTTTCAGATTGCAAATATCGCAGTTTCCACGCAAGATATATCAACGTCGGGATGGACGGTGGTTTTAGATGATTCGGGGATTGTTTCGGATGGTTGTGGTCTTGATTACGTTATGGATTTGGTGTCGGAACTCGAGCTTCATCCCGGTTTCCGGTTACCAAATCCAATTTACTCAAAGTCGGAAATCGCAAAGCTTCGACTGAGGTGGATCGCCAAACTACTCCCACGTCTCCTACGCGACCCCAAGTACCTCCACCCGAGCCACCGGTGCAAAAAGTAGTCCGAAGAAGTCCGATAAACCCTCTCCTGATTATACATCCCAAATCGAATCTCCGTCTCGTAAACCGTCCCACGAAGCGTTGTCACGTAGTTCGGCGCTCAACGAACGGTACTTCGATATCGAAAAAGCCCGATCGCGTAGTTTGGATAATTTACTGAACGAACCTCACGATACGCCGCAATTTTCGGATCTCGGCCTAAGTCAATCCAAGCTGAACGAACGTTACCACTCGGTAGAACAGTTGGCCGAATTTGAATACCCAGATGCCCCGTCCAGCGTGGGCACGTCGAATCGCGGCGGCGGAGCCGCCCCCAGGTACGTAAAATCGCAATACAGCGGCCGACGAGTACCGCCTGGTTCCCACTCGAGCAGCCGAGCGCACATCGAGAAATCTGAAGGTGCTCCAAGAAGCTCCGCCATGTCCGACACCAGCGAAGCACCAAGTTTGGCCAGTCACGTACGTCGAGTCCGCGTACCGAGTCAAGCATCGGATGTCGATCAGTTCCTCGACGAACTATTCAGTCCAGTCCTGGATGGAAATTTGGACGAACTAAGTGACGCTAGGTCACTATCAGCCAGTATAAAGGGCGGCTCGAGTGGTATCGCAAAAACCAAGCCACCGAAGGCCGAAAAAAGGAGGAAACCAGCGGAGGATACCAAATGGTTCGACAGCGTGGATCAATACGTGAAGTCCTCTTGTAAAATCGACGATAATTTGAACCACTTATCGAACATCGAAACTTTAGTACAAAGCATCAAAGGAGGTGGAACGACTCATCAATCGTCAAACGGGCCGAGCGCGTCCGGTTTTAGCTTCCCCACAATCCCCCCGCCCATAGTCGGAATACCACCGCTCATGATGCCTGACACTTTCGTACCGGCAACAGCGTTTATGACACAAAACGGCGGTCCGATGCCATTACTATCCCCGGGAGCCGGACAAGACGGCAGCTTCGTACCGATGTTCAACCTACCATTGGCAAGCAACGGCACCGACCAACAAAACCTCCAACGCGCCTTCCTTCAAAGCACCATGGCGCAAAACATCCAAATCCAACAACAAATTTTAGCGCAGAACCAAGCGTTGCATCAACTACTAATGCAACAAGCCACAACAAATAACGAAACGATAACATCCTCCCCGACGGGAATCCTCGACACCCCCCCACCAAAATCCTCGAACCAACCCCGAAAACCCAGTTTCAACCGGAAAAACAGCTCCCCCGCCTTCAGGAAATTCAGCACGGAAAACGGCGTACCACCACCACCGCCGATGCCGCCACCGTTAGACGAAATCGATCCGAACGAAACGCGACCCTTCCTCGACCCCTACGGCCGAGCCAAAACCGTGCGCATCGGCAAATGGCGCTGGCCCCCACCGCAAGACGACAACATCCCCCAAAACGGCGAAGACTTCATGCACTTCAAGATGCGCCAAAACCAACGCAAAGTAACGCCCAACAAAGACCATTCCTCCTTATCCTCCACAAACAACGAATGGGAGGAAATCGAGTTCGACTCGCCGCCTTTGGCATCGGACAAATCGGCCCCCAAAAAAACCAAAAGATCGTTCGATATAGGCGCATCGCGCCCCTCGCCGGGCAGCGTCGGCAAGCTGAAACTCAGCTCCGAAATGCGCCAGCGCCTCGAGCAAGTAACCGCCAACCATTCCGTCCGATCCAGCAGCAGCAACGTCGACAAACCGACGCGAGTCGTCAGCAAACTCGAGGACACCCGAAAAATGATGCTCGAGCAACAGCTGGCCGGCCGGTGGGGCGACGAGGCAGACGGCAAATCCAGCCCCGGCTCGCCGCCCAACGGCCATTGGAAATCAAGTCCACCACCGGCCCCAAACGCCTTACCCCCAGCTCCTTCGGGACCCGCACCGCCACCGCCCAACATGATGATGATGATGCGACAGTCGATGGAAAACGGCCGCGAGTCCTCGTCGTTCATCGCGCAAAGACAGGATCGCGACACGTTCGGCGTCCACCAGAATCGCGACAACTCGAAGCGTAACTCGTTTAGCGCCAACTGGGACTCGCAGAGCGGCATGACTCAGGATACGCAAGACGATGGTGAGTTTAAGCAATGTCGCGCGGGTGCTTTATAACCTTTGGTTACGTTAAGTAGTGCATTGGCGCAAGGACTCAATGGAAATGGACAAATCGACCTCCAGGGACAGTTGGGATCGCAACGATTATCATCCGATGACCACTATGGATCCGGCGCCGCGACGCAACGGGCAAATGGAGGAGCGACGGGAACGGAAGGTGCATAAGGAAACGAACGAGCGACCTACGTTCCGGACGCATATGTTCAATAAAACGGCGCAGGAGCGCGAGAAGAAATTGTCGGTGGCTTCGACCCAAATGACGGATAAAACTGACCGTAAGAACTCGATGCAAATCTTTTTCTTTGTACCAAAACACGTTTTTCAGTGCAAGAGTGGCCCGAATTCATGCGTCCAATCGCAACTCCGCCGCCACCCTCGAAATCCCCGGCGCAACCGGTGGTGGAGCCCGCTGTTCGGCATCTACCCTTGGGTTCGTCGGGTAGCGTGACTTACAACCGCGTCCAGTGGACGCTCAAGATTCGTAAGGAATTCTTCACGCCTACAGAGAATTTCGCGGCGCCCAACTCGTTGCACATGATTTTCTGTCAAATCGTCGCCGACGTTTACGGTGTGAACGCTTGTTTGCGCTTGACGCAAAGCGAGAAACGGGCCGGCGTGAACATGTTGAGCGGTTACGGCGTGAGCGCTCAAAATTACCAAGGCGCCCACCGTGCCAACATCAAACGCAACGTCGTCGAACTGGCCAGAACGTGGCCCTTGTATTTCGCCAGATTGTTTCCAGTTTCGGGCGCGGCTCAGGTACCATTTTTACCCTTGACCAAGAAGGTATTACGAACTAAAGCTTGTTTACAGTTGGCCGACGTGCAGTTATTCGCCGTGTCCCATTGGGGGGTTCATTTCGCCAGGCGGGAAGGCCAGTACCTCCAGATCGTCATGTCGTTCCCTTTGGCCGAAATCAATTATTGTTCGGCGCCGCGACCCACCACCGTTTGCCTGGAGGGTCCGCAAGGTCGATTCTCCTTGCACACGCCCCGCGCCCAACAACTCTCGGAGACGGTCACGAAGTTCTGCAACGAATTCCGAAAGGTGAGTGCGTTTTTGATTATCTCGGATCTCGTGCGTGTTCAAATTTCTCCGCGCGTTACGAACGAAAGATCGCATTTGCACATTTCGTCGCTCGAACGAGCGCCTTCCATAATTAGTCGTTCGTGTTTAATTTTTATACTCTGATTGCGACGGCCACGCTGATGGCCCGATCTAACACGCGCGTCGCGGACGATTAAAGCGTGTGCGAGATTTTCACCGCCGCATCGACACCTCGCTTTTTTTCCTTCGGAACATCGAACAGCGATTTGTGATTTAATGAGCGCTAGCGAGTTGAACTACGGTGGAAATATGAAAAATTCTTTGGGGATGGTTTTAGTTTAGTGTCCCAATTCTTATCTATGATAAAGAAATAAAATAAAATTTTTATATTGTAGATTATAAAGAAAAGCAATAGATAAATGAACGACGTGATATAATGGCCTTGATGTCTCGGCGGGTCGATTGAACTAACGAACTAACTGTCACGGAAGTGAATATTTGCTTCTATTGACAAACGTCAAAATATAAATACAAAATCAAAACAACGATTACACTTTGTATAATCCCATCAAATACCACTCGAGCAATCGCAAATAAAGAATGTCTTTCGCTCATCACTGGACGTAGACGGAGATTACGTCTCGTGGCTCGGTTATTTTCGATGCTCTTGTGGTACGACTAGTGATTATACAACTTGACGACGTGATGTAACCGCTTTGGAGTTTCGGCGGGTCGATTGAACTAACGAACATAGAAATAACGATATAAGTGTGAATATTATTCTATATCTGTCACAGAAGTGAATATTTGTTTGTATCGACAAACGTCAAAATATACATACAGAATCAAAATAACAAACTTAATGCATTCGAACTACTACTCGAGCGATCGAAAATAAAGAATATTTTTCGCTCACCACTCGACGTAAACGATGATTGCGTCCCGTGACTCAAAAACATATTCGGTTATTTTCGATGCTCTAGTATCACAGAATTTTGGTGCCATAGTTCAGATGTCTCATTATTTCAATGTTTGACAAGACGAACATCAAAAATTGTATAACGAATGAACTACCGAGAGGTTTCTCTGTGTTTCAAACAATTTTACGTATTGTGTCAAAAATAAAAACGGGTGATCAGTGGTCTATAGGCAATCCACAAAACATATTGTAATCTGTCCTATGTATTACGTGGCGTATGTTTGGCCGATTAAAGTCAAATTGAAATATGTTGCCACACATAATTAACTGCGATTTTTGAATCGGTTTTATATTAATAAAGTTGAGTTATTCGGCGCATTCACCTTTTGTTTGTGTTTAATTTTGAAATGGATATTTGTTTCGTTCAGTCCGTCGCGACGGCGAAAAGAAGTCGGCACGCTAGCGTAGCTATTTTCTAGAGTATCCGTCACGCGAAATAACACGTTTTATCGAAAAACGAAACGGTCCGAACGAAGCAACCATCCTCAGCCGACCACCTGTTATGGTAGTTTAGAGACTTGTCCCAGATATGGGTCCGCTGGTATACCGGTGGTACAGTCTGCCAGTCTCGTATGGTCAGCCAGTGGGTCATATTAGTCGACGTCCGATACTCATCTCGTTATGACGTTGCGAAAGCGGCCGGCGATCGAATATCGCGTTTCGTGGTGATCCATCTCACACACTCGGCGAGAAGGTGATTGTTATGTGTTGAAAAATGAACAAGAACAACAACAAGTGGTCGTCCACGAAATCGGACAATTTCAAGTGCAAAACGCACGCGACTAGCAACAACAACAACAACGAGAGCTACGATGAAAATTCGTTGGACAGTTTGGCGAATTCGTCGAATAATTCGGAAAGTCAGAGCGACGATTCGCACGATTCCGACTCCGGCACGGACACGAAAAGTCAAGTTTCTTTCGCCAACAAGTGCGAGGCTTACGCTCAGAATCAATGTGGTAGCATCAGGTGAGGTGGTGAACCGAAATCTTTGCGAGGGCGATGGACTTGCGCGCTCGATTTTAATTTCCGATCAAATTTAAAATTTTCAACAAGAGGTGTATCTAATACAAATGATCATAAACAAATTGTTGATGTTCATTAAAGCTCTTAATTTGAAATGATTAAATTTTCGTTTTCACAGTAAATTTCTGTCGATTAGTTGGATTTATTCGACACATAAAAAGGATTAAACTTTCACTTCAGATTCCGTTAAGTTATTGTTACTAAAAAAATTCGGTTTTTGTTATTCGTCATCGCAAATCGAACGGGCGCTTTATCTCCATCTTCTTCGTCATCCACTTGTAGGTCTTGGACGAAATCGGACTCCGGCAATTCGGATTGCTACGATTACATCAGTTCGGAGAGCGTGGCCGCCGGTCTCGATCGCAAGTCCCATTATGCGGACACGAAGCGATCGGACGCGTCCCGCATGGAGACCATCCCCGAAGAGGGCGAACCGAAAATATCGGTCAAAGAGATATTGGCCCGATTCGAAAACCTGCAAGGCAAAGAGCAGCACGACATGAACAATAACAGCCATCATCATAACAATAATAACAACGTGGCGTCGAAACGGGACACGTTCAAGGAGAAGGATAAAGAAAAAGACAGCAGGAAAGAGGCGAAGGAAAAACGGACGGTCACGGAAGACGTCGTTCAAACGCCAATCAAATCGGAAAAGATCGTTAAGGAAAATAATATCGTGGCGGCGGAGGTGAGGGACCTTTTTGTACGTTCTATGCGATCGAGGAAAATGATAATGCGTTTACACAAGACTGGTCAAACGTCGATATTATGCAACTGTCTTACAGTTACATTAATACGATCCGTTGATGAGAGAACTGTTATACATTTTTCGATCGACTGTGTTTTTGATAACGAAGATGGTCGGCGATCCGTGGTTTTCTAATAAGTGTAATTTTCTTACTCGGACGAATTAGGTTGTACAGTAAACTGAAATTTGAAAAAAAAACGGAAAAAACAGTTAGGTTTTGCAATATGTATATATCATATCCGTCCACAGGTTTTACACGTATAAAATTTTATTATCCATTGTCCGAGATACTATTAATCCGAGTGACAGACAGTGATTGATATAAATTGTTCCATTTATTACAACACGCAAATAATTGAGTTGTTACAACTCCCAACAGGAAGATGGATTTAATTAAATTTCAAATTTTTCCTTTCTTCGCATACCAAATCGGTTCTAATAGAAAGCGATCGGTTTCGAGCAGTAAAAGTGATCCCGTAATTGCGATTTATGCCCGAAAACGAACTATGTACGTTTTTTCTCGTCGAATCGAACAAATACTTTCCCGTTAGGGCGAACGCGTGCCATCGAAACGAAAGTTTCGAAAGTGACGAACGCGAAAATTTTGTTCGCTGAATAATCCCGCGTTAGGATTTCTCTAATTACGGATTCCGGATCGCCTCGAAATTAATGCAGCCGTTTCGCAGATGCAATCGAAGTCGCCGCCGCCGTCGCGCAGGGAACCGTCGGCGGAGCGGACCGACGCGCCGGCCGTCGCGGTCGCCGAAACGAAGGGCGTCGCGACGCCGCAGCGCTCGCCGCCGGAGGAGGCGCCGACGTCGCCCAGGAGTCCGGTGCCGCCGTCCGGAAAGCATTCCTTCCTGCAGTTCGCCGTTCACCATTTCAGACGATCCGCCGAGTGAGTATCTAAATGTTACAGTTTATGATGCATTGCCGTGTTAGAAAGTGGTTTCGTTGTCTTGCCCTGGGTCGTTTTATCGATTTAAAATCTCATACCGAGCTAATTGTCGCATCGATTAGGGAACCATCGATCTGAGAGAAAGCAGCCGGAAATTTGTTTTTCCTTCCTTTTCAGGCAGCAATGCTTCGCTCGTTTTCCGATAATCGTCCGATGTAAAGTCACACCAACCGACTTTTTTCATCTTATCGGACGTGTTGCATATATTCGTATGCGCGCTCGAACGATTTTCTAGGCTAGTAGGTATTATAAAGCATTAATTTGGCACAACGACGATTCAATATCATATTCCGTTCTGATGGAGTAGCTGGAATTTTAAAAAGTCGAGCGGGCAATCATAAGCCGTTTTACGGGCTAGTGCCTCGACTAATAATACCAATTCAATCTTACGGCAGTACCAGTTTTTCGTTTCGAGATGTTTGTCCCAAATCGATTCGCGGCCGACGTCCTTCACGTGTTTCGAAGCCGGGAAGTCGACTTCCGATTCCGAGCTCTGGCGATGCTTAAAAAAAGTGAAAAGTCCGACGTTGCGTCATTTTCGTTGTCGAAACCGCTCGCCGCTCGGCGCTTCCCATTGTTACGTTTCTTTGTTGTTGATTCCTCGACCGGTCGACGACGGTCCTCATGGAAAACGAACATACCGTGTGAATGAATTTCTGTGCTGTTCTCCGTGCCATGGGCCTCATCGCCCCGAAAGATTGGAAAAGGTAGAAATTTTTTCTCGTCGCCGTCGCCGGACCGAAACCGCGAATACAAATTATAATTAACTCTCATCTCTCAGTTAGTCCGATCGTTTATTACCATTGTTAATTTCTTCATCGTCGTGAACGGTTTAATTGAAATGTTTTCTCTGTTCTCTCTCGAACGCATTCAGACTGGAAAAATTGAGGAACGACCCAAAGTCGAAAGAGAAACGGGGCAAGGAATGGACGTGGAAACAGCAAACGGACATGATTAAGTGGCAGGACGCGCCGATCGATGGCCCCCTGCTCAGATTGGACAATCCGGAATTGGGACTGCTGGCGATCGAGTGTTTCGAGTGCATCCTCCGTTATTGCGGCGACATGCCGCTCACGCCGGAGATGACCGAAGTTAAATGCGTTTACACCGTCCTAATGGTGAGAATAAACGATTTACGTGCGCCGTAAAAAGCAATATGTCACGCGCATCCTCGAGAAATCGAGAAAACTTATTAAATCACATAAATATAAATTGAAGTGAACGGAACGCCAGCGGATACGGCCGATGAAATAATTGTGGTGTATGTTTGGTTGCGGCGCAGCAACCCTTACCCGATAATCAGCACGCAACCAACCATACACTTCTAATAAAAATGGTATTCCAGCATTGTCACAAGCACATCGCATTACGAGACGAAGTCTTCTGTCAACTGATGAAACAAACGACGAGCAACAAGTCCGAATCGCCGGAATCCTGTCAACGCGCCTGGCGGCTCCTCTCCATCGTCGCCGCTTACTTCGCTTGCTCCGAGGTGCTGTTGCCGTTCCTGCAGGAGCATCTATCCGCCGCCGCCTCCGACCGCCGACGCGTCTGCCACGGAACCGCCGCCGTTTGCCTGTCGAATCTGCGCAAAACGCAACGGTGCGGCGGCAGGAAGAACGTGCCGAGCGTGGAGGAGGTGACGGCGGTGAGCGCCGGCCGGAGCGCCCGCCGACAAATTTACCGATTACCCGGCGGCGCCGAGAGGGTCGTGAACACCAGATGCAGCACGGTGGTGGCCGACGTCATTTCCGAACTGTGCGGCCTGATCGGAGTCGCGACCGAGGCCGAGCAGCAGGAGTTCAGCCTCTATTGCATCGTGCAAGGGGACGCGTTCACAATGCCGCTCGCCGCCGACGAGTACATTCTGGATGTGACCACGGAGTTGCACAAAGCCGCGCAACCGTTCTATCTCATATTCTGCAGATCGGTTTGGTATCATCCGTTGAAACACGACGCTAGTCCGCTTTACACCGAGGTGCTGTTCAATCAGGTGGCGCCCGATTACCTCGAAGGTCTCCTGTTGCGTTTGGGGAGTCCGAGTTTGCCGCCGAATGTAATTCGAGATATGGCTTTGATTGCAGCTTTGTTACACAAAGCCGCTGATTTGAATCATTCGCCTAGTTTGAAGGAGGTGAAGTTTTTGCTGCCCAAACCCGTTTTGTCGATGAGGGAACCGCGGCCGCCTCAGTGGTTGGCGCTGGTGCAAACTTCGTGGGGCCAAGCGGCGAATTTGCAAGTTTCCAAAGCCAAGCATCGCGTGCTACAGGTAACCAAACAAATCTTGAAGTTCAGATAATAACTTGATCGTCTTTTAGGTATTGAGTAATTGGCCACTATTCGGTAGCTCCTTTTTCGCGGTCAAACGGATCACAGGTGAAAACGAATGGAAGGAACACATTTTGGCGTTGAACAGGGGCGGCGTTTACTTCTTGGACATGATCACGCACGAAACGATCCAGCACTGGCCGTACGCCGAGGTGATTTCGACGAGAAAGGTGCGATCGGAGGACGGCGACTTATTCTTAGATATGAAATGCGGTAATCTGTTGCAACAACGGGTGACTAGATTACAGACGGAACAAGCGCACGAAATATCCAGATTAGTTAGGCAATATATAAATTTGGAACAGGCGAACGTGCAAAGAAACGGTTGATAACTCGATTAGCTCAGTGTACAGAGTAGAGCTGCATATTTATTAACGTAAGTAAAATTTTATCACACGAATTTATATATTTCTGAATATCTAAGTACAAGCGAAAATTGTTGACGAAAATTGGTGTTTGTATTATCATGAATAAAGTGACCCAATATTTAATTGGGTTGATATCATTACCCACGTAATCATCCTGATTTGCTTCAAGGTGCGCTTCTGTTATTCGATTAGCGCGCGCGCATCGAATCGCGCGTCGTAGGTCGCTTGAGTAGCTCTTACGATTCGAACTGTCAGATGTATTGAGCAATTTTTTATTTAGATGAGATTTTATTTCGTGTATAATAATTTAATTATCGATGGACGGCACTTGAATTGAGCTGTATTATGGACGAGTATCGTGAGTTCGAACGGTGGAGGCGACGACGACAAGCGCGCGTTGGATTTTAACGATTGGTGCGCAAATAGCGGACGTGGAGGCATGTCGTCCCGGGGAAACAAAACGGGGACCGGGTACCCAAAATTCGTCCCGCCGGTGCTGAAGGAAGTGGGCAAATTGGCAGCTGGCGTGGCCACCGTTGCCTCGATCACTTCGGTCGCACCGACGACATCATCCGCTACAGGTACTCGATTTTGTTGTTTTATGCTACACAGCGGCGGCTCGTATGTTACGTACGTAGCCACGGATGTTTCATGATATTCTGTGGTTGTTTGTGAACGACAAAAATTAAAAACTTCTAGAGCGAAGTATGTCAAGAAGGTAAATGGTGGATGCGCCGAATTTTATTTCTGCATCATTGAGATTTTATTTATTAATTGTTCGATTATTAAAACATAAAATATATCCCAGTTGCAAAAAAAATCTTATTACTTACAATTATTGAAAATTGTACGTTACAATGTACTTGTTGTATGCGTGTACACTGTTTACGACGATCGTAATTTTTAATGCTGCAATATTTGAAATGAATACATACAGGGCCGCCCCGTTTTACAAAATTTGATACGACTCGGCTGGTATTTGGTGGATGCGCAAAATTACAAAACCCAATAAAATTATTAAATATTTGAAGTTACAATGTAGATTTCTTCCTGTTTACGACGATCACGCTGCGAAACGAAGAAACACAGGGTCGTCTTGGTTCACGAAACTCGACATTTGGTGGATGCGCGAAATTAAAAATCCAATAAAACCGAAATTGGAATTGTTCCCCGCCGTTGCCGGTTACACAATTAATTGGGTCACGATGTTCGTCGTTCGTCTTATGAGTTCCGGGTCGCATTAAACGACTCGATTACCCGCGATAACAGCTCCACGGAAGCGGGCGTCCCGACGGTAACGAGATTTCCAATTTCGTCCTATTCCATATTAGACGCGTCCCATTGTTTGTCGAACAATTAATTTTTAAGTGCGCGTGCTTTGCTGCACGTTATGTTTGCAAGTAGTTGCAAGAAGTGTAAACAAAGGATCGCGTTCCTTCGTTTTTTTTTTGGTATTGCGTTTTCCTTGGGGCGCCGCTCGGCGAAGCGACGGTTCGAAGGCGACAGTCGTTGCCGAAGAGTCTCGCGGTGAAGTCGCATGGCGCGCGAATGGTCCGTTTTCTGTTGTTGCAAAGATCGGAAGGTTGGTCAGGAGGAGAGTAGCGCCTCGTTAGGTACCGCAGCTAATTTAAAACAACCTGGGCGAGTTATTTTTAGTTGTTTTTTGGTTTTTTTTGTAGGTAATCCGCGGAATAAATGCGCTCTGCAACCGGGCCACTCGTTGATGGATTGGATCCGATTGGGGTCGTCCGGCAAAGATCTGACCGGCGTCGGGACGCAAGCCGGACGTTTACCGGTAAGTACGCCCCTGCTCCCGCATCCCATCCTGAATAATTCAACTGACGCTCCGTAACGAAATCCCGGTGCGCTTCGTTGTTTTTCGTTTACGTTCCCCGCGTTCGCAAATTTTATCCCCTTTGAAGTCGGGCGCCGGTTTATTTATTCGGGATTTACGTTTCGTCGCAATCGAAATTCTTTTTCAATCTCAATTTCTCGTCAAAAGGTCACACCTGCCGAGCTGGCGCTTCACGATGTCGCATCGAACGCCTGGCTCGCCATCCGAGGTAAAGTTTACAACGTGACGCATTATCTACCTTTCCATCCGGGCGGTGTTGAGGAGCTGGTGAAAGGTATTGGTAAAGACGCCACCACGCTCTTCGACAGCGTCCACCCTTGGGTTAACTACGAGTCGCTGCTTCAGAAGTGCCTCGTCGGTCCCCTGGTGGCGTTCAGTCCGTCCGTAATCGTGGAGAACTTGTTCGACGGCGAGACCCCCGAAACAATCCCAAAGTTCGATTGGATTCAAAAAACGAACGAAATCTCCATCATTTTCTACACGCCGGCATACGCCAATCCGTTGATCGAGGCTCGAATGGAGGAAACGACGTCGGCGCGCGTTACGCTTTCGTACGGCAATCGGACGTTCGTGGAAGAGTTGACGTTCACGGAGGCGGTCAGTTGGCCCCCGATCGACATAAGGGCCAACTACGAAACCGGCAAAGTGGAGTTGGTGTTCCGGAAGATGCGCGCGCACATTTGGAGTAACTACGGCGTTTTGAAACGCTCGTCGCGTAAGGCGGCGGTCGTCGCGAGCAACAAGATCGACTACGCGCTAACAGAAAAAACGCGCGTGGCGGACGACGTTTTCTTGCTCGAACTCCAGCGCGCGGACGGCGTCGCGACGCTGGTCCCCATCAGTTATCACGTACGAATATTTCCAGACCCGAAAGGTGGGGCGAAGCGCTCCTTCCGACTACCTGCTAACTGCGGTTTTACTTGCAGACGACGACGCATCCAGAAGTTACACACCAATCCCGGCGGTGTCGCCGCGACGCAAATCTTCCTTCCTCAAGCTATACCTCATGGTCAAACGGTACCCGAACGGACGCGTCAGCAAAGACGTTTGCGACGCCGCCCCCGGCGACGTTCTGCACCTCTCCAAACCCCTATACGGCAGTTTCCCCCTTGCGCGGCTCGAGAAAAGGGACAACTTTTTACTGCTCGCCGCCGGTACGGGGATCACGCCGATGCTGTCTGTGATTAATTTCCTAGCCGACCGACGGGTCAGGAAGAGGTAACGCGTCCCGATAATCTCCGCAATCCCGCTGACGCATCGCCTTTCAGCCAATCGCTCCGATTGATTTTCTGCAACAAAACGCCCGAAAGCATTCCGTTCCGGCGATTCTTCGACGAACTCCGCGCCAGCGATCCGAGATTCGAGGCGGTGCACGTGCTGTCCGAGCCGCCGAACGATTGGACCGGGCAAATCGGACACATAACCAAGGAAATAATCGCGACGACGATCGACGAGCAATTAGCCAATTACCCGAAAAGCGACTTGTACGCTTTGATTTGCGGCCCCGTCGCGTTCAACGAACTGTGCCGCGGGCTGCTCGGGGAATTGAAGATCGGCTCGGAGCAGTTGCACGTTTTCCAAGGTTAACATTTGTATATTTTCTACTCAAACAGGGTGATCAAAAGACAGGAAGCACGGTCGATCTATTTTCAAAATAATTGTCGCACGAAATATAAAAGACATTTTACACTCAGCACAATTAATCCGCTGTCACTTATTCTTCGGTTAAATCGACCCGAAGCTGAATCTCGACTCCGAATGTTCGAGGTTCATCTTGATCAACGCCTCTTTGCTTTGTTTCAGCTCCGATTGCAGATGCTCCAGGTCTTTTGTACGGAGCTCGTGCACCTCTTTGAACGCCTTTTGCCACTGCGTTTTAAAGTAGCTTTTGGCGGAGCGCGCCTCTTCGAACTTCTCCTCCAAACCCCTTAATTCCTGCAGCAGATTGGCCGTTTGCTCTTTCGTCAGCGTGGATTTTTCCAGGACGCGCATCTGCTCGTTCTGCTCGGTGATGATTTGTTTCAGCGCCCGATTATCGATTTCCAGCTTGTCGATGATATCGAGGAGGAACTCGGCCTCGTACATCGGCTTGTCGGCCAGTTTGTCTCTGATGTTACTCGAAACTGTGGACACGCAATCAGAACTTGTCGGTCGCGATTGATGACTTACAGTTGTTTATGATGGAGTTGCGTTTGTTTTTCAGCAGGTTCTCGGTTTTCAAGCTGTCGGACTTCTCTTTGAGCTCGTGTTGAAGCTGCTCGCACTTTTCGATTTGTCGCGCGAGGATGTCCTCCATTTCGGCTCGTTTGAGCGTCAGCTCGCCGCGGAAGCGTTCGCGCTCCTCGTCCTCGAGCTCGCGCAGCTTCTTGCGGAACTCCTTTTTCTTGGCCTTCCTCCATTTTTCCAGTTCGACGATTTCCCGCACGGCAATTTCCTCGTCGATCACCGCCGGTTGCAGGTCGAATGTGGTTTTCGATAATTTCTCTTCGACGTCGCATTCGGTTAACGACATTACGATTTCGAATCTGTGAGTGGGTCTTGGTGATTTTTTTTCTTGGAAAGGTGTTACTTACTTGGCGAATACTTCGGTGGGTTCGCGCGTGTCGTATGCCACTGCTTTGTAGGTATCCAATTGGAAGCATTCGTCGTCCGACGATTTGTTTCTTGTTCGCGAGTCCAAGCGGCGGACGTCGATCTGATGCTCGGCCAACGTTTGTCCATCGACTTCGTCGATGAGCTGCAGCGTCGGCGAGCACAAATTCAGCAAGTCGTCGACGTTGTCTCGCTCGCACACATACGTTATGCGGAATTTGTTGAACTTTTCATCCTTTGGATTGGGATTGGTGAGGTGATTGGATGCGCGTGGATGTTGAAAGCGAAGCGAACAACTGCGTTGCGTTTTTTTCGTTATCGCCAGTGATTTAACTGCAACTTCGAGCATATATTTTCTGAAGTAAAAACTGCTGCTCGATGAAGTCTTAGTCGGGCATAACCCGATGTCCGAGCATTGCGGCGAAGTTGTGTTTACGGCGGATGCTATGTCATCAGCCTGAAACTAATTTCGCTGAATTGTTTGGAACTTGTTTTTGGGTCGTACCTCGTCCACGCATATCTCGTCCTGCACGAGGTGTTCCTCCTTCTCCTTCGGCACGTCCAGTCGATCACCCGTCCCCAAAATTTCCGGATTCACTCCAGACGCCAAAGTAGTTCTGGTATCGATGAAAGGTTGCGCGGCGTTGCAGTCGTACCGCACGCGCTTACCATCTCCCAGACGGCACTTGAAAATACATTTTTGCGACAATTCCAGAATTTCCCCGCCGTCGCCTTGCGGCGACATCCTCATGTTCGACAGGTCGATGTAGGCGACGCCGAGCTTCTCGCGTCCGCAACAGAAAATAATGGAGATCTTCTGCCGGTTGAGGTAGTCCAACAAAGTCTCCCGAACTGACCCCAAGCTGACCTACGTGTGGACAAACTATAGCTTCGGTAAACAACAACTTGACACAAACCACAATCCTTTCATCCATTTCAACTTCGTCGCTCGGTGCTTTGCTCATCGTTTTCGTCCTAAACGACTGCCCGAACATCGTAAACGACAAGTAATAATCCTTTTTAGTCTCCCCAAACACCAAATCTTCGGAAAGAAGAAGATCCAAGTTACCCATAGTCTTGACGAGCACGCTCAACGCAAAGCGCTCGCTCATCTTATCGCCAATCTTAAGGAAACCATCCATGCGTTGAACATTGACCAAGTCTGGCACGTCACTCCTCAGTTGATCGTCAATAATTTCAGTTTTATAAGCCGGCTCGTCGCCAATTCTTTCTTCGACCATCGAATTCCCCGTCGTTGGTTTGTGTTCCTGGATGGTGAGCGACAAACCAATCTCCGGACAATGCTCCTTGCTGTGATGCAACCCAATTAACTTGTGCCAACCAACAACCAAACGGTCACCGGGCACGAAAACCTTAGCGGCGCGCAAACTTAACAACACGAAACCCAGTTTGCGTTTGCTGTTATCCGATTCCAACTTGAGACACTCAACGCGCAACGGCTGATTCATGGTGCGTATCTTCCGGATGATTTTTTTCTCCGTCTCCCACACGTACTCCACGTTGAAAGCCATGCTTTCTTTGGGCTGAATGGGATCGGACTCTAAAATAAGAAATTGATTGTAGGAAAAGCTCGAGGCTTCGCTTACCGATTGGTCGTCCGTCGAATGTCGCGCTGATATAAATCGGCTCCTGAAGGAAACCGAACCCCCTACCCTCATCTATAGTCAGCACCACGTTCACCAATTTACCGTTTAACTGATTCATCGTTGCAGCGACACTGAAAAAACCGGTTGTCACTTTTGTAACATTTTAACTTGTTTAAACGTGCGGCGCCAACTTCATGGATACTTTCGTTTATATGACGTCATCGTTGCGTCAATCAACTTTATTCTATGTCGGCCGTCAGCTGTCAAACGACGCGACGCCATTTCTCTCGCCGTCGTCTGTTTACAATCGGAACGATTGTCAATCATACAAATTCGAGACAATAATATCCAGAATTTCGTATCAAATGGATACGGAAGTACGTGAATTTAGGTCCCGTTAATGATTGTGTATCGTTTTGTCGTTTTTAGGTCAATTTCTCGGATGGCGAAGAGGATTTGGAGGCGTTGCGGACTGCAGCTCTCTCTTCCCTGAAGAAACGAGAGGAATCGCTCGTAACTCAACTGACGACCCCATTTATAAAAGACACCTTTAACGGTAACAAAAGTGGGTTTCGTGCCGGGAAGCGACGTTATTTCCCGGGGCAAGGCAACGTTAGATTCGGGAGAAACGTAAGTTCATTGACCCCCGTACTAGGTTAACGTTTAGTGGTTCACGTTTTAGGGCCAACTGAATTCCGTGCGTAACAGCAACTTGATTTCGATTAATACCATTAACGATAGTATCGTTGAGCCGCCTGTTCAGAAAGTTGGTGGAACGGAGGAAGTTCCGAAGCTCCTTCGGCCGCAAGATCGTTACGCGGGTAACACTGGGCGCGACGACGAAAACGGTGGGCCGAGTAGTAAATTCGATCGTTACAATAATTCCAATTCGGAATCTGAAGAAGAGGATGAAGAAGCGACATCGAAAGACAAAAATTTGACCCGCAGCGATAGTTTAGAAGCGTTAATGGAAGAATTAGACGCTGAAATACAAGGAAAAGAGCCGAAAAAAGTCGAGTTGAAGGAAGCAACGAAAGTCGAGGTAAAAGTTGAGAGCGAATCGAAACCACAACCGCCACCGGTTGAAACCAGACGTAACCAAAAATCCCCAATGAGACGAAAGCATCATAACAACCGGCGACCGAACGGTCGAAACTACCAACCTCAGCAACAAATCTATCTACCTCCAGCTCCCACCATACCCGCACCTTACGTCCACCCCCCATTCAACCCGAACCCCGTGTACGGCGCCTTCCCCACCCCCGACATCTACCCCGTGAACCTGCCAACGGCACCGCCCCCCGTCCACTATCTTCCCGTTCTACCACCCCTAGTCATCGAACCGCCATCGACCGTGCCACTAATGGGTCCGCTATCGCCGAGAAGTGCAGCCTTCGTGCTCGAGAACCGCGCCATCGTCGAGAAACGGAAACGTTCGCCGCGACGTTCCTACTCCCGCTCCCTGTCGCCGCCGTCGCACCGCGCCCGCTACTCCCACTCCCGATCGCCGAGCCCCCCGCGTCGCCCCCCGCCCAAACGCAACTCCCTTTCGCCCGTCCCGCGACGACCGCACCGCAAGGAATCGCCGCCGAAACGCGCCAAAGAATCGCCCAAACGCAAAGACCTGCCCGCTAAAGCCCCGATCAAGGAGCGTTTGGGCAAAAACAAACCGGCGGAGCCACCGGCGCCGATCAAAGAACCGGACGAAAAACCCAAGGACCCCCCGATCGACCCCGTGCTAGAAGCGCGTAAACGCAAATTCGAATCGAAAGAAATCAAAGTGAAAGAAGGCGTGATCCGTCTGAGACCCAAGGAGGAATTAAAGGAGACGGCGTCCGAACGGATCGTCCTGCCGCCGAAATACGAAACGAAATCCGCCACGCCGCCGCCGACGCCCGCCGCGCAACCCAACGACCAGCTCGAAGAGGCGATGAACGAGCTCGAGATGTTGCTCAAAGAGGAGGACGACGCCTTGGAATTGACGGTCAAAGTCGACGAATTGTTCGACGAGAAGCTGCTCGAGGACGAGCAGCACGTTAAGAAGAAAGTCGAGGCGAAAACGAAAGGCGACCGGCCGCGCAATCGGCAACGGAAAGAGCCGCTGACCAATCCGATCGAGAGCAGGAAAATCGAAATTAAAATTCGAAATCCGGCCAAGTACGAGAAATCGTCGACGAAAAACGAATGCGCGGGGGACGAGTTGGAAACGGAAATTGTGGTGGAGGAGGAGGACGATGACGAGGAGGCGGTGGAGGAGGAGGAGGAGGTCGTCGACAACCGAGAAGGTACGTTTGCAATTACTGTTTTCCATATTTTGACAAAATTTGAAACGGTGTATGAAATTTTCTTTGAATATTTCCAACGACAAAAAATTATCGATATTCGATGAATTTAAAATTAAATTTTTTTGTTATATTTCGAAGGAATTTTGTTCATCGATTCCGGCCATAAGGATAAACTCATAGTAATGAGGATGGCAAACAGAATTTTTCAATGACAATTAAAAAATTTCAGTTTTTTGTGATATTTTAGCGCGTTTCGGCGAAACTTTGTATGTCTTAAGAATGGAAGCATTGCAACAGAAGTTTGATGAAAAGTTCTGCCATAGATGCGATGTTAAAATCTATGGCAAACAGAATTTTCTGATGAAAATTAAAAAATTTCAGTTTTTTGGTGATATTTTAGCGCGTTTCGAACAAATTTTGTATATCGATTATACTCTTGAAGGTCGACGGACTGTGATGAAAATTTCACAAGAAATTCTGCCATGGATGCGATGTCCAAATATATGACAAACATAATTTTCTGATAAAAATTAAAAAATTTCAGTTTTTGTGATATTTTAGCGCGTTTCGGCGAAACTTTGTATATCGATGCTGCTCTTAAAAATGGAAGCACTGCAATAGAAGTTTGATGAAAAATTCTGCTATAGATGCGATGTTGAAATCTATGGTGCACAGAATTTTCTGATGATAATTAAAAAATTTCAGTCTTTTGTGATATTTTAGCGCGTTTTGAACAAATTTTGTATATCGATTATACTCTTGAAGGTCGACGGACTGTGATGAAACTTTCACAAGAAATTCTGCCATGGATGCGATGTCCAAATATATGACAAACATAATTTTCTGATAAAAATTAAAAAATTTCAGTTTTTGTGATATTTTACCGCGCTTCCGCGAAACTTTGTATATCGATGCTGCTCTTAAAAATGGAAGCACTGCAATAGAAGTTTGATGAAAAATTCTGCTATAGATGCGATGTTAAAATCTATGGCAAACAGAATATTCTGATGAAAATAAAAAAATTTCAGTTTTTTGTGATATTTTAGCGCTTTTTGAAGAAAGTTTGTATATCTATTGTACTCTTAATAATGGACGGACTGTGATGAAACTTTCACAAGAAATTCTGCCATGGATGCGATGTCCAAATATATGTCAAACAGAATATTCTGATGAAAATAAAAAAATTTCAGTTTTTTGTGATATTTTAGCGCTTTTTGAACAAAGTTTGTATATCGATTGTACTCTTAATAATGGACGGACTGTGATGAAACTTCAACGAAAAATTCTGCCATGGATGCGATGTCCAAATCTATGACAAACATTATTGTCTGATGAAAATAAAAAAATTTCAATTTTTGGTGATATTTTGGCGGGTTTCGGCGAAACTTTGTATATCGATGCTGCTCTTAAGAATTGAAGTACTGCGATAGAAGTTTGATGAAAAATTCTGCTATAGATGCGATGTTAAAATCTATGGCAAACAGAATTTTCTGATGAAAATTGAAAAATTTCAGTTTTTTGTGATATTTTAGCGCGTTTTGAACAAATTTTGTATATCGATTGTACTCTTTAGGATCGACGGACTGTGATGAAACTTTCACAAGAAATTCTGCCATGGATGCGATGTCCAAATATATGACAAACATAATTTTCTGATAAAAATTAAAAATTTCAGTTTTGTGATATTTTACCGCGCTTCCATGAAACTTTGTATATCGATGCTGCTCTTAAAAATGGAAGCACTGCAATAGAAGTTTGATGAAAAATTCTGCTATAGATGCGATGTTAAAATCTATGGCAAACAGAATATTCTGATGAAAATAAAAAATTTCAGTTTTTGTGATATTTTAGCGCTTTTGAAGAAAGTTTGTATATCTATTGTACTCTTAATAATGGACGGACTGTGATGAAACTTTCACAAGAAATTCTGCCATGGATGCGATGTCCAAATATATGTCAAACAGAATATTCTGATGAAAATAAAAATTTCAGTTTTTGTGATATTTTAGCGCTTTTTGAACAAAGTTTATATATCGATTGTACTCTTAATAATGGACGGACTGTGATGAAACTTCAACGAAAAATTCTGCCATGGATGCGATGTCCAAATCTATGACAAACATTATTGTCTGATGAAAATAAAAATTTCAATTTTTGGTGATATTTTGGCGGGTTTCGGCGAAACTTTGTATATCGATGCTGCTCTTAAGAATTGAAGTACTGCGATAGAAGTTTGATGAAAAATTCTGCTATAGATGCGATGTTAAAATCTATGGCAAACAGAATTTTCTGATGAAAATTGAAAAATTTCAGTTTTTTGTGATATTTTAGCGCGTTTTGAACAAGTTTTGTATATCGATTGTACTCTTTAGGATCGACGGACTGTGATGAAACTTTCACAAGAAATTCTGCCATGGATGTGATATCCAAATATATGACAAACATAATTTTCTGATAAAAATTAAAAAATTTCAGTTTTTGTGATATTTTACCGCGTTTCGGCGAAACTTTGTATATCGATGCTGCTCTTAAAAATGGAAGCACTGCAATAGAAGTTTGATGAAAAATTCTGCTATAGATGCGATGTTAAAATCTATGGCAAACAGAATATTCTGATGAAAATAAAAAAATTTCAGTTTTTTGTGATATTTTAGCGCTTTTTGAAGAAAGTTTGTATATCTATTGTACTCTTAATAATGGACGGACTGTGATGAAACTTTCACAAGAAATTCTGCCATGGATGCGATGTCCAAATATATGTCAAACAGAATATTCTGATGAAAATAAAAAATTTCAGTTTTTGTGATATTTTAGCGCTTTTTGAACAAAGTTTATATTTCGATTGTACTCTTAATAATGGACGGACTGCGATGAAACTTCAACGAAAAATTCTGCCATGGATGCGATGTCCAAATCTATGACAAACATTATTGTCTGATGAAAATAAAAAAATTTCAATTTTTGGTGATATTTTAGCGGGTTTCGGCGAAACTTTGTATATCGATGCTGCTCTTAAGAATTGAAGTACTGCGATAGAAGTTTGATGAAAAATTCTGCTATAGATGCGATGTTAAAATCTATGGCAAACAGAATTTTCTGATGAAAATTGAAAAATTTCAGTTTTTTGTGATATTTTAGCGCGTTTTGAACAAATTTTGTATATCGATTGTACTCTTTAGGATCGACGGACTGTGATGAAACTTTCACAAGAAATTCTGCCATGGATGCGATGTCCAAATATATGACAAACATAATTTTCTGATAAAAATTAAAAAATTTCAGTTTTTGTGATATTTTACCGCGTTTCGGCGAAACTTTGTATATCGATGCTGCTCTTAAAAATGGAAGCACTGCAATAGAAGTTTGATGAAAAATTCTGCTATAGATGCGATGTTAAAATCTATGGCAAACAGAATATTCTGATGAAAATAAAAAAATTTCAGTTTTTTGTGATATTTTAGCGCTTTTTGAAGAAAGTTTGTATATCTATTGTACTCTTAATAATGGACGGACTGTGATGAAACTTTCACAAGAAATTCTGCCATGGATGCGATGTCCAAATATATGTCAAACAGAATATTCTGATGAAAATAAAAAAATTTCAGTTTTTTGTGATATTTTAGCGCTTTTTGAACAAAGTTTATATTTCGATTGTACTCTTAATAATGGACGGACTGCGATGAAACTTCAACGAAAAATTCTGCCATGGATGCGATGTCCAAATCTATGACAAACATTATTGTCTGATGAAAATAAAAAAATTTCAATTTTTGGTGATATTTTGGCGGGTTTCGGCGAAACTTTGTATATCGATGCTGCTCTTAAGAATTGAAGTACTGCGATAGAAGTTTGATGAAAAATTCTGCTATAGATGCGATGTTAAAATCTATGGCAAACAGAATTTTCTGATGAAAATTGAAAAATTTCAGTTTTTTGTGATATTTTAGCGCGTTTTGAACAAATTTTGTATATCGATTGTACTCTTTAGGATCGACGGACTGTGATGAAACTTTCACAAGAAATTCTGCCATGGATGCGATGTCCAAATATATGACAAACATAATTTTCTGATAAAAATTAAAAAATTTCAGTTTTTGTGATATTTTACCGCGTTTCGCGAAACTTTGTATATCGATGCTGCTCTTAAAAATGGAAGCACTGCAATAGAAGTTTGATGAAAAATTCTGCTATAGATGCGATGTTAAAATCTATGGCAAACAGAATATTCTGATGAAAATAAAAAAATTTCAGTTTTTTGTGATATTTTAGCGCTTTTTGAAGAAAGTTTGTATATCTATTGTACTCTTAATAATGGACGGACTGTGATGAAACTTTCACAAGAAATTCTGCCATGGATGCGATGTCCAAATATATGTCAAACAGAATATTCTGATGAAAATAAAAATTTCAGTTTTTGTGATATTTTAGCGCTTTTTGAACAAAGTTTATATTTCGATTGTACTCTTAATAATGGACGGACTGCGATGAAACTTCAACGAAAAATTCTGCCATGGATGCGATGTCCAAATCTATGACAAACATTATTGTCTGATGAAAATAAAAAAATTTCAATTTTTGGTGATATTTTGGCGGGTTTCGGCGAAACTTTGTATATCGATGCTGCTCTTAAGAATTGAAGTACTGCGATAGAAGTTTGATGAAAAATTCTGCTATAGATGCGATGTTAAAATCTATGGCAAACAGAATTTTCTGATGAAAATTGAAAAATTTCAGTTTTTTGTGATATTTTAGCGCGTTTTGAACAAGTTTTGTATATCGATTGTACTCTTTAGGATCGACGGACTGTGATGAAACTTTCACAAGAAATTCTGCCATGGATGTGATATCCAAATATATGACAAACATAATTTTCTGATAAAAATTAAAAAATTTCAGTTTTTGTGATATTTTACCGCGTTTCGGCGAAACTTTGTATATCGATGCTGCTCTTAAAAATGGAAGCACTGCAATAGAAGTTTGATGAAAAATTCTGCTATAGATGCGATGTTAAAATCTATGGCAAACAGAATATTCTGATGAAAATAAAAAAATTTCGGTTTTTTGTGATATTTTAGCGCTTTTTGAACAAAGTTTGTATATCGATTGTACTCTTAATAATGGACGGACTGTGATGAAACTTCAACGAAAAATTCTGCCATGGATGCGATGTCCAAATCTATGACAAACATTATTGTCTGATGAAAATAAAAAAATTTCAGTTTTTGGTGATATTTTGGCGGGTTTCGGCGAAACTTTGTATATCGATTCTGCTCTTAAAAATGGAAGCACTGCAATAGAAGTTTGATGAAAAATTCTGCTGTAGATGCGATGTTAAAATCTATGGCACACAGAATTTTCTGATGATAATTAAAAAATTTCAGTTTTTTGTGATATTTTAGCGCGTTTTGAACAAATTTTGGATATCGATTGTACTCTTAATGATGGACGGATTGTGATGAAACTTTGACGAAAAATTCTGCCATGGATGCGATGTCCAAATCTATGACAAACATTATTTTCTGATTAAAATAAAAAAATTTCAGTTTTTGGTGATATTTTGGCGCGTTTCGGCGAAATTTTGTGTACCGATGCTGCTCTTAAAAATGGAAGCACTGCAATAGAAGTTTCATGAAAAATTCTGCTATAGATGCGATGTTAAAATCTATGGAAAACAGAATTTTCTGATGAAAATTAAAAAATTTCAGTTTTTTGGTGATATTTTAGCGCGTTTCGAACAAATTTTGTATATCGATTATACTCTTGAAGGTCGACGGACTGTGATGAAACTTTCACAAGAATTTCAGTTTTTGGTGATATTTTAGCGCGTTTTAAACAAATTTTGTATATCGATTTTATCGTTGAGGATGGACGGACTGTGATAAAACTTCCACAAGAAATTCTGCCATAGATGCGGTGTCGAAATTTATGACAAACATAATTTGTTGATGAAAATACAAAAAAATTTAAGTTTTTTGTGATATTTTAGCGCGTTTCGGCGAAATTTTGTCTATCGATTTTACTCTTAAGAATGGAAGCACTGCAATAGAAGTTTGATGAAAAGTTCTGCTGTAGATGCGATGTCAAAATCTATGGCAAACAAAATTATCCGATAAAAATAAAAGATGTTCACTTTCTGGTGAATCTTAAAACATGGAGACTTATTATTCGCTTTGTAAACCGCAAACGATTATGCAATTGTTACGCGTTGCAGGCGACTTACGTGCCCAGCTCAGTCGCAAAAGGGCGGAGCGACAGGGCAAACGGCCGCCCGTCGAGGGTGTGCAATCGCGATTGCTTCAGTGCGCGCTAGAGGGCGCCGTGTTCAAATCGAAGAAATCGAAGAAGAAAGGGAAAAAAGGTGAGAATTGGCGAGAGAAACAACATTGCGACGATTGCTCCTGCTTTCCCGGACCGGACGCCCCCTATTCCATCCTCCGCGTGGATCATATCCATCTGTACGGTTTCTTTCCCATCCGATCCTCAGGTTGGTTCCCCCCCAAAAAACGACGCCCGTCCCGCTGACGCATTTCCATTTTATCTATAATACCGTTAGGATTGCAGACGCGAAATTGCCGATTAGACTTAGACTGGGGACGTCCGCAGCAAAGACGGCTGACGAGAGGCGAGCGCTCGATGGCGACGGGATTGCACTGAGGAAAAAAACGAAAAAGAGGAAGGAACAGGTTTGTGATTTGTTTGCGAATTAACTAAATTATTTCACTTAGTTATCAATGTAAGCGTTTATTTAGTGATTAGCCCGACGGCTGTGAATTTTCAGATACCCGACCGACTGTGATAAATATTTTTGTGATATTCGATGTAATTGATAATTTTCTTCTTCTTCTTCTGTATTTCGGCTTTCGTTTCACCGTGCGGCTCGAAACAACAATTTCGATCGTATCGGTCGCGAGACAGAAATTGTTTGACAATTAGCGTAAGGAAAATTGGCCGAAAATGACTTACACGAAAAATTGTTTACAATAGGTGTAAAAGCGAGCGACAAAATAGCGACTAGGGGATGGAAAGCGAGAAAAATCGAGTGAAAAAAAGACTGTTAATGCGGTTAAAGTAATTTACTTCACTTACAGCTATAGTTTATGGATTTATTAACGTTACGATTCGTATCAGTTGTTCGATATTTGAGCGTGTTTAAATATAGATGAAACATTTTCCCCCACAATCACCAGTAAATAATTGTTAGAATTTTTGTATATAGATAGGCACTATTTGTTATATATTTAAGTTTAACATTAAGTAAGTATAAGTCGAAATACAATATAATCGTCGCTTTATCTGCGGGACATGATTTTAATATAATAAATGTAACTTCTTGTACATATTGTATAGTTTTATTTTTGAATATATTTTATTTTTTTAATTAATGAAACTGTTCATTCCCGCTACCCGATTTTATTATTGCTGGGAGGAAAACTTCGACGGTTCGTTTTTTTTTCGTTCAAATCAAATTCTCACCTCAAAATTCCGCGGTGGAAGTTGAAATTTTCCGCCAAGCGACGGATAAGGTTGGCAAGGGGGGCCGTCTTTTCCTCTATCGATTTGCGAAGGTGAAAATTATCAACAACCGCAGATTTATCTATCGCCCAAATTTTCTAAATAAATTTGTCTGAGGCAATCGCGATAATTAGTTTCGTGCGTTTCGTCCAACAATCATTTACTTGAATGAGGTAAGAAGACGGTTAAAATTAAATGCTGCTTTAAAAAAAAAGTACTTTATCGTCGCAGAGTTTGAAGGAATCATGAGTACATTAAGCGAAGGGCTTATACTCTTAGCTCTTTTCTTAGGGAATGCAATCACTGGTGAGTTTCGACGTCACATTTTTTATCACTAATTAAGGTACGCTTTAGCACCGGCTGAATTACCTGGAGCGACAAATCAAATAGGTGGGTTTTTGGGTATTTAACGCCGCGGCAATAACATTTTTAATTTACATCTCAGATGCAACACCAATCCCAAGCCCGACTTTCAATATCGATTTATTCACGACTGGTGCCAATTTAGATAATGAGTTGGAGAAAGTGTTGGCCCCCCAGTTGGGTGTTCTCAAGAACCCATCCGATGTGAAACAGGAAATCAAGCCGATTCTGAAAATCACACCGCCGCCTAACTCGCGCGACGATTACATAACAACTGTTCAGAATGCTCTGAAGACAGTCGTTAAGAAGTTGGCGCCCTACTCGTTAACCTCCATCAGAATATCCTACACGAAGTCTTCAACCGGTAATCTGATTTCCGTCACTGTTTATCTGGATGTGTCCACTGCGGCCATCAAGAAACCCACACTACAACCGTCGAATGTTCCCGAAATCGATCTTCGGCAAGGCTCGGCCGCGCTGGAAGATCAACTTCGAGCTATACTCTCCGTTGAGCTGCCAAAAGCTGGCTACGTAAGTGAACCGATCAAACAAAAAGACATGAACATATCCTTTAGCATTTTACCACCCGATGGCGCTACACCTGATTACGCCAAAAAATATGTTATAAAACCCATGCAAATTGTTTTACGCCAAATTGCCCCCAAAGGCTTAGCAGTCAGTGTCGCAGTTATCACCCAAGAAAGCGGCGGTAAAGTTGTTAGACAAATCATCACTTTCGCGTTTCGCCAGACCCCCACCACGAAACCAATCGTTGTCTCCGATAAGATAATCCAACTACCAGCAATCGACTGGAACGTTCCGGAGTCACAGCTGACCCTCGAATTGCTACTTCAAAAACAAGCTGAAACAAACCCGGAACAAACAAAAACTTTGGCAATACCTTTCAAAGTCATTTCATACTCGCCCAACACAATTAAACAAATCGAAGACGAGCTGAAACTCATCGACCCAACTGGGAAATTGTTGAGAGTCGCAGAGGAACGCCAGCCTAACGGCTTAGTGATAATCACCATTTACTGGATCATTCCAGCCGGTACCAATATTTCCGGAAAAATCGTTGGAAACGTTGTGGAGTTACCCCAAATCGACTTGGACCACCCCGGAGCCGATTTCGCTCTGGAACAACTAATCGGTGAAAAGATTGCGGCACATCCAACCTTGGACGTCACAGTGGCGATTCCATTGAAAATTCAACCACCCAAAGGCACCACCGAAGAACAAATCCAGGAACAATACATTGCACCTCTGGTTAAGAAACTTTTAACTTTGGATCCAACTGGAAAACTGTTGAGGGTAACCACCGAACGTCGCCCTGATGGTACCATCATAATAACCATATATTTCTTGGTTTCGCCCGAAAAACCAAAGCCAGATTCATCCGATTACCCCGACGCCATCCGAACGCGTCCAATTAGATACGAAAAACCGAACGATTTGGAACAGATTTTACGCGACGAATCAGCAATCCCCACCAAAAATAATTCGCCAAAAACTTTGGCGATTCCCATCGAAATCGGCAAGCGACCTGGATCCCCAATTAAAGACGTGCAAGAAGACGTCTTGAAAACAATCGGCGACTTCCTAAGAAAAATTGAGCCTGCAGGCAGAGTACTGAGTATCTCAACCAAGGAATCTCCAGATGGCGACTTTGACTCAATTATTTACTTCCAAATTCCATCTAACACTAACATCGTTGATCCCATCGATTTCAACACTTATGAGTCAAGCAACCCCGCCGTTTTGAGAAAGGACCTTCAAAAACGATTGGATGACTCACTGACGAAACCCGGACCACAAACTATTAAATACCCCTTCATCGTACCGAAAAATGAAGAAGCATTGATTCCAAAATTCGCCGGAGACATCGCCAGCGCTCTCCAAAACTTGGAACCAACCAGCGAAGTAGAACCTTCATTCACCAAAACCACATTACCCAATGGGGACATACAATTCGAGTTAACTCAAAAAATCCCAGATGCAGCTAATACAAACACTTTGAAGAAAAAGAACCCAATTGAACCCAGAATTGGTCCCACTGAAATAACCACACCATCCCCTTCGGACGTCGTCGAAACCGTCCCAATTGATTTCAACAAATACGACGCAGCCAATCCTGAGGTATTGAAGAAAGACCTTCAAAAGCGATTGGACGATTCGTTGACGAAACCTGGACCGGCTACTATCAAATACCCCTTCATCATTCCGAAGAATGAAGAATCCTTAATACCGAAATTCGCCGGCGATATTGCTAGCGCTCTCCTCAACTTGGAACCATCAAGCAAGGTTGAGCCAACAGTCAGCAAAAAAACGCTACCCAACGGAGATATCCAATTCGAATTGACTCAAAAAATTCCCGATGCTGCAAAAACAAACACTTTGCAGAAAAAGAACCCAACCACTCCCTCTTCACTTCTACCTTCTGAAGTTGTGGAAACACTTCCAATTGACTTCAACAAGTACGAAGAGAGCAATCCCGAAGTTTTGAAGAAAGATCTTCAAAAACGATTGGATGATTCGTTGACAAAACCTGGCCCCGCTACTATCAAATACCCCTTCATCATTCCGAAGAATGAAGAACCCTTAATTCCGAAATTCGCCGGAGACATTGCCAGTACTCTTCTGAACTTGGAACCATCCAGCAAAGTTGAACCAACTGTCAGCAAGAAGATACTGCCCAATGGAGATATTCAATTCGAATTGACTCAAAAGATCCCCGACGCTGCAAAGACCAACACTTTGAAGAAGAAGAACCCAATTGACGCTAGAATTGGTCCAATTGAAGAATTAACCACTCCCTCTTCACGTCTACCCTCCGACGTCGTTGAAACTCTTCCAATCGACTTCAACAAGTATGAAGAGAGCAATCCCGAAATTTTGAAGAAAGATCTCCAAAAGCGATTGGATGATTCGTTGACAAAACCTGGCCCCGCTACTATCAAATTCCCCTTCATCATTCCAAAGAATGAAGAACCTTTGATTCCGAAATTCGCTGGAGATATTGCCAGCACTCTTCTAAACTTGGAACCATCCAGCAGAGTTGAACCAACCGTCAGCAAGAAGACACTACCCAATGGAGATATTCAATTCGAATTGACTCAAAAGATCCCTGACGCTGCACAGACTAACACTTTGAAGAAGAAGAACCCAATTGAACAACTAACCACTCCCTCTTCACGTCTACCCTCCGACGTCATTGAAACTCTTCCAATCGACTTCAACAAGTATGAAGAGAGCAATCCCGAAATTTTGAAAAAAGATCTTCAAAAGCGATTGGATGATTCGTTGACAAAACCTGGACCGGCTACTATCAAATATCCCTTCATCATTCCGAAGAATGAAGAACCCTTAATTCCGAAATTCGCCGGAGACATTGCTAGCACTCTTCTGAACTTGGAACCATCCAGCAAAGTTGAACCAACCGTCAGCAAGAAGACACTACCCAATGGAGATATTCAATTCGAATTGACTCAAAAGATCCCCGACGCTGCAAAGACCAACACTTTGAAGAAGAAGAACCCAATTGACTCTAGAATTGGTCCAATTGAAGAATTAACCACTCCCTCTTCACGTCTACCCTCCGACGTCGTTGAAACTCTTCCAATCGACTTCAACAAGTATGAAGAGAGCAATCCCGAAATTTTGAAGAAAGATCTCCAAAAGCGATTGGATGATTCGTTGACAAAACCTGGCCCCGCTACTATCAAATTCCCCTTCATCATTCCAAAGAATGAAGAACCTTTGATTCCGAAATTCGCTGGAGATATTGCCAGCACTCTTCTAAACTTGGAACCATCCAGCAAAGTTGAACCAACCGTCAGCAAGAAGACACTACCCAATGGAGATATTCAATTCGAATTGACTCAAAAGATCCCTGACGCTGCACAGACTAACACTTTGAAGAAGAAGAACCCAATTGAACAACTAACCACTCCGTCTTCACGTCTACCTTCCGACGTCGTTGAAACTCTTCCAATCGACTTCAACAAGTATGAAGAGAGCAATCCCGAAATCTTGAAGAAAGATCTTCAAAAGCGATTGGATGATTCGTTGACAAAACCTGGACCGGCTACTATCAAATACCCTTCATCATTCCGAAGAATGAAGAACCCTTAATTCCGAAATTCGCCGGAGACATTGCCAGTACTCTTCTGAACTTGGAACCATCCAGCAAAGTTGAACCAACTGTCAGCAAGAAGATACTACCCAATGGAGATATTCAATTCGAATTGACTCAAAAGATCCCCGACGCTGCAAAGACTAACACTTTGAAGAAGAAGAACCCTATTGACTCTAGAATTGGTCCAATTGAAGAATTAACCACTCCTCTTCACGTCTACCCTCCGACGTCGTTGAAACTCTTCCAATCGACTTCAACAAGTATGAAGAGAGCAATCCCGAAATTTTGAAGAAAGATCTCCAAAAGCGATTGGATGATTCGTTGACAAAACCTGGCCCCGCTACTATCAAATTCCCCTTCATCATTCCAAAGAATGAAGAACCTTTGATTCCGAAATTCGCTGGAGATATTGCCAGCACTCTTCTAAACTTGGAACCATCCAGCAAAGTTGAACCAACCGTCAGCAAGAAGACACTACCCAATGGAGATATTCAATTCGAATTGACTCAAAAGATCCCTGACGCTGCACAGACTAACACTTTGAAGAAGAAGAACCCAATTGAACAACTAACCACTCCGTCTTCACGTCTACCTTCCGACGTCGTTGAAACTCTTCCAATCGACTTCAACAAGTATGAAGAGAGCAATCCCGAAATCTTGAAGAAAGATCTTCAAAAGCGATTGGATGATTCGTTGACAAAACCTGGACCGGCTACTATCAAATACCCTTCATCATTCCGAAGAATGAAGAACCCTTAATTCCGAAATTCGCCGGAGACATTGCCAGTACTCTTCTGAACTTGGAACCATCCAGCAAAGTTGAACCAACTGTCAGCAAGAAGATACTACCCAATGGAGATATTCAATTCGAATTGACTCAAAAGATCCCCGACGCTGCAAAGACTAACACTTTGAAGAAGAAGAACCCTATTGACTCTAGAATTGGTCCAATTGAAGAATTAACCACTCCTCTTCACGTCTACCCTCCGACGTCGTTGAAACTCTTCCAATCGACTTCAACAAGTATGAAGAGAGCAATCCCGAAATTTTGAAGAAAGATCTCCAAAAGCGATTGGATGATTCGTTGACAAAACCTGGCCCCGCTACTATCAAATTCCCCTTCATCATTCCAAAGAATGAAGAACCTTTGATTCCGAAATTCGCTGGAGATATTGCCAGCACTCTTCTAAACTTGGAACCATCCAGCAAAGTTGAACCAACCGTCAGCAAGAAGACACTACCCAATGGAGATATTCAATTCGAATTGACTCAAAAGATCCCTGACGCTGCACAGACTAACACTTTGAAGAAGAAGAACCCAATTGAACAACTAACCACTCCGTCTTCACGTCTACCTTCCGACGTCGTTGAAACTCTTCCAATCGACTTCAACAAGTATGAAGAGAGCAATCCCGAAATCTTGAAGAAAGATCTTCAAAAGCGATTGGATGATTCGTTGACAAAACCTGGACCGGCTACTATCAAATACCCCTTCATCATTCCGAAGAATGAAGAACCCTTAATTCCGAAATTCGCCGGAGACATTGCCAGTACTCTTCTGAACTTGGAACCATCCAGCAAAGTTGAACCAACTGTCAGCAAGAAGATACTACCCAATGGAGATATTCAATTCGAATTGACTCAAAAGATCCCCGACGCTGCAAAGACTAACACTTTGAAGAAGAAGAACCCTATTGACTCTAGAATTGGTCCAATTGAAGAATTAACCACTCCCTCTTCACGTCTACCCTCCGACGTCGTTGAAACTCTTCCAATCGACTTCAACAAGTATGAAGAGAGCAATCCCGAAATTTTGAAGAAAGATCTCCAAAAGCGATTGGATGATTCGTTGACAAAACCTGGCCCCGCTACTATCAAATTCCCCTTCATCATTCCAAAGAATGAAGAACCTTTGATTCCGAAATTCGCTGGAGATATTGCCAGCACTCTTCTAAACTTGGAACCATCCAGCAAAGTTGAACCAACCGTCAGCAAGAAGACACTACCCAATGGAGATATTCAATTCGAATTGACTCAAAAGATCCCTGACGCTGCACAGACTAACACTTTGAAGAAGAAGAACCCAATTGAACAACTAACCACTCCGTCTTCACGTCTACCTTCCGACGTCGTTGAAACTCTTCCAATCGACTTCAACAAGTATGAAGAGAGCAATCCCGAAATCTTGAAGAAAGATCTTCAAAAGCGATTGGATGATTCGTTGACAAAACCTGGACCGGCTACTATCAAATACCCCTTCATCATTCCGAAGAATGAAGAACCCTTAATTCCGAAATTCGCCGGAGACATTGCCAGTACTCTTCTGAACTTGGAACCATCCAGCAAAGTTGAACCAACTGTCAGCAAGAAGATACTACCCAATGGAGATATTCAATTCGAATTGACTCAAAAGATCCCCGACGCTGCAAAGACTAACACTTTGAAGAAGAAGAACCCTATTGACTCTAGAATTGGTCCAATTGAAGAATTAACCACTCCCTCTTCACGTCTACCCTCCGACGTCGTTGAAACTCTTCCAATCGACTTCAACAAGTATGAAGAGAGCAATCCCGAAATTTTGAAGAAAGATCTCCAAAAGCGATTGGATGATTCGTTGACAAAACCTGGCCCCGCTACTATCAAATTCCCCTTCATCATTCCAAAGAATGAAGAACCTTTGATTCCGAAATTCGCTGGAGATATTGCCAGCACTCTTCTAAACTTGGAACCATCCAGCAAAGTTGAACCAACCGTCAGCAAGAAGACACTACCCAATGGAGATATTCAATTCGAATTGACTCAAAAGATCCCTGACGCTGCACAGACTAACACTTTGAAGAAGAAGAACCCAATTGAACAACTAACCACTCCGTCTTCACGTCTACCTTCCGACGTCGTTGAAACTCTTCCAATCGACTTCAACAAGTATGAAGAGAGCAATCCCGAAATCTTGAAGAAAGATCTTCAAAAGCGATTGGATGATTCGTTGACAAAACCTGGACCGGCTACTATCAAATACCCTTCATCATTCCGAAGAATGAAGAACCCTTAATTCCGAAATTCGCCGGAGACATTGCCAGTACTCTTCTGAACTTGGAACCATCCAGCAAAGTTGAACCAACTGTCAGCAAGAAGATACTACCCAATGGAGATATTCAATTCGAATTGACTCAAAAGATCCCCGACGCTGCAAAGACTAACACTTTGAAGAAGAAGAACCCTATTGACTCTAGAATTGGTCCAATTGAAGAATTAACCACTCCTCTTCACGTCTACCCTCCGACGTCGTTGAAACTCTTCCAATCGACTTCAACAAGTATGAAGAGAGCAATCCCGAAATTTTGAAGAAAGATCTCCAAAAGCGATTGGATGATTCGTTGACAAAACCTGGCCCCGCTACTATCAAATTCCCCTTCATCATTCCAAAGAATGAAGAACCTTTGATTCCGAAATTCGCTGGAGATATTGCCAGCACTCTTCTAAACTTGGAACCATCCAGCAAAGTTGAACCAACCGTCAGCAAGAAGACACTACCCAATGGAGATATTCAATTCGAATTGACTCAAAAGATCCCTGACGCTGCACAGACTAACACTTTGAAGAAGAAGAACCCAATTGAACAACTAACCACTCCGTCTTCACGTCTACCTTCCGACGTCGTTGAAACTCTTCCAATCGACTTCAACAAGTATGAAGAGAGCAATCCCGAAATCTTGAAGAAAGATCTTCAAAAGCGATTGGATGATTCGTTGACAAAACCTGGACCGGCTACTATCAAATACCCTTCATCATTCCGAAGAATGAAGAACCCTTAATTCCGAAATTCGCCGGAGACATTGCCAGTACTCTTCTGAACTTGGAACCATCCAGCAAAGTTGAACCAACTGTCAGCAAGAAGATACTACCCAATGGAGATATTCAATTCGAATTGACTCAAAAGATCCCCGACGCTGCAAAGACTAACACTTTGAAGAAGAAGAACCCTATTGACTCTAGAATTGGTCCAATTGAAGAATTAACCACTCCTCTTCACGTCTACCCTCCGACGTCGTTGAAACTCTTCCAATCGACTTCAACAAGTATGAAGAGAGCAATCCCGAAATTTTGAAGAAAGATCTCCAAAAGCGATTGGATGATTCGTTGACAAAACCTGGCCCCGCTACTATCAAATTCCCCTTCATCATTCCAAAGAATGAAGAACCTTTGATTCCGAAATTCGCTGGAGATATTGCCAGCACTCTTCTAAACTTGGAACCATCCAGCAAAGTTGAACCAACCGTCAGCAAGAAGACACTACCCAATGGAGATATTCAATTCGAATTGACTCAAAAGATCCCTGACGCTGCACAGACTAACACTTTGAAGAAGAAGAACCCAATTGAACAACTAACCACTCCGTCTTCACGTCTACCTTCCGACGTCGTTGAAACTCTTCCAATCGACTTCAACAAGTATGAAGAGAGCAATCCCGAAATCTTGAAGAAAGATCTTCAAAAGCGATTGGATGATTCGTTGACAAAACCTGGACCGGCTACTATCAAATA
Organism: Novius pumilus; assembly: GCA_020654155.1. Classification (NCBI taxonomy): domain Eukaryota; kingdom Metazoa; phylum Arthropoda; class Insecta; order Coleoptera; family Coccinellidae; genus Novius; species Novius pumilus. Next base: position 6,988,872 of record JAIFOV010000475.1, read on the forward strand.
CCCTTCATCATTCCGAAGAATGAAGAACCCTTAATTCCGAAATTCGCCGGAGACATTGCCAGTACTCTTCTGAACTTGGAACCATCCAGCAAAGTTGAACCAACTGTCAGCAAGAAGATACTACCCAATGGAGATATTCAATTCGAATTGACTCAAAAGATCCCCGACGCTGCAAAGACTAACACTTTGAAGAAGAAGAACCCTATTGACTCTAGAATTGGTCCAATTGAAGAATTAACCACTCCTCTTCACGTCTACCCTCCGACGTCGTTGAAACTCTTCCAATCGACTTCAACAAGTATGAAGAGAGCAATCCCGAAATTTTGAAGAAAGATCTCCAAAAGCGATTGGATGATTCGTTGACAAAACCTGGCCCCGCTACTATCAAATTCCCCTTCATCATTCCAAAGAATGAAGAACCTTTGATTCCGAAATTCGCTGGAGATATTGCCAGCACTCTTCTAAACTTGGAACCATCCAGCAAAGTTGAACCAACCGTCAGCAAGAAGACACTACCCAATGGAGATATTCAATTCGAATTGACTCAAAAGATCCCTGACGCTGCACAGACTAACACTTTGAAGAAGAAGAACCCAATTGAACAACTAACCACTCCGTCTTCACGTCTACCTTCCGACGTCGTTGAAACTCTTCCAATCGACTTCAACAAGTATGAAGAGAGCAATCCCGAAATCTTGAAGAAAGATCTTCAAAAGCGATTGGATGATTCGTTGACAAAACCTGGACCGGCTACTATCAAATACCCTTCATCATTCCGAAGAATGAAGAACCCTTAATTCCGAAATTCGCCGGAGACATTGCCAGTACTCTTCTGAACTTGGAACCATCCAGCAAAGTTGAACCAACTGTCAGCAAGAAGATACTACCCAATGGAGATATTCAATTCGAATTGACTCAAAAGATCCCCGACGCTGCAAAGACTAACACTTTGAAGAAGAAGAACCCTATTGACTCTAGAATTGGTCCAATTGAAGAATTAACCACTCCTCTTCACGTCTACCCTCCGACGTCGTTGAAACTCTTCCAATCGACTTCAACAAGTATGAAGAGAGCAATCCCGAAATTTTGAAGAAAGATCTCCAAAAGCGATTGGATGATTCGTTGACAAAACCTGGCCCCGCTACTATCAAATTCCCCTTCATCATTCCAAAGAATGAAGAACCTTTGATTCCGAAATTCGCTGGAGATATTGCCAGCACTCTTCTAAACTTGGAACCATCCAGCAAAGTTGAACCAACCGTCAGCAAGAAGACACTACCCAATGGAGATATTCAATTCGAATTGACTCAAAAGATCCCTGACGCTGCACAGACTAACACTTTGAAGAAGAAGAACCCAATTGAACAACTAACCACTCCGTCTTCACGTCTACCTTCCGACGTCGTTGAAACTCTTCCAATCGACTTCAACAAGTATGAAGAGAGCAATCCCGAAATCTTGAAGAAAGATCTTCAAAAGCGATTGGATGATTCGTTGACAAAACCTGGACCGGCTACTATCAAATACCCTTCATCATTCCGAAGAATGAAGAACCCTTAATTCCGAAATTCGCCGGAGACATTGCCAGTACTCTTCTGAACTTGGAACCATCCAGCAAAGTTGAACCAACTGTCAGCAAGAAGATACTACCCAATGGAGATATTCAATTCGAATTGACTCAAAAGATCCCCGACGCTGCAAAGACTAACACTTTGAAGAAGAAGAACCCTATTGACTCTAGAATTGGTCCAATTGAAGAATTAACCACTCCTCTTCACGTCTACCCTCCGACGTCGTTGAAACTCTTCCAATCGACTTCAACAAGTATGAAGAGAGCAATCCCGAAATTTTGAAGAAAGATCTCCAAAAGCGATTGGATGATTCGTTGACAAAACCTGGCCCCGCTACTATCAAATTCCCCTTCATCATTCCAAAGAATGAAGAACCTTTGATTCCGAAATTCGCTGGAGATATTGCCAGCACTCTTCTAAACTTGGAACCATCCAGCAAAGTTGAACCAACCGTCAGCAAGAAGACACTACCCAATGGAGATATTCAATTCGAATTGACTCAAAAGATCCCTGACGCTGCACAGACTAACACTTTGAAGAAGAAGAACCCAATTGAACAACTAACCACTCCGTCTTCACTTTGAAGAAGAAGTCTACTCCGTCTTCACGTCTACCTTCCGACGTCGTTGAAACTCTTCCAATCGACTTCAACAAGTATGAAGAGAGCAATCCCGAAATCTTGAAGAAAGATCTTCAAAAGCGATTGGATGATTCGTTGACAAAACCTGGACCGGCTACTATCAAATACCCTTCATCATTCCGAAGAATGAAGAACCCTTAATTCCGAAATTCGCCGGAGACATTGCCAGTACTCTTCTGAACTTGGAACCATCCAGCAAAGTTGAACCAACTGTCAGCAAGAAGATACTACCCAATGGAGATATTCAATTCGAATTGACTCAAAAGATCCCCGACGCTGCAAAGACTAACACTTTGAAGAAGAAGAACCCTATTGACTCTAGAATTGGTCCAATTGAAGAATTAACCACTCCTCTTCACGTCTACCCTCCGACGTCGTTGAAACTCTTCCAATCGACTTCAACAAGTATGAAGAGAGCAATCCCGAAATTTTGAAGAAAGATCTCCAAAAGCGATTGGATGATTCGTTGACAAAACCTGGCCCCGCTACTATCAAATTCCCCTTCATCATTCCAAAGAATGAAGAACCTTTGATTCCGAAATTCGCTGGAGATATTGCCAGCACTCTTCTAAACTTGGAACCATCCAGCAAAGTTGAACCAACCGTCAGCAAGAAGACACTACCCAATGGAGATATTCAATTCGAATTGACTCAAAAGATCCCTGACGCTGCACAGACTAACACTTTGAAGAAGAAGAACCCAATTGAACAACTAACCACTCCGTCTTCACGTCTACCTTCCGACGTCGTTGAAACTCTTCCAATCGACTTCAACAAGTATGAAGAGAGCAATCCCGAAATCTTGAAGAAAGATCTTCAAAAGCGATTGGATGATTCGTTGACAAAACCTGGACCGGCTACTATCAAATACCCTTCATCATTCCGAAGAATGAAGAACCCTTAATTCCGAAATTCGCCGGAGACATTGCCAGTACTCTTCTGAACTTGGAACCATCCAGCAAAGTTGAACCAACTGTCAGCAAGAAGATACTACCCAATGGAGATATTCAATTCGAATTGACTCAAAAGATCCCCGACGCTGCAAAGACTAACACTTTGAAGAAGAAGAACCCTATTGACTCTAGAATTGGTCCAATTGAAGAATTAACCACTCCTCTTCACGTCTACCCTCCGACGTCGTTGAAACTCTTCCAATCGACTTCAACAAGTATGAAGAGAGCAATCCCGAAATTTTGAAGAAAGATCTCCAAAAGCGATTGGATGATTCGTTGACAAAACCTGGCCCCGCTACTATCAAATTCCCCTTCATCATTCCAAAGAATGAAGAACCTTTGATTCCGAAATTCGCTGGAGATATTGCCAGCACTCTTCTAAACTTGGAACCATCCAGCAAAGTTGAACCAACCGTCAGCAAGAAGACACTACCCAATGGAGATATTCAATTCGAATTGACTCAAAAGATCCCTGACGCTGCACAGACTAACACTTTGAAGAAGAAGAACCCAATTGAACAACTAACCACTCCGTCTTCACGTCTACCTTCCGACGTCGTTGAAACTCTTCCAATCGACTTCAACAAGTATGAAGAGAGCAATCCCGAAATCTTGAAGAAAGATCTTCAAAAGCGATTGGATGATTCGTTGACAAAACCTGGACCGGCTACTATCAAATACCCTTCATCATTCCGAAGAATGAAGAACCCTTAATTCCGAAATTCGCCGGAGACATTGCCAGTACTCTTCTGAACTTGGAACCATCCAGCAAAGTTGAACCAACTGTCAGCAAGAAGATACTACCCAATGGAGATATTCAATTCGAATTGACTCAAAAGATCCCCGACGCTGCAAAGACTAACACTTTGAAGAAGAAGAACCCTATTGACTCTAGAATTGGTCCAATTGAAGAATTAACCACTCCTCTTCACGTCTACCCTCCGACGTCGTTGAAACTCTTCCAATCGACTTCAACAAGTATGAAGAGAGCAATCCCGAAATTTTGAAGAAAGATCTCCAAAAGCGATTGGATGATTCGTTGACAAAACCTGGCCCCGCTACTATCAAATTCCCCTTCATCATTCCAAAGAATGAAGAACCTTTGATTCCGAAATTCGCTGGAGATATTGCCAGCACTCTTCTAAACTTGGAACCATCCAGCAAAGTTGAACCAACCGTCAGCAAGAAGACACTACCCAATGGAGATATTCAATTCGAATTGACTCAAAAGATCCCTGACGCTGCACAGACTAACACTTTGAAGAAGAAGAACCCAATTGAACAACTAACCACTCCGTCTTCACGTCTACCTTCCGACGTCGTTGAAACTCTTCCAATCGACTTCAACAAGTATGAAGAGAGCAATCCCGAAATCTTGAAGAAAGATCTTCAAAAGCGATTGGATGATTCGTTGACAAAACCTGGACCGGCTACTATCAAATACCCTTCATCATTCCGAAGAATGAAGAACCCTTAATTCCGAAATTCGCCGGAGACATTGCCAGTACTCTTCTGAACTTGGAACCATCCAGCAAAGTTGAACCAACTGTCAGCAAGAAGATACTACCCAATGGAGATATTCAATTCGAATTGACTCAAAAGATCCCCGACGCTGCAAAGACTAACACTTTGAAGAAGAAGAACCCTATTGACTCTAGAATTGGTCCAATTGAAGAATTAACCACTCCTCTTCACGTCTACCCTCCGACGTCGTTGAAACTCTTCCAATCGACTTCAACAAGTATGAAGAGAGCAATCCCGAAATTTTGAAGAAAGATCTCCAAAAGCGATTGGATGATTCGTTGACAAAACCTGGCCCCGCTACTATCAAATTCCCCTTCATCATTCCAAAGAATGAAGAACCTTTGATTCCGAAATTCGCTGGAGATATTGCCAGCACTCTTCTAAACTTGGAACCATCCAGCAAAGTTGAACCAACCGTCAGCAAGAAGACACTACCCAATGGAGATATTCAATTCGAATTGACTCAAAAGATCCCTGACGCTGCACAGACTAACACTTTGAAGAAGAAGAACCCAATTGAACAACTAACCACTCCGTCTTCACGTCTACCTTCCGACGTCGTTGAAACTCTTCCAATCGACTTCAACAAGTATGAAGAGAGCAATCCCGAAATCTTGAAGAAAGATCTTCAAAAGCGATTGGATGATTCGTTGACAAAACCTGGACCGGCTACTATCAAATACCCTTCATCATTCCGAAGAATGAAGAACCCTTAATTCCGAAATTCGCCGGAGACATTGCCAGTACTCTTCTGAACTTGGAACCATCCAGCAAAGTTGAACCAACTGTCAGCAAGAAGATACTACCCAATGGAGATATTCAATTCGAATTGACTCAAAAGATCCCCGACGCTGCAAAGACTAACACTTTGAAGAAGAAGAACCCTATTGACTCTAGAATTGGTCCAATTGAAGAATTAACCACTCCTCTTCACGTCTACCCTCCGACGTCGTTGAAACTCTTCCAATCGACTTCAACAAGTATGAAGAGAGCAATCCCGAAATTTTGAAGAAAGATCTCCAAAAGCGATTGGATGATTCGTTGACAAAACCTGGCCCCGCTACTATCAAATTCCCCTTCATCATTCCAAAGAATGAAGAACCTTTGATTCCGAAATTCGCTGGAGATATTGCCAGCACTCTTCTAAACTTGGAACCATCCAGCAAAGTTGAACCAACCGTCAGCAAGAAGACACTACCCAATGGAGATATTCAATTCGAATTGACTCAAAAGATCCCTGACGCTGCACAGACTAACACTTTGAAGAAGAAGAACCCAATTGAACAACTAACCACTCCGTCTTCACGTCTACCTTCCGACGTCGTTGAAACTCTTCCAATCGACTTCAACAAGTATGAAGAGAGCAATCCCGAAATCTTGAAGAAAGATCTTCAAAAGCGATTGGATGATTCGTTGACAAAACCTGGACCGGCTACTATCAAATACCCCTTCATCATTCCGAAGAATGAAGAACCCTTAATTCCGAAATTCGCCGGAGACATTGCCAGTACTCTTCTGAACTTGGAACCATCCAGCAAAGTTGAACCAACTGTCAGCAAGAAGATACTACCCAATGGAGATATTCAATTCGAATTGACTCAAAAGATCCCCGACGCTGCAAAGACTAACACTTTGAAGAAGAAGAACCCTATTGACTCTAGAATTGGTCCAATTGAAGAATTAACCACTCCCTCTTCACGTCTACCCTCCGACGTCGTTGAAACTCTTCCAATCGACTTCAACAAGTATGAAGAGAGCAATCCCGAAATTTTGAAGAAAGATCTCCAAAAGCGATTGGATGATTCGTTGACAAAACCTGGCCCCGCTACTATCAAATTCCCCTTCATCATTCCAAAGAATGAAGAACCTTTGATTCCGAAATTCGCTGGAGATATTGCCAGCACTCTTCTAAACTTGGAACCATCCAGCAAAGTTGAACCAACCGTCAGCAAGAAGACACTACCCAATGGAGATATTCAATTCGAATTGACTCAAAAGATCCCTGACGCTGCACAGACTAACACTTTGAAGAAGAAGAACCCAATTGAACAACTAACCACTCCGTCTTCACGTCTACCTTCCGACGTCGTTGAAACTCTTCCAATCGACTTCAACAAGTATGAAGAGAGCAATCCCGAAATCTTGAAGAAAGATCTTCAAAAGCGATTGGATGATTCGTTGACAAAACCTGGACCGGCTACTATCAAATACCCCTTCATCATTCCGAAGAATGAAGAACCCTTAATTCCGAAATTCGCCGGAGACATTGCCAGCACTCTTCTAAACTTGGAACCATCCAGCAAAGTTGAACCAACTGTCAGCAAGAAGATACTACCCAATGGAGATATTCAATTCGAATTGACTCAAAAGATCCCCGACGCTGCAAAGACTAACACTTTGAAGAAGAAGAACCCTATTGACTCTAGAATTGGTCCAATTGAAGAATTAACCACTCCCTCTTCACGTCTACCCTCCGACGTCGTTGAAACTCTTCCAATCGACTTCAACAAGTATGAAGAGAGCAATCCCGAAATCTTGAAGAAAGATCTTCAAAAGCGATTGGATGATTCGTTGACAAAACCTGGACCGGCTACTATCAAATACCCCTTCATCATTCCGAAGAATGAAGAACCCTTAATTCCGAAATTCGCCGGAGACATTGCCAGTACTCTTCTGAACTTGGAACCATCCAGCAAAGTTGAACCAACTGTCAGCAAGAAGATACTACCCAATGGAGATATTCAATTCGAATTGACTCAAAAGATCCCCGACGCTGCAAAGACTAACACTTTGAAGAAGAAGAACCCTATTGACTCTAGAATTGGTCCAATTGAAGAATTAACCACTCCTCTTCACGTCTACCTTCCGACGTCGTTGAAACTCTTCCAATCGACTTCAACAAGTATGAAGAGAGCAATCCCGAAATCTTGAAGAAAGATCTTCAAAAGCGATTGGATGATTCGTTGACAAAACCTGGCCCCGCTACTATCAAATTCCCCTTCATCATTCCAAAGAATGAAGAACCTTTGATTCCGAAATTCGCTGGAGATATTGCCAGCACTCTTCTAAACTTGGAACCATCCAGCAAAGTTGAACCAACCGTCAGCAAGAAGACACTACCCAATGGAGATATTCAATTCGAATTGACTCAAAAGATCCCTGACGCTGCACAGACTAACACTTTGAAGAAGAAGAACCCAATTGAACAACTAACCACTCCGTCTTCACGTCTACCTTCCGACGTCGTTGAAACTCTTCCAATCGACTTCAACAAGTATGAAGAGAGCAATCCCGAAATCTTGAAGAAAGATCTTCAAAAGCGATTGGATGATTCGTTGACAAAACCTGGACCGGCTACTATCAAATACCCCTTCATCATTCCGAAGAATGAAGAACCCTTAATTCCGAAATTCGCCGGAGACATTGCCAGTACTCTTCTGAACTTGGAACCATCCAGCAAAGTTGAACCAACTGTCAGCAAGAAGATACTACCCAATGGAGATATTCAATTCGAATTGACTCAAAAGATCCCCGACGCTGCAAAGACTAACACTTTGAAGAAGAAGAACCCTATTGACTCTAGAATTGGTCCAATTGAAGAATTAACCACTCCCTCTTCACGTCTACCCTCCGACGTCGTTGAAACTCTTCCAATCGACTTCAACAAGTATGAAGAGAGCAATCCCGAAATTTTGAAGAAAGATCTCCAAAAGCGATTGGATGATTCGTTGACAAAACCTGGCCCCGCTACTATCAAATTCCCCTTCATCATTCCAAAGAATGAAGAACCTTTGATTCCGAAATTCGCTGGAGATATTGCCAGCACTCTTCTAAACTTGGAACCATCCAGCAAAGTTGAACCAACCGTCAGCAAGAAGACACTACCCAATGGAGATATTCAATTCGAATTGACTCAAAAGATCCCTGACGCTGCACAGACTAACACTTTGAAGAAGAAGAACCCAATTGAACAACTAACCACTCCGTCTTCACGTCTACCTTCCGACGTCGTTGAAACTCTTCCAATCGACTTCAACAAGTATGAAGAGAGCAATCCCGAAATCTTGAAGAAAGATCTTCAAAAGCGATTGGATGATTCGTTGACAAAACCTGGACCGGCTACTATCAAATACCCCTTCATCATTCCGAAGAATGAAGAACCCTTAATTCCGAAATTCGCCGGAGACATTGCCAGTACTCTTCTGAACTTGGAACCATCCAGCAAAGTTGAACCAACTGTCAGCAAGAAGATACTACCCAATGGAGATATTCAATTCGAATTGACTCAAAAGATCCCCGACGCTGCAAAGACTAACACTTTGAAGAAGAAGAACCCTATTGACTCTAGAATTGGTCCAATTGAAGAATTAACCACTCCCTCTTCACGTCTACCCTCCGACGTCGTTGAAACTCTTCCAATCGACTTCAACAAGTATGAAGAGAGCAATCCCGAAATTTTGAAGAAAGATCTCCAAAAGCGATTGGATGATTCGTTGACAAAACCTGGCCCCGCTACTATCAAATTCCCCTTCATCATTCCAAAGAATGAAGAACCTTTGATTCCGAAATTCGCTGGAGATATTGCCAGCACTCTTCTAAACTTGGAACCATCCAGCAAAGTTGAACCAACCGTCAGCAAGAAGACACTACCCAATGGAGATATTCAATTCGAATTGACTCAAAAGATCCCTGACGCTGCACAGACTAACACTTTGAAGAAGAAGAACCCAATTGAACAACTAACCACTCCGTCTTCACGTCTACCTTCCGACGTCGTTGAAACTCTTCCAATCGACTTCAACAAGTATGAAGAGAGCAATCCCGAAATCTTGAAGAAAGATCTTCAAAAGCGATTGGATGATTCGTTGACAAAACCTGGACCGGCTACTATCAAATACCCCTTCATCATTCCGAAGAATGAAGAACCCTTAATTCCGAAATTCGCCGGAGACATTGCCAGTACTCTTCTGAACTTGGAACCATCCAGCAAAGTTGAACCAACTGTCAGCAAGAAGATACTACCCAATGGAGATATTCAATTCGAATTGACTCAAAAGATCCCCGACGCTGCAAAGACTAACACTTTGAAGAAGAAGAACCCTATTGACTCTAGAATTGGTCCAATTGAAGAATTAACCACTCCCTCTTCACGTCTACCCTCCGACGTCGTTGAAACTCTTCCAATCGACTTCAACAAGTATGAAGAGAGCAATCCCGAAATTTTGAAGAAAGATCTTCAAAAGCGATTGGATGATTCGTTGACAAAACCTGGACCGGCTACTATCAAATACCCCTTCATCATTCCAAAGAATGAAGAACCCTTAATTCCGAAATTCGCCGGAGATATTGCCAGCACTCTCCTGAACTTGGAACCATCCAGCAAAGTTGAGCCAACTGTCAGCAAGAAGATACTACCCAATGGAGATATTCAATTCGAACTGACTCAAAAAATTCCTGACGCTGCAAAGACCAACACTGCAAAGACTAACACTTAAGAACTTTGAAGAAGAAGTAAAACCCAATTGAACGAATTAACCACTCCTAATCCTTCACTTGACGAAACCTGGACCTGCGACTATCTGACGTCATTCCGGAGAACTCTTCCAATCGACTTCAACAAATATGAAGAGAGCAATCCCGAAGTTTTGAAGAAAGATCTTCAAAAGCGATTGGATGATTCGTTGACAAAACAAATAATTCCAGATGCTACTATCAAATTCCCTTCATCATTCCAAAGAATGAAGAACCCTTAATTCCAAAATTCGCCGGAGATATTGCCAGCACTCTCCTGAACTTGGAACCATCCAGCAAAGTTGAGCCAACTGTCAGCAAGAAGATACTACCCAATGGAGATATTCAATTCGAACTGACTCAAAAAATTCCTGACGCTGCAAAGACCAACACTTTGAAGAAGAAGGAAACCCTGAAGATACTACCCAATGGAATTCCTGACGCTGCAAAGACCAACACTTTGAAGAAGAAGAAAAACCCAATTGAACAACTAACCACTCCGTCTTCACTTCAACCTTCTGACGTCGTGGAAACTCTTCCAATCGACTTCAACCAGTATGAAGAAAGCAATCCCCCTCAAAAGCGATTGGACGTCGTTGACAAACTCTTCCAATGAAGAACCCTTAATTCCAAAACTTCAACAAAGTTGAGCCAGTATGAAGACTTCAACCTTCTGACGTCGTGGAAACTCTTCCAATCGACTTCAACCAGTATGAAGAAAGCAATCCCGAAGTTTTGAAGAAAGATCTTCAAAAGCGATTGGATGATTCGTTGACAAAACCTGGTCCAGCTACTATCAAATTCCCCTTCATCATTCCAAAGAATGAAGAACCCTTAATTCCGAAATTCGCCGGAGACATTGCCAGTACTCTTCTGAACTTGGAACCATCCAGCAAAGTTGAACCAACTGTCAGCAAGAAGATACTGCCCAATGGAGATATTCAATTCGAATTGACTCAAAAGATCCCCGACGCTGCAAAGACCAACACTTTGAAGAAGAAGAACCCAGTTGACGCTAGAATTGGTCCAATTGAAGAATTAACCACTCCCTCTTCACGTTTACCCTCCGACGTCGTTGAAACTCTTCCAATCGACTTCAACAAGTATGAAGAGAGCAATCCCGAAATTTTGAAGAAAGATCTCCAAAAGCGATTGGATGATTCGTTGACAAAACCTGGTCCAGCTACTATCAAATTCCCCTTCATCATTCCAAAGAATGAAGAACCCTTAATTCCGAAATTCGCCCGAGACATTGCGAGCACTCTTCTGAACTTGGAACCATCAAGCAAAGTTGAACCAACCGTCAGCAAGAAGACACTACCCAATGGAGATATTCAATTCGAATTGACTCAAAAGATCCCTGACGCTGCACAGACTAACACATTGAAGAAGAGGAATCCTTCAAATGTCATAGAAGCAATTCCCATCGACTTCAACGAGTATGAAGCTGCTAATCCCGAAGTTTTGAAGAAAGATCTTCAGAAAAGATTAGACGATTCGCTTACGAAACCTGGACCTGCGACTATAAAATTCCCATTCATCGTACCGAAGAATGAAGAACCTTTGATTCCGAAATTTGCCGGCGATATTATTAGTGCTCTCCTTAACTTGGAACCAACTAGCCAATTTGAACCTACGGTCAGCAAGAAAGTTTTACCAAATGGAAATGTTCAATTCGAGGTGATCCAAAAGATTCCTGATGCTGCAAAGACCAACACTTTAAAGAAGAAGAATCCTATTGAATCGAGGATTGGCCCAATTGAAGATTTGACTTCTGATGTTTTGGAAGCACTTCCTATTGATTTCAACACATATGAAGCCGCCAATCCTGAGGTTTTAAAGAAAGATATTCAGAAACGATTGGACGGTTCGTTGACGAAACCTGGCCCTGCTTCTGTCAAATTTCCGTTCATCGTACCAAAGGCTGAAGAATCTTTAATACCCAAATTCGCTGCAGACATCGCTGGAATACTTAGGAGTTTGGAGCCTTCCGGGGATGTGTTGCCCACCATTTCGAAAAAATTGCTTCCAAACGGTGATTTGGTCTTTGATATTATCCAAAAATTCCCTAAGGTTGAGAATACGAAGACTTTTGAAAGAAATTCGTTGATTTCACCGCGGGAATTGCCAGTTGTTTCTTCTAACGTTGAAGAGTTGTTACCGATTGACTTCACGAAACCGGAATTTGGACCGAAATCTCTGAAAAGCGATCTTCAAAAGCGACTTAATGGCGTGTTGAATAATCCAGGACCGAAAACGGTTGCTTTCCCGTTTATAGTACTTAGTAGCGAAGCTAGTTTTATACCACAATGGGCCAAAGACATTGAATCTACTTTACGAAATCTGGAACCAACTGGTGTTATACTTCCGAATATTGTGAGGAAGATTCAACCGAATGGAGATTTACGATTTGATATCGTTGTTACCTATCCTGAAGTACAAAATACGAATACCTATAAGAATAAGGCTCCGGTGGTGTCGAAGCAGGATCTAAATTTGGATGATCCTAAAGCGAACGTGCTGTCTGAGGTGGTCAAGGGTTTGGTTAACGCTTTAACTTTCAGTTTGAGCAAACCAGGAGGGGATGTGAAGCCCACGTTGATCAATTTTGCTGTTTACACCTTGCCAGGATCGGCCAAGAACTTAGTTGAACAAGTGATAACCATTTTGAAAAGTCTTGAACCCAGTGGTCATGTGGTTTCATCTGAAATCAATGAGATTCCATCTATGCAGTTGCCGGACGGCAGCATATCCTTCCTGATACCTCAAGTACAGTTCTCAAATGTTTTTAAGAATATAAAAAGTTCAATTGCCTTACCAATAATTGACGCTAATGTCGAAGGTGATAAACTGGGTGCTAAGATTAGGAACGTTTTGAAGAAGGGTTTGGAAGGCGTGAGACCGGAGGGTTACAGGATCTTCAATTTGGATTTCAAACTTAATCCCTACGATGAGCAAGGCTCTATTTCGTATGTGCTGTCGCAGTTGAAAGCTGTTGATCCTAATGGGAAGGTTGTGTCATCGCAAATATTCACTGGAGACGATGGTTTCGAGTATCTTTACGTCACTTACGTCTTGGTGAGTATTGAGGAAACGACGATTTATAAGGAGTCGCAGGAAGAACGCGAAGCCGGTGTGGAAATTGATGTCAGGAAACCGTACGATCGTCTCCTGGAAAGGGTGATCCAAGTAAGTGGTGATGCCATGGACTTCGTTCAAGGTGCCAGGAAAGGACAGTTGGTGGATTTACCTCTGAACTTTGAGTTTATCAACAGCAAAGGCATGTCTGACAAACAGGTTAGCCAAGTTGTCAGCAAAGTTTTGCCTTACGTCAAGGAGTACATTCGGCAAGTTCTGCCCGGCAGTCAGTTGATTTCGGTCGAGACTTTAGACGACGATTCCACGGATGCTATCATCAGGATTTTAGTGAGGGCGGCGTACGAACCGGACGAAACTATTGTTATTAATAATGTGGTTAAGACACCACCACGAACGGTCAGCACACCAAGGAAGACGAAGAATAGATTCGATTTTAAGTTTTAGTGAGATGAATTTTAAATTGTAAATTCTTGACTTGATTATAAATCATGCATTGCACTTACGTTTTTATTCCATCCTTGTTTTAAGGCTAAACCGGTCAGGCGCTTGCGCAATTTGGTTTTGGGGCTGCGAAAATCTTAATGCGCATGCGTCTGGTTTGTTGAACGGTTTTTGGTTGAAAGTAACATTCTTTTCGTCGTAGACTGTTTATGAAGTACAATTCTTCTTAAACAATAAGTTTTGGACCACCTTTACATGAGAATTGTGTTCTATAATAAGTGCATTCTGTTCGATGGTTGTTACTTATCTTTACGTCACACGTCTATGATCTAACATTTCTAACCTAAAAACTGTAAACATTAAAATGCGTAGTTTAGCAAGAAATTTACAGAAATTCTACAACTTTCATACAACTATAAATCGTGGCGTGGAACGACTGCAACCATTCTACGCGCCCCAAGCAGTCTGTCACTTGTTTAAATGGAAACAAAGCACATCCTTTTACTGTACATCGACGAAGTCGGTTAAAACCGAGGCGGAAATTTTAAACGAAGTGTGCCAAGGCGACCCCGATAAAGAGCACCGTTTAAAGGTGATAATGCTCGAAATGGAACTGCTTCGACAAGAAGGTGAACGGGTGCCTGAAGATCACGAAATGGCAACCAAACATTATGTCGAATTACTGAATACGAAAAGCCGATCCGGTCGTAAGAACTACCTGGAATTCCTGTTTAAAATATGTCGAAAAGAAGAGAATCAGCGGCGAAAGAAACTGGAGAACGCTAAGATACTGGAGGAGGTTAGAGCGAATCGTGACAACCGAAAGCTTCCGTTGGAGGAGTTTGTGCAAAATTACAGCTTGACGGGCAACACGATGTTCATACGATTTAGCGACACCAGAATAAATCACACGCTTAACGGACGATTAATTCAGGCGATGATGTTCGGGCAAAAGCTCGTCATCGACTGTGGTTTCCATTCCAAGATGACCCAGAGGGAAAATAATAATTGCAGCAAGCAGTTGACGTTATTATTTTCAGATAATCGTAACCACGATAACCCCTTCGATTTACATTTTTGTAATTTCGAGAAGGAATCTTCGTTAAGTCAGAACTTCGCAAAACGTATACCGGTCTTATATGAACCAGATTTTCCGATCAACCTCCATCGGGAAAGCTACCTCGATTTGTTTCCAAGGGAGAATTTGGTTTATCTGACGCCTCATTGCAGAACTGAGATGACGGAGTTCGATCACGAGGCCGTTTACATCATCGGCGGAATAGTCGATAAAACAAATCAGGAACCGGTGACCATGGCCAAAGCGAAACAGGAAAGGATACGGATGGTAAAATTCCCATTGGATCGACACCTTGTCTGGGGCGGCGGTTCCGGTAAAAGTTTAACCTTGGATCAAGTTATAAAAATAATGCTCGATATGAAGAAAACGAACGATTGGAAGTACGCTCTGCGGCACGTGCCGAGGAGGAAACTGCAGACGGACGTGGCGCCGGAAAGCGTTACAAAAACGCTGCTGCGGAGGGAAAAGAGATGGAAACCCGATAACTTCGACTTCGAGAATTTGACGTTCCGTCGTAGTACTAAGAGTAAAAATAATAATTCGAATCCTGTTGCCGTTAATAGATTTCATAGTTAGTGACGTTTGATCTGTACCCTAGCTCTCCGTGTAAGAAGAAGAATTTTGGATTTTCGATGACAGCTGTCAAGTTGTTACAAATTTTCGGGGAAAGCGAAAGTTTTCCTTGGCGTTTTTAGTTTAGGGAAAATGAGTGATTAAGCCGTGCTGTGATATTTCCGCCAGTAATGGAGACTGTTTTATTTATTGTGCTGGCGCTTTGTTTGATTTTTATACTTGTTTCGTGGTAAGTTGTGTGGGGCACTGCGACCGATTGTTTACCTTTCTTTTCAGGGTGCTTCCAGTTATTTTATCGTGGATTTGCGAGAAGAAATTCAAGGTAACGCTGCGAATCGGACGTATCGGGTTGCCGTACCTGAAGTTGTGCAATATATCGGTGAAAAAAAATGGTTTTCAACTCGTTGAGTGGAGTTGTTGCTTTATTTTACACAAGACTAAGCGATCAGTTTCAGAATATCGACGAGATTAGCATCAAGAGCAGTTTCTTGAATTCGGATTTAACGAAGCTGGTCACGCTTGTTGTAAAAGATGTGAGGATCAACAAGGATATTGGGGCGGAGGAGGAAAACGATGCAGAAGTGAATGAGGACTATGAACCGTTGGATTTCAGAGATCAACAAGTTCCGAAATTAATAAACACTTTTATACAGGTGCGTTAAATTTGTTTCTAAATTTTAAATTCGATTTTAAATTTCAGTTCACCGCTGTTCACATTTACTCAATTTCCGCCATGTTTCTGCGCTCAAGAAGCCCCGGGTGTTTAATACATTGCACCGCTAACGAGTTACATTTAGATGGGAGTATTTTTAAGAATGCCAAATCGCTTTTGTTTACCATGAATTTAATGGATGCTTCCGCCAAGGTAAACGTTTCCCTGGTTTATGGGTTAATATGGTTCAGTTTTTAGGTGCTGCGACACGCTAACGATAATAAAGAAACATGTTTAGCCGAATTCGATTTCGGTATATCCACCGAAGTCATTGTTGTAGCTCAAGGGTCGTTGTCGGTTGAGAAGTTGGATGTCCGGATTTCCAAAACGCACGCTCGAATCGACGATGGCCTTTATGCTTTAGGTAACCATCAAGCGATTAAAGGATCACATGGGCGCCAATGTAACGATGACGATTTATTCGATAGGATCAAACCCATCGTTCCTAAGGTACCGAACTAAGACGAGTATTAACGTCGATTAATTTCCCGTACTTCCAGAATTTATCAATAAGAATCGACGAGAGCTCTTTGAAGGGTACCAGGGAGAATTGTAGAATACAATACAGTTCCAGTTTAAAAAACATAATACTTAATTACCGGACAATAGTGTCCGAAGATGAACCTGTAATTGAGGACAACCCCATAATTTTCGCTTTCTACATGAGCGACCTACAGTTGGAGAATAAAAAAGAAAAGCTATTGTACTTGCGATGCCTGAAAATCGACGCCAAGGTATTACAAATAATTGTTATTATTTTCGATGAAACCTCGTGTTTCAGTTGAAAAACTACGTCTTAAACTTGTACCTACAACTGAACACAATGCTGCTCACTTACGTTCACGCCGCGATACACAAATGGATCGCCGATAATTTTTTTGGCGGCGTCGCGACCACAAGCGACGACCGCGCGCCCGACACCGCGTTCGAACGGATAATGCGTAAGTTGACCGTAAACCTGTGCGCCGACTTCGAAAGCGTTTCCGCCACCTTCGATCTGAACAAGCGCGGGTCGACGACCGGTTTCCGACACTTGCGACTGATGTTGGATCAGGCGCCGGAGGGCCGGGGCGACGACGGGTACGCGTCCCGGCTGGCGACGACCGTTTTCCAAAATCGACACTGGCAGGTCGAGGTGCAATTGGAGGCGTTCTGGTGGTCGTTGGGCAGGAACGAGCACGATTTCGCCAACGCGAAGGCGGTGCACGTTTGGGGCACTCCCGCCCACGTCGGTATGTTGTTGTTGAAACTGAAAACCGTGGAGGAGTCGTCCGAAATTGTTATCGGCTCGTTGATCGATACGGTACAGTTCGAGTGGTCGTTGGAACTGGCCGACTACGTCCTGGTTGCTGTTAGGTAAGAAATATTCGTCTTTAGGCATTAAGAGTAATTGGAACTGCGGTTCAATTTGTTTATTTCATGTATGTTTGGTTGCATAGTAACTGGCAATTGGGTAAAAGTTTGTCTATGTACTCTCTCATAGAATCATAAATTAAGCTTTAATTTATCGTACGCGCATGTTCCTGAATTGAACACAACTCCGCCAGATGTTTGAGCTTGCGCATAATGAATCTTAAAGCTTACGTTATTTCTCTTAGTTCCGGATTCCTCCACTGACAGGAATCCTCGATATACGCATAGAATATTATGGTTGATTAGTTCGCAACCCAAAATACATATTGACGATGACTCGGCAACCAAACATACAGGACATTGCAACTTGTTACATCTGAAAACAATTCAATATATGTTCATGTTTTTTGTAGATGTTTAAAGGAGTACGGCGTCGTTACTAAACCGCCGCAACAGCAACTCGATAACCGTTTGGTTAAGGCGCCCGATTTATCCGCCTTTTCGTTAAACCTCGTCGTTTCGCACTTCGATTTCTTCTTCCGGACGCAGAATTCCGGTGAGCTTCGCAGCAAATTATTGTTTCTCAAAGCTTTCGTCAGAATATTTTGTTTGCAGATTGGACATGATTAAGTATGATCGCGATCGACTGTCCAACAACTTGCAATTCGAGGAATTCAGATTGTTCGGTTCGAAAGACGGCGGTGGTTATTACTCGCGTCTCGGAACCGAATGCGTCGCCAATTACAAAGTAAGCACCCATTCGTTCGGATAACATTTTTTAAATATTATCAACATATTATTATTATCAATAATTGCAGGCCAGCTTCAAATTGGCCAACGTCACGTTTCGTCGCGGCTCCGATCCGGACGTTTGCGTGGACTTCGAGAACGAATTAATGTTCGTTTGGTCGCCGAATTTCCATTTGAAATCCGTAATGTTGCGCAAGGACATATCGGATTTCGTGGATGAGTTGAAGGCGGAATGGCTCGCCAAACCGACTCGCGCGGCGCCTCTGCCGACGATCAGGTGGCGCGTCGGCGGTAATTTCGTACTGCGGCTCGAAATTTCGGCGCGGCACCGCGCGAAACTCGCCTTCTCGGAGGCGGTCGTCGCGACCGTTTCCGGATTCACGATGCGCGTGGACGCCATCCGCGTCGCCATCGACGATTGCGACATTTTCACGTTGAGCGGTTTCGAAATGGTCGGCATCACCGATCATCCGTCCGTGCTGAAAGAACGCTCGGACGTCGATCACTTCCAGCTCGATCGGAACGATACGTGGCGCGTGTCGTTGGATCTGTTCGAGGCGGTGTTTCCGTACGAGCACAACTACGCCGAGGCGGTGCAAAATCAATTTTTGGCGATCGTTAAATGGTTGAAACGGATTCACGGGTTGAAGAAGGCGCCGTTCGAGTCGGGCGGTAGCCTGCCCAGGGATTTGGTTATCAACGTAAGCTACCAACTTACCTGTTGTCCAAATTAAGATTTTTTGATAGGTAAAGGAATTTCTATTTGAAATGAGCGACGACCCGTTCGAGGTCAAGCTGCGCGATAACTTCGAGCTACTCGTGGACGAGTACAACGAGAGCTTGAAACGGCTCAAAGTGTTAAAGGAGAAAGTGGCGCAACTATGCAAAGTTTACATGCATTTACCGGCCGGGACCGTCGACGACTTGTACAGCAAGCTGAAGAAGAAAAACGCCGAGATTTATTTGCAACGATCCAAGCAGATGCAACAGACACCGGCGAGAACGAGATTATTCGCTTGGAGCATGACGAAACTGGAATTAATCGTAAGCTTTTTTTTCTAGGTAGCAAATTTTTCTGTCATTCGTTTTTAGGTGCTGGCCGACCCTTCCATACACGGCACCAATAACGTGATCGAAACGATGCGCGAAATCGACTCGGAAACCCCGTGGCCCGAGGAGGGGTTGGATTTTTCGATTTTGTGGTGCCGCGTCGTTTCCTTGCGATGCAAGGAGTGGAAATTCCAGTTGCGCGATTTCCCGCAACCCCTGATGGATATTCGGGAGTTCTTCCTCAACGGCACGTTGATCGGAGCCGAGCAACAGGCGCCGAAGCGGGGTGAGTTCGAAAAACGCATATACGTAAGTTGGTCGCAAGTTTATTCACTTTTTACCCATGGCCCCGATGAAATCGGTCACGCCGACGACGGCCTCGATGAAATCCAAAACGATGGCGACGATTGCGTTCACCCCGTCGCCCGGCAGGGACATTTTTTTCGAATTCACGTTGAACGGCGACATCTAGGGGGCGGAGGCGAAACATATGCGAATTAATAACGGGAAACTGTTGTGCGTTTAATTTATAATTACGGATCGTCCCAATAGATGACGCGAGATTACCTTTTTGAAAATATCATTCTGGGCGGTCGTTTCGAATGCAAGAGCCACAATCACCAAGAGCGACGCGATTTTGCGGAACATCTCGCCGACTATTATCGGCTTCCGTCGAAAATTGCGAATATAATGCTCGTTCGAACATTAATAATCCATTTTGTTCGTTATCTGACCTTCATCAGTGCGATTTCCTGATTTGTTATGCCCAAACGCAATTCGTCATTAATATCAAGGATCGATTTAATCGAGTCGATAAAGGGGACCGGGCCATCAATTAATCACCCAAAATTCGTTGGAACATGCGGCGCAACGCTTTGCTGGTATTTTTTTCTCTTATTTCCATCGCGGCGATCAACGCCGACAGTGACATTTTCACGAAAACGATGCAGGTACGTTGCGCTTTTTTTCTTTAATCGACATTTTATGGTTTGCGGTTAGGGTTTCGGCAATTCGAAAAAAATGTCCTCAGACGGCGGGGGCGATATGATGGACAGCGTGATCGGTTTCGTTTTGGATATGATCGAAATGGGCACCGGTTTGGTGGAGATGCTGTCGTCGATGGGACGACGAAAAAGGGAGATTGCAGCTAATTAAATTTTTGTTATTTATAATCGAGGAAATAAAACCCCCAAATTCGGTTATAGCATTTATTTATCTAAGCATTTATTCGGCCGCTCGTTTCTTTTTACCCATGGAGGCGACCATTTCCAACATCCCCATGGCCGTTTCGTACCAGTCCATGCCGGTTTGCAGCATATCCATTACAAAAGTGATTACGGTCTGTATGATGTCCTCGTCGCTCATCGCCATTTTTCTCGATTTCGCTATTCTCTAAAAATCGTTTTGTCGAAAATTAGCCTCTTTTTCCGGACCGTTTACCGCCGAAATTACCTTCACGCCGGCGGCGTCCGCCGCAAGAAGAAGCGTCAGCGTGACGACGACGAGCGCGCTCAACGTTCCGAACGGTGTCATCTCTGACAAACTACTGCTCTTCGGCCGGGAACGATGAGCGTAGAAAACCGAATATCGTTTACTAATTGGTTTTTAATTGTCTTGCAGCGATCCGCACCGTTACCATCGAACTGGGCGATCCGTTTCCGCCCTTCGAAGTCGAGCGGGGCATGTTGCCCATCAAATTTTACCACGATTTCAATTGCGAGGCCGCCTCGTACAGCTACGCCTTCGGCCCGTGCTGGGAGCCGGTGATAGCGATGTGCAATTTGTGTTTCGAGAAGATCGTGCCGCCGTCGCGCGACCCCTCGCCCCCGCTGCCCTTCTGGGACAAGATGCGACTCTTCCTGCACGGCCGGCTGACCGTCATGGTCGAACAGTTGACAGTGCTGTTGCACGCGTCGCTCGACCCGTACAACACCACCGAAGAAATGGAGCTCACTTGGAATAATTTGGTGATGGATTGGACGAACGGTAAAACTACTACCGTCGTTGTTTCACTTAACGATTTATATTACAGCCAAATTCATCTATAAAGGCGATTTGGATATTTTCGTGCGAACGGCGTCGAAGTACGACGATTGTCAGTTGTTGCACCTCCCCAACTTGAAACTCGTGCTCGGGATTAAATGGCACTGCCTGAGCGATCCGAACGATCACCACAACGTCGTGCAGTGCGCCCCCGACAAGATACCCGAGTACTCCATAAACCAAGTGCACGACTCGTTCCGAGCCTTTCGCTCCCAAAACGTCAGTTTGAACTTGGTGTTGGAAACGCGACCGCCCGCCACGCCGCAACATCATCAGACCGCCGCCAACTTCGCCAATCCCACGTTGCTCTTATACGGCAGCACGTTGCGTTGGATCGAAAATCTAAAGCTGATATTGTCGGGGGTGACGCGACCCACTAAACGCGGACGGATTTTCACGAACGTCCGCCCCAGGAAAATACAACTCAGCCGTCACTACAAAAAAGTGCACCTGATCGTCGGTTTGCACAAGTTTCAAGTGTGCTATTGGTTGTCGTACGCGATGCACAGGGGCTTCGAAATGCTCGGCGATCGCCTCTCATCAACTTCGGGTACGTTCCCAACTTTACGTTTAAATCTAACTGCGGCCGTTTTCCAGAACACGTCCTCTCGTTGGTACCGATCGACGACGGTCTGAAACATCGACCGAAAGCCGAATGGTCCGTTCTATACATGACGTCGTACCTAAACGATTCGGAGGTGTGGCTGAAAAGCTCGTTGCAAGAGGAGGACGGCGACGAGAAAATGGCCTCGGTCGCCCAGCAGCAGCCCGTCGAGAAATGTTTCTGCCTGTCGGTGGCGAAAGTGTCGTACGGCCGGGAGGCGGTCGTGCCGCGACTCGATTTCGGCGAACGGCACAAGGACACGCCGACCCACCGCCTGGTCGTGTACGATTTGAAGGGCGCCTGGACCAAGAGCAACCGCAACGTCGCCTTGGCGCTCTACGATACTTTTATGAAAAGTCGGGTGAGTGCGCCGAGCTTTAAAATCGTCGTTAGTCGTAAATTGTTCGTGCGGAATGGCAAATGCGTTGCGCGACGGTTTCCAACTTTTTTGAGATGTATTGTTGGTTGCGGACTAGTTACCTGACGAGCGAAAGATATTCTTTATTTTCGATTGCTCGAGTAGTAGTTCGAATGCATCAAGTGTGATTCTGTATATATATTTTGACGTTTGTCATCCATTTCTGTGACGGATATTGAATAATGTTTACATTTGTATCGGTTTTTCTGTGTTCGTTAGTTCAATCGACCCGCCGGAACATTTCACTTATCTCGAAGCTCGATTGCTATTGGTTCAATTTATCATGAGTTGAATGTTCTGTGGTGTGAAGTGTATGTTTGGTTGCGGTCCTCGGAACCGTTGTTTGCAACCAAACATACATAACGAAACGAAAATTAAGATATTATTTGAAATCCGCAGAGACTACGTAAAAACCTATCGACCGATCTGATGAAGATTTCTCGCAAAGACAGCACGGGGACGCCGTTGAAACGGCGAAACACGTTGGAGTGCCCGGGTACGCCTCCGAACGCCCACCAAACGCTTCAGGCGGACGGGGGCGCGCCGAGCGGCGGCAAATTGCAAATGAGCCAGGCGGCGACTATGTTGAAGCAGCTGATCGCCGAGGCGGAAAACAATTCGATCGTTTACAGCGACGATCTGTCCGCCACGCGGCAGCAGCATTTGCAAGGTTTGCAAGCGTGTCAAGAGGACGACGTGCAATATAAAAATTGGCAAAGTGAGGTGCCGCATGTCTCATTATATCGACGTTGAAAATGTTTACGTTTCAGTCACTTTGGTGAATGCGCAAGTGTTGTTGAAAGGTTGCGAAACGAAAGGCTACGTCATCCTGAGCGCCGCTAAGTCGGAGATACTCCAGAGGATCCATCGGCCCGCGTGGAAAGATCGTACTTTAGTATCGAAAACGACGTGGACGGGTTTGCTGGAGTGCATGCAGTACTACGCGACCGTTAACGCGGGTGAAAATGATGATTTCAATGGTGAGTAGTGTGCGCCGACTTACTCAATTGCTAAAATGTTATTCAATCAGACAACATAATGTGGTTGACCATCGACAATATCCAAGAGAAGGAGTCGACGCGCATCTCGGAACCGTGCGAGATACCGAATATGGTCGGTAGCGGCGTTTCGGTGGGTGCCGTCGTCGGTGACACCGTCGGCCCGACCGATTCCAGCCAATTGCAACGTATCGTGTCGCGTTGCAAGTGCGAATTTTTCTACGCCAACTACGGCGACATTAGCGTCGATCCTGAAAACTTGTGCGAAGTGCCCCTGCCGCCCACCGACGACGTAATAGTCGATCCGTGGAATAGAACGCAGGGCGCCGTCGACGCGTTCACGTTGATGCACCACGACCTCGAAGTGTGCACCAATTCGTTGCAATACGCCATGTTGCTCGACATCGTCAACAATCTGCTGTTGTACGTGGAGCCGCATCGAAAGGAGGCGCTCGAGAAGTTGGCGAGGATGCGTTTTCAGTTGCAACTGCACTCCGTCGAAGATCAACGCAAGCCGATACAAAATCAACAGACGCTCGTCCGGACGACGATCAGCAAGTTGCGACGATTAGAAAGGAATTCGTATCTGATAAGCAAAGCTCTAGTGGAGAACCCGGAGGATGGTGAGCTGCTGGATGAATTAAACGCTTTAGCCAAAGAGGTAAACGATTGCAAAAACCAATTGAACGTCGAAAGCGACGAGTTGGACATGATGCTGTCGTGCTACAAAGAGGGCCAATTGTTGGCCAACAGTCGTCTGGCGACGACGCGCAGCGACAAACCGGTAAACGTCGTCCGGTCAAATGAAATTTGCTTTAAACACGCCCAATGGCGACTGACCGAAGCGGACGGTCTGATCGGCATCGCCGATCTGGTGCTCAGCAACTTCCTCTACACGAAAAAATCGAACAGCGACGATTCCGTCGTCCACCTGCTCGAGCTCGGCTACCTCCGCATGACCAACTTGCTTCCGAACGAAATCTACAAAGAAGTCATCTGCCCGACGGAAATCCAATTCGGCATGCCCATCGAGCACAAAAAGGTGCTGCGCATCTTCTGCCGCGAAAAGCCGCCGGTCGGCGGTATTTCGGTGAAGGAGCACTTCGAAATCAACTTGGTGCCGTTGAAGATCGAGCTGACCAAGAAGTTCTACAACACGATGATGAAATTCTGCTTTCCGGAACGCGACGCCGAGTACTCGGACCGCTTGTCCGACGACGGCGCGCCCGACGGACACGGCAAAAAATCGAAGGGCGCCAAGAAGAATCGCGACACGAACTTCTACGTGCCGATCGACGACGTCGAAATCATGAAGGAGCGCGCCGAGAAGAACAAACTGTTCGTTTACATTAAAATCCCGGAGGTGCCGGTGCGGCTCAGCTACAAAGGATCCAAAGAAAAGAATTTAGAGGATCTGCGAGACATTTCGCTGATTATCCCCACGCTGGAGTACCACAACATGACGTGGACGTGGTTGGACTTGCTGATGGCCATCCGTAACGACAGTAAAAGTATTTCGGTCGTTTCCCAGGTGAGTCTCGATTCGAACAACTCTTTTCCTCACGATCTAAGCAAACTAATCGGTTGAAACACGCTCTCGTTTTCAGAAGCATCACAGATATTTTAGCAATGAGAACCGGTTTTTTCGATGGTTTTTTTCAAGTTGATTCGGGATATGTTTTTCAGGATGATTTTACCAAACGGTTTTTAATCGTCGCGCTCAATGTCACTGTCTAAACGAAACTCATTTCAGGCCATCAAACAGAAATTGATCAAACGGAAAACGGGCTCATCTGAAGAACGTTCGTCGCCGCAAGAAGAGGACAAAGCGCGAATGTTATTCGGTGGAAGACACGTAAATCCCAATTGTAAACCTTTTAATCAAACGTTTTTAATTTTGTCCAATTTCAGGCCCCGGAAAACAAAAGTATTCGCAAAGGTGTCTTCAAGTTTGGTAAAAGTACCTGATGATAACGTGGAGCGGGAGGTAAAAACAAAATTGTAAATTGTTTCAAATTTTTCTGTTATATGTTTTCAATGAAACATTCAAATTGCTGTGTATCCACCATCAATTGGTAGACACGTTCCCGTTACCAAGCTAGCCTTGTCGCTTAAAAGAAACGTGATCACGTCGACCACCTCCTGTACTTCACCGAACCGTTTCAACGGAATTTTCGCCAACATTGGGTTCGCGACTTTGGGATCGGACCAGCCTAGACGACCCATATCCGTCATTATTACAGTTGGATTCACGGAGTTCACTCGGATGTTATGTGGACCTAGTTCGAGGGCAGCTGCCCTTGTGAAGGCGTCCACTGCGCCTTTGGAAGCGCAGTACACCGTATGGTTTTCGAGTCCTACCATCGACGCTTGGGAGGAAACGTTTACAATGGCGCCGGGTTGTTTCCGTTTAATCAGCTGTTTCGCTATCCATTTGGTCATTTGTATCACAGATTTTACGTTCAAGTTGAAAACTCTGGAAAGTAATCGACGGTGTATTTGATTTCGACTTGGATTTGGCTTACTGATCTATGTGATCACTTGTAACATTTTCCAACGGTTCCAGGATAGCCATGCCGGCGTTATTCACCAGAAGATCCACCGGACCAAGACTGTTTAAGGTAGATTCAGTTTCGGCCCAATTGGTTATGTCCAAAATTAACGGTTCGATGGAAGGAGCCTGCGCTTTTAGTTCTTCTGTTTAAATGCGTAATATTAGCGACCGAGTTGCACTTGGATGGGATACTTACCGAGAAGTTCCTTACTTCTGGCAACGGCAATAACCTGCGCTCCACATTTTGCAAGCTGTACGACAAGATCTTTTCCAATGCCTGTTTGAATTCAGAAGTAGTTTTGAACAATCTTTATGAGAGCAAATTTTACCTTTGCTGGCCCCAGTAACGAGAGCTCGTTGTCCAGTGAAAGTAATTTCCATGACGCTTGATCTGAGTTGAAGTCTTGTTACTTCTTTAAGTGCTGTTGTATCATAATCATGAATTAGAGGTCAAGGTTAACGCGATAAACTAACGATATTTCGCAAGAACAAAATTAATTGGTTAATTGTATTTTTAAGTAATTTTCTGTGATCCTATGGCGCATTCGTGGTTAAGTCACAGACAGTTTATATTCGATGATTTTTTTACGTTTATTTTTACTATTTTTAGAATCAATCCGATTAGTAAATGGGCCTACAATTTTGATAAGCACTGGTAATCATTTTTCATTTTGATGTGTCCATTGAAAATGAAAAAAGAATTCAAATTTTCTATGTTCAAAATATTTTTTTTAATAAAGTTCAAATTATTTCAGATTATTATTATTCATTATACCTCTAACCAAAAACCTACTCTAATTACTCTAAATTCTTGGTTCATACTCTTTTAACTCCTATGTTCCTGGTACCTGCGCCGAATTTTGAATTTTTCATTTTGTTTTGAAAACATACTCTTTTGATTTCTATGTTCCTGGTACCTGCGCCGAATTTTTAACCAAAATTTCATTTTGTATTAAAACATACTCTTTTGACTTCTATGTTCCTGGTATGTCGATGAATATTTGCGACAATTTGGTCGTTGTTTTTGTCTCTGTTGTGGATTGAAACATACTCTTTTGACTTCTATGTTCCTGGCACCTCTGTTGAATTTTGCCAAAAATTTTGTTGAAAATTCGACAGAGGGACCAGGAACATAGGAGTCAAAAGAGTATGTTTTAGTCCACAACAAAGACATACTCTTTTGACTCCTATGTTCCTGGTCCCTCTGCCGAAATTTTCAACAAAATTCTACGTTTCGATCGAAAACATACTCTTTTGACTTCTATGTTCCTGGTACCTCTGTTGAGTTTTGCCAAAAATTTTGTTGAAAATTCGACAGAGGGACCAGGAACATAGGAGTCAAAAGAGTATGTCTTTGTTGTGGATAAAAACATACTCTTTTGACTCCTATGTTCCTGGTCCTTCAATCGAATTTTCGACCAAATTGTCGCAAATATTCATCGACTTACCGACATACTCTTTTGACTCCTATGTTCCTGGTCCCTCTGTCGAAATTTTGAACAAAATTGTCGGTAAGTCGATGAATATTTGCGACAATTTGGTCGAAAATTCGTTTGAACGACCAGGAACATAGGAGTGAAAAGAGTATGTTTTAATCCACAACAAAGACATACTCTTTTGACTCCTATGTTCCTGGTCCCTCTGTCGAATTTTCAACAAAATTTTTGGCAAAACTCAACAGAGGTACCAGGAACATAGAAGTCAAAAGAGTATGTTTTCGATCGAAACGTAGAATTTTGTTGAAAATTTCGGCAGAGGGACCAGGAACATAGGAGTCAAAAGAGTATGTCTTTGTTGTGGATTAAAACATACTCTTTTGACTCCTATGTTCCTGGTCCCTCTGTCGAATTTTCAACAAAATTTTTGGCAAAACTCAACAGATTTACCAGGAACATAGAAGTCAAAAGAGTATGTTTTCGATCGAAACGTAGAATTTTGTTGAAAATTTCGGCAGAGGGACCAGGAACATAGGAGTGAAAAGAGTATGTTTTAATCCACAACAAAGACATATTCTTTTGACTCCTATGTTCCTGGTCCCTCTGTCGAATTTTCAACAAAATTTTTGGCAAAACTCAACAGAGGTACCAGGAACATAGAAGTCAAAAGAGTATGTTTTCGATCGAAACGTAGAATTTAGTTGAAAATTTCGGCAGAGGGACCAGGAACATAGGAGTCAAAAGAGTATGTTTTAATCCACAACAAAGACATACTCTTTTGACTCCTATGTTCCTGGTCCCTCTGTCGAATTTTCAACAAAATTTTTGGCAAAACTCAACAGAGGTACCAGGAACATAGGAGTCAAAAGAGTATGTATCAACAACACACTCTTTTGACCTCTATGTTCCTGGTACCTGCATCGAATTTTTAGCAAAATTTTGTCGGAAATTTGATTTGAAATGATCGTTTTTTCGGAAAATCGGTTTAGGATCAGAAAAATGGGCGTTAAAATAGTAGACAACTAATAGAAAAATTATATATTAATCACGTTTTGAACAAAAAAAAAGGTAATTTTCAATTGCATAGTCAGTCACCTAACTAGTGGCACAAGTTATATAATACATATCACATTTTTATATCAGTTTCCTGATCGACACCCTATTATCATTGTGTAACGTTTCAGTTATATTGACCCCGGGATTATTTTCTACTAAAATAACTGCATCTTCATTTTCATTACACTGTAAAGGTTGCGGAAACGAATAGTTTAATGTAGTGGACGGTGTCCGTCTGTTTATATTTATCGATCTGGGATCGATTCCCCATAACCGTCTCTGTGCTCCACTCAGACCTGCTGTGGCGTTATTTTTATTTTGTGTAGCACTTGGAACCCGCGTTTTCAGTAGAGCAGTAGCAGGCAATAGGGGATCAATTGCCGAAACTAGATGTGCGCCACTTGTCGACGTGGAACTAAAACGAAACAACAATCATTCATTATACAAGATTCAACTTCATAATTACGGTGTTGGTTGGTTTTTTGATGACTGATTCAAAGGTAACATCCTCTTAAAGTACTGAGACACCTTTTCCATTAAATTTGGATTGAGGGACAAATATTGAGTGGATCCGGCAGAAGCGGATGGAACCGATGTCGGAACTGTGTTAGCGGAGGCGGTGGTTGCTCCCAGAGGAACCACAATATTTCCTTTAAAAAAAGTCAAATTACTTATTAGGTTCATAAATAAGACGTAACGTACGATACTGATTGGTTTCTTCGTACTCCTGCCAAGCTTTCGCCTTATCCTCTTCATTCAAATCTTCATCCGGTTGATTCTCCAACAATTTCTGGTGGTGGTGGTATTTGTACACGCATTTGTGTTCAAGCAAAATTTTCGATAACAAATCGTCGTCCGGCTTGGTAGGCGTCGGTCGTTCGTCGTTCGTCTGCTCGACAACTTTGTACAAATCTTCAAGATCTAAATTTTTGTAGTGTCGCATTATTTGGTGGTCGTCGACTACTCGACTTGCAACCGCCAATTTGGAGACGCAGCGGTTGTAAATTTTTTCCTCCATTGTATCCTGAAGAAAAATACAGTAAGCGATTTGAAAAACACATTAGAATCGATTACAATTGATAGCAGTCGATATATGTAGACCGGTTTTGTTTGACCGAATCTGTACGCTCTGAATATACTTTGTTGATCGATCGACGGGTTGAAGTTCGTCCCGGATAGTATAACTCGATTAGCTGCGACCAAGTCCAAACCCAAGCCTCCGACTTTGTGCGACATCAGAAAAACTCTGTAATACGAAATGTTAGGTAATAATAAAGCGCGGACACGACTTTGTACTAGCCTCAAGCTTCGATTGTCCGATTTGTTGAAAGCATCGCACATTTCCGTTCTGATACTAGGAGGAACCGTACCGTCCATTCTGTAATAATCGACTCTGGGTTTCCAGTTCCGATTCATATTCGTCCCTTGATTTCGTAAAAAGTATTCCACGGCATTCAATTCGTATAGACTACTCGAAAATATCAACCTGAAACCGACGGTTATGTAAAAGAAAATCAAACCTTGAGGTCATTATTACACTTTATCACCAATCCGTTCAGCCTCTTGTATAATGCTCAGCATGACCAGAAGCTTGGTACCATACTTTATATTAGTAGTGATGTCCGGTGGGCAAATTTGCTTAAACCATTCCTTATCACCTAAATCGTTTACGTTCTCTTCAGGTCCGATGGAAATGACTTCAATTTCTTTTTTCTTACGTCGATTTTTCTCATCTTCTATCAGATATAACAATTTCGGATGTGAACATATGTATTTCAAGATATTAAAATCGGCGAAGAAGCTTTTGAACTTCTTATCCGTTAAAATTCTACGTTTGTTCGCCATATTGATGAATTTTTTGTAGAGTGCATGTTGAATTGGGTGCAACTGAATGAACAGAGTGTAGTCTTTCATTGGTCCTATGTAATTCTCAAGTCGCTTCGCTTCGTATCTCTGAACTGTGTTTTTCAGGAGGCGATGCAGAACGTGCGTTCGCACCTTCATCAATTTAATGTCATGTTTATCCGAGTCTTCGTACTGGCCGTTCGTGATTGGATCGACGAATTGCCGCTTGAACTCTTTCTCTGTACCAAGGAGACTCGGTTTCACGAACTGCACCATGTGGTAGTCTGAAAAATGAGAGTTTTAAGTTCTGTGAATCTAAAGCTTTTCAATTTACATTCAGTCAGATTGTTTTGCAATGGAGTTCCAGTAAGCGCGATTCGCCGTCGCGTTTTCATTTCCATCAGCGCCATGGTACGCAGGGCTTTACCGTTTTTTAAGAGGTGGCCTTCATCGCAAACGACGAGGTCTGGGCCGGGATCCACTAGGGAGGTGCGTAACTCCTGGACGATACCTTGACTTTTACCTTTAGAACTGGTCAACGTGGCAAACTGTTCGTAACCCATGATCATCACTCCTCCTTCCGAATACCATTTACGAGCCATCTGCATTTTCTTCTCGAACGTGTCGTTTCTTAAAAATGAAATTTTTAGAGTTGTTTTATACGAAATAATTTCGTTACCTGATCACTAATAAAGAAGATTTTAATTTAAGCTTAGCCAAATTGAAACCTTCGTGGAAATGTTTCTGCCATTGAGCCGCCGTCGAAAGGGGACAAACGATCAGAACGCGTTTTGTTTGCGTCACCGGATGACTAAAGAGTGTGTGCACCAAAACGACTACTTGAAAAGTTTTGCCCAAGCCCATGTTATGGGCCAAGATGCAACCGGTGCCTTTCGAATTTTTAAGCATGTCGATACTCTCATAACACACGTCCCACATAAAGCGCACTCCCTCAACTTGGTGCGGAAGCATCTTGTTAAACAAATTCTGATCGAACCTCACTTCAGGGCACAACTGCAATTCGTCATCGCCGATCTGAGATAAACGCTGCAATGAGAATAAATTTAATTAACAGAAGCGAAACAAAGTTATTTCTTCAATATGATCATGATTCTATGGTTCTATATATTCTATGTCGACGATCAAAATTACAGAAAAACGTTACTATCACAGAACTAATTATGACCATTGCACTCTGTGTTTAATTTGACGGATTATAAAAATAAAATCGAAACAAAGTTATTTCTTCTATATGATCATGATTCTATGGTTCTATATATTCTATGTCGACGATCAAAATTACAGAAAAACGTTACTATCACAAAACTAATTATGACCATTGCACTCTGTGTTTAATTTGACGGATTATAAAAATAAAACCGAAACAAAGTTATTTCTTCTATATAAGCACGATTCTATGGTTTTATATATTCTATGCCGACGATCAAGAACGATCTGTGATTCAAAATTACACAAAAACGTTACGATCATAGAACTAATTATGGCAATTGCGATCTGTGCTTAATTTGACGGATAATAAAAATAATACTTGCCTCAAGTTGTTTTTGTTTCAATCTTTTTGAACGCTCGCTTTCCTCCTTTTTGGCCTTTTTTGTATTCTCGTCCAACAATTCATCCGAAAGTAATTCTCGAATTCTTCTCCGCCCCGATTTCTTGTTAACCTCTTCGCCGTCCGAATCCAATTCGATCACCGTGTTCCATTCGGTGCTGATACTAAAAAAAAATGGTTTCTCTTTGTGCATTTTTTGAGGGCTCATTTTACTTACTACTCCACATCGGAATCATCGTCGTTTCGTTCTTTCGATTCAGATGTACGCTTATTTTTTTTATCATCGTCATCGGTACTAGAATCCGAAGATCGTTCTTCGTCGCTACGGTGATTACATTACAGACCGTTGAACAAAAATTCAGAATTATTACCTTTCGTAATCCGGATCTATAAATCGACGTTTACGATGATTAGGTCGCTTCGGTTCCTGAAAGTCATCGTCGCTGCTGTCGATGATACGATTTAGTTTTCTTTTACCCTTAGGAAGACTTACAACATCATCGTCCGAATTGAAACTCATTCTCAAAGCTTTATCATTATGCCACGATTTCCGCTTTTTTATAAGCTTTTCATCTTCGGTGTCGCTGAAATATAAACTGTTTACATGATTGCAACATTTTAAGGTCGCGAACTAACTCATCGCTAGTCTCGCTGTCATCGAAGCTCTTGAAAGGAATCATTTCGTCACATCTGACAAGACGAACGGAGCAGTCTTTCAACGAATACAATTCATTATAATTAGGTAACTCGGTCTCGATGCTACCATCTGATGATTCGATATCTGAATCACTATCAGAATTGATTTCCGACGACGAACTAGGTTTGTAATCACTATCTAATAGTGATCGAAGGAATTCGTTCTCTGTATTCGATAAATTTGATTCATTATCTGAAGATAAATCAGTTGTATCTGCAGATGAAAGGTTTGATATTTCTGAGAGGTCAGAAACGCTTTGCGATGGAGTCAGATCCGAATCGCTTTCACTAAAAAATTGATACGTTTATAAAGTGCTTTTTGAAGTAATCACAACCTCTCATCATCCACTTCTGGTTGCAATTGTTCATCACATCTTGTAAGCGTAACACAACAAGGCTTAACGGTAATATTTTCGTTGCTATTTGTCGTAATTCCTTCACTTAGTAAGTTGATCATATTATCCAGTAATACAGAGTCTGTTACGGAATTGACTTCATTGTTGGCAGAGGTACACGATATTCTAAAATCTCATTTTTTTAGCCTTTATGATTATTTTTTTGAAATATAATCATACGTTTTACTAGTTTCCCGCTCTGACTCCTCATTACAGCTTGAGGATGTGATCTTCTTGTTATTATCAATTAATTTATCACCCACCGTCTCTTCTTCATTTGTCTCTGAATATAAATATAACAATTTCAAGTGTAATTCCTTACAAAGCATAAGTTACCTGTGCTTCGTTTAAAATCTAACTCATCTTGCTCGAATGGAATTTCTTTGGCAACATCTAAAAGGGATACATTCGGAGTACTCTGTGAAAAGTTATCATGGTTTTCATCGTGTGCCTTTTCTTTAGGATCTTGGGTACTGAAAATATCCTCGAGAGCCAATTCGATATCTTCCTTCTTAGTTTTAACCACAGAATCGAGTTCACTTTCACAGTCAATCACTTGATCTGAAGTGAAAAATTTTCGAACTCGGACAACGAAATCAAATTACGTACCGTTACAACGAAATGATTCTAAAAGAATTTTCAGCTGTAGGTGAAATTCGTAGAACTTTGCTGGGTTGAAATCTTCGACCTCTTCTATCATCAATCCTCCGTTATGGTGCACAAAGATTTGCAAAGTTTTGTCGCAAGTTGTTAACTAAAAATCAAACTTTATAGGCATATGGTGTATCGAGGTAATTCAAACTTACCAAGCTATTCAAATTTATACTCAGTTTTGATCTCTTAGATTTATCCATTATATATGCTTAATAATAATACATATAGACAAAATGTTGTTTAAAACAGTGCATAACCTCAATTTAGATTTCTAAATCTGTGGTGTTAGCACAGAACATGACATACACTTTATTCTGTTTGTGGTGATAATATCACGAATGTTATAAATGACTAATAACATAGACAAATAAAGGTTGTCTATAACAGTGCATAATCTCAATTTAAGTTTACGAATTTATTGCGTAAGCACAGAATGACTTACATCTTATTCTGTGCTACTAATGAAAATACCAGGAACATAGAAAACAAAGTACTTTAAAGTTATTTTTCCATGATCTAAGGGACTTTAAATTGCGCAACAAATTAATAAAACTTTTATTCAATCAGTGATGCTTAAGTCACGTAAGTTCCTTTTATAAATATAAATTTTCAATAAAACGCGAATAAAATATTAATATAAAGTACTAACAAAGTGTTAAGGCGTAAATCTAAAAAAAAGTCGCACATTTTCACGCTCACAAACATACTCGTTCGAACAACCACCACCACCCTTAAACGAAAATAAGCTGCTTGGAAACTCGCAGGAAATCAGTAGAAAAACATTTTCATCTTGAGCTCGCCACTTTCAGTCCAAAATCGAGAAGACGTGTAAACACTTCTGAAAATACCGATCGGTTGTGATCAAAATTTCCGAAAAATTTAGGATATGGCAATCGATTGTGTTCCCCACACCCCGGGGATCGCCTCGGCGTCTACTTAACCTGAAACAAAAAAAAAAGAAAGAGAACAATTAGAAACAACGAAATCTCGGTTGAACAAGCGAAGCGACTAAACATCACAAAAACTGTGAACAAACAAAAACGCACTTTCTTCGTTGTTCGTAATCGCTGCCGGTGACACCGAGCTGGTCGTCGTCGTTGTCGTCATCGTCGAATTAGTGATCACGTTATCTTGGTCAGTCGTCACGGTTTTCGTGATCACGTTCTCCGTCGAACCCAAACCGATGTGGTCGCGGACGCTGTCGATGGTTATGTCGCCCACGCTGCTGGCCACCGTCGTATTCAGCGGCGACTGATCGCCGTTCTCTTTAACATCGTCCACCTGAAATCCACCAATTACGATAGACGAAACACGCACAACATCGACATGCATAACAAAATTTCCGTATAAACGAACGATTGCGCACCTTCTCGTGATTGTCCGCGTCGCCGTTGACCAGCACAGCGGCGGTCGCCTCCTCGAAGTCCAACGTTTCCTGCCCGTCCCCCTCGACGGTGGTTTTCGTTTCGGCCGCGTCGCCGTCCCGCGCGCCCTTGGGCACCGTTAGAAAGCACCGCGCGTGCGTCGAGAACGTCGTGGACAACGAGATGCGTTGCAGCTCGGACGACGAGTGCAAATACAAGGCTTCGGCGTTTTTCGTGAACACCAACGACGAAATGCCGTTGATGTCCTCGCGGCGGACGGCGGCCGCGTTCAGCTGCCGCTTCAGATCGGGAATGGTCAGGACCAGACAGTCGCCGAGGTTCGTCAAACATAGCAAATCGATCTCCTTGTAATCCTTATAGTCGGGATGGTGGCCGTTGAAGGTGGCGAAGGACATGCGACGCACGCGCGCGCCCTCCTGCGCGGTCAATTTGAATTTGCAGAAGGGCTTTAGGTTGGGCAACGTGAAAATTTTGAATTGCTCCTCGGAGGCGATGATCACGCGATGGGCTTGGGTGGTGTCGGGTAACGGGGCGACGCCCTTTTCCACCTCGAGCGGTTCGGGGAGCGGTCGGTTGGAGCCGTCGAGAACGGCGATCGATATGACGGGAGCGCGATGTTTCAATTGGATCTCCTTCGCCAGCTGACAGGTGACGTCTTCGGTTTCGCGTTTGCCGGTGGCGGGAACGCCCACCGTGAACGCGTACACGGTGCCGTTGTTCGTGCCCGCCCACAACGTCGGGTGGGTGGTTTGCGAATTGATAAGGAACGTGCGAGCGAAATAGAGGCATCGAACGAAGGAGCCCGTCGCGTCGTCCGCCGGTCGCGCCTCGATTTGTCGTTCGATGGGTTTCGTTTCGGCGAGCTGGTCGTCGGTGGGCGAACGTGGCGTCGGAGACGACACCGGAGTGTTCGATTGCGGGTTATTGGAGCGACGTTGCGAGCGTCCTTTGCGCAGCCGTCGGAACGATTCGCGCAACGATTTTTTGAAGGATTTGCGACGGGTGATCGGGGCGTCCCCGGCGCCGGTCAAATCTACGGTTCAATCGATTAGTTAATAACAATCTCGAGTTAAAATCTTACCGTTCGGGTTTAAGGTACATTTAACCATAACCGGTTTATTCTTGATGTAGTCGAAGAGCGCTAAACCGTGGGCGGTACCGGCGGAGACGAGGCCCCAATCGGGGCGTAGCGCGCAGCACGTGATCGCCGCCGGAGGGTACAGCTGCAGAAGCGAAATACATTGAAAGCCGCGATTCTGCGTCATATCTTCAGTTTTGGGCGTTAGCTGACTGTGGCCCTTCCATACAAAACCGTCCCTATCGCTGACTATATTCATGGTGGTCGCTTTCAGCGTTCCCTCCAGTAGTTCGGTGTCGAATTTCGCTATGAGCACTTGCCCGGCCGTTCCGGCGACAGCTAGCGTGCCGGACAACGGGCACATGACGATTCGTTTGATCGACAATCGGGGATCGTCCGAGTACGGATCGAACACGCCGGTTTTTCGAAACGGCGGCCATTCGTCCTCGAGGTCTTCGGCGTCGGGCGACACGTCCTCGTCGAGGGCGTCGCCGAGAAAATACCGCGACGTGCTGAATTTGTAAATCGGCGTCAGGCAGACGCCGCCCGCGTTCCAAAAACGCACGGTGCCATCCTCGTGACCGGTTAGTAATAACTCGCGACGGGGTTTGGCGTTTTTCGGGCACAGCGTGTCGCCGCCGTCGATCGGCCACGGTTTCGTCGAATATAAGTGGCCAGTTTGAGACTTGCCCGCCTCGATAAGTAAACCCCACAGTTCCTCCGACACGCCGGACACGTACTGACTACAAGTGACGGCGGACGCGTGCAACGACACCAAGTAAGGTAGCGACATCATTTTCCATTCTTTGCATTCCAAGTCGATCGCGACCAGTTCCTCCTCGGCCAAGATGATCAGCGCTTCGGGCTCGCCGGGCGCATCGCTTTCGGCGTCCGGCTTGGAGTTGATAAGTACAAAATCGATAACCTGCAAATAACGACGTCTAATTAAATATGTAACTTTGCACCTAATTAACGTAAAAGTAGTTCAATCCACACTCGTTTTTCTATGTACCTTATTTTGAGGATCTCCTCAGAGTTCGCGCCTTCGTTTACAGTCTAGCATGAAATAAAGCGAATTTTTAAGCGCCATCTAAACGCGGACGGTGAAACTACTTTCTCTGGGTAAACTAACATCGTCAACTTACTTTACTGGTGAAATCAAAGCATACGGTTTGATCGTCGCCGTGTATCACAGATACGGTGTACTTGTCGCTGTACGTGGCGCGCGCCAGACCGCCGGAGAAAATCAGCAGCGGTTTTCCTTTTAATGTGGTCGACAAGAATTTAGGGATGGTTTTGCAAGGGAACGGTCCGTACGGAGTGGTCGGCTCCGGTTTCACCGTATCCTCCAAGTTCCATTTGACGTAGCTGCCGTCGTTGTGGGAACTGAAGAAACCGGCGCCGTCCGCCGTCCACGTCAACGATTCCAGCTGGTGATCGGCGACGAAAGTTTTCACGGCTGCGCTCGTCGCCTTGTTCCACAGCACTATTAAGCCACGGTTGTACCCGATCAGGATGTGATCGGGCTCGTTCGGACGCTCTTCGATCGCCTCCACCGCTCGGGGGTTAATGGTGAAATCCTCGGGGGCGCTGTAACGCAAATAATACAGAAAACTGATCCGAGTAAGAACGGAAACTTACTTTTGCATAACGACGTCCTGGTATATGATGTCGGGCGTCATTGTGAAGGTCTTCAGGTCCAGAATGTAAATATTACCACCCTCGGTACCGAGCAGTAGGCGTTTACCGCTCGATTCCGCGCACAACGCCGATATCTTTTTCATTTTCCCTTCCAACGACTGAAACTTGACCTCGATCAACGAATTATTGATCTCCCACAAGTGCAAGGAGTTGTTATCGCAAAGCGACACGATACGACCCTGCGTCGGTAGGAAGATCAGTTGGACGACGCCGACGGGGGACTGGTGTTGGCCGTAGAACTCGACGCCCGGCCGGCCGAACACTTTGACGGCGCCGGTAGCCGTGCCGACGGCCAACAGTCGCAACGTCGGCTCCCACGCGAGCGCCGTCGGTTTGTGGGGAAAACCATGCTGGGCCGTCTGCCGAAGAAGGAGGAACGGTTACAGTCATTCTTGTGTGCGTAAGGTCATTAACATAAAAAGTACGACCAGCAATTAGAAAAGCATTAGAAAAGATATAAACGTTTTAATCATAATAAAAGTAAGTTTACGACGCAACGCAGAATATACTGTTAACTGTAGGTCGTAAAAATCGATCAAGCTGCATTTGAATTCGTTGCACTATTTGATTTTCGTTTAGAAATGGCAGCATCGGAATAATTACAAATGAAGGAATGAAGGTGAGATGAAAGTATGTTTTCTCTTTGTCGATCTCGTTTAAACATGGCGCAGCGGCGTTGCCGTCGTTAGAAAAATTAAGGAACATTACCGACCAAAATA
Source organism: Novius pumilus (assembly GCA_020654155.1). Taxonomy (NCBI): domain Eukaryota; kingdom Metazoa; phylum Arthropoda; class Insecta; order Coleoptera; family Coccinellidae; genus Novius; species Novius pumilus. The sequence goes on from JAIFOV010000475.1 coordinate 7,027,279, forward strand.
ACGTCAACGTTTCGATTATCTAGTATTTTATCGAATGAATAGTTGGGTATACATTTTATCAAACGGTTTAAAGTACGTTTTTCATTGTTATAATTGAAAAATGACTAATAAAGTAACTTATATAAAAATATTTTAGTATTATCATCGAGTTATCGAACAATTTAAAACCATTACATATTTTGCGCATCAACTAATTCACCTTGAGCTGACAGATTTTCAACTTACCATTTGAACTATTATTTCAGATTTTTTAAATTAACAAAAAAACATTTGTTTTCTGATTACGGCACGTTTACCGCACCAAGAACGCAACAATTATGAACTAATTTGTATCAAATGAAAATTTTAAACGCGTTCGCTACAATAACATAAAATCACGTCGATCGAGCGAACGAAACAATAACAAAAATTTGAAAAAATCGTGAGTGTAACTGTCAAGGTTAAATTACATCCCTGTATACATTCAGAAGTATGACGTAACGGTTTTCGAAAACATAAAAATCTATGTTCCCGATACCTAAGGGTTACAGAAACACTTTTTGTTTCGTTTAATTTGCACAGAGCGCCCAACCCACGTTCATAATCGATTCAGGCCATACAAATAGTGATGAAACAAGAGATAAAATGATAAGATTAAAGACAAGCCAAATAAAAATTACACAGATAGATGTGACTTTAAAAAGAAATTTACCCAACTAGTCGACAAACAAATCAATACCAATTGATTCAACAAAATCGCCAATTGAAACAAATTAAACTCACCCGACTGAACGAAAACAATTCCTTTTGCAATCGCTGCCGCTCGGCGTTGCTCTGATGTGGCGTTTTCCCTTTAATGAATTTGAACATCGTGTGTACGACCGGCCCCTACGAAAACAAAACGTAAACCACAGACAACGTAAACAATCAAACGGAATTGTCATCCGTTCGCCCATCGAAATCGACGAGACAACGCCTGCGACCGAAAGTCGTTCCGCGGGCCGGAATAACAAAGCCGTCCCAACAAACGATTAAGTCAAATACAAAAACTCACCGCAAACTCGATCCGAATAAATAAAATAAATAACGGTTACGGAAACACGCAAAACTAAACAGTTGGAAACCGCACGAACGAACAACGCTCACTCGGCATTATAACGAAATGAGTCACTGACACCGACACACCACAAAAAATCGTCACCGGTCACCTTTCTCCCTTCACGCTCAAGCGACGAAGAGCGGTACTATTCGTTGTGACGTCATTTTGTGATTAATTTTATTACGAACTGTCATCATTCTCTAATAATACTAGTAGACATTCCACGCAATAGAAAACTATCAAAATGGTAAATGTTCTCCGTGAGATGCTGCCAGCTACAATTCTTTCAACGTGTCAGTTGAGAACTATTGTATCCGTTTAAGAAAAGGAGAAGAAATCTTCCTCGTCCAAAGAAGAATATAGTTTTCTATCGGGATTCTCCTATCGGATTAAAATTGCATAGGTTTTGATACAGAGACGTCTCTAGCCTATGTAGTGCATGTAAACGTGCAAAAATTATGGCAAATGCTCAGTCCAATAACTAAAAAAAAGAGTTCCTCGCTTCAGTTCGATTGTTGATGAGTAAAAAAGAGAAGGTCTTCACACAAATATCCCACTTCTGTATACGTCTAACATATGTTGTGATTCGACCTTTTCGTCTCACTTCGGATTCCACCTAAAATTAACGTTAATATGAACTTTAAAAACAACCGGCAACAACTGCCTGGTTCCGAAACGCACTGAAAAAGAACTTTACGGAACCATCAACAGTTGCGGTGGTACCGCCCCGGACGAGCAATCAACAACTCTACCACCTAAGCGCGTTTTTCGAAATCAATGTTTCTTTCCATCATTATTATTATTATTTTATTGAAAACGAATTCGACATTTCGCAGCAGAGTGCTGGAAATTCACCTATCCCAGAAATGAAGTTTCATTGGGATTAGGCTCGTACTACTAAAATTATGATTATTAAATTTAAAACCGTAATTTCGTTTTCGTAACGCCGCCCCGGAAATCCGAATTCGAAATTGCTTTGTGTGCTTACGGATTTCGATTGAAACACGTATTCGAGTCCAAATTTGTCAACCATTCAAAGACGTCGCCTACCTATTGTACCAATTCAAGGATGTAGTTCATCATGGTAGTGAACGTACAGCGACGGGCCCGTGTTGTAAACGAGACTAACGCGCTTCACTCGAAAGGGTACAGGCATCGACATTGTCAATGAAGATTTTGAAATTAACAGACCCAAACGTTGTGCTTCAAAAGATTCCTTTCGTCACACGAAACAGTTTCGACACACCTAAAATGAATATTAATATGAACTCTAAACAACCGGCAACAACCGCCTGGTTCCGAAACGCACTGAAAAAGAACTTTACGGAACCATCAACAGTTGCGGTGGTACCGCCCCGGGCGAGCAATCAACAACTCTACCACCTAAGCGCGTTTTTCGAAATAAATGTTTCTTCCGATCAATCATTATTATTATTAATTTATGGAAAAAAGAATTCGACATTTCGCAGCAGAGTGCTGGAAATTCACCTATCCCAGAAATGAAGTTTCATTGGGATTAGGCTCGTACTACTAAAATTATGATTATTAAATTTAAAACCGTAATTTCGTTTTCGTAACGCCGCCCCGGAAATCCGAATTCGAAATTGCTTTGTGTGCTTACGGATTTCGATTGAAACACGTATTCGAGTCCAAATTTGTCAACCATTCAAAGACGTCGCCTACCTATTGTACCAATTCAAGGATGTAGTTCATCATGGTAGTGAACGTACAGCGACGGGCCCGTGTTGTAAACGAGACTAACGCGCTTCACTCGAAAGGGTACAGGCATCGACATTGTCAATGAAGATTTTGAAATTAACAGACCCAAACGTTGTGCTTCAAAAGATTCCTTTCGTCACACGAAACAGTTTCGACACACCTAAAATGAATATTAATATGAACTCTAAACAACCGGCAACAACCGCCTGGTTCCGAAACGCACTGAAAAAGAACTTTACGGAACCATCAACAGTTGCGGTGGTACCGCCCCGGGCGAGCAATCAACAACTCTACCACCTAAGCGCGTTTTTCGGAATCAATGTTCCTTCCGATCAATCATTATTATTATTAATTTATGGAAAAAAGAATTCGACATTTCGCAGCAGAGTGCTGGAAATTCACCTATCCCAGAAATGAAGTTTCATTGGGATTAGGCTCGTACTACTAAAATTATGATTATTAAATTTAAAACCGTAATTTCGTTTTCGTAACGCCGCCCGGAAATCCGAATTCGAAATTGCTTTGTGTGCTTACGGATTTCGATTGAAACACGTATTCGAGTCCAAATTTGTCAACCATTCAAAGACGTCGCCTACCTATTGTACCAATTCAAGGATGTAGTTCATCATGGTAGTGAACGTACAGCGACGGGCCCGTGTTGTAAACGAGACTAACGCGCTTCACTCGAAAGGGTACAGGCATCGACATTGTCAATGAAGATTTTGAAATTAACAGACCCAAACGTTGTGCTTCAAAAGATTCCTTTCGTCACACGAAACAGTTTCGACACACCTAAAATGAATATTAATATGAACTCTAAACAACCGGCAACAACCGCCTGGTTCCGAAACGCACTGAAAAAGAACTTTACGGAACCATCAACAGTTGCGGTGGTACCGCCCCGGACGAGCAATCAACAACTCTACCACCTAAGCGCGTTTTTCGGAATCAATGTTTCTTCCGATCAATCATTATTATTATTAATTTATGGAAAAAAGAATTCGACATTTCGCAGCAGAGTGCTGGAAATTCACCTATCCCAGAAATGAAGTTTCATTGGGATTAGGCTCGTACTACTAAAATTATGATTATTAAATTTAAAACCGTAATTTCGTTTTCGTAACGCCGCCCCGGAAATCCGAATTCGAAATTGCTTTGTGTGCTTACGGATTTCGATTGAAACACGTATTCGAGTCCAAATTTGTCAACCATTCAAAGACGTCGCCTACCTATTGTACCAATTCAAGGATGTAGTTCATCATGGTAGTGAACGTACAGCGACGGGCCCGTGTTGTAAACGAGACTAACGCGCTTCACTCGAAAGGGTACAGGCATCGACATTGTCAATGAAGATTTTGAAATTAACAGACCCAAACGTTGTGCTTCAAAAGATTCCTTTCGTCACACGAAACAGTTTCGACACACCTAAAATGAATATTAATATGAACTCTAAACAACCGGCAACAACCGCCTGGTTCCGAAACGCACTGAAAAAGAACTTTACGGAACCATCAACAGTTGCGGTGGTACCGCCCCGGGCGAGCAATCAACAACTCTACCACCTAAGCGCGTTTTTCGGAATAAATGTTTCTTCCGATCAATCATTATTATTATTAATTTATGGAAAAAAGAATTCGACATTTCGCAGCAGAGTGCTGGAAATTCACCTATCCCAGAAATGAAGTTTCATTGGGATTAGGCTCGTACTACTAAAATTATGATTATTAAATTTAAAACCGTAATTTCGTTTTCGTAACGCCGCCCGGAAATCCGAATTCGAAATTGCTTTGTGTGCTTACGGATTTCGATTGAAACACGTATTCGAGTCCAAATTTGTCAACCATTCAAAGACGTCGCCTACCTATTGTACCAATTCAAGGATGTAGTTCATCATGGTAGTGAACGTACAGCGACGGGCCCGTGTTGTAAACGAGACTAACGCGCTTCACTCGAAAGGGTACAGGCATCGACATTGTCAATGAAGATTTTGAAATTAACAGACCCAAACGTTGTGCTTCAAAAGATTCCTTTCGTCACACGAAACAGTTTCGACACACCTAAAATGAATATTAATATGAACTCTAAACAACCGGCAACAACCGCCTGGTTCCGAAACGCACTGAAAAAGAACTTTACGGAACCATCAACAGTTGCGGTGGTACCGCCCCGGACGAGCAATCAACAACTCTACCACCTAAGCGCGTTTTTCGAAATAAATGTTTCTTCCGATCAATCATTATTATTATTAATTTATGGAAAAAAGAATTCGACATTTCGCAGCAGAGTGCTGGAAATTCACCTATCCCAGAAATGAAGTTTCATTGGGATTAGGCTCGTACTACTAAAATTATGATTATTAAATTTAAAACCGTAATTTCGTTTTCGTAACGCCGCCCCGGAAATCCGAATTCGAAATTGCTTTGTGTGCTTACGGATTTCGATTGAAACACGTATTCGAGTCCAAATTTGTCAACCATTCAAAGACGTCGCCTACCTATTGTACCAATTCAAGGATGTAGTTCATCATGGTAGTGAACGTACAGCGACGGGCCCGTGTTGTAAACGAGACTAACGCGCTTCACTCGAAAGGGTACAGGCATCGACATTGTCAATGAAGATTTTGAAATTAACAGACCCAAACGTTGTGCTTCAAAAGATTCCTTTCGTCACACGAAACAGTTTCGACACACCTAAAATGAATATTAATATGAACTCTAAACAACCGGCAACAACCGCCTGGTTCCGAAACGCACTGAAAAAGAACTTTACGGAACCATCAACAGTTGCGGTGGTACCGCCCCGGCGAGCAATCAACAACTCTACCACCTAAGCGCGTTTTTCGGAATCAATGTTTCTTCCGATCAATCATTATTATTATTAATTTATGGAAAAAGAATTCGACATTTCGCAGCAGAGTGCTGGAAATTCACCTATCCCAGAAATGAAGTTTCATTGGGATTAGGCTCGTACTACTAAAATTATGATTATTAAATTTAAAACCGTAATTTCGTTTTCGTAACGCCGCCCGGAAATCCGAATTCGAAATTGCTTTGTGTGCTTACGGATTTCGATTGAAACACGTATTCGAGTCCAAATTTGTCAACCATTCAAAGACGTCGCCTACCTATTGTACCAATTCAAGGATGTAGTTCATCATGGTAGTGAACGTACAGCGACGGGCCCGTGTTGTAAACGAGACTAACGCGCTTCACTCGAAAGGGTACAGGCATCGACATTGTCAATGAAGATTTTGAAATTAACAGACCCAAACGTTGTGCTTCAAAAGATTCCTTTCGTCACACGAAACAGTTTCGACACACCTAAAATGAATATTAATATGAACTCTAAACAACCGGCAACAACCGCCTGGTTCCGAAACGCACTGAAAAAGAACTTTACGGAACCATCAACAGTTGCGGTGGTACCGCCCCGGGCGAGCAATCAACAACTCTACCACCTAAGCGCGTTTTTCGAAATCAATGTTTCTTCCGATCAATCATTATTATTATTAATTTATGGAAAAAAGAATTCGACATTTCGCAGCAGAGTGCTGGAAATTCACCTATCCCAGAAATGAAGTTTCATTGGGATTAGGCTCGTACTACTAAAATTATGATTATTAAATTTAAAACCGTAATTTCGTTTTCGTAACGCCGCCCCGGAAATCCGAATTCGAAATTGCTTTGTGTGCTTACGGATTTCGATTGAAACACGTATTCGAGTCCAAATTTGTCAACCATTCAAAGACGTCGCCTACCTATTGTACCAATTCAAGGATGTAGTTCATCATGGTAGTGAACGTACAGCGACGGGCCCGTGTTGTAAACGAGACTAACGCGCTTCACTCGAAAGGGTACAGGCATCGACATTGTCAATGAAGATTTTGAAATTAACAGACCCAAACGTTGTGCTTCAAAAGATTCCTTTCGTCACACGAAACAGTTTCGACACACCTAAAATGAATATTAATATGAACTCTAAACAACCGGCAACAACCGCCTGGTTCCGAAACGCACTGAAAAAGAACTTTACGGAACCATCAACAGTTGCGGTGGTACCGCCCCGGGCGAGCAATCAACAACTCTACCACCTAAGCGCGTTTTTCGAAATCAATGTTTCTTCCGATCAATCATTATTATTATTAATTTATGGAAAAAAGAATTCGACATTTCGCAGCAGAGTGCTGGAAATTCACCTATCCCAGAAATGAAGTTTCATTGGGATTAGGCTCGTACTACTAAAATTATGATTATTAAATTTAAAACCGTAATTTCGTTTTCGTAACGCCGCCCCGGAAATCCGAATTCGAAATTGCTTTGTGTGCTTACGGATTTCGATTGAAACACGTATTCGAGTCCAAATTTGTCAACCATTCAAAGACGTCGCCTACCTATTGTACCAATTCAAGGATGTAGTTCATCATGGTAGTGAACGTACAGCGACGGGCCCGTGTTGTAAACGAGACTAACGCGCTTCACTCGAAAGGGTACAGGCATCGACATTGTCAATGAAGATTTTGAAATTAACAGACCCAAACGTTGTGCTTCAAAAGATTCCTTTCGTCACACGAAACAGTTTCGACACACCTAAAATGAATATTAATATGAACTCTAAACAACCGGCAACAACCGCCTGGTTCCGAAACGCACTGAAAAAGAACTTTACGGAACCATCAACAGTTGCGGTGGTACCGCCCCGGCGAGCAATCAACAACTCTACCACCTAAGCGCGTTTTTCGGAATCAATGTTTCTTCCGATCAATCATTATTATTATTAATTTATGGAAAAAAGAATTCGACATTTCGCAGCAGAGTGCTGGAAATTCACCTATCCCAGAAATGAAGTTTCATTGGGATTAGGCTCGTACTACTAAAATTATGATTATTAAATTTAAAACCGTAATTTCGTTTTCGTAACGCCGCCCCGGAAATCCGAATTCGAAATTGCTTTGTGTGCTTACGGATTTCGATTGAAACACGTATTCGAGTCCAAATTTGTCAACCATTCAAAGACGTCGCCTACCTATTGTACCAATTCAAGGATGTAGTTCATCATGGTAGTGAACGTACAGCGACGGGCCCGTGTTGTAAACGAGACTAACGCGCTTCACTCGAAAGGGTACAGGCATCGACATTGTCAATGAAGATTTTGAAATTAACAGACCCAAACGTTGTGCTTCAAAAGATTCCTTTCGTCACACGAAACAGTTTCGACACACCTAAAATGAATATTAATATGAACTCTAAACAACCGGCAACAACCGCCTGGTTCCGAAACGCACTGAAAAAGAACTTTACGGAACCATCAACAGTTGCGGTGGTACCGCCCCGGGCGAGCAATCAACAACTCTACCACCTAAGCGCGTTTTTCGAAATCAATGTTTCTTCCGATCAATCATTATTATTATTAATTTATGGAAAAAAGAATTCGACATTTCGCAGCAGAGTGCTGGAAATTCACCTATCCCAGAAATGAAGTTTCATTGGGATTAGGCTCGTACTACTAAAATTATGATTATTAAATTTAAAACCGTAATTTCGTTTTCGTAACGCCGCCCCGGAAATCCGAATTCGAAATTGCTTTGTGTGCTTACGGATTTCGATTGAAACACGTATTCGAGTCCAAATTTGTCAACCATTCAAAGACGTCGCCTACCTATTGTACCAATTCAAGGATGTAGTTCATCATGGTAGTGAACGTACAGCGACGGGCCCGTGTTGTAAACGAGACTAACGCGCTTCACTCGAAAGGGTACAGGCATCGACATTGTCAATGAAGATTTTGAAATTAACAGACCCAAACGTTGTGCTTCAAAAGATTCCTTTCGTCACACGAAACAGTTTCGACACACCTAAAATGAATATTAATATGAACTCTAAACAACCGGCAACAACCGCCTGGTTCCGAAACGCACTGAAAAAGAACTTTACGGAACCATCAACAGTTGCGGTGGTACCGCCCCGGGCGAGCAATCAACAACTCTACCACCTAAGCGCGTTTTTCGGAATCAATGTTCCTTCCGATCAATCATTATTATTATTAATTTATGGAAAAAAGAATTCGACATTTCGCAGCAGAGTGCTGGAAATTCACCTATCCCAGAAATGAAGTTTCATTGGGATTAGGCTCGTACTACTAAAATTATGATTATTAAATTTAAAACCGTAATTTCGTTTTCGTAACGCCGCCCCGGAAATCCGAATTCGAAATTGCTTTGTGTGCTTACGGATTTCGATTGAAACACGTATTCGAGTCCAAATTTGTCAACCATTCAAAGACGTCGCCTACCTATTGTACCAATTCAAGGATGTAGTTCATCATGGTAGTGAACGTACAGCGACGGGCCCGTGTTGTAAACGAGACTAACGCGCTTCACTCGAAAGGGTACAGGCATCGACATTGTCAATGAAGATTTTGAAATTAACAGACCCAAACGTTGTGCTTCAAAAGATTCCTTTCGTCACACGAAACAGTTTCGACACACCTAAAATGAATATTAATATGAACTCTAAACAACCGGCAACAACCGCCTGGTTCCGAAACGCACTGAAAAAGAACTTTACGGAACCATCAACAGTTGCGGTGGTACCGCCCCGGCGAGCAATCAACAACTCTACCACCTAAGCGCGTTTTTCGAAATCAATGTTTCTTCCGATCAATCATTATTATTATTAATTTATGGAAAAAAGAATTCGACATTTCGCAGCAGAGTGCTGGAAATTCACCTATCCCAGAAATGAAGTTTCATTGGGATTAGGCTCGTACTACTAAAATTATGATTATTAAATTTAAAACCGTAATTTCGTTTTCGTAACGCCGCCCCGGAAATCCGAATTCGAAATTGCTTTGTGTGCTTACGGATTTCGATTGAAACACGTATTCGAGTCCAAATTTGTCAACCATTCAAAGACGTCGCCTACCTATTGTACCAATTCAAGGATGTAGTTCATCATGGTAGTGAACGTACAGCGACGGGCCCGTGTTGTAAACGAGACTAACGCGCTTCACTCGAAAGGGTACAGGCATCGACATTGTCAATGAAGATTTTGAAATTAACAGACCCAAACGTTGTGCTTCAAAAGATTCCTTTCGTCACACGAAACAGTTTCGACACACCTAAAATGAATATTAATATGAACTCTAAACAACCGGCAACAACCGCCTGGTTCCGAAACGCACTGAAAAAGAACTTTACGGAACCATCAACAGTTGCGGTGGTACCGCCCCGGGCGAGCAATCAACAACTCTACCACCTAAGCGCGTTTTTCGAAATCAATGTTTCTTCCGATCAATCATTATTATTATTAATTTATGGAAAAAGAATTCGACATTTCGCAGCAGAGTGCTGAAATTCACCTATCCCAGAAATGAAGTTTCATTGGGATTAGGCTCGTACTACTAAAATTATGATTATTAAATTTAAAACCGTAATTTCGTTTTCGTAACGCCGCCCCGGAAATCCGAATTCGAAATTGCTTTGTGTGCTTACGGATTTCGATTGAAACACGTATTCGAGTCCAAATTTGTCAACCATTCAAAGACGTCGCCTACCTATTGTACCAATTCAAGGATGTAGTTCATCATGGTAGTGAACGTACAGCGACGGGCCCGTGTTGTAAACGAGACTAACGCGCTTCACTCGAAAGGGTACAGGCATCGACATTGTCAATGAAGATTTTGAAATTAACAGACCCAAACGTTGTGCTTCAAAAGATTCCTTTCGTCACACGAAACAGTTTCGACACACCTAAAATGAATATTAATATGAACTCTAAACAACCGGCAACAACCGCCTGGTTCCGAAACGCACTGAAAAAGAACTTTACGGAACCATCAACAGTTGCGGTGGTACCGCCCCGGACGAGCAATCAACAACTCTACCACCTAAGCGCGTTTTTCGGAATCAATGTTCCTTCCGATCAATCATTATTATTATTAATTTATGGAAAAAAGAATTCGACATTTCGCAGCAGAGTGCTGGAAATTCACCTATCCCAGAAATGAAGTTTCATTGGGATTAGGCTCGTACTACTAAAATTATGATTATTAAATTTAAAACCGTAATTTCGTTTTCGTAACGCCGCCCCGGAAATCCGAATTCGAAATTGCTTTGTGTGCTTACGGATTTCGATTGAAACACGTATTCGAGTCCAAATTTGTCAACCATTCAAAGACGTCGCCTACCTATTGTACCAATTCAAGGATGTAGTTCATCATGGTAGTGAACGTACAGCGACGGGCCCGTGTTGTAAACGAGACTAACGCGCTTCACTCGAAAGGGTACAGGCATCGACATTGTCAATGAAGATTTTGAAATTAACAGACCCAAACGTTGTGCTTCAAAAGATTCCTTTCGTCACACGAAACAGTTTCGACACACCTAAAATGAATATTAATATGAACTCTAAACAACCGGCAACAACCGCCTGGTTCCGAAACGCACTGAAAAAGAACTTTACGGAACCATCAACAGTTGCGGTGGTACCGCCCCGGGCGAGCAATCAACAACTCTACCACCTAAGCGCGTTTTTCGGAATCAATGTTCCTTCCGATCAATCATTATTATTATTAATTTATGGAAAAAAGAATTCGACATTTCGCAGCAGAGTGCTGGAAATTCACCTATCCCAGAAATGAAGTTTCATTGGGATTAGGCTCGTACTACTAAAATTATGATTATTAAATTTAAAACCGTAATTTCGTTTTCGTAACGCCGCCCCGGAAATCCGAATTCGAAATTGCTTTGTGTGCTTACGGATTTCGATTGAAACACGTATTCGAGTCCAAATTTGTCAACCATTCAAAGACGTCGCCTACCTATTGTACCAATTCAAGGATGTAGTTCATCATGGTAGTGAACGTACAGCGACGGGCCCGTGTTGTAAACGAGACTAACGCGCTTCACTCGAAAGGGTACAGGCATCGACATTGTCAATGAAGATTTTGAAATTAACAGACCCAAACGTTGTGCTTCAAAAGATTCCTTTCGTCACACGAAACAGTTTCGACACACCTAAAATGAATATTAATATGAACTCTAAACAACCGGCAACAACCGCCTGGTTCCGAAACGCACTGAAAAAGAACTTTACGGAACCATCAACAGTTGCGGTGGTACCGCCCCGGACGAGCAATCAACAACTCTACCACCTAAGCGCGTTTTTCGAAATAAATGTTTCTTCCGATCAATCATTATTATTATTAATTTATGGAAAAAAGAATTCGACATTTCGCAGCAGAGTGCTGGAAATTCACCTATCCCAGAAATGAAGTTTCATTGGGATTAGGCTCGTACTACTAAAATTATGATTATTAAATTTAAAACCGTAATTTCGTTTTCGTAACGCCGCCCCGGAAATCCGAATTCGAATTCGAAATTGCTTTGTGTGCTTACGGATTTCGATTGAAACACGTATTCGAGTCCAAATTTGTCAACCATTCAAAGACGTCGCCTACCTATTGTACCAATTCAAGGATGTAGTTCATCATGGTAGTGAACGTACAGCGACGGGCCCGTGTTGTAAACGAGACTAACGCGCTTCACTCGAAAGGGTACAGGCATCGACATTGTCAATGAAGATTTTGAAATTAACAGACCCAAACGTTGTGCTTCAAAAGATTCCTTTCGTCACACGAAACAGTTTCGACACACCTAAAATGAATATTAATATGAACTCTAAACAACCGGCAACAACCGCCTGGTTCCGAAACGCACTGAAAAAGAACTTTACGGAACCATCAACAGTTGCGGTGGTACCGCCCCGGACGAGCAATCAACAACTCTACCACCTAAGCGCGTTTTTCGAAATCAATGTTTCTTCCGATCAATCATTATTATTATTAATTTATGGAAAAAAGAATTCGACATTTCGCAGCAGAGTGCTGGAAATTCACCTATCCCAGAAATGAAGTTTCATTGGGATTAGGCTCGTACTACTAAAATTATGATTATTAAATTTAAAACCGTAATTTCGTTTTCGTAACGCCGCCCCGGAAATCCGAATTCGAAATTGCTTTGTGTGCTTACGGATTTCGATTGAAACACGTATTCGAGTCCAAATTTGTCAACCATTCAAAGACGTCGCCTACCTATTGTACCAATTCAAGGATGTAGTTCATCATGGTAGTGAACGTACAGCGACGGGCCCGTGTTGTAAACGAGACTAACGCGCTTCACTCGAAAGGGTACAGGCATCGACATTGTCAATGAAGATTTTGAAATTAACAGACCCAAACGTTGTGCTTCAAAAGATTCCTTTCGTCACACGAAACAGTTTCGACACACCTAAAATGAATATTAATATGAACTCTAAACAACCGGCAACAACCGCCTGGTTCCGAAACGCACTGAAAAAGAACTTTACGGAACCATCAACAGTTGCGGTGGTACCGCCCCGGGCGAGCAATCAACAACTCTACCACCTAAGCGCGTTTTTCGGAATCAATGTTCCTTCCGATCAATCATTATTATTATTAATTTATGGAAAAAAGAATTCGACATTTCGCAGCAGAGTGCTGGAAATTCACCTATCCCAGAAATGAAGTTTCATTGGGATTAGGCTCGTACTACTAAAATTATGATTATTAAATTTAAAACCGTAATTTCGTTTTCGTAACGCCGCCCGGAAATCCGAATTCGAAATTGCTTTGTGTGCTTACGGATTTCGATTGAAACACGTATTCGAGTCCAAATTTGTCAACCATTCAAAGACGTCGCCTACCTATTGTACCAATTCAAGGATGTAGTTCATCATGGTAGTGAACGTACAGCGACGGGCCCGTGTTGTAAACGAGACTAACGCGCTTCACTCGAAAGGGTACAGGCATCGACATTGTCAATGAAGATTTTGAAATTAACAGACCCAAACGTTGTGCTTCAAAAGATTCCTTTCGTCACACGAAACAGTTTCGACACACCTAAAATGAATATTAATATGAACTCTAAACAACCGGCAACAACCGCCTGGTTCCGAAACGCACTGAAAAAGAACTTTACGGAACCATCAACAGTTGCGGTGGTACCGCCCCGGGCGAGCAATCAACAACTCTACCACCTAAGCGCGTTTTTCGAAATCAATGTTTCTTCCGATCAATCATTATTATTATTAATTTATGGAAAAAAGAATTCGACATTTCGCAGCAGAGTGCTGGAAATTCACCTATCCCAGAAATGAAGTTTCATTGGGATTAGGCTCGTACTACTAAAATTATGATTATTAAATTTAAAACCGTAATTTCGTTTTCGTAACGCCGCCCCGGAAATCCGAATTCGAAATTGCTTTGTGTGCTTACGGATTTCGATTGAAACACGTATTCGAGTCCAAATTTGTCAACCATTCAAAGACGTCGCCTACCTATTGTACCAATTCAAGGATGTAGTTCATCATGGTAGTGAACGTACAGCGACGGGCCCGTGTTGTAAACGAGACTAACGCGCTTCACTCGAAAGGGTACAGGCATCGACATTGTCAATGAAGATTTTGAAATTAACAGACCCAAACGTTGTGCTTCAAAAGATTCCTTTCGTCACACGAAACAGTTTCGACACACCTAAAATGAATATTAATATGAACTCTAAACAACCGGCAACAACCGCCTGGTTCCGAAACGCACTGAAAAAGAACTTTACGGAACCATCAACAGTTGCGGTGGTACCGCCCCGGGCGAGCAATCAACAACTCTACCACCTAAGCGCGTTTTTCGAAATAAATGTTTCTTCCGATCAATCATTATTATTATTAATTTATGGAAAAAAGAATTCGACATTTCGCAGCAGAGTGCTGGAAATTCACCTATCCCAGAAATGAAGTTTCATTGGGATTAGGCTCGTACTACTAAAATTATGATTATTAAATTTAAAACCGTAATTTCGTTTTCGTAACGCCGCCCCGGAAATCCGAATTCGAAATTGCTTTGTGTGCTTACGGATTTCGATTGAAACACGTATTCGAGTCCAAATTTGTCAACCATTCAAAGACGTCGCCTACCTATTGTACCAATTCAAGGATGTAGTTCATCATGGTAGTGAACGTACAGCGACGGGCCCGTGTTGTAAACGAGACTAACGCGCTTCACTCGAAAGGGTACAGGCATCGACATTGTCAATGAAGATTTTGAAATTAACAGACCCAAACGTTGTGCTTCAAAAGATTCCTTTCGTCACACGAAACAGTTTCGACACACCTAAAATGAATATTAATATGAACTCTAAACAACCGGCAACAACCGCCTGGTTCCGAAACGCACTGAAAAAGAACTTTACGGAACCATCAACAGTTGCGGTGGTACCGCCCCGGACGAGCAATCAACAACTCTACCACCTAAGCGCGTTTTTCGAAATCAATGTTTCTTCCGATCAATCATTATTATTATTAATTTATGGAAAAAAGAATTCGACATTTCGCAGCAGAGTGCTGGAAATTCACCTATCCCAGAAATGAAGTTTCATTGGGATTAGGCTCGTACTACTAAAATTATGATTATTAAATTTAAAACCGTAATTTCGTTTTCGTAACGCCGCCCCGGAAATCCGAATTCGAAATTGCTTTGTGTGCTTACGGATTTCGATTGAAACACGTATTCGAGTCCAAATTTGTCAACCATTCAAAGACGTCGCCTACCTATTGTACCAATTCAAGGATGTAGTTCATCATGGTAGTGAACGTACAGCGACGGGCCCGTGTTGTAAACGAGACTAACGCGCTTCACTCGAAAGGGTACAGGCATCGACATTGTCAATGAAGATTTTGAAATTAACAGACCCAAACGTTGTGCTTCAAAAGATTCCTTTCGTCACACGAAACAGTTTCGACACACCTAAAATGAATATTAATATGAACTCTAAACAACCGGCAACAACCGCCTGGTTCCGAAACGCACTGAAAAAGAACTTTACGGAACCATCAACAGTTGCGGTGGTACCGCCCCGGACGAGCAATCAACAACTCTACCACCTAAGCGCGTTTTTCGGAATCAATGTTTCTTCCGATCAATCATTATTATTATTAATTTATGGAAAAAAGAATTCGACATTTCGCAGCAGAGTGCTGGAAATTCACCTATCCCAGAAATGAAGTTTCATTGGGATTAGGCTCGTACTACTAAAATTATGATTATTAAATTTAAAACCGTAATTTCGTTTTCGTAACGCCGCCCCGGAAATCCGAATTCGAAATTGCTTTGTGTGCTTACGGATTTCGATTGAAACACGTATTCGAGTCCAAATTTGTCAACCATTCAAAGACGTCGCCTACCTATTGTACCAATTCAAGGATGTAGTTCATCATGGTAGTGAACGTACAGCGACGGGCCCGTGTTGTAAACGAGACTAACGCGCTTCACTCGAAAGGGTACAGGCATCGACATTGTCAATGAAGATTTTGAAATTAACAGACCCAAACGTTGTGCTTCAAAAGATTCCTTTCGTCACACGAAACAGTTTCGACACACCTAAAATGAATATTAATATGAACTCTAAACAACCGGCAACAACCGCCTGGTTCCGAAACGCACTGAAAAAGAACTTTACGGAACCATCAACAGTTGCGGTGGTACCGCCCCGGACGAGCAATCAACAACTCTACCACCTAAGCGCGTTTTTCGGAATCAATGTTCCTTCCGATCAATCATTATTATTATTAATTTATGGAAAAAAGAATTCGACATTTCGCAGCAGAGTGCTGGAAATTCACCTATCCCAGAAATGAAGTTTCATTGGGATTAGGCTCGTACTACTAAAATTATGATTATTAAATTTAAAACCGTAATTTCGTTTTCGTAACGCCGCCCCGGAAATCCGAATTCGAAATTGCTTTGTGTGCTTACGGATTTCGATTGAAACACGTATTCGAGTCCAAATTTGTCAACCATTCAAAGACGTCGCCTACCTATTGTACCAATTCAAGGATGTAGTTCATCATGGTAGTGAACGTACAGCGACGGGCCCGTGTTGTAAACGAGACTAACGCGCTTCACTCGAAAGGGTACAGGCATCGACATTGTCAATGAAGATTTTGAAATTAACAGACCCAAACATTGTGCTTCAAAAGATTCCTTTCGTCACACGAAACAGTTTCGACACACCTAAAATGAATATTAATATGAACTCTAAACAACCGGCAACAACCGCCTGGTTCCGAAACGCACTGAAAAAGAACTTTACGGAACCATCAACAGTTGCGGTGGTACCGCCCCGGACGAGCAATCAACAACTCTACCACCTAAGCGCGTTTTTCGAAATTAATGTTTGATTATGAATATCGTGCTTTTAATTATCAAAAATTTGGATACGAATATATATATATATTATTATCAAATATCGTGGTTTTCAGTTATCAATCTGATTGATTCACGCAAGTTTTATTAATTAACTTATATTCCTAAACCTATAATCTGAATTCATTTTGAACAAAGTCATGCAAGAAGTTTGAATCAGAAATGATGATGTTTTGAATTCAAATGATTCAAAAGAATTAAAGCTGTCGTTTGCAATGCAACTGTCCCAACAACGCATATTTGGCAGTTGAAACCGCTTCATTTATCAAGCAAATGAATACTTTATTCGACTTTTTAAATGTGAACCACTTACCTTCCAATGCTGTGGGCAAGAATCTTCAGAGTCCAGATAAAGAATTTGAAACTCCTTCAATAGGTTGAAGACGTGAAGTATTCATAGTAAAGTTGCGGTTCAAATTTTCCTTCAGTTCCCTTGTTCTTCTGGAATAAAACAAACGATTAGTGGAGTGCTTTTAATTTGGGAAATATTCAGATATATTTTATCTTTCAATATCGTATTTGGGTCAATATCCATTGAAAATTTTCAAAAATTAGACAACAGCTGTTTTTGTTATGTACCGAGATCATCAATAAAACATTTCAAAGAAACAAAGAAATAGCGTCGACGGAAAATTTTTCTGCCTCTATGATACACCGGCTAAATAATTTCAAAACGTCTGCTCTCTTCGACCGCTCGCGAACAACTGAATATTTATTCTATCTATCGCTGACGTGTTATGAAAGTAATGGCGGACACGGATGACGAAATCGAATAAAAATGGCGTCGACGGAAAATTAAACCGCCTCTTTATGATACACCGACTAAATAATTTCAACACGTCTGCTCTCTTCGACCGCGCGCGAACAACTGAATATTTATTCTATCTATCGCTGACGTGTTATGAAAGTAATGGCGGACACGGATGACGAAATCGAATAAAAATGGCGTCGACGGAAAATTAAACCGCCTCTTTATGATACACCGACTAAATAATTTCAACACGTCTGCTCTCTTCGACCGCGCGCGAACAACTGAATATTTATTCTATCTATCGCTGACGTGTTATGAAAGTAATGGCGGACACGGATGACGAAATCGAATAAAAATGGCGTCGACGGAAAATTAAACCGCCTCTTTATGATACACCGACTAAATAATTTCAACACGTCTGCTCTCTTCGACCGCGCGCGAACAACTGAATATTTATTCTATCTATCGCTGACGTGTTATGAAAGTAATGGCGGACACGGATGACGAAATCGAATAAAAATGGCGTCGACGGAAAATTAAACCGCCTCTTTATGATACACCGACTAAATAATTTCAACACGTCTGCTCTCTTCGACCGCGCGCGAACAACTGAATATTTATTCTATCTATCGCTGACGTGTTATGAAAGTAATGGCGGACACGGATGACGAAATCGAATAAAAATGGCGTCGACGGAAAATTAAACCGCCTCTTTATGATACACCGACTAAATAATTTCAACACGTCTGCTCTCTTCGACCGCGCGCGAACAACTGAATATTTATTCTATCTATCGCTGACGTGTTATGAAAGTAATGGCGGACACGGATGACGAAATCGAATAAAAATGGCGTCGACGGAAAATTAAACCGCCTCTTTATGATACACCGACTAAATAATTTCAACACGTCTGCTCTCTTCGACCGCGCGCGAACAACTGAATATTTATTCTATCTATCGCTGACGTGTTATGAAAGTAATGGCGGACACGGATGACGAAATCGAATAAAAATGGCGTCGACGGAAAATTAAACCGCCTCTTTATGATACACCGACTAAATAATTTCAACACGTCTGCTCTCTTCGACCGCGCGCGAACAACTGAATATTTATTCTATCTATCGCTGACGTGTTATGAAAGTAATGGCGGACACGGATGACGAAATCGAATAAAAATGGCGTCGACGGAAAATTAAACCGCCTCTTTATGATACACCGACTAAATAATTTCAACACGTCTGCTCTCTTCGACCGCGCGCGAACAACTGAATATTTATTCTATCTATCGCTGACGTGTTATGAAAGTAATGGCGGACACGGATGACGAAATCGAATAAAAATGGCGTCGACGGAAAATTAAACCGCCTCTTTATGATACACCGACTAAATAATTTCAACACGTCTGCTCTCTTCGACCGCGCGCGAACAACTGAATATTTATTCTATCTATCGCTGACGTGTTATGAAAGTAATGGCGGACACGGATGACGAAATCGAATAAAAATGGCGTCGACGGAAAATTAAACCGCCTCTTTATGATACACCGACTAAATAATTTCAACACGTCTGCTCTCTTCGACCGCGCGCGAACAACTGAATATTTATTCTATCTATCGCTGACGTGTTATGAAAGTAATGGCGGACACGGATGACGAAATCGAATAAAAATGGCGTCGACGGAAAATTAAACCGCCTCTTTATGATACACCGACTAAATAATTTCAACACGTCTGCTCTCTTCGACCGCGCGCGAACAACTGAATATTTATTCTATCTATCGCTGACGTGTTATGAAAGTAATGGCGGACACGGATGACGAAATCGAATAAAAATGGCGTCCACGGAAAATTTTTCCGTATCTTTATGATAAACCCGACTAAATATCCATATTGCAACACGTCTTCTCTCTTCGCCCGCGCGTGAACAACTGTCCATCTATCACTGACGTGTTATGAAAGTATTGGCGGACAAGGATGACGAAATCGAATAAAAATGGCGTCGAGGGAAAACTTTTCCGTCTCTTTATGATAAACCCGCTAAATAATTTCAACACGTCTGCTCTCTTCGACCGCGCGCGAACAACTGAATATTTGACTGGAGCAGGAGACCTTTTAAGCTACGACGGAATGGCCAATAACGAGAGCGTTACTCGCTCGCGCCATCTGCCGTGGCGTAGCCGAGATCCCCCCATTGATGTGTTGTACGCGCCATCTGTTGGCCGCTCATCCATTATTTCTGCTCTGCGAACGCCCTCTCTTCGACCGCGCGCGAACTACTGAATATTTATTCTATCTATCGCTGACGTTTTATGAAAGTAATGGCGGACAAGAATGACGAAATCTAATAAAAATGGCGTCGACGGAAAACTTTTCCGTCTCTTTATGATAAACCTATTAAATAATTTCAACACATCTACCCTCTTCTGCCGCGCGCGAACAACTGAATATTTGACTGGAGCACAAGACCTTTTAAGCTACGACGGAATGGCCAATAACGAGAGCGTTACTCGCTCGCGCCATCTGCCGTGCCGTAGCCGAGATCCCCCCATTGATGTGTTGTACGCGCCATCTGTTGGCCGCTCATCCATTATTTCTCCTCTGCGAGCGCCCTCTCTTCGACCGCGAGCGAACTACTGAATATTTATGCTATATATCGCTGACGTGTTATGAAAGTAATGGCGGACAAGGATGACGAAATCGAACAGAAATGGCGTCGACGGAGAAGTTTTCCGTCTCTTTATGATAAACAGGATGAATAATTAGTCACGAAATATTTTCATCATTTCGGATCATTTCAGATCGAACCGCGGAACGAACGAAATAATAATCAAACTCACTTGTTAATTCAAAATCCTAAAACGAATTTTTTTCTCGCCACTAGATGGACACGTCTGCACACATCAATCGCTTTTGAACGACTCATTTTCACCGCTGACGTGTTATGACTGTAATGGCGGACAAGGATGACGAAATCGGATAAAAATGGCGTCAACAGAAAACTCTTCCGTCTCTTTATGAAAAATCGGCTAAATAATTCGTCACGAAATATTTATTCATTTCAGATCAAATCCTGGACCGAATGAAATGAAAATCAAACTCACTTGTTAATTCTCAATCCTTGTCTTGAAACGTTGCCAGCCCTTCCTATCGGCTATCCAGTGAGCTGGTACTCGGAGAAACCCGCAGAGACAGACACTCCTGCGATTCCGACTAAGTCCACGCACTAGATCTCTTGTGATACAAGGAGGTTCACGCCCTCAGGTTCGAATTTGAAAGCAATGGCCTTATTATCGTCGAAACAAACCCTCACCCCCGGAAAAACTGACTGAACCAGGAACTGATGGGGCTTCTAACGCCGTTTGTTGAACCAAAGGCTTCGCATCAGCATTTCCAATTTTATCGTTTTAGTTAGAGTAGGTCGATGGCGAGAACAAACGGAGAAAATAATATAAATAAATAAAATACAAAACGCCTACCTTACAAAGAGGTTTCCCCAGATATAAAAGGATCACTTTTCGTGCCAATTTACTCGCATCAGTTACGCACTTTTCTTTTTATATTCAACAGCCCTTCTCTTGAAACGTGCGTTCCGTTTGACAGTTGGAGAATCAAGACTGGTTGCTGGCCGCTCGGTCCTGCGGCGTATTCTCTATGGATCGCGTCTGCAATGTCACAGAAGATTTCAATATATTCTGTGAGTAAAGTCAACGTCAATTTTCACCCACCTGTCAACAGCTGCCATTTTAGTTGTTTTATCCAAGCGACGCAATTTCAAACCTATTTTCAGCGATTTCGTAAAAAACCCGATGGGCGAAGACAAAGGTACCCGAAAATCCCCCTCGCAAATGTTAACTAACGTTTTATCTTTTGCAGGAGGCGAAGGTCGCGATCGAAGCAGAGACCGCGGCGACAATAAAGACCGCAGACGTAGGTCGCGATCGCGCGATCACCGTCGCAAATCGCGGTCTCGCAGCCGCGACAAGAGGCGCCGCAGCCGTTCCGGTTCGCCGTAAGTCACTGCTGACGTTTCGGTCGGTACCGATCTAACCTCACTTTTTTTTCCTCCGCGTAGGCGTCACAGCAAATACAGTTCGCATTCGCGTCGCCGAAAGCCGTCGCTGTATTGGGATGTGCCGCCGCCGGGTTTCGAGCACATCACGCCGCTGCAGTACAAGGCGATGCAGGCGGCGGGGCAGATACCGGCCAATATCGTCGCGGATACGCCCCAGGCGGCCGTTCCTGTGGTCGGTTCGACGATCACGCGGCAGGCGCGGCGTTTGTACGTCGGTAACATACCGTTCGGTGTGACCGAGGAGGAAATGATGGAATTTTTCAATCAACAAATGCATTTGAGCGGTTTGGCTCAAGCGGCTGGCAACCCGGTACTAGCTTGCCAGATCAACTTGGACAAGAATTTCGCTTTCCTGGAATTTAGGTCGATTGATGAAACCACACAGGCGATGGCTTTCGATGGTATCAATTTTAAAGGTATCTCGTATGTTTTTGTCAATATGACTCTTGACTGTTTTTCGTCCATCAGGTCAGAGTTTGAAGATTCGACGACCGCACGATTACCAACCGATGCCGGGCATGTCCGAAAGTTCCATAAGCGTGCCCGCGGGTGTTATAAGCACGGTCGTGCCCGATTCCCCGCACAAAATCTTTATCGGCGGCCTACCGAATTACCTAAACGAGGATCAGGTATTTGACGGACGCGGTAGCGCGTCGACGCGCGGATTATATGTCGCCCGTTTCTGGTTCGGTCGTGTCCGGACGATGTCCGATCTGGAAACGTGGCCGTACATGAAGCGCATTCCTTTTCCCGTAGCTTTAGCGTAAAGAGCGCCGTCCCCACTGAGAAAAAAACTTTAGTCTGCACGTTCCTCCGTCGTCGGTTTCTTTTGCAGCCAAACAAACACACATTTCAGGTTTCGCTTTCAAAAAATTTCAGCTACGAATTTAGGTTTAGGCCCGACATTTCAGGCAGCATCAATTTGATTTTACAGCGTTCGGCCGTTGCTCGCCAACGGCCGAAACAATTTTTTAGCAAAACGATTGCAACGATTACTCATGAATTCTTTATTTGCCCTGTAGCTAGGGTTAAGGTGTCTTTAAGAGGCCAAAAAGATCTCTGCGCGAAAATTTCTCGATTGACCTGTGGAGGGACTCAGGCAAGTGGCACCACAGTTGGTATTCGTTTTTCACAGATCGGAAAGCAAAAAAAGAAGTTTACGTTCGCTACGTGTCTTGAGAATTTTTGTTCACGCGGCAGTAATCGACGAACCGGACGGTATTCGAATGACGGATCGGCGTCGAATACCGTCTCGCGACGATTAACAACCAAGCTGACGTTTCGTTTTTCTTTTCTCGTTCGGTCCCATCAGGTTAAAGAGCTGCTGATGTCGTTCGGTCAGCTGAGGGCGTTCAATTTGGTCAAAGATTCCGCGTTCGGGTTGAGCAAAGGTTACGCCTTTGCCGAGTACATCGACATCACGATGACGGATCAGGTGGGTGTCGCCGTTTTTTTTCTTGCGTACTATGTTTTAAAATGGTTTTTTGAGTAGGCCATCGCTGGTTTAAACGGTATGCAGCTTGGCGACAAGCGTTTGATTGTGCAACGAGCGAGCGTGGGCGCTAAGAACACGACGGTTTTGCCCGCTGTTCAAATTCAGGTACCGGGTCTGAGTTTGGTTGGAGCTTCGGGTCCCGCCACGGAAGTCTTATGTTTACTTAATATGGTAAGAATGTATCAGTTGCGAAGCGTATAATTAAAACCCATTATACAGGTGACGCCGGAGGAGTTGAAAGACGAAGAAGAATACGAAGATATATTGGAGGACATAAAAGAAGAATGTAATAAGTATGGTGTTGTTAGGAGTATAGAAATTCCGCGTCCCATCGATGGAGTGGAAGTGCCGGGTTGTGGCAAGGTAAACAACCGTCCAATCGTCGTGTTTCGAATGTTATTAACTTTGGTTTTTTTAGGTGTTTGTCGAATTCAATTCGGTTCTCGATTGTCAGAAAGCCCAACAGACTTTGACCGGTCGTAAGTTCAGTAACCGGGTGGTGGTTACGTCTTACTTTGATCCCGATAAGTACCACAGACGGGAGTTTTAAGCGAACATAGGTGTTTTTGTGACGGTTCTTCTGCAGTGATGGATTTAGTGAGCGGTGAGGTTCCTGGGGGTGGAAAGCGTATTGTAATTTTTTGAAGCATTGTAGGACCTTCATCCATTCCTGTTGTCGTTTAATGTGTTTATTTAATAAATATGTCCTCACTGTCGTGTGGTTTTATTGCGTTATTGCATTTTTATGTGGAATAACTTTATCCTGGATACAATATCAGTTGAAAGAAAAAATCATTCTTATTGGTTGTATTTCCCTGTCTAATTTTATTTAGGCAAAGGGAGTGAGAATAATAAGCTACAGACTAAAATGATCGCTCCTGAATTGTAGATATTGTATTTTGTAAGATTTCATATGTATTGTACATACACGGAGTTGGATTCCTATTGATCCATTCGTCCCTTTTCGCGCTGAATTCAGACAAAGGAGGCTCGAGTTATATTTAAAACAGAAAGGGAAAATTGTTAGAGGAAAGTTAATTAAACGATTATTAATAATTTCCATCTGCGGTTTTAATCGGGAGCGGTCCAATATTTTAGCAGCGGATGTTATTTATCGTCATTTTTTTTTCATTCGCGGATAGAATCGACATTGGCTAGATAACGCCCGTCGCTGTTTTTCAAATTCAATATTTACAAATCTACCCCCCAGCGATTCCATTTAATTAGTCGGCGCGATTTCACTAGTTTTTTAATCGCCGATAGCGAATTGTGGATATTCGAAATTAGATTACGGTTAGTTGAAATTCCGCTGGTAGAAATGAGAAATTTGTCGCTTCGATAGATAGCGTTCGCGTAATATGTCACCTGACAGTTCTATCAAAATGCTAGTGAGAGATTGATGAGCGTGCACGTAGGAAATTGCTTCGTTTGCACATCCACCCCTCGCCCATTTAGTACGAACGTGCATAAATTTTTCCAATAATTGAACGTTTGGATCGTTACATTCCAAACTAAATTTAAATTAAATCGTTTTTACGATAAAAAAGTCCTTCGGGCCGGATTTGAACCAGCGACCTATGGATGTCAACGTTTCATGTTTCCACTACAGTCCACCGCTCTACCAACTGAGCTACCGAAGGTGTTGACAGCGTAGCTTAAAATGTGGCTTATACGATACAGTTTGTGCTATTTTCTTGTTATTATTTCTGAAACGTTCCTTATACTATGATACGAAACAAAAAAGTAATTGCCAAGTTGATTAGAAACGTCTATCGTATAATATAATTAATAGAGATAATATGAAAGAGCTGCGGTAATCGTATTAATTTTTTTCATAGAAGGTACTACAATTTACTTTACCGTATTGATAAATTACAAATATCCAATACGCGAAACTCAGGTGGTATTTGGTTTTGAGTGTTATCGTTTACCGCCTTGTAATATCAGTCGTATTTTCCCGACCCATATTTTCCTTCTATAATCCCTTAGGAAAAGTACGGAATGATATAATTTTGTAAAAGCAACAAAACGATTCAAGTTGGCGGATAGCGAATAGCCCCGGGTTACTCGACTTATTTTTCGTCTTTATATTGCCGAATTATTCTATTCTACGCCAATGTGAAATGGACTCGTAAAATAAATTTACTTACAATTCTGTGAATCGTAGTTCGAATGAAGCAATTATATTTGACGTTTGGTCGATTTGGCGACTTTTTTTTATATTCTCCCTTACATTATTTCTGTTCGACCACTAGGTTGATTATCCGCCTCTCGAAAGCAAATCGGTCGCCCAGGTATCTCATCTGCAATTGATTCAATTAATTAAAACAAAGAAAACATAACCTGCAAAAATAACTAGCTCGCTACTTCAACTGGTACATTTACCTTGTATTAGTGGTATTTGCCTTTTGGTCTCCTTATTGATAATAAAATCGATAGAAATCAAACACAGCATACACGAGTAGAATTCAGTTATAAAAATGATCGACGACTGATGACGATGACACTCAACTCTAGCACTGAATGAATATTCTATGACTAATCAGAGAATAAACAAAGATATAAACGCAGTTGATCTACTGGCTTCCAATTATTCAAGAAATAGGTCGATTCGATTGGTAGCTCTTGTAGCCGACGGTGTTGAAGTAATGGCTGCACCTCTAAATATTGTTCGCTGGTATCGCCGTAGAAATCTGTTGAATTGAATATTAATTCTGGGTTTTTAATAAGTGATTTTAGAAGAAAAATGGATGTAAAACATAACCTAAAAGGAAACACCAACGGATATTGACTAGGTCAAGATCTGTCGTGATCCGATGATGAAGATTATTTGCTGTGTAGATGGCCAAAGTAGCCAGGCAGATATGCAAGAATTGAAGAACCAATAGTTCAAAATGGGGATACGAAAAGTTCGCAAACTTTCCCTCAGGAAATTTTGTTGCAACACATTCCTCATCAGAGATGAATTCAATGCGGAAGAGTCCGAAATCCTAACTGAACGAGAACTGGTTTTCCAACTAAACCCGGAATGAATATTCAAATCACCCTTTCGCGTGAAATTCAAATCTATTCCCGAAACTTTATTGTATCGATTCAAATATCTAACTCAAAAATGAGACAATATTACTATAGATAAGAAAATATTATGCATGGTAGTAGAGAAAAGGGGATGGGACTTGCGCCATGAAAACGCCAATGTGAAATGAACTCGTAAAATAAATTTGTGCGATGCGTTACTTACAATTCTGTGAATCGTAGTTCGAATGAAGCAATTATATTTGGCGTTTGGTCGATTTGGCGACTTTTTTTTATATTCTCCCTTACATTATTTCTGTTCGACCACTAGGTTGATTATCCGCCTTTCGAAAGCAAATCGGTCGCCCAGGTATCTCATCTACAATTGATTCAATTAATTAAAACAAAGAAAACATAACCTGCAAAAATAACTAGCTCGCTACTTCAACTGATACATTTAGGTACCTTGTATTAGTAGTATTTGCCTGTTGGTCTCCTTATTGATAATAAAATCGATAGAAATCAAACACAGCATACACGAGTAGAATTCAATTATAAAAATGATCGACGACTGATGACGATGACACTCAACTGTGGCACTGAATGAATATTCTATGACTAATCAGAGAATAAACAAAGATATAAACGCAGTTGATCTACTGGCTTCCAATTATTCAAGAAATAGGTCGATTCGATTGGTAGCTCTTGTAGCCGACGGTGTTGAAGTAATGGCTGCACCTCCAAATATTGTTCGCTGGTATCGCCGTAGAAATCTGTTGAATTGAATATTAATTCTGGGTTTTTAATAAGTGATTTTAGAAGAAAAATGGATGTAAAACATAACCTAAAAGGAAACACCAACGGATATTGACTAGGTCAAGATCTGTCGTGATCCGATGATGAAGATTGTTTGCTGTGTAGATGGCCAAAGTAGCCAGGCAGATATGCAAGAATTGAAGAAGCAATAGTTCAAAATAGGGATACGAAAAGTTCGCAAACTTTCCCTCAGTAAACTTTGTTGCAACACATTCCTCACCAGAGATGAATTCAATGCGGAAGAGTCCGAAATCCTAACCGAGCGATAACTGGTTTTCCAACTAAACCCCGAATGAATATTCAAATCACCCTTTCGCGTGAAATTCAAATCTATTCCCGAAACTTTATTGTGTCGATTCAAATATCTAACTCAAAAATGAGACAATATTACTATAGATAAGGAGATATTATGCATGGGAGTAGAGAAAAGGGGATGGGACTTGCGCCATGAAAACTGAAATTTCCCGACGGCCCGTATCGGGAAATTTCAGTATCGTGCGACGTCTCGAGCGACGAGCGAGGGAGGACGTTTAAAGAGAAAAAAAAAACGCCAGTCGATTTTATTGTTGCGACGACGGAAAATGTGAGTTCGATGTAGCGGCACGTTTAAAAAACCGTCGTACACGGTAAACCGGTATGGTGAAAATTTTATTGAAAACTAGCGCACAGTCGCGCGTCTAACTTTTTTCTTCGCATGCATGGAATGGAAACGTTTACAATTTTTCGACTAATCGATTTTCAATCTTGCTTTTTATCACTTTGTGCAATGTACTTTTCATCGCCCGTTTATTCGCCTAGGAAATGGGTCGATTTGTTTACGTTTCACGGACGATTCATTCGTTTCCATCAAATTTTTCATTGTCGAATTGAGTGGAATACAAATATCGCGCCGGTCTTAGATAAACGACTTCGAATTTTCGTGGCGATGAAACCGTCGGAATGTATTTTCATAATATTATAACTTTGAATTGAATTTTTAAAAAAACAATACATTACATATTTAAGCTAAATTTCGGAGTTCAGTTCCATTTGACGTAACGGTTTTATTTTCCAATTCGTCTCGTATTTCCCTAAGAGTTTTCCCTCTCGTTTCTATGAGGAAAAAATGAACGAAAAATACGCCGCAAAACGAGAAAGCGCTGAAGAATAGGAAAAGTATGTTGAGGTGGTTTTTCCGGAAAAAGTAGAAGAAAATGAATTGTACGATGAAATTGAAGGTGGCTGAAACCGGTGGACCAATCCACTTCATGTCGATTGGATAGATTTCCCCCAGTATTATCCAAGGGAGGGAGCCGTTGCCGCAATTTTCGAAGATAACGTAAGCCACCAAGGTGACTAGTGGCAGGAAGTTGGCGTAACCTAAGCCTTTGAGAAATTGGAAGTACGTGAATATTATGAAGCTGCACAAACCTAAGCCGGACAACGAGAAGCATAGAAGATGTTTCCTGGAAAAGTGCTCGTAGATGAAGAAAGGTATAACGGAGGTGGAGAGTTGGAGCAAACCAACGATGATCGTACACGCAGCGGATGGTAGAACCAAGTTTGTTTCCAGAAAAATCATTTCGCTGTAACCAACGATGACACCAATGCCAGTCAGTTGGTGGAGAACCAAAACCGAGGTCGCCATGACAAAGGCGCGCCAGTTATTCTTCGATTTAATGACTTGCGAGAACGATTTTCGAGCAGATACACCAAAATCGACGCTTTTCTTTATATCTTCCAACTCCTTATCAACATCAGCTTCTTTACGTAAGTGACGCAAAATACGTTCAGCTTCTGAGTAGTTACCACTCAACACCTCATAGTAAGGCGATTCCGGACAACTGATTTTGAAGAGAGTAACGACGAGCAAACACGTAACACCAAGGAAACCATTCAAAACAGTTATCGATAGATAGGAACCTATGCAATAGGTAAATAATATACCAACATTAATGAAGATACTGGTGATCGCCATACGAGAACCTCTTCCCTTAACCGGCAAAATCTCGGACGTATAAGTCGACACCATACAGGTCAACGTTCCTAAACAAAATCCAATCACCAATCTACACGCATAGTACAAATAAAGATGCGTGGCCAGGGCCAGTATTCCATAGCATACGGGCAAAGGACACGTGCCCAATAACATGGACGTTTTTCTTCCAATCTTCCCCAAAGTGGCGGCGAGAAACAGCGGACCGGCTGCTGCTCCAAGAAAATAAAGCGAAGCGATCAAAAGACTCTCGGCCTCCGTCACCGTTCGCCCCAACGGATTATCAGCTCCACGCCTCAGTTTGACAAGGACCGGAGACGGCCAAGCGATCCCACAACCGCTTATCAACAGCAAAAACGACACTAAAACCCATAAACGAATTAAAACATGTCAAAACAACAATCGAGGGAAACGTACCGTTTAAAATAACATAAATCGTGTAGTTTTTACCGCACAATCTTGAAAATGCCGTCCAGGTTTGCGGATTGAGTGTCTTCTCCATGTTCACTGTCACCAAATCAGCAGTTCCGTTTTCACGCGAATAGTCGAATTAATCTGGTTGTTATATTTATATCGAGGCCGTAATGATTTTCCTGACCCAAAACCGCGGAGCGACAGCTTAAAATGGCGATTGGCATTTTTCATCAAACTAAAAGATACAACACATAAATATAAAATCGTTTAAACTGTATATGATAAACCATGACCAGAAGTAAGGCAAACAATATAGAGGTGTCCCAGAAGTCGATGTCGAGCCGAGCTCTTTTAACATAGTGAGTCATGATAGATATCAGAAGAATAAGAGAAAAAATTTATTTAAAAAATTTTGGCCTTTTCAAAAAAATCGACAAAACATCCTGTGATGGTTTTTTCACTTCTGTTACTACAAATATCATCTTTTATTAATTATTACACATTCTCAACTATTTTTTCTTGCTTATTTAAAAATGATTCTAATATGAGCTCCGTGGCTCTCTTCTAGGCCGTGAATTTTAAGATTCCAGTTGGAAACTGAGTGAGTCATAAGACTAAGTGTGAATGAGACAGAAAGTGACGCTAACGTGACAAAGACGGAGAGAAATGGTAGCCTCAAAAATGTTCGAAAGATTGTAAAAAATTTTGACAGTTTGAAAATTTCATGTCCGAAGGAAGAAAATTTTCAATGTGCGTTAGTTAGAGTACCAGTTCCGAAACATTTTTAAGTGTTCCACACATATTTAGAACATCGGAAACCCGAATGTTTCAAAGTTGAAGAAGCTGAGAAATTTTTGAAGTTTGAAAAATTTCTGAAAATTCTACAAATATTTGGAATGCTAAAAACGGGAAAATTTCAAAGTTGAAAATTGTTTGAAGATTTTTAAGTTTGTTTTGTTATTTAAGTTAAAAACTTGAAAGTTCAACAAAATGCTTCAAAAATGTTTGAAATTTTGAGAGTTTGAAAGATTTGAAAGATGAAAACTTTGAATTAGTTTTAGTTTGAGGACAAGTTTCGAAACATTTTTGAATATTCCACACATATTTAAAACATTGAAAACCTACAAGTTGATAAAACTGAGAAATTTTTTGAAGTTTTGAAAAGTTTGTTACATCAAAAGCTCGAAAATATTTTGAAGTTTCAAACGTTTTTGAGAGTTACAAGAAGATAAAAGTTCGAAATATTAAAAGCCTGGACGGCAAAAAAATTTCGGATGCATATTAGCCGAACAACAAGTTTTAAAAATTTTGAAAATTTCTGAATATAAAGAAAAATTTAAAACAACATCAGAGCTTGAAAAGTTTCTGAAAATGTTGAAAATTGAACAAATATTTGGAATGTTTTGAATATTTCCAAGTTGAAAATGTTGAGAATTGTTCGTGAGTTTTGAAGTTTGTTTTGTTTTTTAAGTCAATAACTTGGAAGCTCAACCACAGCGTCAAAAATGTTTGAAAGATTTTTAAAAATTTTGAGAGTTTGAAAGTGTCATGTCTGAAAAACGAAAATTTTGAATGTGCTTTAGTTTGAGGACAAGTTCCGAAACATTTTTGAGTCTTCCACACATATTTAAAACATTGAAAACCTGAATATTTCAAAGTTGAAGACTATTTGGAAGTTACGAAGTTTAAGAAAAGTTTGAAAATATTTTGAAGTTTCAAATATTAGAAGATAAAGGTTCGAAATATTGAAAGCCTGGCGGAAAAAAAATATTGATACGCATTAGTTCAATGACAAATTTCGAAAATATTAGGAATGTTAAAAATTTGAATGTTTCAAAGTTGAAAATGAATTTGTTCGAGTCTTCAAGTTTGTCTTGTTTTCAAGCTAAAAACCTGTAGAGTTCAAAATCACCTTCAAAAATGTTTTGAAAGGTTGTAACAATTTTTTACTCTGTTAAAAGATTTCGGCTCGACGTCGACTTCTAGGACCTCTGGGTATAAGTACATAAAGGTTGTGGATTGATTGGTGCCCAAGCTGGATGGATTGGATAAAAATAAACACACGACGGTTAAGTAGTTTACATAAACTTTAACAATTGCTTAATTTAGGCTAAATTCTGAACTTCACTTCCATTTTGCGCGACCGGTTTATTCTCCAATTCGTCCCGTATCTGCCTGAGACTTTTTCCACTCGTTTCCATGACGAAAAAATGAACGAAAGCCACGCCCAAAAACGAGGCGCAGCTGAAGAATAGGAAGAATATACCGATGAAGTCGTCTTTGAAGAAACGGAAGAAGATGTATTGAATGAGGAAAGTGATGCACACCGAAACCGGTGGGCCGATCCATTTCATATCGACCGGGTAGATTTCCCCGAGTAATATCCAAGGCAGAGAGCCGTTGCCGCAATTTTCGAAAATAACGAAAGCCGCCAGACTGACCAGTGGTAAGAAACTGAGGTAGTTGTATTCTTTGAATATTCTGAAGTATAGGAATAGGATAAAGTTACAACACGCTAAACCGAAAAGTGAAAAGCATAGAAGATGCTTCCTGGGGAAGTGCTCATAGATTAAGAAAGGTATGACGGAGGTGGTAAGTTGGAGAGTTCCAACGATGACAGAGCACGTTGATGATGGTAAGACCAAGTTGGTTTCCTTAAAAATCTTTTCACTGTAACCGATGATCACACTAATTCCTGTTAGTTGATGGATAATCAGGACGCTTGTTGCCATAATGAAGGCGCGCCAGTTATTCTTTGATCTAACCACTTGCGACAAGGATTTCCTAGCCGACATACCACAATCCACGCTTTTCTTTATATCCTCCAACTCTTTATCAACGTAGAGTTCCTTGCGTAACTGACGCAGGATACGTTCAGCTTCTATGTAGTTACCCTGCATCACCTCATAGTAAGGCGTTTCGGGACAACTGAATTTGAAGAGAGTAACGACAAATAAACACGTAGCACTGAGGAAAACATTCAAAGCAGTCACCGATAAGAGAGAACCGATCGAATACGTAAATACAATACCGACAACAATGAAAATATTGGTAATCGCCATAAGGGCCGCTCTGCCTTTAACCGGCAAAATCTCCGTTGTGTAAGTTGACACCATGCTACACAAAGTTCCAATACAAAATCCAATCACTATTCTACACGCATAGTACACGTAAAGGTGAGTCGCCACCGCCAGTAGTCCATACGATATCGGCAGGGGACACGTGCCCACCAACATTGCCGTTTTTCGTCCCATCTTTCCCAAACAAGTGACAAGGAAGAGAGGTCCGGCCGCTGCTCCAAGAAAATAAACGGATCCCATTACCAGACTTTCGTCCTGCGTCACTTCTCTCCCCAACGGATTGTCCGTTCCATTTCTAAGCTTGCCCAGAACCGGAGATGTCCAAGCGATACCAAAACCGCTTATCAACATCAACAACGACACTAAAATCGTGAATCGAATAAAAACTCGTCGATAAACAATAAAAGGCTACGTACCATTGAATATAATATACAGCGTGTACCGTTTACCGCACAATCTCGAAAATATCGTCCAGGTTTGCGGAAGGAGCGATTTCCCGCTGGTCTTCTCCACATTCATCGCGCCTCACTGATGCGACAACGCGATCGTCGTTGTCTATTTTCAGGTAAACAAAAAGAAATCTGATTGTTATATTTAACAATATCGATATCGACGTCCCGATGGTTTTCCTGGTCGCAGACCGCGGTTTCGGTACGATACGCAGGCGGTAGATGACACGGATGAATATTCATTTCCCATTATCGGTTCTGTATGTTGATGGCAATTCGATGGGGCCGATTTAAAATCGGCAACGTTAATTATAACCGGAGGCCGGCCACCGGTTGATTGGGTAGTGGTGAAATTTCACTTTAATCACTTTAAGAATCGCTGCGTTTTTGCAAAACCCGTCGACTGTTTACTAAACACGTTCGATTTTCGTCGTGTCGTCGCCGTCGTTTTTTGCTCGCGTAGCGAGAAAAAAGATTCTTGACCGAACCGGACGTCGAGCGATCGTATATCATCGGAACTTCAGTTCCAGACCAATCGCAACATAAGGACATCGACCTAACTTAGAAACAATTTTCAATTTTATAACTTCGTGGCGTCGCGTTTAATTCGCCTATGCGATAACAAACGCCGAAATTAGTTTCCGTATGCAGTTATCCCGGTTAACGTATGTACGCACGTATAATGCGACCGTTGTAAATCATGTCCAAATCCGAGCTGCCAACTGCATTCCGCCTCGTTTTGTCTTCGCCATTTCATAATTGCGGCGCCCCAGCCGCCTACCGCTCGCAACATTTTTTTGATCACTCGTTAAACGCCCGAACACCCTTAATTCATAGAAATATCATCTTTATCTGGAAAACGATCGATCAACGTCCCCGGAAAACTGGTCGGGTGGTTAATTTCCATTGTAACCCCGAATATGATTACCATCGATCAAAATTGCCACAGCCGCCGCCGAGTCAATATTTGCCGAATTTTAGCCGGATCCTATTTAAAATCCGTCGAATTTTTGAGTAACAGCCGGTTACTTTCCGATCGGGAGGGGGTGAATAAATTTGAATAAAAACAAACAAACGAAAAAGGGAGACTAATGTCGCGGCATCGTAAAACTGGAAGCACTTTTCACTCTCGATCCGTGGGTATGCGGGAGCACTTAATATCGGCGACCCCCTAATCGAGTTTACATTTGGAATTCCCGTAACGGTCGTTTATGACGAAATGCTCGGACATTACCGGGGGTTAATTTCCGTACAGGAAAACGACACAATAAACCCACGGAAACGGGC
This sequence comes from Novius pumilus, assembly GCA_020654155.1. Classification (NCBI taxonomy): domain Eukaryota; kingdom Metazoa; phylum Arthropoda; class Insecta; order Coleoptera; family Coccinellidae; genus Novius; species Novius pumilus. The sequence goes on from JAIFOV010000475.1 coordinate 7,061,703, forward strand.
CGTTTCGGCTGGGGGGGACAACGAGATTTTCCCCGTGCACAATTTACGAAGACAAATAATGGACGGTAACGCAGAGTGCCGCTAATTGCATAAAGGGTCACGGTTGAATCATAATTATCGAAAAGAGGGAAAAAGTGCTCGAGCTGCCCGCTACGTCCCTGTAAAATGTATCATTACATCTAAGTGACTGTTGGTAAGAAACGTCACAAACCTTTATGTGTAAATTCTGTGTTTAAATGTAATTTTGAAGTATGGTTGACAGGTCATCTGGTCATCGATCTGACGGATACCTGGAACCCGCACATCAATAAGTTTAGGGTTGCTACGGGAGAATATTTCATTCGTTATATAAATATTCGGGTTTATTACATACCTGCCAAGCCGCTGACGATGATCAGGTTTGGGAATTAAAGGAAATTCCAACGGAAACATCTCCTCAACTTCAACAGTAAACGGGGCGAATCTCAATCATAAGTGACAAGTGGAAACGAACTTTGAACTACTATCATTAACGAAGTCATAGAATTTTCTTTTTCTTCTTTGGGTAATGTACGTTTCATTACGTTTCGTTATCTCTTTAATTGCAACTAGCTTAACGACTTTTTAATGCTCGTCGCAAAGCAATGCGATTCCTACAACAAAGATTGATATTTTATTTAGTTTATTTAATAATTTAATCTTTACTGCAACAATATATGAAATATATTGTATAGTTTTGCCAATTATTGCGTTGCGGTTTATAAAGTATTATCTCGGTGTACGACGTCCCCTCCGTTTAAAAACTATTTTGCCCGTATTAATATAATTGCGGTCGCAATATAATCTTGAATTTTATCTGAATAAAAATAGAATAAACAATTTTCCACTCGCCAAATATTAACGAAAATATTAAATTTTCCTCACCAACATTCGATTATTTTATACACATTTTTGTAATGTTGGCGAGTCGAAAAATTGTCCCGCGTATCGGGTGTCGTTTTCATTATCACCTGATATCGTAGAGCTAAATAAAACGAACATTTCCCCCTGGAGTTCAATTACGAAAACGTCGAAAATCAATCTCAATTAGAGTAGTCTCGATATATATTTCCGTATGCGCAGCATGCAGCTAGAATCCGGGACGTTGATTCCCCTTTTATCCGGTATCATGTATACGGGCACGGATGATGAAAAAACCGGAGCGCGTTTTAATAACAGCGTCGCGGCGGCGACGCCGTCGCCGTCCCCTTAATTGGGCAAAATTCAAAACAGCAATTAGAACGCAGATAACGTGGAGAATCGAATTTCCGGATAATTGACCGGAAATCAAAGACTCAATTATCCGGGTTTCGAGTTCCAGTTAAACCTCTAGTCCGGGGACGCGTGACGTCCGGAGAAAATATATAGCGTCGGAGTTAATAGCGACCATTTTTATGGATGTGACACGGGAGGAGAAAAAAGGGGATCGAAAAGTTCCGCAATAACCCAGTTCGGTGTTTAGCTTTCATTCCGGAGAAATTCATAAAGTTCGTAAAGTAATTGCGACTGTCATAAATCTTATCTTAAGTTACGTTTGTTTATGATTTACAAATAATTACCAAATAAACGACGACGATGTGAATGGGATTCCCGTCCAAGCGATTTGACCGGATTCGAAAGTTCAGTTGGTGGTTACATCTGTGGTTGAAGTGATGCTGTCACCGCTGAAGCAAATCGCTGGCGCCTGCGGCGCCAAATACACGATTGTCGTTATTCTAATTGGTAAGTCGATACGGTTGTTAACGTAACAGCATAATCTCACTTTTAGCTTACATTTCCAATTTGATAATCGGTTTTTGTTTCGCTTGGTCCTCGCCGGTACTAGTGAAACTGGATGGTACCGAGGATAACCCTTTGGGGAAACCAGTAACTAGTGATGAGAGCGATTTGATTGGTTCCACGTTCTATGCGGGCGCCGCCATTGGCCCGTTGTTGTTTGTGCGTAGCACGGAGTTGTGGGGTCGCAAACCGATTATCAGCGTCATGGCTGTACCTTTGATTGTTGCTTATGGACTTTTGTCATTCGTCGGTGACTTACGGTGGTATTACGTGTGTCGCGTGTTAGCGGGTGTAGCAGTTGGTGGAGCTTGCGGCGCTGTTCCGGTCTACGCATCTGAAATCTTGCCAACGAACCTCAGGGGGTCCCTCATGTCCCTAAGCAACACATTCAATCAAATGGGTTTTTTGGTTGCCTATTCTCTGGGTTCGTTTTTAACGATCCTGGTGTTCAACGCAACGATCGCAGTGCTGTCTGCGATTTTCTTGGTGGCTTTCGCTTGTTTCTGCCCGGAAACGCCTTACTTCGAGATGAAGAAAAATGGACGCGCGAAGAGTGAGGATGTTCTGAAACTGCTACGTAACAGAGTGACAGTTGATGAAGAATTGAGCGACATAGAGCGTAGCGTCACGACTGATGCCCAACGCACTTACCTCGATGTTTTTTGCAGTCGAAGAAATTTGAAAGCTTTCTTCATGGCGACTACACCTTTGGTTATCCAACAGTTAACCGGTATCAACATGGTGATCAGTTACAGTCAGTTAATCTTCAAGGAAACTAATGTTGAGTTATCATCGGAGAAATGTACTTTAATCGTCAGCGCCCTTCAAGTTTGCTCATCACTAATCGCACCAATATTCTCCGAACGTTTCAACAGGAAATCGATGCTGATTTTCTCGCTTGCCGGTTTGGGAATTTGCAACTTCACCCTGGCCGCCTATTTTTTTATATTGAAAACAATCGGCGGTTGGGATTGGTTGCCCTTAATTACACTCATCGCGTTCGTTATGCTGGATAATAGCGGTAACGGACCATTACCTTGGGTGATCCTTGGGGAAATTTATCCGATGGAAATCAGATCGGTGGGCGCGGGCGCGTCCACATCCGTTTACTTCTTAACGCAATTTGCGTTAACGTTTTGCTTCAAAAAAATCGAACTGTCATTTGCTTTTTTCGTCTATGGTTGGTGTTGTTTAGGAGGCATTGCCTTCACGCGTTTCGTTCTTGCTGAAACTATGGGAAAATCGTTACGGGAAATACAGGAGTCACTGGAAAATGTGACATGTGAGGAAAATACCAAATGTTGATCGCGATTACACTCAAATCTCCACTACTGGAGCAAAACTTTTTAGCGATTTCGACAACTGACATTTGTTTGCATTAAAGATGGCGCTGGTGACAAGCTCTAAAGTAGTTCCAATGTTACAGAACATATTGTTCGATCAGCGCCGTCGGAACGCATTTAATACTTCAGAAGGCGCGAAAATTAAAATAGCTTTGAAGTGATTCGCTTTCAAATGTTCACACGTCGCAGAAAACTTGAAAAAATAAATCGATACGTGTGATCTTCCCAATTTATCACAAAAATAATCTCTTTACTTCACCAGACCACCCGTTCCAATTCATATAATTCGAATCGTAAAAGTTTTACGATATCCGCCATCTGAAATATGAAAATCGCACCGTCGCGACACAACGCGAAAAGTTTAATAACGAATCGCTAATCAAACGATACACAACCGCGTCTATGCTCCCAACTTGTATAAACAAAGTCGGTTTAATTAGTAACCGTTCTATAATTTACGCCTGTTTGCACAATCTCCATCCGATTATTTATTTTTTTCGAAACTGGCGCGCAAACGGTTTCATCAGTCGTTCGGTTGCGGCGCGTCCGTTCGGGCCGTATAAATAAAAAAAAAGGACACTCGACGCGGTATGCGAACGATACTTCCATCAGCCCCACCGTCGTTTCCAGATTGATTTTTGTCGTGGAAAATAAGTAAGTGGAAATATTACCCCCGCATCCTAGCTAAACCACTTAAGAGTCGCTCGACGTTCCATCGCCGGATCTCGGTGAATAAATTTCGCGAAACACAATGACACACTCGGTCCGTATCTCATCTCGTATATATATACGTCGACCGAATTCATGCGTCGGTCGCGTATGTGTGAGTGTTCCGCTAATCCGTCAACGTTTGAGTGTTATTTTGTGTCGCAATAATCATTAAATTCCACTTTTTTTTATACTACGGGCGCCGTTAACCGCAATCGGAAACAGCAATCAACCGAACGTTCAATAGAGCAGCACTAGTACGTGATTACCATATATCTCCTCCACCGTTGAGCCCCAGATCGTCGAAGTTTACACTTTAACCAAATTGTGTTGACCCTGTCAGTTTGCGACAATGGGGACGTTGGAATCCCTGCAATTAAAGGTGTTATTGTGCGATAGGAGCCCCGAAGGCGGGGGCGATGTTCGCGAAAATTCATTTCCGTCCCCCGCGCTGACATCGCCCAACGACCTTTTTCTGGTTTAATCCGCGAAAAGCTCAATTACGTTATCGACGTGCCTCGCAAAAAAATACTCCACGGACGATCCTTTCAAGCCGAATAGAGAACAGATTACGATCGTGAAGGGAGCAAAAAAGACTACGTGATTTATTTATCAACGCGGCGTCGGATTCCTTTTATAAACTTCGCGACGATATTAACGTTTTGAAATATTTGAACGGGTGCCAATTCGTCGGAAATTACTCGAAGGGTGCGCCGCGTATGTTATTAAATTTTATTACATCGATTATCATAACGTTTAAGCGTGGCGCATCCGCAATTTCGTATTGGTTAAATAAAGGCGAAGGCGCCCACTGATAATTGAGCGGTCCCCTCATCAATATTTCAAATCGGAACTTTCTCGTTCCAATCATACTTCGGGACGCGATCGCATCGAAAACCAATTTCTTCCTATTTACTTTTGTGCCCGGCGCTGAGGGAACCGACCCCTTTTTTCGAAAAGTAAACAACGAGAAAGACGATCGCCTTTCGGCTCATTAAACGGAAATCGTCGCCGGGGGACGATGGAAACGCGACTCTACACACGACGAAAATCACCCTTCCAGAGAGTACAACTGACGCTATTCATTAGTGATGATTTATTGCCTGCGCGAGAACGCGACGGGCGAAAACAATGAACTCGTTCGGAGGGCTCGAAATCGTCTTAAAACTCGCTCAAACGAGCCTATTTGTAAGGATTTAAACGCGCGACGAGGGTTCCAATAGGAACGGAAATAAACAGGTACGGGGATCGAAAAAAAACCGACGTCCCCGGGGCAACTTTTCAACCCTTATCGCGTAATGGAAACGCTCGACGTACTTTTTCGGAGATCCGAAATTGACTTAGGCAACTTTCCGAAAGCGGGAACGATCCTCCGAAGACGTTAATTAGTTTGTCCGCGGAATTCGAACCGATTTATATTCGATTACAGAATGGCGAGGCAGTAGGCCACTTACGAGAACTATGGAAACGAACGGAACGGCTTCGACGACGGCGGGCGACGTCCTGACCGAAAAGTCCGATTACGTGCCGCTGAGCGAACGCACGGAAACCTACCTAGTTCCGGTCCTGTTTTTCGCGATTTTCGTCGTTGGGACTTTGGGCAACGGTACTCTGGTTTGGATATTTATGAAGCATCGAACTATGCGCAATGTACCTAACACGTAAGCGCGGTAGTTCAAATGTACCTATAATCAAACAACTTTTATAACCTAGGTATATATTATCGTTAGCAGTGGCTGACCTTTTGGTGATCATCAGCAGCGTTCCATTCACAGCGATCATCTACATCCTCGACCACTGGCCGTGGGGCGAAACGATGTGTCGGATTTCGGAAACCGCCAAAGACGTGTCTGTGGCCGTGTCCATATTCACCCTGACAGCATTGTCCGGCGATCGATTTTTCGCCATCGTCGACCCGTTGAAAAAGTTCCACACCAGCAGTAAGTTCCGCTCAACCCCAAGATTCCAATTTGTCAAAACGTTTTCGCGAACACGGTCGTTTAATTTGTCCCGCGTTCCCGTGACGATTCCATCTAATCCAGTGACGTTAGTCGGCCATTATCATAAACGACGCAATTAAAACCCGTCGTCTCCGGAGATTCCCCTCGTTTTTATTGAGCGCACAACGAATTGGAACTGCTTTTATGAATTTTATTTTCCTCGGATGCGTCTGGAAGCAAACAAGAATCAATTCGATATGTTGTAGGTGGCGGACGAAAAGCGACACGAATCACTCTGTGCATAGCGTTGGCGATATGGGTGCTGGCGATTCTGTGCGCCGCACCGGCGGCCATCGGTTCGCACATCAAGGACCTCTATGAACCGGAAACCGAAACGAATTTTTCGGTTTGCTACCCTTTCCCCGAGGACTGGTTGGGCGGCAACTACCCACGCACCATGGTACTGACCAAATTTCTGGTGTTGTACGTGTTGCCGCTCATCGTAATCGGCGTTTTTTACATGAGCATGGCGAACCATCTGATCGTGAGCACGAAAAACGTGCCCGGGGAAGTGCAGGGCACTCAGCGACAAGTAAGATTTTAAATGTAAACCGCGACAAGTATTCGGTAACGAATCGCGATTCTCCAAACAAAGTTTCAACTCATTCCATTACCATTTCCCTCCGTATATTTCGCTTATTTAACGATGAATTTCAAATTTCTATCCGCGATTAGCATTAAAAAAACGAACTCGCCATCGTATTTCGTATTAGTTGAAGTTGTTTTAAAAACTCGAAGTCGCGTAAAGTTGGAGACGAGGACGGGCGGGGTTCGCAAAAGTTTTTCAGGCTATTCGAGGGAAAATCTTTCGGCTAGGGGCGCTACAAGTGTAATCGCGAAATCAGTTAACTTTTAATTTACGATATGATTTGCGTTCACTTTCACAGCGCGAATTGCTACTACACAAGACTTTCCTATATTGAAAATTTTCGGCGTGCCATTTTTCGGTGAAATGATCAAAATTTCATTCAAGCAGATTCTAATACTAAGCCCCTCACGTACCAATTCACACTTTGTTGGTAAACAGGGGAGGAGTTCGCTTTGTTGAATGGATATTTGACATTTGCCTTTGTGGCGCGTAACCGAAACAACACCGACGACTGTCGTCGACATTTATTCCGACAATTTTCCCCGCCGACCATCATAAAACGAATTTTCCGCCTGGTTTTCGAAACGTTTTTCCACGTCAACAAATCGAACGAATTCAACCGTCCCCCATCCCCCAACCCTCTCATTCTTCGGTCGGGAATTTCAATTTGAATCCGCGGCATCCGCTCGAACCGACAGACTTCTCTAATATTGAAATGTTTACCGCTAAACAAAAATTTTAAATCATTACAGATCAAAGCGCGCAAAAAAGTGGCGGTTACCGTCCTCATCTTCGTGATCGCTTTCGCCGTCTGCTTCCTGCCCTTCCACATCTATTTACTGTTCTTCTACTTCTATCCGGACTTCAACGAGGTGTACAACGAGTTCTGGAATTACTTTCGGATCGTCTCCTTCTGTCTCTGTTATCTGCATTCCTGCGCCAATCCGATCGCTTTGTACTGGGTGAGCGGGGCGTTCAGGAAACATTTCAACAGGTAAGTCCCGTCCCGACCGCAGTCGGGATTTGATTTTCCTAATTCGGGATGCCGACGTCGCCCCCGGGGCACCGGAACGTTTCGGAATTTCGGGAAATTGCAACGTATTACTCGGCAAATATTTGACGGGCTAAAAGGAAAATCGGGCCCCCTTTTACATGTCGCGATGGCGACGCCCGTTTTCTGCTTAAGCTATCAATTTTCGGGATTCCATCGCGGTAATTGCCGCGGGATATGACACCTGACGCCGTTTCCGATCGTTTTTCGAATTTAACGATGTTCACCGTGGCCGGGATTTCGATTTTCATTTCAAACGCCAATTATGCGTCCAATATCCTGAACATCGTAAGATATGGCATTAGAATGCACTGGGGTTCCACCTTTAGTCACGCGTCGAGCGACAATTGAACTACGGCGGAATGACATCTATGATCAGACGCGAGAATTTATGTGGAAAATGGCGTCGGCTAGAAAATAAATGTCAATGTTAGAAATTGAGTGTTACTAAAGTCACCTGTGCGTCCGGTTCGTATACAACGATTGTGCCAAACGGTGGGAAATCTTCCATACTTTAGATCCGATTGCAAAGTCCCGAATACTATTCACCTTCATCGTAAAGCTTAATGATCGTCCACAGAGTGATCCTGTAACGAGATATCAAAGTCTCAGTTAATTACATTGTTTGATAATCGAGAAGTGATAGAGGGCGCTGTCGATAAAAAAAGTAACCCGCCGCCCTAACAAACAAACATAGAACACCTTCGGGGCGTTCGATGGAACGTTGTATTCAACGTGCCGCCAGTTTGAAATTCGCAGGTCGTCGTATACATAACAAATTGAATTGTCCGACGCAGATGATTAGTAGCGTGCTCGGGTATCCCCGGCAATTAGATAAGACGTGCCGGGATATCGAACACACCCAACCTAATCAACGCTACTTGATAAAGGTCCTAACGCGCCAGAACAATCTATTCTCGTCGAATTGGGAAGGCAAGTCGTATATTAGTAGTTACAACTTTGCGCCGCGACGCGTAACGGTCATAAAATAAATTTGAAATCGCAAATACGCCGAACGACTCGGCATCCATATCATAATTGACATATAGAGGCTACGTTTTACGATAGTCCGCGCGAAGCGAAGATGTTGATACACAAACGAGACGTGAAAATAAAATATCTTTATGTCCTTATACGCGAAAGAAAGTTGCCAAGATTCGGCGTGTACCGCAATAAAATCTTGAATTACGTTTGATGTTGAAACGAATCATTTGAAGGTATCTGCTGTGTTCGAAAACGAAGAGGTCGCGCTGCAACACCTGCCAGGGGCAGCAGCACGCCACCTCCGTGTCCCAGCTGTCGACCAAACGCAATCACTCTACATCTTGTAATAGAGGCAACAACATTTCGATGAAGAGAATGCAACGAGCGACGGTCGAGGGTAACCAGGAGACGTCGATCACTTTGCTGGGCAACGAGCGGACAACAAGCAAGCGAATGTGAATTGTGAACGACGGCGCGCTGCTGGTTGAAACTGGACCAATCGATCGCCCTTAAGGATAATCCGATTATTTAAATACTCGTTATGCGAGAGCGGAGGGCGGGAAAAGAACTAACGAGCATTTTTCTTCGTAACCAAATCCCGAACTCAATTCCATCGGATAGCGGCCCTCCGAGAGGAAATCATGCCAGACCAATCACGTTAACGATTGAAATTCAACGACGGGAGCGCAGTCCCTTAATGAAAAGCTGAATATTTGAAATATTGGTATTGGGTAATACTTTTTTTACTTTAATTTAAATCCAGACTTCAAACTTGCGACAGATATCATAACAAGTCGGAACGAACACATCCGATTTTCTCTTTATATTTCCCCGGGGACACAATTGAAATATAAAAACTTCCGTCGTCTCCGGACCAATAAAATCGACTGTCTTATTCTTTGAACGACAGCCGATCAATTGAAAATATAATGAGAAAAAAATCCGACGTGTCAAAGCTCGACTTCGATTCTATCAATTTCATACGGTGGCGTGATTGGTCCGGTTTGTTTTCTGTATTAAATTACAAAACGACCACAATTAATACGTTTGGTTGCTTTAGATGTTGTTCGAATTCAAGACAAATATAATAAACGTTGTTTAAATACTTATCGTCTGGTTGTAGCGTCGGGGTCACCAATTCATGCTTTGTGCGTACATCTGCCATCCGACTATAAGACGAGACGATGAAAGCGAAGTGGTGCGCTCGAGTAATTTTAATTATCGCTGATCGATCGACTGGGCAGTTCCAGTCAATCGAGCAAATCCCGTCGCGATCCGGACCTGCGAGCCCGTGGGATTTCGGATAATGAGAACGACTCGGCCACGTGCCGAAACATCTGCTCTTTGGCCCTCTCCGCCACCAAGCCGCCCGCCGGTTTGGCTCGGCGGATCATCGGAAACGGCAGATGTTTCGGAACCTTTCTTTTCCCTTTATCGTGTCGACTTCCGAAGAATGAAATTCTTTTGCGTCACGACGACAGAGACTCGGCGCCCGAAGAAATCCTGCAACATCAAAGGGACTCAATTAGGGAACCGATTGGTTTCGCTTTTTTTTTAACGTTTGAAAGAAAATCGTTTCGTTGAAACAAATCGTAATAGGAAAATTGATGGGATTAAATAACTGGAGCGCAATTCCTCCGTTGGCGGTTATCGCTCGAATACACCCCCCCGGAAACCGATTCCGGGGTTCGTCGACGCGTTCCCAAACAATGACGCCAAACATCCATTATCGCTTTTTACCTCCGTGGTACAAATATCGTCGAAGGAACGACGACCTTCGGATTTTACCTACCAACAATATGTACACACAATAGAGGCGACTTACAAAAGGGATGAAATTCCGATGCAATTTCACCCCGACTCCGTTTCCCACGGATTTTTCCACCCACCTGGCGCTAAAATAAAAATTGGTCCGCTCCGCGTCGTAAATTCGATGTCGGGGATTATGACCGCGGGCCCCGGATAAAACCGATGGAAAAGCGATTAGGACCGGACGGCTATATGATGACGAGTGGGACGTGGTGCGTTACCGCATAATTTGTCGACGCGAAAACCGAGAAAAATTCGATTCCTACGTGAATTATTCAACAATTGTTTCGTGACGGAGACGCCGGAAAACTCCCAAATTACTCGCCTAACGGTTATTTGCAAATTGTTGACAACTCGGACGAAATGATTAATTAAAAACTTCAAGTCCCGAAAATTAACAGGTACCCGGAAACTTTTCATCGGATTAAGTGCGAGAAATTTGTTCGAAAGTAATTACAGCGACGAAATTTGCACCGACTCGACACTCTAATAATTAATATCAAAATCAAATAACTGTCTGTTTTGCAAATCCCGATTTTCCCTAAATGCGAGTCGGGTTCCAGTAATCCCCCGGTTTAATTTCGAGCGTTACATTGGCGTTCCGCATCGATTCCCTGTGATGAACCTTGGGAAAAAAGAGAAGCGCTGGTAATGTGAACGCTTTGTATTCCCCCCTCGGCGTGGCCATTGAATTCAACGGCGACTGAATGGTAAAAAGAAAGGGATACGGTGGCTATACGAGTACGAACGATCGACCGGCGGCGCCCGATGGGTTGAAAAGGTAGCTAAACCCAGCAGCCATCGTTCGTCGGTCTCGTTCCCATATACCGGCGAAGGCGAACAGTTGCGGTAAACGTGAGGTGGGAACAACATGTGCCGCTGCTAGGTTCTTCCGGTCGTTCGGCGCGTCGCTCGACTCGAAATTTATGGAAGAAGAGGAAAATGCACATTTTCCATTTGGTGGTGTTTATAGTCCACGTGGTCCAATTGGTTTCTTGTGATCTATTGGACGATTACGTGAGTCATGTGGCGGACGCGGCGATCGGACATCGCAGGAAACGATTGGCGGACACCGACGATCAGTGGACGCACTCCGAACGTCTGGATAAAGATGGGAATGTGGTGCTGAAATGGCAACCACGTCACCAGGAGATATTGTTTAGGGTCGAGGCCCGAACCAGGGGGTACGTGGGCATCGGTTTCAGCCCCAACGGCGGTATGGAGAATGCGGACATGGTTATCGGATGGGTGGATGATGGTACAGCCAAGGCGTATCTTCATGTAAGTAGGGGCTGCTCACATTTAATCGCTATAAATGGTATCAATTAAAAAATTTTAATAGCACCGTAGTTCGGCTTACCAAGATTGGTATTGTTTTCCGGGTTATATGACCGTGATCGATTTGATATATTACAATCAAACGTTTCGTCAAACTGCGGTCCCCATAATTACTGATAAATTATTCTTCACTACCTTCACATTTGAAATTTCGTTTCAGTCAACTACCGACTTTGTTGAAAGCAATGACATGTATCTTCATTATTATTTTCCAACATAACTTCAGTAACGATCCTGAAAACAGAATTTAATAATCACTTGTTAATCTCAACACGATAGTTTACTTCGCGACACATTCTGTAGAAATCTTTGAACTACTGTCAACCTTATGAAAGGATCTACTTTATTTGCGAGCGTAGAGGAATCGAAACCGAACTACAGAAATATTATTGGACATAATGTCACAATATCAAATCGAAACACGTGTTCGCATCGATTACATCATTATTTAGGTTATGAGCATAGAATAATTTGATATGGCTTTCTACTTTTCGTACCTGACAAGTGCAATTTCAAATTACAATTACAAAAAACGACTTAATAGGATGACCGCGAGGCTGAAAATTTGTTGATTCATTAAAATCGTATGGTTTAATAATCACTAGTAAGTTTGCCTTACAACACATTATGTAGAAATATTTGAACTACTGTCACCGTTATTAAAGGATCTACTTTATGTTAGTTTGGCGTCGCGTGGTGCAACATAGAGCAGAAATCAAACATCCATACTATTGGACTTAAAGTCAGATCATCAAATCGAAACACGTTTTAGCATCGGTTACATCAACGTTTAGGTTATGAGCATCGAAAAATTGAAAATGTTCTTCTACTTTATGGTACGCGACAAGTCCAACAATTACAACGACAAGATACGATTTGAAGGGATGACCGCGAGGCCGAAAATTTGTTTATTCGTTAAAATTGTACTGTTCCAAATAAGTGAGGTAGTTAAGGCGAGTTTATAGTCAAAATGAAATTATTTGGCAAAAAGTTTTGGTGTAAATCGTGAGGATGACCAATGAAATGAAGAAGACTAATTATAATCGCAACCGTAAAAGCGATTCTCGAAGAAAAAATATTAAATCGGATAAAACACATAAATTCTGGAAGTATTAGCGCGGTCATTAAGAATCGCCATTTAAAATGCACACAACCACTTACTAGACAAGGTGATATCAAACGTTCCGGACTCGCATCGGACAATAAAACTTCCTCCGGATCGTTTCCGGCGATTATAAAGCAGCCCGCGTTTACGGCGCTGCTCGATTTTTTTTTTAATTATTCGCGTGAGAACGATTCCGCTCGCAACGAAACCGGTCGCGAATGGACGTGAAGAAAAAATGGAGCAGTTTCCGGCCCCTTGGTCGGGGGGCAACTTCCGCCGTCGCCGTCACCATCACCTATGCCATCCCGGAATCGAGGAAATATGTAAATGTTGAGTTTTGATACGAAGAATTTATTGTTTCCTTTAAAAACGCGTCAACCGGTACGAGGGACGTTGATTATCTGAAACGAATTCGATAAACGAAATTAAAGAACGATTTCACTTACACGAGGCGATTTTGTTCATCCCAAAATTTCGGTCCAGCGCAAACAGCTGAGGTACCAACCTGAGAACCGAAAAAAAACCTAATTTTAGATTGTGCAGAACTGAGTCGGCGGCCTCCGCGTTAGTTGCCAGAGGAGTTTGTTAATGATCCCGGGTTTCGGCACTAATGTACTGATTTTTGAACCGTAGGACAGTAGTTCATTGATACAGTGATCATGTTTCGTGCGGCCATTAAAAATAATGACAAAATGATAAAAATAATAAAATACATTATAGAGGAGTTCAGCGACGCAAAATCGATTCACTGAGCGACGTATAGTGGGATTTCAAATTACCACTTCTAAATTGAAATGCACTGTTTGAACAGTTAATTTGAATTAAATTGATTTATTCTCGAAATTACATTTGACAACCGATATCCGGCAGCGAGTTCCCAAAATCCACGGGACCTCGTCGCGGTTGTTGTCTCTCCGTTTTTGTTTTTTTCTACTGCCATTAAAGTCGTTATTATTTCGAAACCGTTGAATGTTTCCGATTCGCTCGACGAAGCGTGACACCGCTAACTTTCCCGATCGTTCGCAGGACTGTCACGGCGTCCCGAAGAGCCAGGGCTCGTCGCCGATCAGGGACGAGGTCGACAACTACACCCTCGAAAAGGGGATGCAAAACGGCACGCACACCGTGCTCGAGTTCCGTAGGGCGCTCGACACCTGCGACGATCACGACTACGTTTTGAACGTAAGCAAAACCGCGACACAGGAAGGAAATTGTTCGTCACCGTTCCGACCGGATATGATTTCAGGGCGACACGGTTAGGGTGATATGGGCGACGAGGGACACCGACCCCCAATTCGAGGGGGATATGGTTTACCACGGGGAATCGAGGGGGGTGCAGAGCTTGCACCTGTTCGGGCCGCCGCCGGTCGAGAAACCCCGAGGGGAGAACATTAAATTCTGGGATGTTACTCTGAAAAACGTAAGACTTCATTATGCTTCCGTCACTGTTTAATTTTAATCCATTCCGATGGACTTCTTAGCAGATTTACGGTAGATGGCTTTGATCTAAATTCCTGTCGGCGTTTTAATTAATTTTCTTTTTTGCAGTTCGAGATCAAACCCAACATGAACACGATCTACTGGTGTAAAGTGTTCAAAGCGCCCCAGTTGGATTCGCGGCACCATATCGTGGGTTACGAACCGTTGATCGATCGCGATCACGACGGTTTCGTTCATCACATGATCGTCCACGAATGTCAATTGGGGCCGGAGGGCAACACGCAACGCTGGGAGGCGTTCGCTCGTCAAACGGGGCAGCTGTGCTACGGCCGTCAAATGCCGCCCGAATGGGACAAATGTTTAACGCCGCTAGTCGCCTGGGCGGTCGGTGCCAAAGGTGAAAACTTCCCATCGACCGTTGGTATACCAATCGGGCGACAACGCGATTCGTACTACATGCTCGAAATTCATTACGACAATCCACAGGCGCGTCGCGCCAAGGGTAGTTCTGGGTTAAGGATACGATACACGGGTGATCTGAGACCCAACGACGGTGGCATTCTGATGACTGGAGTGGCGTTGTCCAATTTGCACTTTATACCACCGCAGCAGCACGAATATAAAACGGCGGGTTATTGCAGTTCGGATTGCACTAAAGAGGTAAAATGGCTGCTTGCAACCTACAAATATATTTCTGTGCTAATTGACGTTTCTGCATCTCTGAAATTTTATTTTTAGGTATTTCCAAAAGAGGGCGTTAACGTCGTTTCCGTGATGCTGCATTCTCACCTGGCCGGTAGGAAATTGAAATTACGACACATCCGTGGCGGAAAAGAACTGCCGCCGCTCGCGCAGGTAAACGTTCAAATTGCGCCTCCACCAAGACCGTTATTCAAATCGCTCGCTTTCTAGGATAACCGATACGATTTCAACTACCAACAATCACGCACCTTGTCGCAGAATACTGTCATTCTACCTGGCGATGGTTTGATCACAGAATGCGCGTACTCGACGATCGGCAGAGAATCGCCAACGCTCGGTGGTTACTCGACCAAAGAAGAAATGTGCTTGGCGTTCGTGTTGCATTATCCACGCACCGAATTGGCCGGTTGCTACTCGATGCCACCGATACAATACTTCTTTCAAAATTTGGGCGTCAAAGAATTCTATGGTCGCAATATGACAGAAATCGAAGCGTTATTTCTGCAAGGCGGCTACGAGTCAACAGTTTTACCAAACGGGGGCTCCGCCACAACTCGTGCGCCCTTCAAGTACAACGCCGGCGACGAATTATCACCCGAAGCGAATCGCAGGGCGGTTATCGCTTTGAAAAACGCCAAAGACTACAACATCGACAACAACGACGGGCGGAGCCGCAGCGTGTTCGATGAACTAATCATAAAGGAGCCCCAGGAATTCCAGAACAAATCGTTCGCCGACCATTTGCAAAGCATCCCGTACAACGAACCTTTGCTGACGAAAAAAATGGAGGAATACTTTTACACAGGGTTACATTTAACGTTTTGTAGGAAACGCGACGACTCCTTAGCAATCGTAAGACAATTCACGACTCAATATCGATTGTTAATAAAATTTCGTTGCAGAAGGAGAACGTCGAGAAGTTCCCAAATTTTTCCGCCTACTTCAGCGGAGACAGTCAGAGTCAATGCAGTTATAAAAATAAGAAAACATCGAATCCAAATTCATCCACCAATTTCAAGCCAAATATTATTCTAAGTCTATTTATTGTAATTAGCGTGAGTATTTATTTAAGTTGATTAAATTAAGGACAACCAGGATTTTTGAAAAAATTTAATTGCGCGCTCCTAATTAAAACTGTGGGAACGAAAAGCGGAGAGGTCGAAATTTCACACGACTTAATTGGTAAAAATAAATAGATTTACAATTATATACACAAAAACATGACACAAAAAGTCACGTTAAACAATTATCGAACTTAAAATTCAATGCCATACGATGGCGATCATCGCAATTCGAATTCTTTCGAATTGTTAAAAGAGAGCGTAGCGATAACGTCGCCCGTTTTCCGAGTTCATGTTGCTCAGGATGTGGCGGAAAATCATGAAAACGATTACGCAGCCGAAGCACACGTTCAGCCCGAACTGGAAAACGTAGTGGGTCGCTTTGGCGACGGTTTTCCCGAACGCACCATTGAGGCCCATCGCCTGAAAAGTCCAATTGCATATAAAAATAATTGATACATTGCAACGAATCGTCCTTCAAAACACGTATTTTCATTACCGCTTAATAATTTTATTTAGTGGTGTTCCAAAAAGGTTTAAATGGGTCAAAATTCTCGCATCGTAATTAATCGATTGTTATTGTCGGTGAACGGGGACGGGGACGGAATATAGTTCAATGGAATTGATTAGAAAATCGTTGAAATTTTTCGAATTTCAATACGAAATAGTGTCGTGTTTAATTTTATCGCTTACACCACGCGGTTCCGCAATTATTAAAATAGAATGTTTGCGTAGGCGCGTCCAGTTTTATATCTAATGTAGAAGAGATAATAATATCGACGATTTGCCTCTTACCCAGTAAACGAAATTCCCGTGGCTTCCGATTTAAAATGTTACCTTCGCGAGACACCTTTTCGGTCGAGTTTTTAACGGTAACTGCCGATGCGGCGACCGCCGACGCTACCCAACTGCTCGCTCATTGTCAGTGTCGTACGTTAACCCGGAGGCCGCTCCCCGGATTACATTCTTTTATCCTAAATCGATTTCTTATTAATCAATAAACATTACGTTTTATGTTATGAAAATAAAAACTAAATAAAACTAATTACTGAGTGCATAGAAAACAATTTCAACGTTGACATTTGTAGTTCCAATAACGCGCAGACCAGTCGACACTAATTTCCTAACCTAACCTATTTGTCACTGGAACAACAACTGTGTGTAACAAATCAACACTCATAAACGAAAATGACTTTGGAAACCATTCCAAAAGACTTACGCGGCTTACGGGCTTGCCTATCATGCTCGCTTATAAAGGTAACTTAAATCTCACCTAAATTTTTCGATTATCAGTTTTATTTTGTATCAGTCCTTCGACCAGTTCGAGAATGAAGGTTGCGACAATTGCGACGAGTTTTTACGGATGAAAAGTAACAGAGACAATGTTTACGAATGTACCAGTTCGAATTTCGATGGGTAAGTTTATCAAATACAAACTAATCAAGCTTAATTGTTTATTTACAGTATGATAGCGGCCATGAGTCCCGAAGATAGTTGGGTGTGCAAATGGCAAAAAATCAGTAAGTAATCGTCGCGTATCGAATTGTTAATTAATTTAATTTTGTGCAGATCGCTTTTGTCGCGGCGTCTACGCCATCTCCGTATCAGGTAGATTACCGAATGGGATCATACGGGAAATGAAAAGTCGGGGCGTTATTTACAAACCCAGAGATAGAAGTCAACGTTAAGCACTGTATTTTAAATATAAAATCATTTTTTTAATACTGTTTTCTCTAGTATTGCGGAAACTACCTCGTCCTTCAGCTTTTTGTCGTCCAGTTTTTCCTCGATCTCCTCTTCGGTGCCAGCGATGAACTCACTGGCCTTGTGCGCTTTAGCAGCGATGCCAGTTTCGATGTTGTGCAATGTGTTCGTAACTGAGGCACCGACGTCGGTTAGGACGTCCGAAATGGTCGTTTTTGGGATTTTGTCGCTCATTTTCGTTGGCGCTTAAGAATAACGTAATGTTGTAATCGTTCACCTGGTTGCTGTGGTGACTCACCTTGTAATTGTTTATCGATTAACTGATTCGTGTGACAGGTTTCGTGGTTTAAAAACTCCACCACTGGTGAATCGTTGTTCGATTTCCCAGCTCGCTCCATTTATTCACTTTGTTTTCAAATATCAAAGCTAGGTTAATCACAGAATACCCTTCGAAAGGCGTCTGACGTTTCTTTGACGCAATCTTATATTTTGAAAGATGGCGAAACGCTCTGACAGAATAATGAAAATCGTACGCCGATGAAAAACTTATTTGTTTATTTTGAAGTGATATGTAAATAATCGTAAAATGGTGAATAGATGTAAATATTAGAAGCAACAAAAGCTGTGATATTAAATTGGTAATGGCCGATGAAGCAAACGATCAGGAATTAAGGAAAAACCTCGTTATCATTCAATCAATGATAGACGTATCCGCGGAACGGTTGGAGGGGCTCCGAACGCAATGCGAGACAAGTTCCGAGTTGACTCAACAGGAAATAAGAAGCTTGGAGGTTAGTTTACGCCCCGCGTTGAAGACAATCTAAACACCTCTTTTTATAGGGCAAACTAATCAAGATGTTTTCAAAGCAGTTAGTGATGAAATTGAAACTGCGAAAGGGTTGCAACGACCACATACCGTCGTTAACGCAATGGTTGCAGGTGGTTGGTTTGCACAAGAATTCCATACAGTACCTGTGCCAGAAGATCGGTTCGGTTGAGGAGCTTCAAGAGAAATCCGAGCAGGAATTGCGTACGATCCTGAACGATAGAGGGGGCGCGAAGCAGGACGAGCTATGTAAACTGTTTCGCGCGCTCCACAACTTGAAAAGCTATATGGATTTACTGAAAAAGGGGGGCAACGATTCGTCGGAGATCAGTCTGTCGTGGGATTCGTGGGACCGCACGCACGGTTCGAAGTTAGGGGGGCTGTCGCCGCGAACGGGACGATCGAGGGCGGCGCGCGCCAGCGTCCCATCCGAGGAATGCCTAACGAATAACAACAATTTCCAACGGAGTACCGGTGCGATGAACTTCATACCTTCTTCTTCTTCAGTGTCTAGCATCTGCGACTCGTTTGCCGTCGCTCATTCGCCCCCTACGCTCCCCGACCTGTCGGGCAGGGTGGCGAAAGGTCTGCATGTTTTGGACGTCTGAATTTTAATCGTTTCCCCCGTTGCCATTCCGTTCTCACGTAAATATTTGTTACAGGGACGAAATTTCCGACGACGCCGCCGCCACGTAAAAAACACCTGACCGGGTTGCAGAACGCGTCCGCTCTGCTACCCGACTCCTTCCCCTTGACTAAAAGTAAATCGCACGAATCTCAGTTGGCGTCCACTAAGCACGACGCCATCGATATGAGCCAATCGATCGGCGAAACGACAACTCGAAGGGCCAGATTGCCAACGGAACCGGGCCCGGACACCTCGTCGACCGGTTTCAGCAGCCCTCTGCTGACCAGTCCGATCAAGTCGCCGCCGTGTAACAATTCGATCGCCGAAACCGACTGCGGCGGTTTGCAAGTGCCGAAATCGCCGCGCACGCCGACGACCGGCGTCCGCAACATGACCCACCAGATTAACCACCGTTTCGCGAAAACCTTCAAAATGATGGCGACGTGCATGTACTGCCTGAAACCGATCTATTTCGGCACCGGGCTCAAGTGCAAAGAATGCAAGTTCACCTGTCATCGCGAGTGCGAGGAGAAGGTGACGCCGTCGTGCGGGCTGCCGCCCGAGCTGCTCGACGAGTTCAAACGGAAAATCACGAGCGGCGGCTCGTCGCCGACGCCCTGCGTCAAATCGGCGTCGTCGTCGTCGTCCTGCTCGACGCCGTCGATCGCGACGACGACGACGATGGCGTCGAGCATCAAATCGACGTTGAACAGAGTGAGGAAACGTTCGCATCCCGGTCAGCCGTCGATTAATATTCTGCCGTATCCGCCGCCCGATTCCAGTTCGAACACGTCGAGTTGCAACAGTTCGACGCCATCCAGTCCGGCGGTGCAGACGTTGCACACGCCGCACGCCGTCGCCAAACAACAGTTTCATTTTCCCGGTGAGATTCGCTTTTGTCACGAGTTGTTTCGAAAGATTACCAAATTGCAGATGTGCCATTACGCGCCGAAACGAATGATATCGCTTTGGAAACGTACCCGTTGCAGTCGGTTGGGGCGGCGAACGAAAAAGACGACCGAACGATCTCGGTAACCGGTAGCACGAGTACGGACTCGGATCGCACGCCGGCTCGCGTCGATTCCCAAGAAGACAGCCAGGTCTCCGATACGGACACGATGACTGACAACCACCGGTGGCCGCGCCAGAATAGCGTAACTCGACTTTTGATACCTTTAACTTACTATTTTTTACGACAACAATCCGTTGCAGTTGTCGATGCGCGAATGGGACATACCGCACGACGAGCTCAAACTGGGCAAACTGATCGGCGGCGGGCGCTTCGGCAAGGTCTACCGCGGCTACTGGCACGGCGACGTCGCCATCAAAGTCCTACGCCACCTCAAGGACGAAAAAACCTTAGAGCACTTCAAGATGGAGGTGGCGACGTTCCGGAAAACGCGCCATGAAAACCTGATCCTCTTCATGGGCGCGTGCATGCACCCCGATCACCTCGCGATCGTGACCAGCTTGAGCAAGGGCGACACGTTGTACACGCACATACATCTGCGCAAGGACAAGTTCAACATGAACAAAACGACGATTATCGCGCAACAGATCTCGCAGGGTATGGGTTACCTCCACGCCAAAGGTATTTTGCATAAGGTACGCCCCACCCGCTAATCATTTTGATGCTTAATATAATACTTTAGGATCTTAAAAGTAAAAACATCTTCTTGGAGAACGGCAAGGTTGTCATCGCCGATTTCGGTTTGTTCAACGTTGCGAAACTTTGTCCGGAGAACAAGAAACCGAACAGCCTCGGCATTCCGCCCGGCTGGCTGTGTTACCTCGCGCCGGAGATCGTGCGCAGCTTGCGCGCGCACCAGGACGTGTCCGACGATCAGCCGCCGTTCAGCAAGGCGTCGGACGTTTACGCCTTCGGCACCGTCTGGTACGAGCTGTTGTGCGGCGATTGGCCCTTCAAGGGCCAACCGCCCGAGGCGATCATCTGGCAGGTCGGTAAGGGTATGAAACAGCCGTTGGCCAACTTGCAAGCGTCGCGCGACGTCAAAGACATCCTGATGTCGTGCTGGTCCTTCAGGCCGGGCGATCGTCCAGAGTTCATCAAGCTGCTGAACGTGCTCGACAAGTTGCCGAAGAAACGTTTGGCCCGCAGCCCGTCGCACCCGATCCACTTATCCAGATCGGCCGAGTCCGTGTTTTAATCGTATCACATTCCGAGCGAAGTGACGAAAAATCAAAATTGTGATAGAGAAAGAAGGGGGGCGCGAATTTTTTATCAGCTGTACATAGGTTCCGAGTGTATATAAATGTATACGTTTTGAAGCATTCCCAGGATTTTTCGCTCTAGTCAATTCGTCGACGTTTGAAATTCAAGCGTCGCTTTTATTTTATTTATTTATTGTCATGAATTGCGTTTCGAATGTTTCTCCGGTCTACAGTCAATGTAGTTATGTAAATGGTAAGGACTAGGTTTAATAAAAGCTCGATTCTTTATATCGTTTTTATGTCTAGAGGAACATCCCGTACAAAAGTTTCGACGAAATAAAAAACACCATACCACGTTTAACGTTTTACGAAGAATAAATAAATTCCGAGAAGCGGTTAGTTATTGTTAAAATAATCGAAATGTTCACGGCAAGCTTAAATGATTGACTAGTCGGGCACCAAACAAGTCGAAATCCCCATCCAAAAAAGTTTATATCGTGTTATGTATAAAAGCGCCTCAAACTATGCTCATAGTTTCATATAAACCTAAAAAAAACGGTCGCGGTTTCGTTTAACCTTTATTTTCGACGATGATCGTGTTCAGTCCTTTGCCGGGGACGACGGTCGTTTTGAACTGTTCGGGAACCGCGTACTCCACATAATCCCCGTTACCCTTTGGCACCAGTACGTTCATTTCCGAGGACTTCGAGCTGACCAGCTCGACGTCCAGGGACTCGGGGCTGAGATAAATCTGACACCCGTCGGTTTTGTCAACGGAAACGGTGGGCACCTTACCCAGCACCTGCATTTGAACCGACTGGCAATTGATGAATTCCACTGACGAAACCTTGGTAACAAAAACAACTTAGCAATAAATAATTAACAACCATAATATTACCAAGTTATCAAAAACCACCGACGTTTTCTTACAGGAATCCATGACGATAGAGTTCAGCTTCCCTTTAACGACGATCGTCGAATTCGCACACTTGAAGATGTAGACAACGTTGTTCATTTCAACACCGTCCACGACGAGATCCTGTCTGCCCTTTTGGTATTCGATCAACCATTTCTTCCCGTCCCGCGTGAAACTCGGCGGTTTATCGATGACGGGCGCCGGGGCGCTTGTTGTCTTCGACGCGGGTTTGAACGGCGCGGGTCCTTGACGCAGCGCCGGGTTTTTGTGCGTCTGCATTTCCGACGAAACCTTTTTCAAGCCCTTGGTGATGTCCGCGCCTCGGTTGATTTCGGCGAACAGAGCGGAACGATCTTGACTGGGGTCGCCCCCGGCTGTCAAATCGACGATGGGCGGCGGCGGCGGAGGGCAGCCAGGCGGTGGGGGTGGGGGGGCGCTGCCTCCTTTCTTCGACCACACCAAACCGGTGGTGTGATGTTGTTTTACGTACGATTGGAGTTCGGATAAAGTTTGCACCCAGGCTTTAACCCACTCGACGTGTTTCTTATCTTTTTCTTTCCAGTCTTTCAGCACGCGGTTGGTGTAAAATTGACCGGCGTCGTTCATTTCTTTGACGTAAGGTGCGGGGGTTGGACTGACTGAAATGTCAAAAATTTAGTGTTGCTTGTGCTTTGAGGGGGTGGGCGTTACCTGTAACCCATCCCAAAGCTGGGATGCTTTCGCTTATCGCTGATAAGTGGTTGAAAAACGGGGACGTCCGATTTTTTTCCCTGTACTGTTGTATAGCCTCGATTTCGTTGCTGGTGGGTTTCAGGTATTGGACAAGATCGTTTTGCGCCGGCTGACTGCACTGCGACGCTGTTTTCAGGAATTCAGTTTGAGCGTCAAAGGCTCGCTTCACCAAAAGGCTGTGTTGGGCTACGTCGCCTCCGATTTGTTGCGACACCGCCAAGTATTGGCCCAGGGGGCCCTGCACGATATCGAGGAAACCTTGCACGCTCATTTTTTTGCGCCGAAAATACACTCGGTTAAACGACGCGACGCCCGAATGTAAGAGAATGCGGTAATTTTTGGATTATTTTCAAGATTTTCAACAGCTGATGAGTCACAAAACGTAAATAGGGCGTCGGCGCGACTGCGTGAACCTGAACCGGCAAATGTACCGCACACTTGCGGTTTATCACGGTTGATTAATGTTTCGTTTATCGATCACGGTTTAAAAGGAATCATGAGCCGTTTGATAATGAATTCAAATGTAATTTGCCATAATTTAGTTGTTTTTTTATTAACTAATATAAATTTGATGTTATTTTATTAAGTGTGAGGTTATACCAAGACAAAGTGACAATCTGTGATTGAAATTTATTTCTATGTCATCAGCTGTCACTTAGTCTGGTGTCCATTTTGGAAGTAATTTCGTATTAAAATTTTTGAGATGGGTTTCGGCGATTATCCCATTGAATACGATCCTAAAAAGCATGGGCCTTACGATCCGGCGCGATATTACGGCAAAGGTAAATGAAAACTTGGGTTATGTAGTAATCGGTGTACGTTACGTAATTTGCAGCGGATACCCCTTTGGCCCAAGTAAAACTTGGTGAATTGGGCGCCTGGTTTGGGCGTCGAAACAAGTCGCCCCAAGCTATTGTTGCTGCTTGCAGCCGAGGTTCGTTTAGGTACCATATTTTAAACCCTTGATAATTAATGTTATTGAAGCGTATTGGCGGTGGCAACACAAGTACGTTCAACCGAAACGTGTAGGAATCGCTCCGTTCTTCCAAGTTGTTGTGGGCTCGTGCTTCTTCTTCTATTTAATTAACTACGGTCGCATTAGTAAGTTGTATTACTCCTTTAGTTATTAATGCCTAATATAATGTTTCCAACAGCTTCGCACAGGAACTACAAGTACCACTAAAACGTGTTTTGAATTCATGAGTTGTAGTCGCGCTTCATGTACATGAATGTTGAATTAATCTAGATTACAGTAATAACTCTTTTCTTTACCTTTCCTCGTTTGCCAAAAAATTATTAATTTTAAAATTAGATACTTTAATAATTCCTTATATCACAGATTAAACAAACTTAAACTTAGTAACAATAAATAAATAAAATATTAAAATCACACTCGTCCTTCAGCTATCTCCTTTTTCTTGATTGATTCAACAGTTTCATTCCGTGAAGCCATTTCCAAATCTCCTTTGTTTTCATTCCAACTTTGTATTTCGCCGGTGGCGAACAAGTTGAAGAAAAGCGCGGAAAATATGTATAAAATGGACGAGGTAAGAAACACTAATCTCCACAACGACTTATCCGACTGTTGGAATAGAATTTTTAAAAATTATAATTCAGTTAATACTTTACCTCATCGGTAACAATGAACTGGACAGCGAGAGGAGCGACGATCGAGAAAAGATTCGACGATCCGTTCGTGATGCCCATCAAAATTCCTGAGAAGTTTGGCGAAATGTCGATGTGATTCACTTGGTAACCGCAAGTGACGGCGCCGTTTATACCAACGGCAAAAATCAGCACGATCACCGAGATGAAGTCGTGATGATCAGGTATGTAACTTAAAAGAACTAAAGCCACCGCCGGGCCGCAAACACCTAAAAAAAGTTACCCCGTTTAAGTATTTAATTTTGGGAACGTTTTAATAGTACCAATCGAATTGAAAATTTTCCTGGCGCCCCCTCGAGACACCACGCCGCTATTGATGATCAGATCGGAAACTGGACCAAGCGTTATGGTAACCATCCAGAATGCCAAGTAGGGAACAGCAGATAACCAGCTATTCTGTATGAAATATTTAAATAATCGTCCCCTTTTAATTAAAATTTTTACCGATTTCATATCAAAACCCATAACTGCATGCAAATAGTTGGGTATCTCTGTTAAAAGTGTTGTATATCCCCAATTCTGTCCAAAGTTCGCGACTACAATCGCCCACATGGGCAAGGATGTACATATGGCCTTCCATGGTGTTTTAAGCTGGAAATAACCGTTTGATAAGGTTTGTAAATTATTTTTAATTATATACTTTGTGTTTCGTTAAATGTCCTAACGACGATTCGATATAAAACCTTTCTTCCTTAGATATCCCGGGATGCTCCGATGGATTACTGTAACCGAAAAACGCCCAACAAACGGCCCATAAAATCCCCGACGTTCCAAAAATATAAAAACTAATCGGCCAACCCCATTCGCTGGCCGAAATTAAACCGGTCAGCGGCATGGCGATAATCGTTCCAAACGAAGCTCCTACGAAACATAATGTTTTCCAAATTCATAACAATAAGGTAACACCACTTACCGCTGTACACCAAAGTACCCAACTGCGACCTTTCCAGAGTCGGAGCCCACTGCCCCAGCAAACCGTGCACCGACGGATAAAAAAACCCTTGGCTAAGACCCTGAACCACGCGGCACGCCATCACCCCTTTCGAGCCGAACAACTCGGCCATCTGCGGTATCGCCATGCAGGCGACGGAATTGAAGAACATCGCGCCCGCCAAGAACCATTTCGCCCCGTACCGGGTGCAACAATAGCCGGCCAGCACCTGTAGGACGACGTAGCCCCAAAAGAACGACGACAAAACTACGCTTTTGTCTTTCCACTCGTAAGTCTGCATGCAAACATTTTGATTTAAAATTCAAATATGTACCAACTACCAACAGCTCAAACGTATCACTCACAAGGTGACGTCACACGATTCTGAGCATTCGGTCGTAAATGTATAACAACCGTAATGAAATAAATAATAAAACATCGATAAGAAACAACGGGCAGCACGCGAACAAATTAATTTCGGAATTTCGAAAAAGCTGCTTTGCACAAAAATGCGGAAGCGCCTTTGTAATCGGGAATGTTAATATCGCGTGTATTCAATTACGACGGCGAGCGTGAGAATCGGTCGGTCAATAGAAAATTGCGCCGATTTGGATCTGAATAAATGAAATAAAATTCCGTCCGGCCGCGTGGAATTTTTATTCGATTTGCTATCCTTGAGTCGAATTATTTAGCGTTATCTCCGTTTTGATAATGTTTACTGAAACTAATTAATTGTGTTTTGGGTCGTAAGGTCCCCTGGAAACGTTACCCGGAATGATTCATTCGAATCAATATTTGAGTACACTTAGTGAGATAGTGAAACCCGGAAATTAAATGAAAAATTTTGATTTGCTACTAATTGTAATTGTATTAAATTATGTACATTTTTTATAGTAGCATCTACAGTGATGAATTAACTGAAGGATAGCTTCGAGCAGGCGGCTCAGGGAATAAAATTAATTCGGCACAAAACAGGTAAACTTCCTGCGAATTCCGTAACGATTGTTTCGAATTTGCGGTATTTATCGTTTTATCGTTTCCACAAAAACACAACATTTATTGCGAGGCAGACGGCAACATGAGCATTTTGATAGTTGTTTTAAGTGCCAAGAAAACGTCTCTTCGATTTATGATTTTTATGTTATCTTTTTTTGCAGCGGCACGTTTTTTTCTCGTTAAATGATGTCACGATCGCGAATCGTTTGTAAATATAATCCAGCTGTCGTTTTTTCGAATTTATTGTTTAGGTGGATTTTGATACACATCAAGAAACCTTGGAAACGTTTTAACGGTCGAACGAGCGTCGCGGTGGAAATCGAGGAAAAATCTCATAGAAATGATGCAACGGACGGCGACGCGCACCTTGAAATTCGGCGTGCTTCACCTTCGCGTCGAAAAAAGCAACCGGAAGCAGTTTGACAGTTGCCCGCGGGCATACAAACGACGTGTTTACACGTCGCGACGCTTACCGGCACGTCCGGATTGCTGCTGGCCGTGCTGTCGGTCATCGCCACAATCGCCACGGACAAATTCACCCTCATTGCGTAGCCGATTGACAGCAGCAGGAAGAGCAGAGCCGCCTGCGTATGTCTCACCCCGAACCATTCTGCAGTAAATAAACAAATGTCGATTGCGATTTGGTCGGTTGTTTTTCTCTACTCACCAGCTGGCTTCGCGTCCGGCTGGTTTTTTTTGTGAATCGCGAAAACCATAACTGCTCACTCGGACGATTTTCTTTCGCGGAAATCTAACGTTCGAATGCGACGCGCGTCCCGAGCGGCTCCGTTTTATGTACACAGGTACGCTCGAGCACGTGTCGTTGACACTTCCTTGTAAGAGCGCGACAAGGCTGACACCGCCGTACGACAGTGTGCAATAGCCTTTAAACGAAGTGCATAATAATTTTTTCCTTCTCATCTTATCTGATAATTTATTGATTTGGGGCGACAACACTCGAGACTGAATTGATTTGGGTTTTGTGCGGTCCTTGAAATATTTGCTTAATTGCGAAGCCACTCGAAGCTATTTTTCTCCTGCATGCGCCCTAATGGGGTCAAGAAATGGGGAAAATTTTACTCGCTTTTAGGTCTCTCGAACCGCTATATATGTGCTGGAATGAAATAATAATAGCGTATTAAACTGCGTCTTTATTTCGCATACAACGAATTGTTAATTGAGTCGACGAAATTTTGGTAATAAAATTTGTTGACTTTTATTTTATCTCATACTCCACAATGAATCAGCGAAAAAAATTATGCCACATTTGGTGTTAAGGAATTTGTTTGTCTCGTTGATATTTGTACCTACATATTCTTATTGTTCAAATTCCTCAGATAGGTATATGGGTTGAAGGTCGAGTTATTTTCTCACAAGATCATGGTCGTGCGTTTTTTCCTCGCATAATATTTATTTGAAACGATAACATCAATTTGGACTATCACAGATAAGATTAACGATTCGTACGTCTAAGCGTACACTTTCGGTTTTTCGTCGTCTTCCTTGACGGCGGGCGGGGCTTCGTTCCATTCCTGCACCTCCCCCGAGCCGAAGGTGACGAAGAAAACTGCCGTGATGACGTATATGGCGGCCGTTATGAGAAACACCAAGCGCCAAAGTGCTTCGTCGTACTGAAACGTTATTGGTGAGTGAAAAGAATCGCATGCGCTGTGCGATTTCCTGGGACCTAAAATCGTACTGCGCAAGCGTCGATCACTTACTTGGTCTGTGACGATGTATTGAACAGCGAGCGGCCCTAGAATGGAGGCGATGTTCGCCGCGCAATTCGTGAGACCCATCAAGGTGCCCGCGTAATTCGGTGATATGTCGATGTGGTTCACGTTGAAACCAACCAAAACGGCCCCATTGAAAGTCACAGCTAAGATCAGTAGAAGATCGGCAAGGAACAGTTGATCTTTGCTGACGTAACCGAGCAAGATCAAGCAAACGGCCGGGCATAACAATCCTGGAAAACGACATTGCGTTCACGCAGATGAGGCTTGGTGCTTACCTATCGAATTAAAGAATTTGCGGCAAGTCCCAATGCTCAAGATATTCCTGGAGATGATAGCGTCCGAAATGGTGCCTAGGAACAAGCTGAACAAGCAGTAACCCAAGTATGGAGCAGCTGACAATCTGCTGTTCTACAATGTTTAAAGAAGTGAATTAGCAATACTTTAAGAAGAGACAAACGCACATCTGTCATGTTGTAGTGAAGCACTTTGGACATGTAAGACGGGATCTCCGTAAACAGGGTCCAAAAACCCCAGTTGTTACCAACGTGCGCCACCAGGACTGCCCATACGGGCAGAGATGTGGCGAAGGATCGCCACGGCGTCGGGTCGCTCGCTTTCTTCACGCTCCTCTTCGTGGTCTCCTCAATATACTGCCTCTCCTCCGCCGAGATGGTCGGATGTTGCGACGGTTCGTTGCAACCGACCAAGGTGAAGCAAACGGCCCACACGAGACCGAAACAGCCGTAGAGGTAAAAGGCGTACGGCCAGCCGTACGTCGAATCGGAAATCATGCCGGTTAGCACCATGGAGACGCTGGTGCCGAGCGGACCGGCCGTATAGACGAAACCTGCGATCCGCGAGCGTTCGCTCAGCGGCGTCCACTTGCTGAGCACGCAGTGCGTCGACGGGAACAGGAAACCTTGGCACAAGCCCTGGATCACGCGATCCACGATCACGCCGATCGAATCGAATTTCGCCGCCATGTGCGGGATCAGAATGCTGAAGCAGGAGGCGATGGTCATCGCGAAAATCAGGAAATATTTGGGGCCGTATCGTTCGGCCACGCGGCCGGCGCACACTTGGAAGATGACGTAGCCCCAGAAGAACGACGATAGGATCGTGTCTTTGTTTGTCCAGTTTGGGTAGGTCTGAAACGGAGCGATCGAATACGCGAGATAGCCACCTACTGGTTGGGGGTAGAACCAGTCAGGCGCTTGCGCTGAACGATTTTAGGGCACTGAAAGTACTGAAGCGCAAGCGCCTGACTGGTTCGGACATGCGAAAGCATAAATTCAACTTTACAGGTTACTCATGCTTCAAAAAGCGGACAAAAGAATGAGTAACACATTCAATTCAAATGACGGTATGCGATTGTTACAATTGTATAGCTTTATCTTCGATTGTTTAAATTCTTCCTTCGCCTTTCCATTTTTTTCTACAATGAAATTGAAGGAGAGCCAACTTACTTTAAATCTATATATCTTTATATCTAAGTTAGATATGATAACAATTTCATTATTCTAAGATTTTCAGTCAAATTCGTCACAACACTTTCAAAATACCAAATCTAATTAATCGATGATTTATTAATTAAGTGATTACAACTTATTAACGGCGATAATATTATCACACCCTTCAAACTCGAAAATGATTGTTTAAACAATTCATCGATATGGTTATAGCAAAAGTAACTTTACGTGTTGTAGTTAGGGGGTGGTGCAGAGAGGTGGCGCTCTTACCGGTATTCCAGGCCCCGGCGATTCCTTGTCCATCATGGCGACGATCCCGATGGACAGGTTCGAACGCATCCCGTAGCCGATGAAGCCGGCGACGAAGAGCATCAGGATCTGGACGTGTCGCTTCCCCATGACGGTCGGTCGTGGTGTTCTGCGCGATAAATCAGCGTTTAGCTCGCTGCCATCTAAGGCGCTTCATTGGCGAAACGTCGCTGTGGCGCTTCTTCGGCCCATATCGGGCGTCGCGAGGACGTAATTTCGATTTAAATGACCAACGTAGATTTATCTTCTTACCAGCGAGCTTCGGACGGTCGCGATTCAAATCACTAATGAATCGGTGGAACGAGAAAACCCGTTTCGAAAAATCAACGAAAATGGTGGCGAGGTCGAGTTCTTGTTGCGGCGATATTCGCGCGTCGTAGTTGTTTTCAATTTTCCGCGGCTCCGTGTTTGACGGTTTGGTTAGCGTTATTTAGCGACAACCGAACCAATCAATTAGCCGAAAAAACGAACGCACTCGCTCTCGATAACGTCGACTAAATTGTTGTATCCATTTGGTGGTACCTATATTTATAGAATTTCTTCGAGTATTTACACGATTATGGGATATGTAGTTTGAGATGTGATCGATTTATTAATTCGTATTGTAATATGATAAACTCGACATACATTCACTGATAAATCGTTGCTATTGAATTAGAGATGAATTTTTTCTTGTCGGATGTTATCTCCAAGTGATAAAAACTTATAAACATGTGCATGATTGTCATTATTATAGTACAAGGTTTTTGTATGAGATTCAATGAACAGAAGTGGTAAGTACTTTATTTTTCGTCGGACGATCCCGTTTTTCGTGTCTGCTCCTCCAGTAAACAAGAAGTCTCAGCGTCGTCCCAATCCTGCACTTTGCCGCTTCCAAAAAACAGGAAGATCGTATTGGAAACAATATACAGAATAGCTGTATTTAGAAATAAGTTCTCCCAACCAACGGAAAATTGCTTGAAACCAAACACGTTTAGAAAAAACTTGTTGTTTTAACCCATACAAACCTCTTTTTGACCGCTTAAACCATCGTTTAACCACGGACAGAAGATGGCGAACATCGTCGCAATCCATTGTCCTATACTAAACAACGTACCGCAGTACTTCGGGCTGATGTCGTTGTAGTTCGGGTAGTAGCTCGAGTACGCGAAAGAGTCGACCATCACAGCGATCACCAACATGATCAAACTGATCGTTTTGTTGTTGTTTTGAACGAGAGCGACGACGATCATCGAAGCAGCCGGCACGAAGAAAGCTATGGTGTTCATGATTTTCCTGGTACCACCAACCGACGTCAACTGCTTGTTTATGAGGTACTGCGTCAGAGCACCCACCGGAAAGCTTAGGAGCCACGAGGCGGTGTACACGGACGTCATAAAAGCACTATCCTGAGAAAAAACTCTTATCATAAGTAATTACGAAGGATGCGTAAGTACCGAAGCAACGTCCATACCAAGCACATCGGACATAAAAGTTGGTACCTCCATGGAGAGCACCCAATAACCCCAGTAACTGCTGAGATTGGCCAACCAGAGCGACCAAACTGCTTTCGAGGTGAAGATTGACAACCAAGGCGTCTTTGATCGCTGCAATTTAAAATACGATGTTATAGAGTTATAACATTGGTACCACTTACTGCACTTGCTCCAGATTTTAATCTACCCGTCACAATGTATTCGACTTCCTCCGGGCTGATGCCACGATGCGTCTCGGGGCTGTTGGAGCCGAAAACGGCGAACGCCACCGTCCAAATCGCCGCCGCCACGCCGTACAGCCGAAACGTAAACGGCCATCCCCGACTGGTGGTGGAGAAGAAACCGGCCAAACCGGTGACCAGCAAGCCGCCCAAATCGCCGCCCGCGTACACGAAGGACGTGACGAAGGAGCGTTCGTTGTCCGGCAGCCACTTACCGATAAAATTCGCGATCATGGGATACGTGACGCCTTGACAGAAACCTTGAATGACCCTGCACAAGATCGTGCCGCGACTGCCTAAGAGGGCGGTCAGATCGGGCAGAGCGTAGCTGAAGATAGCGTTCACGGCCATCGATGCGACGAGGAACCATTTGAAACCGAAACGTTGAGCTAGGTAACCGCCGAAAATTTCGGACACGACGAAGCCCCACAAATAGGATGATATTATGGTGGAGATGTTCGTCCACGAAGGGTATGTCTGCAAATTAAACTCAGATTCAGGTGCCAGACGTCGTTAACTCACCGGTATCTGCGTGTTGAGGTTATCCTCCGGATGCGTCATGGCGACGATGCTGATCGGCAGATTTAGTCTTATACCAAACGTGATCACCGTGAAGGCGAACACGAGGACGACTTGGACATGTCTGATTCCCAGTTTGGCCACTGCAATTTCAGCGAAAACGTAAAAACTGAACGATTAATCGGGCCAGACTTACTGTCAACTACACGCGTAGCCTAAAATTTAATCGCTGACCGGAACAAGCCACGGGAAGTATAAAAATGAAATACCTATCGATTTTCGTTTCCTATATTTCGGATCCCATTTTTTCCTCGTTTATTTCGATCGCATCCGCGATCGGATCGACGAACTTTTCCCCGTTCAATGAAGCACCATTCAAAATTTAAATTTCATAATCGATTATCATAAGAAGCCGTAAACAATGTGAAGAGTTTTATTATCGAAAGATTTACAATTACAAGCACTCGTTATTATTTTTTCTTGATAAACAGGCGACATTCCGATGTTTGGTGGGTGAGATAACTTGTGGATGATGATAGTCGTCGATCATCCTCGTCTGTCATGAGAGAAAGTCAAGTTGAAAGTAATTTTGTTCGTTAGTTTCTTACCTAAACCTTCGACGTCCTCGTAACCATCGTCCCAATCCTGCTCTTCACCTGACCCGAATTTCAAGTAAAAAGCGTTTGTTATTAAAATTATAAGAATGGATATTAGGAATAACCAATTCCATCCACGCAACTGTAAATTATCCGGTTTAATAGATTTACGTTGTTTTATGTCGTTTTCTCACATTTAGAAGCCCCAGGACTGGGTTGAGGATTGTGCAGAAAATTTGACCGACCCAGGAGCTGATCCCTAAAACCATTGGCGCAACGTTGGGTCCTATGTCGTTGACGTTCACTTTGGAGCCCGAAATCGTGGCAGCGCTACCAACGAACAATATAACGTAAATAGCGACTCCGACGCCCTCGCTACCCGTCGGGAAAATAAGCAGAATGATGAAGATGAACAAAGGTACAAGGCAACCTGCAAATTGAATCATGAGCGTAACTCGCATATCGTCACGATGTTACCAATCGTGTTGAACAGTTTTCTAGATTCCCCAATTGTCGTCACCTCTTTCTTGATGAGGTGCTGAGCTAGAAAGGCGAAAACAAAACTGGCAACCCACGAGGCCAATTGAGCTATAACATATAAATTCTGCAAATAACTTGAATATAAAATAAGTCGGATGATCCATCGAACTTACGTTCGAGTGGTTTACTTCGAAGAAATATCTCAAGTATATTGGAATATTGGCTGATATGAAGAACGTGGTCCAAGCCACTCCAATTTCAGCCACGACCACAGCCCAAAGGGCAGATGATTTCAGCATGCTCCCCAAAGGTAGTTTCTTGGAATTGAAGTCAGTAAAGTTGAAAGGCGTTAAACCAAACTGCTTCATACCTTAGATTTCGGATCGACTCCACCCCTATTCTCCGTTATGTACTTCAACTCTGCCGGTGATATACCTGGATGAGTTTCGGGCAGATCGGCGCCGAAGAGGGCCATCAGCACCGCCCAAATGATCGCCAAGTAACCGTATTGGGAGAAGAGGAACGTCCAAGAAAGACCACCACTGGCGACCACACTGGTGAAAAGCAATGCCAAAGTTTCGCCCAATTTTCCACCTAAACGGTTGACAGTAAGTATGGTGGATGCGCTTTTTCGTGGAGATATTTACTGGAATAGATGGTGTTGGCAGCAACGGTCCGTTCCTGTACAGTGAACCATTTGTTGATGGAGTCGGCCGGCATCGTGAACAACAGACCGACGCACAACCCTTGAAGCACCCGGAAGGTGTACAACCAAGCAAAACCGTAAGTGCTGGATACCCAAGGCAAGTTCAACGTTACAACCGACAGTACCACCATTAAGATCACCATGGGCCATTTGTAACCGGATTTTTTACATAGCAAACCGCCGAATAGTTCGGTTATGAGGAAACCCACCAAGTAAGCGCTTATGGCGAATGAGATTTCAGCGAACGATAACTCGTTCAAGAACTGAAATTTAAGGGTGAAATGCTTGAACCGATTGGAATGTTCGACTCACGTTTTCTTCTTCGGAGCTTCTGGCGAGTGGAAGCGAAACAACTAAAGCTAATTGAATGCCGTAAACGACAAGGTAGAAGAGGAAGTGCAGCACCAGCTGGCAATGGCGCACACCGATTCCGTAAGTTTCTGTGAATTTAAATTTTAAATCTAACTACGAAAAATTGGGTCATCGTATAATTTTCAACCCAGACTTAAGCCGATCCTGCGTTTTCCTTTGGTATCATGATTCTTATCTTATCAGAGCTTGATTAGATTTTGCTCTATCATGAAATAATTTCGGAGAAAAATACGTTTGTCGTATTTTTATTCTTTTATCTAAATTTCCTCAATGCGATTTTTATATTTTGTAGTTTTTTATTATTTTAGTGCATTATTGATCATCATGTAGTTTTAGAAATTCTGATTGAATGTTGTCCGTCTGCTGTCTTGAAATTGAGTCAAACAAATGTTTTTTTTTATTTTTCCAACTTTGTAAACATCGTTTTTGATGAACTAATAACTTAAATGATGGAACAGAAATAGAAAATCTATCCACAGTTTATCGATCATTTTTAAGGTGAAAAAACTTAAACATGTATATACACAAAATTGATACAGGACATAATGTCAATTATGAAGAAAACAAATTTTAAAAATTGAAGAAAGCGAATATAAAACAACTATCATTAAAATGATGAATACAGAACGCAAATGATCGAACAAAAACAGAAAATCTATCCTCAGTTTATCAATCACTTTTGAGGTGAAAAAACTCAGACATACGTCCCAGAACTCGACGTCAAGCCGAAATCTTTCAATAGAGTAAGTCATTATAGTTATCAGAAAAATAAGAGGAAAAATCTAAGTAATATATTTAAGAAATTATAAATTAGCGAGTGTTGTACCATTTTGAAACCCTTACTAACCGTCCAACTTTTAAAGTTACCTGCCAAAACTTGCGTAGTACATTTTGTTTGAGCATGGTCAGTTGAAACTGGACAAAGTATTAATTTTGAATCATTGGATGGGACAAAGTATTCGAGATTACATAACAAAAAAATTATTAAAAAAAGATGATATTTGTAGTAACAGGAGTGATTTTTTTTAAATGCATTGCTTGGATCTTTTCTTTTATTTTTCTGATACCTATCATGGCTTTTGGGACGCCTGTATTTGTGTTAATACGTTGAAATTCTTTGAAATAATAAGGAAAAAGTTCACTTTTCAACAATACATTTTTATACAGAATAATGAAACAACATATTCATGATGAACTAATTTTTCTGACAATACGCAACAATAATGACTGTTGCCTTAATTTATTAAATCAAAATCATTTTAATTATTGAAACTCACCGCTCATTTCAGTAATGTCTTTTTTTTCAATTTGCCGAAACACTACTAAAAGCTACACCAACCAGTTTTCCTACGAGGATATGTCGCAGGAAATACGTGAAATGCGGTTAGGAAATTTTAGTCCTAGTTTTTTTTTAACCGCAGATCGCTTAATTTCAAGGAATTCGTTAAAGTTTTTTTTAATTTACAAATCAAAGTATAATTTTAGCAATCAATCAAACAGGGGACATTATTTTTATAAGCGATATATCTGAATATTTATTTGGATTTCATAGAGTTTTTTAAATCATTGATTTCCCTTTACCTATTTTCGAAAATATAAAAAAATAATCGTGTCTGCGGTCGTTTATATGCATAGAGGAACACAGAGTAGTGACATATAGTTTTCTGTGGTACGTCATTATAACCTCACTTTATTACGTTGATCGATTACCATCGGATAAAATGCTAATTAAATTGTTCATTTTAATCGTCCTCGGGTGTACGATCCGCGCCGATTTCGATAATGAATTCGCGGAATTCGAGAATTTCGACGCTGACGACGAAGAAGCCGCAGTTAACGCACCCGTCGACAGTCCCCCGACCGAACAAACCGCTTTTCCCGAGGAGGACGTCGACGACGATCAAGAGGCCGTCGTCGATAACGAAGACTCCGACTTCGAGCACTTCCGAGACGTCGAAGAGTTCGAAGGTTTCGAAGAGGCCAAGGAGGAAAAGTCCAGTTCCGAACCAAAAATCACAATCGCCAACGTGCCAATCCACTTGAGGGCCAACTGGTACAGCTACTGGCTCGAAATTCTGATGATTCTCGGTTTGACCGTTTACTTCGTCAATTTCGCCATGGGGAAAAGCAAAAATGGAAAAATAGCGAACGCTTGGTTGCAGACACACCGCAATCTATTAGAAAACAATTTTTCGTTGGTTGGTACGTTTGCAACACGCTATAAAACCTTTTTACAGTCACGTTTATTGTAGGAGACGATCCAACAAGCGTTGAAAGGGGTGAAAAGCCTACCTTTATTAAAGAAAGCGAAAACGTTTTTACGTTGTGGTGTAGTGGACGGACTTGCTGCGAGGGTATGCTGGTTGAGCTTAAACTAATTAAGGTTTGTAACGTATTAAATGTATAACAATAAGAACAACACGTTTTACAGAGGCAGGATTTAGTTGCGATAATATCTGGAATGATTCGACCCATACTCGACCAAATACATATAAAAGTAACAATGAACAAAGAAGACATGGATTCATTCGTTTTCTGTCTGGCGTCCAAAAAGACGGCGTTGCGTTTCTCCAAAGAAATGGCCGATATAAGCGTGTATTGTCCGGAACGGAAGTCCGGTGAACGATTTAATGCGCCGTCGAGTTTCAACGTAATGAGCGAAATACCGGAGGCGACGTCCGCCGTTTTGGACTCGCGACTCACTGAGGCACTAAATAAGTTCGGCGATCTCATCGATTACATTCATTTCTCCGATCAATTCTCGGGACCGAAACAAACCGAGGAAACCAGTACTCTAAAACTGCCCGATACTGAGAAAGTATTAATGTTCGGTTTCAATTTAAGACTGAAAGGGAAACCGCTGGAAGTGGCCGTTAAGGAAATCGAACCCTTGATGGTTATGGTATTTTATTGTATGGAAAAAATCAAGCGTTATCGTTTGTCGAAAGAAGGCAAAACGAAGGCGGATAAAAATCGGCAAAGGGTCGAGGAGATATTTTTGAAATCGACGCATCAGGCGCGGGCCGAAGCGGCCGCCGCCAAGCGCGAGGAGAAACGTCGCATGGAGAAGGAGCGAATTATGGCCGAGGAGGATCCTGAACGGCAACGGCGTTGGGAGGAGAAGGAGAACAAAAGGCAGGCGAAGAAACGCGCTCCGAAAATGAAGCAGCTCAAAGTGAAAGCAATGTGAAAGACTGCTGGGTACGTTTATTTGTATTTCGATTATTCGAATAAATTTATTTGGGACGGTTAATTGTATAAGCACATGAACCATTCATTATCCTCGCGTTTTCCTTATTAGAAAATTATGACTAATCCTAATTTTCTGAAAAACAAAAGATGTCACCAACGAAGGGATTTGCAAAGGTGGATAAAGACAAATACATAAAATAGTGAAAAACGCATAAATAAATAATAATATGAAGTAATTTTTCAACAGATGTCACTGTTTGTGTGACGGCGCACACGATTAATAACAGGTGGCCGCGATCCGCCCCGACGCCGCCCCTTCCTGCAGTTCCGAGAATCCGTTCCCGAATAAGACGAAGACGTCAGCGGGTATGCGCGCTAAGTGCCTGCCCACCGATCGCCATCTTCGTCCTTCCTTTGTCCGTGAGTGTCGTTTCTCCTTTCCCCAATCGAAAGGTGGGACGGGGCCCTCAGTTCCCGTACGGCTCAGACGCAGAGCGTTCAGTCGCGCGTCACCATCCGTCGTGGGAACTGTGGCACGGTGGTCGTCCGAAAAGTTCCGCGAAATATCGACGAGCGCGTCTACGTGTCCGAGTTCGCGTGAATCCCCCATAAACGCTCGTGTGAGATGATTCACGGACGGTACGACATGT
This sequence comes from Novius pumilus, assembly GCA_020654155.1. Taxonomy (NCBI): domain Eukaryota; kingdom Metazoa; phylum Arthropoda; class Insecta; order Coleoptera; family Coccinellidae; genus Novius; species Novius pumilus. Next base: position 7,099,925 of record JAIFOV010000475.1, read on the forward strand.
GAAAGGCTGATTTGGATTCTCCTCAGAGACCGGAAAGCGCCACGAATTCTTTCTCCGTTTCGTTTAATCGGACGCGGGAATTCCCACGTTTTCTGGCCGGGCCGAAAAGTTCGGTACGAGCGAAAGGGAAAATTAACAGAACGGAAAATTCCCCTTCGAAATCGCATTTCACAGAAAAAGGTACGTCGCGTTAATTTCGAAACGAAAATAGATACGTAGAGGAAACTTGAGTTTCAGATAATAGAACATCCTCGTTCGCTTTAATTTCGATGCTACGATTAAAATACGGACGATAATGCGACTAATCGTTTTTTTCCAAGTTCTTGAACTGTATTATGATAATGTGGAATAGGAAAATCGAGCGCCGATAATGTTGGATCGAACGAGCGAATCGGGCAAAAAAAACGTTGCGAATTTTTCGTAACTGCAGTCAAGGTCGGATAACGCAAAACCGAGTTTTCTTCGAAATTTATATAAAGAGCCGTCTGGAAAATCCCTCGATTATTGAATAAACCTTGATTTGCATTTGGTGTATAACGGGGAAAAATATGTAATATTCATTCCTTCTTCTTTTTGTTGTTGTTTAAGTGAGTTCAACGTTATTAATGTAAGCACAACTTGACAGCACAATTGTTCCCACATATCATGTGACGCCAAAGAAATTTCAATTATCGCTTTTCCATACTTACTAAATTTTTTTTTGATATCCGGTGGTTAAAAATGTTTTCTTTCAATCCTTTTCGGTTATCGACGCGGCGATGCTAAAGTGATGAGTTTACAATTCATAAACACGTTTGCCGTTTCAATCTCTTTGAGAAGCTCCAAATCGCATAATTCATCGCATTGTCCTCTAAACGCAGCGACAAACGTTTCGGAAACACTTTAACGAGGCAATTACGTTACACCAATGAATGAACGACTTTTGACATTTGTTATTTATCGATTTGTCTATTTTGAAACAAATAAGTTGACGTGAGGAAAAGTTTTCAACGTTGTGTTTATGACTTGATATTATTTACCCGTTCCATTATATGAAATGGTATGATAATTTTTTTTAATATCACAAATTCATTATAATCATTATAAACATCATTATACAGTCTTACGGTTTTTTCAGACGGACGCATGCGCTTTAATATTTACGGCGCGCTAAAATCGTAGAGCGCACGCGTCTGACTGACCCGGAACTCGTTTGGCGTTTTAATTTGAAAACCCCAAAACCAGAAGCTGCGGACGATGCGATAAATGAAACTATCACCGCGATCTGACACTCTAAAGAATTTCGAAATTTCTATCTAAAAAATAAGAAAGACAATTTAGTCGAGGTTGTACATTAAACCACTGAGTCAACCAAATCGAGTAATTGACGGAATTAGTTATCGGGTAATGAGTATTTTCTCGATGCAAAATGAGTCATATAAATAATTATAACGGTTTCGTTGGGTTTATAAAAACGGTGAAAAGAAATTTGCGATACATTTTTCTATCATCTAAGCATTGTTCGATTATCTATTCAAAGATGATTGTTGTAGAAACGATTTTTCTCCGAATTTCATTTTACCACCTAATGGAAAATCCCTCGATTCTTATTAATTAAAAGGTATTTTACATTATAATGACACGCACAGAAATCGTCATATTTTTTTCTGTAGGAATTTCCTCTTATCATAAGTTTCCTAATTTTAACGTCATTTCATTTATTATTAGCTAGATGACAAAGAAAACCCCTTTCATTTTTTTTTTATTATCGGGAATCTGATAGAAATCTTTCGTTGCGGTTTTTGCAGATTTGGTAAGACGTCAACATTCTCGGAGCCACATGCATCTTCCGGCGTCGCTGACGTCGTGCAACGTTTCCGAGGAGGCGTGGCCAAAAACGGCCATGTGCGAGCCATCTATCGGCTACACGAACAACCAGGAGCCGTGGTGGACGAAGTCGTTGATCAACGAATTCCAGGCGGAGTATCCGGGGGAGCTGATCAAAACCGGCAGTCCCTATTTCATGTGTTCGGCCCTGCCGAATCATTGGCGTTCGAACAAGACGCTGCCCGTCGCGTTCAAGGTGGTCGCACTGGTGGACGTCGGCGACGGCACCGTGGTCACCATACGTGCCGGCAACGACGAGAACTGTGCCGCCGAACTGAAGAACTCCACGGCTGTGATGAAGAATCAGGTGGCGAAATTCAATGATCTCCGTTTCGTCGGTCGCAGCGGTCGAGGTAAATAGCTCCCCCTCCAACCGATTGTTGACAGCGCCATCTCACTTCTGATCTCTTCATATTGAAATAATTTCAGTCATCCACATTTAAAATCTGGAAACCTGTGCTGAAGCATCGCTCTTCTCTAAAAAAATCTCTCAAATGCTCAAGTGAATTGCAGTTTTCCAAATTTTCTATCTGGGCGAAATTGATTTTATCCTTTTGTCCAAAAATAAATTTAAATTTTTCAAAAATAAAAAAGAAAATGCCCCAAGATCAGCAGTCGACAATCGCAAGTTTTATCCGTTTTTTTCAAAAATTTGCACGAAATGTCAAAAAAGTTTGAAGAAAGGACAAAACTAGTGAAGTGAAAATTTCAAAAATAAAAGAGAACACATTTGAAAATGTTTTTAACTTTTTAATTGGTCAATTAAATTCATTCATTTTCTTCACTCTTTTGTTTCTTGTTTTTCAACTCGCAGTTTGAAAAGTTTGAAAATTTCACATAGAAAAACGAAAACAAAACCCTAAAATGTTAGAAAGAACTAAAAAAACCGAGAAATATCGTTCAAGACTTGAAAAATAAATGAAGATAACGACCAAAAAATTGGAAAATTTAATTAAAACGTTTTTAAGTTTTTCGGATCCTCAACCCAAGTTTTGGCTCTTTTTCAATACTATTGTATAGTTTTCCTTGCTTTTTTTGTTTTACAGTTTCAGTCCTTTCTAAACGCGTGGAAATTATACTAAATGTGTTATTATTCTAAAAACGTTCAACGAGTTTTAACTCTTTTAATTGGTTAACTCTTTTATTTTTTGTTTTTCAACTCGCAGTTTGAAAAGTTTTTTTGAAAATTTCATATAGAAAAACGAAAACAAAACCCTAAAATGTTAGAAAGAACTAAAAAAACCGAGAATATCGTTCAACACTTGAAAAATAAATGAAGATAACGACCAAAAATTTGGAAAATTTAATTAAAACGTTTTTAAGTTTTTCGGATCCTCAACCCAAGTTTTGGCTCTTTTTCAATACTATTGAATAGTTTTCCTTGCTTTTTGTTTTACAGTTTCAGTCCTTTCTAAACGCGTGGAAATTATACTAAATGTGTTATTATTCTAAAAACGTTCAACGAGTTTTAACTCTTTTAATTGGTTAACTCTTTTATTTCTTGTTTTTCAACTCGCAGTTTGAAAAGTTTTTTTGAAAATTTCACATAGAAAAACGAAAACAGAACCCTAAAATGTCAGAAAGAACTAAAAAAACCGAAAAACAGAAAAATATCGTTCAACACTTGAAAAATAAATGAAGATAACGATCAAAAAATTGGAAAATTGAATTAATACGTTTTTAAGTTTTTTGGATGCTCAACTCAAGTTTTGGCTCTTTTTGAATATTATTGAATAGTTTTTCATCTGTTTTCTGTTTAACAGTTTCAGTTTTTTATAAACGCGTGGAAATTGTCTTAAATGTGTTATTATTCTGAAAACGTTCAACGAGTTTTAACTTTTTTAATTGGTTGATTAAATTCATCCATTTTCTTCTCTTTTTTGTCTCATGTTTTTCAACTCGCAGTTTGAAAAGTTTTTTGAAAATTTCACATAAAAAGACGAAAACAAAACCTGAAAATGTTAGAAAGAATTCAAAAAAACGAAAAATATCGTTCAACACTTGAAAAATAAATGAAGATAACGATCAAAAAATTGGAAAATTGAATTAATACGTTTTTAAGTTTTTCGGATCCTCAATCCAAGTTTTGGCTCATTTTCAATACTATTGAACAGTTTTCCTTCCGTTTTTTGTTTTAAAATTTGAGTTCTTTCTAAAGCTGTGAAAATTGTCCTCAATATGTTATTATTCTAAAAACGTTGAACGAGTTTTAACTTTTTCAATTGATGGTCGTTTGAATTCATTGATTTTCTTCACCCTTTTCTTTGTTTCTTAATTTTCAGCTCACAGCTCGAAAATATTTTTGAAAATTTCACATAGAAAATCAAAAATAAAGCCTCAAAACGTTAGAAAGAACTCAAAAACACGAAAAACATCGTTCAAAACTTCAAAAATAAATGAAGAGAACGACCAAAAAATTGGAAAATTCAATTAAAACGTTTTTTACGTTTTTCGGATTCTCAACCGAAGTTTTGGTTCTTTTTCAATATTATGGGATAGCTTTTCGTTCGTTTTCTCTTTTACAATTTGATTTTTTCCTAAAAACGCAATTTTCGGAATTATAAACGATAACTGTCAGTTGAACCGACAGTTTAGCTTGGGCGATTAAAAAAATATGAATATTTTATTAACGAAAATTAAAAACTGCTACAAAAGTTTTTTGTATTATGCATTTCTGTTGCTTTTTTTTCCGTTGTTTTCAAATGAACATCCGGAGTCAAACTTCATCATTTAGTTCCATACATTACAAATATTTGCCGCCTGATATACACGTTTTGATTGGTTCGAATTCAAGAGTCAGTTGAAACTACTGAACCCAAAGTTATGTTCAAAATAATCAAATTTTTCAAACAGACAGTTCAATTTCAAGTGCCGGTTGGATAACAGTTAGTTGACATTCTCTTTATAATGATTAGAAACTTTCAATCTAAATTTTATTAAGGAACTTCAAAGTATCAATCGAGTTAACTCAAAAGAAGAATTTTAAAACAAAAATAGTGCATAATTTTACGTTCTCGATTATGTTTTTGTGCCCGAATTATGGCCGATATGATAAAGAAAATTCCAACTGATTCTTGTCCAAACGACACTTGAAAGTGAACTGTCTGTTGGAAGAATTTGGGTATTATAAACAAAATTTCGGGTTCAGGTTGATCGACCAGCAGTTTCACGAATTCGGTTCAACTGACGGTTGAATTTGAACCGAACGAATCAAAACGCGTATATCAGGCGGCAAATATTTGTTGTGAATTTATGAAGCAATTTGTAAGGAATGGAAGTAAAAGTGATATTTGTTGTGTTCGTTTTCACTTCATCTCAAAGTGATCATCATTTGTAAAGAATCATTTTGATGAAAGACTTTCAGTAATGTCCGCTACAATGAGGAAGTTTAAGCCGTCAATATATTGAAAAGTGAAGTTACACTCCGAGCTGAAAGTGATCTACAATCCAACTGTCAGTTCAACTGGCAGTTATCGTTTATAATACCGAAAGCGATAGTTAACTGGCAGTTGATGTTGAACTGCCAGTTGGCGAAACTTTATAACACCTATTGATTAGTGTACAAATTAAGCGTAATTATTTTATTTGATCAAAACGGAATTCTCAGCATCAAAAAGCGATAATCATCTTCTTTTTTAGTAGTCCCACCCCCTGTGCCCCCGTCACCGCCCGTTTTGCGGACGTGCGGTCGGCAATCGGTCGCGCGAATGACAAATTATTCAATAGTCGCGTTTACGATCGGCACTATAAAATTCGATGATTTACATCGGACGTTTAGTGCGAAGTTTTAAACGGTCCGACTGGATTTTATTGCGCACGCGGACGACAAAGTTTTCGAAACGCGACAAAAAAACCGCAAACGGTCTCTCGCGTCCCGCGCAACGTTCCCGCCGTCGGAATACCCGATTTTCGTACGAAAGCGCGTATTTTTTTCCGAATCCGACTTCGCCGTCAAGAAACCACATCCAGGTTTCCACAATACATTTCACTCACGATAAGCTACCGACAAAATAGTGATAATTAAGAACGATAACGAATTTACGTACAAAAATCGTTAACGGCGGATTCGAACTGAATATACAGGGTGGATTAATTTTTCGAAAATTATTTTACAGGTAAATCGTTCTCGATCACGATCACCGTATCGACGAACCCTCCCCAAGTCGCCACCTACAACAAAGCGATAAAAGTAACAGTGGACGGGCCGAGGGAGCCCCGATCGAAAACCGGTAAGTCCCAGCGCGTCAAGGTCGACCCGGTACGCCACTGGCCCCGGGTACCGTTCGCATTCGGAAAAACAATAACTAATTAACATACGTTCCGCACATTTCGTAATAATAAAACACTGTATAAAACGTTTGGAAAACCCCGCACCTCCTCGTCGTCATCGCGTCATTGTTGCGAAAACGCTTTTCCGAAACGGAAAATCCATTTCAAAAAAAAAAAGTCATCGTCGTCGTCGCTGTCGTCTGCCTCGGGGGGCCCACCGCAAAACCGTAAAACGAGTGCGCTCGCGTTAATTCTTTTCAACGCGTCGTTCTAACTGTTCACCTCGTCGTCGTCGCTTTATTCGCGAACAATGCGAAACGATTTAGCGGCGCCGCCTCCGAGCTGGACTGATTTTTTTCTTTTGCTCGCACGGCGAGAAAACCGCAATTTTACAACCGCCCCGTCCGCGGCGACATTGTCGTCGCGCAGGCGCAATTCGGCCGGTCCTTCGGGCCGTCTTAACCTTTGCATGTGAATCAGAAATCGTTTCACCCTCCTTCGCGAATGGACGTTACTAGACCGTGAACCGTAAAATGTATTCTTTATATACTTTTAAATATGTATTAGATTAAGGCGTTGAAAAATTATTCACCTGTTTATACAAAATTTGTAATTATAACGCAGGACTGTTTTAGTGAAAAACAGTCTGTGTTCGCTTGAGCCACCGCAGTGCTCAAGGGACAAGTAATTAAAATTACAAATGTCTCGCCCTCTTCGCTGCGTCCGGACACTGTAAAAAATCGATCGCCCCGACCCGAAGTGCACACACATTAGAGCGCGATCCGATCGATATTTCCAGTAGCAAAAAGGTACGAACCGGAAAATTACGTTCGAAACCGCCGCGTAATGATAGCTTTAACGCTCTCTCGTATCAGCTTACTGTTTGGTAAATAAGCATCGGGATCGCGACGAGATGGATGGAAACTGTCCGGACGGTCGGTTTACGCGCGAACGTTCCGAACCGGACGCACTGGACGAGCCAGCGACCGGGCGCGGGGGGCGCGCGCGAACGCAGTCGCCCGTTCGCGGTCTTGCTGCTCTCTTTGCCCCATCGGATGAAATCCAATTCGAAAACGATCTCACAAATTACCCGTGAATCGATGAATGATGTGCCGTTCGTCTTAGTTCGATGCCTCTTATTGTTCCGATTGCTCACGCAAGGTCGAACGCGTCCGACGGTCGCTTTTTTTCCTCTTCTTCATTTTTTTCTTTGCGTCGAGTCGTAAAGCTTGGCGAGAAGCTAATAGAAATGATGACTGACTTTAAAGAACACTTCGATTTTTATAAAAACGCTGCCGTTTATTTGGTTGCGACCTTAATTCATTGCTCACAAGCACGTCGATTTGTAATTGAATGCTGTAACCGATGTACTTCAACAAGTGAAGAGGTCATCTGCCATGTGAGGCACTGCTCTGCCTTCACTGTCACTCTTCAGTCCTGAAAAAAGCAAGACCAAGCTACAACATTTGAATTAAGAAGAAGCAGTTGCATTTTCCTTCACCTGATCAGTGATCACCAACGCCAACGCGATTAATACAACCGCCAGAGTGGAGCCGATTCTGCCATTCGGATCGAGTAGCCGTGACGCAAAATCATTTTTCTAAACCATCAGTCAAAATTGTCCGCGTGCAAAATGAACTTGCAAAGCCGCACCTTCACGGCGGTGACGCCGCGGCGCGAAGCGCTGAGCGACAAAGTGACCATCGTCGGCGCCGGAATGGTCGGCACCTCCTGCGCCGTGGTCATCTGCAACCTGGAACTGACGCGACATCTCACCCTGGTCGATCCGTTCGGCGATAAGGTCAACGGCGAGATACTCGACCTGCAGCACGCCGCCCTCTTCACCGATGACGCCCGCATCGAGGGCGGAAACGATTACGAATGCACCAAGGACTCCAAGATCCTGGTGATCACGTGCGGCGCCCGCACCAAGCCCGGCGAGTCGCGTCTCAGTCTGACGCAACGCAACGCCGAAATCATGATCAAGCTGCTCCCCGAACTAATAAAGTTATCGCCGGACGCCATCATCCTGATGGTCACAAATCCGGTTGATATTTTGAGCTACGTGGCGTGGAAAACGACCGGACTGCCCAAATCGCGCGTGATCGGATCCGGCACGGAGTTGGATTCGGCGCGATTCCGCGTAAGGCTGGCGTCGAGGTTCAAAATGAGTCCGGACAACGTGGACGCTTGGGTGATCGGGGAGCACGGCGACAGCAGCGTGGCGGTGTGGTCGTCCGTAAACTTAGCTGGTTTGTAACTTTCTTCCTCCTGTTGGTGACCAAAGTGGTTATTTCTCTTGCGATAGGTACGCGTATAAAGCTGGACGAAACTTGGCAGGAGGTCCACCAAGAAACAGTCCGAGCCGGAAATCAAATAATACGCCTCAAGGGCCACACGAATTGGGGCGTTGCTGGCGCGGTGGCAAACATCGTCCGCGCCATCTTGACTAACAGTCTGAACATCCACTCGGTGTCAGTCAATGTCAAAGGTAAATACGGTTTGGAGGATGATGTTTATGTATCGATGCCGGCAGTCATCGGCATCGACGGTGTAACAGACATCGTCGATTTGCGGCTTAGCGAATCTGAACGCGAAGCGTTCGTTAGCTCCGCCAGAATGATGAAGGGCATACAAGACGGCATCAATTTCGGCGCCCAGGCCACCAAATGCAGATGTACCAGGTGTAGGAAATTGAAGAAACCGGCTGCAGTTTAAAATCGAGATAGTATGTGAACATGATCGAGATAAAACTTTTGGAATCGAAATAGTATTGATTTACGTGCGTAGTATTTATTACGCATTCGATGAGTCACAGGGCGTATTTTGACGTTTGACATAAACGTCATTAAGTCATACATTTCTATGTTCGCCGATACATCAAGGAGTCGCCAGACTTTTTGTACTAATATTCTGATATCTGTTGATACAAACCATGTTTATATGTGTATTGTAATTTCCGTTAGTTCGTTCGAACTACCGAAACGCCAAAGTGATTTTATTACGGCCTCATGTAACGGGAACATAGTGAGGTTTTTGATATAAACAAACATCCACTTGTTTCTATGTTCGTTAGTTCATTCGTTATAATGTCATCACGGAATGTCATAAGATTCTTAACCCCAAAGTTAGTGTGTATGATATGCAATTTCGGGCAATCGGCGAACAGAAATGTTCGTAGCGTTAATTCGAAAAGAATAAGATTTCGTGGCGGTTCGGTTTGCGTGCCGAAAATTGGTCCGGATTCCCGAAGGGGACCGCCGATTAACGGATACCGCGTCGGCCCCGAAAGTAACCGCAAATAATTGCGCAACATATGGTCCGGGTTCGTGGCGTGGAAAACACAATAAAACAACGAACGAGAGAAAAAAAGGGGGCGCGATTTTCGTACGCCGACCGCGGGCGGAACACGCAGTTCCGCCGCCGCCGGTGGCGTCGGCGGCGGCGGCATAAATTTCGGGGCCAGTTGGTCGCGCTGCTGCTGACTAATGACAATTGATGGAAACGCGTAATCGGAAGTCCCATTCTGCCATAAATTGAACCGTTTCAGTGCGGAATATTGGCGAGCGGCGGGGGTGTTGTGCGCGTCCGATAAATCGAACATCGATTCGTAATAATACATAAATAATGCACTGTTTATGCATGTAATTATGTTATAAATTCCGGACGATTAATACGGAAATCCCGGCCGGGCGCTAATTGATTATTTCCGGGCCGCGACTTTTATGTGCTCCGATTGGGGGTTGGGGGTTCATAAATCGTCGCGCGGTTTTTTTTTTGTGACGCCTCTGTGGTTAACCGAATGTAATCAGTTATGTATTGTGCATAAAAATCTTATCTTTTAACTTGTAACAAGTGATAATCCGGCGGTATTGATTATTGATATTCATGGTTATCGCTGATTTTTTATAAATTATGTAGTTTAAATTATTTTAGTGCTTTGTAACGTTGCGATCGGCCGGTAAGATAGATTCCTGCGCGTGGCGCACTGGAAATTTGCTGCGATAACCGACGCGTTATCGCACGTCATACTCGGAGGTGTCCTCCGATATAAACGCGATTGTTCGCCTGTCCTTCCGATAGTCGCGTTGCCTATCGCCCGAGAGGAAACCGACAAATCGGTTCCCACAGCATCTTGATCGGATCCCCTTCGTCCTTCGGCCGCCGCGAGCCTGTGAAACCGATAAGGAAGAATTCGAGGACGATTCGATCGATCCCGAAGGTTGATTCCCACACTACACTCGTGGAACGACAATTAGGACGGATAAGATAAAAGTCGAAAAAAAGTGACAACTTGGATTTTCCTTTGTATAAAAGGAAAAACCGTAATCGTTGTAGTTTCAAAGCTCGGGCCTTAAAGAAAACGCCGTACTTTTCGATGAAAAATCACTCCCACCCTCCAGCTTTTCGATTATGATGATAAACAATTCGCGAAATAAAAAAAAATTTCCGTCGATATCTCGCGAATCGCTTATCCGATCTGCGCCATTTGCGAACTCGGTAAAGATATTCATCCCACCTACTGATGACGAAAACCCCGGCGATCTACCTACGATAGCGTCCCCGTAACTGATACGATGCATACGCGCACGCGTCGTTTACGCCGGCACTGTCGTAGATAACTATAGTAGAAAACTACTTTTTTAGTAGGTTTTCGTCATTCTGATCAAATTTTCGGTAGATTTCAGTAGTTGCACAAATCCACGACCATTGATTTTGAACACTTTCAGCAGTAAATTCTGTACTGTATTTGAACAATTACGTATATGATCAATATTGCATGCTGAAGAACTGAAAATTGTAGACGGATGTTGTTTTCCAACTTACGGTAAAAAATCTTCATTCAATGGGGATTAAAAATACTTAGAAGGCTCACATCGTCTTCTTCGTGTTATATTGAACATAGTTTTAAAAACAGTGTTGGTTGATTGCTCCAACAAGTTCGGTAGATCTTGCACATGTCATCCTAGTCACACTGTCAGCGCTAATTGGAACAAATCTATACTTGTCATATGTCGCTCGGGAACACAGATGAATTTAAAAAAGTGGCGTCATCTACTGATCATGCGCATTCCTTGCTTCTTACGGAAACTTAAAGCGCCACTCACCACCGATGAATGAAGTTGTATTCCCGATAAACAGGAATTTCTTCCGCCGGGATCGTTAATAACGCGTTAGATCGGTACGCGACGGACGTCAGGTCGCGGTCGAGTGGGCGGCTGTAAACCCGAGGGGGGGTGCGCGGGCTAATTAGGACAAATCATTAACAGACATCGGCCCCGTCAGTGCGAAATGAGGGGGGTGGGGGGATCGAAAATCCCTAGGGAATAATTTCAGCGCGTTCAACCGGTCCCCCGGTCTGATGATTGCGCGCTCCAATTTCCGTACGTCAAATCGTTCTTGTTTCAGGGGCTCACGGTAGCTCGTACAGGGCGCTCGGTCTAGGACAACGTCCCCTGTTAGACACGTCGTTTTCGACGCATTTGCGGGATCTGCAAACAATGAGAAAACGAGGCGGCGGCGGTGTCGCCGCCGGCGCCGTGCCGTCGAGCAACGCGACGGACTGCTACAAACACGAGCCGCAAGGTAAGAGCCATTCTGTGTGATAGGTGTTGAATCGGGGTAATCGGAAGGACACCAAGAGCGAATTCGGGAAATTCCGAACCGTACCGCCGCGTTACGTAACGAAAACGCCGGAGATTACCGTTCCTCGAAAATAAGAAGTCGGTTAGATCGTCGTGTGTAATATGCGGGTCGCCGGGGCCGAAGGAGCTGCGGTTTTACGTGTTATCCGGTCGCCGACGGTGATCGAAACGGATCCCTTTTTTTGTGGATAATCGAATATCGCGCCGTTTTGGCAGGTCGTCAAACGAGGCGAGGAAACTTAGCGACCCCAAGACGGAGGCGGCCGCGGCGACTGCCGTTGACGGGAGGCAATTAACGATCATTTAGTTAGAGCGATCGCTCGCTCCACCCCCACCCGACGGGGGTCGCGGAATAACGTGTCACTTTGGTGACGGTTTTTGTTCATGCGCATCGCTGTTGCTCCGGATTTTCCGCGGATGCGTAACGGTTGACGGAACGCGATACTTTCGATTTTCACGGTTCGTAACGTCGCCCCCGATTTTTGCGATTTTATTCGAAAATTTCTATGTCCGTGGAATCGTATCGCGTTGTGAAATGTCGTTTTTTTCACCTTTTTGTCCCGTTGTCACCGTTTTCTGGTGTCGGCGGAAAGTAGTTCGGAGATTATCGACCGATTAGAGAGGCGGATCGCGTAACGAAATTTTCTCTGAGCTTCGATTGGGTATTGCTGCTTAACCATCGATGCGCCGGTAGTACTAACAATAATAACGTTCCCACAGACCGCGATCGTTCGGACTTTATAATATCACGTACAATATTTCATTATTTCGATCTCGGACGAGATCCAAATTCGATTTCACGTAGCTACGTAATTAGCTTCGCATCGATGATGTGAATCGATTTTTTGATGAACTCGGCTCCCTCAACCCCCCCTACCGGGTACGACGGGAAACTAGTCTAGTATTCGGCCTACGATCTTCTTCTTCCCTAATCGACCGCAGATTATGTTGGTTTTTTCGACGAATGCGGATTCGGTCACTCCGGTGGTCCCCGGGGGGCGTTTTGACGCGATTTCCATCCATTAGAAACGCCCAAATTACACGATGGCCGCTTTCGTATAGGTACCGGCCGGAATTGTTTTCGAAATGACAAATCATCAGGTCGCCACACACGTAGAAACCGGACCGGCCTGATACGTTAATGACTTAATGCGACGACAGGTGGTGTGGTACCTATACGTCATTACGGGATAACGAGACGGACGTCGCTTTTTTTCTATTTTCCTCTCTGATTTTATTGTCGTTCCCCGAATAACGTTCGGAAGGGTTGGATTTCGTGGGAATTCCACGACGTTTTCGTAAGGCGATATTGGCCGGTGAAACCTTTGAAATCCACGCGTTCTAAGGTGACAGACCGGCTCAGGAAGTCGTGATTGGCGTTTTCTTATACAGGATGATCAAATATTCAAATATTTTTCATGCGATTTTTTCTGTTTTGACAACTGTCACTTGGTGACAGTTGCTGAAGTTGCATATATGCAAAGCGCCATCTAGCGACGAGCGTCGCGGACCATCGGCTTAACGGTCGCAACGCGAATTCTCGGTCGACGGGCATGCGGCGACGTTTTTCCGAAAAAACAATCCGTAAAAATTGCGGTTCGCGTGATCGGCCAGGCGGCAAACGTCGATCTTACGTTACACGGCTTTGCAGATCGAATTTCGGTCGATCGTTCGCGTCAGCGATCCCGCGTAGTAAACTCGAATTTCGATCGACGACGCTTAATCCGATATCCCGGCTAACCTTCGACCCAATAGCGCGGGCCGATTCCGATTTTCGGCCAATGCGCGCTAAGCGACCGAACGTTGATCCGCGATTAACATACAATCGGTGGACGAGAGGCGGCTCCGCATACGAAAACGCTGCGAAAAAAAAGAAGAAAGAAACGTCGAAGGTCCGAGAAAGGTGACGATGAGGAACGGGTAGCGCGCTTTATCTCGTTTCCGGCGACCCGTAGGTATCTTGCGAAATATCCTATGACAACAACCGATAGCCAACGATAAGAGCGACATGGAAACGTCTTATCGTGACGAATTAATTCATAAATAGGTGTGACTTTATCGACGAAACGATAAAGGCGTCGTTTTTCCTGAATTTTGTCTGAGAAAAATTATTATTACAGAAGACCCATCGCTGTCAAACGGTGCATCACCTCATTTAACAAACGCGTGGTCGGACTACGGTCACTACTCGTCGTACAGCTCGCAAAGCGGCTACTACGACTCCCACCAAGACATCCATCCGGCCGCCAGTCACCTACCAACTGGTAAGCTCAAACACCCCCACAACCCCATCTCAAAAACAACTTCCAGTACTATCCGAAGTACCAGCTCAACACGAGTACATCACCACGTCGCTGACATCGCCCCTGATCTCGCCCACGCCGCTCTACAACAGCCCAAAACAAGACCTCGACCCGTCCAGATATTCGGACGCCTCCTACTGCCCGAACAACTGGACGGCCGCCAACCCGACGTACCCCCAGAACTACAACTACAACCCCCCGAACGCCGCTCAGCAGTACCCCCCCGTCGTCATTTACCCCCACCTCTACTCGACGGTCAACCAAAACCAAATCCACGTGCATTTGCACGGCAGCACCGAAAATCTGGATAAGTTCTTCACCGGCGCAGACGCGTTGGGTGGCGTGACTCCGCGAGCGATCGAAATGCCGTCGGCCGTTGTCGTGCCGGCGACGGCCGAAACTGTGCCATCGATCGCCGATAATTTGCAAGAGGGGGACAGGGGGGAGCAAGCGAACGATCCGTCGAACGTGTGGCGGCCCTACTGATCCCATTTCTTCGTTTCACCTGTAAATAATTATAGATTTATTTTTGTACGCTTGACTCCATAGACCTCTCGTACTATTTATATCGACGATAAGAATGCATATCAGAACATTTGTGATCGTAATTTTTTGATCCGTATTTATACCTCGACGAGTCGAGCTTAAATAAATGTTTTGGCATAACAACCGTTTTCCCGGTAAAAAGTTATAAAATCTAACCTTTCGACGTCGCCGGCATTTCCGACCGAGTCTCCTTTCAAAGTCGAAGATCCTTCACACAATCGCCTCTACCTAATTTATATTCAACGATCGACGTGTGACTAATAATAACATCGCGATAAATAAAGAAATAATTCGGACGTGAACCCCGTTTCGGTATTAATTCATCGAGTCGCTTACTTCTCGAACGTCAAAATTATGTCGCGTTAAAAAAATGAGTAAACTCTCGCTTCAATCCGAAGAAGAATTGGAACCGGTGCATTTCACGGTGTTCGGTTTGCTGATGACGACCGAGTTCCAAAAATGCAAACACATCGTGCAGTTGCTGCACGAGTACTATCCGGAGAAATTCGAAAAACCGCAAATACGGGCAATGCTCGATTTCGAATGGAACTGTTTTTTACAGCAAGTATGCGTTCAAACCGCATATTTTTGGTTGGTGACGGTTATTTTTTAGGAACGCAGGGTGACCGGAGACGGACCCCTGTGGGACGCCGATCGGCGCGTGGCTGTGTACCGGAACGGCAACTACATGGGCGACGACGACGTCCTATCCAAATACGTTTCCAATTCCTATATCCTAAATACGAGGAACTTCTATCAACTCGGTAGGAATGCTTTGAAGGAATATTTTATTGGGATTTCGGATAATAAAGTAACCATCAAAAGCTGCGCAGTAAGCATTTTAACATATATTTTTTAAAGCGAAAATGCATTTATTTAACAATCGGTATTGGTACCACCATCGTTGGATCCATGATTGCTGTGGTAAGAATATCGCTTCTCACTCATTATATCTAAACCATAATTAGTTATATAATGATTTGGTGCCGAAAACGTGCGAGATGTTCCTGAAACGGTGCCGACGGTTGCAAAACGGATACACCGGAACGCCGGTGCACAGGTTTGTTTAAATTTTTAATCATCTCCTTTAAGTACCATCTAGATAAGCGCTGTTCCACTTCATTCCTTCAATGTCGTTCTTCACTTCTGGAAATGATGCACATTCCATGGATTTCTGGATATCTTCAAAGCATTGCCTGGGTCCACTTCCAAACTCGCGCTCATCTTTAACCCTGCCATTTCTTTGATTGTATTGTCTAGTTTACCAACTTTGGACAGGCTTCTTATATTCCATGTACCAATTCTGCGAGCTTTCCTATCATAATTATCCACTTTCGGGTGGTGGGGGTCATTGGACTTGTCTGCAATTCCGCTGCATACAAAAGTGTGGTAGTTTTTCCTTGCTTTCCACAGCGCAGTACCACAATCACTGAAGCTGGAAATATTTAGAATTGTAGAGTCCGGCTGGATACAATGCGGGGGTTACAATTTGCGCGAAACGAACCTGTCGTGCGAAAATTACGCCGTGTCGCACGACGATCGCGGCATACTTTCCATGTGCAACGCCGGGAATCACGTGAAGAACACGACGCAGTTCCTGATCACGTTGGAGCGTTGCGACTGGATGAACAATCGTTACGTGGCTTTCGGGTTTGTAGCTGCTGCCTACTTGATGTAATAATGAAAAATGATAATCGCCAGGAAGTTGTTGCACGGCGAGTCGATCCTGGCGGCGATCGAAAAGGTGCCAACGAACAACCAGGCGCCCAAACAGGATGTGACCATCGTGAACGCAGGGGAGTTCAGTTTGCTGCCATCCGAGGAGCACATCGACGAGGCGCTTCGCATGTTTCTCAACAGTCGGGTGTTTATCGGTAAAAAACGTTGGAAGAGTTATGGTTTATCGGGTGATAGGATTCTGCGACCGCCGAGGATGCTGTCGATTCCGCACGAGGTGAAAACGCCTCGACGCCCGAGCACCGCGGTGATCTGTACGCAACGACGAGGTGTATTACGGGTTGCCTGATCGCTTTTAATTTCAGGCCAATCGGCAAGTTGTACGTGCAACGCGGATGTTTGCAGGAATTGCGGTTGCCACCGCGACGCCAGACCCTGTTTACTGGGTAAAATGCTTTAAATTCATCGTTAATAAAATAACTGAAAACCGATGATTCAAAGAAAAAGTGTATACGTTATTCGGTGGTTAATATAGTTTCGGCCGTTGCGCGCCAGGTGGCGCTCGCGCGCTTGACATTTCCGTCGACGATTCATAGAAATAATGAGTCAGTTTGTTCAGAACCGTTGAGAGTGTTGGTGGTAACGTTAAACGACTGGTCGAACAATTATCGCCGATCAACACGAGAATTATGTCCGAGGAGATGATCGAGAACGGGCACGAGGAGAACGGCGACGTCCCGGAAATCGAGCTGATAATCAGGGTGAGTGCGAAACGACGGGTGCATCGTCGCCAATCACACAAAATGCAACTCCCCGCGCGTCCTTGAAGCTGGCGGTTTTTTAACTTCGCCCAACGCCGACGAAACCGTTGTCTCGGCGTTGCGGTAATTGTTGGCTGCGTTCAATTCCCGATCCCATTTCGTTCCCCATTTACGAAAAGGATTTTCCCGATCTAGATAACGAATAAACGGGCGAAAAACTTCCTCGCCAAGGTTCAAAGTACCGTACAAGTCGAATTTCCTTGACACGGGAAGTAATATCGTTTATTAAAGTGTATATAAAATAATGTACATGCGGAGCTCGGCGTCGTCGTGAGTAATCTTATCCGTCCTTACCTTGCTTGCGATGTAAATTCCTCGCGATGATAAGATATTTTATTGTATGGAGATATGACCTACTCGTTAGGAAAAATTGGTACACAGCAATGCGATTTTGAAACGTCATTTCGGGAACAGAGATAAAATTTTCGTTACGTCGTTTGTCAACGTTTTTCACCGATTTCATTTGTAACTTATTCAGTTTATAATTGTGGTCGTTTTATAGTTCCATTGTGCATTTAACGTGACGCTTGGGAACAGTTCCTCAACAATTAGAAAATCTTTAGGGATTGAGGTTATGACGTACGAATAGTGACTTTTTTTGTGCCAAATGGGCCGATGCCACTGCACAGACGGTGCGGAATATAGGTATGTGATAAGTTTTCTATGTTCCCCAAAAATTTAACGGCGCTGGCAAACTAAAATGACTCAACGTTTGTTTAAGTCGTTTTCATCGCTCTTACATAAATACATCGAATAGACGCGATGACGTAATTCGCTTTATTAATTTCGTTTTTTATTATAACGAGCGATGACCATGGTCGCAACAAGAAACCCGTTAACGATATGGAAATGACATGGATGCAAGAAATGGTGAATGTTTTGTTGTGGTCCGGTTCGAAATCGGGGCCGCGCTCGAATTCGCGATTACGTGAATCGCGTCGAAATCGGAATCGATTAACGCGTTTTATTCTTTTTTATACGCGGATTATCGTTTCCGGGTGGCGTCGCTCCTAGGGCTTCCGCCCGTCGATTATCTCGAGATTTGCGGATTCCCGACGTGAAAATAATTATTAGTACATGGAGAGAAATTTTGCGCGGAAAAGAAAAGGATGCATTAGTTTCGGTCGCGCGCCATCGGACGACCATTAAATTTCAAATCAGGTGCGAAACCTGCCATTAGGTTTCTGTGCGAAAAATCGGAACGACGACTTTTGATTGGCGGGGTTCCCGGCCGACGAACTGGAAAATTTTCGTAAATTCCGTGAAACATTGGAATTGCTTCGCGATGTCCGTCGTTTTTTCCATAGGATTACCGAATTATTCAACAATAAAATCAGATAAATTTAATTTTCATAAGTTTAATAATAATTCTATAAGTCAACGTCATTCGTATTTGACGTTTGACTTCATAAGGGTCTTAGCCACTCGACGCGGTTTAAAAAGTTATCTGCAAAACTCATAGCGGTCAACGACGTTTGTTTTTTCTGTGATCGGCGAGAAATTTAAGTTATTACAAGTTCTAAGTGAAATCTGTGCTCGTCTTAGCCCTTTGCACGGCTAAAAAGTTTTGTACAAAACTAATAGTGGCTAATGACGTCTGTTTTTTTCTGTGATCGGCGAGAAATTTATGTTCTAAGTGAAATCGGTGCTCGTTTAATCAATAGTGACATTTGTTTTTTCTATGATAGATCAGAAATTTAAGTTATCAAAAGTTATTCATTATGAACGATAAGTGTTAGTTCAATTGACAGTTGGGACGTAGGCCAATGTTCAACGAGAGTTAGGCCAAATACTGACAGTTCAAAAACCTTATCTTTTCCGTTTTGTTTTTAAAATCGGTGAACGATTCGGTGTTCAAATTCACGCCATCGGCGAAATATTAAACGAATCGTTATGAGGTGATAGTTTATTCGAGGTCAAAATCGTTTTTCGCGTCCCGAAATCGTTTGGAAAGTGGACGGCTGGGCGCCGTCGAGTAATCATCATCAAGTACGTATACGACTTTATAATAATAATCGTCGAATTTCTACGAATTTCATCGGTCTGATGTTGTAGAGGTTCGAAAGCGAAATCGCGGCCATACCGGGAGATAAATAAAGGAGTCGGGCGCGCGCTTGAAATAAAACGCCGCGAATAGTACACGTGAAAGTGACTTTTTCCAATTACGCTTTCGGACGTTCCGAGGTCGGCGCCCTCCTCGGGCTCTTCCGTTGCGGACGCCTCGAGGAAACCTAATCACTACCAAGTTTGTCATACAAAATGTGACAATCACTTAGTTGATTGTATTTCAATTTGAAACGTGCCGTCAGACGGCGCTGTTAAATTAACCGATATCAATTATGACCATCGAGTGCGACCAATTGCTTTGACTAGCTGAACGCATTGACCGGATGACAAGTGGAACGCTTCGCAGAAATCACTTTTTCTGCGGGTGTTAATGACATTGATGACAGTTGGGAATATTTTTGGAATCGTAATGTCGGCGTTTTCGGGTCGATTCAACCTGATACGAAAATCGTGCCGCGTCGCGCCTAGATAGTCGGGGGACGCGTACTCGCATACGAAAATGCCGATCGCTTTCTACCTCGCCGCCGATCCCTAACCCAGATTATCCGTCGTCAAGGACGACGACCGTTGTGCACCGACTAAAACTGTGATCCAAGAAACCCCAATTTCCTTCAAACCAACAGTAAGAAAAAATTTCCTTATCCTCATTTCCAAATTTTAGTTTAACTTTCAATACGACAATCGTTAAATCAATTGATTATTGCGCAGGCCTCGACGATCGACGGACGCCGCAAGGGCGCATGCCTCTTCTGCCACGAGTACTTCATGGAGCTCTACTTGCTCGCCGAACTGAAAACCATCAGCCTAAAAGTGACAACCGTCGACATGCAAAAGCCGCCGCCGGATTTCCGCACGAATTTCGAAGCGACCCCGCCGCCGATCCTGATCGATCGCGGTCTCGCCATCTTGGAAAACGAGAAAATCGAGCGGCACATAATGAAAAACGTGCCGGGCGGTCACAACCTATTCGTGCAGGACAAAGAGGTGGTCGAGCTAATCGAAAATCTATACACGAAATTCAAAATCTACATAACCAAGTACGAGTCGACGGACGCCACGGAGGCTAGTCAGCCGCTCCTGTCGCAGCTGATGAAAATCAACGATTTCCTGGCGAAACGCGCCACACGTTTTCTGACCGGCGACACGATGACCTGTTTCGATTGCGAGCTGATGCCGCGGCTGCAGCACATCCGGATCGGCGCTAAGGCGTTCCGAAATTTCGAGATACCGGTCAAGTTTAGCGCGCTGTGGCGGTACATGTCCAACATGTACGAGCTGGAGGCGTTCAGACAAAGCTGCCCCGCCGACCAGGACATCATCAGTCACATCAAAAACCAGCTGGGGCTGCGTACAAAGGCGCGCATCGAGCTGGAGACGCCCGTTTACAGCACCTCAATACCCATATTGAACGAGGAGGCGTAAATCGACGATAAATTTAAGACGACGACGCGTGGGAGAATCGAAGTTTGATTTTGTTGGGATTTCCGTTTTGCCAGTTCGATTTATGTATATATTAATTTATAGTTCAGTTTTCGGTCAACTGCACTTTATTCGATTTCGTTTTGGAACAGGTAAAACGGCCGTTTCGATCGGTACATAATTTTATCATTGTTGAACTACTTACTTTTGAAATTTCTTAATTTCGTACATTTTAATCTCAATTATCTGTTTTAAGTCATATGTTATATATTTTTACATATGAATAAAAGGTGTCGAAAATCTGAAAGCCGGTTCTGTGCACGACCACAGAGCTATATTAGACGACGGTCCTGTTTCATTACCACAACTACGGTTGAATTGAAGTTATCCTTGAAATAGTTACAAAGTCTTATCGAATGTTGGTGACTGTGTTCCCATAAATCGCCGTGAAAACGAAAGTTTCTCACTTCCTTCATATTTGCTTCGACCCAGTCGGCAGGTGAAATTAAACGACAGTCCGCCAGTAGGATGACACATGACGTTAGTTTGTTTCGGTGATAAATCCGGATTTTAAACGATGTTCGCGTATCGCAGCCTCACCGTGACGACGTGCAGAACGTGTGTGACCAGCGCTTATTCCCCCAAAAGTGTTCTCAGCCCGGAAAATCGCGAGAAAACGATCTCGAAATACGTCAAAATGACTCCTGTCAAGAAGCAAACTACCTTACCCACAGAATCGGCGGCCGTGCTGATACCGCTTTGCGTGACGGACAACGAGGTGGCGCTGCTCTACACGTTGCGCACCTTCAAACTGAAAGACCACAGAGGCCAAGTGAGTTTCCCCGGTGGAAAACGCGACGACTCCGACGAAGACTCGGTGGCCACAGCGTTACGCGAAACTAAAGAGGAATTGGGGATAAATCCGGAATCGGTGGAGATTTGGGGCGCCGGCCGCCCCATCGTCGCCAAAGGAAGGGTCACCGTTACCCCAATCGTCGGTTGCATACCGCACTTCCGATTACCCGAGTTGGCTGTGAACAAAGACGAAGTGCAAGAAGCGTTTCTCGTGCGACTAAGTGACCTGTGTGACCCGAAATATTACGGTCAAACGCAATTTCGAACCTCCGTTTGCATGCCCGTCTTCACCGGTGGTAAACGACGGATTTGGGGGCTAACGGCTGCGATCACTTTCATGTTTTTAAAATGCTTACTACCACCCGAGGTGTGTACGCACCAGCTGCGTCCATTAAAAAGCGTTGTTTGAGTTTCAACTAACTGTAATAACTGAAATAAAATTTAACATCCACCTTATTATTCTATGACAACCGTTGACGTTTGTTTGTTTACTAACCTCAAACTTTTCTACAAAACAACGACAATCAATTCAAATATAAGAAAATGTGTGAACCGGTACCGCAAGCGCTAATCGACAAATTGGGACATAATATCCTTGAAATAAGGGAGCGGGCGCTCCTCACACTGCTATCCAAACTCGACAACGGTTTATTAATCGAAAACGACTTGGCTAAAAGTAAAACGATGCTAAGTAAATTATTCGAATGGTTTTTATACAACCCCTGCCCGTACGAGGAGTCGGTGCTATCACTAATCGAACGCCTGCTTCGTACCGAAAGCGGCGGCACACTAATCAACCACTACGGACCCGAAACCATCAAAAAGGAACTCAGCCGCGTTAAAGATTGTCTAGAGAAAAAGTTCCACTTAAAAGTAGACGAATTAATTAGAATCGTGGATAACGTCAAGTACCGCCACCCCCCTGTCCCCCAGTCGGACGACAGTGATACAGACACAGTGGTTTCGTTAAAAAAAACCGATTGTCCGGATGACATCCGTAATTATACGTTCCGGTGGCAACCGTTAATCGAAGCCGATCGTCAGGTGTTAAAAACCCTCGAAGACACGTTGAGCGCCAGCAAGGAGCCCTTTAGTTGTTGCGAATTTTTCACGCACGTCTTACTGAAAGACTTCCCCGCCGAAATATTCCTGCAGCGTCCGGCGATCGTCACGAAATTTCAAGAAGGGTTACGCTTCGCCTCCGACGATTGCGACGAAATGATTTTGAAATCGTTGCTGGCGTTGACGCAAAATCTAAATACTAGGATCGAATATCTGAACGATCCCTGCATGGATTGTCGGAAAAATTACGAAGAGTTGAATCTGGAGGAGGATTGCAAGCAGTTGCGGCAGTACCAAGTGCCGACGCCCGAGTTTTGTTTGGTGACGCTGCGCTGCGTTTTCGATTATATGATGATCAAACCGAGGAGTTTCCACGATTCCGGCGGGGGTAAGATGACGTACTATGTTTGCATGTTGCTCGTAAGCGAACTGATTAAGTTGCTGAAGAAATGTTTCGGGGATCACTTGTTGTCGGGCAAATATTTCGAGATGAAAAAAATTTTAAATGACTGTTTGAGGGTTTTCGGGGATTTATTGGAGAATTACAGGGTGGAGTTGGAGGTCGAGGGCGGCAATTCGAGGATAAGAGCGGTGCAGTTGTCGTTGGTGTTTCATTGCGTCGATTTCGTGGACGCGCTCGTGCGGGTCGAACGCGTCGCCGAGGTACTACCGAAAAATTTGAAAGCCGCTTTGCTCAGTAGTTTGATGGACGTGCCGTTAGCTAGGTTATACCCGAACGTACACGCGAAGTTGTTAATGTTCGCGAAATGTTTTAGTACCGTCGATAATTTTAGGGAGTACCAAGTGGTCGATGAAGTTTGCAACAGTATAACGGCGTATGTGGGGTTTTGTAAGGGCAGGGAGACCGGGCGGTTTGCCAGTATGATAGAACTCGCTGGGTTGTCGATGGTTTCTTTGCAGTTTCATAGAGATCATGAGTTTGTTGAGAGGGTGATCGAGCTTGTCGCGAGCAAGTTCGACGAACATGAAAGCGAGTCGATTAGGGATGTGATTTTAAGGTTGCTGTCGCATCATGTTGTTGAGATCGCCGAGCACGCTTATCGGTTGTGCCGCGATAAAGTTGCGGCTGCCATCGGCCCGCGACTCGCGGTCGGTGGTACCACGTCGAATACTAGGATCATGTTTCTGTTGCAACCTGAGATACTTGGTGAGATTGCGCAGTACGGCGCGTGGCACGGTAGTGGTAGGATTCAAAATTACTCCGAAGAGATTTTGGTTTTGTTGATTAAATGTAAGATTTTAGTGAGCGACGAGATATGGGATAGAGTGAGGCGGTGTTTGGTAGCCGTACTACCTATGGTACTGCTTAAAGCGGCCAAGAGTACGAACATCGGGCGAGCGATTTTGAATTTTGTAGACCCCGATGTGGCCAAGGAGATGGATTTGTGTAGAGCAACCATTATCGCCTCTAATGTGCAACTGTTGCTCTTTAGTCGCGAAGCGGCCACTCGCGACGAAGCTTTTAGTCGCATGTGCTGGTTGCTCGCCGAGCGGCGGTCCAACAAGTTGCCCCGAGTTTATGCTTCGGACGAGGCGGTGCTGACTGACGCTTGTCGACGTTTCGGTAACGAGAATCGATTGGAGGTTAATCGGGCGCGACGCAACGATCTGCGTTTCTACGAGGCGAGTGCTATTTGTCGCGTCCTGGAGTTACTCCGGTGTCCGGGGGTGGAACCTGCGATCATAAGGTCGGCGGTAACGCAACTAAGCGTCATGACCGAGGATTATTTGTTGCACGAGATTTTCCTCGAGAGGGGAGGTGTGGAGGTTGTTGTTGATGTGCTGGAACGTGCCTTAATTGAAGATAACGAAGATATTTACGTTGATTCTGCCATACATGTTGTTGCAATTTTAAAAAATATTTGTTTATACCAAAAGGAGGTGCGGTCTTATTTGAGCGCGGACGCTTCTTTGCTTGAGAATATCGTGAGAACGATGTTCCTGTTCGGTAATGGATTGATTGTCGATTCGTCTATTGTGTTGTTTTTATTGATTTTCAACGATTATATCAGAGGGAGTGTCTCGAGGGCCGACTTTTCGTTGCCGAAGGTGCTGGTGGACGAATTGAATCTGCCGTTTGTGTGCGAGGTTCATGGTACGATTAGCGAGAACGCTGATGGGGATTTGACGAGTTTCGTGGCGTCCAGCGGACAGTGCGCCAGCTCCATTCAAATCCATTGGAATTGCGAAATTTCCGGCGGTTTGGAGGAGTTGTTGCAACAACCAGAAGTCCCATCGGCCGTTGAGTTGCTGAAACTCACCAGTCGGGACTTGGAACGAGTTAAAGCATCGTCGGCCGGGTTCGCTGTGCGCAATTGTTTGGCGTTGCTGAAGAAGGAGGATAGCGCGGCGAAAATTTCAGAAATTTTGCATGACCTGCAGGTTTACCTTTGCTTGAAAGAGGTGACGCACGAGCGTTTAGGAGACTACCCTTGGGAGGAAACTTTCACGCGCTACTTAAAACTGCTACCATCGAGCGACGAAGATGCCCGAATCTTATACTCGGTGCTTAACTTCCTTAAAACTTTGGTTGGGTTTTACGATCGTTCGGATAATTGGCTCTCCACCATGTTAAAGGACCCTGCGCAGCACGTGACGGATCTCATTGAAGTCGATGCGAAGTCAGATGAAACGACCAAGAAATTGAGTAACGCCCTCCTCGACTTGGTAACGGAGTGTGCGCGTCGCGGGGACTCCGATTGGTCCTTCGTGCTCCGAGTAATCGTTAAGGATTTGAAGTTGAATAACCCGCAACAATTGTACAACTTGTCGCATTTAGGCGGATCGCTTTACTGTTTAGTTCACTTGACCGCGCATCTCGGTTGGAGCGCAACTTGCAAAAACTTAATCGAGGATTTAACAACTGGCTTACACGACCTGATAGGAGTTTTTCACGATGAAAGGCAAGAAACTGACTCGACGTATTCGTTGATGGGCGTGAGCGTTGCTCGTAATGCTTTGTTGATTCTAAACCACGTACTAGCTGAAGCGCAAACTCTTAAAAATTGGGAAGGAAACTTCGTGGTCATCGAGGCCGCTGCTCAATTTTGCGATTTCCTGCGCCTCCTTCCAACTAGGGAGGTTTTAGTGCGCGCAGCGACCTTGCAACTGTATGCGGGTGTCACGAAGTCCCTTCGAATCGCCGCTGATTTATTGGATTCAATACAGAAAACCGGTAATTGTTTGTGGAGTATCTGCTTGGACATACTTTTCGATGATGAAGAAGCCAACGTGGTTCGTGAAAACGCCGGTTTGACTCTTGCCAATCTCTCTCGAATTGAACGAAAAGTTCCAATAACTATTTTCCTCGAGGAAAATCAATTTGTGTTGCGGGCTAAAAGCCAAATTATCGAAAATGAAAGGGTGTCGCCGGGTTTGATTAAATCATTAGTTGTTCTCATCCGTTGCGTAGTTGATGTTTCGGAAAACTCGTACGTGGATTTCCTCAACGAAACCGGTTTGATTAAACTGATTTTCCGGACGATTCGTTTACCACCGAAGAACGTTGAAACACCTCGACAACTATACCATTACATGGAAATTCTAGAAATGAATACTGAAGTTTGTTTTCTGCTCAATAAGGCAATTCAAAGAAGCCCATCCAGCTTAGGTACCATCCTTCATACCAGAGATTGTTTGGAGACGTTAACCTCCCTAGTCGGATGGAGCAACCCCGAAAACCAACCAGACGGTTTAGTTTACTTGAGCAACAAACTCCGAAACGAAATCTTCCAATTAATCGCCACGATACTCGAGCGTGGCTTCCAAACAAACGAGCACGAAATCCCCGAAATAATTTTGGAAAGCATAAGGGAAAATGACCCCCAAGGATGGTTGAGCGCTTTACGATCATCACTGGAAGACACCAGCACTGATGAGCTACAAAATTCCGCTTTAATCGTCCTGGATTTCCTATTGCGCGCGGAGAAAGCAACCAACACCAAAACCTTCTTAGACAGGGTCCCCATAACGAAATCCGAAGAAAAGCGAAAACCCGAACATCGTAAAAACGATCATGAAATCCTGAAACCGCTGTTCTTTGGAGACAGCCAAAAAACAACCAACAGGAGTTGTAGAAAAGCAACAGAGTACGCGGGTGCTGAAATTTGCAACGTGCTCTTGCACCTCTACGAAATACATGATTTGAAGTCTGCAACAACAAAAACTGGCAAAAAGCGTTCGATTTTATCCGCGCTGGCAAGTTTGCTTTGCATATCCAGCGAGGCTCAAACCTTCGCTTTAAACGAAGGTTTCCTCAACAGAACCATCGATAATTTGAAAGAGGTCGCCACCAGATTGAGTCTCGAATCCGTCGACTGCTTCCGCCGATTGCTCGATAAAAAGAGGATATCACCCTTGCTCGAGAACCTCGAGGAAACGATTGGGATGCTCACCAATTTCCTGAAAGGAAACGTGGATGTCAAAAACGAAGGGGCCGCCCTGGGGTTGGCCGACGTTGTACATAAAATCTGGTCGTGGACCGGCGTTAAAAACAGCAGCGTTTTGAAAATGTTATCGAATTTTACGACAGACTGCCCCGCCGCTTGCCAATCGCTGGTTTACACCACCAACGTAGCCGGGAACGGGCCGCGCAAAACCCCGAGCGGCTCAAACATCATCAACGAAATCGTCGATCGCATCCTCAAAGAAATGGAATCCTTGAGCAAAACCCACGACATCCAACCGTTAAAACTGTGCTTCAACATATTGTGCAACGCCACCACCGTTCTCGAGTGCCGCGTGTGCTTATCCAAAACAACCCTCATCCAAGGTATGATCAGGTTGCAACCGACCTTAAACAAGCGCCAAAAACCATGGGAAACAGTCGAAGCCATTTGGTTGGATTTCCTCGAAACCTTCGCCGCCCACCCCGAGGGCCAAGCGTACCTGGGCCGCCTCCCCGACGTACTCGAGGTCATAATCACCCTGACGCAAGGAAAGAACCGCCTGGACGCCCTCAAGGTACTACAGAACATCTCGTTCTACACGCCGAACCGCACGCGCCTCCTAACCACCCGCGCCTTCGTGAACTTGCTGACCAAAAAACTCGACTCCGGCCGCCCCGACGAAAAAATCATAATCGTCAACATCATCTGGGCGATAGCCGCCAACAACGCCCGCGCCAAAACGATCTTCAAATCCGCGCGGCTTGACCAACGACTAAACGAAACGTTACGACAAATCAAGCTGCTGAACAACGAAACCTTCACCGAGGACCAAGTACAACGGATAATATTAGTGTTGGATATTTTAAGAGACGAACTTGTTTTACATTAAATATACTTCTTTTTACCCGATAGCAACTTTTCGACAGCATTCGCCCTGGTAACAAGTAGTTTTTTCTGTTTTTCGTCGATCGCCTCGGATTCGAGGTTGTTCTTGCGCAAAAATAAACAAATGAAAAGTCGCAGGCTCTCGCGGAACATTTTCAAGGCGCTCGACTGCGCCACCTTCTCGAATACGGCTAGGCAAGTTTCGGTGTCTTCGTGTAGCAGGATGCCGAGTAGTACTTGCCTGGTGAATCGTAGCACTACTTTATCCAAGTCGCCGAACTCGATCACCTGCGAAATGGGTGATGGCTATTTTGTTTTATTTAAAAAAAAATTACCTTCAGCGTCGATATCGGTAAGCCTTTGTTCAGGAAAAGGTGCGTTATTAACTTTGCCATGTTTGAAAGTTGTCGCGTCGACTGCTCTCCGATGGCTTTTAGTTTATCCCAAATTGAATATTTGATTGTTAGCTGAAACATTTGTCTTAACTTAAATTTGTTGGTACAAAACCGTTTACCATGAATTTGCGGTCGTAGTCGCAGAATTTCTGCGCCAAATACGCGTAATACGGATTGTAGGTCTTCTCGCGCAAGCAACAATACAACACGAGGTGCATTATTTCCCTGTCTTGGTTGCCCGTCAACCCTAAATGCAGCAACTTTTCGAAAGCGTCCAAATAATCTTCAGCCGATTGTATGATACAGAAAATATTTCTACGCAAGTCGGTGTTCATGCCGCGTTTCTTGGCGAGATCTAACAATTTTTGAGAAAAGCTCGGGGCCTTTTGCTTGGGTGCTTCTTTGTTCGCGACGTTGCCCGTCCACGCGGAACCGACCAGCCACCATTTACCTTGTTCTTGAGCTCGGAGCAAATCCTCCAAGCTGATGTTCAACTGAGTCACGTAATTACCTTTACGGATGAAACCTTTCATGATTTTCTTCAAGTGCTCCGAGTACGTGTTGTCGTAGTTCGGGATTTTGGACACGTTGTTGTTTTTGATCGCCAGGAGGATGTCGAGGAGGAATTTCGCGCGAGCGCCGGTCGTCGCACTCGATAGCGCGGCGTTCGCCTTTTTTTGCAAATCCAAAATTAAATCCTTCAATGCCGAAGGGTCGTCTTTACGTAAGTTGAACCCAACGTTTTTCAGTATGTGCAAGATGCAGTCGACGTTTTTTTCCACGAAATTCTCCGATAGCTTCGACAGGATTTCGTACATTAACCTGTGATTGTATAACTTGAAATTGTAGAGTTGCGCTAAAGTGATGACGATGTTGTCTAGAGTTTTATCGTCTGTGGTGGTTTTTAACGTTTTGTCAAACTTTGTGATGATTGCTTGGAGAAAGTGAGCACCCACTTCGGTGCCAACGTTGGCGTGGATGATCACGACTAAAAGCACGTGCTCCATGAGTAACCGTTCGGGGGTCAACACGGGGCTGAGTATCGAATCGAAGATTAAGGTTGTTAAAGTTTCATTCATGTCATTACGACTGTTGTTCATATACAATTCCTCAACTTGGTTCGCGATGTTATGCATGTTACTTTCGGCCAGCCGGTTAATGAGACCTTTGAGCTGCTTTTGTAACCGGACGAGGTTTTTATTTTCGTTAACCGGTGCAGCTTTGTTACGAACTGCAGGTGGGATATACTTTTCGTTACCTCCCTATAAAAAAATTGAGGGAAACAATTTAGAAACGTCGCGGTACTTACTTTGATCACAGAACCATCTTTGCTTCTCAATCTACCGTAAATGTCTTCCCAAGTACCATCGGCGTTGACTTTTACAGCTCCTTTTATCTTGGTCTCTTTTTCTTCTTCATTACAGTCGTCTGTAGGTTCTTCATCACTTTCATCCTTACCTTGATCATCGCTTTCATCCATAACTTCTTCATCACTTTCATCCATAACCTCTTCATCACTTTTATCCATAACCTCTTCGTCACTTTCATCCATAACCTCTTCGTCACTTTCATCCATAACCTCTTCGTCACTTTCATCCATAACCTCTTCATCACTTTCATCCCCAACCTCTTCCTCCGAGGCTTTAGAAACGTCATCATCTTCAATGAATTTCTTTTTCTTCTTTGGCGATTCTTCAACATTTCCAGTCATCAATCTTAAATCCTCGGCTAAATTTTCGTCAAAATCGGCAAACTGTCGCTCAGCGTCCACCGCGGATTTTCGTTTTTCAGGATCGCAGAACTCCAAAAGGACTAAATACTATGTCAAGGGAAATACTTTGTCCCAGAAGTCGAAGTCTGGACAAAGTATTAGTTTTGAATCTTGACGTCGACTTCTGGGACATATGGATGTATATGTACATGTTTGAGTTTTTTCACCTCAAAACTGATTGACAAACTGTGGATATATTTTCTATTTCTGTTCGATCATTTAAACCAATTAAACTGCGTTCTGTATTCATCATTTTAATGATACTTCTTTTATATTTGGTTTTTCAAATTTTAAAATTTTTTTTTCTTCATAATTGAAATTATACCCAGTATCAATTTTGTGTCTATTAAGTGCTGTTTTCGCCGTTTTCGTATATTTATATCCGTCTAGTATTTTCTTTATACATGGTTAATCTTTTTTTTTCAGCACAGTCAGTTGAAACTGGACAAAGTATTAATTTTGAATCTTTGTCTGGGCAATAAATTATATTTACTTATTACCTGGAGCAGTTGACCATAAATTGTGGGCTACAGTTTAAAAACAAAGCGATTACATAACAAAAAAAAAAATAAAAAAGATGATATTTGTAGTAAAAGGTAATTTCTTTTTTTTCTGATAACTACGATGACTTACTCAGTTTAAAGTTACGGCTTGACGTCGACTTCTGGGACGCTTTAAAATTAGTGATTTTAGTTGAGAAAGGATACAATCAAGACCATCATCCACAAATGACTTGGAGATATCTTTGGACTTCCGTTTGTTTAATTTCAACTGTTTTTCAAGCTTCTTAAT
The DNA here is from genome assembly GCA_020654155.1 of Novius pumilus. Classification (NCBI taxonomy): domain Eukaryota; kingdom Metazoa; phylum Arthropoda; class Insecta; order Coleoptera; family Coccinellidae; genus Novius; species Novius pumilus. Next base: position 7,130,707 of record JAIFOV010000475.1, read on the forward strand.
GTTGCGATCTTCCATTTCGTTCTCTTCCAATAACTGCTTTTTGCGTTGTGCGTTCATTTCTTTCTTTAATTTCTCGATTTCGCGTTTTTCTTTATTCAATTCTTGCTCGATTATCGAAGTTTTTATTACCTGCAATTTCAGTATTCGCCATCGGAATTTAAATAATTAGTTACTTAACTTTATTTTTTTTCACCGCTTGTCTTTCCTTAACTGTCTGAACGCTTGGTTGTTGAGGAATCTCGTCCGTCTTCATTTTTAATTTGCTGAAGTACGCATTTTTGTTCGCCTTTTTTTGCACGCGTTTTTCTTTTCGCAACTGTTTTCTAGTCGGTTTGCGACCAGTTTTGGGGGGTCGTGGTTTGAATTTCATTTCTGAAACTAACTTTAAAACACCTTTTAATACACTCGATAAAAGTGAGGTTAGAATTTGAAACCATAGAAGAAATAGTTCATTCAAACCAAAACATTAATCGGTAAACGTCAGAAGACAATCAACCTCGGCACAGTCGTAAACACTTCAAAATTTCCAGAGATATTTGGAATCATTTCGTTTCTTATCACCAAATAAACGCGCATAAATGAATATAAAGCGGCTTTTGATATGTCGAAAATGCGTTTTTATTTGGTGTGTTTCTGCGTGGCGCTGGTGAAATTGAGTTTTTGCTTTAAAGATGAAGTTCCAACGGAGGTGAGTATTTAGTGAGGTACGAGTGATTCGAATTAGAGGCGGTATCGAATTTCAGCCGAAAAGCACAGCTTTGGCCCACGAGTACGACGACAGACTTTTACTATTTTCCACCTTAGATGGGGCGCTAATCAATGTGGATCATTTAACTGGAGATGTCAAGTGGAGAATTGAAGATAGTGAGAATGAAATAAGGTTACTATTTGTTGTAATAAAATAATATTGTAGGACCGGTGGTTGAAGTTCCTACCAACTCCAAAGATGCGGTTATGCCGATTTTTTTACCAGACCCAAGAGATGGTTCCTTGTATTTGCTGGATAATAGTCGCGAACCATTAAAAAAATTACCATTTACGATACCACAATTGGTGGCAACGTCCCCTTGTCGTAGTTCAGATGGTATTCTTTATACTGGTAAGAAAAAGGATGCGTGGTTCAAATTAGATCCGTCCACCGGTATGAAGCAACAAGTAATCGGTTGGGATACCTCGATACCGACTTGTCCGGTTGAGAGCACTACGTTCGTCTACATTGGTCGAACCAAATACTCGGTGGCGATGGTGGATGGTAAAAAGCCGGAGGCGCAATGGAACGTGACGTTTTTCGATTATACGTCGCGCCCGATGACCAAGGAAGAAATGGGCAAGTTTGGTGAGTTGCCAACTCCATTCTTCACAATAAATCACAATTTTTTTTTTCGTCACGTAGAAGTGGCGCTGTTTGCTTCAAGTTCAACGGGGAAAACGATCGCTTTGGATCGAAGACGTGGTCAATTATTGTGGGAATTGGATTTCCAGAGCCCGGTAATCGGTGCGTATTTACTAGAAGCTGAGGGCTTGATCAACGTGCCTTATACCACTCTCGCCAATCACACTATCTCATATTTGGCCGAGTACTCCAACGACGATACCGTCGTCCAAAGTAATCGGATGAAGTTGTAGTAAGAAAATGTTATATTTGTGGGCGTTTTTTTCCATTGAAAACTCATTTTTAGCCCCACCTTGTATATAGGGCAGCACGATCGCGGGTTGTACGCGTTGCCTTCGCTCGTCGATCAAAATGTGGTAACTATTACGGCGTCAGACGCCGGGAAGTTACTTTTGACTGGCCCGAACGCACCGGATACGCTCAGTCCGTATCCGGACTTTCCGTTGCCGGGTCACGACTACCAATTACCCCCCCACATGTACCAAGGGGAATTTCAAAGCGTCCCCGGTTTAGAAAATCACGTATCGATTTTAACGGGTCACTACAACGTGCCAAAGTACGCGGATTCCCGTTTTAACCTACCCGGCCGTTCCGAACCCGTCCGATTATTATCCGATAGCTCCGGCGACGACGACAAGAGCGTTCAAAACGAGTCGACGCGAAAGGAAACGGAACAAACTCCTCCCACGGGATTGTGGGATCGTTTTGGCGTCTACAAGGAACGCATGGCCAACTGGTTCAAACGACAAGAAAACAAGGGACTCCAATTGACCGTAATAGTATTATGCGGCTGTTTAGTCGCAATGTTCTTTTATCTGCAAGTCCAGGTAACTTAAGTTTGTTAAGTTAGATACGACTACGAGTACCGTTGCGATCAATTTCAGGTACGAGAAATACAGAATTTGTCGCAGAACGGTTCCAAAACCAGCCAAAACAGTTCCGTCGGACGAAACGGGGCGATAACGGCGCAATCCGTCGAAATGCCGGACGGGATGGTGAAAGTCGGTAAAATAACGTTCCATCCGGACGAACTGCTCGGCAAAGGTTGCGAAGGCACCTTCGTATACAAGTAAGCGTACAAACCGAACAAGCAACGCACTCGCTTTTTATCGCTTCAGAGGTGAATTCGATCGACGTCGAGTGGCGGTCAAGCGGCTCCTGCCCGATTGTTTCACCTTCGCCGATCGCGAAGTAAACTTGCTCAGGGAAAGCGACGCCCATCCGAACGTCGTCCGTTATTACTGCATGGAACAGGACAGGATGTTCCGTTACATCGCTCTGGAACTGTGCCAGGCGACGCTCACCGATTACATCAAAGGCGGTTACCGGACCATTCCGATAACTCCGATGGAAATCCTCAAACAAGCGACCGAGGGTTTAGCTCATTTACATTCCTTGGATATAGTCCATCGCGACATAAAACCGCACAACGTTTTGATTTCAATGACTGATAATAATGGTAACGTGAAAGCCATGATTTCCGATTTTGGGTTGTGCAAAAAGCTGCAAGTCGGAAAGGTTTCGTTCTCCAGACGGTCCGGAGTGACCGGGACCGACGGTTGGATTGCTCCCGAAATGCTGCACGGGAACGAGCGAACGGTACGATTATTGACAGTAATACTGGAATAATAATAACGACACTTTCAGACATGTGCCGTTGACTTATTCTCTTTAGGTTGCCTTTTTTACTACGTCTTATCGGAGGGTGAACATCCGTTCGGCGATTCGCTGCGGAGACAGGCGAACATTTTGAGCGGCGCGTGGTCGTTATCGGGATTGAAAGGTCACGATTGGTCGGTCAACTTACAGGAGCCTCTAATAAGAGCGTTGATTTCGGAAAAACCGGAGGAGCGACCGTCGTGCGCCGCCATTTTATCGTACCCGATTTTTTGGAACTCGGCGAAGATCCTCTCGTTCTTTCAGGTGAGTATTTTTTTAATTACGTATTAATGCTTAAAATTCGAGTTATTAGAATATGAGGTTAACGTTAAACGTAACCATAAAATATTTAGTATTCCTTGACGACGTGTTTCGGGGGGTCGATGGAACTAACGAACACAGAAAAAACGATAAAAATGCGAACATTTAATATCTGTCACAGAAGTGAGTATTTGTTTGTATCGACAAACGTCAATACAGAATCAAAATGACAATTCATTACACTTGATGCATTCGAACTACTACTCGAGCAAACGAAAATGAATATTTTTCTATTATTTTCTAGGATGTTAGCGATCGCGTGGACGTCCTCGACGAAGGCGACCCGATCTTACTTAAATTAGAAACGGACGTGGACAGTATCGTGCGCGTGGACTGGCGCGTGCACGTCCACCTGGAAGTCGTTAAAGATTTGAAGAAGTACCGCGCGTACCGCGGCGACTCCGTCAGGGACTTGCTCAGAGCGCTGCGCAACAAAGTAAGCCGTTCGTATTAAAAATTGAACTCGAGTAACGTTTCTTTCAGAAACATCATTACCGCGAGCTAGTCAACGAAGCTCGCCAGTATCTGGGCGAGATACCGAACGAGTTCGCCGCCTACTGGTTGGAACGGTTCCCGTTGCTGCTCGTGCACACCTACGTGATGATGCAGTGCGTCTCGTTCGAGAACACGTTCTCGAATTACTACAGCGCCCGACACCGTTACTCGGTGTCGTCGTTTCGAGCGCAGGTCGCGAATTACGCGAAACAGCATCCGGTGGTGATCACCGCCGACGATTTCGAAAGAGTCGCGGAAACGACGGCGGGGTGGAGTCCGCAGAAAAGGGAGGCGCGACCGGTGAGCGGGGGGTTGTATAGAAATCTGTCAAAGAGGCCGAATAAGAAAAAATCGGCGGTTAAAAGGGACGAGCCGATTGTCTGGGCCATCGGCGACACGTCCAAATAACTGAAAGGGTGCTTAGGTTAAGTTGTTTTAATTGTTTAAAACGTTGTTATCAATGAGGGTTTTTAAAGCACGTGAAAGGTACGAACGGAACGTTTCGTTTTTATTTCTGTTAGATTTTAACACACTGTGATATCATGTTAGCACCAACATTTCATCGTTCGCTAGTTTAATTATATATTTTAATAAGTTCAATAAGATGATTCATTATTATCGTTGCATAAGATTCAGTGAATTCTGGCCATTTATCAAGAGCGAAAAGAGGGCATAATTATTTTTTTCGCCTACACGTAGGAATGCAGATAGCGCTATCAAATAAGGTTGTTAAACTCGTTTCGAACGGACGTTCGCGACGAAATGACCGCGCTAAAAATTACCACCGTTGCGGTTTTTTTGTGTTTCGAAGCCGTCGATTTTGTTGCGACTGCAAAGGTGCCGTTTTTTTTGAAGATTAATTATTGTGGTACACCGGAATGTAAATTTACAGGTGCGTATTTGCTTGGTTTTTCGCGATTTAAATTTTTTTTTTTTGTGTTAGGTCGGTTGATGAATCGGTATTTAAATCAGTCCGTCGATCCGTGCGACAATTTTTATCGTTTTTCCTGCGACGGTTGGATGTCGAAAATGGAAAAACCCGAATCGGAGCACGTCTGGAGCGACTGGCAGATTTTAGCGAAAAAAATTAACGATCGTATCGAGGATATATTAGTTTTTGGGCGGTTGGGGGATAATACGGGGGTGGCGAAAGCGGCCCGTTTTTACAACGCGTGTGTGGACGCGTCTTTAACTGAAATGAAGTATGTGAACAATCTGAAGACTTTGGTTAAGGAATTTGGCGGGTGGCCCGTCGTGCAGACTCGAAAAATAGAGAAGTACGATTGGTTCGAGAGCGTCGTTAAACTGACCGGTTTGTTGGGTGTACATCCGATTTTTAAGATTACGGTGAATGCTGATTACAGAAATACGTCGATTAACGCCATTTATGTAGGTGATTTTATAATTTGGATTGAATTAAAAGGATTTTTTTTAGGTGGAACCTGGAGAAACAATTTTTCCACCTTACATACTCAGAGAACCTAAAAAATATTCAACCGAACTACGGTCTTATAAGTTATGGATATACCAAACGGTTAAGTATTTGTACAACGAAAAAGCTGTTAAAGCAGACGTAGCAAAAATCATTCAACTGGAAGCCAAATTGGCTACTTTAAATACGCGTTCAAAAAATGAACGTACGACACTGGTAATGTTAACAAAAAAGTTTAATTACAATTGGAGAGCAGCTCTCAATTTATTGAACCTTGGTTTACAAGATAATGACACTATTGTCATTAAGAATTTTCCATATTTTAAGAACACCTTAAGTTTTTTACGTAAAATAGATCCAACAGTTATCGGTGAGATTGGTTTCTTTTTTTAAGCATTTTCGATAAATAAAAATTTCCTTTAGCAAATTACCTGTTGTGGTACATGGTTAAAGATTTATCAAGGGAGACAAGTCCGCACTTACGTACTTTAAGTTTTATGGTCGACAAGAACATTTTGGGCATCAAAACAGACATTGACAGAAAAACCGAATGTTTGAACTTGGTTAACAAATACTTTCAAAACGCGTTCGTGCCGTTGTACGTGGAAAGGTACACCGTACCCGAAACATTAGAGAATGTTCGAGTGATGTTCGAAAACATTAAAGTCGAATACATAAAATTAATAAAACGGAGCACGTGGCTCAACGAGTTGACTAAAAGTTCGGCTATAGAAAAAATTAAATACTTGAAAGGACACATCGGTTTTCCGAAAAGTTTCGGGAATTTGACAGAAAGTAACGAATATTATGACGCGGTGAGTAACTAACTGAAAAATTCATGGTTTAAAGTTTATATGTTACAGATTAACATCACAAGTAATCATCTTCACAACGTTTTAGCCATGAAACATTCATGGGCTAAAAATAACTTTAAGCGCTACCGAACGGTCGGAGAAATACTGTAAGTTACCACTTTTAAGTACTTTAAATTCAAACATATTTTTTAGTTGGCCATCAGGCCCTTTAGAAGTAAACGCCTTTTACAGCATCCTCCATAACGCTATATGTAAGTACCACTAAACCTTGAAATCTTTATTAAAACAAGAAAAAAAGTTATACCTCTAGGAATCTTGGAGTCGCCTTTTTATAACCCAAATCTACCAGAGTAAGTGCTTCTGTAATAAAAAACTGAATAAAAATAATAATTTATTTTAGTGCTCTAAATTATGGTGCTTTGGGCAGTCTGATCGGTCACGAAATTTCTCACGCGCTCGACACGACTGGTATTTAAAAACAATGTCCAAACAAAATAATAAGTTTTAATTTTAGGCCGGCAAGCCGATAAAAACGGCAACATTTTGAACTGGTGGACGGACGGAGATGTTTTAAAATTCGAGCGACAAGTTGAATGCTACGAAGATCATTACAACAACCTCAACGTCAACGGACAACTAACGATCGGCGAAAACATCGCCGATAACGTCGGCGTCGAAATTAGTTTCGCCGCTTTTAAAAAACTGAAAACCTCCAAGATAATCAACATGGTACCGCATCTCGAAACGTTCTCGAACGAACAGCTCTTCTACCTCGCGTACTCACAGGTACTCGTTGCTTAAATTCTAACATTTGAATCGAAGAAACGAATTTCAGATGTGGTGCGAAATTTCCGGAAAATCCGACGTTTTCATCGGCGAAGAACATGCGCCAGCCGAGGGTCGAGTACTAGGAACGTTGCACAACGAGAATTTTCACAAGTACTTTCACTGTGATCGCGTCGATAAGAAATATTGTAGAATGTGGTAAGGTAATAAATTTTGTATTTTTTTAAATGTTACAATTCAATCGTAAACCTTTCGTAACACGAGAAACTCTGTTACGTCATGAATTGCTGAGACCATTATATGAGTTTTACACGATTCGATGGTCTTGTTTGACATTGCTGTCAAAAGTAGCGAGCAATAAACAAACGTTAAATTATTAATTTATATTATAATGTGTTACAATTAAAATAATTGTGTGCTCAAAATGTCGAAACCATTCCCATCGTCTACAGTCGTTATGGATAACGGTAAGTCCTGTAGACCATTTTTGGGGTTAGAATTTCATGTTTTCTCTGTAGGCGACTCCTTCATACCAGCCTCCCAACGACCTGACGGTACTTGGAGGAAAGCGAGACGCGTGAAGGAAGGCTACGTCCCCCAGGAGGAAGTACCGTTGTACGAAAGCAAGGGAAAGCAATTTTTAAATAAAACGACCAAGCTCGACAACGTCGTACTATCGACTGGCCAAGTGGCTCGACAACCGATCCCGGGACTTTTCATCGTCGACGATATCAAAGAGAAAAAAGAAGCGAAAAGAAGAAGAAAAAAGGTGAGACAAAAACGTTCCAAACCGAATCAGCACCCAAATAATCGCAGCAATCGACGAAGTCGCCGCAAAATTGCAAGCAACAACAATTTCGGAACCCAAAACAAACAAAAAGGAAAATTGCGAACCGTCGACGGAGAAAAAAATTAAAAATTTAAAGAAAAAAGTACGAGAAATCGAAGCTTTGGAAACGAAATTAAAGGATGGTTTAATAGATAAACCAGAGCCGGAACAATTGCAGAAAGTTAAGAGAAAAAACGACCTTTTAATGCAGATTCGTGAGTTAGAAAAAACCCTATAGCCATTTTATTAAACAATTCGATTGACGATATTGAGGTTTTATTAATAGCAACCATTCTTTTGTGTTCGATGTTAAATTTGAACTACCGGTAGTTCGAGTCGTTTTGACGTATCTGTCAAACTCGAAAATATGTTGTGATCGCTCGATAATTCGCGGAACGTTAAAATGAGCGGTTTTAATTTTTCGGGGTTCGCGATGAATAAACCGTCTAACGTGAGGCATAACGCGGTGCCGCCGCCGTCCAGCATGGGGCCCCCCGGTGCCGGACTCAGTAAACAGGGATACTCGACCATGAACGCCATCAGCCAAAACGCCTTGTCCGCCGCCTGGGGTGGCAGTAAAAAACGTTCATCAAACGAAGACGAGTACTTCGAAGATGACGAGGAGGAAACAGTGCCGGATCTCGCTTATATTCCGGCGCCGGACAGTCCGACGCGGCTTGAGATGGACAAGAAGAAGCAAGATGACGAGGAGGATGATCCGTTGGACGCGTACATGGCTGGTATTGAACACCAGGCTAGTATAATACGAGGTTTTTGACTGTTGTTAAAACGCTTACTTTAGATGAAACGGGAATCAGATCAGACAGCCATGAGTCAGAAGCAATCGGTGAGAAATGACTTGGAGGAAGAGGACGACGAGGAATCCTACTATAGGTATATGGAAGAGAACCCGACAGCTGGTTTATTACCGGTGGACGACGATAATCCTGAAGTGGAGTATGATGAAGACGGGAACCCTATTGCGCCTGACAAGAAACGTATAATAGATCCGTTGCCCCCCATCGATCATTCAACAATTGATTACAAACCCTTCGAAAAGAATTTTTATTGTGAACATTCGGAGATTTCATCACTGACTTCTGATAAAGTTAAAGAATTAAGGGATGCCTTAGGTGCTTGTTTAAGTCTCTAGTGCCACTCTTGCTAAAAATCACGTTTTTAGGTATTAAAGTTTCTGGAAATAACATCCCGAAACCGGTGTCGTCGTTCGCCCACTTCAATTTCGACGAAAAACTTTTGAAAGTTATAATTAAGGCCGAGTATTCAAGTCCGACACCGATTCAAGCGCAAGCGGTTCCGTGCGCTATGCTCGGACGCGACGTATTGGGAATCGCTCAAACTGGTATGAAGCATATTTTTTCTGTCAAAGCAACTGAATTTCGTTTTTCACCGCGAAGGTAGCGGTAAAACTGCGGCTTTTCTTTGGCCCTTATTGAAACACGTGTCCGCGCAGCCTCCGGTCGAAGAAGGCGAAGGTCCCGCCGCGCTCATTCTAGCGCCAACGCGAGAATTGGCGATACAAATCTACAACGAAGCGAAAAAGTTCGCCAGGGTGTACGATTTGAAGGTTATATGCGCGTACGGTGGCGGATCGAAGTGGGAGCAAAGTTTGGTACGCGCAAACAATTAAAGGGAGTTGCGTAATTATCTTTTTACGTTACAGGCGTTGAAAGAGGGGGCGGATATTGTCGTGGCCACGCCCGGTCGCATAATCGATCACGTGAAATGCGGCGCGACCAATTTGCAACGCGTCACCTTTCTGGTTCTGGACGAGGCGGATCGAATGTTCGAGCTCGGTTTCGAGCCGCAAGTGCGTTCGGTGTGCGATCACGTGCGCCCCGATCGACAGACGTTGCTGTTCAGCGCGACGTTCCGGAAACGGATCGAAAAGTTGGCCAAAGACGCGCTAAGCGATCCGATTAAAATTTCGCAAGGTATCCTCGGGCAGGCCAACGAAGACGTCACGCAACACGTGCTGCTACTCAAGGATCAAGAGGCGAAACGGAACTGGTTGCACGGGAAATTGGTGGAACTCCTATCGGCCGGATCGGTTTTGCTTTTTGTTACGAAAAAATTGGACGCCGAGCAGATGGCGCACAATCTTAAGGTGAAGGAGTTCGATTGTTTGCTGCTGCACGGCGACATGGAACAGGCGGATCGGAGCAAGGTGATAATGGCGTTTAAAAGGAACGAGTGCTCGTTGCTGGTGGCGACGGATGTGGCGGCCAGAGGTTTGGACATTCCGCACGTTCGAACGGTGGTTTGTTTTGACATCTCCAGAGATATTGACACGCACACGCACAGAATCGGAAGAACCGGTAGGGCGGGTACCCAGGGTACCGCCTACACTCTTCTCACGCCTCAAGATAAAGAATTCGCGGGTCACATCGTGAAAAACTTGGAAATGGCCAACCAGGAGGTACCTCAAGAGGTGCTCGATTTGGCGCTCCAAAGCTCTTGGTTTAGGAAGCAACGGTACAGAAAGAAAGGCGAAAGCACCAACGTCGGTGGTTTGGGTTTGGGTTTCAAAGAGAAAACCGGTGGGGCGGCTACGAAATCGTTCGTGCCGAGTAGTTCTAGCAGTGCACCGCCCAGAGGTCCCGCCACAGATCGTTTATCGGCGATGAAGGCAGCTTTTAAGATGCAGTATCAAAATCAGGTAAAGAGGCATTGTTTGTTATTATTAATTAATTAACGTTTCGTTGAAAGTTTACGGCGAGCGCTGATCAACCTCCGCCACCGACTGCTCCAGCTCGTAAAAAGAGTAGATGGCAATGAATCTACCAAATGTAGAAAAAAGGGTAATCCCGTGAGTGTAAATACGTGATCAAATGTAAGCCTGAGAAACCAATCTGTTACTTAAAAAAAACGTTGTAGGCGAGCAATCGAAGCGTTCCCCTTGATAGCAAGTTGTCTCCAACAGTTACAATGTTGATTTAGAGTAAATAGTAATTTATTCCTCGATTTATTCTAGATTTTCAATAACAATCGAACAAATTATAACGATGTTCTAGTAAAATAAATTCCATATTTTAAAACTATTTCTTTTTAGTGGGGAAACGATAAAAACTACAAATCGTTTGAGAAAGTTTTTGATTCACGACAAAAATAAAACTCAATGTCCGTCCACCGCTGTCTAAATTGTAAAATATACAAAAAAAAAATAAAATAAAGCACACATCCATATAATTGAAATAAACGGCGACATTCACCTCAGGCAAAATATAATACTTTGGGCGTGAACGCGCGATTAAGGCATTGCTCTGGTAAATACAATTCCAAAAGGGTTGTAAATATTATATAAACGTTGGTTTTGGTATAAAAATTTGACACGACGTTACCACTCCCGTTCTCTTAATCCTTCCAATCTTTTTTAATTTCGAACGACCACTCCCACTTGAGGTGCTCGTTTTTGTCGTCGTCCGTGAAGAGCGAGTGCACCGTGTAGCTTCCCCTCGTCATCAAGCCGGACGGGGCCTCTTCCGCGGGCGTGGTGTACGACTGGATTTCGCCCTTGGGCGCGTACGAACCGACCATGTGCGTCATCTTATCCACGTTTATTCCCAATTTGCTGGTTTTCTGTATGTATTTTAGACCGTGCACGATTTCCCTTTGCACGATAAATTCGATACGGATTTTGTACGAGACACCTTCTTTGATTATGAACGTTTCCTTCTTTAATTTCGACAGGTCGCCGGTTAGGTCGAGCGCGATTTCTGGACGATCGGCGACGACCAGCACCAGACGTTTGACGATCACTTTGCGGGGATTGTCGGGCTCGACGATGATCGTGCCCGTTTGAGCGTTGCCGAGGAGCGCCTCCTTGTACTTGCGGAGGCTCTCGTCTTCCTCGTCGGTTTTCAGGATTTCGTCGATCGTTTTTTCGGGCGGCGGCTTGTAATTCGTCTCGTTCTCGTGGTCGAGATCGTCGGGCGTGGTTGCAACTGCGTCCCCGGACATCTTTCTACGCTGCTGGCCGAGTAACCACAAAGATGAGTCAAGGGTGGGCTAAAAATAAGCGGCCGGTAAGTAAGGTTAAGGCTCGTCCGTTGCATCGCGGATTGATCGTTGCGCGGTTTTTAATTGTTGCAGGTGGAGGAGACGGCGTTTAAACTTACCTTTCTACAAGGTCGAATTGAAATTATTCGAATATTTGATCGATTCAAGATTTCGGATCTGTCACGTTTGACAAGTGACAAGATGCAGTTCGTAGATGTCGCGATGACACAGAGGTAAGAGTAGTTGTTTTATTCCGATGTGGTCATAGATATTTTAAATAATCATGGCGGGAAAAGATATCAATTTTTATATATTTCGATTTAATCGTTATTTGACGAGCAAATAATTAATTTTAAATTTTTCGATTTAATATCTATTTTGAATATACATTACTGAAATCAATACTTAGATTCCCGTTGTTTAAGAACCGCTTGCACGCATTTCGCCATCGTCGGCGACGCTCGACTAATCGAATCCGTCATGAAATAATCTTGCAGTTCCTTGATTTTAACGTCAATCGGACTGCTATCGAGCGATTTGTTTTCCTTGAAACAAAACCAGATTTTAATTCAACGAGCTAAAGTCACCGGTTACTTACTTCTAACAACTGAGCGGCCTGTTTGAAGTAATTGGCGCTTTCCACGTGTCCGTATCGAGTTAAATGTGGTGCCACCTCGTTTAACCGGTCGCGGATTTCGTTTAAATCGTCGTAGGGTAACTTGTGTCCGATAATTTCCGATAGCGCTCGAATGATTTTCCAGTCCTCCTTAGCTTGACCGGGGGGCGTAACCGCCACCAACGTTTGTTGCGCCCTCCCCTCGGTGTTCACGTACGTCGCCTGTTTTTCCGTGTAAGCGACGCCCGGTAAAACGGCGTCGGCGATACAAGCGCCACGATCGCCGTGGTGCCCTTGATAGATGATGAAACAATCGCTGGGCAAGTCCTCCTTGTTGATGGCCTCTTCGTCGGCGCCAATTAAAAACAACACCTTCGGTTTGGAGTCGCGTATTTTATCGACGCCCGGGGTGTAGCCGATGTCTAAAGCGGCAACCTGTTCGAGTGTTGTTATTGTCCTTCTTATATTATTGTGGGTACTTACTTGACTCGCTACTTTGTGCAAAACATTCAAAACTTTCCAATCCTCGGGTTTATTCGAAGTTTGAGCGGCTATCGCCTGAACCGTCGATAATATAGCTGCACCATCCGATCGTTTCAGAACATCAGCTCCGATTATAATCAGTGGTTTCTTCGCTTTCTTTAATATGCCCGCAAAGGCGTTTGAACCATTAGCGATGTCTCTAATTGCGGTTACATCGTTACCCAAATGTTGGTATTCGTACGTCAGCTCAACTTTAGGACCAATCACTCCAAACTATCAAAATTAAAAACATAAAATAGATATAGCACAATTTGTTGTCAGAGTACCTCGCATTCGTTATGCAAAAAGGTCTTTCTTAAACGGGAGTTAAGCAATGGAGCTTCAAAACGGGGGTTGGTTCCGATCAACAGCACCGCATCCGCTTCTTCAGCTCCAGCAATTCGATTGTTTAGCAAGTAGGACGATCGCAGATCAGTCCCCGATCCGTCTAATGGAAAAACGTGCTCAGTGCACGTCAGTTCTGAGCCTAGGCGATTGAGGAGATCTTTAACGGCGACTAGCGTTTCAGCATCAGCCATGCCACCAGCAATCGCAGCGACATTGGGTCCTATTCGTTGTAAGTATTTAAGTCGTACGACTTTTTTTGCTTATATTTACCAGCCCTTTGTAAAACCTTGCCCACAGTTAAAGAGCTGCTTCCCAATCCACCGGTGTCAAGTCGCCCTTGTTGTCTCGCAGCATGGGGGTGATTAATCTTTGACGTTTCAAACCGTCGTACGCGAATCTTGATTTATCAGCCAACCTTCAACAATAAAAGGTATATTTTATCTTCATCATTATTATATAACGTACCATTCTTCATTGATCTCTTCGTTGATTCTTGGTACTATGCGCATCACTTCATTTGTTCTCGTCGACACAACAATGTTGGAGCCAATGGCGTCAAAAACATCGATCGAGTCAATTTTTCTAATTTCCCAAGGTCGCGCTGTGAAGCTATAAGGTTTGCTGGTCAGCGCACCAACCGGGCACAAATCAATGATGTTGCCAGACAATTCGGACATGAAAAATTTCTCCACATACGTCCCGATTTGCATGTCAACTCCGCGTCCGGTGGTACCCAAATCGTCGATTCCCGCTACCTCAGAGGCGAATCGGACGCACCTGGTGCAATGAATACATCGAGTCATTACCGTCTTAATCAAAGGTCCGAAGTCCTTGTCTTCAACGGCCCGTTTACCAGAGAACTGCATATCGGTGAACCGCGACTTATCACTGCCGAAAGCCATCGATTGATCCTGTAGATCACACTCGCCCCCTTGATCGCAAATGGGACAATCCAGGGGGTGGTTGACGAGTAGAAACTCCATTACGCCCTCGCGTGCTTTCTTAGTCATATCGGAGTCAGTTTTCACGCGCCATCCTTTCATTACAGGCATGGCGCAAGCGGCCACCGGTTTGGGAGACTTTTCAACTTCAACCAAGCACATGCGACAGTTACCAGCGACAGCGAGACGTTCGTGGTAACAAAAACGAGGTATTTCAACGCCGACCAAAGCGGCTGCTTGTAAAACCGTCGTGCCCGGTTCCACTAAGACGGGTTTATCGTCGATGAACACTTCAATCTTTTCCGGCTTCTTAGCGACGTCCGACGACTGCCTGGTTGCTAAACACAAATGTTTGGGGCTCAACTTGGCCCCAGAAAGCGCTTTGCTCACGCTGGAACGCAACATTTTCAACAGGTACGTTATGTAATTACAAAAACTCTATCACGCATTACGGGATACGAACATTAACTTAACTTTGAAACGGATGTTGGTATCTTAAGAAATACTCCAAACTTTTATCGTACTTGCTTAATTCTGCTAAATAACACCAAAAATTAATAATTTCTGACGTGCAATCCAACCCTACTTTTGAACTACCAGTAGACGCAATAAACCAAAGTTGTCAAAACTTTGAGGTTAGTAATTACAAAACAATATTTACAAACGATTCAAAACAATGACACGGTAATTAAACAATTACACGTCGCTAAACAATAAAACGTACAACAATATGGATCATATCGTTCAGGAATTAGGCCTCCCGAAAACTTGTCTAAAATGTACAAATAAAAACGACCGATTCGTCGCTCGCGTACATAAAACCTGGTTAAAGTAAGTCGCCCCCCTCGAAACCGACACTTTAATCGACATCAATTACTTCCAGATCGCTGATTAAACATTCCAAACTAATCGAATACACCGAACCGAACACCGATCACTTCCACCAAATCGTATTAGTGAGAGTATACAAAAAATGTGATAACAAAGCGCTACCGTTACCGAAAATCCGTAAAGTCGACGCGCCGGACTCCCCCCTATTCGCAGTACAATTAATGCAGTACATCTCCCAAACGAATTACAAAAACCTTTGTAAGAACGCTCAAAAAACGTACGGCTCGAACGAGAAGCCGAACAAATCGAAGCAAATTTACTTGAGTACGTACAACGACGTGTTAAAGGAAACGTTGTGTCGGATACACGGTTGCTGTGTCGTGAACGTGTGCGACGCAAACTCGAATAAAAGTTGGTCTGACGAATTCGAATCGCACGCGAACGTGCTACCGGCCGTTTGTTGTGTGGAAACGTTGAATACGATTTTTTCGATCCATTTGCCGCACGTCGAGTATACGTTGAGGGATTGCGTGAATTTCAGCCCCGCGATTTTGGAGAAATGTTACACTAAGCCTTTATTTGTTGTTTATCAGTTGCTGCAAGCGTTTCGCTCGATGCACGACCGTAGTTTAGTAGTCGGTGATATAACCCTCGACGATATTTTGATAACGGATAGTTTATGGATTTATATTCTGCCTAAAGTAACGTCCAACGTGCATATACAAAACGTTAGGAACGAACATGATATCGTTGCGAAGCGGGGGATGGATTGTTCGAAAAACGGACACGAGTTTAGTTATCAATTAAAGTGTGTTCTTTGCGGGATTTATACTTACGATCGCGTTCAGCGCGCCGGGAACGAAACCTTGGAACGGTTATGTCAGCTGTGGATTAGGGGCGACATATCCAATTTCACTTACATCACAGCTTTGAACAATTTGTCCGGGCGCAAATTCGGCGACCCGAACTGCCATCACGTCTTCCCGTGGGTGACGGATTTCGCGTCGCGCTGCGGCAAAAACTGGAGGGATTTGAAAAAATCGAAATTCCGCCTGAACAAAGGCGATCGCCAATTGGACCTGACCTACGAGAGTACGTCGCATCATGTCTCGGACGTATTGTCCGCGATCACCTACTACGTCTACATGGCGCGACGCACCCCGAAATCCGTTCTGTGCAAACACGTACGCACAGTTTGGGTGCCGGGCGAGTATCCCAATTCCATACAACGAATGCAAGAGTGGACGCCGGACGAGTGCATTCCGGAATTTTTCACCGATCCGACCGTTTTTCGGAGCATCCACGACGATCTCGACGATTTGGAGGTGCCGCCTTGGTGTTCCGGCCCCGAGGATTTCGTCGAGAGACATCGCGAGGCGTTGGAGAGTCAACACGTCTCCGAGCGATTACATCATTGGATCGATCTCACTTTTGGATTCAAGTGAGTATTCGGTCAGTTCCAACCGACCAGCAATCGTCAGACGCTTGCGCTTTAGGGTTTTCGGGTCCCTAATACCGTAATGCGCACGCGTCTGACGAGTAATTAGGGGCGCCTCCATAATCTGGCACTATATATGCAATTCTACTATCCGACGCCTTTCTATGTTATAGATTGTCAGGAAATGCAGCAGTAAAAGCCAAAAACGTCTGTTTGCATTTGGCGGATGAACATACAAATTTAACAACGTCCGGAGTGGTGCAGCTCTTCACTCAACCCCATCCACCGAAGTGCTCGATCAGCGAAATTTCGACCGCCACGGTCCTCGCCAATAAAACTTGTGCGTCGAAAACGCCGCGACAAAGTAATAACATTAAGGTCCATATTAATCGCAACAACTATAACGATGATCGTTCAAGTGTCTTGAACGATCATCGCGATATTCATTTCTCCCTTTTCCTCCCTGGTGATCACGTTATCTTTGTTTCGTTAAAGGAGCGCGCGACCGAAGTTACTCGTCGATCGAAACGGGTGGTCGTGCAACGACGGACAGCGACGATCCGTTGGGGGACGAGACGAACGCCAGATCGTCGTTGGGTTTCGCCCGTTTCCTGTCGCAAAGCCGCTCGTCTTTGAACGAAGAAAACGATCACAAATCTTCGCGTAGCTCGAGCGTCGGTCCGAAAACGTTGCACGCGACGCCCCGCTCGAAAACCCCGTCGATGTCACGCGGCGACACCATACCCTTACCGAAGGAGCTAAAGCCGGAATTGGCGCTCGATCTACTCGAAAAACGTCACGCTTTCTTCGCGAAGACCTTCCATTCGGATTGCGGCAATACGAACTCGGCTGCAGCTGACGAGGAGGAAACGTCCAATCCGCTAAGCGACACGCAACCCGTTCGGAATTCCTTCACGAATTTCATGTATTCCGAGTCGGCCGATGTTTTTCGCAATTTGTACTCGTACATGAGCAGACAGCGAGCCGGCGGCGGCACCAAAAAACCACCATCCGATCAGTCCGTTTTGTGCAACTACTCGGAGATCGTGTCGAAATGCCGCGTGCGAGAATTGCAAGTACTCGGCTGTTTGATCATCGAAATCTTTTTACCTAAACGTATGCAAGTACTGAGCGCCAGCAAACCGAACGTCACTTTATCGGAGCGGCTCGAGGCTTGCACGACCATTTTAGGTAGTAGCGCGGCGTTGGAGTTGCCTCCGTTTGTACGACGCGTCGCTAATCTGCTTTTGCGACCGGAGAACGTGGTCGTGGACCAATTCGGGCTGCCGCAGCCCAACGCCCATCTCCTCCTCGAACCGTCGCTCCACTACAACGCACCGTTCTCCAAACACTTCCCCGCCTTGTATCGCCTCCTATCGATCGTCAAAGATCTCGACAACGTCTCCCGCGAGATCGATCTCAATTATCACTTCGATTGCGACGGCGAGTCGTGCGCCCAATACGAAAACCTGGAACGCGTCAAAGTGTCGCTGGTACGTAACGTCGCCGAATGCAAAATTAAAACGTGCGCGAAACTCGCCGACGACATGTTCGACGAGACGAACGCGACCGTCGACGTCGAAATCGTCGATTTGCTCCTGCCGCACGTCAGGGAACTGATCGAAGATCCGCCCACCTCCGTGCTGGCCGCTTGGTACCTCTTCGACCCGCTATCCAAAATGCTCGGACCCAAAAAAACGTCCGACGCGCTGCTCGCCGTCGTTCTCAAACTCTACGAAACCGAACCGAACGCCCCGTACCACGGGCGCATCGCCAAATTGTACCATCACAGCTTCCTGCTGCGGCTGATGGTGCGGCTGGGTTTGAAACGTTTCCTCGACAATTTCACGGCGCCCATCGTGGAGGCGGTCGGCGGTTACAGGGACAACGACGACGACGACAAGTTCGAACGCGAGTTGCACACGCACCGCGCCGCCGAGGAGAGGCGAGCTCACTTGAACAGCGTCGAGTACGACGATGCGATTGACGATTTACCGCTGAATCATTCGACGGCGGAGGAGGCGCTCGACGCCACTTTGACGGAGAACTTGGAGGTAAAATAATTTAAAATCATTAGCTTTAATTACTTGATCGCAAACACAGACGAAGCAAACAGGAGTTTTTCAACTTCTATTTGCAATCGTCGTGACCACTTATATACTATTGAAACAATACCATTGCAATGTGTTAATTAACGTGTGGAAACACTTGTTGCACGTTTAACGAACACTAACAGTTATAATCACATTTATAATGTCACTATAATTCAGAAGAAACGACACTTTTACAATGACAACTAATTAAATACGAATCACAGATAAAGCGATATCACTTTACCGATGACAGGTGCTTTAATATATCAATTCATTTTTATATTCTATGTTCACCGTTCCACCATTTACAATCCATGTGACGTTTCTTTGCCTCTAATTTTCCGATTGAAATATTCCCGTTGCAATGGTAGAAACAACACGAAATTAACACTTTCCACTTGCTATACGTTAAATCAACACTAACATTTAGAACACTTTTATTGCGACTCACTTTGACAATGACAACTAATTGAATACAGATCACAGATAAAGATCACTTCATCTATGACAGATGTTCTAATATATCAATTTATTTTTATGTTCTGTGCTCGCCGTTCCAACATTTACAATCCAGGTGAGGTTTCTATGCTCACTCACCGATGCGACTCCCATTTAAAATGACAACTAATTGAATACGAACCACAGATAAAGTGGTAGATCCATTTATGAATGACAGATGAACTAATGTATTTAAAAATGGTTCAGTGTTCACCATTTAGAATCACAGAACTAATTTCAACGTGTCATTGTGTTTCAATCTTCAAGTGTAATTTATTTAATTTTTTTTTTTTTTTCAGGAAATCGATTACGTCGGGAACGAGTCGCCCGAAGAACGTGCCGCCACGCCCGTCGACGATCCGGAGGATTCCGGTGCCGCTTTTTCGACGCGAAACGAAACGAAGATTTCGTTTATGAGTTCGGACAGCGTGATTTGGTTGTCGCATCGTTTGGGTCCGGTTCTGACCGCCCGCTATTTGTCCAGAAATTTGCTCAAAATGCTCACGCTCTGCTACGTCGGCAAGGAAAATTTGGAGCCCATAACGAACGAACGTAGCAACGACGTCGTCACCATCACGTCGACGCGCGTAACAGGCGACCGAAATGCCGCTAAAGTCTTGGATTGTTTGGGAAACATTGCCGGTGGGTTTTTAAGAGTGCGACGTATTAAGTACTAACAAAACATGTTTACAGGTCTGTACGGCGAACAGTTCATTTTAGTCCAATACATTCCGCATATGAGCGAGCTGATCGCTTTGTGTAAACGCAAAATCACCCCCAACTTGGAAGGCGGTTTAATATCCTGTTTGGCCTTGTTGAAACACGTGATACCCTACCTCTCCGATTCCAGTCTCATGGACCAGTTGCAAGTACGTATCGCCGCGTTTACCGATTCAACTCGAATGAAATGAAAATATATTCGCAGGACAATATACTAAAAAACGTGATACACCCAACAGTTCGTTTGTTGGGATCGACCAAGCACAACTTCCCGAGCGGGCACGTGGCGCGCGGCGTCCTCGCCAGGAAATACCTGGACGCCATGTACGTGTTGTCGATTCGGATCGGTGCCGATATGAGTCGCACGCACATCGCCGTGCCGGCCTTGCAACGATTCTTCGCGATTTTCGACAAGGTGCACAACTGTCCGGAGGCGAAAACCGAATCGTCGCCGCCGCCCCGGGACAGTTTGGTGGAGTTGAACGCGGACGGTAGCACGCGCCATTGGAGCATAAGCGCCACACGCCCGATTCAGATAACGCAAAAGGACGCGGAGAGCGCCGACGACAGCCTGTCGCCATCCACGTGCGATCCGAACGTCGCTTTGGACGAGCTACGAGCCGCGTTCACCCCGCAACTCGCCCACACCGCCTATATGCCGTTTTTAAGTAATTTAGGTTCGAGCGCGTTGGAGATTTCGTTGAAGAATCACGAGACGATCAAGGAGTTGTGTAAGGAGTACACGCCCCCGAGGGAGGTCCCAGTCGCGGCGGCCGCGGTTAAAACTCCGACGTCTCCGTATTCGGGGAGCATCGGGAGCAACGTGGCCGTAATCGGTAATCGAATCGAGATACAATGCGAGAGCGACGATGTTATCGATCCCCTCAATTTGGTCAGTAATAAAATCGAGAATAACAATCGGCACCTGCGGGGTAACTGGTTCGCGTACTGGGGCCACGAAGTCGGTCGTTCCGACAAAGACAACATGTTCAATTTCAAACAGATCAAATTGCAAACGTTCAACGGGCACACGCACAGCGTCAAGTGTTTGCACGTTTTAGATAACGAAAACAGCTTTATGTCGGGCGGACGCGACAAAACTGTGAAGTTGTGGTCGCTTCGCTCGCAGGGCGACGGTACCACCGTCTCGAACTGCCAGTGGACGTATGCGGCTCACAAAAAATCCGTCTTGGCGATCACGTTCGTGGAGAGTATGCGGCTGGTGGCGTCGTGCGACAGCGTCATCCACATCTGGGACCCGTTTATGGGGGTGAACGTCGGTCTGCTGGAGTCGCCCAAGTACGTACCGGTTAACACGATTAAAAGTACGCCGGCTCCATCGAGCTTGATATTCGCCGCAACGACGGAGGGTACTTTAAAGGTGATCGATACGCGGCTTTGCAGTTACGTCTACGAGTTGAAGGTGAGGATATTTTAATTTAATGACGTTTAAAAAAATTTATTTTAGGTGAACGTCAATCCTCCGGGGTTGATCAGATGCCTCGCGCTCGCGCCGTCGGGGCAGTGGGTGGCGACCGGGCAGTCGTCCGGCAACGTCGTCGTCCTGGACACGCGCACCGGTCTCATAGTGTCGTCGTGGCGAGCTCACGAGGCGGAAATTTTGCAACTGGTGGCACTGGACGACAACACTTTGATCTCGAGTAGTTTGGATCAGATGATTTTCGTGTGGAACGTGTCGGACGGTAAATTGAAATTTCCGATGAGGGGCAGCACGGAGCCGGTGCATTGCCTGAACGTTTACAACACCGAGTTGATATCCGGATCGACAGGTAATCGGATCGGCGTTCACACGTCCGTCGATGTGGACGCCAGTTTTTCGAGTACGAAATTAAGGTCGGACGCGTTCAAGGGGTTGCTCACGTCGATGAGTATATTACCGTTGAATCGATTGTTACTTTTAGGCGCCGACACCGGTAGCATCAGTTTGTTATGTTGATTGTATTATAGTCATTCCAGTAAGTATAGGCCTAACGTGAAGTACGCCTCGTTTATTTGGCCCTAAACAAAGTCGAAATATAAATAAACTAAACTAAAATAAATAAATAAATAAATAATTAAGGCACATAAGTTAGGATTTAGGTGGCGGTTTGAGCATCGATTTGGCGGCCGCCGCCAACTTTTGCGACACGACCGTCGCTATGTTCGACGTTCGTTTCCACAGGAACTCCTTCGTTTTTTCGTGTTCCTCGGCGCTGTCGATTCGCAACTGCAAAACAAATCGCTCGGTTTTAACGTTCAATTAATTCGGGGCCGTACCTGTTTGGGTTGTAAAACTTTGATCGAGTGCAGAGTCGCTGCGCCTCCGTGGACGATGCGCAAATTCAATTTGCCGTACATTTCGGCGGTGGTCGCCGTTGCGCTTTTCAACTCCCGCCTAGCTCCTTTCCCGAACTGGAAATTATTTTATTATTGCGTTGTTTTTTACGACTAAAACGAGCGGTTACCTCCCGTTCCACCCTCAAAGTTAACGGCCCCAGAACGAAGTTAGTTTTGACGGTGGTGTGGTCGTTCATCATGTTGACAGCGACGTCGCCTTCTCGTTTAATTGTGCTCAAACCGAAGAGGGTCGCGCGCGCTTTCGTCGCTCCACCGCTCGCTTTTGTTTTGTTTTTATTTTTTTTCGTTTTATTTTTATTGCTCGGTTTTTTGTTTTTCGTCGTCGTGGACGCTCGCGTTTGCGTTCGTTCGCTTTTCACCGTGACGTTGTGCAAGGTGGGGGCCACTCCGTTTTTCGAAATTAAAACGAACGACGTTTCGCGGTCGTCGTCGCCGGTCGTGCGAGCGATCGGCATCTCCTCCTGTTTGGTGGTCGCCCTCGAATTATGTTTCGCCCCTTTTTTCTTGTTGCGCTTGTTTTTCTTGGACGCGCCCGATTGCAATTTGACGCGGACGGGGTCGTAGGACTTGCCCAAAATTCGATTGATGCGTCCGATGATGTTGTCGACGAAACGATTGTATTTCGAGATGTAAATGGCGGGCATTTTGGGGGACATATTGAGGGCACCTGTAAAATGAGCGGCGATTACGAATAACGTTTTACAATTCCCAATTCCGCTACTATAATTTGCATTGGATAAATCGGAACAATCCGATTTCCCGTGTTTCGTTAACGGTACCACCGGCCAAGGTGACTGTACCGTCCGTGACTGCTCGAAGACGAAGAGGTCACGGTCGGACTTTCTATAAGCGTACCGAACGGAAGACGACTCTCACCGCCGCGCCGCTTTGGCGAATAATTCAAACGTACCAATTGGAGCGCCGATCGGATTTTAGTAGACCAATCGCGCGATGACTAGTTCTCGAGTTATTTCGGACCGGACGCGCGAGCCCCCCGGGGAAGTGGGTCAATGGGTGACCTTCTTCTTGCGGACAACGAAAAGGTGATCGGACGATCGCATTCAAATCGTTTTAAATCCTAAGTAGATGTCACAAAAGAAAAACGGGACGCGCAAAATCAAAATAAAACACCAACAAATTTCGGTAAAACTGTATTCAAATAGGGGGAAATGGTGTACAGGGAGAGAAAGTCACGCCAAAACGTGTGACATATACCTAGTTTTTAATGCCGAATAAATAAATAAATAAATAAATATAATAATTAAAATTAAGTGTAACACCGTTTCGTTGTGAGTTTTTGTACAAAAATTTTTGTTTTGTTTGGAAAAGTCGGTTTACCGCACTTTGTTCGATTGCTTGGCGGTTTTTTTGTGACCGTTCCTCTTGTGATGGTGTTTTCTTACGTTTTTCGGCCGTTTTGAGTGTAATACTTTATGTGACTTGGACTCACGTGATCTTTTCGCTTCGATTACGTCTTCGATGGTTTCGTCGTCGTCGTCGTCGTCATCGTCGTCGGCGGCGTCGTCGTCGTCGTCGTCGTCATCGTCATCGTCGTCATCATCACCTAAACCTGGAAGTTCTATCTTAATTCTCAGCGCGACGCGGATATTCATTCGGTACCTTCGATGCCATCGTCGTCGTCGTCATCGTCGTCATCGTCATCGTCGTCATTAGAAGCGCCCGGAGATGGTTCGTCGGCCGGCACAGGCTGAACGACGATGGGGTTGTTGACGGAATTCTCACCGATTGGCCCGTTGTCGATGGACGGATCCTTATTGACGACCTCGTTTTCCGGAGCATTTTCGACGATGGTACCGTCGTTGGGTCCTTCGGTTTCCACGGACGGCGCGTCCTCCGCTTCCACCGCTTCCGGGATGACTTCCTCCGGTTGCACCGGTTCCGGGTTGGAGGGTTTCACGGGCCGCTGCGGTCTAACCGGTTCGTCTTCTTCGTCGTCGTCGTCGTCGTCGTCATCTATAAACGATTTTCGTTACTTTGAGCCGATTTGTCTCTTAAACGTTACCTCCGAGGATATCGTCGAACAATCGATCAAAGTAATCGCCTTCGTCGTCGTCGTCATCATCGTCAGCCGCGGCCGTTCCTTCGTCGTCCTCCTCGTCGTCGTCGTCATCGTCGCCGACGCCCAAATCTATATCGTCGTCGTCGTCGTCATCATCGTCGTCGTCCGTCGAAGACGACGACGACTGCCGTCCGGTTGCCTTGGCGACTGGTACTTGGATATCCGTCGATTGCGACACGGGCACAGCGTCGACGTAATAAGCGTCCAGTAACACTAAACAAAGTATTACCCCGAGGAAAACGAGCTTCATCTTTGAGGGGGTCTGAAATCAACAGAAGGCCACGATAGCACACCAACACCGCGGAGGCACTCACGGAACCGACTTACCGTAAGGCTTAACAGAGTAGGTCACTAACTACGGGTAACGATCAAGTGGCTATGACCTGGACTGACCGAATGCCAGCGTGAAGAAACAACTGCATTTCCATCATCATTAGCTCTTATACCCGTACTGACGTCACGGCCGTCGTAGAAGGAAGGAAGGATCCATCCGATTCGTCGTTCCGGTATTCTAATACAAACAAAACTAATCGCAAATATTCCGTTTTACATATCGAAGAAAAAAACAATTTTTTATTATTTTATTTTTTCTTTCGTTTTATTGTTGTTGCTGCGATATTATTTTTATTATTAAGGAACGTAAACGCGGAACGCGCTCGCCGCAGGAATTTCGTTTTCAGGGTTAGTGGAACTCAAAAGTTTTACTAGTGAATTGTGAATGAATAATTTTACAACGATTCCGGTACCACAAAAATTTCTATGCTCCATTAAAATACTACGTTCTCGATCACAGAAATAAAAATATCTATCATTACTAGTGCGTTACAAGTTAAATATTAAAGTGTAAGTACAATTTCTATTTAGAAATAAGGAGTTTAATTGGTATTAAGTCGGTTAATCGTGCTTAATTATTTAATTTCAACAACTGAAGCATTTTTTATAATTTCTCGTGTTATTTGCTACAATACATTTAATTATTCGTTTAGGTATCAAAAGATGTCAAAATATTACGTATTCGATGATTTTGCATTATCTGTGCACTCGATGATATTATTTCATCTGTGATTTTTGATGTGTCATTGTAACCCAACTGTTAGTCGAGTGTGGTGAATATCAGCTTGTAAGTATAATTTAGGTAATGATAAATAGAATTTTAATATCGTAGAGGTAGTGATTCATAAGAATCGAGTCGATTATCCTAATTTTTAAGTCGTTCACCGTTTATTCGACTACGAGCTTTCGACTGGAGACGCTTTCCAGTTCCCATTCACGTCTCTATTTTTCGTTACGAATATCGTAACGTTTTCCCAATTTTTATTTATTATACTTTTAGAATTTTATTCCTTCTTCAGTTTTAACGGCTGTCATTATTATTTCATCTATGATCATCAGTGATTACTGTGCTCATAGAATCCATTTTGAAAAAGAAGATATTTATATCTAAAGGACGTCGTCCGCACACACCACAAAAAAAGTCGACATAACAGCGAAAGTAATCCACGCACGCACACACACACAACTCGAAATAGTGTGTCAAAACTTTCCAATAAATCGTACGACGCACGTTAATTAATTTCGCGGGCAAACGCGACCGAGGAGTTTCTCGAAAAAATGTGAAAATGCCATATCGAAAATTCGTTAAAAACGAAATTGAAATCGGCTTAGAAGAAATTGAAAAGTGTGTGACCCAGTCTCCGGGCTCGTTGACCCAGAAACATAATATCGACAGCGCGATGGCAAGGCCAAATTCTTATTTTCTTCCGTTTAACAATTCCAACTATTCAAAATCGTAGTCGGCCACGACGTTAACGTCAAATCGAATAAAATTCCGGTGTTAATTGCTACAAATTTTTTCGTCGAAAAAATGTCGTTTACGAGCCCAAATTACGATGATATAACGTTTGCGCTTCTGTCAGGCAAAGAATATCGGCGCAACAAATTGAAAACATTACCGACCCTCGAGTTGGCGGCAATGCCGAAGATCGCACCACCCAAACAGGTGTTGTGCGAAACCTTTCAACCGCGCCAGAGAAAAAGGAAAATAAAAAACACCTTTCTGGGTCGCGTGCAGCTAAACCACAAGGAATACCTGGACTTGCTATCCACGCCGGGCGCTCGGTACAGCTCCAAACCGTTGGCTACCCGAAGACGCGTCGTCACCACCAAAATCATTTCGCCACGACTAATGGAAATATCGACGCCGAAAAGGCTGCGAACCCTCCACGTATGGCGACAGTTCGGCAACGTCTTGCCATTAGAAGCAGTCGTTCGTTTAAAAAACCTCTTATTCACAAAAAACAAGATGACCGTCAAAGAAGCGAGCGACTATTTTCGTTATCGCGATAAAAAAAAGCCTAAAGCCGCGAAGCGCAGGGACCAATGGTTAAAAGAACAAGTCGACCAGACGGTCAACGTCATCATGGATTACCTCCTAACCAGACCCGACTTGGAGCTGAACTTCAAGCAAATGCTCATCTCGGATGCTGTCATCACCAAGCTCCGAACTCAAACCAGGCGCAAACTACCTCAAAGTCGACACTCGGAAAAATATTTCGACCAGGAGTTCGTTAAAATTGTCGATAAAATAAGCTTTTGGATCGATTACGTTTCCCTGATGGTGGATTTAAAGAATTCCGAAAAGGAGGTGATTGAGGAAAGCTTTGTTTCGACGCCGATGATGGGAGACGACGAGTCGTACGAAGGGGACGGCGGGCCACGACCGGCGACTAGTCTGCAGGAACTAATTAAAACTTTGGCTGATGTGCCATCCGAATTCCTGATGGAGCAACCTGATAACATGGTGTACTCGACGCGATACGAAATTTTGAAGCGAATGCAGGAATTGGAGGAGGAGTACGAAGGGTACTTCTCACCGACTGAAGTTATGAAGGAAATACTAATCGATTGGTTGTTGGCGAGCGGTTGCAAAAAGGTAGTTATGTGCTGCCATCTATGCTCGGTGTATTACGGGTTGCCTACATAAACTCAACAATTTAGTTTAAAATAATTTTTTTATTGTTTCAGTTGGATACGCACACGTCACGTAAAATCGAGCAGGTTGCTGAGCAATTAGCCGCGATGTGGGTGGCCGAGAACGCCGTTGGAAACGACTCGCAACCGAGCAAATCGACTAAATCATAAATATAAGATTTTTTCGAAATCCGCAATTATTTTAATTTTCGTCGCGTAATTGCGACGTTCTTCTACGTCTGGTGAGTAAATTTTCCCTTCGACAACGTCTGTTGTTATGGTATTGCCATTCTGCAACAAAAGTTGAATTTTTTGTTTTTGCTGTTACGCAAGTTTACCTCCGTTCGTTATTGTTGAAATGTAATTTAAAAGGAATTTTCTGTCGTCCACCTCCGAGGCGATTATCGTTCGTAACTTCCGAATGAGGTCGTGATGAGCGTTGACTTGTTTCCGGAGGTAATACACTCGTATACTGGAATTCAACGTTGAAGTTGTTTTTTGAAATACGGGACTACTTACCATATTAATATTAGAATTAAGAAAACGACTCCTGGTTTCATCAGATAATTCACACACTTTAGTATGACAAAGTTTCTTTGGTCGATTCCTTTAAGAGCGACCTCGTAAAAATAAGCGCCTCCTTGGAACGGACCGCAATTCGTCGGTGTCACTCTAAAACAAAACAACGTTAATACTTAAACAAATCCTCCGGTTGCTTACTTCATCCAAATAAACACCATCAAACTACCAATAAGAAGATGGGTAAAAAAAGTTAAACTCAAAAACCAAGTTTGCGTCTGGGACGCCCTCCACGTTTTAGCGAACGGCTGACAAATGTAGAGCACGTAGTATCGTTTCAAATACCAAACTAGCAACAATTTAAAAACGACAACCACCGCCAGGAAAGGCGAGAAAAAAAATCCGAGCCAAAACAACGATTGGTTGTAGATTAAATTGAACGTTTCGCTTGCCACGTCGAATTCCCGACCGTTGATTACATTTCGATACAACCTAATTGAAAAAAAAATAAATAAAAGGTCTGTCATAAAACAGAAAAAACTTACTTATTAAAAAAATAAATAGAAACTTTCATAAAATGTACTAAGATTGACAGAAAAAAATCGAATAATATCAATCTGTAGATTTCCTGTCCCAAAAAATTCTCCCAGCATTCCTGTACGAATTCGTATTACAATTAGAAACTTTATAATCGCCACTTACCTGAGTGGATGACTTTGACAACCAAAAAGTGACCAGAACGCCAACGAGCACTAAGTTCAACACGAACGATCTTAACAACGTTACAACAACCGTCGTTTGTGGATTTTTATAATCCTCGTAACTACAATTAAAGTATTTTGAAACTGTAAACATAAAACCGTTACAAACCTCGTTAGTTTGTTGTAAATAATCGGTGAAACGACGTTCAAAACGCTGGCCACTAGTGGTAACGTAACTGAATCGATATATTGCTGTTTATCCACCTCTGAAAGAAACCACACCACCAAACCGATTACGATAATCGTTAAAACTGTAAAACAATTGACTAGAATTCGTATAACCAACGTTACGGCTTGTTGCGACCACTTCTCCTTTACATCTGCTCGAACTTCGCTTAAAATTTCCTAAAATTCGACGTGTAACTTATTTCTCCCTTGAATAAACGCACCTTCAATTCGTTATAAATATATTGCGACTTCAAGTACGCCCCATCTGTAGTTGCGATACTAAAATCCCAGCCGCAAAATATTTTGGTCGCAAACACCCAACTTTCGGTTTCGATGAATTTCCTCCTATAGGAAATCGCCACGCTATAAATTATAACCACAACTACAAATGTTAACTAAACTGGACAATTACCTGTAGCTTAATATTAAAAAAGGCACGACGTAAAGAAACAACATTGTGCAAAAGTAAACAGCCGGGAAATCGTAGGACAAACCCAAAATAACGATCGTTTCGTTGCTGTAGTACCCGTAGTAAAACGGTGTTAAATTAAGGTAACCCTACGATTGCTTCGAAGAATAAAGTTTTTTTAATCGGAGGTTTACCTCGCCGGTTATGAGGTCCCATAGTTTAAGATCGTTCGGAGACAGTTCACCCTGTACGACCCCCGGTGCTATAATAAATACCGAAGCGACTACAGCTATTATAAAATTCATCGTTATTAACCATCGCAGGAATTGGAAGTAGGACGCTGTGGCGGAGCCGAAACGGCCTTCCACGTTCCGCAACGTCTCCGACCATAATTCACATGTATTAAATAAATCTTTTAAAAATATGTTAAGCTGAAACGAATACGTTCGTAAAATGTATTTCAGTTATGTAACAACCTGGGTGTATTTTATGCTGACGTAGTAACCGATGTAAGTGACCCAACTTATTTCTTTTCGGTTGTCGCCCTGGGTTTTAGAAAGTTTCCTTTTAACCCGACGTTTAATTGTTAGATGTTGTGGTAGTCGTTTAAGTGTTTCGCTGAAACGTTGCGATTATTTTGTGATTGCTCAAGCTGTTTGAAAATCACTTCGTTAGTTTTGTTGTTTTCAGATTATTGTATAACGTGTCGACTTCGACTTGACCTGAGTCGTTAACGGTGGCTTCGGTTAAAACGGGTAATTCGATGTCGATTTCATTATCCATCCTAACAATTTCACAGGTTTTTATGATTTTTATAATCTAGGTTATGTTTTCGTGTTATCTAATCTGAACTACTTCGGTATTTATACTTTTTTTCTATGGTTAGTCGCATCGACAATAAATCTGTCAGTAACTTTTTTAAAATGGCCGCGGAATTTGTTTATTACGTTTAGCGCTGAGATTTTATTGAAATTGTGTAGTTTCCGTGTTTTAAATAAGTGAAATTGTATGCAGTGACAATCCGTTTTCAATGCAGTGATGCGATTCGATCACCGTTTCAGGTAACGTGGCAATATTTCATTGTAACGATTTAAACCGACCATCACGTCCCGTCACCCACCGTCAAGAAAACCGACGAAGATTCGACGGTCTCCGACGTGTTGGTCTAGTGCGCGGAGGTTCATTTATTAACATTAAGTTAGTCCTGCCCGTTTTTTTAGCGGTGCGCGATATCATGTGTTGGTCGGTGTAGTGCACTAGTAGATTTTTTGGGTTTTGACAAGTTTGGTTTGAACTACTACTGCTTCCATAGACGATCTAATTCTTCTATGCTTACGTCAATTCTTGTTCTAAAATTGCTACGGAATTAGTTAAATGCGTTAGCAATGTGAATCCGTTAAAATCGTGTCTTAAACAAGTGAAGTTAAGTGCAACGCTCACAGTTTGAGTGACTGATAGTTTATGTTGAGAATTAATTCATTTACGATGACATTTCATAGAATGCGTCAGTAGTGGCGCGATACGGAATTCGAACAAAACGAGAAACATAACCCCATTATTTACTTAATACAAAAGAAACAAACAAAAATAATCTTTGGTACAAATTCAAATACTGATAAATGCAGATTGAGGAACGTTACAGTTTCGATTGAACAAAATTATTGGTGGCGAAAATATTGTTGGGATCCAGAGCGTTTTTCGTCGCTCTGTACAAACTAACTCCAACGGCGGACACCGTTTCTGGATACCATTTGCGCCGCAGCTTGCCAACGCCGTGGTGATGCGATATACTACCACCGCACGCGATTATTTCATCTCTGGCTTTGATTTCAATTTCGTGGTAAACGTCGACCGGGTCGTCGGTGCGGCTGTAATCGAAGGCGAAATAGAAATAAACGACGCAACCTGCGTCGTAGGTTTGCGTTACGCGGCAACTAATCAAAAAATGCGACACGTGTCGTTTGGAGCATTCGTTCGCGATGCGTCGCTTCACGTTGGTGCACAGATCGAGGACGCGGTCCCAGGGGACTGAAGTCTCGAACGATTCGGCCACCACACGATACCGCAACGCTATATCCTGGAAAAAATTATATTATCCAAATGCCATCAGAAAAGAACAACAAACCCTAATGTATGCTACAACGAAAGTAAGTAAATATCCTCGTTCGCCGTTGGTTTCCCCTGCCGGGAACCCCCCGAAATCAACGGCAATCCCGTAAACTTCCTTCTCGTGTTCTTTGACTCGCTTCTCTTCACCTTCGAACAGTAACGTCATCACGCAGATACGATCGAAGTCGAAGCATTTCCATTTGGTGATATAGAAGCGTTTGAGCGCGTCCAAAACGGCCGCGAATCGACCACCGGCCGGTTTTAAGATCAGCCCTAACTTAAATTGCTCGTTGTCCATTAAACGGATGGAGGCGGGTTGGCAGCGACGCTTTGCCACCTCTCGCATCGTCAAGACACCCTCGCGGAACGAGGGAAACACCACCGAGCCGTAACGTTTGCACTGTGGTAAGGGACGGATCTTCAGGATGACTTCGGTGATGACGCCCAAGGAGCCCTCGGAACCCAAAACGACGTGATTGAAATCCGGACCGCAACTCATTCGCGGTACTTGGCAGTTTTTCTCGAGGACACCACCGGGGGTCACCATCTTAACGTGCACTAGAAGGTCCTCGATGTTGCCATAAACGTTCTTCTTCATGCCTAAGATGACATTGTTACGGTGATTGGGTTTTGAAAAGCGATCGCTCACCTGATGCGCGTGTAGCAACCCAGCCGCCCAAACTGGAGAATTCGTAGCTGTCCGGTTCGTGGCCGGTGGTGAAGCCCAGTTTGCCCAACTCCCGCTCCAAGTCTTGCCCGATTATACCGCTCTCGAAGCACGCCACTAGATTCTGCCGATCCACCCAAAGAATCGAATTCATCTGCGACGTATCCAAGGAGATGATCGGTCGGGGTTCGTCCGTCGGACATTCGACTGCGCCGGATACGGCCGTCCCGCCACCGTACGGAATCACCACGAAATTCAAACGATCGGCCAGTTGGACGATTTTAACGACGTCGTCGTGACAGGAGGGCCACAAGACCACATCCGGAATCCGTTCGAACATGCCGGTGCGCAAGGTGAAGATATCCCGCAGCGTTTGACCGTGCGCTCGCACCAAACGATCGATGCCCGACAAAGAGTAAGACACGTTGAGGTCGGCGATTAGGCCGACTTGAGCCTCCGACAAACGTGAGGTTGGGTAACGATCCTCGGAGGGTAAATCTTGAGCGATCTCGGCATGTCGAAGGTCCGCGTTCAATGTGCTACGAGCCCATTGCTCAAAATGCGGCAGGTGTTGACCGGCTATGGGATATCTGCAATTTGAAATATTGATAGACATGTTCCAACCGATCAGGCGCTTGCGCTTTATGATTTTCGAGTGCTGCGCAAGCGTATGACCAATTGACTTACCTATCGCCTGTGAGTTGAATGATTGGCGAGGAATTATTTCCGACGTATTTCACGGTGAATTCGCTATCCTTGTAACCCCAACCGTTCCATTTGAGCAACTTGTGTCTGAAAGTGATTTCAATTGAAATTGGAAATTTCGACTAAAATTGGGTCGCGAGTTGATAAAACCTGCGAGTCGTTAATTTTTCTCGACGTTATCGAAACGTTGTGTTCATTTTTCACGTCAATTTCATTTTTACGTCGTAATAAAAGAGATAAGGAGTTAGGTCGCGTAGCGACACGAATTATGGGCAATTTTCAAATTTACCACCCGCTTTAGCGTTTCGGTATAAACCGATTCGAACTGGTTTTCTCTTAACCGAGGGGTTTACAAACTGAATTACAAAAAAATTATTTGGCAAACGAAAAAGTGGGTTAAGGAGCTCACCGGTGTTTAGGGATGGCGCTTTTCACTTTAATCGCTTCGATTTTTCGGCCGTCACTGACGTTTCCCGAATCCACGACGCCCGTCATTTTACGGCTTTTCCCGAACGCACCCACTCGAACTTTAACTAATTGACACTTAATTTAATCGTTATTGAAGGCAGCACATCGTCCAGTTAATTAAAATGTTTATTTTAATTGTATTTATAGAGAAATAGCGCACGGCGACGTCGCTCCAAGGGACGCGCCGACGCTTTACGTAACAAGGACTGATTGAACGATAGATGGCGCTGTTTAATTATTGAAACGTTTACACTTTTTTAGTTCTCCAGTGGCGTAGCGTTGGGTATACGTAAATCGTTCTCGCGTTTATTGAACTACTAAGACTTGTGCCGCGAAAATAATATATACAAAATGCGATAAATTGATGATTATTACACGGAGATATTTAGAAAACCCGTAATTAACATTTCTTTATTTACAACCTCCGTTTATGAAACCACAGAATAGTTCTGACAACCTGTCACTTACCCCGCCTAACCTTTCTTTCGACTTCGTCCACGCTCGAAACCAGTTCAATCGACTTTTCAACTAAGCAATCCTACGAATTAAAAATGACTTTCGGCGATCTGAAAACGGAAAAAGGTATCAAAGAGTTGAACTCTTACCTTCAAGATAAAAGTTACATAACTGGGTACGTAAAACCATCCACCTAGTATTACAACATCATCATACGGTTATCCGATTAGGTATTCAGTTTCCAAATCCGACTTCGACACTTTGTACCAACTGGCCAAAGCCCCCGCGGCGAATTACCCGCACGCTCTGCGCTGGTACAATCACATCAAATCGCACGAAGCGGAAGAAAAAGCTCCGGCTTGTCCGCTCACTTGCCCCTTGAAACCCACCGCCAAAACAACGACCTGCCCGCCGCCCAAGAAGGTCGAGCAGGAGGAAGATGACGACGACGTCGATTTGTTCGGTTCCGACGACGAACAGGAAACCGCGGAGGCGGCTAAAATCCGCGAAGACCGACTCAAGGCATACAACGAGAAAAAATCCAAAAAGCCCGAGTTGATCGCCAAGTCCTCGATCGTGTTGGACGTGAAACCGTGGGACGACGAAACGGACATGAAAGCGATGGAAGAAAAGGTGCGCACAATCGAAATGGATGGTCTCGTTTGGGGCGCATCCAAACTAGTACCGGTCGGATACGGCATCAACAAGTTACAAATCATGTGCGTAGTTGAAGACGACAAAGTTTCCATCGATCTACTCACCGAAACCATCCAGGAATTCGAAGACTTCGTACAATCGGTCGATATCGCCGCTTTTAATAAGATTTAAAAATCCTGTCATTTTCCATAAAATAAATTCAATTTGGAGCTACTTTTATGTCGTCTCGACTACCGGTAGGTCAAAGGAACTGAATTGAGGTTAAAACCGTCTGACAGTTGTTAGATACGTGTTTGTTTATAATAGCGAAGTAAAAATAATGATAATATTGCGGATAATTACTTCAAACAACTTTTTATGGAGGGTCTCGTGATCGGCGACGAAGTAATTGAGATGAGATCATCTAACGACTGGAGGAAGGCGTTACGCAAAAATTCCGGTTATCATATTGTTATCAATCGTTCGTTAAGGTTTAGGAAAATGTCTTATGTGATCGTTACGGCGTTGGTGATACTTTTACTTATTTATTTGATACCGCACGAGTTTTTAAAAAGTAGTGTGGACGATTATAATTATACGTATCCAATAACCTCGCCGGTTAGAAATGGAAATGTTTACACTTATCGAATAGGTGAGTTACTCAAGCCGCTTGGGTGGTGAGTGAAATCGCGTGTTTTTAGGCATCATAGCCGATTTAGATACGGATTCGAAGCACGAAACAGTGAAAAATACTTGGTACTCCTACTATAAAAAAGGTTACTTAAGTTACGATGTCGATACTTTGGATATAAAGGTCAATTGGGATACCTCGGAGCCTAAAGTTTTAAAAACGGATTACTCTTCCAAAGGTCGAGGTCTTGAACTATCTGAACTGATCGTGTACAACGGAAGATTACTAACGTTCGATGATCGAACGGGAATAATTTATGAAATACTAGGCAACGATAAAATAATCCCTTGGGTGCTACTAATCGATGGAGATAGCAAGTACGTAACTACAACGTTCAAATATAGAAATAAAATCCCGCTTTATTAATTAGAAATTCCAAAGGTTTCAAGACCGAATGGGCCACTGTAAAAGATAAAAAACTTTACCTCGGATCCATAGGAAAGGAATGGACTAAATCGACCGGCGAATTTGAAAATTTCAACCCTATGTGGATTAAAGTTGTCGATACTAACGGTGCTGTAAGTAGACAAAATTATGCAACAAAATCAAACACGGGAGCCTGCAGGTGTCTCACGTGAACTGGATTGAGCAATACAAAAGTATCCGTCGGGTGCTGGGCATCGAATGGCCCGGTTATATGATTCACGAGAGCGCCGTTTGGTCCGACGTTCACAATCAGTGGTTCTTCCTGCCGCGAAGGTGCAGCAAAGAAACGTACAACGACGTAGCCGACGAGCATCGAGGTTGCTCGGTGCTGATAAGCACCGACTCCGATTTTAAACTCGTCAAAATGATGAGCATGCCAAACGAGCACCCAACACGAGGTTTTTCCAGCTTCAAATTCCTACCCGGCACAAACGATCAAGTGATAGTCGCGTTGCGAAGCGAGGAGCTCGAAGGGAAAACGCGAACGTTCATAACTTCCTTTACGATACACGGCCAAGTCCTAATGGACGACACACCTGTGGCCAACTACAAATACGAAGGTTTAGAATTCATATGAACTGTGATATTTAAGTTTAAATCTTAAATAAAACAATACTAATAATATAACCGCATTTTATTCGTGGGAAAAAATTAACATCAATGACGCCAAAAAAAAATCGGAGACAATTTAATCAAACAATTGAGAGCGAAATAACTTATAAATAAAGACAATTTTCGTATCCTCACTATCGATGATCGTTAACCAATATGGAAAAAGAAAACGAAAATCGTCCAACAACGCACGTACGTTCCTCGAGTCGCGTCTTGAACCAAACTGACACTTTTGCAGGCTTATTCCCATTCCGTCGTGCCGGGCGGTTTTGAAGTTAAATCGTATAACACCCTCGAGATTCCGGGGACTTGCGTCACCTCCGACACCATTTTATGGACGACCTATTAAACGTATTCGAGATTATATGAGAACGATCAGATTGTCACTTACGTCTAAGGGTAGCTGTTTGCCGGGAATCGCTGCTAAACCGGTCATGAAATCCTGCGTGCAAAACGGTCTCAGAACGACCGAGCGCTGGCAAGACGGTACCCGGAGCGCCTGGTCTCGATCGAAATGCAACGGGATCAAAATAACCGGCATCTGACTGATGGATTGCGCGTGGCCGCTGCTGTGCAACACCCCGGTTGCGATGTCGTCGCACTGTCTCAACGTGGCCAGCACGTTGGTACGCAGAAACGTCGTCGTCACGTCCGGTATCGGCTCCTTAACCAAACCACCGAACACGTAGCAAACGCGGTTGACGTTCCGACAAATTCGTGGTATGAGCGTCGCCAGGAACGACATATCGTTCCAATCGGGTTCCCGCTCGCTGGATATACCTACGACGTAGCTGTAGGAACGGCAATCGCCTTGCACGCCGACGCTCCTGATCGGCAACAAAGTGGCCGCCAATTTCTGTTTGCTCGATATACGCCTGAGTATCGTCCGTTCCTCGTCGTTCGTCACGCCCTCCACGCGATTCAGCAGCGCGTGCTTCTTCTGCAACATCTGATCGAACTCCACAACAATTTTAACCAAAACTTGAGTCTCGCTGAAATCTTTCTCCATGTACGGCTCTTCGGCGCAGAGCACGCGAATCGCCAAACCGGGACCGGGGAACGGGTGGCGCATAACCAGCTCGTTGGGCAAACCCAAATCCCTGCCGATGACGCGGACCTCGTCCTTGTGAAAGTCTTTTAACGGTTCGACGACGCGTCCCTCCTCGCGCAATTTCCTAATCAATTCCGAATCGTTGTGGTGCGTTTTTATTTTATCCGCCTTGTTCGACGCCAAACACGACGCCGATTCGATCAAGTCCGGCCTGAGCGTTCCCTGACCCAAGATGACCTAAAACAATTCGAGTTGAAGTCGCGTTTTTGCGCAAGAAAAACACGAGGCACCTCTTCGGGTTTCAGATTTAAATCGCTGATGATTTCGCCGGATATCCGAACGAAAACGTCGCCTATTATCTTGCGTTTTTCCTCTGGGTCGATCGTCATGCACAACATTTTCGTTATGTTCGTGCGCGAATTGTCGTTTTGCTTGTCCAAGGGAACGACCGTCGTGCCCAGGGCGAACGTCGACGCCGCCTTGATCACCCTCAAATCGAGGCCGATTTTTTGAAGCGACGCTTGCACCTGCGAAATTATTTGTTGGTTAAAAACGCGAACCATCGAAATAAATTTGAATCGCGCGCGAATATCTGTGGTTCATTAATCGAACGTAACGATTAAACATCCCCTCGTTAAAACAATAACAAATGACAACGTTGCATTATTAGGGCGCATCTGATTGGTCGATTGGAAAATGTTGCAAGTTGTTAACAATAGACGACATCTTGTTTTGTAAGTTTAGTTTCGATCGTCTGAGTGTCGTGTTGTTTTAGATGTGCGGACTTATCGGAAAAGCTGGAAATACGAAGGTGGTGATTGGGGTAATCGAGTCGAAGGGGTAAGTACGATTTATCCAAAATTAAAACTGCTCGAATCTTGATATCGTTACGCGAAAACAGAGGGCGCATACGACCTTTCAATGGGTAACATGGCCGCGGAATTAATTAAACGGAAATTATTTTACCTTTTCGCTTTCGTTTTTTCGCATGAAACCGTTATCGATGTGAATGGCGATGATTTGTTCGGGTTTGAGCGCCTTGTGCAGCAAGCTGGCGCAGACGGTGCTGTCGACGCCGCCGCTGACCAGCAGCAGCACCTTGTTCGTACCGACCGTTTCTTTAATATATCTGATGCATTCGATCTCCCTGTTGAGAATCGTGTAGTTGCCAGTCAGGCTGGCGACGTCGTATAGGAAATTCTTGAGCATCGTCAGCCCGTTGACGGTCAGATCGACTTCCGGATGAAATTGCACGCCGTACAATAGCAGCTTTTCGTTACAGATGCCGGCGCAAAACGAGGTACTCTGAGCTGGAAAATCGGTCGCTTTAATTCGAATAAACGTTTCAAGCAAACGAATCTTACCGATTGGTTTAAAGTTATCGCCTAGTTTATCTATGGAATCGCCGTGCGTTAAAAGTACCGTTTGCATCTTCTCCAAACCTCTGAAATAACAAAACAGTGTTAATATTCACAAAAAAGAACCGGTAAAGGATTTACTTGAACAACAGACACTTAGTATTCACTTCAACATCATACTGTCCATCTTCTCTGGATTCTTTCATAATAACCGTCCCACCGAACTCCTTGTTCATCATTTGCATTCCATAGCAAATACCTTTGGAAAGAAATAACGATTAATATTGGTTTAAAGCTGGGGACGATGTAACTCGAAATGTAGCCACAGTTTCAAGCTCAAAAAACTGCGGGTGTTCTTTCGAGTACTTTAATTTAGGAAAGGTGTATCGACAACTTCTTTAAACATCGAGTAAGTTGCCTTCTTGACTTTCCACTTTTTGTCGTTGGCGAAATTACCTAATACAGGCAGCCCTATTCGAAATATGTCGGCGTCGTATCGGGGCGCGTCGTGGGCGTACACGGAGTTGGGTCCACCCGAAATGATGATGGCCCTATAACCGGCCTCCTTGATGTTGAACGCCGGAGTATCCAACGGTAGAATGTGCGATTCGATGTTCAATTCACGCACCTTCCGATCGATCACTTTGCCGTATTGTGCCCCCGCGTCCAATATGCACACTTTTTCGCCGTTCGTCGATCCGTTCGTCGAAACGTATTGACCCTCGATGCCCGAATTGTGCATCGTGCCTTGAACGTAAAAAACTAACAATGAGGTTATAACGTTTTCGCTGTAAAAAGTTGTGACAACTCCGGCTACGTAGCTGTTACTGGTGGCGCAGTTAAAAATAAAACTTTTGTGAAATCACATGTTTGGCAACGGTTGTTTGGGCAAAAAGGGGACAAATTCGGGACTGCGTCAGGGCTTGCGGTATCGAAAATATGTTATTGTACACGAAGATAAGTCGACCCGATGACCTGGAAGTTACCGATGGCGAAACGATTGCCGTCGGAGCGACGGTGTTATCGTTCAAGTGTACTCACCTCGGTTATCGGATACGAAATTTGACGAAACGGTTTGAAAATGCCGATTATAAATATTCAATCACATCACAATTTTACAATTTGATAGTTATTTGGGAATTGTGTTCAATCATACGGGTTGACAGTCGGTGTCGCCTTGTCAACGTCAATGTCGCTTCGCGACACCACAGAAATAAAGTTGCGTCTATTTGTGCTTCACATGATAAATATTATGATATCCTTCGGGGGATTCAATAGAAACTTGCTAATACGTTAAGTTACACAACTTTCAATGTTGACCTACTTTTCATTATCGGATTTTAATTTTAAATCTACTAGACGCATCTAAATGACTTTCAATCGCAACTGGCTCGTTGGTCTAGGGGTATGATTTCCGCTTAGGGTGCGGGAGGTCCCGGGTTCAAATCCCGGACGAGCCCAAAATTTTTTTTTCGCGCCTCGTGCTCCAACTTGGCGCTCCGCCAGCCTCGTCCTATTTATAAGACCGATGATTTCAGTTCGACATCATCTCGCTCGCAAAATGGTCGAAAAATGTGCGGAATGTGGCTCTCAGGCCGAACTGAAGTGCTCGGGTTGTCGTTTAGTCGCTTACTGCGACAAAGGTCATCAAAAGAAACATTGGAAGCAGCACAAGAACGCCTGCAGACCTTTTGCGGTAAAAACACGCGGCTTAAGTGACCCACTTTGAGCGCACTTAACTTTTAGGTCGAGCAAACCACCGATTTGGGGAAACACTTAGTGGCCACTAGGGATTTGAAACCCGGCGACCTTATTTTGTCGGAGAACGCTTTAGTTTACGGCCCTACTCCGCATATGGTGGAGGAGGGTCCGGTTCCCTGCCCGGGTTGTTGTAGGTTAATCGTGGCCGAGCAATCGCCGAGATGCCCCGGCTGCGATTTTCCCGTTTGCGACCCCTCTTGCCCCGGATTGGACGATATGGAGAAGCACGGGCACGAGTGCGTCATCTTGGCGCTACGTGACATAAGCGCCATCAACGGGTTACACGACTTCTACAGACAAGACGCCCTTTTGGCCTTAAGATGTTTGCTCTTACAAAAACGACACCCGAAAAAGTTTGCCACTCTTATGGAGATGGAAAGTCACTCTGAGCACAGAGGTCGAGGTACAGATATATACAACGACGTCCAAAATCGCATCTTCAACTACCTGGACGACAATTTTTTTCGACCGTTGAAATGTATGGAGATGAAAACGGGGAAGGACATCCTTCCGGATACGACCAACGAGACGATTCATAAGATTTGTGGTATAATCGATGTGAATTCGTTGGAAATTAACCAAGACGGCGAAGTGTCCGCTTTGTTCCCCACTGCTTGCCTCATGGAGCACAACTGTTTACCAAACACGGTGCACTCGTTTGAGAAAGGGCCGCAAGGCTATAAGATTGTGGTTAAGGCTGCCCTGCCGATCGCTAAAGGTGATCATGTTAGTACCATGTACACGCACGCCTTGTGGGGCACCCAAGCTCGCCGTGAGCATCTCAAGGAAACTAAGTACTTTACCTGCAAATGCGCTAGGTGCTCCGATCCCACTGAACTGGCAACCTACTTCAGTGCCTTAATTTGTATGGGCGGAACGGAGCCGTGTGGTGGTAAGTTCTTCCTCGCACACTCCTAAAGGTTAAGGAAACTTCTTTCTAAGGCTACCAACTGCCTATTAATCCACTGGACGACGCCACGGAGTGGGCTTGCAATAAATGTGACGTCCGTTTGAGGAACGGCGAAGTGGCTTACTTGGTAAACCAAATCGGACAGGAAGTGGACAACGTGCAACTATCCAGCCCGACCGTTCGGGACTTGGACGCGCTTCTAACGAAGATGTCGACTTTCCTGCACCCCAACCATTACCATTGCTACTCCGTGAAACACTCCTTAATCCAGTTGTACGGTTACCAACAAGGTTACATGCCGGGGCAAATAACCGACGAGGCGTTGACACGAAAAACCTCAATGTGCCGCGAACTTTTGGAGGTGACCAAGAAGTTAGACCCCGGTAACTCGAGGTTATAACCCGTTTGAAAAGTGCGACTTGAAGGTTACCTAACGTATCGTTGCAGGTTACCACTTTACACCGGCGTCATTTTACACGAGCTCCACCTGGCGAACATGATACTCATCAAACGCAAATGGGACTTAGGCTTAAAAACAAGGGTTAAA
This sequence comes from Novius pumilus, assembly GCA_020654155.1. NCBI lineage: Eukaryota > Metazoa > Arthropoda > Insecta > Coleoptera > Coccinellidae > Novius > Novius pumilus. The sequence continues at coordinate 7,172,126 of JAIFOV010000475.1, forward strand.
GGTATCTTGACGACTTTACAAGAGTGCCACCGTTGCCTTCGGGAGGCCAAAGACGTTCTAAAGAACGAATTCTCAACACCGCCCGGCGAAAAATTAAACAAACTAATCACCACGTCGACCAACGAGTTCACCAGGTGGATAGAAAGGAACAAAATCGATTTGAGCAAAAGCGAAGTAAAACAGTTGTGACCGAAATTGTTGTAATTGAAAATAAAACAAAATCACTTCTTCGGCGCGTTCCGATCGAAAGCGTTTATAAACTCCAAGTTCCCCTTTTCGAACTCCACGAACTCCTCGTCGGAGAAGAAGCAGCACAAAAATTCCTTGACTTGTTGCGTTAGCGTCCCCGCGACTTTTACGGTGGTGTTGAGGTATGTGTATAAAAGGGGGTCCAAGATGGTGTTCAGGTTGTTCAAGGCGATTATGCAGAAATTTAATCTCCAAACCACCAGACCGCTGAGGATGTAAGTTAATTTGAGGAGGGTGAAGATCCAGAGCGGCAACCGGCAGGCTATGAACGCCGCCGTTAGAACGATGATGACTTTGAAGGTGCAAATTTTTTTCTTCATTTGTTCTTTGGTGTTGGCGCTCAGGATTGTTGTCCTAGAGGGCGCCGTCCGCGTGGTCGTCGTGTCGGTAACGGAGATTTCTGTTGTTTCTTCAATCGCCTCGACGGGTTTGCGATGTTGCCATATTAATTTGGCGATGTTGTAATAAAAGAAGAAGAAAATGAAGAATAGGGGGACGAAAACGAATAGGACGAGGATGATGTAGGAGTTTCGTAAAGGTGTTTTGTCGACGGCTGCGCACATGTAAAGTACTTCTTGGGTGAAATTATTCGGTAGGGTACCGTTTGCGTCCAGGAATATAACCAGAACCTTCTCGTGGTGATAAAAAAGAAACATGGGGACGCTTAGACCTGGAAAAAAGTGATGTAGTTTAAGCGAACGGTTCGTGGTCTTACCAGCGCAAACCAGCCAACCGGTTAGGGTTCCCAAGATACAGTAGGATTTTCTGGGATCCCATCTCTTATTCATGGCCTTTACGATACTTCTGTATCGATCCATGGCTATGACAACCAGAGCCAGCGAACTGGATAAGACGCCGAAGGATTGCGTCGCGGGGATAAAGTGGCACATGAAGCTACCCAATGTCTGCAAACAGTTTGAAAAGTTTAAATTCTAAATGCTTCGTGGTACGTACCCAGTTGATGTAAGGATGCGAGAACGTTTCCAAACCATTGATCGAAAAAGCCAAAACGGTCACCAAGTCCGAAATGGCCAAAGCGACTATGCACGTTTTGTGCAAAAAACGGTAATTCCTTCCGAAAATCGTCCATATAGTCCAAATGTTAAGTATCACCGACACGAGCAAGATGCAACTGTATAAACCGGTAAAAATCGTGCGGTCATCGTCAGTTATCACCCTCAGCGACGAATTCAACAAAATATTCACAATCCCATCGGTCGAATTAACGATTAACGACGAATTTCCTTGTTCGTTACTCTGCCAATCGTTTGATTAGTTAAATTTTTCGACCGTACTTATACTCACCAAATTTCCCGCTAATATATATTTCAACGGCGTGTGATTGATCATTTCTCGAACGAATCATCGAATATTTCGAGTGTTTTCAGATTTAGCATCGAATCTTATCGCGGAAATATGTATCTGAAATTTGAATAAATAGCGTTATCGCATTTTTTTCGATTTTCGAAATTAGCCGGCAGGAAAACCGCGACGATAATTATTAAATTAACGTGGTAATTGGATCGGCATATGGTCGGACGATAATTAGATGCGGTGGAATTAGGTAAATATGTAATTTGCGATTCGATTTAGAAAAAACTTTAATTTTTTGGTCGGTGGTCGTGAAAACTTTTATTCATAACGTGAAGTGGCGCTACGAATTTTTTGTATGACGAATTTGAAATTCGCTAAAATATCGGATAGGAATTTGTAGTGGCAACGGCGCGTTTTCAATCGTGCGATTGGACGGAGTGAAACGAAAGTATCTTTCGTCTTGCTTTAGTACGTTGATCCGTCTTAACGCAACGTTGCCGCTTACGAATTAAAAACATAATATTTACGATTTCATATTTTTTTTCGATAATGCTTGGAGGAAATTGTTTTTAAAGTCGAAATTTTGATTAAGTATCAAATGTTTTCAATAATTGTTGAAAAGTTGTTACTGGGAATAAAGCTTACCATGTAACAAATATTGTTGAAATCTGAGCATAAAATCGAACGTTTTCCACAAATACAACACAATAACTCGTAACGCCTGCACGTAACCTGCAATTAAAACGACGGCAATAAACATTGATAAAAATAATCGAATTTAGGAACTGTCTGGAAACGATAAATCGGTATCGTCGAGTACGACCGAACATCCGGAGGCTACGCCACCGATCGAGGAATAATCAAACAAATTTTATTTAAAAATATCGACACCTTAACATTATAAAAGTACAAAAAAACACATATCAAGAATAATAAAAAAAATACCGAAGAAATAAATAAAAAATACGTTGCGGGGTGTTTCAATGGAAAAATTTGTCGCATCTATCCGTCGCGACTTGCAGCAAATCGTACGATAACGTTTTTCCTTTTTGTTTTTTCACGGTAACTTGGACGATGTAATTCCGTCCCGGTTTCAGCTCTCGTATTCGATGAGTGTAGACGTTGCTGCAATAGAGAAAACTTCTTTATCGGGGTTAAACGTTTGGTAGAGGGGGTTATCACCGATTGTCGCGTTTGATGTTCATGCAGGACTTGGAGAAGTAGTCGATCGATTTGCGTAAACGACTCTCCAAGCCGCACTGATTCAAAATTTTATAATCGTTCGTGTCTCTCAGTTTGCCCTCTTTCACTTCGACGCAATACTGGAGTGTTTTGGGTTCGGGTACCAAAATCCAACCGACGGTAACGCTGTGACAGTCTCGTAACGACACGTATTCCTCTAGTTTGGTAACGGATATTATCGGTACTTTGGCTATGGCGGTTTTGGACACGTAAATCTGAATGGAGATTTAAAGAAAAATATGAATCGACGACGCGTAGTGGCTTACTTCGACGCCGGAGGTTCTCGAGTCATCTTCCACGTTGGAGGATGTTTTTATGAGGTATCTGGCACCGCGTTTCGGGTTGTTGAGAGTGATTTTGCGAAAACCGAAGATTTTTCGGGCCGTTAGAACCGTTTCACCCTTGACGGTTACCTTAACGTCAACGGAACCACCGCACGGTATTACGAAGAAATCCAAGTTGTCGTCGATTTTTCGACCAATCTGAAATGTAAGAAACGGTATTTGCGCAATTAGTCCTGATTGGTGCCGAAACCCGGGATGAATTTCTCACCTTGTAACGAAACACTGCCCGCTCTCCTAATCTTCGTAAATTCGCTTGTCCAAAACCCTTCTTCAGTGACAACGGTTTCGTTTTCCTCCTAAACACCGTCGTGACCGATCCGTAAGGGTACGTCAGGTTGGATTGTTTGTTGATCGCGAACAGGTTATAATAATAAATCTGTCCTTCTTTCAGATCGGATACGCTGTAGTGCGTTTTCTTCCCCGTGCAGGCGATTAGGGGTTCTGAAAATGGCGTGAATTGATTTTTGCGCCGATTGAAAATCGTCTGGATTGTTTATGAATCGTACACACCTACCGAGGTACTTGTCTTTCGAGTCCCATGCGGCGGATGGGGGCGGCAGCTCCCGTCTGGACGCTTGGGCGGCGCACAACGAGTCGTACGTCCTGACGGTGCTGATCACCAAGCAATAATCGGTGGATTGCGGATCAACCAAACTGGAGCAGAGTCGACATGAATTATTGAGCGGAGTTTGCGGCGCAAGCCACTCTGATTGCGTTCGCGACAAGATTAGCAGCGCATAAAAAGGGGGAAATCTATAATTTATTGTATCCATAAGCCGGTTTAGAAATGATCAGTGGCGTACGATGGCGGCGCATATAATAACGAAATTTACGCAAACCGAAAGTCGGTTTGAGTACAAGGAACTAGAAGTGGCGGAGGACGAGGTCGCCGCCTCCGGTTCGCTCGATTTATAAAACTCTCGCGTCGTTTCCTATAACAACCGAGAACCGATATCGTCGCGAACAGAAAAAGAGTGCCCATAATGAACTAATTTCGATTCAATGAATGGTCGCTATTAGTCATTGGCGTGCCTCAGGGGACGCGACGCTTTAGTACCTTGGGTTCCATTTGAGGGCGCTGCGTCGCCGTTCCTTCTCGAATATCCGCAAATTTTCCGGACGATCGGTTTGGAGCGCCTGCGCGCCGCCGTACTCGGTGCTGATGTACACGTGGACGTAGGTGTCGTTGTCCGTGGGTTCCACTTGCAGCAAATAGCGTCCTGGGCGGGAAAAGAAGGTTTTGGTGGTGAAATTGGGGGCGACGAACGTCTCGGCGCCCTCTTCGTCGACGCGATGGAACTTCCAGCGTAGCGGCGAAGCGCACGGCGTCAAGGTCACCGATAACGTGCCATTGGTCGATTCGGAGCTGAACGAAAAGCTGTCGAAAGAAAATGACGCGATTCAAAAGACCAAACATCCGTTTCGAAACGTTTGTCCTTGTACGAAATTCGACCGTGTTGAATTTAAAACGGACGTTTATTTGGTAAATATATCGAGCAATAAAATGTTTCAAGTCGAAGAGGCGATTAGTAATGCTACATAACGTTTCGTCATGTTCAACGGTCGAAAGGAAAATGGCGTGAATTATGCGAATGGCGATACCGGGAAAATGTCTTTTTCCATCGAAATTTTTAGTTTATCCGAATACCATTGAGACTATTTTAGCCGTGGCGAGAACGATTAATGAGGGAAATAAAAGGAGTGGCGCATCTTTCGTCGTCGTCTGCGACGGCACGTGTTAACCCAGACCTAGGACAAGCGATTTTACGTTATTCCCGAGCTAAAATCGTTTCGTTTTAATGATTCATGTCGGCTGTCTGCTACTATTTTTCGACTCTTTGATCTCGTTGGCGCGCCAAAAAGGACTAACAAAAAAAAATGAGTCGCGATCATCTCGTCGATATTATTCGGCAGATACCAGTGACGGGACATAAATCGGGGTCGTCGTCGGAGACGAATTCGTCTTTGGGAATGTAGACACGCATATTTACTAGAGCATCGGTCGTTTCTAAAAATATCGCTCCTTTTGTGATGTTAAAACGCGCCGAAATTCGTCCGACTCGAAAAGATCGTTAACTTGTCACTTTTAATAAAATATCGACGGCGTTCCACACGTCATTAAAAACAATATATCGACGTTTTCTTGCCAGAATTTTCTCGTTCCGCAGTATTTTTACCGTTTTTTCCTTTATCCACTCGAGGTTACAACAAACTCTTCGCTATTATAAATAATTAAATGAGATATCGTAACGTGGTCACGTACAAAAGAATTTGCTGTATACAAGTGCAATAAGAAACCGAAACCTGAATACTAACGACGCGAATTAAACAAATCGACTTACATCTCGTTTTTACCCTTAATCAGGTATTTGGTGATTTGGTGATCGCTCGGCAGTCGATCGCCCGCGTACACCTCGTACTTGGGCGGCGACATTTTCAAATCTCTCGCTTTTTTCGATTTCCGATGGGCTTCGCCCAGCGACACCAGCAGATACAAGACGGCCACCAGCACGCATTTTTTGTCCGACGTCGACCACATCTACAAGGAAATAAAAAAAAAAACGAATTTAAGCAGTGCCCCGCGCACTTCGAACTGGAAACGCGTCGCGACGTTAATTCGTACAGTTGGGGTTGGTTCGTACCTTTTCGGGTCGTAAAACGTGCACTGAGCGCTCTATCACTAAACCGAGCTTCCCGCTCGACGATCTTGTAGTATCTTGTTGTGGTGACGTCCAAGTTGGGATCATTCTTCACGAAATCCCCACCTCGGAACGTTTCAGTTCGTGTCCGGTCCGTGGTGAACTTTCCTTTTATTCCTTTCTTATCCATTTCCATTCATGTTGTTCATAGAAAACGGTACATTTCGTGTTTGTTTTTTCATTTTCTTTCGCATACGGCACGGGCGTAGCCGAAGCCCCCCACCCCCCTCTGCATGAGCGACCGAAGAACCTCGAAAAACTTGGCGATTAGCGCAAAATTCTTTCCATTTCTAAGGAAAATTCGAAGGAAATCTTCCGAAAATCCTCGTTTTCCTAATGTTGTATGAAATTTTTCTCGAATTTCGCGGACAATTTGGAAGTATTTGCAAAGAATTAAAATTCTTATTGAAATCAAAAAAACATCCGTTTTCTCGAAATTTCAAGGAAATCGTCGCTTTTTCTGATGATTTCATGAATTTCCTCGACATTTTCCTGTGACAAAATTATATATAAATCACGAATTTTCTATAGGGAAAATATTAATCCGATTTCATACGAATTCTTCGGGTGATTTTTGGGAAATTTCTACTTTTTTTTGAAATATTCGTTTCGTTGGGATTCTTGAAAAATTAGCAAAAAATGTTTAGAAGTTCTCCAAAAATTTCGAATGATTTTATATGATTTTAGAATTCTGTGTGATTCCCTTGATAGTTCCTGAAAATCTTCAGAACTTTTGTTTCAATTTGACAATTTTTTTGTTTAAGTTTTACTTATTACTGCAACTTTAATACTTTCAGTTCATTTGAATTTTCTCGTTATTTTTGTTTATTTCTGTTAAAACTTTTTATTCATTCACAAAAATATTTCAAAAATTCGAGTTAAAATGAAAGAAAAGCAGCCATAAATTGCGCTAAGTATTCAAAAAACGTTATAAACTTACAATTTCTAAAACATTAGTTGAATTGTACTTGGTTTTCAAATATTTTGATGTTTGTAACGAAATTTTCCCACATTTTTGACTCCTCCGTAATCTTTTTGGATAGTTCATGTAGAAAATTTTGGAAAATTCGAATTAATTCTAAAATTCTCTTAATTGTCCCTAAAAATCTTAAAAATGTTTGTTTCAATTTGACAATTTTTTTGTTTACGTTAAATTAGAAAACTTTTATATATTCTTGCAATTTTAATACTTTCAGTTCATTTGAATTTTCTCGTTATTTTTGTTTATTTCTGTAACAACTTTCTATTTATTCACGAAAATATTTCAAAAATTCGAGTTAAAATGAAGAAAATGCATTCATAAATTGCGCTGAGTATTCAAAAAACGTTATAAATTTACAATTTCTAGAACATTAGTTGAATTGTACTTGATTTTCAAATATTTTGATGTTTGTAACGAAATTTTTCCACATTTTTGACTCCTCCGTAATCTTTTTGGATAGTTCATGTAGAAAATTTTGGATAATTCGAATTAATTCTAAAATTCTCTTAATTGTCCCTGAAAATCTTAAAAATTTGAAGAAGTTTTTGGTTTTTGATTTTGCAATAATTCTATTTGCATCAATTTCAAAAGTACTATTTGATTGTTAAAAGGTCGCCTAAAAAAATTAGACGTATTATTACAATTTTCATATTTTTAGTTGATTTGAATCTTTTCGATATTTTCGTTTATTTTTATTTAACAATGTTTCATCCATTTCACAAAAATATTTCAAATACTCAAGATAAAATCAAGAAAAAAACGCCAAAAAGTGCGTTAAATATCCCAAAAACGTTATCAACAGTTATTTGACTTTTTTCAGAAAGTTTACCAAAAATCAAGATAAAAGCAATACAATATTATCAAATTACTTAAAATTATGAAAAAAAAAATAAATAAAAAATCGCATTGAGCATCGTAAAAGTTTAAACAAATATCATAAAATCAAAAAATTTGAATTTTCGTTGAGTTATATTTTAGTTTTCTTTACAACAAATGGAAATGTTTCAAGAAGCTCTAGATAAAAACTTGACTTTTGAAATTTAGAAAAGTATAAAAATTTACGAAAAATGAACCCAAAATTTGTGTTTAATGTTAAAATGAATAAATTTCGATTTTTCAATCATCATTTGAATTTCAGTTCGTTTCTAAAACTACGGAGGATGAAATGCTCCCAATTTTTCGACTCCTCTCTGACATTTTAAATTTTAATTTTTTTTCTTCGACTAGTTCGTAAATATTTTCGAGAGAGCTTTCAAAAATTGAAGTTAGAATCCCCGAAAAGAAAGCAATAATAAAAAAGTATCAAAGCATTTGATTATAAAAGAAAGTAAAATTTTTCAATCGCAAAATCAACAATTTTCGAATTGTTTTTTTACAACATGTAGAAACTAAAAAAACACGAAACCCGACGCAGAATTCGAGAAAGTATTCAAAATTATGAAAAATGAAACCAACATTTGCGTTAACATTCTGAAAACGCGATAAACGTGCATTTTCGATTTTCCCGTCGTTATTTGAATTGAAGTTCATTTTTAAATATTAGAGGATTTTAGTTTCCAACGAGATTGTTCCCAGTTTTCAACTCCTGTTGAAAGGTCGAGGAGGCGGACGCCGGGGCTTGAACCGATTGGCGCCACTTACCTCGAATTCAATCCCGGGTTTCGGCATCAATCACTACAAATCTAATCCCGGGTTTCGGCTCCAATCACTACGACTTTTATCCCGGGTTTCGGCCCGCCCGTGCCATATATGAGGAAAAAAAAAACGAAACGCAGGAAAACAGAACGAAATGAAAATTCCAAAGTTCCAAAGCGAACGAGTTGAATATGTAATAATCCGTTATTTGAAGTTGGGAACGTCGAGGTGTAGAGGCGAAATCGAATATCTTTCAGGATCGTTATCGACGCGCTAAATAATTTTTTTCCCCGGTCGTTCGTAGACAGGTTTCGAGATTCGCGTTTATAATTCACAGTATCGTCCGCCAATGGTTTCTAGATGGTCCGAAGATTGCTAAGTTATGGGAGAGGTGTAACAATATTATATTACATTTTATATCAGCCGCGCGCGGTCTCTATTCTCGCATTTCTGCGGATGGTATGACAAACGAAGACCCGTTCGACGAAGGGGGGCAAAAGAAAAAATGGTCGAGGTGAGTTTTTCGTCACCGGTCGCCCCCGTCGGTCTCGGGTGGAAATGGCCAAGTTTTTCGGTTCCCACAGAAGAGGTCCGCGCTTGAATAATCGTCGTCGGCGAATTTTCTTTTGCGTGTGTGGTCCTGCCGTCTCTGCCCCCTTAAATATTCCCGTTTCCGCCCGTACGAACCATGTTTTATTTATTGTCGACGACGGTCTTTGATTAATACGTCCACTATCTTACATACATCGCTAAATTATGCCCAATAAAAAAGTTTGATTGAAAGCTGGTGCGTATTTCGGGGCAATTCCATAAATCAGACGGCAACGGTGCAGTGGCGTCGGCCCGTTCGTGAAACGTGGAAACGGGGGCGGTCGCTTTTCTGAATTAATTCGACGAAATTGTAGACCCGATCGAGCGCGTAATTACGGGTCGAAAAAACCATCGAACTAAGTAAGAAATTAGTCGATTATTCCTTGACAAGGATGTCCACCCGGGGGCAGGCCGCACGGGGCCGGTCGTAAACATTTAATCAGCGTGGGTAACGCGAATTTATAGCGTTTAAGGAACACGCTGTACGATAACTGAAACGATCTCTCGTATTTACGGACCCAGGTAAAGGTCAATTTAATACCCTTTATTAGCGAGCCACGTATGGAACCGTATAACAAAGCATTTTAATTAGAAAAATATTTAAATGAGCCGGGGAATTAACATAAATTATCTTCAGACGAAGCTTTATTTCAGTTTTATTTAACATCTTCAAAAACTAGTACTACCTATATATCAAATATCTATTCAATATAAGTACCTACAGTATTTATAATATAATTTTCTCACCTCGTACATACATTAGGGGCGGAACGATTTACACCCCTCGACTGTTTCCGGAGAAATCGCCCCGCCCCCCGATTGCACTCTATTGTATACTGTTCATTTATCAATTTGTATCTTGTATACTTTATATATTATTGCATTTATCTAAATAAATTCTATGGATATTTCTCATTTTTTACCCTGTTTTTCGAGATTGATGAAATAAAAGAAGGTACGAGGTGTCTAATTAATTGGACCTAAAACTAAGTATTTTTTACAAATTGCACCCTATACGACTTGCAACATTGAAATTTTTTTTACATTATGCCAGGGGTAACGTTCCTTTTTTGTCAGAATTTTGAAAATTCCGAAAAATTTACAATAAATTTATTTCTACGATCGCTCCGAAATCAACACATTCATATCTACATATTGCACTATCGACGGAAAACAATAATAGAAACAACGGAAAAAATCGGTTCAATGTAAAAATATACCCTGTTCGATATTGTCCTATTTGTTATGTATGTCAGTGCGCATTGTCTAAGGGGAGGAAGAGGTGCCAGACGTGAGAAAAAAAACAAAAAAATCTAATATAATAATATATCTATATACCTGTCCAAACAATCAATAATAATAATAATACTTCAGTAGGAATGTCTCTGTTATGTACAACTTAACTTATACCAGCACCATTTTTTGTTTTGTTAAAAATCTGTCGACGCGACGTTTCGATATGATCGCGCACGTCGAAACGCCGCTTTATTATATTATGAAGTTGTAGCAAAAGGAACTTGAGGCCTCGAGCCGACCGATTAATCCGCCCCCAAACAACGAAAAAGACTTTCATCGAAAACAAAACCTGTTACGTACTATTGGAAACTCGGGGGCGCCCGGAGGCACCGCGGGGCGGGGCTTGGGGGGTGATATTCATTTGGCTCAGTATTTGGCGTAAAAGTTGAAAATCGAGGACGGAAAAGTACCAGCCGGTCTCGAGGTAGGAAAACAGTCTGTTTACTTGAGCTACCCATTAAAATTGTGCACCCTCGTTTATATACAAAAATATCTCTGGCGCGGCGGCGACGACGACGGGGCGATTTACTAAAAACCGAACGAAGAACAAAAACGCGCGAAGTGAAAGAGAGAAAGAGACGAGAGAAAAAAAAACGGTAACACATATCACGTACTACGAAACTTCCTAAAACTAAGATCCCGCATTAACAGCGGGGACGTTTTATCACATTTTAAGAATCCTAAGATATATTATATAGCAAAATAGACATAAAAATACTGTCACAACAGCCATCAAAAATGAGTTTCCCGGATTGTGATCGAGGGGCGCGCGCCTCTGGATTATTTGAATTTGTTTTGCATCTGCAATGTTGAGGTAATGATTTCAAACAAGACGTTTAATGTACAACGTGATTTGGTTCATTTCATCCGAGTTCTGTATACCGTGGCGGTAGAGTTGCATCATCAAATAGTCCACAAAATTCGCGGGATTTTCGAGTAATTATGAAAGGGGAACATCAACTGGATTATTTGTTTTATGTCTACAGATTAAAACTGTTGAAGTAATGATTTCGAATAAGACGCAATTGTTTAATGTACATTGTGATTTCGTTCATTTCATTTGAGTTCCGTATACCGTGGCCGTAAAATTAAATCGTCAAATAATGCGCGAAAGTCGCGGTAATTCCGAGGGGAACATCAAATCCAGAGACGGGTCCCCGCGCAACGGTAAGCAGACTCGAAAAGGCGCACCAAAGGGGGGGCTCGCGCCCCCCCCTCGGACAAACTACGTCGTTTTACCTAAGAATGATCCCGTACGAAAAAATCGCGAACGCAAAAATAAATAATAAAGCATTTTGTTCGATAATCCAATCGTTTATTTACAACAAAAAAGAACCTACCCAAAAAAAAGTAATCAGTTATTTGGTAAATTTAGATTAGAAAAGCGGCTAAAAATTTGTCCTTAAACAACTGACGCCGAGAGAGGGCGCACGCACGGACCCCGAAGTCCTCGCCCGAGATTATTTACAAAATAAGACGAGGACGTGGTCGTGAAGGTGCGTCGGGACGGGCGCGTGCGCATGTTTTGTACATGTTGACCGTATACCTATGAGTGCCTAAACTTAATTTTTACACAATTTTTTTTCACATAGAACCTGGTTTTTTTTTCGAATTTTAAATTTGTATGCATTACATCGAATCGGTTGATTTATCGTTTCCTCGTCAAGTCAAGTCAACAATGGACTTCGTACAAATTTCGTCGATTTTAGAAGAAAGTTCGCGCTAAACCGCTTTCATGCGCAACGAAAAACAAAAACATTGATGGGGGAGCGAAAAATTGCGTATAAAAATATTCGTTCGTTTCAAATAAATACGCTAACAACGGCGTATACCTGATTAAATAACATCGGAAACCGAAAACTGTTTGTTTGTTGTATATTGTATATAGTAAAAAATCTGTAAAAATCTGTCTGTAAAATATCTTCAGAGAGAGATAGTGAGGAACTGTCTTACGCGGTAAACAAAAATAGATTTCAAACATATCGTGTGTTGGCATTGTAATTAGTATCATCAGTCTTATTATCAATTAAAGAATCGGATAGAAGCGATTATTACCATCGCCGAACAATCCGATGTGTCGTCGGAAAACGGAAAAAAAAACAGGAAGCACATACAATCTTACAAGTCTAAAAAATTCAACGTATAAACAACGATCCACTCAAAAAATTAACTCACGGTTTAACAACAACAGTCCTAAAACCCTTCCAACATCTTCATTAATTTAATAAATCACTTATTAGAAAAAGAATCGTATTGCCGCTCATGTAGCGCCATCTCGCGGTCGCGGTCGAGGACTAGACGACGATCTTCAGTCCTGACCGTTCTGTTGCACGAGTTCGCGCCGATCGTCGACAGATAGCGCTGGCGATTTGAACAATTCCTGTTCTTCGTCCAACAACTCTTTCTTACAGTCCAGCACCTCGTTTTGCGGCGGGTTCCCGTAATGGTCCGGTCGGTTTTTCTCGCTTTGCGGCAGCAGGTGGATCATACTTACGGGTATCGGGAATCCGGTACCAAAGTCCGGGTAGAAGTTGTGCATGAAGGGGCTCATGAAGTGATGAGGAGGCGGCGGTTGGGGCTCCTCCGTGCTCGGCGGTCTCGTATTCGGTTGTATCGCCTCCTCCCTGTCCCCACCCTTGCCGCTGGTGTTGTTGTTGTTATTACTCGTCGCTATGCTCAACAGCTCCGCCTGTTGTTGTTGGTGCTGAGCGTTCGGTCCGGCGATGCAATCTTTTCGCAACTGCTCGAGCTTCAAACTTTTCCCGTATTTGCCTCTCACGTACATCAGTAAGGAATTGTAGGGAATACCAAAGATGCGCGACGCCTGACTGGTTGTCATTTTCTTATTCCACACGTGCTGAAGCGCTTCGGTCAGTTCGGCGTTGGTCCACGAACGGGGTGGTCCCCCCCTTGGCGCGGAATGCTGCCCCTTCGGTCTACCCACTAGAAGCGAACAAACAAAAATCAATCACCCTTCGCGATAATTGAACAATTATTAGGCGACGTACACTTACTTTTCTTCTTGGCGAACATTTGCGGATCGGGCGTTCTATGATCGGATATGTCGAATAAGGGATTCCTACAACCCTCCAGCCCGGGAGGGAATAGTCCGAGGGGCGAGTCCAAACCGAAAACTGCAACGTAAAATCAAATATTTATGGCGGAGTCGTTGATTATAGTTTCGATTGTCGTGTCATACCCGAACGGTTCTTGCATTATTTATCGGGCCTAAGTGGCCGAACGATTATCGGCTATTTCCCGGCGATGTTTCAATTTAACTAATATTGGAATATTTCGATATAATAACTTTGTACGTGTCGTGAAGAGGGACGAGTTATCGACTTGATTGTTTTAGGGTGGAGGAACTTTCCCTCACTTGGACACACTCGTATTTTTCATTTACCGCTATCACCAGTCGCAAAGCGACAATCATCCGTTTCGCAACTATTCAATCAGCTCAACGATTTTTAGAAGAGTCGCGAAACAACAGATGATCAAATGATCATTCGTCGCTTTTTATTTGGTCAACTAAAAATCGATTGTAGCTTTCAGAGTTAATGCACTGTTGCAGAGTGAACTTTTGTAAAAATTTATTGATGCAACTAAGTAGTTGCAAACGATAGATGATCAAATGGTCGTTCATTTGTTGTTTCACGTCTTTCATAAAAATATTACTCTGACCAAGTGGTATGAAGTGACTTTGAGAAACATTGTTCATCTATATATGTAGCCGCAAAACCACCGGTGATCAAGTGAATTTGAAGAAAATGTCGATGCAACCAAATAGTTGCAGACTATAGAGTTGCTTCGCGACCAAGTAGTCGCAAAGCGAATCAATCAAACAATCGAAGGCGTTTGAATACGGAAACAATGTTGTACTCACATTTACTGTGCGGCGGCGTCATTGCTAGAGCGGAAACTGTTGGCATGGGCGGAAAGGCGAGCGAATGATTCTCCATCTCCTGCTTCAAATTGATCGGAGACGGGTGTTGTTGCTGTAACGAGTTCGGCGACGTTCGATGGTGATGGTGTTGCTGCTGTTGATGATGATGGTATTCTTTTGGGCCTAAATCCATTTCGGGCGTGGTTGTTTGTTCCGGTGGGCAGTCCCGAACCGTTTCGTCGCTTTTAACGGACGAGGACCTTTGTTGCTGCTGTTGTTGCTGTAGTTGTTGTGATGCTTTGTCTTCTTTCTTCATGCAAAGGTTTTCGGCGCTCGCAGCTTCTTCGTTTGGTGACGGGCGTGGGACGTGAGTGGACAGGTCTTGGGCGCCGCAGCTTTCGCCCGATCGACGTCTCGGTCTCGCTTGTTTCCTGCGGGGCACCGGCGACTGGCAATCCTGTCGCGGCAGTAAAGTGTCGGGGAACGAGATGCGCGACATGTGCGGCAATTTGACGGACGGTGGTGCGTCGTAGTTGGAGGCGGACGATGGGGAAAAGGGCGAATCTGAGCAAGGGTGCGGCTTCACGGTACGTTCGATCGTGTCGAGGAAGTTACCAAGACGGGCGGGAGATAAGCGATCGGTGGCAGATCGGGCGGTGGTGCCGGGCGTCGGATATCTGTTCTGCTGAAAATAGCTTTGGTCGTAGTCGTTGGGACTGTCGGTGGGCGGCGTTCGATTCGCGACATTTTTGGCGATGCTGAACGGACTATCTTCGTTTGCCAGTCCTTTGATTTGCAACTTTTCCGCCGCCCTGATCAGACCTTGCAACTGCGGCTGGAGCACGCTTATCTCGCCGCGATACATGAAATCCACGATGGCTTGGATCTCCCATCCCGAGTATTCGGTGAGAATGAGCACCGGATGTTTGCACGGATTCTCGGCGAAGAGTCGTTGGAATAAAGGCGAGCATGCGCTCAGTACGACTTTGTGAGCGCGCACCCTCGCGTCCGCGCACACCAACGTCACATCGACCAGGGTCTCCGAATGTAGGAGGGTTTCGAAAGAAGTCAAAATGTGATTTTGATGGTTGTTCCACTTCAAACTGTAATGCGATTGCGTCATTGCTTGATTGTGCTTCGCCCGAGGTTAAAAGGTCATGTTCTTTCTTCGGAATTTTGGATTTCTGTAAAAGAAACGAAAGTATTAACGACTGTTTAACGATCGCATTTTAATTTACATCCCCCTAAATTCACATATATACGAAAATGAAACGTAGCGTTTCCAGTTCGTTGTTCTTCCTCCTCGCCTGCTGTTCGCCAAATCGACTAAGCGATTATGTACGTGCTCGAATATGTCACACACGCGAACTGTTCCGAGAAATACACACAGGGTCTGATTCGGGGGTAATTAGCTGTCGTATCGCCAGGTTGATGATGAGTATTTTTGCGAACGCGCGTGGGCGTGGCTCGCTCCGCCCACCGCGAGCACGTGTCCGTCAAACAAATGAAAACGATGCAATTCTCATCGATCGCTAAAACGCATTAGCAAGTGCTCACGAAATATAGAAATAAACGATAAATATGTCTCGTACGCTAAGGAACTAAGATAAATATCGTTATTTATACGGCATTGTCGTCGTCCTATTTGAATAGTAGCTGACGAATTATTTAATAGGTCGCGGTCGAGTGGAAGGTTAAATTAACGGTAGATTACTTCGTCATTCTTTCCCCATCGTTCGATACGAGTCGTAAATAGGCGACTTTTATCGGTTCGGACGTGTAATTATCATCCCTCGCCCTTCGGCTAAAGTTTCTGGAAGAAAGCCACCCCCCCTCGCGTAGCACACGCGGGGACCAGAAATTTCCATACGAGCAACTTCCGTCTTTGCATCGATCGGCTCGGCGAATGTGCGACGAAACAAAATCCGCATTCATTAAGAGACGTCTTCCACCCTCTCTCGTATATTTTAATTTCCACGATGCATATACGCGCTTCTTATTTGCCCCCGCCGCTCGCCGCCACCCCGCCGTCCCCCCAAACGTTACCGGCACATATTCCCTTCATTCCACCCTCATTTTCGGGCTTCGTACATACGTGTTCCACTTTGTTTACTCGGCGTTTTCTTAAGCGCGCGGAATTCGACGACGACGACGACGCCATCACCCTCGCGCCACCCCCCGCGACCCATAAAAAATTCATTAAAATTTCGAGAGCAGCCGACGAATCCGCAAAACGGTCTCCTTTAGAAACCGGTTTCGCGGAGCGGTGGTGTTATTTTCATATTTCTCTTTGTGAAGGGGTTGTGCGAGCCAAAGTCAAGAAAAAGAATTTTTTAATGATCGCTTTCGTTTGAAACGTATAATTATTGCGATTTCGATTATGTGTATTTTTCATTTATTATTCGTTACATGTATATATGTATATAATGAAAATTTAAAGGTCTTGGTATATATGTACATATACATTGCGTTGCACTTGCGATATAAAATGGTGGAGGAGCGGGTCGTTGAACATTTTTTATTTCAGTAGGACAATCTAAAATGTTCTCGGTATGCTTTTCTTTTTTCGAATGAATTTTACGCACAAAAATTCAGAAATTTTATAAATGAAACTACGCGAATCTATTTTGAAATTTGCGACAATCAAGATTATATTCTCATATCAATTTGGCTCATAAAATTTTCTATATTTCAATCGATGAAAATGAGATTTTAAGTTTGCATAACGAAAAATGAATTGTCCGAAATTGTGAAAAAAATGTAAATCATTGAGAAGATTGCTTTCTACATGACACAATTCAAATAATAAAACAACTGTTTTGATAAACAAGACAAATAGAACTCGGTTCAAAATAATTTCCCTTCTTTCATTTAGTATGGATGAAATATGTAATATTGAGTGAAATAGAAAATTTTTGATTAAACGATAAATGGAAATTTAGGAAAAATAAAATATTAAATTGAATAAATGTGCGGATTAACAATCAGAAAATTACTCGATTCAATATCTTTTTCTTTGAATTGATTTCTTCAGATGTTGCTAACATCTATTTGAAAGTTTGTTTTAAATGAAACAATCAGAATTCAAGAGATGATATCATAATCACAAATTATTTTTGAAAGAAGATCGTCGGATTGAAATCAAAATGAAAAATTCATATACTACGGTCTCCAAAATATTATTACAAGAAACTTTTTTTGATTTTCATTGAAATTGATGTTTGAAATGAAACGTTTTTCATCGTTTAAAATAGAAATTAAAGAAATGAATTTCAGAGAATATTTAATTGATTTAAATTGAGGAAATTATTGGATATTTGGTATTAAATGGCAATGTCGTTTTTATAATTACGTTATTGAAGGAAGTTATCTGCACTCTATACATTTGGAATATTCATAATTTATAATTTATCGGAACAAATTATCGTCGTTAGAGAAAATTTTCAGTTTGAAGAAGCACTCGTGAAATCGTCAGGTAATGTTCTTGCGTACGGAAAACTTTAAATCGAATATAAAAGAAAAAAAGCGACGAACATGTTTTTAGTGCAAATAAAGATGTAAATACTAGCGATTATAAAATTATCACACATAAGATTAAAAAGACGATAATATTTGAACGAATTTTTCCCATTTTTTTCCATTGGAAATTAATTCGAATTTCAAATGGGACGTATACACAGAAAGCGTTCAATAAATTACTATCGAAATTGGAATTTTAATAAATTTTGAAAATTTATATTTTTCGCACGGAATTGATTTTTTAAATTATTCGAATTTCTTTTCAAATTTAGCTTCAACCAACTAATTTCGAGTATTGTAATAAAATGATGAAAGTGAATCTAGTTCAAAAAGTTTCAAACGAAATCAATTTTTCTTTTCAAATTGTCATTCGTTATTGTTTCGAATGCGATAATTCGCAATTATCGATAGATTTAATATTTGAATTGTAACTCACCGAAATACGTTTCCACACTTAATGGACGTAAATAACGAACTGAATCCAAAATTGAAAATGAAAAACGTCACACGTGTCCTACTAAACATAACAAGCAACGATAACAGTTCCATACACGCACACGTGTTTCGAAGGGAAACGTCGTGATAAATAAAATTCGAATGCGATCGGAGTTTTCTCTACAATCCAAACTTATTATCGCTTACCATTTCGTCGTGGAACATGCAACGAAAACCAGAAAAGAAAAACGAAAAACTCGGAGGGAAAACGGCGCTCAGATCGAGAAAAATCGCGGGAATAGTATAAGTTGGCACATTATGCGTGTAGTGGCGGTGCAGGAGGAAAAGTGGAAACAACAAGTTTCGGCGACGACCGCGAAACTAAAACACAAAACGACGTCGAAACGACGGCGATGCTGAGCGCCGGTCCTCCCCCGAACTCACACACGTACACACTCCACACATCGCACACACACATACACACTCTCAAGCACACACACACACACGCGAGACACAGCGAGAGAGAGAGAGGAGCGCGCGAGCCTCCGATACGGACGGAAGCGCCTCCGTATACACACCTCGTCGGGAGTCCCGCAGGAAGTTTACTTGCAAAGTCCACGAGTCCGACTGCCTTCAAAAATATGCCGACTCGCAATGGACGCATAATTCCCGGATCCCTGTTAATGAATCCGATTAGACAAAGCTTGCTAAGATGCAAGAACGCTTGCGCCTTTGCCCTCTCCTTGGGATTCCCCTCATGTAAGACTCTCTCCCCACCCCTCTCGGCACCGTCGTGGTCCGTTCTTTACTCTTACTGTTTTACCCTTAGATATAAATTAAGGGGCGGCCTGTACTTCGAGTCACACACACACACGCTCACGCGATTTTCATGCCGTCTCGCTCGCTCGACCACTAATTACCGAACGGAGAGTGAGACGTGTTACGGTGGCGCGCTCGGGGCGAACCCCCCCGGAATGTGTTCTCTCGCTCGCACGCCGTTTTGCATAAATGCAAGATATCTTATTGCACACGGGTCAGTCCCGGACCCTGTCCCCCCACCCCGCAAACGTGTGTCCGTTCTCGTTTTCCGTCCTCGCGACGGACGACGTCTTCGCCCCCCTCCCCCCACCATCAGAATCGTAGCACAATTTCCGAACAAATTTGAATTTTTATCGCGACAACTTTGCGATAGAAAAAATATCTATTCTATAAACGAATGATTCACGTATTTTGGCGGAGGAGCCGGGGATTTATGCGTGTTTCAAACTGAAATAATCGATAATCATTATTTTTTTCAATGAAAACTGGATAACCGTAACCTATTTACCTATTTTCCATTTTATGATATCCCAAATGATTTAGATATATCTATATGTAATATACATAATTGGGTATATTGGATATGAAAATTGGATCAGTATTTAGCTTACAATTAATTTAGCTGTAGTTGTGTTGCAAATTGTGATAAAAATTTCCGATGAATTCGAAATCTATATTTGAGGAACTGTCGATGTAGTCCGTTGGAATTTCAAGTAAGTTCTGTATACCGTGACAGTAGACTTAATTATCCTCTAATTCGACGTTTACGTATTTATAGCACATTGAATGAAATAGCAACGAAAAACAGAGAAAGAATTATAGAAGTGATGAAAAATCACAGGAATGATGAAATCAGAAAAGTAACAGAAGAAAAGCCGAGGCAAAATTACAAAAAGATGACAGTCGTGGCGTGGAAGAGACGTCGCGAAGAACATGAAAACGAAAACACAGATCAGAAGAGAAAGAGGGTGATGATAAATCACGACCTCTAACAAAATAGAAAAAAAACAGAAAAGTGAAGAATTGAGATGAAGAGGCGAAGGATTCAGGTCCCGTCCTCATATAAAAATGGAAGATCACATTGCGTATTTACAATTCAAACTGTTGTATTTGGTATTCAGTTCAAGCCTTTTGAATCAAATATCACATTTATATAATATTTGTTACCAACCGGTAAAAAAAACAGGAAAGTCAATTGAATAAAAAATGAGATAAATTTCAATCGTTGAATTTTCCTTCAGGTATCGGAATTCCACGAAAGATTCTATTAAATTCATTAATTATAAACGTTATGCGACATTAACCCTATTAACGAAAATTTGGCCGATTCAATTTTTTTGCAGTTAATTGCGAAGTTCTGGCGGAACTGTAGAATTTTCGAGCAAATATAACGTTTTTTGAGCAAAACTAAAATTTTGCGCGACAAATGTTTCAATTTTTGTGCCATCGTGTATTTTGGCGTATGCGCTGGGGGTGGAGTTCAATTTTTGAAACATTAACAAGAATAACTATTCAGTTCGTTTTTTTTCGAAAGAAAGAGAGTCCTGCGAAAAATTCGATTTCTAATTTGTTGATCGGATATGTTTCTAAATTTTCGAGAATTTTCAAACTCTTCATCTGTTTCAGAGTGTTGTGACAGAATTTTTTTCAGAATATTCTAGAATAATGTTTAACAATTTCCATCAAAACCGTTTCTATTCAAATTTCATCCAATTGAATTAATTTTTATGAAAAAACTCTTCTCCAAAGTTTCGAAATATTCATTTCATATTACTTTCGATCGTTCCAAAACTTTTGAACTGTCAAAGCCATTCGAACTTCGCAATCCCCAAATTCTTCAAGAGTTTCGGATATGCATTGGGAGTTTTTTTCATTTTTTCTGTGAAACTGAAAGATTCTAGAGTATTACTTGAAAATTTCTAATAATCATTCCTCCAATTTGAATTATCCGAATTACTTTCAATTTTATTCAAAACAATCTGGCGAGGTATTTTGGCGAAGGTGCCACGGTTGACATTTGTTTCTTTGGATCTGCTAGTGTAACTTTTTGTGAAGATTTGCGAATAACTTTGTTTTTAAACTTTTTTTGACAATTTTTTTTTATATCTGAACTAAATGTGAAAACTGAAAAAATATGAAAATATGAAAAAACTAGGCAGAAATTACTGGAAATCAATTTTGGAGAAGAAAACTCGAATTGCAATTTAATTAGAAATTTCGTTAACGTATTTTAGCATTTATTATATTATATTTGCGATGGTGAAAATTTTTGTCATATTTTGTCACAAATTCCGAATAGTTATTGTTGAAAATTCAATCTTTTTTAGTCAATTGCATTTGATGTAGAAGAAAAATAGTCATAATGTTCGAAAAGTGGTGAAATTTTCCCAGTTTTTTGACTTTCGTTCATAATTTTTCTTTTTTTTTTACACCTCAAAATTCGAGTTAAAATATGACAGACTGTGGAAACAGATGAGAATTTGTGAACTACTATGAAAAAAGTAACGAAAATTCAATGTAAATCAACTGGAACTTTGGTGATTTATTTTGGCGAAGGTGGTTTTATCATATTTAAGCTGATTATAATTTCTTTGAACAAATTTCAAATTATGTTGTTGAAAATTTAATATTTTTCAGTCGTTCATCGTCAAAAGGTTCGAAAATTAGTAAACATTTTATGACATTTTTGATTTTTTACACCCCAAAATTCGAGTTGAAATATGAAATATGAAAAATGGGAAATGTGGAAACATTATCAACAACTATGGAAAAACTGGGCAAAAATTAATGGAAGTCAATTTTGGAAAAGAAAATTCGAAATTCAATTTGAAACTCTGCAAATGTATCTTGGCGAAGGCGCCGACTCAACTGTATTTTTGGGATTTTATATTGTGATGAAATAACTTTTTGTTCAATTTTCTTACAACAAATATTCTTTATGTCTAATAATATTCTTGAACACGCAACTTCTTGTAACAGTTTGCATCGCCATTTATTATTCGAATTAGAAGAATAATCATTGAAATATCCGAAAAATTAGTAAATAAATTGATTTGCGGAAGAAAAAAAAAATGAAAAACAGTGAAAATATATAAAATCAACAATTTCCTATTTATGGTTCATTTACATTTTCGGAAGTTTCGAAGATTTTTTTTCAATTTGATCCAGTGATTTTGAAATAATTTCGGTAGAGAAAATAATGAATGTTTTCTCTTGTTGCAGTGATCAGGATTTGAGCTTCATGCAGGTAAACGGTGGCAACGGCGCACCACACTTTTGCAATGAGTACAAGTAAGTGAGAACATTGTTCTATCTCTTTCTCGATTATTCGTTCAATTACGAACAAGTTGTCGGTTTTAACTGAAATCGGTCTGATTTGAAGGAAAATGATCGACTGTTGATGTAGTATGGCGGATGCGCAGAATTATTTGTGAAAATTATCTCGCGGTTAAAAAAACGTTACGTTATTATCACAAATGTACGTAATGCAGAAGATGCAGTTATAGACGGACAGGAAACGACGTAACGATAATTTCGTTTCGGGTTTTCCCCTCGAGCCCATCATCTGGCCGAGTATATCTCCGAATGTTAAGCGCGGTCACGTACTTAACCATAGAAATAAATACGCGGCCAATTCGGAAACGATTTCGAAAAGTGGTTAATTGTTTCTCGAAAATCGATTTGTAGGGAAAAACGGTCGACGAGCGACAAAAGACGATTCCTAACAATGGCCCGAAGAGACACACTAGTAATTGGTACTTATCAAGGCGCACCGAGCTTAATAAATAATTAAAATTCGGCGCTATTGTTTTATGCGATCAAAGGTATCGGAACCCTTTGACTGAGTCCGCGCGGGTCTCGCACAATTACCGGCGACCGAAGAGTTTGAGGAAGAAGAAGAAGCGGCAAAAGAAGAAGAAGAAGCCGACGCGATATTATTTTTAGTTACGGAAAATGGCCGCTCTCGTATCGAAAACTCGCGCTCGCCGGAGCGAAGGGGTGGTTTTGCGTTTCGCGATCGGGGGGCGCAAATTAAGGCGGTGGCGGCGTTGTTCCTCGCCGTGAATCCGAGTTTTCCGTATACATGTCCGCGGCGGCGGTGGCGGCGGCGGCGACTTGATGAATTCTTCTCCCTTTTTCCCTCGCGCG
Source organism: Novius pumilus (assembly GCA_020654155.1). Classification (NCBI taxonomy): domain Eukaryota; kingdom Metazoa; phylum Arthropoda; class Insecta; order Coleoptera; family Coccinellidae; genus Novius; species Novius pumilus. Next base: position 7,195,283 of record JAIFOV010000475.1, read on the forward strand.
GGGGTTGACGTCACCGGGGGCGGCCGTCCCCCCGCCCCCGCCGCTAATGAGTGCTAGAGCGAGATAGGTGCGCGTTTCATTATCCCCCCCGTCCCCGGTTCTTTCGTTCGCTCTCGCATAAATACATGCAGAATCATCTGCGGGGCGAGCGCGCGCGACTATTTTCTTTTTCCGCTAACGAAGAAAACTCTCCTCCCTTCTTTTTCGCACACGCTCTCACCCTTTTCTTTTCTCTTTTCTGCCCCGGAGGCTTTTCTTATTCTTATTTCGCGCTCGTCCGCTGCTCGCCGTGTGCCCCCTCCACCGCCACCGACACCGCCGCCGTCGCCGCCGCCGCCACCGTCGTCGTCGAACCCCCTTTTTTGCATATACTGCCGGGAAAGAGTTCGTTCATTTGCGTTCCTCCGTCTTCGTCGCCGAGACGCTTCACGGATTTTTTCTCCCTCGCACCGCCGCTCTCTTATATGGCGCGTTTTCATCTTTCGATAATTATCTTTTAATATTGACGTTTTCTCCTCGGGTAGACGTCCTGCCCTTCTTCTTCGTCCTTTCCTCGCCCGCGCCCCCCGCTGCCCCTTCTCGCTATGTGTGTGTGGGGTTTCGTTTCGTTTCGACGAAACGTTATCGACTCCGTATCGCTAATTAAGAAACTTTTCGCGCGACGATGAAAAATTTCGCTTTTCCCTCCCCGTTACACGGTCGCGGAAAATATTCGACAAAGAACTTACCTCTAGTTGACAGGGTTGCACGGGCCAAAAACCAACGAACGAACGAACAAAAAAAAGAAGAAAGTAGTGGTGCGCCGAAATGATGTTCACTTGTCAACACTAAACGTTGTACTAGAATAGTAAAAACGAGACGTTTACCTAGTTACTTCGGGTATTTAAAACCCTTGGGGGAGGGGGGTGGGTGGTAGAAGAAACGATGAGCATGGACCCGTTTGTTTACGTTTTACTCGTCGGACAATACGTCGTTTCAACTTCTCGTTTCAAGATACGGCCGTTCACCATATTTACCATTACGACGACCTCTTATCGACGAAGATTAAGATATTCGCAAAATCCGCATGACAAAAGAAACCATTAAATACCTTTTAGTTTCAAACGTCGATCTTTCAAATAAATTTCGAAATCATTATAATAACTTAACGAGTCGTCTCTCGTACGCATCGTTCAGTGACGTCACGCAACATGTATGTTTGACGTCAGCTTGGATTACGCCCCGTGATTTCATACGACCGAACTTTGGATGCCGCAACGTAATCAGTAGGACCGCTCCGGGCGCAAAAATACGTCGAATTTCCACAAACTAAACAAAGCGTGTCCCACGAAGCTTGAACAAGGAATTACTTGCATTTTTGAGAGTTATTTCACCTGGACGTGATGCGTAATAAAAAGTTAATAGCATTTTAAGTATTAGACTCGCAAACTTTCCAGACCCGTCGAAAATATGTGTCACAAATTGATCTTAACATATTTGGTACAGTCAAGAAGAATTTCTCAAATTTTCAATTGACTACGCCGTTTCTTTATGTTTTTTCTGTTATTCGTCGTTTTAATAACACATTTTTTTCTGGATTTTCATGCCGGCATTCTTGATTTTTTCGTTTGTTGACAAAAATGTTGTTCGTACTATTTTTTTTGTTAATTTTCATTGGACATGTAGATTTCGTATCTATAACAAAATTTTTCGTGAAAGATTCATCATTGTGCAGCCACCCTAATAATTATAATTGATGTCCAAAATCTGTCCAAACCGCTCAAAAAGAGCGTAAAAATTCGAAATTTTTCAATTTTCATCGGATTGACATGTTTGGAGTAGATTTAGGTGTCGCATCTATGAGAGGATTTTTCGTGAAAGTTTCATCACGGTGCGTCCACCCTACGAGTTGTAATCGCTGTCCAATTTTTCTAAAATACGCAAAAAGAGCGCAAAAATTTGAGATTTTTTAATTTTCATCGGACTGACATGTTTGGGGTGGGTTTTAGTGTCGCATCTATAAGAGAATTTTTCTTCAAAGTTTCATCACGGTGCAGCCACCCTACGAGTTGTAATCGCTGTCTAATTTTGCCAAAAAACCCGCAAAAAAGCGCAACATTTATCTCTTTTTCAATATTCATCGGATTGACATGTTTGGGATAGATTTCGGTGTCGCATCTATGAGAAGATTTTTCGTGCAAGTTTCATCACGGTGCGTCCACCCTACGAATTGTCATCGCTGTCCAATTCTTCTAAAACACGCAAAGAGAGCGCAAACAATTGAGATCTTTTAATTTTCATCGGACTGACATGTTTGGGGTAGGTTTTCGTGTCGCATCTATAAAAGAATTTTTCTTCAAAGTTTCATCACGGTGCGTCCACCCTACGACTTGTCATCGCTGTCCAATTCTTCTAAAACACGCAAAGAGAGCGCAAAAATTTGAGATCTTTTAATTTTCATCGGACTGACATGTTTGGGGTAGGTTTTAGTGTCGCATTTATAAGAGAATTTTTCTTCAAAGTTTCATCACGATGCGGCCACCATACAAGTTGTAATCGCTGTCCAATTTCGCCCAAAAACACGCAAAAAGAGCGCAACATTAATCAATTTTTCAATTTTCGTCGGATTGACATGTTTGGGATAGTATTCGGTGTCGCATCTATGAGAGGATTTTTTGTGAAAGTTTCATCACGGTGCGGCCACTGTACGAGCTGTAATCGCTGTTCAATTTTTTGAAAACACGCAAAAAAGCGCAATATTTATCAATTTTGCAATTTTCATCGGATGGACATGTTTGGGGTAGATTTCGGTGTCTCATCTATGGGAGAATTTTTCGTGCAAGTTTCATCACGGTGCGTCCATCCTACGAATTGTCATCGCTGTCCAATTCTTCTAAAACACGCAAAGAGAGCGCAAAAATTTGAGATATTTTAATTTTCTTCGGATTGACATGTTTGGGGTAGGTTTTCGTGTCGCATCTATAAAAGAATTTTTCTTCAAAGTTTCATCACGGTGCAGCCACCCTACGAGTTGTAATCGCTGTCCAATTTTGCCAAAAAACCCGCAAAAAAGCGCAACATTTATCTCTTTTTCAATTTTCATCGGATTGACATGTTTGGGATAGATTTCGGTGTCGCATCTATGAGAAGATTTTTCGTGAAAGTTTCATCACGGTGCGTCCATCCTACGAATTGTCATCGCTGTCCAATTCTTCTAAAACACGCAAAGAGAGCGCAAAAATTTGAGATATTTTAATTTTCTTCGGACTGACATGTTTGGGGTAGGTTTTCGTGTCGCATCTATAAAAGAATTTTTCTTCAAAGTTTCATCACGGTGCAGCCACCCTACGAGTTGTAATCGCTGTCCAATTTTGCCAAAAAACCCGCAAAAAAGCGCAACATTTATCTCTTTTTCAATTTTCATCGGATTGACATGTTTGGGATAGATTTCGGTGTCGCATCTATGAGAAGATTTTTCGTGAAAGTTTCATCACGGTGCGTCCATCCTACGAATTGTCATCGCTGTCCAATTCTTCTAAAACACGCAAAGAGAGCGCAAAAATTTGAGATCTTTTAATTTTCTTCGGACTGACATGTTTGGGGTAGGTTTTCGTGTCGCATCTATAAAAGAATTTTTCTTCAAAGTTTCATCACGGTGCAGCCACCCTACGAGTTGTAATCGCTGTCCAATTTTGCCAAAAAACCCGCAAAAAAGCGCAACATTTATCTCTTTTTCAATTTTCATCGGATTGACATGTTTGGGATAGATTTCGGTGTCGCATCTATGAGAAGATTTTTCGTGAAAGTTTCATCACGGTGCGTCCACCCTACGAATTGTCATCGCTGTCCAATTCTTCTAAAACACGCAAAGAGAGCGCAAACATTTGAGATCTTTTAATTTTCATCGGACTGACATGTTTGGGGTAGGTTTTCGTGTCGCATCTATAAAAGAATTTTTCTTCAAAGTTTCATCACGGTGCGTCCACCCTACGACTTGTCATCGCTGTCCAATTCTTCTAAAACACGCAAAGAGAGCGCAAAAATTTGAGATCTTTTAATTTTCATCGGACTGACATGTTTGGGGTAGGTTTTAGTGTCGCATTTATAAGAGAATTTTTCTTCAAAGTTTCATCACGATGCGGCCACCATACAAGTTGTAATCGCTGTCCAATTTCGCCCAAAAACACGCAAAAAGAGCGCAACATTAATCAATTTTTCAATTTTCGTCGGATTGACATGTTTGGGATAGATTTCGGTGTCGCATCTATGAGAAGATTTTTCGTGAAAGTTTTATCACGGTGCGTCCATCCTACGAATTGTCATCGCTGTCCAATTCTTCTAAAACACGCAAAAAAGAGCGCAAAAATTTGAGATTTTTTAATTTTCATCGGACTGACATGTTTGGGGTAGGTTTTCGTGTCGCATCTATAAAAGAATTTTTCTTCAAAGTTTCATCACGGTGCGGCCACCCTACGAGTTGTAATCGCTGTCCAATTTTTCTAAAACACGCAAAAAAGCGCAACATTTATCAATTTTTCAATTTTCATCGGATTGACATGTTTGGGATAGATTTCGGTGTCGCATCTATGAGAAGATTTTTCGTGAAAGTTTCATCACGGTGCGTCCACCCTACGAATTGTCATCGCTGTCCAATTCTTCTAAAACACGCAAAGAGAGCGCAAACATTTGAGATCTTTTAATTTTCATCGGACTGACATGTTTGGGGTAGGTTTTCGTGTCGCATCTATAAAAGAATTTTTCTTCAAAGTTTCATCACGGTGCGTCCACCCTACGACTTGTCATCGCTGTCCAATTCTTCTAAAACACGCAAAAGAGCGCAAAAATTTGAGATCTTTTAATTTTCATCGGACTGACATGTTTGGGGTAGGTTTTAGTGTCGCATCTATAAGAGAATTTTTCTTCAAAGTTTCATCACGATGCGGCCACCATACAAGTTGTAATCGCTGTCCAATTTCGCCTAAAACACGCAAAAGAGCGCAACATTAATCAATTTTTCAATTTTCGTCGGATTGACATGTTTGGGATAGTATTCGGTGTCGCATCTATGAGAGGATTTTTTGTGAAAGTTTCATCACGGTGCGGCCACTGTACGAGCTGTAATCGCTGTTCAATTTTTTGAAAACACGCAAAAAAGCGCAATATTTATCAATTTTGCAATTTTCATCGGATGGACATGTTTGGGGTAGATTTCGGTGTCTCATCTATGGGAGAATTTTTCGTGAAAGTTTCATCACGGTTCGTCCACCCTACGAGTTGTCATCGCTGTCAAATTTTTCTAAAACACGCAAGAAGAGCGCAAAAATTTGAGATTTTTCAATTTTCATCGGACTGACATGTTTGGGCTTGGTTTTCGTGTCGCATCTATAAAAGAAATTTTCTTCAAAGTTTCATCACGGTGCGGCCACCTTACGAGTTGTCATCGCTGTCCAATTTTGCCAAAAAACAAGCAAGAAAGCGCAACATTTATCTCTTTTTCAATTTTCATCGGATTGACATGTTTGGGATAGATTTCGGTGTCGCATCTATGAGAAGATTTTTCGTGAAAGTTTCATCACGGTGCGTCCACCCTACGAATTGTCATCGCTGTCCAATTCTTCTAAAACACGCAAAGAGAGCGCAAACATTTGAGATCTTTTAATTTTCATCGGACTGACATGTTTGGGGTAGGTTTTCGTGTCGCATCTATAAAAGAATTTTTCTTCAAAGTTTCATCACGGTGCGTCCACCCTACGACTTGTCATCGCTGTCCAATTCTTCTAAAACACGCAAAGAGAGCGCAAAATTTGAGATCTTTTAATTTTCATCGGACTGACATGTTTGGGGTAGGTTTTAGTGTCGCATCTATAACAAGAATTTTTCTTCAAAGTTTCATCACGGTGCAGCCACCCTACGAGTTGTAATCGCTGTCCAATTTCTGTCAATTTTTCAAAACCGCTCAAAAAAGCGCAAAATTTCGAAATTTTTCAATTTTCATCGGATTGACATGTTTGGGATAGATTTCGGTGTCGCATCTATGAGAGGATTTTTCGTGAAAGTTTCATCACGGTGCGGCCACCCTACGAGTTGTCATCGCTGTCCAATTTTTCTAAAACACGCAAAAAGAGCGCAAAATTTGAGATTTTTTAATTTTCATCGGACTGACATGTTTGGGGTAGGTTTTGGTGTCGCATCTATAAGAGAATTTTTCTTCAAAGTTTCATCACGGTGCAGCCACCCTACGAGTTGTAATCGCTGTCCAATTTTGCCAAAAACACGCAAAAAGCGCAACATTTATCTCTTTTTCAATTTTCATCGGATTGACATGTTTGGGATAGATTTCGGTGTCGCATCTATGAGAAGATTTTTCGTGAAAGTTTCATCACGGTGCGTCCACCCTACGAATTGTCATCGCTGTCCAATTCTTCTAAAACACGCAAAGAGAGCGCAAACATTTGAGATCTTTTAATTTTCATCGGACTGACATGTTTGGGGTAGGTTTTCGTGTCGCATCTATAAAAGAATTTTTCTTCAAAGTTTCATCAAGCCACCCTACGAGTTGTCATCGCTGTCCTTTCTAAAACACGCAAAAAGCGCAACATTTGAGATCTTTTAATTTTCATCGGATTGACATGTTTGGGTAGCGGTGTCGCATCATTTTTCTTGAAAGTTTCATCACGGTGCGTCCACCCTACGAATTGTCATCGCTGTCCAATTCTTCTAAAACACGCAAAGAGAGCGCAAAATTTGAGATCTTTTAATTTTCATCGGACTGACATGTTTGGGGTAGGTTTTCGTGTCGCATCTATAAAAGAATTTTCTTCAAAGTTTCATCACGGTGCGGCCACTGTACGAGTTGTAATCGCTGTTCAATTTTTGAAAACACGCAAAAAGCGCAATATTTATCAATTTTTCAATTTTCATCGGATGGACATGTTTGGGGTAGATTTCGGTGTCTCATCGAGAATTTTTCGTGAAAGTTTGTAAAACACGCAAAGAGAGCGCAAAATTTGAGATATTTTAATTTTTTGACATGTTTGGGGTAGGTTTTCGTGTCGCATCTATAAAAGAATTTTTCTTCAAAGTTTCATCACGGTGCAGCCACCCTACGAGTTGTAATCGCTGTCCAATTTTGCCAAAAAACCCGCAAAAAAGCGCAACATTTATCTCTTTTTCAATTTTCATCGGATTGACATGTTTGGGATAGATTTCGGTGTCGCATCTATGAGAAGATTTTTCGTGAAAGTTTCATCACGGTGCGTCCATCCTACGAATTGTCATCGCTGTCCAATTCTTCTAAAACACGCAAAGAGAGCGCAAAAATTTGAGATCTTTTAATTTTCTTCGGACTGACATGTTTGGGGTAGGTTTTCGTGTCGCATCTATAAAAGAATTTTTCTTCAAAGTTTCATCACGGTGCAGCCACCCTACGAGTTGTAATCGCTGTCCAATTTTGCCAAAAAACCCGCAAAAAAGCGCAACATTTATCTCTTTTTCAATTTTCATCGGATTGACATGTTTGGGATAGATTTCGGTGTCGCATCTATGAGAAGATTTTTCGTGAAAGTTTCATCACGGTGCGTCCATCCTACGAATTGTCATCGCTGTCCAATTCTTCTAAAACACGCAAAGAGAGCGCAAAAATTTGAGATCTTTTAATTTTCTTCGGACTGACATGTTTGGGGTAGGTTTTCGTGTCGCATCTATAAAAGAATTTTTCTTCAAAGTTTCATCACGGTGCAGCCACCCTACGAGTTGTAATCGCTGTCCAATTTTGCCAAAAAACCCGCAAAAAAGCGCAACATTTATCTCTTTTTCAATTTTCATCGGATTGACATGTTTGGGATAGATTTCGGTGTCGCATCTATGAGAAGATTTTTCGTGAAAGTTTCATCACGGTGCGTCCACCCTACGAATTGTCATCGCTGTCCAATTCTTCTAAAACACGCAAAGAGAGCGCAAACATTTGAGATCTTTTAATTTTCATCGGACTGACATGTTTGGGGTAGGTTTTCGTGTCGCATCTATAAAAGAATTTTTCTTCAAAGTTTCATCACGGTGCGTCCACCCTACGACTTGTCATCGCTGTCCAATTCTTCTAAAACACGCAAAGAGAGCGCAAAAATTTGAGATCTTTTAATTTTCATCGGACTGACATGTTTGGGGTAGGTTTTAGTGTCGCATCTATAAGAGAATTTTTCTTCAAAGTTTCATCACGATGCGGCCACCATACAAGTTGTAATCGCTGTCCAATTTCGCCCAAAAACACGCAAAAAGAGCGCAACATTAATCAATTTTTCAATTTTCGTCGGATTGACATGTTTGGGATAGTATTCGGTGTCGCATCTATGACAGGATTTTTTGTGAAAGTTTCATCACGGTGCGGCCACTGTACAAGCTGTAATCGCTGTTCAATTTTTTGAAAACACGCAAAAAAGCGCAATATTTATCAATTTTGCAATTTTCATCGGATGGACATGTTTGGGGTAGATTTCGGTGTCTCATCTATGGGAGAATTTTTCGTGAAAGTTTCATCACGGTTCGTCCACCCTACGAGTTGTCATCGCTGTCCAATTTTTCTAAAACACGCAAGAAGAGCGCAAAAATTTGAGATTTTTTAATTTTCATCGGACTGACATGTTTGGGCTTGGTTTTCGTGTCGCATCTATAAAAGAATTTTTCTTCAAAGTTTCATCACGGTGCGGCCACCTTACGAGTTGTCATCGCTGTCCAATTTTGCCAAAAAACAAGCAAGAAAGCGCAACATTTATCTCTTTTTCAATTTTCATCAGATTGAAATATTTGGGATAGATTTCGGTGTCGCATCTATGAGAGGATTTTTCGTGAAAGTTTCATCACAGTGCGTCCAGCCTACGAGTTATCATCGTCGTCCAATTTTTCTAAAACACGCAAAATGAGCGCAAAAATTTGGGATTTTTTATTTTTCATCGGATTGACATGTTTGGGGTAGATTTCGATGTCGTATCTATGGGAGAATTTTTTGTGAAAGTTTCAGCATGTTTTAAGAGTTTTAATCGCTGTCCAATTTTTCTAAAACGCGCAAAAACTTGGTGAAACTGCTGGTGCTTAAGCTGAGGCCGAAGTTATGTTTACGAAACACAAGAGACAAGAGACAGTTCAATTTCAAGTGCCTGTTGGATAACAATCAGTTGACATTCTTTTTATAGCACCGGCCCTTAGAGGCGGAAAGTTCTTCAAGATGAGTAGTACCACCGACGAGTATCGCAAACATTTGATATATCCTGGATACAAGAGTGGTTGAAAGCGATAAATTTGAATTGTGTATTGAAAGAGAAGAGTTAGTCTTTGGTGGTACCCGCGTACTTCCATTTCGGAACGAAACGCATGTTCGTGCCCCACGGAACGTGGTAACAGGTACATTGAAGAACGTTATTTCCCATGACCGGTTGTCCGTTTATTTTACAACCCTCGTCGGTATGTAAATTTAAGACGACGACTTTCGCATGAATACGTCGATATTTATGACATACTGTTCGGATTAGGTGTTTCCGAAAATGGAGAAAGTACCCCGGAGATAACAAATAGTGAACCGTCCGTTTTGTATTGGGCATATAAATTTCCCTTCTACCTGCATGCCAATAAAATGAAGCTTCTCGGAATTTGTTGTTGTCGCCGTCGTCGGTCCGTTTGTTTTGTTATCGTTCTGGTAATTTTGCAAAATGTCCGCTTTTCGAACGTTGTCACGTCGCACGTGTGTTGCCCCCCTTCGCACTTTACCGCCGTTTCGTCATCAGACGACGACGACGGATTGGAGTGGTTGCGATTAAAGATAATCGACGATAAATTTCGCAATTTTCGGCGTCGAACCCCGCGTCGAGGAAAAAAGTAAACCGCGATAGTTTCGAACCGATTTCATGTCCTACAACAATCTATTAAGCACGAATTAAAGCAATTCATCGCCGGTATTAATGGGGCGAGTGTGATGAAACACCGGAGTTTAATTAGAAAATTAACCCCCGATGGATAAAAAGGGATTTATTCATCTTTTTTTTTTTTTGGTTTTCGTTACCGGTGCCATTACGTCTACTTATTACGATTTTATTACCGGCACAGTTATAAGCAATCGTTGCAAATCGCTTTCGACCGCTTCGAGAGCGAGAAGATAAACCAGATTAAATGAAAGATCGATCAGAGAGCGCGGCGCGGCGCGGCGGGTCGGGTATACCGATCTCCTCTCACGATCTTCTTGTGTGAGCACATCTCTCGAATCATTAAAATCGGCCGCGAGGGGGCTCGGCCTCAATTTGCGCCGCCGATAATAATTCTTTCAATTTGTTTGGATAGTGGTGTATGGTTTCGAAAAACCGCAACCATGTGTTCGTTTCGTCGGCGCGGAGATGTAATTTTCGATTCCGAGCGAGCGAGCGAGCGAAGGTGAAATTTTTCGAATTTCCCATTCTCGGAATGGTGTGGACGGGTCCAATTCGCTCCACATTTCCGATACAAAGTGAGCAATCTATTTTATCTATGGTACCATATCGAGCGGGTCGTACCGGTGGTGCCGTAGCGCTGTTCGCGAGCACTACGAGTACTAGTTGCATGGGAAAGAACGTAAATCGCGGAGCCGTAACGCAAATCGCATTTCAGCCTCCTCCGTTACGAAGAATAGAAATAATAAGTTGAATTCATCGGCCGGAGAGAGTACGTAGTACGTAGTACGTACCCGGACGCACGGTACAATTTGTTGTTGTTGTCGGATTTGCATTCACATGAGCATCGCGCTGCGGACAAATTACACATCGTTTCGTTCCCCTACCTTTTTTATTGCGAATTCTTCCTTCGACGATTGCTCTCCCACAGTCGATCCGCCAGAACCTGAAGATCATCCGACCGTCGATGATCAATTAAAAATTATTACGACGCCGCGTTTCACGTTCCATCGTAAACTATCCGAGAACAACAGCCGACCGACTGGACAGAACTATTTTAACGATGTATATTTTGGCTACAATAAATACATTAGTCGAGGGTAGTACCGAAAGTCTATTTACCGAAGATTACCATCGAATACATTTTGTACACAACGATTCCTCGTATCACTCGACGCATTAGCATTTTGCGACGACGACGACAATTAAATATCTGTTCGTTTCTCGGTAAAAGTGATTAGGCCGCCACGCCGCCTCTGGCTCACGTACACCTAACTCTCGAGTTTTCTTATTTCTCCTCCCCCGGCCAAGAATTTCGCCCGAGCTATTTTATTCAAATGCAATTCTGTATTGATTAAAAACTCCGCGAGAGAAGGCACGAATGTTTTAACAACCCCTTTTAGAGTTCATGTGAACGAATTAAAATTTGTTTTTCGTCTTCTCTTCTTTCCGCGATTCGAAGAAGCGAGACGCGCGCCCTCATTTCGCCCGAGAGAGAGAATGTTCCCTTAATTTCTAACCCCCTTCCGTCCCGGCGCCCCGCTCGCGCGCCCCGCACACAAAGTATGCCCATCCATCTCGCCCGTTTTAAGATACGCCCGGTGGATGGGTGGATGTGTATCGACTGCGATTTGTTTTCCTCCTTCCTGTCTGTCTTAGTTTTGTTTTTTACCGTTTCTGACCGAATTCCCATACCTGGTACGTGGACGAAAACGAAAAAAAAAAACAAACTCGAAACGTGACTAATTAACCGTTCGATGAGGAATTTTTTTCCCGTTTTTCGTACACTCTTTGACGGGAAGAAAAGGGGATCCTTCATGTACGTTTTACTTAATAATTTAGGAGCCGGGCCGGGCACAAAGAACTGCTAATTATTTATTTTCAGCGTTGCCCGAATCGATTTTCTTTTGTCCCGCGTTATTTTATTTATTAAAAAGCGCTTTCAGCCATCCGACGCTCACCAAATTACGTCACACTTTTCCGATCGGTCCCCCCATCGATATAAAGGTGAAACGCCACGGTCGCAATTAACCCGGCTAATTCGAAAATAATTGGGGCAATTTCGTCTCAACGACCGTAATTTACCCGACGAGTATGTGACTTGTGCAAACACTTTCAACCAACAATACGATGATCTGGGACTGGGACTCTTTTCCATTGTTTCGAATTCGATATTTTTTTCCGTGCGACGCGTTACGAAAATCTCGTCCGTCATCGTCGTCGCGACAAGCGAGGGAACCCGAAAAATTACGGAGCAGCGAGCGCGCGTATATCCTCGGTTCAAACGGCCGAGGTGAAAGATCATTTCGCCGCTCGGATTAAAACGGAATCAGTCGAGATATCAAGGAACGAACGAACGGAGAGATAAGATTCGCAACATATTATAATGGAAATCGCCGAGCGTAAAACACGCGGCGCGTCATTCTCCGCTTCTTAGTCTTTAGTTTTTACCCCCTTGTTCGTGGCGCGCGGGCACAAAGATCTGCCTTCTCATGCGTTTCGTTACCTTCCAACATCCATTGTTAACGATTTAGGGAGTGCTAATGTGTATTGTCGCGGCTTTAAGTGCCAACCCGTACGTATATACATGCGATGACGTTACAATGAAACGTCGACTTTTACGATTTTATCGAATTATTCCTCATTGTATCGATCCGATTCCTTTCACTTCCATTCCGTGGGGACCTTAAGATTTACAATGACAATTCGATTTTTACTCCGTCACGTATATCGATCATAGAACATCGTCAATTTTTCACCGTTTCTTTGTGTTTAACGAAGACTCCGCAAGATATTCAAAAAACCTATAACAATTGAACAAGATTTACGTTATTTTTTTGTATTTCATTACTATTTTTAAAAAATAAATGAAAATAATTGCAATAATTTGATTACAAATTAAAGTTTTTCTTTCTATTTTTAAACTCATTTGTTGGAAATATTTTCTAAAACTTTCCAACGAATTCATCTTTATTTACTACAGTTTTCATATATCTCTCTAAAACGTAGGCCCAAATATATATTTTTATAAAATTCATTTTTCATTTTATTTTTGTCGCATCGGCTTTGACGGAACAGCCATCTGTGGATGGAATATCCACAGAATGACTTGAATACATTTGAAGATTCGCTACATGTCTATATGTGTAACATATTGATTAATGTCGCTTTTAATTGGACTATCAAAATAGTATAAAAACAATAAACTGTAGAACACATTTATATCTCCGCTATACCTGTGCATAGAAGATCGATCAGAATAATCTTAAAGCGATAAATAATGAAATATGTAACATTTTACCGCTTCGCCGACTGTAAATGTAATACTGCTTTTAATTAGACTACCTGAATGATTACAAAGCGAAAAATTATTTAATTTATAATACATTCGTCGCTTCGCGACCTGCGAATGGAATGTCGCTTTCAAACAAACTATTTAAATAATTTTAAAACGATAAATTACGAAATGTGTAACATTTTATCGCTTCGACGCCTCTAAATGGAATATTACTTTTAATTAGACTACCTGAATGATTACAAAGCGAAGAATTATTAAATCTATGATACATTTGTCGCTCCGCGACATTTGAATACAACGTCGCTTTCAAGCAAACTTTCGGAGTGATCGTAAAGCGATAGAAGATCAAATTTGTAAACTGTTGATTAATCACACCATCAAAGTAGTCGCAAAACATTAAATGATCAAGTTTAAAACACATTCGTGTCTCTGATGCTTGTACGTGGAATATCGCTTTCAGAGTGTTTGAATTATTTTGAAGCGATAATTGATGATTTATGTAAAATTTTATCGCTTCACCGCCCGTAAATAGAAGGATGCTTTTGATTACACTATCTCAATGATTTCAAAATGATAATTCAATGAATCTGTAATATATTTGTCGCTCTACGACTTACGAATGGAATGTCGCTTTCAAACTAAGTATCAGAATGATCTTAAAGCGATATTTTGTAAAATATTGATTAATCAGACAATCAAAATAGTCCTACAACATTATATGATTAACTTTAAAACACATTTATATCTCTGCTACTTGTACATGAAATATCGCTTTCAATAAAAGTGGTTGAATAATTTTAAAGCGACGATTGAAGATTTATGTAAAATTTTATCGCTTCACCGCCCGTAAATAGAAGGATGCTTTTGATTAGACTATCTCAATGATTACAAAATGATAATTCAATGAATCTGTAATATATTTGTCGCTCTACGACTTACGAATGGAATGTCGCTTTAAACTAAGTATCAGAATGATCTTAAAGCGATATTTTGTAAAATATTGATTAATCAGACAATAAAAATAGTCCTACAACATTATATGATTAACTGTAAAACACATTTATATCTCTGCTACTTGTACATGAAATATCGCTTTCAATGAAAGTGTTTGAATAATTTTAAAGCGATGATTGATGATTTATGTAAAATTTTATCGCTTCACCGCCCGTAAATAGAAGAATGCTTTTGATTAGACTATCTCAATGATTACAAAATAATAATTTAATGAATCTGTAATATATTTGTCGCTCTACGACTTACGAATGGAATGTCGCTTTCAAACTAAGTATCAGAATGATCTTAAAGCGATATTTTGTAAAATATTGATTAATCAGACAATCAAAATAGTCCTACAACATTATATGATTAACTGTAAAACACATTTATATCTCTGCTACTTGTACATGAAATATCGCTTTCAATAAAAGTGGTTGAATAATTTTAAAGCGATGATTGATGATTTATGTAAAATTTTATCGCTTCACCGCCCGTAAATAGAAGGATGCTTTTGATTAAACTATCTCAATGATTACAAAATGATAATTCAATGAATCTGTAATATATTTGTCGCTCTACGACTTGCGAGTGGAATGTCGCTTTCAAGCTAAGCATCAGAATGATCTTAAAGCGATAAAGGATCAAACTTGTAAAATATTGATTAATCAGACAATCAAAATAGTCCTAAAACATTATATGATTAACTTTAAAACACATTTATATCTCTGCTACTTGTACATGAAATATCGCTTTCAATAAAAGTGTCTGAATAATTATAAAGCGACAAACGATGAAATTTGTAACATTTCATCGTTTCGCCGCTGTAAATGGAATATTGACTATCTGAATGATTTTTAAAATCTATAATGCATTTGTCGCTCTGCGACTTGCGAATGGGATGTCGCTTTCATGCAAATCATCAGAATCGTCGTAAAGCGACATAGGATCAGATGGTTAAATTTTTATCGCTCCGCTATCAATGTCAATTTCTAACCAAATTTTGTTTGTGTTTGTTTATGAAATTTGTTTAATGTTTCAATTAATTTTATTGAATTTAATTTCAACGGGCGCACAATGTCGTGTCAGGTATCGGGATGATGATTACCAATATAATCTGGTATAACTTCCTGCTCCGCTCAGTCACCAGACTTAAATCCTTTAGCTTTTTTCACTGAAGAATGATGAAAAAAAAAATTATTTATTGAGTTGTGGCAAACATTGGCAAACAACTGAATTTTTATTTTTGCCAACTTGGTCTTGTTTAAGAAAATCGTCGATCGCACATTGTTACTAAACAAAACTAGAATCAAGATTGGCGGCGTTTTGGAGAAACTTTGTTTAGCCTCCCATAACAAAAAATAAAATATATTAAAAACATTAAGATTTGTAGTAATCGCCTTAGTTTCTGACAACTATTACAAATTGGCCTATAGGCCGTTTACGCTTTGACGTTAAGACGTTGAAATAAAGTAAGTGTGTTTTCCCACCGTTGTCAGCGAAGGAGTAGTTCAAATGTGAGAAATTGCTTTTCCACGTCGGTAAGCGTCGAGGGAAGCGCGAGTGCGAGCGGGGCACCCTCTCGGAAAATCGCGGCCCGTAAAAGAAAAACCGACCCGATCGAAAGTTGATGATAACGCGCGACTCCTCTCCGGCCCTCGGGCTCTCCACCCGCGATCCAGGGGCGCACATCGGAAGGTATGTGAAAATGAATGAGAAGTTGGGCGAGCTGCTACCGCCACCGCCACCCCGTGACAATTATCGATTGGGACGGATTCTTCCTTATTCCGCTCGCATGCAATAAGTAAAGACAAGAAAACGAAGTGGAGGAGGGTGGCGGCGCGGCGCGCGGGGGGGCGGCGGGGGGCTGCGAGAGGAACGGGAGGAGCGGCCCCGGCGAACTCCTCTCCGTCGGGTCATTAAAACTTTTGGCTCGCGATGAAAAGAAACGGACTCATTTCCATCGCTCGATAAACAAAGACGGCCGAAGGATTAAAAGCGGAATATGTTATAACTTGAATAATTGTGCTGCGGATGAGTTTCAAATCCTACAGTCGCACTCGTATTTATTGGTCGACGGGGCTTTATATTATTGAAACAATTTTTCCTCGTATATTGTATACATATAAACGAATTGATTTTTGGAAAAAAGGGCCCAATTACGGACGTAACCAACCGTTTCCGCTAGGAAAGTTTAGTAGCGTAACATCCCCCGACGTCGACAACAGCCCCAACCGTCATTACTATTCCGTAATTCGTAAGTATTAACCCCACATGGCGTATGATATGACAGACTAATGAATTCCTGAATTATTCAGTTATGATTATATAATTGAAAGGTGTGTGTTTTCGTCAGTTATCAAATGTACCGTTCGAGGAGGAAGTTTGGAAAAGTACTTATGGCCAATTTGTTGTTGGGCCGCGGCCGAAGGGGTCGGATCGGATCGGATTGATTTATTATTCGTCGGATGGACGCGCGGATCGATCGCATCGCGTAACACGTGTGGTCCCCGCGGACTTCTTCCTCCTGGCACGGTTTATGATTTAAGGGTGGAACTGTTGATTTCCAACTTTCTGCCGGTTTAATTTATGTGGACATCTTCGGTAATCACGAACGCCGCAATAAAAATACCGATGGCGTGACTGCGGAAAGTTAAAACGTAACGTCGACTCGTTACAGATCAAACGTTTTGATATTATCCCATTATGTCTAAATATAAATAAAATGAACGGCGGCGGGACGAGTGTGTATAACAAATTGCCGAAGGAGCTCCGCGACCGTCGTCCCCGATTATCATTTTCCGCGAAAATTAGAAACCCCCGAATAAATCGTCGACCTTCACGGTCAACTTTGAAATTTTAAGTAACCATATTCAGCAGATATTGATGGTTTAATTGGCGCGCGACTTACTTTGCATTACAGTATGTAACATAATATCAATAGCGGCACGAATTTGAACGTTCTATTTTTACTTTGAAATTTCCAAAAATTGCTATATGTATATATGTTAGGTGTATTTTAAATACCGATAATTACCAAAATATTGATTTTTGAGAAAAAAGTTTCATACAAACGTTTCATCAAATGTGTCAGCAAATCTAATTATGACTTCATACTTGACCTTGACCTTGACCTTCATGGATATCCAGAGGTCAACTTTGAAATTTTAAGTAGCAATGCCCATTTTCGTCAACGTGTTCGGAACGAGTAGAAAATTTCACGTTGGAACGACCTACCATACATGACGTTCGGTGGTCATTGAGGCTTATTTTGAACATTTCTGGATCTGGACCGCGAAGATCATTTGAGTTCGCTGACCAATTTCACGAAGCTTTCGTAAACAGAAGTTTTGCCGAAAATCAATATCTCATAAGCTATCGAAGGGATCCGGTTTTTGAGATACATGAAGACATGACCTCAAAAATAAGCCTCAATGACCATTGAACATCATGTGTGACAGGTCGTTCTAACGAAAAATTTCCTGCTCGTTCCGAATCCGTCGAAAACGGGTGTTGCTATTTGAAATTTCAAAGTTGACCTCTGAATAACCATGAAGGTCAAGGTCAAGGACAAATGTGAGGTCGTAGTTACGTTTACCGATAAATTTTATGAAACTTTTGTACGAAACTTTTTTTTCAAAAATTAATATTTTGGGAATTATCGGTATTTAAAATACACCCAACATATATACATATAGCAATTTTCGAAAATTTCAAAGTCAAAATAAAACATTCAAATTCGTGTCGATGTTGGTATTATGTTACATACTGTAATGCAAAGTAGGAAATTACCGCAACGATCCATCAGTCGCGCGCCAATTAAACCATCAACATCTGCTGAATATGGTTAGTTCGATTTTACAGTTGTACTTATTGTGCACATAGTGCATATGTGCTCGGATGAAATGCAGCGCCCGTACGTACCTTATGGTGATGGTACAGTTAAGTGTAATCTAGTGATCTTTCGCGTACGAGAATGTAAATCTCGACGGTTTTCCTTTTTTTTTCTGCGTTTTTGTTCACTTTTCTCGTTTCGTTCGACCAGTTAACAACAAACGTTAGATCGGGCGCGCGGACGGCGCATTATTTATCGGTGGCAGGGAGCGAAATAGTTTAACAGGTCGTTCGGTATTATTATTATGCTCATAAGACTTGTTCGTTATTAGAAACGATGTTTATACGAGTCTCCGAATAAATTGTTTTGACCCATAAAGGTAACTCTCGCACGATTCCATTCCGTTCTGCATGCAATATGTTCGAACTAATTTACGTGGTTTCTCTCGTAAAATTCTACAGTTTCTTAATATCGTCCAAAGAACCGTCTGGATGTCTTCGCGTCCGCGTCGAATCGAATGGAATCGAAATACAAAAAGGTGGACGAGGGAATGCGACCACATCCTCGCGTCTACAAGAAACCGATCTCGTCGTCCGCGACGCGTCTTAAAGGAACGGAAGCAAGGATATTTAAGTATGGTACGAAGCATGACCGATAACCGAATAATCCGCGAACGTCATCTTCGAACGAAGAAAAAGTTAAAATCGATTTCCTTCTTCTTCTTCGTTGTCGTCGTCGTCGACATATTCGAAGTACACACAAAACTTTAACCACAAAAGAGGATGTACGGTCTAAAGTGCGCACATACGTGACTATTAGATGGTTCGATCGTAGCTCGTCATGTGTAACGGCCATTAACCGATCCATCGACTCTAGTTTTCGTCTTTTTTTTTCCGTTTTTGCGACACACAGGTAGAGGAAACGCGCGTGCAGGGTGAGTCCGCTGTCTGCGGAGGGGGCTGAAAGTGGCGCCATGCATTTCGCGGTCGTACATCAACGAGACAGGTGAACACGTTTCAGGTATCGGCCGGATCGGCCAAAAAAAAGTGCAACCACCACCCCCTCTCGGTTAATGAAATAAATTATTTTAAACGTATCCCCCGAGTCGGTTATCGGTTCGGCGAAGATGGCACACAAAGTCTCGTTTCGATCGTCAAAATTAGGAAAGTCGTCGGCGGCATGCAATTTAAATCCGGCGCGGTGCCGGTGACGATCGTGCTAGGCACCTTGCGTTAAACGGCCTCGTATACGTTTCTTGAAATGCTATCTCCGGTATATGATCGTTGCACAATCGGCAATCATATAACCACTCGTAGGTACATACGTCCCCGACGAACTTTATTACTGCTCCATTTCGATATTTTATGTGGAAGTCGCGAAGCGACAAGTGTATCGAAAAATTGATCGCCTACCGATTGTTCAGGTAGTCGGTTTGAAATTTCAATTCATTCCGATATTCCACTCATCGGTCGTTTTGCAAACCATTCAAGTGGTCGCGGAGCGACAACGATGTTCTACCGTTAATAATGAATCACTTCATGATCTTCCAGAGGTGGTTTGATTGATCGACAAACGACAAATCGCTTTAAAATCACTCTGACAAACAGGTGTCAATCCTATCTCGACGATGTTCTAGTATCATCACTTATCGCTTTGTGATCAATCTGATCAAGAGCTACATATTATCCACAGGTTATAGAGTGATCGAACTATTACATCGCTGATCATGTATCGCTTTATATATGCTTTATACATTTGCTTATTCATCGGTTTACAATCATTCTGATAGACAGCTGTCAATCCTATCCCGACGATGTTCTAGTAACATCACTTATCGCTTTGTGATCAATCTGATCAAGAGCGACATATTATCCACAGGTTACAGAGCGATCAAACTATTGCATCGCTGATCGTGTATCGCTTTATAATCATCCCGATACATGCTTTATACATTTGCTTATTTATCGGTTTACAGTCATTCTGATAGACTAATCCACCCCTTGAAACGACTATACTTTATCAGCATCAGTTATCGCTTTGCAATCATTCAAATGGGATAATTAAAAGTCACGGAGCGACAACACTGTTCTACCGTTAATCAAGGACCACTTTATGATCTTACAGAAGCGTCTTGATTGATCGACAAATCGCTTTAAAATCATTCTGACAGACAGCTGTCAATCCTATCCCGACGATGTTCTAGTATCATCACTTATCGCTTTGTGATCAAGTGAATCATGAGCGACATATTACCCACAGGTTACAGAGCGATCGAACTATTACATCGCTGATCATGTATCGCTTGATAATCATCCCGATACATGCTTTATACATTTGCTTCTTCATCGGTTTACAATCATTCTGATAGACTGACCACCCTTTGAAACGACTATACTTTATCAGCATCACTTATCGCTTTGCAATCATTCAAACGGTATAATTATGATCTTAGAGAAGCGACTTGATTGATCGACAAACGACAAATCGCTTTAAAATCATTTTGACAGACTGCTAGCAATCCTATCCACAGCCCTCAAGGCGACGATGTTCTAGTATCATCACTTATCGCTTTGCGATCAATCTGATCAAGAGAGATATATTATCCACAGGTTACGGAGCGATCAAACTATTGCATCGCTGATCGTGTATCGTTCTATAATCATCCCGATACATGCTTTATACATTTTCTTATTCATCGGTTCACAATTATTCTGATAGACCGATCCACCCCTTGAAACGACTATACTTTATCAGCATCACTTATCGCTTTGCAATCATTCAAACGGTATAATTAAAAGTCACGGAGCGACAACACTGTTCTACCGTTAATCATGGACCACTTTATGATCTTACAGAAGCGACTTGATTGATCGACAAACGACAAATAGCTTTAAAATCATTCTAACAGACAGCTGGCAATCCTATCCCGACGATGTTCTAGTATCATCACTTATCGCTTTGTGATCAACCTGATCAAGAGCGACATATTATCCACAGGTTACAGAGCGATCAAACTATTGCATCCCTGATCGTGTATCGCTTTATAATCATCCCGATACATGCTTTATACATTTGCTTATTTATCGGTTTACAATCATTCTGATAAACTGATCCACCTTTTGAAACGACTATACTTTACCAGCATCACTTATCGCTTTGCAATCATTCTGATAGTCTGATTAAAAGCGATATGTCACGGAGCGATAAAAGATACCATTGATCATGTATCACTTTTTAATCATCCTAATTGAACTAGACATTTTATCGATAAATATTTTATATATTTGTTATCAGTTTATAATCATTCGATTCCATGCATAGGACACGGGGCGTCCAAAGTTAATCATATATCATTTTATAATCACATATAATCATTTTTGTGATTGTCAGATTGTACGGTGATGTTTTATACTTACGATGTTTATGTTAGCTGGTAAGGCTTGAGGATTAATAGAAATTGGACGAAAGTTCGCTTCTGAAAAATTTGTTACTTCATGCTGCTCCAGTCGTTTTTTTGACGAATATATTCGAATTTATATATATTTATATTGATCATTTGATGTGATCGTATAACCCACTGACCTGGGTTCAAGAGTTTTCAAATGCCTCTGGCATGACCTAACGACTATATATTGAATATATAGCCGCCATCAACGGCTTTAAATGCCTTCCGAAGCACGATGGCATTTTCAAATTAAGTTGAAATTTGCCGGGATTCGAACCCGGTTTTTCTGGGTAGTGAGCTACCAATGCCAAGTAAGAAGGGATCAGTGTTTTCAAATACATTCTGGAAAATCGAAAAGTTTTTTCTTTTCTTTACAAGAAAACTTTCCTAATGTCTGCAGTAATCCACGATGTTCGGAATATTTAAAAAAAGAAACAAACAACGATAAGTGATTTTGCTGCGATAATTGAATAGTGGCTTTGTCGCTGGTGAACGTATGTTGAAGTGACGAAGCGATGAAAAGTGGAAAAGTGTTTGGGGCAGTCGCCAAATTCGATAAATTGCCGATTGCTTATCGGTCGCGTTGGAGGGTGTACATCGGCGGAAGCGAAATCGTTTGCGCGTCATCCATTATTCAAAGAGACAACGACGAAAGCAAACAGCTCAGCCCGGAGCACGGTAAACATAACGCAGAAGGAAAATCGCGAAATCCGGCCCGCCGCCGAGTTTGCGGGGGGCTGACGTGACGGTGTGGAAATCTATCGCGAATTATCGCTCCACACATGTTTTCGTTGTATCGTTTGGAACGCTTTGGCGGCGGTCGACCGCTAATAACACACTTATTGGCGATGAATAAATTTCCGGAAAGGCGGCGAAAAAATCCGGCAAATAGCTCAATTAGTATGCGGGGACGGCGAGGCGAACGGTTCGCATCGTCGATAAATCGGCGGTGGTGCGGCGGCCGCGGCGAAACGAGAAATAGTAGTACGGAGGTAACGTTGGGGCCCCCGAGTCTTTCCATGCTCGACTGGGCCGCGAACGTGCTTACAAATTGTGTCCGATCGTTTTATGCATACATGAACTATTGTTTATCATTTTTCCGTCGAGAGATGACTCTTTTTTTTTTTTCGTTCATCGTCGGCGGCGCGCACGAATCTCGGTTGCGACTCTATGTTCCGTTAGTTCGTTTTTCGCGAACTACTTCTTAATAGATCAAACGTCTCCGAACTCAATATTCAATCCCTACTATCGAAGGATAGAACTAATCTAGAGATCGATACGCGATCCACGTCTCAATATTAAAATATACACGAAGGATAGATTGCCAGCAATCTTTCGATTGGTTTATGGTATGAATTAATGATGTGATGTGATTGCTATGTTACCACATCTTCAGCTCCAAGTAATGGAAGTAACCTAGATTACGGTCCTGCATTAAGAACATGAGCATAGAATACTGACCATGTTATTCTGTCGAGTGGGGTATCGAATTTTTGTTTGATTAGTTTTCGACTCAAAATGTTGAAAAACATAGATGTTCGAGAATTTGTTTTTGAAATAGACACATTTTGAAAATTGTGTTCCCTACCTATTCACACGAATAGTTATTCTTACAACTTGTATCTATTGAGCCGGATGAGCAGTACAAAACAATCGAAAGTAAGGCGTTCTACTGAAAGGGTGATGCTGTAGGAGATTGACAATTTGTTATTAGGCGCGGTTAACGTCAATCGATTGCTTATTGATACAGAGAAACTGTCATTTAACAAACTGCACAATCTATTATCAGTCGATAGATTTCTGTCAAACATTGCACATTCTATCTATTGATAGGTTATGGATACATTTTGGACGAAAGCTTAGATATCCAAAATGGATAGGGATTGAATATTGAGTTCGTGCCGTGTCCACGTTTAAGGGATGCAACAAATTACTGTCATATAAGCGGCGCCGATGGTCCGGCGTTGTAATAAAGTGGATACACGGTCATCTCCTATTGTGCGCCGGCTTTCTACGTATGTCAGGTAAAAGCATCGTTTTCGGAAGGTCGGAACCGTGTAATCGGCCCTCTCGGAACACTGTGCGTCATTTACCTTCCAAGAATCGTTTCGTCACCCCCGTCACCCCTTGAAAAAAAAACGGGACGATCGTAAGAATCAATAATAACTTTGGTATGGTACAGTTATAATTGGCCGATTTCTATTTTTTTTCTTTCCTCAACGAACGGAAAAACAAATAATGAGCGTTTTAATGACGGATGCGTAAATAATGAATTGATACTTTTCTAATGTCGCGTATACGTCTAATGATAATGTGTGCTTCCGGTAAGTTCCCTTCGTTCGCGATCTTAAAGGGGGGGTGGAATTATTCATACCGTCGACGTTGATCACCCTTTCATCGATTTGCCATTATTTAGAATAAGGAATAAGTGCTTATAAGTAGTTAAAATTAAACGAAGTTTTCGTCATTAAAAACGATGAAATGTGCTCGTCGTCGGTCCGCGGTCACGATTTGAAAAATTTATATTCCGAGAGAGCCGAAGGTCTGAAACCTTCGCCTTTCTATTCTCTGTGTGCAACAACAGAGAGCAACCCAACCACAAAGCAACAGCTCGTTCCGTTCGAGCGTGACCATCTCTTTATCTTATCTCCGTACGTACTGTGTACCGGTATACATATATATGTATAATACATATTATATGACCATTTCTTCGACGCGGCACAATCTCACCACGAGTCGATTGATTAAAATTCGCGCCATATTCGACTCGTACGTGAGTCATTTATTTTTTCCGAGGGAGGGGTGCCATCTCCCCCGGCGCATGAAAGAATACATGCATAAATTAAAATGCGAAACATCAATACTTTCTTATTAAACCCCCTACCCCTAATGACAATCAAGGCTCCGCGCGATGGATGGCGCAAAGAGCTCCAGTATGTGGACGAAAAGGGGAGAAGAAAGAAAGAAGAGCTACGCGCGCAGGGCGTAGATTGGAAGGGGGTCGCGCTGTGCGCCAAGAATAAGAATACGTACATTAAAAACGAACATCAATACTTTCCTTATTAAAACTCCCTTATAATGACGCGATCGCGGGGTTGATGATGGCGGCGGCGGCGGCATGTGAGCGAGCGGGGGATGAAGCCACTTTTACTTTCTCGACGACAAGTCGATAGGAACGGGCAGGGAAAAAAAACCGTTTCACGGTAAATTGCGCCCGATTTGCGGCGGTGGTGGTTTCGGATGAAAGTAACGCCGCGAAATAGAGAAATTCCGGTTTCGACCTCGTTTTCACCAATCGATCTCGGATCGATCGCACAGATCGCGCCGATCGGTTTTAGATTATTGCGAACGCATGCGGGAGGTACGGAAAAAGAACTCACTTTTTACGACGTTATTGCGCCATAATAACACCTGAAACGGTCGTAAAGTAAGAGCGGCGGAATTTTTTAACGATCCCCCCGTCGTCTCGTCCGTCATAAAGATAGTTGACCGAGGCGAAAAAGGGAAAGAAGAACAAGTGGTGCGGTATCTTTCTTCGGGTTGCGGAATTTCGTTCAAAATGTCACTTTCTTATAGAGATTGATGACAACCTTTTTTTATGGTACCTTATTTTTCTTCGAAAGTACGCATTACTCAAACGTTGCGCCGCTGCCGGTATCATAAAAGTTATCGTTTGATTTTTTCACATAAATCGATGAAAATTTATTAAATAATCGATTGAAGAACAACAATTGATTTTAAATAAGGTTTGTTCCAACCGACCACCAAACTAGTTCCAAATCAATCAAACGCTTGCGCTTCAGTACTTTCGGTGTCCTAAAATCGTACTGCGCAAGCGTCTGACTAATTGGGAACTGGTTTGGCGGTCGGCTGAAACAAACCAACAGTCATTGATCGCTTCGCGACTTTCGGAGAAAATGTTGAGCTCACCAAGCAATCACAAATAAACAAATGACAAAAATCGACAGATGATTGAATGAAAATTTATGTTATTGCGATTTTGCAGAATATGTTGAGCAAAGTAAGTAGCCAGAATGCAAGAAAAGTCTAAGTAGTCTGAAAAATTATCCAAACTGCATTCGAGCTTCAGTCCGATAGATTTGTCAAAATAGTTCGGCTAGGTTTTTGACTAACTAAATGCGGAAATTCGTCCGAACCGTATAATAAAGTCTTTTTACGCAAAAATAGCGATGCTGAATGAAAATCAAAAATTTTGAGTATTTATTGTTCAAACGCCTACCAATCGTCGATTGGAAAATTCGAACCGCGACGGCCTTATTGAAATTAAGATCGGAAAGCGGCATCTGGCATCGGCCGTACTGCGCGATGGGAAAAATTAATCGAATTATCGAAAAATTAACGGAACGTAATTTTAATGACGCAATAACCACGAGCGTCAGCCAGCCCTTCGGGCGTGGGCGCGTCCGTCCCTGACGCGCGCCGAGAGGTGGGGCTTAAAAATTCCGGCTCGAAACATGCAAAGATCGATTAAAAATTCCTTCCGATTAATAATTGAGAATCTTCTTTCGCGGCCGCGTATACGGCGAAGGGTTGCGAGCTGATGCTGATGAGTTCGTCGTCGGGGGCGGCTCGGGAGAGCGGGGGCGGCCGGCCCGGGGTGGCGGCGAAAGGGGGGGACGTTAAGAAGCCCCGACGGCTCGGGGGACGGCTGAGGAAGACTGATTGTAGTCGGTTGTATGTGTCGGGACTGGAAACAAAAGAGCCACGCGGACCCGACTGAAGAGGGTCGCTGATGGGAAACACGCCACTGTATGAATTTTTTCGTTTTCCACCTGCCCCCTTCCCCCTCCCCACATACAAACACATGTGCCTCGCGCCGTCGACCTACTATTTATTCGGTGGGTAGATCAAATGTCGCGACGCATTATGTGGGATCTGCGGTAAATTGAAAACGGGGATAATTGAAATTTGGCCGAGAAAATAAGGGCGTGATAAAAATGAAGGAACGAAAAATATTGAGGTTCGAAGACGCGTCGACGCCCGAAATCAATACCTCGACGTAATTAAAAATACACAAAACGGAAATTGTGAGCGACTTAACATTTGGGCGAGAACGTCTTTCCCCGAGCCCGAGCACGAGCGTCGCCGGGTGTGGGGGAGGGGGTTGCGAAAATTCCGGTCCGGCCCTGTTCGTCGACTAACGAAGAAGACATTTCGCCCGAGAAAACGGTCTTTACGTCCTTGTACGTGTGTATGTAATGAAAGAGTCTGCACGGGTGTAGAAAATTTCGTTTTCGCGAGGGGAAGTTTAATTTTATCCCGGGGCCCGATGACGACGTCACATTTCCATATACGCGAGGAAAAGCGGGAACGAGCGCGCAAAGGACGGACGATTACTAATTAAGAATACCGAAAAGAAAGGGACCGATGTTTAAAATGCGTGCGGAGCCGGGAGAAAGTATATAATGCCGACTATCTAATCTATCTATATATGAGCGAGAGTGAGACGGGGGAAGAAATAAGAGATTTCGCCCGACGAGAAGAAGAAGACGAAGAAGAAGAAGAAGAAGAAGGGAATCGAGTTAAGAAACGGCGAGGATTGTACGTTCTCCTCGGGAATTTGCATGTAATTAAAGTATAAGGAAAAATCAGCCCCAGGCCCAGATGTACTATATTGCGACCAACGCTCTGATTGCGTTAATTTACCAAGTTCGCCCTCTCTTTTTGCGATTGTCTTTTCCCTTTTAATCGGGGAATCGGCCCGAGCGACAATGTTGCCAAACGAAAAACCAAACGTTTTTGAAATAATAACTTTCTTAGTTACCCCATTTCATTTCTATCAAGTAATTAATTGGACATATGACGTTATCCGATTCTAAGGGTCGGCATTATGAAACAGTTTCAACTGACGGTTAAGTTGCAACTGATAGTTAACTCTCACTTTTTATACTACAGTTCAATCGGTCGTCGTCCACTTTTGTGGTATCAGCTCTAAATAGTCGCAGAACGACTGATCAACAGTTGAATACTTTCAGAAACGTTGTTGAGCTGTCCAAATAATCGCAAAGCCACCGATAAAAAATGCAATAACTGAACCAAGCGACAGATAACCAAACGAACAAGCATATATATGTATATTGTATGTTCTTGTACCGTTATTTACATTCGTGAGGGATGAATCTTGAGTTTTCGGTACGAATTATTTAATTTCGAAATAGTCGCTCTTTATTGGTAAAACATTACATGTGTTTCGGCATTTGCCTTCTTCAGATGTCTGAAATAGACGAAATTTACATAACTTTTACAAGGAAACAATTTTCTAATGTATTGCTTACCTGTGATAAAAAATTAACAAAATCGGAAGAATATTTGGATTTCATGTTATTTGTTCTGAAATGATTGAACGACTAACAAACGAACAGGTGTTTAAATTGAACGTTATCGTAAAATGCTCTGTGTTTTTCCATCACTTCTGCAATCATATTACCATTGATTTATTTTATTTTATTCGTAACCTATTGGATGTCAGTGATGTTATTTCTAAATTATATTTTTATACACTCGGGCTAAATTACTGATATCTGTTCTATCGTTTATACTATCCTTATTTTTTTGAATATGTTTCATCTCTAGGATAGTTCTTTTATTGTAATTATTCTTTTTCTCTAGTATTTGGAAATCCTCGAAATCAAACTCATGATTCGAATTCTGTTAATTTTTTAGACCTCACTTTGATTAATAAAACATCAAAAAAAGAAACTATCTGGTATACTAAACCCACATAGTCAGGCAGATATCTTGACTATAAAGTTGGGCTAGCAATCGCGGGGAGCTCTCGACGACTACTGACGCCCTGCCCCTGATTTTGCTCTCGAAAAGATTCACACGTGTTTCGAGAACCCAATTCCTACGCACGTTCTGTTTATGGTTATTTGTCACATTCGACCACTTATCGGTATACTTAGGCCCTTAGGGTATCGAAAATATCGAATAACGCAAGATCACAAATCTCCTTCGAAACGAAAAAGTGGTGTATAAGAAGTTTCTCATCTCCGATGCACTAATGAAACTATCTCGTCTGGGTCTTAGGTTGTATTTATACCCATTTGTGGCTGGGTAGCTTGTTGTCCCTGGCGTTTTCATTGACGTGTTCGTTGATGACGTGGAGATTGATGACGCAGACACAAATGGCTATAAATACAACCTAAGACCCAGGACGAGATAGTTTCATTAGTGCATCGGAGATGGTGACACCTCTGAAGAAGCTTGCCACTCGTGCAAGCGAAACGTTAGGAAGCAATTCCAACAGACGACGGCCACTACACCCGATAAAAAACAGTGTTATAGTGAACGTGGGCCGCGAAAGCTTGAACCAATACAACATGTAGAAATCCAAATATTCTTCTGATTTTGTTAATTTCTTACCATAGGTAAGCAATAGATTAGAAAATTGTTTCGTTGTAAAAATTATGTAAATTTCGTCTATTTCAGACATCTGAAGAAGGCAAATGCCGAAACACATGTAATGTTTTACCAATAAGACCGACTATTTCAAAATTAAATAATTCGTACCGAAAACTCAAGATTCATCCCTCACGTATATATGTATATATACGCCGAATTATCTTATAATTATTCGAAACTTGACTTTTACTTCGTCGCTCGTGAAACTATTACCCTTTCGATCCGGGGAACAATTAAGAAATGTCACTGTGAGGCAAGGGACGGACGGTCGACCGTGTATCGCACACACATACACACCCGGAAGGGTTGACATTTTCGAATGTCCGAATAAGATGGCGGCAACGGCAGCAAACGGAACGGCGATCGGCCGTTTCAAGGTCGCGAACGTTTGACGGGCGCTTTCGCGCCCGTACGTGAAAATGTCAGATGCGGAGATTTATGGAGGCACGTTAACCTCTCGAACGCGGGAAAATACCACACGGGCGGTTCGAAAAATCCGGAACGTTACCGTTCGCGCGTATGTGGGCGATAAATCCGGACCGGGACCGCGCTCTTCTATATAATCAACGTCGCGATAGATCGTTTTGAATTTCCCGCTCCGGCCTTTGCTTTTTTTCTTGATCGATGGTTCGGGCGCGTAGCGGGCGGCTACGCGGCCGCCATTGTTGGTATTTCGGATTGATACGTTCAGGCGAAGACGATCGCGCCATTAATTTTGATTTATTGTCTGTTTACAAATCATTTGGTCGGAATTAAGACATCGGGCCGGCTATGTAGGTGCAACCGCGTGACGGACGTATGATTGCGCCCTCTGGAGGTGTTATTTGGTTTTGGCTGCCCTGGGCAATCACAGCTTACGACGAATATTTTTCGTCTTCGCTAGGTACTTGAACCCGTACGGCGCGCGTGCAATGACGATTGAATAAAAATGAAAAAAAAAAAAAATACGAAACGCGGGTACCGCAATGCATCCAATTTCATTAGTCTGTAAAACGTTGTTGACGCCGCGATAGACGGACAGGGATGATGTTTGAGTGCACTCGTGCAACCGAGAGAAGAAATACGAAATCGTTCGCTGATATTTCGCCTCATTACGATCGCGAACAGATACAGCGGGTAATTATGTATTAATAAAGGAGAAGTAGTTTTGTATCGGGGTTACGAGGCACCGCGCGGAGCTCCTACAACTTTATTAAATGTTATTTTCTTGTCGGCGCTCCATAAACCCCTTACTATACTTACTTGTGCGAGTCGTCACCGTCTCGGTTACATAACGATGGTTGCCTGCAAATAAAAAATTGACACTTTTACTATTTGTATAATTTGATCGTACGATGAAACCTAATGTTTACATCGGGCTTCGCCCGAAGACGATTTTCGGGCAGCGGCGCGTCGCGACGCCCATAAATTATAACGTTTCGGGGCCTCGGAGCGTTGAATACAGTCTGACTTGCATAAATCTTTGTACCGTATCGAAGGAAACCTCGCTCTCTCTCTCGCTCTCTCATCATCATCCCAGTTACATCCGATATGTAAAATCGAGCCAGAAAGATATCAAATGGTAGATAAGCGAATACGAAATTGTGTGTATGTTACTATTATATTAAACGCGGAGGATTCTCACGCACGTCTTCACATAGAGGTGCACGTAGATGACGAGGAGAAAGAGAGAAAGGGGGCCGTTTTCGAGATTGATAAAGAGGATGCGAATAATAACGTCGGAGACAATCAAATAATACCGCGTACATTGTTTGAAACTGTGTAATTATTTACCGTCGGCCATTAGACTTTTGGATATTTTGTGATTGAGTAGAGTAGGTCTTAATCGTCGTGACGTAATACAAAAAAATCCGTCGTCCTTTAATTTGTAACGGCGTTTCGTTATTGCGATATTTTATCATCTTGCGGTATGTATTCTACCAAACAAGGACATTAGGGGGACGAATTTTATGCTCGATAATTACAGAAATAGGATTTTTAATTGCGTAGACCGCAAACAAAGTTTAAGAGTCCGCGAAATTAGATTTTTTTTCGGGGCGCTCCGCGCCCAGGGCCGGCTCCCGCGCAAAAATGTATTTACGATCCCGGCTCCCTTATCGTCAATAAAATGAGGGAGGGGCAGGGGCGCCCTATCTTTAATTGGAGATATAATTACTTAAGTCGAACTTTCGCGCGCTTTGTTGGAAGTTCGCGGTCTTTGGCGTTTTTCTGCCAAAGGGTTCTTCGGATTCGTCGAAGATTTTCTTTACGGCCTTTTACTACTACGGGCTGTGGGAAATTAGATGTCAGAAAGTTTCGAACAACTTTCCCGCTATATATATATATACTAAAAAGGATAAGATATCGGACCCTCCAACCCTAATTTCGAAAATCAATTAATTCGGACGACGCGACGCTGCCGGTAATTTCATGTGAGAATACAATAAACGGGCCCCTCGGAAGGGGACGGGTGCGGGGGGTGACATCCCGGGCACCGGGAGCGAATAAATCGAAATTAGTACAAAGCGGAGAGGTAAAGTAAAATACGAGAGATTAGCGTAATAAAATTCGGCGAAGGGGCCACAAATTGTGCATATTTAGGATCGCGTGCCGCCCGCGGGGAATTGAATTAAAGTGCCGTATCTGGCGAATATCAAAAATAATGCCGTTCTATGCGTAACGCGCCCGTCAGACGAAAACCATGTGTGCCCCAAGCGGGGCGGGGATAGAATTTATGGTCTCGCACATAAAACGGACAAACCGTGAAAACTTGGAAAAAAAAACACCCCCTCGCTTCGACAAAGGGCTCGCGGGTTTTAAACTATTTTCGAAACGGCGGTCGCTCGAATTCAGTCGCAACCGCGAAACCGTCGCAACGTATTTAAGGAATTAATCCTGGACCGCCGCGGGATGATTCCCTCGGCAGATGGGCGCGGCGGCGATTTTTCGCGGTATTTTTCGACGACTCCGGATTCCATTAACAACGACCGACGCCCATGCGAGATACATTCAGATCGTACAATAAATAATGAACGCGCGCGCGAAACGATAAGTGCACACCGCGTATTGTGTAAACAACACCCACAATATAAACGATGCTAAAATACCAAGCGAGTCACACAGAAAACGCGCGAAGACAATTCCCTTGCCTCCGTCGTGGCCGCGCGCGCGATCTAAAGTTCAACGGGGCTCCTCTCTTTAACCGTTTTATAATGATAATTAGGGATGTTGCGGAATCGTCGACGGTAACAACGAAAACAACAAACGGACTATTCAATAACCGCTACGTGTATTAATGTGGGCATCCCGCACGGAAATATTCTGGGGCCCATCTTATCTTAAAACACTATGACTCACCGAAACACTACTGTTCAACGAAACACTATCGATTCACAGCGGTTCTTCCGGTGTAAAGACAGTCGTTTGTTGGAATTTTGTCTTAAGGTTTTCTACTTTTTGAACTTTCAGTCGTAGTTACGCCGTGGCATAAGTCTCTGGGGGTGCAGTACGAACATCGTTAGGTCTTAGCCCCTAGCGTAAATATACAAAAGTTTATCCAAATATATTAGGAAACATCAAATTTGTAACAATTCAGGACGAACTTCTGAGGATCTCTTTTCAACAGATCCGTTCAAATTGACTGAGAGTAACATAGAGTACACTTGTATCATTCAAGACCACCAAACATACATAAGCAAGTACTACGATTTTGTAATGAATAGTGAGTGAGCTATTTGACTTGAGTGAGTTTGTTATCCAAAAACTCGTGTGTAGACATTGGAGGTCCGGTCGTTCACGGATCGCGGATAA
Source organism: Novius pumilus (assembly GCA_020654155.1). Taxonomy (NCBI): domain Eukaryota; kingdom Metazoa; phylum Arthropoda; class Insecta; order Coleoptera; family Coccinellidae; genus Novius; species Novius pumilus. Next base: position 7,227,955 of record JAIFOV010000475.1, read on the forward strand.
ATCTCGCGAGGGCATTCGATCGAGTCCCGGCAATTAGTCGGCCGTTTATTTGCACATGTGAGACGACCGTGAAATTGCGGCCGGGGACGTTGTGGAAAAGTGCGCGCCTACGGCCGGCCTCGCGAATTACCTACCCGGAGAAGCGTCTATGCTGCTCCACTTCGATTATGATTCATCATTCCGTTCGGATGGAGAGTGGAGAGTCTCGTTTGAATAATTCAAAGACGGTTAAGGGTACAATTAGTCGTTCGGAAAAATCGATCGTTTATTATTATCGTGTAGGGTTACGTAAACGCTGTGCACCTTGGCGGATTTCTTTTCGGCCGATCGCGCACGATTATTTATTAGGTTGGATTACGAACACGGGTTACAGAACGATCGGCGAAGGTGGCCGAGGCGCGCTCGTCGCGTCGCGTCGACGGTCCGAAGAGGGGGTAAAAGTAGCTGAAACGAACCGCGCCGTAATTATTCATAGTCGCGTTAATTACGAACAACAACGTTTCACATACACATTAGCACCGGCTCGTTTTCCGCTTAATCGGCCTTTCTTCGACGCTCGCCTTTTCCTCGGGGGTACAAGAAGCGGAACAACAATTAAAACAAAACCAGATAAAGAGGGTGAAGGAAGGCGACGTCAAATGTCATATATCACGGTTAATCGAACGTAGATCAGGGCCGTTGCCCCGGGGGCGGAATTTTCGCCCGAAACGGCTATCTAGGAAGTATTGTTCGAGCGAGCGATGGCAACGAGAGAAAACAAATGAACAATCAATACATGCAAATCACGCCTACATCAATAAAATATCGATACATTATTATTATGTTGCTTTATCTGTATTATTATTCGAACGCGTACATATGTTGCGACCACTCCTTCTCGGTAAGTGATGATATTATTCGAGCCCACTAAAACGAACATTCGTCTATTTCGTTCTATTGTTTGGAAAGAGGGAATTTTCGCACGGTTGAACGCGATTTTCGTCGTCGTCGCCGTCCGACTTTCGCCGCAACGATTAATCCGACACGGCTTACGAAATCGGAAAATCGACGAGAGCGGAATCGATTATCCTTCCCGAAAAGAAAAGAAAAAATACGATCGACGCGATATAATACGAAATTTCGTTGATTGCCGCCGCCGCCGAAGGAACAATGGACGTTTTTAGATATTATCTGTTTCTCGGAATGAAAACCGTTACCACTACAATTGTTGTTGATACTCATGTCGAGGCGATATTGGGAACTACCTTGTCACCTAGTTAAAAAAAAAAGAAAATTACGGGAATTTTAATTATTATCGAAACGATTGTTTATCGAGCTGCGCGTTGTATGTGTTAAATTCGTGGAAATTGGCAAACGTGGCTCATTGTTCGGAATGCGATAACGAAAAGTTCCAATCGTCTTCGTCGCCCCAAGTCATATGCGAAAATTTATAAATAACTTCCGTCGATAATAAAATCGAACACCTCCCGTCGAAACGAGGTGAGAACGTAACAATTAAAGAAACATGTGAACGAAGAACAAACGAAGACTAGATTGTTATTATTAATCATCGTTCGCCCACAATCTCTCCTATCCGTTCGAGTCGACGGTATCGAGATCGTACATATTCCCACTCGAAAATTGGATTTATTAACATCGAAATGGAAATTCGTGTGTCGTTGCTCGAGATAAATACACCATCGGGGATTGTTAACGTGTCGAAAAGGAAAGAAAAATGAGAAATCATCATATTCATGTAGAGATCCGACAAAGGTGATATCATTGTTGAGGTAATTTAACGTAACTAATTCGCGCCCGATTAATTAGCTACCTGCTACAAAGCGTTTCTGATTATTTTTTTTTTCTTTGCACGTAATTAGTCGAATCGCTTTGTTTCGTTTCCATTTAGGTAGTTGGCGAAAGGGGATTGAAAGCGAATTATGTAAATGTTTTTTCTCGAATGATTTTCATTTTAATTATTATTTTGTCACTTCGCGACACATAAATGAATTGTGGAGTTCGCAACGGAAATTCGAAACTAAAATCAAATCTCAAAGCACAAAATTCAAAGACTCTATTTTTTTGAGTTTGAAATTTGTTGTTGGTTCGAATATTTTAAGATTTTTAACCGAAAAATCGGGTAAAACAGTAAGATTTGGACTTGACAACCGAAAAAAAAGACTTCGGAATCTGAAACAATAGAATTCTGAACTCGAAAAACGCGAATTTTGAGCTGAAAATGTTGAAACTTTGAGCAGAAAAATTTAAAACTCAAACTTCGTCTTGAAACTTGAAAAGATAAAATCAGAATCTAAGAACCACAAAAACCTAAGTTCGAGTTGAAAGCCCGAAAAAAGCAAAAAATTGTACTTTTTGAACAATTTAAAAATATCAAAAATTTTCGAGTGGAAAATGAAAAAAAAAATGTTAAATTGGAACTTAAAAGCTGAAGAAGAAAAATATTTCGTATATAATAACATTTCTAACCGAGACAAACTCACATTTTCAACCTAAGAATCGAAGAAAAACCCGAAATTTTTAAGTTGGAACCTTCATACTCAAAAAATGAAAATGTAAACGTAGAAATGAAAATGTTGGGACTGAATACTTAAAAATTTAAAATCCGAATTAAAACGTCGAAAAAAACGTAAAAAATTAAAAACGGACCCAACGACAAAGAAAATTAAGTTCGAATGAAAAAACCGAAAGAACACTTATGTATTTTGAAACAGAAAACCGAATGACCCACAAAAAGAAGAGAAGTTTCAATTCGAAAACCTAAGAGAGAACTAAAAATTTAACGTAAAATATAAAACAGGGGTATCAGTTTTAAATTTGAACCTAAAATTCAAACGAAAAAAACGAAGAACGTAAAAGCATAAAATTCGAATTTAAACAAAGTTAAATTTAAAACTGAAAACTCGAAAGTTTTTGTTTTAAAATCTAAAATGAAATTTTTTGTGCCGCTTCTATTAATGCGTTGTCGCGAAGCGACAGATGGTCAAGTCCGAGCTTTTGCTAATGAAACGATGAACCAAGACTACAAAAAAATTCGACTTGATGAAAAAATTTAATAACACTTATTATTCAAGCGACGATAAATATGTAATGTATAGTTGATTTTGATCGACCAACTATTCATGGAAGTCTAAAGAAAATTTTATTACGGTTCGGATTCAAGTGACTCATAGTGATCGGGGCAGTCGCACTCTTTACAATTGTCCAAAATAATTTTATTCGGTTAGCAAATTGCGCTAAAATATTTTTGCTGTAACAAAACAATCGGCGAGACTTTGAATTGTTATTACTTTTCGAGTACTCAACTTGGAATAAGTTTAACGCAACAGGTTGCGGAAACGCGGCCCCCCAAAAGGCCGCTTACGTCAAACAATCGTCGAATTAATCCACTCAAAGTGTAACTGCGGCATTAGTTGACATCTATATTATAATAATAAACGGCGTCGCGGCGGCGGTGGCGACGACGATGAGGATGAAACACAAAGTGCCCCATACATAATTACGAAGCGCGAATGTATGTTAACACGCTAATTACCCCCCCGACAAAGAAAACGCTCCCGAACGCTCGTCGAAATATTCCGAAAAGTTGGAATACAGGAAGGTGGGTACACCTTCCTAATTATCCGGGGAATCGACTTAATTGCGGAACGTTCGAACCGAAATTAGAAATATAAAACATGTGTCGTTTTCCCATCGGATCCCGTTTTTGTCGGTGGCGCGTTTTCCTTTTTTTTTCCTCCTCTTTTTAATTCATACCCGCCGCCGCCGCCGTCGACATGCGAGGAACAATTCCCCGCTTAATCGCGGGGTTTGGATTTATTACACTTTTGTTAGAATTCCGATGGGGTGCATGCAACGGGGCGCGACGCTTACCGTGATTTTTCCGTCGCGTCACGACACACAGACACAGAAACGTCGCGTACGGGGCACGTTTTTCACCTCGACGGGAACGGTGCGACCACACGAGAAACGCGTACCGGAGAAGACTGACTGGCGGTGGTACCGCTTTGGGTTCCGGGAGAGCCCGATGCCCGCCTTCGAGCGAGCATTGGTCATCGGATTTCTACTTCCACCGATTCCAATTTCTTTTTATACTGCCTACTTTACGGAAGACTTTGGCTTCGCTTCGGGTAGCGTTTTGTCGTCGCCGAAGATGACGGAAACGGCCGCTCGATTCGATTGTCAACAGAAGAAATAAAAAAGGAAACGCCGGGGGCCGCCCCCGGACTAGTGAGGGGGTCGGATAAAATGGTGCCCGTCGATTACGTACGATTACATGTATACATCCCTTGATTGTCACTAGAAACCTGAACTTGTTGACGTTTCGCCGGAATCGCACCAACCATCTTTGCAGATGTTTTCGCTGCATCAGACAGTTTTTCTATATTTAATCAGTTGACATTTGACTTATTTAACGTTTTTGGTATCATGTTAACAAGCTTGGACATAATTAAAAGCAAATGTCCTCGCCGAACTTACTAAATGCGAACAAGATCGTAAACGGGAATTTTCCGAGTGTACGAAAAACGATCGGCGGCGGCGGAGGCAGCGTGCGGCTTGTTACGTCTAACTGGACAAGGGTCGAAGATTGGAAGTAAAGAGGGTTCGTTAAATATTGTCCGACCGGAGGGAACGGTGTTATTTAACGCGTTCGCGGTCATTTCGGGGGTTGTTTTTTCGCGTAAATACACGTCGCGGTTTCACTTGAACTACGTCGTAAATCGTGGCGTCGCCGCGTTAGTCCAAATGACCGATTGACGTTCGAACTTGCCGGTTTTCTTCTTTTTCCTTTAATAATTTGCACGCGTTCGAGTGGATGTTTTCAGAAGATTTATGTACATAAATTTGTATTTTATTAACACTTCAGCACAGCTTATAGTTGTTGATTGATAGTGTGGCGATACAAGACAAATGCCAGTTTGCATCGCAACACTAAGCACGACTTAAGTATGTGTCAAAAACTAACTTTAAGATTTTTGCCGCTTCGTCATCTTAGAATGATGTAACCCGATATCAGTGGCATAACTTTAAGTCGATCTTTGGGCATGCGCGTTTTGCAAGCTCCCCTCTTGACCAAATTATTCGATGCCTAACTTACACTCGCGCGGTGCAACGAAACTGTGATTGTTCTTAGGACCGGTGCCCAATTTACTCCGATCATGCCATTATAGGTTATACACAAATTTACAATATCAGCCCCAGAATTAAAGAAGTTTTGTTCCTTTCTCACTATTTAGAAACAAACAATGGTATTTTTCGACTCAAAAAACACGAATTGGGAGAAAGGCATTTTTTCAATTTGAAAACTATGCGAATAGTTTCCCCAAACAATTGTGATCCCCAAGTCTATATCAGATATAGATTCAGCTGAGGATGTTGTGTGGGCAGGAATGACATCCGCTTCGCTTAAACCGCAGCCGCTCAGTCAATGTTTATCGATTTTGCTTATCCCGGGTTTCGGCACTAGTCGCGACTTGATGTCTGCGCGCGAGAATGCGCACCAAATGAGGTATAAAAATGAATTCAAAACACGAAATCAAGTGAAAGCGTCATTTTATTGTTCTATCATCAATTGGTTATATATGTAATGTTCACAATATTTTGAACTATGGAGTCGAGCAAAAATTCACAATTGGCTCATTTGTCTCTTCTCGACTGATAAATTGATCGCAGTTTTTAACAAAAAACAATTGCGATTGGTACAGAAAATGGTTGATTAAGTACATTAAAATGATTGACATAAGAAACAAGGATTGGATAAAATCAATAATACCCCTCCCACAGAGTTTTTGTATACCCTTTATCTCAGTCGAGTATCGACCATTTCAAATTGTCATTAGGTGTAAAATCGCACGCACCAGCGATCGCTGCCTGTTCCACCATGTCCAGAAAACTGTTAACAATACGATAAATCAGGTGTAACATATATTAGAAATCCGAAGAAACTGTCATCACCTGCTTTTCGGTCGGTTGCATCCGATGGTAAGCGATGCGAAACGCGACCATAATCGTCGTTGCTTTTCCCTATTTCCAACTTGGAACCGGACGACGTAACGCGATCGGTTCTTATTAAGACGACGGGGTTTTTGGGAAAATCGGCCGCAAATATTGCACACCCCCGTCGCGTCGGGGGTGGTTTGAGCCGGTTCCAAAACTTACGTCACCCGTGCGGAATTGGTGCAGTGCAATAAATCCGTCGCCGCGGCGGTGCAAGGCAAAAGGAAGGAGGCCGCGGAACGGACGGACGGATTTGCATGTTTAACAATTTGTATTCACGCGAACGCCGTTCCCGATAAACGCCCGAATTTACTATCAGCGTCGAGCATATCTCCCTTTCCACCGGGCTAGTTCGTTTTTTCGCCACGCGAAATTAAGTCGCGAACCGCACATAACCTCAAACTGTCATTTCGCGCAAAACAGCGCCATCTGCAACGCCCGAACCGTTCGTCGTTAAGTACTTTGCCACTTTTCAACGTCGAACGATATTTTTACCGTTTACCCCCCGAACGATAATTGCCTTTCCGCCCGGAGACCTAAAGCACTGAAAAATCGCGTATAACTCACAGTCGCTCGTACATTCGAAATACATTCGAATAAAAAAAACGCCTTTTTAAACTAGTTTCACGTCTTCCTCAACGGAGAAAGGCGAGCGAGGTAATTTGTTCTCATTTATTTACAACTTAATGCGTATCTCGACTAACGTCTCCATTAATCAAGCTCGTAAAATATTACGTGATTAATTGGCGTTTTACGAGACTGGATTTCTGCAGCTCGCCCGTCTAAATGGTAGCGACGGCAACGTCGCGGCGGCGTTGCCACCGCAACGGTAAACCTCGTCGTTCTTTAATCCGCGCGGAGCGGCGGCAACGTCGTCGCTGACCTTTAATTGGTAAATTGCAATGTAGGATCTGGATTTGCCGATACCGCCAATATACGCACCCATCTGTGCGATTCACCGAAACCGGCACTTGCATGCAATGCTACACAGAGCCATCGGGGGTAGTGGCGTGTATCGTTATAATTGCACGGCGCTCTCCAATCATACCCCCATCGGATCCCCGTTAAACTTCCGAAACCCCCCCACGAACGCCTCCCCCTCAGCGCGATAGATATATACTGAACTTCTCATCCTGCTAATTGACCGCAACGCAAGGATGAATTTGTTGCATGAACTGCCCTTGGACGATAATTCGATCTCGATTCGAACACCGAACTTGATCGGGGTTTTTTTACTCTATGCTGCACGTACGATATTTAAACTGAACGTAATTAACGTCGGTCGCTCAAAAGTAATTTAAAGCGCGTTCGGTTGTGATAATAGAAGTGAAACAACAGTTTGAAAAAAACGATTCGCAGTTGTAGTATAAAAATCGAGTTGGACGCGCGTTAAGCGACTCGATGATTATCCGGTGAAATACATACGTCGTTTTCTGTGTGTCCGGTGTGAAATTAACCTCAAACGTAATGGGAGTAATTTCGACGTATTTACAATTAGCGTCGGTCGCTTAAAACTAATTGAAAGTGTGTTTGTTTGTGATAATGGTGATATTTAAGTGACAAACTGTTTCCAAGTAACTAAAACCTCGAACTCACTTGCATTAAGCTACCTCAATAAGTAGGTGCAAGTATTTAATGATCAACGCAAAAAAATTCGTTACGTGAATATGTATATATGTAATGAAATTAATGTTTGCTCGTTTCTGGACAAACGGTTCATGCGATGGCGCTGACTTTTTGGAAGCTGATTACCTGCGACACTGTGAAGGTTTTACGCTGTTCAAAATGAAAATCTGCTCGGTACTTGCTGCTGTGCCCTCTTGGTCAGAAATGGTTTTTTTAGATGTTGCGATCCGATTTGATTGACGCGCATCCAAAACGTACACATTCAGGAAAATCGGACTAGCCGTTTTTGATCTAACCTCGTTAAAGTTGGGATGGCAGCATGTAACAAACGAGTGAGCCGGATGACGGTCGAAACGATCGAAACTTAAAATTAAAGCATGCCTTAAAATTAAGTACCAAAGGTATATATGTCAGGAATTTGTTTTATTTTGTTTCTCAGTTGGGCTAGCAATCCCGAGGAGTTCTCGACGACAACTGTCGCCCTGTCCCTGATTTTGCTCTCGAACAAGATTCACACGTGTTTCGAGAACCCAATTCCTACGCATTTGTGTTTTGTCAACAAGTGTTCTGTTTATGATCATTTGTCACATTCGGACCACTTATCGGTATCGAAAATATCGAGTAACGCAAGATCATAAATCTCCAATTTATAGAAGGATTTATTGTTATTAGTATAATTTATATTCGAAACGAAAAAGTGGCTGACATATATATGTTTTGAAACGATGACGATGACGATGAAGTGAAATAGTGACGCAAATATTTCGAAAATATTGATAATAAATTTAGTTTCCCGATGGGTACCGTGGAGCGAGAGACCAATCGGTTCGCGTTCATCGAAGTCGATCTTTAAAACGGGTTCATCAACCGTAAAAATAAACATCTCGCGTAACGCGATCCGATCTCGATAGAGACGCGGCACAATTTTCGAACAGGTGCGTTATTACTCGGATCAATCGACCGTTTCTCTCTATTCCACCGATCGAAAATCGATCGCTCGTAAATCCTCGTCGTCCCGCGAATGGTAAGAAAAAAAAAATCGAAAAAGAAAAATCGAGCGCGGACCGCTTCCTCGTGGCCGCCGTCGACGGGGGCGTGTGCTGGGGGCGAGGGGCGGCGGAAATCGAGTCGAGCGCCGATGAAACGGTTCCTTTTAAATACCTGTCCTATCCCAAGGGTTGACGACTTGCGACCGGTCAGTCGGCGCGTTGGGGAAAAAAAAGCGGGGCGCTACGCTGCCCAAACGTTAAGCGATATATTTTTTTTTCCTCCTCCGGTTCGCCGTTATTGTCGTTGCGTCCCAATGTCGGCGACGTAGCTGTTCTTCTTATTATTCTTCTACCTCTCGTTGCGGCCGGTTCAGGTATTCGATCTATAAGTGATTTAGCTGATTATTGGATCGGATCCGAGAGAACCTCTCGGTATTGTTCGTTAAGCATCACTTCCCACGATCATTTGTTTTGCATGTCGTGCTAATATGTATGTTGAACTCGACGCGCGGATCGTCGTCCGATAATTAGACGAACACAGACAAAAGCAGAAACTCGAAGGGTTTCGAAATAGTTCTTTGGTCAAGAAGATCGCCCTTATATGGAGGGACCGTCCGCTCTCCCCCCGGGAGCTTCGGTTCCCCGGTATAAGGCGAATCAAAGGGGATAATTATCGTCCGGCCCCCTCGTTAGCAGGCGGCACACATCTTCGCGAAGAAAAATCCGAATTTTGCTTACGCGCACAATCATCAATCAAACGGGTGGTTTAGCGCGTTCTCGTTCTTCCCCCTGACACCCCGCGCGATCGCCTTATGCATGCTAATAATCCTCTCCGGAATAGTTAAACAATTAACAGGTCTTAAACCTGCTCAACTATTAGCACGTGTACACCGCAAACTAATCAATTTAATAAGCGCCGGCGAGAGCGTCGTTAAGAGGCGGCGGTCTCGAGGCGCGATCCTCGTCGCGTCGCCCGTCTCAAAAAAACCGACCGTTACGGACCTGTCCGTTATAAAAGATAACCACCCCGATTATATTCGATTTAACTTGTTTCGAAAACGCAAAAGTATAGTGATAGAGAATGGGCCGATAACGCGCCAATAGTTTTCTCGAACCTTCGTCACCTCTATTAAAGTGGCGACGGATAATCGCCTCGGTCAAGCCGAAGCACCGTTCTTTCCGACAATCGTTTAATCGCGCCGATAACAAAAATCCTCGATACGGTACTGGGCGATTTCCGAAATTATTCGTCGGAATAGCAGTACATTGATTTACATCGTTTCGCAATAATCCAAAGTGGTTTAAAATTTGCAATAAAACAAACCCATAATTATTAAAAACGTTATTAAATCGATGTAACTAATTTTAATTGTCGCTACTAAATGAATATAATCGTCGTTCGACGTTTTCAAGATGTTACTCTATGTTTCGCGTTGACGTTCACCTAAAAGTCACTTTTGTTTAAGAAAACGTGTGTATGTTTCGCGTTCGCTGGGAAAATGGAAACAACGGTTAACGAAGCACCGGAAATGAAGTAGTTTCAAACTATTTTCCGCGGTGACTATCTTCAATTTGTCGCTTTACGACCGTTTGTTGTACAAAGAAGATCAAAATCCTTCGTCTCTAATAGTGTAAACGAGGAAGATCGTTTCGACAAAACGGCGTGAAGTTTCGTATTTTTATGGTCGATATTTCTTCTGGTGGTCACCGATTCTTCTTCTTATTTCGATTTGTTTGCACAGCGAATCTTGCCGAAGCAAAAACGGACCGGGGGTAACTTCGCGGCAACGCACGTTGCGGAACTTCCATGCAAATATCCGAGAGCGGCCCTTGAACAACATACAAGACAGGGAAGTAGTCGTCGTTCGTCCTCATCTGCATAACGTGCAAAAACCGTCCCAATTCCGAGGATTCAAGCGACGGACTAGCCGAATTGCGACCGCCCTCTCTCGAAGGGGCCCTAAGCGCGGAGCGCGCCCGACGATTTTCCTCGATTTCCCGTCGATTTTTCCGTCGTTAACGTCCCTAACCGTCGTAATAAAAATTATACGAGTACGTCGCTGTCTCCCCTTGCAAACTAGATGTGGTCAACAGCATAACTAAGGGTTGTTTTAGGCTAAGCAATCCCTGGGAAGGTCCATTAATCTTACCCTGTCCGTTCCCTATTGCATATTCACGTCCACACATCACGGATTCTCGTCTTGGACGGACAGTACATGCATGAGAGCACAGGGTTAAGACGTCGCATACAGGGTGCTCCTTTTCCGGTGACCCCATTCGTCTTCGTTATGCCGTTCCGGGAAGAAGGTGAATTTTCATTTGCGGGGGGCGTTCCCGGTCGCGGCTTATTACGACTTATGATTAATTATCCGGCGGGGGTGGTCCCAGAGATGTCTTACTTAACCGTCGTCTTAGTTTACTAATGTCAACTAGGAGAAGGGATCGAACGACCCTTGGAGACAATGACCGCGGGTCACGGGTGATTAGTGTGCGATATTTTTACAATCGTCCAGTTACCGCCAAGATTTATTCCTCTACGGTATCCGATCCGACTTCTCGTTTACCTCATTGATCGTCGATACGATACCGCCGTTTCGGATTAGGGTTAAGACGTTTCGAAAGGAAAATCCGGAAAAAGGAAGGCACGCGAGCACCCCGCCTCGGGGCTTCCTCGTCGACTCGAGTAAACGTTACCTAAACACATATCGTCCATATAACCCTTTTGAGGGCGGCGATGGTGTTTGAGTAGGGGGATCGTTGGGGCGAGGCGGACGGACAGATAGACAAAGCGAGCGCCTTGTGCATATTCAAGAGAAGTCGGCCTCGGTTTACAATCAATTCCTTATTCCGCCCCCACCGCCGCCACCCTTCCGGTCGTCGGGGGATGAATTCCGACGGCCGATACCGATTCGACTTGTGCACACCTCCGTTTCGACCGGTCGATGACAAAGCAAACTTTTTTTTTTTTTTCGAAATATTTCATCCAACTCGGTCCACCGGTAGTCAGTCCCTGTCCAACATATTCAACCAGTTTAACGCCATTACTTTATACATGCTTATCGATCACAAAGCATCAATTGTTAATTTAATACGTTTATGAGCGGGCAACGTAAGCTCGTCGATGCATGTAGCAGATAAGCGCCCGTTCGTTTTTTCCGGACTCTCGGATTGTTAACCTCTGAACCGGGAACTGTAGCATTTTCTTCTTCTTTACACGGACGCGGCGAAAAGAGAACCGCGTGGAAATAATTACTCACACGTTGCCGCCGCTGCCGCCGCCGCCGCGAACAACTAAGCGATTTTGGTCGGGTTACCCCTTTTTGACCCCGGCGGAATAATTGCTGCCCGGTTCGATGTCTCGCGGGAACGTTTCGAGCTTCTTTCCGATCGCCAATTAAATTATTCCGGTTCCCGGACGCGGGACTGTTTAGGTCATCGGAAAAATCGCAACGCTTCCGACGCGGGGGCCGCGTTTCGCACCGACGACGTTTTATCGTTCGACACTTGAACTACGATCGAAAAGAAAGTAGCTCGGTTCTACCAGGTGTCGCGACAGCGCCCCCTCGGTTTGGGTAGCTGTTTTAATTCGTTCGCCTAAGTGACAGTTGACAATCAACATGGCGCAACGTTGTGTCTTAAAGAATCAGCTAAAAGTTATAAGTGAATGTTTTTTTGTGTTTAGTTAAATGAATTAACGCAATATGTACAGTTTAAGCTTTATAAATATGACCGTAATGTGAATTGTGCAAAACAATTGACCGGTTTAGCGTATACAGTAAAGCCGACAAGTAAGTCGGTAAATCGTATAATTAAAATAATATATCGGAGAAACATTCGTTCCACTTTTACATCCTCATAATATTAGTTACAACAGACGTAGATCTATCGATCGATGCTTTTAAACTAAATGCCAATTATTAGGCAAATACAATAGTGCTACCTAGTGGCTGGTTTGGAAACGAATCCACGAGGTAAGTTTACTTGATTTCTCATGTTTGTATTGAACTTTTATTAATTTCATCGGTGCCTCGTTTCGTGGGGCGCCCATTCAGCTTAAACCGTGTCCACTTAGTCACAATCGTAACTTAAAAGTCAAGATATCGGTACGGCTGAAGAAGTTGTGGATGATGGACTGGGTCGCCTACGGCGCCTATGCCGAGGCTGTCGACAGCCCCGGGGCGCCTTAGGCGCCCATTTCGTTTGACCCATGGCTACTTAGTCGCAGTCTACCGAAGTTGTTTACAAAATAGACACCGTGATAGAATCCTAACAAATCACGTTCAAAAAGTCAACATCAGATGTCGGTACGGCGGAGGAGGTAGTTGAGGATGGAGTGGACTGCCTCCGGCGCCTTTGCTGAGGCGCCTTTGGCGTCCATTTCGCTTGAACCTTGACTACCTAGTCAAAGTCGACCGTTATTTGTTGAAAGATAAAGACCGTGACAAAATCCGAACAAATCGTGAGCTAAAAGTCAGGATCAGCTATCGGTAGGATTGAGAAGGTCGTGGAGGATGGAGTGGGAGGATGATAAATTAAAGAAACAGAACCCAAAAAGGAGTTGTCAAGCAAGTGTTGTTGAGCAAGTCATGTGGACGGAACGCTCCCATGAACCTGGACAAAGCTTGTTGTAAATATGAGGGCGTCTAGTTACCAGATGGCTCACTTTCTTGAACTTCCAGAATCGACTATTGGAATCGTCGTTTAGAAACCGGGATGCAAATTTACATCGTCCGAAGTAGGGGCGGGCAAGGGAGACGCTGCGGTACGTCCGAATAGGATTTTGACATGTCAAAGTTGCGAAATCCATGACAGATATTGCACCTGTCAGAACAAGTGACCAAACCGATCCGAGTGTTGTAATTAGAACCCGCCGATCGTTTCGAGGAGTCGAAATCGAAGATCACGGCGATGATATCCCGGAAAAGGGTCCGAGAGGAGCGCCAGTGGCGTACCGCACGGCCCCGAAGCGATGAATAATTAATACGTACCAAAGATGCATAAAGTGTTGCTTTGTTAATTTTAACGCGGGGTAATTTGTGCGTAAGTATACGTTACGGGACCGGCCTCGTTAATAATTCCTCGACGATATGTGGCCTCTCTGCAATTAGCCGCGTTTATTTTTCTTCGTCTTTTTCCCCGTTTGAAATCCGACGGAGTTGTCGTTTCTTTCGTTCGCGTCGATAACTAATTCATTATTTTATTGTCGTGTTCAAACGGGAGCGGAGTCTCTCGGATATGCGACTCGTGAATCATTGATATCGTCGTGGCGGCGGAGGAGGAGGCGGCGGCGGCGGAAAAACGACCCCGACCAACTGTTGCATCCGAAACTTTTCCACATATCGCCCCGTTCCATCGCGCGACGACCGAATCCGGTCGGATAATTGGGGACGGGACTGGGCCGCTCCGGGACCCACATCATCTACATATCAGCGCAGATATGCAATTAACGGAATAGATTAATATTGTAGGAACGTCGGAGGGTCAGAACGTCCTTGTCTTTGATCAATACCGGATATCGCGAGGAGACATACACGTTCACGTATCTTTGGTAAAGGAAGCTCGGAGACCCTTTGAAGCGACAAGAAATTTATCGCGACGCCCTTTGTGATTAAGATGGGTCTCCGAGGGGTATTGTTTCAATTGGGAAAAAGTACGCGTGGTGTGGCTGACGTCTTTATACTTGACCTTCGTCGATCGTCCATCGCACGAGGAGCCGTCGGGGTTCTTCTTATCGAATGCATGCTCCAGTTAGGAGGGTTGGCGGGGTGGTTTAGGTGAAGCCGGAAAGTTTGACGGCCGGGAGCGTCGTTTTCGCGATAGGTATTTACCGCGGACGAGAAAGTGGCGAAATCTCTCGGATCTGGCGCTAAACTCGGAACGTAATAAGTAGTTGGCAAGTGTCTCGGTCTCACTTCTGGCTCGCCGTAACCCATTATAGTTCAGTTTGTCGACTCCGGAGGAAACTCAATAATGCGATAGCGGGCCGTGACGTCGACCGGTAACGAGCTGTCGTGAATCTGATGCGGGAACGAACGCCTTTTTTCGAATCGGGTAATTGTTATTAGCGCACGTCTGCCGTCCACAGCCCGGGAACGACGAAAAACTCCGTAAGCGGCCTAAGGTTTCCTACGAAATTTTATATTGACAACGTATTCACGAAGCTCGCTCGACCGGTAATCGAGATTACGCACACGCCCCGAGGAAAATGTAACATCGAACCAAAACAAAAGACGAAGAAAAGTGGAGTTCAATTAGTCGAATGAAGTCATAAATATGCCGGACCCGTCTCATATATGATTGTTTCCCAAGCTAATTCCGTGTGTGTCAAATTTGTAAAATTGCGTTCCGTCTACGTGCAGTTATGAGAAAATCGTCGTGGAACGAGAACAGGGACGACGACATGAACATTATTAGCATATACATATAGACGAAACACGAGGCGAGTTGTACGTTTAGTTGTCCGACAAGTACAAACTATCAATCCCGGGGCGATTTTCGAAAAAACCGACCGGAGACTTATGATATACCTACGTTTGTTCAACTACCTTCCTCGGATAATACCTTAAAATTGGACTTGGCGGGATGCGACTAATCGCGTTACGATACAATCCTAGCGCACGTAATAATATCGGAAACATGTTACCCGAAATCCTATCCTAAATACGAATATATTCGGGCTTACTGTCCCTAATATTGTAGGGTTTTGTACGTGCGCGGCCCTACATATCATCAATACGCGGACGTGGGCCCTCTCAAACACACACCCTCGTCCTAGTTACGATTTAAGAGAAAACAGCAATCGCTTGAGTGGTTAATCGGTGTCTTATTCCGATCGCCAAGATTTACATACGTTCAGGAAGCTAGAGAGGTGGTGGTGGCGATGGCGGCGGAGCGTACATATACATATTACATTTAATCGAAGCCCGGGGGGTTGGGGGGTCGAGAGAAGGTTGCGGTCCGATGGGGTGGAACTGGAAAGGCCAGGTCCAGCGGCGGTAGCACGTGCGTGTTAACCGCACTCTAACATCTCTCCCACGCAACCCTTCTAAGGAAACAACACAACTACTACATCTAGAATTTGCGCTGTTTGTCCTTTCGGTTTTCCCTCCGTCTATTCCACCGGGGTCGGTTTATAAGGGACGGAGTTCACCTTGTCGTCCGGGCGGCGATTGCCGTGGTGGAACGGCACCGGCCGAGGGATCGAAGGGTGGCGGTCGGTTATCGCGCGCCCCTAATAGCCTTACCCCACACACATACACACGTACAGACACACACGCACCGAACCGCCAGATCTGGAAGTGGAATCGATAATCCACATTAAGGACCGGCACAATGGTGCTTCGGTAAGGTCACATCTGCACACGCATTACACATTCATGTATATACACGAAGCGGGGTGGATTGTAACGTGGCCACTTCCGATCCAGTTGGAGATTATACGTATCCACCAAAGAACGAATCTAAAACAAAAGCCAGAAAGTGGATCTCGTTGATGAGTTCCTCGGCAATAAGTTAATAAGCGGCGACTTTATCTCTAGATCGCGAAGAAAGGGGCGAGCCTCCAGACGCAATCCGCCTTGTCTTGATTTAAGCGAACGTTGATATTTATCTGTTAATTGTTTCGACATATCGTCGGAATACGCATATTTGCATAACGAACGGAATCGGTTCGCGGCGCCGCGCCGCCAGATGGCGCGCGGCGCCCCGTCCACGTGCGCTCCGCCGTCGTCCAAACTCCTGATTTATATTCACATGCTCCCGACCACGACGTCGATTTCGTTTCGACGTTCGACGGGCGCGATTATCTTTGACAGATCGCGATTTTAATCGCGGTGTGTGGCTCCGATAATAAGGATTTGTTATTTATGAGGAATCCCGCGGTGATGCACGACGACGTCCGACGTGTGACGCGTCCCGTCCGAAACGTTTTGCAATTTCGCAATTATTTCCGACAAGTGGACGCGTTCGAAAAATTTATCGCCCGTCCGCTCGCGACCGGGCGGCGATTGTTCCGACGGGCGATGCGACGTGATTTTTTTTTTCTCACCACCGACGTCGATTTTA
This sequence comes from Novius pumilus, assembly GCA_020654155.1. Taxonomy (NCBI): domain Eukaryota; kingdom Metazoa; phylum Arthropoda; class Insecta; order Coleoptera; family Coccinellidae; genus Novius; species Novius pumilus. The sequence goes on from JAIFOV010000475.1 coordinate 7,244,628, forward strand.
ATCGATCTTCGCCACCGATTTCATGTAGCTCCGACGCGTCTAGGACAGACTCATTGTGGAAAAGTTCGACTATACAGCTTTGATTTTGCTTCTCGTTATTTTTGTCTGCGATGAATTCCATGTTGAAGAATGTTCGGTAAACATGAGCGATTTTCTCCTTGCTCTTGTTCAATGTAACTTGCCGCTATTCAAACTTGTGGGTCAATCTACTAGTCGCGAAGCGACAGATGGTCAGAATGTCCTGAGGCTTGGTAAAATTGTGATTAACCGTCAAGGAATCAAATGGATCCTTTGACAATGTGTCAAACTTGAAGGGATACTTGAATAGGCGCGAAGCAATCCTTGAGCAGCCAACGTTTAGTGAAGCAATATGATTCACCGGAACGATTCTCACTGGTACACAACTGTTCACTGAACGGAAGAACCGCAGTAAATCAGTGAATGGTAGTGTATCACTGAACAGTGAGCAATAACGTTTCGGTGAGTAATGATGTTTCAATACTTGAGTAGAATGTTAATGTTGCAAGGTTATCCGTGAAGAGCTAATATCGAAGGCGCGATTGCATATTCCACCATTTATCTATTGGATACCTTTGCAATGCGGTAACGGGCACTTCACAGTCTTTGGATAATCAAACAACACAGAGCTTGACCCTTCATTTGACATGTTAGATTATAAAGTGGTGAAATGCGGTAGAATGCTGCACAACAATCAAATGGAATTCGAGTACCGGATAACCACATGGTCGTGTATGTTCAACCCGACATCATCCGATAACCACGCGGGTCTTTGTTCGAACCATAGAGCCGGAGAAAGTACCACCTCGACGAAAAAAACATCGAGTTGTGTAAAACGAAGATCGTTACCGGACCATCCCATCACCGGGTTTACGTAGTTGTTCGGTGAACGTTTCAATTCGAATACGTACAAACAGACGGATACACCCATAATTACCCAACCTTTTGGGACGATTCAATCGGAACGCGCGCGGCGCGTCGGATCTTTTTCTTCACGATTCCAGGGGCACATGAAGAAATATCGAGCACTGAATTATTATAATTGATTATAATGGTCGCCTCCGGGCCTCCCGGCTCTCATTGTTCCTCGGCGCCTCATTGTTCGGGATAGCGCGTAAAAATTTCGAATTCGTCGAGGCCGTTCAACAATAAGAGAGAATACGAAGAAGAAGAAGAATAGCGACAATTCGACCGATATTCGTTATTACGTAAATCGGACGCGCGGGGCCGCGGGCGATCGAAATGGCGAGGAATCGACATACGAGAAGAACTCGGTGAACTTTGAGCAAAGGGTTGGGGGAGCCGTTTAAGTTTATGCTAACGATATCGCCGTTATAAATCATAATGGTGGAAACGGACAAGTCTGGATTCAGCACGTAAGTGTCTGAAAACTCAAGTTCAACGTTCGTTGTTAGTCCGTACATATGCTAAACGTGTAGGGGGTCGCTCCGGTTCTCACATGCAATCGTAAAGGTGAACGACTGTGACGTCACAAACAACCCCTCGGCAATAATTGACGGGCGCAGATTTCGAATAAAATCGACGATCAATTACATTTACATCGGGCACTTATCGAATGAATATCAGATTTTGGGGATCGGTATAGTCGAGCTGGCAGAGGGGTGCGCTCGATGACTGGAGCAGATTACGCGTCGCCGGTCAAAACGCCGGAAACGTATGGGTAACATTTCCGCCGCGCGGAACCGATAAAAAACGTATCGCTCTAATCGATGACACACGTCAAAAAAGCGCTTATCCGAGGAGCGATCGAAATTCTTCAGTTTCAGTTCTGACTGATGCGAACTCGGATACTTAAACAATGAAGGATTACGGGGAAGTAGTCGTCCGGTCGGTTATATATGGGAATGTATCGAAGACACACAGTATCGGCATATATCATTTGTTTCCATGTGCTCATACTTTGACGTGGCTAATGAGTGCGTGCCGCGTCCCGCTGCGGAAGATATCTTGGGAAAGACGTCCATTGTAAGACTAATAGGATCCACTTATGTGTGGTCCGGACGTCGGATCGCCATTTTTTTGTTTATCACTACACCACCCCCCACTTCATCTATCGATCCATTCGGCAATAATCGATTAAATTACAAACGGACATCATTAATTATGGTTTTGTTTCGATGCGCGCACCGACACAACGATTGTTCGAAGAAATTTCGCGAAACGTACATTCCGTTGCATCCACCTGCAGGAATAATGTCGATGCGTATGTCTCGTATCTCATACGTGATCTCGGACGGTGGTTATTACTAGGGAAAAGTCGCGATCTCATTGCGCTCTTTGTGTGCGGCGACGGTCACGAAGTCCGCCCGACCGTACTCATATTGTTATATTTCCAATAACAATCGTAATTACATGTCACTCTAATAACTCTATCTATTTTTTTAGGAAGACCACCAAACGGAGCCGAACGCAACCAGGATATTCATATGTGCGCAAAGTTCGAGTCTTCTTGACTCCGCTCGCGCGATTCTTCACATCAACAATGTTTGTCGTAGGTGGCTGTGCCGCGGGCCCAGCGCGGATCCCGATGAATCTCGGGCATTGTTCCACCTCGCTCGTTGCCAGTATAATTAAATGGGGAATTACGAGATTATCGTCCGATCGTAGCTGTCGTTGTTGTTGCAAATATGGCGATTTTTGTTGTTTTCGCACGGGGATTCGTAAGAGGGACGACAAAAAAAAACACTGACGCTCATTTTCACGGCTCGCGCAGCGAACGAATCGCTTTAATAAAGTGCTGTTAGAAGAAATCCCGTATAGTTCGTAGCCCGGGGTCAGTTTGGGTGCAGTGAATTGATCGAGAGAATTGCTCGGCACAATGCCGTGTGGGTGCACATGGGCTAAGCTTTTCCGCGGAATAAAGAAAAAAAAAGGAACGAGCGTGCCGTCGGGCGACCTTTACAATATAATATGACGATAATCCGCGCGGCGACTAAAGAAAAACAAAAGGATACACGGAGGAATGCGAGGAAGTGCCGCAAACAACGACAGCGCGGGCGGGGGTGGGGGTGGGGGTGAACATGTGGACGGTCCAAGAAACGCACGTACACCGGAGCGTACGTGACAGATCCTCTTTATATTAGATTACACATCGCAGATATGAACGGGAAATCCCCTAATTGTCGCAAACTTTCAACCCGCTCGCGCTAGCAATTTCCCATCCCCCAACATAAATACCGGGGATTACCGAATTTTAAAATAAGATACTTAGGGATAACGAGCCGTTCAATTAGGGCATCTTTTTCGTTCGGACCGTCCGATCGCTTTTATATTGCGTATTCTCAATCCCCCCAGTCCCATTAAAAACATATAAGGATTTCGGCTTATTTAACTTTATTCGTCGCCCTCCTTTCGGACGATCGACGTTTCGACGAAATAAAAAAAGAGTGCGGGGATTAGCCGATTAACGTGAGGATGCGGCCTATTTTAATTGGAAAACAACAAGAAGTGGGAACGGGGACTTTAGCGACGAGCTATTGGGATCCGAAAGTTTTCCCATCCGCGACGATGACGTTGCGTTATTGTGCATTTGTTTTTATTGAAATATATGTATGAATTACTTTTGTCTTTTTGTCCTACCATCGATTTGGATGGCTTCGCGATTATTTGCTGTGCCGCGCTGATAATGAGGTCGCGAACCGACGAAACACAAGTCGCTTCGCCTCTTTTCATTCTTCTCGGCATTGGCAATTGAGTCGCGAGGCGATAAACGTCCTTTTAAACAACTGGACATCAACTGTCATAATCATTGACTGATAAACTATGGAACTGATAATAAAGCGTGATGTAGTTGAAATTGAGCTACTACGTGGTAGTTCAATTTTAACCCTCCGAAGATGAACCTGTTACATCATCGCTTTATTGCAATCCCAGATGGCGCTACCTTCAAAATGGTCATGAGGCTGCGAGCCGTCCTTCTATCTCTGTGTGACGTTTGTAGTTTTTTTTATTGAAATATATATATGAATTATTTTTGTGTTTCTGTTCTACCATCGATTTGGATCGCTTCGCGATTATTTGCTGTGCCGCGCTGATAATGAGGTCGCGAACCGACGAAACACAAGTCGCTTCGCGTCTTTTCATTCTTCTCGGCATTGGCAATTGAGTCGCGAGGCGATAAACGTCCTTTTGAACAACTGGACGTCAACTGTCATAATCATTGACTGATAAACTATGGAATTGATAATAAAGCGTGATGTAGTTGAAATTGAGCTACTACGTGGTAGTTCAATTTTAACCCTCCGAAGATGAACCTGTTACATCATCGCTTTATTGCAATCCCAGATGGCGCTACCTTCAAAATGGTCATGAGGCTGCGAGTCGTCCTTCTATCTCTGTGTGACGTTTGTAATTTTTTTTTATTGAAATATATATATGAATTATTTTTGTGTTTCTGTTGTACCATCGATTTGGATCGCTTCGCGATTATTTGCTGTGCCGCGCTGATAATGAGGTCGCGATCTGACGAAACACAAGTCGCTTCGCGTCTTTTCATTCTTCTCGGCATTGGCAATTGAGTCGCGAGGCGATAAACGTCCTTTTAAACAACTGGACGTCAACTGTCATAATCATTGACTGATAAACTATGGAATTGATTATAAAGCGTGATGTAGTTGAAATTGAGCTACTACATGGTGGTTCAGTTTTAACCCTCCGAAGATGTACGTGTTACATCATCGTTTTATTGCAATCCCAGATGGCGCTATCTTCAAAATGGTTCTTCTATCTGTGTATAACGTTCATTTTTGTAGATTTGTTTTTATTGAAATATACGTACGAATTTTTTTTGTATTTTGTTCTACCATCGATTTGGATCGCTTCGCTATTACTTGCTGTGCCGCACGTTGAGAATAAGGTCGCGAAGCGACGAATCCCAGGTCGTTTCGCGACTCTTCACTCTTCCCGGCATTGGCAATCGAGTCGCGAAGCGATAAACTCTATCATAATCATAGACTGATAAACGCTGGAATTGATTATAAAGCGTGGTATCGTTGAAATTAAACTACCCAGTAGTTCAATTTTAACCCTCCGCTTACTTACCGCTTTACTACAATTCCAGATGGCGCTACTTTCAAAATAGTCGTGAGCCCGCGAGCCGTCTATCTGTGTGTCCGTCCGACAAGAGGCGATCACTAACCACTTGTGATATCTAATAACACTAATTGTTACTAATAAACCCAACAAACGAAAAAAGAAAATAGAAACTGGACGGACGACGCCTCCGGCTTCTCTGACGGAGAGAAACGTCGTAATCGTCTATTTAATATTTATGAACGTCGACGTCGGGATTACAATCAACGGTTTTTCGATTTTTTAAAGGGTTCGTTCAACTCGTTTCCGATTTAGTTCAGGAAGGGTTGGCGATTTCCCGAAAAAATCCAGCCCGTGCGATCGGTGCAGTGCCGTACCGGCGTGCGGGACGTGCCCCCGTTGCGCGAATTTTAAAGAAGCCCCGGTCGCTACTTTTCCGGGCCTCGACGACGACAGCGAGCGCGAAGCCCGGCGCGGCCCCGCTGTCGGTTTTCTTAATTGGGCGATCTTAATGGAAGAAGAAAGCGGCAATTCCGCCTTCCCTCCGTCGTTTTTCCCCTCGCGTTCCGCCGCCGCCGCCGCCGTCGCCTCGCCGTCCCCGCCACCGATGTGTAAAACTAAAAAGCTGCAATGAGTTGTCACGTAGCAATCGATAAATGAAGGAACTGCGCCGTGATTAGCATTTCTTTCCAGGATTGTGTCTCTCTTCGCCCGTACTTTCATATTTCGGCTGGCACCGGGGCCGGACCGCCGCCGCCGCCAACGTCAAACCATGCGCGACGAAACCGCAAATTCGCTCGTTTCGACGTATCAGCTTAGCGTAATCGTCCGGGGAATTCGTTTTTTTTTTCTTATTCCTACCCCCCGCCCGGATGCTCGGATACAAATCATCTTCGCTTTTGTCATATTCGTCCCAAAATTTTTTCTTCTTTGTTTCAAGTAGGAACGACAAAAGTCGCTATATAATATAGGTACGTCCTTATTACGATCGCGACCTCCTTCGTCGCCCCCATTGTTCTTGCATCTTTACGAAACGGGCTGACAAGAACATTTATTCAACGTCACCCACAATCGACCCTTAATCATAACACAATATGTTTTCACATCTAAGATACTGACGTGCGTTTTATGTAAAACCTCTCGCGGATTTTCCGCAATTGTTTTGCTCGACTTTCGAACATCCCTCCCCGCGTTGCGCGACGAAATAACGTAAGAGAAGTAAGAAAAAAAAACAACGGCGGCATGTTTTAATCTGACCCGTTAGGAGGAAATAAATTGGCGCCCGTCTTGGCTCCCCTCCGGGATTAATTAGTTTAATTCTTAACCGGTGGTGGCTTTCGCGAGGCGAATTCGCGAAAAAGGGTTGGCGCAGGCAGCGCGGGGGATGATTCGTCTTATTCATATGGCGATATTTCGAAAAAGCGAGCCGATGCGCGCCGTCGTTTGATAAATCGGGAGGCGGCGTGCCAAGATCCCGAGGAAGGGATGATATTAGGAAAAGGGTTGAGAAAAGTCGACGAGAGAAAACTCCCACCGTCGTCGCGGCACACGCAAAACGCCGCGGCCGACAATGAACCGAAAAGTCAACACGCCTTGGGCGTGAATTTTTCGCGGTCACATTCGGCTCGTTCCTCGTCCTCTTCCGAAAAACTGATCGAACGGTTAATTAAAACGAAACGGGAATTTTTTAGCGCGCCAGCGAAGGGCGGTTCCGCGGGGCGTAAGAAAGGAAAGGGGTAGAGGCGGGGGGATGGATGCGAGAAAGAAAGAAGAGCCGCGCCTGACAAACAATTATAATCCCCGGGACATCAAAAATAAATTTTAGCCGTTCCTTCACATTATAAATCCTTCTTTTATACAATATATCTACGTCTTATTTGGAGCATTCCGGCTGTGTTTTAAGCATCCCCCTTTTCTTTAATTAATCTCCCACCCCCTAGCAACGCCTGGCAACGAATGTAGGTACAGTAACACAATACAGTTTTTAGCACTTTTCCCTCCGACCGAATCTTTCACGTTTCCGAAGGCTGACAGTAATTAAAAAATCTTGTTACGCATGCAAAGAGTCCGGGGTCCCGAGTTCGCCCGTCGCCGGTTCCGGGGAAGGCAATTTCCTTCGAACGCGCCGCCAACGCCGACGGCATATGCAAAATAGTGCTTAATTCATGCGCGATTTTAACCGAATCTTATTTCGGCCCCTCTCTTCTTTTCCCTCCCCCCACAATCTCTTTTCCTTCGGCGGCTTGCGGCCTAATTTTCCCGTCCATTATTGGACTTTTCGCCCGGAAATTACCCCCCCGGAATCCGGGGGCGTGTTTTTTATTTCGTTTCATAGCGGCAACGCACTCGCGGTCATTTCGCGCTATCAAACTGCAAATCCGAATAGAATCCTTTCAAACAATGACATACTACGACTTGTCCTTAAAATTTTTTTTGCCAATGGTATTCAGACGTCTTGTGGTGTCTCCTTGAAGGCAGAAAGTTGAATTTTCGAGTGGAGGATATTGATTGGGTGTAGCATTAGTCGCGGTGTACCACAGGGGTGTGTGTTGGTACTCGTTAATTTATTTCTTGAAACAATGGTTTCGACTTTTGCGTATGGCCATAGTTGTCGAAACGCTGTATGAAGTCTGGAAGATCGAGTTGTCAAAGACAATATGATCTGAGACTGTAGCGTTGAGATTTAATCTAGTGACAGATACTTCATTCAGCATTGGTAATATTCTAATTGCGACTCGTTCTTCCACGATGTTCCTGGTTCTGATTATTGATGAACATATGAGATCCAAACAGATTTTATTTGCAGAAAATTGAATCAAGCATATAATCACATTTCAAGTGACGTAAGGCTGTGGTCAGTTCAAACATGGATATGTCGACCATATTCGATATTGAGAAGACTTGAGAGTTACGGTCGAGTAGGAATCAGAAGAACACTGTCACTAATTTCGGCAAGTGATTTCAATGTTAATTTCATGGCCGAAAATTGACAATTAGAAATTTGAAAAGGAAGACAAGTGTTTTGACGTTTCGCCGACATCACAATAAGCATCTTCAGAGATGTTTTCGCTATATGAGACAGTGGACTTTCGTGTCTTCTTCTGTGCTGTATGCGTGGGTTCTTCATACATGCTACAGTTTTCCAACGCTAAATAACAACAGTCTGTTTATGATGAACAGTTAAATTCAACATAATTAGAAAGCGTTAGCATGATTATGGGGCATAGAATGGGAACGAACCAGGACAATTTGTGATGTCGCATTCTTTGACTTTTTTGATGAAGGGTCGCTCTCTAAAGTCGCGCGGATGTGAGGAATGTCCTCGTCCAGCCCTTGTCGCAGATCGAGAGCAGAAAGTGTGTTTCGAAATTTTCTTAATTCGCTAGGTGTTCCACCCCTCGCGGTCCCGCAATAATTAAAAAACTTTGAGGCAATGCTGCCCTACCCTTAACCCGGCAGCTGAAATATATATCTCTGCCCGGGAAAATATCGAGTTATATTCCTCATCGCGGGGGGAAACGGATTTCCGCTTCCAGCTTGCCGCGAGAAATTGGTTACATAATTTTCTTTCAATCTCAGACGTTGGATTCCGCTCAAATTGCAATTTGGAAGGATTAAAAAGTTTTTCGGATATCTCCCGTCGTTCCTTAATCCACCGTCTTCCCTATGGGGAGAATGCATACGCTTTGCTTTTTCCCGAACGCGTGCCCCCCTCCCTCCCCCCGGTATAGAGTATCACTTTTGATTCGTCGATAATTAAATTTGTCGGTCGGTTATTGGACAACAAGTTAACGGGAAAGAATCTCGTCGCGCGTAATTCGATTTAATACTAATAATTTGGTCGTTCGCGATACCGTCCGAACTTTTTCATTAGACTGTTCCCGTTGGAACAACACGTCCTTGTTCCCGTCGAGCTGAAAGGCTCTCCGAGACATTACTAATTAGACAATGGTCGTTAATTGCGTTAGGAGCGAGAAGTTATCGGAAATTTAATTTTTCAAACCCTTTGCGGCCGTTCGAAATTCGAAAAACACTTGAAAGTCCTCTCGGCCGCCGCTCTCGGCCCCCCCGCAACCCTCCTCGATTCATTTAGATTAGCGACGTCTCGTGGGAAAAACGCGTTGCGACATCTTTCGATGTCGCAAATTTCCTAATTACCGTCAACGTCGCTCTACCGAAATTACCGAATTCGTGATGTCTTCTTATCGAGTATAACGACGATAATACCGATCAGATATTTCACAAATGGAATTTATCTTTCGTGGCCACGATTTTTGAGAGCGTGATGATTTGTCCGGTATCATTTCTATATGTCGCGATCGGACCGAAGGTGGCAATTATCCCGTAATAAGTCATGAGCGCGTATGATAAACATTTCGATTTCTACAACTGTTGTCGTATCATAAATTAGACTACATGAAGAGATAAGATTGAGGCGACGTGCGCGCCCCCTCGCGCTAACTGTCATACGTCATTATCAAATTTAATAACCTAAATAAAAGAAAGACGCGCGCTGTTCGATAGAGCGAAATAATTTTTTTCAGTTGTCGAACGTGGTATGGGGCGGCGGCGAAGAGCGAAAAGTTTTTATCTGGACCACGAGCGGTCGTTTCTCGTGGCTGATTCGAGATCGAATCGAACCCATATTAATGAGTAATGATGCACGACCGATCCCGACACACACAATCATTACTAACAAAATAGCAACGGGCAATAATAATAATAACCGCAATGATATATGTCGACGATGGAATCTTTTGTCCTGTTCTTCTTCTCCTGTATCTGTGGTCCGGTGACGCCGCGCCGCGCCGACGCGCCGGTACATCCGAACTACGGTTTCGAAACGATATTCGAGGTCGTAAATCGAAACGGACTTTTCGATTAAACTTTTATTGTACGATTGTCGAATGCGGGAATGGAAATGGGAGAATCGTGTGTGCGCGCCGCTCGGCCTTCGAAAGCAAACCTCCCGGACGCCTTAATAGATACACTTAGTGGGTGGTTATTACACATTATATTACACACCGTACGTTAAACGAGTTTTTAAATTACAACCGGTGAAAATCGGACCGATCCCTCGGCACGTACGGCTCGGAATCACCCGGAGCGGTTCAACGATTTCATCAAAACAAAACTCTCGAAGCATTTCTGATTCCGGATTTACACCGACTAATTGTCTAATCATTTTTATGTTTCTCATACTCGCTTTCTTTGTTTGGTAAGGAAAAATGCGATTTTGTGATTGCCGAGAAACGGCCGGACCACCATCGAAACCATCGAACAAGGATGAATTGCTATAATACCGATCGCTATTAGTTTATACAATAATTAGACGGAGTTCGTGCTTATTGAATTCATTCCGACATATTATAAAGGAACGCTGGGAGTCTTTCGATCATGATTTTGTGGTCGAGATGTCATTAGGCCAAATCGAGACCGTCGACCGATGAGAACGAATTTTTATACCGAGCGTCTCTTAATTTTAATAACTTAATTGCGCGACTGGTCGCATTTCGTCAATGGTATCCCGATGGAAATCAAAATGAAAACACCCTCGACGGTCGCGAAACAATCGCCGCGGAAAGTAATTGCCACCACCCTTGGTGCACCGGGTGCAAAATACTCGAAATGAACATTTTTATTTTTTTCTTTTTCACTTTTTATCTCGGGAGTGCCACTACGTTCTCGCGCACACACTACATAAATTTAATTACGTTAAAATGACTTGCGATTCCGCCACTAATCATTTACCGATTCCGATTGTGAAAGATCCAATTATAAAATACAATGCTCGGACGTGTTAAGTGCGTCCGACACGAAAAAAAAAACATGGTGGGACGAACAATCGTTTCGACATTTGAAAAAATATATTTTCGATTTCGATTTTAACGTGTGCATCGACGACGTCGCTCCGGAAAACTAATTAAACCGAATAAAAACGCGGGCGTCACACACGCACGTACGCCCCGGCTAATTCATTCACAGTTTCGTTCGCCTGTTCAAACAAAGAAGAAGGCCGAAAAAGCGCGCGTCAAATCGGGACGGTAATCGGCGTGAAGCCGACAAGAATCGTTTTATATATGTTTCTCACACACACAATTCGCCAGTGGTTGTTCATCTATGAAGATTCGATTTTCAATGGCTCGGATCGGGAACGGGCAGAAAAAACTGGTCGTTCACAAAAGGACCGGGGGAAATGAGATCGGTTTCGTTATTTACGCGACCGTTCTAGGAATCCGATTTATTGGAAAGGACAAGCTTCTTGTTGTTTTTTTGTTTTTTCTTTGTTTTTCTGTTACGAATCTGCCGATGAGATGGCTAATTAGTTGAGCTACAAGCTACAAAAGTGTCGCTGCATCTCCGTTACTTCGAATTTTCTCTTTTTTTCTCTAATCACTCGGACTCAAGACCACATATTCCTTCCAAATATTTGCCGAATTAATAGCAGCAGGTCGTCGCCGCTCTTCATGATTTCATTTTTCATTTGAATGGTAGGCACTATTCGACTGAATTAGCTGAGTCACTCAGCGCCATTTGCCTCTAATACATTTGGCCGTATCGTTGATGGTCAATGACAACAAGCTATTTCTTGGAGCTGCTTTGTTTTCTGTTGAACTCCGCAAATCGTTAAACGTTCGCCGCGAAACCGATCCCTGAGGAACACCTGCGTTAATCGAGTGTTCCACCACAACATCCAGAGATTTGTCACAAAGCAAACTATCTATCCAGGAGCTGAGGTATGCCATTGTTGGTTCTCAGTTATACGGTACGTATAGCCGATGCTCGAAGCTCCACATCTACAACTCTTATTGTTTCCACTCGAAGCTGTTGATCAATGTTTATATCAATAGCAGGCGTTCATAATCCTGTCGAGATATTCTTCTTTTAAGTTCAACATAAGCAAAGTACCACTGTCACAGCCGGTTCCATAATTACTGAACTGAATCGAGCAGCTTGGAACCTATGTTGAGGTTGCGAAGCGACGAAGTACAAGTGTTAACCTATCACTTCTTTATTTGTCGATCCATTGAAGTGTCTTGCCAAGGGTCGCTTCGCGACCTTTGAGGTGACTATCGATTCATCGCATCGTCGCGAAGCGATAGACGATCACTTGTGCAAAAGTCGCGAAGCAACGTGGTACATGTGTTAACCTATCACTTCGTCATTTGTTGATTATCTCTCCAAGGGCCTCTGCCTTTGTGGCGACCACCAATTCATCGAATCGTCAGCAAGCGATGGATGGTTACACAAAGATCATCTGAACATCTGTTCATGCGTCGCATTTAATCGAAGGGTTTCTATGAACAGAAATCAGCGCCACCTATTGGCAACATAACGAAAAACCTCCCGAAAAAAAGAAACGAAAAACGTCCCAAAAATTCGTCAAAGTAGCCGCGCGATGCGAGCCACAGCCGGAAAGAGGATAGATAATTATTCATCCGGGATATTACCGGGGATGTAGGGCGGCCGCGGGGGGCGGAGGGCGGGTGGGGCGGCCGCTTCTTCCCGAAAAGAAAGGAGGGCGCGCGGGCGAAGCAGACGAAAGTGTGGACCAGATTAATTAAAATTCAAAGAGGCGAAAAATGGGCGAACACACGTCCGGGCCGCTGTACACGTACGAGCGCAGTCGACTTCCTTACGTCCTACCAACCCTTGAGAGAGCGCCCCGTCCGCCGCCCCCGCACGCTCCCCCACCCCTCGCCATTAATACTTCTTCGCATTTTAATCGATTTCATTTGCGCATGTGAGTCGGTGGCGGCAAAAACTCCGGCGGAACCGAACTTTATTTCTTTATCTTAGAGCGGCGGGGGTGGCGCGGAGATAATTATGAGAGAGGAGGTGAGATAAGAGACGAATGTCGGAGCTGGAACAATTCGCGGTTTTACACGAGGGGTGGTAGGGGGAGGGGAAGGCGAAGCAATTAATTCCCTTTTTTACGGTGCCGGCGGCGGGGAGGGTGGGGGTTGCGAATTAAAAATCGGAATCGATTTTTCGAATCGGGAGATGGGTGAGGCTCGCCATGCGTTTCTTTGCATCTTTGTTTATCGCCGTTCCCATCTTTGAGGAGGAGGACGGCGACGTCGTCTATATCTCGTTGATTGAAGTTCCATTTTATAATTACTTTAATTAAGAAAAAGCACTCCTTAATGAGATTTCCGATGTGGACTTTCCCGATGAAAATATATTTAGATTTTATTACCCGCGTTCCGTGTAATTAAAAGGAAAGGCGACACGTTTTTCGTATCCGATTTCGCTGCCGTTGCAAAAATCCGATATTAATAACTGAAGGGGTTGTAAGCCGAGAGAGGGTGGGCACCCTTTTAAGACAAGTTTCGGACGTCGATTAAGAGGAGACCGGTCTAGATTAGACATAAATCAAAGGCTCATGGATCCGTCGAATGGACGTGGCCAATAACGGAAGGACATCTCCTAACCTTTGTGACTGCCATAAGGAATTTCATAATCGTCCACTAGCCTTCGAAGACGTATCTCGGTTATGGATTGCCGCACCCGAGGGATCTTTGCCGGTGCCCCAGGTCCGTAACGTGTCGCCCGATGACGATCGAGGGAAAGTTAATGAAAATCGCGATCCGACCCTGACCGGGCTCCCCAGGATTTGTATCGAGTGGACGACACGCGGCCGGAAGAGGTGGCGGGAAAGTTCGTGGAATCCGGACGATCGCAGTTCCGCAACTCGAGGAATTAACCTGGACGCGAATGCCATTTGTCTTGGTTTGACTCGCGCCCCCCTAACCCCTCATTATTCTTGAGGCTGCGGTCAACGTCGCCAAACAATGCAGCCAACTTTAAAGTGCTATCCCTATCGAATCGTTCGCCGTAAGGATCTGCGGATATTAGTTGCCTGCTTACCTGGGTAACTGTAGCCCTGGACAGTTTCGATATATTATATTGAAGACCGTTTTCATTACAACATAAGTTTCATTACTGTTGCTTGCTACTTCGATTACTAGTTTCGAACACAAACAATTTCGTAATCCGTCCTGGCCCTTGTGTTTCAATTACGGTTGCTGGGGTGGCTGTGGGCTTCGGGCTGGTCTTCGAGGGGTCCGATTTTTCTTTCACCTTCAGCTCGTCATTGTTCGAGCAATAAGTTGCGTTATTCGACTTGTTTTAGTCATCGGAGTAGAAACCGTTCATTAAAAAAAAACGAGTTGCAGCAAGTTAAACGAATTAAATCTTGCAGAAACTCGACTCCGCGATAACCGAAAAGAGATATCGCCTAATAGGGAATTAATGAACCAAATAGAAATACCCGAAAGTAAATGTACCGATTAGACGTTAATATTTCCACCCCTAGTCGCGTTCCGCGACCAGAAAAATAACCAACACAAACAAAAACTAATTATGAAACCGGAACGTTTATCAAACGGCCCAAGATATCTGTGTGTACTTACGTCTCTCCTCCGAGAGGTAATTACTTTGGGAATTTAGAATTCGAATTCGCGTAGCAAAGCGAAAAAAAAAACGGAGCAACCCCCCTCCCTTCCGATCGACAGCGTTGCGGGGATGTATCGTTTACACTTGACGGGCGAAAGGGTTGCCGAAGGGAACGGAACTTTTCTTCGGAAGGGCTGTCATGCAAAAACCACCCTCGCGAAAAAGGGAACGAGCGTAACCCTTTAAAATGCTCGGGGTAGCAATTCTTTTCGCAATTCCCCCCCCCCTCTCGCTCCTCAAAGATTCCGGCTTTCTTCTCCGGGCGGCCTCTTTTTAATTGCGATGTAGGAACGGGCTCAACCCCATCGCCTTTGAAGCGTTGTATCACTTGATTTCCACCCCGACGGTAATTCCGTCAGTTTACGCGATTTTATGTGTTTCATTTCGCTTACCCAATCGGCCGGGTTGCATTCCGGGGGATGTTTAAGATTACATTTTTTTTTTCGGTGGAGCTATTCAACGATAGATGGCGCTACTTACGGAATGCTTTGTTTTCAGTTAATCCGATTTGTTCGTTCCGCATCGATTGGAATTATAACTAAATGTTCGAATATTAATTAACTAAGGTTAAATACCCTTTCGTATTCATTTCGGGTATTAAAATCGCAAGAAAAGATGATGAAAGCGGTAGCAACAATTCTTCAAATTAACGACAAGCGGCATATATCTTTTAAAAATGAACTCCCGGAACGTGGCAACGCGACTTATCGGATCGTTCGGAAGGGGCGCCGAACGAAACTCGTTTCAATTTTTAAAGGAATTCGGGAATGCAATCTTTTCATTAATGCCCGAGGGCTTAACCCCCTTCGAAGAAACTAATGCGTGCACGGGAATACGACGTCACGTCTTCTCGAAACGAAAGGAAAGAGATGCGAGTAAAGGGTAACGACAGGGTCGCGGCGCCAGCGCCGACCGATTTTCGCGACGGCCCCCGACGCCCACCCCCGACCAGTCCGATCCTGATCGCAACGGAAAAAGGGGTGAGCGCGTAACGAAGGAAATACCCCCGCGTCGTCTTTTTGTTCTTATCGGGGGGCGGGCGCGCGCTCGCCGTTCTTATTTCGCGACCGGCGAAGAACGTCTACATATATTATTGTCATTTCTCATTCGAAGCGATTATCATTAAAAATATTAATGGCCCCGTATTCTTCATGCGGGCTCCTAATTTATTTTAAGGAAATTTTCTATGCGTACTTTCGCGCCCCCGAGATGAATAATGATGCAGATACCCGGCCGCCGGTTTTGTATGTGATTTTAAATTTCACTTGACAGCCTTTCGAAATGAGCATTGTTTCGGGAAAATTAGATAAATTGGTTGCGCGAACGTCCATTCTAATCAGACGTGGAGGAAGTTTCAGGGGAGGGTGGTATGCACCGGATCGCGCCATCTGAAGCTAAGAACCATAGAAATGGTTGATAGCGATCTTACGGGCAATCTTCGCTTCATCCAATCGTCGTGAAGCGACGGATGATCAGTTATTCAAAGGTCTTCAATAATTTTCGATTAATTGAATGATCTTGCCATTCATTAAGTCGATCATTCATTCATTGAACCGTCATGAAGCGATAGATCATGACGAACTCAAAGGTCGCGAAGCGACGAGGCACATGTGGTTTCATAAATTTCTCATTGGTTGGATAATCTCTCCAAGGGTTTCTGTCTTTGGGGAGATCACCAAGTCATTGAATCGTCATGAAGTGATCGATGGTGATTTACTCAAAGGTCGCGAAGCGACGAAGCACGTTTGTTAGCTAGTCACTTCGTTAAGTTTCGATTTATTGAATGATCTCGCCCCGCAGTCTTTGGGGCGATCATCGATTCATTGAATCGTCATGAAGCGATGGATCATGACGAACTCAAAGGTCGCGAAGCGAAGAGGCACATGTGATGACCTGTGGTTTCATAAACTTCTCATTAGTTGGATTATCTCTCCAAGGGCTTCTGCCTTTGGGGAGATCACCAATTCATTGAATCGTCATGAAGCGATAGATGATCACGAACTCAAAGGTCGCGAAGCGATGGGACTTATGTGATGACCTGTCGTTTCAAAAACTTCTTAATTGTTGGATAATCTCTCCAAGGGCCTCTGCCTTTGAGGCGATCACCAATTCATTGAGTCGTCATGAAGCGATAGATGATCACGAACTCAAAGGTCGCGAAGCGATGGGACTCATGTGATGACCTGTCGTTTCAAACACTTCTTAATTGTTGGATAATCTCTCCAAGGGCCTCTGCCTTTGAGGCGATCACCAATTCATTGAGTCGTCATGAAGCGATAGATGATCACGAACTCAAAGGGCGAAGCGATGGGACTCATGTGATGACCTGTCGTTTCAAAAACTTCTTAATTGTTGGATAATCTCTCCAAGGGCCTCTGCCTTTGAGGCGATCACCAATTCATTGAGTCATCATGAAGCGATAGATGATCACGAACTCAAAGATCGCGAAGCGATTTCACTCATGTGATAACCTGTCGTTTCATAAACTTTTCAATTGTTGGATAATCTCTCCAAGGGCCCCTGCCTTTGGGGCGATCACCAATTCATTGGATCGTCATGAAGCGATATATGAACTGACACAAAGGTCGCAAAGCGACGAGGCACATGTCATTTCTTAAACTTTTTATCAGTGGAATGGTTGATGGAAAATAAAAAAATGGATGACCTAGAGGGTCCACGTGGCGGAAGGGTAAAGTAATCTTTTGAATAGGGCGCGGCATCTCGGTAAATATTTGTCACTTCGGCGACTTAATTAACGTATCGAATTCCATCGGTCGCACGGAGCCCCTGCGAGCGTCGCGCGGAATGGATATTTAATTATGATCGCTCCGAATAAGTAGACAAAGTTTTAGATTGCCGATTCGCGTAAACCGACACCGCCGTCGTCGATCTCTCGTGTGGGGAAATCCACTCTCGCGCCTCCGTGAGGAACTCCACGCACGTCCCTAGCAGCCGGCAAGCGCGCCCTCCGCGCACCCCAAGGGCCCTAAGAAAACCTATTACATTCCAACAATCTTTGCATTAATGAGTGCCGCGTAGCCAGTTCTGCATATTAAAATTCTCACACGGGGTGGCGTAAGAAGTCTGGAAGAAGACGAAGACGACGACCAAGAAGGATCGATACAAGACTTAATGAGCGAAGCGAAAGAAGGCGCGCTGATGGGAAATGAGAAGTGGCGCGGGAGGGCGAGGGGGAGCGCGCTTAAAAAGAAGGGTGAGGACACACACGCCCCGCGCCCTCGTTGCGACCAGGGGCGCCGTAAGCCGGCAAAAATTCTTCCCGGCTCGCTTCCTCTTCATTACGCAACATACTCAACCCCCCGGCCCCCTTGAATAGGGGAACCGCAAGAAAACGTCTCCTTTTGTTTGTTAAAACTTGAAACAATGCTCTCACATAAAGTTATTATAAAGTTTGAGTCGAAGAATCGACGACTGCGGATGTGTTCGCGCGCCCGACTGAGAGAGAACTCCATCCATTCAATTCCTGTCCCCGAACTTTTAGTCGGGGCTCTTTATTTAAGAATAATACTCGCATTATATGCGAAATTATCAGACGCGGTTTAGACATGTTCGTCGAGTGACATTCGGCACGTCATCTTAATAAACAATCTTTGCGCGGTATCTACGATCCGCATCTCGGCTGAGACAATGGGGGATCCGCGCGCTGCGGCGCGATGTGTGGTCCGCGTTGCTGAAAAAGAGTCACTCCAACGATATTCTATGACTTATTCCGATACGTCAACAGCACATCGATGCGTGAGGTTTTCGAACTTTGCGTTTAACTAGCTCCGTGGCTCCGGGGCTCCGGGTGTGACAAGACGATGTTAATTGACCCGACGATGTCGACCGTGACAAGTCCATTGTCGATCTCGCACCTGTCCGACCGACTGACGATTGTTACTTTAATAAGCGGATTTTGATTTACTAGACGATCTTCATTTTTTGACATTCCTCATTGTTGATTTGACCACGGTTATCAAGTAGCGCGTAAACGATCGCAATCGCGTGGGAATGTCAGGTGGTTCCGTTCAGGTTATCAGTCGTAGCGTAGCTTCATTATTCGACGACTAATTAGTGTGAACACTTAGTGGATCCCTATGCAGCAGCGCATCTCTGTGAAATGAGAAAATAATTCGGAATGTTTTCAATTTCGCTCCGCAAGTTGCGTCGCCGTCGCCGGTCGCTTATCCGACCGAACGAAGGTCGAACTTTATTTTTCTATTATCGTTATCCTCCTCTTTTTTTCATCTTCATCTTTTTCTTGTATTTCGCGTTTTGTATTCCCCGGCACGGCACGGGAGTCGTGGAAATCCGTCCGGTAATTACCGTGTAGAAGTCGGGAGGAGGGTTCATCATCCACTCTTGCCGATTCTGTTTTAACGAATTGCCGCACTCGACTATCCGCCGGTTGCGGGGCGGAAAAACCACCGACGTCGGCGGGGGACTGGAAAACCGAGCGCGGCCCAGTTGACCGGAAGAGGAAACAGACCTCTCTCGAGTGTCCTTAGAAATACTTAAAAATGCGCTGAAATATTATCGTATTAATTCTTGCGCGATACAATGCCGCGGCTAATTTATTGTTACGTATTTTCATTGTTTATTTGCGTCGTGTTTCGGTAAATAAAGTTCATTTCCTCGCGAATTGTTGCACGTATATTTCAAACTATTCGCTTGTTTTCCCCCGGGGGAGGGGGGGGGCAGGTCGTGAGGAACGGAAACAGGGATGACGACGGCGCTCGTAAATATCAATATAATTCATTTTATTTTATAACGTCACCGTTACGATGATATTTTCATTTGGAGTTGTAAGGGTGCGATTTATGTATATCCGGATTCGGTTACGGTTACTATCGAATATTTCTTCTCTAAACTCTCAAAATCAAAATTTTCATTTTGACTTTGTTTCTTCATTCAATATGTTTCTCCTAGTTCCGCTACATAAAGTACGAATCGGCCCTAATTCGTATCCTTGCCAGTGGCGGCTCGCGCCATTATGATTAGGTGAAGCATACGTATGTAAATTTATCCTAAAGTTAGAAGTTAGGGCGAGCCGCCACTGATCCTTGCCAATGTCCAAGGGTCAAATAAAATCACTACTGTATCAGTATTGACGCAACCGCTTCATGTGGAACATACTTGGAGACAAAACACAGCCCTGTCAGACACCACAACTTTTCTTCATATCTTCTCAGTGTTCATTCTCTTATTATGATGTTTGTTTTCTGGTGTCAGTACATATTCATTATCTTTTAAATTGGTGACATCTGTCGTTACTTCATCCGGTGACGTCTGTCCCTACTCCAACCAATGGCGCTCTAGATGTCATGCCAACGGATGGTCTTGTCATCACGTTGGCCACGTAGGTCTTACGAGAGTCTCTGAGTTCTGTGTTCCGGATCCTATTCAACTTCTCCTTCTTGTAAAAATTGCTTGGTTGCATATAGATCTCTATGGGCTCCCGAACCAATCAACTGTAGCAACCTGCTCCAGATGCCAGCATGTTGGTCTCCTCAGAGAGTATATTGTGGTCCCCGCTGGTCATGGACCTGTCAAATAGTAGTTCAATCGATCCCGATTATGTTGAATCGTTCACTCCCGTAGCTTTGCTCCGATAATTATTCTTTTCGCGAAGGGGATGAATCGACTTAGACGGTTGCCGGGCCGCGCGATGAAGATTTTATTCCCAAGTAAATAAATTCCGATGGATTTCATCGGCGGGGTATATGTGGAAAAATTAATGGGAAACGAATTCGCGTCGGCGGCGGCGGGAAGCAGGTCCGGGCCCGCGGGCCCCATGTTTACTCGTTCGAAAAATCAACCTAATTACGGAGCAATTAACGCGGAACACTGGAAAAAAACGCGCGGGCGAATTTGTCGAGCACAAAAGGGGGAATCGCCAATTGCTCCCCTTTCAACCCTTTAATGTTTACGCGGCTCGTTGAATTTTATTTCTTTTTAAAATATCATTGACAGTTCAAAAAAGTGGGGGACGCAAATTTTTCCTAGTCCCGGATTATCGTGTTCCAGGCCCCGAGGATCACTTTCTTTAATTAACGTGCTCCCGAAAAAATCTCGATAAAACGAAACGATACCCGAAACCTTGACTGGGGGATTAGGCGTTGGGAGGGGGGCGGCCGAGGGATGAAGCGTCGCATGTATAATTCTCCGCCGGAATCTGCTTATGCCGCTTTTAATCCGGCCATTTTTTACGGGGGGGCGTTTCGCCCGCAAATCAGGTACACATACTTAATAAAGTTCTTCGCGAGTTAAGTTTTAAAACTCCGGGGGACGTTCCCGCAACGCCACCGAGCATTTAAGCCTCTCTACTTTGTAACTTTCTTGCACGTATGGCGGTTTTTCCGACCGTTCATCGTGGATTTTCCGATTTTTCTTGCTCCCGCATCGGCAGTCCGTTAATTACGTTACATTAAGTACGTGAATTTCGGGATGTTTTCGCGTCAATTGGTACATGTTTTTAACGAGGAAACTTGTCGAACAACCCTCAAAAAAAAATACAGCGAGCGCTCTCGCGCGGAAAATTCGAAATTCGCCGGGCGAACTAGTCATCGCAATAAAACGTTCCCGGTTTCATATTATTAGGTGGTTGTAATTATGCAAAGCGTGGCTTGGGCGAAAAAAAAGGACTTTTAAGGTTATATATCACTAGAACCGCTCGGGTTTAACGATATTGCCTCGGTAAATTAGTAACGTAGCGCCATCTGGGATTTTGTGATTTTTCCCGCGATTTATAAGGGATTGATTTTATTATGTGTGTGTGATTCACGATGAATGCATAAAATAAAGACCGACCCGCGGGTTATTACCTCATACAGCTCTCGCCGTCCACGCTCGATATTTATTTGTCAGTTCAATTTCAGTACGGCCCGTATATAAGTACGGAGCGTTGCGTCAAATCCGAAGAAACCTCTCATTTATCTGTTATCTCCGAGACCTGGTTAATTAATGAAAGATCATCATCGGTACAGTTCTTATTAAAGGAACTTTTTTCTGAATCGCCGACGTCGCCGCGTGGGCCAGGACGGTCTTGGCCGCCTCTCGTAAATGCCAATTCCGGGTACTTAAATTCGGTCCTGCACGGAGATCTCTCAATAAAATCGCGGTCTTCGACGGGCGCGAGCGTTCGACGATAAATCTGCCCCACGGCCGGCGCATTTGACTCCGTTAATGATGATTATTGCTATTATCGGGGCCCCGTAAGAAAAGGCAACGAATTAATTGAAAAATTCATTATGTATAAATAATTGGTCCGTTTCGAATTAAGACGAGAATCGAGCGGGCGGGCGGAACGACGTCGCCAAGGCCGTTAATCCGTGATGCTATGAGAAACTAAACACTTGTCGAGCATACATCGCAACATCAAAAATTTTTTAAATTTACATTAACAAAATTAATTGCTTTCAGGTATACGGACGCCAATCGTCTTCCGGATGAAATTGACATTACTGAACGTTGCTCTCCATTAAGCGCAAATCATAATCCAATAACATCGTTTGAAGTATGTATAATTATTTTTTCATCCACGAGTCCGAGGGAGGAAAAAAAAAGGAAGCGAACGCAGTAGGTAAATTAGAAATAAAAGTAACAAGACGTTATAATCCGTCTTAAAAATCTTATTACGAATTCATAGCGGCTCGGAGTGCAGTGAAGAATAAGGGAAATAAAAAAAAAGTCGCTAGACAAGAAGAAAATGTGAAGTACATTAAAAATTAATTAATACTCCGAGATGAGTCTCAGATTTTTACATCTCCGGCAAGTTGATTCGTCTTTTCCCCGAGATATTGCCCGGGCTACGCCGCCGCCGCGCCGTTTCTACATGAGGAACTCGAATTATGGAACGCGAAGCTCGGTTTGTCCACCTTTTTTTTTCCTCTCGTTTCGCCCTCCTTCTTCCTTGGAGTTTTTTTGTGCCTAATGAAGTTTCGTAAATTAAAAGTGGAAAGAATATCTCCGCGCTCTCGTCGTCGTCGACGCCGCCGCCGCCACCGCTCCATCTGCATTCGTAATTTTGTGGCGGAAATAAAACGCCAAGGAGGAACGGGGGATGAAATATCGATTTAGTAATTATTGCTGCGTAATAAGAATGGGGTTGGTAATTGCATGTGTCCCCGCGAAAAAAAAAAAGTATTCCGATACCGGGAATCGAACCCGAGCCTCCTGGGTGAAAGCCAGGTATCCTAGCCACTAGACCATATCGGATGTTGTTCGTTTGTGATTCTAAGTTCGACTTTAACGCTCACTTTTATCATATCTGGATTTATAATTTAAATATGACAGATATTTCAGAATTTATAGAACTAAAATGTTCAACTTCAACTAGTCTGCAAACTTGTAATTTGTATACACTTCGTAGACTACATAGCGTCATCTATCCGCGCATGGCAAAAACATTAATTAATATTTCTATTAGTCCCTAGATGGCGCGCAATGTTTAAAGCTCTTTTTTGATCACCGATTAACTTTAAAACGCTCTCCGACAATTTTCCGCTCCGGAATTATGACGAACATTAAAATACATCTTTATTTTAATCGCGAACATATTTTT
Source organism: Novius pumilus (assembly GCA_020654155.1). NCBI lineage: Eukaryota > Metazoa > Arthropoda > Insecta > Coleoptera > Coccinellidae > Novius > Novius pumilus. The sequence continues at coordinate 7,267,720 of JAIFOV010000475.1, forward strand.
ATAATACAAATCAGTTGGGGCCATCTACTAGCGAAGTTCCACACTAAGCGGCCCACGGGCACCGCTCTTCTACACAACTTCAACATCTGTCATTTTTGTATATTTGTCCGGAGTTTTGTGTTTATTTTGCAACATAAACTTGCCACGATGGCTTCGGTGTCGTCACCGAAAAACAAAATCCTCGAAAACCTGAGCCATGCCTTACAGACGACGACGTTGTCGAGCGAAATGTCGCCGACGAAAGAGGCAGGTAAAACGACCATTCGCATTGACAATTTTTCATCGTCGCTTATCCGAAACGTAGGAAAACCACGTAGCCGAGCTGGCAATCGACGCCTCCGAAATCGTGAGCCGTCTAGAACAGATCGCCGAAGGTATACCGTTGCCGGAGGTGGCGTACACGCAACCCGTCGGTTTCCTCGGGCCCGATCAGAAAACGGTCGAAGAAATCCTGGAGATAATTTACGGGATTATGAGCGTTGACGACGACGGGGAGTTATTGCAATTTCCGCATTTGGACTCGATTAGTAAACTAGTTATAGTGTGCCACAGTTTGGCTGCTTACTGTGGAGGCTTGGACCGTGGAATTTTACAAAAGTTAAGCACTCGATTCACGACTGACACAACTAGATGGCTCAGTCACATGTGCGGGTTAGCTACCTATTTTCTACAGTTGAATGAGTACTGCAATATTATATCAGTTTCTTAGATTCTTCAATTTTTTACCACGAAGATCAGCTTGAGGGTTTAGTACGTGTTACCAGAATGATGTTGCATTACAAATACCCTCGTTATCTGGAGGATGGAGCGCTGGCGCTCACGCATTCGTTACCGACTGTATACAGTAGTGTGTCAAGTCCCCTTGGCATCATACAACACTTGTGCAGGCAACTGGGTTTGCCCTTAGCTTGTGTTCGACCTGTCCCTGTAAACGTCGACAATGGTATTTATTCAAATATTCAGTATTCGTCGTAAGTTTTAATATTTAAGCGGCATCACCACATACGATGGATGTGGCAGCTTTACAAAAAATGTTATTGGAGGATGTCGCCTTAGGCAGAACTCCTCTTATAGTAATAGCGGAAGTTGGTACTTTCATCACCGGTCATGTTGATAATATCTCTCGTATTCACGAGTTATGTGCCGCGCACGACGCCTGGCTACATCTTAGAGGACATAATTTAGCCGGGTTATTCTTGGGTGGCAACAAGAACAACGTTCAAGTACAACCGATTTCCGATAGTTTCACAATCAACTTTGGTACATGGTTTGGTATCGCCGGGCTTCCTACGATTGTATCCTTTCTTTTTTTATCAGTCAACACTTCCGGTGATCAAACCTTAACGCTAATTCAGACTTTATATCAATTGAAAGAAACGACGACCTCCGTCCGATCGAAACAAGTCGGCGCGAATCGAGAAAGCACATTACCTTTAATCGCCGGTTTGAACACCGATCACCAAGGTAGACGTATCGTTTCTTTACCATTGTGGGCGTGTCTGCAACGCTTAGGACTGGAAGGCGTCCAATCTCGAATACAACAAAATTTCGATGTTGTCAAGGAATTTCGAGCTGGCGTCAATGCGTTCCGCAAAATTAGATTACTCGTAAGTACGGTTGCGATTCGATTGAATCGCTGATCACCGTTGCATTTTGTCGCAGAGTCCTTGGTACCTAGGTGATAACAAAAGTCTTCCACTGAACGAACCGTCTGGTCTAGTAAGTTATAAAACACTTTCTAATCAATTTTTTTTGTCTTGTAACGAAACGCGCATGTCCCTGGGTTTAGCGCACGCGCGATACGTCCTACAGGCCTGTGGGCTTGCGCATAACGAATCGTCCGCTCATGGTGTTCCGTGATATGTGCATTTTTATAGGCTTCCTTGGAAACCAGCGTAGTATTTCAATACGTACCCGAAGAACTCGAGCAAGGATCCGTTGCCAAAGTACCTCCTTACTACGATAAACTCAACTCGTGGCTGGGGCAAATCTTACAGCAGGAGGCGTCTCAGGTTTCGATCGATATCTGCGAATTAGAAAACGAAGGCGTCGTTCTGAGGTTTTGCCCCTTCGAAAATTCGACCGGAAAACAGATGACCAAAGAGGATTTGAAAAGTTTCATTCATTGTTTGGAGCAACAGTTACTGATATTGCGCGCTACAATACACCATAAAGACGAGTTCGATTTGCTGGTTAAGGAGTCGCCCGTTCTGAGTTTGGTGGAATTGCCCGATTGGGCGGGTTTGGGCGGCGTCCGGTACACGCCCGAAAATTGGGATCAAACCACCATAGATCAAATGCAAATCGAGTTGAACAGTTTGAACGTAGCGCTGGTGGACGCGTTACGGACGACGGATTCGGCTTTCTCGCTGGGCGAGGGAGCTGACGGTATGAAATGTATACGTTTTGGTATGTTGACGCCCCAATCGGACGTCAAAGAACTGTTGGACTTGGTGATTAAAGTTGGACAGTCCGTCGAAGAGAATTCGAGAGTGTTTGAGTCGATGGCGGAAATTGTGAAAAAAGGTTGGGTCTTAACCAAGACACGTCGGCAAAATGTTTGAAAATGTCGCGTTATTGCAGGTATTGAAACAGCAACGCTAGATTTGCAAAAGGAGAACGAGGAACTGTTGTGGCAAGACCACATCTTCAGACAGTTACCGATCGTTAGTAGCGTAGTTAATTGGTGGTCGCCGAGATCGAACAACACTGGTGTAAGAGGGAGGAGTTTGAATCTCACTCAAGGTGTGGTCGAATCAACCGAGAATATATACAAGTATCACATGCAAATTCAAACTGGTACTACTAATCTTAAATTTTGTTCGCAAATATCTTATTCGCGTGTTCAAGGAGGCAACGTGCAAGGCTCTAGGAGTCCCCCGACGCCCCTAATTCAAACCTCAGTCGGTCATTCGAGATCCAGTAGTCACGCTAGTCACACATCCGGACAAAGTCCCACCGAGGCAGATGCACCGAGTGACGCAACCAAAGGGGAGACTGACAACAAATAGGCCTTATCGTTTCCAGTATTGTTACCGAGCTTAAATTATTCCTTTTTGTTTTTCAATTTAAAATGTTAATTGTATATAGAATCGGATTTTATTTTGATTTGCTTCGCCGATCGAACATGTCGTTTCAATGAAAAATTACAAATCCATCACTTTTTCAGCTGACAATCTTTCCGGTAGGACAAAAAAACGGTGTATCAGGTCTAGCGATGTTAGGACGATCCAACCGCAACCCCAACGGAATTCCGAACTTCTTAGGTCGATGTCGTCGAACATGTCGTACTTGCAACATTCGCAATCCATACTTTCCTCTAACCACCGTCTGATGAACTCTTTGGCGTAGTCCATGGCTTCCCGGTCGCCGGATTCGAACAAGGCTTTGGCCACGATGTGCTTGTGGTGGATGTACATTTTCATGACGTCGTGTTGGGGGATCGGCGGGCGGTCGGAGCTGCCGCGAAAGGGCATCATGTTCATTCGTTTGAAGTAACCTTCGGGGTGGAATTATTCGGGTAACGCTTTTCGATTACTTACGTAAAGCGCGTTTTCCTAATTTGGACGCTTCCTGATGACTGAAAAGCCCCGCCCATAACGGCATGAAATTGGTGGGGTACACGCGTTTCCTTTGCTCGCGTCTGATGATGTCGTAATCGAACCAAATGCCATCCTGTTGGGAGTAGAGGATTTTTTGTATACTCCTCATCCACAAGCCGTGCTTCCCCCTTCAAACGGATGTCGAATTAACAAGTCGATTATTTATGGTGAGTACCTGTAGTAAGATGCGTTCGTGTAATCGTTGACGCGCTCGTAGAACTCGGACATGAGTTTGAAACTTTTGCAAAGGTAGACGTTGAGGTCCACCGGTACCAGTCTCCTGGGATATGTGTATTCAATTCTGTTGCTAACTTCGTTTTCGTCGTCGAAGACGTAACGCTCGGGGTAGAACCAACCGGACTCGCCGGGCGCCTTAACGTTTTCGTAGCACTCCTCGATCCTCTTGGTGTCGTTGAAGCGCGTGCAGTGCACGTAGTCCAAGTAATAGCGTTCCGGTCTCGGGAAACGATTCAAACTCATGTACCTGGCTAAAGTGTAAACTTCCCCGTTTCGAGTCAAATCGAAACAGCGGTAATTGAGCCAATGCCGTAACTCTTTATCGAGCTCGTGCACGTTGTTCAAGAGCCAATAGATATCGTTGGTTTTTTTCAAGTAAAGATCGACTAATAAAGTCAACACCGGTGGTTGTCGGGTGTTGCAATAATAAATCCTCGTACCTTTGGGTACGTACCCGTACTTCTTTTGCATCAGTATAAAGTTATCCAGGATCCCTTTAACAGTAGTCGTCATGTCGTCGATTAACAAACCCTTGATCAACCAATAACTATCCAAGTAGTAACTTTCCCTGTTGGAACCACCGGAAATTACAATCCCGTTGGGTACCATAATAAACGAGTAGAGTTCCGGGTGCTCGAGCAGCAACGGGCGTACTTTTCTGCACAGCTTCGGTATCAGCAGTAACAAGTCGGACGCGAATTTTTTAACACGCGGATTTTCGATCTTCTCCAGCCAGGCGGGTTTTTCGGTGAAATCCGGTGGAACCCACGACACCAGCTCGTCGCCCTCCGCGAAGTTCTCCCTCACGAACTTCGTCACGCGCGATTTGCTCGGTTGATGTCCGTGTTTAAACATGAAAATATCGAAATTTTGCAATATGTTCTCCGGGTGATTCAACATTTTCATATCGACGAACGTTTTGGAATGATAAAAAACGTCTTCCATTTGAAAGGTGTGTAACATACGACCGCGACAGTAAATTTCCTCTTCGCAATTGAATGTGTGAGCTTCTCTGGCTGAAATTCCGGAGAAGAATTGTAAAAACAGGATAATTTTGATTGGAACCATTTTGACATACTGCTGTCAGAATTGTTTGTTACTGTACTAAATTTTTAGTTGATGGCTATTTTACTTTTGGCCTTGTTTTTGTTGTTTAACGTCCCAATCGTTTCGGCATGGGTGTCGACGTGCAACAACAGCATCTTCTGCACCGGCAACCTCTTACATACGATACAAATGTCGAAAATATTCGCCGATTCAAAAACTTTCGTCGATATGAAATTACTGTCGTCGCCCGAGGAGGTGTTGGAGAATTGGGATGATTTTATCGAGGACACGGGCAACAATCCGAGTCGTTATCACCTGAAGTCGTTCATTTTGGAGAATTTCATCGACGGCGACGAATTGGAAGACTGGATGGGTAAAGATTACACGCAACACCCTCGAATACTCAGAAAAATCGAAGATATGATTGTCAGGAACTTCACCGCCAGTTTAATGCAAATATGGAAACGGCTGGGTCGTAAAGTTAAAGCCGAGGTTTTTCAGTACCCCGATCGGTACTCCTTCATACCCATCCCCAATGGGTTTATAATACCCGGAGGTCGGTTCAAGGAGTTGTATTACTGGGATTCGTATTGGATTATCCGAGGTTTACTGATAAGCGAGATGATGCAAACTGTTAAAGGGATGCTGGATAACTTCATCTCCATAATAGCGACTTACGGTTTCGTACCTAACGGCTCCCGGATTTATTACTTGAGCCGCTCGCAGCCACCGGTCACCACTTTAATCGCCGGCGAGTACATGGAAGCCAGTAAAGACCTCTCTTGGCTCAAGAAGAATATCAAATACCTCGACATAGAGTTACGGTTCTGGTTGGATCACAAAACGGTTAAAGTCAATAAAAACGACCACGTTTACACTTTGGCCAGATTCATCTCCGATTGCATCATGCCCCGCCCGGAATCTTACTCCGAGGACATCGAGAGTTGCGAGATATTCGAACGGGAGGATCTCATACAAAAATGTTATCAGGATCTGAAATCCGCCGTTGAAACTGGTTGGGACTTTTCCTCCAGGTGGATATTCGACGAACAAGGCGGTTGCAATGCCAACGTTTCTTACTCCGACGCCAAACGCGTCATACCTGTGGATCTCAACGCTTTCCTCTGCAGAAGTTTCTATTTAATGAGCTATTTCTACGGGTTGCTGAACGACGAGACCAACGCGATCTTCTGGAAGAACAAGTTCGAGTACTGGAGAAGTGGGATCGATGATATGTTGTACTCCGAAAAGGATGGCGCGTGGTTCGATTACGATTATTTCGAGGGACGGCAACGGAAATTCTTTTGGCCCAGCAACCTGACGCCGCTGTGGGCGCAAATTTACGACCAACCGAGGGCCAAAAAACTGGGCCGAGCGGCGTCTAGTTACTTCAAAAGACAGGAGTTGCTCAAGTACAAAGGCGGCGTGCCCGCTTCCCTCATGCACACCGGCGAGCAATGGGATTTCCCGCACGTCTGGGCCCCATTGCAATCGATCATAATTTTCGGCTTGTACAACTCTGGGGACTACGATGCTCAGCAGTTGGCCCACACTTTGGGCAAACGGTACGTCGAGGCTTGCATCAAAGGGTTTTTACTTAACGGCGACATGTACGAAAAGTACGATTGTAAGAACCCCGGCGCTGTGGAGGGCGGTGGAGAATACGTCGCACAAATAGGATTCGGGTGGACGAATGGCGTAGCATTAGAAGTGATTGACACGTTTTATAAAAGACAAAATTAAGGTCGAAAAATTCGATTTCAAATGATATATTAAACCATACAAAAATCAAGTTATAAAATAATACTTTTGGTATTCCATAATCATAAACCGTTTTCCTTGTAGGATTTCGAATTAATGCGATGCCATAGAAACGTGTTGTAAAATACCAAACGTCCCCCAATCATATTTCAAATGCAACGCGTTCCCGTCGTACCGAATGCACTTCAACACTTCGAAGTGTTTCAACTGTTCGGGCGTTCTAAAATTCCAAATGGTGATCGTTTTATCGGACATGCCGCACAACAATTCACCATCTTTACTAAATTCCAACTGCCTGAAAAATTCCTCTCGATATTTATGTTCCATCGCTATCTCCGACTTTAAAATAAGCCACGAACGTAAATATCGATCGTCGCTGGCGCTAATCAAAAATTTCCCTTTCGGGTGACAAGCGATCGCGCGGACGGTACCGCGACAGCCCGCGAACAGTCGCACCGCCTCCCCGTTGGAAATTTCCCACATCCGCACAGTTTTGTCGCAAGATCCGGAAAAAGCGTAAACGCAATTCGGGTGGAAATCCAGGCAGGTTACGGCCTCGCTGTGACCGATTAAAATCCTCAAAAAGTCTCCATTGGTTGTGTTCCATAAACGAATCGTATTGTCCTGCGAGGCCGACGCGACGTAAGTCTCGTTGTTGCTGATTTTAACACTATACACGGTTTTCGTGTGCCCCCGACACACTTTAATCAATTCAAAGTTTTTGGTTTGGTGGATTACTACGTCACCATCAGCGGACGCTGTCACCAGGTAGTTCTTAGATACGGTCACAGCGTGAACTTTGGAGGAATGCGAGTTTAGTGTAAGGGAATCGGAGCAATGATGCTCGGTGATGTCGTTGTAACTATGAAGCGATCGCAACTGCACTAAATTGTCTTGATTGTAGGCGTAAAAACCGTGGTAGCGGCTCAAAAAACCGCAATTTAATTCGAGTGGAACGTTTGATATATTCAGTGAGTATATTGAGTAAGCTTGTTCTTTTTCTAAAGCGGCAGTGACTTCTGCAATTTTTTTTAGTTTATCGTTGAGGCAACATTTATTCGGTATCAAGTCCTTAGGTGTTTCAATCACTTGATCATCGATCGTTTGGATTTCAAACCATTTTTGCAACACTTGTAGTATGACTAAGTGACAATTTTTACTCACATACGTCATTAGTTTATTTTTCAAATCTTCGGATATAAGTAACAGATATTTATTGGATCTGTATTCGTGTCCAGTATAATCGATCGATGGAATCGAAGATAGTTCATTCAGAATATCGTTGACATAAGGATCGTTATTAAGTTTCCTCACGTTATTCACGTGGGTGTTAAAGAAAACTTTCGCTTTCTCAATATGACCGGCTTGGAGTATATCCAAATACAGATGACAGAAAAGTGGTGAAATTAATTTTTCAATTTCACCATTGCCACCTTCCTTGGACCAATTGAGTAGTCTACGGAAATTAGAATCGATTTCAACTGGATCGCAGTTGTAACATTTGTATTCGATGGAGTTGGGCGCCGTTGATTCGTTGGAAACACAGGCAAAAGTATTAACGTCGTTTGCCGTTAATTCAGTTGATTGGATATTCACGTATTTTCGACGGTTGAAATATTTGAGGGCGCAATGTTTAATAATATCAGTTTTCTCGGTCATAATTTTTATTGTTATTCCAATTAAGTTTTGAGGTTAGAATCGCAATCACCGATTACGGTTGATGTCAAAACATATTGTATATCTATGATTGATTTCTTTTTTTCTATGTTCCAAAATGTCATTTCAGTTGTAACAGACGTTCAAAGCCGCTGGCCCTCTTGTTGGTTTCACGTATTTATTACAAAAAGGTGAGTGATAAAATATACCGAATTAACTTTATGTGATAAACTTTTAGGTTTGCATCATTCTAGTAAACGAATCATCGTCGGAATTCAACGAGATGACGAATGGTTTCAACAATTTTCCACCGTGTCGTCCGTTCTTTCTTCTGAACATTGAAGGTAAAGTTGTTAATGTTTCATATAGATACATATTTCTGTGTGCAACATCCGTTTCGATGTTTCCAAACGTCATTTTCTCAGTGAATGGTAACCGTGATTTGCAGTTTTAGTGCGTTTCAGTTTCGTTTTATCGATTTGATAAATAAAAAACAGGTTTATAATAAAATTCACTTCGTTATTCATCTTTCACAAGCTTTTACGTTCCAGATCGTGGCAATGATGCTTGAATATCATATTCTTATGGAAATCAGCAGTTTTTACACAAAACGGGATGACGTCCAGAACAGTCGATCGGTAAGTGCATTCTTTGTTCGTTTCTACAGAACGCCTAAATTATGCGAATTTTATAAGTCGACGATTCTTGCGTAACATATTTCTGTGTTCGCAGAAAATCGGGAACGCGTAAGCACAGAACTAATTACTTGTGATGTCATTTTATATTCTATGATTCTGTGACATAACCTCACAAATTCGTGATCGAATTATGAGCTGCAAATTATTCTATTCATTTAAAACAGTTACGCATTTGTGTTATAGTGGTGATCCTTTGACAATCAAAGGTGAGTGCGAATATCAGTTTGTTTATTTGGTTTTAATCTTTATCACTAAAATTTTAGGATGGTTTAGCTTAGTGTTACTACTATAAGGTGTTTGTCACAATTATAAAATGTCGCCCAACGGGGAACCCTCGAGTAGTGTCGCAAAGAAAAAATTAAGAAACAACAATTGGAAAAGAAAAAGAAATTGCAACAGTAAGAATTGTGCAAAGTGAAAATGGATGTACAGTGTTGTTTTATTTCAGATTATAGTGCTACCTTTATCTTTGAAAATCATCAACAATTGGAACAAGTGGCTGCCAAAGATGAAACACCACGCCCCATTTGAAACAAGGTACTAATATTTTTATATTGTAAGATTTTTTTTAAAACATTTTTTGCCTCTTTAATATTTTTAGGTAAGTATTCAATCTTGTCGTTTTTTAAATACTACGTAAAATGACTGTGAAAAAGAGAACTCCATGCGCTAAGAATTACAAGAACTTTAACTTACTTCTGACCAGTGGCGTAGCTAGGATTTACTTTCGGGCGGAGATGTCAGAATGTGTAACCAAAGAAAGGTCATCACCCAAATTTTTCCACAAATCGTTTATATAACATAGCATAATTAAGGATTTAAAAAAAGGTCCCCATTTTTGGGGAGGATACGACATTCATATCCCCCCCCGCATTACGACGGTTGAACACAATGAGCGAATACTTATTTATGAATAAGTGACTTTTATTTAACGAAAAATAACACTTAAAAATATGATGTGCTTGTGAAAAATTTTGGATCAGTTCGAATATCACGCCGTTCGACCAACCAAAACCGGTTTGTACCGGATACTCGCCACCACCGCCAGCTTGACCAACCACTTGAGCATTATATTTCTCGTACATCAATCCCGTCTGATCGTATATTAACAAATTGTTATCAATCCACCTCCTCGCTAGATTCCTCGCGACATTCAAAGCCGCTTCGCTGCCCGACCACTTCAGCCCTAAGATCACCATCGACTGCAACGGGGGCCACGCGTTCGGTAAGTCCCATTGCTGTCCGTTGTTCAACAGCGATGTGGGAATACCAGCCGGAAAAGTAAGAATTCCTTCTGCTGCCAAATATTCAACAGCCTTATCGCCCAACTCGATATCGTCGTATAATCGACACCATAACGGTGACAAATTCGAAGGGTAGAAACCGCGACGTTTTTTTAATGTTTGTACGTCAACATCGAACCAAACCCCTTCTTCGGGGTCGAATAATATCGTTTCAATGCTTGTTTTCCACGCGTTATGTTTCTTCGTCCAAAATATTTCTGCGCCGGTATCGCCGATTATATTTGCGAAATTGGCCACCAGTTTAAACGATCGAGCCAAGATGGCGTTTAAATCCACTGGTATAACTTTTGTTGTTCTAATAGAACTTAAGTTGCCATTGAAGAACCATCTGGAGCTAAAATCCCACCCGGATTCAGCGCCGCTCTTTATGTCTTTATAGCATTTAACGTTGTGTCTAGGTAAACAGGTTTCGACATCCTCTCTATAGGATTCAGGTCTGGGCGATGGGCTGTCCACGAAGTAGCGGCAAAGGGTGTGGTTTACACCTTCATACGCGACGGTTACATTTCGCGTTCGCAACCAATATTTCAACTCGTTTTGTATCAAATCAAAATTTTGCTCGAGCCATTCGTAATCGTTGGTGACTTCGAGGTAATCGTTTACCATCATGGTCAGTAGTGGAGGTTGCGACCGATTTAAGTAGTAGATGCGTCCACCGTTCGGTATAAACCCATAACGATCCACAATCGATAAAAAGTTCTCAATCATTCCTCTAACAGTTCGGTGCATACCACTGGCAAGCAACCCTTTCATAATCCAATACGAGTCCCAATAATAAAACTCCTTAAACCGACCACCTGGTGCTATAAAACCGTTTCTCACTGGGATTATGGAGTACAGCTCCGGATGGTCGAAAACTTGCGGTTTGACGATCCGACTGAAATTCCTCCATAACTGTACCAATTCCTTGGCGAACCGTCGATATTTCGGCACGGTTATGGTTTTAAGAAAAGGTGGATCGGGATCGAAATCGGAGGCTCCCAAACGGTTAACTCGTCGCCCGATGCGAAATTATCCGAAACGAACCGACTGATGTCTTCTTTGTTGCGCGGCTGACGCACTTCGAAATTTTGCAAAACAACGTCTTCGGGAAATCGCAGTTTCATATCGACGAAAGTTTTTGAATCCGGGAATATTCGAGCCGTTTGTACTGTACGCAAAAGTTCACCTTGGCAATAAATCCGACTGCTGCAGGATGGCTCGTTCTTCTCGAAGGTTTCTCGCACGCCATAGAAACAAACAAATAGCGTCACCAGCTTATTATGGGAAAACATATCGACTGTAAATAGAGTGATTAATAACAACGCTATCGACAGTGCAGATAAAACGCCTTATATATAGAAAAGTAATCAGTAACCAACGAACCTTTTATCTAGGAAAATAACATGTAACTCAGGTAACGAGTCAATTGAAAGCGTTATCTGTCAAACAAGGTCTAGTGATGATACTAAAAATTGCTTTCACTAGTGCGACGTTTTATATTTGTGCGAATAGACCCAACATTTTTTAACATTGTCCGTATTCGTCCAAGACGTGATAACGTTTACAACGGCCTCGCGTTTCGAAGATGCATCGAGGAAACTTTATTATCATCCGTTAATTAGCATTCGAGCAACGCGCATCACGTTTGAACTGAATGTTAAGGTCGACTCGAAATTGTGATAAGTGTTTGTTTTGTTGCGCGGCGCTCGCGCCACGAATCCGGCTCGAAGGACCACAAATCCGTTCGCGTCCCAGAAAAGCGAACGATAAATTCCGAAACGAATTGGATATGTATAAATAAAAAGAATTTGAAACAAAACGCCGCCGTTCGGACAAAGTTATTCGTATGCGAAATCGATATATTCCTAACATATTTCGTTCCCTATGCTCAGATGGCACGATATCCGAAACGTAACCGACTCAAACCCTAATTCTTTAAACGACCCCCCCTCGCCCACCCATCTTCCCGAGACCTAATACCGAAACCCTCCCTTCTATCTTATCCTCAATCCCGTCGTCGTGCCATTATCCGCAAATCCGTCACGGAAAAGGTGAACGAAAACCGTTGGAAAAATTGCGACCGATACGGAAACTGTCTTATAGGTTGGATCGATGACGTTCATCTTAATCGGCGGCGGCATCCACTCCAATTTCGCGTCTGGGGATGTGTAACTAAAAGAAAACGGACTCGTCGATTTTTGACCCAGCGGCGATAACCCCGGAAAGACGTCCGACCGCTTATCAATTATCCGGAGTAGCAATTTGTTTGATTTAGCTTCTCGAGTCGCTTCTGACCGGCAAACGTTCATTTAGTCATTTGTCGCTTCGAGTATCAAGGAAATTCTTATGAACCCTTTGCGGAAATTAAAGCTCCCTGTTTCGTTGCGTACGCAAAGTTGATATGAAAACCGTTGGCGGCACCGTAGTCGCCGAGCCGGCCGCCGGTGGGAGCGCGAGTTGCCGTCGCCGCCCCCGCACCGTCGCTCGGCAAAACTTCAATTCAGTTCGGCTCAGTGTCGGCGCGACTTTCGTGTTGAGTTGTCGTCGCGAGGCAGAGCGTCGCGTGCGGACGCGACCGAAAAAGCACGTGGGACAACGACGCGGTTGTCACATAATAATAAAAGCCCATCAGCCGAGAACGTCACGTCCTTAATTGAACTGGGTCCGTTGATATGTTTTCGTTGTGAATTTTAACCGAACGTTAGTTGATGGATACACAATTATTTCAGGTAGACCATTGTTTTGTCTGTCGGTTTTTTTTTGTTTTCGTTTTTTTTATTGGGCCGCGAGGACGTTTTCCCATTTCGAACGGGAAATTGTATAATCGTTTTTCAATTACGGAAAAATCGTAGTCGCGGTTCGTCGGGCGATAAAAGAAAGGATTGCGAGGAAAAATTATTACTACTTATAGTACGGTTGGTATTTATCTGGTCATTATCTTCGGAAAAATTATTTTCGCGTCGTTTCCTATTCCTCGATGATTGCGATGCGATTCTTGAAAGAGAAAATTGTTCTAGAGACGTTTGCGACTAAATAGTGGTGTAATCTCGTCTCTATTTGTGTTTTTTTCGAGCATTAATTCTTTCTACTTTCACAACAAAATTTACGGTGTTATATGTTTTTTAATGCCAAAACAATTGGGCAATTTACCGTTTGTTTTCAAATTTTTCTAACGCTTGTTTGGTTTGATAACTTTTACGGAACTGAATGGAACAGCGGTTACACGAATTTTTTTCGCCGCGGCACACTTTCGGCGGCACACTAACATTAGGTAACAATCAGATAAGATTTTGGCGGCACAGTGGTTGAATATCGCTGTCAAGAAAACGTTATTGGATGATCCACAATTTGGAACCTTTCACTTGAAATTACAAGTGTCGCTCTGTGGAACAGCGGCACACTTTTGGCGGCGCACTAACATTAGGTAACAATTAGATAAGATTTTGGCGGCACAGTGGTTGAATATCGCTGTCAAGAAAACGTTATTGGATGATCCACAATTTGGAACCTTCCACTTGAAATTACAAGTGTCGCTCTGTGGAACAGCGGCACACTAACACTGAAGTAATAATTAGATGAGATATATTTTGGCGGCACAATAGTTTAATATCTCTGCCAAGACGTAGAAGTATGTTACGATGGAATATGTTGCTGGCATTGCTCGCAATTTGGAGAGCCTTCCAGTTGAAATTACAAATGTGCATTTGGTTGCTCGGTGAAAAGCTGTATTGTAGATTACATCCTGGAAGCTTGGATTATACTGTATTGACGAAGGCAAATAAGCCTCGTTTAGGGGACGCTATCTCGTCTTCAAAGCTGTTAATGATTATAGTGCACAAACATAAGATAAAACAGAAAATATATATGGCGTGACGTGAGAAGAACCGAAAGTAAAAAGGATTCCCCTACACCCAGGTTGTTATATTGTCGTGCAGTTCGTCCCCAAAGTTAGTTCGTAAAAGTTTCGGGGGTGGACAGCCCCGAAAAAAGCTAATATCGGACAATTTCGGACACGTGTAATCTCGCAAAACGACAATTCGGCCGTTTCATCGTCGCGTTGTCAACAAACTCCTTTTACGACGCCACAAAAATAAGTAACAAAATGATCCGTCGCTATTTCGCATCGGTGGTGGCGCCGCCTCGCGGACGGGCACGCGGAGAGGGAGGGGTGGGGGTGTAGTTGGGGTTGCAGCGCCAGAGATGCGCTCCGTTTATCTGATCGGCCGTCGGGCGTTTATCATTTTTCGAGGCGCGTATCCGAGCGACAGGCCGGAAACTTTGCTCTATCAGTTACGGGAAGTCGCGAACCGTAATCTGTTATTTTCCATTAGGGCCGCGCTGCACCGAACCGTGCACTCGGAACGCATCAGGGAAATTAGAGAATCCCGGTATATATATATATATGTGTAACGATCGCAGCGACAACGTCGTGCAAACAGACGTACCGCGTTTTTTTTTCGCATTATTATTACCGGCACAAAAAATTATTGATATTAACCAGCAAACGTCCCGCATGCGAAACATTGAACATGATCCCGTTCTATGTAATTACGACAAGTGCACATTACGTTTCTATGTAGTTATGGGCGAGTGGTGCGGGTAACGTTAACGGTCTACGGGAGTTTTTACGATTTTCGCCGATAATACGCGACGCCGGGAATAACAAATTACTTTCATTGATTTAAATAGACTGCGGCGCGGGATTTCGAATAAGAGAAATCGCGCGCCGGACGGAAAGCCGAAAGGAAAATGGCGAGGAATGGAGAAAAATCTAGCGATTAACGGAAATATGTCCTTTGTTACGGTCGTTACGATGACGTTTTTGCTCTTATTTGGTTGGGTAAACAATTGCCGTTCTCGCAGCACATTAACTGACATTAACTCGAAGATTTTTGCCGCCCCGTCATCGAAACCGCATCCTAAAGTAAGGTAGCAAGGTAAAGCTTTGAGCGCGCGCATCTTGAAAACTCCACAGTTCGTTGCCTAACTTCGCTCTTGCGGTGCAACGAAACTGACTCATCTTAAGCGATTAGAATCGTACGACCGTCTTTAAGCTGACTTGCATTGCCTCAAATAAGATATAAAAGGGGGCCAATCACTGAGCCCTGTGGAACACCCGACGAAATGACTAAAACGTTTTTATATATGAAATATTTCATTTTGATAATCGCGACTTATGCAACTTTTCCTGTCTATATCGGGAAAAAAACGAGGAAAAACCGCATTTGGATCGACGACCCCGAGAAAATCGTGAAAAAATCCGCTCCGATAACCACGGACATCCTATGCGATTAAACGTGCCGGAGCACGGACCGTACGCGAACTCTTCCAACAATTAGAAACTAGAACGCGCGAGATACTTTTAATAATAACAATAAATGCAATTTGCGCTGTTCGGAAAAACGCGACGCTTTCGTTTTTCGCGCGGCGTAAAAAAAAATCTCCCGGAGATGTCGATAAATGGCCGATTTTCACGCGCATCCTAATTTATCGAGTTTTGCCACGAAACTCTTCAGCGGGCCGTTATCTCCATCGGATCCGATTTATTATCTCGTCTTCGGGGCAAAGTATCAATTTTCGCGAAATAAACGTTTCTTGTTTGGAAAATTATGAAGATTCTACCCTCTGATCGAGTATTCGCATCCTTTTGAAACTCTTGAGACAAAACATATTGAAAACTCGCTTTTTAGATGTCTATCGAATTGATGTTACGAACGAACACCGTTTGCAGTTTTTTTTCGAATTACAAAATTGGGAATTTTTACTTTTTGTTATGTTTTCTTCGTTTTTCGGTTTCAAACTTAAAAGTTTTAGAATTTTTTCTAAAATTCTGCAAATTCATTTTTTCTGTTATGATTTCTAATTCATTCAATGCAGATGACTAAGATTGTATAATTCCTTCAATTTTTTATTATTTCCTTTGTTTTTAAGTTTTTAACTCCAAATGTCGAAAAAAAATTTTAACTTTTAAAAAATGAAAAAAATTTCGTATAGAAGCTGAAAATCTCTGAACATGGGACTGAATAAATAGAAGTGACTTGAGTTTCAATTAATTAAGAGTAACAGAAACTGAAATATACAAAACGTTTAGAGTCGATAAGCCCGAAAATAATTCACGCAGCTCTGCCAGAATCTATTGCCAGAAGACGATTTTCGTAAAAATCGTTAAGTTATCGAACTATTAATTGCGAAATTTTATAAGAACGACTGCAACAAGAGTTTGGCTCGTTATATGCTCGAATAATCGATTCGATCGGTTTGGCCGCGCTACATTTTTTTTTATATAACCGAGCGCATCGCGACGCATTCTAGAAAAGTGAACGGCGCCGCGAGAAATTCCCACACACAACGTAACAAACAATCTATTTTCCGTGGCGCATTCTCCTAATGAACTTTGTAATTGCTTTCTTTAATTAAACCGCGTCGCGCGTTTCTCATAATGCAAAAACGCGCCGTCGTCGGTGTTGAGGTATTGTTGAAACGTGGGAAAAAGAACGTCACGCGGCGCGCGTAACCACTCCCGAAAAGTCCGAACTATCGAATTTCAAACGGTAAAAATAAAACGACGTCGACGTCGTCGCTCAATGGGACGGCAAACTGTTGATTAATTAACCTTGTTGTTGTCCCTTTGTGCGATTCGTTGTTTGACGAGTGACATTGCCAGCATTTTCGCGACCAGAAAGCGTGACGCACGCCCGATAATCATCGTCTCAAAATTAATTTTCGGTTCGTTGCGTGAAAAATCGATTTTAAATCATTCCTTTCCCACGATTCTAGTTGAAAAGTATTTACTTTTAGAACTTTGATCCTATTATCCGACGCATCTCTCGCGCACGGAGGGGGCGATCACAGAACTCGCGCAAACACAGATTATCGCGGGCGCGCAGTTCGAAATCCTTACGGCAAACGTACGCGTAACGAATTAAGGGCGTAATTGCGGTGCGTAAGTCGGATGTGTTAAGGTTCAAGGTTCGAATGCGCTACTGTTGTTTGCGGGATGAATGCATAATGTAATGTTTATAAGTACGTACGTGTGTCGTGGTCGTAGTCGTCGTCGTCGTCGACGTTGTTCAAATATTTAAACCCCGACCGAGCGTGTTTGTGTTGGATTTTCCGCTTTGTGTCGTTTGCAACCCCCTTCGCCCCCGCTCCTGTTCGACTGTACATCGCTCTAATTGAAATTCGCCTCGCGAACCGCGTTACGTCATCGGGCGCAATTGGCGCGTAATTTGAAACGATTTTTTTTTCCCTGAGTTCAAGTGCTACACGTGTTGATTCGATTAAAGTTAGTTAGCGCTTGTCATCGTCGGAGATGTGATAATTGAAGTCCGTAGATCATATCGCATATAAAGTGGACCCGAAAAACCGCTCCGTCCGCCGAGAACGGTTCCGGTTTAGCGGAGCCGTTAATGAAGGCGCGTTTTCGAAAATCGACGCGGTTAAAAGAAACGATCCGATAAGCCACGCGCCGTAATTTCGTTCTTTCTTAGTTTTAATGCTCTCGTCGTGTTTGCATCGATCACGTACGGGTTTTCCGCGCTCGACCGGAAAATTTCATCGGCGCTTATCGCGGCACGCGTTCAATGGAGATATTTTCTAATTTTCACTTAAGTTGATTGGGAAATCGTGACTAGCCGCGCATGCGCCAATTTACTACCGAAATTAATGCCAATGCGCATCTTAGTGTGACGTAAGTTCCCGGTGGGCGCCGCGCCATCTGTATACGATTCCTGAGCGGAACGTTAATAATTGGCGTATGACCTTGCTTACTTTTTAAAAAAGTAATAAAAATAAAATTACATACACTTATCTGGAGTAATGCACTCGTATTACAGTTTATTTGTATAAGCTTAATAATGTCATTTTAACATAAAAACGCCCGAAACGCTCTATTTTGTGACTGCTTTTATTGACCGTCGCTTATCTGTTAGATAAGAATTACTGTTATTGACTCAATTTATCCTTCAGGGACGCATATAATAGACGCTCTGGACCGTGCGCGGTCGCAATGTGCGGAAGAGAACGTTGGCACGTCGCCGCCGGTGGCACCGCCGCGACGCCCGAAAAAACACCAACGACCGGCAGCTGCCCGAACGGACGACGTCGTTTCTTCAGCACCGACGAGGACGGACGCGTGCCGCTACATCCACGACCATTACGACGACCGTCGTCGGAAGTGTAGTTGCGACGAGGCCGCAGGGAAGGAACGTCGCCCCCCGAACTTCTTCTCGAAATCGAAATTCAGCCCGCCGCCGCCCGAGCTGAACAACATTATTATCAGGGACGATTCAAGTGCTGATTCGGCCGCTCGTTGTCGTAATTACGATCACGAAAACGGCAAGAATTTGTTGAACTTTGAGTTTGATAAGAGCTCAGTCGGGTGTGGGAACGCTCGCGGCATGTTTCGCGCGGGACTCAAATTGAAGGAACGTTTGGCGGTCGGACTGAGCGTCGTCGCCGTTCTCTTCACCGTCTTGCTCATCCTCGACGTCCGAATGGACTACGGCTATTATTCCGGCGGGCACGTGAACGACGTCGGCGCCGGCGTCGTTTTGTCGCACGGTCGCGTCAAGTACGCGCGCAACGAGGACGCCCCGGACGCCGCGTACAACAGCTTTCGCAAGAGGTTCCTCCAAAAAACGCACAGGTACCATAAATCTTCCATTTACTATTTCTTATCAAGTTGTCGTAACAATTCTTTTTCCGATATCCCCTTTTACGGTAATCTAATCGCTAATAGTATTTTTATCGACTACTTAGTTTCCGGATGGCGGCTAGAGTTATTTATGAAGTTTTTCGGTTATAGTATCTCTTGAGCAAACCAACTCGGGATGCTGATAAACTTTTTTATCTCGCTTGAACCAAACGTGTTTGTCCGAAATAATAATAAATAAATAAATTCTTCAGCGCCAGCATAAACCTGTCGAGGGAGACGGCGGCGCAGCTAGAGCCGAAACCGCCGCACAAATTGGCGAAGACGTCGCGAAAGTCCGTCGAGGACAGTCCGACGACGCGACGCGACAACTTCGACGATCTGGCCGATTATGCGGTGATGGACGAGGAGACGCGCGTCAACTACCTCCAGCCACTGGACAGGGATTGGGAGGTGTTGGAGAAGGAACCGGAACGGACGGAAAATCCGACGGTGGCCGAATTGAAAAAACTGGACAAAAACAGGTGGGCGCATCCACCCTTCTGCACCCCTTGCGCACCCTTTAAAAATCGACTTCACAACACGAAGTTGGGGGTTGTAGGCACACCGAGGGCGATTTTTTCATTCGCTCTGTGCATGCATAAGTTGGAGCGTTGACACGAATTATTTCACGCAAAGCGACAAGAAAAAACACTTTTTCCGGCTTCTCCAGCTGCGACGAAAATCGGGGTCGTCGTGCCGAATTCGGACACGTCGCCAAATCCTTCGCGCTGTCGTAGTGTCCAAAAGTTGGACGTGTTGATCTCCGGGATAGAACGTCAAACGACGAGAGGGCGCTGGCGGCTGCGGTCCGCGATGCATTATAAATGGCCCGCGCTAATAAATCGCGCGTCTCGCAGGGGGCCCCCGCAATAACAATACGATGAATTAATAAAGGGGCGACATTGCGTAACGCCGACGGCCTTTTGCGCTCTTTACGCCCGAAAAATAATATCAATTAGCGCGCGTCCGATGGCCCGTTTTTGTCCGGCAAATACCTATAAATACGAATTTAACTGACAAAACGGAACGGTTGCAACCGAAATTGGACATTGTTTTGCCGCTTGAATTATTCATATAATAACGTTACTTCCTATTCCATTACGAGCGGAAAATAAATTAAAACCGACACAAAGGAACATATATATACGCGCGCGATGCGGCAACGCCGCGCCGTTTTAGAGCGCGAGCGCCCCCTCTCGTCACGCTTCGACAATCGCCAATTGATCCGGAAACAAAATGATTTCATTTATGTTTCGAAGAAACTTAACGAATTAAGTTATTTAGATGAATCTTTATTAAAAATTCGAAATCGCCGAAGAGACGTTTCGTCCACACCACCCGCTCCCCCCAGCCCCCGATCAGGTTGTTAAAGAAACCGGGTAGATAAAACTCAATTTTTCGAAAAGCCGTAAAGCCCAATTTAGGGAGCCCTAAACGGCCTCGATTTTCCCATTAAAAGTCACGGCGGGCCGTAAATTAAAAATCGTCCGACGTGTTCGATGGTTATTATTCCACATTCGGCGCCGCGACGCTCTCGCCCGGCAGACGGCGGGAAATTAAGCGCAGACGAGAATTCCTCTCTTAGTCGGGACGTAAAATTTCACGACCGCCGGGGCCCCCGTTCCGCCCCGTCGTCCGACTTTTCGCACTTGCATAAATTCGGCGCGCGAAACGGTTTTCCTCGCACTTTATTAGTTAATAAAGTGGCGGGCGTAAACGGGGGCCTTATTGTAATTAGCCGTCCCGGACTCGGGTGTTGGGCAATCTAAAACAAGCCAGAAAGTGGAATTGAATAAAACATAATTTCGTCGGGCCGCCCTTCGGGCCATTAAGGGAACACCGGAACTTCCGAAGTTGACGCACTATTTCCTGCGATAATCCGCCGGACCCGACGACAATTCGTCCCTAATGGCAAAGTTGCGACACCTGCGGAATAAATGTCTCGCACACACACAGACACCAAGGGGTGTGACGGATCGATTCTTATAAAATATCCCGCAAAGACAATTGTTTTCCCATGTGTAACGCAATATTACAGACACGGTATACAGAACACCGCAAAAATTAGAATTTTTAACATTTGCACACAGAATTGAGATACACAACTTCCACAAATCATCTTGCAAATGATGAATGTAGGAATATTTCGCATTCATTGCAAACCCAAACAATTCCACGGAGGGACTTCCGCATGCGCATGCGCAAAAAATGAGTTGCGCCGTTGATCTTAGTTGTGTACGAAAAATGAAGTGTCAAACGTGTTTCTTGATTTCGGTGGTGATAATAATTCAACACCCTTTTTTTCTTGTCAAAACGAACGACACCTCAGGGATTGCTAATTCCGGTTGCATAACATTTCACATATCGTATACAAGCGGAAAGCGTTTAAAAAATTCAGTCGCCAAGTGGGTAAACAAGGTTCAAAGCGGGAGAGCAAAAAAAAGGAAATATCGTGAAGTCGCGAAAAAGTTGGACAAACAAACACGACTGCTAAACGTCGTTACACGTCCCGTCGCGTCGCCGGGCGTGTGCCGGATCTTGTTACAATCCCCCCGGCCCCGTTGCCCGCCCGCGAAAACGTAATTATTAAAGATCAAAGGGATATTCGCCAGAGTTTTGAATGATTCATCGCGAAGTAATTGAAAATATGTCAGGTGCGCTCGGGAAGTCATTAATAAAGTCCTGGGCAAATTCCGAACTTTCCGGACAAACATCGATCGAACATATATTTTCGGCGCGCCGCGACGCGCCGCTACTATTGCGAAACGGTCGCAAACGGCACAAAACGAGAAAAAAAAAACGGGCCGTAAACAGTCGTCTGGTCGGGTGTTGATTAACTTCCACATACGTAAGCCGCAGGGTGGGGGCGATTAAATTTTCATCGAATTTCCCGTTCTCGTTCGTTTCGAATTAAATCGTTCCTCGGCGGCGGTGGCGGCGGCGGCGGCGGCATTTTCGTTTGTAATTAATCGGCGGTCGTCCGTTTTACCGATCGTTCAAAGGGACGACGACGATTTTCAGTTTGTGGCAATGTTCGAAACTACATTCCGTTATCATCGATTTGCGGCGGCCGTTCACTTGAATTATGTAACGAAATGTTCGGACAAAAGGAACCCGATTTACATTAATTATGCCGAATGGGCGATCGTTATTTTTTTTTCCATTGGAAAAGGAGGGGGGCACTTAATTATTATACACGGATAATATTGGGAACGTAATATCGATTGGTTTAACTTTAAGTTAGAGATCGAGCAGTTCTTAGATGTTGGAAAGACTTTATGACCGGTATCGACATGTCACGCCTCACCGTAATGCTTCTCTTAAAAGTTCTCTTAATGGAGGCTTTTTGTACAGTCATATTGCTGAGACGACCAAAACTGTTCGTTGTAGCATGCCAATTGTAATGTATTAAAGTTAAATAGTTCTTTTAAAACAATATTACTTTTGGCCCATGGCAAATTGCGGCACAGCTAAGAAAGTAACTTGTGCGCATGATCGCATTTTTTTTGTATTCAGTTCAACTCATTAGCCGTTACACATTCTCGATATGCAAAAAAAGCGAAAATGTTTGATTTCCTATAAAAACTAGTTAAAACCCTGAAAATTGTCTCGCGAACATCGTAATACCTACATTTATCTATCTCGATATTTTCCGACGAACCATTAACTGTATCGTTTCCCGTAATTCCGCACTCGTACTTCAAGTGGCTCGTTCAACCTTCACCTTACTCGCTCTCTCTCGCATATTTTAACTCGCCTCCCGTTCGAAATTTTATTTTAATCTTATCGTATCTACTACTCCCGTTCCGTATAGTTGTAAAAGAATATTCTCATCAAAGGAACGTAACGAGTATAATACGAAAACGAAGACGCTCTTCAAAAAGATTGAATCGCATAACGTATTCAATGTCGCTTCCCGACTTTTCCAATTTCGAAACGAACGGGCAATTGTCCGTTATTTATATTGAAAAAAAAATCGTATCGACCGTTTTGGCAAAGCTCGTTAAAATCCGTAATAAACGTGCAACTTTTTGATGAATAACCGCGGTTTTTCGTTCAACAGGTTCGTTTACTGCGCCATTATGACGTATGGGGGCTGATCGATATATACACCCGCAAGGGGGGTAAAGTTTTTCCAACAACAAAACATACTTTATGCATCGCGATGGCTCCCTAATTGATTAGTTTTATTACCCGACTTTATTGTCCACTTTACTTTGCGGCCGTACGTTTTACGACAACCCCCCCGACCCCCCCGCGCCGCTCCGACAATCGAAATAAAATAAGAACCGTTAACTTTATTCGGGGGGTGTAGTATGTACAGCGTATTCGGAAATATCGGGGACGAAGGGAAACTTGGCCGCAAGTAATTAAACTTTACGTTTCGGTCACGGGACCGCGTCGACCTCTTCGTAACAATCGCTTTTCAGGTTTCCGAAACTTTTACCCTCTCTAAATAAACGATTCGAATTGAATTTCGACGTCTTTTCTTGCATCAACTCCGAACCGATTTGTTTCCGAATTCTTTTACGGCATCTTCGGTTGATCCCACTTCTGATATTGCGCCCAAGGCGCAATTTATGTATTTATTT
The DNA here is from genome assembly GCA_020654155.1 of Novius pumilus. Lineage (NCBI taxonomy): Eukaryota > Metazoa > Arthropoda > Insecta > Coleoptera > Coccinellidae > Novius > Novius pumilus. The sequence continues at coordinate 7,291,294 of JAIFOV010000475.1, forward strand.
GACGTCCCGGTGAAAATGTAGCTTGGTCGGTCGTGATTCAAGAAAGGAATTCGATAGTTGACTGCGAGAAAATATCGTAGTATCCGTTGTCCGCAAATTTTCAGTATATGCTGGTTCCAACCGACCGTCGAATCGTTTCAGACGCTTGCGCATTACTAATCTGATGCCCCGAAAATCCTAGAGCGCAAGCGTGTGTAATTGTAAGCCGATCGGTGATAGGATTGGCGCCCAACGTGGGCCTCGAACGCCCTGCAGGTAAATCGAGTTGTAATAAAAAAAATCCATAAATTTCGAAATTGTCCGTAAGAAAATTAAATTCTGCTATCAGAAATTTAATTTCCAGAAAACCCATTAATCATTTGTTTGCGAATTGATCGATCATTTTATATCCACCATAAATTCGCTATTCCGCCGTTTTCCACGAATTAAACCAAACGCGAATTAACAACAACCGTACAAAGTCGAGCGGAAACGTAATTTTTCTTATCGATTTGCGTATTGTTATTTTTCGCGAAAAATAAATATTTAATTTTTCTGCGTTCGACGATGGAAAAAGGAAACGGCCGTGAGAAATATGTAGGTTGTCGAATAACAACAACACCGGCGAAAAGCTCCCGGTTATCAGAATTGAATTAGTCGACGAGGCAAATTCAATTCGAGGCGCAGATAAATCGAAAACAATGACTGCAGGATTTCGCAACCGTAAATTTCCGCGCGCGGCTAGTTTAAGCCGCCGCTCCACTTATATTCAATGAGAGGATCTTTTTTAAATGAGATGATTGCGTTCGCGTTACGTGTAAAATTACTGTCGTAAATTCCCTATGTACAAGGGCAGTGCGCCGTTAAAATAGGCGCATCAAAGTCCTCCTTTTTCTAGTGGATTACCTGTGAGTTCAGCAGAGCCGGCTAAATCACCGCCGCGACGTTCTCATTCCGTCGACGGGGGTCGGTTCGCACCCCTCCCGAGAGATAAATCGTGGTTTCGGTCCACACATAAATTTCCACTCGCCGAATCTATTGGCGGAGGTGCGAAAAAGTGGTCGCGCGCCTGAATATTTCAAAGTCGCCGAAAGGGACGTGTGGTCAGTCGTAAAACTGAAACATAAGGGTGGTTTTTCTAAAAAAAAGTCAGATTAACGAATCGAATTTTGCGACCAAACGAAAGGGGGGTAATTGAAAACCCGACGTGGCGGCCGGAAATCGAAGCTTTTCGGCGGCCGGATTTCAATCAGAACGCCTCATTACCGCCAACCCCCCCTCCCCCTCCCCGTCCATCGTATTTATCGTTATTATCCGACCGGGAATGACAGAGCGACGTTGTTGACGGAACCGGTCAGCTGTCATCGGATTTTTTGTTACGCTCGTTGGCCGGTTCTTTCATTAAACCCAATGAATTATGCACCCTTCACAAATAGCGACGGTGGCGGCGGTCGGCCGGGGGGTGTAAAACTAACTATTTGCGTTGGAATCGTTAAATCCATGTTACGATTGACAGTTCGTTGTTTGTATGCATCGTGATAAAGCGACAACCTTAAATGTGAATATCGATATCCGTAAATTTTGACAACTTTATGAAAACGCATTAAATATTTTATTGTGTGGTGTGCGAGCCGAAATAATAATAATAAAAGCTGACTAGGATTGTATTTACAACGTTAGCTGTCTACTTTATGCTAAAACGATCACCGGTGTACCTCAGGGGTACACCTGTGGGCTTTGATTCTTTTTGCGCGTTTTAGAAAAATTGGACAGTGATTAAAGCTTTTACGGAGATCGCAGCGTGATGAAACTTCCACAAAAAATTCTCTCACAGATGCGTCACCGAATTCCATGCCAAAAATGTGAATCCGATGAAAATTGAAAAATTGATAAATGGTGCGTGTTTTAGAAAATTCGGAGGGCGATAAAGTCTCTTAGGGTCGCCACAGCGTGATGAAACTTTCACAAAAAATTCTCTCATAGATGCGACACCGAATTCTATGCCAAAAGTGTCAATCCGATGAAAATTGAAAAATTGATAAATGGTGCGCGTTTTTGCGTGTTTAAGAAAATTAGGAGCGCGATCAAATCGCTTAGGGTGGCCGCACTGTGATGAAACTTTCACAAAAAATTCTCTCATAGATGCGACACCGAATTCTATGCCAAAAATGTGAATCCGATGAAAATTGAAAATTTGATAAATGGTGCGCGTTTTTTCGTGTTTTAGAAAATTTGGAGCGCGATAAAATCTCTTAGGGTGGCCGCACCGTGATGAAACTTTCACGAAAATTCCTCTCATAGATGCGACACCGAATTCCATGCCAAAAAAGTCAATCCGACGAAAATTAAAAAATTGATAAAAAGTGCGCGTTTTTGCGTGTTTTAGAAAATTTGGAGCGCGATAAAATCTCTTAGGGTAGCCGCACCGTGATGAAACTTTCACAAAAAATTCTCTCATAGATGCGACACCGAATTCTATGCCAAAAGTGTCAATCCGATGAAAATTGAAAAATTGATAAATGGTGCGCGTTTTTGCGTGTTTAAGAAAATTAGGAGCGCGATCAAATCGCTTAGGGTGGCCGCACTGTGATGAAACTTTCACAAAAAATTCTCTCATAGATGCGACACCGAATTCTATGCCAAAAATGTGAATCCGATGAAAATTGAAAATTTGATAAATGGTGCGCGTTTTTTCGTGTTTTAGAAAATTTGGAGCGCGATAAAATCTCTTAGGGTGGCCGCACCGTGATGAAACTTTCACGAAAATTCCTCTCATAGATGCGACACCGAATTCCATGCCAAAAAAGTCAATCCGACGAAAATTGAAAAATTGATAAAAAGTGCGCGTTTTTGCGTGTTTTAGAAAATTTGGAGCGCGATAAAATCTCTTAGGGTAGCCGCACCGTGATGAAACTTTCACAAAAAATTCTCTCATAGGTGCGACACCGAATTCTATACCAAAAATGTGAATCCGATGAAAATTGAAAAATTGATAAATGGTGCGCGTTTTTGCGTGTTTTAGAAAATTAGGAGCGCGATAAAATTTCTTAGGGTGGCCGCACCGTGATGAAACTTTCACAAAAAATCTTCTCATAGGTGCGACACCGAATTCTATGCCAAAAATGTCAATCCGATGAAAATTGAAAAATTGATAAATGGTGCGCGTTTTTGCGTGTTTTAGAAAATTAGGAGCGCGATAAAATCTCTTAGGGTGGCCGCACCGTGATGAAACTTTCACGAAAATTTCTCTTATAGATGCGACACCGAATTCTATTCCAAAAATGACAATCCGATGAAAATTGAAAAATTGATAAATAGTGCGCGTTTTTGCGTGTTTTACAAAATTAGGAGCGCGATAAAATCTCTTAGGGTGGCCGCACCGTGATGAAACTTTCACGAAAATTTCTCTTATAGATGCGACACCGAATTCTATTCCAAAAATGACAATCCGATGAAAATTGAAAAATTGATAAATAGTGCGCGTTTTTGCGTGTTTTACAAAATTAGGAGCGCGATAAAATCTCTTAGGGTGGCCGCACCGTGATGAAACTTTCACGAAAATTTCTCTTATAGATGCGACACCGAATTCTATTCCAAAAATGACAATCCGATGAAAATTGAAAAATTGATAAATAGTGCGCGTTTTTGCGTGTTTTACAAAATTAGGAGCGCGATAAAATCTCTTAGGGTGGCCGCACCGTGATGAAACTTTCACGAAAATTTCTCTTATAGATGCGACACCGAATTCTATTCCAAAAATGACAATCCGATGAAAATTGAAAAATTGATAAATAGTGCGCGTTTTTGCGTGTTTTACAAAATTAGGAGCGCGATAAAATCTCTTAGGGTGGCCGCACCGTGATGAAACTTTCACGAAAATTCTCTTATAAATGCGACATCAGAACCTACCCTAAACATATTGGTCCGATGAAAATTAAAAAATCTCAAACTTTTGCGCTCTTTTTGCGTGTTTCAGACAAATTGTACAACAATTACAACGCGTACGGTGACCGCACCGTGATGAAACTTTCACGAAGATTTCTCTCATAGATGCGACACCGAAATCTATCCCAAACATGTCAGTCCGATGGAAATTAAAAAATTTCAAAATTTTGCGCCCTTTTTACGTGTTTTAAAAAAATTGGACAGCGATTACAACTCATAGGGTGGACGCACCGTGATGAAACTTTCACGAAAAATTCTCTCATAGATGCGACACCGAAATTCACCCCAAACATGTCAATCCGATGGAAATTTAAAAATCTTGAATTTTTGCGCTCTTTTTGCGCGTTTCAGAAAAATTGGACAGCGATTAAAACTCTGAATTTCTGGAACTTCTTTATCTGTCGCTTCCTTTTTGGTTTGAATGAATTTTGTATGAGAAAAATGCAACGATTTGTCGTCAAAATTTATTCATCCGTTCAAAATGATCCCACTTCTGAACTATTTGTGCGACCTCTTTGTCGTCTCTTGTAATGTAGCTTCGCAGATGGCATCGCCGAACTATAATAACAAACTTCGCGCCGCTCACTCGCAGTCGTCGAGTCGACAGATGTTGGTCGTGAAAAACTTTCCCGATCGGGGCGGGCCGAAGGGGTGGCAAATCGCGCGGGCCCCGCGACGAAACCGAATAATATGCAAATAAGCGACGCGAACGCGAAACCGCCATTAATCATATCGGAACAACGACGATAGACAATCGGAACGAACGACCGACCGATTGTTTCGTTCTCTGGAACGTCTTTATAATGCCTTCCGCCCGAGGGGGGTGGAGTCACCGGCACCCCCTTATCTATAGTCCAATCTAAACCGGCGTTATTAGTGGAGTTTCTTGACCGATGTTCCGTTCGCACGACTTTCTAACAGTTTTCCGTCTTTTGCAGCGCCAACTCCAGTATCTACTCCTTCGTCTACGAAATTTCCCAGCACGAGCTGTATGCGGAAAACAGTCGATGGGTGGAGAAGCTCATAACCCAGATGTCCTTGGAACCTATCCAGCACGTAGGTAAGCTCGATTTTCGAATTTATTAACGTTACAAATCCCATTTTGGCGTTAATACCTGACAAAACGGTTTAAATTAACCAACGGGGGATTAATTAAAACGCCTCGTTGCGAAGAAGTATGACGTCCTTGGCCTCCTCCCTCCGCCCGCCCAACTCCCAACTTCTCAGACATGTGCAAAGTTTTGAGCTACATGGGATTGTCGTGGTGGTATAGGTTTTACGTTCCGAAATAAGTGGAGATATCGCGTCGTGATACGTGTTAGACCTAATTATAATGTAACAGATATCCCCCTGTGTGTGTGTGTATGCGGCGCGACGTGACTGTGTTTGTTCTAAAGTTTTGGACGGTTGACGGCGCCTGAAAGGGGCGGTTAATTAAATTTGCGGTCCGATTGATTCTTAACGTTCCGCCCCGCGGGGTCTCTCCGCAACAACGGAGCTTGCGAAGGCAAAGGGAATGCGATTTTTTACGTGATAACGTCTTGTCAATCGATGTGACGGCACATGACGTAACGTTCCCCTAGGGGGGTATTTAGTTGACTACCGATACGCACGAGGCGAATCGAGAAAGCGCGCGGTATGCGGCTTGCCGTATGCGAGTTGGGCTCAATTGCATAAGGCAATCACAGGAATAACTTTTTCATAAGACATCATCGGAAAGTGACACTCCTTTTGAGTGCTGTACATCCCAGGGGAGACGCGAAGTAAAAGTTTTTTTCTCCCGCTTCAACAACGATTTGAAACTTTGTAAGAGACAAAAACAACTGTTCATCTATATATGTATATGCCTGTGGAGAAAGGCGCCGCTCCCTCCTTTGGATCGCTGGACGGCAACAATGAACTTTTCTCCTTTGATAAACAAATAACTAATATAAGGTTATGTTTCAGTTTTGACTGAATACAAAATATAATTAAATTGTTAAGTGTGTTAGAGAGAATGAAGATATTCATAAAAATTTTTCATCAATCTTTCCTTATATTATCGTCCGCAACCAGACAACCAATTTTTTCATATTCCTTAGGTTGATTCAGCAACCAAGCCTCGGTCGTCGACGTGTAAACTTTATACGAGCAACCCGGTTAAAATTCATGTATTCTTGTAAATGGAAGCGGGTTTCGCTCCCCGTTAACCGGAATCCTTCCCGTTGCCGTGTCGGATTTCTGGGGAATTCCGGGCGCCTCCGGTGCGAATCAGCGCGCTTCTTTTTCTCCTTCCGGATTTTCATTTCGTCCGGATACGGGTGGTTCGTCGATCGGGAAAACTCCGCAGGCAACGATTGAATAATCTTCGGCAAACAACCGAACGTATTGTGTCGCTTCCTGATATCTCGTTATCAGAATGCGAAAATTGCGAACGGGTATCGAGTTCCCTTACACGTTTCGTTGCCGGGGAAATTTGATTTAAATACCACAGTCGCCGGAACGAATAAACATAAATTATCAACACCCCCACCCACCCCGCCCATTCGCCGACTTACCCCCACGTCCCTTCACGGTTCCGCAGTTCGTAATAACCTGTTTAAGGCCTTCGTGACATTTCAATTATGAGAATAAACAACGTACAAGAGGATTTATTAAGTACATACCTGAAATTGCAACGACGACTTCGTTTAGGCGCGACCTTTCTCCTCGTCGTAATAACGTGGCGTTTTTTTGTTTTGCAGCGCAAAAAAGTGGCGGGACGCAGCTGAAACTGATCATCAACTACCCGGGGCAGCTGCAGGCGCTCTTCAAACCGATGAGGTGAGATCACCACCTACAATGTACCAAACTTATGAAAAATGGTTTCGTCGATCGGATTTAAACGTCGCTTTTGACAGTCGAACCGTAAAATCGCTGCTGCGTCATTTGTATTCGACATCAGTCGAACGAATAAATTGCCCCAGGGCATGCTTCAGACAATCGTTTCCATTTCAGTCGCGGATTTTGTTGTTCTCAATAGATGTCGCCAGTGTTAATCGACCGCCTGTCAACAGATGGCGCGGAGGACAATCGCGAGGCGGATGTGCGTTTGAAACATCGCATCAACCGCAAATTTCCCGGAAACGTATGGAGACAGACGGGACATTATGTTAATTCGTTCGTTCGGTCGTTCCGGAAGCCGGTCACGTATTATCGGGAGCGCGATTCGTTATCTGCGTTGATGCAGTGGTGACCCTCCTCGTGCGCCATTTTTCTCCGTTCCCTCCGTATAAAAGTCACATTTTAGAATGCCCCGGGGAGCGCGCGTCCGGGATTTTTGCCTCGCGCCCGTCATTTCCGAATCGAGATTAGAATAATTCACGGTGTTCGCGGGGCGTCCGGACGACGGTAGGGGGCGCGACGATCGAAGAAATTACGGTCTCTCGCCGGACGTCGTTATATAATCGGGTGTTTGCGGACGTTTAGTGTCGCGCGCGGCAATCCTGAGGACGACGCCGCCGCCACCGACGAAGTTGACACTGAGTAATTGAACCGGACGTCGGTGTATACGGTTTCGATTCAACGCTCCTGATTTGCGGCCGTTCCCACGGGATCGAGCCGTCGACACCTACGTCGACCGCCCCGGGACGATTCCCGTCCGACGGCGACGTCCGGATCGATACTTTTAGAGATGCAAATTGGCGGCCGCGCCGCGATTCGAATTGGCTCGGAAGAATTTGGTCCGTCGGGCCGGGTCGAATGCCCGCTTGTACGCTGTTGAAATTCGCCCCGTCGATCGAACAAATAGTTTTTGGTGGACGTTAATAGCCGTACAATGTAAACATTGACGTAATTCCGTCGTCGTTAATAAAAAGGTCGCCGGCAATTCGAGTCATGAACGTCGAAAACACGTTCGGCCATGCTTGCTGCTAATGAATGGGTTTCGTGATGTATGTAAAGGAAAAAACTCAATTTGCGCGTATACATTCGTTAAAAGCGGTAATTTGTCAAACTGCGACGAATAGTGTACAATAGAAATTTGGAATACGCGCTGTGTGTAGAAATTGAAACATGAATTCGACATTTTGTCGGTACCGTAATTCCACCGGAAATTACCTAATGAATTTTCGATGGACGGTCATCGAGATGCGCAACGTCACAATTTATATAACGTCCGTTTGCCGACATAAAATTCGGAATACGCCGAGGTGGGGAAGAAAATGGATCATTTTCGTCACGTTTCCCGATTCGGACGCGTCCGAAAACGGCCAGCGAAGCGTTTTCTTTTTCGCCCGCGAAAACGTAACCGTCGTAATATCCTTTACATATATATACGAGATAAGTGGATCGTCGTTTTTCGCCACCCCCGGAACGTGTTTAATCTTTTCGACATCGGGATGACGCGACTCGAACGAATCCCACTTCTGACTGAAACGCGACCGATACAATTTTTTTTTTCCCGTTATTAAATTTCGGAATTATTCCAACGGCGCGGCGTAATCGAAAATTAATAAGCGTCACTATTGTACGTTATTGTATCGTTTTTAATGGCCCCCGCCGCGCGGCTCGGATTCCCCCGCTCGCGCCGCGGTAATTTTAATTCGAGCTTTTCATTTGTCCCGGTATCGTTTTCCTTTTTTTTTGTCATCCGATCCGGGGTTTTTCGCATTTCCCGAACGGCGCGGCGCGCGAAAGACGATATCGCGCCGCCAAATTCATCTCGGTCGAATTTCCGAACAACGGACGAGACCGCTTTTAATGAAACACTTTTATTTTTGCGCGAGACTCGATTTTTTTTTTCGTCGCGCTCGACCGATCGCGCCCTTTTGGAATTGGAGATTATTGCCGTCTACGGTTCGGTAACAAAGCGAAATACGTTTTGTCCGCGACGAAAATGAATCTTTTCGAACTCATTTCGGTTACTTCGACTCGGTTGGGCGTTGAGCTCCTCGAGTCTTATGTCCGGATTGACGATGTTCGTGATATCCTTGCGGGGTTAATGGCTATTTTATCTAACAGTTCGACTGAAACTAGTGCAGTTGTGCCCGACAGTCGAACACTGTAAGTCGTATTATTGGCGTAAGAATTGACGGATCCACTGGATGGGCAGCATAAATTGTTACAAATCGAACCAGTGGGAAGACTAGCAAGAAGGTAATCGATTTGTTAGGTCTACGGCTAACTGCAACATATGGGGTTCCGCAGGGAACATTCTGGGTCTCATATTATGTTGTATGTTGATGATATATTCCATCTGAGTCAAGAAATCGATACAATAAGTTTTGCAGATGAGACCGTGATCTATATCACTGCGCGGACATGGAAATTCGTGAAAGCAAAAGGTGGACACACTGCCACGTATAGCTAGAGTACCTATCAACTGTCAAACGTAGAAAGATGGAATACTTCAGACACGTAATGCGAAATGGGAAATACCACCTTCTCCAACTCATCCTAGAGGGAAAAATGGAGGGCCGAAGGTCAGTAGGACGCAGACGAATATCATGGCTGCGAAACCTACGAATATGGACCGCAATGACATCAACAGCTCTATTTAGAACAGCAGTCAATAAAGCGATTTGGACCAACGTGATAGCCAACATCTATAGGGGATAAGCACTTCAAGAAGAAGAATATCAAGAAGAAAAGCCGAATAAAATTTTGAAAAAGTTATTGAATTTTTTTGGAAAAAACGGAAAATGAAATGTAACTGGACAACCTACCAATTAACTGATTCGCAGTTGAGATGGAATCACTAAACAAATCGCTTGCAACGTACCCAAAACAAAGCAGTCAAGACAGTATTTAATCTGGACTTTACAACTCCTACAGATAAGGTATAAAGGATAACAAACCTAATGAATATTGAGAAAATGATAAAACACGAGCAAGTCAAACTGGTCCACAACATAAAACACGGCTATATAGTAAGCAACTGTCAGCTAACAATAGCAAGCGAAATTCATGACTATAATACTAGAGCACAGATGAATGTTAGAAATGAATATAGGAGAACAAAAAAAAACACGAGACTCCCCGTTATTCAGAAGCATTCAAGAATATAACAACTTACCAACTGAATGGAGACTACTCAACCAAAATAAGTTCAAAAGGACAACAAAGAATTTCTTCAACAATCTAATGATGATTGGATGAGCAGCATCCTGTTCTGATACTGCGATGATGGAGAACAAATGGGACTTCTACAAGGACTACGCAGCTATGATAAATACTATAAACAACTATTCTAATGTCGTCTGACGGTTAATTTGGTTACCTCAATTGAATTTTAGTTTTAATTTTAGTTTTGGTTTGTCTCATTCCTCTTTTGTTGTTGATCATATTATTTAAATCATGTTGTTGGCTGTTGGTTGATTTGATTCTCTTTAATTTAATTCAATTTAGTTCAGTACATTTAGTATGATTGCTTGGTAATAGAACACTAAAGACCTCACTATCAGTACATATGGTACTGCCTAGAGGTCTGTTTTCTTATGATGGTGAAGATGGCTTAACTTAAAAATTGTATTATGTTATGTTATGAGTGTATTATATTCTTATCATCATTAAATCATTATTAAAATCAAAAAAAAAAACTTTATAATTGGTGAAGTGAAAACTTTATCATGAGCAAATTCAAGTTCTTCAGAGAATTTCGTGAATCACATCTTAGTTAAGATGTGCTCAGTTGGAGAGGATGTGCTGAATGCAATTATAAACGATTGGAAAGCATCTAAAAAAAGGGCAAAGTTTCAAACATTTCCAGAAACTATGCTTTACTACTATGACCCCCTACAAAGTTAACCCGGTGTATCCATACTTTTGCCTCACCCTGTACTCCTGTGGAAAACAAACAGATTGTTTATTTACAACTAGTTAATTAATTAATAGTTTGCTTTTGTATTATCAAATGAACATTATTATTATTAAGACCATAAAGTCGATGTATTGACAGATCTCCAATCTTCAAGTGAAGACCGCTAAGACGCATCTAATCGAAGTTGTCGCTAATTAAGCCATGCTACCCGAGCTGAAATAATTGAAATGAACAATGAAGAAAGGTTATGAAACCAGATGAATCGGACGCAAGTATTGTGCTGATGAACGACCGAGACGACGGTACGACCCCAGGTACTCACATCCTTAAAGAGAAGTGGGGGCGAAGCAATAGATAAGTTCTGACGCGAAGAAAACAGACAGCTGGCAATAGATTGTATCTATTGCAATTTGAAGTTGAACTTTGACGCGTTAGAGTAATTTTTCTTTTATCGTTTGTCCGGACGAAATTGTTACACAGACTTGCATTAAAAATCGCGGTTTTATAAGAAATATCCGATTGGAGCCCGTTCCCGACGGCCGGACTTTGAGCGGTTAATTTCCGGTCCGGGACGATTTCCCGGAGATTTGCATACGTTTTGCGCCGGGGGTTGGCGCCATTAAGATTAACCCCCCCTCCATTCCTGTGTATCCCGCGCTTGTTTACGGAACTAAGTGGCGTGCACCGTCAACGGGGGCTAATTTCCCGACCCGTACCGCCGGAATCGAACCGTGATCATAACAATTCCGGGGTCAGAAACGCGAACGTAAACCAGGTGCGCGGTTGATTGCTGCGCGCCTTGTAAATTGCGCCGGAGATTTTACGGCGCCGCTCCGGGAAACGTCGCCTCATCTAAATTGAACCGTATAATCCGTCAATCCCTATTTAACTTGATGCATACTGCCGTCGTGCGAGTGGGGGGCGGCGGAGGCGGCAACGACGTCGCGTCGGCTTTGTCTAGTTTTATTATCGGGTTTCGGGGAGACGAGTCGCAAAATTCGCAAATTACACCCCGTAATAAGGTAATCAAATTATACGGGACGACGACGGGATGGTTTCGTCCGCGCGCATTTCCCATGCGGCAAGCCGCCAGTGAAAAATCTTGCCCCTTGGAGAAAACCCGAAGGAGGATTTCGGATAGTCGTTTTAGCTGTCGCGCAAACTGTAGGTGTTGGATCTTGTTTATCCACCGCACAATGGATATGTTTGTTCTGACAGGTTATTGCGCGTCCCGGATGAACTGATTCAATGCACCACAAAGGACGCTCTTTATATGATCTACCGTAATGCGAGACGCATACTCATAACCACTTTTATTTCCCTCGTTTTATGCTTGAATTGTCGCAGCGATTCGAGAAACTCGACGCAAATTCCGGCGACTATGACTTATAAAATATTTCTCGCTCGCCGGTTCGTTCGTTCGTATATTTTCGAGCAGGCCGCCGGGATTCTGCGGGAAAAAAAACGTAACGATTCGGTCTAGCGTGCAATTTCGAGATTGCTAGAACGACAAACTCTTGATGTCAGCCGCGACGGGCTCCGCCGGAGCCCGTCGCATATTTTCCTTTCCCGAAGCGTCCGCGCGACGTTCCGACATTTCTTGTTTATTCACTTGTGGCTTCCCGTTTAAACGTGTCACGTTCGAATTGACATTGGTGTTTTTGTTGCCGGCGCAGGTTCCCCAGGGAGCAGCAGACCCTTCCGAATCACTTCTACTTCACGGACTACGAGAGGCACAACGCCGAGATAGCCGCCTTCCATCTCGACAGGTAAGAAAAGTCCGCAATTTAAATCCCCGGGATGGACGACGACGACGACCAGGTTTATTCTCGACCCGCCCCCGTAACTAAGCTACAATTTAGCGAAAAGTTTCGTTCGAAATTCCGAAAGACGCGCGTCGAGTTTCGTTACGGTCGAAAGCGTCGCCGCAACAAAGTCGACGGGAATAAGAAGCGCATAACAAACAGAAGATGATGCGGGTCCGAGTTTACGGGTTAACACAACTTGCCGTCTTCGTCGTTGCCAAACTTTACAACGTAATTCCAGGAACGAAACTTGAAATTGTATCGCGACACTGCCACGTAAAGAAAAGTCCACCACAGAGTTGGCTCGTTTTATTTTAGATATTCCGTTCCAACAATCTCTCGTCGCTATAAAGCTAGGGGTGTGGGGCTACCCCAATTATTTGAAACTATGCAGTTTTGTAAAATTTCCTCATTCTCCCTGTAATACAATGCAAAGTTCGACGAAGTAACCTAACACCAAGGTCGACTTGACTCCAGGGTCAAGATTGTTGAAATTGAATATATCTAGAAGTCGTCGTAGCTGCCGCCTCTAACGAGCGCCGGCGTTTAAGGGCGCGCGTATTAATTACAGCCTCGTTGCGAGAGATGACATCCGGAATCGCAACGTATTTACCGAACGGCTTACGGATATTCGTCTTCGTTAGCGCCTTTTACCACTTTTTTCCCCATTCGCAGGTTGCTCGGGTTCAGGAGGGCGATGCCGACCGTCGGACGACTGATCAACATCACTCGCGACGTCTACGAGAAGGCCGAGGGCGAGCTGCTCAAGACCTTCTTCATATCGCCGTCCGACAACGTTTGCTTCCACGGCAAGTGCACTTACTATTGCGACACGTCGCACGCCATCTGCGGCAATCCCGACATGCTCGAGGGCAGTTTCGCCGCCTTCCTGCCGGCCGTCGATTACACGGCCAGGAAGGTGTGGCGGCATCCGTGGCGTCGCTCCTATCACAAACGGAAAAAGGCCCAATGGGAGACGGAGGGCAACTACTGCGCCCTGGTGAAGGAGGTGCCGCCGTACGACCAAGGTCGCAGGCTCTTTGATCTGATGGATATGGCCGTTTTCGACTTCCTCATGGGCAACATGGATCGCCATCATTACGAAACTTTCAAGTAAGATTGAAGAGTCGAAGCTATAGCATGGGTGCTTGCCGCTTCGCGGCCTTTGGTACATTGATACATTGAAGCGGCAAGTATTTACATCCATATTTGCCACTTCGAAGCCTTTGGATATACCCTTGCCACATTCATTCAAGAATCGCGAAGCGACAGGCGATAAAATGGATGCTTGCCGCTTCGCGGCCTTCGGTACATTGATGCATTGAAGAGCTACGAAGCGACAAGTAATTACATCAATGTTTGCCGCTTCGCGGCTTTTGGATATGATAATACCCTTGCTAGATTCACTGAAAAATAGCAAGGCGGGTGGCGATGCGTGCTTGCCGCTTTGCGGCCTTTCATATGTTACCCTTGCTAAATTCCTTGAAGAATCGCGAAGCGACAAGGCATTACATTATTGTTTGCCGCTTCGCGGCCTTTGCATATAAGCATGCCGTTGCTGCATTCGTTGAAGAATCGAGAAGCGACGGACGATGAAATGGGTTCTTGCCGCTTCGCGGCCTTTTGTACATTGATACATTGAGGAGCCGCGAAACGGCAAGTAATCACATCCACATTTGCCGCTTCGCGGCTTTTGGATATATCCTTGCCACATTCATTCAAGAACCGCGAAGCGACAGGCGATAAAATGGATACTTGCCGCTTCGCGGCCTTCGGTACATTGAAACATTGAAGAACCGCGAAGCGACAATTAATTACATCAATGTTTGCCGCTTCGCGGCCTTTGGATATGATGTTACCCTCGCTAGATTCACTGAAAAATCACAAGGCGACTGGCGACCAGGTGGGTGCCTGCCCCTTCGCGGCTTTTCGTATACCACAATTGCTAAATTCATTGAAGAATTGCGAAGCGACAAGGAATTACATTAATGTTTACCGCTTCGCGGCCTTTGCATATAAGCATGCCGTTGCTGCATTCGTTGAAGAATCGAGAAGCGACGGACGATGAAATGGGTCTTGCCGCTTCGCGGCCTATGATACATTGATACATTGAAGAGCCCCGAAGCGGCAAGTAATGAAATCAATGTTTGCCGCTTCGCGGCCTTTGGATATACCTGTCCACATTCATTCAAGAATCGCGAAGCGACAGGCGATAAAATGGATGCTTGCCGCTTTGTGGCCTTTGTTACATTCATTGAAGAGTCGCGAAGCGACGGACGACAAAACAGGTGCTTGCCGCTTCGCGGTCTTTGACATATTGCTACATCCATTGAAGAGTGGCGAAGCGACAAACAATTATATTGATGTCTACCGCTTCGAAGCCTCTGAATTTAATGATACCGTTGCTACATTCGTTGAAAGAGTCGCGAAGCGACCGGTTATCGAATGAGTGCCGCTGCAACATTATATCACCCATAGAACTGAATATGTGTAATGAGTGTATAGACGTGAAACGTTCATTAACACGTTTCCTATTCGAGCGCAATCCGGGTCGACATTCAAATTTCGAGATGCGATTAGAAGGACCGATGCGGGGAGGAAAAACGCGCCGGGAACCGTGAAAAGTTTATTACCGGCCAATTAAAAAATACACGCCAGCTTTTTTTTCCCCACTTTATCATCGCTTTACGCCGAGCTCTCGTTAAAACTTTCAAAGCGACAAGATTGATTGGGTTCGGAACGGGGCGGCGGTTTTTTTCTTCTTTCAGATCGTTCGCATTCAAAAGAAATTACCGGCGCCCGATCCGTCTTCCAGAGGACGGATTTCGCGCCTTGGCGATAAAGGCGTCGATGACAGCTTCGCCCCGTAGTCTAACGGATAGTTCGAAGATGGCGCTACATTATGTTTTTTTTCTATTTTGCAGGATATTCGGGAACGAGACGTTCCCGTTACACCTGGATCACGGTCGCGGTTTCGGCAAACCGTTCCACGACGAAATCTCTATTTTGGCGCCGATTTTGCAGTGCTGCCTGCTGCGACGATCCACGCTCCAAACGCTGCTCAGGTGGGCTAACTCATATTGATTCAAAGCCAACTTCCTCATCCCCTTTACAACATCCCCTTCTCGAGCGCTAATTGAAGCACTAACAATTCCAACGTTCTCGGACCATTATACGCGAACGGACGGGATATACGGAACCGATAGGTTTTTTTCCGTTAGTTGGTCGAGAAGTGGAAAAGTTTGAGCGAATTCCCGGATCGCGCGATTAGGGTGAACGGCGCGTCGTTACAAACGGCGCTTTTCCATTTAAACGATCCTTCCCGGTCCACTCCTCCCTCAACACTTGAGAACTGCACCTAATCAACGTTTCGGTGGCTCCGGTATATCAAAAATGAGATTCTCCTTCGTTTGCATTAAAACTGTTTACGTCTCGCTGCGAGGTGCAACAACGAATCTACGTTCGAATGGAGAATGGCTAAAGGCGGGCGTGCACTAGAAACCGAGCCCCGGAGCGTGACGCCGAGAAAAACTCGTTCGCGATAAATAAGTAAAACGATTTTTATATAGCCCGAGCGGCCGCACAACAAAAGAAGACGCGGCATTAAAAATGTCGGAATTGTCGCGTCGTTTCGAAATAACGTCGGGGACCGGGGGCGTAAAACGTCGGTAAATAATATATACAAAATCTCCGGCGGATGTCTCACTTCGCACAATGGACCCGTTAGATCCTTATCGGGGACCGTCGCGTCCCATTCTTCCTCGGGATCAGCGACGTTTTTTTTTTCTCTTCTTTAATAAGGGTTTCCGGGGGCGCTCGCACGACTGCCCAAGCGCCACGCCGACGAAACAGACGTCACAAAGGACGGAATCCGCAACCGTCCTGCATTGTCGATCGAGAACGGAAACGAGCGCTAATAAAAATTCATACTCGATTTTCAATTTGCGTCGTTCCGAGTGGCGTACAACATAATCTCGCGTATAATTGAATGGGACTCCGATGATGCGACAAGATTAAACTTCAAACGGAAGGGGGCGCGCATCGAACGACTATATATATATATCGCCATTAAATTTCACTTTTTGCGAGCCCGCCGCCCGCTTCGAGTCGCTCCGCGCCGCCCTCTAACCCCCCAACGACGAGATAAAATGACTGATTGCCGGGTGAAAAAAAAAACGACGAGATTACCCCCCTCGGCTCCATAATGTATATCCGAGTTACGAGGGAAATGCGGGTAACCGATTTGTTTCCGAAAGCGATTTACTTATATTTTTAGAGGCGGTTTTAGCTCTACAGGCAATAAGCCGATAATGGAATAAATTATTTTCGTCTCGACGCGTCGTTGAAAGATTGGAGATTAACGTTACACCTGATCTCGTCCTTATATTTCCCTCTTGAATCTTGGCACTTCATTGAGAATTTTCTTAATTTTCATAAAATTATTATTCTTTTATAGCTAAATGTAAATGGCATCTATAACAGAATTTTTCGTGTAGCTTTCATTTCTCCGAAACGCGATTTTAAATTTCTTAATTTTCATCCGAGTATTATATTTGGATGTTCGGCATGGCAGCTTCAAAACTGACGATTGAACAAAATTTTGAAAAAATTTTCATATTTATTATACCATAAAAATTGTACCACCATTTCGAAGTATAATAGTTGTGTCATAAAAAAATATAGTTTCCCGCCAAAACAAAAAAGTCCGGTTCGTCTCGGGTTACATCCGGGGGCGTACCAAAACATCGGGTATTCGTGTTCGTGACTGAATTTCGAAATAGATTCGGCGGCGAGCCGCGTCGAAAAACGCATCAAAAAAAAAACTGCTCATTCCTGTGCCGGGATATGATATAAAGTATAAAACGGAAGGTAGATTAGGATGGCGTGTCGCACGCATCCAAGACGAGGAGGACGACGACGTCCGCTCGTTCCGTGCCTGCATAGAATGTCTTTTCGCGGATCGTTCCGGAAGGAAACTCGTTAAAAAGCGTTTCGAAAGTCGCCCCCCGCCCCCTCGCGTTCGGCAAGTTTGATTTAACCGAAATTCGACCTTCCCCCCCTGCTCGGTTAATTAGAGAAATATTAATTTACGCGCGATCGGAAACGTAGCGCGGCGCGCGTCTTTGCTTCGAATTTCCAAAGTTTGAATATCATTCCGTCGACGCGGACCTAATGGATCCTAATTGATTCACGGGATAAATTAATATTTAAAACTGCGCTCCCCCGAAAAACTTCGACCAACGCAAATGGTAATTAGATAACTTTCTCGGGCGGAGTAGAAGAAGTTCCGTCCGCGCTTTTGTGCGGGTCCGCGCCGGATTCCTTATGAATGTCAACTATTCCTCTCTGGTCCTTTTGTCGACGGTAATTGCGAGATTCGGACGCGGCTTCTAATTCGATTTCCCCGCGCCCCGTCCCGCGATCGTCGTCCAGACTTTCCCGGAAACTACCGGCGTCGTCGTCTGGACCGGACAGCTAAGCTGCGCGGAACAATCGGGAACGACCGCGTTCCGTGTCGGAAAGTTCGGGAAAAGTTACGGCGGCGGCGGCGACGACGACGACGAAACGCGGAAAATCGATGGGGAAGCGTGTTTAACTAAATTGGATTTGAATCGCTAACTGCCGAATTGAATCGGGATTGACACTTGCACGTAAATGATGATTTCCGTGTGTATATATATGTATGGCGGAAGCCTCGGGCGCCGTCAGGCGCCTTCGTCAATATTGAATACGAAGACTGAAACCGAAATGTGGGGAACGATTGTTGGCTTACCATTACGAGACGACGCAGGAATTCACAACACTTTTTTATTTTCTAACGCTTCATTTCTCGTTTTTTGATCGTTCGATGTTTGTTTAGTTTTATTTTTTATATTTTTATCGTATACTAAGAAAAAAACGCGTTTTCTAAGTAACGTCCGCAACTTTTAATTTTTCGAGATGTATTGTGGGTTGCCGTACGACACTATTTGTTTGACTTCTCTGAATTCAAAACGAAGTCGCAACGATCGATTCATTTATTCCTGTAAAAATACGGTAAACGCGCCGTTTCCGTCCGGGTTCTTCAATAAATAAGACAATGAAGGGCGGTTAAGAGGATTCGGCCCGCGTAAAATATTAAGCCGGACGGAGCCTGCATATTACAGTACCCAATCTCGGGGTTTCAGTAATTCATGGAGATGGGGGGAAACTGTTTTTACGACAAAATAGCGAGCGCGACCGCCCCCTTTATTAACCGGCGCGAAAGGGGCAACGTTGGCGGGACGGCCGCGATAACCGAAAAGGTTATCGGCGGATCGGCGGCACACTCCGGTGCCTCTCGTATCTTACGGTCGCGCAAAAACGGGTCCCGATTTCCAATATTGGTCGCCACTATCGTTGGACGGTTCCGGATTGTGGGTTCTATGGACTGGCCAATTCTAGAAATGATCTTAAATTCTTCTTGGCAAGAGTGAAACATTTTCGAAATCGCTGTGATTATTTTGAAGATGATTCTGATATGTAGTGTCGGATCGTTCAATAACGAATCGTTCGCTTTGAACGGCACACTTGTGTGAGCGGTAATGTGCCGCGCCCCCCGAAAATAAGCGGTTCTTTACAATTATATTTGGTTCAATATGAATTTCAATGTAATGTGAAGCTTTCGATTCGAGATAAATTTGAAATTGTTGTTGGTATCGTTCGTTTCGTATGAGCTTAGTGTGTCGTGACACTCAATATTGTTCATTAGTTCAAAGTAACGAACTATGGAAGGCACACTGAAGCGTAGCTCAATGTACGGTTCGTTACTTTGAACGAACGAAACAGACGGCACACTTTAAATGAACGAACGACTCAACACTTCTCTTAAGCAAAAATGAAAACATTTTGAAATTGCTGTGGCTGCTTAATAATTATAATAATAAGTTTGGCTATGCATTGCAAGGATAAAACTTTCTTATTTAAGCACTTTTTTGGAAGTACTTCACAATCCTTATTTGCTATTCGAGCATCTCAAGTCCGCGATTGGCATATATATGAAAAATTAATAGGATTCTTTTCGGGTGCTCAAGAAGGCACACGTTTGATCGTTCGAACAGGCGGCGTTTTTCTTCCATTAACGGTTGAATTATACACGAGCCGAGCGGGCGTCGCGACGCTCCGCGTCGCCGCCGAATTTATATTCAATTAAATCGCGTTTGCAAACTAATGGCATTGCCGCGCCATTTGATAATGGACGTTTGTTTATTAAGACCTCGAAAAGGTCGCGACGCCTCGAATCCGGAAACCGTCCCGAACGACGACGGCTGATATTTCGTTCGCGTTTAAGAGTCTGACGAAACCGTTTCCGGGTTACCGGGGGGAAGCAAAGCGGCGGGACGCGTTATGGTAATGCCGTCGCGATTTTCGCCGGCGGAGCCGGAAAAAAGAGGACGCGTTTCCGGGAGCATTCGTCATGGAATTACGAACTCGGGATTTGTCCCTCGAAAGTTTCGTTCGGATCAAACCGTGTATATATATCACAAAGTTTTTTTTTACAGATTTCACAGCGGTCCCACCAGACTCAGCGACGCAATGCGCGACAGTATGGCCAAAGATCCCCTCAACCCGATTCTGTGGGAGCCGCATCTGGTCGCTCTGGATCGTCGAGTGGAAATCATCCTGAAAGGCGTCCGGGATTGCGTGCAAAAGGGTCGTGATGTAACCAAAGACGGGAACACGTAGCGGCGGTTACACGTCGTTCGGACGATTCGATGTCGTGTAAATAAATGTTAAAAAGTTACCCGAAATCTCCGATAATTGTAAAGTTACCGTTTTAATTTTAATTTAAGTTTTACTGTGCGAATCAAATAAAGTGACCAGTTTTATTTTAAGGGCGACGTAGAGATTCTTGTTGTAATCTGGAAAGTTGTGCACGATGAAAACGAAATCCCTGGAAAGTTGTTACGCTCTGCGTTTGACGTATTAATAGCAATTTCAATCCGCCATCACGAGCAGCACTTCAGTTTTGCTCCGGCATGGAGGTCTGTCGAGCATCCGATTATCAAACAGACAGCTAAATTAATAACGGAATACGTCTTTCGAACTTAACATGGGAATGTCGATAACGAATGGAGCCGAGGATCACGACGGTTGATTTTACGATTAATAAATTATAAAGTTAACTTGTGGTTTCCGTTTCAGGTTTTTCTTTTGGCATGGCGAAGCGTCGCGTTATTAACCTTCGCACCGCCACACATTTAACTTCTTTATCAGTCGCGGCCCGGCGCCGCTTTCAAACATAAATCGCGAATGTAGTAATTTGAACTTAACCGGATAACTCCGCGAATTATTATCGTAACTTTTTTCAACGTGGCGCGCATCCTCCGTCCGTTGTTTTTTAATTAATTCAAGTCGCGCGCCGCCTTTCAGCCGATTAAAAAACAAATCTGTCTGGAACGAAATTTCATTAGGCGTTCCAGATAGATTCATTTGGTAACGGAAATAAGAGACTGGAATCCGAAATTAGAAATCGTTGGGATGGCGCGAAGCGCCCCGTTTCTCTAAGTCCCGTTTCGCGTGTTCGATAACAAACGATAAAAAGTTAAAAAGAAGAAAAACTCGGTTCGTTACCTATTACAACACAATTAGTAATTTTAATTGCGTCGCCGGTTATGAATAATAAATCTATTTGGTAATTCGAATTTTTTACCCTCCGTCCCCCGAGATCCCGATAAGAAAATGTATTAATCTCCTTCGTTATTTTTTTTAGCGGTTTACAGAATTGCGTGGCAGCCATCCGTCAAAATGCAACCGAGGGGTTGTCTGCAAATACTCCAAACGGCGACGCGTGACGTCTAATTCGATCGACTTGCTTGTCACGTTTGTTTACGTTGCGATTTCGCGTTTCTTTTACCAAATCATTCCGCACACTCTGCGACCCATTAACGTTGTTTCCTATAAAACCGGGGGGCGGACTATAAAATATAAACACCGACAGATACTTTCAACCGATTGAGTTTCTTTCCGAAACGAGGGGTGGGATTCTCTTTCTTTATTACAGTTCTTGGAGAGTTGTTTGCAACTTCGGAGTGTCGTTCAATGACTCAATTGGAAATCCTACAATTCTTTTATCCGCGCGACTTTATTCGTTCGCTCTTACGGAGAATCGTTCGCACGGTTTGAGGTTCAAGGGCACAACCAAGTAAAGTATTTTTTTCATACGAATAATTATTTTTTAATAATTTTATTTTCAGGTTATTCCATCTACTTTATAGGAGCGCCCAACTGGAACTGAAAAATATTAATCCTGAAAGATGATTACAAGTACAACTGTAATGCGTGTTGCCTATAGTAAGGAGTCACAACTTTTCTATGTTTTCTGTATTTTTATGATCGCTGACATCTGTCATTCGTAACATAACCTAACACAATTTCAACACAAATATTTGTTGATATATAAATAGTTTTAATTAAATAACGAGGCGATGAGGGTGAACGTGCAATAATCTGACGTGACGACGCGACAATACGATCGATACAAATAAAACGATGGATCAGGTCGAGACGGAAATCGAGGGTGGCAGAACGAAACCCAAAATTAAAGTGACCAGTTTCCTGTTACCAAATAAAATTCCGAACCGAGTTGGCGTGGCGAATAGTCCGATACATCGTACGCAAAGCGCGAAGGAGGCGAGTTCCAGAGATAGCAGTCCGTACAAGAACCGACAACAGAATATTTCTAAAAGACCGTTGAGTTTACACAGGTCGCATCGCAGTCCCAGAAACCTCACTGTGGACGATGCTGCTGTAAGTTGAATTCCCCTAATCCCACGTTAATTAATAAAATACGTGTGTAGAGTAAAAGACAGTTCGCTTTGGCACGATGTAGCAGTCAATCGGAGAACAACATTTGCACGGAAATATTACGTTCGCCCGACGAGGAGGATATCGAAGAGGAGTTCGTAGAGAAAAGCGTTTCACACGAAAGTATACTTCGAGAAGGTGACATTTGTCATAAGTTTTGCAATAATTTATAGTCATGAAAATTTCAGCGCACGCGTTCCAATTGATACCGACGATGAAAGTGCGACAACGCAACTACCTCCACGGTAAAATCGGCGCGAACTCGTTATTAGGTACAAATGAGTTGTACCGAATGTGTCCAAATCGCGAAATCACTATTTTCGTCGGTACTTGGAATATGAACGGACAGTCGCCGCCCAGGTACTCATTTCCCTTCTGTCTGAAAAATCAGTTAAATTCCTTATTTTTCCCATTAGGGAGTTAAATGATTTCCTGTTACCGATTGACGTGGAACACGTTCCTGATATCCTGGTCGTCGGTACCCAGGAGTCATGTTCTGAAAAATTCGAATGGGAGGTGACGTTGCAAGAAACGCTCGGCCCGACACACATTTTGTACCACTCAAACTCCTTGGGTAAGTTTTAAGTTGCTTTTTAAATAAATAATCGACCCCCATTTAGGGACCTTGCACGTGTCAGTGTTCGTTCGACGCGACCTAATTTGGTACGTCTCCATGCCCGAGGACGCCAGTCTGTCGGTCAGGCCGGGCACCGCCTTCCGCACCAAAGGAGCGGTCGCCACCTGTTTCATGTTGTTCGGCACATCCTTCCTGTTCGTGATCGCCCATCTGACTGCCCACCAAGAGAAAGTGAAAGAACGCGTGTCGGACGTGAGGAAAATCGTCCATTCGCTCGATTTGCCGAAAAATTTGCCGTGCAAAAACAAAAGCAAAGACGTGACGCAAAATTTCGATTACGTTTTTTGGTGTGGCGATTTGAATTTCCGATTGGCCACGCCGCGAAGCAAAGTGCTGGAGTGGTTGGAGAAGACGAGTTTCCCGTTGCCGCCGCACATGCCCCACGGTTACATGCACCACGATCAATTGTGTTCCGTTTTATCGGAAGGGGCCGCTTTTCGCGGTTTCACCGAGGCGAAAATTACATTTCCACCTACGTACAAAGTGAGTTACGATCTGTCTTACGCGAATAATTGCGATTAATTTTTTTGTAGTATGATCCTGGAACGCAAAATTTCGATACGTCTTCGAAACAGCGAGCGCCCGCTTACACCGATCGTATATTGTATAAGCAAAGAAGTATGCGTCGGTTGAGTAGCGCCCCTCAAATACCACCGTTGCAGTGTTTGGCTTACAACTCCGTACCTTCGATCACGACGTCCGATCACAAACCTGTTTGGGGTTTATTCAAAGCCCACATCCGCCCTGGACTGGACACGTAACTTTAATCACTGTCATACACTTTTCATTTATTCGGTGCCGAATTTCAGGATACCCCTAGCCGCGGGCTTGTTTAACCGGGACGTTTACGTCGAAGGTCTGGCTAGACGCGCAACTTTCCTGAAAGAGCACAAGGGCGCCACCACCGTTTGTTCCATACAGTAATCCTTACGTCCAGTTCGATGTTTTCAAGTCGTCAGGCTCAACTTAGGTCCCTTTACAACCGTGTGTGAGCTGTCTCTTTTTATTATTTCGATTTAATCTAGTCATTCGGAATCTAGTCTACTCTGAATTGTTCGCCTTGCAACTTTCGGACCAAAAATGACAATGTTGGAGATGTTTTTTATTTATGATAACGTTAACTTCGTTTCTATTCCTGTTCAAATCGAAACACTGCTTCGATTTAATTGTTTTGTAATTCGTATAACTCTATGTATAGTTGTTTTTTACATGTCGTTCCGTTCGAATTGTCCTATACCTTCGATGGCCTTCCAATAGCAATAAGTGTGGAGTTGAAAATCTGGGATATGATCAATTAATTATAAATGTTGAATGGTGCTCTAAGTTCTATGGTCCACCCGTCCAGGATGTTCTGTGGTTTACCCGGTAACCTCAAATAGTTGTAACGTGCGAACACAACGATGGAACCAATTTCGGCCTTTGCTGTTTACAAGAAAACCACAACGGCAACCAACGGTGCTGTTAGAAAACGAAGCAAAAAACCTAAATTCCAAGCGCTAATCGGTAAAGCTTCAAAAAGAAAACCGAAACTAAGCGCTCAGAAGGTTACTTTGGCTCTACAAGAAGAAAACAACGCGAATGTGATTCCAGCTGTTAAGTTTAAAACTGAAGTAAGTAAACCGTTGCCGACTACCTCGACGGCGCTCCACGATCAAAAATCGCCGACTATTAAACCCAGCAAAACGAAAAAAAAGTTAGTTCGCAAGAAACCGAAGGTGGACGCATACGAAACAAACAACCCCTTAACCAAAAGCCAAACATTATTCGAATGGATAATATCACCGATGTTGCCAACCGAATTCTTCAACAAATACTGGGAAAAACAACCCTTGCACATCCGCCACGAAAACAAAACCTATTTCAAACACCTACTTAGCTCGCGCGAACTCGACGCCATAATACGCGACAACGACTTACATTACAACCGAAACGTCGACGTCGTCGTTTACGAAAACGACGAAAAACGAGTCATCGAGTTGGAAGGGAAAGTGACGCCTTCAACTTTGTGGGATTATTACAAAAACGGTTGCAGCGTTCGCTTCCTGAACCCGCAATCGTACAACAAAAAGTTACATTCGTTTATAACCATATTCCAAGAGTACTTCGGCTCGATGACCGGCGTGAACGCTTACTTAACGCCGCCGAACTCGCAGGGTTTCGCCCCGCATTTCGACGACATCGAAGCGTTTATCATACAGCTGGAGGGGAGGAAATTGTGGAAGTTGTATCACCCCACGTAAGAAATTGTTAATTATCGTTAAAAGATAATAAGTTCGGGTTTTGTAGGTCCGAGAACGTGCTAGCGAGATTCTCGAGCGGTAATTACAAACGATGTGAAGTGGGTGAGCCGTTCAAGGAGGTAACGTTGGAAGCGGGGTCGGTTTTGTATTTTCCCCGGGGGGTTATACACGAGGGGTCGACTGAGGAGGAGCATTCGTTACACATTACGGTGTCTGTGTACCAAAATAACGCCTATGTTGATTTATTGGAAAAAATATTACCGAAGGCGCTGAGTGAGGCGTCCAAGAACGACGTTACTTTTCGGTGATTACTACTTCAACCCCTTGGGTTTTTAATGTTTTTTTTCTCTGGTAGTCAGGGTTTACCGTTGCATTATCTTAAAGGCGGACATAAAGAAACCGTCGAGCAGGTTATTTCTGTACTCTTCGAGAAGCTCAAAGCTCACCTCGATATTGAAGGCGGTATTAATGAATTAGGTCGGAAATTAGTTTACGATTCCATGCCTCCAGTTTTATCACCGGAGGAAAAATTGTGTTCCTCTAAACAAGACGGCGATCGCTTAGATCAAGGGGTTGTTTACAATGGGTAATTAATTTCCTTTTTATTTTCGTTACTTGTCATTTTTTTTTCCAAGTGTGATCTTTGAGGGTGATACAAAAGTGAGGTTGACCCGCTACTACTGCATCCAGTTAATCGAGGAAAACGACGAATGTAAATTGTATTATTCGACGGAAAATTCGAAAGTTTACCATGGGGAAGACGAGCAGTTTTTAGTTGTTGATAAAACTTTGGCACCGGCCATCCGGCAGCTATCTGAAAGTTATCCAACTTACATAAGAATTTCCGATTTAGAAATCGACGTTGATTTAGCGACGAAAGGTCAACTGATTTACGATTTATGGGATAAAGGAATTGTTATTACCGAGAAACCCTTAGCTGTTTAAATATTATTCTCACTAGGTGACGTCATTTCTCATTCGTGAACTCGAACAAGCGTTTGACAGTTGACATAAGTGTTTGAGTGATGGCGTCGAAAATTTTCATCTTGACGAAACGTTTGTTATTGTAATTTTGTAATTGAAATCAATTAAAATTTCGTCATTATTTATGTTTGTCGAGTGTGTTCCAGTGTCTTTTCACGATGTGAATTGATTGCGACCCGATTTCCGGAAATGGGAACGAGAATTGATACGTTGGATACTTTCAATATTTCTGGTGAGTGCGTAACCCAGTTTTATCGTTTGTTAATTGTTTTTGCGTTTGTTTCGTTTAGATTTGTCGCCGGAACAGCAGAAAGCCCTAATCGATATTAGGCGCAGGAAAACGCAGTTGTTGTTGGAAATACAGGTGAGTGTTATAACCTCAATGTTTACGTGCAACGGTTTTTATGTTTTGGGTCGGTTGTCGTTGCCCAATACATACATTATGTTTCTAATTGTGTGTGTGAGAAACGTTGCGATGAAATGCAATTGTTTAGCGTCGTCCGAAGGACGAGAGAGGAAACGTAACGGGAACATTGATTTCCGCATGTTTGACGACTGCGATAACGTCATCCTGCGGAGAAGATTAATGATTTTGTGTTGTAGTCGTGTGGACTATGTTCTTGTTTGTTGATCGATAATTGGGTTTGGGGGTATCCCCCTTTATAATCGCGGATTTTTTCATGCCCAAACATTGCTTTATTTTGAAAAACAAGGAGGATCCATGTTTCAACGTTATGAACTAGAGCAATTAATCGAAGAAATTTTTGTTTATGTAATTGACCATCGAATTTTATTAGTCTATGGTCGTAGAACATACATAGTTCAAAACTAAAGGACACCATACACTAAAACGGATGACGTCTTGGCAGCGATTTCAACAGCTCGCAAAGTAGGCGAATTAAAATCATCTTTTTCAGTTGAAATCGTTTCATTTATTAAGCAAATTATTTAGTATGCAGATACGGAATTCGAAACGTCGTCAATAGGTTGAGGACGTGATGTATTCATAGTAAAGTTGCGATTCAAATCTTCTCTCAGCTCCATTGTTTTTCTGGAATAGAACAAACGATTAAATGCTTTTAAATTGGGAAAATGAAAAATTTCAACAATTAGTGAACAACAGGGTGGTTATTTACAGAATTCACCAATAAAACAATTCAAAGAAAATTTCAGACTGAATCCCGGCACGAATGAAATGAAAATCAAAATCACTTTTCAATTCAAATTCGTAAAGTCAATTTTATTCTCGGCCCGACCTAAACACGTCTACTCACTGCATCCGAACGACTGAACAATTATTTCTTTGTACGAGTTTGACGTTTGATGAAAGTAATGGCTGACGCAAATGACGAAATTGAATAAAAATGGCGTCGACTGAAAACTTTTACCTGTTTTTAGTAATAATCAAATTCACTTTCGCTGTTTTTTTGATGTTATCGTTTTTCTTTAATAAGTGCGCCTCTGGTGATCGATTGAGGTGTTTTAAGCGCGATCTGGTGGCCGTTCATCCATTATTTCTTCCTCTCTTAGCGCCCTCTCTGGGGCGTCCACCCGAGCTTGTGCCGATTGTTATTCTTACGTGCGCGGTCATTTGTGTTATTAGTCAATGGTCATAGAACAAAGCTAAAGGACACCATACGTTAAAACGTCGGGGATGAGATAAGAAGGACACGATATCACGGATGCGTCACGCGATCTTCTCGTTCGGAATTCCTCAGGAATTCGTCATGACGACCGTACGACGACCTTCGGTTTACGGGTACGCGCGAATACGTCGACGACCCGCGAATCTTCCTCGATCGTCAATTTTTCGACGGACCTCGTATAACAAAAACCCGATCGACACGTTAACAAACAAACAAAATATGTATACGACAAAACGATAAGTCGCTAATCGTCGCAGCTTTGCGGTTGTAGAGCGTCAAGGACGCGCCCGAATCGTCGTCGTCGTCGTCGTCGGCGCTCCGTTTCAGTGTGTGCCGGGGAAGGTTGGCGTGCGCCTCGTCGTCATCGTCCCGGTTTTTCGTTTTTCTTTTTCGTTTTTCGCGGTTTCGGGACGTGCGTCGCGACGGTCTGCCTTGGGCGGTTTTCGTTTAGCCAGTGTTCGAAAGTTGCGACGCCGAGAGGTATTTTTTTTTTCGAAATTTCCCGTCGGTTTTTCCGGTTGCGCAAATTTTGCGGTTCGTCGACCGACGTCGCGGAGGTGAGGTCCGCAAAACGGGGATTACAAGAGAAAAAAGAAATGAAGAGCGTCTAGACACCGCTGGACCGCGGGGTGCGATATTACGATCGATTATAGGGAAGTTGATTAAAATGCACCGAAACTCCGGAGGGTGTGTTGACCAAAGAAATTGAAGCGCAATAGGAGTCGAATCGTAATTATTTGTCATCAATTTGTTTTCGATTGCGTCGTAAATAATATTTAATTGCTTGTATTAGTTAAATGTAATGAATATCGGAGATAAAAGCGATTTTTTTCTGTTTATCGAAC
Organism: Novius pumilus; assembly: GCA_020654155.1. Taxonomy (NCBI): domain Eukaryota; kingdom Metazoa; phylum Arthropoda; class Insecta; order Coleoptera; family Coccinellidae; genus Novius; species Novius pumilus. The sequence continues at coordinate 7,319,978 of JAIFOV010000475.1, forward strand.
GGGAATAACGTTTTAAGTTCCGCAACTCGTTTTGTTTTCGTCGTAATTAGCCCTAATTGTTTGGTGGAAAATCGAGGGAACGAATGCATAAAATTTAATGCGAGCACGGTGAAAAATCGATTTCGCCGCATAACCGTGGCATATTAAATGTATATTTGGACTAGGAAACAAATTTTGCTTTCACTTCGGCGATTGATTATCGACTTTTTTTTTTGTTCGTTTGTTTTCCGATCGAATTGTTTGGCGTTGTTTCATGAATGTCGTTGCGCAATCCAACGCTCGATTTAGGTCCCGTTGCGATTTTTTTTTCGCGCATCCCTTTCGGTCGTCGAGACTCGTGCAGCGAATATTTTAGTCGCTCTTAGTCCGCAAAGGGAACGAAGGATGATTGAGATGTCTCCTGGCGTAAAATCGATGGAACTAGTTTTCACGTTCAATCGGTGGAAAGACCGAACGATTAAATAACAATCAACGACAATTGCCGCTTTTAATATTAACAGTTTTTACTCATTATTGTCACAATTTGTAAACACGCTACACGTTTGACTCATACGTTTGGTATTCGTTGCGTTGTTTTTTTTTCTCGTGAGAAAATCGCGAGGAAATGCGACCGGTGAATTCGAACCTGCGACGAGGTTCGTCCACCTGGAACGCGAGCGCAGCTGCAACTTCGCGACTACTTTTTTATTTTTTTCTTTTAATCGTTTTATATACGTTGCGAAAGTTCTTTCCTCCTTCGGGACAAGGTCAGTCGAGGTCGCGCCGCGGCCTCTACGGATTAAAAAAATAAAAGGAAACGCTCGGCGACCGTTTACGTAAACGAGAAACACCTGCTGGTCGGATTTTTATTGAAAAAAAATTTTATTTCGTAACTTGGCGACATCGTCCACACGAAATTAATTACGTAAATAAAATCGTTTGCAACGAACTGGTCCGCGCGAGATCTATTGGATATGTCGAAATTTCGGCCGCCGCACACTTTCACACGACTAGGAGCAAAGGTCGCAGCCTAGGAGACCTAAACATCCTAATTTTTTTTTCTGCACTTTTCAATTCTAAAAACGGGAAACGAGCGAATAATTCGAACCAATTGGCATTGCATTAATCGTTTTTAAATTGCTAAATCCTTCCGGGTCCTCGCATTCAATTCAGCGGATTATTCGAAACGCGGAATAATTAATGTCGTGTCCGAAGTTTCACTTTCGAATTATTATTAACTTCCTAAACGGCGGCGGCGTTTCGGACGCGGCGAGGAAAAATCGTCAGTTTCACTTTTTCCGTTTCCGCGTCGTGTTGTTCCGTGCGTGCCGTACCGGACGTACAAATGAACGATGAGGAACGAGACGCGCCCCGTTTCGTTCGGGCGTCGCGACGCCCCCTCGCGCCCCGTCAGGATATCGAGAAAAATGAGCAGGAACAATTTTTTCAAGGTAAAATAACGATAATCGCCTGCGAAAACGGCTTCGAGAGACGTTCTTAACTTTTAGGCTGGGCCTCGAATGAGATTTTTCTGACATGGGGAACACCGATGATTATTATACTTATGGCTATTCTCATTTTTTTTTATCGAACACAATGCGTTTATTACGCGCCGCAACGAAATTTTCGCGAAAGTTCTTTTGTTTACAATGAAAATAAAAAATTCATTTCATTGTATTTGGAGAAAGTAATTTTGATTTTGACATGTGTCTTTGAATTTTAATAATTTTTTCTGTGCACCGGCCACACTTAGCTGCTAAGCTCTGCTTAAATCCTCAAGTTCGTTCGCCTTGTTATCAATGTCAACCTTTATAAGTTTTGCTGCAGAACCGACTTGAATACATTTTTAGGGTTTCGAAGAGACCATTCGAGGGGAAACAATATTTTTTCATTTCGAACAGGGACAGTGTTATACTTAATATGCTTTGCTGCAGGACCGACCTGTTTATATTTTTGCGGCTTAGAAATATTTTCGTTGTCACACGTCACAATTTCAGTATATTGTTGATAATTCAACGAGTACGAATTTTTGTTTCAATAAACTCTACTCGAAGATGTTTTTGATAATTGAATGAAATTGATTGAGTATCCAAACTTGGCTTAAGATTATTCGGTGAGATGGCAACATTGATTAAGCGTTACTTAAAAATAAGGGCCGTTCAGTTATGCATCATTTTAAGGATGAATGAAAACTTGGCTTAACATCATTCGGTAAGCGTTACTTAAAAATAAGCGACGTTTAGTCGAGTATAAGTGAGATCGGTCCACAAATTGACACATTATTTACGGATAATCAACTAAAAATTTAGTTTCGAACAGAAAGTTTCTGCGGTTTCCGTGTAACGTGGCGAATGTAAAATTTAAATTGCGACTACGAATTTAATTAAAAGCTCGTCCGCGAGTCTAGACGAACCTAACTTTACGGCACGCCCGCGTCGTTGATTCACTCCGACTGTTTTTTTTTTTCTACGAAACTTATCGTTCCCGGAAGGAAACGGCGCTCTCTTTATAATCTGCTGAATGTATTCATTTGCGCGTCACGATTATCTAACGAAGCGATAAAAGTTGTTTTCGTGCGCGATTCGCCCGTTTTCAGAAACCGATAAAATGCGTTTTATCGCTCGCCCCCGCGCCTCCGTCTTTTTTCCTTTGCCCGAATTTGAATAATTGCCCGCGAAACGGAGAAGTGTATTCGTTTCGATGGGACGGCGGCGAGTCTATTGTTATTCGATTGATGACTGTGTCAATTTAAACGCAATTGCTCCATCCTGTCGTCCGTGATCCCCTCTGATTCAATACGGGCTAACTGGTGGTCAATTGACGGCGACTTTTTTTTTATTAGCCGCCTATTACGCGCCGGCACCTGCCGCCCTCCCGGTTGCCCGCACAAGGTGTTTTATTTGTAATCGCCTCGGTGTACAGTTATTTTGTAAATTCTGCAATCACCTGTCGATTATAACGACTTTTTAGTTTCCGACTGTCCCGTGTAGCGAAAACATTCCCGTCGATGCTGAGTGCGTTTTCGACGAAACGTCAGCAGCGTCGATGGTGCAACGTGCATATTCATATATATATATATATTTAGTAGCAAATAATTTGGCTAGCCGGTATGCTTATCAAATTATAACAGTTTTGATTGTGTGGAAAACCTGGAAAACGATTTAATCGACTACGAGGAAAATTTTAAAGTGAAGCGGCTAAAGTTGACATATGGTTGACACGTGTTGATTTTGTGGATCTAATAACATTAGTTCCATTATCCGCCCCTCCACGGTGTCTCGTTCGCGCCCCTCATCGAAGGGTCGTAATAAATACAAACAACGTAGTCGACGAACCGCGCGAGGGGTTGGTTTGCAAACAAACCGCACCCCTCGTAATGCGCGATCGAAAATCGTACAATCCGCACGCGTTTTCATAAATTGCACGTGTACAGGCAACATCTGGTGTCGTAAAATGTAAAGTGCGTGTGCGACTGTGCGGCGCCCAACGAAAGGATGCAATACAACACGATCGGCCGGGACAGAAAGGGTTCCGTGAGCGGCGGCGGCGTCGTCACTAATTGGTTTTCGTCACTAAAACGGACGAAAAAACCGAAAAACGGCTACCGTGACACGGCGGCGACGCAATCGAGGAGCGTCTGGGATTTGTCCACGTTGAACCGTAAAGTGGTAGGTACAACGCGCTCCAGTTGTTCCGGTCCAAATCGTAATTTAATTAGGATATTACGTTATCGTAGCAACGTCTGCTGATCTTCATTCTCATTCCTTTCTAATGTCTTGGGAACTTTACGACATCTTTTGTTGTCGCGCTTTCGTTTTATTTTTTAAGGGATTAGAAATTCGGATGGTTATTTGGTTTCAACCCCATTTGATTGCGATAATCGTTTAGCATGCGAAGAGTCAAGCGTGACACAGTAGCCGGGTCAGTTGGCGATAATTTCGTACGAAATGACGTTGTTGCGACACTTGTTCGCGTTCGCTAAAACAATGGGAAACGGCGATTATTCGTTTGGTGTGTGATTTCGCAAAAGGACGACGACGACGTTCAGTCGGAGTTGTAGTTACGCGGCGTGCGGAAGGTTCGCGTAACTGGACGTTAGCCAACGACGACGACAACGACTACGATTTTGGGCGCGGGGGTTCAGTCTGCGTACAACGGCGCCGGTCGCCGGATGTGTCCGATGATCGTAGGCCGCGCTGTGCGCCTGATGTGCGGCTGTCTGCGCGTGTGCGCGGCCTACGTCGTCTGGAACGTAGTGTTCGCGTGCTGCACGCGACGCCGACGTCGTTCGTCGACGCCGAACGTCGCGCCACCACCGCCGTCGGTAAGCGATCTTGCGTGCGTTATTTATAAATGTCGATTGACCGGAAGGCGAGTTCAACAACCAAAGTGCGGAAGCGCTGGACAATCGATAAATTATTAATGTTTTATATGTTGAAAAGTATTTAATCGCAATTAAAATCAAGGACGCGCTCGTTTTCCGAGTAAATCAAACTTTTCTCGGCGTGTGTTGTTTATTGCGCCGCTCGTCGACCTCGAGGAAAAAACCGGGTTCTACTCTTGTTTATTTTTTTCACGCTCTACTCGGTCGGTGCGCGTTGCGAGATTTCCATGGGAAAAACCTTCGAAGACTTTGCATTCACCATTTTAACGGCACAAGGAAATGTCCAAGTTTGAATGGCATTATAAAATCGGAAAGTAGACGCGGACGTGACATCCAATTCAATTAATCAAAGATAAGACGCGATAATTGATAAAACCCTCTCGTTCTGCGTATGTTTTTGTTTGGCTGCAAGAATCGTAACCCTTGTTGCAATCATTTCTTACAGTCGATTAGTTGGCATTTAGTTTTCTTTGTCGGAGCGATAAAAGTAACAATGGTTCTCGTGGAACAAAATGTGACTCAATTCAACTCCATTTTTCGCGTTTTCCCAAAATTAATATCATAAAATTTTTCATTGTTCTTTTGTTATTTTCAAAAAATTTTTTTCAGCTTTCATAATTTTTATTCACTTTCAGTCGTTTTCATGCAAATTTCCTCATTTCCGATACGCGTATCAGTCTTATAGTTTCTAATCCTCATACTTTAAAAACAAAAGAATTTAAGTTGCACACCCTGTCATTTTGTTTAGAAACGAAGAAAGTTGAGACATTGAATAATAAATTTCGTGAATTGGGATTTCGTGGATATGTTTTATGACGTCCGTTCGCAGTCGACGTATTGTTGGTTGCGTGTCGCTACTAAATCATTTACATTATTAACTAAGTTGCGAAATAATTCGCGACGATAATTATAATCGTCTGTTTTAGATTACAACGAATTTTATCGAATACGCGATAGACAAATATTTGTCGCTTATTTACCCTAAAAATAGCTTCTTTTCGATCGTAATAATTGAATGCGTTCATTTTTATTCGTGTATAATTAAAAAACGATAAATTTATTACAAATCGGCACATTTTGCGTTCTTTGCGCCACTATCATTGAAGCGTATTAAATAGATAATTGAAACGTAAGTCGTAAATTTGTACTAAAGCCTCTCGGCACACTTGAAGGACTTAATGGGAGCAATTCGGAATTTTCCCGCGAGCGCGAACGACGTTGTTTAATTTAGCCGACTGACGTCACGTTCCTATTCGCGATGCCGCGAGGTGAACGAAAACAAAAGAAAGATTGTCGCTCAAAACTTGACGTTCTTTGCTTTTCAGCAATTGAAAGATGAGCTGTGCGAAGTGGTGTCCGAGATGGAGTCCCTGGACAACGGGGAGGACGGGAAAAATAGCAACAAGGCGAAGATGATGTCGATCGGGCGGAAGAAATTCAACATGGACCCGAAGAAGGGCATCGAGTTCCTGATCGAGAAGGGACTGTTGCAGTGCACGCCGGAGAGCGTCGCCCAGTTCCTGCACAAAGGCGAGGGCCTGAACAAGACCGCCATCGGCGACTATCTCGGCGAGAAGAACGATTTCAACGAGAACGTGCTGCAGGCGTTCGTTAATTTGCACGATTTCACCGACCTCATCTTGGTGCAAGCGCTCAGGTGAGTTTTTCCGGCGCGCAGCGCCATCTCTTACCCGGCGTCCGCAATCCTTAAACACCTCGATAGATTTCTATGAAAACGAAAAATGCGGATGATTCGTATCTGTTATAATTCGGACAATTTTCGAGAGATGTCGGTGACGACTCCTCGATGGCGCCAACTATTTTAACGCGGTTTTTTCGAAAAAGTGCCAGTGATGAGTTTTTCCAAAATTGTTACGCGCGGATCATCAGCATCTCCACCCCATCCTTCCTCTCCGTCCACCGCCGATTATAACTTTATTCGAACGCCCCAGACAATTCCTGTGGAGCTTCCGATTGCCGGGCGAGGCCCAAAAAATCGATCGCATGATGGAATGTTTCGCCAAACGTTACTGCGACTGTCAAGGCGACAACAATATTTTCGAAAATTCCGACACCTGCTACGTCTTGTCCTTTTCGATCATAATGCTCAACACCAGTCTGCACAACCCGAGCGTCAAAGACAAACCGACGGTGGAGCAATTCATCAACATGAACCGAGGCATCAATCAGGGCCAAGACCTACCCAGAGAACTTTTAGTCGTGAGTCATTTAAGAATCCTTACAAAAAAAGTTACAGTTTTCTCCGCTGTAGGGATTGTACGACAGCATCAAAGCCGAACCGTTCAAGATCCCCGAGGACGACGGTAACGATCTGATGCACACGTTCTTCAATCCCGACAAAGAGGGCTGGCTGTGGAAACAGGGCGGTCGCTACAAAAGTTGGAAGCGTCGCTGGTTCATCCTCAACGACAACTGTCTCTATTACTTCGAGTACACCACCGACAAGGAGCCGCGAGGCATTATACCCTTGGAAAATATTTCGGTGCGCGAATGCGCGGAACGCCAAAAACAACATTGTTTCGAGTTGTACGCGAGCGGCGGCGCCGATTTTATAAAAGCCTGCAAAACGGACTCGGAAGGCAAAGTGGTCGAGGGCAAGCACACGGTTTACCGTATGTCGGCCAGCAGCGAGGAGGAAAAGATGGAGTGGATGAACCGACTCAGGCAGAGCATCAGCCACAATCCGTTCTACGATATGTTGGCGAGCAGGAAGCGAAAGGCGCAGCACCACATGCTCCAAGGGAAGAATTGATCGCGATTCTTGGAGGCGCTGCTGCGGCTCTGCGTTTTTTACGTTCGCTGGGAGTTTTATTTGCCCATCAGAACGATTGTCCGATCCTCCTGTTTGACCCGAAGGGGGGATCGTGCAGTGTAAAAAAGAAGGAGGATACCGTCCGACGAACACGTCCGACTCCACTGACAAGGCTCGTGTCTGTACGTTTTTAGCTTTAGCCGAACGACACCAAATAAACCAACGTTTCGACCAAGTTTTTGGTGTATATATTCTGTATATATTCGAAGGTAATCGGTGCAGCGAATTGATATCTAATAAGTATATTATTTTATTGCATATCGAATGTTGTGTGAGTTTTACTATCGACGGGTGTGTGACCAATTGACAATATTAATTAGATAGTGGAACGCTGTTATTTGTAATTTATTCGATTTGTTTCCCGCATATGTGTAAATAATATATTATTTATAGATGTTTTTGCAATAAACATTTTGAGTCGTTTAAATATTTTATTTGTAAAATACGAAAATACAATCTTTTTGGCACATCGCCTTGTTACATTAACATAATTAAAAATTATAACGACCAGAACAGTACGTATTATAAATAATTGTAAACTTAACTTAGAAAAACAATCGCGGCAATGTATTTTATTTATTTACAACACGCTCGCGCACGTTTTACATAAAAATTGTTAAAATGTTCGATTTAAATATGGCTACACTCAAGGTCACATAAGGCACATTACACGTAACAGTCCGCTCCCTCGGTTCGTTAGAGGGACTCGAAACCGGATATATCGCTACCCTGTTTTATAGAAAAAAATCCATTAGTAGTTTGCTCGAATAAAAGTCCCGTCGCGATTCTGCGCTGTTCATAAAACGCAGCCCGTTTCATGAACTGCGCAGAATCGCGACGCTTCTCAACTTACCCTATCGGGTTTGTACAAATGCGTGTGGGGTAGTAAAAACGTCGATCCGAGATCTCGCTCGGCGACGTCCTAAAATTCAAATTCCCAAAATTATTCGGCGTTTGACGTTTCAAATTCACTTACGTCTCGGTGATTGTGATTGGAGGTCGTCGTCGACGATTTGCCGTCGTAGTCGCGCCGCAACGCCTTCATCGGCGGCGGTATCGTCGTTTCTTCGTACGATCTCGCCTCGGATATGGTGCGGAATCGCTTGTCGTTCGGCTCGATTTCGATCCAATCGTCGTCGTCCTCGAAATTGCCCAACGATCTGGTGGTGCCGGCGCACGACAGCAAGTCCGCGCTGATCTTCTGGATCAGCGTGGCGTTCTCGCTGCGATCCGCCTCGGTGCCGCACGTGCCCACCGTGGCGGACACTTCGAAGCCCGCGGATATTAGGGCGCCGGACGTTTTGCGCGACGCCATCGGCGAGTCGTCGTCGTCGTCGATGTACGACTCGCTCACTTGGCTGCTGTATTTTCGTTTGGTGGGCTCCAACGACGTCGCGACCGAAGGTTTGCGAGGCGACGGCCCAGCGTCCAAATAACTCAGCAGCTTGGCTTCGTTCGACATGGTTACCTTGGACGCGTCGAACGTTGTGTAACTGCTCATGTTGGGCGCCGGCGCCGGGTGGTACTTCGCTCTGGGTATCATAACCGTTAACGAACGATCTTTCTGGTCGTGCGACGGTACTTTTAAAGCACTCTTTGGGTGTCTCGCTGTTTGCTGCGAAAAAATTTGTTTTAGACAGATCGGAACGAAATCACTCTTCTTGGTAGTACCTTTGCAACATACGGCAAACTATTGGTTTCCGATTTGCTATCCTCCGAACTGGTGTCGACGATCATGGCTCGCCGATCAGCTGGATGAGGTATTCGTTGAGGGAAGAAACTCAACCCCGTGCTGATATTCGGGGTGGGTTTGGTACGGCAACACGTTACCACGCAACAAATCACCAGTAGCACAAAAAGAATAACACCTAACGAGAGTAGCGCGATCAGGAGAACTGCAAAGAAAATTTTATGAAAATTTATCTTCATTCAATTCAACAATTTACCTTTCAAATTGATGTAGCACGTTTCCCCGGAGTACCACCGGAAACATTCGCAAATCAATCGATCGTCGCCCCTCGAGTAACAAGTACCGTGATAGTTGCACTTCTCGCAACCGATCAGCTCGGCCGAACAGATCCGCCCCGGGTACAGGACGTTCTCGGACACGTCCGAGTACCCCTCTTTGCAACTGCAGGTGTACGTGCCGCGCAAATTGAAACAGTGCGCGTTGTCCGAACAGTCGTGGAACTTCCTGTCGCGGCACTCGTCGAAATCCGTCGCTTTGAGCGAATCGCGATTCGCCGCCGACGCGTACAAATCGGTACCGCCCAAGCTGTAGTTGCTGACGCGCAGGTATTTCTTCAGCACGTCTTCCAGCCGTTTTTCGTCCGCGTTGTCCGACAGTTGCAAGTTGAAGCGGGCGACGACGGCGCCGTTCGGTTTTTCGAAATCGGTGACGCGGACGCCGTGGTAAACGTCGCGCAGGTCCGATTGCATGATCGTGCGATCGATCGCGTCGCGCGTCGCAGCTGTCAAACGGACTCGTTCGCGATCGATGATATCCGGGGTAAGACGTTGTTTACCTAACCGCTCGAGTTCGATGGCTAAGGAGTAGGTGTAGGTCGGATTGCACGGTCTGTCCGGGAACATGCGTGCGAAACCCGGACGGCACACGCATCGCATCAATCCGTTGTTCTTCTGGCAGAGTTCGTTGCGCGAGGCTTTGCAATCCGGGTCGCACCTGTCCGGATCGTCGGGTACGTTGGCGCTGGGCGGATCGGCGGATAGTACTCCGGCGATCAGAATATCGTTGGCTTTTTCCTCGCTCAGCACTTCGTCGCGATGGTCGTGGGCGGCGGCGGCGTCGTCGTGCGCGATCGGCGGTACGTGCACCACGCCGCCCGTGTTCTTATCGGTCATCACGACGAAAATCGTGTCGTTGTCGCGGGGATCGGCGCCGGGCGCCGAAGGTGGGGTTTCGTCCCCGTCCGTTATGATGAAATCGTCCAGGTTCTCTTCGGTGTTTGTTATTGTTACCGTCGGTACGATTTCGCCAATTACCGTGTCGGTAGGTCGAATTTGCACGGATGGATACTGACTGACGTAAGCGTCGGCTGGGTATAAACTTGCCGATGTTTGGATGGTCGTTGTAACAGTTTCGGTGACGCTAGTCGGTTTTACTAGTGTACGCACTTCGGTAACAGTGTCCACGATGGTGGAACGTTCGGTTTTTGTTAAAAGTAAAGTGGAAGTGGTCGGGGGTATGCCGGGCGTTTGTAGTATCGTAGTTTCCGTTACGGTAACGGTGGACGTGCGGACGTGTGTGAGGAATTTGGTTGGCACGACTGTTGTTGTGGTGGTTTCGTCTTGGATTTTAATCTCGTTGCCGGCGTGATGAACTTTGGGCGCCGAAACGGTTGTTGGTGTCGGTGGCGCCGTAACGATTTTGCGTCTCTCTTGAGTGGTCGGAGGCGGTTTTCGAGTGGTGGTGGTGGTGGTTGTGGTTCTAGTACGCAACGGTCGAACGCGAATGGTCGTTCGGCGCCTTGGCGCTGAAGTGGACGGCTTCGTTGTTGTTAATTTGAAAATTGGTCGATAGGTTGTTACCGGTGGTGGGGGGATCATTCCGATGACTTCATTGGTTTGAACCGTCAAAATCGGCGTTGTTGGGGCGGACGGCGAGGGTGGCGGAGGTGGTACCATCTGTACCGCGGGTGGTCGTACATTTACAGTTTTTTCAGTACTGGGTACGTCGATCGGCAGCGACGTTACTTTTGGCCGTTCAATTTTCGGAACCACAACTTCCTCCCTCAACAAGTCCCGAATACTGGTACCGTTGAAACGGTTCTCTTTGAGCACGATTTGGTTGGTTTGATAGTTTTCCGGTTTCACGAAGGGTCGCGGATTGGCAATCGCCGGCGCCTTTATGTGATGCACTTCGTTTTCAATGATCGCCGGCGGCCTCGCTGTGGTTTTAATTTTGATTCGCGAGGGTTGAACGTTGGACTCGACGACCGCCGAGTCTGTTTGTAGAGGGTCGTCGATTTGAAAACCTTGAGGGCGTGGTTTTTTGGGCGCCAAGTAATTTATCACGATGTTGTTTCCAACTTGAGTGGGTTTCACCCACGAGTTGTATCCCCTAATTGGTTTATCGGTTGTATCGGTGATGTTTATTTTGCTTTGTTCCTTGGGGTGGTACACTTGATTGATGTGATGCGTAGGCGCCGGAGGCGTCATAAAATCTAAGATCACGTCGCTCACGTTACGCGTGTTTGAAACAATATTCGTTGCGTTTATTTTAGATTGCTTTTTATGTTGATAAATCTTATTGTTCGGTTGGTACCTAGAAGCTGGTGGCGTCATGAAGTCGACGATGGTACTACTCGTGTTGTTAACTTCGTTGCTCACGGTTGGGTAGGTTGGCGCCGGGGGTGTCATGAAATCGAAGATGTAATGATCGTTTCCGTGTTTCCATGGTTTCGGTGGTCGATGCTTCACCACTTCGTACGCGATCGGTGGTAATCGATATTTCATCCCAGCCCCTCCGGGGATACCGTGGTTGATGACGTGGGCGTTGAAATCGTTGCCGTTTTGGAACGTACCGAAGGAGATCGGTGGTACTTGGAGGTCGATGTCGTGGTGCGGTTTCGACGGATTGATGTTGTGCTCGATGCGATTGCTCATGGCTATCGCCGAATCGGCGCGGACTTTAATCACCCCGTTCACTTGTTTTTGGTGTTCGTTATCGTCGGCGCCGTACGGCGATGGTACGTCGAAGTACTGTCCGTTTTTGTGGGGTTCCGTCGAACCTCCGTAAATTAAGGCGGTGGTTCTGTTATGAGGTATTTTAACCAAGGCCACTTGGCTGGGTTGAATGTTAACTAGTAACGGTTGCCCGGTGGATCGTTCCACTATCTCCGGTAGGATCATGGGCGCCGGGCGCCTTCGTGTGTTTGTATTCGAAGAAGACTTACGAATCTCGTTTTCGTAAAAAGTGGACAAATCGTTCGGATGTAAGGGAATGTGTTTGTGTTTGTCGCTGCGATACGGCGGTAAAGGCGGTGGTCCGACGTAGTCATCGTGTTTAGTACCTTCGGGTCGTACCAAAGGTATAGCTGGTATTCGCGGCAATATTCGCCCCGGTTTACCAACGATCACGTCCGAATTGGCGGTGATCACTTCTCCGGGACTGATCGGTATTCCGCCACCGTTCAACAACGAGCCACCTTCTTTGACCGGTTGTTGGGCATCATTCCACGAGTTGATGCCGTAGCTGGCGATGTTTTGACTTTCGGACATCTCCAGATCGCCGACTGGTATGTAAATGGGCGATCGGCTTGTCAATGTTTCGTTGGGGTGTGAAACTTTCGATTCATTTTTTTGCGGTTTTAAATTGGTTTTGATCAGTCCAGCCATCGCGTTTATCACCGGGGTGAGTGCTTTTAGACTTTCGATGTTGATGGATCCCAGACTGAGAAGATCGTCAGTCGGAGGTTGTTTGGTCAATTTGGTGACTTGTTTTTTCTTGTTATTATTGTTGTTTTTTGTTGGTCTTGAAGGAGTTGCTGTTTTGCTGGGTTTCACCTTTTTCAGTTTGCTGCTGGTTGATTGGATTTGAGTATTTTTAATGGTGGCTGTTCGCGTTGTCGCGTCCAAGCTGGGTGTTGGCGTCGATGTTGCGATGGACTCTGACTCGTCGTCATCGTCAAAGAATATTATGGTGGAACCGGTTACGACGTTTGGATTTATTTCAGATGTGCTGCGGTCGATTGTTGTCATTTGGATTGGTAGTACCTTGGATGGGGTGATTACTTTTTTATAGGCCGTTACTTCGACTTTTTGGCCATCGTTTAGGATTACGGTTTCTTTGACGCTATCTTCGTCATTTAGCTCGCTTTTGAGTAGTCGCCAGTAGTTGCCGTCCAATTGCTTAGGGTGGATGGTTTCAGTGGCGACGTTTTCTACGATCTTCGAGTGCGAACTGACCACAGTGGGCGTGGCCGGATTGTCTTCCTGAAGCAGAGTGGTGAAGTACGTGAATGTGGTTTGGTAGGTTTTCGTCGCCAGTATCAGAACATTTTCGGGTGCCAGCTCCGTTTTTGGTTGGACCTTTTCCGTCGTCACGTCAGCTGATGTTGATATGTTGGTTCGGACTGTTGTTCTGCCGTTTTCCACGATCGTGTCGTAGTAAGTATATGTGATGAAATATGTTTTAACAACGTCGGTGTCCGGATTATCGTCCACAGCGATATAAGAGGTCATTACCGACGTCGGTTTCGGCGCCACGGATTCGGTGATGACGATTTGAGTCAATTTTTCTGTGGTACTAACGACTCTCATCTCATCTCCATCTTTGAGTGTTTTAGTTAACATGATCGAACTGTAGTACGTGTTGGTGTCTCTCTGTGGTACTACCGGATCGTTAGATGGTCTGATGAAGTGGAGGTAATCGTTTGGAGCAGTCACCGTATTAGTGACTGTGTGCTTGGAGGTGATCACCAAGGGTTGATCGCCATCCACGATAGTATTCATATAAGTATACGTGGTGTAAAAAACATCAACCGATAGACTTGGGTATTGTGTTAAGGTAATGCCAGAAGATGGAGCCGTCGCCAGTATCTTCGCCGAATTCCGTTCTTCGGTGGCAATATTCGAAACCACTTGCTCGTGACTGGACACAGTAGTGGTACCACTCTCCAAATAGGTCGTCAAATAGGTAAATGTAGTTAAGCACGTTTTCGTCACGAATTTATTATTCGGATAAAGCGACGATGTAATGCTCCCAATCTACAAATCAAATGGTACTCAAAGGTACGACTGTAAGACACTTTATACTCACTTTGGATGCGTCCGAAGGCATCAACATCATCATGTGCTCGCTCAAAGTGCTCGCTTTCAAAGTGACAGGTTTGAAAATTGTGCTGGGCAGCACGCGTTTCACGCCTGGCTCGCCGGGCAGTGTGCTTTTATCGCCGGCGACGATCACTTCCACTCCATTCGACATCACCCTGGTGGCTAGGTAGTTGCGCGCCTCGTCGAAATGATCACCATCTACTCACACAAAACGATAATTGTTATCTTTACATTAACACCTGCGACTAAACGATTCGTTTACGTCGAGAAAAGAAAAACGGGCTACAATTATAGCCCTCATTGAGTACTTTACAGAATTCAAAGAGAAACCATGCAAAATAATTTTGTAAGACGTTAAACTGAATAAATTGTATCTATCACAGTAGAGGTACTAATTGGGAATTAGTGTCGTCACTTCTATATACACTTTTGGAAAAAAATGAAAAACGGTATAGTACAAAAGATCACTCACCGGAGCCGGCGAATGCGGTCGTTTGATCGACCGACGAAGTTATAGAGGCGTCGAAGTCCAACAATGTCAAGGTCGTGTAAGTGGTCGAACTGTCAGTCAGTGTGGTCGTCTTAACGTGGGGCTTCACCTCCGTCGTACTAGTCACGATTTTCTCGGTACCGGTAACGCGCGTTATCAAATAAGTGTAAGTCCTCAGTCGGCTTTGTACAACTGTTTTTGTCTGATAGTCAACGGACGACAGTACGGTCGTTTTGAGTAGCAACACGGGCGCCTCGAGAGTCTCAGACAATTCGGGGAAAAACGGCTCGTAATCCGGTACGTGATCGACTTTAGTCGCTTCCTCGTCTTCCTCATCCTCCTCTTCGTGGTCATTGTCGTCGTACTCGTCCGTCGTTGTCGTTAGCAAACGTTTTTTCGTTACGATTACCGTTCGGCGCGTGGTGGTCGGCGTCGGCGCCGCCGGTACCACTTTCAATTTTTTCCGTTTTTTCTTGATTTTCAATTTACGTCGTCGCGGTTGACGCTTTCGCACCGGTTCCAATCTGACCAATTTCTTCCTAACCCTGAGCGGTTTATTATGATTTAAGTTTATATTAGTGCCGTCGCGTTTAGTTCTTATTAAAAATGGAATTTTGTTGCCTTTCCCGTTCGAAACGTGAATTTCGCCCCCGGCGGACGTTTCGACCTTAAACATGAGCGGGGCAGTCTCAGAAAGGTCAACTACGCTAAAAAATTACCGGGTTCCGCGGATTGAGTGGATTTGGCGGTACCACTTTTGGTGATGTGACGATTGACGTCGCCGAGGATGCTTTCTAAGCTTTGGGTTTCGGAGGCGTTTTCGATGGGGGCGGCTTCGCCGCGTCCCGACGCCACGTACGCGTCCAAATAAGTCAAAGTGTTTTTCGCAACAATATCGTCGATCATTTTGGACGGTTTGACGGCTCTTTTGGCTCGGTCTTCGTTGGGATCGGTGATGACGGTTGACAACACGGTACTAAATTCACCGGGAGTTTTGCCCGATACGTACAAAGTTATGACGCTGGTTTCTTTGGCTTTTTTCACCACGGCCTTGGTGTCGATGGGTTTGACGTCCAATTGTTGGTTAAGGGATTCGTCGAGCGGCGCCGCCGCTTGTCGCGCCAATTGTTGTTGCAGCAAAGGTAACAGCAAAGTGTTGATTTGTGGTGCAGTCGGTATTGTCGGCGTGGCCACGATGGTGTCCGTCAGAAACTCGGTTGCCGTAACCACGTTGACGGTACTATCGATTATCGTTGTTAAAATTTCTTTTCCGCGAAACGTCAACGGGATGACGGTAGACGAAGTACTAGTGACCGTTGTTACGTAAGTTGTCGTTCGAGTTCTTAGTTCGGTGGTTGGGGTCGCTTGGGTCGGCGCCACAATTGGATTTTGCAACCCGAGTAGAGGATTCTGTTGGGGTTGTAATCCGCCAAGTAACAATTGCGATAAGAGTATATTGGCGAGAGGTGCCTGCGCGGCCAGCGCCGGTTGAATGGTGTTAACAACACTTTCCACGCCGTAATTCGTACTCGGTACGACATGCGAGTACGACGTCTTTCTGTTGCGTATATAAGTTGGTGTAAACACGATGCTGGTCGTCGGCGTTTCACGTAACACAAACTGAGTAATCAAGGTAGCTCCGTTGTCGGCGACCGTCGTCGATTCGGTAACCAACACGGTGATATCTTTACCGAACGGATCTAACGAGGTGGAGTACTGTCCCGGTTCCAGTACTTCGGTACTCAATTTGGCAGTAACGACGTTTTTGTACTCGGTTATTTTGCCGTTCACCACTGGTATTGTAACTTCTGTGGGTATTCGATGGGTTACGGTGATTGTACCGTCGGAGGATGGTACGATAAAGTTTTCATTTACGTCTTGCGGTGGTGCGCGTTGTCTTGTCGTAGGCGATCCACTGCGTCTATTACCGTTTCGGGAATTCACCCTTTTTTTGTTCTTGTTGTATGTGGATGGTGTTTCGGTTCTCGTTCTCGGTCGAGCGGTAGTACCGCGCGGTCTAGCGGTGCTGGTTCGGCGATAGTTGTTTTTTTCTTTTTCCGGTCGTAAGGTAAACTGAGTACGTGAGCTGGGTTTTACTTTGCTCGGGGAGATTCGTTTGCGGTTCGTCGACGGGGTGGTACCCGTTCGTCTGGTGCTGTGACGGCCGTAGTCTTGATATTCGTCGTCGTCGCTCGCCGACGCCGACTCGGTCGTTCGTGCTGAGGGTCTACGAAATCTCGAGTAAGTATCACGTTTTCCTCGAGTCGGAGCTTTGGCGATCGAAGACTTCTTTTTCGATTCGTCGTACTCCTCGTCGCCTTCGATTTCTTCGTCGTTTTCCTCGAGTAACGTTTCCTCGTCGTCTTCGGCTGGCGGTTCGGTTGTCGTTGTTGTCGTCGTGAATAGATTTCGTCTAGGGAAAAGTGCGTTTTGACGGTTGCGATTCAAACTTAAACCAGCACGTGTGGTTTTTGGTTTAGGCGACGTGGTTGTGGTGGTTGTTGCGAGTTTACCATTTTTTCTAGGCGGCGGTCGGGATAGCGGCGGGCGTCGCAAACGCAATAAGGGATTTTGGCGCCGAGCGCTCGATTCGGTCGTCGTGGCCACTTGCAAAGTTGTTTCGTTATCGATTTCATTCGGTTCGTCCGTTGACTGAGTTGTCAAATTGTCAGCATCGTCATCCGGGGTTTCCGTTGCCAGAACTGGCCGGTTGGTTACCGTAGGTCGAATTTTGAAACGCGAATTCGATGATCGCGACGAAATCGGCGACGATCTACTCGATCCGCGTCGGGTACTACTCGGCCCTGCGCCGAATCTCGTCGAGGACGGTTGTATCTTTCGTTTAGTGGATTTACCGCCTCTGGAGAATTTTCTGCTACTAGAAAGTGTTGGTGATATCGTCGCCGAGTTGCGGCGATTACCGAAGCGACCTTTCGACGCCGGGATTGCGGTCACCGTTGGTGTAAAATCGTTGCGTGTAACTGTGGTCGCCGAGGTGGCGCCGGGAAGTCGCCGCTTCGGCGAGTAGCTCGATTTCGGTCGTTGCACGAACGGTCTGATACCCGGCGTGAACGTTTTCTTCTTCGGTTGAAAACCGGGTTTCGATTTCGACGCCGCGCTTTCCTCTTCCGCTTCGTCGTTGTTATCGACTTCGTCCGGTTTGGGCGTTTCCGATATCGAACCTTCTATGACGGCGCTGGAGGGGCTGACAGAGGGCGCCACAGTCGCTTTTATATCATCGCTCGGCGCCAGAGTGGAGCTCGGCGCGATGGTACCGGTGGTCGAGGTCGGCGCCGGGTCGGAGAGAAAACTCGAAGTGCTTTGAATTATCTGAGCGTATCTGCCGTCGATTATCGTACCGATTACTTTGGATTGGTATAAAGTCGTACTTTGGTTTTGCACGATGGAACCTTGGATTACGCGAACCAGGCCGGTTCGTTTAACCGTGGGCGTTTCTCCGGCCAAAGCGGACTTTTTGTTCGTCGATTTTTAGGGAACTGGTACTTTCGATTACTTGAGCGTAAAGGTTGTCGATGTAAGTACCGACTGCTTGGGTCGTGTAGTACAGCGTACTCACTTCGTCGGCATCGACTATTTGACCTTGGTTTATGCTAACAACGCCGGTTGGTTTCAAATTATCCACGGTGGAGGTAGGCGTGGCGTTTAAAGTAACGATACTCGAGGTACTTTCCAGTACTTTAGCGTATAAACCGTTTATGTAAGTACCGAATACGTCCGTGGATAAGACGGTTTGCACACCAGAATTTTCAACCGTGTCGACGATTGTTGACAGCAGCCCCGTTGGTTTTAAATCCACTACCGTTTGATTGATTTGAGGCTCCTTTGTTTTATTAACAATACTCGTGACTGTTTCCAAACGACTGTTTAAAACGGTATCATCACCTATGTAGGAGGTTGTGTAATACGTGTAAGTCGTGTAGACTGTTGTCAAAAGATCGTTGTCACCCACCACAGTGGCGGTCGGTTGAATTGAAGTCGTACTGGTACCGGCGGTGGTTTGAGTTGGAGTTACAACATTCGATACGGTTTCCTCTCTACTCGTCACCTTGGTGGTACCCTGTTTGTACAACGTGGTCCAGTACGTGAACGTGGTGAAGTAGGTGATCGGTAAGCTGAGGTCTTCGACGCTCAGCGTGTGACTCGGCGTTAACGTTTCCGTGACGACGTTCGTCACTGTTTCTAGACGACTTGCGACGCTGCTCCCGGTCGTACCCTGGTACATGGTCGTGAAGTAAGTGAAGGTCGTGTAACTTGTTTGCAGCAAAAGCGTGGGCGATGGAATGATTTCGGAATCGTTGTTCGATTCGGATACGATTTGATCGTCGACGATGTTGCGTTTGTCGACGTTGTTGAGGAGGCGACGTCCGCCGTCGGACGTGGTACTTTTGACCATTGTGGCGACGTTGTCTAGGATTGGATGTAGGAGATTGTCCTCTATGGGTGCTTCTTCCGTGCTGGTGGTTCGTCTCAGGGTCACGTAGAGGTTGTCGTTGTTTTCCTCCGTCGTGACGGATGATTTGATTTCCTCCTCGACGGCGGAGGGTGTTACGTAGTTGGTGTAAACTTCCGTGCGGCTCGACACTTCGGTTTCGCCGTCGACGAAGATTGTGGTGAAGTAAGTGTAAGTTGTGTAGTAGGTTTTGACGGCTGTGATATCGTCTTCGGTGAGAGTGGGCGTGGGTACCACGTTGGTGGGGGTGATTTCGACGAAGTCTTCAAAAGATGCCGGCCGGGTCGATATTAATTCGGTGTCGGAAGTTGATTCTGGGAAAGGTTCCTCGGTCGCTTTAGCGCCCGGCTCAAGGGTCGAGGTGATGACGTTCGTTGTCACCACAATTCGACTGGCAATCGAGGATGATGTTTCTTGGAAATAGGTGGTCAGGTAGGTGTAGGTTGTGTATAAAGTTTTGTAGATCACCTCGATTTCATCACCCTGCTCGGTTGTGGTGGGTTCGGGTTCTGTTGTGACTTGATGTTCTTCTGTTGTCACCTCGACTGTTGTTGTTAGTTCGTTTTCTTCGGTAGTCGAAGTTTCCTCTTCGGTTGTAGTTGTTGGTGGTGTTGTTGTTGTTTCGGGAACTTCGGGTGTGGCGAATCGTTCTTGCGTTATCACCGAGCACGGTACTGTTCGAAGTTGTACTTCGGAGGTGACGACGTTGTTTGCCTTGATAGACGTGGTGGTGGTTGAATCGTCTGTCGGTATGAAGAAGGTTGTTAGGTAAGTCAAAGTTTTGTACAAAGTTGTTGGTGTTATTTTTCTTCCCTCTTCGCACACTTGCTGTACTTGTGGTACATGAGATGGTGGTTCGTTTTCGGTTGTCGTTTCTTCGGTGACTTCGGTAGTTGTCGTTTGATCGTCCCCTGTAGTTGTCGTTTGTTGTTCTGTTGTCGTTATTTCGTCCTTCTCTGTCGTTGTTGTTGTTGTTGTTGTTGTTGCTAGAGCTGTACTAGAATCCGTTTGGGTCGTGATGGTCGGTCCGAAAATGTCAGCGTCCTCGTCGTCGTCGTCGAAGAAAATCGTTGTCGCTCCACCTGCGCCTGCGCTGGTGCTCGTGGATGCAAGTTGTAAGGGTTCCGTTTCCTTCACCGCCTGTGCTTGTAACGAGGCGAAAATTTCGGAGATTTCTTCGTGCGATGGTGTCGACAGGAGGCGAATTGGCGCCGTGGTGCTTTCCGACGGTTCAATCGACTCGGCGCTGGTGAAGAGTTGATGTTGCTCGTGGGCGAGTACCGAGGATTTGGCGTCTAGATTCGGCGCCGCATCGATGTCTTTACTTTTTCCGTATTTTTGTCGGTTATTTCTATCCATCACCAAAACTGAAGGAGATTTCGGTTCCTCCACTTGTGTAGTGGCTGTTTTTGTTGCGGGGGCGATTGGTATTGTGGGGGTGGGTTGAATCGTCGCTTCACCCGCAATTTTCGTTGGTGGCTTGAAACTTGGCGCAACGGTGGTGTGGGGGGTGAAAATGATAACAGTATCACCGACGGTGGTGGTGAAATCGGCGAAACCCGAATAGGTGGTTGTTGTTAATTCTTTGGAATTGGGTTTGAGTAAACCGGCTAAGAACAAGTTTTTGGCGCGCCGCTGATCGGGCGTTAATTTGGTGGTTGCGCGTGCGCGTTCAGTGTGATCATCATCAAAATCGGGTAGATCGCCCAAATATGAAAACCCACTGGGGGAAAACTCGTTGCGTACTGTGAAGGTTGGTAAATCGCTCCATTGCTTCACTTTTGAGGGGCCGAATTTGTCATCATCTTTATGAAAGATGACATTATCGCGTTCATCTTTATGTGTATCGATTTTTAGGATCTTCAAATTATTTTTTTCGGGGTAAACGAGTTTACGTACTTCGTTGGAAGGTGATCGGTTCAGAAGTTCGTCCTCGTTTGAGGGGTACACCAAACGAGCATCTAACGAATCCGTGTTTTTAACGAAAAATTCGGAAGTGGGGCGCGCGACTGTTTCGACGCGAATCGATTTCGGCGCCGAGGCTCTAGTTTTGGCGCCGTCGTATATGACTCTCGAGGTTTTCGTGAGCAGATGCGCGTACAATTTGCCATCGTCCAAGGTGGTACCGAGTACTTGGGTCGCGTATTCCGTCGTGACGCCCTCCTGAACGAAGGTGCGAGCTGTGGACGTGATCAAACCGACGTCCGGTTTGACGTTGAGGAATCGGCCGTAGGACGAACCGCGTCCTTGGTTGTCGACCAAAAGGACCGTCGTCACATCTGCGCGTCCGAGAAGAACAGAATATTTTACAAGAAATGTCGGAACAACCTGTACAGCAGATGGATTAAAGGATAGACCGATGATGCCAGAAGTTAGTGGATGATCACGAAAGGAAGCGAGCGATAGTGAAAGTCCAGGCACCTTGACATTTACACAAAGCGACTAAGCAGAAGAAGGCGTTAGAATCCACGATCGCGTATTTACAACGCGCGTCGATTTGATGGTTCGCCATCGACTTACCTTGGCCAACGTTTTGTCGACGGCTGCGAACTGGTTCCGCGGCTGTAAATAAAAAAAATGGTCAATTCGGTGCTTTTTGTTGCCAATTTGAGACAAACTGAAAATTATAATGGTTACCGGTACTTTCCTTTAGGTGGCGGTGAAAGTCAATTTAATTTCATTAACGAGATAGGAGATTTGAACTACTTTCAAGGTCAGCGTGAAAACAATTTTGCGACTTTTCATCATCGGTACTTGTAGCAGGATGACGTAGTCCGGATCGGAATTCGTGTTACTGGGTGGTTTGGACACGAGGGACTTGATGGGCGCGTTCTTACTTTCGTTTCGCCGCCGGCGCCATCGCCGAGGAAACTCAATTTCGGTAAAACTAGTTTCGAGCGTTAGCGCGAACGCGGGAGGAATTCGAAAGTAGAAGGAAACTTTTTTTTAAACCGAACTGGACGTCCGGTTCGTTCAAATCGTCAAAGGCGACATCACCACCTGTCTTACGTCGATCAAACAATAACGATTTACGCAACGTCGCCGACCAGATGTCGCTGCGGTCGCCGCGTTTTATGTAACCACCCCAGCCCACTTTTTCGCATTATTCAATTTCCCTCGTTTATCTAACGCGCTCAAATCGATGTAATAACGAAATAATTAGACTCGGCGACCTTTAAGGTACCAGTTTGACGACATTATCCGATCGATTATATTAAAACAGACCTCGCTACACTTCTCCGCGCCGCGTGCGATCCGTGGAATGTCGCGTGAAATCGAAACGATTTTCTTCGTCGATATCACACACCCAAGGTCGCTAAATTGGTCTTTTACTTTTTTTGCGACACGGGGAAGTTGGTAGATCCGCGTTCTCGGTTTGTTATACCGGTTATACATGGTGTTGGGACCCTCAATTTGGTGGTACCCGACTTTCACTCTACTAACTTATTTTTATATGGAGAACTTGCGTTTCAACATGATTTATCTCTTTTCAATGGTAGTACCACCTTCCTTGGGAAAAGGAGTACCATCAGTACTTCTGGAAGACATGGTAACTGACTCAAGGAGATTTGCGCCCTATAAGAAGAAAATCCCATCGTTTCTCGAACTGAAGTACCACCAAACTCCGGGTCGCCCCAAGGTCGCTGGGGCAGTCACGAACTTTCACGATGCTTATCGCGATCTTCTCACGAAACCCATAAGATATTTATTTAAAACGTTATAGGAACGTGGTACTACTAGAAACTAAACAATGCCATCTAGCGTCGGGTGCGGTTTTTTTTCTCCGTCCGAAAATCCGTGTCTTCGGCATACGAAGTTAATTCGTCGATGACGATTATGTAGGTTTCGAGGCGACGACTCGAGCAAACGGATGTCATCGTTTAACTGTAAAACGGTACGATCGAACAGTGGCAAAGACGTATCGAACCGAATATCTGGGTACGATGGTCATAATGATGATGGGTCACGGTCGGCTACTTTCTTCTAAGGAATTACAAAAAAAAATTAGTAATAACGTCGATTATTTCACGCCGGCCGCTCGGATTCGGACGGCGCGCGACGGACGATGAAAAAACGATTAAAATCGTTAAAATGCTTTCTATAATTATCGGACACATAATGTACACACACGCAACGGATTCGTTAGTGTGTTTTGAGTAATTAGCGGCCGGTGAAAATCGAAAGTCGCTACAAATCGATGTGGCGCTGGGCAAAAACAATTCCACACGGGGAACTGCGGTGAAAATAAAAGTAATCGCTGTACACGAAAAAAGCAATCAAGGAAAGAATTTTGTGCTTAGCGCGATTTCAGTACCGTATATTACGGTTGCGATCACGCTTTGTGGTAGTACCGTACATTACGGTGTTTACGAAGTTTATTGACGCATATTTTTATAGCGATGCAATTTTATTAGTCCGTTTGGTGGGCACCTTTACGAAAACGCTGTTTTCTATGTGTAAATTCGAGCAATTCTGTGAACGGTTTTGACGTTTGACAAAAAATGACGTAACTTTCAATATGGCCGTCTTGACCGATTGCGATAAGTAGGGTGAGCGAAATATTCCAAATTTATTGCTATTAAAATCGATTTATTCGGTTATAAAGTTAGGAATTGGTAATATTTTAACTGCCGCTCAAGTGTCACAATCTCAATTTTTTACAGTTTCCTCATCGCGGCGTTTCAAGGAAACGGCGATATCGGAGATAAACGACGTGGTGGAAGGTGAGCTACAAAATTAAGTTCATTTATCGCGTAGGTCAGATGCGACACTTCATCTCAATTCGCTAATCTGCTAATTCTGCGATTCGTTCTGGCGATAACAGAAAATGACGCAAAATCTAATATGGTTTTACATTCTCATTTTGTTTTAGTTTTCTCGTCGTTACGTTCCAGGGAATCAGCGAGAAGAGAAGTAGAACTATTGCAAGTAGATCGGATGTGAGACTAGAACGTCGAGAAATTCTGTGATCCGTTATTGCGCCACCAGAAAGTGACATAACGCCCAATATGGCTGCTTTTGTTGTTATGAGTCTGGTGTCTTGATTGCTGATCATAGTTCAGGTGAGCGAATATATTCAAAGTGCACCGTTTAAGGTGAACGCAGCGTTTAACGTATCACAATCTCATTTTTCTTGCAGTTTTCCCATCGCTACGTGCCAAGGAACTGGTTCCACGATTTTGACGTAATACGCGCAGAGAAAAATGGACGAACAAGGTAGCTTGCGAAACTATTTTCAACCATCGGGCCGCGTAGGTCACTTTATATGTTGCAATTCTTAAATCTCGGAAACGAAAAATCCAATAACGCATTTCGGTTAACGAGATGAAATCGAATAACAATTGCGACAATCACTTTCGACGCCATTCCAATCAAATCGAAAAGAGAAACTATGAGGTGTGAATTCGATAACTCGAGCTTGTTTACAATCGTTGTTAACTTAAAACTCTGTGCTCCTGTACTCGTAATGTTGGTTGCCTACAGGAACTTTTGAAAACAGTTCGCGTATGCAACCAACGTTGCAACTACTGAACCACAGAGTTTCGCGTTTTTATATAATTTAAGGGTCGGTCCACCCGTTTGGAACCAAACTTATTATCTCGGAAACAACTCAATTACATATCGTTCATCACGCGGAAGCGCGTCACGGTTATTTAGACGCGCAACGAGCTCTACGAGAACGATTTTACAAATTGATTTAAAAAGGACCGGAGCGAAAAAGGATTCGAAAATAGAAAAAAAAACGCGAGGGGGAGAAAGTTCTTCCGTTTATGGCGAAAGACTTTCGTTTCGTGGACGAAATTGCGCTTTTCCTGACGACGACGGCTAGAGATCGTCGAAAAGAAAAACGTCGTCGTCCTCGATTTGTCTTCGTTAGTAAAACGTGGCGCGCCTCATCAACGGCACGACGATGCCCGAGAGATCGGAAGGATAAGTCACGATTCGTTTCGTCGTCGTCGTCGGATTGTCGGGGGAGCGATGAAAAACTTCCTACTTCCGACCTTTAAATGCCGCGCACTTTCGTTGTTTACGGCTCGCGCGGTACGACCCAAGTACGACCGCATTTTTCGCACACCGCAACCATGACGGATTGCGACAGGATACGACCAGAAATAGAAGAAAAACTGAAGGAAGAAAAAAAATGTTACTCGAAGGTTCAAAGAAACGATTTCTACACACCGGTGACTGGTCGTGGGTAAAGGAAGCTCGCGCCCACCAAGTTGGGTTGTTTGGGTTTTCGCGGTTCAAACAGCGCACGCAATTTTAAATTACATGCTTGATGCGGTTTCAAAAAATCGCTAGAAATTTTACTTTAATTAATCAACGGTAATTTATAACTGAACCGCGGAAATACCATCGTACCCATCGCGCTATAATAATAAACAATGGGGGCTCGATGTTTATTTAATCCACTCCCATGACATTTATGTTACTGTGCTACAATTTACATTAGAATGAAGAGACCGTAATGTTTATCTTGGGTTTTTGTCGATGAAAATTAGGCCTCGTCATCGCCGATGATCCATCGAGAGCGCGACGTTTCGAAATGCGCCGCGAAGACGCGCGATTGTGTGTGTGTGAAACTGTGAAATTGTAGAGATGATCATTGAATTACGTAACGTCAAAGTTGCCAATCGCTTTCGTGTGCATATATATACGTGTACGAGATCAATGCATTCTTGCGTTGTGGGATAATCTCGCGGCAATTGCGATTCGATTACGTAAAACCATGTGAGTACCGAAGTACTGAGCGCATATTTCGGGAAGAAGATGCGACATTTGAACTAATCGCACGGAATATGGTACCGGGTAGATAAAGTCGAATATTCGACACGCGGACGTGGCGCAATTCCCATAACGTAAACCTTTCACTAACCTCGCGTCTCTCCATTGTTTTCGTCGTGATAATCCGCGGAAGCGGCGGATAAAATCTCCGCGATTCCGGTGTTAAATTTCGAAACGAAAATGAAGCAGAAAAAAAAAATTGTCCGAGTAGGTATCCCATTTCCATAATCGACTCGGCCGCAAAACTTTCGACGGATAGATCGGGTTGCGCAACCGTTTCGTTCTCAACGTTCTCACCACATGTATTTACGCGTTGCGTAAGAACGTGATGCGTCGAGACGACGACGACGACGTTTCGTATTATCGAACACGACGAATTTACGTTTGTAATGACTGCAATCAATTGGAAAGGATGGTACCACCGAGGCGGGTGAAAGTACGCGACCCGTAGAAAGCATTCGATTGTTTTCCTATTTCCTGTTTGTCGAACAATTTGCGCCTAAAATACAACGTGTGACGTCACGATTTTCTTTGCAGAACTCCACGTTCGCCTAAGGGCCGGCAGCGACGCGCGGCGATATCGGAACGGATGCGGCGCGCTAGGTCGACGGAAAGTGTGTCAGTGGGATGACGATGCGACGGCGATGATGATGATGACGATTCGTCGTACGCGTTGTTCGGGATGGCGCGTGTCCCCGGGCAGGGAACACGGATACCGCTAACCGGGCCGCGCGGCGGGCTAACGGTTCAAGGCCTTAGAAAAAGCGACCGATCATCAACGGCCGATTGACTACTAGTGGTACTACTGCGACAGTACGAATCGGGTAGAATGCGGCCGATCTGTCACCTACGGAAGAACGGCCGGAAGTTACGCGAGGTACGATAATGTCCGAAAGGGGTTACGAATTGAGTACTCGAATCGCATCGGGGTCAAGTAGTACCAAGTCTGGTACTACGATGATACGACTCTAATTGAGAGCGTACTTTGTATAATGCCGGGTATTACTGTGGGATTAGCCTCGTAGCCTTCGGGGTATTAGTTATTTGATCAAGAATGGGAGCAAAACCTATCTCTCGTGGTCGTTGATGTTTTTTTGATGACGCCACATCAGTTGGTAATGTAATAGCATCGCAATTTACCGACATGATCATCCACGATTTATTTAACAACCTCGTTACTTTGAACGCAAATCCCGAAATCAATATGTCGCTTATTATCGCTGAACGCATCTCAGACGATTATATGCAAAAAACGTTAGGACACGGTCGCTAAACCATCGAATTGGCCAATAATCGTTACGGGCGCAACGGACGTAACGTGATTAGCGACCGCGGTAGCCGGCTATTTTCCCTTTGTTGCTCGCGATCATAACAGCTCGAAAATAAACCGTTAAAGAGGCTCACTGCAATTTTCCCATCGGAAATCAACGCGATCAGCGTTGCGTGCGCGCCCGCTAATTCCCTTCATCGGGACACGACCGACCGACTCCAAATATACATATATATGTATATGAAAATACTCGGAAAATAAGTATTTTCATATCTACCCGATCACCGGGTTGGTGAATAAACACCTTTAACATCAATATATATATATAATAACGAGGATGTTTCTTGGCAACAAGCCTTGAATATGAATTTAAATACAAAACTAAATGCAAACACGAAAGACGAGCATCCTTCGTCCTTAACATTGTGAAGCTAATCCAAGTGAGTTCCTTTTAAGATCTTTCGTGTTTGCATTTAGTTTTGTATTTAAATATATATATATATACGTATATTCAAAGTATAATATACATTTCGAGAACTATCTCATCATTATTAATTCTTCATCTTCGTAATCGTTAGAATATATCAAATTTTTTGAAAGACATTTCACTCGCATTGGAAAATGCTGCTATTATGACATTAACAATGTATAGTTATCAAAATTTAAGCTACAATCAAGTAGCCGATGAAAATTCCTGAGGCAAATAGAGCTAAGGTTCTTGATTCTGTTCTGTTGTTCATTGCATTTTGTTGTTTCATCTCGGCAAAAAAGGAATTTTCCACTTTTCTACAAATATCTACACTCAAGAAAATTTTTTCCTTGACTACTTCACTGAATAGAAAGATTTGCAGCTTATGTGCGATTGTAAATCCGTTTTAAAATTTGTGAGAAGATTGTATATTATTGAATTGAATTCTACGGTCGCGGTAAACAAAATATTTAAGAAAAATTGAAATTACACATTGCAATGTTGAGAAACATCTTTAAAATTTAATTATTATTATTTTTTGATTTTCCGTTATTTTGAAAGTGTAACCAACAACACAAATTTGACGATTTTTTTTTCTTTATGTCGGTTTTGTGCGACTTGTGCAACTTCCTCCTTAATTAATTATTACGATAGATCAACCTAATTGAATATATTTGCGATCGTTGACGCTAACGAGGTATTTGTAACTTGGCTTCCGCCTATTTCTTTTTGTCTCTCCTTCGGGGGCAGGTGGGGGCGTCGATCACTCTCGCCAAAATGAATGAAGTCGCGTCACGTTTTACGCAACTTCGGCGCTTCGCTTATCGACGATTTGGTATTCGGCACGTCCGCCGACCCGATCGATCGGAAATCCGAATCAGGAAATCAGTTCACGGGGTTCAGTTCGACCTTGAATGGAGTGGACGACAAAAAGCGGCCGACACGACGGTCAAGTGACCCAGTTCGGGGGTCAGCGCGCGGCGGACGCGACGCACCGCGTCGCGTCCGCCGCGTTCGAAAAATATGTTGACGATATCATTAGTAGGCGAAGGCGAGTCGCATTCCTAACCTTTCACATTAATAAAAACGAAAATTAAAAAACAATTTGAATCGTACCTGTCGAATCGGTTAGAACGGCGCACGAAGCGAAGGCGAAAAAAATCCAAATTTTCCTCGTCATATTTGGTTGATCGTGGGGATCGCACTTAAAATCTCACTTTTTGAGTCTCATTTTTTTTAGCACTGAAAACTAGTCGCGATGCGAAGAAAAAAAAAATGAATAAACGCGCTGATCGGCGACGGTCGCGATTAAGATCTCTTCGGTGTGGTTGCGCGACAGACGCTTGCTCGTACAAGACTGAGGTAACTGTCTTTACGTTCACCTGTTTCTCGACGGCCGCGAGCTAGAAAGCTTTCTTTAATTGCACATATATTCGGCCGCCTCGATTCTCGCCTTCGAAAATCCAATCTGGGTTAAACGGCGCGCGAAGAATCTTCGATTTGTTTGTTTACCGAATTCCACAAAGACGATTAACCGAAATTTCCATTTTTATGAAGATTTTGGTGGATTTAATGGAAATTTGTTTATTGTTTTCGATTAAGATGCATCGTTCTAAATGCTGCGGATTAAATAAAGTTTCAAATGTTCAAACGATATATATGTAATTAATCTCATTTAAAATATTTTATTTGTGGAGCGGCGTTAACGCTGAAACCATAGAACAGTAGTAGCTAATATTTGAGTAGGTAATTTGTCTGATAGATCAATACTATTCTATCACAGATTACTTTTACAATACTGTGTGCGATGGATATATTCTGTGGTGCGATCACCGTGTTATTTTATATACGAACCGCCACCGTGTGGAAGATTCTCGAACCATTACTAGGTTTCTAAAGAAATCAAGGATATTCACGGAACCCATAGATGGCGCATTGTTTTCACTCAGCGTCGCAACCAGTGTTGGCCTAAATCGATCACTTAATTATTTCAATTAAATCTAATCGTGGTTAAATTGATCGCAATTTATTATTACATTATTATTACACAAGCTACATGTAGAAAGCGTATCGGGAAAACGATTAACTAAGTTTTTAACATGAAAATTTTAATTCAATTGGGTGACTGAAAAATTGCTCAGTGTTTTTCAGAATCAATTGCAGTAAAACGTTGACTCAAAGAGACTCAAAACATTTCTAGGATATAATGGCGCCTGAAATCGAAGTTTTGTTATATTTCAATGGTTCGAAGAAAATCTAATTAGTATACCGTGATTGTATATGGTGTTGTATTTTCCACTTATTCATAGTAAACATGTCGAATGATCAAAACACATTGATAAATTATCTTCATGAGCTAAAAATAATGTGAAAAACAGCCCCTGTAAGACTTCACCGCTCAATTCTCACCCTAATTATCATGGTTCTGTCGTAAGAAATATCGAGAACTTGAGTTTTTTCACTTTTTTGCATCCTGGTCAATATTAAAAGTAAGGTTTTTTTGCTTCTTTCATTCCAATTATACCAATTTAATTGATGAAGTTGATCGAATAAGTCGTCGAACTGTAAATAAGTTCCATTTTTACCAATTTCATAGCTCTGAATCAACTCACTCCTCTATTTTTCAGTTCGAAAGTGTCGCACGTTTCCAAAGCAAGCCACACTGACCCTATTAAGGCTGGTAAAACTTTTAGAGCGGTAACGAAATCCGGAGCCTTAAAACGTATTTGCAAATTACTTGCTTCTTTTTGAGTATACTCACATGGACAAAGAAAAGGGCCTGTCCTCCCACAAAGATAACGGACGATGGTAACGTAACCAATGTTAGAAGTGTACATACTTCTTGATACTTTGTATTGAATCTGAAATCAACAAACGCTTAAAGGTTTTTTTTTCTTTTTTATGGTTGAACTCACCCGATTGAAATGTTGTGTTGTTGCACGAATAACTTTAACTTTTTTTCGATTATCCGACCGTTGTTGAAATGCATTTCTTTAATGAATTGCGCTAAAATTTGTAACTGATAAATAATATGAAGCATACAGTAGTCTGTTAGAGCTATGTAGACGCAAAGCATGATTGCGGGATAAAAGCGCAAAATACCCAACAATGGCGCAACGACTAAACGAAATTCGGTAAAATGTTTCACGACCCAATAATTATCTGTCATCGTATCCGAATCGTTTTGCAGTAATGGAGAAAGACCTGCCAATATCCCATTGACGAAGATACTATAGAAGAGACTCATTTTCACGATGAGATACCTTCGCATGTTTCTTTGAATTACTGAACGGTTGTCCAGCGTTTTCATATCCCAACAACTTTTGAGCATTTTTGCTAAATGCGCTTCGTATGGGGGCATAAGGTGTAGGAGCACAAAATAATTGGTGAAAACCTGCAAAAATTATTGATTCGATCAAATCAAAATCGAATTTTAGTTATTGCAACAACTTACCACTGGTACAAAACAAGGTAATATGGAAAATTTCGTCAGTAATTCGAAAGCGCCTCTGTCTCTCCAAACGTCCAGAGCTCCAAGAACATTAACGACAATAAAAAGTATTGTGAGAAGCGAGTAAAGTTTTTTTCGGGCTTCGTTGTATAACAAACTTCTGTATACTTTGTGGAAAAAAACGAAAGGTTCATCTGAAAAAAGTAGAAAACGCAATAACATTTTGTCGATATTATAATTTCATAATCATTTTAATTGTCGAATTAGTAACAAATTAAACGTACCACGCAACAACACCGGTTCGAACATCTTCGCAGAATGGAAATTTTTCCCATCAAATATCAATTAATTCGTTTTATCGTTTTCGAATCGAAGTATTAATTATCTGTTCGAGTTTACTTCTCGTTTCTGTTTTCTTTATTTGCTTTAATGTTCTAATAACAAAAACTTTTATTTGTGCTCGGTCCGCGTGTCGTAACTTCTATCTCAACACGTAACTTTTTATACAACCAAGAAATTAAATTTAATTTTCGTCATTCGTCGATGATAAATTTGTTGTTCATCAACTTTTCAATATTTTCAAACTTCGACATGTTCAAAATTTACATTGTTACATAGGCCAGTCAAAATCTTCCTGAAATAGACATTCGTCCGGAAGTACTGATTTTTTGGTATATGATTGAAATAGCCTTTTTCGAACATACTGTGAAATATAAAGTTCCTGCCCCCCCGGGAAGGGTGGAAAAATGGTGAGAGGTTAGGTGAGGTTAGGTGAGAGGTTAGGTGAGGTTAGGTGAGAGGTTAGGTGAGGTTAGGTGAGAGGTTAGGTGAGGTTAGGTGAGGTTAGGTGAGAGGTTAGGTGAGGTTAGGTGAGAGGTTAGGTGAGGTTAGGTGAGGTTAGGTGAGAGGTTAGGTGAGGTTAGGTGAGAGGTTAGGTGAGGTTTTTTTTTTTTTTGGACGGCCCCCCCGCGAAACCCCACCCATGAAGTCCCCACCCCCATGAAGTCACCCCGCGAAGTCCCCGCGAAGTTCATCCACCCGCGAAGTTCATCCACCCGCGAAGTCCCCCGCGAAGTCCATCCACCCGCGAAGTCCCCATGAATTCCCCGCGAACTCCCCGCGAAGTCCCCACCCCGCGAAGTCACCCACCCCGCGAAATTCATCCACCCGCGAAGTCCCCGCGAAGTTCCCCGCGAAGACCCCGCGCGAAGTCCCCACGCGAATTCCCCGCGAGGCCCCCACCGCGAAGCCCCACCCGCGAAGTCCCCTCCCCGCGAAATCCCCTGCGAAGTCCCCTGCGAAGTCCCCACCCCGCGAAGTTCCCCGCGAAGACCCCCACCCCGCGAAGTCCCCTGCGAAGTCAGCCCATGCGAAGTCCCCGCGAAGTTCCCCGTGAAGACCCCGCGCGAAGTCCCCACGAATTCCTCCCCGCGAGGCCCCCACCACGAAGCCCCACCCGCGAAGTCCCCTCCCCGCGAAATCCCCTGCGAAGTCCCCTGCGAAGTCTCCCCGCGAAGTCCACCCCGCGAAGTCCACCCCGCGAAGTTCATCCACCCGCGAAGTCCCCGCGAAGTCCCCGCGCGCGATGTCCCCGCGAAATACCCCCTGCGAATTCCCCGCGAAGTTCATCCACCCGCGAAGTCCCCTCGCGAACTCCCCCTCCCCGCGCGAACTCCCGCCCCCGCGCGAAGTCCCCGCGAAGTTCCCCGCGCCCTTGCGCCCCATGCGGCATTCCTGGGGAGTCGGCTGCACTTTCGTGGAGTCGGCGGCAGCACTCCTGGGGGCGGTGGCACACTGGCCTGCGCCCGGGGGCGGCGGCACACTGGGCGGTGCTCCCAGGGGGCGGCACATGTGGGGGGCGCCCGTGGGCGGCGGCGACACACTGGAAGGCGGATTTGGGGGCGGTACACATTTTTTGGGGGCGTACTGGGGACGGTGCAAGGGGGGGCGGCACACTAGGAGCGGCACATTTTTGGGGACGGCACACTAAGAGCGGAACATCTTCGGGGGGCGGGGCGGCACACTAAGAGCGGCACATTTTTAGGGCGGCACAATAATTAGGTGAGAGGTTAGGTGAGGTTAGGTGAGAGGTTAGG
Source organism: Novius pumilus (assembly GCA_020654155.1). Taxonomy (NCBI): domain Eukaryota; kingdom Metazoa; phylum Arthropoda; class Insecta; order Coleoptera; family Coccinellidae; genus Novius; species Novius pumilus. The sequence goes on from JAIFOV010000475.1 coordinate 7,353,002, forward strand.
TGAGGTTAGGTGAGAGGTTAGGTGAGGTTAGGTGAGGTTAGGTGAGAGGTTAGGTGAGGTTAGGTGAGAGGTTAGGTGAGGTTAGGTGAGAGGTTAGGTGAGGTTAGGTGAGAGGTTAGGTGAGGTTAGGTGAGAGGTTAGGTGAGGTTAGGTGAGAGGTTAGGTGAGGTTAGGTGAGAGGTTAGGTGAGGTTAGGTGAGAGGTTAGGTGAGGTTAGGTGAGAGGTTAGGTGAGGTTAGGTGAGAGGTTAGGTGAGGTTAGGTGAGAGGTTAGGTGAGGTTAGGTGAGGTTAGGTGAGAGGTTAGGTGAGGTTAGGTGAGGTTAGGTGAGGTTAGGTGAGGTTAGGTGAGGTTAGGTGAGGTTAGGTGAGAGGTTAGGTGAGGTTAGGTGAGAGGTTAGGTGAGGTTAGGTGAGAGGTTAGGTGAGGTTAGGTGAGAGGTTAGGTGAGGTTAGGTGAGAGGTTAGGTGAGAGGTTAGGTGAGGTTAGGTAGGTGAGGTTAGGTGAGGTTAGGTGAGAGGTTAGGTGAGGTTAGGTGAGAGGTTAGGTGAGGTTAGGTGAGGTTAGGTGAGGTTAGGTGAGAGGTTAGGTGAGGTTAGGTGAGAGGTTAGGTTAGGTGAGGTTAGGTGAGAGGTTAGGTGAGAGGTTAGGTGAGGTTAGGTGAGAGGTTAGGTGAGGTTAGGTGAGAGGTTAGGTGAGGTTAGGTGAGAGGTTAGGTGAGGTTAGGTGAGAGGTTAGGTGAGGTTAGGTGAGAGGTTAGGTGAGGTTAGGTGAGAGGAGGTGAGGTTAGGTGAGGTTAGGTGAGGTTAGGTGAGAGGTTAGGTGAGGTTAGGTGAGGTTAGGTGAGGTTAGGTGAGAGGTTAGGTGAGGTTAGGTGAGAGGTTAGGTGAGGTTAGGTGAGAGGTTAGGTGAGGTTAGGTGAGAGGTTAGGTGAGGTTAGGTGAGGAGAGGTTAGGTGAGGTTAGGAGAGGTTAGGTGAGGTGAGGTTAGGAGGTTAGGTGAGGTTAGGTGAGGTTAGGTGAGAGGTTAGGTGAGGTTAGGTGAGAGGTTAGGTGAGGTTAGGGTGAGGTTAGGTGAGGTTAGGTGAGGTTAGGTGAGGTTAGGTGAGAGGTTAGGTGAGGTTAGGTGAGGTTAGGAGGTTAGGTGAGGTTAGGTGAGGTTAGGTGAGGTTAGGTGAGAGGTTAGGTGAGGTTAGGTGAGAGGTTAGGTGAGGTTAGGTGAGAGGTTAGGTGAGGTTAGGTGAGAGGTTAGGTGAGGTTAGGTGAGAGGTTAGGTGAGGTTAGGTTAGGTTAGGTGAGGTTAGGTGAGAGGTTAGGTGAGGTTAGGTGAGAGGTTAGGTGAGGTTAGGTGAGAGGTTAGGTGAGGTTAGGTGAGAGGTTAGGTGAGGTTAGGTGAGAGGTTAGGTGAGGTTAGGTGAGAGGTTAGGTGAGGTTAGGTGAGAGGTTAGGTGAGGTTAGGTGAGAGGTTAGGTGAGGTTAGGTGAGAGGTTAGGTGAGGTTAGGTGAGAGGTTAGGTGAGGTTAGGTGAGAGGTTAGGTGAGGTTAGGTGAGAGGTTAGGTGAGGTTAGGTGAGAGGTTAGGTGAGGTTAGGTGAGAGGTTAGGTGAGGTTAGGTGAGAGGTTAGGTGAGGTTAGGTGAGAGGTTAGGTGAGGTTAGGTGAGAGGTTAGGTGAGGTTAGGTGAGAGGTTAGGTGAGGTTAGGTGAGAGGTTAGGTGAGGTTAGGTGAGAGGTTAGGTGAGGTTAGGTGAGGTTAGGTGAGGTTAGGTGAGGTTAGGTTAGGTGAGGTTAGGTGAGGTTAGGTGAGGTTAGGTGAGGTTAGGTGAGAGGTTAGGTGAGGTTAGGTGAGGTTAGGTGAGGTTAGGTGAGGTTAGGTGAGAGGTTAGGTGAGGTTAGGTGAGAGGTTAGGTGAGGTTAGGTGAGAGGTTAGGTGAGGTTAGGTGAGAGGTTAGGTGAGGTTAGGTGAGAGGTTAGGTGAGGTTAGGTGAGAGGTTAGGTGAGGTTAGGTGAGAGGTTAGGTGAGGTTAGGTGAGAGGTTAGGTGAGGTTAGGTGAGAGGTTAGGTGAGGTTAGGTGAGAGGTTAGGTGAGGTTAGGTGAGAGGTTGAGAGGTTAGGTGAGAGGTTAGGTGAGGTTAGGTGAGAGGTTAGGTGAGGTTAGGTGAGGTTAGGTGAGGTTAGGTGAGAGGTTAGGTGAGGTTAGGTGAGAGGTTAGGTGAGGTTAGGTGAGAGGTTAGGTGAGGTTAGGTGAGAGGTTAGGTGAGGTTAGGTGAGAGGTTAGGTGAGGTTAGGTGAGAGGTTAGGTGAGGTTAGGTGAGAGGTTAGGTGAGGTTAGGTGAGAGGTTAGGTGAGGTTAGGTGAGAGGTTAGGTGAGGTTAGGTGAGAGGTTAGGTGAGGTTAGGTGAGAGGTTAGGTGAGGTTAGGTGAGAGCATTTGAAGATGCAGAAGACTTAGTAGAAACCGAATATCTTTTCCGACAAAGTTCGTGAAAATGGTAACTCAACTTTCCTTCCCATTGCTGCCATTTATTATCTTTTTTTTCTCTACTTCTTTTTGTCAACGTAAGTAAAGCTTTTTCACGTACAGTCACAATTTTATGGATTGCATTATCCAATGGCTCATCGCACAACGTGCAGATGGCATCCATATTTTGTGAATTACTGTTGAAAAAAGGAAAAGATGTCAATTTGATATGAACAAATGACTGGGAGATATTTAAAACTTTCAGTGTTATTTTGTTGAATTCAATTTTTGCAGAATACTTATTCATTAACTTTAGAAGTGGCAATATATAATAAAAAAAAGTTCATAAAACTGAGTGTAAAAAAGGTAAGAATAGAAAATATTTGTGATCCATAATATGAAACTCGACCGCGAAAATTTGTGAATTACATTTATTCTTGAGAAAGGAAAAATCATTCGACTATCAATCTCTTCGTAATTTAATCTTCTTTATTAGATAATAAATAGTGAGGTTAGGTGAGAGGTTAGGTGAGGTTAGGTGAGAGGTTAGGTGAGGTTAGGTGAGAGGTTAGGTGAGGTTAGGTGAGAGGTTAGGTGAGGTTAGGTGAGAGGTTAGGTGAGGTTAGGTGAGGTTAGGTGAGAGGTTAGGTGAGGTTAGGTGAGAGGTTAGGTGAGGTTAGGTGAGAGCATTTGAAGATGCAGAAGACTTAGTAGAAACCGAATATCTTTTCCGACAAAGTTCGTGAAAATGGTAACTCAACTTTCCTTCCCATTGCTGCCATTTATTATCTTTTTTTTCTCTGAGGAGATCCTCAGAAATCGAGAATTATCTCAAAAGTTATTAAACTACAAGAATGCTATCTAAAACACAAAACTTACCAGCCACTCATGTTAATAGTTTTACAGTATAATACTGTAGAAAAAATAATCGTAATAAAAATGTTTGGTGTAACGCTCGTCAATTATAAAGATGAACTGAAAAGAAAGAATGCAAATATTCGCAACTGTTCGGTGCTTATTAATCTCAAATGTAGACAGGTTGAATCTTATCGTCATATGTCGCCGAAAACGTCTGGGAATCCCACGACCACCCTTGGCGATCGTATCAGGTCAGTACGCAGTATAAACCCGACAATTTTACAGTGAGAAAATATTTGAGCCAATCTAGAAAGGAAAATATCAATTTTCGGAGATTTTTCCAAGGGAGACTTTTCTTGCAAATAATTTCGGCAATATTTTTTGTCTGAAACTTTTTTTCTAAAATCCAACCGTTTTCGAGTTAGGAGGAAATGACAACGAAAAATTAGCATTTTCCACCCTTCCCGGGGGGGGCAGGACCTTTATATTTCACAGTATGTCCGAAAAAGGCTATCTCAATCATATACCAAAAAATCAGTACTTCCGGACGAATGTCTATTTCAGGAAGATTTTGACTGGCCTATACAGTTTTATTATTTTTTTGCAGGCGTTTGCTGTTTTACGCGACAAATATCAACCCAGGGTATGAAGCTTTTATAAGAATGGCCAGAAAGGATGGAAATTCATTGAAATCGAACGTTAGTTCGGTTTAGACCGTTCGTTAACGCCACACTAAATGTATGTATTTGATTTTAGGTACTTATTATTATTTGTTAACATTCCATTTCAAGATCCCGTGTTTTTTGACTAACTTAAATTAAGTAACACATTTATTTATTTATGTATTTAAGAGAATTCTCAAATTAACGAGTTGTAACTAGTTTATTATTATTTTTTTGTTGTTATCATAATCTAGTTTCAGTTGTGTTGTAACTACGTGAGGTTCTGTTTGAGGAGCACAACAAACTCGGAAGTATCTTAATGAATTATAATTAACCAGCTTATATTTAATTACTAATTATTTTCAGGTTTCACAATTTTTTTTCGTTATTTATACTGTGATATTGAGAAAATATATATACAAACAATTTTAATTGGCGTTTTTTTTATTCCTGCTACAAAACGAATTTCACTTCAATTTCAAATTGACTGACAGATGAGATTGGCAGCACACATTTTCATTTCTTAGTACTCTTTTGAGTTCTATGTTCCTGATCCCTCTGTCGAATTTGTACAAAATCTCTATTTTAATCGAAAACGTACTCTTTTGACTTCTATGTTCCTGGTAACTCTGTTGAATTTTGCCAAAAATTTTGTTGAAAATTCGACAGAGGGACCAGGAACATAGGAGTCAAAAGAGTATGTCTTTGTTGTGGATTAAAACATACTCTTTTGACTCCTATGTTCCTGGTCCCTCTGCCGAAATTTTCAACAAAATTCTACGTTTCGATCGAAAACATACTCTTTTGACTTCTATGTTCCTGGTACCTCTGTTGAGTTTTGCCAAAAATTTTGTTGAAAATTCGACAGAGGGACCAGGAACATAGGAGTCAAAAGAGTATGTCTTTGTTGTGGATTAAAACATACTCTTTTGACTCCTATGTTCCTGGTCCCTCTGCCGAAATTTTCAACAAAATTCTACGTTTCGATCGAAAACATACTCTTTTGACTTCTATGTTCCTGGTACCTCTGTTGAGTTTTGCCAAAAAATTTGTTGAAAATTTGACAGAGGGACCAGGAACATAGGAGTCAAAAGAGTATGTCTTTGTTGTGGATTAAAACATACTCTTTTGACTCATACATTCCTGGTCCCTCTGTCGAAAATTTGAACAAAATTGTCGGTAAGTCGAAGAATATTTGCGACAATTTGGTCTAAAATTCGATTGAAGGACCAGGAACATAGGAGTGAAAAGAGTATGTCTTTGTTGTGGATTGAAACATACTCTTTTGACTCCTATGTTCCTGGTCCTTCAATCGAATTTTCGACCAAATTGTCGCAAATATTCATCGACTTACCGACAATTTTGTTCAAAATTTCGGCAGAGGGACCAGGAACATAGGAGTCAAAAGAGTATGTCCTTGATGTGAATTGCAAACATACTCTTTTGACTCCTATGTTCCTGGTCCCTCTGTCGAATTTTCAACCAAATTGTCGCAAATATTCATCGTCGTACCAGGAACATAGAGGTCAAAAGAGTATGTTTTCGTTAAAACGGAGAATTTTGTTCAAAATTTCGACAGAGGTACCAGGAACATAGGAGTCAAAAGAGTGTGTTCTCGATCCAAGATGAAAATTTCGTTACAAGTTCGATGGGGGTATTAGGAATGTAAGAGTGAAAAGAAAGTTCAACCAATTGTACTGTTGTTTATTATAAATGTGTAAATAATAGAATAAGAAGGAAAATACTGCTAACTGCTAAGACACAAGTACTTTGGCATTTGGGGAGGGTCCGACCACCCAATGGTTGGTGGTGGAGGCTGTAGACGTTGAATTTGTTGATTTCCTAGCATTGAAGCCGGAGAGGGTGGTTTGGCGTCATAATGGTTTTCACAAATTGCTATTGATCTCCGGCTGAGCGATCGCTGATTGAAGAATCGGAAGAGTTTTCCATATCCTGCTGCTGAGCATTTGATTGATGAGATGGTTTCGCCTGTGTCCTGACGCTGGTAGTTGTTGAGTTGTGAAGGCTCCTCTGTGAAGTGAAAAGATATCGAGATTATAAAATAAACAATTACACAACATGATTCCTTCCTTATGATTGTTATCTGACTTATTTTCCTTGTCTTGTCCGTCTTCTCAGTGCGGCCTGTGCTTATAACAGAATTGGTGATGCATCTGTAACATTAATGTGTATTATTAGAGAGGTACGAGCGTACGTTATCTGGAGAACATTACGCAATTACTTTCGTCTTACCAAATATCCAAAAGCTTTAGAAATCTTGTAAAAATAAATTCATCTGAAAAAAAATAGGAATCGCAATTATATTACAACAATATCGATGGGATTATCGGCAATTATTATTTGAGTTGAATAATAATTACAACTGCACAGTGGTTTTAATTAACGTCGGATATTCCGCGAATTGAAGGGAATTAAACGTACCATGTAACAATATCGGTTCGAATATCTTCACAGGATGGAATTGAAATTTTTTTTCTCATCAAATATCAATTAATCCGTTTTATCGTTCTGTTTATTTTTTGGAAAAAAAACTCGGTTTTCGAATCGAAGTATTAATTGCTTGTTCGAGTTTACTTTTAATTTCCGGTTTTTTATTTGCTTTGACGTCGGGGGTATTAAAAATGACTTTTTCTTGCGCTCGTCCTCGTCACGTAACTTTTACCTCAACGCAACTTCTAATACAATCGGGAAGTTAAATTAAATTTTCGACATTCGTCAATCCCGAACGTGTCCCAATGTCGGGGATATCGGAACTTGTTGACACAGGACCAAAGTCGACGTGTAGACCTACGAGTAGGTGATAAATATTTAAGGAAAACGGTTGATTCCGAACGCGGGACCACGTGCGGAATAAGGGAGTTCGTTGTTGGTGATTCGATTTATTCGAAAGGGACCGAACGAAATTCGGACATTTCTCACTTACTTGTCGAATGGAAGTCATCGAATCGTCATTTAAATAAAATGCGGAACACTAAACCGCCGGATTGTATCATCTGAAAAGACAACGCTCGAATTTAATCTCCGCTTTGTTTGAATTCCGTGTTCACGTTCTAATATGGCGGATTATTCGATTAAAACGGGGACGAGTTATGTAATTAATCGACGAGGGGGCCGGGCAAAAAAGCGGGGTGGAACATGTGCTCGCGTTGGCCTCGAGTAAAACCGGCTTCCCGTAAATTTCGGACGTAATCGTTGAAATTTTCATTCGATTATCAAATGTGAATGAGAAAGGCTGCCGGGGGAGCGTATAAAAACCGCGGTCGCTTCCCTAGGATAGGCGAAAATTCGCGCGCGGTTGCCCCCTACGAACACACCGGCTCGCCATCGACGCCGGAAGGTCAGTTTAAAGCCGTGAATTATAAATTACGCGCGCGAACCCCATCGCCTTGAATTATTTCCGACAGTTAAATTATTCAACTTCCGTTTCGCCCGATGGGCCGACTTTAGAACAAAAATATTTGCCTTTTAGAAGCCTGACCCACAGATATACATCGGATGCAAGATTGTTAGCCGTATGTAATTCGTTGCGAAGCGTTGGAAACCCCATCCGAATGATCCATCAGACTGAAAAAAAGGCAATATACATCGGATGCAAGATCGATAGCAATGTGTAAACGGTTAGTGCGAAGCGTGGTGGTAATAAAAGCAAAACGTTTCTGATATTCGTTTATGATTCCTTAGTGACGCTTACCATATAAAGTGCGGATTTCTATCTTAATTTTACTTCCTAAATCTCTATATAAATCCCTTTATGTACAATGAAAATTAACTATCGTCTTTTTTTTATATTTTCAAAAAATTGGCAGTCGTAGTTTTGTTATCGAAATAACAAACGGAAATTCGTAACTGTAAATGAAACGACGGGATTAGTGCATTTGTTATCTTTGGCATCGGTCAACTACAATCGAAGTAAACGGAGCGAGAGACTAAGCCTCACGGAGTGTCATACAGAGCGTTTTAAGTACTTCCTAGAATTGCTCAACAGTTTTATAACCTAATGTACATACATCCAAAATTTGAGAAAAGAAAACATATCTACAAACTCTTATTTACAATTGTTTTTATTTACATCAACAAATTTTTTTTACATATATATCCGGTTAACCTAATCGAGAAACGTCTACGAACAACCCCGCGGTATGAACCAACAGAAAATCGAATTTTATATCGGCGGCTGTAAATTGTGGAAAAACCTGTTTCGGATCGAATTCGCAAGCGCCATTTGGCACGATATTTGTGCAGGGAGCCGCGCCGCGGCCTAATTAGTAATCTGAATTTCCCGTGCTCGAGACAATTTCCACGCTCCTTAAGATAACGGTTACAGCTTTGTAGAGGGCTCCGGGGGAAAACCGGCTTTGTCAATATTGGTCGTGTAGAGGCAAGGCGAACGAGGTGAAAGGAACGTCGGATGGGGGACGGGAGTGGTGATGTAGATAAGAAAAATCGCGCCCCGCCACTAGACAACAGCAACAAAGCTTTGTATACGCAATTATTTGTTTTTGGCGTCCATCTCGAGAGGCGGCCGCGCGACCCCCCCGGGGAAAATTAGATTCGTCATCGCTCGCGCGCCCGTTCGCGAATTCCGATGCTGAGCTTATTTTTCATCGTTATTGCTCCGAGCTGTCCGAAAATTACGCGCGATAAATTTTTGATAGGACCGCTCGCGTTTTCCTTCTGTTCCGTCTCGAGAGCATTTCCTCCTTGCCGAGCCAGCGCTGACCGTGAACGAACGCGCTCGCCCCCTTTTTACGACCACTCACCCCCCCTCCCGTCCTCCCGACGCTGGTGCCCCCGGGGCGCCGCGAACATACGACGCGAGATTGAGTGCGCGACACTCGAAAAATCTACACACAATAGAAATTCACCTCCTTTTTGGGAGGGAAATCGGGGTCGGAACGGCTTCGCACATAATCGCATACTGACTCATTTTAACGACAAAAGCCGGTGGTTGAACGAAATTATCGCACGATCGATTATTAACTTTATACGTGTACTCTATAATTGAAATTTTGTACGAATAACTAATGAACGCCGGCCGTCGATTCAATTAAAACAATGGCGAATTTCGAAATGATCCGAAAAAGCGATAAATCGGATTGATATTTTTTTGGGGGTAGGCACACATTATACCGGAATAAATGAAAGGCAAACTGAAATTCGATAACTTGTTGAAAAGAACCGCAATCCAATTCAAATATGCGCTAATTTGCGTAGCCCTTGTTTCGTACGGTTTTCGGGGGCAGGGTGAGCGTGGGTTATACCAATTTAACGGTGGCGTTCATTATCTCACCCCCGCGCGCGCTTCGCGCGCCCCGCACGTAACGACGGTTTTTTGTTAATCAACCCCCCCTTCCCGCGTTCGCCCATCCGTCCGGGGTCACCAATCTCGCGGGCGGAACGGAACACGATGATCCAGTAGCGGTCGAAAACTGGATACTATTTCAATTACCTTACCCCGTGGGCGATCGATGTTAACCGGATTCGCGATAGAACTAATTTTCGCGGACAAACAGAGAACGCGCGCACAACCGGCGAAGTGATAAAATTAACGGACGCACGGGCAAAATGCGAAAAAAGAAAAAAACGATTAACTTTTCGCACGTCCGGCGCGAATCCTATAATTTATCGATTGTCCAAGCGACACCGCGTGGGCGGGCGTTCAATTAAAGCGACGCTCGAAAAACCGTCCAAGTTTAAAGCAAGATACTAAAACAAATATTTGGCGTCGCGTTAATTTCGATAACTTCGGACGAGTTGTCGGAAAGATACTTTTAATTGGTTTTTATTGACGAGTAAATTAATTTTCGACTCTCTCTCTCTACAGTTGTTCCACAATCTGAATCGCCGCGGAAATTCGATTTTTCACCTTACTTAGCACCTAGAAAATCTTTACAAACAATTATAATCGGATCACAATTCCAAGTTTGATACGGTGCGACCGAGCGATACGTAAACGAGCGCGTGACCGTTTCCGAGAAATCACTAGAAGGCACCAGGTTTGAGACGAAACAAAATCTAAAGAAACGAAAACTAAACGAGCACTGGGACGGAAAGAACCGATTAAAACCGATCTCATACGGTCGTTTCTCTGTCCACGTGTATAAATTCAACCGGCACCTCCTTATGTCAAGAATTCAAACTGTTATCGAACAGCCGTGGACCGGTAAGCAATTTTTTTTTGGCTAGTCGCCTCTTACGTTTCACTTTGAGTCGGTGCAGCGCGAGACAGAGGAGGAACAGGAAGGCGGCGACGACGGCCGCCGTGACGGCCAGGGCCGCCCCGCCGGGCAGCGTGGTCAGTAGTTTGGAGGCGGCGCCGCACTGCGTCTCCGACTCGTCCCAGCCGCTCGGGCAGTGATCTTTGCCGTCGCACCAGAGCGCGGCGCCGATGCACGCGTCCAATTCCGGACATTTGTAAGAGCATTCCAGATCGGTGTCGTTGGCGCTCACGTTGACCGGCACCTGGAGTTGTTGGAGCAACGACGACCGCGATCTGGAGATCTCCAGCCAGCTGAAGGCGCCCACGCCCGACTCCAAACCGATCCACTCGACCAGGAAATTCGGCGGTCGCTGCTGGATGTTGACGTCCTCCCCCCACCATTCCTCGCTGAAAACGTGGACGGCCAACGGCCTCTGGCCGGGCTCCGCCGGACACACCGCCCGCACGAGCTTCGGCGGCTTTCCCGAATAAATCAACAGTCTGTTGGACGTGGGGCAACGATTCGGATCTTCCGGACGCGGTTTCAACGACAAAAACGCGCCCCAACTGAGCAGAAACAGACTGCGATTGAAACGCGCCTCGACCATCCACGGCAAACCGGCACAAAGTGTATCGGGAATGTCCGCGGGCGGCGACGCGAATTGCACATCACCCCCGTAACCCCTCAACCTCTGCGTTCTCGGACAAGGTGTCATCTTAATCACCTCGAAACTGGCGTGAAAATGAAGCACGGTATAATCTTCCGTCATATTCATACCCCTGGCGACGAATCTCAACTCCAAATACCGAGACGACGAGAGAAACGTCAGAGGTCTAGCGGCTATCGTGGCGTTATCGCAAATACAAGCTCTCGGTAATTCGACATCGGTCCAAGGTAAATCCCAAACGCTCAGTTCAACGACGCGATTTCTGCCGTAATGATCGCAAACTAACCGGTCCGAATGGGGATCGGTGCCCGTTTCGCAAGTCGGATATAATCCGAAAGACGCGTTATTCAAAACGATCCTGACACGTTCCCCGTAATCCGCTTCGAAGCGATAAACGCACTCGACGTCGCGAACGCCGCCGCGCCCGTACAAAAACACATTCCTGGGTGAGGTCACCTCGCCCTGATGCGTTTTTCCGTACACGCGGTAGCAACGCTTCGCCTCCTCCGTGCTCGGCCAAGACTCGCCGCCCAATCTCGTGTCGACAAATTCGTATTTGAGCTTAAACGAAGCCGGATGCAGAGCTGTGCCGTCTTCGGTGTAATGTTGGATCAACAAACTACTTCCGGTGGATAAGTAACTTTCTTCCGCGGTGCAAGGTCGCGTGATTCGGGACGAGTTGCTTAGAGCGCTGTGATCGCATAGCTTCGGAGGCTCGTCGCACTTATCCTCCAAAAGTAGATTACCGTCCCATATGCGAAGCCTGGCGGCACAGTCACCGATCGAGGAACTATTACCGAGTAAAGCATGGGCGTTCTCGCCCACCAAAAGCGCTCGTTGATTGTACGATACAAAGCTAATCCACACTAAATCGCCCGGGTAACCTTGGAACTTATAGCTACAGGTAGTGTTCGGTGGTAACGAGTGCCTGGGACTCAACAGTCTCCCCTTCCTACCGCGACCCGTCCACACTTCGTCCCCGTCCGGATCCGTGGCGTTAACATCGAAATCACATTTCACAGCAGTCCGCGAATAATCTAAAGAGTCCGAGTCCGCAAAAATCACGTCTACGTCTAACTCGAATCCGCGTAACGGCGAGTGAGATTGCGGCGAATGCAGCGGTATGCTAAACGGCGACGAATGAAACGCCACCAACATCTCCGGTCCCCGGGAGATCACCCGAGGTAACCAGTCACCACCGCAGTACTTCGCCAGTACCGGATCGTTAGTCGATCCGCCGTCGTAGAAAATCAAATGATCCCGTTCTCCGGTACAATCTCGCCAGGCGCGTAGCGCCCTCGCGGTCTTATTCAAACCGGCCACGTTAATCGACCGTTTCATGTGCATTTTATGCGCGGCCTCTTGTCGCACGGCGATCATCGCGTGTTTGCACTTCGGCACGAACTTTTGTCGCAAACTCCAGTAGCAAGAGACGTTACGCGGATACATGCCCGGATAGTTGGGCGACTGCAAACGGCACGGCCTACGATAACACTCTTCGAATTTTCGCGTACAATAAGTACCGGGGGCGACCTGGCCCCGCTCCAAGGGGGCGGCCGGAGCGCCGAATCGTACGACCGCTTCGCGGCGACTGACGAAGCGATAGCGCAAACCGAATTTGAAGGGCAGCTGAGGCGAACCGAACAACTTGACGGACACCGTGACGGTGGACGTTTCGCTGTAGTAGGCCGCCGGGCCGGACGATGTACCACACCAGGAACCACCGGTGAACGGCCGACCCAATTCGCTCAGTTGCATGTACCCGTCGGGGCAACCGTCCAAAGCGGCCGCTTCGTAACGACCCAATTTGAATTCGTCGAAGGTCAACTGCAACACAGAAACATCGTCAATTCGATTGTTTTATCACTAAACTCTACGAGATATCAAGTAACGTCGCCCGTCTATTTATCTCCTCCGCGAATAAAGTAGACAGATCGCCGCCGGTTGAGAGAGACGCAACAACGTTTAATCACCGTGACAACGTAAACAGATTTGCGGGAAATTAGCTTCGATGCATCCGGCTAAGAATGCTAGAGTCATTATCCTCGATAAACGACAAGACAATTATACGACGTCGGGGAGGACCACGAAGAAAAAAAACGGGCGATCATCAATCACCGCCTTCCACCGCGCTCGCGGTTTCATTCCGCGGCATCTTTTGAATTATCCGCTTAATAACCCTCGGAACTGATACAGCGCCGGCAGAAGCTTCCCTTATCTTAGCGCCGTTCCTAATTTGTTCGCCAACTTTTTGGTTAATGTCGCCGTTTCGAATTAATCGCGCGACGACGTTACATGTAATCGTATTCGAACGAGCTCGTTTTTTCCTCCCCGTAAGGTTGTGCGCGACATGCACCGGATGGTTGTGTATTAAGTCGACGCGACGGCGAGGTCGACGATTAAATTTGCATTTTTGACAGTTTCGACGATTTCCATTAAGTCCTACGGGTGAGCGAAACGATCCGGGCATTACTGGAGGGTGGGTAGGCGGGAGCTGCCATCGAGCATCCCGAAAATTATTTATAGCCTAGCTTGAACCTGTACGATAACGGTGCAAACAATAATAGCTTCGCCTCGGGGATGTATATACGTAAACATCTGCAATCCGAGAAGCATCTCACATTAAATTAGTCGGGTTTCGAGTTGCGAATCGTTTCGTGTCGATCCCTTGTGTGAGGTATCAGTACTTATCAAAAATGATTCCTTTGATAGAGACGACATTTTGAATGGTTCCGTTAGCCTTCTAGTCACCACGAATTCGATCACTGGAGAAAATGTATTCGTAATTGTAAAAGCAGAATTTCTTCATACTTCTACTCTGCTATTATTTCATAGCAGCTGGCGACTAATCTTAATCATGGGCATTGATATACTTGATGCGTCGAACGGAGTATTCAAATCGAGCATTTGTTTCACAAGCAAATCCAAGCGAGTCTCGATGGCCAGTGAGTTGATAAACCGATGGAGTGCTATTCTCACGGTACGGTTCGACGCTTATTTTTGGCAAATGATTATCGAATGCTTGTGCTCTTCCCATTAATCGCGTTATGTCAGTGGTCGGCCTTAGATGCTTCAAAGAAGGATGCGATCTTCTCCCGTTGAATATCTAAACCTCGACACCGAGCGTGAAACAGAGCCCAATACTCGGTTTATGTCGGTGGTCGGCTTTAGATGCTTCAAGGAACGATGAGATCTTCTCTCGTTGAATATCTAAAACTCGTCACTCACATACGCCGAGCGTGAAACAGAGCATTCGACTCAACCTTTTGTTACACAGCTCGATGGAACATTAAACTGACCAGCTTATCCTCCGAGCTTGTAGTCAATAGTAATCCACAATAACTTGACTACGTTGAATACAGGCGCCATTCAGTCGGTGCGAGTAAAACTCAATAATTAATACAGTAGACGCTCGCTAATCGGACCCACTAATTTTTTTTACCTGGGAAACTGCGGTATGACAGACAGCACTTGCGGCAATCGAGAGTGTCAACTGTCGAGTTACAGTGCGAGTCACAAATGGAGGGAACTAGGATTAATGAGCGATGGATTACCGAGCGTCTACTGTTTATGCAAAAGCATGAGCGCCATGGGTTTCTGAGCGTTCAAGCCCCACAACCAAGAGGACACGTTAGCATCGTTAGTTATGAGACGCGATAACTACAAACCCCGATCAATAATTAAAAGCGTTTTCTTTTGAAATTTTAATCATCATTTCTATAAATCTAATCCGAGTTACATAATCGCGTGCGTCTTAAACTTAAAACATAGGCGCCATGGCTGTACGAGCTTCCCAACCCAACAACCAACAACATCGTCGGTCCTGAGTCGGGCGACTCCAACCCTTGATTAATAATTTCATTTATTGTTTCGACGAATCTAATCCGTATTACTTATTACCAAACCCCCCTAGGCGACCAATTCGCACTTTCCCTGATTGATTTAGGCTCATTTTTCTCATTCATTTTTTCCCCGTGAAAGGACGCGGCGTCGCCGAGCGCTACACGAAGAGAATGGTCGCAGATTGACTTCCATAGGCGGCTAATCCATTTTGCTCGGGTTCAAAAAGCCGTCTTTTCATTCGACGACGCGGGACAACTAAAGCCGTCGTCGTCGTCGTCGTTGGAAAATCAGTGAAACACTTAATCGTCGTTTCCAGATTAGATAACCCTCATTTCTTTGCCTTTCAACGCCGTTTGTGAAGAAAGATTGGTAGGTTCTGATAAAACGTCGTTTCACCGGCGGAGTTTCAGGGTCGTAGTTCGATGTAGGAACGTTTGTTATGTAAATTTCTTTAATTAATTTAGCGAATTTTCATCTACGCCACTGATAAATCGAATGGAACGCAATCAATTTTCGTGGCGCTCGGGACTTTTTTGCGCCGCTACTTATTTGTTCCGTCGATGTTTTGTCGCGCGGGGGATTTGAAAAAGCTCAACGTAATTGGGATATTTCTGCGAATTTTGAGGCGATCGACGATTACATTCATTGTTTCCGCGCCCGTATTAGATTTTATTTACGACGAAGGAAATTTAGCGTACGTCGAAAGCGGCTTTTGTTGTTTCTCGAGTGGCGGCGGGTGGGGGCGGCTCGCGTATATGAGAGCGGGGTTAAATCGAATGCGATTAGAGCGGCAGAAATGCCGGGGAAAATTATGGAGTCCCGCACGCGGGAACCTTCCGCGTGCAAGAGACAAATACATAAATTGCGACGTCCCGTTGGAAAACCGCCGACTCGGCGCGGAAATCGAACCTACGCCGCGTAACGCGAATAATCGAAACGACGGGGGCCTGAGGGAGAGGGTCGGGAAAAACGAACCGCCATAATCAGCGTGACATACGGGACGAAGTATTGTAAGCGAAATTTCGACCCGGTAGCGTTCACCGCGTTCGCAATAATCGACGTCGGGGGGAGTGTGGGTGTGGTGTGGAGAGGATAAACATGAGGGACGTGTTTTAGGTCCTTCGGTAAACAAATAAACTAAACTACGGCCAACAACAGAATCCCCAAAGAAAGATATATTAACCATATAACTTAGATCCCGCGTACAATTCAACTTTATGAACCGGCTCGCCTCCTTTTTGCGCAATAAACTTCCATATCTAATTTAGTTGCGAAACTACTTTAACTTGTAGTTAATCAGTATCTACAATCGGCACGAAGCGCGTACTGAAGAAACAATAATTTTTCGGGAAATTCGCAACTGGAAACGGACCGGGTGGGAAATAAATCTATCCAATCATAAAAACCGTCTTCCGTTCAGCCGTTTCGGCGTTGTAAATCACCCGGATGCATGCCGATGACTGGGGAAAAACTCCGTCGGAAGTACTCCGGGAAATTTGTCAATTTACGGACGTTCGCGTTTTATTCTATCCAGAAGAGGAGTCCGCACTCGCACGCGTCTCTAAACACACACTCCGATTTAGATTAGTACAATTTTCTTTAATTGAAAAAGTTATTCGGAGAAAAGCGATCGGATAGTTTTATCCCGAGACGGCAAGAGAGATTATGACCGGCTCCTAAATACTTAAACCACATATAAAATAGAGCGATTCCGCGCTCGTTCGCTCCACTTTCGAGAAAACTTTGAATTACGATCCGTGTTCGCCGGCTCGTTCGTGGGCGGGGGCGGCGCAACTTTCTTTATCCGATCGCGAATAAAACGGCTAATTCACCGGAAAGTTTCGATTTATCCTTCGAAAGTATCGGGGGAAAATAGTTTTTGAAACGATGTACGTATAGCGAACGCTACGACGCCATCTAGCGGCGTTAACCGATCGTAAATCGCGGTAATTAAAATCGTTATCTTTGTGTGTTTCGTCGAACGTTCGCTTTAATACTTCACGGGTTTTCGATGGAGGTGGATCGGTTTTATGGGACTTTGTTTCCATTAACATCATCGTTATGTATTACGTTTTTTTCTTTAGTGTCGCGTTCCGATACTTAGTTTGATATTTCACAACTCGAGCTACGAATTAAAGTTAAATCGCTATTTTATGAATCCACCATTTTACTCACGTCAATTCCGGAAGATGAATTTCAAACGAAATATTTCACCAGTGGAACCTAAGTAAAAATAGATGCGTGAAATGCCTAAAGTGTACCAAAGAAACAAACATAACACAAACAGGCGATACTGTAAGAAAAGACAAATGGAACAAATCGCAATGAACTGACGAAGCAAACCCATATGAGACACGCAAATATTGAGCTGAGAAAGATGGCCATCAAATCAGATTAAAACCATTTCATCAAAAACGAAAATTTTCTATTCTTAAAATCATGACAATGGGTAAGCCTTCAATTTTCTATTGTTTCCTCCGTTTTTCCTAAAGGCGTCAATGGCATTCAGCGAATAAGCGTTCACTTGAACGTATGCCTCGAAAAATCGACATTTCCATTTAAAGCCACGTAATTTCTGGCCAACACTCACTAATTGGTCGTCGACACAATGCCGATTTCCTATAATCCGATGCGGCACTGGATTATCAGTTGGACTTATCGAAATTTGTAGGTTAATTACAATTTTGACATTTAATTGACGTTTGGACAATCCGCCGTAAAGATTTGACATTATTGTAGCTTAGTCTCCTATTTTTACTAAAACGTAACAGTCATCTATAATTAAATATTTCGCCACTAACCAGAAATAATTACCTCCAGCGTGGGGCGACGCGTTTTCGATTCGATTCGTCGCGAAAGGTCGGTGGTGGATTAATAATGCGGCAATTATCCGTCAATTACGCAGATTGAAAATTCCGCCATTTTATATCCGTTTGATTTCACGTACACAACGAACGATTGTGCCGTGTTCATCTACGTTCGAATTGTATAATACGATAAACGCAATATCCGGTCAATACCATCGTCGCGCACTGTTTGAACGTTAATTTTCGCGATTTAACGAAAGAGCACAATTAAAACTGACGTCGCCGAAACGATTTTTTCGGATCGGAATGACGGCGCACGTTAAACACAAATAGCCATTTGTACGTCAAGTGAGGTCATAGAGCGAAGTCGAGATGTCAAGAAAACGTATCGACGTTTTAGACCTACTGGAAACAATATAATTGATCTACTCGTCGTTTTTAGATCATAGGTACCCAAGTATAACGAATAATTTATGGAAACAATTATCAAAGCTCCAATAATAACATGTTTTCAATTCAGCCCCTAGTCAAAGGTCGGCGGGCGAATTAATAATACAACAATCATCTGTTAATTAAACCGACTGGAAATTTTGTCATTTTCCATCGTTTGGTTTCAAGTAACAACGCGACGAACGTTGTTTGTAATCCGATAAACGGACTATCCGATCAATATCATCGTCACAAACTCTTCGTACATTAATTTCCGCGATTTATTAAAAGCGCACTATGAAAACGACGTTGAAACGTTCACTTTTGATTGCGATAACGACACACGTAAAACACCGGTTGACGTTTATGGTTTATTACGTCTACCGCCGTTGTCGCCTACGCGGATCTACTTTTCGTGCGTACATCGATCTATCGATTATATCTCGCGCTTGAACGTGACGTCATCGGACGTCAATTCATAGTTCCGAAACTCCTCGAAAAGGCGCGTTCTTTTCCTCCGTTCGTGTTTTTTTTTTCTTTGCAAGTGACGCAATCGTTTCCCCCGCCAACTTCGACCACAATTTAGCGAACCGAATTATTCGCAGCCCCATTAGTCTTCGCGTCCGTCTATCTTGGAAAAATCGTTAAGCTCCCGCGCGCGGCATTGTAACCGGTCCGAGGGCGGATTTCGACAAAAACTCCCGCTACGGGGATGGTCCCGGAGAGTTCGGCGCGCCGGTTTTTTTTTTTCGCCCCCCCGGTCGCCCGCAACACAATGCCACCGGTCTAGTTTTCCGGCGAATCGACCAAATTTACTCATTTTGAGTGTCACGCGAACGGAATTAAATTGGCGCGCTAAATCATTCGCGAAATCGGAATATTCTCGTTTTACCGCATTTTCCAATTATGAGTAATGACGGCGATAAAAATTCCGGGCCGCGGCGCACCGAAAAAACAGTTGCGTTGACTACTGTGACGACGGTGTAATTGAAACATATCACAATGCGGAGAGGTGGAATCGAAATTCGCTTCAACGTCGTAATCGATATGGAATGAAGACGCGGAAAAAAATCGAAATATGCCCCCAGTTGAACCCGGCAACGGTTATTACTCCGGGTAACGGCGAAAAATCTTCGCGGTCTCTCGAGACGGCGCGCGACTGCTACAATTTTCATAATGAAACACCTCGTTCCCCTGGATTTCCGAGCGGGAAAGAACGGGCGAGCCGGAATAAAAAAACCGGGGGATAAAAATAAAAAAAAAGACCAGATTCGTTTAATTGAAGAAAGTGGAAGGTGGAAACCGAGACGCGACGAGTCTTTTCCATTATATCAGATCAAACGTTCCGTGTCTCCGGTATCAAAACCCGAAGGAGTGAGGTTAACAGAAACGATTCATTAGTTTTTTTTCCCCCCTATCCGAATGTCAACGGATCGTTTATCACACGTTACCCTCTATTGTATGAAAATACAATGAGCATCTCGGACGACGTTGACGCGGCGACGACTACACGATCCCGAGATACCATTGTCACACCTGTCGCGGCTCGGAAAATGAATTGCCGCGCGAAGAAAAACTATCGCCGATTGGAAATAATTGTGGAAATTCGGGAATTGCCGCTCGGTCGCGTCGAAATAACGAACGGAATTTTTTCGCTTCGACTCACCTGAACCAAATCGCCGTGCGTCTCACCGTTGGCGGTGAACGTGAGATGGCACAGGAACGGCAAACGTTCGTCTTTCGATTTGTTGACGGCCAAGTCGTACGTTTTGCCGACGTCTCCGTAGTAAGTGCGATTGCAAACTGAAAATAAAGGAAAACGATGATGAATTAGTCATAACTACTTGAATTGTGACTGTGCACCGCATGTTGTGAGAGGAAAGGAAAAACGTTTAGTATTGGGATTTGCTCGTCGTCGCGGGGGAAATACGAACAGAAACCCGCGTTTCTCGTTATTTACCTCATCAGCGAAGCGACCGTAAGCTGTGCAACGAGTTTTTTCCCTTCGGGTATTTTATCGTCGCTCCTAGGGATGAAGAGAGAGAGAGAGACAGGAATCGATCAGTTTTTCCGGTTTGTCGAACGTTTTCGGTTAATTCGGATCCCCCCTCGCCACCCCCCTCGGGAGGATAAGATTAATAAGGTGTTAAGATGGCAGTCACGTTTCCCGTTCTGGTTTTCTCGCGTTTTCCGCGCGACGATACGAGATCCCGCAGATAAGCGACGTTTTCCACGTCGGAAGTGCGCCTTTACGACCGACCGGCGTCGCCGTCCACGAATCTCGGAAATGCTTCCGAGCCACCTAATGATGTTACAGTTAATTCGTCGGGCGAATTATGTTTTTCCGAACCATCGACAACCGTATTAGCGAATTTTCTTCTGTAAAAATTTGCTACATGTATATATATATATATATACTCCGGTATTTTTTTCAAAATTATACCCTATCACCGGGTTGGTGAGAAATAACACCTTCTAACATCAATTCACGATTAGCGTTGGATTACGCAGAGCCGGCGTTTCAGTTAAATTGATTCTCTTGCATGGCTTTCTGTGATGAAGTCCAAGATTATCAAAGTTAACAAGTTAGCCGGAAAAAATTGAAAAATAAGTCATAGTCGGGGTAGCTTAATGGTAGAGCAATAGCGCGTAAAGCTGGAGGTCCGGGTTCGATTCCCGGTCCCGCCGTGACTTACTTTTCAGAGGTTTTTCAAAAATATATATACTCCGTTTACATATATATATATATATATATATATATATTTATTTAAAACGATTATATATATATATATATATACATAAGGTCGGTTGAAACTATTATTGAGTCCTCTGTGATCGATTCATTCATTCATTTATTAATGTAGTGAATAGTTTGCTATCATCTTTTTTTGTATACAATTTGTATCGTTTAAAAGCGTTTTTTCTAAATAACTCATTCGAGCTAGCGTCTATTATTTTTATGGTACTTATCAAATTATCGACTTTGCCAATTACCTAATTACTAAATGTTTTTCGTTTATCTTTTTGCAATTCCAAATGGATAACACGTAATTTTCTGAAACAAATTAGAAATTTTCGGTGAACAATGTAACCGAAAAAAAAAAAACGGAATCGATCGTTCGGATAGTAACGTCTCAACCGAATGGGTTATAAAACGTAACAGTCAGAGAAGAGAGTCGGTTCTCAAAATAATGTAGTCGTATTTTAAATTTCCTCCGGACTACTTTCTGGCAGTCGCACTTCGCAACAACCCTAAATAACTCAAAGTTGCCGGAGAGTTACAATTTATGTCGCTGGAATAGGTAAACCGCGTCTCGTATGAAAAATGAGCAATTTTTTTTTGGTCGGACGTAATAAAATGTCGCGTTATCCGTACCGCCGATAAAATTTAAGCTTTTTTCCATTTTGTTCGACACTAATTCGTATCGTTACTCGTAATTTTTTTTTTAATTGCTCACTTAAAATAACGGTTATCGTGTTACAACTATATTTGAATGCAAACGTTTCGAGATATTCGCGCATACGACTGAAATCCGTCGGAAATGTACGACTTTCCCTACGCCATCAAAGAATTCCCGCGGGAACTGATACCGATCGGGGAGCGTTTACGAAAGAATCAAGGTGAGAATACGTTTCGTAATGAGTGTTCGTGAAAAATATTATTGTTACAGATTTCGTAAAACTCGACGGCACCAGAATCGTGTGCCACGCTCGCGTTAAGGAATTCGGACGAATTTTGTACAATTTCAAACCGCGCCCGACGGACGTTTGGCTCATAGGTTATCCCAGATCGGGCACTACGCTCGCGCAAGAAATTTTATATCTACTTGGCACCGATTTGGACTACGCCAGAGCCTCCGCTCAATTAATGAAAGATCGATTCCCGGTCATCGAGTATATATATAAGATATATATCTATATAAATTCGACAAATTATCAGGAATTTCAACTCAACAGAAACTTCTGGTTGAAATTCCTGATAATTTTTCGAATTGAAATTGAATCAACCGATATTCAAATCAATATATATCTATATATATACACTTTTAGGGGCCCAATAATTTATGAAGATAACTCAAAATGGTCGGAATCCGCCGTGGATAAACTGGAGAAAATGGACGGTATAAGGTTCATTCGAGCCATTTTGGCTTCAAACTGCTACATCCCGAAATACTCGAAATCGGTTGTAAAGTGGTTTATATAGCGCGCAACCCGAAAGACGTGGTCAACTCGATGGCGCATTTTCCCGACTTGAAAAAAATTCCCGGTTACGAGATTAAACATTTATGGGACTTGCTGAAATATGACATAGGTAACATTTGTTTTAATTCGTGAATTTTCATTCCACCGCACTTTGCGCAGACGGCTTCGGGAATTACTTCGAAATGCTCGAGGAAGCGTGGAAACGCAGATCGAACCCCAACTTGCTCGTTTTGTTTTACGAAGACCTGATAACGGTAAGACTTGATTTTCGAATATATCGACGAAGGTAACGGGATAACTGTAGGATAAAGCGGGATCCGTATTGAAAATCGCCGATTTCCTCGGGAAAACGTTGACGGGTCATCAGTTACGCCGTCTCTTGGACCACATCGACATTGAAAAATTTCGAAATAACGCCAGTTTGAATAACGATCAGTTCGTCGATCGCGGTTTGTACGAAAAAACGAACGATTACGCTTTTATAAGAAAAGGACGAATCGGCGACTGGAGGAACGATATGCCGGAGGAGTTGATACCGGAGATAGACGAATGGGTCGAAAGGAATTTTGAAGCGATGCCCGATTTCCAAATACCGGAGATTTGGGTGAAAGCAATGAAATGAAAACCGCAACAATATATCTATATGTATGTATGTATGTATATGTTATATTTGAAGGAAAATAAAAAAATCTAATATATGTATATACATATATCAATCAGGTTGGAAACGGTGGTGTCGTTGCGCAAAGCCCCAATTAAGAAAAGAGGCGATAAGACAATTTTCCTCCGATACTCGAATGGGACAATCCGCTCGAGTCGCATCTTTACTCCCAATTATAACGCTCTTGGGCGCGGGAGTTGGAAACCGCAAGTTTTATTCCGGGGCATGCACCGAAATACCGCCATTAGATGAAGACGATAAGATGGAGTTGGCGGTCGTGGGAGGAGGGGGGGGGCGGACAGCGTCGTACTCTTCGGTTTTTTCGCGCCAATTTCGCCGCGCGACTCGCTTCGTCAGAGTACGTCCCTGGCCGCCAAAGCGGCTGAGGATCGATCTGACATGCTAATTCCGTGTTACAAAGATATTTTATGGAAACGCCGCCGCCGCCGCCGCCCGAGCTCTCTAATATTTGCTCTTTGAAAATAGGGACGGTTTCTTCTTCGTCCGGATGGATTATTGCGCAGCGCGGTTCGGATTTTAAAATTTCCGACGTGTACGTGTCGCAATAAAACGACGATAATTACTGGGGACCGATTTCGACTCATCCGGACTTTCATTACTTCAACTACAAAGAGCCGCTTTCCCCGTACACAAATTTGCAACAAACAGAACAGATAGTCCCTCCACCCTTGTCCGTCTGTCAACCGGTCCGGGGGAATTAAATTTTGCAGTTCCGGTCGCGAACGCACACACACACACACACATACACAAGTTTTTCGATGCGCCGTATCGATCGGTGCGAGGGAAGCGAAGCTGCGTTTTTATTTTTTAATTTCGAAAATTGCTAATGGTTGTCACGTACTGTGTTTTAGGTAGCCGCCGGCCGTATGGAAAATGAAAATCGAGTCAGTCGAGTCGCATACCGCCGCAACATACGCGGGTTTGATTTTTTTGAAACTGTAATGTTGTTTTTTCGGTTCAAACGGTAAACACGGTTGGATAACGAATTGTTTATCGGCTTTCCAGTCGATAATCTCTCGTTTTATTACGCGAATCGAAGGAGATGATTAAAAAAAAGTTTACATTGGATGACAAATGTCGGTTGCGTAGGCTGATGAAAGTTTGACAGGACCACTTTATCATCTATATATGTTGCTTACGTTTTTTTTTACAGGATAGAATGATTCCAATCGATTATTGAACTTCAAATCCGGTGTAAAAGTTGAAAATCAACGAAATTACTCCGCTCTTCCACATCTCAAATGATGGTACCTATCTTCATAACACGAATTGGAGCTTTTTCAAACCAGTAAAACTGATTTTTTATTGTGAAAATTGAATTTACATAAGATTTCTTTTTCTGCGAGTACTAGTACATTGGCAATAATGGTACTACCTTTGTGCCAAAAAGTTATTTAGTAACGGTCAAGCTTCTGTCAGCTGTACTCAAATATTCAGTGCGATTGTCATATCCAAAATGAAAAATAATAAAAATTCCTTAGTCTATTGCTGGTACTACCAAAAAGGCAAAATTCAGACAGTTTGAAAAGTTCTAGAGTCACTGTCGACCTTTCTGTGGCTATTTTAGAAGGCGTTACGCGATAAAAATATCAAAATCGCGACTAGTGTCGGTACTATTTTCACGTCGAAAAAATTTTAGAATTTTTTCGCCACCACCAAACCACTGAAATGGTAGTGCCATAACCATACCCACAGTAGAAATCATCAAAGTCACAGCAATCTACCGTTAAGACCTTCGCCCAATTACTCTTTAACTGATGGTACGACTTTGACCAAAAAAAAACCAAAGTTAATAAAAATGTTGAAAATATCGACTCGGCTCTTCTTTAAACGATTGGACGACACTTCTGCCAAATTTACAATATTGGTACTACTTTCATGACAAAAATTTAAGTCCTTTAAAATCTCCACTCCACTATTTTGAAAACGAAAAGTTGGAAAGAATATATCTACTCTTCAAATGATGACGGTTAATTCTCAATCAAAAATAAAATTGTTTATCAATTGTTGAAATTTTTCTCAAGTACCAACCTTATCGAAATGCAATTGTTATCTTGAAAAACCGTCACAAACAACATATTTCATCGACCTAGTGGACATAGCAATTTTTTTTAAGTACCACCTCTCAGATAATTGTCTCGAACCGTAAAATGGCAGGAAAATTAGTTTTTCTTCCCGAATTCGAAAACGTCGACCAACGTCGTAACGATTTGATAAATAAAGTAAGAAGGAAAACTTTCGATCGATCTAAATCCCAAATTTTCTTTGCGGTGATTTTCAAAGGAACCAACATTTCTTGCGAGCAAAATGTTAAAAAGTTGCAATATCGAAGCACGATATTTGACTCATCCGTTTTCCTCGCGGTGGTACTACTGTTGCTACAACCAG
Organism: Novius pumilus; assembly: GCA_020654155.1. NCBI lineage: Eukaryota > Metazoa > Arthropoda > Insecta > Coleoptera > Coccinellidae > Novius > Novius pumilus. The sequence continues at coordinate 7,378,216 of JAIFOV010000475.1, forward strand.
AACTGAATCAGCTCTTTAAGAATTGGATTTATTTAAATTTTAAATTTGAATCCGATGATTTTCAATGTTGAATACAATTGCTTGGTACTCCATATCCTATTTGATTAATTGTCAAAGTCATTGTTAAATATATTCGATATTATTGATCGAATTTAACTTGAATACCGCCAAGCAAAGTCGGTACCAAAAATTTCCAAAATATTACCGAGCGAAGTTCGTCCTGCTTTGATGGTTAGATCATGTATATTATCTTTAACGTACGTCATAAAAAAAATTTTAAATCTTTGAAATTATTGGTACTACCAAGCCTACTCGTGTTTATAAAAGCATTCAGAAATCAGTGGAACCGCTTTAACTGTTGTCGGACATCCCTGGGCTATCTTGTAACTGATGGTACGCCGATGTTGGCTGAATTTGAAACAGTGGTACCATTCACGTGGCAAAATTTTTTCACTTTTCTTCAGATCGCGGATCAATCAAATCAACAGCAATAATAAATGCGTTAGTTATTTTCCAGATATTTTCAAGTACCATCTCATCAAAATATAAACATTATTTCAAAAGACAATGAAACGGTATTAAATATTTAATTACTATATCCGCTTGCTTAGTCGACATTGTGACTGTTGTCAAGTAGCATCTACTTGTTGAAATTATTGGTACTACCAATCATGTTTATAAAAGCAGTCAGAAACCACTGGAACCGCTTTAACGGTTGTCAGGCAGCGCTGGGCTATCTTATAACTGATGGTACGCCGATGTTGGATGAATTTGAAATAGTGGTACCATCTCGTGGCAAAATTTCTTTCACTTTTCTTCAAATGGCCGATCAATCAAACCAACAGCAATAATGAATGCGTTAGTTATTTTCCAGATATTTTCAAGTACCATCTCGTCAAAATGTAATCATTATCTCAAAAGACAATGAAACGGTATTAAATATTGAATTACTATATCTGCTTGCTTAGTCGACATTGTGACTGTTATCAAGTAACATCTACTCGTTGAAAACCGCAAAATGGCAGAGAAATTAGCGTTTCCTTATCAATTCGAAGATGTTGACGAACGTCATAAAGATTTCTTGAATAAAATACAATCGAGTAAGAAAGAACTTCTGCCGTCGCTGTAATTCAACTTTCCTTTTCAGGTATTGTAATGTTCAAAGGAACCAACGTTCCTTGCTACGATACTATAAAAAAATTTGGAGTTGATCTTTACAATTTCAAACCGAGACCGGACGATATTTGGCTCATCGGTTTTCCACGTTCCGGTACTACCTTGTTACAGGAGATCCTTTACCTGTTGGGTACGGACTTGGATTACGAAAAAGCCGCTTCGCAAATTATGGATCTACGATTTCCTTTCATAGAGTACGTTGTTGTTTGCTTTCGCGCATAACTGCGAAATTTGCTTTTTCAGGAAATGTCTGTTGCAAGAAAGAAACCCCACTATGCCCCTCTACCCGCACGAGCAACTGGAACAAACCACCGAGAAGCGATTCATCAAGAGTCACAACGGCTTTCGGATATTACATCCCGAACTTCTTAACGTCGGTTGCAAAGTAGTTTTTGTGGCGCGAAACCCCAAGGACGCCATTCATTCGCTGGCACACTATCCAAGTCACAATTTGATACCCGGTTACGAAATACAATTCACTTGGCGCAGGTTCCTGAACAATTTAAGTAACTTAAATATTCATCGTAAACGAACACAGCCATGAGTAACACCGTCATTTTTAGTCGGTTTCGGGAATTACTTCGATTTACTCAGCCAGGCCTGGCGGAATAGAAACAACAAGAATTTGCTCATAATATTCTACGAAGACATAGTCAAAGTATTCATGTAGATATATCGTAATGGTTATTAATTAAAATTGTTTTTCAGGATAAAAGAAGTGCTATTCTGAAAGTGGCCGATTTTCTCGGTAAGAAACTCACCGATGATCAATTGGAGACGCTTTTAGAACACGTGGACATCGAAAATTTCAAAAACAATAAGTCGCTTAATAACGATTACAAAGTGGACGCGGGTCAATATTCCAAAAATGATAAGTTCGCTTTCATCGGCGGTGGAAAATTGAGTAGTTGGAAGGATGAGCTTCCCAAGGAGTTTATGGACGAAGTGGACGATTTTATCAGGAAAAATTTGAGCGCCATACCAGATTTTGAAGTGCCCGAATGTTGGAAGGACACTCTGAATTTGGATTGAAAAATATAAAAAAAACGAAAACTGTCAAATTTTTTTCGAATAAATCTTATTTTTTTTTTTGAATTAATTATTTGATGACGTTACAAACCATGTTGGAAATTGTTGCAACCACGAATCATCAAACAACAATTTGCGCAAGACCAAACAAACACAATGATAAGCGAAATACAGTGATTATCGAGCATATATTTCAATACAAATAATTATTTTATCAAAATGATAATTAATATAATTCCTCCTATTTTTACAAGGATTGGATTATGTTGACATATGCATTGAATTGCATATCGGACCATTTGATAAAGCAAATATTGTTATCTACGCGATTGCGAAATAAAGCTCCAGTAGAACTCGTAAAGATATTCATTTTATTTTTTGCAAATGTCGACGAAACTCAAGTTTCCCTACGATTTCGAGGATGTCTCCGAGAAAATTCAAGACTTGGCGACGAAATGTGGCGCAGGTAAAAATTATCAAATATCGTTTTTTTTTTAATCATAATAAAATTTAAGGTAAATTGCTTCGTCTAAAAGGTACCAGAATGTGCGTTTTAGACCGTGTAAAACAATATGGCGAAGTGATCTACAACTTCAAACCACGACCGGACGATGTTTGGCTGATCGGTTTCCCCAGATCCGGTACAACTTTTATCCAAGAGATAGTTTACCTAATAGGTACCGATTTGAATTACGAACAAGCCGCCGCGGAACTTATGGACGATAGATTTCCGTTTCTAGAGTAATTTATCAACTTTTAATAACCACAAGAAAACAAAATCTTCCTTCTGTGCAGGAAAGCATTCTTCAGCGATAAGAACGAATTCCTCCCGACGTATCCCCACGAGAAACTCGAGCAGATGACCCATAAAAGATTCATCAAAAGTCATTTCGGATTTCAACTCTTGCATCCCAGCGTTCGCGACGCTAAAGTAAATAGATGGAAATTATAATAATTACTTCGAGACTACCCTAGGGGAATTTTTAAGGTCGTTTTCGTCGCTCGCAATCCGAAGGATACCATCCACTCGCTCGCTCACTATCCGAGCTTATCCCATACACCCGGTTATCACCCGAAACTGTGTTGGTTGTTGTTTTTAGAACACGCCGGTACGTACCACGACCATCGTCACACCGGAACTTGTCGAAAATTTTTTTCAGGATCCTTCGGCAACTACTTCGACTTGCTATCCGAGGCTTGGTCCAAAAGAAACGACGACAATATGTTATTCCTATTCTACGAAGAAGCGAGCGCCGTAATATTTCCGTCGGGAATCGCCCGAAGAATTCGTTTGACGTTCAATGTTTCAGGATAAAAGCGGGACGATTCGGAGAATCGCCGATTTTCTGGGTAAAACCGTGTCGGGCGAGGAAATCGAGAAACTTTCGAAACACGTCGATATCGAAAGTTTTCGCGCGAACAAATCGCTCAACAACGATCACATATACGGCGAGGAGAAAAATGGAAAATTCGCATTCATCAGAAAGGGGACGAGCGGCGGCTGGCGGACGATCTCCCCGAGGATTTGGTCGGACCCGTCGATAGGATGATCAAGGAAAATTTGGACGCCATACCGGATTTCGTCGTTCCGGAAAGTTGGATCGCCGCTATGGATTTGAAATGCTAATTTTTTTCTATTTTAAAAATGTTACATTTACAAACCGAACGTTGTAATCGATAATCTTGAAACGCGATAAAATATCACCAAAATTTGAATCTTTTTCATTCTCATCCGAGTGTTCTATTTCAATGCAGAATCTACTATCGAACTTTTCGTTCGATTTCATTTCTGAAGATTACAATCGATATCCAAAATTTCCATGCGATAAAATATCACCAAAATTTGAAATGTAATTTCATTCGGATTTTATTATATTTGCAGCTGATTTCGACGTCGCACCTACTTTGAAAATTTTTGTGAATGTTTCATTTCAATGCGTTCTTTCTGAAGATTACAATCGATATCCAAAATTTTCATGCGATAAAATATCACCAAAATCGAATTTTTCTATTTTCATCCTAGTATCGTAGTCTGAGTGGATTTCAACGTCGCATCTACTATAGAACTTTTAGTTTCATTACAGTGCGTCCATTCTGAAGCTTACAATCGATATACGAAATGTCTTTGAAACGCGAAAAATATCAAAAAATGAGATTTTTTCAATGTTTGTCAGAATAGTAAGTTTGATGAAGATTTCGATATCACATCTTCAGGAGAATTCTCCGTGTAAGTTCAATTTCAATACGTTCACTCTGAAGGTTACAATCGATATCCAAAATTTTCATGCGATAAAATATCGCCCAAATTTGAATTTTTTTAATTTTCATCCGCAGACTTTGACTACGCACTTTTCGTGAAAATTTCATCACAGTGCGTCCGTCTTGAAACTTATAATCGATATATGAAATTCCTTCGTAACATGATAAAATATTTATGAGTTACGATGTTTAGTCTAGATGAAAATTAAAAGTAATTCATTGGAATAATTTGGCCATAACTCTTCCAATTTTTTTCAGAAAATCTACGGTCGAACCTTGTCCCGAATGCAATGGAAAAATCGTTAGGTACATACAGATAAAAGATTTGAATCGTTGGTGTTAATACCGAACAAACAATTGACTATACAAATACAGATAAAACATCGTTCACAAATATAATACCCCATTTGGAGTTAACGAAAAGTCATTTTTAAATAAAAAAATGTCACTAAAAAATCCGTTTCCATACGAAATCGAAGAATTACCCGAAAATTTAAAAGAACTCCTAAAACCACTAATAACCGGAAATCAAGGTACGTTCATTTTTTAGCACGAAACTTGAATAACCCAAAAGTTTCAGAATGCGTAAAACTGAAAGGAACGCAGCTACTTTGTTCGCCGAGAATAAAAGAATTTGGCGAAATTTTGTACAATTTCAAACCGAAACCGGACGATGTATGGCTGATCGGGTTCCCGCGTTGCGGTACCACCCTGCTACAAGAAATTCTGTATTTGCTCGGCACCGATTTGAATTACGAAAAAGCCGCCTCTCAAATAATGGATTTGCGTTTTCCCTACATCGAGTAAGTCGATTATTAAAAAAAAACGAAACGTTGTAATTTTATAAAAAAAAAGGAAAGCTTTGGTCGAAGAAAGGAACGAATGGATGCCGCTGTACCCCCACGAACAACTAGAACGAACAACCGAAAGGCGTTTTATTAAAAGTCACATGGGTTTGCAGTTATTGCACCCGGAGCTGCTCAATATAGGATGCAAGGTAGTTTTCCTATGAAAACGTATAAGTGTGAGAATTTATTTTCAGGTGGTTTTCGCTTTACGAAATCCAATGGACGCGGTGAATTCGGCGGCTCATTATCCCTTACAACCGACGTTACCGCAATTCAAAGAAAGTTTAGTGTGGAAACTGTTTTTGAACGACATGCGTTCGTATCTTTATGATTTTCAAAAAGAACAACAAATTACAACAATTTTTTTTTAGTATTCTTCGGTAACTATTTTGGGCTGCTCGAGGAGGCTTGGAGGAATCGACACAACGAAAACGTCCTCGTGGTGTACTACGAGGACGTGGTTAAAGATAAAAAAGCGGCCATATTGAAAATCGCCGATTTTTTGGGCAAAAAACTAGACGACGATCAACTGGCGAAGCTGCTGGAGCACGTGCAAATCGAAAATTTCAAAAGCAATCGCTCGTTGAATAACGATCACAAAGTGGACAGCGGCGAGTATTGTAAAAACGAAGAATACTCGTTTATAAGACGCGGAAAAGTCGGCGATTGGAAGGCCGGTATACCGGAAAATATGGTGGACGAGGTGAAAACGTACGTCGCGAAAAAGTTGGACGCGATCGACGGTTTCGTCGTGCCCGAAAGCTGGAGGGGCATAATGGAGTTGTAATCGAAAAGGAAGAAATCTGCTAAATCGATCGATGCGCTTGGGTACCTGTACCATAGATGGCGCTGCGCCTTATTGAAATATAATGACTTTATTTGGTAACAACTTTTATTACTGTTAATCACAAATCCATAATTTCCCGCCAACTATCCGGTACGACGAAACCCTCGATTTCCGCCAGACGTTTCGCGACGAACTCCTTCACCTGTTTCACCATATGCGTCGGGATGTTTTCCCTCCATTCGCCCGTTTTTCCGTGTCTTATGAAAGCGTATTGCTCGTTTTTACAATATTCGCCCAAATCGACTTTATAATCGTTGTTGATCGTTTTGTTTTTGCGGAAACTCTCGATGTCGACGTGCTTCACCAGTTTGTCCAATTCTTCGTCGTTCAATTGTTTGTCTAGAAATTCGGCAATTTTCAATACAGTCGCTCTTTTATCTTTAACGGCGTCCTCGTAATACACTACGAGAACGTTTTTGTTGTGGCGATTTTTCCACGCCTGCTCGAGTATATCGAAATAATCGCCGTTGAAAACTGAAAATAATTTTTTCTAATTATTTGCGCGAGACCGGAATTCTTTTTTACTTAAGTCGTTCATGAAAAGTTCCCAAACTAGGGCTCCCTTGAAATTCGGCATCGTCGGTTGCACCGGGAAGTGTGCCACCGAGTTGATAACGTCCATTGGGTTACGTAGAGCAAAAATTACTTTGCATCCGATATTGAGTAGCTCCGGGTGTAATATTTTTAATCCGATGTGACTTTTAATGAAACGACGTTCGGTCATTCGTTCGAGCTGTTCGTGCGGGTACAGTGGCATCCATTTATTTTTAGGTTCGTATAAACTTTTCCTGTCCAAAATATTTTTCAATTCGAGCTTTTGCGAAAAAAAAACTTACTCGAGGTACGGAAAACGCAAACCAAGTATTTGGGACGCCGCTTTTTCGTAATTCAAATCAGTTCCGAGCAAATAAGAAATTTCTTGCACCAAAGTGGTACCGGCACGCGGAAAACCGATAACCCAAATATCGTCCGATCTGGGTCGAAAATTGCAATAAATTTCACCGAATTCCTTTATGGTCGCGTTGCAAATGATGTGAGTTCCTTTTAATCTGACATATTCTGAAATATTTGATTAAAACAAAATATTATCGAAAATAAATGAACGAACCTTCATTTCCAATTCTTATAAGGTCCAAGAGCTTCTCCAAATTCTCGGTTAGTTCTTCGATTTCGTACGGAAATTCATATTTATGGGACATCTTTCTGCTTTACAATGGTTTACCGTCAACGTTCCGGGCTTATCAAATTTTTGACTGTTTTATCTGTATATACATGATCGACTGTTTATTCACTACAATGTAGTACAAAGTAAGCGATTAAAAATTGTTATCTTTATTTGCATTGGGATTTTTTCCAATTCAACGTGAGCAATTTTAGTAAACAATTCGGTAAAATAAAGGAAAACAATTTTATGTAATTGCAATAGGGATTAGATATGTCCCAGTTGTTTCAAACATGTAATACCTGTATTTAAAAAAAAAATGCCAACTAACCGACGAGTAATTGAATGAATATTGATGTTCGAGCAGATAAATTCGAATTCTGTAAAACCGATAAATTGTCAGGGCGATTGGAAAAATGAAGTACCGCCGAATTTAATCGAAAACGTGAAGAAGTATAGCAGTCGAATGTTCGAAATGGCGATTCCGCCATGTTGGACAGATAATCTAAAAACAGAAAACTGCATACAATTCGTTAGCGTTTAGGTATCTGAACAACAGATGGCGCTATCGCGTTGTCGAGGTCACCAATTAGGGTGGTTGTGTTACATCAGAAGGGAGGAATCGGCGTTTCACGTTATTCGATTTGAAATATATTCGTATTACCCACAGTCGTAATAAAATTGAAAAACAAATCGTGTAGACAATGGAAAAAATATGTACATAATGATAAGGAATATTTAAGGTAATATCGAACAAATAAACGACCGGATAAAACACAGCAAAACGTACGAGTGAGGTAGAGTTACGATAATGTCGCCCAAATATGCTTTTCCTTACGAAATCGACGAGTTATCCGACGATTCCAAGGGCCTCCTCAAGCTAATCGAAAACGATGGTTTGTAAGTGAAAGTTTGCTTCAAGTTTTCGTATATCTTTTCATTTTCAGAATACGTACGATTAAAAGGAACGTCAATCGTTTGTCCGTCGAGGATAAAAAAGTTCGGCGAAATTTTGTACAACTTCGAACCGCGACCGGACGACATTTGGTTGATCGGCTATCCGCGTTCCGGTACTACTTTGTTGCAAGAAATTCTGTATTTGCTCGGCACCGATTTGGATTACGAAAAAGCCGCGTCCCAAATAATAGCGAACCGTTTTCCCTTCTTCGAGTGAGTTTTTTTTTTGAGAAAAAAGAAATACGTATATGTATATATGTAAAAATTTTCCAATTGAAGAAGAGATATCTTTGGTGGAACGGAATGGTCAGGGTCGTTGCAAGAACTTCTTGAAAAAACAACTGAAAAGCGGTTCATGAAAACTCATATAGGGTTGAAGATTCTACACCCGGAGTTACTTAACGTCGGCTGCAAGGTATTCGTTTTTTCTTTTTTCGGTCGTAATTTGAAATACTCGAAAAAAAAGTTTTAAGGTTGTTTTTGCGTTACGAAATCCCTTGGATGCTGTGAATTCCGTCGCACATTTTCCTACACACCCGACAAACCCGAATGTTAACGGCCCTTTAATATGGAAACTTTTCCTGAACGATTTATGTTAGTGATGAATTATTTTTCGTTAAAATTTCGAAAAAAACAATAATTTTCAGTATTCGGCGGTAACTATTTTGGGTTACTCGAAGAGGCCTGGACGAATCGTCACAATAAAAACGTTTTGATTGTGTACTACGAGGATAGTGTCAGGGATAAAAGAGCGGCGGTGTTGAAGATCGCCGAATTTCTTGACAAAAAATTGAACGACGAGGAACTGGAGCGGCTTGTGAAGCATATCGACATTGAAAATTTCCGATCTAATCGGTCGGTGAATAACGATCATCGAGTTGAAAATGGAATTTATTGCAAAAACGATACGTTCGCCTTTATAAGACACGGAAAAGTGGGCGAATGGAAGGATAACTTACCGGAGGATATGGTGAACGAAGTCAAGGAGTTTGTTGCTAAAAAGTTGGCGGCGATCCACGATTTCGTGATACCGGAAAGTTGGAAAAGTATTATGGAATTGTGATTGAAGAATGTAGTTGCAACTTGTTTACCGGTTTATCAATGTTTTAGTAAAGAAGCTGTCTGACAGTTATCTGGTTTATCGGTATAGCAAATAACCGACGGTTAGTGGTTACCTGTAAGATACCTATCTGGCAGATTTACCTGGACGTCGATATACCGGCCATTAAAAATGAAACATGGGGACTCAGGTTAGGTTAAGTTTCAAGCTGCCCACACCACATCCGTTGAAAAAGGATTTTTTAACAATTTTGCGCAGTAATGTTTTGTTTCATCTGATAATTCGAAATTTTTTGTAATAAAATATTGTTTCGAATTATTTTTTTTTTAATTTAAAAATTTCAATGCTCTCGCCAAAAAAGTTGTTGGACTATCAAATTTCTTTATAAAACCGCCTCAAAATAATAAAATACGAAATAAGAATGACACGAGTTGTGGTTAAGAGATCCGACGATTGCACAGCTACCGAACTACAGATGGCGCTGCGATATTTCCTTGGCCGCTTACGTATTTCAAATCAGCGTTTATAAACTAGTCCGAGTTTTCATTCACATACGGATATAGAATTTTATTGAAGTATAATTTTCAATTTAGTCACCAACATCACCGTTCCGTTTATATAAGACGAATAAAAATAATTGTATGTTAGTATAAATGAGATTTAATCGTTAAAATCTAATCGATAATGTACAATTTCTTTCTTTTCTTTTGTGGTTTTGTTCGATCGACGAATACTGTTCACTCCTCCACCTCATCATCCTCCTCGGCATCGTTCATCTCCTCGTCCTCCTCCTCATCATCCTCGACTTCGTTACCGTCGTCAGCGATACATTCGTTAATCGGTAACGTTTCGTTATTTTTAACGACAGTTTGCAATTCCGACATGCAGACGCAGGTGATTTGATTGTCCTCCAACATCACCTTTCTGGCCCGTCGCACAAAGTCCTTGGGTATGCATTCGAGTTCGTTTTTGACCAGATCCAACGTGCCGATTCGGGCGGTTTTCGCGAACAGCAACTCGGACAATTTGGCGATTTTGTTGCGTCGCAAACTGAGGTAGGCGATCGATTCGACGCCGTCGAATAGATTTTGCGGCAGCTCGGTCAGATTGTTCCGGTCCAAATAGAAATTATTTAATCGGACTATGTCGGACAGGGCCTGCGGATGAACGGTGGTCAGTTTGTTTTTGCTGAGGTAGATGTTCGTCGAGTTCTGGTTCTCCTCGTAGCCGACTTGGAGTTTTTTGATGTTTTTGAACGAGTCCTCGTCGAGGGTCGTTATGAAGTTGCGGCGAAAGTAGAGGTTCGTTAATTTCGGCGAATTGAAGAACCAATCGCCGTTCCACGCCCTGATTTGATTGGCGTTCAGTTTGATGGTGTGCAAGTTGGGCATGTTGTCGAAGGCCTCGCTGTCGATCGTTACGATTTTGTTGCGTTGCAGGTACAGTTGCGAGATGTTCATGTCGTTGAAGACGCCGTTTTCGATGCGGATGACGTTGTTGTCTTGGAGTTGGATGCGATCGAGGTTCGGCAGCTCGACGAACGCTTTCGGCTTGATTTCGCGGATGCCGCATTTCGGCAGTCGGAGGATCCTCAGATTTGGCATGTTCCTGAAGGTGTTCGGCCACAGCATCGGCATGGATTTGGTCGTGATGCGCAGTTGACTGCCGTTCATCGATTGATGGTCGAAGTATTCGACGTTTTGCAGTTGGACGTCGTGGACGCTGTTGTCGTCGGAGGTGTAACGGATTCGCGCCGACGAAAAAAGCACTTCGGCCGCGGCCGCCGCTATTAGGATCACCGTTACGCATAAAAATTTCATGTTGTCGATACGATTCGTTCGGACGTACTGCGAATGGTCGATAAATCGTAAACACGGTTTATCTAAAAACTAGGTCGACCTCGCGGGTCAAATATTGGCACTTGCCAGATTATCGGATACGTCGTCATTACATCGACGCGATTAGTCGCGGCGAAGAAACGATATTTCATTTTCAAAGACTTCACAGCTTACCTGTGCAGAATTTCGGCTCGTCCGACACGTCCTCGCAATCGTCCACGCCGTCGCAATATCTGTTCAAACTGATGCAACGGCCGTTGCGACAAGGGAACTCCGATATCCGACAGGCCGGTCCTGGGTGGGCGCTCTGCAAGTAGCCGAATATCAAAACGGCCAAGCCGGACCACGACCACATCCTGCAAAACAAAACAAACTATATACGCTGAAACTATTTCATATATATGTATATATAGTGTTTATTCAATATATATATATACATATGTTAGAAAGTCGCCGTCGTTTAAACCGAGTTCATGTTGCGGAAACATTTCCAAATCCTCCCCCCGACCCACTCAATTAACCTCGTGTGCACGTCAAAAATCCGGTTTCCCCAAAGACATACCCTCGAGTCGGGCAAAGAAAATGCTGATTAAAAGAAGGCGCGCGCGAGTGGTTGCTCTCTCGCGTAGAAGCTTTGAACTTCATCAGTCAAGATCTAGTTAGCCCCGTCCTCCGTGTCGCCATCTTGTCGAACTTGCCCCATTCCTTTTTCTAACCCCCTCCCCCTCACTACTGATATTAACGACGCGTCGCCTCACGAAAATATTTCACGCTCCACGACCTATTATGATTTATGGGATTTTCATGAAGGATAAATCGCCGTCCGATTTCGGGGATGGGAATCGTTTCGAACTCCGTTCGTTCGGTATTCATTACGCGACCCCCACGCGAATATGTCGATTGTCGCGGGGGTTTAACGAACGAAATAATCGTTCGCGTAACCTCAAATCGAATCGAACCATAGAATAGGTTATGCAACATAACCTTGAAAACTTGTAACGTTCATCGCGTAAACGCGCACGCTGCATTAACGTTATGAGTTCCTTTGTATTCCTGAAAAATGACCGAAGTAATTAGGCCGACTTCAAAAGGCAGAAATCCTTTTCGGCCCGTCACCCACGGCGCCGTCGCCGGTCGAAACCGCCGCCGGTGGTGGGGCGAGCGTTTCTTGAATAATTGCCACGTTAATCCTGTTTCAAAGTTTTCCTCCGTAATTGCCCGAGGTACAGAGGGAACGATTTTGCAAACCTAATTATAGAAATTCGGCCACCGGGGCTCGCAATTCTTCTCGTTCGGCGACCGCCGAATCGAGCTACTGGGAAATTAATATTCCGTTCGGATAGTGCAGAAATATCGTCGTCGTAGTTCGTTTGTCGCGCGCCGGCCGCATATCGAAACGAAAAGTTCGCGAACAAAGTAAGAGCAGTTTACTTTGCCGCAAACGCACAAAGATCAATCATCAATCTTTATTTTAGAATTCGAAGAGCGAGAATCTCGGAAAAAGGTAAAAATGACGGAAAGACATTCGTTTTCCATTGTAAAGCGCGAGCCGGGGGTGGAGGATGGGGGTGGGGGGTGAAAAATAAAGCGAAACCGAACGCGAAATCCGTAGTCGATAAATTTGATCCGGGGGAGCCGCGGCGCGGAGAAAAGCCGGAAAATCTATCGGGGGTAAATCTAATATCTGCGCGGAATAAATGTCGGTATATATATTTTAAGCGGCCCAGTCGATAGCGGATAACACTACATTTATCTTTTCGGTATCCGTATAATGAATTTTATGCGCCGTAAGAGAGTTATTGAAAGGAGCAATTTTTCCACGCTCGGAAAAGAGGGAAATATTGTTAAATTACGCGCGTCTCCGACGTACGCCTCTTAATTACGCGCGGTTAACGTTCGAGAGAGAATCTCGCGTGCCGGTGATTTATTTAACCCGAATATAAAGCGCGCGCGGTTCTTTCCGCCGACAAGGGGTAGGTTGTTAAAACGCCCGGGTGTATATTTCATTACTTTAATTAAACATTTTCTTGTCTCGTCTTCGGGGCTTGTTTTATGATGAAGCGTTAACACTTTCGCGCTCGCGCCCGTAACCGTTGCTTATTGCGCGTTTCGCGTTATTAACCCCCGATCGAAATAAATCTCGGAACTCTCACGCACCATTCAACAACCCCCTTCCCCCTTCCCCCCTTCCACCGCCGAAAAACGATTTCCATCTTTATCTAACCGTTGTTTCTGCGTTCGTTTTACGATCGCGCGAATTGATTCAATAACGCAATTTCCACGTAGATTTCAAATCCGCTTTACGGTTGTCGGAGTCGGTGACGCGGAAGGGGTTTGATGGCCGCGAAATCTTACTGTTGCGTTAGCTTTGGGATGGCAATTTGATAAGTCGACATTACGAGCAAATATATAGATATATATGTATATATCTAAGGTTAGGTTTTCTTTAGGCTGACTTTAATCTCGATGAGAGTCTAAAAACAATATTCATTTAATTTTACAGAAAAGCAAAAATCATTAATATCTACCTACAAACAATAATCGAGAATTCAAAGTCTACATATCGATGTCTTCTCTGGCGTTCAACATACAACGTAGAGCATAGTCCACAAGAGTGAGGTTATAAAACACGCACGCCACATATGATCAACCATAGAAGAAAGAGAGATGAGGCACATCTTAACGCGCATATAGCTGGGTTACATATATATACATATGTATAAGCAAGTACAAAATATATATATGTATAGGTCTCGACATCTTCGATGCACTTTGTCAACAGAGTGCACCCGAAGAAACTTGACAATCACGCCAGCGAAAGGTTACGAAGTGACCCCAAACAACGACGGCCAATACACCCGAAGAAACACTGTTCTACAAAAAAAAAATGACCCAAACAAACATCCCGGAAGGAATATTTCTGTAAAGAATTGAAGAAATGTAAGCGTTCCCTATTAATTTTTGAGCAGTATATTTCCATGAAAAAGTTAATTGCTCAATTGTTGAGCTCCTAATCTTCTGTTGTCTATGGTCTGTTTTCAATGATTAGTTACACTGTAACGAAAAGCTATGTACTCATATTTTAAAAACATATCTCTGCAGCGAATAACCGTATCATCATGAAACTGAAACTTAAAGCTTCGAAAAAACTTAAATCATGGAATCACTCCAGAGCGCTTTGCAAAGTAACAATACTTTAGCTACATTGCAAATCATTGTTCAATGATATACTCAAATAGTATCGATATCGATTGAGCGGAAATTTAAATCAAAGACAAATTTATGAGTGATCCCTATCAATTGTTGAGCACTATATATAGCTATCCAACATCACTTCACCAGAATACGTCAAAGAAATACTCAGTCTAGACCCAAAATTTGATATAGAAATACATAACGAAAAAGAACTAACTGTCAAACAGATTATCTCTCAGATAGAAGCTAATATCCCACAAATTCCAATTAAGGAACAAAATAAGATCAGAGCTCAACTTGCCCACAATATAAATATAACTAGACACCAAATCAAACAGAAAGTCGAAAGAACGAAAACAAAATAAAATTTCAAAATACAAAAAAATTTTTGAAAGAAAATCCAAATATCATTGTCACAAAAGCCGACAAAGGAAATAAGACCGTGATTATCGACGAAGAACAATACATCGAAAAAATGAATGAAATCCTAGAAGACCTAACACTTACAAAAAAATTAAAAAGAATCTAACAGTCACTATTGAAAAAGAAAATAACAATTTGGTCAAAAAATGGAAATCCAAAAATTTCATTTCTGACAATTTATACAAACAATTAATTATACATAACAGCATACCTCCAAGAATATACGGCCTTCCCAAAATTCATAAAGAAAACATGCCTTTTCGTCCTATAGTTTCTTATAACCAATCTCCTCTTTACAATATTTCGAAATACCTTGGAAAAATTATCTCAAATATAACAAACAAAAACGTGTTTTATATAAAAAATTCTCAACTACTGAAAAAAGAATTAAACGAAATTTTAATCCCAGAAACTCAAAAATTGTTTTCCCTAGACGTAATTTCGCTTTATACAAATATTCCAAACAACGTCGTAGCTGATATTAGAAAAGAAAAATGGACGCAACTTTAAAATTTCGCAATGATACCGAAAAAAGACTTCATCGGATCCTTACTTTATTCACTTAACACTAATTACTTCCAATATCAAGACCAATTTTACCAACAAATCGACGGAGTTGCAATGGGTAGTCCGATTTCGACTGTAATAGCTCAAGTCGTTATGGAACATCTCGAAGAAAAAATTTTAAGTGAAGGTAATTTCACAATAACACTATACAAGAGATTCGTTGACGACTGTTTGTTAATAGCTGACCTAAAAGAAATAGATAAAATTGTAAATAGTTTTAATAATCATAATTCCAAATTACAATTTACTTTAGAAGAAGAAAAAGATAACCAAATTAATTTCGTGGACATGACAATAATTCGACAAAATAACAAACTTGAGACAAAATGGTTCAGAAAAAATACATCAACGGACAGACATAAATTTTCATTCTTCACATCATCAGTCACAAAAAATAAGCGTAGCAAAAAATTTAGTAGACAGAGCAATAGCGCTTACATTTCCCAAATCCCGTACAGAAATTCTTAGTAAAGTAAAGATAATATTTACACAAAACGCTTACCCTGATCATATAATAAATAAAATTATCAAAGAACGAAAAAACGTTAAATCTAGGGAAATTCTTCAAATAATCTATATAAAAGAAAACGAAAAAGATGTTGTAAATGATAAAAGTGACATAAAGGGACTAAGTACAATATACTCTTTTGTACTATAACGATACGTTCCACATAATTTCGAATATTTGAACGAATATTAAACGTCATTGAAATTTCTGGCAAGATATTTTCAGTATCAAATTCGTTTCCCATCTTCGTATGTGAATTATTTTATTTTAGATAGTTGACAAAGATAGAATCTCTATCGAAACGTCATTAATATTGAAAATTGTTTAAAATCAACCTGGATCACCAAAAAGCTCGAAGATTCTTATAGTTATATATATACACGATATACTGTCCGTGTCCCTTGTCAAAAATTATTCATATAATCGTAATCAAACCACGGTATTGGATGGTAAATACGCGGTGACGGATCCTATACCACATGGTGTCCCTCAAGGCTCAATTTTGGGTCATGTTCCATTCTTAATTCGTACTATCTAGTCGCTTTTCACAGTTGTTGAAACAGCAACGTGCTTCACAAATAGCGACATGTTCAACATTTATTCGTTGTTCATCGAATCACAAAGCAGAAACCTGATTTTCGAAACGATTATTCAAGATTCGTTGCAACGTCATAAACTCACGAAGTCCCCCCGTGCAGAATTGATGAAGTGATATAGAACCACTTCCGCGAAAGTTGCAAAACCCGAAACTCTTTTGTTTGATCGATCGCTTTTCAGTCGAACGGCACCGCAAAAACATCCCTTATTATAGAAATCCACGAGCTTCACGTCGGATTCCCATTTAGCTAGGTAGCGGGTAGTTCACTTTCCACCCTCCGCCGCCGCCGCCGCAATCTAAAAGTGCCATTTGTCATGTCAGCGTTTCATCACGCCGCCAACCCAAAAACTGTGCCGCGTACGTTAGATCTTATCTCGCGTCGGGTCGGCATACCGAAAGCGACAAATTTTGATTCTAATTAAATTATTCGAACGATTCCCGTTCTGTCCGTACCTACTACTACTACATCTGTGCGTTAGCGCGCATCGGAACCGTTGTAAATGTAACGCGCGGTTCTGGCAATCAAGTCGGCCCGAATGACTGAATTCGATCTTCCTCGACGCGGGCAACATCTGCAATTCGCCATAAATCAACGTGCATCTGCGGCAATCCCGATGAAAACAATTAGAGGAACGTAGCGTGTCGAAATATTATGCATAATAGACAGCGAATACGTTAATGTCGTCAGCGTGTATTTGCTTTTATGCTCTGTAAACCCGTTTCGACTTGTCTACAAATGTACATTGCAAATTGGGCGCCAACTTGGACACACTACACTTTCGGTAGCTAAAGGTTGAATTCAATCACTCGTGTTGTATCAGAGGAGTTCCCATAATTCCTTTAGTTCGAGATATGTAAACGAGATGACGAAGGTTACAAAATTTATAAATTTTCCAAGCGAGCCCGCGGCATATATATTGTCGCGCGCACACACATACACACACTTGATTCCGGTTCGCGGAATTCCCCGGGGCGCCGAAAATTTTCCTTAAATTGTGGAACGGGGTCGGGTCTCGGGGAGGGGGCGGCCGGGACCGGGACGACGGCGGCGTCTCATTCACAATTCAAACTCCGTTCGATATGCACTCGGCCGATTTTGAATGCCGAAAATTTTCCGGCAGCGCGACGAAATTGAGGTGGGAAACATTCGGAAACCGCGCCGGATTTAATGATATCGTCTTACCTGTACCTCCAACGCCGCAACCCTCCTTTCGCCCCCTGCTTATTTATCATAATTAAACATCCGCCTCGCTGCGATGCTTTCGCGAGGCGGTTTCCACAGACAGTCGCCCCCCGGCCGCCCCCCTCCGTAGCGAGTGCAGTTGGCTCTATTATATCGCGGAGCGCGGAGTCTGAAGTTTCACGTCTTGATGCTTGTTACAGTTTATTTCGGCGAGACATCGATCGACAAAGTAGTATAGATATGTAGGAAGGAGCGCACATAACCTAACTTTCAGGGCGAATCGTTATAATCGGTTGGAACGAGAGGCGGTCGGTGATTTGAGAAAGAAACGTACATATTAAATTAGTTACCGCCTGGGAAATGGGGCCTGACGGCGCGGCGCGATTGTCTCGTCTGGAAAAAGCATCCCCGGCAAACGGGGGCGAGTCTCTCTCGGAAGATGAATTCCGCTTTTTATTGGTGGGTAAACACGAACAACAGAAGAGTTTTAAAGTCTGTCTTAAACTATCCGGAACAAGTCGCTCTTTCGTGTTTACTCTCGAATCGCCGTTCAATTTATCTTGCGAGCAGCTGTCCAATGTTTTCTCTTCGGCTCTAATTCTTAATTGGTCGTCTTCTTCGTTCTCGGCTTATATTTCATAGTTCACCCGTCGAGGAACGTAATCCGATTGCCTTTCGACGGGGCGACGATTTTTCGTTTTTTCTTCCTCTCCTCGTTTTTTTTTCTAAATGAATATTCGTCGTCTAGACTCGATCAAACAAGAACGCCTACTCGGAGGAAAAGTATTTCCCATAAATCATCCAGTTTACCGAGCGGAGTAGATATCGCGAACTCAAAACAAACTGGAAACCTTTTGCTAATCTCGAGTACGGATAAAATATTGCTTTGGCAAAGAAAAAAAAAGTGAACCGATATCTGAATCCCGTCCAAATTGTCCTTCTAAGTAATATTTATGTCTTTGGACGTACGATTTTTGTTTATGAAGTCACGTCTCGCAACTTTTTTTTTATCTCGTCCCGAACCCGCTGTGTGTGTGTATGTGTGTAAACATTCCGTCGGCGACTCCCACTTTTTTCTTCGTTCCCTCGGAACCTTCGCCGCTCGAAATCTATTCCGGTGATTCCGGGGCAAGAATAACGGTCCGGATAAACAACCCCGAAGTCGTCCGGGACCCCGGCAAATACAAAGAAGTCGTTACGGGCGGGGGTGTGTTAGAGAGAGGAGACCGTAAAAATAAACATAAAACCGCCGGTGTAGTTTTGCTTCCGAGACGATAACGATAAAGAACTTGACACCGTCCACGCGTGTGGATAACGACGACGACGACGATGTTCGCCCTCGCCCACTTTCTATTTTATATTAATGCCGGTTGTGGGATATTTCGTCATCGACGTCCGGCAGATTTCGGGCATACTTGCGGTAATCGGAATTTTATCGAGATAAGCTCGATTTATGCTTGTTCGGATGCCAGTTTGAGCATAATTGCTATGATTGGATCATTATTGATCGATATTGGCGTTCAAAGTTAAATTTATGCTCCAAATCGACCATCGTTGAAATGATCGAACATGATCGACATTCTTATCAAGCAACGCTTGGCCTATGTTCGGGTTGTGATCATAATTGTGTAAACTTCAACCGAGTATAGTTGAGCTTGTGCTCAAATATAATTTCGAATGATCAAAGTATTATTCAGATGATCTTCATGATCTTCACTTTTGCCGAGCGAAGCACATTGCAAGGCTCGACTTTTGCTCCGTAAACTTTCGATTCGCATTTTCAATCGTTCAAAACTCAGCTTCTGATCAAATATCATTTCGAACATATTTGCAATGATCAAAGTATTATCAAAATGATTGACATTTTTTCCGAGCGGAGATCAAACTTCGAAAATAATTATACTGGTCAAAGTTTCAGTAACATGATCCTGATACTTGCCGAGCAAAGCTCGGCCTATGTTCGAATTGTGATTCCAATCGTTGAAATGATCGAACATGATCGACATTCTTATCAAGCAACGCTTGGCCTATGTTCGGGTTGTGATCATAATTGTGTAAACTTCAACCGAGTATAGTTGAGCTTGTGCTCAAATATAATTTCGAATGATCAAAGTATTATTCAGATGATCTTCATGATCTTCACTTTTGCCGAGCGAAGCACATTGCAAGGCTCGACTTTTGCTCCGTAAACTTTCGATTCGCATTTTCAATAGCTTCTGATCAAATATCATTTTATTTGCAATGATGTATTATCAAAATGATTGACATTTTTTCCGAGCGGAGATCAAACTTCGAAAATAATTATACTGGTCAAAGTTTCAGTAACATGATCCTGATACTTGCCGAGCAAAGCTCGGCCTATGTTCGAATTGTGATTCCAATCTATTTGTAGTGATCGTATTTATGTTATATCAAGCGTAACTCAGCTTGGGCTCGAACAACATTCAGAGCATAAATGCAAGAATCAAAGTATTGCTGGAATGATTTTCATTTTTGCCCAAAGAGGGTCAACTCTTGCTTTGTAAAATTTCGACCATAATCATCATAATCAATATCACAGTGATTTGATCTCGATTATATTTAGGAACACGATTCGAGCATAATTGTATTGAACGATCACATTTTCAATCGGTCGATATTCAGTTCATGATCAAGTATCATTTCTAACATAGCTACAATAATCAAAGCATCATTCAAATGATCGACATTTTTGCCGAACGAAGCTCATCTTACGCTCTATCAAACTTCGGAAATCATTGTACTGATCAAAGTTTTAGGACATGATCTAGATTTTTGCCGAGTGAAGCTAGGCCTATATTTGTATTGCGATTCGATATGATTCGAATTGATTAGAAGTGTATAAAGATAATGAGAACCCTGAGTAGCTCAGTTTGAATTCAAGTATAATTTCCAACATACTCCCAATGATATACGCAGTGATCAAAGTACTATTAAAATAATCTTCATTTTTGCCGAAGGAAGCCACGACATCTAATTTGTAAATTTCCGAACATGATCCCGATTGTAGTTGTAGATCGCAGTTTAAGCATATTTAAAGCAATCAAAATTGTGTGAAATGCCATATTTGCAATGATTTTTGCCGAGCAGAGCTTGGCTTATACTTCAAACCGCCCCGAACAACAATGCAAACATGAAAGTTATAGAAACATGAGCCCAATTCTGGCCAAGTAAAGTTCGGCCGATGCTTTGATCGCGATTCGAGCAAATTTGCAATGATCAGAATTGCATTAACTCAATGACGACGTCCGTCGAGCAAAGCTCAGTTTCTAGTCAAATATCATTTGGAACAGCATTGCAGTGATCAAGGTAATACTATGATCGTCACTAGCGAAACCTGACTTATATTCTATGAAAGTTCAACCAACATGGACCTGATCAAGGTATCAGTAATGTGATCAAGATTCTAGCTGGCCCAGTTTGTATTGCAATTCGAGCATGTTCGCAGTGATCATAATAAAGACTTCTAACGAGCGAAATATAATTTTGAACGTATTTCCAAGCACTATTGAATTGAAATGATCGACGATTGTTGCAGCTCATTTTGCAGCTCGAATTTCGAACATCATTGCCGTGATGAAAGTCATCATCAAATCATGATCATTATTCTTTCTGAAGCTCGGCCTACACTTGGCCTACGATTCGAGTATGCACTGTTGCTCTACCATCGCTATGAAATCAACATATACCTAAGAATCCTGGTAATGGAGTTCATTTACAAATAACAAAACTAAATATATTTGAAACTTGTTCGGGGTAAACACCTAAATTCGTTTCGTAAAAACTTCTGGAACGAAATCCCGGAAGCCGTTCACCTCCCAAAACGAATTCTAGGAAATCGAAAATCGAATTATCGAAAGTTTCGCGGTCGCCGCCGCCGCAACTTTTCCATAACGCCCCGTAACCAATATTTGTCGTAACGAGGGGGACGGACGAGGAGGGGGGGGGGATCGAGACCCCGAAATCCGGCGCGTTTATTCTCCGTCAATATTTCCACCCTCGTTCACGAAACGGTTGACTAGTGACACGAGCATAACCGCCAGACGATACGGCTGAAGCTGTCTGTCAATATACACGAAGTTGCAATACATAACTTCCGTCTTATTACCTCGTTGAAGGGTTGCTCCGATCCCTGCCCCCCGCCCCTCCCGCCGCCCCGTCTCGCCGCCGCCCTCATATATCAATCTCCAGCGAGGCGAGACGCGTTCCGGTACACGGCGGGATGGAAATTTTCCCATTCCTTACGTCGAGATTAGATGTGATCGATTCGCCGTTGGGGTGGAAAACGATTAAAAGATCAAAAGTTCCGCGCGCGCGACCATTTACAACGAAGTATTATTCAAATTCGGGTTTCTCGTTTTCTTCATTTTTTTTTGTCGTAATCGTCGGACAAACTGCCGCAGCGTCGCGCGGCCGCAACGGCGGTTATTTCAATATGCGGCAGAGCCACCTAGCGGCACGTGTTCGGCATGTTGAAACCGGTGCTAGTTTGCGTGACGCCCGACTAAGTACACCGGGATCGGAGTCCGGATTAGGCCGAAATTTCAACAACGCCCGCGTCGCATGAAAAATTCGCATCAACTGAAACATCGTTTTCGGTTAACCGGAGACGCCCGAAGGTCTATAATCGGGAATCCGAGAGGGATTTTTACGATTTCGTCGCGGAGTCAAAAGTACAAATCGTCGGCGGGAGGCGAGGAAAAAAGATGTCTGTGCGAGGAGGTAAGACGGGGGGAGGGGGGGGGGGAAGCGAGCGACGGGATTTTCAATTGATCCCCCATAACGTAGAAATGGAAAAAGGGAATAATGCCCGGGCCGTTTCGTTCGTTGCAACAAAAGACCGCCGCGCAATAAAAGGAAAGACTTTATAGTCTTCGGGGTTTGTCGATTATTCCTGTCGGTCATCCCGATTGTTTCGTTCGACTATTTTCTTAATTCGTGAACGGTTGCGACTGAAATGTCGAGTAGGCTGGGGTCGACGTGATTTTAATAAGCTTCGAAACTAAACAGGAGGATGCTTATATATATATACATATATATGAACACCGGGGGTGTAATTTATCCCGAGGACCGAGCGAGGGTTCGTCTTTTTTACATTCCGGTCGAATTTCGCCTCTTCCCCGAATATATTTTCCCGGAACATCACGTACTGGTATCCGGACTCCGCCCGGCCAATATATATTCTCGCAAAAGATAAAACAATTACGCCATTCTTCAAAACGTCCGGAAACCGAATTAAACCGGCAAACAAGGGTTCGGATCTGATTATTCAAAGCGTCAATCCGAATCCTCTCATTATCCGGGGACCGCTCCGGTCCGGGTGGATGAAAGAAAAATTGAAATTTTCCTCAAAATTTCCCGATCGAAATCTCGGTCGGGGGAAAATAAAGCGATTAATCGCCGCGGGCCAAAAGTGGCACGTCAGCCCGACTAGTCGACAGGATAACCGAAGTGTGTCCCGGCGAACAAGTGAAATATTCGACTGACACCCGCCGCCAACCCTCGGGGGACGCTCGCGATCCCGCTCTCATTATTCGGGGTTGTTTGCCAAATTGAAAATCGATCAAAAGACGAAAATTTTTTCGCGCTCCAACCCCCCATACACCGCTATTCCCCTATTTATAATTCGATTATTGCCGCGTATGTTAATTGACTTATCGCGCGAATTGCGCCCTAAATAATTCATCGTTTCCCCCCTTCGAAGATTCCCGTACACATCGAATTTGCATATTGTCACCATTATCCGATATTCCGGAAAGTCAGACGAATCCGGCGTGTGTTGCTGGAGGTGGGGGGTGGGGGTTCTCATAAATAAACATAAGACAAATTGAATTACGACCGCGGAGTGATTTATACAATTCGGACCGGTCGGGAAAAAAGACACGACGACCGAGAGAAAACGCGAAGTAAGCTAATGAAAATTCGGAAAGTTCCCGATGATTAATGTTAATCGAATTTGCGAGCGCCGCGTCCGTTCGGCCGATTTTTAGCCCCGCCCCCTCGCGCCCGGCGACCCATTCGGCCGATACTTTCCCCGTCACGTCAATTAACGGAACTGTTTTGACGGGACCATCGACTGAACGACGAATTTCCGACACACGTCAAGTGTGCGCGCGGAAATCGAATAGCGGAGCGGAATTGGCGAAATTGCTTTGGCGTCGCGGAGAGCGAAAGGATCGAATTCATCGTTTATTAAGATGTCACGTGTCCAACGACTAACGCGTTCGAGTTTTTGACGACTTTTCGACCATTATTACGTAAATTCCTCGCCCGCTATCTCGCCCGAGTTCCATCAATAGTTCCGAAAGTTATCCCCTTTGAAATTTCCCGAAATCGGCTTTCTATCTGATGGTGCCTTATATTAAACGGGAAAGAAACGTTCCCGGTTTGCGGTCCGGTCTTATCAAAGGCGCAGTGCCCCCTTCCCCCTCGTTCCACTCCCGTCGTAGGCACGTTCGTAGGCAAAACCGTCGTCGAGTTGGCAAAATTCGAAAGTGCCAAAGTTTCGGTGTGCGCGGATTGTGAAATCGAGCGTCACGGATTTCGTAGCGCATAAAACTGATTATAAAAGGGTCGCAGGCACACGTGTAAACTTTAATAAACCCCCCCCCGTCGGCCGTAAAACCGACGAAAATAACGCCGGATTAACAGGGACCGGTGTTTCAAAATACTCGTAATTGTTTCAACCGTATACCCAATCGGGATCGTCGCTAATTGAAACCGTCCCGAGATCGGGATACTTCGGTTGACGCCGAAGGTTTTCGATTACATTTTTATTCAGCGCGCTCACCTTAACGATCGCCCACGTTATAAAAGTGTCATTGTTATTCTCGGGGCGACGGCGACATTTTCCCGAACCTTTATGAAAGTTTGATAGATTCCCAACACCTGATGTCCCGCTCCCCCCCCTCCACCCCGTCCGCGGAGCGCGAAAAAAGTCGATATTAATTAACGTCGGTCGACACTTCGCAATTTCGGCGCGAAGAATGCGCTCGATTGTCTGAGGGAATTATTCATTTCATTCGTGATTTTACACTCCGGCGAAATTATAACTTGACGAGCTGCTTTTCCTTTTGCCGGGCGCAAGTTTCTCTTTCTGCGCGCTATGGAAATTCGGAAGTTCGTCCCGAATAAGTGTTTAAATTGAAACGAAAACTTTCAACTAAAGGCGGGTAGCATTAAATTAATAATGGTGTACAGTCGCGGGACCGCGGTTGTTCAAGGAGAACCTTAAACAAGTAAGATATAATGATATTAAAATTATTTCCAACTTTACGGCGGCGCTCCCCCAACATTTCCCCATCGTGTCCCGCGCCGTAACTTCGTTCGCGATAAATATCGCTCGAAACTATGGCGCGCTAATAAGGCGCATCCCGACTACTCGATGAAATAGGTCAATCAACGCCACACGCGACTGATACGAATCGAATTAGTCGCTCCGCGCGCCCTCTATACGCATCTTTTTTTTTTCACTCTAACCTCCAAACAAGAAAATCCGGTCGCTATCCCTGCAGGAGCAATTGAACGTATTGAAAACCGCATCAAAGAGACGGGATTTGAAAGAAATCCATACGTATAGCACGCGATACCGCATTGAAATCGCGCAAATTGTACAGAGATGAGGGCGTTCAAACGGTAACGCGAATAGACGTCGATTTTATGTTTACCGAAGAACGTTTGGATGCTCGCCAATTATCCGATCGGCTGGTGGAATGCAATTTTCACCTTTTCTAGCGCGCGATACGAATTGTCGGACGAATATCTGATTAACACGACTGAACTTAGCGACTTTCGAAATGATCAATCGGAATTTATTCGAACATTAATGATCAATTCTTAGGGGGCGGCGTTCTGACGACCGTGAACGTACGGTCTTATAGCCCCGCCCACTCGAATTTCGCAATATGATCGTCAATTGGACAATTATACGCATACTTTATCTTTCTGGAATAGCAATCCCAAAGCCATCGTCAGATGCAAAAAACAAGTTATTATCGAAATGATATTCATTTTTGCCCAAAGAGGCTCGACTGTTGTTTC
Source organism: Novius pumilus (assembly GCA_020654155.1). NCBI lineage: Eukaryota > Metazoa > Arthropoda > Insecta > Coleoptera > Coccinellidae > Novius > Novius pumilus. Next base: position 7,403,924 of record JAIFOV010000475.1, read on the forward strand.
GTAAAATTTCGAACATCATTGTCAGAATCAAAATCACAGTGATCTCGATACGATTCGAGCTCAATCGACGCAATCGAAATTGCATTAACCGATCGCATTTTCAAACGGTCGAAACTCCGCTTGCGATCAAATATCAATTCGCAATGATCAAACTATAATTCCAATGATTGGCATTTTTGTCTTATGCTCTATCAAACTTTCAAAAAGCATTGTACTGATCGAAATTTCTGTAACATGATCCAGATTATTGCCGTATTGCGATTCGAATTGATCATAATTGTTTAAACATATATAAATTTAGCCACTTTTGTAATGATCAATCGAACTTTATTCAAACATTATGCGTGGCCAATTCTTAGGGGGCGGCAACAAATCCGCTGCGTTCTGACGACCGTGAACGTACGTTACTATAGCCCCGCCCACCCGAACCTCGCACTATGATGTCTATGACCGCTCGTCTACAGACACGACAATCCCTTAGCGAGCCAATATCTAACCTTTCAGGCATAGCAATCCCAAAACCATCTTTAAACACTGATATCTGACCCATCGGCCACACGAATGATGCAACCGGTTGAGTTCTTATCTTCTTCTGTCTTCTTCTGCACGGATCGAATTATGAGCGAAATATACTTGAGAGCTATTAGACCAGCAATAGTATATGGCTCCGAAGATAAAATATCGTTTGAGCTTTGCAATCAATAGTCCAACGTATGAAGATGGATTAGATCCGATAATTGCCGAACGTACCTCTAAGGAATGGAAAAACTCCAATAATATATTGAATAACGGTCTTATATATACTAATGCATCGAGAAGAAGTTGCTATATCTATAGATGGAGATGTAAGATTATCCTACCCACATGGCGGAGCTATTCGCTATAAGTGAAGCATTTCAAGATGTCGAACAGGAGAAGGGGTTGAATATTATTACCGATTCTCAAAAATCTTTATCTATGACACGCGATCCAAATAACGGTTCAGCTCGGAAAGTTCAGAGCAAGCTGGATGTAGGGTTAATCTTTTTTGGACGAAGGATAGATATGATCCACAATCAGCTCTAGTTGATGCAGCTGCTAAGGTAGCAATAAATAGAAGGCCCGTAGTAAAAAAGTCAATTGCTATTTGTTGTAGGAAGTTGAGTGCTCTAGAGTACTTCACTGTATAAAACTGTACGAATCGAGCGCTCTGCACGAACAGACGATCTGCCACAGCTGCGGCAACTTTTACATCCAATCAAATGAATATTCAACGACAAACTGAAAGTCGCTGATAACGACGGAAGAGCAGGTACAGAGGACTGTGTGTATGGCTTCAGTATGAGGAGACGTCTCATATAAAGAGAATTATCACAACGAAACAAGCTATCATCAAAAACGAACGGACATCAATATTACATAGCTGAATCATAGTGGGCGGGGCGACAATACCGTACGGACACGGTCGTCAGAACGCAACCGTTTGGGCATAGCGAACTTTCCGACGGAGATTCACACTTTCGTCAGCAGGACGGAATGGTTACGACTACTCCCGCCGACAAATAATAATAAAAAATCGAATAACAACAACGCGACCTTAAAATTTACGAAATTAACGATCCCGACAAAAGTGGCGTAGAAACGTTTCATTTCGCTGGCCGTCCTAAGTGAACTGCATCCCATAAAACCTCGGCGCGAACAAATCTCCTTATATAAATCCCGATTGCCGTTTCGCGACAGATGGCGCTCGCGTCGCCCGTTTTATATCCACCTTTTCATCCGTCGACCCGTGATCCCGTGACGTATAATCGAATTCCGTGGAAAACAAACCGGAAAACACTCCCGTGGAGTTTATCGAATTAAGCGCAACGACGGAAACGACCGCAACACAAATTAGAGACGACGCTCCCGACCTTAACGCGCGTTACGGAAATGAAAGGGACTTCTGGTCGGCGGCGGCGGCGGCGGCGGCGAATACAAATTTTTAGCGATCTTGAACGGGTTAATGAAATGGCGAACATCCGCCCACCCCCCGACTGAACCCCGCGGAGAATCGAACACCGAACATCGTCGAATCGGGTAATATCGGATCATTTTCCTTTCGCATTTTTTTCGGCCTTTTTCGAAGGGGTGGCGAGTTTCGAATAACGGGAATCTGCAATTTTAATGATTACTCCGGTTAACAAGCGGGAAAATTGCCGACGCAAACGTGATGGGGGCGCGCGGCGTTATTTGACGCCTTTCAATTTCTCAGATTTCCATCGGCTTCAAAGGATAACCGGGCGATGAAATAATTGCGTTGTTATCTGGATTTCCGGGACGCAAACAGAGCGAATTCCTTCGTTATGTAAATAAATTTTAAGTAATCCGATAATGGACGCGTCGTTTTTCGGCGAACCCGTATGAAAATAGTGCGAAAGGATCGCTTATTTCCGCGAACGTTCGCGCCGGGGTGCGGGCGGTAAATATGAATTTTAATTTCGAGTAAACAAGCGAAAGTTAAAGAGGGTCGCGATCTCCGCCACTAATCCTAATTAACCCTCGAGGCGTCCGAACGAAATTCCGGGGGTTGCCGACGCGGCGCGCTGTTTAAAATTCTTTCTGCAGCTAATGAGGTCGGTGCGGTGTCGTCGCGTTTCGCACGGGACCATAATTTATACTAAGTATGTGTAGGCCTTTTGTCATCCCGAAATCCCCCGCGACGCCCGGATTACCCGTCAAGAAATTACCCACCTACACCGACAACAACCCCCGTCGCGCGTCCCGTAAATCGTGATTAATCACCGACGACGACGAATCAAAATAGTCGAGGGGAAATTTTTTCCAAACCAACGGAGATGATTAATTATTCAAACCCCAGCGTTAACGATATTTTAATGGATTCGGCCCGATTCGAACGTTTTCTACGATTATTTTCGGAAGCTACGGTCACGGTAAACAGAACGCGGAACGGGGCGTGGTCAAACGTAGTAGAGTACCTCAGCCACACCGCCACGGGCGTCAGAACGCCGGACGATAGACTAGTCGTCAGTGGAGGCAATTAGTTGGGGTGACGCGAAATTGAAATGGTAAATAGAAAATGGCCGCCGAAGAAGAAGAAGAGGAACAATCAATCGGGCCGAATTACCGAGCGAAATCGCATTTTCGCAATCTGCGATCGCCGGAGCGACGGGCGACGCGGGTTTCCGAATTCGTCTGTCAAATAGCGGATTATCCGGTTCCTCCGCTTAATCGCATTCGGCCCGCTTTGTTAGATGAGTTATTAATTGAATCGGAGAGGTCTAGCCGGGGAAAATAGATCAAAAACGTCAAATTATTCAGCCGCCGGTAAATTCGGTAAACTCGGGCGTTTTATTAACATCGCCAGACGCGACAAGGACGTCGCCGCGAGAACGAGAGAGAGACAGCCAACCGCCGACGTTGCCGTTCTCATTATGCCACCGAAAACACTCGTCGAATATTTGGTCTTTTAGGGGTGCTTCGCGGCATTCCCGTTCGGCAGCTGGGATATTTCATTAAGAACGCGGAAAGGTGGGGTTGGGGGCGCTTTGATTTCGGGAGCGGAATATTGCTTAGATACGAATTTAATATCGAAATATGCGAGAAGGTACGGTTTCCAGTTAACGAACTACTTGGAAATTTGTTATCAGAAGTGGGATTAACGGGTTTTTCGGCCGAGGCGGGCGTACGTCCGCGTCGTCGCTGCCCAATTGATTTCCGCACTTTGATCAACCCCGACCGACCGAGGTCCATTAGGTCGAATATCTGTTCCCGGCATCGACTGACGATTACAAAGCATCCTCCTCGGTCAAGACGTCCGCTCCCTTTTCAACGGTATCGCCTCGACGTAAAAATCCCGTCGGACGAATTGAATAAATACGGAGCCGGGCACTTTTAACCCTCCCGAAATGTCATGTTCAATGGGAAGAACGTCTAGCGGGTAATGCAATCTAGCTCCCGACTCGCCTCCGGCTGCCGGTTTCGACCTGTTCCAGTTCACTGCGCGTCCGGGGTTTGTTGTTCCCTCGCTTACTTTATACACATATAAACACACACACACATCGGCGCGCGCGGAGTGGTAAGTCGTGTGTCTGTCCGTGTGTACTTTCGCAAAACCTGCGGGAGTTCTTAAAACTTTCAACAACGACGATGCCCGATGAAATCGACCTCGCTGCTCTCCCCGAAATTGCTTAGCAGCGCGTCTGGGCGCATTCTTTTCCACATCGCTCCCTACATATCCTTTCTATACGTATATCGGACTTCAAAGCGATATTTTTTCTTACGTTGTTTTTTTTCATCGGGTCGCGATTGATTCGTCGCTTTTTATGAACGGGTCGAGTGGAATAAAAGGACTGCAAGGGCGCATAGCCCGAAGATATACCTTTTTTGCGGAAAGTGAAAGAAGATTGATTCGTGAGATATCCGATTGCTCGGGGGTAGTTTCAATAACTACCGACCGAATTCTTTCCTCGACGGTCACCGACGTCCATGTCGCGGTTCAAAGTAGCGGCAGAAGCGAATATGAGTTTTTCATTTTGGACAGGTAATTCTACACCGAAGTGACGACGACGAAGAGGAAAGTGTTTGTCTTTTTTTCTCTCCCTAGGAGTTTCTGCAAGAATAATCTCGCGTTCGAGTGGAGGTTAGATCGCTTTCGGCACTAAGTGCTACGAAAGCTCCCCACCACCTCCACCCTTCTCCCAACTTCCATCCCACAGGATACGTCGAACATATAAAGTAAACCGCTGCATTATTTCTAGAGGCGTTATGTGATCTTCGATGATCTCCCGGTTTTCGTTCGCTATTATGAACGAAATTCCGTGCTCATTTTTACGTCATTAGGCACGTTCGGCGACGACGACTGGATCGATAGACTTAACGACCCTTCTCTCACTTTTATTGGTTCGGCTCGATATTCGAAAGAAAACCGTAGGTTCGCGATTGTTGCGAAAGTGAATCGCATAAATCAGAACCGCGGAACGTCTGAACAATGCCGGACGCGAATTTACGGACCGTTTAATCAGTCCGGAGTTGATTTATGTCATCGTATCTGCCGCGTATATCAAGTCAAGTCCGTTGTTAATGGTTAACACGGGGCGATGTAGTCGAAAATTGAAAAGTGAATATGTCGATTTACAATTATCCGAGCTTTGAAAAAGATATCGATTTCATAGAGTTTTCACATACATTGTTTCTGTATTTCGTATCTATCAGTATAGTTCATCGTTGCACTTTTACATAACCTCGAAAGTCAGGTAAAACTTTCGTCATTTTCCATTCAGTGTCGATGCATCTTCTCTATAGATCATAATCTTTAGTTTTGAGGAGGTTGTATTGAAATACACATTTATCGGTCACCGGTGAGATTCAAGATAACATATTGCTCCGTAGTTTGCAATGATGGACAACGTCTACTCTTACACGTGGTCTTGAGGTGTTCCGATTCCTTCCTCCTCTCGTTTTTATTTTAAATAATCTTCAGAACCAATATTAACAATAATAATACTAAAAGTTTTTTCAAATCTTTATGATAAAAAACATAGGATAAGCTACATGTATATAGATATGTATATATATTTTCATATAACTTGACTACTGTATTGCTGTTATCCCCAGAATTTCTTTCGTTTATTTTCATATAGATATATATATATAAAAAACGGAAAATCAAGCTCGAGATGATTAGATAATTCCAAGTTCTTATAACGAGAAACAACTTTCAGATACAACAACCCTTCGGAAGGGGTCACCAAATCGTTGATAGTTGTTCGAAATTCGTATATAAAAGTAGAATGAAGCCTGAGATACAACGGTGACAGTCTATGCTCCACCGAGCAAGCAGCAACGAATTTTCGACAAATCGACACGCACTACACCGCGAATTGTCGGACTCGAAATGAAAAATAGCCCCGCGAGCGCCTTTTTTTCCCCCCATCCCTCTCTGACAAATCCCGCGCATTATATAAATAATGAAAGTTTAGAAACCCTCGTGCGGAAAATCCGATAAAAAAGATGAATGCTTATTATGTGTCGCGAGCGCCCGTACGCCAGCCACCGGCGCGGCGGCGGCGGCGGCGGCGGGAAACGAATTTATTTAATAATTCATCGAGGTTATGGTCCCGTTCGAGCGGAGCGGCTTTTTTCGCGCTTTATTATTTCGACGTTCGCATCCGCGTATATTGACGTGTGCGGCGGCGGCGCCGCCTACGAAACTGATCGAATTAGCGGATGCGAGCGTTCCGCGCGCTAAAAAAGAAAACGAAACGAACGTATTCTGTGTTAACGATCTAAGGGCGCGTTAACACCGGACGCGAAATTACATTTTTAGATGAGATAACGGACGGAAACATATATATATATATGTATATGCAGATATTAAACAGCGAGCATCCTATCTCTATCAATTCATCAGAATGAAAGGAGATGAATACGGTTGCTTGTTTCCTAATGACCCATTCAAAGTTTGAGTGTTTCGAAATTACACTCTCGCCAAACAATGGTCCCTCCTGTTTATCTACCTGATACGTGTGTAGATGTTTCCAAGTTACTGCGGGGCGTATCGATTTAAAGTTTTCAATCCAAGTTCGGTTTTTTTTTGCCCGCGGGCGTGCCGCCACCCCCTTCATTTCGGGATAATGCAACACTGAGAGTGGCGGCGAACAAAAGGTGCCCTTTCGAAACGGACGGAACACATTGTCCACTTGTTGGCAATTTGCCGTCATTGTGTCGGCGCTTCCATTGGTCGCCAAAAGAACTTATTGTCGGCTGGATAATTAGCGACCGTGGCGACCCCTCGACGAACATCTGTATTATTTTCGCCTCGTTGCTTTCGCTTTCGATGGGCAATCGAAACGTTTCAATATAAATTGTTGGGGGAGCCAAAAATATTGTTTATAAATTAAAGGAGAAGCCCGCGGGGGAGTAAACTCGACAAATTCGTTATCGAAATTACCGACTGGAAATGAGCTTCTTTTGATGAATACAAAATGAGCGAGGGCGGAAAGTTCGGCTTCGCCCATTCAATCGCGATTCATTTGCGCCGAAACTTTCTCGACGCCCGGTTTGTCGATAGTTCGCCGCCGCCTTCGCCAACTTACAAGAAAGCGATTTGTTCGTTCAACAGACATCAGCTGTTCAAAAGCTGGATGATAATAAATCGTGGCGCAATTAATCCGTCGTCAAAATCGACATCTGCCCGGGCGGGGGGAGGGGGCGGCTACGTCGTCGTCGGTGACGGAAAACGCCCTGAGTGTGTTTCCCTGTTCGGATCGAGCGGGCCCGATGGGTGGCTCGAAGGACCCCGAAACTTCAATTACTAACTAATCGCGAGTCAATTACGCTCTCGAACTCCCCCGCGTTCGTCCAAATACGGGAAAAGTAGTGCGGTTAAGATCGATAAATCTCCGCGGTTTTGTCTTCCGAGGAAATTGAAGCGCATATATGAAAGGAATCCGCCGCCGCCGCCGCCCGAATCGAGAACTTCTTTTCTCCTTCGATAAATTACGACTTTCATCCCGGGGGCGGAAGTCGCGCCGAACGTTTTGACTTGTGTGTTCGAGACGTTCCGCGCGCATTTCCCATATATCACGGTCGGGCCGAAAAAGAGAGCAGAAAAAAAAAGAGACAGGAGGAAAAGTTTCCATCAGTTCGAGAGATGAAAAACGTTCCCATTGTTCCAGGCTCGCGCGGAATTTCCCCGCGGTGCGGCAGGTTGCACCACCGCGAACGCCCCGCCGCCAGGACGGACGGACACGGGGAATTACTTTTAAAAATGTCGGAAATCCACATACGAACTGAGAACCGACCACCTCTTTGTCTGGATTGTTGATACGACAAGTTATCGTTACGAGCGCACCCGTTCTTGTCCATCAATATTGACCCAAATGTTACACACATCCCGGTTAGCATTCGGTAATTAATCGTGTAATTAAGGATGTCGGTTTAGTTGAAACGGTAACCGAAACAACAATTTTGCCTCTAATCAACTCCGCCTAACGGTTAACACCATTTCAATTGAAAAAACGAGAAAAAACCGAATCGCCCGGCGTTCTGACGACCGTGTTCGTACGGTAACGGAGTCCCCTAAAAGCGAATATCGTCCGCTTTTCGATTCTGCCACATGAAAAACAGATAATCTAGGATAAGAATGAGTTAATAACGATTCCGGCGGATCAAACGAAACAAAATGTCGGACAACCAAGCAAAAAGTAGGTGGTTACGACACCGTAACGTTCCTTTATTTTCCGCCCGAATCGTCCGAAAACACCGTGTAAACCGCGTGTCGGTCGCATTTTCCATCTCTTTTTATCAGACTCATCCTCCTCCCCCCCCCAGTCTCCCCACCCACGTACCGACTTCTAATTGGGAAACTCGCACGTCCTCGGTCAATCTCCGCCACTATTAACATCTAAATTGCCTTTAGAAGACGAACGTGTTTTGCATTTTTGTTTCCGGCGCGGGTCGTCGCTTTGTTGATACACCGTCGGCTCCCCTCCCGCCGGCGAGCGCGCCGGGTCGCCGCCGCCCCCTCCGGCCATCCTTGATTCAATTATTCCGGCTTGATTGCCTACGAAATTGAACTCCGCCGGCAACAAAAATCACGGAAACGCCCGCACGGGATTTTTAAATCGGGCGAGCTGTCCCGCGCGCGCCCGAAACTATCAGAAAATTCGCAAATGTCACCATCCGAAGTGAAGCGATTACAATCAATCCACTTCGGATGAGAAATCCGTATCATCTCTTTCCCAGGTGGAACACAATCGAAACGGAATCAATCCCCACCCTATGATCATCCCCCTTAACCCAGCCGCCCCCAGGATTTCGTCTCGGCTTATCGAACCGGCTGCGACGCATTAACTTCACTTTCTCGGGAACGGACGGCGGAAATTTCTTTATGTAAAAGCCAATAAATCTTCTTTTTACAAACGGGGAATCCCGAGTGACGTTTTCGCCCTTAATGACCTAATTCGACGGATGAAACTCCCCGCAGACAAGCGTCGGAACTTTTTAAATTCTCCCGTCGTCGAACCAGAACCGACGTTTTTTTCGTGTCGAAAAAAAAAATGGCGACTTACCTGATTGACAGCAGGTGCCGCATCCTGTCTACTCCATCCGATCTGTAATTAAAACGTTACTTTAGTCGTCGTCGATCGGGGGGTGGACTGGATCGATACAACACACCCGAATACACCCGGAAATGTAGCTGTCCGAAATTAGCGAAAGGGAGTTGAAACATTTTGACGACACCCTCGGCGAATTAGTCGCTTCGATGCGACGAGGGGCGTATTAGGATAAAAAAACACTTTTTTTGTTCGTGTTTATTTAATCTTATCGACGCGCCTATAAACATAAACGTTTATATATAAACAGCGAAAACTTGAGGAATACAAATCGATTGATGTTACATAGTGTAATGGCGCAGTCGGTACATTCGTCGAAATTAAAAATTCCGTCGACCGTGAATTACGCGCCAACAGTTGAACGACCGACTCTCTCTCGTATTTTCCTGCGGAAAACTTTCCGAAACGTTCAACTTTCGAGAATTCTTTTAAACATCCACCTCTCCGGGCATAAATCACTTGTACGCGATACGAAAGTTTTCCCTAGTTGCATAAAAGTGCCATTCGACCAACGAATATCGTTCAAAAACGTCGCAAATGAAAACGTTGGTGGAACAAGATAAAATAAGGCGCGCTCGAAAATAAGTGATTACGTTAGGAACAGAAATTGAAAGCAATTTGTATAACGCGGCGGAAGGGGGGGCGTGTTTTGTTGTTTTCGGCGCGGATATCTGAATGTCTGCCGCGTTGACAAGGATTAATGTTGGCGAAAAGAATTTTCACGTCGGATGTATCGTCATATCAATCTTTTCGTTCAGACAATCGATCAACGCTAACTCCAATAATGACTTTATTACGTTTTTCCGAACGGACGCGCGAGTGTTGATGTCGGAATTTATTTTTCCCCAGGCAAATCCAGATTACGACCGTTTTCCTTAAGACTCGAACCGAAGAAGGGCTTTAAAATATGCAGTCTGTTAGATGTTTCGAACGAACCAAAAATATCGAAATATCTCGGAGCGCCCGAGGGAGCGGAGCTTTGTACGATTCCCGATAACCATCCGGATCCGGTAAATCCGAGGTACCAGAACACACACACACACACACTCGGAGTAAGAACGGATTGTAGATTTTACGCGAACCGGGGATCAATGTATATAGAGTCGGAAACACTTGCGAACAAACTACATTACACGCTAGCAAATTCGTCCCACCTGCAGCGAAAGCCGTCGAACCGTCGGCGAATTAGGGCGGAAACTACCCGGGAACGCAGCCACGCGACGCGACACATCCCCGTGGCGATACGGCGTTAACTAAGGTGTATCAACGAACCAAAACGACTTCAATCGTCGACGTTTGTTGCGAAAAATCCATTCGAACGTTGAAATTGCCGCGGTAACGTGATCGATTGCTGTTCTGACGACCGTGACCGAACTCGTTTTATTACGATTTCACTCGCGACTTCCACGTCTAACTGTTTTATCCAACGTTGAAAATATATATCAACACCATCGTCGAGGATCGATTCGAATCGATTGAGGTGCTTTCGAGCGGTGTTCCGTTTACCGTGGCAGTCTTCCCATCGTTACCGACTTCATGAATATTCTTCGAGTACAATGTCACAAAATATTTTCAATCCCTCTGAACAAGCTGAATTTCTTCCATGATTTCAAAAGGAATTCAGAAAAATCCATCCTTGAGGCTTTCGGTATGACATCAATCATTCTGAAGTGACTCGCATGTGGTCAAAACTGTGCAAGGAAGAAAGCTAAAATTTGGCATGTACATCTCGTTCATGATTCTAAAACGTTATCCAGAACGATTTCAGAAAAAATCCATCTTTGAGGAGTGTAAGGACGAATGGATTCAGTATATATGAAATCGCTCATTCTGATTAGGGATCGCACGTGGTCGAAGTTATGAAAGGTAGAGAAAGCTGAAATTTGACATGTACAACTCTTTCATGATTCTAAAACATTATTCGAAAGGACCTCAAAACAATCGATGGGTGTAAGGACAAATGGAGTCGGTATATATGAAATCGGTCCTTCTGATTAGGGATCGCACGTGGTCAAAACTATGAAAGGTAGAAATTTGGCATGTACACCTCTTTCATGATTCTAAAACGTTATCCAGAAGGATTTTAGAAAAAATCCATCTTTGAGGAGTGTAAGGACGAATGGATTCAGTATATATGAAATCACTCATTCTGATTAGGGATCGCACGTGGTCGAAGTTATGAAAGGTAGAAAGCTGAAATTTGACATGTACAACTCTTTCATGATTCTAAAACATTATTCGAAAGGACCTCAAAACAATCGATGGGTGTAAGGACAAATGGAGTCGGTATATATGAAATCGGTCCTTCTGATTAGGGATCGCACGTGGTCAAAACTATGAAAGGTAGAAATTTGGCATGTACACCTCTTTCATGATTCTAAAACGTTATCCAGAAGGATTTTAGAAAAAATCCATCTTTGAGGAGTGTAAGGACGAATGGATTCAGTATATATGAAATCACTCATTCTGATTAGGGATCGCACGTGGTCGAAGTTATGAAAGGTAGAAAGCTGAAATTTGACATGTACAACTCTTTCATGATTCTAAAACATTATTCGAAAGGACCTCAAAACAATCGATGGGTGTAAGGACAAATGGAGTCGGTATATATGAAATCGGTCCTTCTGATTAGGATCGCACGTGGTCAAAACTATGAAAGGTAGAAATTTGGCATGTACACCTCTTTCATGATTCTAAAACGTTATCCAGAAGGATTTTAGAAAAAATCCATCTTTGAGGAGTGTAAGGACGAATGGATTCAGTATATATGAAATCGCTCATTCTGATTAGGGATCGCACGTGGTCGAAGTTATGAAAGATAGAGAAAGCTGAAATTTGACATGTACAACTCTTTCATGATTCTGAAACATTATTCGAAAGGACCTCAAAACAATCGATGGGTGTAAGGACAAATGGAGTCGGTATATATGAAATCGGTCCTTCTGATTAGGGATCGCACGTGGTCAAAACTATGAAAGGTAGAAATTTGGCATGTACACCTCTTTCATGATTCTAAAACGTTATCCAGAAGGATTTTAGAAAAAATCCATCTTTGAGGAGTGTAAGGACGAATGGATTCAGTATATATGAAATCGCTCATTCTGATTAGGGATCGCACGTGGTCGAAGTTATGAAAGGTAGAGAAAGCTGAAATTTGACATGTACAACTCTTTCATGATTCTGAAACATTATTCGAAAGGACCTCAAAACAATCGATGGGTGTAAGGACAAATGGAGTCGGTATATATGAAATCGGTCCTTCTGATTAGGGATCGCACGTGGTCAAAACTATGAAAGGTAGAAATTTGGCATGTACACCTCTTTCATGATTCTAAAACGTTATCCAGAAGGATTTTAGAAAAAATCCATCTTTGAGGAGTGTAAGGACGAATGGATTCAGTATATATGAAATCGCTCATTCTGATTAGGGATCGCACGTGGTCGAAGTTATGAAAGATAGAGAAAGCTGAAATTTGACATGTACAACTCTTTCATGATTCTGAAACATTATTCGAAAGGACCTCAAAACAATCGATGGGTGTAAGGACAAATGGAGTCGGTATATATGAAATCGGTCCTTCTGATTAGGGATCGCACGTGGTCAAAACTATGAAAGGTAGAAATTTGGCATGTACACCTCTTTCATGATTCTAAAACGTTATCCAGAAGGATTTTAGAAAAAATCCATCTTTGAGGAGTGTAAGGACGAATGGATTCAGTATATATGAAATCGCTCATTCTGATTAGGGATCGCACGTGGTCGAAGTTATGAAAGGTAGAGAAAGCTGAAATTTGACATGTACAACTCTTTCATGATTCTAAAACATTATTCGAAAGGACCTCAAAACAATCGATGGGTGTAAGGACAAATGGAGTCGGTATATATGAAATCGGTCCTTCTGATTAGGATCGCACGTGGTCAAAACTATGAAAGGTAGAAATTTGGCATGTACACCTCTTTCATGATTCTAAAACGTTATCCAGAAGGATTTTAGAAAAAATCCATCTTTGAGGAGTGTAAGGACGAATGGATTCAGTATATATGAAATCGCTCATTCTGATTAGGGATCGCACGTGGTCGAAGTTATGAAAGATAGAGAAAGCTGAAATTTGACATGTACAACTCTTTCATGATTCTGAAACATTATTCGAAAGGACCTCAAAACAATCGATGGGTGTAAGGACAAATGGAGTCGGTATATATGAAATCGGTCCTTCTGATTAGGGATCGCACGTGGTCAAAACTATGAAAGGTAGAAATTTGGCATGTACACCTCTTTCATGATTCTAAAACGTTATCCAGAAGGATTTTAGAAAAAATCCATCTTTGAGGAGTGTAAGGACGAATGGATTCAGTATATATGAAATCGCTCATTCTGATTAGGGATCGCACGTGGTCGAAGTTATGAAAGGTAGAGAAAGCTGAAATTTGACATGTACAACTCTTTCATGATTCTAAAACATTATTCGAAAGGACCTCAAAACAATCGATGGGTGTAAGGACAAATGAGTCGGTATATATGAAATCGTGTCCTTCTGATTAGGGATCGCACGTGGTCAAAACTATGAAAGGTAGAAATTTGGCATGTACACCTCTTTCATGATTCTAAAACGTTATCCAGAAGGATTTTAGAAAAAATCCATCTTTGAGGAGTGTAAGGACGATTGGATTCAGTATATATGAAATCACTCATTCTGATTAGGGATCGCACGTGGTCGAAGTTATGAAATTAGAAAGCTGAAACCTCATGTACAACTCTTTCATGATTCTAAAACATTATTCGAAAGGACCTCAAAACAATCGATGGGTGTAAGGACAAATGGAGTCGGTATATATGAAATCGGTCCTTCTGATTAGGGATCGCACGTGGTCAAAACTATGAAAGGTAGAAATTTGGCATGTACACCTCTTTCATGATTCTAAAACCTTATCCAAAAGGACTTCAGAAAAAATCCAACTTTGAGGGATGTAAGGACAAATGGATTCGGTATATATGAAATCGCTCATTCCGATTTGGGATCGCACGTGGTCAAAACTACGAAACACTCCTTTCGCATACCAAAACAAAATGAAAAAGGGGTTTGAGGGGTGAAAGGGCGTCGCGTGTCGATATATAAATATATATATATATATATATACAAATCCTTTATCTTGACTATAAACCAGCCCGTAGCCGAAACTACAACTCGTAGAAAGCTACAATTTGGAATTTGAGTTCCATTTATAATTCTAATACCTAAAGCGAAAGGGGTTGAAAAAATTCCACGTTTAAGGGGGTGAATTTGCGAAGGGGTTGCTTTTACGCGAAGCACAATCTATATAATTCAGGTACGCCTAAGGACGAATCGATTTCCGATCATCAATTTATATTTCGCCACCCTTCGAACTTCAACCCTATTCGAGTCAGCCTTCCAACCCCTAGTTTTTTTTCCCGGTGCAACATAGGCTCGCGATATATCGTTCGAAAGGTCTCTTCATTAACTGTCCAAAAATCTTATGGTTTATTAATGTCGAAGCCCGACTACCGAGCGTAGGTAGTAAAATGTAGTTTGAAACTCATCAGAATCGAACGTTGTTGCTATAGCGAACCTCCCGGAAATCCGCAAGAACCCTGGGGACACATTTCCCTGTAATGGGAAGATTACATGCGCGCGTTGCCGTAAGACTAAAGGAAAAGTTTTAATGTATCGCGGCGTATTTTCGTTGTCGTCAAAAGACTTGTAATGATCTTAGCGCAGTGCCTAACTGTCCGATTACGTCTGGAAACCGACGTCGATGGAGGGAAATAATCCAGTATTCCCATAGAAAATGGCGCGGCAATTAGCGGGCCTCGGCTCGTCGCAAAATCGAAGATATAGGAACACGTAGCGGGGGAATGTCGGCGATCAAAACGTGATTTACATCCGACGCGCCCCCGGAATGTTTGCGACTAACGTCGTAAAGAAAATGCGAGAAATATTCGAACCGGTCGAAGAGGGGCGGAATATTAAAAACTATAACTCATCGACGCCGAAGACGCTCGCGCGAGCGTTCCATTCAATTTGTGAGCGATCCCGAAATCTTCCACCGAAACACATAACGTCACAGTTGAATAATACATACATATGTATAAACCGAGAGAGGGTACATCGCCAATCAGCTAAATGCGTCCGGACACTTTTACCCCACAACCCGATTTGCAATGCTGAGCGCGTCATAATTACCGGGAGGTATCGCGACAAGCGTATATCGTCTCCGCGGAATTAATGCGACCGCGTCCCCAAACGACCTGTTAGATGTATCACGATTACACCACCAAAGGCGAAAGGGGCCTCACTGCAAAACCACATAAAGACCGAAATGATAATTTACAACGTTAAGATAATGCGGTGCTTGTCTCCTTCCCGCCTTTTTCTCGGCCGCCCGCCATTTTCGATGGCCCCCGCGGGGTTTATATTTTATACGCGCGAATCGCGGGTTCTTAAATTAATTTCGAAACCGTAGCGCCGAGTGAATTAATCAAATACAGGTGAACGATCATCCGAGCGAATTAAATTCGTCAAAAGTAAATCCGGCCTCCGGGGCCGAGCTCGGCCCGGAAACTCGGAAACAACAAGACGAAAGTTTGACGCGCGGCGCGGCGCGGATGTAGGCGAAACGAGCAACCGAAAAAAAAAACGAGCGTTCGATACCCCCGACGGTTTAATGGGGTATTCCGTTAATGCCTCCACTAATAACGATAATTGACGTCTTGTATGTTGCGTGCCCGTGTTGCGTTTTGTCAGCGGTTCCGCAATCGGCCCGCGAGGCCGATGATTTAGATTCGTTATAGCTCAGCAATAACGCGTAATAATTTCGGAAATGGACATTCCGAATTGGTCGCAATGTCGACCGGGGGATTCGCCATTGTTAATATTATAAACCATCAATTATCGATTCCGTCCGCGGACGTCGGCCGGGTTGATGAAACGCCACCGTGTAGCGCCCATCCTGGTTTTATGAACAGCTCATCGACGGGACGTAATGTTAATTATAATCGTGAAAATTAGAGAATCTCAAGTTTTTGCGCTCTTTTTGCGCATTTCAAAAAGATTGGACAGCGATTACAACTCGTAGGGTGATGAAACTTTCAAGAAACATTCTCTAATAGATGTAACATCAAAACCCACCCCAAACATTTCAGTCCGATGGAAATTAAAAAATCTCAAATTTTCGCGCTCTTTTTGCGTGTTTTAGAAAATTAGGAGCGCGATTAAGTCTCTTAGGGTGGCCGCAAAGTGATGAAACTTTCACGAAAATTCCTCTCATAGATGCGACACCGAATTCCATGCCAAAAAAGTCAATCCGACGAAAATTGAAAAATTGATAAAAAGTGCGCATTTTTGCGTGTTTTAGAAAATTAGGAGCGCGATTAAGTCTCTTAGGGTGGCCGCAAAGTGATGAAACTTTCACGAAAATTCCTCTCATAGATGCGACACCGAATTCCATGCCAAAAAGTCAATCCGACGAAAATTGAAAATTGAAAAATTAAAAAGTGCGCGTTTTTGCGTGTTTTAGAAAATTTGGAGCGCGATAAAATCTCTTAGGGTGGCCGCACCGTCATGAAACTTTCACAAAAATTCCTCTCATAGATGCGACACCGAATTCCATGCCAAAAAAGTCAATCCGACGAAAATTGAAAAATTGATAAAAAGTGCGCGTTTTTGCGTGTTTTAGAAAATTAGGAGCGCGATAAAATCTCTTAGGGTGGCCGCACCGTAATGAAACTTTGAAACTTTCACGAAAATTCTCTCATAGATGCGACACCGAATTCCATGCCAAAAAGTCAATCCGACGAAAATTGAAAAATTGATAAAAAGTGCGCGTTTTTGCGTGTTTTAGAAAATTTAGGAGCGCGATAAAATCTCTTAGGGTGGCCGCACCGTAATGAAACTTTCACGAAAATTCTCTCATAGATGCGACACCGAATTCCATGCCAAAAAGTCAATCCGACGAAAATTGAAAAATTGATAAAAAGTGCGCGTTTTTGCGTGTTTTAGAAAATTTGGAGCGCGATAAAATCTCTTAGGTGGCCGCACCGTAATGAAACTTTCACGAAAATTCCTCTCATAGATGCGACACCGAATTCCATGCCAAAAAGTCAATCCGACGAAAATTGAAAAATTGATAAAAGTGCGCGTTTTTGCGTGTTTTAGAAAATTTGGAGCGCGATAAAATCTCTTAGGGTGGCCGCACCGTAATGAAACTTTCACGAAAATTCCTCTCATAGATGCGACACCGAATTCCATGCCAAAAAGTCAATCCGACGAAAATTGAAAAATTGATAAAAAGTGCGCGTTTTTGCGTGTTTTAGAAAATTAGGAGCGCGATAAAATCTCTTAGGTGGCCGCACCGTAATGAAACTTTCACGAAAATTCCTCTCATAGATGCGACACCGAATTCCATGCCAAAAAGTCAATCCGACGAAAATTGAAAAATTGATAAAAGTGCGCGTTTTTGCGTGTTTTAGAAAATTAGGAGCGCGATAAAATCTCTTAGGGTGGCTGCACCGTAATGAAACTTTCACGAAAATTCCTCTCATAGATGCGACACCGAATTCCATGCCAAAAAGTCAATCCGACGAAAATTGAAAAATTGATAAAAGTGCGCATTTTTGCGTGTTTTAGAAAATTTGGAGCGCGATAAAATCTCTTAGTGTGGCCGCACCGTAATGAAACTTTCACGAAAATTCTCTCATAGATGCGACACCGAATTCCATGCCAAAAAGTCAATCCGACGAAAATTGAAAAATTGATAAAAAGTGCGCGTTTTTGCGTGTTTTAGAAAATTAGGAGCGCGATAAAATCTCTTAGGGTGGCCGCACCGTAATGAAACTTTCACGAAAATTCCTCTCATAGATGCGACACCGAATTCCATGCCAAAAAGTCAATCCGACGAAAATTGAAAAATTGATAAAAAGTGCGCTTTTTGCGTGTTTTAGAAAATTTGGAGCGCGATAAAATCTCTTAGGGTGGCCGCACGTGTTTTAAAAATTTGGGCGCGATAAATCTCTTAGGGTGGCCGCACCGTAATGAAACTTTCACGAAAATTCCTCTCATAGATGCGACACCGAATTCCATGCCAAAAAGTCAATCCGACGAAAATTGAAAAATTGATAAAAAGTGCGCTCTTTTTGCGTGTTTTAGAAAATTAGGAGCGCGATAAAATCTCTTAGGGTGGGCGCGCACCGTGATGAAACTTTCACGAAAATTCCTCTCATAGATGCGACACCGAATTCCATGCCAAAAAGTCAATCCGACGAAAATTGAAAAATTGATAAAAAGTGCGCGTTTTTGCGTGTTTTAGAAAATTTGGAGCGCGATAAAATCTCATAGGGTGGCCGCACCGTAATGAAACTTTCACGAAAATTCCTCTCATAGATGCGACACCGAATTCCATGCCAAAAAGTCAATCCGACGAAAATTGAAAAATTGATAAAAGTGCGCGTTTTGCGTGTTTTAGAAAATTAGGAGCGCGATAAAATCTCTTAGGGTGGCCGCACCGTGATGAAACTTTCACGAAAATTCCTCTCATAGATGCGACACCGAATTCCATGCCAAAAAAGTCAATCCGACGAAAATTGAAAAATTGATAAAAATTGCGCCTTTTTGCGTGTTTTAGAAAATTAGGAGCGCGATAAAATCTCTTAGGGTGGCCGCACCGTAATGAAACTTTCACGAAAATTCCTCTCATAGATGCGACACCGAATTCCATGCCAAAAAAGTCAATCCGACGAAAATTGAAAAATTGATAAAAAGTGCGCGTTTTTGCGTGTTTTAGAAAATTAGGAGCGCGATAAAATCTCTTAGGGTGGCCGCACCGTAATGAAACTTTCACGAAAATTCCTCTCATAGATGCGACACCGAATTCCATGCCAAAAAAGTCAATCCGACGAAAATTGAAAAATTGATAAAAAGTGCGCGTTTTTGCGTGTTTTAGAAAATTTGGAGCGCGATAAAATCTCTTAGGGTGGCCGCACCGTAATGAAACTTTCACGAAAATTCCTCTCATAGATGCGACACCGAATTCCATGCCAAAAAGTCAATCCGACGAAAATTGAAAAATTGATAAAAATGCGCGTTTTTGCGTGTTTTAAAAATTAGGAGCGCGATAAAATCTCTTAGGGTGGCCGCACCGTGATGAAACTTTCACGAAAATTCCTCTCATAGATGCGACACCGAATTCCATGCCAAAAAGTCAATCCGACGAAAATTGAAAAATTGATAAAAAGTGCGCTTTTTGCGTGTTTTAGAAAATTAGGAGCGCGATAAAATCTCTTAGGTGGCCGCACCGTAATGAAACTTTCACGAAAATTCCTCTCATAGATGCGACACCGAATTCCATGCCAAAAAAGTCAATCCGACGAAAATTGAAAAATTGATAAAAAGTGCGCATTTTTGCGTGTTTTAGAAAATTTGGAGCGCGATAAAATCTCTTAGGGTGGCCGCACCGTAATGAAACTTTCACGAAAATTCCTCTCATAGATGCGACACCGAATTCCATGCCAAAAAAGTCAATCCGACGAAAATTGAAAAATTGATAAAAAGTGCGCGTTTTTGCGTGTTTTAGAAAATTAGGAGCGCGATAAAATCTCTTAGGGTGGCCGCACCGTAATGAAACTTTCACGAAAATTCCTCTCATAGATGCGACACCGAATTCCATGCCAAAAAAGTCAATCCGACGAAAATTGAAAAATTGATAAAAAGTGCGCGTTTTTGCGTGTTTTAGAAAATTAGGAGCGCGATAAAATCTCTTAGGGTGGCCGCACCGTAATGAAACTTTCACGAAAATTCCTCTCATAGATGCGACACCGAATTCCATGCCAAAAAAGTCAATCCGACGAAAATTGAAAAATTGATAAAAAGTGCGCCTTTTTGCGTGTTTTAGAAAATTAGGAGCGCGATAAAATCTCTTAGGGTGGCCGCACCGTAATGAAACTTTCACGAAAATTCCTCTCATAGATGCGACACCGAATTCCATGCCAAAAAAGTCAATCCGACGAAAATTGAAAAATTGATAAAAGTGCGCGCCAAAAAAGTGCTTAGAAAATTAGGAGCGCGATAAAATCTCTTAGGGTGGCCGCACCGTAATGAAACTTTCACGAAAATTCCTCTCATAGATGCGACACCGAATTCCATGCCAAAAAAGTCAATCCGACGAAAATTGAAAAATTGATAAAAAGTGCGCCTTTTTGCGTGTTTTAGAAAATTAGGAGCGCGATAAAATCTCTTAGGGTGGCCGCACCGTAATGAAACTTTCACGAAAATTCCTCTCATAGATGCGACACCGAATTCCATGCCAAAAAAGTCAATCCGACGAAAATTGAAAAATTGATAAAAAGTGCGCGTTTTTGCGTGTTTTAGAAAATTTGGAGCGCGATAAAATCTCATAGGGAGGCCGCACCGTAATGAAACTTTCACGAAAATTCCTCTCATAGATGCGACACCGAATTCCATGCCAAAAAAGTCAATCCGACGAAAATTGAAAAATTGATAAAAAGTGCGCGTTTTTGCGTGTTTTAGAAAATTTGGAGCGCGATAAAATCTCATAGGGTGGCCGCACCGTAATGAAACTTTCACGAAAATTCCTCTCATAGATGCGACACCGAATTCCATGCCAAAAAAGTCAATCCGACGAAAATTGAAAAATTGATAAAAATGCGCGTTTTTGCGTGTTTTAAAAAATTAGGAGCGCGATAAAATCTCTTAGGGTGGCCGCACCGTAATGAAACTTTCACGAAAATTCCTCTCATAGATGCGACACCGAATTCCATGCCAAAAAGTCAATCCGACGAAAATTGAAAAATTGATAAAAGTGCGCGTTTTTGCGTGTTTTAGAAAATTAGGAGCGCGATAAAATCTCTTAGGGTGGCCGCACCGTAATGAAACTTTCACGAAAATTCCTCTCATAGATGCGACACCGAATTCCATGCCAAAAAAGTCAATCCGACGAAAATTGAAAAATTGATAAAAAGTGCGCGTTTTTGCGTGTTTTAGAAAATTAGGAGCGCGATAAAATCTCTTAGGGTGGCCGCACCGTAATGAAACTTTCACGAAAATTCCTCTCATAGATGCGACACCGAATTCCATGCCAAAAAAGTCAATCCGACGAAAATTGAAAAATTGATAAAAAGTGCGCGTTTTTGCGTGTTTTAGAAAATTTGGAGCGCGATAAAATCTCATAGGGAGGCCGCACCGTAATGAAACTTTCACGAAAATTCCTCTCATAGATGCGACACCGAATTCCATGCCAAAAAAGTCAATCCGACGAAAATTGAAAAATTGATAAAAGTGCGCGTTTTTGCGTGTTTTAGAAAATTTGGAGCGCGATAAAATCTCATAGGGTGGCCGCACCGTAATGAAACTTTCACGAAAATTCCTCTCATAGATGCGACACCGAATTCCATGCCAAAAAAGTCAATCCGACGAAAATTGAAAAATTGATAAAAAATGCGCGTTTTTGCGTGTTTTAAAAAATTAGGAGCGCGATAAAATCTCTTAGGGTGGCCGCACCGTGATGAAACTTTCACGAAAATTCCTCTCATAGATGCGACACCGAATTCCATGCCAAAAAAGTCAATCCGACGAAAATTGAAAAATTGATAAAAAGTGCGCCTTTTTGCGTGTTTTAGAAAATTAGGAGCGCGATAAAATCTCTTAGGGTGGCCGCACCGTAATGAAACTTTCACGAAAACTCCTCTCATAGATGCGACACCGAATTCCATGCCAAAAAAGTCAATCCGTCGAAAATTGAAAAATTGATAAACGATGCGCGTTTTTGCGTGTTTCAGAAAATTAGGAGCACTATAAAATCTCTTATGGTGACCGCACCGTAATGAAATTTTCAGGAATAATTCTCTCATAGATGCGACACCGAAATCCATCCCAAACATATCAATCTGATGAAAATTAAAAAATGTCGAATTTTTGCGCTCTTTTTGCGCGTTTGAGAAGATTGGACAGCGATTAAATTTCTCAGTGTAACCGCACCGTGAGTTCGCGCAATTATTCTACCTTGTATACGAAAAAAAGGGGAACGAAATAAATCCACAGCGCCCCCCAACCACCCCCGCCAACCGACCACGCCACGGATTCCGAATTCCGAAAGAGATTAGTACGGACGTTTGTTTGAAGTGACAAATTTATGCCGTCCGATGAATTATTCAGGGAGCAGAAATTGTGGATTCGAGGTCGATCGGCGAGGAGACGACGCCGCGACGGCCGAATTTTGTTTCGTCACGAAATAAGACGAAGGGGCGAGGCGGGGCGGCGGGGTCGTGCTGTTTATTTTCACGGATGTCGACGAAAAAAGCGGCGTATTTTTTTTATCGCGAAACCGCATCATAAGTCGCCTCCGAGCCGTAGGATAAATGGGAAATTGATCGTTTCGAAATCATATTACGCCACTCCCGTTTCATTTTCTGATAACCTTTCGGAGCGGGAGAAAACGATTTTTTCGCGAAAAACGATTTTTTTTGACGGGGGCGGAATAGAATTTGAAATTGAAACGGAATTTATATTGGAAATCAACGGCCGCAATATGCAGTTGCGAGCGACGCCCGATGTTATTCTATGACACACGTTCGACAATTTTCAAATTTTCGAAATTCGAATTACAAACAGCTTAGTAAATTTCGGAATTGCTCGATTCATTCCGGAAAATCCGTCCGGGTAATTAGAGTCACGGTGTACAGAACTTACTTGGAACCGCCGTATAATGGATGCTCTGAAGGAGCGGCGCATCCGCCGAATCACATAATATAGAATTCGATTTGTCAAATTGCATATTCGAATTCACGCATTTCGACATGAAATGATAGAAAACTTGAAATTCTATTACTTGCCGGTAACATCTCTAAATTTGCAATACAAAAATATGATATGAATTTCATCCGAACTGTTGGATACTAAATCATTTCTCACCAAAGTTCACGAATGTTATATAAATTGATTCAAATGAGCTACAAATATAATAAGTTGAATTCCAAATGTAAGAACGGGTACTATTGTAACATTTAATTACCTGAAAACCCGAGGATTTTCTTGATTAAGTATACTGTCACGGTATACAGAACTTACATGAAACGTCCGTGAAGTTTATTTTTTAAATAAGTTTTTAAATTGAATAAATACGTACATAAGTGAGAAATATTTTGAGAAACAACCGAATTGTTCAACGGATATACTACGAAATTAGCCAAAGAAGTCGTTGAACTGTCTAAATCGTAGAGTAACCCCAGAATACACCCATGGGGACAACCGAGAAAAATGTTTTCGCGAATACACCGAGACGGAGAACCTTCGTTCGGCGCCTCCCCCCGCCACCCCGTCAAATTGCTACGTCTACACAAAGGTAATAATGAAGAAAAACGCTTTGTGCATCTTCTAATCAAGAGATAAAAGCGAGGGCGTCTGCGGGAATGTGGATGCGAACGCGTTCACAAAAGAAATTGAATTATTGCGTCTGCAATACACAAACACACAGACGTATACGTTTATATTCAAAAGAGCTCGAGGCACAGCGTGTGTATGCGTCTCGGGCGCGCTCGCATTTCCGGCTTCATCTACGAGGGCTGCCCGCCTTCCGTCGGTCCGCGAGATAGCGCGGAACGGATGCTTGTCGGCCGGTCCCCGGTAGGCGGGGCGACGCGGCCGGAACGTGAAAAACGAAAAAAGGGGAACGTTATTACGAATATGATGTTACAGAAACAAATGTGCTGGTGTCTCGGGATATCCATCGAGGTTCTGCGCAATTTGACGAGTCGCTGTTTTCATTATTTCTACAAAATGTGCCTGGTGTGTTGCTGCGCGAAAAACGACGCGTTCGCGGACGAAAACGAAGCGGAAGCCGAAAGTCGAGGTAACTCAAAAAAAAAACCTTCGAAAATAGTCAGAAACGAAATGATGCTTTCAGAGCGCGACGCGGACGATTTCTACAAAAACGTAAGTCGCGAAAAGGCCGAATGTCTGCTCGACAACCGTCAGGACGGCACTTTCATCATCCGTCCGTCGACCCGATCGAATTTGGGCGCAATATCCCTCGTGCAAGACGGGAAAGTTTTCCATCTGAACATTCGGCGCAGGGACGACAATCAAATCGCTTTGGGCAACGAAAAAGTTAACGAGAAAACTTTCAAGAACCTGGACAATCTCATCAATTATTACATTAGTAATTATTTGGTTTTGTATTCGGACGATCGCGGCGAAACTTTGACGTTGTTATTGCCTTATCGGAATAAAAAAATCGACTATTGAATAGAATTACCTTTTGTTTTTGGTCGTCGTCGCGTGGGAACGATGGGGAAAACACATTACGACCACATGTCGGCACAACATCTGCGGTGGCGGCGGCGGCGGCGGTGCGACCGCCACCGATGCCGCCGCGCACCGGAAAGAATGATCGGCGTCGAAAGCTCATATAAAAACTCGATACCGACACTAAATCACCGGTTTTTTTATCGGATTTTATTCAATGCGGTCGCTTTGTTTTCCACGACCGTTGTTTTTCCGAAAGCGAAATAACGAAAAGTGTATTAAGCGTTTTCTCGGCTCTTCATTTCCCGACCGACGACGGAGTTTATACACTCGGAAATTTTCTCCCGGGGCGGCTTCCTAGTCGTCGTAATCCAATTTTACGATCATCGTTCCGTGTTGCGCGTCGAGAAATGAACAAACCGTATGATTTTTCCGCGAATTCCGTCTTATTTTACGAGACAACCGCTGTCGCCTCCTGCGCGCCACTCGACGGATTATCGTTAGCCGCTCGCCAAGATTACGCCGAATTTATCTCTGTGTTCTCGCGAAATTTTAGGTTACGGTTTACCGTCGTCGTTAAATCTTAACCGGACAGTTAACTTGAAGTTACAGCGATTTTGTGCACATCAGTTTGTTATCAAGATTTTGCTTCATCGTATTTCTCATTCCAATGATATTTTATTTTCAATTGTATCACAAATTACAAATCCGAACAACGTCCATCAACAAACAAGTGTGAAACTCAATCAGAATGTTCCTCAACGCGTAATGAGTGAAAAGTTGCGCATGCGCAGAATTTTTTCAACATTTAATCGCATTTTACTCAATCAATGAAAATTTGACAATAATTATAATATTATCAATTTTATAATTTAGGTTAGCTTCCAATTTCAAAAATATTCTGCTCATGCGCAACTTTTCACCAATTTTTAATTTTATAGTTCATAGGTTGGGTCAAATCAGTTTGGGTTAGGTTACGTTCACTCTATAGCGGCCCTCAAACCCTACTAATTCCAATGTGAAAAAGTTCTGCGCATGCGCAACTTTTCACTTATTTTTTTTCTATCATCTTACGCCTTGAAGAATATCCTGAGTAAGTGTTACTTCCAAACGTTATTCGGCAGGCCATCCCAAAGTTTTATTATTTTAGTGTTTTCTCCAAAAAAAGAAAATTGTTTTGCAAATTTCTCTAAAATTATCGAACAGCTCAAAAATGCGTCGAATGCACTATCATTTCAATACATTTATTAATATGCGTAAAATTTTCAACAAATATTGACAATTTCGTTTGGAATATTCAAAATTATTCGTATGAACGTACTGTCAAATTTCTGTTTATATGCAATATGGGAAAAGCGTTTTTTCTACTTTTTTCCAAAATTTACCAAATTTTCCGTTTTCTCGACGCAAAGTTTCAATCACTTTTTATTTACTCATAAATTTCGAAATCTCCATGTTCCCAAGTCCATATTTTCAATGGATGAATTTTTTTAATGCTCTCCTAAATTTTCGCATTTCCTAGAAATTTTGGGTTCGCTCCTTTGATTGTTTTTCTTCTTGTTTTTGCAATTGAACAAAAACGGACAATTTGAAATAGCCACCCTGAAAATTCGAATATTCGAAATTTTCGAAAGAAACATTCATTATCTTTCATATATTGATCAATTTTCGGATTTAAAACAAATATTTTGTTTTTATTGTTTTTATTCATTTCATATAATCACTTGAATACTCAGTGCGAAGGTTTATTATTGTAAAATTTCTATCGACATGCTATACGGTCAAAGTTTTTTTTTTGAGATTTTTGATTGAAAGTAAAAAATTTTACGTTTTCTTGGTGCAAAGATTTAATCACTTTCGCGTTTCTCAATAAATTCCAAATCTCCATTGCAGATTTTTTCTTTATTGCGTGTCCAACGATGTCTTATAAGTTCTTCTTGAAATCAACTCCGATGTTTTTAATGTCTGATCGGTTTTTTCATTGCTCATTATTTGATTTGAAATTTTTGAAAGCTTCGTTTAGGAAAAAGTAACAATTTCCTCTCGATATTCCTGATTTTGTTTTGAGGAATTTCACAGTTTCTAAAAATGTCGGTTTTAATTTTTTATTTTTCGTTCGTTGTTTTTGCAATTGAACAAAAACAGACAATTTGAAATAGTCACCTTGAAAATTCGAATATCCAAAATTTTCGAAAGAAACTTTCATTTTCTTTCATATATTGATCAATTTTCAGATTTAAAACAAGTATTTTGTTTTTATTGTTTTTATTCATTTCGTATGTTCACTTTAATACTCAGTGCGAAGGTTTATTATTGTAAAATTTCTATCGACATGCTAAACGATCAAACTGTTTTTCGAGATTTTCGTTTGAATTTAAAAAATTTTGCGTTCTCTTGATGCAAAGAAAATCAATCTCGCCTTTTTCAATAAATTCCAAATCTCCATTGTTCTTTATTCCGTGTCCCACAAAGTCTTATAAGTTTTTCTTGAAATAAATTCCGATGCTTTTAATCTCTGATCGGTTTTTTCATTGCTCATCTTTTTGTTCGAAATTTTTGAAAGCTTCGTTTTGAAAAAAGTAACAATTTCCTCTCGATATTCTCAATATTGTTTTGGGGACTTTCACACTTTCTAATAATGTCGGTTTTAAATTTTTATTTTTCGTTCTTTGTTTTTCTTTTTGTTTGTCCAATTGAACAAAAACGGACAATTTAAAATAGTCACCTTGGAAATAGGAATATTCAAAATTTTCGAAAGAAAAATTGTAAGAACGAACTAAAATCTTTCATTTCCTTTCATATATTGCTCAATTTTAGGATTTGAAACAAGTATTGACAATCTTTTCAGATGTTTCTATTCATTTCGTATGTTCACTTTAATACTCAGTTCGAAGGTGTATGATTATGAAATTTCTATCGGTATGCAATAAGGTTAAAGCGTTCTTTGAGATTTTCTTTAAATTTTTGAAATTTTACGTTTACTTGGTGCGAAGATTTAATCATTTTTACTTTTTTCAATAATTTAGAAATCTCCATTGCAAATTTTTTCATTATTATAAGTTTTTCTCGAAATAAAATTTCACTGTTCTTAATGTTTCGTGTTTTTTTTTATTGCTCAACATTTTGTTCACAATTTTTGAAAGCTTCGTCTTGAAAAAAATATCAATTTCCTCTCAATTAATGTTGTTTCAGAACTTTCACACTTTCTAACAATGTCGGGTTCAAAGCTTTATTTTCCATCTCGCTTCTTTCTTTGTTTTTCGTTTTGTTTTCGCAAGTGACAATTTGATACAAACACGTTGAAAATATTGATATTCGAAATTTTTTAAAATAACATTAAACGAACAAACCAAAATTTTTCATTTTCTTTTATATATCGATCAATTTTCAGATTTAAAACAAGTATTGACAATCTGTTCAGATGTTTTTGTTCATTTCGTTTTTTCACTTCAATAATTAGTACAAAGGACTATTATTTTAAACTTTGTATGGACATGCTGTACGGTTAAAGTGTTTTCTGAAATTTTTTGTTTTCATTGTGCGAAAATTCAATCACTGCCAAGGTCGGGGCGGCGGTCACAGCTCCGTGATTCCCTCGGCCCCGAATTTCCTTCGATTAATCTCGATATCATTCCGTGATCATGTGAGAAACACGCTCGAATCGGATATGGTTGGAAGTTCGAGCGCGCAATTATCGGCAAAACTCGTCGAGACACATTATTCCAGCCGAGTGCGCCCGAGTATAAGAAACACCTTTAGGCGCACACCTTGCGCTTTCGCCAAATTGCACAGGTTTCCCTTTGCGCCGCTTAAGTACAACAACGAAATCAGTTAGCGGGGAAACTATCTCCGACATATAAATACAGTGTACCGTAGGCGTCTTCGCGAGGAAATTCCCTATCTTCCTATGCAAATATGTATGAATCCAGAGCGAGAGAGAAAGAGAGAGCCCGGTTAAGGGAAGTTAATCTTGGACGAAACAGACTCCGGTATCCTTCCTTCGGGTGCCCCGTTATAGTTATGTTTGTTTAATTTCCATCCGCAGTCGGGACTTTGAGAGATTAACCGTTTCCTCAGTATTTCACCGGTTTCGGAACCGAAGCGGTTATCGAACGTGGAAAGTTTCGATAAAATTCCCGTCGTAACATCTTGTTACGTCGTCTACGCTGACGACGCAGAGGATGATAATGAGTCGTCGGGGTGGGGGGCGATGTTTTCCCAATTAAAATTCGGCCGGAACTTTTGCCGGAATTGATTTTGCTTCTTAATGAAAAACTTTCCAGTTAGTTTTTCCATAGATGGCGCCTAGGCGGCGACGTTAAGGAGAAATGATCAAGGCGATGTTGAATTATTCACCGAGGCCGAGAAAATAAAACCGAATCCCGTTAGGTGTGGGGGCCGTGAAAGGGGGTCGTTCGATATTCAATCGAGGGAAAAGGCGGGATCGGTTTTCAATATGCCCCCGGAACGCACGCCCGAGAACGTGTTGGGAAACTATCTGGATTGTTACTTTCGAACTCAATTAGACCCGAATGCATTTGCAAACTAGCGCAGTGCAGCGACTACGGCCGATCCCTTTTGCGAATCCCTAATGGGATCAATTATTATTCGAGTCGAACTCGAATTTTACACAATATTCGTGAGCGTAAACTCGGCGGCCGCTCGCCACCGTCAGCCGGGGGAAGCAAACAAATCGGATCTTTCGACATCAAAACGCATCAATAAAGTTTTTACGACTGATACAACGGGAAAAGCTTCCTGAATAATACATCACAGGTATACGGGCGAGTCGGAGCGACTCGGGTCCCGCGGGACGCGCATCTGCATATAACCGACGGAAAACGATAGTCCAAGGTCCGCCTATATGTACAAGAGAGCTGGCTCATCAAGATAACGATTTCGATTTTCGTCCGTTGCCGGATTTCCCCCGCGGATCCCCGCCCGCCGGCAAGATGTTTCCCCGCAGATTGAAGTTTTTCGTGGGCGCGTCGTGAAATTTTACGAGCGAACGCGATTTCTCGAAATCCCCGCGCGCCTCGGCCGTCGCACGAATTCGCCGGAATCGCCAAAGTTGGCGCGACAAACTCGCCCCAACATTCTGCATAATTTAGTAGGGCGAGCGGCGAACGTCGCCGGTGGGCGGTCGTTATATATGCTCATCGATCCCCCTCCCTAGCGAATTAGTAGTATAGCGA
Source organism: Novius pumilus (assembly GCA_020654155.1). Classification (NCBI taxonomy): domain Eukaryota; kingdom Metazoa; phylum Arthropoda; class Insecta; order Coleoptera; family Coccinellidae; genus Novius; species Novius pumilus. Next base: position 7,433,490 of record JAIFOV010000475.1, read on the forward strand.
AGCGGGTTCGAGATTTTTCGTGCGACCGAGAGGACCTAGCGGCGGTGAGGAGCGGAATAACGCACGCGGTTGGACATTATCGTAGAATATTGTGGTGCTTAAGCCGCCCTCACATGTATTCCTCCTAACGAATTAGTAGTATAACAAAGAGCTTGCTGCCTCCTTTTTCGCACGTTTACGTTCCTAAGACGTATCGGTGACGTTGTCACGCGCGGAAGCACGGCGCGTGACGTAAATACCGAAGGGAGATCCTCCGTTAACCCCGACCGACAAGGCGACGCGTTAATTTTATCGCGCCCCGCCGCCGGATAAAGGTGAGAACACGGAAACGCGGAGTTTATGAAAATTTCACTGTCGCGTCGCGTACTATAACAAAAGGCCGGCCTTTTGCCCGTCGCGCTGAAATATTAAAATGGCGTCTACTCCGTTATGCCGAGGCGGAGATTGCCGGGCTCCTTATGAAAATTCGCCCGTCGGCCTCTCCGGTCGTCATGGCAACTTATTATTTTTTTATTATTCGAACTGCCGCCAGAGCGCGGTTCGTTATTTTTTAATGGAGAGAAGACGTCGTCGTTGTTCACGGATGTCGCGCCCGTCTCTTCCTTCTCGCCTTAATCGTCCGTTCGCGCTCCAATTAATCCACCGGGCTCGAAACCGGCCTGGACAGCGGTCATTAGTACCTTATCGACAAACATTAGAACGATGGCCGATCGGAGTTACCGGAGCGTCGAAATAATCGCGTTTCGCGGTTTATCCGATCAATCTCGACCGTTCGAGAGTGGGGATCGTTCTAATCCGGGCCGCTGTTGTTGTTGTTGCTGTTGTTCTTGTCGTCGTTCCGTTGTTCGGTTGCTGTATCAATAGTTTCGTCGCGCGCGCGACGAAGACGGATTCGATTACCGCGTACAAGCCGCAAGGGCTTGAACAAACGGCGACGCAACAACGGGAGAAGTGGAATTAGAAATCGCGCAAGCCGTATTGGAATTGATTGGTTATCCAACCGGCTGCGCCACTTTGTATATCGCGATTTTTCCTTGTTGTTCGTTAACGATCGTCGCGTTTTCCGAACAGGTCATCCGGAAAATATAATTTCGAGGTTCGACGGACAATTTACTAATCCTCGACGGGGAGAGATGCGACCTCGAAGACGGAGATTCACCGCGGAAAGAGAGTCTACGCGAATTTAATGAATTTATTCATTTTTTGGGTTCGGATTACTCGAACGGGGCGAATTTGTATTTTAATTTGCTGGCTCATCCTTCTTACCGCCAGGACGTCTAATTATACCACCGGCGAATGTAAATACTCTCCACCGCGTCGGCAACAAAGATGAGCTCGATGGTGAGTTCACCTTTTTGCGGTCGAGCAGTTTTTTTTCGAGAAACGCTCGCACTTTTTCCGCCCCCCTCGTTATCCGATCCCCCATTGATGTCCCGCAAGGACGTTACATGTTTCCCAATAAATTTTCTCCGGGATAAGATCTCCATACCTATTGGATCGCGCCATTCAAATCCCGGCGAGCGTGTATTCCGGTGATACAAATGCATACGGCGGTGGCGGCGGCAGAGGGTCGTGGGGATTTACCGGAGCCGACTGTCGCGATAAATTCGTCCCCTATCTCCTCGAACATTCAATTAAGATGTAGCCCGGATCCTTGCCCCCACCTCAACCTGGATTTTTCCTTTCTCGGCTCCGAGTCTGCTCCGGCATGGTGGTTGGGGCGAAGGGGGGTGCATCATCAAAGGAACCGTTTAATGACTGTCTAAACACAATCACAATGGAATACCATTCGACCGCACGATCGAACCCTAATTAGGTCGCTTTGCGCACTTTCAACGCCCGGTCATTAGTTCGGATTGCATATTTCGCAATTACGGAAAAACCTCTCACCTTAAAAGCTCGCGGAGGCAGAGCGTCGACGGAGCCAAGACAAAAAAAGAAGGGGGGGGAGACATGGTGAAAACCGCGCGCCGTCGAGCGAAACGACCGGACGTATCATATTAAAACGCCGAGAATTACTACACGAAATTAAAAAAAGAAGAAGAAGGGGACGGGGAACGAAAAACGAATGAAAAAAAGTGGAGCGGCGTTGAATATATTAGCTCGTTTCCGTCGTCCGGAACTGACACCCTCGTTTCAATTTGAAGTTCGTTCGTGTCTTGGACGAATTTCGAAACGAGCGCGATCCGTTTCCGAGGATATGATGAGCGCCTCTTTAAACGACACTAATTGCCATCGTTACCTCTACTTGAATACGAAACTATTAACAATTTTAATCATTTATCCGGGTTTCGGCATCGATAATCATCGATTATATATGTTCTATTTTTCCATCTTTTTCACCGTGCACTGTAGCACGCCATAGCAGAACATATTCCTTGATGTCCCTATATACAGAATACTCAAAGAAACGTATATAATCTTCGAGCTTATGATATGTTTGAATTACTGTCACGGTAAACAGAACAACGGCTAATGGTGATACATCTTCACATTCCTAGATCGTTCCATAAACCGAATCCTCACAGAAACATTTGATAGAATACTCGTCCGCGCGAGCACTCCTTATTTGACGTACCGTCACGGTAAACAGAACAACGCCGAATTGAATGTTATCGAACGAAACTCGACGATTAAAAGAAAATAGCACGTATACTACGAATGGGGATGCATTTTAAAACTAAAACTACATTAACGGCACCAAAAATCTAGGCAAGTTACGAATATCAATCTAGGTCATCCGACGTCGAAAAGCGACGCGTGCGGTATCTGTTTTTTCTGTGCCGTCGTCGCTCGGTGAATTTGAATGGTAAAATTGTTCGACGCGATTTCGCGAACGAGTACAACATACTCGCTTTAATAAATAAAATGAAAATTCCTTCGCTCTCTCGTTCAATTTTCATATTCGACGGATTTCTTTCGCCCATTCAATTCGCGCGCCGGTGATATTTCGAATGTACGCGACCGTAGCACGAATAAATTGGGAAAAGAACGAGCCGCCCGGCGGCAATTAACGCAACTATTATTAACCCCGGCGCATCCGCCAGTTTTTGACGTGATCGGAAAGTCGAGTTCGCCCCCGACGCCACATCGCCGCGCGGTGGAAACCGCCGCCACCGCCACCGATAAATATGTATGCAGGTCGAGCAAATAACCGGCGCGGCTTCATTGGCGTTCATAAATTATTCAAACGTACGAAAACGTCGAATACGTCGAGAATATTAAAATTTTCGCATATATATAGAATATACATATAATAAAATACAATGTCGACTAGACGAATGTTGTTTGCGCTGATCGAAAAATCTTACATATATATATATATATATAAATCGTTCGATCGCCCGCGGGCCGATTGTGGCTGTAAAACGATTTCGAGAGACGTCGCGACGCGGACGGAGAAGCGACCGGAAAAACCATATTCGACGTTTTCGCCCATTAGAGAATCGTTTCGAGTTGCGGCACATCCCGCAACTCGAGTGGAAACTGCTGATTGAGATATCAATTCTGTTATAAGATTGGATATAACGCGCGGAAAATTCCCGCCGCCGCCACTTTCCGGACAGCTCCCTCTACTGTTCCGTTTTGTAATATCGCCAGCAAACGAAAATAATATTCAAAAGTCGTTTTACATAATTTAAATTAATTCGACGCGAAACTCCCGATATTCGACAACGGCGGAATTCGGTTTTTAGCTCCAATATGCAAACGGAGGGACTAAATAAATGATGATTTGCTGCTTACAGTTCGATCTGTTCGTTTAATTGATTTCGAATGAGCGAAATCCGCCATTCATCCACCCGTTTACCTCGTGTTCCAGATAGATTTCCAATAAAAAAATCCGACATACGGCCGGCGTGCGCGGCGGCATCAATAACCGTTCCCGTTTCGCCGACATTTTCGAATGTCAATTAAACGAAAAACGTTGATTTATCTAACTGTTCGCCCCCTTTTTTTCCCCATCTGACGAAAAGGGACGCGGCGCTAGGTGTGAAGAGGAGGGGGGAGGGGGGGCGGTTTTTGTTCCGTGCCAATCATCCTCTCTTCACCCCCCGGCGCTTCCGCGCTCCCGTTCGATTAATTAGCTTTTAATTCCGCTACGGTCGGCGATTAATAGAAGAAAAACGGCGCCGAGAGGCGGCGGCGGTGAATAAGCGGAACAAAGCTCGAGGTGTCCCCGGTTCCACCGCAATCACCTTAAGGAATTCGGCGTCGACGGAGCGAGCGTATATATTTTCTAATTATTGTACACGACCGCGAACTTCCCCCCACCTCTCGGTGCCGGATCTAAGGTGGGGTTGAGGTTAGAAGGGTGTCGAGCGGCACTGCGCTCAGGTGACAAAACACTCGGGAAATTGAATGTTAATAAACTGGTAATTACAATTATAATGAAATGAATGGAAACTGCTTTATTTAAATCAGGGCCCAGTAACACATCCCTGTGGTACACCGCATTGCCGTTCCGGCTCTGTGTTCCGCTGTCACCGATCGGCGAATATACGGACGCCGTTTCGGAAAAGCGTACATCGCCGGGACAAAACGGTGCGGTTTTAACGTCGGGATTTTCCGGCTCCCATTGAAAGTAGCTGGCGCGGCATCCCCGTTCCCGACAACTGAATTATAGTCGAACTCATATTTGTCCGCCGAGCCGGCAGTTCGAGTTTCGACCGGATTACGGGACCGGGAATAAAACCCGATTAAATAATAAAATAACGTTAGACTTTGCGAGAGGGAGCCCCGGACGTATGTCGAATCGCGAAATTTACCGGAATCGAATGTGCGCCGTTTTCTTTCCACTTTTCCACCGAATGGGCCATTTTCTTACTTTTTTTTACCCTCTCTCGGTCGGCCGGTGCTTACCTTTCGACCGTTGAATCGAACGCGAAAACTCAATAATAATAATAATAACGGAGGAAAGTTTTACGCGGGTCCTTTCCTCCTTTTCCCCGAACTCCGTCTTTGTTTGCACGAAAATGCGGAGGGGCCACAAAAAAACAATCAAATTTCGAAACCATCGAACAAGTGGGATAAAAAAGAAGCATTTTCTCGTCGTCTAGCCGAGAACGTGACACAATCCGCAATTTCCTTCCGAATTCAAATAACGATTGGATTTCAATTTGTCGATGACGGCGCCCGCGCCATCGACGCTTCGCCGAGTCTCCCCGAAAATTCATTAATTATGATAATGAACTCGCGAATGAATAATTTCATTCGAATCGTTGGCGCATATCGAAAACTGTCGAAATAGGACGAGGAATTTAAATAATCTCGGATTCGCTACGGTCGTATACATGTATATATGTATATCATATGTATATCATGTATATATATAACTATAAGAATCTTCGAGTTTTTTGGTGATCCAGGTTTACAATATTAAGGACGTTTCGATAGAGATTCTATCTTTGTCAACTATCTAAAATAAAATGATTCACATATGAAAATGGAAAACGAATTTGATATTGAAAATATCTTACCAGAAAGTTCAATGACGTTTAATATTAGTTCAAATGTTCGAAATTATGTGGAACGTATCGTTATAGTACAAAAGAGTATATTGTACTTAGTCCCTTTATGTCGGTTTTATCATTTACAACATCTTTTTCGTTTTCTTTTATATGTATCATTTCAAGAATTTCTCTAGATTTAACGTTTTTTTCTGTTGCTAATATACTGACGTTGCAGTAATCAAATTCATGGTTGTTTGATTTTTATGCTTGTTTAGTGCGGGTATTGGCTGTTTTCGAAAATTTATGGCCTTTTATTCTGTCTGTAAGTCATTGGGAAGTTTGTCCGATGTATAATTTGTTACAGTTCATACAAGGAATTTTGTATACTACATGTGATCGTTTTTCTTTAGGAATTTTGCTTTTGAGTTTTGTATAAATTTGTTTTATCTGATTTTGAGGATGGTATGCAATTTGAATATTGTATGGTTTCATTACTTTTAAAATTTTTTCTGTTACTACGGAAATGTAAGGAATTGAAATATATTTCTCTTGTATGACGGGAAAATTAGTTGATATTTGATTATAAAATTTATGAGCCCGTTCTTTGATAATTTTATTTATTATATGATCAGGGTAATCGTTTTAGGTAAATATTATTTTTACTTTACTAAAAATTTCTGTACGGAATTTGAGAAATGTAAGAGCTATTGCTCTGTCTACTAAATTTTTTGCTATGCTTATATTTTGTGAATGAAGATGTGAAGAATGAAAATTTAAAAGTATGTCTGTCGATGCATTTTTTCTGAACCATTTTGTCTCAAGTTTGTTATTTTGTCGAATTATTGTCATGTCCACGAAATTAATTTGCTTATCTTTTTCTTCTTCTAAAGTGAATTGTAATGTGGAATTGTAATTATTGAAACTATTTACAATTTTATCTATTTATTTTGGGTCAGCTATTAACAAACAGTCGTCAACGAATCTCTTTAGTGTTATTGTGAAATTACCTTCACTTAAAATTTTTTCTTCGAGATGTTCCATAACGACTTGAGCTATTACACTCGAAATCAGACTACCCATTGCAACTCCGTCGATTTTTTAGTAAAATTGGTCTTGATATTGAAAGTAATTAGTGTTAAGTGAATAAAGTAAGGATTCGATGAAATCTTTTTTCGGTATCATTGTGAAATTTTGAAGTTGCGTCCATTTTTCTTTTATAATATCAGCTACGACCTTGTTTGAAATATTTGTATAAAGCGAAATTACGTCTAGGCAAAATAATTTATAAGTTTCTGGGAACAAAATTTCGTTTAATTCTTTTTTCAGTTGTTGAGAATTTTTTATATAAAACATGTTTTTGTTTGTTATATTTGAGATAATTTTTCCAAGGTGTTTCGAAATATTGTAAAGAGGGGATTGGTTATAAGAAACTATAGGACGAAAAGGCATGTTTTCTTTATGAATTTTGGGAAGGCCGTATATTCTTGGAGGTATGCTGTTATGTATAATTAATTGTTCGTATAAATTGTCAGAAATGAAATTTTTGGAGTTCCATTTTTTGACCAAATTGTTATTTTCTTCTTCAATAGTGGCTGCAAGATCCTTTTTAATTTTTTTGTAAGTGTTAGTGTCTCCTAGGATTTCATTCATTTTTTCCATGTATTGTCTTTGTCCATAACTACGGACTTATTTCCTTTGTCGGCTTTCGTGACAATGATATTTGGATTTTCTTTTAAAATTTTTTTGTATTTTGAAATTTTATTAGGAGATTTTTTGTTTCAATTTTTTTGACTTTTTGTTTGATTTGGTGTCTAGTCATGTTTATATTGTGGGCAAGTTGAGCTCTGATCTTATTTTGTTCCTTAATTGGAATTTGTGGAATATTAGCTTCTATCTGAGAGATAATTTGTTTGACAGGTAGTTCTTTTTCGTTATGTATTTCTATGGCAAATTTTGGGTCTAGATTGAGTATTTCTTTGACGTATTCTGGTAAAGTGATGTTGATTGTATTCAGAAGATGATTAGTATTCTTTATGTTGACTTGTGTGGTTGGTGTTGTGTCGTTATTATGTTTTTTTCGATGTAGTTGTTGTAGTTTTTTCAGATGTTTTGCTTTATTTCGATAATACCTTTCAGTTTTTTCTGAAATTTCTCTTTGGTTGAATTCGAATAGAACTTCCTCTGGAAGATTATTTTTAATTTTGTTCATTATAGACTATGAATTTGTTTAGTTGTGTCTGTTATAAAGATTAATTACTTTTCTATTGAAAGATGTAACAGACTTATTATATATATGTATATATGATTGACAATTGTTTTTTACCTGTTATTGCATATAGCGATGGGAAATTTTTGTATCGTATCAAGTACATGGTTTACAAGGAAGGCAGTTTACGTAATGTAACATCATCAACGCGAGGGGTTAAGTGCCGTCCATAAAACTCGGCCCCCGTTCGCGCTACCCCGACGAAATTCGAAGGCAGTCCGTCGCCGTCGAGAAAATCGGACAAAATCATATTAGAAGCCGACCGGAGTCGAGTTACTGATGAGGCGGACGTGATTTTCGGTCGGAACGACGGGCTCTCGACGAAATTAATCAGTTTTTATCTTCGCCGACCAATTTGTCATGGGACGGATCGGAAAGTAGAATGGATGAGGAGTTCGTGTCGCGCGACGCGGACAACGGGAACTTTCATTAAACTTTTTCGAAAACACATCCCGGGGGCTGTTTGGTACGGGGGGAGGGGGGAGGGGTTGAGACACAAGTTTCTTCGAGTGTTGTTTCGTGTCCCGACACCGACAACAGCGGGTCGGAATCGTTTACGTCCGTCTCGCCAATTTCCTCCCCCCGGCTTGCTGTACACGAAACGGCGGATTATTCAGAAAATATGTAAAACATCGTTAGTTATTCATGAAGAATCGAGTTTTATGAACGTTCATCTACATAAAACGCTCCGAACGTATTTCGTCCAATAACTATTCGAACATTCCAGTGACCCAGTAATATCGGCGAATACGCGAATTGGATATTTATGTAACGCCGAATCGTAAACATTGTTTACCCATCGCGATCTATAAGCGAATATGGCGGGCGCGATTTTTTTCTTTATATAATAAAGTGGTAATTTCCCGTCGGGCCGTTAACCTCTTATAACGACGCGGACGTAAAATATTGTCGTATAATTTGGGGACGTTTAAGCGTAACATAACCCGTAAAAGGGTCGCCCATAAATCCCCGGACGCGCTTATGAAATTGTTCTCATTTAGGCAAATCGAATAGGCAATTTACTTTGAAATACGACAAGAAAAAATTCTTATACACTCATATATCGTCGTTGTAATTTCATTTCGCCGACGTGACGTTCGGACGAAACACGCATCGGCATTTTTCGTTGTAAACATACGTTACGATCGCGCGATTCATACGACCTACTAGTAGTTCAATTGAGGCGCAGCCGTCTGTAAACGTCGCCGTATCAATTAGCTTTATAAATCGCGAATTCGTATTGCGCGCGAAGACAGGTTAAATTAAAACGTTCTTCGTGTCTCGCGATTCATTACGCAGCGCCCCCCCAACCAAATAAAGAATCGGAACGACGACGCCAGCGCCGCGGAAATTGGACGCCTGATCGAATTTTTCCTTTCGATTTTCGAATGTGTAGCAAACGGTAAACGGAGGGTCGGTTTTGTAATTACGGTCGCCCGCCGGAGGCCCGATTATCGAATTACCTACTAGAGGGAAATTCATCATCGCCGGGACAAATTATCATAGACGATGAAAAACCTGGATTCAACGCGTTCAAAGATTCGAATTAGCATTTCGCCGCTGGGGGCGTTGTAAATTTCAAACGCAATCCGGAATTAATTTGAATTTTAGTTTTGTTCTTGTTCCGTCGGTGCGCGCATCCTTGACATGTCAAAAAAATGCGAAGGCAACGACCCCTACCCGTTCCGTACGATACATACGGCCAACCCTCTAAGACAAAGTTTCGGCCAATTCCGAATCCAACTAATCATTTCGACGGGATATTCAAAACCTTTGTGAAACTTTCCTAATCTCGTCGAAACTTTTATCTCCCGGAGACACGCAACGCAAATACATATTATACATGCGGGGGATTACGTCAGGCCGAAACGAATTACGTGTACGAACATAGAAAAAAGCACGCGAATCGTTAATTCGACGTTGTCACCTACCTTTCTGTGCGGCTTTGTCATTTTTTTTTCACTTGTGCACTAAGCATTTCTCACTGCACGACTACTTTACACTTTGTTACGGGGCGAATGCCATTTTGTTTATTCGACTCGTTTCAGGCATGCGCTATTTAATATTGCTCGATGTTTGTTTATATCCGTTGAGTCACAGATGGATTGAGTCTTATATTTCTATGTTTTAATAGATCAAATCTAACATCAATCAGTATATTTGACTTTTGACATTATACATGTGGTACTCCGATATATAATTGTCATAATTGTAAGCGATGCTCGGCAGTACTTTTTAGGAGAAAATTGACATAAATATTGTACGAAACTAACCGAGCGAGCTCGGCGGCATTAAGGTAGGTTTTAGATTGCGACTATTGCCATAACAGTTGTAATATTATCCTCAAACAAACCGAGCAAAGCCATAAATATAGCAACATTGCTTTTAAATTAACCAAGTAGAGCTCGACAGTAATCGCAGCATCTTTAGGGACAATTTGTCATAAACAGGGTGCATTAAGGTTTCTCTTATATTTTGACTATTGCCATAATGATTGTAATATTATCATCAAATTAATTGAGCAAAGCTCGGCATTATTCATAGCCACTTCAAGAAAATTTTTACATAAATATTGTACGATCACATTCAAACTAGCCGAGCGAACCTCGGCAGGATTCGGATCGGTTGTGTATTTTGACTAATGCCATAAATGGAGCGGGACAATAGTCACAGCAGTCTCAAGAATCTTTCAAACTGACCGAGTGCACCCCGGTCACAGCAACTTTAGGACAACTTTGGAATGACTATTGTACAATTACTTTCAAACAAGGAGCAAAGCTCGTAGCTTGGTAGCTATGGATCTCAGAATTTCATAAATGTCACATAACAATTAAAAAATTTTTGGAGCTTCTAAGAACATCAGAAATAAAATTTCCCAATTTTTAAGACAAACTTGACAACTAGGCAAAAAAAACGAATGTGATTAAAATTTTTATCATAGATATAAATACTAAAAATGGTTTTTTTCAATTTCAAGACGATAGATTAGTTTAGCGTCAGAAAAATATTTCCGAAAAAAATCGTATATTGTGGAAAATTTAAAGATCAATTTCAAAGTCATTTAGAATTGCGATCGCTCATTATGAAATGACTTCAATTAAGTTGCAATATGAAAATATAAAAATTCCCTAATTTTATATTAAAATTTTTACTAGTAAAACAATTTCAAGAAAGAAAATTGTAAATTTAATTGAATATTTTTTAGTCAATCTTATTATTCGTTGGATTTTTTTTTCTAACACATAATGAATTTGAACTTGTACTTCGATTTAAAATTATTTTACAAAAAATTTGAATTGGAGCTTACTGAGGGAGAAGTAACTATAAGTAGATGGCGCTACTTAAGTTCTATAACCCGTTTTACTCTACTACTAAGTTTTGCTCAGTCTTAACAATTTTTTTTCATGCAGTTGCTCTCCCTCAATAAGTTACATAAATAAGATTTTCTAACCAATCTTTTCCCCAGATTCTCCTAAGACACAACTAAAAAAATCAGCTTTCTCTCACCTCCTCCTCCGAATATCTAGTTGCGACGACCCGAAGCGGGGATTTTAACCGAGAAAAATCGACCTGTCACCGAGCTGTCACCACCGACGACACATCGAACGTGGAGCACGCCACCGAAACAGCTGAGACGACGGGACTTCAATCCCGACACGAACCGGAACGGGGATCGTTCGCAAACCGATCCGGATTCGTACTGCGGCTCCGGGTTGGCGGTCTGAGGCAGGGATCCGCCCGCTTGCGCATTTCCATCGATTTTACCGGACCTAACCTGGCCTACTCGGATCCATTATACCTACATATATACAGAGAGAGAGAGGCCCGGCAACAACCCCCGATCAAGAAAATTATGATCGCCAGAAGATGTCGATGATGCCACTACACTACAAATTAGGGATCGTCCGGATTCCGGGATCGGAATGTCGATGACGGCTCAATAACTCCGTCGGAACCCATGAAGCCGCGGTACCAATAAGCGAGGTTTAATCGAAACTACCTTCGAGGGTTGGATTCCGTGTCAGCGCCGTGTTTCGAATCGATCAAATTTGTCGGGACAACTAGCCCTTAACATTTTCATCCCGGCCCGGTCCCAAAGCAATCTAATTTGTTGTTATCAAACGAGGCTCTAAAACAAAATTGTCCGAACTCCGCGAATATCATAAAAGAAAAACAGAGACGTAGCGGAATCGAGTCGATTCAAATCATGTTCAACGTAGCGATCGGGAAGTCGACCCTGTTCACAGCCTTCCGGCGCGCTCGTTTCTCACATAAGAGAAGCGTGAAAGTGGCGATATCCAAAAAATGTCGAATCAGTTAAGAGCCCGGGCCGACAAGTAGCCAGGGGCCAGTTGGAGTATCTAATTCACTCAATACCATCTTGAACATGTATCGCTTTTACGAGCTACATTTTATGCCGTTTTTCGACATCGCCGCGAATATTTGATACGCGAATCCCACTTCTGAATTCTTTTCATCCACTTTCCGTTTTTGCTCGGGTTTCATAAACTTAATAATTAGAAGAAATTAAGAGGAAATCTTGCGTAAAACTAATCGGGAGAGAGGAGGGTTTCGGATTACCTGAAGTGGAATTTTCGTATCGCGTTCGTCGAACTAATTAGAATTCTGCTCGTCATCTTTGGTAACGTTGTTAATTATAGTACCATTAAGTTGTTAGTTGGTTGCAGGGTTGGGGGTGGTGAAATAAAACCAAGGAATAATTGTGGATTTACTTGGGGATGTAAAACAAGTGAGCGTCTTTAGGAACTCAACGACGGTGCGACATCCACCGAGCTGATGGTTTCTTTCCATGGTTAAAATACAATCTGAAGATATAATTCATATTTCTTCGATGAGATGTAGAAGCCTTAGGCCGTAGATAACATAAGGTTTATAGTTTTATTCTTGTAATCCACTTCACTTGAGTTACCACCAATTTGCAGTGCCTCAATCTTCAGCAAACGACTAAATTGTACACCAAGAGCCACATCGCACCTTGTGGCAGCGCTTACATTTGTTCTTGACTCAGCACGAATTACTTCAATTCTATCTCACCTCAACGTATTGTACTTGCGTCATTATTGGCGATAATGTCATAATAAGTTCTGTCTTTCGGTACTTCCTTATATCTCCACGGCTGCTTTCGTGAAACAGTCTGAACGTTTTCGACCGGATGCTCCCCTGCTCCTTTCTATCCTCGGGTTCTCCCCAGCGTATATGGCAGGGCACACGTACATCAGCCTTACTGACGAGACGCTTGCGCAGTACGATTTTAGAAGCCCAAAAATCTTAAAGCGCAAGCGCCTGACTGATTCGGTAGATATGTTATGTTTGGTGCTACTCTGATTATTTTGAATACGTACAGGAACAGGAATTAGAGTAGGATAAATAGCAAACAAGTAGCAATTTATTCCCGTAACCGTGTAAGATACAAAATGCTCCGAGTTAATTAAAAGCGTAACTAAACAAGTACATAGCAAGTGCGCCCAAACCAAACGCTATCAAGTAATGTGAAAGATAGCGAGGTAGGTAGCCTCTTCTTTTCAATAAAAAGTTTAAAAATTTGGTTTTTTGTTCGGTTGCCGGAGGGTATCGCGAATTTCCTATAATTTCACCTAGGACGCCGAAATTTTTATATAAAACGCCTTTTTTGTGGCTGAAAGTATCGAATGTGTATTTACCGTGGTAAGACCCGAGACCGCTTTGTCCCACACCGCCGAATGGTAAAGAGTCGACTGTTAAATGCATGACGGTGTCGTTTACGCATATACCACCGCTGCTGGTTCTTTGTATAATCTTTTCAACATCTTTAGCTCGCTTTGAAAAGATGTATAAAGCCAAAGGCTTCTCTCTTGAGTTGACGAAACTTATTGCGTCCTCCAAGTCGTCGATGGTAACTATCGGTAAGATCGGTCCGAAGATTTCTTCTGACATCACAGGGTCCGTTGGTTTTACGTTGGACAAAATGGTGGGCGCGATGTAACGATCTGTTGGATCTGTTTTCCCTCCGACTTCAGTGGAACCATCGATTAACAGCTTGGAGATACGTTGAAAGTGGGCGTTGTTGATAATCCGACCGAAATCCGGCGATTCCTTAGGTTCGCGCCCATACCAATCTTTGATAATTTTATCGGCGGCTTCGAGGAAATTCTTCTCGACCGCTTTTGTGCATAAAAGGTAATCCGGTGCGACGCATGTTTGACCTGCGTTAGCGAATTTACCCCAAAGGATTCGTTTGGCGGAAATTTCAACATCGGCACTATCGTCAATGTAAACCGGGCTTTTTCCTCCTAGCTCCAAAGTAACCGGCGTCAGATTCTTGGCCGCCGCCTGGTGAATTATTTTCCCGACCGTCGATGACCCAGTATAAAAAATATAATCGAACTTTTCTTTCAGCAAAAGCGTTGTTTCCGGCGCTCCACCAGTATAAACCTGATAACAATCCTTATCCAAGTATTGAGGTATGAGAGTCGCTATGAGCTCCGAGGAAGCAGAAGCAACCTCCGACGGTTTCAAGACAACACAGTTACCAGCAGCAATCGCTCCGGCTACAGGTAATAAAAGCAACTGAAACGGGTAATTCCAAGCACCAATAACAAGTACAACGCCGTAGGGGTCGTTAAAAATACGCAACTTGTCCAGGATGTTAACAAGAGTCTTGGGTGGTTCTTCCGGCTGCACCCAATCTTTAATGTTCGCTAATATGTTATCGATGTCATTTATTAAAAACAACAACTCCATAACGATCGTCTCGTGACGAGATTTATGCAAGTCCGACGCTAGGGCTTCCACAATCAACGACTCATTTTCCGTGTACATTTTCCTCAACTTCTGTAGCTGTTCTATTCGATAATTAACCGGTCGAGTTTGGCCGCTTTCAAAGGTCCGACGCAGTTTTTCCACCATTACATGTGGATTCAGCGTAGGCGACGACATTGTAGCCCTAAAAAGACAACTTAAATAGTCGCGAAAAAAACTAAATTACAGCTGTCACCGTATTTAACACAGAAAGTCTAAGCTACACGTAAATTCGATGGTTCGCGTTCGAAATTTCTAGGTTATGCAACTCATCCGTCATTTCAGCGTCACGGCGCTAACACAACGCAAAGTCACGTTAGCAAATGCAAAAACGAAAAGCGTTAGTTCACAATTATGGCTCAAACGGCAACTATCAGATCCCTACGTGGAAAAATCGAAAATGGAAAACTACAGGTGCAATTAAAATCATACAAAATCCTGTAAGTAACCTCAAATTGACAGATGTCGGAGCGCTTTTAAGTTATTGGAAATCAACGACAAATATAAAATATTGAAACCCGGACAAACAGTTATCGATTGCGGAGCAGCTCCGGGTTCCTGGTCGCAAGTCGCCTTAAAACTGGTCGCCAGCCCCGACAAACAAGGTAAAGTAATCGCGATCGACCGCCAACTCATTTACCCGATCGACGTAAGTCTCACGAGCCTCCCAAAGCCCAGTTGTTTTCATTAATCATTTCCAGGATGTCGTTATACTAGGAAACATGGATTTTACAGCGGCCGCGTCACAGGAACGTCTGAAATCCGCACTAGGCGACCGAAAACCAGACGTCATCCTATCAGACATGGCACCCCGTGCGACTGGAGTAAGACAAATGGATAACGAAAATATGCTTAATTTATGTTACTCCGTCTTGAAATTCGCCACACAAGTAACGGAAATCGGTGGCACAATACTACTTAAATTATGGCAATGCGGGCAAGCGAAACAATTGCAAAACGACATCGCCGCCCACTATAAGTCTGTTAAATTCGTGAAACCGAACGCGAGCAGGAACGATTCTGCCGAGATATTCTTATTAGGTAGGTATTTTCAAATACAATGATTAATGAAAAAAAATTAATTTATTATTATCCATAACTACATTAACGAATCCTTATCGGCTATTGCTATCCTTTCTAAATCGTCCAAACTTAAATTTTGAACTTTGTTGTTGAAGTTACGCATGAATTCGTCGACGATCGTTTTGCATTGCTCTTCGGTGTAATACTGTCGTAAAAATTTTGTTAAAGCGCTGTTTAACGTGTCGGGTTTTTACTGCCACGTAAAGTTTGGTGCCGTCTTTGATTTTCGGGTAGTAACTTAAGGGTTTGTCATCTTGTAAGGTTTTGCCGGAGTAAACGATGGTTTGTTGGGACGCCGGGATTTTAATGTCGGTTTCAATTTGTTTTTTCAATTCCGCGACGGTCGTCGTTTCGTCGACGTCGGCTAACGAATTACCGCCTTTAAGGCATTTTACAATGATTTTCATTTTTGAGTTCTTCGTCGAGATGTAAGGACAATCGATGTAATGTCACTTGTCATTGACGAATTGTCATTATTATTTCTGTGTTGAAAGTTAGTTCATAGAATGCGGACGCATATAGAAGGCTGCAGTCGAGCTAAGCTCGAAATTGTTTCGAATGGTACAAAAATGAAGATTTATGGAAATTGTTGGAACTACTGCCAAACGTCGCTCGTATATTTCACAAATATTGCTGCGATGGTCTCAGCAACAATGAAGATTGAACGAAATTGTTTGGACTACCGCCGAACTTCGTTCAGCTACTTGTCAAATATTGGAACGATGATCACAGCAAAGATGAAAGTTGAATGAAATCATTTGGACTACTGCCGCGCTTCGCTCGGGTGCTTCACGGATATTGGAACGATAATTAGAATGGGAATGAAGATTTAATGAAAGTGTTTGGACTACTGCCGAGCTTCGCTCGGATGTTTCATGAATATTAGAACGATTATAAGGAAATGAAGAGGTCTACCGCCGAGCTTCGCTCAGCTACTTCTCAAATATTGGAACGATGATCACAACAAAGATGAAGGTTGAATGAAATCATTTGGACTACTGCCGAGCTTCGCTCGGGTGCTTTACGGGTATTGGAACGATAATTAAAGTGGGAATGAAGATTTAATGAAAGTGTTTGGACTACTGCCGATCTTCGCCCGGATGCTTCATAAATATTAGAACGATTATAAGGAAATGAAGAGGGTTACCGCTGAGCTTCGCTCAGCTACTTCTCAAATATTGCAACGATGAATGAAATCATTTGGATTACTGCCGAGCTTCGCTCGGGCGCTTCACGCATATTGGAACGATAATTAGAATGTGAATGAAAATTTAATGAAAGTGTTTGGACTACTGCCGAGCTTCGCTCGGATGCTTCATGAATATTAGAATGATTATAAGGAAATGAAGAGGATTACCGCCGAGCTTCGCTCAGCTACCTCTCAAATATTGCAACGATGAATGAAATCATTTGGATTACTGCCGAGCTTTGCTCGGGCGCTTCACGCATATTGGAACGATAATTAGAATGTGAATGAAAATTTAATGAAAGTGTTTGGACTACTGCCGAGCTTTGCTCGGATGCTTCATGAATGTTAGAACGATTATAAGGAAATGAAGAGGACTACCGCCGAGCTTCGCTCAGCTACTTCTCAAATATTGGAACGATGATCTCAGCAGATATGAAGATTGAATAAAATTTTTTGCACTACTAATGCCGAGCTTTGCTCGGTTGTCTCACGGATATTGGAACGACGCTTAGTACAAAAATGAGATTGAGAGAAATTGTTTGCACTACTGCTGATCTTCGTTCGATTACAAGTATCGGAACAGCGATTACAGGTGAGGTACGTGTTTTGCACGCTCAGAAATAAAAATAACTCAATTTCACATCAAATTTATGTACACTTACTGGCACAATAACAAATAACTCCGTAAATGCTCAAAAAAATGTATTCCATATATATACTGACAAAAGTGTTAAAATTAAAAAATTTAATGGCACAATATAACGTTCTTGATAATACAAAAAGAGATTTAATATCGAGAAATAAATTAAAGCTCTATCAAACTATTAAATACGAAGTTGTTATTTACATAAACATTCAGCTAAAACGGTTTGAGGCCGAAAGTTAAATACAAACTAAAACATTTGTATTGATTATATACAGACGGTTTTTTTTGGGAAAAAAAAGAAATCATCTGAGCACGCGCCTGGTCTCGCCACGGAACCCGAACAATCTCGGATTGATTTCCCTGTAGAAATTCGTGCTGCCCAATTGCTGACTGTCGATGTAGCCGTGCTTGCGGGAGAACCGCAACACCACCGGCTTTTGCGAGCTGTCCGACCACTTGGTCGGCAAGGTGAACCATTCGCTGTTGCGGTCTCGATTGCGGTGGTTCTGTTTTTGGTCTTGGAAACGCTGGTACGGGCTTTGGGGGTGGTCGGTTGTGGTGAAGGTGTGCTTGCGGCCGTCCGCCAAGTCGGCGCCGCGTTTGTAATGGTTGAAGATCTCCTCGAAGCGCCGCGAGGCCTCCTCGAGATCCGTCGGGAATCGGACGGGTTCGGAGTTTGTCGTTGTGGCTGGTGTGTAGGTTGACGTTGGGTAGATTGGGGTTGTGGTTGGGGTGTTGGGTGGGGGTGTTGAGATTACTGGTAATACTGTTGTGGATTGAGTGTTGAAATTGTCTTCAGGTAGCGTTGTAGTTGATTGTAGTTCGGTTGTTGTGGTTGAATCTGTTGTTGGGGTCGAGTCCGTTGTTGTGGAATCGATTTCTCTTTTGCGATCGGCAAAAGGCACCAACGTGTCGACGTAGGGTAGTGCTTGGTCCATTTGGAGCAAAGGATAATCGTTGTTATCTAACTCGGCGATGGTGGTGGTGGTTGATATCAATGTGGTTGTTTCTGCGGTTTCAAGTTTCACTGCCACTTGCTTCTTGGGGTCCAGGAAGAAGAGAGCGTTCAATTCCGCTGCTTTGGTTGTTGTTGTTTCCTGCGTGGTGGTGTCGGGTATTGTGGATGGTGGGGTGATGGTTGTTGTTTCGACTTCCGCCGCCTTACGTAAGCCGAGGATGCCGGCGATTTCTTCGACGTTCACTTTCTCGTCGGTGATTGTTTTGTTGAATTTTATTTCCGAGGTGTTTTGCTGCTGGATGTCAAGCGTTGGAGCGACTACGATCGCCACGTCTGTTTCTTCTTGAATTTCCGCTGCTAGGGGGATGTTTATGTTTAGGGGGCCGTTAGTGGAAACTTCGTCTTCCTCTTCGTAATCCTCCAAACCGCCAAATTTTTGGTTGAGTTGTTGCAGGAGGAAGTCGAGGTGTAATTCTTTGTTGAGCATGATGATTTTGATACATCTGCCCATTGAGTCGGATCGGTAACCTTCGGAACACTCGGGCAGGTTGTCCGGATTGAATGTTGGGGCGATGAAGACGGACTTGGGGGTTATGCGTCTTCGGAGCGTGTTGTCCTGTTGTTGCTTGTTCTGACTTTCGTCGATCAGTAGCCAGGCTTGCCACGTCAGCTCCGCCGATCGTTCGTTCAGTGGTTTCGATGGGAAACAACTGACCGACCAGGCCGATAGAAGGAGTAAGGTGAATATTAGATGAGACGCTCGCATTTTTTGAACCGTTATTTCCGCTTTTTACGTGTCAATTCAGCCATTTGTTATCTGTAACTTAAAAAACCATAATTAATATTTAACTTATTTCAGAACTACTTGGGAGATCACGAAATTTGGCGCTTCAGTGGACCATGATGTTGGTGAGCACTAATTTTCCTTAGATTAACATTGAAAGCGAGCTGCAGCGTTGCCGGCTCGGCATAAATTTCTTTAAAGCGAACGAATTTATAGAAGACGCTTTTAAACAGCTCAATTGAATAGGTGATCGAGGTCATTTAAATCAATTAACTCATAGACAAATTGTCCGATGAGATGAGCTAGCGGTTCAAAATTAAATGGTAACAAAAAAACCGGAAACAAGCGGGGATCAATACACGCTTTATTGTTTATTGACCTTGCATTCAGATAACAGCTTCGATTTTTCCCAATAAAGTCAAATTAAAAATTGATTAGAGTGAAAATTGTTTAACAAATTACCTTAAACGGTGATTCTAAGTAGTTGGAATGCGGGAAAGTGAAAAATAATTACCGGACAAAACAAAGAACGACTATTTAAATGCAGTTAAACAGTAGTCTCCGGAACAGGTTTGAGAACCGGGGTGATAAAATGTCAACAACTATCCCGTGTCGGAAAAATCGCCGCGAACGATTTTTTTCTTTCATATCTCTCGATCCTCGACGCGGAATTATGATTAAATCAATTCTTTTCACTTAACGGTTTTCAAACGCTCGTGAATAACTAAATATGTATTAAAAAAAAAATCGACATCAGTGATGAATGTTTTAATTGAATGAACAGGTTCGACGCGATTCGCTGCTTCTCGTCGTCGTCGTTGTTACCTACATGACCTGTTAATCTTGATTTTTAACTTCGCCGCACTGTTCCGCCTCGGTCGGCGGGACGGACCGGACGGTGTTGTAAAACAATAAATTGCGCCGAAATTTACGATGCCCTAAATTTGCATCCGCGGAATTTCGTTTTATGACTAAACGACGGCACCGACAGAAGAAATGCATTTGAACGGACGGGCGGCCTCCTCAAGGGCGAACGAAAGTAAACGACGAAGTGCTTTCACTGGTCGTCGAAAAATGTGAATCCGGGATATTATCGACACGTCGTCGGCCATGTTGCGACACGAAAACATAATTAACCGGTAAATTTCGATTTTATTTGAGGTTGAGCCATTTTCTCGACGATTTTTCATGTGCCTACTATTCGAGAATGTTGTCATCTCTGACATTATCGTTTTACCACATACGCCACGGTTATTACCTATCCTTTACCGGATTGGTACAAGTTTCTTCTTCTTTTACGCGTAATTATTGAATATTTTTAATTGATTGCGAATGTTGCGAAATGTCGAAACGGGAGAGTCGATACAAGCGTAAATGTCAGCAATATTGTTTAGTATCTACGAACGAAATGAGAAAAATTGGGAAAAATATCAAAAATACTTTTTTACCGAAAGAAAAATTTCCTTGCATTTCGCGAAATGCGACTGTTTTTCTTTTATTTGAGTTTTTTAAAAGTATGCCAGAAACACGCGTTGCATATATCTTGACAATTCGAGAGGTTTTTGCAAGTATCGTGGACCTGAGATTCAATACTCTTTGAGTATTCTAATAAATCGAAAACCAAGAAATGTCTTTTTTGGATGAAGACGAATTCCATTGCATTCCGTGAGAATGCTATGAATACAGTTATGTATGACTGTGTTTCCTCAGGTTATGGAAAAATTGTTTGCTCTACGAGAGTGAAACTAGAACGAATTCCCGCTCGCGATCAATTAAAACAATGTCATCGTATCGCAAAAATTATCTCGCCTTGTAAATTTCCTATAGTAAATAATCGATGAATGGAATTATTTATGTCAATACATATTGCGAGCTACATTCTCCTCTTATCAGCGTTCCGACTGATAATTACGGTACTGCGATTCCATGAGAAAGAAAAAACACGAGTTTCTCATTGAAGTGAAAGAAAAAAAAATTACAATACTTGTTAATGGTAATGCGAGAGCGCGCATTGTAACTAATCTCATTATTTCAGCTGTCATAATCGATCCAATTAGAACGCGATATAAAACGTTTCCCCATTTTCCGATACCCGTTTTGCGTCACCGTTTCATTTTTCACAATTTCGATTGTGTTTATTATTTCGCCGATTCGAGTTTGCACGTCGAACGTTGTGTTCGACCAGCGATAATCGTGTGTTTACTGTATTTCGGATCGCGGGCGGAATTTTTAATTCGGATACCGAACGATTCGATCGATGGTCGTTCCGGTGACGTATCAATTTTCGTTCATTACGTCACGTGGTGCGGCGACTAGTATCGTTATCGTTTGTCCTCTTGATCTTGGTAAACAAGTAATTACGCGGAGTAAAAGGAAAGTTGGCAATTCGCGCCATTAAATAACGAATTCTGAGTTGGCGTAATGAGCAGTTGATACGGAAATCCTTCATCAAGTCGGTGGTATTTAATTGCCGATGATAATCTTGTAACTTGTCGCCGGGTGACATTTCAAATTGGAACGAAATATTCTTTGCCAGTCACCTTATCACAGATATGACTTATATTCAGATTATGAATCACCTTTTCGAACAATGTTTTTTATCGTCGAAACACCTGGTACTAAACGAAATATGTATATATGTATATGCAAAATGGAAAAAGTTCTTACTTATGTAATTCGCTATCGAAACGTACGTAAACGGCATATTAAACTAAAGCCCCGATTTCGATTGATTGCAAATTCGCATAGTGAAATGTTTAAGCGTCGTCCACACGTGACCGCCGCAGTTGGCAATTAGATTTCGGCGCGTAAATATAAAATCAAGTGGGTCAAGTTTCGAATAAATTGTCCGTTTTGTCGCTGCGGATCGTTCGATTCGAACGCAATTACGCTTTATACGCGGGTTCGTGTACTTTTTCTCAAACAAAGTAGTCTGCTTCGCGACAAATATAGCATTTGAACCTTGACTAACGGTTTATCCGTCGACGTCGCGTTCGTTTTCCCCGAGCCGATACGTATTTTCGAAGGATCACGGTCGAAAATTTTCAGAGTTCAGAGAAAAAGGCGCGAGGTCGAAGGGAAAAAACCCGGAGAAAAAAACGCGAAATAAAGTTAAGTACATGCATTAAACCTGGTAATACTCGATATAATTCAGGATAATTGAGGATCGGCGTTCGCCTTCATACTTCGTACGATCAAGGTTGGTCGTGCGTGTAAATAAATTAACGATTTCACGAATGCATTTTAAACTCGATTATATTTCAGCGATTTCAATAAACCGTATAGTGCTATACAAGGAGTCGTTTAATGACATTTCTGCATCAAATGCTAAGCAAGATGGGGAAATTTTATCACCAACCAATTTGGAAGATTATTAACCAAAATTGTCCCCAAAGTTCCCACATCGAAAAAAAAACCAATTTGTTTTCGATGTCCAACTATTGATGAGTCTCATATAACTCAACTTATAGAACCACCATCGCCTCGATTCCTGTCTAAAATGAACCGTTTCTGAGAAATGAATCTGTCTGAAAACACCGTTTTTTCGATAACTCGGCTGCTAATGATTTTAGAGTTGAAATTGAACACTATTTTCAATCGAAATTTATGTTACATGTATCGATTTTTATATCTTCGCGACCTTGAACCCGCCCCGTTATCGTTTTTTCATTAATATATATCGCGCGTGATGTGTATAAACAACGAATTATCAATGAAATAAACAATATTTTGACGCGAAATCGCAATTATTTTACACCGTACGCTGATTATTCTACAATTGTTGTTGCGTTTTGAAAATAAAATGAGGTTATGATCGTTAATTTCGAATTGGGAAACGATCTGAACGACGCCGACGGAGAAATTTTGGGAATTCCAATCGAGTGATTCCGGTTGCGATGCGTCACGGCGTAGAGTGACCACCCCAAAGGGCATTCGCAGCGCCCGATGACTCATTCTACGTTTTACAACAATGCATATATATATTATAATCATCCGTCGACGAAGCTCGACGAACTGGTTACGTTTTCACGGTGACAGGTAAAATAAAAGCGCCATCCTCAATTAGCGTTCGCGCTCTGTCGAACATTTTGTCCCCGTGCGAAAAGCAAGTCGATGGCACCGTCAAGGAATCTGTGACACATTTTTATCTCGTCGATGATTCAGGCGTCACCCGAGGTGAAAGGTCTTCTCACGCTCGTCCATATTAAAATCGAAATGTTTTATGAAAATCGACGCATCGTTCGCGAGTTACCGTGAGAAAAACCGTCGGACCGGTCCCGCGAGCAAGGTTAAGTTCAAGAAATATCGTTCGCAAGAAGAGTACGGTTTTTATGGTCCGCGGAGCGCGACGAATCCACGCGGATATCCGGCAAACGTTACTTATATCTTTTTAATTGTTCTCCGACCAGAGAGGAGAACGCTTTTGACACCGTTTCAGGTGACACATCGCGTTACGTCAGGTGGGAAAGTGAAAATGAACTTTCAATAGCGATCACTGAGGAACGAAAAGAAAAAGAACGTCTCGTTTCTATGCTTTCGTTATTTTGTTATTAATAACCGCACATGTCGTGCGCGTAATTTCGATTTAATTTATGAACGATGGAAAAAATAGAGGAAACCGCGCCTCGTGCCAATTCGTTCGCGAAATAAAAAAATCGCTCGACAACGTCGCCCGCTGTTCGTTCGCCATCTGTGTACGCGATCATTTAATTGATTCGTCCCGTAGCACAAAGACAAGCCGCCAAAGGCGAGCAGATATTCGATACGAAACATCTGGTTGCGAAAAATCGATTATCAAAATGTCGCCGCTAGGAAACAATAAATCGCATCGTTTATTATTAGACCGTCTATTTTCGATGGTCGTCGCGAATCGACGAGCTACCGGCGAATCGGAGCTACCCCGTAGGGCGTTCGCCCTACCTCGTAGTTCATCGTAGCCGACTTGCCGATCGGCGCCGATTTTAATTGCCGACCACTCTGTTCGCAATTTACAACAACAAGCAAGATGGCGCCAGGAAGACATACTGCGTCCATTTCGAAAAAGGGAGTCGCTCTTCGTCATCCACGTTTACCACAAACGCTTGAGCAATATATCGTAAATCCGTTTCAATGTCTTATTGCATAACTTTTCGCGAACGATTTCCCACGACGATTCCAACCTAGACGCGCTAAACAAGCTGTACATGTATATATAAAATCGTCGAATGTATTTTAGTTCAAAGCCTAGAATCCCATTTTCGTGTTTATCTCGCGACTGGCCGGGGAAGTTATATGGCCGACGACGTACTTGTTTCTTTAGACGTATATCAAGTGCCGTGCCACTTTTGTCTCGACAGCCACTTTAAAACGTAGTCGTTGCAGATGCGCAACTCTTTGAATTATTGTCCATTACCTGGTAAATGGTAACATTAGGTAACTTATTGTTCGGCGTCGAATGGGGCGTTAAAAGCACGACGCGTTTAAACAAAACGAGACGGCCTGGCGTTTTAACTCAATCCATTAACGAACAAGTAAACAAAATTCAATTCATTACGATTTACCGGAATTAGCCGCATCGGAGAACTGACTAAAATGCTATTATTGCCCCACGATGGGCGCAATTTTTTTCGTTTTTGTATAGTGATCGGGGCACTCATTTACCTCATTTACTCACTAACAGTTAAAATATTGCGTCTCAGTCGAAATGCGACATTTTAATTTGTTTATATAAATTACGCGCGATATTCGTTAACGATGAAACGATAACAAGCGCGAGTTCAAGGTCACAAAAATATGAAGATTGATATAACATCAATTTCGACGAGCCTCTGCCTGAGTGCAAATTAATAGACCGATATTTTTTTTGCAATTCAAAAAAAACTTTTCTGCTTGAAAAGTGATTGAAAGCATTCGGACATTCTGTTCATGATTTGAACATCAATTCTGAACATTGCATTCAGATTTTGCTTAAATAGTTCGAAATTTTGCTGAATTTTCGCAATTTTGCAAAATTTGACTCTAACGAATTCACCAAACTCCATCAGTTTTTTCACTATTTTTGCGAGATATTCAACGATTTTTTTCTTCATAATTATCAAATTCGTTTTTGAACATTGCATTCAGATTTTGTTTCAATTGTCACAAATTTTGCTTTATTTTCACAATTTTTTCATTCGAATTGTAGATTTTACATCAATGTTTGATGTGAAGTTGCGTGAAATTCACTTTTGTGTAATTTTAAATGCAACTTAAAAATCCTAATTTAATTCAGTAGATTGTTGCAACTTTTAAATCTAACGATTTTATTACATTTCATCATATCTTCCTGTTTTTTTCGCTACTTTCTTCGGAAATTTTCCAAAATTTTTCGGTTTGTTATGTTATTGTAAGCATCCTGATAAAATGTTCAAGTTTTGTATATCAAATGTTTAAACTTACTTATTTCAAAAATTTGTTCTTCATAATTATCAAATTCGTTCTTGAATATTTCATTTAGATTTTATTTGAATTGTCACAAATTTTGCTTATTCTCACATTTTTTTCATTCGAATTGTAGATTTTACATCAGGTTGCGTTAAATTCACTTTTGTCTAACTTTGAATGCAACCTACAAATCATTTTAATTTTATTGAGTAAATTGTTGCAACTTTTAAATCTAACGAATTTGTTGAATTTCATCATATTTTCTTGTTTTTTTTTCGCTACTTTCATCAAAAATTTTCCAAAATGTTCTTCGTGGATTTAAAAATTTTTTCGGTTTGTTATGTTATTGTAAGCATCTTGATAAAATGTTCAAGTTTTAAACATTAAATTTTTAAACTTATTTATTTCAACAATGTGTTCTTCATAATTATCAAATTCGTTCTTAAATATTTGAATTGTCACAAATTTTGCTTAATTTTCACAATTTTTCATTCGAATTGTAGATTTTACATCAATGTTTGATGTGAAGTTGCGTTAAATTCACTTTTGTCTAACTTTGAATGCAACCCACAAATCATTTTAATTTTATTGAGTAGATTGTTGCAACTTTTAAATCTATTTTAATTTGTTAAATTTCATCATATTTTCTTGTTTTTTTTTCGCTACTTTCATGGGAAATTTTCTAAAATGTTGTTCGTGGATTTCAAAAATTTTTCGGTTTGTGATATTGTTGAAAATATTCTAACAGAATGTTCAAGTTTTAGACATCAAATTTTTAAACATAAATAAGTTTAAAATAAGTTGTTGATGTAAATACATCAACAATTTTTCTTTATAATTATCAAATTAGTTTTGAAATATTTCATTCAGATTTTGTTTGAATTTTCACATATTTTGCTTAATTTTCAAAATTGTTGCGTTAAATTCACTTTTGACTAACTTTCAATGCAACCTAAAAATTATTCTAATTTCACTGCTTAGATTGTTGCAAATTTCAAATTGAACGAATTTATTAAAGTTCATCATATTTTTTGTTTTTTGTTTTTTTTCGCTACGTTCTTCGGAAATTTTCTAAAATTGTTCGTGGATTTCAAAAAACTTTTCGGTTTGTGATGTTATTGTACGCATTCTAACGGAACCAAATTTTTAAACTTATTTATTTCAGCAATTTTTTCTTCACAATTATAAAATTCGTTTTCAAATATTTTATTCAGAATTTGTTTAGATTGTCAGAAATTTTGCCGAATTTTCAAAATTTTCTCAATCCAACTGTAGACTGCTTTAACGTTTGATGTAAAATTTGTGAAAATTTTCGATTTCTGATTCCCCTTTTGAATTTTTTTTAAACACAACGTTTCCAACGTGATTTTTAAAACTGCAAATGTTTGTTTAGGTTTTTTTGACTTCTCGTTGTTTTTTTGTTATAGAAACATGAAAATTATTAATCACCAAAGGGAAACAAAATGCTAGAAAATTTTCAATTCGCGATTCGTTATTTAAGATCATTTTGTGCTTTTTAATATTTTTGCGTTTCTCTTTGTTTTCTTAGATATCTCATCATTTTTTTCCAAATAATGTGCAAACTACACAAAATGAAATCTTTTTAAAATTTATTCCGAGTATACAAAAATTCCAAGGGAATAACAGGAAACTGAGGACACTACGAAAAATCATGGGAAATTCAGATTTCCCATTGGAAAAGTAGCAGTGATTTTCAATTGAATCGCAGAATAAAAAAAATTGATTTGTTGACGTAACAGGCGATTTTGACGTAACGTCATATCTATTGTCCACGGAAAATTTGAGGCGTTCAAAGCAAAATATTGAAACGGTTACAAATGTATTTCATAATTAAGAAGAAGAAGAAGTACATAAGATTGAATACGATGATCAATACTTGAAATATCGCAACAGAACTTGAAGCCACGATGAACGTCTCAAATTAAATACCGAAACTCGGTTTAATGTTAAAAACGACTTTGACGCGACGTCACCTCTGACGTCAAATTCAAAAATACAATGAACAAATTACAGAAACTATTCAAGAAAATTTAACAAATTTCAAGTGAATTCTGCGAAATGTTTCGGCGCAAATGTGATAAATATAAAAAATGAATACATATATTAGATAATTTGATGATGTCGCAGAAGATTTTGCAGCAATGCCACTTGAATCAAAATTTAGGACATTCCAAATTCAATCTGAATTAAATGTTTAATAATGATTAATGAATTATTAAGATTGATGAAATTCCGAAGTTAAACTGATTCACAAGTTGAATGGAAGATTAAAACATGGTTTGATGTTGAATGCGATTTCGCCGCAACGTCACAAAATCTGCTCAGCGAGTGAAAAGTTTAAAAATGTTCAAATATTGAACGTTCCATCAGAATGCTTAGAAAATATTTCGATGATGTCAAAGACGATTTTGAGGGAACGTCATCCGAGCGATTAAAATACTTAAGGTCATCGAATGTATGCTAATCGCTTTAATCACCAACCCGGATCGTAATAACGAGTTTTCGAAGCGATTTTTTCCACGTTTTCCGGACGAAGCAATGGAGGGTTCGTCGTTATCGCATTCACCGGAATTCGTCAACAACCGAAGGAAAACATAAATAAAAACACGAAATTCTCGGAAATGTTGAATTTTCGCGCGTTCGGCTGTTGCGCGGCCCGGAAAGCGTATCGATCATTTGGAAAATCGCCAACATCTCGGATATCGTCTCGAACTGCGTAGCCGAAAAAGAAATGGAAAAAAAAAACGGGAAAATTTGTGTACGCGGGTAATTGTTTTGGCAAATGGCCACGGCGGTACGGAGGAGACGGCTGGGTTTTCGTCGGATTTATCCGGACACGTGTGCGGACGGTGGAAATTTTCGGCTTTTTGAAATTTTCCCGCCCGGCCCGCCTCGAGCGAGAAAGGACGAGTTGCACAATTTCTTTGTGTTACAGCTTCCAACTATTATTTCGACCTTTCGTATCGTTTTCGCCACAATAAAATCGTATTAAGGACAAGGTTTTTTTTAATTTCCTTAATTTCGCCGGATTTTCGAATTCTAAACACGCGAACGGTTTCTACCTGCGAATTTCGACGCGATGATTTATCCTTTCTACTTTGTGCGAAGAATTAAAAATTATCGACTGGTTTCGCGCCGCGGGGCGCGGAAAAAAAACCCTCCGTTTTATTTATGTGTAACGAAAAATGACTTACGATTCTTCGTGGTTTTAAAGTCCGGTACGCGACGTTGTTGCACCATTTAACACGAACGGCACCGTACACAAAAATCGAAGACACTTTTCGTAGTCAGTCGGAACAAATATGTATATATGTATATTCACTCGCTCGTCGGCGCGCTACATTCGTTCAATGAAACGGTTGACGATCAAGTGTTCAAATAGAGAGTAAAGTTGCTTCTAAGCACGGCCTCTACTACTACTATTTACTCAACAACGAACGGACAGGTGATTCGAGTGGGGGAGTTGTTTTGCCGGAATCGAACCGAAAACAACCACAACTCCGACCCCGTTTCCAGGTGTTTACGGGGGTGGGTACCCTGCGCGCGGTTCTGCGCACGACCGCACCGGCATACCATTCGATTTTTTTTATTACGTTGTTGCAACCGTTTATCATTTAAATCAACTTTATTCTGTGATTATGTAATGCATGATTGGTTGCCGACAACCTGATTTAACCTTAAATGACATTAAACGACTTGACATCGTCTCTCAGTGGTTTCGTTTCGGTTATACAAAATACAGCGTATCATAAATTGTATCCAGTGATAAGTAAATATATAATAACTTTGGTGTTTTGCAGGTCGAATGAACTAACGAACATAGAACTAATGATAGATTTGTTTCAACTCGCGTCAATATACCAGAGCTACTGAGTCACAGATTCATATTGCGTCGGTCCTAACACCCGTTGTGAACGCTCATTGTACCGTCACGATTCTGCGCTGTTCATATGAAATGTGCTATGAACAGCGCAGAATCGTGACGATACAATGGGTGTTGGAATAGGCCCAATATGAATCTGTCACTCAGTAGCTATGACAGGTGTTTATTTATATCAATAGGGGTTTATGATAAAAATAGCGATTCATTATAATTTATCTATTTATTGTATAATCCAGCGTTGCCTAAAACCTGAGTCGCGACCCGGCACTGGGTTGCAGTAAAATTCAGGTAGTCACAGAAAAATATATGCAAAATAATGTTTACTTTATTTACTACAATTTTACATGAAGATGATGGATATTTTTTTATATTTACTTGTTCTGCATCAAGGTAACGAACAACAAATACGAACAAAAAATAAATTATTCCGAGTACATGAAAATTCCGGGGGAATAATAGAAGAGTGAGGATGCTATCAAATATACAATTTTTATAAACTTTAGACAATTTCTAACGTCCCGAACGTGATTTTCTTTCAATATTAACCGTATTTTTCTTTGTTTTCGTGGATGTTTCGTTGAAATTCTTGTCAAAATCGCTCAAAAACCGAATCAATAAAAAAACCAAAAAAAATCAATCCTCCCCTCGGTATACGTTGACTAAAACGGATCGGAAAATTTCGTCAATATTTTTGTTTTTTCTTTATTTCCTTGGCTATCTCATAAAACTTGTCGAAAAATCTCTTCAAAAAATGAGTTAAAACAAAACAAAATGAAATTTCTGAATACATAAAACAACGGGTTTTTGAGAAAATTTGCGATTTCTGATTCGCCTTTTCAATTTCTTTAACACAACGTTTACAACGTGATTTTTAAAACTCCCTATTTTTGTTTATAATTTTTTGACTTTTTACTGTTTTTCTGGTATCGAAACCTGAAAACAAGGAAATCAATAATCACCAAAGGGAAACGACTCTTATTACTTCAAATGCTGAAAAATTTTCAATTCGCGATTCATTGTTTAAGATCATTTTGTGTTTTTTAATATTCTTGGTTTTTCTTTGTTTTCTTAGATATTTCGTGAAATTTTTCAGAAGTGTGCAAACTACACAAAATGAAATGAAACGTCGAATATTTTTAAAAATTATTCCGAGTATACAAAAATTTCGAGGAAATAATAGAAAATTGAGGACACTACTGAAACTTGAGGAGAATTTTCGATTTTTTTAAACTTTAGGGGATTTCCAACGTCCCGAACATGATGTTCAAAAACTTGAATGTTTCCATCGATATTTATTTGACTTTCCTTTCTTTTTTGAATAGTTCTGTCAAAATCTACCAAAAACCGATTCAAAAACAAAAAACCAAGAAAAATCAATCATCACCTGGAAAACGTATGTAATTCGGTGAATTTGGAACAGTTTCGACAATATTTTCGAATTTTTCTTTGTGTCCTGAGATATCTCATAAAACTTTTTGAAAAATTTCTTTAAAAAATGAGTTAAAACAAAGCAAAATGAAAAAAAATTCTCCAATTATGTTAACAAACTTCTAAATACATAAAGTGCAATGGAAAAGTAAAAATTTTAAGAATTTTTATTCCCATTTTGAATTGACGATTCCAAGGTGATTTTTTGACTTTTTGTTACTTTTCTGGTATCGAAACAAAAGAAAAACAAGGAAAAATCATAAAGCATCCGAAAAATGAATCTTAATATACAAAGTTATTTTTGTTTATTAAAAAACAAGAAAGAGTAAAAAAAAATAAAATTTGTTTTGTCGCTAACTGTTTGTTTTTTTTAATTTTCAAAAGGTGGGATTTTCAAATCTCGTACCGAAACGCAATGAAATAAGTTTGGAAACGCTGGTATAATCACTATTTCCTGATGAACTTAAATGGTGGCTCCCCATATTATAATTTTTTGCATAATAAAAGTTTTGAGAAAATTTCATTATTTTCCAATAAATTCGGAGCTGGACGATTTTGAAAAGGCATTGGCTATTAGAATATTGGGATTAAAAATGCAGATATTTTTATAAAACAGAAAAATAATGGCGCATCCACCATTTACATTGTAAACTTCAGTTGTTGCTACACAAGTGGTTCATATTCTTATAAAATAACAGAATTCGGATAAAATAATTAAATTTATTCAAATGTGAACGTTCTGCGGATCCTCTGGCTTGGGCGGCGTTAAAAACTCCCTCAACTTCCGCCACAAAATAGTTTGTTTGTCCAAATCCGCGTCCCATTCCAAATAAATTCGTGTTTTGAGCAAATATTTCAACGTCGGCGACAGATGAGCGTCGTTAACTTTCTCCAATTTCACCACCACAATACTTTCGTCCACGTAATTCCCGTCGGGTTTCTCCGCGAACAATCGATGATGCTCGGCGATTTGCGTCTCCCATTTGCACCAATAGGATTTCGCGTAGGCGTCACTGACGATCATCAACGTTTTCCGACTTTTCTCGATGTTCTCCAACACCGACTCGGATATAACGCTGCCCACTTGGAAATCGCGCTCGTACACGCACAGTTTCAAGTACGGCTCTTGGTTTTCCAACATCTTCACCGCTTTGAGCACGAAGTTCCGGTCTTGGTTGCAGTAGGAGACGAAGGCGTCGAATTGGAAGTTTCCCGACGATCTTCGGGAGTTACGAATTTTCCCTTTCCTCGTCAGGTAGAGCTTGACCAAAAACGACCAGTAACGAAGATGCCAACGGTAAATATAAACCAAAACGCTCATGAGCGAAGCTATAACCAAAACGACACTCAAGGGGATGATTAAAATTGCAACTTTTTTAGTTTCGCATTCCAAAGTGGCGTTTTGGACACTCCCAAGGAACTCGTTCAGCGTTCGTCCAGGATGACCCTTGCAAGACACCAAGTTATCCTCGATTAAACCCAAAAATTTATCTTTCCTTTCGCTGCCCATTTTACTTAAAACGCTGCAATCGCAAATGAAAGAATTCGAATGGACTTCAAGCGACGTTAAATTACCGAAGTCACGAAGCATGGCATCGCTCAAATAATCAATCTCGTTATTCGACAGGTAAAGTTTTTTCAAGTTTCCACCGTCAAAAACAGACACGTCCCAAGCCAACAATTGATTATAGGAAAGATCCAAAACCTCCAACTTACTCAAATACTCGAAATCTTTCCTGGAAATTTTCTGTAACTTATTTTTGGACAAACTCAAATGTTTCAAGTGACGTAAATGTTTAAAAAGATAAGCGGACCCCACCGTAATCGCAGTGATTTCGTTTTCGCCCATCAACAACACCTCCAAATTGTCCAAACCCGAAAAGATATCGCTGTGGTCCTCCAACCAATTTTTGAAGAAGCTATTCTTCTCCAAATTCATAAATTGCAAGTTTCGTAAACCGCGAAACGTGTCATCTTGTATGCGCGACATGTTGCAATTCTTCAAACTGAGTATGCGCAAGTTGTCCATATCACCAAAGTCGGTTTTGGTCAGGAAGACCAAAGGTGTCAACTCCAGGTCCAAATACTGCAAACGCATCCTATGAAACTGACTTTTGCACGTGAAGAATTGCGTCGTATACGTTTCCCGTAAGTCCAAGTAAGTTAAATTTGACAAATGTTTGGAGGCGGCAAAATACTCGATTCGATTTTTGCCAAACTTCAACGTTTTCAACGCGGGCAAGTTGGCGAAAACGATGTCATCGATGTTGCGCACGGTGGCGTCGCTCAAATCCAAAATATTCAACTTGGGCATCAAAATCGGAAACGTTTCGTTATCCAAATAATCAAACTGATTTTTGGCCAACGATAGATAAGTGATATTGGAACCGGCGATTACTTGCAACAAACTTGCTGGGGCTGCGCCGCGAATACCCGACGAGTTAATGTCCAAAAGTTGCAAATTAATTCCCAATTTTAAAGTTTCTTCGAGGAAACGGCGCAACGCATCCAACTCCAACCGATTGCCGCCGATCTGCACGTCGGCCAACTGCTTGAGCGGCGCCAAAACCTTCGGATGAATACTCTTGATACCGCACGAATCAATTCGCAAAATCTCCAAACCGCTCCCTTCCATTGCTCGAAAAGCCTCCTCCGACACTTTCTTGAAAACATTCTCATTCAAATTCAACATCTTGAGCTTGGGCAACACCTTAACCGGCAAACTCTTCGCCACCATTTCGACGTTATGAAACCCGTTCTTGAACAAATGCAACTCCACCAAATTCACCAAACCGCGAAACGTATCCGGGTGCAAGTAACTAAGCGCCGGATTGAAAACCATACTCAAAATTGTCAAATTTTTCATTTCCTCAAAAACGAACGGTTCGATCCTTTCCAACTTCTGGTTACCCTCGAGCTTCAAATTCTCCATATGCGACAAATTATCGAAATCCCCATTTTCGATACTTCTGATATGTGTCGTCTTCAAAATGAATTCCGTCACGTTGAAACGGAATTTCCGCGGGAACTCCATGCACGGCGTCAGCTTGTCGTTGATGTTGTAGCACACGGCGTAGCCGTTCGGTTTTTCTTTGCAAACGCAACCGGTTTTCTCGTCTTTGCCGAGCAGTTTTAGGGGCTGCTCGGTGTAGATTGTCGTTTTGGGGTTGTCGAAAAGGGGCACGCAGAAATCTGACTTGCATCGTTGGAAGGCGGTTGAGTGTTGAACGGCAACGAGGAGGAGGAGCGCGAAGATCTTCATCGTGACTGAAAGCAAGTTTGAGAAATTCGCAAAGCTGGAGTATACTCACTTTTAAAGTTGTTTCAGCTTGTTGCTTGCGACGATCATTGTTTGTTTCTGAAAAAAATTCGAATTACTACCAGTTCAGCAAGAATTTGAGCCCGGGTTTCGGCACCAACTACGCGTCATTAAAACATCTGAGCTTAATAAGATTCTCGATAGTGATGCCCGAATTCTAAGTAATATAAAACTTTCTGTTTCGTTTTAAAATTTTGTGACATTGTCGGATTCTTAAGCCTCGCTGAAGGCGCAATGCTACTTGTGCATTTAAATCCGTTTCAGCTTGTTTTTTGTGGCGATCATCGTTTGTTTCTGAAAAAAATTCGATTTACTTTCAGTTCAGAACGAATTTGAGCCCGGGTTTCGGCACCAATTCGTTTTTTTTTTGTTCGCCTCATTATTCCACAGATGGCAAGTTTCATTAGAAAATCTAAGCCTTATGAGAATCTTGACAGTCCAAATTAAAAAAAAAAATAAATAAAATAAAATTTTCTGTCTCGTTTCGTAATTTTATGTCATTGTCGGATTCTTGTCAAGCGTCGCTGAAAGAGCAATGACACTTGTAGATTTTAATTCGTTTCAGCTTGTTATTTGTGGCGATCGTCGTTTGTTTCTGAAAAATTCGAATGATTACCAGCTCAGAAAGGATTTGAGCCCGGGTTTCGGCACCACTTCAGAATTTTTTACGCGTCCTTATTCTACAGATGGCAAGTTTTATTAAAAAATCTGATTTTAATGAGATTCTCCACAGTGACACTGAAGGTTCTACAGATGGCAAGTTTTATTAAAAAATCTGATTTTAATGAGATTCTCCACAGTGACACCCGCATTTTAAAAAAAATTTCTGTCTCGTTTCTTAATTTTTTTGTCATTGTCTCTTATCAAACCTCGCTGAAGGTGCATACCACTTGTGTATTTAAATTCGTTTCAGCTTTGTTATTTGTGGTGTCCATAGTTTGTTTCTGCAAGATAATGCGAATGGTTTTCAGTTCAGCAGTAATTTGGACGGTTAAAATAAATCCCGGGTTTCGGCACCAATTCGTAATTTTTTTACACGTCATTATTCTATAGACGGCAAGTTTTATTAGAAAATCTGAGCAAGCTCAGAGATTCTCGACAGTGGTACGCAAATTCCAAAAAAAAATTAAACTTTCTGTCTTGTTTTAAAATTTTGTGACATTGTCGGATTCTTAAGCCTCGCTGAAGGCGCAATGCTACTTGTGAATTTAAATTCGTTTCAGCTTGTTTTTTGTAGCGATCATCGTTTGTTTCTGAAAAATTCGAATGATTTTCAGTTCAGAAAGGATTTGAGCCCGAGTTTCGGAACTACTTCAGGATTTTTTACGCGTCGTTATTCTACAGATGGCAAGTTTTATTAAAAAATCTGATTTTAATGAGATTCTCCACAGTGACACCCGCATTTTAAAAAAAATTCCTGTCTCGTTTCTTAATTTTTTTGTCATTGTCTCTTATCAAACCTCGCTGAAGGTGCATACCACTTGTGTATTTAAATTCGTTTCAGCTTTGTTATTTGTGGTGTCCATAGTTTGTTTCTGCAAGAAAATGCGAATGGTTTTCAGTTCAGCAGTAATTTGAACGGTTAAAATAAATCCCGGGTTTCGGCACCAATTCGTAATTTTTTTACACGTCATTATTCTATAGACGGCAAGTTTTATTAGAAAATCTGAGCAAGCTCAGAGATTCTCGACAGTGGTACGCAAATTCCAAAAAAAAAATTAAACTTTCTGTTTCATCTCGTAATTTTGAGTCATTGTCGGATTGTTATTACGCTTCGCTGAAAGCGCAGTGCCACTTGTGCATTTAAATTCGTTTCAGCTTGTTTTTTGTGGCGATCATCGTTTGTTTCTGAAAAATTCGAATGATTTTAAGTTCATAAAGGATTTGTGCCCGGGTTTCGGCACCACTTCGTATTTTTTTACGCGTCATTATTCTACAGATGGCAAGTTTTATTAGAAAATCTGAGTTGAACGAGATTCTCCAGTGACACTCGCATTCTAAAAAAAAATTTCTGTCTCGTTTCTTCATTTTGTGTCATTGTCGGATTGTTATCAAGGCGCATTGCCACTTGTGCATTTAAATTCGTTTCAGCTTTGTTATTTGTGACGTTCATAGTTTGTTTCTGAAAGAAAATCCGAATGATTTTCGGTTCAGGAGTAATTTGAACGGTAAAAATAATTCCCGGGTTTCGGCACCAATTCGTAATTTTTTTACGCGTCATCATTCTATGGACAGCAAGTTTTATTAGAAAATCTGAGCTTAATGAGATTCTCGACATACATGTGACACCCACATTTCAAAAAGAAATTGAACTTTCTATTTCGTCTGCTAATTTTGTGTCATTGTCGGATTCATATCAAGGCTCGCTGAAGGCGCAATGCCACTTGTGCATTTAAATTCGTTTCAGCTTGTTATATGTGGCGATCAGTTTGTTTCTGAAAAAAAAAATGCGAATGGTTTCCGGATTAAGCAGTAATTTGAGCGGTAACAATAATTCCCGGGTTTCGGCACCAATTCGTAATTTTTTCTGAGTACGCGAAATTCCGAGGGAATAATAAAAAATTGAGAACAGTATCAAAGATTTTAGGCGATAATTTCAAATAATTACCAATAATTCTTGAAGATTGCAGAATTTCCAAACATTTCGAGAAACGATATAAATTGAAACAAACATTCAATAAATTTCGATCAAGTTTTTTAATTCTTCTGAAACATTGGATTTTTTGTTTACATCATAAAATATTCAGCGCGTGCGACATTTCAAATTATTTATGAAACGAAAATTTTGAAACACGTTTCGAATAACAAAAAATTAGATAAACCATTCCAGGATGCGTTCCCCAATAAAGATTAGATTCCTCGAATAACATAATTAATTTGTTTCTGAGAATTTGAGTGAGATCCAAGCAACAAATGTCTTTTCATTGTTTTTTTAACCTCTTACATAACGCATTCACCTCGTCTTCACATTTAATCACGAAACTAACTAAACGTTTAGACAGTCGTTTTCGAACTAACTTTGTTAAATAACACCAATACGTGAAATTATTATCGAAAATCAGGTTTCGAAGGAATGCGGTTTCACCATCACGCGCAGTAATCATATCACAAATTGAAAATAATCTAAAGACATCTTACCGTGTTAAAAGTCTCACTATTACAACGAAACCATCATCATAAGTGATTTCACCGATACCCAAATCACGTTTTTTTTAATCTCGGTTTTTACGTTCCCAAAAGACGGGAATGGGAAATTAGTCGGTTATCGTTTTTCCAAGCAACACAAATCATCCGGCAGATAGAATAAAACGAGAATAGTCGAACTGAGACGTAAAAACAGGTTCAATTAAATCATTCTACAAGGTTATCACATTGAACTTGATACTTCAAATTAAATGCAGAATAAATTTCATAATTTTCTTTTGTATAGACGCGCTTGGGAACACCGCAAATATACAAATGACCGGGACGCTCGGACTTGTCCGCCCCGAGGCGTTGTTTTTCGTCCTTCAAACACGAAAACTGGTCCTCGGCACGGGTTAAACAAAGTCAGGATAATCGTTAATAACACTATTTCAATATGTATTCACATACAATAGACAAAAATAAGACATTACCCAAAAATAACGAGAATAATTCAATCGATCAGACGCGCAATTCTAGCATTGAACATGTAAATAGCGTAACTTAATACCATTAAAAACAAACGGAAAATCGTAAAACCCTGTACAAAATAAATCCTAATAGTACAACAGTCTTATTCTCCGGGACTTCCAACTGCTAAAACGGTTGGGGCGATTCGAACCCAATCTCAACTGAATAATCAATTTTATCCGGAGCTGGAAATCCCACAAAACTACCCCCTCAGCCGGATAACTTTTCATGTGGCATTCGATGGTCCCGGTTGTTGCCAGTTGTTCCCACCGCCGTCGACCACGTCGGTGCTGGTGGTCACTCCGTACGGGAGCGTCGGGTTGTAAATCGACGGCGGCGGGATGGAGGCGTCGAAACCGCTGATAAAATCGGCGGACACCGGACGCAACTGATGGTAAGGGACGGAACTGGTGCCGGCGAGCACCGTCTCCACGTAATGATCGGGCGGTATGCACGGCGGCACCTGAGCCAAAACCGGCGCCTGCTGTCGCTGGTGGTACTGCTGTTGCTGCTGCGTAAAATACGAATCCATAACGTTGTAAATCTTCGAATGTATCTCGTTTATCCGATTCATCTTAACCTCGAACTTCTGATGTCGCTCCAGGCTGCCGCGTTTGCGTTTGCTTTTCGTTTTTTCGGCGCGCTTTCGCCGCTCCTCCTCGTCGTCGGAGAACTCCTCGAACTCGGGCGGCACCTCCACGTCGCCGATCCACGACGCGTCCGAACCTTTGTTCCTGCAAGACGATTCAATTCGATGTTGCTCAATTTTAAAACTTACATTCTCAGTTTGAAAAACACCTTTACGCGAGTTATGAAACGCAAACAATGACGCGGTGACGAATAAGTTCTTTCGTTCTTATCTCGCCGTGCTTTGTTTCGTCTAGCTTGTTATCAGGACGTGGAAAAATTACTTACTTAGTCAGTTCGTGGACGAACACGTATTTCGTGTACTGACTTTTCGGGGCGCAATAAACTTTCGTTCCTTTTTGCAGGCCTAATTGTTGGATTTTTTCTTTAGATTCCAAGTTGACGACATACATCGGCGAGTGGACCGGTCCCATGACGTCGTAGACGTAACCCAGGACTTCGCGACCGTTGTCCAGGAAAAATAGGGTGTCCAACGAGTACGATGACATTTTGGGAAGACTTTCGATGGTAACTGCCATTTTATGCACAGTTAAAACGAGAGGTGATAATGGGGTGAAACAAACCTATTTTATCTAGGATAACGTTTATGTTTCCAACGTGGATGAATTCCTCGTTTTCGCTTAGTGTTAAGGTTGAAATGTCCGGGACTTTCTGTGGCGGTTCGAATAGGGGTAACTCCTCGACTGTAACACCGAACATATCGGTGCTGTTGTCTTGTTTGCGCGTAGCCCCTTTGGGTCTGAAAACAGGTGTTGAGGTTACGTGTTCCAACAGTCGGTAACCGAACTCACCTGGTTTCTCCCATGACTTCGTAAACCTCTTCAGAATCCTCGCTTTCCTCCACATCGATCATGTGGAACATAGTTTCCGAACCGGCGTCCGAGGTCTCCCCGGAGCTCTCCTCGGAGCTCTCATCCGAATTGTAATTTTGCAGGTAACTCAGCGACTCGGATAGTTTGTGTTGCACAACCAGACCCACATTATTCGGCGCGATGTCCAATTTATCGACTTGATCGACCAGGTCGTCCTCAGCCGTCGACTCCTTTTCGACGACATCGGAATTTTGGCACGCCAAATTTGAAGGTTGTTCGCCTACGGCATTTTCGATGTTTTCGACCGTTTCCGCACTTGACATCTCTCGTTTCGTTTCGTACTCGACGAATCGCTAACTGAACGGTAAGGTTGTCGCGTTTTCGCTTCGATTCCGTTTGGAAAATGCAAATTTTAGGACATTCGATCGTTTAAAACATGCTACAAGCACGAAACGTATCCGCCATTACACTTCAAATAATTCGAGTCACAGAAAACGCGGACGCGCGCCTTATTTTCTGTCGAGCAGAGGGCGCTGCGATGCTCTGCTCGCCATATTCGTATGCCTGCTATAAAACCGAAAACACTTTTTCACATCCACTCGAGTTAATTAATGTAATCTACGAAACGATAAAGCGATCGTATCGGTTGGAAGAAAGTCGTCTTATCAAACGTTACGTAGTATCGAGGAAAAGCGTTTTTCCTCGTTTCCCTTCGCGACGTTTTAGTTCCGTTTCCACATCGATAATGCACAACGCTTAGTCGGCGCTCGAATTCGTGTGCTTCCTTTTGCTTCACTTACTTACGAACACGTATTAAGCAATGGATTCGTACTGAGTGCCATGTGGAACCCGGCCGACTTCCTTCTAGACCGTAAGTGAATTTCTTTACTTCCACGTCGAAT
Organism: Novius pumilus; assembly: GCA_020654155.1. Lineage (NCBI taxonomy): Eukaryota > Metazoa > Arthropoda > Insecta > Coleoptera > Coccinellidae > Novius > Novius pumilus. The sequence goes on from JAIFOV010000475.1 coordinate 7,473,733, forward strand.
AAAAGAAAAAAAATCAGGTCGAAATAGTTACAGATAATAAGTAATCTGGAGTGCGGTATAAAAATCGAGTGTTTATTGCGTCTCATTAAAAACCGGCTGAGAGGCGAATAATCGCTAATTCAAGTGCTTTAACATTGAAATAAGATTCACAATTCTGTATTAAATTACAAGGATTGATTTATAAGAGGCGATTTGTCGTTGGCGAAATATGGAGCGAGGAAAGCGATAAATTAATAACGAAACGAGCCGTAGGCTGCGAGCCGGAATATTTTCAGAAAGTTTCAGCATCGGAACAATGAATTTTATTTTATTTACCGTCGAGTCGCGTCTCGCTTGACGAACGACGAGAGGGGAATTAAATTTCGTCCTGTTTTTCTTTTTTTTGTTCGGGTGCAGTTTCCTTAATTCGATTAGGGGGGCCCGTGGAACGTGAGCGAACTCACGAGGGGCTCGCAAAACTTTGATGAATCATTACGACAAACAATTACGGTACACTTAGTTCACGTGAATAGAAATTGAGATTAGGAACGGCGCGAAAACGGTGTCGCAACTTACCAGAGGTTCTCTCGGCGTCGTCGTCGTGTGTCAGGATCGCACACAACATCGGTCCGGAATGAAAATAGCCGTGAAGCTCGTTTATTTATTGGTTGTTCGCCGTGAATTTCGATAACGTGACAGTTCTCTATTGGAAAGCGTGATGCTCGGTCGACGATTTTCCACGTCGCGACCTGTTGATCGTCCATCTATTTTCGTTTGAAAAAAATTTTGTGAAATGAACAATTGGACGGCGGCGGCTAAGCGACCGAGGAACCTGCAACCTCTTACAATCGGTGAGTTGTTTCTGAAAATGCTGCCCTGTAAATAAAATCGAATTTCCTGTCTTTATTAATTACGCACAAAAACCCCTAAGCAAATATTTACATATCCGTCACTTTCGTTACTTTCGTCGTCATTGCGGGTTGCGGTGCGCGCGCACAGAACAGACACCCGGCCGCACATAATATTCTGTGCCGTTTGACAATCTCCCCCAGGTGCCTGTGTTTTGTTTTGTTTACGCGGTCGGACGTTTCGCGTGTGAAATCGACGTGGAATCCTTAAAACGATAATCGAACATTTCGCTCACCATGCCCCACTGACGTCTTCTTAATTTAGTTCCAAGCAACATATCAAGGTAAGCGATCGCACGATTTATTTTACAACCGTCCCGTATTTCTAGGTTAAACGTACCGAAACGTCTCGGGTTTTCATTTTATTTTTTCCGAACGTCGCACGCACGCGAAAATGTCAACGTTACAAAACAGTCGTCGGGTTTATGATAACACGGGGCCTCGGGGAGTCGGCTGTGTAATTCCTTCGGTCAATACGAATGTTATTTACTCGCAAGGACGAGGCGGCTCGCAATTTTTCGTTCCCAATGCGATAGCACAGAAAATATTTTTTCATTCTGTGGACAATCGTTTCGTTTATTCTGTTCCACTTCTGTGGATTGTTAAAGTAGCTCCGAATTTATGACAGTCAGTCAAAATGGTGTCTACTTAAAAATTGGTGAGGTACTACATTATCAAAATTTTATATTAATTCAGATAGTCAGAGGTCAATCAATCAAATAATTAATCGATGACAAACATTTCAACAGATGTGGCAACAGGTTCAAAGTAAAGAGGTACAAAATGCTTTATTATTGACTTCAAATACACATTATTGCAAAACCTTAAAATAAGTTGAATTGGAATATAGAAAAGGAAAAAGTAAAGTTACGTAGACAAGAGTAATATAAAACAAATATGTGTAGTCTAATTTACCTAATATAACCAACATATCGTAAAAAAAATTTGGGTGAAAGTACATTCTAAATGGAGTTGCCCCGATATGATTTTTAAATGTTTTTTCAAGAAAATCACTTGTTTCAATTCCTCTATTTAGCCAGTAGCTACATCCTGGGAGTAGAAGTAGAATTATTTTCTGAAATTTTAATTTTTCCAAATTCTTAATATTTGAACTGTGATTTAGGTCCTATATTAGTAAATTTCATAATTGAAAATATAATGCTGTTTCCGAAAATGTGGTCAAAAATGGGTAAAGTGCAAAAAAAAAGCGTTTCGGCGACGGGTTGATATAAAAATGAACGGTTTGCAGCGCTGAACTCGGTTTTGGATGTGATTTCAGCTACAAAAATGTTTCACGCTAGGTTCCTTCCACCCTGTATAACAATTACCAAGTTAGAGGATTCTTTTCCTTTGATTGCTACTGAAGAACGTTTTTTTTTATTGAAAATAATATAAAATCATTTAAGACTTGTTCCAACCGAGCGGCAAATCAGTTTCCAATCTGCAGACGCTTGCGCTTTTGGATTTTCTATGCCCTAAAATCGTTGTGCGCAAGCGTCTGACGTTTGGTCGGTTGAGACGAACCTTTAAAATCGACAAAGTAATCTTGCTATTATACCAATAGAATCGGTCCACCAGAAAGGAGATTTAATTAAACAATTTGCAATAATTAAAACTGATCCGATCGCACTGAAACTCACGTGCCAGTCCGTCGTTCGACATTCGAAAACGGCTCCATCTCCAATCGACTTTTCGACTAACAATATAATCAGGAAGAAACTCTATTTTGCTACCTCAAGTCACAATAAAATTCGAAAGTTTTGCTATCGTATTATAATTTGATGATTCCAAGTGACTTATCTCGACTTGGGGCGTAAAACGAATCGGAGCCTCTCTCGATTAATCTCGACTCGTCCGTCCCAAAGAAAACGGCCACTTTTCCGTCCCGAACCTCGGGGCCAAATCCATTTCGTCCGGGTTAGTGGCCCCGGCGACGCTATTTTCGGAACGGTGCGACATCCCTATTTACCTCCCGATTCCCCACTTACTTTTCCTCTTCTTTATCTCGTCGAGGGTAAAACCGGGCAAAAGACAATGTTTGGTTTATATCGGGGCGTCGCGCACGGTTCGGAAATGACGTCGGAACCGCCGGGCGGTCTTGTCCCGATAAATCAGTCGGGGAGGGGTTGGTTTTATTGGAGGCGGCATGAGAGCGGATTAGCGAACGTCTGTTTCTGGCGCGAAATAATTCACCCGTCAGAAGTTGCGTTTCGCGTTATTTTTCGTATCCCGTGGCCGCTTTTTCTTCCGCCCCCGTGGCGGAAAGTGGAGTTAATTTGTTCTTTGTTTGGTGTTACGTGTTTTTGTGTGCTGATATTTCGTTGTATCATTATATTAAACGCTGTTCGATATTAAGCTCCGTGTTTTTTTTAGTGAGTAAGATGGCGCCTTGCAAACATTACGAATTGCAAACCATAGAGGAAAAATCGTCGTCGACCGCGACAAATCCCGTTCGGCGCGATGAAAGCGTGCACGCGAAACGATCGTGAACGTAAAAGAATGCCATTGTTCCAAATAGGTATCGGCATGTTTCGATTCCGCGAAACATGCTGACAGTCACGTCAAAGACAACAGAAGTCGGAACACAGGTGGATACGTTTTCTATGCACCTTACGTCACATCGATTGCGTGAACGTTTTGTAGAAATATTTTCGTGCTAAGGGGCTTCGCCCCTCGGGGCAGTTATTTCATATTTTAGCTGCGTACTCTCCTCAACTAATGACGGGGACGCGATTATCAAACTTCATTCCGACGCAGATGCCTTACTGTTAATCAGACGGGAACATAGATCGATGGGCGCTATCGCGATATTAAAATTTATATTAACCCCCGTTGCGGGGGGTTGCGGACGGCGATGCGGAGCGGTGGGCGGTAATAAAAAAGCCGTCATCCCCTTTATACGAAGACATAAAAAAGAAATGTCCTCCGGACTATTGCACGGATACCACGTGCCATTCATCAAACCGACGCTTCATTATTCCCGTCTAGATAAGATATAAATTAATATTTTTGATAAACAGGACAATATGGCACGCTATTGTTTGCACGTCGGGGAAAATATAATGCGCGATAATGTCACTCCGGCACATAATGGAAACTGGCTTTTCGGTTTTTCTTTTTGTTTTTGTTTTGTCACTTTGGGATTATGATGAATCGGTGTTTGTTGTTTTATGCACTCCAAAGTGGAAACGAAATTTCTCGTTGTTTACGTTCGCGGAATCGATCGGCCTGTCACCGTGCATGTGCCGGCCGGACGTGACCACGTTCACGAGTTCAATAGGACGTATGAGGGTTGTAACATGACAGTCTAGCTATAATTCAATCGCAGAAGTTTTCAAACTCCACAATGAGTTAGGAGGCCCTGCCTGTTGACGTTATGCTATCCAGAGCACCGTCTTACCTCAGTTCACTGTCATTATCATCGATTTGTTGTGGTATTTCTTGTTAATCCTTGTGTGTAGTCTGGATTTTGATGTAATGCTTCCGATAACGCTTGGTCTACTTAGCTGTCGTGGAACCTGTTGTTTTCTGGGTTGACGCCATCTGGTGGAACACTCTTGCCTCCTGGAGTGAGGCAACGCGGGTGTGGTCGAATACCGAACCTTGTGGAACTCTGGCTTGCACTACTCTTATTGATGAGAGAGACCACAGCAAAATATCGACTCGATAGAAGGGCTGGAATCTCTATCTTTTATTTTCACCTCCCGCGGGAGCAAAACGTCGTTTCGATCGTTATGAACCTCAAATAAAGTTATTAACAAACTTCCTATTGAATCGCAACTTTCAATACCGGAGCTCGTGTTTCCTTCCGTTGGGGTGGGGGCGAAAAGTAGTTTTCCACTAACCCGAGTTTTGGAAAAGTTCCCTCTCATCTAACTCCATCGCTCCGTGACGCTTGTCGCAACATTCCCCCGGGAATAGTTTACATGCTTTTCATACCGCCGCGATGGCTTCGAGACATTTATCGGCTCAGCGTCAAAGCTTCGGCGGGTGCATGTTCGCAACCGGAGGCGGTCGTCGTCGAATTTATTACCAGACTTTATCGCCCCGCGGGGGGTGCGCGGGGGGCGGTGGTGATGAATCCTCCGGCATCAACGTTACACAAGGTAATCTGTCATTTGGGAACGTCTCGTCTTTCTCTTTATTATTACATGGCAAGTAACGGAAGGAAGAGAAAAGGCCGGAACGACGAAGAGAACTGTACACCTTAATGACAATAATCCGGCCCGCGCGATGAAGGCGAATTGTTAATTTGCGCGGTTTATTAGGTCCGTAATAAAAGTGCCCCCGCAATCTCCCACGTTAAGCAACTTAAATTATAAGCAATCACGTTGGGCGCCAGTAATTATTAAACGTAACGCGAGATGGCGAACAATCGGATAGTTGCCCCGAGGATTGAATATTTCAATTAATTAATCAAGATTAATTGGTGAATAATTATAATCGAATGAAGTTGGTCGGCTGGAATCTCGGAAACGATTTGTAAACGACGAAGGGGTTTCGGTTCCCGATTATCAATTACCATATCCAAATATCGGGTACGTCGACCCCGTACAAATTGACCTTATGCATCATAATGCGTCTTCTGTCCGAATCGATTGAACGACGAACTGGTTCGTTCGAATTTCGGACCGTTAACCGCAACGACGTTTTGGTCCTTCGGGGGCGAACGCAGCGGCGCGGCACACGTCACACAAACACACAAACATACCAAACGTTCGCGTTTATTCAAAATATACTTTTGCATAAAACATGAGCCCGCTTCCGACTTTGCCATTGAACTTTATACATGAAAAGTGACTCGTGTAATAATCGATTTAAATACCCGCTCGTTACCATCTTCGAAACTGGGGGCCTCGCCGAAAACGTGGAAGAATTCCAACATCGTCGCGCAGTATCCACCTTGATGTCATCGTCGGATACGCGCTAATCCAATTCCAGATACCAAGAATCTGATTCAATTTCCTAATTCACTTAAAGAGTTCCAGATTGCTCGGATAAACATCAATTTTTATTAATTGCAGCTGATGAACGGAACATTAAGTTGACTCAGATTTGTGAATCATGATTGGCCGAACTGAACTTCAAGAGTTCTTTGGCTAAAGCTACGGCAAACATTTACTTATAGCTATTGATGCGGCGTTTACCTTTCTAATTCCGGAACGCATTCGAGTCGTTACCGTTAAAACTATTGATTTTCCCACGGAATTCAATATCCCCATTGGGGATGCGATAGTTTGCCCAACCGGAGGTCGAGGCCGTCGCGGAGCTATTTTCATTGATGACGTCCGTGGCGAATGTTTGTACATAGATACCACCGTTTAATTATAATAGTAAAGATAATTTGACGTAGGTGGTTGCGTTTTTACTTGTACAATTTGTCTGTAAACGCCGTTTCAAGGAAATTCAATCATCGTAATGGGTTTTTGTTTATCGAGAAACCTTCACGTTCGAAAAAGTATATAGTTATAGCACCAAATATATAGAAAAAAGGTGCGAACTCTCGGCGAAACGTTCAGATGGCTTTTTGCCGTTCCGATAAAATACGATTAAGCGTTGTCTCCGGCGTCGGAATTTGAATGGGCTCCCGGGACGATCCCTTGTTCCTTTAAAACGTTTTCGTGGTATCCTTGGGATTTCCCATCTAGTTCGGGGATAAGTGGAGTGATGGCGTTTTTCTTTTTGTTTTTCAGATCAGGATTTATCCAACAAGCTGGCGCTTCCGCTCGGCAACGCTTCGCCCCCCGTTCTCTGGGGGTCCCGCAGGAAAACAGGTGAGTTTGTTTGTTTTCGTCGTCGTTTGATCTTTATTATTCCGGGTATCGATCGAGGATTGGCATTTTGCATTTTTATTTTGTCGCGGAACGATTTCTGGTAATTGGATCTATTTTCGCCGACCGAACGTTTAAACTCCCACGGTTTTTCTTCGAACCGCATGTATATGTGTGTGTGTGTGTACGTTCCGGTCGGCGTGTGACGGGAATAAAAATTATATTCGTCATTCGGAAATTCCGTTAAACGCCCGCGTTTCTATGATCTTAATTTAAGTTGGGAACGCAGCGTGTTTACAATGCGATTGTTTAGCATTATATGTACGATGACGTCAGATTGTTCGATTCATCTATGGTCGGTTAAGGGAAGCGCGACCCGAATATGACGTTTAAATTGGGGTTATGTTACTTCCGGTTGTCGCGATTTATTCTTGCATTACCATAAACGTGAACGTGCTTAAGTCATTTTAATGTTGTTTGTGTTCCATAGGCGAGCATAAAATCCTGACTCCGCTCCAATCCTGCAAATCCTGGCAACGCCACTGATGTGGCTCCCAAATTAAGAAGTTCCTCCATAATTATTCAACGTGTTGCAAGAATTCGAGCGGAAGAGGCGGACTTAAAATTCGGACGGATCGAATCGTTGGAAGAAATTTTGTGAAAGCCTAACGGGATGTTATTTTTTCTTATATACGACGAGGAGTGACACCCCCCGATGCGGACACGCGGAAGTCGCCGTCCGACCGTTGACGCCGTTTGTTTACCGTCCTGTATAAAGCCTTCCGGCCCCTCGCGTCCATCAACTCTCTTAATGGACAAACAAGCTAAACGCGACTAATTGCTACGAAACGAGCGCATTACGACTCCGACTACTCTCGATTTAATTGTCGCCGAGCCGCCGCCGAGCGACGACGTCGCAGTGATTCGCCGCACTTTTATGAGCATTATCGGCGGGAAAAAATTTAAATTTAACGATGTTTGCCGGACGAAAACGAGAAACAAGAAAAGGAAGGATCCAGGCCTGCTCAAGACGTTTCCGGATTAGAGGAAACGGGATATGTCGTCGTCTGGAATGTTCAGTTCCAGCGAATTGGATAAACGTCCTCGTTGTCGCAACAAAACGAAACCGTCTTGGAAACTTCCTACGCATCCGTCCGTTCGAACGAACGGAACAATTTCGAGACCCTCGATTTTAATTGCGATTGTTCGAAGATTGCGACAACTTACTCATTTCCTGTCGCTCGCGGAAAACTTTTTTCCTTCTTATTGGTTCGGTTTCGGTGGTCGGTCGCCCGCCGCCCGAGCGACAATCTAATTAGCGAGATCGTGTCAAGGACGCCTTCGAGATGACGCGCGAGCGACTCCCATCGATGATTTAAGATAACAATAGCGCGAACAAAACGAAGGGCTCCTTGCACCGAATTGAACAACGTTGAGGTCGCGCACGATTCGTCCCATTGTGCCGAGAACCTTGTGTAATCATGAAACGGATGCTGCTTTTTGGATTTTAACTGACTGCGAAAAATGAACATGTATATATGTATACATATATATACATTGCATGCAATCTCGTTTTGAATTCATATCCATGGTTTGTTGCCAACTAACAGTTTTGACTTCTGTCAACACCGTCTCATTCTTGTTATATATGTATATATAAGATTAGAGACGGGGTAGGCGACGTCGACATCTGTTTCGAGCGAAATGTGAAATGAATGTGAACCGAGAGTTTCCGCGGGTCATTTCCGGTCGAACTGACGCCGCACATGTCTCGGGGGCCCGGGGGGCCTCCTCCACGTCTCCTCAAATAGAAAGTGCGCCTTGCAACAACAGAAACGAACGCCCGCTGCGAGGCGTTCGTTCATTCATAAAACGACTTCCCACGCGTCAGTTCCCATACGTCCTCACACACACACACACACACGCACGTGTTGTGTATGTATCAGCCGTAATGAATTCCGATTGTAACAATCGACAGATGGCGCCCTCGACGGCTCGGTTAACCTAAAAAAACGCGATACGTTGCGGAGGTTATTAGTTTAAGTAACCCCGGTCATTCTAGGAAACGGAAAACGATCGACCCTCGTAAATATTGGGTTTCAAAGGTGGCCGGCGTGAAATTATGAAACCTTTCTGGGGCCACCCTTCGTGCGAGCCGCGATGTAAACTCAATAAGTAATGTTTACCTTTCGTGTACAATTGAGCAACCGTTATTACAATAAAACCCTTTTATTACGTCGGATATTAATCGACGATCAAACGGCAGCCCGACCGCGGAGGGCGTATTAATTAAGAAACCCACGGAGGGGGTTGTTATTCCGTTCCACACGTTCGACGCGCACGGTGCGAAGAAGATGCCGCGATGCCGCGCAAATCCTTCAAATTCCCAAGGATTCCAGGTGAGTTTCATGGCGCGATTTCAAAAGTGCAGCAATTAATCGAATGTAATTCCGGGAACGTGGCCGCCGCGAACGTTCTCATTTACATAAGGGATGCCGGAAGGGGGGCCGGCGCGGATATCGTTAAATCGAACCGTGAAATTGTTCTTAAGCAAATTGAAAATGGTAACTGCGTCTCGCCCTCGAACCGGCCTTTTTGTATGCCAAAAACGTTAAATTTGGATCACAAAGTCGTAACGTGTGTAACCGCTTGAAAGTACATGAAGAAACTCGTTGCGAGAGAGCGAACAGGATAAATATTTTGAATGAGGCGGCTGCGAGCCGTCGCCTTTCGAAATAAGTTTATTGCCTGTAATTTCTTCTTTTAAAAGATCCGTCGAGCCTCTCAAGGCTGCACAAATGGACCCGTCGATATTTTCGCCGACAGCCGTCTGGAGAAGTTGAAGGGGATCGAGGGGTTATCTTGGACAATGGGGCGAATGATTGGACGTAATTATAATTGGTTTGTGGAAGGTTCGCGCAAAAACGAGCGGAATTAAACTTGTATATATATACATATTCAAAGGGTCAAACCATAAACAAACCGAGGCGTCCGTCCAAATAGAAGGTTTCATGGTATTACTAGTTCGTTAACACGCGTCATTGAGCGAAAATTCAAGTTCAGTCTAACACTGAAAAGTTTTGGCGATCGGAGATAATTCCAAACGCATGTCATACGTTTTACGTAGCTCGGTCGTTGAATATTCAGCAACGACAATGTAAGCACACTTGAATAAGAAGGAATGCGAAGGTCTTCGTATCGGATCTAAAGGAAACGCAGGTACCGTCTACCTGGCTGCATTCGTAATAACGTCAATTTCGTTATTGCGAAAGTACTTCACTTAACGAAAACCGCGACGAAAGGTGATTTACGGTTCAAGCTCGACGCAACAATGTAGTCGAAACGAGCGAGTTCCGCAATATTCGGCAAACTGTCGGTCACGCGGTGTGGCATGAGGTAATAACCTCGGTACCCAATAATTCCGGTCCGACTTGGAATTTCGATTGGCCAACAAAAACAAACCGTTTCGTAATGTACGAATTACGAACCGGCGCGTCATCCAGATCGATTTAAGACGAAAAACTTCCATGTCGCCGACCTCGCACGTCGTACGTCATGTTAGTTGCCGCGAATGTCAACTTGATAACGCGTCGGTTACGCTAATTCGGATCCATTACACGGAGATAATTTTGGCACCCCGTCGCTCCTAATGGGTTTCGGGAGATAAGATGGTAATGAACTTGCTTGTCGGATGTGATTTATGTATAGTCAGAAGTGGGATAGGAGATTTTTTTCCCCTTTATTCGGGATCAGGTAAGTGTCATAATTATATGTGACCGATACTATTAAAGGTAGATTGTGACGCGAACATATTACACATTTACACGGTCTACGAGTGTCGCTGCTGGCAAGGTCAGTATCGTGTGGCGCCACAAAGCGATCCGGCCGGTTTCCTCGTCGACGGCCAGCGGCGCAACTTTTTTTTTTCTGTGCGTCGGAGACGCTCCGGAAAAGTTCCTCGCGACGCCGACGATCATAACGGAAAGTTTCGGTCGACGCGACGATAATAAAATTACAAGTCGGTAATTTTATTACAAAATTCGCAGTAGCGCGGAGGAATTTCAACAAAAAAAAAAAAACCAGCAACGGGTCCAAATTGGTACGGACTATAACCTTTCGATGTCTCAGACCAGACGTCGTCTCCGCTCTCGAGCACACAAAAAAAAACCCAGTTGGCGTGTAAAATTCCGAAACGGTCGAGACCGGAATCGCCATTCTATTTGGTGGCAATCGCATGAGCGCGGAATTGAAAATAGAATCGGCCAACTATAAACTGCCATTTTGTCGAACCGACGACCCACACTCGACGATTCGAACCCATCCATTGTAGTTCGGGGGATCAGTGGAAATCGCAGAATTCGTGGGTGTGTGTGCAAGGTAACTGATACGCGACAAGCAATAACTATGATTGAACAAGTCTAGACATTCCTATATAATCCACCCGGCGAATCGGTTCATTCATCACGAATTTCCAGCGTGTGGGTGGGTGTACACGACGACGACAACGACGTTCGAGGAATTAGAAACGTTTCGGATTTTATGGTTGATGAGTTTTGCGCCGATTTGTTCACCGTAAACCCCGAGGCGGTTCTCGTTCTCTGCGTTTTGTTTGTTATCCTACGTTAAAACTAAGAAATGCTGCCTTATCGGGTCCTTCGGGCCGGATATGAAATGAACTCAGGTGACCCCTATTCTGCGTATTTTTTTAACGTTTCTACGTTTTCTGGTGCTTCATTGAAAAACTGTCGCTGTTCGCTGAATCACTGCGATATCCGGCCCGAACGACCAAAAAGCAAGAAGAGTAATTAGGATTTATTAAGAGTATTAAATGGGAATATATCGAAATCCGCTCTTAACGACCTTAAGCAACGAAATTAATTAATTCCAAATCTCAAATCGCTGACAGAAAGTCGTAAAAAATGCTGTATTCGGGACAAGATTAACGCGTAGTCTACTTAACGGTTATCCGTTTCTGCGGTGAAAAATTCGCCGAAACTCTTCAGAAATCTTCAAGAATGATCGAATAAAAGTTGATAATTCAACCGAATTCGTTCACTTCTTGGATTTAGCGGAATTCCTCGTACAGTAAGTTGACATTCGTGAGGATTTTTAAGTTATGGATATAGCTCAATTAGGCGGATTATTATTATATCCGGCCCGAAGGACCAAGAACCAAGGGACCTTATCAAGAGTCGTATGTGTTGAAAAGATATCGGAAACCGCCGCCGTGCAACGCGTTCCGAGCTTAATGAACCGAAAGGCAATGAAATAAATTAATTCCCCGGACTAACTCCGTTTTAATTAAAGCACTTTCTGGCGCGAGGTTTTCGAAATCGGTCGCAACGACGCGACGCGACGATAAAACATCCATCCGGAGTCGTCGTCTGGACTCGAAATCGTTCGAATTTCCCGTTCTTTTGGACGGTCCGGGAAACAAAGGACCCGGAGGATTAGGTCCGGGGGCCGAGTACGTGCCGAAAATAATTCCGGGGAGATTTGCCGTCGGGGGGCGGTAGGTCAGTTCGGTATGTATGTTCGTTCGTTAGGGTTTTCGTCAACCGCAATTGATTTAGAGCGGAGCGGAGGCGGGAGGACGTGCGCGCCCTTGAACTTAACGCGATCCGGCCCGAAGGACCTCGCTAATTTCTCGATTTCCCGGTATTGCGGGCGAGAGGAAAAAGTTTGATTCGAGTGCGGCAAGGTGCTGCGGAGGCGATTTTCGGTTTGGCAATCGCGCAAACGTGCGCGTCGCCGCCGCCGCCAGCGGTGGCGGTGGTGGTGGTGGCGGCGTCTGACTTACGAGAGTCGGCTCTCTCGCCTGGCTTCGTCAGTCGTTTTGAAATCGGAGTTTGATGCGGTACGCGGTCGATAGCCGTAGTAGAAACGAACCGAACTCTCTGGCGTTTGTGTGTGTGGCGTGCGCGATAAACTGCGATAAGTTCAGTTTTATTTTATCGTCAGCAGACGACGACCACAGTGGAAAGTTTTGACAGTTCGACGAACATGTGAATGCGCGACTTCCCGTTACTGCTTTTCAATAGTTTCATTTTGTCGTTGTTGTTTCGTTTTTAACGACAGTTTTTTTTCTATTCGTTTCGACGCACCGTCCGGACTCGCATGGTTTGTATTTTTGTGACAAAAAAAAGACGATGGAATGTGTGGAAACGATTCGAAAATTCGAATAACGCTCGCCGTAGTGTTGTCATGTCAACATACCCGCAAGGTTAATACGATTCGTGGAATATAATCGCGAAGCGATCCGATTGAATGATTTCGATTTTAACGTAACTAAATTTTTTTCAATAATAATACACAAGATAAAAGTGACGAAATTTTTTATTTTCGTTGCAAACGCGTCGCGACGGCGTGTGTAACACGTCTAAAAACGGAACGTTATTCTTGGCCTGATACTTCATCGTCGCGACGCTATACAGCGTGTTCACTTTTACATTAAATTTGTACAATTATAACCTTTAAAAACTTCGCGCAAAAAGAAGTTATCTAACTTTCCAAGATTGTCACGCAACAAAATGCGGTCGCAAACCGCCGACTGGCTACTCGGAATTTCGCCCAGACGTCATCGAGTTGACATTGCAACGCAAACACGGAGAAAGGAAATATCTTAATCATTGTTTTGTCTCCGAAACTAATCGTCGTTCGCATAAGCGGATTTTCCAATTTCACCCGTTTTTTTCTTCGCGAGATTAGATTAAAATTATTGCCCCATAGGTGCGGCGGTGGAAATTTTTATCTTCCACTCGGATTTTCCGGAACGCGACGTAATTTCCCGGAGAAACACGTTTAATTCCCCGAGGAATTCGCGTTTTCCTCCCCATTTTACCTAACGGCACAGCGGATTCGTTTCGAAATTTGCAATTTTCCCCCCGCGCCCCCCTCGTCTTTGCCGTCGTACGTGATTCCGAGAAAACGCGCGCTAATCGACTTCTCCCGATGATGACTCAATCCATTCATGAAATGATTCAGCGTTAACGGGGAATCGAATTTTGAAAGTTGCCACGCGAGGTTAGCCAATAACGTTCGTTGACCAAGTTGTGTCATCGATTAAAAACTTACAAAACGCCCTCCCTGGGCGGTTCCTCGAACTATAAATGACGTTTGGGGTCACAGATAATTCTCGTTATCCGCACGATTAGATTTTTGTCAATATATCCTTGGTACGTGAAATTGTGATCGAGATAAGATTGCAAAGAGAATTTATGAGTGATAAGTAAATTTCGATTGTATTCGTTGTTTTTTTCTTCAATTATTATGATAGCAATCGTGAAATTATTTAAATATGTTACGCACAATTAAAATTCCCGTTGTGCGCAATATAACAATTTGAACGTAGAATACACGTGTTTAACACGTGCAAGACACGTTTATTTTACACCCACTTGTTTTCAGTGACTCGCGCATAAAAAAGGGTAACAAAAAGTATGGTGTCGCTTGACTTTAGCCTTTAAAAATTTTCCAATGAAAAATTAGCATTTTTTTGTTGTTTTTTTTTTCATTCATTCAATTATTTTCACCTTGAGTATTCCTCTATTTAAAAATTATAATTACGATATTATGCGCAACAATACTATTAAATTTATTAATAGTTGAGGCTTCAGCCACGAGTTGTTTTTTTCTTAAAAATATAATTTTTTCAATCGTCAATTAGATGTTCAAAGAAACAAACTACAAAAATCACTTCGGAATTTGGAGCAGAATGCAGAATTTCTAGTTACTTCCTTCAATTACTCGAATTTTATGGAAGATAAATGCGAAATGAAGTGGCCATTTGGAATTCGCTAGACAAAAGTTTCACTTTTCCTTTTTCAATTATTTATTTTTCCTCACCTTCAACTAATTATAATTATATGCATACTAATCGTATTATTATTATAATGATGATAATAACATTACAATTAAATTTGTTTAACGACTTTCGGTGGTACCAAGTGAAATTGTTGAATGACATTTGAATGTCACGTTTCGAAATTCTGATGACCTTGGTGAAAATTCCTCCAGATAATCGCATTTATTCGAGTAATCTAAAAGATGTTTGAATTTCTAATAGTTTGCGGTCACCATTTCAAGTTGGTCCTTCGGGCCGGATTTGGTACTCAACACGATCGTTCGTAATTATTTCAGGCGGAACTGCATTTTTTTCGGGTTTTAAAATATCGATTCCGAACGCTATTCGGGGAAAATTAACGTTTTTCAAGTTCAAAAATTTGCGCTGGAAATCTGGTGCAGCTTTTCTTTTTTTTTGTCGACTTTTTTTTCATTTCAGCTCATGTTCTCTCAAATTTTTCTTCGCGCGTTATCCAATTTTCCCAACGAAAGAACGAACATTTTAAGAATGTCAAATTTTCCCCCCGATCTCCCGCGAATATTGTAACAATCTCTGGAAACAAAGGTAGAACATCTAAATCTAAGATTGGCACAAACATTTGAGTTCCTAAAACACCATTTGCATTTGCAACTTTCGTCGGGAAGTCAAGGAGACCTGAAGGTGTACCCCGATTACTATATATGTATATATTAATTTACGTTTTGGATGTTCATGTTGGAGTTATTTATTTGATGATATAAATATAAGACGTTTTTTTAGAAAACGCATATTAAACTTGCTTCTAACAGATACATATTCCAGATAATCACAAACTTTACTCACTAGATGCAGTATCTCTTTATACAAATATCCCCAAAAAGAGGAATAAATTGGAATAAGATTGAGAAGTCAACTAAGATACCTAAACAAGATTTCCTAAACACAGTTCAGTTCATATTGAATAATAGCTATCTCCATTTCGAAGAAAGTTATTTCAAACAAATCAAAGGAGTTGCTATGGGAAATCCTATTTCTAGTCCGATTGCACAAATTGTGTTAGAACTTATTGAAGAAAAAATTATTCCGAAATACATAACAATTTTTAAAAGATGTATTGATGACTGTCTTTTAATACCATCACCTAATGAAATGAAGAATTTATTAAATTATTTTAATAACTCACATAGTCTACTCAAATTCACTATGGCGGAAGAACACAATAACGAACTTATATTCTTAGATATGACTTTAATAAAAATTAATAACAAAATGGCATCAACGATATCAGAAGACCGACAAGGTTCTTGGTGTTAATTCACACCACCCTATGTCACAGAAGAAAGGTACAGCTATAGGATATATAGACCGAGTACTAAAAACTACTACAATATAATAATTACCCAGTTTTCCTTATTACTAGATTATTAAAAGAAAGAATACATAAATATTATAACACTAACAACTCCAAAGTTAAAACAACAGAAAACACAATATTCATCTCACTACCATATATCAGACACTCTCACATAAAATAAATAACATTTTAAAAAATATAATATCAAAATTCTACACAAACCAAAGAATCAAATAAAAAATAATTTTAGTAAACTTAAAACAAAAATTCCAAAAAATAAAACATCTCATCTCCTTTATAGTATTCCATGCCAACATTGTCACAAACAATATATCGGACAAACTTCGCAGAGACTTGAAGACCGAATAAAAGCTCACAAATATACTAAAAACGCAACAACAGCACTCAACAAACATAAGAAAACATACAAACATGAATTTAATTATTATGAAACGAAAATACTTACAATAGAACCAAAAACGAAAAATAGAGAAATTAAAGAAATGATCCATATACGATTAAATAATGATAATACAATCAACGATCGACAAGATGTACAAAAACTGAGAACTATATATTGGTCAATTCTAAAAAAAATAATATAAAACCTAAGTAGGCTATATCATTAAACAGTTGTCAATTTGACATGAAACGATCGACTGGAATGGTGAGATATATTTTCTTGAAAATCGTCTTTATTGTGTTCATTCGTTTCCAGTTTCTAATTTTGTGACTGACGAAGGATGGAATAAGTCGAAACGTCTTATATTTATATTATCAAATAAATAACTTCAACTTGAACATCCAAAACGTAAATTAATATATTATTCAAATCAGGTATTTCAGACACTATTAATATATATGTATATGTGGTTGAAGCGAATAGCATTTTAAAAACGACGATCAAATTTAATTGTTGAACTGAATAAGTTGACTGTTTGCGGTATATCAAAATGTATAAAATTCAATCACATCATACCGACTATTTTCCTGGGTTTTCCCCATATCATTGCAGCATATGCTTTTAATCGTATTTTTAATTGTTTCGACTTATTTAATTTCGAAAATTCCGTGATTAATGACGAATTGAATCGTCATGATGAATTAGCACCACCGAGCGTTACCGAAACAAGTCGACGCGAGTCGAATGGGACGGATTGCGAATTTTGGTCGTTGGGTCGCAATTGCGGGCGTTGTTGTACAAATGAGTTTTGCAAAACGAAGAAATGGACGCGATTCAAGGAAGCACAAGTTCCGAGCGCTCGTCCTTGGACTTTGTATAAACTTCCAACCGGCCGGTAGTATGTGGGTGATATTTACAATCGAAATATATGTCACGGACGCGTCGCCACGCGATATTTCGGGGAAGAATACGAAAATCGTTTTTCCGATCGTCGCCGCCATCCGAGAAACGTGCAACAACCGCAGGCGGCGACGGCGGCGGTGGCGGCGGCCGGGTACGGGAATTTTTCATTTTACGAGATAAGTGGCATCCGCTGGCGCCGCATTATTTAAACAAACTTATCGCGTCATTTATCTCCGTTCGATTCGATAAAACACATACCACATACATACAGAACAACGTACGCGTTATGTACAACGATATTCCATTAATCCTTACGGACATTTTTTTTTTTCATTTTTTTTTGTGAGGTCGAAACCTGTGGGGAAATTTTAAAACGTCATTTTCATTTATTGCGGGAAAATGTAGTACAGCGAACAATCGTATCACTCGAAAATATTGCGTCGCGATCTCGAAACAAACATGAAACAACTCGAGATTACAAAAATTAAAAGATAGAAAAGTTGAAGAGCACTCGAATCAAGGTTGAATGACAAGTGACAATCAACAGAAAAGGGTTTTGTAACGTTGAAAATAATTGGAAAGTTTTTTTTTTTTTGTACAATGTTCGTTAAGTTTCCAGCAGTGCGGCCGGATGATGGATGGCGAATTGTTTTTCCTAGTGCGAAGCGCGCGTTACGAAAAATTGTTTGGGACGAGGTTAATAAATCAACGGGCCGTCGGAAAAGCGCCGCCGGCTTTGCATTTTTTATTTGTTAACGTCGGATCGTATATTATGTTTTCCTAGACTATATTAATGTCGCTCGCGATCCTAAATGTTAATTAAAAATCGGACGGCACGCTCGATTCCCCTGTAATTAATTAATGCGAAGTGGCACTCGCAGATTTTCCTTCCGTGACAATAACAATATCTCTCGGCGCCCGTTAAATTTTAACGGCGCGATTGTTTACCCCTCCGCCGGTTATGACAGTCGCCGAACCGTTCGTCGAAAATTAAATTTAACGAGTTTACCTTCGCAATAAAACGAATCCCTCGATCCGACGGCGCGGAAAGTCGCCATTTTTTTTTATCTCCCCGGTAACTTTAACTGACCTCGGTTAACTTGCAACCTCAACTGTTTCTTTTTTGCATATGAATGACGTCGCGAGCTCGCTCGTCCCTCCAGATGACTTGTTGATTCTAATTTATTTGACCGCTGGTTTCCTTTTTGAATATTTTAATTTTACGATGTCGCCTGCGTCGCGTTGTGAATGGGATTTACGCCGCGCGATTTCGATTTTTATTTCGCTTCCATCTGAATACCCTCCAATGTCTATGTCGTTTTAAGGACGTCAAACATGTATATACATGTATATATGGAGTATGACTGACGTTAAACGTCAGAAGGTTCATGGATAACCTCCAATATTGAATTAATGATAAATGAATCGAGTTCTCTGTGATCGATTCATTTATCATGTATATATGTATATACGTCAACGAATCGTACAAACGGCCTACCAATAGCTTTTCGAACTACCGATTCGATAAAGTAACGTCACTCCGTTTTCGTTAGTTTATCTCGGAATCGTTCGTAAATCCCGGGACGTTGCATTCCGCCATCGACATGTAACGGTTATTTACGATACAAGAAAATTTCGGTTCGGTACGGATACACGAGGAAATTTATTCATGAACGGCGTCGTTTCTAAATCCGTTTCGTTCTGGCCGTTCTCCAAGCTTATTTGCGGTTTTAAAACTGAGAGAAAGAAAAAATCGAAACGTTATCATCGTCGCATGTTCGTTTTTTATCTTGTTATAAGTACCGCAATTTTGTTTTGTTTTCTTTTAACGACTCTTATCGTTATCGCTATTTATTTATCTCGAAATTTCGTTTTCGTCGATTGTTTTTTTTTTTCTCCAGTTGAATCGAGCGGACGTGCGTAGTACCGTCACGAAGTTTCCAACCCCTTGATCAATGTGCTTCGTAAACAATCAAATTTCTCGAGCAACCACCAATACACGCAGCGGCGCCCGCGTCACGCTCCACCGGACGATGATAAATCCGTCGAAGATTATTCAGCGATTTTAATTTTCTTCCTCAGCTATCCGGAAAATGCAATTTGGCCGTCGGTGGCGTCCCGCGACGTTGACGAACGCGACTGCAATAATAAACGAAACGAAGGATATTAAATGTTATCAAGTCAGGAAACGCGATTAGCAGTTTATCGCCTTTTATCGTTTTTTTTCTTCTCTAAATGCATTGTGTGATAGTACGCAATTGAATTTTTATGTACCTGTTAAATCGCGCAATCGTTTCCACACACCTCCGCACCGATAACAATTGGTGACCCCGACTAAGGCGAACGCTTCGCAGATTGCCGGACAGTCGAGCAACGACGAGGACGCGCCTTTGCTAAAGACAGTGACGAAAAAGGCCCAAAAACGGCGTCGCCTAAAGGCGTTCTACAACGAAAAGCGAAGAAACGTCACCAAAACCAGCGCCGTCGTCACGTCACGTTGTCGTTGAATTCGGAGGACGCGGCTCTGTGGTCGAACCGCGGCGCAGCCCTACGGACCCCTTGCATCATCGAGAAAATTTCGGACGTGGCAGTGACCCTAAAACAGTGGTGGCGCGATGTGGGGCTGTGCCCCAGGCCGGCCCCCACTCCGGTAGGCCCCCCAGCGTCGCGCCGACATCGCAAAGGGGGGGCGTCGCGACACATGGGCACGTCTTTTAGTATGTGCAAACTGAATAACTGCAAAATCAAGAGAAGTGAGTAGTTTTCTTACACTTTTTTTTTCTCCCGCCATTATCCTTATCCCCTATCTTCCGGGCGCCGGATTCGGACGTGGTCGAGCGAATTGATGATGCGTTCACCCCGTCCCCTCGGGAGGGGGACGAGAGGAAACGAAAAGCCGTAGAAATCGAAGTTCATAAATCAGCCGGCAAACGGCGTATAAATTGATTATCTTCCGTGACACGAATAGATAGATGGTTGTTATTATTCGATAATAATACTACGATGATGGCTCGTAACGATGCTTTCAACTTATATAATACAGTTGAGGAGGCGCTTGGATCGAAATAAAAAAGGGATAGAGGTGGAGGCATTGTGTCGCGAAACGACAGAAGACTTCTCATCCATGGCAAAGCGACAGGAGTCAAATCCAAGAAACTTCAAGTTCGTTCGTTTCACGAGGCGGAAAATCGAATTGGTTTTTCTCGAAGGCTCCGGAGTACGTCACCAATCGAATCGATAACAGCGTTTATTATTAGAACGATAAACTGCCAATTTCCTGATGGTTCGAAACGTGGAAAACCGTTTAATTTTATCAGCAATTTCACAAATCATCTTTAACATTCAATTTGATATCGAAATAATCCAAGGGATTGTTTTTATTTTCCATGTCGTCGCCGTCGTTCCACATTTCCACGTCTCGTATCCTGGCCGGAGCGTCCAAATCTGGCGCTTCGCGCGGCAAACAGCGCAACGTCGTTTGCAGAAAATCGTCGACGGCTCGCAAAGAAAACGCGCAACCTTGGTAATTTATATATTTTCTCCGTTTGCCGTCGATGGCGACCAAAATCGGCGGTTTGCTAGTGCGCACGTGCAACGACTCCTCCAAATCCTTTTGGTCGCCGAGCTGCGACCACAACCAGCCGTACTGGTGGTCCACGTACTTGTCGTTGAGTCGCGACACGATCCCCAAGTAGACTTTCCGACATTTGCGCGCGCAATCGACGATGTTGGGCAGAAAAACCAAGAAACACCAACGCCGCTCCAAGCATTTCTCGTACTGCGGCTGAGTGACCAACTCGGCCACGTCCGAGTCCTCCTCGTAATCGATCAGCTTGTTCGAGATCCACTCGTCCAGGAATTTCGAGTTCAAATAGTTGCCGTGGTGCAGGTAGTAGGTGGCCTCGTGGATTAGCAGCACGGAGACCGGACGGTCCCCGACTTCGTACTCGCGCGGCAGCTCGATATTCCTCGAACAATCGACGATGCCGAAGTTGATTTTATGTTTGAACGTGGGAATGACCGCCCGGAAGATCTGGAGCATCTCGCTCGAGTCCCGCGTCTTCGGATTGTGGAACAATATCATCCAGGGATTGTATTGTTTTTTGACGATTTTCGCGAAATTCTCGTCGGTCAACTCGACGAGCGCGCACGCGACGCTTAGTTGTAGAAAAACGAAAAATTTCCACATTTTTGCGTTTCAAAACAAAATTGTTGTGACAATAGGGATGTCAACTGTTTATATGACGACACGACGTTTTGTTGTATCTGTCATGCGTGGTAGGTCGAATGTCACAACCACCGAGTCGGTCGGACGCTTGCGTAGTCGAGCCCCGAATACCCTAAAGCGCAAGCGCCTAACTGATTAGAACAAGTGTTAGGTTAAGTTTGTTGTAGTAATTATACAATTCTGCCGATGATCGAGTCTCTTAAATATTATTCAGCGAACGTGCATTCGACAAATGAATGTTTCGATTTATGAAATGGTAATTCGGAATGGACGACACGGACCCGATTTAATGTTCGAAACGATTTAGCGCGCGGGTGGTCCGCGTTATCCATTTCGAAACCCTTTTGCGGACTGAAAATGAAACAATATTCATTCCCGAACGTCGCGTGCTCGCTATCGGATTTCCCTTTGTCCCATTATCGTATGGAGAAAATTGTCCGCCTATCTTGGAGCTGCGATAATAATAATTCGCGCGAATAATCCTGTAATTAAATAGTTCTCATTTACATCCGAGATCGAATCCCGACGTCGCCGTATACGCGTGGACGCAATAAAGTGCGCGCCATAAACGCGTCGGATATTGAAAATTTCATTTCGCCGCCTCCGGCGTCAACGGACGACCACTTTTCGTGCCGTTTCCGGAATTGCGGTCAACTATTTAATGTACCGCGCAAACGTTTGTCCTTCGCCTATTGTTGGAAAAGCCATCATAACGCCAATAAAGCTCGTATTAAGAGTTATAACAACTTTTCTCCCTTTTTTTTTGGGGTTGTATTACGTTTTGTCCTTGATATGTGTACTACGGGTTTTATTAGAATTATATTTCAAAAGAATATAATATATATGTATATATTTATATTACTTCATATTTGTTTCATATATATAATAAACATACAGATAATAAACAAGGAGGACGAATAGATCTTTTATATTCCATATATATGTATATATAATAAGAATGATTGATATCGCGGGGAAAATCGAAATACGATAAGAGATGATGTTTTTTGGCATAACCCGCAATCTGGATAACCACGGACATGATCGTGTTTCTGGCTAATTAGCCTTCGTCAACGCGGTACAATCTAAGCTCCAGGATGTTAAGAACTTGGGAGAGAAAAACTACATACAGGGTTCAACGAAAAGATCAAGTGCTCATTTGCATATATATATATTAAAATTATAGAAACATTTGAGAATTTTTCTATAA
The DNA here is from genome assembly GCA_020654155.1 of Novius pumilus. Taxonomy (NCBI): domain Eukaryota; kingdom Metazoa; phylum Arthropoda; class Insecta; order Coleoptera; family Coccinellidae; genus Novius; species Novius pumilus. Next base: position 7,496,311 of record JAIFOV010000475.1, read on the forward strand.
TCTTCATGGTAATGAGCAGTTTTCGAGAAAACCTGACGAAATTCACAAACTAGAACGGCTTAATAAAACCCAAACGCGATAATTTTAGACCAACTTGGCTATTCGTGCCACAATCGCGCCAATTCAATCACCTGACGCTAATTAAACAGTCGGACGAATTAGTCATCAATTAATCTGCGTTCCCGACGGGATGCGTCCGTCCAAACGGGAAACCAAATGCCCGTTGCGACGGCACAGATGGGGCGGTAGCTTGTTGCAACAAAAAATATAAACAAAATTTAAGGTTTCGTTTCGTTGCAGGCCTACACCACCGCGGTAGTGGCGACGATTGTCGGATGCCGGCTGAGGGTTCTGGCCCGAACGCGGACTCTTTGCGAGAACGTCATCAGAAACATTCGCAACGATTGCTCGACGGTGCCGGAAATGGCTACGATCCGGATTTCGCGCGCATGGAAGCCTGGCTCGACGAGCATCCGGACTTCGTCCAAGATTACTTTTTGAGGTATGTAATTCGTTCTTCGATACGCCTCGCCGTGACCGGCCATTAAAATCCGGCGTTTCGCGAGCGTGGGGCTAATAAATTTGCGTTCACGTTCGGTGGAACTCGAGCGTTATTAAGCCGCTCGTTTACTTTCCATTAATTCCGTTGTTTGGAATACGGGCGACTTGGCGCCCTTCGTCCCGCTCTCGATTAAAAGCGGCGCCCGTTCGATTTTTCTTTAAATATCGTTTTTTATTTACATTTTTCATTTCAGGAAAGCGACCAGGCATGTGGTGGACACGTGGCTGTTGTCGCACGCCACGCCGACTCCGTCGAGCGTGGAACTGTCGTCGCCGACGCATTGTCAGTCGCGGGGCGGTTCGGGCGCCACCACGCCCGTCCGGAAGATATCCGCTCACGAATTCGAACGCGTCGGCCTGCTGAAACCGATCATCAGCACGGTGGATGGACAGCCGACTTTCCTGACCGGCTCGGGCGACGGGCAAGGCGGATGCGGCACGGCCGGCAGCCCGACGCCCGTTCGCCGGCAGCGCCGCTCGCGACACGAACTCAGGCAGCTGGATGAGAAGGAACTCATCTTCGAACTGGTGAGCACTCGGGCGCCGGGTCTGACGGCGAGGGCGCCGACTTAACGTCACGTCGATTTAAAGGCAAATCCAATGTAAACAATCGACGTGTTTGTTATTGAACGCCGACAAGATAAGACGATTAGTTGACCGATTTTTCTGCGGCCGCAATTTCGTATTCAATAACATTTTCTGTATATATATATATATATGGCTTCAGAACTAATTTCCGTCCCATTCATAAACGGCGATAAGAACCGCCGCCACAATCGTCATCGTCGCCGTATCTCAGCTCCTATGTAATCCGAAACTTTCCGCCTTGGCGATGCTGATAACGCGAACGAAACGAACGGCTGAAGAGAGAAAGGTCAGCACTCGGCGACGCCGGCAATGAACCCGTGCACTCGAACGGAAGATGAAGGGAAAAAAAGGTGGAGAAAAATCGCGCGACGAACCGAAACTTGCGACGGGTAATCGAAGGGAATCCGTGGAATCCTCGAATTTCCGTCGCGTTTCCCGGTCGCACGCGACGCCCATGGTCACGTTCCGCGAACAACGTTGCGGAACAAGTTCCTCGCATAGCAGACCGTCTGACGATTTTACAGCTATTTCGAACGTTTAAAAGTGCACCGCGATGCCCCGCGCCCGATTGTCCCCCATTGATCGCGGCATTAATTTTATCCCGTTTCGTCCTTGAGCATCCGCGGCGTGCGGTGGTATCGAAATTGTAATTGCAACCCGAGGGGGATCGTCGGGGCGCCACGATAATTGGATGAGGAGTTTCGCGTCTGCCGTTGTTGTTACCTTTTAGAAACGGTTTTCTAAATTGGTTCGGGCAGTCTAAACAGTCGGTTTAATTAGTCCACCGCGAAGCATCTGCTTTTCTCTGGATATGAATTTGAATTCGTTCCCAACAACTCGGTTTTTATGATTTTCAGGCTGTTCCAAAACTCGCGAAAACTTCGAGTTTTCGACACCTGTTCAGTTTCGCGAAGCAATTTAATTTTCCGTCTCTCGTCCGCAGGTGAAGGACATTTGTAACGAGCTGGAGGTGCGCTCGCTGTGCCATAAGATCCTGCAGAACGTGTCGACGTTATTGCACGCCGATCGGGGATCGTTGTTTCTAGTCCAAGGCGAGCGGGGCGGCGGTTGCACCCCGGTACCTCCCGGCTCGAGGACGCCCCGCGGCCGCTGTCTGGTGTCCAAGCTGTTCGACGTCTGTTCGCGCAGCACCCTCACCGAAATGGAGAAGAAGGACGAGATCCGGATACCGTGGGGCACGGGGATCGTCGGCTACGTGGCCGAAAGTGGTGAACCCGTCAACATTCCGGACGCTTACGAAGTAAGTTGCCGGCGGTGGCGATGGCTCTTCACGTAGTTGTAATCGCGAAAACAACATTAAGACCCATCAATATTCCTTAAAGCTCGGTCAATTACTTTATGTAACTTCGATCCTTAACGGGCCTAATGGGGCCGTTACGGCTAACTTCGTATCGGCCGAACGTGATCGTTCGGGTCGATGCGAGGTGTCGCATGTTTTTCGAAATCGAGCGAGCGTATAGACATTGAGTTGTTGACGGGCTCGGTGAACTCATCGACAATATAATTGGAAGATTATCTGTTTTGGCGCCATTTAAACGAAGTTAATGACGGGCAGTTAGGTGCGTCCAGTTATCGCAACGATCGACGATCAATCTCTTTAGAACGTCGTTTTGTTACGATTCGTTTGCATATCTCTCGTCGAACCGTGAAAATATCGATCGCGAAAATAACGAATTCCCCGTACGCCCTTATAAATCGGTATCGTCGTTACGTTCGACCATAAATCGGGCTCCGCGGACGCGCCTAATTACGCTCCGTCGCGATCAATAGCGCGGAAAGAAGAAGTATTCTTTGTGTTTGTGTGTGTGAAATCAACGTCCGCGTCGGGAACAGACGCCACGCGCCCGGGGGGCGCAGGCGATGTCACCCGCAGCGTGTAACGCGATATACGGAAATCGAATTGGCCGCTTTGTACCGGCGAAATTGGCCCTTTTTGTAACTCAATTTCGTCGATATCCGGCGGCGCGAATCGAATTAATTCTAAACCGTCGGAATCGATTCGAACGTCGTTTTCTATTTTGTAGCGCGTCGGCAACCTCGTTGCGGGGTCACCAATTAAGGGAAACGTCAATGTCACCGGTACTAGTATGACGAACTACGGTTGCCACGTAGTTCCACTAAACCAAACAAGGTCGCACTTTTCACAAACAACCGAATTTCAACTTCAAATCGTTTCGGTACACTGGATGCGTGTCATAACAATTAAACACATCGGAACACTTTACGTTCCAGTTCCGACCCGCGTGATGATCAAGATTTTAGGAACTGCACAAATCGTACAAGGAACGATCGCCACGCGAGTTGGAACAAACGTCAACTCGAATTGTGTTCGGTTGGAACTACTTCGACTATCTGTCAACCATAGATATTCCGGTGTCGCACTACATTCGAATGTTGTAGATGGCGCTTACAAAATATTCGAAGATATGTCTTAGTGGGTGAAATGCAAGCAACCAAACATACACGCGACTATGATTAATCGAGTACGAAAAAAGCTTTCAATTTCGGGAATCGTGGAATTGTTCCCGCTTAATCCCACCCTTTAGTCGGAAATTTGCATACAGAACGGTCGGCGCTCCCGGTTTTAATAAAACCGCGATCGGGCGTTGCTTAATTAACGATCGGCGGGCGGAAGTTTTTTTGTTGTCGATTTTAATATGTGGATTCAATTCGTTTTCAGGACGAGCGTTTCAACCACGACATCGACGCCCTCACCGGTTACAGGACCAAAACTTTACTTTGCATGCCGATCAAGGATACCAATGGGGATGTCATCGGAGTGGCGCAAGTAAGTTAAGCACCGCCCGAACGATTATGACAAGAAGAAACGCGTTTGCTAAGGGTGGATTTGTTTTCGAGTATGAGACTCGTTACGTTTAATGATGTCGTCGAGTTGCAAAGTGTCCGGAAGGAAACTTGCATTAATTAGATGCGCGCCCGGTGTTGAATTCGGGAATATGGTTAGAATGTTGCAAATTTCTCGAAGCGTCGGACGTAATCGAAGGGAAAGTATCTCGACGGGCGCCCGAAAAAAAAGTTGAAGCGGTGGACTGTGGGAGAGCGGGAGAGAAATCGATCAATAACGATTGTTCACTTCCCGAAACGAAAGATGAAACATGAAAGAAAAAATGCATTCGCGCGAATCGAATCGTTGGAAAGCGGCGCCCGTCGATCGATTATTATTAATGGACGTGCGGTCAGAAAAGAGGGGCCATTATTTATTATTAAGGAAGAAACGGGGAACAACAATACAACTAATTTATCGCTAATACCGTTAAATGGCCGTTCCGTTAATTGGATCGATTCGAGCGGTGGTCGCCACACGCGTCGCCGATCCCACCCACCCCTCGCGCGGAGAAGAAAATCGCTTTTTCGTATCAAGAATATCGTTTTGACGCGCTCCGTCGTCGCAACTCGGGCGGCGGGGACGCGTGGGCGGTTGAATCCAATAAAAACTTGCCCCCGAACCCGCGTCGACCCCGTCGCACCTAATCCCCTTTGATTGTGATTTATTCGCGACGTTTATACGCGCGCCTGGATTCATAAAAAGACGATAAATCAACGGGACGACGCGACGACTGTATCGTTTTAAATTAATTTAAACGGGGAAGCGGATTTTCAAATTTGGTAACGCAGGCAACCAAACATACAATTAGACGCGTTTCGCATTGCAGGTGATCAACAAAGTCGGGGACCAACCGTTCAGCAAGTCCGACGAGGAAGTGTTTTCCAGTTATTTGCAATTCTGCGGCATCGGCTTGAGGAACGCGCATTTATACGAAAAATCGCAGCTCGAAATCAAGCGGAACCAGGTGCTGCTGGACCTGGCCCGAATGATCTTCGAGGAGCAAAGCACGATCGAGCACGTCGTCTACCGAATACTGACGCACACTCAAAGTCTCATCCAATGCCAAAGAGTGCAGGTTTGTTTTAACGACGGCACTCGATATAAGTATTTACGCGCTTAATCTGCGGCAGGTCTTACTGGTGGGCGGTTCGAAAGTGAGCTTCTCGCGCGTCTTCGACTTCGAGGCGAACGACTTGACCGTCACCGAAGACGGAGAATCCCGAACGAGGTAACTTCGTTAATTGTCGCCGCATAAATACTAAATTGTCGTTCGCAGCCCGTTCGAGAGTCGCTTTCCGATCAACATCGGCATCACCGGGCACGTGGCAGCTACCGGCGAGGTGTTGAACATCGCCTGCGCCGAAGACGACCCGAAGTTCGACGCGAGCGTCGACGACGGCGCCAACTTCAAGCACAAAACAATCTTGTGCATGCCCATCAAGAATTCGTCCGGCGAAATAATCGGAGTGATTCAGTTGATTAACAAATTCAACGGGTTGCCGTTCACGAAGAACGACGAGAATTTCGTGGAGGCGTTCGCCATTTTCTGCGGCATGGGTATACATAACACGCACATGTACGAGAAGGCGGTGGTGGCGATCGCCAAACAAAGCGTCACGCTCGAGGTGTTGTCCTACCACGCCACGGCCAGTTTGGAGGACGCCCAGCGACTCGTGGTGAGTACCAAACGCTCGGCAGTTTTGTAATAACCGTTTCGACGCCCTTCCAGCGACTGAAAGTGCAATCGTCCGTCTTCTACGGTTTGCACGATTTCACCTTCGACGATATACATATGAGTGACGACGACACCCTGACGGTTAGTTTATAAATCGACACCCCCCAAATCGTTTCACCTCAACTTATATTCCAGGCTTGTATCCGAATGTTCTTGGATTTGGACTTGGTGGAACGATTCCACATGGACTACGACGTTCTGTGCAGATGGTTGTTGTCGGTCAAGAAAAATTATCGAAACGTGACGTATCACAACTGGCGGCACGCGTTCAACGTGGCGCAAATGATGTTTTCAATTTTGAGAGTGAGTTATTGTTCCATTTTATTCAAGTAGATATTGATCGCGTCCTTAAAGATTACGCAATGGTGGGACATATTCGGCGAAAACGAATGCCTGGCCCTGATGATCGCGTGCTTGTGCCACGACTTGGATCATCGAGGCACAAACAATTCATTCCAAATCAAGTAAGCTGCACCTCGAAAACTTCAATCGCCACTTAAACCCGAACATTTTTTAGAGCATCCTCCCCTTTGGCTCAACTCTACTCCACGTCAACCATGGAACACCATCACTTCGATCAGTGCATAATGATCTTGAACTCCCCCGGGAACCAGTTGTTATCCAACGTTTCCTCCGAGGAATATTCGAGGGTCGTAAAGGTCCTCGAGGAGGCGATCCTTTCGACCGATTTGGCGATTTACTTTCGCAAACGCGGCGCGTTCTTCACCGCCGTGCACGAGAACGTTTGCTGGCAGTACGACGAAAACAGGGAATTGTTGCGGGCCATGCTGATGACCGTTTGCGATCTTGCGGCGATCACGAAGCCGTGGGAGGTGGAGAAGCGCGTCGCCGAATTGGTGTCGTCGGAATTTTTCGAACAGGGTGACATCGAACGTGAAAAACTTAAAATAACCCCAATTGTAAGTTTACTCCCTACATTTACAATACCTAAAATTGGTCGTTACAGGATTTAATGAACAGGGAAAAAGAGGACCAATTACCGTTAATGCAAGTAGGATTCATCGATTCGATATGTTTACCTATATACGAGGTAACGATCACGATTTTTTAAATTTACACTTGAACAAATCTATTTTCCGTGCAGTCGTTCGCTTTGCTGTCCGATAAACTGCAACCCCTAGTGGACGGCGTTAAGAATAATCGCGAAAAATGGATGGAAATAGCGATGGCTCATAGTTTGATCGTCACCGACGATGGCGAAACGAATAACAACGAAAACTCGTCGAAATCGAATGCCGATTCTACTTCGGATCTTTCGGACGGTCCGTTAACGACACACTAACTATGTGTATTTGATTTTTATGTATATAGTTCGGTTTATTTATTTGTTAGTTTTTAACAGACGAAGTATCATTCCAGTTTGAGATCGCGCGTTTTTGTAAATAACGTTAAATTGAGCAACACCTGTATTCACAGTATTTATTTATTTATATATTTAAAAGAATTCTCAAATTAACGAGTTGTTTGAAGCTCTCTTTTGTAAATAGTTTGTTAATATTTTTGTTTTTTTTTTTTTTGTGATAATTTAGTTTTAGTAGTGTTGTATCAACGAGAGGATTCGTCTCGCGAACAAACGAACGCAGAAGTATTTTAATGAATTCTGATATAACTAGTACAACCAAAGTATATAATTAACCAACTAATATTTAGTTAAGAATATTTTTACAATGTTTCAGTGTGATGTCCAATTTTAGGTTTTAGACCTCCAATTTTTTTTGTTATTTCAACGGTAACATTGAAAATAATATATTTACGAAATATTTTCATTGGGTTTTTTTGATTCCCAAGATTTCCGTTACGGGTTGAAAGTTAATTGAGAACCATTGTTTTTTAATGTGACATTTAATTAAGACAATTCATTTTTGTTCTAAAACGTACTCTTTTGACTCCTATGTTCCTGGTCCCTCTGTCGAAATTTTATACAAAATTCTTCGTTTCAATCGAAAACATACTCTTTTGACTTCTTTGTTCCTGGTACCTCTGTTGAATTTTGCCAAAAATTTTATTGAAAATTCGACAGAGGGACCAGGAACATAGGAGTCAAAAGAGTATGTTTTAAACCACAACAAAGACATACTCTTTTGACTTCTATGTTCCTGGTCCTTCAATCGAATTTTCGACCAAATTGTCGCAAATATTCATCGACTTACCGGCAATTTTGTTCAAAATTTCGACAGAGGGACCAGGAACATAGGAGTCAAAAGAGTATGTTTCAATCCACAACAAAAACATACTCTTTTGACTTCTATGTTCCTGGTCCTTCAATCGAATTTTCGACCAAATTGTCGCAAATATTCATCGACTTACCGGCAATTTTGTTCAAAATTTCGACAGAGGGACCAGGAACATAGGAGTCAAAAGAGTATGTTTCAATCCACAACAAAGACATACTCTTTTGACTTCTATGTTCCTGGTCCTTCAATCGAATTTTCGACCAAATTGTCGCAAATATTCATCGACTTACCGGCAATTTTGTTCAAAATTTCGACAGAGGGACCAGGAACATAGGAGTCAAAAGAGTATGTCTTTGTTGTGGATTGAAACATACTCTTTTGACTCCTATGTTCCTGGTCCCTCTGTCGAATTTTCAATAAAATTTTTGGCAAAATTCAACAGAGGTACCAGGAACATAGAAGTCAAAAGAGTATGTCTTTGTTGTGGATTAAAACATACTCTTTTGACTCCTATGTTCCTGGTCCCTCTGTCGAATTTTCAATAAAATTTTTGGCAACGTTCAACAGAGGTACCAGGAACATAGAAGTCAAAAGAGTATGTCTTTGTTGTGGATTAAAACATACTCTTTTGACTCCTATGTTCCTGGTCCCTCTGTCGAATTTTCAATAAAATTTTTGGCAACATTCAACAGAGGTACCAGGAACATAGAAGTCAAAAGAGTATGTTTTCGATCGAAACGTAGAATTTTGTACAACATTTCGACAGATGGACCAAGAACATAGGAATCAAAAGAGTATGTTTTAAATTCAAAGTGTAAATATTTTTCAAAATTCGATTTTCTCGAAAAACTGGTTCATTAGGAATGTAAAAGTTAAATAAAAATCCATTTAATTGTACTACTTTTTTATTATAAATTGAACTAAATTGAATTCATACAAAGGATACTAAAAAATAAGAATTAACCGGATCAGTATAACGAATTTATCGTATAATACAGTAATTATTTACATTGTTTTATACGAATCATTCTAGAAAGTTTTATATACAAAAATAATTGCTACTTCTATAACAAATATACAAAATTCGGAGAATCTAATCCTCGAAATATTTCAATATTTCAACTCCCCTTTCCTATCATTGCGAGAAAAATCGAGTGTGGTAAAACGCTGTGATGCTTCAATCTTTGAGATTCCAATTCACATTCATTAAATCTTATTTTTCTATCGTCAATCAGTCACGTGTCAAAACATTTCTCTTATTTCATATATATAATTTTATATACAACTTATTTAATAAATTCCGAATTAAAAATTACTTTAAAATTTTTCTCATTGATATGATTAATAAAAAAAATTTGTTCCCCATCGATTTTATGGCAAAAATACTGATCAGTCCAAAAATGAAAATTCTCTTAAAAACTAAAAACGATCTGGCACAATATAAATCTTTTCCTCTTAAAAAAAAATAAAATAAAATAAAAATTTGTTAAAGCTTTTATAGTAAGGATTTCCTACTATTGCACAGGCAACAAAATTTTTTTTTGATTTTCGTTTATATAAACTATTGTCGCAGCACAACAGCGTTTGTAGAAATTGAAATAAAATAGGGACGCCTTGTGCCGCGGTAAAAAAATAACCAAAAAAAAAAGGACGAAAAATTAATAAGGATACTGCTAGTAAGACGCTAGTACGTTGGCGTTGGGGGCGGGCACGACCACCGGATGCGCGACGGAAGGAGGCGGCGGCGGCGGCGGGGTGCATCGGGAGATGTTGGGTTTGTTGCGTTCCCTGAACCGAGGCCGGGCTGCTCGGCGGTTGTTGACTCGCTTGCACCTGCGGTATCTGAAGGTTTTGCTGACTTTGCCCGAGCGGTTGGCCGTTGGTCATCTGGTTCTCGGCGGTGTGCTTGCGCAGGTGACGCATCATGTTGCCCTTCTCGACGAACGCTTTACCGCAATCGGGGCAAACGTGCGGGCGTTCGCCGCTGTGCGCGCGGCGGTGCGACACCAGATGCCCCTTGCACATGAAGTCCTTGTCGCACAGGTCGCATCTGAACGGGCGATCGGCCGCCGATCCTTTGTTGTGCGATCGCTGATGGAAGAGCAGGTTCCCTTTCAACGGGAAGGATTTGCCGCATTCGGCGCACGCGAACGGCCGCTCGCCGGTGTGGCTGCGCATGTGATTGATGAGATGCTCTTTGCGGGTGAACGGTTTGGAGCAGACGTTGCAGCAGTGGGGCGTTTCGCCCGTGTGCTGACGCAGGTGGTTCGTGAGGTGCTCCTTGCGCGTGAAGGTTTTCTGGCAGAATTCGCAACGGTGCGGCGACTCCCCTGCGCAATCGAAAATGTAGCAACACGTCTCGTGGGGTTATCAAAAAATTACTTACCGGTATGTATTCGGACGTGGTTCGTGAGGTGCTCTTTCCTGGTGAAGGATTTCGAGCAGAAATGGCAGCGATGAGGCGACTCGCCGGTGTGCTGTCTCACGTGATTGTTCAAGTGTTCTTTGCGGGTGAAGGATTTCGTGCAGAATGTACATTTGTGCGGCGACTCGCCGGTATGTTGTCTGACGTGGTTCACCAAGTGGTCTTTTCGGGTGAACGCTTTGGGGCAATAGCTGCACCTGAACGGAGTTTCGCCGGTGTGCTGACGGATGTGGTTGATCAGGTGCTCACGTCTCGTGAAGGATTTCGAACAGAAACCGCATCGGTGCGGTGATTCACCTACAATATTATCAATTAGTTTCGGTGATAACATATTAGCAACTCGTTTACCGGTGTGCTGACGCACGTGATTCAGCAAGTGCTCCTTGCGCGTGAAGGTCTTCGAACAGAAGTCGCATCGGTGCGGCGTCTCGCCGGTGTGCCACATGATGTGATTCGTGAAGTGCTCCTTGCGCGTGAACGATTTGCCGCATATCTCGCATCTGAACGGGGTGTCGTTGGTGTGCGAGCGCAAATGATTGGCGAGATGCTCCTTTCTCGTGTACTTTTTGCCGCAGATCTCGCAATGGTGCGGCGTTTCGCCCGTGTGCCACATCACGTGATTCATGAAGTGCTCTTTGCGAGTGAAGGACTTCTTGCAGATTTCGCAGCGGTGCGGCGTTTCGCCGGTGTGCTTGCGCACGTGATTCACCATGTGCTCTTTGCGGGTGAAGGTTTTCGCGCAATACTGACAACGGTACGGCGTCTCGCCGGTATGGCATCTGTGAACATTCGAAGAGGTTATTTTGAGCGCGAGCGCAGAAACGAGCAGTACCTGGTGTGATTTTCCAAGTGCTCTTTGCGCGCAAACGACTTTCCGCAAATCGTACAATTGTAGGGTTTGTCGGTCGAGTGGCGTTTCATGTGCCGTTCCAATGATTGATTGTTGGCGAAGACGTGGAAGCACACCGAACACGTGAACATGCTCCCACCCAGATGGCACTTTCCGTGTTTCGTGAGTTCCTGAGCGTTGGAGAAAGCTTTGCCGCACACTTGGCACGTGAACGGTTTCCTTTCGGTATGGTAACGTCTGCAAGGGGAAACGTTAATCTAACCGGTCAGAGGTTAAATGAGTCTTACCTATGAACAATTAGTTGATATCTAAATTGGAATAATTTCCCGCATAAATCACAGACATGAGTTCCGTTAACCAGTCCTTGGGGGTTGTTTTCCAACGTGCTGGTCGAGGCGCCCTGTTCATCTTTGGGCTGCGTCAGCAGCGCTGGGTTATTCGGTACGGCCACGTTGGTCCCCGACGAACTTTGTATGATACCTTGGGCGCTGGCCGATGGCAATTCGCCTTGTAGCTTGCCGAACACTTCGTGATAAGCGAGCAACTGATTCAGATCGTCCACGTTTACTTTGTACATATTTTGAACCATTTCGACACCCAAGGTTTTGGCCAATTCCTGTTCTTGTACGTTGGAAGCGATTTTTAAAATGGAGCCGTCCGTTGAGCGAACGTCCATTTGATCTTTGATATTCGAACCGGAGAATTGACTGGTTGGAATCTTACAATTTTGTTGTTGCTCCTGTTGACTGTTCTTTTCGTCTTTAACGATTTGGTGTAGATTCTCGGACATGTGGTCGTTGTTCGATTGGTTTTGGTTGTTTTCGACCGAATGCTCCATGCGAACCTGCGTTTACGCATCGAATTATTACAAATACGCAAAATAAACGAAGCTTACCACGTTGTCTAAAACTTGCTGGACTTGGTGTTGCAATTGTTGCACGCTTAACGTTTGATGATTGAGGTGGTGATTTTCCGGCATGTGCAGTTGGGGCTGTCCGCCAACGTGCGTCGACATCAGCGCCTTTTCTTTATTGTCTTCGATCACAGAAACCAGATTATCCTGCACTTGAACTTGCACCATGTTTTGCTGGTTGTGATTTGAATGTCCTTGCTGTCCCGTCATTTCTCTGATTTGGTTATGTTGTTGTTGTTGTTGTTGCTGTTGCATAGTCTCCGATTGCTGCGACAAAGCGTGACCGTGATGGTTGTCGATGTGCATCGCTCCGGCTGGTATCAGCAAATTATTAACGCCTTGAGCGGTCGCGATGCTGACTGGTATCTGTGCGTGCTGCGGGATGAGCAGGGGATCCGTTGGCATCAGCCCGTGCTGCGACAGCATACTTTCTTGGCTCAGCTTACCGGTCGGACCATCCCTGCCCGAACCGGGTAAACCGTAAACCGACACTTGTGGTATGGGAGCGGTCAGCAGGTTCGTCAACACCCAGTACTTCGCCACGCTGCTCAACGCGACTGTATTCAAGGCCGTTGTGTTCACCCGAAGATCCGTCGGGATTGTGGTGGCGGTGAAAGGCAACGATCTCGGCGTCTTAAATCCAATTAATGTTATTAAAACAAGTAGAAACGGGGGGTGGTTCTAAACTTAGTTACACCTGTTCGGTGATGAATGAGATGTCTTACGGTCGAGTTATTGGCCGACTGCTTTGGCAAACACATGGAACGTTTAAATATATGACAAAATTGCACATTACATTAATACCTACGATTATTATTTTATCAAGTGCAGTTGTATTTAAAGTAAGGTTAAGGGGTAGTTATTTCATAGAATTGCATAGCTTTTCTGTAAACAAAACAGAAAAATTGAAATTGTAGAAAGTTTATCCATAGAACAAGAACAAACATCCCCATTAATCTCACAGAAATAATTGATTTCGATATTACAATCTATGTTCGAAATCAAATTTTCTGTAAACAAAACACAGAAAAACGATGTCACAAACAAACTAATCTAAACTGACATAAATAAACCCAAATTCCGAGCACAAAAACAAAAATCCTCGTCGATCTCATAGAACTAATCGATTTCTGTCAGACACCGAACAACGATAATTCGATGACTTTAAAATCACCAAACGGAATAAACAAAAAAACTTCTCACCTCGGCAGCGGAATTGTTCGTATTATGACTGGCACCGTTCAGCGGATTGTTATCACTCGAATTCATAATGAAAATAAAACAACGAAAACGTACGGTTGATTTCCATTCAAAACGGCCGGTGGGAAATAGTGGTCGCGTAGAAAACTTTCGAAAAACACCCGACCGAATTATCCCCTGTCAACGGGAACAAAGACCAGGGGGACGCGGAGGTGGCCATTACAAATAGCCCGACGTATTACGACGTTTTTAACATGATCGCCGATCGGGATTCCGGCAATTTCAATCGGAACCGGACGCGCGGACACTAGCACGCCGTTTCTAGCCGGTTAACGACCGTTTATTCGCGTAATATCATCGGAATTATCGAAAAAATCGAGCCCGGACGCGGGGAGTAGCAAACAATAAACACAGACAGGCAACATGGCCGCGAATGATTAAATTACGATGCGTCGTAAACTAAACGAACGCAAATTGGCGCGAACGCCACTTACCGTCCGGATCGTTTTAAATAAAGAAACGCACGGGATTTAAAAAACGATCGAATATAACGGATATGATCGTATCGATCGTTTTAATGACGAATTAATTAAACGAAATTTGAAATGGAACACGTTAAGCGCCGCCCACCATGAATCACGCGCACAACAAAACGGCGGGCGATTCAAATTTACGTCCGAAAAATGAATGTTAAGACGTTTTAATTTGGGAAATGATTACGGTTTCCGATTCGGAGACGTGAAAGAAACCTGATAAGTACCTAATTGTTTCAATAAAACTTAAATTTTTTCGTAAAATTGCCCTACTTCACCCTGAAAACTTTATAAACGAACGGCAACGACCACACCACGTTGGGTATGCCGGTTCTCGTCTGATCACCGAAGCCAAGCAACGTCGGGCGCGGTTAGTACTTGGATGGGTGACCGCTTGGGAACACCGCGTGCCGTTGCCTTTTTTTTTCATATATTTTTGCTATTACTTATAATAAATATTAATCTCCGATCGTTTCCTCAATTTCAACGTCATCCCCGTCGTTCGGATCGATTTGCGCCATCGACGGCACCAGCACGCTAACCGGTACGTTCAAACCTTTGGCCAGCGCTTCGAGCACATCTTTGTTCAAATAATACGTAATCGACGTATTCGACGAACCCTTCAGCAACTGCTTGAACTCGTCGAATAAATGCTTGGCGTTTAAAAAATTTGCCGCCTTAATATTCTGATAAATCATTTGGGCGTAGACGTCGCCCCGACGGACCGCTGCTTCTAAATCCTCGCCCCCCGTCTCGAGCAGCTCGCGACACTGCGACAGCCCCGTCTGCGTGTCGCCCCTATCGAACAATCGCCGAATATCCACGAATCGTTTTATAAAACCACTTCGCTGCCGTATCACCTCGGTGATACGTTCGTGTTGCCCGGGGTCCTTCGGACTTGTGATCTTCAGCAAACACGTCCCCGCCTCCTGGAACGCCTCGTAGGCCTTCTCGTAGTTTTGAAAGTCGTCGATTTCCACCTGGAAGCGTCGTGAATAAAAAAAACCACATCGGTTAGGTAACTTACTTGAGCGCAAGCCACGTAGAAGTTAGCCAGTAAAGCGAAAGCCTTGGCTTTCGAGTAAAAAGTGATTATGTTACGTAAAATTTCCGGATTGTTTTGCCAGTCGACGGTTTGCAAGTAATTAGCGGCCATTATGTAAACTTCTTTTTTTCGCGAGACGGACGCGAAAAAAATGATGCGTTCCGTGTCTCCGGATTTGAGTAACGCTTTCATCGCTTTTATCTACAAAATAATTCGTTTACTCAGCGGTCGGGCAAAGGGAATTCGCAACCTTATCGCCGGCCTGCGTGTATTTCTGCGTCGCCAAGTGATAACTTCCCTGAACCATCAAGCTGTCCGCCAGGGTTTCCAGGATGTTAACGCGGGTTTCCTCGTCGATTTGATCTTTTTCCGGCGTCAACTTGGCGGCTAAGTCATCGCTTAGCTGCACGTTGTGTAACGTACACAATTCAATAGCTTCCTTAAACTGTTTTTCTGTTGTAGTTATTATACGCATTGTTGTACGTTACCTTTTTGCCTATGGCCAGCAAGTCGACGGCTTTATCGAATTGCTCGTTGGCAACGAAGAAATCGGCGCACTTCCGCAAAAGCGCCGGATCGGAGTCCGCATTCAAGTCGCTCGCGATTTGTTGCAGGACGTCGTAGTTGTTGGAGGTGAAAGCCAAATCGATCGCTTTATGCAACAGACCGGCTCGGTGGTAAAGCACGACCGCCTTTTCCAAGTCGTTAATTTCTTCGAAATAACGAGCGCACTCGAGTTTTTCGCGGTTCGCAGCCACCAGCCCGATGTTCCAAAGCTCATCCACCAAATTGTTTTCTTTGCATAAACGAACCGCGTTACCTGGAGGCGAAGTAACGCTTTTATCTGATTAAAGTTTGCAACAGCTTCTTACTGTAAGCGTTGGCTTTCACGAAAAAGTTGACCGCCTCCACGTTTTTTCCCACGGATTCGTAATGTCGCGCCATGTGATACAGAGCAGCTTTGTCCGACGACTGTCGAGCTAAATCCGCCGCGGTGGCCTCGTCCTCCAAATAGCATAAAACGCGAACTTGCGAGTAAACTTCGTTGGCTTTCGAGTAGATTTTCAAAGCGGCCGCCATTTCGCCTTGCGACTCCACGTATTTGCCCCACCATTTCAATAATTCGCTTTAAAAATAAAAAATAGTTAGCAACCCGCATTACAGCAAGGTGATACAATGGTTGCGTGCAGAACCATAGAACTTTCAAGTTAACGCGTAAACGCAACCCGTATTACAACGGTTCCCAAAAGACTCGTAGATGGCAGCATCTCACGGAGAACTCTTTTGCAATGTCAATGACTCGACGTATGCAACCCGCATTACGTCGCGTGTTGCAATGGTTGCGCGTTGAAGCATAGAGTTTTGTGTTATAGTGCGTATTCAAATTTTAACTTACGGATCATCAGTTCTGCTCATATACCTCTGCAACTCGTCTGGATGATCGACTAACATTCGAGGCACCTCCACCCTATAAATAAATCGACAATAATGGCCGTAACGAACAAAATTATAATCACCTGTAAGTGTTGGCTTTTTCGTATTTAGCGGCGGCGCCTTTCAAATCCCCAGACTGCTCCAAGGATTTCCCCCATAAATGCTCCGTATTTCTAAGGTGAATTCGGTCCTTAGTTGTCGCGACCGAATACGCCTCCTCCAAGCGGTCCTGATCTTGATAAAACCGATTAAGTAAGTCGTACCGCCCACACTCCTTATATAATTGCTCAGCTTCATCCTATCAAAACGAACAACGTTGAACCGCCCAGAAAAAAGCGTTTTAAAACTTACGAGCATTCCCAATTCGATGGCCAACGTCGCGACTTGCGCTTCCAAAGGTAACGTTTTATCATTGATCGCCAATCGGAGATTGCGAGCGGCCCTGGCGTTCCCGGTGTGCCCCAAGCAGACGGCGGCCACATCCAATCGTTTGGTTTTAACGCACATCCGAGCCAAATTATTCCAAACGCCAGCACTGTGAATCAGCTTAATGGATTTGAAAGCGGCGTCCATGTTGCCCAAACTCAAATTATAGCTGAAGTCCAACACCGCGCGCTTAGTTGTTTTATCGCACGCCTCCAAGCCTACGAAATCGCTCATAACGTCCCTGAGCAACGCCAACTTTTCCAAAGTAACCAGGAATGGGGTCGACACACCGATCAACCTTCCGTCCGTATCCAGCGCCCGCACGTCGTGAATCTTCATCCCGCTGTCGCTCGAAACAAACATAACAACAATGAGATTCTCCTCGTTTTTAAGCAACCTCCGCCCCGTCACTTCAGTTTCGAAGCTCGACGCAAACTTCAAACGCTTAGCGTTGCAAACCAGCAACCGGTCGTCGTCTTCGTCCCAATAAAACGACACCGGCACGCGATTCCGACAGACGTCCTTGTAATCGGACTCGTCGTCTTCGGATTTACGAAAATCATAATCGAAAGCGACGTCGGAACCGTCCAAATCCCAAACGTACAACTTCCCGTCGGGTATCAAGTTGGTACCGGCCAAAGTCACGGCGATTTTGGTACCGTTCGAGTTTGTTTTCGCTTGGATAACTTCGCCGAAATCCGGAACCGTCTCGGGGACGCTGCGGACCGGAGCGACGAGCTTCGGCGCCGCGTCGGACAGTTCGTAGACTTTAAGATAGCCTTCGATGGTGAAAATCGTTAAGTAGCGCCCGTTCAAATCCGCGCCTGTAATAGCGTTTTAATTTACGTTGATCGTAAGTTTGTTTTTAATTACCAATCGCTTCGCCTTCGGTCGAGTTATTGGGGATTTCGTGCAACGTACGACCGGTCGCGTCCTTCGCTGCGATCCCCTTCGGTGTCAGGATTACAACGGCGTCCGCGCACAATGAAATCGATTCGTTGTCGCAATTAAACGTCGAGTTTTTTTCTAACAAAAAACCTTTTTCTTTCTTCCACATGATTTTATAGGTGCAAATAATTCGGCCGTTGCTGTAAGCGAAGTTACCCTCGTTGATTGCCATATCAGTTACTTGATGCTAAAAGTAAATTGCATTTTAACTGTTACAACAATTGTGTTACGTTACTTCAGTTATTAACAAATAGTTATCATCCTCCGATTCCAGATGAACCTGAGTGGCGGATTTTTGCGTCGCCCAAATTTTCTTCGAGTACGCAGTCCCGATGTCTTGTTCTTTCATCACGTAAACGGATGTAACGCAATTAACGCTTAATAAGGGTAGTTTTAAGTTGACCGATCCCCACGACAGATGCTTGACCGTTCCACCGATGTTGTTGATGTTGCTCAATTCCCAGATGGCGTCCGAATTGCGTTTTTTCGACCAGAAAAATATCCGACCCAAGTTTGTGCCGGCGCAAATGGTCCTCGACAATTTACCGTAGGCGATGCACGAGAAGTTCTCGCTGGTCGGACGAAGTTTTTCCTCGTTTACGTACAGTTTCATGGTGGTGGGTAAAGCGTAGTTATCGTTCGTTTCCATATCCCATATTCGAACAGTCAAATCACCTGTTCGTACAAAAATTGTTACATTAGAAATTAAATTGTCAGGAAAGTTACAAACCTGTGAGAATCGCCAAGGAGTGCCCGCCGGACCACGTGATACGTTGACTGAAGTCGCTTCGGCCTTGTATTTTACCACTTAGTTTTACTTTAGCCATTTCCGTCAGGTTCCCTTGATGATCAACGGTGAAATGCCCGATTGTCAGTCCTTCCATCATCACAACGATTACATCATCGGACGGATGGTATAAAACATTCGTCAAGGGGACACCTTCGGTGTTCAACACTTCGGTACATGAACCACTGTTATTAACATAATACAAAGAACCGACTTGGGTGCCGACAAAAAAATTCAAATTGTCTAAACCCTCTTGGATTCGAAATTTTTTCGCAGTCGTTTTCGGCCTCCAATTACTAAACATATCCAACGCTTGCTCGTCACCGTTAACCGCAGCTTTAGCTAAACCTTCAACATCGTAATCGTGATGATTAACTGTGATTCGGAACGTCAAATGCGTTATGCATTCTTTGAGATCCAAATGGAACACCGTGGCGACGTTTCCTTTGTTATCAACTTTCCAACCGACTAAGGAACCGGTCTACAAAAACAAATATCGAAGAGATGCCAATTAAAGCTGAACCTTCTTACTGAATCGCATGATACTAATCGACTTCCTTTCTCGCTGTACTCAACATGAGTGATCGGCGACTTGTGCGGTCCGTTGAAGTTTAAAAAGTTACTACTTGAGTCGCTCCAGATTTTCAAATCACCATTCTCCCAACCGGTCGCCAAAGATATTATAGTCGGATGCCACGACAATGATGTTATTTGGTAATTCCGATGGTACGGGTACGTGTTTTCCTTGAGCTTATCACCCTGGTTTCAAAGCTTACTTTAGTTAAAAGAAGTTAGGGGTTTTGTATACTCACCAGTTCATCGTAAACAGTAACAAAACCACCTTTTTCTTGGGAAAAACTAGCCACTGCCAGTAACGGGGCGTTTGGGTGCCACTTAACGTTCAAACTAATCGAACTGATCTCATCGGATCTTAAGGCAGTTTCAAAGTACAACGTCATTGTTTAATAAGTTGCAATAAACAATCATATATTAAATATTTAAGTTTATTATTGTTTACGTTTGAATGTCTGGTTGCCTATGGCAACACCATAGATACGGAGAACGCTTAGTACACAGAACATTCGTCTTCTTTTGGTATTGGTCTCAGTAATAACGAGTCATAGAGATGAAGAGTCAGGGGCGGATTTAGGATTGCTTTTGCACTGTGGACAGCAGGCATAAATTTATAATGCGACGGATAATTAAATAAGCGTTTTGTACAGTAAACAAACGCAACCAATTTTTATTCATCTTCACTCTGAAGCTCACTAAAAGCTCTGTGAATTATTTGATAAACATAATAAAATGAAGTATCATAGTGATGTTGAAGTACTGTTAATCAACAGCTGCAAAACGAGTCTTTTTTTCGTAGTTCCAAGCGCCCTGCCCCGCATTTGAGGTTCTCGTTCTCCATTAAACCCCTACGGATTAAATTGAAGAACCCGTGGAAAATAATTGCGTGAACTCACGTTGGACTCATGAGGTAACGAAACCACTCCATTCGATTTTTAACGATCGAATGCTCTTTTGGATCGTGCTCGACTTGACAAACAGGTAGCCTACGATGATAGTTATTGATGCAATTCTTCAACACCGTTTTGAAATAAGCTAAGCTTTCGTCCATTTCATCTGTAAAAAACTAGACGGCCATTTCGTTTCGAGTAACAGAAAAAGAGTACCACTTGGCTGAACAATCCGAGGTTCTTCCAATGCGTTCTCAGGTACTGTCGTCTACTACGTATAACATCATCGAACATTTTCTCCAAAAACTCTGTCTGCTCTTCATTAGCGGCCGAATCTTTACTGGTCAAGAAACCCTCGGCGATCAAGCCATCGATATTAAACTTCCCCAAATCGCGTTTCTGATATTCATTTATGCTTTGCGACTCGTAGAGCTCGCGTTCCGCCCGCAAGGCTTCGCACTAGCCATAATTTTAATTAAATCAAGCTACTAGCTATCTAAACTTACGTCACACTCCGCAGGGTGAGTCAAGGAAAAATCTGATCCCTCCATAGGGCTTACAAGAAAAATACAATCAACAACACAAATTATATATCCCAACCACCATACCAAGTAATAGTGGCAGCCGACTTTACCACCTCGGCATCTTTTTCAATCTTCTCCACGACCTTCTTCACATTCTTTACAATCTCGTTTACCATCGCGCGATGACTGTAATTCTTAACGCGCGTTAAACTTTCGCTGGTTCTCAAACGATTGGTTCCACTTTGCAGAAAACAGGAGTCCCTATGTGGAATTATGGTTTAAAAACAACGACGTTCCCATCGATACTCTTACAAAATATTCAGAAAATATTTCCTCCGTAGCATCTTCAGATGCGTCGCCTCCGACTTGGGTAAAGTCAAAATCAGCGTCGGTCTAAAGCCCCGATCGCGCAACAAAATACCACCGTTCAAATCCGAATGAGTTACGATAACTTTACGCCCATCGGAATTATTATCAATTTCAGATTGCGCTGCGATTATAAAACTAAGAATTGTGAGGCTTAAGCGTAGGTTATACCAAATCCGTATAAATGCCCGAAATATTCCGTCGTCGTCAGAAACAACCCCTTCCGCAGCATACTTTTGAAAGTTTCGTAATCTACGAAGTGGTACTGTTCACCGTCGTACTCCCCGTCCGATTTCGGTCTGGTCGTGTGATTCACGCCGCGCGCTACATTCTTCGGATACAGCTGGCAAATTAAATCAACCAGGAAACCTTTCAAAGAAGAAGGCGGCCCGACGAAGACGATAAGCGGCCTCGGTGGTTCCGTGTACGGTACCACGGACTTTGTAATACACGGTGGATTCATGTTGCTCAGTATAATGTGCTGAGTATCGTTTTCGGTGTACTCGTGGATCATTTCTTCGAAGCGTTGCTCGCACGCCACACGAGTTTCGGCGCTAATCGTGTCGCCATCCAGTACCGTTAACTTCCTCAAGTAACTCAGACAAGCGTCTTGGTATCGGGGATGAGTTCTGACGGGATTCTCGCATAGATCGAGGTAAAGCAGGTTTAAACCTTTCAAATACAGGAAATCGGCATCAAACTCTGCAATTATAAGTAGTTTCATGGAGAGCTTGAAGGCAGTCATTGTTTACCGATTTTATTATCGGATAAATCCAAAAATTGCAACGATTTAACTCCTTCGACGACACGCACCGATGTTACGTAATTACGTGACAGGTTCAGCGTTCGCAAATCGAAGTTCATCTTTAAACCGACGTCAGGCCCGATTTCAAAGTCGTTGATTATGTTACTGTAGAGGTTCAGGTAACGTAAACTGATCAAATTGTTCAGTCCGCACAAGCTGCTGATCCAGTTAAAGGACAAATTCAACATCTCCAAATACTTCAAGTTTTCCAAACCGCTAATCTCCTCGATTTGATTGTGCGACAAGTCGAGGGCGATTAACGTCCAAAAATCGGATAGGTCTCTGATACAGGATAAATTGTTGTTGGATAAATTGACGAACATCAAGTTTAGAGGTGCTCTAAAGTTTAAGGCTTCTTTTAGGCAGTTTGAGGAGGCGTTTAGATACATCAGGAATGGTAAGTTGTTGAGGGGTTTAAGGCAGCATACCCGATTTTTGGACAGGTCTAAGTATTGTAGGAATCGGAAACATCCCAAGGCGGAAATGTCGCATATTTTCTGGAAATTGGTCCTTTAATCGAGGTTACGTGCAGGGGGTGACGAACCTTGTTTGACAGGACACACTTTGTTAGTACGTAGGCGTCTACTTCAGGTACTTCGTCAAAATAGTCGGAACAAGATTCTATGATACGTTCCGTTAATAAACCGTTCAGTTCATCCGGGGTTAGCGTTAAATCGTCGTACGGTTTCACTTTAACGACTTCATGATCTTTATCTTCCCAAGGGCGACGGGGTTCCAATAAACGATTGCGCCAGGTACCTAAAGGTACAATTGCTAAGTACTCAATTGTTATTAGTCCGGCTTACCAGCAAGCTTCAAAATAGCCGACTGTAAATCAGGATCGAATTTCGAGCGGAATCCGGGAAACTCCTCTTCCGTTACTTTGGTACTCTTCAATAAGTCGTACTCGTCTTCGCCGAATATAGTCGACACGGATTCGATATGCGAGTCGCCTCGTTGAACAGTCGTTGATAATCGTAAAAAATTGATGCGCGAAAAATCCTGACTTAGGGCGGTATCGTAATACCGCGGTTTGAAAACTGACGCTCGTTTAATGGTGGGATCGATATCGAAATGGGTGAAAGCTGTTCTCTTTTCTTTGTCCATTTGCGTTTGAACAATTTGACAATGTCACTGAAACGAATCTAGTGACCGTGTCTGAATTGTCACGTTGTGATCAAGGGTTTTTGGGCGCCGAAATAAAAATGCTTAAGACGATGAAATTTATTCTGCTCGGTTCATCTTCCTTAAAACTATTTCGCAATTACATTTTCAATATTAGCGTAGTTGGATTCACTAAATGTAATTTAAACAACTATTTTATCTTAATTAAAATAACGTACCTGGTAATGCGACGATCACTTATTAACAACCACAGTTCATCGTTGATTGAAATTATAATAATTAACACGCGGAATACGTCAAGCGTCGTCACTATTTCAACGTGATTAGAAAATGGTTGCTACTTACCTTCAAATCTCTTCTGTCAACGAGAAACTAATCATTTTTGACCTAACTTCATGTGAACTATTTCACAACACTTGCTTGCATCTTTATAGACAGCCAATCGCAATCAACGTAAAATGAACCGTTCGCTTAATTATTTTAAAAAACAATTCCGTCTTAACTAATTCAATGAAAACATACCTTGTACAGAGGCGATCACTTATAAACAACAAGAATTCGCGTAGAATCGAAATTACAGCGATTATCGTTTTAAAAACCAAGACGCGTCTTCACTACTTAAACGTGTGAATGTAAAATGGCCGTCACGTCCGCTAACCATAGAAATAAGATTCAGTCTTTGCGACAGAAAATATTCTGTTATATCCGAAGGTATGATTTCTGACCGCTAGGTTGCACTTTCGCATCCAGCAATGAACACAGATGACATACATTTCTTTCATTTCTGTGTTACGGAAAAAAATGGATCCATGGTTAAATTGTCAAAATCTTGACGTGAAGATTTCGAAAAATTCGTTGAAATTCGAGGATAACTTTTCGACTAAAGTAAATCAGGCGCTACCGGATTCCGACCAGTATTTGGCTTCCCTGGGTACGTAAATTGACATAATTAAAAACCACACCACCGTTGACCTTATTAAAACAACTGTTTCCTTGTAGAAAATAAGTTGAGGAAGTTGCAAACGGATTCGAATCTGGTTGAACAGTTGATCGCCAAACGAGAGGCGTGTATCGAGCAAATACTGCAAAGCGACGACCCGCGAACGCAGGAGGACGACTTCGATTCGGCGGTACCGTCGAACAGTATTCGAAACATTTTATCGGTACGACAACCCTTGAACGTGGGCGAGACGGTGGATTTGGTGAAGTACGACCAATTGGGGAGCGTTCAGGATATACCGGAGGCGTTCGATAAAACCGAAGCGGAGAATCGATCACCTTAACTTTAGGTAAAGCGAGATGTCTGTCGATTTTCAGAAAAAGTCGATTCTTTTCGTAACTGGCGCCTCGAGGGGCATCGGTCGCACGATTTGTTTAGAACTTTCCAAAATTGCGCATCCGGACTCCATATTCGTGCTGATAGCTTCGTCTAAAGAACTGTTGGAGGAAACCAAATCGTTGATTGTAAAAATCAACGCCGGCTTTGAAATTTTTGTTTTCGCTTTGGATTTAACTGTTGTTGATTCGAAAATTTACGAGCAGATATTTGACGACGTTTTAAATTCCTGTACCGAATTGGAAAATGCGCTATTTTTCCACAACGCTGGTACTACGGGGGTTTTAAAAAAAACTTACGATATTACGGACGTGGACTTGTGGAAAAGGTACTACGATTTGAATGTCGTTTCTCCGATTATTCTTAATAATATTTTCGGGACGCGACTTAGAAAGGTAGCAAAGAAGTTGGTTGTTGTTAATATATCTTCGCTTTGTGGTAAAATGCCGTTTTTAAATATGTCAATGTACGGTTCGGGCAAAGCAGCTCGCGAGCTTTTTTTCAAAGTATTCGCTAAAGAGGAACCGGACGTTCTGGTGTTGAATTATAGTCCTGGACCGGTTGACACGGATATGTTTAATAATGTCGCCGTGGCTGCTCAGGACGAGCGATTGAGACAGTCCTTTGAGGACATGAAAAGTCACGCCTTGAAGCCCGAGGAAACCGTTACGATGTTGTTGGATATTTTAGTGAATGGCACTTACGAAAGTGGGGATTCAGTTGATTATTACGAGAGGAAAGTTTAATTTTTGTTGTTGTAATAATTAAGGTGTTAATCTTGTGTAACCTTCAGAGTCGACATGACAACGAGATAAAATCTTGTGCAAATAAAATACTTATCTATGTAACCGAGTGCATTATTTTTTTTGCTCATCAGTATCCAGTTAGCAATTACGATGTCCGTCGATTTTTCCAAGAAATCCATCGTTTTCATAACCGGTGCTTCAAGAGGGATCGGTCGTGGAATTGCCGTTGAAATTTCTAAACTCCTTCATCCGGACTCGGTGTTAGTGCTGATTGCCACGTCACTTAAGTCGTTGGAAGAGACTAAGTCACTTATAACCACCAGCAGGCAGCTTCAAGTCATAACTTATCCCCTGGATTTAAGCAGCGCCGCCGTTCGCCTCTATGAGGACTTATTCGACGAAGTGGACAAGCAAACCCAAGGAGTCGTTTGGGAGTACTCCGTAATGTTTCATAACGCCGCAACGTCTGGAACGTTGGGCAACGCCGCCGACTTGAACGGCGCCGACGAATGGAAACGTTATTACGAGTTAAACGTCGTTTCATGTTTTCTTTTGAATAACGTTTTTGTTTCCAAGTACAGAAAGTCGTCGAAACGAAGTGTAATCGTTAACGTCACTTCCGCAGCGGGTTCCGTGCCGTTTCCAAATATGGCAATGTACGCCTCGGCCAAAGCCGCTCGAAATATGTTTTTCAAAATCCTCGCCCTAGAGGAACCCGACTTGCTGGTACTAAGCTACTCCCCGGGCGCCGTCGCCACCGACATGTTAAAAACGACAATCGCTATTATGCCCGATGAACAATCGAGGCGGCGCTTAAGCGAATTAAAACACTTGTCGCCGGAGGAGACGTCCTTAGAACTACTTGACGTTCTACAAAAATCCGAATTTAAAAGCGGCGACATCGTCGATTATTATAAAAGAAAATTTTGAAATAAAACTTGCGTTCCTTCGATTGCGTTTCCTTTCAGATGGACATATCAACCGGAGGCGGTCCCCTGATTTTCCTCATCAAACTAGCTTGGGAATGCCGATACCGCATACCTCTCTTAATAACGATCAGTTTCATGATGCTCGACATACGGATGCAGTTCGAATTGAACATCCACTCGACGCGGGTCGGCAGACTGAACATAACGCCGCCCACGTCGCTCGACGGTTCCGACGAAGATGACGACGACGGTGAGTCGAAGACCTCGGGGGGGGCCACGTCGGTTACAATCGTTTTTATTGCAGATTCCACCGACGAGGACGAGGACGACGAATCCGGCAGCAGCGACTCCTTAATCGACATCCTCGGCGATAACATCAATAATTATTAGTCCGTTTTGTGATATTAAAATAGTTGTAACTTTTATTTTTTTAAACATAATGAAGCACAGATAAATGCGAAACAACCATATACAGTTGAGTAGGAAAAATTGAAATCGCCTAAAAATTGATTTATTCGTCCTCGCGTTCAGTGGCAGTGAATGTAAATTTGAAAAATTTTAATCGGAAGTAACTTAAATTTAAACGGTGTTGAGGTAATTTCGGCGCACATTTTCAGTTGTCTTCCTCTGTCTGGTGACTCAACCATCCTTTGAAAAACAAAATAACCAATTAATACTTCGCAAAACATTCCAACAGACGGAAATCGCGCTAAACACCAATTAAACTAAAACATCGATCATTGTTGTTATTTAAGAAAGAAGCGCAACTTAAGACAACACCAGCGTTTTAATTTCTGTTACCTAATAAGATTTAAGGTTTTATATGTATACGACTCCAGAAAGGACTTTCTTACTGATTCTAAGATAATTATAAACTAATATTTACCTAGTCGTCTAGAGCTATTTCGTTCAATTCACCTCTACGTGAACTATGATTAACATTGAGGTCACAACGTCCGACACTCCGTAGATAACGTGCGAAAATTTTGGTAAAAACTCGGTTAACATTCAATAAACTGTATAACGACGAAATGTGGGTTATGTCATTACGTCAATTTACCTAAAAATAGTTCAAATCTGAACTATAGTGCGTACCATTTTCTAGGCGATGTCGTTGTTTATACATTAGAAGTTATTCGCCCGTTAGATGGCGTGTGCCGTCAACATTAACGAATGACTACACTTCTAGCACGCCACCTAACTTATAATGTATAAACAAAATGGAGATTCACATCGGAAATCTGTGGTTGCGTCTTTTACCTCGCAAAACATGGTCTCGGCCCAAAATTTTCGACGTCTACTCCGCCGGGGTGCGGCGCTCGCATTATTAGTAATCAGATTACGACACACAAAAAATCGAAAACGCTCTCGCAGCACCGTCAACTTACTCCGAATAAACGAGCGAACCGATTGATACGCGTCCAGTATGAAAGTACTCGCCTTCGTGAACGAGAGAAAAAGTCGTGAAACGGTAACGCACAACGTACCTCTGGTTGTTTAAACGCACGTTTACACAGAAACCACACTCACCTTGGCGATGCTGCTGCTGGAGTAGAAACCCTTCAGGTGTATTCGGTTGTCGCACAGTTCCTTCAGCCTTCGGATACCTAAAACCCCGGGGTAACTCATCGATAAAAACAAATGAAACTGTACCTGCTTCGCGATTTTTTTCGTATTTCGTCTCCCAGGCGTCGAACAGGCGATTATAATATCTGGGTTCCATGAACTCCAACAACTTATAAGTGGAGGCGGTCGGGAATATCCGTTTGAAGTTATCCTGGACGGTGAATTCATCCTCGGCCAGCGCCAAGTGACGCACGTCGTCGCCCGTTAAATTTTCCAAAATGCAATTCAGATAACCCTCGCGACTCTCGGTGGTCGTGAAACGTTCCTGCTTCAACATCTCGGTGTGCGTTAAATTGTTGCTGTAGATCCGCGACTCGTAACAATTGACGTCGCATTTGGCCACCGTTTTCAAGCGCGGCGGTAAATGAAACTGCGCCAAGTTGAATAAATTCTGCACCAGCGGCCCTTTGACGTGCTCGTCCAGCGGCGAGGCGCTGTGCAAACTGGGCGATATGTTCACCTCCAACAACCACGGTTTCAACTTGGCGTCCAGCAGCACGTCGATGCCGAACAACTCGTAGCAATTGTAGCGGTTGTTCATGTTCTCGACGCACAGCTCGGTTATCGGCGGTTCGCACGCGATCATCGTTTTAATCACCAACAACTCCAACTTTTTCCACAACGGCTTAATATCGACGCCCTGATTACCCAAATGCTCCAGCAACTTAGTTATTGTCCTATAAAACAACTCCAATAATCAAATCGTTAAACCACAAAGAAATTGGAACCATTTATGTCCTTGGGCGGAGTACGCGTCCTCGTTCGCTGTGTAATTACTCGACAACTTATTGATACTGTAATTCGTCAAGTGCATATATTTCTCCTTGATGTCCTTAACATTTTTACTGTATTTAACTGAAATTAACCGAGTCACATGAAATCGTACGAAAACCAACGCTCACCGCTGGCGAAACGCACGAGACCCTCCGAATACAAGTAAACGCGCAACGGATGAAAACTGGTCACCAGGACGTACAGGCGCAAATCAAACTTGCTGCCGTTGATCAAATACGGATTCGTGATGTACTTCTGCACGACCAACGAGGTTTTCTTCGGTAACTGCGACCATTTGTTTATGATGCGGATGCCCACGCCTCGGGCCGATGCGGGCTGCGCCCCAAACGTTTAAAATAAAAAAATAAAAACGTTAAACCACGTACCGGCTTGATGATCCAGAACTCATTCCCCGGCGAGCGGGTGTCCCAATTGTACTTGAGCAACTTCAACTCCTGCGGCAGCACATACGTGAGCGGTAAAAAGCCGAACTCTTTGTGCCCGTGGGCGGTGATCATGCGCTGAAAGTTGCGCCACAAACGATCCTTGCGCCCCAGCTGGAACGTGCCGGGGAAGTGATTTAGTTTTTGATAGTTTTTCAAGGTCTTAAAAATCGGGGATTTGATGTGTTTGCCCCACGTGCCGATCCATTGGTTCGATTCTGAAAGTTCTTTAAAAAAAAAAAGTGGGCGAGTATTCAACCGGGGCGAAGACTTACTTTGAAGCAGAATGAAACCCGAGTTTCGTAGGACTTTTCGTACGACGACGGGGGTAATCGTACTCATCTTCCATTTGAAGCATTTCTGCCCGATTGGGAAACGCGTCGCGTGTTCGGCGTCGAACGAATTGAATATCAAGTAGGGCGGTATGTTTGGGAAAAGGCTGTTTCGTAGCGGCCACGTTCCTAAATCTACAAAACTTATGTAACTACAAGCTCGTGGTTTGATTTTGTTACAAACCTTTAATTAGTATGGGGTTGGAACCCGACGACGTGGACGTTGTCATAACTTCCTCATCGGCTTCGCTTTCCTCCGATTCGCTCGAATCACTTTTAGCTTCGTTTGCTTCAGATGATATTCGTGACGATATTACAGTTCTGCTGGCGCTTCTTCGAATCTTAATCGATACAGGCATTCTACGACCTTTGACTCGGGGCCAGATGATTTTCGATTTTGTACGTTTCAACGATTTCAACGATTCGTTCGATTGCGACTTTATAACTTTGGCGGGTTCAGTTATCGCTTTGTCTTTAGCGTCCAACGATTCGGCGATCATTTTAGCGGACGTGCTGTTCCGATAAGTCGATTGTCTTAATTGATCCAGTTGCTCCTTCAAACTGATCATGTTTTGGCTCGATTCGCGATCGAAATACGTGGCTGTATTGTAACTTATATCGTGGTGCTGCTCAGTCTGGCAATACTTATCTAAATCCTTTGAAACTCGTGGGCCGTTACAATCATTTACAATTTTTTTTAGACATTTGTTTGATTTTGACGTCGTCATAATTAACGGTTGACAATTGTCGGTGTTGCGAATGTAGGTAGTCGGTAATTCGCAGAGGTTTGGTCTTAATCTCGGGTAGCAGTCGTTCGGTTCGCTTAACGAAGAACGTACACGATGCCGCTTTTCGTACCACATTTCCGTTGTACTGGGATCGTAATCCATGTTTTCGTATTCGTATCTGTTCAACGTAACTAGTTTCATGTCTTTGGATTTTTTCTTGCACGGCTCCAGGCATTCGCTTTGCGTACGTCTACGATTACCGCACGTGGTGCACCACGCGTATTTCGAGTAGTTTTCCTCTTTTAACCTGCGATAATCGAACTCCTCTGTTAGTAAGGTGTCCAAGTTGCAACATAATTCCTGTCGAGCCATTGGTTATGTTCAAGACGTTCAAATGAAGCGAAACCAGTGGATGCTTTAACCAATAAATCGTATCGAAAGGGCTGCAAACGAACGTATTAAAAATTGTGAAGCGTTTCATTCAAAAACTAACCTTTAGGAAACGGTGGATTTGGAAAATTCACTTTTGTTACCGCATTTTTCTCACAACGTTCATCTTTGGCTAACGAAGAAACTGGATGAAACGCGACGACCGCTCACGCGCACTGGTATCGAATAACCGTGAAACAGACAAGGATGGAGCGAACAACGTATTTCGTCTACGACACGTAAAACGATCGGAATCCAAAATGGGGCATCCGCAGTAGATCGTTTGTCGCATTAGTTTGAACTCTAAAAAAAATAATTGTTCTGTGGTTCGTATTAAACGTAAAAATTAAGTAATTTTTGACGAAGTTTTATTCACTTGCTGTTTTCGTAAATTTCAAACATCTTAATACGTATACAAGCAAAAATACTTCCCACACGTACACGTGCTGAAATGGTGGATGCGCTCGACTGAAAAAATCGCCCGGTTTTGGCGCATCCACCAATTATTCTCTGCACGTACCAAGAATGCAATAAGTTTCGCCCAAGGTTGACTTTATTTACAAAGCGGAACAATACAAGCATTACATAGGTTCACTATAAATTACTAATGCGATACTTGCCATTTGTAAGTTATCCGGAATTATCATCTAGGAGCCATTCCTGTGATCTATAAAATGTACATTTACAAACTAACTAAAATTACATAAAACAGTTGCGACACAAATCATCGTTAACCCCCGTAATTTCCAGTCTGGACACGTCGAGGAATGACTCAAATTTGGTGTTTCGAATATCGAGGCTGAACGAAAAAAAAAAATTATAAATATTGCACTGAACAATGTTCGTTCGCTCCCACCGTACAAAATAAACGATCAATAATTCGACTACAACAGTACCTACTAATTATGATATTCGCTGAAGTATCTAATTTGGATCGGATGATTCATTTCAAAGATTGTTTTTTTTACAATACGTTCCACATAAACTTATTCGTTAGTTAATCAATATTCAGTACAAGTTGACGCTACAAGTTGCAAAAAGTTCAAACGTTTCCACGACTACTTAGAAATTCAGATTATACTGACTAATACTAAGGGTGTAATTGTCCTAACAATTAAAAAATATATATTTTAAATGGCAAAATTAAAATCAACAAGTGAAAACCGCGATAAAAACTTACATATTAAGAATATTGCAATCGTAGATCAAATAAATAAAAAAACAGTTTAAAACTTATAATACAACTTCGATTTATAATTACTAATTTGTATTTTTCGTTCGAAATTATTTAGGTATAAAAATATGATTGTCCCTCGAAATCGTCGACGCGCTCCACCGACAAGTCTGGTTCCCGCTCGAATAAAAAAAAATCGTGTCGCGACGTCTGTTGTTCGGTGGACGTTTCGATAATCCGCAGAACGTGATCGGAATTCTCATCGTTTTTTTTTCTTTTTTTGGTAGGTACAATCAAAATACAAACTAGTATCAAGGTACCTATATCACACATACTGAATAATGCATCAGTTCATCCTCGTTTTTCCTAAAAACAAATATTGAGAGAAATACGAATGTTTCACGTGTTGCCATAAAAATTATCCTCAATTACTTAAATCTGGAGAGTTATAAATATATTTTTTTTGTTTGACTAGTTGGAATTGCTACTTGTGCCGTCGTACGTCGCTCAATTTAAAAACAGCGCCCGGTTCTCCTACCGCAATGATTCGGCCGTGCCGTTCGGCTCCGAGTTCGTGGCTGGACTTGGTTGCGAGCTGGACGCCCGACCGTGCGAGGTCTCGTACTCCATCACCTCCTGGTAAATGAGCTCCTTCCATTGCTCGACCGTGTGCTCCCGTTCGTCCACGCTGTGATCGTAGGGGCCGGGCGCCGGCTTCGCAACAAATCATTTTTATAACTAACGGACCGTTAACTTCTTTAAGCGTTCCTTACCGCGTTCACTTCCTGCTCATCGTACCACACGTTAATATACGGATGCAATAGGGCGTCGTCGACCGATATCCGTTTCTCCGGATCGATGACGAGCATCTTCGAAAGCAAATCCCTCGCCTGGCTCGCCTTCAATCTGTTGTGCTCGTTACTGTCGGACGGGAACAGCACGTCGGGAAACAGTTTGTCGAACGAGAAGCCGGGATAGCGCGGCCTGTTCTCCACGTAGTTCCGGACGGTCAACTGGAGGCGCATCATGAATTGGGGCGACGGCGTGCCCAGCTGCTCGATGATCTTGTTCCACTGATCGATGTGATCGGTGCCGGGGAAGAGGACGCCGCCGCGGATCATCTCGCCCATTATGCAACCGACCGACCATATGTCCACGTTCTCCGTGTAACCCATGCCGAGGATCACCTCGGGCGCGCGGTAGTACCGCGTCACCACGTACGGCGTCATCATGAAGGTGGTGCCGGCCGTCCTGGCCAGGCCGAAGTCCAAAATTTTCAAAGTACAATCGGACTTGACCACAATGTTACTCGGTTTCAAATCCTTTAAACGGAAAATATTATTTAAGCCGGTCGGCGACATGTTTTATTGGTTGCCTAAAGTTAACCGATGACGTCGGATCATAAAATGTAATCTGACCTACTACGGTTCTATGTTTGTTCACAGACGGTTATCCCAGATGTTGAAATCACAGAAATTCATTCGTATTATGCGTCAAAATAGTTGTGACCATCAAGATGGCCGCAAGTCCGAAAATTAATCGAATCCATAATTATTGAGTGCAGTTATAAGCAGCTTAACAGCAGTGTGTGGTTAATATTAAAATGTAACAACGACGAAAACCCTGTCCGACAGGCTCAGAGGTATACGTTTGTAATAAACTCAAAAAGAACGTTCAAGCAATTCCTAACTGGCGTCACCGTTGTATCAACGTTAATATTCGTGGCGCATACGAAAACTCGCTTTTCAAAGTTTGTATAATTCGCCTTGGACTAATAGAAGGAAGCGCCCCGCGCTCTCGGGCGTTCGCAATTATCCTAGTGCTCGAGATGTGAATGCACGTAGGGGACGGACGAAATAAGCTCGCGTTTAGAACGGATTTCGAATACGAATGGCGACGCGGGATTGAAACGAAACGATTTTCGTCATTCATTAACGAAAAGAAAGCGAATTCCGATACGAACCCGGTGTATGATTCCGGCGGAATGTAGATGCTTGATGCCGCACAACATCTGATAGAGCAGATAACTCATCCGCTCGTGGTCCAAGTCCATTTGTATAACTTGACAGAGGTTGGCGTCCATCAGTTCCATGACCAGATAAACGTCCTGGAATTCCTCGAGCGATCGTTGCGGAGTGAACGCATTGTAAAGACCGATTATCTGGAATGACGGAAGGGTCTCGACAGGCCAACTCGACACGGGGACTTACATTTTTATGATTCACTAATTTCATAAGTTTAAATTCCCTGTAGGCCCGTTTGGCGTGCGTCACATTCTGGAACGGTCTGCTCAGTTTTTTGATCGCTACGTTTTGATTGGTGACCGTGTCCACGGCGGCGCTGCAACAATTTCGTAACTGAGACATGCGAAAAGCAAAAAGGTTCCGTGCAGAAATTTACAGCTTTTACTTTTGGCAAATAACCGAAGCGGGAACTCGTCCAAAACGAACGTCGGACGCAATCATTAACCCTCGAACCGTTTTTAGATGACCCTTTCGCCGCCTCTTCACATCGTCCCCCGGCAAATATTTGCGCGGCACCGACGTTTGTCGTGATCGATAAGTGAACGCAAAGAAGTGAAGCGCCCCGCCGCAACGCGGGCACCACTTTGGCACTCGAGTAAAATTACACGGCCGCCGATACTTGTTACATCCCCAGTTTACTCACCAAACCAGACCTTGGGCACCTCCGTCGCGGGGCGTGAGATCGACGTAACGATC
This sequence comes from Novius pumilus, assembly GCA_020654155.1. Lineage (NCBI taxonomy): Eukaryota > Metazoa > Arthropoda > Insecta > Coleoptera > Coccinellidae > Novius > Novius pumilus. The sequence goes on from JAIFOV010000475.1 coordinate 7,530,340, forward strand.
GGGCACCCAAAATTCGGTGTCGCCGAACACGTGCCTCGTGTAACCATCTCTAATCGACATTTCGAAACCCCGTACCCCCAACACACGAAACCCAACGACACACTCGCAAAACCAAATCAACTAAAAGGAAATAATAAAAATGAGGGGGAGAGGGTGCGGGTGCAACGACAACCGTTTCGTGCTCATCAACAACTAAACTACCAAACTACCAACAAAAAAAAGAAAGAAAACAAAACGGTTCACGTGGTCGTCCGGACCCCGAAATCGCCGCGGCGGGTACTTACCAAACGATGCCCTGGGCGCCGGAGCCGATCGGTTTCAGATTTTGGTAGCGTTTCAGTATCGTGAACTTCGTGTCGCCCACCTCGACGGTGTAAAATTGGGACAGACGGGACATCTTACGCCGGTCCCGATTCAATGGCGACGTTGTCTGAAGAAAAAATTTAACGTTAAAGTTCCGCCTTAAGGGAGCTTACGTCGAAATCCCCACTACACATTAGCGCCGTTATAAAATTCCAAAAGAACCAGGCGCTAATAAGGCTGCATTTAGTTGCGCCACCCCGAGGCCTCACGGCCGCTTAGCGGCAAGAGATGAAAGAGGATTCAACAGCGTGCACCTCCGCCCCCACTCCGACCAATTAAACAATTATCAACTGTCCCAGAAGTATCCGGTTACAGCGGAAAAAAAAACCGAACGGTACAAACACACCTACCCCTGCGGCGTACCCCCAAACGTAAAATGCTAATTTCGACGAGCGCGGGCGGTCGAAATTACTTCGTTACTTTCCGTTTAGGGGGAGCAGAGGAATGATTAATGACAGTCGCAAAAATGAATCGAATTCCAACTGCGACAATAAGCTATTAGCCGGCACAAGAATCTTATTCTTACCAAGAATGACCCATGTTGTTGTTTTCAGTGAGGACGGTCGATTAGCGAGTTGAATCTGAAATGCAATAAAGGATCGCTTAATTATTTGTCCACAGAACATTGCGAATGTTTAATGTATTTGCCATACCACTGCAGATACGCAGGATTGGCGGCCGGGCTATGCCGGGATGCTACAATCTCGAATGAAAGATCTGAATTGAGTGACCAGAATTCTAAAGGTATAAAACATGCTATAAGGTAGCACTGCGACATTGTTTTTTTTCTCCGAGTTCCCAGCAACACGCGACTTCGAAATCAACCTGCCACTTTTACTCCGTCGACAAGTTGGCGACGTCCAGAGACGTTGATGCCGCTCTCCCCCCCAGGCAGATTAAAACTTAGGCGTTGGGGCGCTCCTGAAAAACAACCATCAATCTTCTTCATTTTCCAGCTCGTGCATTATTGAACGAGCCACATCGACGAGGTGTAGCTTTCAATTTGGGAGGCGAGGCGGCGGGGTCCCCGCGGGAATGACAGCTGGATGCCGCGAAACATCTGCATCACGAATATTCCGACGAGAATCCTTTTTGCCCGATTCCGGGGTTTTAGCGAGCGACGTCAGTTGTTTTGGGCTTTCGGGGGGACGCCGTCGTCGTCGTCGTGTGACGTAGCCGGCGCGCTTCCTTATACTTTATATCGACCACTAGGTGACGCTTGCGTGCTTCCACTACGCGGTTACTGAACCGAAACTACGCTGCTGTCGCTTGCGGACCGAATAATTCGAACATTGCCGGAAAATGGGAATATCGGAAACGATGGACGATGTTTTGTTCCGCGTCTTCTGCGGTCGCGTTGAGCCGTCCACCATTTTATTTAAACAGTAAAGTATTTTATTGACAAGGTTATCATAAGCGATGGAGTTTACATCAAAATTTCAGTAATAAATGAGTCATCACATCATCGAATATTATCGCACATTAAACATAGGTTATTTATGACTCATAATATTTGTAATTTCACTCGATTAACTTCACTAAATAACACGATTACTACGAAGTAATACCATTTCCACGATACGGCCATCTTAGTTAATTCTATGTAAATCGTTCCACTGCGTAAAGAGAAATATATACAAACGTCAAATTTAGTTCAAATGTAACATAAACATCAACTGCCTCTTGTGAATATCCTGACAACTATGAAAGTAAAGATAAACGTCAAGGAACAGAGCATAGAATCCCCAAAATACCTTCCGCCGGAATTGGTTATTGAGGAGTTGTAATCCACGCTCATCTGATAGTAAGCGAGCGCTTGAATAAAATGCAAACCTACGTGCACAGCTTCAAGATAATTCTTGTAAATCTCCAGTACGCAAAGTGTGTACGACGAGATAATTCGTTTCCGCTACATAAAACTCAACAACAGCTGAACGATTTAGGATGCTACGCACTCGGCCATCTTAGTTCGTTCTATGTAAATCGTTCTATTGCGTAAACACAGAAGTACACAGAAGAACTTCAAATTTAGTTCAAATGTAACGTAAACATCTCGTGGACATCGAGACAACTACGAGAGTGAAAGTGACTAAGAACATTGTGAAGATTGACGTCAAATACGAAACAGGTTAATGTATTGAAATGAAGCATGGAATCCCAACAATACGTCCCGCCAACTTACGTTAATGCCGCGAAGGATTCAGAAATTTAAGCACGCGGCCATTTCGCCAAACCCTCATGCAAAAAACCCGATGTTCATTTATTCTATGTAATTTCTGGCCATAAAAAAGTCCAATTGAGTTCTTGCGAACCGTAGATGTTACGTCATGAAAACGACAAATTGCTTTCCCCCGTTAATACATCTACATATAAGGGAAATGTAATTTGGTGGTATTTCCTCGACTAAACGAGAAAATAAAACGGGACCCCATCAAACTTATTCAGTGGATGCTCATTGCTTTTAAAAATTTCTATGGTTCAATTGAAACGTTTCAATTACGTAGCCATATTGAAGCTATTCAAACGTCAAATTGATACAACGTTGCGTCATCAAAATGACGAGTAATAATATGCAGGAAGCGTCGAAGCTTCAACTTCTTGGCGCCCCCGCGACTAGTCAGTTTTTTCGCGAGGGTAACCAGAAGAAATAAACAAAGTCGGCACCCCTCGCAACACGATCCCGACGAATTACCCAACCCGGATCATGGGGAAATCCGGGAAGCGTATAAGACGAAAAACTGGTTGGGGGGACGGACGGATTTTCTTACTTGAAAGACGACGTGTCGTTTTACGTTTGTTAACGACAACAGAACATAAATGCGCCTTCGACCTTTCAACTTCACCGTCGCGTTCGCTAATTCATCCTCGATATGACGGATCGATGTCGAACGTTAATTCATTCAAGAGCTTCCGAACGATAGTCGCTAACGACTTCGCAATTAAGCGATAACGAGACTAAAAATCGCGGCGCAAAGCGCGATTTTCCTTAACGAGCGATATGAATGTAAAATCGACGGCGAATCGAAAGGAACCGCAAAAAATGGCGTCGATGTATCTTTTTTCAAAATGTTTCCATCGTAAGAGCGACGAAAGGGAAAGTTACATCGACGAAAGTGAACGAAGGAAATGTAACGAAAAAGTAGAGTCAACGCTAATCAAGTCAGCCCGCGGGCATGCCCGCAGTCAACCTGATTTGGCCAATTTCGTTACCCCCTTCCCACCTACGGAATAACGAAGGGTTGATAAGGGACACGCCCCGGCAACGTGAAATAATAACGAAACCGCACGATAAAAGTGGACCCTTGTCTCGCTTCGCGATTGTCATTCATACATAACAACGACATTGCGCCATATCTGTGTACGTAGGCGAAATAACGACGCAGTTGAATACCTCTTCGGAAGGACTTGACGAGCGTTCAACCGGTGCGTAGCGGCTCATCGTTGACGAAGGGGGAAATCGTACATCAAAGACGGGCGCCGGCGGCTCAAATTATATAAATATGTAATCGGAAAAAGCGAGTAAGGTTAAAATCTCCCTACGTTCCATCATTAATAATAATACGGACGCGTACTTCCATGCGGATTTCTGGCCGAGCGCCAATGCGGCCGTCGACGCCACCTCCGGCGCTTGAAAATCTGGCCGTCGCCGCCGTCGTGCTCATCGTCATCGTTACACCGGGGAATCGATAAGATATATCCCGCGCTCTCTAATCGTCGACTCGCCTTCTACTTACTTTTCGGCGATTCCCTCGTTTTCCAAACGCGCGCGATGGGTTTTATTTTCACCCTATCCGCTTACCGGGAGGATCATCGCATCGGGGCGCCGGGGCGCCCGGAAACGCTCCTCTCCGGATGCGGGACACGTAGCCGCGGCAATCGAATGAGCAATTCCGAAGCCAGCCGATATGTTCGCTTTATTATTTTTTCGGGTTTTAACGTTTCCGTCGCGCTTGACTAAATCAAACGGTCGTTTCATCGTCGCGTGCATTTGTATTCGCCAACGGCCTCGGTTATGGCGACTTTTATTTACGTTGCATCTGGGACCATAACCTCTAAATTATTTTCATTCTCGAAACGGTTTCACCCGTTTATTCTTCTTTTTTTCGTGTGGTCGTCCCTCTTTATTATTCATATTTCACGAAGCTAGAAATTCAAATAATTTCAGGTATTTCTCCAATTTAAATGTTTTATACGACGTGAACACATAACCTGTTTTGTTGCTGATACTTCTGTGTTCCCACACTGGTTATGGTGATTCATTTCTTCTATTTTACTCATCCTCAAATTTCGATTGTGGATCTCCGATTATCATTCTGATGCTTTGCAGTCTCGACCGTTCCACAGCGAAAACGATTTATTTTACCTAGGAGTCCATCCATATTCTGACACTTCATTATTATTTCAAGTTGTGCACAGAAAAACCGGTAGGTGGAAACTACGATGTCGTTATTCACGTATCGTTAATTAAATCTGACGAAAGAACTAAAAAAACAACCGTAGTTCAAATTTCAATAAATCACGATGACAAGATGGTGAATCGCAAGTGCAAGGAGAATATGAAACGAAAAAGACTTATCGCGGCAATAACGGAACGATTAATAGCGCTTCGCGCCCCGGGGAACATTTACCTTTGTTACGACCGGCTCTACCGACGATTTTCTTTTCTTATTTGCGCCTTAATATGCGAAAGAATTCGCACCGAAACACTCATGTCACTAATGTTACAGAAACTAATTGTCATAGATTAAAAATTAAGGAGTAATGTTCTGTGATTGTCAGGCACTCCCCGCATAATGCAAGGAAGAACACAAAACACCGACCATAACCTCCAATCGACTGAATATCCGGAACTAATTATTGATTACAGCATTTCCGGACATTTGAATTTCGTTGATCGATAATACCACATGATAATCGTACCACAAGATACGGTGTATCACCCATCGAACTTATCATTCGACCAAAATACCGTACGCATAATCGATTTCGCGTTTTAAGTGTGGCCGACTCGGGGGCTAACTTTAAATTGCGATTGTATTACCAGGAACCGTTATCATACTTACGGTAAATCCCTCCTGGGGCGTCTTCCTCAGCTCCCGTTCCCCGTTTAAATGCAATTTCCGACAACAAACACCCAATACATCACTAATTCACCCACACATATCACAGCACGACAGAAAAATTACGATTCTATGGGGATTTTGTGATATTTTGGCATTCCGATTTGGGGGCGAAACGCGCAAGCGTCAACCGGAACTGTAGTAGAGTACACGGTCACCTCGGGGCGCCACTTGTAAACGCATATACAGGCTGTGCGCACTAAATTATGAATAAAGAAGGGTTTTATAATTAATTGTATAATCAAGCGTTTTGATTAGAAACTACATGATATTATCTACCTCTGCCGCGACCCCTTTGAAAACTACTTCGTCCCCTGCCACCCCCACTGCCTTTTCCTTTAGCCGGTGGACTTTTCGGTCTCAACGCTTCAATCCTCTCTGTACATCCTGTCGTAATAGTACCAGGATTGAATAAACTGGCGTAATGTTCAGCATTAAAATTTGAATTAGTCAAGTCTGGTCCAACTGTTAGCCAACCCGGTCGTATGGTACTATCCCGTCCGAACAAATGAAGTCGTCTTCTACCTAAAACAAAAACAATCAACAACCAGAATTAAAACCACGCGAAAAAACAACCCAAACAAAAGTGCTCAATAATATGAAAAATTTCCACTGGTTTCTCCAAGCTACCATACTCGTTCTCCTCGGATATAATCAGATCGATGTCGACGTTGGCGTGAATAAAATCCCCATCGGTCGATCTTCGTACAGTACCCTTGATACCCATCAAACAGTGCTCTTTAGTCCTTTGAAACACCGCTTTTGGTTCAATATTTTTCGAATGCCCCGGATTTTTAATATTCGTTCTTATCCAACAAATATCCTCGCACCTAAAAAATAAAACATCAAAACCAAAAAATAAATTACACGTTTTATACCTCCTAAAACCCCATTTTCGTAAGCAAACCCTCCCCATGTCCAACCCCTCCGAACTGCCGCACCACAAAAAAACAAAACTTCGTTGAGCCGCCACCTCGCCCACATCCAAATTCATAATTTGATCCCACGACCAAAACTGCATATTCGTCGCGCCCATCGTTCGCTGGTACTCCTCGAGCGGTGGCTCGATTAGAATGACGTCGAATTTACAGTTTAGGCTTTTCAAATCGTAACTGGATAAGTCGCACTTCAGATACATGGGTGGCGTAGCCGTTTCGGAAATAAGTTCGTCTTTAAGCTTGATAAGTTCGCGTAGCTTCGGGTATTCCTCAAAACGATCGGCCAGACCGACGTCCCTGATGAAATTTTGGGGCCGCTGTCCCGTATCCACGAAATGTTGACAGTAATCGTTGTGCGGATTAGACGATTGGGTCCCCTTTAAAAATGTGGACGAGTCTCTGTAAACTAATTCATCTGGACTATCTTTCTTGTAATCGTATTTCACTTCCTCTGGAACACTTGAGGGTTTCGACGTTTTCTTTTTGGCCGTTTCAGTACCCAAGACTTGACTTAGTTCTTCAGCTCCGGATACACCAAACTTAAAAGTGAGTTCGTCAATTAAAATTATTAAAAGGTGATAAGGTTTTTACAGTTTGTGCTAGCAGCTGCTTTCTTTTACGAGATTTCTCGCGTAGTTCTTTCAGAATATCTCCCATTAGAAAAAGGGAAACAGTTTATGTTTACAAAATTTAAATAAACTGGAGTAACCTCAAATTGATGTCAATCATAGATAATCGAAATAATCGTAGTCGATACTCAGGAAATTCTGTGTTTTGTTTATATAACCTCTAATTTTAAGGCTTAATTAAAAAATTAATTAATTTATTTAACAGTTGATAAGACGATAAAGCAAAGGAGTTCAAATAAAAAAACCCTCACATTTTCCATTTTTATTAATCACCTTGCACTGTGACGGAAATATAACATCGTATTAAATATTTGTACGTTCATCATTCGATTTAAGGCAGGAAGCGTTTTGTCCAGAGACACCAAGCCTTCAGAGGTACGTGGAATTACCTGTAACCAATTAGCACGACGTTGATTTCTTTTTCCCCTTTTCCAAAACAAAAAATTCGTATACCATGCCGAATCGAAGCTCGAAAAATACTTACGAAAAAACACATCTAAACACCAACTAAAACAATCTACCTACACACCAAATGTGCCTACCAGTCTCTACAATTCCAGTTCGCCACAGGAAGCAATTAACCATAACACGTCCACCACGTTTTACCGATGGATCCTGAAAGCAGCACATCCAAAAACAACAAACGAAAAATCAATCCAAACGAAACATATTAATCGGGTACAAATTGAAAATGGTTTCGTTGACGTTAAGATATTTATTGATCGGTACAAAATTTACAAAATTAATCGGTTGAACCGTGGCAAAGTAGGCACTTTACTATCCTGATTGGTAGTCACCGTTACTTATGAGTTGAGAAGAGATTTCGCACTCCGATAGGATTCGATATCCAACACCTTGGGGACCCGACAATCGATTCTCCAGCACTGTTAATTCAAACCCCTACTGTTAGTATCATGCACAATCGTTCCTAATTAAAAGAGATTTTATATTACTTTAGTTTGGGAGACGTTTTTACGGTTAGACTGAGTGTTAATTAACGACAAAACGAAAAGGAAATTTAGAAAAATTTTAAGAAAAATACTTTATTCACAAAAGAGAATTGGAAAAAAATTTTGTAACAAATTTTGTACTAATCATTAGGACTCACAATAAAACAGTAAACTAGTAACAATTCGATTAAAATTTGTTTCGCGTTTTGGTAAATAAAATTTTGGCAGCGCGCGATTGTTAATCTTGACAGAAATACTCTGTGGCGTTTTCTAACATTCGATCATTAAAAAAAATAGGGTTTCTGTTATCACAATAATTTCAGGTTGTATATCACAAACATGTCTCTAGTACTACTGAAATGGATTTTTGGGGTTCAGTTATTTGCGTCTTTGCGCCCAAATACCTTTCAATCGACCCAGCCAGCCTTTTTTCGACTTTTTTTCCCGACCGTCATCGTCGTCCGGACTGTGCGAACTACAATCGTCGCACGGGTCCGGATCGATCTCGATCTCGATCACTTTCTCGTTATCCGTATCTTGATCGGAGGCGCTGCGCGCCGTTTCGAAAGCGTCCGTTCCGATCGAGATCGATTGCGACGACGAATTCCGTTTGTTCGGCCGCCAACGCAACGCCGTCTTAACGGTGACGGTTTGCGAGCTTGCGGTGAGCGAGCTGGTGGACGCGGGGCTCGGATTGATTCGATTGGCGTCTTCGATTGTCGCAACGGTTACAAGAGCGGCGGGCGGGGGTTGGTGGAGCGACGACGACGACGCCTCCGACTGCACCAGGGTCGACATCGTCGTCGACGTCCGCGGCGCGCTCAACTTACCGGCGTTCCATTCCGGCGCCTCGTCGTCCGACTCGTCCTCGGACGTGTCCGCCGGCGATCCCAGGCCCATCGCCGCCAGCATTTCGGTCTCGTTGTCGCCGACGTTCATGTAGTCCATGCTTTCCGCAGTCGATTCGGCGGCGTCGCTTGGGTTCGGGATTCGTAGATTCACTATTACCTGAAAACAATTGAACATAAAATTCTGTGGTTCGGCGAGCAACCTGCAACGCAGCGCGTTACGAACCTGTATATCCTCCGGCAGTTTTTTGTGATTTTTATCTTTCTTCCAGGCGATATCCAGTTCTTTTTTGTTGAAAACGAGTTTTTTCTGTGTCGAATCTTCGGGATCGGTCGCGATGCCGTTTAAATTGGCGAAAAAGGTGTTGAACCATATCCGGGCGAATTTTTTCTTCTTCGTCACCGGCGGTTTGTAGAAGAATTCGATCCGCACGTCGCCGCGCAGCGGGTGAATGGATACCCGATGGATGATCGCCTCCGATTGTTCGCGTTTGTAATTGGCCGGATTGGTGAACAAATTGACGTCCATCGCGGGATATCTGCCTTCGAAATTTTTGATCGTCTGCAAAATGGGGGTCGCGTAAAAGGAGTTGCGCGTGCGGGGTTTGTTTTATACCAGACAGTTTTCGACATTGGAGCCCGACGTTTCCGCCTCGGCTCTCGGTTTGTCGTCGTCGGTTCTGGGCCAGATCCGGTGGTTAACCTCGAGAACAACCGGCTCAGTAAACAACGGAGGTGGTCTGAATTCGACACTTTTCACGAATAACGGCAGGGGTCTGTAGTACAGTCGTTCTTTTAAGTATTGTTCGTAGTATCGGACATATCTGTGAAGAAAACGTTTTATTTTACGTTTTTTAAATTTGATCCTTGACCTTATCTGACTTGGTATGGTGACACCTTCGCCGTCGTTGGTACGTCGTTCGCCGTAAAATTTCAGCGCATCGTCAGCATTTTCATACTCGCCCGAGTGCAATAGATAACAGCAGATCATCGTGCCCGTCCTACCTTTGCCCGCCTTACAGTGGATCGCCACCACGTTCCTCGGATCTTTGTCGAGCCAACTTTGCACGTCCTCGCAGAACGATCGGATGATTATGAAACTGGGCGGATTGTGATCTTCGAACGGGTACACTCGAACGCGATTACCGAATTTCGTTTTGTCGTACGTTCGTTCCGAGCATAAATTGTACACGCGATAATTTCGCGCGTGCCGATCACAGAACAGTGCGGCGACGTCGTCGATGTTGTTGCGGTACACCGCTTCGATAGTACTGTTCGCCGGGTATGCCATTGCTATTATCCTTTCCGTTACATCTTGAGAATAGTCAAGGATACCATACCAATATAAAAATATGTATGTTTGGTTGCGGACGTGTCATTAGTGAGAGATATTAGTTTATGTGCAACAGATTCTGTGACTATTTAGCATGTGCATAGAGTTTCCAATATGTTTGAGATATTACGTTATTCTTTGATATAACCTAAACCATGTCAATAATAATGTACTACATTATGTGCACATTTTTCGATCTCCGTATCGAATTCCTGCACCGGGAAAAGGTGATTGATAAAAGTTTAATCGACCCGCGGGCACGATAAAATCGAAAATTTCCGGGTGGGTGGCTTGGGACCTTGACGAACGTTTCCCCAAAAAACAAAGGATACAAGTCAGGTCGAGATTGAAGCGGCCTTCGATGAATCGTCGCCTATTCTTGCTTACGGACGCCTTGATGCGATCCATCGCAGCCAGCTTGTCGTTCCCTTGGTCTTCGGAATTAATCGCTGGATTTCCTTTGGCAGTTGTGGTGTGCGCGTCGTTTTTATTAGACGATAAGGCGGTCGGCGAAGCTCTCACCGACAGCGGAGATTTCCATAATTTGCTTTTTTCGTCTGCCGACCGAAGAAATTGAGAAAAAAAAGACGAAGATTAGAAATCGGCGAACATGATGGCGAGGTGCGTTTCCACTCCGGAAAAATTCGAAGCGAAAACGACACCGTCGTTATAATTATAGAAACGACCGAGACTGGAGGAGGAAAGCGCGGAAAAAACTGCACACGACGCATTTTCAAGTGACTTGCGATGATAACGATAATGCGATAGATAATGTCGGAAAAATGAAACAGATGAATCGTTTCGCTTGCTTACCGGAAATTAAAGACGCTGCTTAATTTTCTCGATAATTTCACACACACACATTAAACTGAACGTACAAACATACAACACAAAGGAAACGTTTCTGGTCGAGTGAAAATTTCTTACGAGAAACGGAAATTATCACCTGATTCAAATCAACCACATTTGTTGTGCACATGGAAACAAAGCTAGCTCTCGTCGCGATTTAATGAGACAAAGCGTTAAAAACGATATGAACGATTTTGAAAAATAAATTCGTGAAAAAAATAATGACAAAAATGTAGTTGGTTTGTGTGTCACGAACTTTAGATTACCGATTGAATAAGTAAAAGAAAAAGAAACCAACACATTCGATGAGAATAATGATTAATTAATTCAGCCTACAACAGGTGACAGCACTTTTGAAGCTGTTTAATCGTAATAAATAATAAACGTGTACGGTTAATAATAAATAAATCCTCCGATAATGTGAAGTAAAACAAACACAGAATTAATGAATTTATCAGTTATAAAAAAAGGATACACAATCGTACCACAGTTACCTTTAACGTCATTCCGACTGCAACAAAGACCCATAAAAATTGATTTTCCGATTTACCCAAAAACACCGCCCCCGTGCCGTTCAGCATCGACTTGTCGGACGAGTCTCCATTATATCATCAACAACGACCTCTCAACTATCCGTTTACAGCACTTTTTTGTTTATTCTGACGCCACATGTTTCTAGGTTATCTCGATCGATTACAACTTTCCATTTCGTTCGAATCGCATACAACACCCGTTACCGTCTCGAATTTACGGCACTTCAATCGTTTCACCACCGATTACCGATTGAAAAAAAAAACAATTGTTTATTTTTATAATTAAAATTTGATTATCCGATCGAACGACTCGCCAACTGTCAAAAATACATTCTGCGACAAACAGAAAATGCGATTCTGTGACGGGATTCGTCCCCACAGAAGCACTCTCTTTATAACCGTGATTGGTACCGTTAGGTGATCGTTAGATGGCGTGTTAAAAGAAATCCATTATTTCTCCTTTGCGAACGCCCTCTTTGGGTTGTCCACCAAACTTATGTTAGCGACACAGAACGGCGTTGAGACAGTTCTGAACATGTCGATCATAGAAGAAACGGGTCAAGGTTAGAGTTGTCAAAAACCTGGAACGAGGAAAAAAGATTTTTAACAGGAACTCCTTATTATAATGGCAGACACCGCATTTTCAAAAAGTGAAATTATCGGACTGGTTGTGAGGTTAACTCTCGTTTCAGCATTCACTTTCGTTAGTATAAAATGGTTGATGAACCATGTCGATCCAACGAATAAAACGAAGAAAAAAGCGAAGACGAAAGCTAAAGAACAGCTGAAACGGTAATGGTTTGTCTTGATATTCAGTTAATGAAGCAAGTCCGTTTCTTTAGGTTAGTGGAAACGGGAAACGTACCACTTGATATCGAGAAAATTTCCGATTACGAAATGATGATCGCTGCTCACTTGGTGCATCCGGACGACATCACTGTTTCCTGGAATGACATAGCGGGATTAGAAAATGTTATTTCCGAGATTAGGGAAACTGTTATCTTACCTGTCAAGCGCAGGGAACTATTTGCTAACTCCAGATTGACATCGGCTCCTAAAGGTACTATTTTAATAGCCGTTGATACTGTAATAACCGTACCCATCGCACAGGTGTATTATTACATGGACCACCGGGTTGTGGTAAAACATTGATAGCCAAAGCCACCGCTAAAGAAGCAGGAATGAATTTTATCAACTTAGACGTATCCATACTAACAGACAAATGGTACGGCGAAAGCCAGAAACTAGCAGCCGCCGTTTTTACGTTGGCCGTTAAATTACAACCGTGCATCATCTTCATCGATGAAATCGACTCCTTTTTACGTTCACGGAACTCCACGGACCATGAGGCGACCGCGATGATGAAAGCTCAATTTATGTCACTGTGGGATGGGTTGATTACGAACTCGAATTGCACCGTTATAGTGATGGGTGCAACGAATCGACCGCGAGATCTGGATAAAGCGATTTTGCGTAGAATGCCCGCCACGTTTCATCTGAGCCTACCGAGCGAAGCGCAGCGACGCAAAATACTGGAGCTAATCCTCACCGGCGAACCTGTTTCACCCGATATCGACATTTCTAAATTAGCGAGCATCACAGATGGATTTTCGGGATCTGATATAAAAGAGTTGTGTAGAAACGCGTCTATTTATCGGGTTCGGGATTACTTGAGGAACGAAGCGGCCACCGTTGGTTTGGAGACGGTGGACGAGGATAGCTTTCACGACGCTTTAAGACCGATTATAATGGAGGATATGGTTAGTTCCTTTGAAAAAGTGAGACAGTCAAAAATACAGTGTGGCTCGATGCCGATACAAACTCGGCTAGATGTTGATTAGCGACCGGTTTGGATGGTTTATTTGAATTCGTGGTTGAACGATAAACGAAATATAGAAAAAGTTGATAGTTTTGTGTCGTCTTTTCGGTTTTGTACAAATTATCGTTCCAAATATTATGATTAAACAGCAGTTTGTGATTTATGTTGCTGAAACGACGATGATTGAAGGTTATTTTTACAATTTGCCGGAATAATTGATTTTTCAGTTTGTTCAATGTGATAAATTGTATGAATTTATTCACATCTGTCAATAAATTGTTTATGAAATTAAGTACGGAGTACCTTTCATTCAATAAAGTAAACCAAAAAGTTTGCAGCCGCGCAATTGAACATTTGGTTTCTTGTGTGGGGAAAATTCGCACGCAAACAACGCGCATTCGCTTTGTAGTTTTCACCGGTTCGCCCCAACACTTGTCGCTTGTTGCCTTACCATCTGTGCGAACGCACGCGAAAATGTTTTTCTGCGACTTCGATTCGATTTTGATATTGTGAACGTTTCCCTTCACCTCGACGGTAAGTTTTACTAATCTTTATTTTTATTCGAATAAATCGAATTAGTTTATTTGATATAATTTAGGAAATTACGAAAAATCAGTCGGTCGTAACTGACGTTAAGTCGTTTTCGCGTCGTCGTCGCCGGGCAATAAAAAAAGACGGTGGCAGTCTACGGTGGTAAAAGGGGGAAGGAATTAAGGGTTTGAAAGGGTGAGTGGTAGACAGCCTTGACCGGTTACGATGACCGGAGGCGTTTTCTCCACACGTTCCGTCTTGACGGCATGTGATTATCGGAACTTGATTGACGTTGATTTTCTTTTGCGCCCCTTCCGGGCAAACGCGTCCTCTTGCGTAAATTTTTATAGTGCGATATTTTGTTATATGAAACCGAAACGAATAATACGTAACAAATAGTCACAGAAAATGTTGTGTACGATTATTTATAGTAGTTCTTTTTTTTCTGTGATTGACGTTTCTTAATTACCTGCAATTCATCCTTTATTCCACATTCAAAAAATGAATCTTTTGAATAATCGAAAGTGATGCTGAGTCGTACTTTAAAAGCCCTAAAAGAAAACGGAAATAATAAATTGATACACGTTATTAATAGCAAAATGATACTCACCTACATTGAGAACTCTTTTAGACGCACCGGTCATTTAGACAGTCCCAAAAAGTATTAATTCGTTAGCACAAAACAAAATATTATTACACACTAAAAGTAAACTACGTGCGACTTACATTATTTGTAATTTCATTTACTTAGGGCGTTCAAACCAAACGATTTCAACAAATTAACCGGCGAACACATTTACGGCCATCTTTTCTCATCACTTTCATTAATGTGTCACAGAAAAATCATCGATGTTCATCAATTACTCTGGATGTTTTATGAAACCACAACAATAATACGTACCATAGATTAAATTTGTAAACAGATACTCACAGAAAATGTTGTCTACGATTATCTGTACTACTTCTTTCTTTTTAATACCTCCTTTCTGTGATTGACGTTTCTTAATTACCTACAATTCATCGCGATGAATAAACGGTTTATTCCGCTTTTAAAAATCAAATTTTTTGAATAATCGAAAGCGTTGCTGAGTCGCTTTGTTTAAAAATCATAAAAGAAAACGGAAATAATAAATTGATACACGTTTTCAATAGCAAAATGAAACTGAGCTACATTGACAGCTCTTTTAGATATGTGCCGGGATGCATCGGACATCTAGACAGTCCCGAAAAGCGTTAATTCTTTAACACAAAACAAAATATTATTACACATTAAAAATAAACTACGTACGACGTACATTATTCGTATTTTCACTTACTTGTGGCGTTCAAACCAAACGATTTCAACGGATTAACCGGCGAACACGTTTACGGCCATCTTTCTCGTCACTGTCATTAATGTGTCACAGAAAAATCATCGATGTTGATGGATTATTCTGGATGTACGTTTATACTTATTTGTTATAATATTTTTCTGTGATTTCACCCAAAGACATAAAAACAGTACCGAATTAAGGATAATTTTTATTGTTACAATTTATTAGTAGTGTAGAGAGGATTATATGGTTGCAATCAAAAAATCGAATTCACAGTCGTTTCGAGCGAACATAACGTGATTGCAGAAACATTTTAATGGGTTTGTCTCCGACTGGGGGTTGGCAGAGAGCGCTTGACCAACAGATTAAATTAGGGCAACCGACTGAAAAGGCCATTGTCCCGAAAATAACGCGACGACGTTAATTCATTTAAATCACCTGAATTTTCAGCATCCAAAACATCCGGAAATCCCCAGAGGAGTGAAGTAATTTTTTACGCGCCCCCCACGCGCAGAGAAAAAAAAACAGGCGACCAGACGGAGATCATTCTTTTTAGGTGCCCGTATAAATTGATTGTAAGCGCCCCCGTTCTCGTGATCGGAATAAATCATTAGAAACTTTGTTAAAATGATCGATCGCTGCCTACCATCGAGGAAACATTGAAACGGTTTCCATATCAGGGGAGGAAATCAAAGCTATTTCCGGTTCAGTTGTCTGACGAACTTGTAATTACTGGATGCCTCTGCGTCAGAGTTAACTATCAGTTTAATTCGTGCCATAATGAAGTCTATTGATTAAATAAAAAACTAACGAATCCTTTGTATCAGAAATGTAATGAGAGGGTTTCAAAGTTTCAGGTGCAATGAGAAAATGGACCTAAAAAACGATAGTAAAAACCTTGAGCAACCCGACGACGTCAACGCAAACCACACAGTCACCTTCATCATCGGCTTCAGCGTTCTCTTAATCTTCATCTTAATCGGACTTATAGCCAGCACCTTCCTCTGCTATATACTCAAAAAAGACGTTTACTTATGGGAGGCCGAGCAACGAAAATTAGATGAAGAAAACGACGGCGGCGACGAGGGTAAACGTGAAATTGATCCAAAGACTAACAAGCCAGCGCGGGATGATAACTGTACGCAAATTTAATATTTGAACGGCCCCCCCGACTGGCAACTCGGATATAACGTTTCCACATGAAAGAAAATCTTTCCACCTCATTTTCCGAGACGGACTCGAATATCTTTTTTGCCATTTTTCATGCTTACCTAGTCGGCGTCGCACCGCGCAAGAGGAGGATTATTAAATAAAATGAGTGTTAAACGACTAAAATAAATGTTAACAACCCGTTTTACGATCTCATTCTTTGTCACGAATTCAAATTAATGACACGGCGCAATCAAATTGTTCGTCCTAGCGGAACTTTAATTCGAAATATTTCACCGGATCATTCCTAATTCATGAAACGCGCTGCAACGCGCGCCCCCGGGGGAAATCATTTTCAACCGGCCGCCATGCGTTCCACAAAAAATATGTACGACAATAGATTTATTGAAACTATATATAATAAATAATTTGGATGCAAACAAGAACATGAAACAAACGACTTAACATAATAACTGAACACAATACACTTTTCGGCTTCGGTTTACAATTCAAATAAATACGAAATAACACGGAAGTTTAAAATATATGCAACTTTTAATTTTGATTAATAATTAGGACATCGAATTTACGCGTGCGGACGTCTTCAAATCGAAAATTTCATTCACCGTAACTATCAATTTGACACTTCAATCGCAACGGTTTCAGCAGTTCTTCTTTCACGATTTTCACGGCCCAGTAGTCGAAAATGCCGAATTTCGTGTCGAGCGTCGACTGTATTTGACGTATGAACATTTGGACTTTGGCCGGAATATCGACGAAATTCTGGAAAATTTATTCACGTTTTGAAATTCGGTTTCATATTTTACCGCCCGCACTTCAACATTACTTCACTGAACGAATGAACTACTGTTAAGTGTCAATGTGATTCTGTGATTCAGAAAGTGTGAATAACATTAACTAATAAATTATTGGTAAATAGTTTCTATCGTTTTCATCATTTTAACGAAAAAAGGCAACCGACTGCAAGCAACAGCTTTTGAAGTGTGTTCGTTTCAGTTATTTCATGTTTTCGTTCCGTTCTTCAGACTAAAACGACATTTAAGTTAAAGTAATTAACGGAATCGTTAGTCCGTAGATATCAATTATGAACACCGAAACATCTACAGCGCCATCTAGCGGGGGGACGCTACATGTTACAACCACATCCACCCAACAAGAGATGTCGCGTTTTCCGATTTAAAGCGCTGAACACACGCGACGCAATATATATATACATTGAACACAAACCTTTCGTTATAGTTCATTAAAAATCAACTTACCGCATAGTAGATCGAAGTGCGTTTGATAACACAGTACAGGTCTCTCATCACTTCATTGATTTGCTTATACCGCCTCTTCTTCAAATTGTGCAAGATCAAATCGAGATTGGCATTGGGGCGATTGTCCTGCACGAAGAAAAACGTTTGCATTAACCTTTCACCCGGAAAATTCAAGACGAGTAACAGCACCTTTTTAATTTGGTACATCAAATCGGAGAATTCGGTCTTCTTCAAATCCTCGATCACCCTCTCCAAAATGTTGAGGATTTTATCGGTCATCTCGTCCGTTCGCATTCGGTTACGTTCGCAGTCGAGGGTCGAGTCGTCGCCGCAGTCCGACCAGCGCCTCGGCGTGGAACAGGCGATGGGTTCCTTCTCCAACTTGTCCGTTTGATGTTCCACGCCGATTATACCGTTGAACAGCATCTGATCGGATACGCTGTTGGTGATGGAGACGTGGCTGGTTTTCACGCCGATCGCTTGGCTGGCGGAGAATTGTCGGGCGCGATCGGCCTCGGGGCCCAGGATCGCCCAAGTCGCGTCCGGTTCGCCGAAAATGTCCGTGGGGCAGTCACCAGCGGGTGATGTGCCCCAAATGCTTTTCTCCGCGTTCTGGGCGCTGTCGAAGAACTCGAACGTGCGGTAGTTGTTGCGCGTGTTGTATTGGGAGCGGGACGGGACGTCGTAGCTGCCCGGTTTCATGTAGATGTCGTCGACGACTGCGCCGTTTTCGAAGCTGTCGTTGTAATCGGGATTAAAGTAGGTTTGGTTGCCGCGGTCAACTGCTTTTTTCTTGGGTTCTTTGTCTTTTGGTGTGGCGCCGACTTCGTTGGACTTCTTGCGTTCAGTCTGCTGCTGTTTTTGCGCTGTCGGTATGATACCGTTTGGTGATACTTGGATGTTACCGACGTTCTGTAGACGCTTGACGTCGTTATCGAGGTTGAAGAACACTTTGGACAGGTGGGCGGTCATCTCGATGGTTTCCTTCTCCCAGCGGACGTAGCTTTCGCGGAATTCGGGCGTGAATTCTTTGGTTATGTAACCGATGACGGTGTCGTCCCTGTGCTCCCAGTAGCCGCTCAAGATGTGCCAGCAGTTGACCAAGCGGACGAAAGCGTAGATGAAGTCTTTGGTGGCCCACGGGATGCCTTGGGAGTGGATGTTGGATACGGTGGAGCTGGGTTTGGCGACTTCGCCGCGCGTGCGATCGCACAAATGCTGGATGTTCCGGAAGCACGGACGGTTCCTGTTGCGGTAAGCGATCTGCTCGGCGGTGGTGCAGCTGCGCTCCAGGAATTTGATGAAATTCTCCGCCGACTTCTCGAAAGGTTGCGACTGGGAAATGGAGGAAGGTAGAGGAGATGGGAATAAAAGTTAGAAAAAGGATGTACCGATAGTATTTCGTTGGTTGGAGGCGGGGAGATGTGCCCCCCGCCGGTCGAGTCGTTTCCCAGTTTCTCCGTCGACGTGTCGGAAGTCTCGTCCTTCGATTCTTTGTCATCGCTCACAATCACCGGCTCGATGGTTACCGCGTCCACGGGATTGGGTGTGTGTTGGATGGCGGTGGAAACGACCGACGCCACCGGCGGCATCGAGTACTGATTGTACTGCGTGTACTGATGGTACTGATGCATGATAGGCCTGGCCATCGCTTGGTGGCCGTACGCCATTATGGGAGCCGTTTGGTGACGGTAATTCATGGGATGGTGGTAATAGGGCGGGGGGTGGTAGACGCTACCGTGACACCCGCACAACACTTGATGCATGTACACGTGAACGTTCTGTGGTTGATGACTCGAATCCGCTCTATTCTGATCCATTTTCGGCGTTCAACTTCAAGACAAACGAACTAAAAACGATGTAGTAGGTAAAAACGCAAAAACAATATGTCGGAACGGGTACCGTGAGCGACCGCAAGGCGCAAGCGCCGTCGGCGAACGTGCATCCGAGCATAAACCGTAACGCGTTGCGCAGTTAACGAAAATCGTTACAACACAAATAAATATACTTACACGAGCGTTAGAACCTTCCACACATTAATTAAAACGAATTTTCTAAACGGGATTTTGCACTTAAACTGTTACGACGACGATTAATAGTTCCGTCCGCGATTGGAACTGTCAACGAAATAAAATGAAACGCAGCCAACTCGGAATTTATACGAAAAAACGACGTGACGTCACGCGGACCATAGAGTGCAAACTAGCGGAAATACTCAAATATTTTTATTTCCTCAACATTCTATCAACATTAAGAACGATAATCAACAAAATCCTCTGATATATTAAATGCGTAATCTGATAAAATAAAATAATGGCAGTACCTATTTGTAAATTTGAATTCAAAAAGTAAACTACCTAATAATTGGAAGATGGTGTTCGCCAATAATATGTTTCACCAAATGTTTAGCTAGGTGCTCAAATGGACAACGGAGTTTCAACGAATTAAATTTATCTACAAAATCTGAGCGTTTCGAACGTGTGCCTAGGTGCGACTAAACTGATAACAATCAATTATCCGTCACGTTTCAACAAGTATTTACATGTAAAGTTTCAGTAGGACCAATAGGGATCCCATGAGGGTGATGGAAGTGTATATCGTTGATGTACCGTTGCAGCCGTCGCCTTCGCAAGCGCATACCTCCTGTCTACCACCGAAGCCCGAACGGTGGTAGCATTTGTTGTGGTGCGAGGATTTATCCCAACCGCATGTTCGTATGATTCGACTGTCAGGTTTTACTTAAAAAGAAAAAAAAGTTGACACAATTATTTGTCAGTTGACCATCACAAACTGTACACAATTTCAATTATAATCAATTGGTTTAATATTGACTCATTCTTTAGTGTTAACAAAAGGAATTCAATTTTGAATTCAAGTCATTATCTGATTATGAATATTAGTTGACTACAAGAGAATTGCTTGCAAATTTATGTTTCAATACTAACTTACTTAACTTAATTTTCAGTTTTTTTTAGTAATCTGTAACTTAACTTACGTCCGTTTACTTCGAAGTCTATGACTTGTTTGATCTTTCGACATAACACGTAGGGGTGGTCGCCGTGTGGCGATTTTTCCAAACAAGTAATTTTCAAATCGTCGGATAATTTATTATTTTCATCCCCTAAACATCTTTTGTCCGTTGCGCTATTGCATTCGTAGCATTTGAGGGCGGTACCTGAAAAAATTCGCAATTATTGTGGGGAGAGACAGCGTGTCGTGCAGAGTGCGAGTTTATATTGATCAGACGCTGCAGGGTTGCGCGGAGGGCGCGTTCGTCCCCAACAAATACCCCGACCTTTAAATCTTGAAAGTGGAATCACCACTAAACTAGCAAGAAACCAATTAATAAACCAAAATCGAATTGAAGAAAAAGCATTTCCTGTCGCACTCAAAAACTTAATAAGCAAGCGCTACACTTCATTTTCATTATTAATTGTGTAATAAGCAAAAATTTTACTTACTGTGCTCGAAACATACTAATAAAGTAAAAAGCACGCTGATGTGGTGTTGTAAATATTTCATTTTGTTGAAATAATCGTTCGGTTTTTCGGGAACAATGAATTAACAGCACGGTGCTGGTTCAGCCACTGAACTAGTTGGGCCGAGTCTGCGCCTTTTCCTCTGGGGCAACATTGAAAGGCGGACAATTCGAAATTTGGCACGACACGTTTAGAGGGCTTAATTGTAAAATTACCCTCAATAAACGGAAATGTGTCAATGGGATCGACTTGTCCTCTATAAGAAATTGGCGCGTTTTAATCTTTCCGAATAAATTAATTCAAAAACCACGTTTTATTATTGAATTCGGAACGTGAGCTCCTAGTAAAATTTTTTTTCCATTCGCTCGTTAATTTGTAATCCTTGACGAAATTCAAGTATGAATAGGCTTTAGGAAATTTTCTACAATTGAATAATTTACTATGTCCGTTTTATTCACGCTAATGGAGTTACGTGTACGCATAGTTGAGCAACGCTTACTCACAAGCCCCTTGATAAATGTTAATTACATATTCGATCTTGTTATAAATAATTGCGTTTTGTCGTCAAACGCAATTTTGATGAAATTATTGATAAGAAGTTGGCTTCGATTAGATATTGAATTGACCTTGATTGATAATAACTTAGCTGCTTTAGAAAATATCATAAACGAGTTTATTTACACAATTAGGGCGGATGCGCCCAACCGGCTAACGAAACAAGCGCATCCACCATATCGACCAAACGGACAAAGGATACAAAAAACAAAAGATGAAGGATGGATTTCGAAATCATCCACCTCGCAATCCCGTTGCAACCGTTGTGCGGACAAAAGCAAATCGAAACGTACGAATCTCCATCTTTTCGCGTCTCGCAGTCTTTTCTGAAATGATGGTAGTAAGTGCATTCTCGGATGACAGAAACTTGAGAGTGCGGCAGGAAGTACACTGAAAAGAGGCGATGTTAATGTTTGTGGAGATGTGTGGTTGAATAATCTTACGCGATTGATCAATTTTCGCACAGTACGGTACTTTTTTCAATCCGGTAAAATTGGAGGTCGGCGGCGCACATTCCTTCAAGTATTTTTCCGGTAAAAGCGCCGTGGAGGCGCACCGACTGTCGTACCTCGAAAAGCATTGGTAACAAAACAACGTTTGACCTGTGAAAAGAGAGAAAACAGAATTTATTATTGTAGTATATTAATGTATTTACCACTATTGAAATAACTAAGCAATACGAAAATTAATAAAAGTTTCATTTTTACTTTGTTTAAATATCAATTTTCAAAATATATAAATGACATTTACAAATTTAAAAAGAAATGTCATTCGTGATTGCTAATTGACGCAGTAAAAGTTTGAGCAGTGTAAAACATTTCAAAGCTAAAAGTTTTGATTGTAAATTTAAAAATAAGTAAGCACGTAGTTAATCATCGAAAACGTTGTTTGTACAGTATCCATATTTCACAGAAGAATAACAACTTTATATCCTGATAACATTCCACGTTTGAACTTTTAACCCAAACCGATATGTTCAATGCAAAATCGATGGGTCAGAAAGAGTTGTTTAGACCGCGCAGTGAATTTAGGTTATTATATTTTGAAAATGTATCACCGACGAATTTGTTTCCTAGTCGTCCTGCAACTTTTCTCTACGGGTAAAAAACAAAAATTCTACTCCGAAAATTTTTCTCGTTTTCAGTTTACAGTTTGAAATGTTTTCAATGCAACTCGTTCGAGAATCCGGAGTGTGCGACATTACAAAAAAACGAAACGAATTCGGTGTTCTACAAAGATTGTCCCAGTGAAATTCAAGGACAGAGCACATTTTGCAGGAAAATTTATCAGCAACGTCAGCACTGCAATGATGTTTATTTAAGTTTGTAACGATGTTTTATTTTAGTTGAAAATGAGGAAAAAACGGTGAGGGTGAAGCGGAGTTGCGGTTGGATTCAATACAAGGACTCCGTTGATCGATGTTGGCCGGCCGATACGGATTATAAAAAAGAGAAAATTTGTCAGTGTTATGGAGACGGTTGCAATTCGTCGCCTGAACGTGACGTGTTTTCCATCAGCAACCTGTTGTTGGTGGTTGTATTTTTTTATTATTACCTCTGAATGATTGTACGACATAAATAAAGTTTGCTGACTCTATTTGGTTTGTAATGTTAGTTGCCTATTTGTAATTCGTTGTTGCAAAACCACAGAATACACGTATCTGTAGATATATTTGGAACTGTTAAAGTAAACGAACTCTCTGTGGTTGATTGTTTGGGAGTATAGAATAGAAATGTGGTTCGGCTTCGGCGGAGGCGCGACAAATACATGCAGATATCTCTCTATGATTATCAACTAAACGAACTCTCTATGGTTTTTGGTTGACAGTTGAGTTTTGAAGATGGCTGCAATATTGAAAATTCGTTTACCGTTCAATACACTGAAATAGTATTGTTTAAACGTCTCAATTAAGTGAAACGAATATTGTAGGTATATCTTAAACAGTTTACTTTTCATGTTTTATTTGTGTCAATTAACAATTGGTTACGAATTGGTAGAAGAAACGGAGATGAATGAAGTTAGTTGCAATAGCAATACCATAGAGTGCATAATTGGTTGGAGATATCTCTCTATGATTATTAAAGTAAACGAACTCCTCATGATTTTTGGTTGACAGTTGAGGATTAAAGATGGACGCAATAACGAAAATTCGTTTACCTTTAAATCAAATAAAATCATATTTTTTAAACGTCTCAAGTGAATGAAATTACGAATATTTCACATTCGATGACGATGAATCGACCTCAAAATTTGCTTGCACGATTTCAATGCAAACTCTCGATATTACAAAGGATTCGACATTTTACCGAAACGAACGGCACTGGTAACCCATTGATTTACCGCCCCCGTGACATTCAAACAACTGTGACATCCTTATTTTGCTTCGTGTCTCCGTATTGTTTAATGGTGGCGGCTCGCTGGAAACGCTAATGTGGAGATTCATATCTGATATATAGAAGTCCGCAACATGCAACGAAATATATTTATTTATATGTATGTATATAAAGTGCCACGAAACTTCTTTTATGGCTCTTTTGGCATCGGATTCCCAGCCATCTATCTAGAGGAACGGTCGTTGTCGTTTTATGGCTAGAAGGTCGCGTGGTGGTGATTGAATCTGCGCCACAATTAATTATTTGAATTATTAGAATATTTCGATTGTTGAGAAAGATGGCGTCTGTACGAAAGAGAACGTCGATTGATTATTGAGAAACGACGGACGATGATTTAAAAGACAGTCCCGATCGGTTCCTCGAGTCGGATAGATTCGAAGAAACGGGGATGTGGATGATATCAACCCCCCGCCGACTTTACTACCCCGTCCGTTTTCCGTAAATAGGTGACGCCGGAATGTCGGGAGTTCAACGGCGGAGTCCCACAACAAAATCCGCGAACTCACTTTTGCGCACATTGTTTACTCGTAGGGGTCTTTCACTCTAGTGTTAGGTTTCGGGTAGTTGCATCGACTAGAAAACTTTTTGATATGGTTAAATCATCGTTTCAATTCGTTGTTTTCGTTACGTTTCTCCTTAGTCTGATCGGTAAGTTTTAATTAATTATCAACTCGTCGCTTTTTACAATTGATTTTCAAAGAATTTCCTAAAAGGCGGATAAGATTAGACTTTCAAGAATTATCCGTAATAATTGAATCATATTTTATCTATTTGCAATAAGTCGGTTATCGATAACTTATCGATATTGTCGCCTTGTTATTAGATTTTTTCTGTAATCTTAAATAACTAATAATCGCAATTCGCTCAAAATTCGATGAAGCAATCAAATGCGGAGATTGTCAAAGGGAGTTATTTCAATGCGAAAATATACATGTTTAGATCATCTTTTTTTGAAATATTGAACATTAAATTGATGAGTGGAACTTTCAGATTATTCTTCATCAATTGAATGTTACACATGTTCGACGAAGCAGAACCCGGAGGCCTGTTTGCGACCCGAGAAGAACCACATCCCGAGGAAACGTTGCAACAAATCCTCCCTGAACGATACTTGGTTCCTGGCGACCGATATCGATCGTAATTTCAGCGATATATTCGAGGTGGAATTGAGCGCTTTGGATCCGATGGTGTCGACTACGTGTCTCAAGCAAATCACGAAAAGTACGTCGGGACAAAAAGTAATCGGAACCGTCGACGAAAATCTGATTATTGCTTTGGACCGGATCCAAAAAAATAATTGGCGAAATACTCGTTTAGAAACGAGAGTTCGCTAATCCGTCGATCGATCGATCGTCGGCGAAGCCACTCAACTTCAATCCCGTTTACGTGTTTAAAGTAATTTTTTTCTTTTCCCGGCAGTCGGCGAACGGACGATCGTCCTAAGGGGCTGCCAGTTGGCGGGAAATTTGAACGTCTGCAACAAGGTGAAAAAATACGAGCGCAACAATTTGCGCACCACCTTCTGCGAGCTGTGCAGTAACAGAGACGGTTGCAATTCGTCACCGAAAATCACAACAACCATCGGACTGTCGACGCTACTATTCTATGGTCTTCACAAACTCTAAATGCCTAATATTATGTCAAGCAGCACAGTCGATGTCCATGCTTATTATGTAGATGGTTTTGAAAAAAAAAAAACAAAAATGAGGAAAAATTCCGATGAATGTTGTGTACAATCGAATTTAAATATAAAATTTTCTCTCGTTTGAACTATTTTAAATTGAATCGATCGTTATCAATCATGTTACATAGCGATGACTAAGTATTGCGAAATTTGAACTTCGAATGTAATCATGATTTTCGTCGAATTTCAATTACGTGTATGATTTTTATTTTCCTTTTCTTTCAATACCTTAAATTTGATCGAATTTCCTTACGAAACTCAAATATCTATGGTTCCCTACAAAACCCCCGAGGCACACGTTGTTGGTTGCATGTCAAAACTAATTAAATTTTTTCTATTTTACTTTTCGATGGACGAGATTATCTTAATTTCGAGAATGAATATTTGATATTAATAAAAGCGTGTAAAGTTACGAAACAGGACATTAAGGAGGAGGTACTCAATATTTGCACATTATTCCACGGCGACCGTGTACCGGATTGATTCGATTGTTTCATCCATGAACAAACAATTCTCTTTATTTCTCGAACAGGTTATTCCAATGGCAATGCTTATCTTCCGTTCAAGTGCTTTTATTTATCGCATTATCTATGTATAAAACTTTGGGGTGACATCATTTTTTTTCAATTCTACGAGTGGTATCGCATTCGATTTTGGAATTCCATCATGGCCGTTTTCCTTATTTTGTCAATATTATTAACTCTTGGTGAGTTAAAATCTGTCATAAAGTGTGGTTACTATTAGAATATTTTTAAGGTTCTTCGAATCCAATTAGTGGTGTTGGAAAAAACTCAGGTGAGTTTGAATTGAGAACAGATTTTTGATGCGATTTTTGATTAGCTTTCTGTCGTAATCCTAGTGGGAGACTGGAAGAATGCACGAAGGATAACAGTGAGCTGCCAGCGATATTGAGGAGTGAATCTCCTCTGAGTGATTCTTATATTTGCATTAACGCTACATTTATCGTTCTTAGTGAGTATTTTTTTCCTGTTTCGAATATTTTTTTAATCACGGTTTTGCAGACGGATATCACCACGAAACGATTGTGCAATGTGCAAAAAAAATTTTGGACGGCGGTGATTTATGTAATAATATTAGAGCCGAAGAAATTAGTATTTTGAGCTGTCAACAATCAAATGCAATGAATTATGTTTTGCGAAGTTGGAGTGAAAGTGATCTTTTGGATCAATTGAAGACTAATGTCATTAGAAGAGATGATTCTGATAGTATTTTGCTGATGCCGTTCGAAAATGATAACGAAGTCATCAATGAATTATCGGATTTACGGGATGGTAGCTCAGACAGAAGTTCAACTGTATCTACTATTTCGCCACAAACCACCAATTTGACAACTACTCCTTCCCCGCAAACCACCAATTTGACTACTACTCCTTCCCAACATACCACCAATTTGACAATTACTCCTTCTCCACACACCACCAATTTGACAACTACTCCTTCCCCACACACCACCAATTTGACAACTACTCCTTCCCCGCAAACCACCAATTTGACTACTACTCCTTCCCAACATACCACCAATTTGACAACTACTCCTTCCCCGCAAACCACCAATTTGACTACTACTCCTTCCCAACATACCACCAATTTGACAATTACTCCTTCTCCACACACCACCAATTTGACAACTACTCCTTCCCCACACACCACCAATTTGACAACTACTCCTTCCCCGCAAACCACCAATTTGACTACTACTCCTTCCCAACATACCACCAATTTGACAATTACTCCTTCTCCACACACCACCAATTTGACAACTACTCCTTCCCCACACACCACCAATTTGACAACTACTCCTTCCCCGCAAACCACCAATTTGACTACTACTCCTTCCCAACATACCACCAATTTGACAACTACTCCTTCCCCGCAAACCACCAATTTGACTACTACTCCTTCCCAACATACCACCAATTTGACAACTACTCCTTCCCCGCAAACCACTCATTTGACTACTACTCCTTCCCAACATACCACCAATTTGACAACTACTCTTTCCCCACACACCACCAATTTGACAACTACTCCTTCCCCGCAAACCACCCATTTGACTACTACTCCGTCCCAACATACCACCAATTTGACTACTACTCCGTCCCAACATACCACCAATTTGACTACTACTCTTTCCCCACACACCACCAATTTGACAACTACTCCTTCCCTACACACCACCAATTTGACAACTACTCCTTCCCCGCACACCACCCATTTGACTACAACTCCTTCCCAACATACCACCAATTTGACTACTACTCTTTCTCCACACACCACCAATTTGACAACTACTCCTTCCCCGCACACCACCAATTTGACTACTACTCCTTCCCCACATACAACCAATTTGACAACTACTCCTTCCCCACATACGACCAATTTGACAACTACTCTTTCCCCACATACCACCAAACAGACATCTACTTTAACTCCACACACCACCAAATTGACATCTACTCTTTCCCCACACACTACTAGTATTTCCCCACCGACTACTCAGTCACATAAAACAACCACACCAGGATCCGCTTCAATTGCGTCACCACACATCCTTACAGCATTATTGATGTTATGCATTTGTCTCATTCATCGTTGAATCGTCGACTGAAATGTACTCATCGGAATGTAATTATAAGTCGATATTTATTTATTACAAAAATAATAAAGGATATTTGTACTCTCGACTAAAAAAATGACATGAAAAAACAAACAGCTCCAATTTCGGGAAACGAATTTCGGTACGCAACCATTACGACACCCGTCGCGCTATATGCTGTACTATTGGTTGCATACTACGATCAACTTTTTCTAAACGAAGTATTTCGAACGATTTTCCTTATTTTCAATCATCGTTGATTTACACAACAACAACAAAACGGTAAGCGTTGAGTTGCTAAAACGATAGAATGTTGGGTGACATGTTTGATTGTGTTAAGTGATGTGGACAAGTTACATCTCTATTTTAGAAAAGTGGATTAGAATAATGAGTCATGGAAATCGATGCACTAATGCATTTATCAAACAATGAGCGCTTATCAGAAGTGTACATGACGTTATATATTGAATCGATTTGTTTAAACTAGAAACCATTTAGCGTTGAAACCCCGACATGAGTTCCCGTAAGTACAATTTTTTATAAATCCGTATCAGTTGTTCAAACGATATGTAAATTATTTCAGGAGGGTCAGTTGTAAAAAAAACAACAACCACCACCAGAGAAACTGGATATGGAAGTGAGTACTTGATTTAATTCTATATCATATAATTTAATATCGTTTTAGGAACCACAACTACATTGACGGAAATTAAAAAAACAACACCTACAGGAAGAGTAACGCACAGTAAGCGACTGGTTTGTAATTTGTTGCTCGTTAAATAACGTTTCGTTGTTACAGCGACAACGAAAACGGTGAAAAAAAGTTAGTTTGACTACAAAAACGACAATAATGATGTGTTTGATATGATTGTCGAATAAAGATAATTTAACGTTGTTTTATTTGATTATATCAACATCTACAATTAGTTGAAATTAATCAAAAGTAGTTCAGATAACGTCAAATGTGACAATGTTAATTGATGAAGTTCGTAATGTATCTACGACATAAGAAAATGTTGCGTCAGAAACGTAGACGTACTTCAAATACAGATATTCAAAATTCGCAATTATCGCAGAAAATAAATTTTATTTGTTTTACACTTTTTGGGATAACTGATAATTGATTCTTCAATAATAAAAGGTTCAGATTAAGTCCACGCGTAGTTGTTTGTTGGAATACGCGAAAAACATGATGTTCAAATTTTTAGTATTGGCTTCCTTATTGATTATAGGTAAATTATTCTTAATTTTCGATGGTGTTTTAAGGAATGATTTCAGGTTACTCGAGTTCGATGAGTGACTATAATGGAGAAAATATTATAGGTGAGTTGAATTATTTAAAATAAATATATAACATAACATAATTAATTTCAGCGAATTGTCCGAGCCCTAACTCTGTGCTGAGACCGTGTTCTGACGAGAACAGCGTTTTACCAGATGAAATACGAAGCGCAGCACCATTAAGTAATTCGTATATTTGCGTTAACGTCACTTATGCTATTTATGGTATGTATTTTTTTTTAATTTTTATGTCTAAATTTTTTTTTCATACAGTCGGTTTTTACACGCATAATGAAACTAGGGTACAGTGTGCGAAAAAACTGTTGAGCGGTGATGATTTGTGCATGAATATAAGGAGAAAATACAGATACACTTTGGAATGTGAATCATCGGAACCTTTTTATAACTAACTTAGCAATATAAATGATAGTGATTAAAAATGAAATTGTATTAGATTACACGTCAATAAAAATTTGTTTCATTGAATGGAAAGTCTATAAGTTGATTCTTAACTTCCTGCTATAAACTCAAACTTCAAACTGTCAAATGAAAAATATAGAAATTGTAATTGATTTCCTTATTGATTACGTTGATTTTCTGAAGTATTAACATTAATAGTATGACACATTGATAAGTAAAATAGAATGCAACAAAGCGAGTGCATTGATATTCTTTTTTTTTAGAAACATTTCACTTATCAGATTATTCGTTAGATTATATATATTATAGATCACACACAAGGTACGATAATAGTTTATTGCAATATCAATTACCAGTTTCGCAGTTGGTGAAGGTGAAAATTCGAACATGGGCGTGGACCGGATTATTGTAACTTTTTGGTTTATTTTTGCAATTAGTGGCACTATTGGTTTGTGATTACCTTTATTTTTTAACAATTAAAAATTTTCGTCATTATGAATTAAAAACAATGATTTCGGATTTGCCTGAAACTTGTGTCAAAAAATGATGAAAAATGGGAATTGAAACAAAAATTCGATAATAAACATAAATTCAAAAAAAATTACCTGATTGATAAAACGTTTCGAAGATGATTTTTTATGTCAAGAAAATAATGTTCTAAGGCATGTTCAAGCAAATATGAGTTAAACTTGTGAAATGAACTATGAGCTTCAACGCTTGCTGTTTCAATCCCACGCTGAGTGATTTTTTTACTATTACAGGCGCGACCCCAGGTCCTGACATATCAAGTACTGTAACAAAAGGTAAGTACGAAATGAGGAATGATTTCGCGGACTCAAAAATTTTGTTCAACAAATTTGGATTCGCTAATTCATTTTCGATATTAAAAAATTTTTTTTTTGTCATTTCAACTATTTTCGTCTACATCAGTAACTAGTGCATAATCATCAGGCTACTAAAAATTGGAAAAGTAGAATTAGTTTCATACATCAAACACCCTGTTGGCAAAAGTTGGAATCACCAACTCATTATCATTTTCCGTTTTAGAAGCTTCCACTTTTTTTAACACTTTTTACTTCTACACCCTCTGGATCATCAAGTAGTGCATCACCATCAGGTTAGTAAAAACTAAGAAGCTAGAATTAGTGTAACGCATCTAACACGCTGTTGGAAAAAGTTGGAATTACCAACTTATTATCAGTTTCCGTTTTAGAAGCTTCACTTTTTTTAACACTTTTTTACATCCTGCAGTCCAACCAAGCTCGTCTACACCCTCTGGATCATCAAGTAGTGCATCACCATCAGGTTAGTAAAAACTAAGAAGCTAGAATTAGTGTAACGCATCTAACACGCTGTTGGAAAAAGTTGGAATTACCAACTTATTATCAGTTTCCGTTTTAGAAGCTTCACTTTTTTTAACACTTTTTTACATCCTGCAGTCCAACCAAGCTCGTCTACACCCTCTGGATCATCAAGTACTGCATCACCATCAGGTTAGTAAAAACTAAGAAGCTAGAATTAGTGTAACGCATCTAACACGCTGTTGGAAAAAGTTGGAATTACCAACTTATTATCAGTTTCCGTTTTAGAAGCTTCACTTTTTTTAACACTTTTTTACATCCTGCAGTCCAACCAAGCTCGTCTACACCCTCTGGATCATCAAGTAGTGCATCACCATCAGGTTAGTAAAAACTCAGAAGCTAGAATTAGTGTAACACATCTAACACTCTGTTGGAAAAAGTTGGAATTACCAACTTATTATCAGTTTCCGTTTTAGAAGCTTTCACTTTTTTTAACACTTTTTTTACTTCTTGCAGTCCAACCAGGCTCGTCTACATCCTCTGGACCATCAAGTAGTCCATCACCATCAGGTTAGTAAAAACTGAGAAGCTAGAATTAGTGTAACGCATCTAACACTCTGTTGGAAAAAGTTGGAATTACCAACTTATTATCAGTTTCCGTTTTAGAAGCTTCCATTTTTTTTAACTTTTTTTTTACTTCTTGCAGTCCAACCAGGCTCGTCTACATCCTCTGGACCATCAAGTAGTCCATCACCATCAGGTTAGTAAAAACTGAGAAGCTAGAATTAGTGTAACACATCTAACACTCTGTTGGAAAAAGTTGGAATTACCAACTTATTATCAGTTTCCGTTTTAGAAGCTTCACTTTTTTTAACACTTTTTTACATCCTGCAGTCCAACCAAGCTCGTCTACACCCTCTGGATCATCAAGTAGTGCATCACCATCAGGTTAGTAAAAACTAAGAAGCTAGAATTAGTGTAACGCATCTAACACTCTGTTGGAAAAAGTTGGAATTACCAACTTATTATCAGTTTCCGTTTTAGAAGCTTCCATTTTTTTTAACTTTTTTTTTACTTCTTGCAGTCCAACCAGGCTCGTCTACATCCTCTGGACCATCAAGTAGTCCATCACCATCAGGTTAGTAAAAACTGAGAAGCTAGAATTAGTGTAACGCATCTAACACTCTGTTGGAAAAAGTTGGAATTACCAACTTATTATCAGTTTCCGTTTTAGAAGCTTCACTTTTTTTAACACTTTTTTACATCCTGCAGTCCAACCAAGCTCGTCTACACCCTCTGGATCATCAAGTAGTGCATCACCATCAGGTTAGTAAAAACTAAGAAGCTAGAATTAGTGTAACGCATCTAACACTCTGTTGGAAAAAGTTGGAATTACCAACTTATTATCAGTTTCCGTTTTAGAAGCTTCACTTTTTTTAACACTTTTTTACATCCTGCAGTCCAACCAAGCTCGTCTACACCCTCTGGATCATCAAGTAGTGCATCACCATCAGGTTAGTAAAAACTGAGAAGCTAGAATTAGTGTAACGCATCTAACACTCTGTTGGAAAAAGTTGGAATTACCAACTTATTATCAGTTTCCGTTTTAGAAGCTTCACTTTTTTTAACACTTTTTTACATCCTGCAGTCCAACCAAGCTCGTCTACACCCTCTGGATCATCAAGTAGTGCATCACCATCAGGTTAGTAAAAACTAAGAAGCTAGAATTAGTGTAACGCATCTAACACTCTGTTGGAAAAGTTGGAATTACCAACTTATTATCAGTTTCCGTTTTAGAAGCTTCACTTTTTTTAACACTTTTTTACATCCTGCAGTCCAACCAAGCTCGTCTACACCCTCTGGATCATCAAGTAGTGCATCACCATCAGGTTAGTAAAAACTGAGAAGCTAGAATTAGTGTAACGCATCTAACACTCTGTTGGAAAAAGTTGGAATTACCAACTTATTATCAGTTTCCGTTTTAGAAGCTTCACTTTTTTTAACACTTTTTTACATCCTGCAGTCCAACCAAGCTCGTCTACACCCTCTGGATCATCAAGTAGTGCATCACCATCAGGTTAGTAAAAACTAAGAAGCTAGAATTAGTGTAACGCATCTAACACTCTGTTGGAAAAAGTTGGAATTACCAACTTATTATCAGTTTCCGTTTTAGAAGCTTCACTTTTTTTAACACTTTTTTACATCCTGCAGTCCAACCAAGCTCGTCTACACCCTCTGGATCATCAAGTAGTGCATCACCATCAGGTTAGTAAAAACTGAGAAGCTAGAATTAGTGTAACGCATCTAACACTCTGTTGGAAAAAGTTGGAATTACCAACTTATTATCAGTTTCCGTTTTAGAAGCTTCACTTTTTTAACACTTTTACATCCTGCAGTCCAACCAAGCTCGTCTACACCCTCTGGATCATCAAGTAGTGCATCACCATCAGGTTAGTAAAAACTGAGAAGCTAGAATTAGTGTAACGCATCTAACACTCTGTTGGAAAAAGTTGGAATTACCAACTTATTATCAGTTTCCGTTTTAGAAGCTTCACTTTTTTAACACTTTTTACATCCTGCAGTCCAACCAAGCTCGTCTACACCCTCTGGATCATCAAGTAGTGCATCACCATCAGGTTAGTAAAAACTGAGAAGCTAGAATTAGTGTAACGCATCTAACACTCTGTTGGAAAAAGTTGGAATTACCAACTTATTATCAGTTTCCGTTTTAGAAGCTTCACTTTTTTAACACTTTTTACTTCTTGCAGTCCAACCAAGCTCGTCTACACCCTCTGGATCATCAAGTAGTGCATCACCATCAGGTTAGTAAAAACTAAGAAGCTAGAATTAGTGTAACGCATCTAACACGCTGTTGGAAAAAGTTGGAATTACCAACTTATTATCAGTTTCCGTTTTAGAAGCTTCACTTTTTTAACACTTTTTACATCCTGCAGTCCAACCAAGCTCGTCTACACCCTCTGGATCATCAAGTAGTGCATCACCATCAGGTTAGTAAAAACTAAGAAGCTAGAATTAGTGTAACGCATCTAACACGCTGTTGGAAAAAGTTGGAATTACCAACTTATTATCAGTTTCCGTTTTAGAAGCTTCACTTTTTTTAACACTTTTTACATCCTGCAGTCCAACCAAGCTCGTCTACACCCTCTGGATCATCAAGTAGTGCATCACCATCAGGTTAGTAAAAACTAAGAAGCTAGAATTAGTGTAACGCATCTAACACTCTGTTGGAAAAAGTTGGAATTACCAACTTATTATCAGTTTCCGTTTTAGAAGCTTCACTTTTTTAACACTTTTTACATCCTGCAGTCCAACCAAGCTCGTCTACACCCTCTGGATCATCAAGTAGTGCATCACCATCAGGTTAGTAAAAACTGAGAAGCTAGAATTAGTGTAACGCATCTAACACTCTGTTGGAAAAAGTTGGAATTACCAACTTATTATCAGTTTCCGTTTTAGAAGCTTTCACTTTTTTAACACTTTTTACTTCTTGCAGTCCAACCAGGCTCGTCTACATCCTCTGGACCATCAAGTAGTCCATCACCATCAGGTTAGTAAAAACTGAGAAGCTAGAATTAGTGTAACGCATCTAACACTCTGTTGGAAAAAGTTGGAATTACCAACTTATTATCAGTTTCCGTTTTAGAAGCTTCACTTTTTTAACACTTTTTACATCCTGCAGTCCAACCAAGCTCGTCTACACCCTCTGGATCATCAAGTAGTGCATCACCATCAGGTTAGTAAAAACTGAGAAGCTAGAATTAGTGTAACGCATCTAACACTCTGTTGGAAAAAGTTGGAATTACCAACTTATTATCAGTTTCCGTTTTAGAAGCTTCACTTTTTTAACACTTTTTACATCCTGCAGTCCAACCAAGCTCGTCTACACCCTCTGGATCATCAAGTAGTGCATCACCATCAGGTTAGTAAAAACTGAGAAGCTAGAATTAGTGTAACGCATCTAACACTCTGTTGGAAAAAGTTGGAATTACCAACTTATTATCAGTTTCCGTTTTAGAAGCTTCACTTTTTTAACACTTTTTACATCCTGCAGTCCAACCAAGCTCGTCTACACCCTCTGGATCATCAAGTAGTGCATCACCATCAGGTTAGTAAAAACTGAGAAGCTAGAATTAGTGTAACGCATCTAACACTCTGTTGGAAAAAGTTGGAATTACCAACTTATTATCAGTTTCCGTTTTAGAAGCTTCACTTTTTTAACACTTTTTACATCCTGCAGTCCAACCAAGCTCGTCTACACCCTCTGGATCATCAAGTAGTGCATCACCATCAGGTTAGTAAAAACTGAGAAGCTAGAATTAGTGTAACGCATCTAACACTCTGTTGGAAAAAGTTGGAATTACCAACTTATTATCAGTTTCCGTTTTAGAAGCTTCACTTTTTTAACACTTTTTACATCCTGCAGTCCAACCAAGCTCGTCTACACCCTCTGGATCATCAAGTAGTGCATCACCATCAGGTTAGTAAAAACTAAGAAGCTAGAATTAGTGTAACGCATCTAACACTCTGTTGGAAAAGTTGGAATTACCAACTTATTATCAGTTTCCGTTTTAGAAGCTTCACTTTTTTAACACTTTTTACATCCTGCAGTCCAACCAAGCTCGTCTACACCCTCTGGATCATCAAGTAGTGCATCACCATCAGGTTAGTAAAAACTGAGAAGCTAGAATTAGTGTAACGCATCTAACACTCTGTTGGAAAAAGTTGGAATTACCAACTTATTATCAGTTTCCGTTTTAGAAGCTTCACTTTTTTAACACTTTTTACATCCTGCAGTCCAACCAAGCTCGTCTACACCCTCTGGATCATCAAGTAGTGCATCACCATCAGGTTAGTAAAAACTAAGAAGCTAGAATTAGTGTAACGCATCTAACACTCTGTTGGAAAAAGTTGGAATTACCAACTTATTATCAGTTTCCGTTTTAGAAGCTTCACTTTTTTAACACTTTTTACATCCTGCAGTCCAACCAAGCTCGTCTACACCCTCTGGATCATCAAGTAGTGCATCACCATCAGGTTAGTAAAAACTGAGAAGCTAGAATTAGTGTAACGCATCTAACACTCTGTTGGAAAAGTTGGAATTACCAACTTATTATCAGTTTCCGTTTTAGAAGCTTCACTTTTTTAACACTTTTTACATCCTGCAGTCCAACCAAGCTCGTCTACACCCTCTGGATCATCAAGTAGTGCATCACCATCAGGTTAGTAAAAACTGAGAAGCTAGAATTAGTGTAACGCATCTAACACTCTGTTGGAAAAAGTTGGAATTACCAACTTATTATCAGTTTCCGTTTTAGAAGCTTCACTTTTTTAACACTTTTTACATCCTGCAGTCCAACCAAGCTCGTCTACACCCTCTGGATCATCAAGTAGTGCATCACCATCAGGTTAGTAAAAACTGAGAAGCTAGAATTAGTGTAACGCATCTAACACTCTGTTGGAAAAGTTGGAATTACCAACTTATTATCAGTTTCCGTTTTAGAAGCTTCACTTTTTTAACACTTTTTACATCCTGCAGTCCAACCAAGCTCGTCTACACCCTCTGGATCATCAAGTAGTGCATCACCATCAGGTTAGTAAAAACTAAGAAGCTAGAATTAGTGTAACGCATCTAACACTCTGTTGGAAAAAGTTGGAATTACCAACTTATTATCAGTTTCCGTTTTAGAAGCTTCACTTTTTTAACACTTTTTACATCCTGCAGTCCAACCAAGCTCGTCTACACCCTCTGGATCATCAAGTAGTGCATCACCATCAGGTTAGTAAAAACTGAGAAGCTAGAATTAGTGTAACGCATCTAACACTCTGTTGGAAAAAGTTGGAATTACCAACTTATTATCAGTTTCCGTTTTAGAAGCTTCACTTTTTTAACACTTTTTACATCCTGCAGTCCAACCAAGCTCGTCTACACCCTCTGGATCATCAAGTAGTGCATCACCATCAGGTTAGTAAAAACTGAGAAGCTAGAATTAGTGTAACGCATCTAACACTCTGTTGGAAAAAGTTGGAATTACCAACTTATTATCAGTTTCCGTTTTAGAAGCTTCACTTTTTTAACACTTTTTACATCCTGCAGTCCAACCAAGCTCGTCTACACCCTCTGGATCATCAAGTAGTGCATCACCATCAGGTTAGTAAAAACTGAGAAGCTAGAATTAGTGTAACGCATCTAACACTCTGTTGGAAAAAGTTGGAATTACCAACTTATTATCAGTTTCCGTTTTAGAAGCTTCACTTTTTTAACACTTTTTACATCCTGCAGTCCAACCAAGCTCGTCTACACCCTCTGGATCATCAAGTAGTGCATCACCATCAGGTTAGTAAAAACTAAGAAGCTAGAATTAGTGTAACGCATCTAACACTCTGTTGGAAAAAGTTGGAATTACCAACTTATTATCAGTTTCCGTTTTAGAAGCTTCACTTTTTTTAACACTTTTTTACATCCTGCAGTCC
The DNA here is from genome assembly GCA_020654155.1 of Novius pumilus. NCBI lineage: Eukaryota > Metazoa > Arthropoda > Insecta > Coleoptera > Coccinellidae > Novius > Novius pumilus. The sequence goes on from JAIFOV010000475.1 coordinate 7,568,217, forward strand.
AACCAAGCTCGTCTACACCCTCTGGATCATCAAGTAGTGCATCACCATCAGGTTAGTAAAAACTGAGAAGCTAGAATTAGTGTAACGCATCTAACACTCTGTTGGAAAAAGTTGGAATTACCAACTTATTATCAGTTTCCGTTTTAGAAGCTTCACTTTTTTTAACACTTTTTTACATCCTGCAGTCCAACCAAGCTCGTCTACACCCTCTGGATCATCAAGTAGTGCATCACCATCAGGTTAGTAAAAACTAAGAAGCTAGAATTAGTGTAACGCATCTAACACTCTGTTGGAAAAAGTTGGAATTACCAACTTATTATCAGTTTCCGTTTTAGAAGCTTCCATTTTTTTTAACTTTTTTTTTACTTCTTGCAGTCCAACCAGGCTCGTCTACATCCTCTGGACCATCAAGTAGTCCATCACCATCAGGTTAGTAAAAACTGAGAAGCTAGAATTAGTGTAACACATCTAACACTCTGTTGGAAAAAGTTGGAATTATCAACTTATTATCAGTTTCCGTTTTAGAAGCTTACACTTTTTTTAACACTTTTTTTACTTGTTGCAGTCCTACCAGGCTCGTCTACACCCTCTGGATCATCAAGTAGTGCATCACCATCAGGTTAGTGAAGACTAAGAAACTAAATCGATTGATCTCATAAAAAAGTTAAATACAAGCAATTGCCAGAAAAAAATTTTGATGAAAAGGCGCATCGACTGTTTGATTAGAAAAATTCTTAATTTCAGGTGAACCGACAGGAGCAACGCCTCAAACCCCGTCAACAGGTGAGTCATAACACAGGTTTTTACATTTAATTTGTTTGTTTTTATAATACTGATTTCACTTTTTAAACTTTTCTGAAAGTCTACGATTAATTGAATTGAACAAAAGTAAACAATGAATGTTGATACGTGCAATTTAAAAAGGCCCAAAGGCATTCGAGTAAAAGATCTGCTTGTAGCTCAAATGGTCTTGATCTAAATTAACAACTATATGAATTTCAGATAAACCCAATTCGTGGGAGAATACCGCACCCAATCTTATATTAACGATGACGTTAGTGTACGTTTTATGTATGGTATAATTTTATAATTATTTGTATATTATAAAGTATTGTTATTTATATAAATTTCTGGAGTAGGATTTCCATGTACTTTTAATAAATTCGTTCCACAATTCAAATCGAATTAGTACATTGCTTACTCAACGCAAAAATTGTAGAGGAATATCAAAGATCAACGTGCATAATCTACAGATATGGATTTCTAGTGGTTACCGAGTGAATTTCTGTTGCAATTACATTATTGGAAAATTCATTCATTATTGCATCAGATATACTTAATAAATTGAATAGGTAGAATGGACTTTTTTGATATAAAAAAGCGATTAAAATTGATTTTATTTGTATATCATTATTGAAGTGACTGATAATCAATTCCTCGAACGATAAAAGGAATCGAATTCATTCGTCTGGTTCTTTTTTGTACAAAAAAAAAATGGTGACGAGCAAAACTTTAATTGCTACGTTTGTGTTTGCAACCTGCTTGGTTTTCGGTTTTTCGAAACCAATAACCGGGTATAATCAGGCAAATACTATAGGTGAGTAAGATTATAGAAAAAAAAAAACGATTGATGATAACTTTGGAGATTTAGTTTATTGCCCGAATCCTAATGAGGTGTTGAAACCATGTACCGAAGAGAATAGTGTGCTACCTGATGAACTAAGAAGCGTAGCGCCGTTAGCTAATTCGTATATTTGCGTAAACGTCACTTACGCTATTGTTCGTATGTATAATCGTTTTTTTTCTTTTTCAATTTATTTTTAATATGTTTTTTTATACAGATGGTTACCACACTTTTGATACCGCTAGCATACAGTGTGCTAAGAAACTTTTGAACGGTGGTGATTTGTGTACGAATATAAGGAATCACTACAGGTACACTTTGGAATGCCGAACGTCGGAGCCTACGATAAGATTTGAATAATTATAAATGGAATCGTTGTAAAAAAAATTGAATAAAAAGAAAAATTTAAGAAATTGATTCAATTATTGTAGAACATCGTTTATTGTCGCTCAAGTCTCAAGTGCTTTGGGGGGTACGTTGTCGAGTTTTATTCCAGATATATGGCTCGCATTTTCTACTAATCGAATTACCTCGTTTTCGAATCAATGATTTTTTCATATTGGACAATTATATTTTGCACAGTCACTTGACCAGTCGCGGAGCGACACATTGTCAACTGAGCAACTGTCTCTTCGCGACTTTTATCGTTAGTGGGGTTGAATAATGATTGGATGATGAATTTAATGACTAACACGGTTGAGTGCTGAAACCAGAAAAACTGGGTTCGAATCCCGGTCGCGTCTTAATTTGAGAATCAGGCATCAGAAAGCACGTAAAGCGTTTGTCTTGGTAATATATTCAATAAAGAATCATTTGGTCATGTTAGAGTTATTAATACACTTATCGCGTTCTGAAAACGTCTGGCACCTGGACCTAAGTCAATAGGTTATGCGAACTGAATATGAAATCGCGAAGTGACGCATGATCAGTTGAACGTTTGTCGAAGTGCTTAAACAGTCGCGAAGCGACAAATGATTGTTTACTTAACGATAACCTGAAAAAAATTCTGAAACACAACGATAATCATCTACAGAGAACACGCAATTACTTTTTTTTTAATTCCAAGTGGTTGTTACACATAATTTATGGAAAAATATGTACAGTTTTGCGTCAGAAACGTTGATGCACTTCAGTTTTAATGGTTGATATGAACTTTTTGATAAAAAAATTAATCATTTATGTTTAAAGTGACTGATAATCGATTTTTTTACTATAAAAGGAATATCGTTCGCTCAATTTGTCCTCTTTGAGTCCGATTGTTTGCGAGAAGACAAGAAAAATGGCTGGAAAATATTTGATTGCTGCTTTTGTATTGACGACCAGTTTCTTGATTTTTGGTTCATCGAATCCTATCATCGAAAATAATCAGAGTAATAGAATAGGTGAGTTGAATTATGACTAGCTATTCGGTTTAGTGATTTTGGTGAATTAGGTTACTGCCCGAATCCTAGCGAAGTGTTGAAACCATGTACCCCAGAGAACAGTGTTTTACCACAGGAGCTACAAAGCAGTGCGCCGTTGACTAATTCTTATATTTGCGTTAATGTTAGCTATGCTGTAGTTCGTAAGTATCTAACGTTTTGTCTCATTTATTGTACTTATGTTTTTTATTTATTCTATTCAGATGGTTATCACTCGTACCATACAGCAGTGGTACAATGTGCAAGGAAACTTTTAAACGGTGGTGATTTATGCGCGAATATAATGAATCACTACAGGTACACTTTGGAATGTCAAACGTCACAACCTAGTTTAAAACATTCGTTCGAGGAAGAACCTGAAGTACCTCATGGTGGGCTTTATCAATAAATATATGAACGAATCGATTGATTAAAAATATGATATCACCTTATACGCAGTTTAAACTTAATCTATTTAGTGATTTCATTTGAGACGTACGAAAATACTTGAAATTCACTATTTTTCAAATTGGAATACAATGGATATTTCGATTAAATATATCGATTACGAGATACTTTATTTATTTTTCACTTTCCCAACTGCTGATAATCGAATTTTCGACTATTAAAAGGAACCATTTTGCTTATTTCTGCCAGTCGTTTTCTTGAAACCCAAAAAAGATGTTCAAGTTTCTAATTGCTGCGTTTCTATTGGCTTCTTGCACAATTTTCGGTAAGTTACAAATCGATTTTGTTCGGTTCTTGACTTACGGTACTTCATATTAAGGTACTTCGACTCCTTTGAGCACGCGTGGTACAGGTGAGTTAAATACTTTAAAGATGTTCGATGAAATTTCGGTAATTTTAGTTTACTGTCCGAATCCCAGCGAAGTTCTCAAACCGTGTAATGAACAAAACAGTATTTTGCCAAAAGAATTACAAAGCAATATACCACTGGCTAAATCGTACGTTTGCTTAAACGTCACCTACGTTGTGAAAAGTAAGTATCAAATTTATCATTTAACGTTATATATAATAATTTCGATATTTTTTTCATACAGTTGGTTACTACACTCGCGATGACACTTCCATACAGTGCGCGCACAATCTTTCAAGTAACAAAAATTTGTGTAGTTATCTAAAAAGTCGCTACGAAGGTACTAAAGAATGTAAAACATCTAAACCTGTTCGTTAATCAGACCAATAGTGCCTGTAACTTGGGAGAACGATTAAAATAATAAATATTATAAATCGTAAATATCTTTAATCTTCAACATTTTCGTTATCAAGAATTAATGTTATTAGTAGTACTCGGGTAGCATCAAGCAATGCAGCGTCAACAGTTGACTTGGGCAAACGATGATTAAACACGTACCCATAATCATGATCTTATGTGTTAAGTCGGGTAAGTACCACCAAAGCAATCCGAACTAGGTGATTCGGTCGATTTTCAGGATTCCCGATCACCTGCTACAATTGTAACTCGATTCGAGAAGACGATTGCGCTCGCGGTACTTCGAGTATACCGCAAACTGAGTGCGCGCATTTCGAAAATCGTTGTAGTACTTTTATATATAATGGTAATAGTGTCGCTATACTTTTTATTTTAAATATTTCATGTTATAATATTTTAGTAACATCAGTTTCCTCCAAAGTGATCGCTCGAGGCTACTTTAGGAGTTGCGCTGTTCACGGCGATTATTGCAAGTTTATGACCGAAGGTGCCGCCAGGTTATTGAGGCAGACTACGGGCGGTACTTCAAGCGTCAAACAAATTTATTGCGATATTTGCAGTTCGAATTTGTGCAATTCGACCCCCAAACACTCAATGTCTTGGTTTTTTGTCCTTTCTTTATCCATGCTAATCGCAATCTATTACAATAGTTGCATATATTATCGTCATTAGACTAAACAAAGTGAACTAAATTTGTTTTCCCAAAGTTACATTATGCAATTATCGATTATCGTAGAACATCCTACGGGATGTGGTGATGTTCTACGCATGTCGGTTAAATATAGGTCAGATACAAAACTAACAAATAAAGACACAGTAAGATTATGATTGCGAGAATGTTTGGGACTGTCGTTTTACTCAGTTATCTGGCAGTTGGTAAAACATTTTCCCCTTTATAACCAAGTGCGATGTTAAAAATTTTTCCATAGGAATAAACGCGTTGAGTTGTTATAAATGTCATTCGGCGATTAAAGATGATTCTTGTGCGACTGGCGAATCATTACCGGCGGCTCGATGTTCTCCTTACGAAACGCGTTGTAGCACCTTTCAATATGACAGTAAGTACATTAGAACAAAATGAGAGACAAGATATTGATGTTGTCAAACGCAGTTGTGCATGAAGACAAAGTGGCGGCGACTGGTTATCAGAGGGGTTGCGCGCCGGAGGGCGGTTATTGCGACATCGTTGTTAAGGAAACCGATAAACTTCTAAACTTGGCGTCAAACGGTCTGACGCGCGTTCAGAAGCGCAAATGCGAACTGTGCGAAAATAATTTATGCAACTCGGCCCCATCGCGCAGCGACATTTCTATGCTCTTATTGTTTCTGCTATGTGTATCTATTAATTATTAGATCTGTATGTCACAAAACGAATAGTTCAAATGATCGATTATAGAGAAAAGTTGCAAAACACAACATAAGTAACCCGTAAAATCGATTAGGGGTAAAAGATTTATCCGTCCTTGCAAATTGCGAATTTGAGTCAATGACGTAATATTTGTCAAACGATGTTTCGTTTTTCTAGCTTTTAAGTATTTTTGGAAGTATTTTCAATACATATTTGTAGTTTTCCAAGGTTCTCTGGTCTGAATTTTCAATCGAATCTTTCTTTACAGTTCCTAGACTTTGTGATTTTTTGTCAATTTTTCATTTTGAATATCTGCGGTTTTTGACCTAAATTTTTTAATTATTTGAGGATTCTGGATTCGATTGTTTAGTTTTCGCGTTCTTAATGACGATTTTTGTTTTGTCGGTTTTTTACCTTCTTTTATTGATTTTGTGAGTTTGAGTGTCAAGTTTTTTGCTCTTTACTCTTATTTTGAGCTTTTAGAACAAAATCATTTCGTAGGATCTTTGGTACAAATGTTTGTTCCTGCAAGTTTTTCCATTTTTGACACTAATTCTTCAGAATCGGTTTTTTTTTCATCATCTCAAGATCATAGATATGGAATTGTAAATGCAGTTCATTCGCGCAAATTCATACAATAGCGTTTTTTGCCCCTAGCAAATATTACGGGTTGCATGTTGTTTCGGTACGTATCTGAGTTAAGAGAACGATGTGTAACGAGCAGTCGATGAATATTTTCTATTGATTACCCTACGCAGATAGCTTAGCCTCCTTTTTTTAACGATGTTTACGGAAAGCATAAAATTTAATAGTTTGCCTCTCATAATCAAATACAATCTTCACTCTGTGGGTTCTCAGTGCATCATCGACAATGTCGAAAATTCTCGTTTTCCTTTTCTTTGTACATTTGTGGAGACAGGCTGATTGTTTGCAATGTTACGAATGTTCCTCGCACGTCTACGACGACGATCAAGATCCGTGCAAAGTTGGAGAATTGTGGATAATGAGGAAAGTAATATGTAGAGGACCATCAGTTTGCGCATTATACAAGATGACCAGTAAGTAACATTTCTTTCCAAAAAAAATAGATGAATCTTTGTTCTTCTTGAAGCCCACCTCAACGATCAACCCTCCACGACGATCGTAAACAGGGGATGTCAAGCGGTTCGATACGGCGCAACTTGCGAAGATATTTTCGACGATTTAAGGCGCAAGGGGATGATTTTCGTGGGTCATCACGAGTGGGCAACATGCTCCACCGATTACTGCAACTCATCTGAAAAACTATTCATTAGTCGCATCTTTATAACCGTATCGATATTACTTCGATGTAATTTAATCCGGATGTAATTACCGACTTATGAATGCAAACTATTTTCGAATCGATCCTTGAAAACTGGTAAACGCGTGTTAATAATAATTCGTTTATGATTCCCAGATGTTTGCCGACTTGATTGCGCCTATTAATTAATGTGCGGAAATTTTTGAATATTCAACCGCCTCGCGTCAGTCGTTCAAGTAAATTGCGATAGTTAACGCTTTTTTCTTGAAAACAAAATGCTTTCTGTTAGAAGCGTTTTATTTATTTCTGTTCTAATATTTGAATCCAGAATAGGTGAGTTTTTGTTGAAGAAAAATCGAAACCTTCGAAGCGTTTTTTGTAGTCGAATCGTTGGTTTGTTACTCATGTTCGGCGTCAGTCGGTTTCGGCGCTGCATGTGAAAACATTACTGAGCATCTATCGGATATTTCCCATCACGAATGTTTTTACAGGAAAGCCGCGTGTGCCACATATAAAATAGATTGTAAGTCTTTATTCAATATTTTATGTATGAGGTTCTGCTTTCAAGTTACCTTTAAGTTTGCGCCACAAGATTGAGCTACCCGAACATAGATGGCGGTACTTACATATAAGCTTGTTTTTAGTGTTTTTAAGTAAAAAATTATTCTTTGATTTCCTCAGACGGCACCGATGTTATGATCTACAGATCGTGCAAAGAAGCTGGTATATGCCACGCCTTATCCACATATTTTACCAACAGCCCTAAAAAACTTTTACAATGCGACACGTGCGACGATGGGAACCTATGTAACACCTCCAACCATATACACGCTTCGTCTATTGTAATAATCGCATTGTTATCGTTATTCCATTCGATTAATTAGTTCCAAATAGAGTAGCAAAAAGATAAAGAAAGTATTTCATTTCCCACCTGCTCCGGAAACAAGAAATTCATTTCCAAATTACTCATATTACACTAATGGAATAGTTGCGCGTCAGCCTCCGCCGAGCGTGCGATATCAATCCTCTTGGTGCCAAATACTAATTTAATTTGGAGCACCCGTTTATTTCGGTTCGCTCGAAAAACAACGTTTCAAGTTGAGCGTCCCGCCGACAATGAAGAAAGAAGACGGATCGCCGCGTAAAAAACAAAACGCCTATTACCAATTGAAGAGTCACTTTAAATCCTATTGCAATCACACCAGCATCCATGGGTTCCAGTACTTCGGGCAAAGCAGGACGGTGGCGGAAAAGTGAGTTTTCCAATCTGGTTTTGCCTTACTTCCTTAGTGCGTTTCAGGATTTGGTGGATGATCACCTTCGTTGTCACCTTAACCTCGTGCGGCTTCATGATTTACTTGATTTACAACAAGTGGCGACGGAGCCCGGTTATAGTGTCGCTGACAACTAGAGACACTCCTACGTATCAAGTACCATTTCCGGCTGTCACCATATGTCCCTCTATCAAATTTACAAAAGAAAACATTACTGTTCTTGATCTGAAGCAGATAATGAGCAAAGCGGAGGTAACCGACGTTGAGTACGTAGCTTGGAATCATCGGGAATTAAAAACAAACCACTAAATCGTTTCAGGAAAAACTTCCTCGAAAATATTATTCATTTATGCGAAAAAGATGACTCATACATCCAGGAACTCAATCGCGTTCCTGGTCAACTCAAGGTACTACCTCCTTTCTCCAATCGTACCTTCGAGAAGTTTCTAAAAATTTCCACGTATTATAACAAGGGAAACGAAACAATCGCAACTTTTATGCAAGAATCATTTTCTTTCGATGAACAGTTCAGACCTATACTAACTGAGGATGGTGTTTGTTTCGCCTTCAATATGTTATCCACTAAAGACATATTCACAGAAGAAGCGTGAGTACTGTTTACTTCGTTTGCACGAGATTAGAGTGTTTTTGCTACAGATTCATTCATCCATCTTTTACCTCCAACGGACCGAAGTCCTATTGGGTACCACAACGTGGTTATACACGCAATGCTGGATTGACGACCTATCCAAGGAGAGCGTTGCTCTCAGGTGCCGCCAACTCATTAACCATCGACATTCCCCACATGAAGTGGGATATTGATTACAAATGCAGTGGAGCTGAACAGGGATACAAGGTACCAATGGGTACGAAGTGAATATATCTAAAAAAAATTTTTTTAGGTAATATTACATCATCCCACGAGACTACCGAGGCCACACATCGAATATATGTTAGTTCCCTATGGTAAGGCTTCACTGGTATCAGTGGCGCCTCAAATGATGTCAACGTCAGACGTGGTGAAGAATTATGCCACGGATAAACGGGACTGCTACTTCCCCGACGAGAGAAATTTGAAATTTTTCAAAATCTACTCGAAAAAGAATTGCGACATCGAGTGTCTCGCGAATCATACTTTGAAGGAATGTGATTGTGTCCCGTTTTATATGCCTCGTAATTGTTAAAACTACGTTTTGATTCAGATTTAAAGAATTGTACTTCTAGGTGAAGCGTCCACGCCGGTGTGTGATCCATGGAAGTTACCTTGCGCCGAGATAACCAGAAGTACGCGAGTAAATATCTAAGAAACACCAAATCACAATGCTTGATTACAGAGAAACACGAACTGGCTAGACTGAGCTCCAAGTTGGAAGAGTTGCACCAAAAAGAGTTATTTGGGTACGCAAACATCTTGAGGTCGCCGGTTGCAAATCAAACTAGCGTACGGAGGAAACGTCAGGAAAATTCTTTTGAAGAGGATTTGGATGAGGACGAGAGCAGATGTAATTGCTTGAAGCCGTGCAACGACATCACCTACTTCGGTACCGCCACTTCTTTGGATTTCGATTGGAAGGACGCTTACTTGGATGAAGAGTTCAATAAAAGTGATTTGGAGTAAGAGTATCAATTGGCGGTAGCAAAAGATCGCCGAACAATTTGTTTTTAGTTTCGATTACACAAGAATCACCGTTTATTTGGATCGAACGAGCATTTTCACAACAGAGCGAAATGAGCTGTATGGTCCAACTGATTTCTTGAGTAACTTTGGAGGTTTACTGGGACTGTTCACCGGTTTCTCGATACTTTCGTTTATGGAAATCATCTACTTTTGTACACTGAGAATTTTCGGTAACAGACGACTACTGGGTAGGTGGTACGGGGATGAAGATGAAACCTAACTTATTTCTAATGGCACGTCTCAGGGAATATCTAACACCAGTTACTAAACTATAAATCCACTACGCTTACTATTGCAAAAACTATTATAAAATAATAAAAACGATAACTCGAGAGTGTTTTATTTTTGATCAGTTGAGTGGTCGCTACTCCCAGCGCGTTTCCCTTGATAGTTGCATTCTAAGTTAATTAATTCGGTCGCGTTATAATTTTTTCCCTGAACTCATTTATCGCGAACTAAATTCGATGTATGCAACCTGAAAATAATTTTATCCTCGTATTCTCAAACCACACTCGAGGATAAATATTTAAAAAAATAAAACGAAATCGACACCTAGGTCGCGTAGTGACGATGGAGGAGCCGAATGTGGTGAACGTTCAGGAAAACGTTGCGCCTACTGGCAATAAAACCAAAAAGTTTTTTTGCGAAAAAGTGAAGGATTATGTTAAAGAGTACTGCGAAGTGTCCAGTATTCAAGGATTGTCGTATCTGATCAAGGATATAACACTTTTCGAACGGTATGTAAATTTTCCGTTAGGAATGTGATGCGAATTTCCTTTCGCAGTTGTTGGTGGTTTTCCGTGTTTCTCGTTTGTATCGGTGGATGCGCTTACATGATCTCGGAGGTGTGTAACAAATGGATCGACAGTCCGGTGCTGGTCTCGTTGGCCACCAGCGACACTTCAGTCAGTAAAATTCCTTTTCCATCGGTGACCATTTGTCCGGAATCCAAAATCACGAGGCAATGTGTTAATTACTCCAAAGTATTAAGGATGAGGAGGGATGGGAAAGGAGATGAAGTAACTGCTTTGGAGTGAGGAACATGGATATACAACAACTTAATAAATAACACTTTTTCTTATAGAAATGAATATTACGATGACATGGCTCTGCTATGCAACGCGGAGAATCATGTGAACACAACAAGCACAAAACCTTTGGATGATTACTCCGATTTCTTGGAAAAGGTAAACTGTGCATTTTTGCAATTATAGAAAAACCATTGAAAATTTTTTTTCAGTGTAAAAGTGTCTCGTTGGATGATGCTTTCTGTTCTTTCGGCGGGGAAGAATATAATTGTAGCGAAATATTACAACCGATCATCACCGATGAAGGCCTTTGCTACTCATTCAACATGCTGGACGTGCGCGACATCTATAGCGAAATCAAGTAATTATTATGACCCAAGACTATTCTAATACTTGGTCCCCTCGATCATAGATGTCGCTACGGTATACTCCTTTCTTGATATTGGCGTATGTCTTAACTTCGTATTTTTTTAACGATTTCTAATTCAGCCAAATGTTGCCATCGATTCGTTTGATCACTTCTATCTCAAGACTGTTCATCGTTTCGCGTGGTTCAGATATATAGCTGCCATTTGCAGTTGTCGCAGCACTAAACGTTGGTAATGAAACATACTCAAAATAGACATATAAAACACACCAAAATAAACAAAATACACGCCAAATAAGTTTGAGAATTTATGTTTCAGTCAAATGAAGTACTTGGCACCAGAGCTCTCGGATCCGGATTGGGACGTGGACGACGGTTACCCAGACGACGATTCCTACACAAATTTCCCATATCGCGTATTCAGCAGCGGCGCGAAAAATTCCTTCATCGGCGTGTTCCTCACGAAAAAATCGAACGTTTACTTTTCCTGCAGAGATTTCGCGCTCCAAGGTATTCGAGTGACTTTACACATGCCGGCCCGAATACCGAGGCCGAATCAGGTGTTCTTCCCGGTCGGCTTGGACGAACTGGTCGTCGCACTGGTGACCCCGACCTACATGAGTACCACCTCGAAAGTACGAGATTACGAAGCGAAAACCAGGAATTGCTACTTCGGAAGGGAACGAAACCTCAAATACTTCAAAATATACACCCAATCCAATTGCAACTTGGAGTGCTGGACCAATTACACCATCCAGGAGTGCGGTTGCGTTCACTTCTACATGCCACGTGAGTTTCCTTTTTATCGAACGCCCAACCAGGTGATAACGTTTCAGGTGACACCAACACAAGCATCTGTCCACTAGAAAAACGACAATGTCTACAGCTCGCCGGTGGTAAGTCCAACAATCGTTAAACCCGAAGAAATGGGAAAAAACCGCCTCGTTGTAGAATCGTACGCGATTTCAACTTTCCCACAAAAACGTAAACACAGACAACCTAAAGGTCCCTTGAATTCGGACTGCAATTGTTTACCACTTTGTTCGGATCTAAACTACAATGCCGAAACGTCGCGTAGCAAATGGAATTGGAACGATCCAAGCGGTGTGCGTACAAGAAAAATGGAGAAATATTTCAAAGAGTGAGTCGCAACAAAAAATTACAGCAAAAACGTAAATTTTAATTACAGTTACCACGCTTCGGCCGTTCAGGTGTTCTTCAAGAGTTCCTACTTTCTTCCAACGGAAAAAAGTGAATTATATGGCATAGTCGATTTTCTATCAAACGCCGGTGGTATCTTGGGATTATTCACCGGTTTCTCCTTGTTTTCGTTAGTTGAAATAATTTATTTCTTGTCGGTTCGGTTGATTGAAAATTATCGACAGTTTGGATCGTGGGCTGGAAACAGCGGACAATAATTAAGTAAAATAAAATATTTTAGTTCGATTTTACTTTACTAATTAACCTAATGAACTCCACATCCTAATTTCATTAAGTTAAGGGTAAACCTATCATTCAATTATGAGATTGATATCATTTAAGTGCGATTGGTTTGTTAGCTGCTCCCTTCGATCCTCAGTCTGAAGCAATGTCGGTGACGATACAAGAGGGTAAAAAATCACCACAAGCCGTAGTTGAAGATTCCGATCTGGAAGATGAGGTCGAAGTTTCCTTTATAGAGGAAATAAAAATTTATTTTAGAAATTACTGCAACCACACCGGGATTCATGGTTTTCAGTATTTTGGGCAACATCGAACTCTGATAGAAAAGTAAGTTTTTTTTTGGGCCGGTGAGGTATTGTTGGTTTGGTTTTAAGAATTTGGTGGGTATTGGTTTTCGTCGCAACGTTCTCCGTTTGCTCGTTTTGTATATTTTTGATTTACGAAAAATGGGCAACGAGTCCAGTGATCGTTTCGTTGGCGACCAAGGAGACGCCCATTTACCATATACCGTTTCCGGCAGTAACGATTTGTCCGACTATAAAATACAGGAAGAAATGTTTCAACGTCAAGGAAAATGTTAAAGGAAAACATAAAAAGTGAGTATTGGGAACGGTAAGTTATTTCTAATTTGAAATAAAGTTCCAGGAAATTTTCGGAATATACGTTGCCGATTTGTAAAGAAAGACCAGGAGCGGAAAAATCTGACACCAAATACTACGATGACAGTTTTTATAAGACTTTACTGAAGGTGGGTTGCAAGAAACTTTTGGGTTCTCATCTTCAAGTAGTTTATACTGCACTCATATCGCATGCAACAACGATAATCAGTAGCAGTAAATATATTTCAGTGCTCTCCCTTCGTTGGGAAGAACTTCAGCGTTAAATTCATGAATCGAAGAGATTTGGAATTTGATAAGGTATTCCATCCAGTTATCACCGAAGATGGTGTTTGTTTCACCTTCAACATGCTCGATGCGTCAGAAATTTTCTCCCATGAGGTGTAAGTCTTCCCTTTCCACTCATTCCTTTTCACACCCCGCCATATCTTCATCTTCAGAGACTTATACCCAGAAATAGGTGTTTCCGATCAAAGTTCATCTTGGATACCCCAAGTGGGTTACTGCGACGAAGCTGAACTGGAAACTTATCCTCGCCGGGCGCTCCTGGCTGGAGGCATCAACTCCTTGGAAGTAAAAATGGAGCACGACGAAGCAGACATAGATTACAGCTGCGGCGGAGCCGAGCAGGGTTACAAAGTCCTACTCCACATACCATCCAGAATCGCTCGACCAGCCTTAGAGTACATCATGGTGCCCTTCAATAAAGCAACCACCATCACCGTTATACCAGAAATGATGTCAACCTCCTCGCGAATCAAAAAGTACAACCCCGAGTCCCGTAGCTGCTACTTCCCAGGCGAGAAACACCTACGATTCTTCAAAATCTACACGAAAAACAGTTGCGACATCGAGTGCCTCACCAACTACACCATGCAGTTCTGCAAATGCGTGGCCTTCTGGATGCCACGTACGAAATCTCGGACGCAGCATCACCGGTTTTTTCAACTTTGGGTTTCAGGAAACGCTTCAACGAAGATTTGCGGACCCGAAAATCTGTATTGCATCGACATAGCGAGAGAAGACTATAATCTGTCGAATCTCAAGAATAAACTGCGCGAAGATCGTTTAAAACGTAAACTGGCGGCGGTGAAGCAAAATCAAACCATCGAAAGTTTGAAGTTTTGGTTGCATCGCGACCAGGAAGCGGTGAACGAGGAAATACGCGATTTGGAGGACGAAATAGTTTTGATTAAGTCGCGTTGCAACTGTTTTCCGATTTGCAGCGACCTCACCTATCCAGGAACAGCGTCGTCTCTGGATTACGAAGTAGAGAATAAGATGTGAGTCGGGGCTAACCCATTTGGTCAGCAGGAATACAATTTTGTTTGCAGCAATAAAACGATCATCGGGGAGACACAGATAAGTATTTTCATTAAAACCAACGAAATTTTAACGAGGGAGCGTAACGAACTGTACGGCCCAACGGATTTCATAAGCAACTTCGGCGGACTGCTCGGTTTGTTCAGCGGATTCTCAATCCTGTCGTTTATGGAAATCATCTATTTTCTTACTTTGAGAATCGTGGGTAACTGTAAGAAGTTCGGTAGGTGGTATGGCAAGGAAGATTGATAAAATAAAAGTAGTTGTTGTGGAAAATTAATACGCAAGTAACCCTCGTTTATATCAACCATCAAACCAGTTAGACGCTTGCGCTGTAGAATTTCGGAGACCTAAAACCCCACTGCGCAAGCGTCTCACTGATTCGACACAGATTTGCTCGTTGGTTTGGTCTGACTTATGTGATTAAAGCAGCAGTTTCTCATATTTTGTGGAAACGTTAAATTAAGTACAATTCGCAAGTATTCGAACGAAAAAGACTAAGCGACCCACAAAAGTTCATGAATACTTTCGTTTCAAATACTGTTTCCAAAGACTATAAAATCAAGCGGATGAGTTTAAATGAATTTTCAACACCGATTACACGAACAGAAATAGCATTCTTGAACGTTTTTATGTTTATATTAAATCGCCCCCCGATCTTGCGAGGATTATTAATTCGAGCGAGAATTTTCGATCGACCGAAATAAAACAGACGATGGAAATTGAACAAACCTCTTCAACACTTCGAGCGGTCGATTTTCTTTCCAGTCGGTTTTTCGATGGATCGCCACGAATACAAAAGTAAGAATTGTTTCGACGGTTGCAAAAAGCATCTGAAGCAGTATGCTGAAAGCTCGACAATTTCCGCTTTTGGTCACTTGAGTCAAGATCTTTCCTGGCGCGACAGGTATGATTAAATCAACTCATTTATATATATACAACAATACAATAAAGGTTATGGTGGACAATCGTCTTTTCGCTCTGTGTCACCGGATGCGCCATCATGATCTACCAAATAATCGACAAGTGGATTACCGATCCGGTGATCGTGACCTTGGCCTCCAAAGAAGAGCAAATCTACGACATCCCGTTCCCCGCCGTGACAATTTGTCCGCAATCGAAGATCAACACCAAATGTCTAAACTACACCAAGATCCTCTTGGCCAGAATGAGCAATAACCTCGAGAACACAACTTACAGGGAGTCCGAATAACTGAATCATGAACAAGCATTTTAAGTTAACGAGCTGATTTTTCAGAAACAAATTATACGATTACATGGCTGCTTTATGTCACGCACAAAACCATGACGCCAAAAAGCTGCTTTCAAATCGTAGCATCTGGACAATGTTCAAAGAAAAACCGAACGGAATCGTTGATGATAAGTACCCTGACGATTTCGTCATGCACGATTATTCGGATTTCCTTTACGACGTGAGCTATAACTTAAAGTTGAGGAAACAAAGTGATTTTCAAACTTCACCAACAGTGCGCAGCCGTGACCTTCGATAACATGATCTGCAAGTGGATGGGAATCAAGCGGCCTTGTCAGAAACTTATGACACCAATCGTAACCGATCAAGGACTCTGCTACTCGTTCAACATGCTCGACGTCCGAGACATTTACAGCTCCATCAAGTAAGTACCGTAGAACCATCTTCAATAAATTTTATAAGTAATCAACAGTCAGATGAAGTACTTTCAAAGAGGTCGAAAACCAAATTGGGACGTCGATTGGGGTTACCCAAAATACATCATGGACAGCGTTTACCCACGAAGATCATTCCACAGCGGCGCGGAAAATTCGTTTTCTGTCATTGTGTTCACCAACAAAGAATACGTCGAGTACGCTTGCAACGAATTTTCCATACAAGGAATCAGAGTAAGTCGACTTGATCCATGCACCACCGAGTAAAGGCAGTTTTCTTGCAGGTTTCTTTACATATGCCCGCTAAAGTACCACGACCAAGTCAAGTTTTCTTCGCCGTCGGTCTTAATCGACTGGCCACAGCAGCAGTACTACCTAGCAACACTTTGGTGTCGAAGAACATCAAACGTTACGAAGCTAAAAAACGCAATTGTTATTTCAGCACCGAAAGGAATTTGAAGTACTTCAAGATTTACACTCAGGGAAATTGCAATTTTGAATGCTGGACGAACTTCACCATAAAAACGTGCCAATGCGTTGGTTTCTACATGCCACGTAAGCAACTCCGTTCACAATTTTTTCTTTGAAATCAGTTTTGCAGGAGACAATCGGACGAGAATTTGCAGTTTGAAAGAACGATATTGCCTGGAGGAAGCTAGGAGTAAGTCGGTGTAACGAAACAATTATCTTCTTTACGTTAATGCATTTCATAGAACAATATCCACAAACGGTGCTCAAGGAAATACTGCAAACCGATGGTACCACCAACGCGCAAGGATGCGACTGTCTACCTTTGTGTACGGATTTGACTTACAACTATCAAATAGCAGCTTCCGATTGGAGTTTCGACGATCCCGACGATGCAGCTTTTGACAATCAACGTTTCACCGCTGAAAAGTAAGATAATCTCAACCACCATCTTGTCCCAAAAACCAACCCATTCAATGGAATTGGACGTCCACGAGTTTAATATTCAATTTTCAGATATTACGGCTCCGCTGTCAAGATATTCTTCAAAAACAACTATTTCCTACCGTACTACAAGGACGAGCTCTACGGTACCATCGATCTGATCTCAGACTGCGGCAGCCTTCTTGGGCTTTTCATCGGATTCACTTTGGTCTCATTTACAGAAATTGTTTATTTTTTCTCCATTAAAATTATTGGCAACTACCGTCGGTACGGTCGTTGGGTTGCACCTGACCAATGAGATAAATTTGTGGAGATATACAATAAAAACTCAATTCGACAGTGTAATTATAGAATTTGGAAGGTAAAATTAATTGGTAATTTGGGTATCATATACGAATCAAAAAAATGGCACATTTCCCCGTTCCTATGGTATAATAAGGAAACTGATAATCACGTAGTCACCGCACATTAGTGTTTAATTATCGTCAGTTTATCAAAATTCAGTGATGGAACAGGTTGATACTGCAAAATCTAAACGATCTGTGGCTATGCAAAAGCACGGCACTGGATTAGCTGAATACCTCAAAGATTATTGCGCTCATTCGAGTATTCAAGGTTTAGCTCATATCGCCAAAGAAAACTCTCAAACCGAAAGGTGACTCACCACTCTCTTTTACCGACCATCGTACTAACAACGGTTTAAAGGTTATGGTGGATTGCCGTATTCATCTTCAGCCTCATTGGTTCTTATCTGATGATCCACCAGATTTTTGAGAAATGGTCATCGACTCCCGTGATGTTCACCTTGGCCGCCAAGGAAAAATCGATCATCGACGTACCGTTTCCAGCAGTGACAATCTGCCCGGAAGCAAAAGTTTCGGCGAATTGTCTAAACTACACCAAACTTTTGATGATGAAGAATAGAGGCGAACTGAATTTTAAGGATCTTCGCGAGTACCTTCAATATTTTATGAATTCGCACCAGCGTCACGTCGCTTTTTTAGGAATCTTTATTTTGATTACATGTCTTTGTTGTGTCGATCGGAAAACCACGAAGGTGCCCCCAATATAACCATAAAATCATTGAAAGCCAAAGGCATCACTGACAGCGTCGGGAAATTCCTTAGTAAATGCGCGGCTATTGATTTAAAGACGGCTGACTGCAGTTGGATGGGACGAAAGTTATCATGCGAAAGAATCATGAAACCTCTGATGACAGAGGAAGGGTTATGTTACACAGCGAACATGTTCGATCCCAGAGATATCTACAGCGATTTAAAGTACTGATATATTAAAACTAATCTAGGTATTTAAGCTGATGAATTTTAGTACCATGGAGTACCTAACTGAACGAAACAGGAATCCAGCTTGGGATCCGGATGATGGTTACGGTACTAACGTTAGTTACAATAGTTTTCCACGCCGCACATTTTTAGCTGGAGCAGAACACGCTTTCGTAGCAACTTTTTATACAAACCAATCTGACATAAATTACTCGTGTCATAATTTTGCGTTGCAAGGGATTAGAGTGAGTACCACTAAGAATTAAAAGCCTTGACTGAAGTTTAAAGGTTTCCCTTCATTCTCCCGCCAATCTTCCACGACCCAGTCAATTCTTCTTCTCGGTGGGTTTGGATCGTGTAATCAACGTGGGGGTCACTCCACATCTTGCCTCCACGTCGCCAAAGATCCGCAGTTATCTTCCTGAGAAACGATTCTGCTATTTTGGTCACGAACGCAGCCTTAAATATTTCAAACTGTACAGCAAATCCAATTGCGATATAGAATGTTGGACGAACCATACTTTAGGTTATTGTGGTTGTGCGGCTTTCTACATGCCACGTGATAACCAGACTAAAATATGCGACATCCCCAAGCGACATTGTATCGAAGATGCCAAACGTAAGTTTTTTAGTACCGCAGTACTGATTGATCAATACTTTTATGTCTCAGTGTCATACAACAAGTACCGCATGGAAGAGTTTTCTAGATCCGGCAAGGATTCGGGACGAAAAAAGTGTGATTGCCTGCCACTTTGTTCCGAACTATCGTACAACTCCGAAATCTCGTCGGCAGAGTGGGATTACACCAATCTCGACGAAGTCACATATGATGATCGTCGATCGACTTATTCGAATAATTCCAGAACATACGCGTCCGCTGTTCGGATTTTCATGAAAAATCAGTACTTCCTGCCTACACGACGAGATGAGCTCTACGGCACCATCGATGTCCTTTCGAACATCGGCGGCATCTTAGGTTTATTCGCGGGCTTCTCCTTATTCTCCATCGGCGAATTCGGGTACTTCTTATCCGTGAGGCTGATTGAAAACTACAGACGACACGGTTTCTGGGCTGGAGCTCTAAATCATATTTTATAATTGAATAAACGCCTAAGACACTACAATTTGTCGCTATTTTTAAAAATATCGATTCGCGAAACCGCAACCACAACGACTTCCAGATGGACTGATAGCAATTCTTGGATCGTACCACTTGAAGCAGCGATAATCAAAGTGCTGCGAAATGTACGATCAACGATACCCTCGCAGAAAAACACGCCGAGAAACGCTTATATGGTACGGAAGAAGTTTGGGTGAGTACGTCCGCGAGTACTGCGAAACATCGAGCATACAAGGCTTATCGCACATCGTGCGCGATAACACTTTATTTGTAAGGTAAGATTGTTTCCTAAAACTGCCCAAAAATGACTCGTCCACCCAGAATATGGTGGATTTTGGTTTTCATTGTCGGTACCACCGGCTCGTACCACATGATTCAACTGATATTCGTTAAATGGTTAACGAGTCCGGTTTTGGTTTCCTTGGCCACCAAAGAAATACCAATTTGGAATGTCCCCTTTCCGGCTCTAACGATTTGTCCGGAGGCGAAAATTTCCACGCAATGCTTGAATTATTCGAAGGTATTACAAGCGAGAAGATCAGGAAAGGAAATCGATAATTTACAAGAGTACCGATAATTTTAAGAGTATTAACAAAGAATCATTTTTTTCCTTGTAGACACCAGTTTTTCGATTATATGTCTTTGTTTTGTAAACCCGATAATCATAAGACAACACTTTCCGTTGGCAGTAAGAAACTGATACACATTGACGATTTCCGTAACGATGCGGAATCGATAGCGGATGATTTATTTGGCGGAATCGATCTTGATGATTATCAAGAATTTTTAGCCGCTGTAATTGATGGACATCCTTTTTTGCTTTTTTTTAACCTAAAGATTTTAGTGTTCTGCTGTTAGTGTGGAGGACATTCATTGTGTGTGGATGGGGAAGGAACAAGATTGTAAAAAAATTCTGACGCCTATATTAACCGATGAAGGTTTATGTTACAGTTTCAACATGTACGATGTCAGGGACCTTTATAGCGATATCAAGTGGGTGTAGTTTTTCGAATTTGTATCGTGATTGTTTTTGTTTTTTTTTTCTTTTTTGAAGTGTCATGAAATATTATCGGTCTGGTGAGAGGACGCGAGATTGGCACCCAGATAAGGGCTACGCGCGTGACAAAATCAACAAGAAAAGAACTTACCCGCGACGTGCCTTCTTACCCGGCGCCGAAAATTCGTTTGCGGCCGTTTTCTTCACCAAAAAGTCCGATTTGGATTATTCCTGCAGAGATTTCTCCACCCAGGGTATACGGGTAAAGCTATTCCCCAAAAGATGTCGCTACTGTAGAACGCGACCTACAAAATTTATATAACAGATGGAGCTTTCAACTTTTCACAGGTCACCCTTCATTCACCGGCGACCATACCGAGACCGAATCAAGTTTTTTTCACAGTGGGATTGGACCGCGTAACTCTTGTTGAGGTGACTCCGTCACAAACCCTTACAACGTGGAAAACGAAACATTACAAACCGGAAAAACGATATTGCTACTTCGGCAAAGAAAGAAAATTGAGATATTTCCGATATTATACACAGTCCAGCTGCAATTTGGAATGTTTTACGAATCACACGATACAAAAGTGTGGATGCGTCAATTTTTATATGCCACGTAAGTATCGAATATATGTATATATTTATATGTAAGAAGGTTTTTTTAATACAGACGATAACAAAACCAAAGTTTGCAATTTAGAGAAGAGATTCTGCCTGGAATCGGCTAGAAGTAAGAATCCCTTCATGGAATTTGCTTCTTGAGACTTTTATGTTCCTTTTCAGAGAGTTACACTGAAGTTATCCTTAGGGAACATTTGCAAATGCGCGACCTCAAATTTGGCGAGAAACCGTTCGGAGGTTGCGGGTGCGTACCGTTATGCGCCGATTTGTATTACAATTCGGAGGTGTCATCGGTACTTTGGGATTTCCGGAACCAGGACGAGGTGGCGTTCGATAAATTTCGGGACATATTGGATGAGTAAGAAAACGGACGGACTTTCCGGATTTTTAGAGTAGCGCCATTTTTAGGTTTTACACGTCGACTGTACAGGTTTTTTTCAAGAATGAATTTTATTTGCCGTTGCAAAGGGACGAATTGTACGGAACAACCGACCTAATATCGAATTTTGGAGGAGTTTTGGGATTATTCACCGGATTTTCGTTATTTTCTTTGGCGGAAATAATTTATGTGCTTTCGGTGAAACTTATCGTGAATTACAGAAAATATGGTTTTTGGGCCGGTCCCAGGAGGCCTTACCTGTGAACCATCTCATCAATTATGTTAATAAAGTAAACTTGAATGAACCTCAAACGCCACATTTTCCATTTTTATTATTGTCACTTAATAATCCACTATTCGCCACATTTGTTTGACTTTCAATGAAGCTGTTGAACATTTGAACCAACCAGAGCATGAAAAACTCACGCAGGAAAGGAATAACTTGAAATGTCAGACGGGTTCTTCGAAAAACAGAGGCCAGGTCACTAGACCAAAGAAAGTGAAAGCTGAGGTGTTCTTCCTTTACAAGTCGCGACAGATGGTTTGGATGAATTTTATATTAAATCCTTACCAATTATTGACAGATTGACGAAAATTGACATGTTGAAGGTCCCTTTACGTTTTCAGAATTAGCACAGGAAAACATTTATTGGTAAACAATCGTGTACCACGTAAAAATTGGAAAATTGCATATTTTCCCGCCTGGATTGCATACTAAGGAAACTGATAATCACCTTGCCACCGCATTGTAACATTGATCGTCAGTTTATCGAAATTCAAGTAATGGAGCAGCTTGATACTGTTAAAACAAAGCGACCCCTAAAGCATGGCATCGGATTAGCTGAATACGTCAAAGACTACTGCGTCCACTCTAGTATCCAAGGTTTATCTCACATCGCCAAAGAAAACTCTCGGACTGAAAGGTAACTTGGTAATAACTCTCCCCCTTCAGCATATAACAAATCGCTTGTAGATTATGGTGGATAGCTGTATTCATCTTCAGTCTGATGGGTTCTTACATCATGATCCACCAGATTTTCGATAAATGGTCATCGACTCCCGTGATGTTCACCTTGGCGACCAAGGAGAAACCAATCACCGAAGTACCATTTCCAGCTGTGACAATCTGCCCGGAAGCTAAAGTTTCTACCAGTTGTGTCAACTACACCAAGCTATTGATGATGAAGAATAAAGGCGAGCTGAATTTTGCAGATCTTCGCGAGTACCTTCAATGTTAAAACTTTTCACTCTCGCATAATCACGCAATTAATTTTCTAGGAATCTCTATTTTGATTACATGTCTTTGCTGTGCCGTGCGGAGAACCACGAAGGCGCCCCAAACATAACCATAAAATCTTTAAAGGCAAAAGGCATCACCGACAGCGTGGTGCAGTTTCTGAGCAAATGCGCGGCTATCAGCATGAAAAATGCGTACTGCAGTTGGATGGGACGGAAAGTATCTTGCGAACGAGTCCTGTCACCTTTGGTCACAGAAGAAGGGTTGTGTTACACGGCGAACATGTTCGAACCTCGAGACATCTACAGCGATTTAAAGTACTAGTACCTTAAAAAAAGAACTACGAGAGTTTGCTTAAGTGATTAATGTTAGTAGCATGGAGTACCTATCGACGAGGAAGTGGAAAACAGTTTGGGATCCAGATCATGGTTATGTTAATGACGCTACAGCAGATAGTTATCCACGTCGCGCCTTTTTAACCGGAGCTAAAAATTCCTTCGTCGCCATTATTTTCACGAAAGAATCGGATATAAGTTACGCGTGTCGCAATTTTGCGTTGCAAGGGGTCAGAGTGAGTAGCATTGAACGACAGGTACTTTAATGAAAGTTTAAAGGTTTCCCTTCACTCTCCCGCAAATATCCCACGACCCAGTCAGATCTTCTTCTCTGTAGGCTTAGATCATGTCACAAACGTAGCTGTGACGCCACATCTTGCTTCCACATCACCAAAGGTACGCGATTACCTACCTGAGAAACGTTTTTGTTACTACGGTCGCGAGCGCAGCCTCAAGTATTTCAAAATCTACACCCAATCGAATTGCGACATAGAATGCGTGGCAAACCATACCAGAAATAGTTGTGGTTGCGTGGCGTTTTACATGCCAAGGGACAACCAAACGGGAATTTGCGACATCCATAAGAGATCTTGCGTCAGAGATGCCAAAGGTATTGAGTTTTTTATTTGCTTCGTCGGTAAGCAGACTAATCATGTTTCAGTGTCGTACAACAGGCACCGTTTGGAACAAGTGAAAAGATCTAGTTCGGGACAAGATAAATGCAATTGCATGCCGCTTTGTTCGGAACTCACATATCATTTAGAAATTTCGTCGGCCAAGTGGGACTACCTGAATCCCGACGAAGCCAAATATGACGCTCGTCGATCGGAGAATCAAAACGGTTCCAGAATCTACGCATCCGCCGTTAGGGTTTTCATGAAAAACCACTATTTCTTACCCACGCAGCGAAATGAACTTTATGGCGTCACTGATGTTCTGTCGAACACCGGCGGCATTCTAGGTTTGTTCGCCGGCTTTTCCTTGTTTTCCATCGGAGAACTAATCTACTTCTTGTCCGTGAGGCTGATTGAAAATTATAGAAAACATGGTTTTTGGGCGGGGGAGAGAGCACAGACACGACTTGGCACCTTAGAGTTGAATAAAATTTAAAATGATTGTGTCTTTACTGTTCCAATCGACTTGATATACTTTAGCTTTCAACTTGGTAGTGTTGTTAGTACCACCGGATAAATTAGCGTAATTCGTTACCAGCCTGTCTCACCACCTCCAGATAAAATGTTATCTGCCAGATAAACAGAAAAGCCCAATGAAAATCTGACAGATTATATCTGGACGTAGTGATCCAGACCCTGAGGATCGATTTGCCCACCTCCAGATAAGTTGCTATCTGTTAGGTAACGAGAACAGTTTATCTGACAGATACGACATATCGGGACGTGGCAAAACAGGAACTTAGAATTTCTTTCGCCACGTCCACTTAAACAAAATATTTCCATTAAATCATTCTGGTTATCTGCCAGATAACAATTTATCTGGAGGTTGTGAAACAGGCCCGTTTTCTACCCGTTCAAGATCTAAAAACATTGTGTTATCGGAATCGAACTATAAAAAGTAAACGGGAGGATAGTTTTTGTTATTTTTTTATTTCGGAAACCGCAACAACCACAACCTAAAATTTGAGCGATAAGAATTTCTAAAACGTACAACTTATTCGATTAAGTGCACACGAATCGAGACGATCGAAAATGGATAAACGCGGAGTTAGCTTCGAAAGACATCGAGAAATCGTTTTATCGTACGGAAAAAGTTTGGGCGAGTACGTTCGAGAGTACTGCGAAATATCGAGCATACAAGGTTTGTCGCATATCGTGCGCGATAACACCCTCTTCGTGCGGTAAGTATGCGACACAATTTGAAGAAAAATTATTTATGATCGTGAAATAGAATTTGGTGGATTATAGTTTTCATCGCCGGTACCTCGGGTTCCTATTACATGGTTTTCGAAATATTCGATAAATGGTTAACGACGCCCGTTTTGGTTTCACTGGCTACCAAAGAGATACCAATCTGGTACATCCCGTTTCCAGCGGTGACCATTTGTCCGGAGGCCAAAATTTCCACGCAATGTTTGAATTATTCGAAAATATTGCAAATGAGGAATATGGGACAAGAAATTAATGATACTCAAGAGTATTAATAATGTTATAATGTAACCGAAGAGATAACTGATTATTTTCAGAAATGAATTTTTCGATTACATGTCTTTATTATGTAGACTGGATAATCATGAAACCACATTTTCCGCTGCTACCAAAAAACTTATTCAATACGACGATTTCCTGGACGAATTTGAAAACCACGATTTATTGGAAGGGAACGATCTGAATAACGTACAGGAATTTCTATCGAATGTAAACGATGGATGTTTCATTGTTTTTTTTTTAAATTTAACCATTTTAGTGTTCTGCTGTGAATTTGGAACACGCTCACTGTATTTGGATGGGACGTGAGCACGATTGTAAAAAAGTTTTAACGCCTATTATAACCGACGAAGGTTTATGTTACACTTTCAACATGTACGACGTTAGAGATATTTACAGCGATGCTAAGTTTGTATCATTTATTAATCGATCACTGTAACTTTTATTTCAATTTTAAAGTACCATGAGTTACTATCAGCCAGGAGACAGATCGCGCGACTGGCACCCGGACAAAGGTTACTCCGCCGATAAAATCAACAAAAAAAGGACTTATCCGCGTCGCGCTTTCCTAGCCGGCGCGAAGAACTCTTTTATGGTAGTTTTTTTCACGAAAAAAACGGATTTGAATTATTCGTGCAGAGATTTCTCCACTCAGGGTATACGGGTAAAGCTATTCCCCAAGAGATGTCGCCACTATAGAATGCGAGTTAGTAAAAACGAATCATAGATGGAGCTTTTTTTCTCGTAGGTTACGCTTCACTCGCCAGCCAAAATACCGAGACCGAGTCAAGTTTTTTTCTCAGTCGGATTGGATCGATTGACTGTCGTTCAAGTCACACCGTCTCAAACCACCACGTCGGAAAAAACGAGGAATTACGAACCGGAAAAACGGAATTGCTATTTCGGCAAGGAACGGAAATTGAAATATTTCAAATATTATTCGCAGGGTAATTGCAATTTGGAATGTTGGACGAATTATACGATTAAAAAATGCGGATGCGTCAATTTTTATATGCCACGTGAGTAAAATTGATTTTTTTATCCACAATTTTCATAAAAATGAATAACATCATTTGATGTAAGAAAAATTTGAAGAATTTAAAAATTTTTGACACTATTTATGAGAAATTTCCACTGAAATGGTTTGGAAAGATTTACATACCAACTTTTTTTGAGGACAGCAAAATTCTTGGAAATGTTAACATTCCAGTAAATATTGAATTTTCTAGAAAATTTGAACGAGCCGAAAAGTTTGACAAGAACGAGTTAGTTTCAAGAAACATAACATTGGATGATTAATGAAAATGTTCGGAACATCGGACAACCAGTAATACGCTTTATGTTCACTGTACCGTCACGCTTCTGCGCAGTTCAAACAGTGAAGCACATTTTATGTACAGCGCAGAATCGTGACGGTACATTGACAAGGCGAGTTGAGAAAGAAGTCACCTGAAAATTCGAAAAATTTGCAGAATTCATAATAAGTGAAAGCAGCTAAAGGCTGTATTACGATGAACATTTACATCACAGTACGACAGATTGATATGAAAAAGATGACAAGGTAACTTTAATGTCATAACATCAAAGAATCGTTGCCAGGTTCCCATTCGGTTTTTTTTTCTTTTTTTAATTTCTTGGCAACGTTTCGTGGTAACAAAAGCCCCAATAAATATTCCTGAATATTCCTCGTTAAATAGAGTCAATTGGCATAAAGGAACTGTTACATTTGTCAGGAAATGAACGAAAGGCTGGCCGGTGGCCAAAATATTCGCGATGCCGATGTATCCTGACTTATAGCTCACAACTACGACTGCAATTTTAAGATCGATTTTTTTTCTTATTGCAGGCGATAGCGAAACGAAAGTTTGCAGCTTGGAGAAACGATTTTGTTTGGAATCAGCTAGACGTAAAATGTTTCAACTTTTTCATCTTTCATTACTCGATTTGCAATTTTTTCAGTTAGTTACACGCAAGACATACTTAAGGAACGTTTGCAAATGGCGAACCTGCAATTCGACGATAAATCGGCGGGAACTTGCGACTGCGTTCCTTTGTGCGCCGATTTGACTTACAACTCGGAAGTATCGTCCGGTACTTGGGATTTCAGAAATCCGGACGAGGTGTCGTTCGATCAATACCGTGACACCTTAGATCAGTAAAAATCATTAAGAAAAGTACTTCTATTATAAAATTAAGTAACTTTCAGGTACCACACGTCCACTGTTAAGATTTTCTTCAAGAACAAATATTTCCTACCCAATCAACGGGATGAATTATACGGAACAACCGATTTGATTTCAAACATCGGAGGTGTTTTAGGATTATTCACCGGATTTTCACTATTTTCTTTGGCGGAAATAATTTACGTGCTTTCAGTAAAACTGATTGTGAACTACCGGAAATACGGCTACTGGGCTGGTCCGAAAAATAACCAAAAAGCATGAATATGTAGTCGGTTTTCAATAAAAAATGTAAACTTTTTTTTGGTCTCCAAAGCAAACATTGTGCAACGCACTAAAACTTAATCTTATCCCATTCAACATGCGATAAGCGAAACATTTTTCGCGCAACAACAAATATATGCAAATACTATTCCTCCTGAAATAGACATTGAACTTCATCGGATTTCGATGTGGTGGTGGTATGCAGTCAGCAACGCTGGGCAACCGAACGGTACTTTTCTTCTCGTAGTAACAGTTTGTTGGGTGTTGTTGGTGCATCGCTCTCCGCTTAGCATGAAGACATAAAAAGACGAAATGGAATTAGAGAACAAGAACAACGACCGCACAAACTTAAAGGAAAAAGAATACAAATTAGACAATCCGGAAGAACGCAGTTGGTGGGATGGCGTCAAAAAGCATTTCAAAGCTTATTGCGAAATTTCCTCGATACAGGGTTTGAATTATATGGTCCGCGATGGTGTATCGTGGTTCGAGAGGTGAGCTAAAATTAGAATTGCATTATCGATCAATTACATACGTAGGAATAAATTAACATGTAACACTTGAAGGGTACTCGAAGACAAATTTATCACCTAACCCAATTCGAATCTGCTCGAACGATTGATGAAAAAGCTAAGATTAGAAAAGAAAAATAAACAGAGTCGAGCGGTAAAAGCATTTTTATTTTCCAGACTCTGGTGGATAGTCGTCTTCATCTTGTGCGTGGGCGGCTGTTCCTATATGATATGGGAACTCATAGACAAATGGAACACGACGCCGGTTTTAGTGACCTTAGCCACAAAGGAAACGTCAATTCACAAAGTACCATTTCCAGCTGTGACTATTTGTCCGGAAACGAAAATTTCAAGAGAATGTGTTAATTATACGGACACGCTGCGAAAACGACGAGACGGAGATTTCTTTAACGTTACCATTGAACAGTGAGTAAAATTGAAATGTAAAAAAAGTACCGTCAAGGTTATCCGCAAATTGAAATAGAACTGGAACAAAAGTAAGGAAAACCGAAATAGTTTTTTCTTTATAAGTGGTATAAACATTATTTTTTTATTTCATAACAGTTCTTTTATCAGTGTTCAAGAAAATTATGATATCAACCATTCAATTATCTGAAAATTACCGACTGAGTATCGATTGTTGATTTTTATGGAATTTCTCTTTCCTACAATTCAATAACTGCGCTAACCAATAAAATTTCGTTAATTTTCATAAACTGAAAACATCATCTATTTTTTTTAGGCATGTGTACTTCGATTATATGTCCCTGCTTTGCAAAACGATCAATCATGAGGAAAGTACCTACGATTTGGCGCGCAAAATGTTTCAAGACCGCGATCAGTGGTCCATCGATATGGAAAAACTGAAAGATTTGCAGAAACTGGATGATTACTCTCGGTTTCTGGATGTGGTGCGTTTTTTTGTGTTATTTACATTCCTGCAGCTATTTGTAGGCTAACGGGTGCAGTTTTACGCGGATCTTCTGTGTACAACCCTAATTGTCAAATGATTTCATGTCCATTACGTTGATTTCAGTCACTCGTATCAACTAATTTTACGAAAATAGTGAAATCTGACAAAAATTGAAATTTTTAAATTTTCATCAGAATATCAAGTTTGGACTAGTATTCAACATCGCATCGATGACTGAATTTTTTGTGAAAGTTTCATTACAGTGCGTCCACCCTGCGGGCCATAATCGATGTCCAAAATTCACCGAAACGCAATAAAATATTACTAAAATTGAAATTTTTGAATTTTTATCAGAATACCAAGTTTGGACTAGTATTTAACATCGCATCTATGACAGAATTTTTTCTGAAAGTTTCATCACAGTGCGTCCACCCTGCGGGCCATAATCGATGTCCAAAATTCACCGAAACGCAATAAAATATTACTAAAATTGAAATTTTTGAATTTTTATCAGAATACCAAGTTTGGACTAGTATTTAACATCGCATCTATGACAGAATTTTTTCTGAAAGTTTCATCACAGTGCGTCCACCCTGCGGGCCATAATCGATGTCCAAAATTCACCGAAACGCGATGAAATATTACTAAAATTGATATTTTTGAATTTTCATCAGAATACCAAGTTTGGACTAGTATTTAACATCGCATCTATGACAGAATTTTTTGTAAAAGAGTGCGTTCACCCTGCGGGTCCTAATCGATGTCCAAAATTTCACCGAAACATGATAAAATATTACTAAAATTGAAGTTTTTAAATTTTCATCAGAATACTAAGTTTGGACTAGTATTCAACATCGCACCTATGACAAAATTTTTTGTGAAAGTTTCATCAGAGTGCGTCCACTCTGCGGGCTACAATCGATATCCAAAATTTCACCGAAACGCGATCAAATATCACTAAAATTGAAATTTTTAAATTTTCATCAGAATATCAAGTTTGGACTAGTATTCAACATCGCATCTATAATAAAATGTTTTGTGCAAGTTTCATTAGAGTGCGTCCACCCTGCAGGCTAGAATCGATATCCAAAATTTCACCGAAACGCGATAAAATATCACTAAAATTGAAATTTTTAAATTTTCATCAGAATAGCAAGTTTGGACTAGTATTTAACATCGCACCAATGACTGAATTTTTTGTGCAAGTTTCATTAGAGTGCGTCCAGACTGCGGGCCATAATCGATGTCCAAAATTTCACCAAAACGTGATAAAATATCACTAAAATTGAAATTTTTAAATTTTCATCAGAATACCAAGTGTGGACTAGTATTCAACATCGCATCTATAATAAAATGTTTTGTGCAAGTTTCATTAGAGTGCGTCCACCCTGCAGGCTAGAATCGATATCCAAAATTTCACCGAAACGCGATAAAATATCACTAAAATTGAAATTTTCAAATTTCCATCAGAATATCAAGTTTCGAGTTGTGTTGAACGTCGTATCTATATCAGAATTTTTTCTGAAAGTTTCATTAGAGTGCGTCCACCCTGCAGGCTAGAATCGATATCCAAAATTTCACTGAAACGCGATAATATATCACTAAAATTGAAAGGATGAAAAATTCTCCAAATATGGCGAAATATCACATTAGGTGTTATTCCAAAGCTTATCCGTTTCAGTGCAAAGCCGTTCACCTGGATTATTCCTATTGCGAGTGGATGGGCAAAGCGGTCCCATGCAAAGACGTGCTTACACCTTTAATAACGGACGAAGGTTTATGTTACAGTTTCAACATGTTTGACGTAACTGATATCTATTCGGATGTCAAGTAAATATCCGTTAGCTCAAAATTCTGGATTTTTAGCTTTGATTTTCCAGTAAAATGGAATATTACAACGTGTCGAAGACAAAAGTCGATTGGGATCCTGATGGGGGTTATCCAGAGGATCAAACGGACAACGTGTATCCCAGACGAGCGTTTCTGAACGGTGCTAAAAACGCTTTCGTTGCGGTTATTTTCACGAAAAAAAATGAAATTTATTATTCGTGTAGAGATTTTTCGTTACAAGGTATTAGGGTATGTGTTTGGTTAATATTGTATCAACTTTATTGATCGTTGGTTTGCAGGTATCGTTGCATATGCCCTCCAGAGTGCCCAGACCTAGTCAAGTATTTTTTTCGGTTGGTTTGGATCGTTTGACAACGGTGGCTGTCACTCCTACTTTGATGTCAACTACGGATACGATCAAAGAGTATGATCCAATTGATCGCAACTGTTATTTTGGTAACGAGCGGAAATTGAAGTATTTCAAACTTTATTCGCAAGCGAACTGCAACATGGAATGTTGGACTAATTACACCATCGATTATTGCGGTTGTTCGCACTTTTATATGCCACGTAAGACCGGTCAACATGTAGAACTTGATATCGATAAGAATTGTTCTTAGGAGATGAAAATACCACAGTTTGTAGTGTGGAGACACGCTTGTGCCTGGAGGAAGCAAGAAGTGAGTAAAAAGTTCAAAGCCCACAACCATAAACCCAACTATTTTAAGTTAACTATCCGGTTGATATGTTAATGCAAAAACTGAGCTTCCAAAAGAAGAGAAATAAAGAGCAACAATCCACTTACTGCAATTGTTTACCAATTTGCACAGATTTAAACTATAACGCTGAAATATCAACTGGGAAATGGGACTACTTCAAGCAGAAAACCGATTACACCAACTCGTCGGAGTAAGTTTGGCTCAATTTTAATCAACATTACTCAACATCGAATTTTACAGTTACCACGCCTCAGCTATAAAAATCTTCTTCAAAAACAGCTATTTCTTGCCGACCGAGAAAAGTGAACTTTATGGAATTGTAGATTTCATATCAAACACCGGTGGGATACTTGGATTATTCACCGGATTTTCCTTGTTTTCTTTGGCTGAAATAATTTACTTTCTATCCGTGAAAATAATTGAAAATTATCGTCAACACGGGTATTGGGCCGGAGCGACCACCGATGAAAACGATTGATTTTTGTTTTTTTTTTTTTAATAAATACACCACAAAACTCGACGAACACGCAATTATTTATCGTGAAGAACCGCAAAATCCCAAAGGGGAAGGATAAAATCCGATATTGTTTGGATTCAAAAGTACAACGGCCTCATAAAATGAGGAATGACAATGGTGACACAAAGTGAATTCAAAAAACGTGTTAAAGCTTACGCGAAAGCTTATTGTAAAGTGTCCAGTATACAAGGATTGAAATATTTGATAAAGCGAAATGGTGGTGTGGACAGGTAATCCGGGTCATTGCGTGACTAACTATTCGGTTATTTTAATTTAATTAAAACGACGCGGCAAAAGTTAGATCACAGTTAAAAC
This sequence comes from Novius pumilus, assembly GCA_020654155.1. Taxonomy (NCBI): domain Eukaryota; kingdom Metazoa; phylum Arthropoda; class Insecta; order Coleoptera; family Coccinellidae; genus Novius; species Novius pumilus. The sequence goes on from JAIFOV010000475.1 coordinate 7,600,781, forward strand.
AACCATCGTATCACGACTTATAAAGTTCTTCTATTGTAAATTTATTTGTTTGTCCTTTAGGTTCTGGTGGGTTGTGGTATTGTCTTCTTGTATTCTTGGGTGCTCATTCATGACTTACCAAGTCTACGACAAGTGGATTATGTCACCTGCACTAGTGACTTTGAGTAACCAAGAAATACCCATTGACCATATACCGTTTCCAGCTGTCACTATTTGTCCAGAAACTAAAATCAGCAATCGATGTTTGAACTATTCCAAGGTGTTGCGAGCTAAACTTCAGGGAAATTTGAAGGAAATCTCCGAAGCCGAGTGAGTAATCACCTTTCTTCATATCTATATCATTTGGTAGACGTTGGTTTTTCGATCAAATGACACCGTTTTGCAAAAGCTCAAACCACGACCAGAAAATTGGTGGACAATATTCGGAAATATTATTTGATGGTGACTATATTTACGACGATCATGTTTCGTTTTTACAGCAAGTAAGTGATTTTCTTCATTACCTCCTCATATATAACTTTATACAAGTGCAATGGTGTTAGTCTTTCCTACGACTCATACTGCCAATGGATGGGAGTGGACATTGCTTGCGACCAAATTTTCACCCCCATTGTAACCGATGAAGGTTTATGTTATAGTTTCAACATGTACAACCTAACTGATCTCTACAAAGACAAATAGTAAGTACCACCAATGCAAAAAAAATTATCGATCGCTCAATTACCTTAAGTTTAACCAAAGAAGATATTCAATGGTCCATCGACGAAGGCTACGACGACAGCTCCGATCAAGATAAGTTTCCTCGAAGGGCATACTTGAACGGTGCCCAAAACTCCTTACTCGTCGTAATTTTGACCAACAGATCCGAAATAAACTACTCGTGTTCAGATTTCTCTATTCAAGGCATGAGGGTTGTCATACATTCACCCACCTCGATACCAAGACCCAGTCAAGTTTTCTTCTCAGTCGGTCTGCAGAGGATGACCCAAGTCGCAGTCACGCCATACGTGATGCGAACAAACGAAGGAATGCGCTCTTACCCCCCAAGCAGACGAAGTTGCTACTTCTCGTTGGAACGACACTTGAAATATTTCAAACGCTACAGTCAGGCGAGTTGCAACTTGGAGTGTCTAACAAATTTCACATTGAACCAATGTGGTTGCGCAGAATTCTACATGCCAAGTAATAATTAAGAAAACATGAACGATATATGAACGTTAACTTGCAGGAGATCCAACCACGAAAATATGTCGTTTGAAGGAGCAACAATGTTTAGTGAACACCAAAGGTGATCAATAATCATTTAAACGGAAGTCACAACTATGTGGCTTTGTTGTAGATCTTTATTCGAGGAAAATATTGACGGAAGCTTTGAGGTTGCAGAAAGGGCAAACGCAACCGACGGATTGCAGATGTTTGCCTAGTTGCAACCATTTATCTTATAACGCTGAAATTTCGTCGACCGAGTGGCATATTGTCAGCTCGGATGAAGCTGCACTCGACAATAAGGAAACCAAGGAGTACTTCACCGAGTACCAGACGGTTTGCAGTTTTTTCGTTACGTTTAAATGATTGTTTTGCAGCTTTTACCCCTCTGCCGCGAGGATTTATTTCAAGAATCAGTACTTCTTGCCCATGGAAAAAAGCGAGTTGTACGGTACCACCGCTCTTATCTCGAATATAGGCGGACTCCTTGGACTTTTCACCGGATTTTCTTTGTTTTCCGTGGCGGAATTCGTTTATTTTTTATCGGTGCGTATGATCGAGAATTACAGACGACATGGATCCTGGGCAGGGCCAAGTTTGGAGTAATTGGAGTACGACTATGTTGTTTTCTGATTAGACCCTGTATGATTATGATGGAATTAAAGAGATGATTAAGTCACGTATCAATTATTTATTCCGTCGTGATACGAAAATAAAAACCACAATCGTTATCGAAAAAGTGAAATATCACATAGACATTTCCATGTGGAAATGAATTTGAATGTTTTTATACACAGGTGAATATGAATCGAGTGACACCAACTAACGACAGTAACAAAATTGCGCAAGATTTGAAGAAGTATTTGAAAGAATATTGCGAAGTATCGACTATTCAAGGGCCGAGACATGTAATCAAAGGAGCGTCGCTGCTTGAAAGGTACCTAATCGTAGTACCTAATGAATAAAAACTGTACACACCGGAATAACTTGATTACGTCCTGCACGTTTGTAGAATCTGGTGGCTCTTCGTTCTGGCTTCGTGCATGTGCGGATGCTCGCTGATGACCTACCACGTCTTCTACAAATGGAAAACAACTCCAATTTTGGTATCTTACTCGACCAAAGAAATTCCTATACACGAGATACCGTTTCCAGCTGTGACTGTTTGTCCAGAAACGAAAATTACAAACTATTGCGTGAACTACACCAAAATGTTGTTGGCTGAACGCCACAACAAACTGAATGAAACCTCCAGTATTGAGTACGTAAATCATCAAATGGTTAGTTTCTAAGCGATTTTGTTCCAGACGATTTCTTTACGCACTGATGTCACCCATGTGCAAAAATACGTATCACGCCGATAATGTTTCAGATATGAACAGCGCTGTCCAAGAGATATATCTAAGAAATTACGCTTCTTTCCTCGAAGATGTAAGTGTAGCAACTCCTCAAATACTTGATCGTCGTAACTTTTTTAAAGTGCAAAGTGATTAACATAAGGATGCACGCGCACTGCACTTGGATGGGAACTGTAGTACCATGCGACGAGGTGATGATTCCCACCATCACCGACGAAGGTTTATGCTATAGCTTCAACATGTACAAACCTAAAGAACTCTACAGGGATTTCCAAGAAAATAAGAAAGGTTCGAACCAAATCCACTGGTCTGTTGATGAAGGTTATGACGATGCTGACTTGAATGCTTTTCCACGAAGAGCATTCCTGACCGGTGCCAAAAACGCCTTCCTCCTTGTTCTATTAACAAAAAAGGACGAGATCAACTACTCGTGCCAGGATTTTGCGTTGCAAGGGATGAAAGTCACATTACATGCGGCCACGACCATCCCTCGACCCAGCCAGTTTTCCTTCTCTGTCGGTTTAAACAAGCTGGTCACCGTAGGCATACTACCATCGATGATCCGAACACCAGAAGCCATAGAACATTACAAACCGCACGACAGAAACTGCTACTTCATAAATGAACGTTATTTGAAATATTTCAAAAGCTACAGCCAATCGAATTGCAATTTGGAATGTGTAACTAATTTCACGGTGAAGCGTTGCGGTTGCGCAAACTACTTCATGCCAAGTAAAACAAAAATTTCGACTTTTTAGTACTGACAAACGTATTTTAGGGAACGAAACAACAAGAGTGTGCGACATAACGGAACAAAAATGCTTACGAGCGGCGAAAGAACAATACCCGCTCGAAATTTTCAAGCAATACGTCCGATTATCGAAGGGTGAAATAGAAAAAACGGATTGCGATTGTTTGCCAGCTTGTCACGAGTTGAAATATCGTACCGAATTATCGGTGGGTAATTGGAGATTCGACGATCCCGACGATACTCATTTAGACGGTGAAGGGATGCGGGAATACTTCGATTCGTAAAATTATTTTCACGTTTTTGCAAGTAATGAAAACTTTTTTTACAGATTTTACGCGTCTGCTGTTAAAGTCTTTTTCAAAGATGAATATTTTTTGTCCAGAGAAAAAAGCGAATTATACGGAACGACTGATCTTATATCGAATTTCGGGGGCCTACTGGGGCTTTTCACGGGGTTTTCTTTATTTTCAGTCGCGGAAATATTGTACTTTTTATCGGTGCGACTGATTGTAAATTATAGATTGCACGGTACTTGGGCGGGGAGAGAATTGTAAACGAAAATAAAAAAACTGTAACATTTGAACTATTATTTATATCCAAGGTTGATTAAAGTAATCCCTCCACGCTGCTCAAGTTCCAAAACGACCTGCACAGCGAGTCACTGTAACATTGACCTTCCAACGTTGACGCGTCGAGTATCGTGTGGATAGGTTATGAATAGAGTAAAGGTAGACGAACTATATTAATTTCCGACAATCAAAAGAAGGTATTACAAATTTTAAGGTAAGTGTCATCCAAAATGCTGTAAGTAATAGTCTAAAGGCGAAATCGCTTCTTTTATTTTATCTTGTTTTATATTCAATTTATCTTGTTGTCCTTTTTAATTAATGATAAAAATATTCACCCAAATTCGATTTGTTTGCCAAAATCGTTTCAATTATCATCGATTTTTTATAAAAAGTGCGGTGAGCAAACATTATTTTCCTCTTATTATCGAGGACAAATAATCAACGTCTCGGATCTTTACTAAATTACCGGGAAAATTGGTAATTAACGATTTTATTATTCTTTTATCCGCATACAATTAGAGCTAATTGTTACAGTTACGCTAATTTTGTCTTTCTCTTTTTCTGATTTCACCCCACGAATTGTTGACCAAAAATGTCATAGAAAACAGTTAAAAAAGTTAAGACTCCAAATACAGAAAAGTACGAAAACAAAAACAACCGATTTTTGAATGTAATTTGATTTTTCGAAGTGTTCAAAGTGATTTTTTATTTCCTTCCAAATGTTTCATTATTTTCATCAGTCAAAAGAAAACAAAAAATAAAAAGAGCTGGAAGCTCCTATTTTAGAAGTTATCAACGTGACATTGCCAAATAACACTAAAGTCTCTCCAAATATCACAAAAATCTGAATATCATCGGATTTGCATGTTTCGAGTATATTTCGTATTATAGAATTTTTCATGAAAGTTTGGAGTAGTTTTCGACATCGCTTTGAAAATTTTTCACAATACTTACATTGAGGTAGTGGGTGGCAAAACAACGAACAGACCAGCAATCGTGGAATATAATTAAGGAAGAAGCTATAAAACAAGATATTTACATGATTTCAAATAAGATCTACATATGCAATCAATTTTCGACAGAAAAAAATGGAATCTGACGTATGTGCATATGATCCGCCCACATTTAATCATCCCACGATCTCTAACTTTACCTTGGCTCCGATAAACCTCTTCAAGCAAGCCGATTAATCAGTTTTTTCATATCCTTTTGTTTACGTGTACGCAACGTGCAATTTCGAATAGATCGATTCGTGCCCGCGGATTGCGAACAGATATTTCAATCTATTAATACACGCGCCGATAGAATTATGAGGAAAGGCTCGCACTAGGAAAATAGGTGTACGCTATCGGCGCTACTATTTTACGAACCACATTCTTCGGCAGTGTAACAAAGTCGCCGTCGGTATCGCGACGAAAACCCCCGGAAATGGAAATGGAAATGAAAGCGGAACCGAGCAAAGCGGCGGAAAGCGACACTTTCCTCCGTAGCAGAAAAACCTTGCCGCAAATAGTACAAAGGGTGCCGCAAAATATCTCGCCGAAATTGAAGAAAACTTTCGTCGAGTATTGCGAGAGCTCCACCATACAAGGATTGAATTATCTGGTCAAAGACGCCTCCAAGTTTGAGAAGTACGTGAGTAAATTGCTTTCTAAAAAATGATCAACATTTCCTTAATAGGTCGTGGTGGATCATCACCGTAGGTCTCTGCATCTTCGGTTGCGTGTACATGAGCTACGGCAACTACACAAATTGGCGCGAAAAACCAATTCTGGTATCGTTGGCCACCAAGGACCAAGGTATTTGGGAAATTCCTTTTCCGGCAACAACGATCTGTCCGGAAACGAAGATATCCACGGACTGTGTCAACTACACCGAGATGTTGAACACCTGGAAAACAAACAAAACCCAGCTTGGAGATTTGTAAAAATTTTATATCGATAAGCAACTCAGTTAACCAAAGCATTATTTCAGAATCCAAGCGTTCGAATTCATGTCACTCACCTGTTTACCTTCGAACTACGGAAACTTATCGGAAGGACCCAAATTTTTCAATAAAGACTACTTTGAATTTTTAGACACGGTACGCACTTTCATCCAATATCGTCAAATGTCGAAAATCCAATTTAACTTTAGTGCAAATCAATCGACCCTGAATTAAGTTACTGCAAATGGATGGGACGTACGTACGACTGCTCAGACTTACTTAAACCCATAATGACCGACGAGGGTTTATGCTATAACTTCAACATGTTCGATGTGCACGACATCTACACCGAAGCTGTGTAAGTTCAAACGAAATATCGAAAAACTTGCCTAAAAAAGCAATGCCCAAGTGAAAAACATCTATGGGACAAAGACGTCAACGTCACGTACGCGTGGGACGCCGAGGATGGTTACGACAAAGACTACTTCCTAAACGGCACACCCAAACGGTCGGTGGAGCCGGGTGCCAAAAACGCCCTCATGGTCGCCTTGTTCACCCCCAAAAAAGACATCATCAGCTCCTGCAGAGACTTCTCCAACCAAGGGATGAGAGTACGTTCAACGCACAAGTAAACCTCGAATCGAAACACCAATTTTTCGCAGGTCTCCCTTCATATGCCCAATCGGATTCCAAGACCGAGCGAAGTTTTCTTCCACGTCGGCTTGGAGAGTTTGGTCTCCGCCTCAATCCTCCCGTCCATGTCGTACACCTCCACCGACGTCAAATCGTTCAAGCCCGATGTGCGCAACTGCTACTTCTCCAAGGAGCGCAAATTGAAATATTTCAAATTCTACTCACAGAACAATTGCAAGATGGAGTGTACGACAAACTTCACCAAAAGCAGATGTGGCTGCGTGACGCACTTTATGCCCAGTAACGATGAGACGTCAACTTTTTCGTTGCTTAATAATTGGTGTTGGTTTCAGGGGAGAAAGATGTGCCGGTTTGCGGTTTGTCAAGTTTGGCCTGTGTGGACGAAGCTGCATGTACACGTGACTCCTTGAATTGATTCGTGTTTACTCGTTTTGCATTTCAGCTTTCTTGACCAGGCAGGATGCCGACGATGAGATATTTTCGTATTTGGACAGTTGCGATTGTCGTCCGTTGTGCGTTGACATTTCGTACGATGTGGAGTTGTCGGACGACGAATGGCATTGGTACGAGCAGATTCTGGTGCAGGAAACTAATAGCTCGGTGGCGAAAGCTTTGGAAGGGTACGGTTTACGATTGGTACAAAGTCAAAATCAAGTTCCAAACTATCCAATGAAATTTAGTAACTACATGTCATTTATATAGTTGTTGGATAATGTCAGAGACGTTCCAAACTATCCAATGAAATTTAGTAACTACATGTCATTTATATAGTTGTTGGATAATGTCAGAGACGTTAAAACGTCTGGCACTTCAAATCAGGTCTAATGGGTTCCAAAAACGATAACACAAAAAGAAAAACACTTTTAAAACCATATTTTTATTTTTATTATGCTAAGTTTTATTTGAAGAAATTTGCAATTTTAAAAATAACTCTTTACTGGACACAAACGTCGCTACGCCTCACCGTTTTTGAGTCCTCATAATTTTTTTTTTTAAACCAAATTTGATCTAATATTTTCACTTGTTACTTGTCACTTGTTATTTTTCTCAGATACAGCGTGTCAGCAGTGCGAATTTTCTTCCGCGACTCCTTTTTCCTACCGAAACAACGACGGGAGCTGTACGAGACATCGGATTTAATATCAAATTTCGGCGGTATTTTGGGTTTGTTCACCGGATTTTCGTTGTTTTCGCTCGCCGAAATCATATATTTTGTGGCCAAGCCGCTGATTGAAAGTTTCCAGAAAACTCCGAAGCAGGAATTACCGACTACGTCAACAGCGTAGCTGTTTTACTAATCTTTGTAATTTTTAATGTTATAATAAAAATTTTTATTTAAAATTTTCCGAGTTTTTTTAATCAATCCGTTTTACGAGATAGATTTCCGTCCGGCGAGTGAACTCTCAATGGGGCGTGATTCAATTCACCGGTTGCGTGTGAAATTATCTCTAATTTTCTCGTCGATGCACGCGTCGGGAAGAACACACCCTCAGTTTGTGCTGACGATCTTCCGAGTCAGATATTGACCAATAATATAAAGCCGATGTGGGGCAAAAACGAAGACGTCGCAGGAAATTGCGAGGTCAGAATTCAGGAAAACGGATAGTTTCAACAAAAAAAACAAACCAGACGGCCGAAAAGAAAAAACAAGACCGCGAAGATAACGATAAATTATTTTTAGAGAATAAACCATTTTTTGATTAGGGAAAAAATGGTTGTTCATTAAAAAGTCGAGGAAATATCGCGATTTTCCGTTGAAATCGGTCTGTTATTATGAAAGGTTTTGTGTTCTAGATTATAAGTGTTACTGTCACCGTCGACAACGGTTTACCGTACAAAATGAGAGAAAACGAAAATATCGAACTCAGGGATAAAGACCAAGTCTCTTATAATGAAACAAAAAAATGTCGAAGCTTGAAGGCGTATCTAAAAGAATATTGCGAAAGTTCGAGCATACAAGGCTTGAATTATATGGTCGCTGATGGAATATCGATATTCGAAAGGTAAGAGGATTTTTTAATATTATTTCACCTCCGATCGCTAAATATTTTCAAGAAAAAAATGATTTTCTTACTGTTGTGGAATTACAAAATTTTATCGTTTCGCTTCATCATTCAACAATGACTTTTATACCAGATTTTAAATCGTTTTTAGTTTTTGCACTATTTCGAACAATCTGAAATTAAGTCATTTATTTAAGAAATTTTGCTTCCCAGAATTGAACAATTTTTATAATTTAAATTAAATAAACTATTAATTAAATGTGGAAAGGAAAATTTAGCAACATGTTTCATTTCGCAAATATAAAATGAGGGAAGTTATATATTTCTGTAAATTTCCTGCAATTCCTTCATCTATTTGAATACCGAATAGAGTTGCTCAGATGCGCCATCTACTCCTCATTAATACAAAGTTCTAACACTTTAAACGTGTAAAATACTACTCTCCGATAGATGTCGCCACACCTAATTAAAAACTGCTCTCAACATTGGTCGCAGTCAATTGAATAAATATTACTTTAGACAAACTACTTACTTTTTTTCGAAACGAACTACGATTCCCCCTTTCCAGAATATGGTGGATTTTAGTTTTGACCTCGTGTATTGGTGGTTGCATGTACATGATCAACGAAATTTACGTGAAGTGGGCGGAGAGCCCCGTGCTGGTATCGCTGGCAACCAAAGATACACCGATCAAAGAGATTCCATTCCCTGCGATCACAGTATGTCCAGAAGCTAAGCTCGGTACCAAATGTTTCAACTACACCAAAGTGTTGGAGCATGTTAAAAGTGGACAGCCTTTAACTGCAAAAGAGTAAAAATAATTTACAAAATTTCGCTTCAAATGTAAAAACGGTTAAATTAATTTCAGGCAAAAAGGTTTCGATTACATGTCGTTACTATGCAAAGCGGAAAATCACCCCATCACCCCAGATAAACCGGAAACGTTCAGTGCGGATGTATTCAAATTTTTACATAAGGTCTTAATCGTAAATAAAACTTATTAGCGATTTAAATTATTAATTTTTAGTGCCAATCGATTGATATTAAAATGAGTTACTGTCGTTGGATGAACAAGCAACTGCCGTGCGAGGAACTCTTCAAACCGATCATGACTGACGAAGGAATTTGTTACAGTTTCAACAGTTTCGATATGAAAGACATTTATACGCCTATAGTGTAAGTACCTAATCGGTACAAATCGAAAAACTGAAATTTTTGTTGCAGTCCGAAAAACAGTTTCGACAGAAACGACAGCATGGTCACCTGGGACGTGGATGACGGTTATCCAAAAGTAGTGGATCCAAATACCATTGAATACCCAAGACGGGCACTACTCGCGGGTGCCTTGAATTCCTTAACGGCGGTGTTCTTCACGAAAACTGACGATATTTTGTACACCTGTCGAGATTTTGTCTACCAAGGCTTAAAAGTAAGCTCAATTACTTAACGCCGCTACCATTCACGCTTCCTTTCAAGGTCTCCCTTCACATGGCCTCCCGAATCCCAAGACCAAGTCAAGTATACTTCAACGTCGGTCTCGATAAAATCACCACAGGCGTCATATTACCAACGCTGATGTCCACCTCGAAATCCGTCGAAAGTACTCCGCCGGAAATCCGCAACTGTTTCTTCTCTAAAGAAAGAAAACTCGCCTACTTCAAGTACTACTCGCAGAACAACTGCAACATGGAATGCAACACGAACTACACCAAAACAGTGTGCGGTTGCGTCGCCTACTACATGCCAAGTAACACACAAAACCCACCAACTCCCTTTTATCATCATCCGATTTTCAGGAGACGCCGATACACCAATTTGTGGCCCCAAGAAAATGCCTTGCCTCGAACGTGCTTTATGTAAGTACCCAAACAACTCTAACAGTAAGCAATCTCAAATACCACTCAACAGCCGCCTTAACAAGGAATAAAAGCGCTCTAGAGTTAAAAGCGACAGCTGAAAAGGAAAAATGTTTCTGCGTGCCAATTTGCGTCGATTTGAGTTACAACGTCGAACTCTCAAGTGGCCCCTTCGAAGTTCAAGAACAACTAAACACCGGAAAAAGTATCGAAGAATTGAAAGGGTACCACCCGTTTCAATGGCATCGTACAGCGTCATAATCCACCTTTGCCCACAGATATCAAGCATCGGCGGTGAAGGTGTTCTTCAAGAACCCCTTCTTCCTACCGAACCAAAGAAACGAATTGTACGGCCCCACCGACTTCATCTCCAACTTCGGCGGTATACTCGGATTATTCACAGGTTTCTCCTTGTTCTCAATAGCCGAGATGATATACTTCGCCTCGATCAGACTATTCGAGAACAAGCGAAAACACGGCCATTGGAGCGGACACAAAGGGGATTAAATTAAATATAAATACCGATGTAATAATAGAATGTAATAATAAAATAGTATTATCGAAATGATCTATGAATATTTTAGGGAGTTTCGCATAATTTTAATCCCCATGAGGGAGGCGCGGTTAATAACTACATTGAAAAACAAGGCAATAAATATCATCGCTAATTTGCTAGACCCATAACATAATTACCCACAGTTGCCTTTGAACTGCGTGAGTGAGATGACCAAAGACAAAAATGATGAAGAAACCGTTAAACCGGCTCGCCGGTTTCCAGGGTTTCGCAAAAATATGCTCGAATATTTCGGCGAGTTCTCCAACAACACCGGTATTCATGGTTTTAAGTATATGGGCGAGCAAGGACGTCACTATTCCGAAAGGTTGGTGCTGCCAAATTTTTCTTTTCATACTTTTTTTTTGTGTAACAAGGATCTACTGGGTGTTACTATTCGGTATATCGTTATACTTCTGCGTGTCGCTGATTTATCAAACGTGGACCAAGTGGCAATTGTCGCCGGTGTTGGTGAGCTTCGCGCGGAGCCCCACACCAGTGTGGAGCATCCCTTTCCCGGCGGTGACGGTGTGTCCGGAGACGAAGTCGCGACAGCGATTCTTCAATTTCACGCGAGCTTATTGGGATAATATCGATGGAAACATAACACAAGAGGAGTAAGCCTGTTGTAATACTTAAAGTTAAGGGACGCTTAATTTTGTTCGTAGTCTTGATCGCTTCAACACCTTATCGTTGGTGTGCGACGACTTCCTCAATCGCGAGGGGAATCTAACCACCAGCTTTCCATCAATCGACTTCCTGAAAGAAGTACATCAGTTTTATTTTAAGATGTTTCGTTTTACGTAGTTGAATTCTAGGCGACGCCTTCATTTCAAGATATGATTTGGTCGTGCAAATGGACTCTGGTGAACGAAACGTGCGCTAATTTCTTCGTACCCACGTTGACGGAAGATGGGATCTGTTATACGTTTAATATGCTGGACCGTGACGAGCTCCTGAGTAACGCCGTGTGAGTATCTTGGGTTTTTCTGTAGCTTGAGTAATGGGCGTAGGTATTTGCACGGCGACTACATGAAGCACGGTCGCAGTTCAGAAGGATGGTCTTTGGAGAATGGTTATCCATCGAATTCGCCCAAGGATACGTTTCCGAGGCGCGCGATTTCGGCCGGAGCCGGTGCTGGGTTGTTCTTGCTCATGAGACTGTACCAGCAGGATTTGGATTATGTTTGTCGTGGCCCTGTGCAAGGTTTCAAGGTGCCTCCTCTAGGGAAATTTGAAGATTCAACTACTTTTTATGATTTTTAGATACTTCTACATCATCCGGCTGCTATTCCTCAAGTCGGTACTCAATACTTCCGAGCGCCGTTGAACCAGGAGATGGTGGTGTCGATTAAACCAGATATGATGACCACGTCGGAAGGTTTAAGGTCGTATGACCCGCACCGAAGAAAATGCTATTTCCCCGACGAAAGGCAGCTTTTGTATTACACCACTTACACGCAAGAAAGTTGTAATATTGAATGTTTATCGAATTTCACGTATAGAAAATGCGGATGCGTTGCTTACCATATGCCACGTAAATTTGTTCATACATTCTTGATAAGTATTCGGTTAAAATAATTTTCAGATCGGGAATCCATGGAAATATGTGGCTCTGGGAGTATCGGTTGCATGATTGATGCCAGAAGTAAGAACGCAATTCTTTGGATCCGTACCACCGTTACTACTTTTAGGTCAACTGATGTCATTGCGCGTCGAGAAAGGGTTATCGCTCAAGGAACATGACGATTATGAGAAGGAAGGCGTTAGAATAGATTGCGACTGCTTACCTGGATGTACAACATTGTCTTACAACGCCGAAACGTCGCAGGCCGATTTCGATTGGCAGAAAGTTTTTCAGGGATTCAAAGTGAATTTCAGCGAGTTCCCTGGGTGAGCAGGCTCGCCACAGTTTGGTTTTAAGTCGATTACTTGTTTTTCATTAAAGGGTGCAGATGACCAGATTGAACTTGTTCTTCAAAGAACAACAATTCATCACCTCAGAACGGAACGAGCTGTACGGTCAAACGGATTTCTTGGCCAATTGTGGTGGTTTACTTGGCCTATTTATCGGTTTCTCTTTCTTATCGATTGTTGAAATGGTCTATTTTCTGTCATTACGTTTGATTTGCAACATCAGGAAGTTTGGTCGTCAGTACTGGTCCGGATCGCCCGATTTAATAAACGACGACGCGTACGTCCACACGAAACAAACATAAGTTTGCAACATTGTTTGCATTCAGCGCACGCGCATTTCTTGTAATCCTCATCGATACATGTGCAATCAATTACCTAACTTAAAACTTTCTTTATGTAGTATTTTCATGTCGTATCCGTGTTGAATTCACTTTCGTATCAACAGCTGACTGTCCGGTTTTGGTCAAATACAATTAGAGTTCGATTTCACATTCAAAATAATGAACATTTAAAATTTTTGTTTCACTATATGACACGATTTAATTTTACATGAGCATCTATAATATTCAATGTTTTTATTCACTTGATCTATAGTCTATAGGTTTAGTAAATGAATTCATTCACTTACCTGTCTGTTTGGTGCTGTGCGAATGAGATGGCACACTCTCCTTCATAATCCCTTTCAAATATTCACTTAATTAGGATTTCGTATAAAATTTAATTAAACTGTGCCGGCTCGAAAAGCCACACGGCATTCTGCCATTTAATTGAAAAAAATGGAAATATCCAAAAAGCCAAATTATAGAAATTATCGGAACAACGTTCCCAAATCCTATCTCAAAGTGGTCAGCAAGTATTTTCAATGACAACATCCCCAAACCACAAGGTTTTTTCGCAAATAACTTATCAAAAGTATTATGTTCAGATTTTCACTACACTAAAGTCTGAAAATCAATCTGTTAAATATTTAACAATTCATTTATATTGTGAATATATGAATATAAGTTAGTTGTAAAATTAACATCAACCATAACGTTTTGTTGTGGGTATCCAACTATCAATAAAATCAAATCGATGATTTATATATGACCATAAAATATAATTCACAGAAATCGATGATGACTGCGCAACGATGACGAAGTTTCTGTGGACCGCCGTATAACAAGGAAATGAACTAAACGTAGTACAAAAACTAGAGATATGAACATAATAAATTTTATAAACTACCAAATTACCAAATTCGATTGTTACCAAAATGAACAATGTCAAAGTAAAATCTTATCCCAAAGTTGTCATCAAGTTACCGAAACGATGCTTTCCTAAAATGACAAGATTTCTTTGCAAATAACTGATTACAATAATTATTTACAGTTTTAGTTGAATATTTTATAATTCACAAATGAGTTAACCGTAAAATCAACACGAGTCACTTGCTGCCATCTTGGCAATCAACTGTCAGTAAAATTATTCTCTAGTAAATTGATGATTTTTCTATGACCATGAAATAAAATTCACAGAAATCGATGACGAACGTCAATTATTTTTTCTGTGGACCGCCCTATAGCAAGGAAAGGAACTAAACGTACAACGAAAACTAAAAACATCTACATAAGAAGTTGTAGAAATTAACCCAATGCGTAAAACAAAAATATCAACAAATAAATATCAAATGCAATCGTAACAATGAATTTTTACCTCAAAGTCGTGTTGTAATTGTCGAACCGGCGTCGAGGCATTAGCTCCAAATCACGAGATTTCTTGGCTCAACAAATATATATTTTTTTAATTGTTCACTACACCAATGATTGGGCCTCGATTCACGATTAACGATCCAAATAAGTAATTTACGAAATAAACACGACACGTCAGCTGCTGACAGCCAACTGTCACTCAAGTTATTCGTTCATTAATCGACCATCGATAAATCTGAAAAAATCAATGATACCGCGCATAGATGATCGTCAATTATATTTTCTATATATTTTGATATAACAAAGAAATGGAATGCACGCAACGTGTAAACTGAATATCAACGTGTTATGGTTGTAATTCAATCAAATTAAACTAAACGCTTACCCCAAAGTCAAAACGGCGTCATCCCCATGTTTTCCAACTTCCAACCCTAGTTCGAAGGTTTTTCGTCAAAATCACATTAGTATGTATTTGTTATCATTATACCAAAGGTATGATATGGCTTACGTACTCAAATATTTGAAACAGCAGAAAGAATAATCGAAATTATAACGTTTGCACCACTACGCCGCCGGTCGTCAAGTGTCAATTATTTTATTCGTTTGCGCGCAGAATCTATTGAAATATCGATGATCACGGGCATCGATAAATCGTGTGCATAGTCAGTGGTTAAATTTGTTGTTATTGTTGTCTTAACCTCACAAATTCTGCTCATTAAAATGGATAATCATACAATGAAATTGTATTATTTGGTAAAAGGGAATGAAGGATTCATATTTCAGAAGAAAGATAGAAAAATAAAAGGTTAATATCGTTGCGTGAAATGCGTTGAATAAAAATTTTGTGTTTCAGATTAACAATAAATGAAGTGTTGTTTTTGCGTTAAATCCACCTGATAACTTCAAACCCTAGACGTTTCTTTCTTATTAAATAATAAAAGAAGTTGTTTCTTAGATGATTCAAATAAACTGTTCATAATTTTTGGCATGGTGACCATCACAATGATGAAGTGACCAAGCGTTGAGTCAAAAATGTGCTATGACTAAAATAATGACTCAAAACGAGATAAGAAGCGATAATGAGTCGAATAAAGTTTATTTACCTCGAAAGATGAAAACGGTTAATTGTTAGAGAAATTGACAATTGTAGTCATGACTTGGTGAACATAATCAATTATTTAATACTTTCTAAACGTTCCTTAAACAAACGCGGAATTTTTATGGCGTTTACAACCGGAATTCACTTTCATTGTTTTCACACTGAAATTTGATCGAGCTGTTCATCTGTTAAGTAACGACCATCTACAATGAATTTCAAATTATTGCAAAAATTCAAAGCTTCACATTTCTATTTTGAATGTTATGCAAATATCAATTCATTGTCATAAACACTTTGAAAGTTAAAGAAAAGGGAGGAACAATGTAATTTGTATGAAAACTTGAATTAACACAAATAGCTTATCAGACAAACATGATTTTAGTTAAAAGCCTTTGGATTTATCCAAATAATTAATTCCAATATTCAATCGAAGGTCATCGTGTTATTGTTTTGAGGAACCCCAAAAGGATGAAAGAGATTTCCTCGCGACCGAGTGGAAAATGTCGGCGCGGCCAGCACGATTTTCCGCGACGTCACACGATTTTCATTGAATGGGAAAAACGGGGCGCGCCAGCGCTCTACGTTCACATTCCACCTCCCGCGGCTCGATCCATTCGCGCGTTCCTCAAACTCAAAACCCATTGCGTTCAGATAAATTGCGGAGGGAAGAACCGGCTTCTCGCGGGTCTTGCCATTTAGCTGCGGCACGTGCTACCAACGCGTAGTTACCCGAAAAAAAGAAATAAAGAATTCGAGGACGATGTCGGCCGACCAGGAATTGAACTCGGTCCTGATGAGGAGGCAGGAGATCAACGACGCTCTGGACAACGGGGACAGCGTCAAGCTGACCTACAGGGTGGTGAACGTTTACACCGAATTCCACGAGTTCACAAGGAAGGAAATTAAACAATACGAGGCCGTTTTTAAAAAGTGAGTAACGAGCTACAATTTTCTTCGCCAATTAATTTGCTACCTCATTAATTTAAAAATAACGTAAACTAAGCGAAACGCGTTTGTTTTAATATCAATGAGCTGAGGTGAAGGTAAGGAGAAAGAGAACGGAGCGCGTTATCAATTTCCCATGAATCACTGAAATTCAGTCGTTTTTCATGTTTCAAAATCAAAATCCCAGGCCGAGCGAGCGTGGTTTGTTTGTTTTGATAAGAATCTTTCTCAACTTGTATCTCGTTGTAAACAACGCGCCAGATACGATTTGAATGTATATTCCGAATTTATTTCTATGTTATGGATGTTTGTTGTAATTTTTTACACCTGTTTGGTGGTACGACCTTGGGGCCACTTCGCCCTTTACCTGGCTGCTGGTGGATTCTTTTGTACGAACCTTTTGTCACTGCGCTTTGGGATTCAGGCGTCTCGAATTTTTGTTTCAAGCAATCATAACCAGTTCGGTGTCTGAAATGCAGATTGCGGATTTTTTGAAGGGTCTTTAATTCATTTCATAGTAATCGCATCGTTTAATAAAATATGATATTGCAGTTCATTATATGAGTCATCGTAGTCGTATTTCTGCTTCCGTCTACGTCTGCCAGTGATAGCGGACGATAAAAAAGGGGGATCCGATTCGTACATAACGAACCCACACACGCGTGAAACTTTTTAACAACCGCAACCCTTTCGGTCGTCTTATCGATCCCGTGCAACTACAAACTCGCAATCCGGATTGTAATTTTTTTGTTTTGTTTTCGCTTCTTGTTTCGTGATTTTCTCGACCGAAAGTATGTGGAACGGAATAACGAAACACCTCGAAGGCACGAAGCCACCATTAAATCGCTTCGGTTAATAAATAGGATTCCCATTACTTTCTTCATCGAACAAGTCGATGGACGTGACGTCAAATCGGTAAATTGGTTGCTATTGTCAGAAAAGCGAAGTTTGGTGAGCAGTGAAAGGACTTTCACGCGGAAAAAACCAATTAACTAAATATCTTTTGTCTTTATTGATGCGAAGAAGAATGGGTTGTTTGGAATTTTTAATCCATGAGTAGCGAACGGAATGTTATCAAAAAACGACAACAAAAAATTGTTGGGCGGTTTGTTAACCGTAAAACACAATACTCAAAAAGTAATTAACGTTAATCGCGTTTTCACTTCGATAAGAATTGTCGTCCACGTAAATGACCCGATTGTCATTGTCATTCTAGCCTCCGTTTGAAAAACCTGCATAATTTCATCGTACTAGGTCAAGTTTACTTGGCAACCTTCTTGCCAGTTATTGATTTATTCCACGTTCTCGGTTACTTTTACTCAAAATTATTCTAGAAACGTTTTATTTGCTTTAAATTCGGTGGAATTCAGATAATCGCGCTATCGCTCTTATTATGACTCCTATTATTATGAATCACTGTTTTTACGAACTATTGATCCACTTTGATTTTATAACTGGAACAATGTTTACAAAGGAAGCCACGTAATAACGTGCTTCCTGTCATTTTGTTTCTGAAATGTCAGCTCGCATTTCGCATTGCGGAGCGATATTTTGAACCAGGTGCAATTGATATTTACTCTGAACTTAGGCAATAATTAATCGAAGCGAAGCGACTAAAAATAGACATCAATCAGAATTCATTTAGAACACGCCACGATACCAAATTGGTAATAGAAAACGTTTCAAACATTTCATCAGAACCCTAGTTAAAATAATCAATTTAATTGAATTTGAATTCTTTGTTAACATAGTCACCAGTTTGTTTTCTTCACTTAATTGAGAAACAACCATAATCACATATTAGACGTTAGCTGGTATAATAGCGAAATTAACTTTCAAACAGTGGTCCCTTATTGTAATCACTTAATAAAAAAAAATTCACTACCAATTAACCGCCAAGCTAGTTTTGAATTGGTGAGACGCCTGCGCAGACCCCGAAAATCCTAAAGCGCATGAGTCCAACTGATTTGGGACTGAATCCTGCGCTTTAGGACTTTCGGGGTCCGCGCAAGCGCCTCACCGATTCAAAACTACTTTGTCTCTGGCATACGAAATATACATACCCTTTAAGTGGTCATTTGTAACTGTTTATTTGCTTAGAGCTCCAGCCAATAGGTCGATTCACTTTCAGTACTTATCTCAAGAAATCAAGAACTAAATCATCAGAAGCTATGTATGTGATTAATGTTCCTAAATTTATTTTGGCGAACATGTCAACAGAAAAAAATTTTTTACTCAATTGAATTCATTATTTTAAACTTATCGTAATAACCACAATCGCCTCTATCTAAAAATATAAAACGACAGTACATATTACCCAAAGTAATAAAAATAACACTAATTGTGACTAGAGTTTCTTGTCTTAAAAAAGATGAATCCATGGTAGACCAAAAGCTCTTATTAAATATTATAATACATCATATAAATATAACATTTTCTTCTCATCAAAATATCACAATTCTTCCATTTTTTTCTATCATAAAACTTAAGTATCCTTACATAAACCGAACTTAAATTAAGGAACCATCCCCCCGCATCTCCCTGAAATCGTCCAACTTGTATATGCTGTTCGACAATCGGCCGAAAGCGTTCAGTAGCGCCACAATTTCCGTTCTTTGCAACTTCAATCCGTCGACTTTGGAGTCGTCGCTAACGAAGAGTATTTTCAACGCGGTGCCCAGGCCCTGCGTTTGCAACTTGCCCCACAGTTTGCATTTGTCGCAGCCGACGCAATCCATGATCCGGCTCACGTTGCGGAAGTGATCGCGGAATTCGTTTTTCAAATTTTTCCGGCTCGCGTCCCCGTTGAACATGGTTGACTCGTCGAAGTGCGTGGGGAATTGTTTGATTGTTTTTAGCAAATCCTTGACGGCCATTTGCGTGTCCCAATCTTCTTTTTCGTCGCCTGAAAATGTTCGTTCAAATCATAATTTCATTTTATGCATTACAAATTATGAGTGTTGTGCAATTTACGAATTTTCCCGAATTACAAATCATTGTTCTAATTCATTCAATTATTTTTCCAATTACAAATTGAGTTATTTTTAGTGTAGTCATCGCATTTTCAACTCCGGGCAGAATTACGAATTACAAACGTATTTGTAATGTGTATTTGGTAATTAATGGAATAATATTACGAGTTACTAGTTTAACTTGTAATAAGAAAAAAATGATATTTTTGTATTAATTAAGTTGGAAATTTTGGAAGTGTAAAAAAGTTTTGACAATTTTAAAAGGCAAATGGTGGAGGAAGTATAAAATCGAATAATTCCAAGTTTGAGATCAAAAGTTGTTTTTGCTCAATCCTACTGACTTAGATTCAGGTGCCATACCTATTAAAGACAACGTACAAACTCCTCAGTAACTTTATGAAGGAAATCTCGCTTAATTGGTAATTCGTTTTGAAAATTCTTCAAATTGCACGCAGTCATCTTGAAGATTAAGATAGAAGATGCTTACCTGTGTAGAATTTTTCTCGTTCTAACAGCCGCGCAGCTTTTTCGATAGCTCGCAATTCCAACAGATACAAAAAGTACAAATTTTTAAGCCAGTTCGAACCTTGACCGCCTGTGGTTGTTGGTGAGAAACGTCTTTCGAACTCCTTGAAGTTCATGCCCCACTCCCCCGTGGGTTTGACGAGGCTTGGTTTGTTTGGGTCGGAGAGCAAGTAGTTGGCGCAAAGGTGGACGTTGATGCTGGTGTGGAGGCCGGAGATGCAACGGTAGAAGACCCTCTCCTCCAGGCACATGTTGTCCAATTTGAAGAAGGAAGGTTTTTCCCAGGGGTAGGTTTGGAAGCAGTTTTCCGTGTAGATGCTCCTCCAGACGCGGTTCGCGGATTTTCCTTTGTATCCGGTGTACCTTTCTGGGTTGAGTAGGAGGTCCACGTATTCGGCATCTTCGTCGTTTTCGTCCAAGATGCAGAAGTTGTCTTTGGCGTTGTCGTGCTCGGTCCAGCGTTCCATGTCCTTGAGTATCTGAGCGCTGAGGGTGGTGTTGAGGTAGGCTAGGTCGTCCGGACCTCCGCATTCCGTGCGGCCTTTGGTGGAGGCGCACGTGCCCTCTTGCGAGGAGTCGATGAGGCACATGGTGTCCTCTGCTGCTGCAGTTGTCGGCGGTCGGTAGAGGTCGCGACCGTTCTTAATACCGACAGGTAGCTCGTCCTCGCGGCACGACTGCACGGAACAATAGCGCATGGAACACCTGCTGTCATCCTCCCAAAATGGGCATTTCCGTTTCAAATTCACCTTGAAATAGCGGAAATAGTCTTTAAGGAGCAGGCTGCGCAATCGCGGATACACTTTCACATTATTGAAATTGTCGACGGCGTCGACGTCGCACTGACAATCCTCGATGTGGCCTTGGAGGCCGCAGAAACAGTCGTCGAAAAAAGCGAAGCACCGCGTCGAGATGATGACAACAACAACGACGAGCACGAGGAATTTACATGACGATTTCGACATAACTGAGGCATAGCGCGGCGGCGGAGACCGATTTTGCGATAACGGGCGCTCGATGTTGTCTGAACGAATGAAAGCCGTGGAGCGCCGCCGCTGCTCGACAAAATATCGAACGGCAGAGCAACACGTAAACGTTTCACGGCGACCGTTATGTCCCCTACTTTGCGTTCAACGGAATCCGATAGGAATTGGTGTAATTTTACCGCATTTACAGCTTTTTTTGGCGATATTTGTATCGTTTTCAAGTGGGCGGTATCGATTTGATATCATTTTTCATAATTGCTATGCAATCTAGGTAACATGTCGATTGTCACGAACACCATGACATGATAATCTCTAAAAAGTATTACATGTATATATGTATGCAACGCTTTTGTGGTAATGATATAAACCGCCGCAAAACGATGGAATTTCCAGGAACGATAAAGATTTTACATAATAAAATTTCAACTCTTTTCAAAATACAATCATTATTTGAAGATATGTATTCATAAATTACTTCCAGATTCAACACCAACAAAGACAACTACCTCAGCCTGTCCGAATTGAAACGGATGATGGAAGTGCTCGGCGCCCCCCAAACTCACCTGGGACTGAAAGGCATGATTCAGGAAGTCGACGAGGACGGCGACGGCCGACTGTCTTTTCGCGAATTTCTGCTGGTTTACCGAAAGGCCAAAGCCGGTGAACTTGACGAAAACTCCGGCCTAGGCCAGCTGGCCAAGCTAACCGAAATCGACGTGGACAAAGTAGGCGTGAACGGAGCCAAAAACTTCTTCGAAGCGAAAATCGAGGAGCAACGGAAAGTGAGCAAGTTCGAAACCGAAATCCGCGAGGAGCAAGAAGAAAGGAAACGTATGGAAGAAGAGAAAGCGAGCAGAAGACAGGAATTCCTCCAAAAGGCGGCAGTTTTCCAATAATTGATACAAGATATTTATTTTATTTTCACGATAGCTCCATGAGTTGCTTCGATTAATTTTATATTTAAACTAGTTTGTAATGATTATGGTTGTAAATAAAGAGTACGCGTTGACTTCATTATAAATTGACATTTTGTCAAATTGCACCATGAGCTGCGTACACCCCGACTTGGAGAGCGATCTGAACCTTTACCTCTCCAAAAGCGAGCTCAAGAGAATCGAAAGTCATCTAACGAGAAAGGAGGAACAACAAAAACAACATGAAGCTGCTGTGAAATACAGAAATTACCTAAGCGAAGGAAGTAAAAGTATGACCAGGAACTGGGAGAATTCCATCGAGGTAAGAACCAAAACACTTCAACCATCACTCATCTGAAACATTACAGAACGTCAGGATGAAAAAGGAGCAACTGCGCAAGAAAACGCTGGAGGCCGCAAAGGAAGAACGCATACAAAAATTTTACAAAGTTCTCGAATGGCAAGCGGAGGATCGAAGGGCATTGAATGAGCGAGCACAAAAACTAATTTATCTGACCAGAGGAGAACGAAAAAGCATAAACTCGGGCCTCCTACTTTCGAATGCCTTGTACGAAAACCAAAAACTGATCGAACTCAAAAACAAGCTGAAAAAAGACGCCGCGGACGGTTGGGCCTTATTCGAGCAATCAATCATCCAACACGACAAAAACTTCAAGGAAAGCGAGAAAATCAAAAAATGTGAAAGAAACGTGCGAGCTAAGGAAAACCAAGAATACAACATGAGCCAGTTACTATTACCCCCTCTCGCTTTTAGTGGTTTTAAGGTTTTCTTTTATTTTTAGAATAAGCGACAAAAGTGAAAAGAAACGCGCGGAGAAAGCTCAAAAGATGGAAGAAGAGGTGCACGACTTAAAAATGCTGCACGAAGAAATGGAGATCAGGAATAGATATGCCGAAGAAGATGTGAGTAACAAAACTATTTTATATAAAATAAACCCGATCAGTATTTAACCGGTAAACGTACTGCGATGAAACAATTGGAGGAGTACAGGAATTACACCAAACAAAGAGCGATATCGGATCAAAAAACTGAAGATGAAATTCAACAGATTTGCGACGTTTACAACAAGGCCAAAGACCGAATTCGTCGTATCGAGAAACAGAAGGTAACAGCTCAAAAATGACGTTTTGGTTTTATTCCAATTTGTTATTTAGTTTGGTGTGGAACGCAAACTTCTAATGGATAGAGCGGTGGAGGATCTCAAGAAAATTCACGCGCTAAAAGTAGACGACTTTGAGGAAAGACACGCAAAAGCGGTGGCCGAAAAGGACGCAGCGTAACTAACCAACAAGCACCCATAAAAATCACTCATTTACCTTTTTTAGTGCCCTCAAACGTCAACAAAACGAAGAGCAAAAGAAACTCGATCAACTGATGGAACGAAAAGCCGACTACGACCAAGCAATTGCTAAGAAAGCGCTCAAAGAGCAAGCTCAGGAGGAAGTTCGAAGATTAGGAATCCTCGAACGTGTAAAACTAGCCGAAGTTAACAAATTGATGAAAGACGAAAAAGACAAGCGGCAAAAGGAAAAAGTCGACGCTCTGTTAGCCGACTGGGATGCCCAAGTAAAAGAGAAGCAACAGGAAGAGGAGGAGCGGAAGGCCAAGGAGAGAGCGTTCAAGTGGAATAATTTCCCTGAAAAGGACGAAAAGTTCCTTAAATACGGCGAGGAAACTATTGCACAGTTGCGTCTCGAAGGGAAACCTACGTACCCTGTGGAAATGGCCGTAATGGTGCGTTGCCTCTTAATCTTAATTTCAAACTAATTGGAAAATTTTTCAGAACTACAAAAAGAAGCATTGTTTACTACCGCACAACCCTAAAAAACACAATCCGTATAAGTCGCCACGAGAGGAATAAGCAACCGGTGCATACGGTTTTATTGTTGCAAAAAATAAAAATTTCCGTTTCATTTGACATAACTCTAACTAATAAAACTCAGCCTCTAAAACCATAATCGCTTTCGGTTTTCCAGCTATCAAATAGGGCTACAATCATCTGGATTACTATTCCTGTCTGAAATGAACAGTTTCTGCGAAAAAAAACCTGAAACCGACGTTTTTTTGACATGTGCTAATAATTCTGTTGATCTTGAAGGACCGAAGAGCAGAAGCAAAAAACATATAAAATATATTGTAATAAATATTATTGACACTAAGTGCGACGTTTGACTAATTTGACTAGCAGTTAATTCATCTTTTGTATAGCAAATTTATTACACCGTTTCCTCTTGATTTAGGTTTATGCTATTTGCACTATCTAGACGCATCATATAAGGCTATTACATACAGTTTTGTACCGACAGAAGAGTTACAGAGAACCTTTTATTTTCCTATCGAAACGAAACGCAAAATAGGGCGTTTCAGTATGCGACAGCCCTTAGGAGCTTACTTGAAATCTGCACTTAGATCGAACAATCGGAGGACATATGCAAACCTCCCGTTCACCTGAAAGATTAGTTGATTATCCTAGAAATTTAATTGAAAGCTTACCGGATCACAGGTTTCACATTAATAAACGTAGTTGTTTTCGAAATATTAAAAATAAAATTCATTTTTTTGTGACCTTTTGCTATTGTTTACGATTGACAGATGCACAGAACGCCACCTATACGGTCGTTCAACAACTTTTATTGTAGAATCCATTTTATTTGTTACTTACTTTCGTTGACGCCCCTGGATGGCGCTACGGTCTCTAAACGGGTTACGAGGAATAAAACAACATTCAACATCAACCTTGTATTATATATAAATTTTAAAATAAATATATTCTTTTACATGCTGTACAACATTTACAAAAAAAAATTAATAATCGAGTTTTATTGTCGTTCCAAGGAACTGTCGTAACCAAACAACCCTTATGGCACTCGGGCGATCGCGAAACAAACAAAAAATCAATCGTTGTCGTCCTTTTTTTTACGCAATTTCCCTTCCTTCTGTATGGTTTTCGTGATCAAGTCGACGCCCTCGGCCGTTTTGGCCGGATCGTCGTTTTGCACGATATTCGATAAGGTCATTATGTAGGAGCAGGCTATTCGCAAAACCGACAATTTCGATAGTTTTTGGTTGTGCGAGTACGAGGGGATGGAGCGCCGCAACGTGTCGAAGGCCGCGCTTATGGTGTGGACGCGGGTTCGCTCTCGCGCGTTCGCCTCGATCCTCCGTTCCCTGGTCATATTTTTGTAGTTTCTCTGTTCCCGTTTCCCGGACGCGCTCTCGGGACACTTGAGCGCCGGAAAAGCCTCGGCGCTGTTCAGAATCAGTCTTTCGGTTTCGAGGGGCGACATGGTCGGCACGTAGGGGTGTACGGGAACGCGGGGAGCGTCGCCGCGACTGGTCGACGGGACGTCCTCCTCCGTTTGACACTTTTTGATCAAAGCGACCGGCTCGTCCGGATACTTGACCGGGGACGGCGGTCGGAAATACGCGGACGGTTTCGTGAAACCGTACGGATTCAAAATCGGGATGTGCGGCAGGGCGAAGCCCGTTTTCGGGACGTCCGTCGTTTTCATCGTCGCCGGGGGGCTCCACGGCCGGAACGGCGCACTCTCCGCACTCAATTTTTCCGTCAGCTTCTTGTCCGACTGCACTTTCAGGCACATGCGTTTTTTCAGCGGCCCCGTGAACTTTTCCGGCACTTTGCGCGGCTCCGTGCATTTCCGTTTGTTGCGGCACGAAATTGCGGACACTTTTACTTCGACGCTGTCCTCGCTGTTGTCGGTCGGCGAATTCACGTCCTCGAAATATTCTTCGTCGCCGGACACAAAATCCATTTCTTGACGTTTCGACATGGTTAAAGCTGGAAAATTGAAAATTCGTGTGAAAAACGATGTTCAATCGCAGTCGTACAAAACAAAAACGTATTAATTTTCATGATCGAGCGACGTTTTATGCGACGAAAAAAGCGGACGGGAACCTTGTTTACAATGTTTTCGATAACAATTAAACAAACCTACTTTTGTATTCCGAATTTTTGAGGTCGGTATCGCGTTTAAATATGCGGCTCGTTAATTAAAAAAAATACTCACTTTTTCGCATATGGTTCAGCGTCCTGATGCCATACGTCATAATATTGTTAAAATCATGTGTGGCACACGCACAAGCACTGCGACGATCGCGATGAAGAACGAGCGCAGCGAGCGTATCACTTCACTCTATGACCGTTCGATGAACACTGTTTCGCTCACGCTCACGCTGTTTGTTCCATCGACATGAATTCCGTATTGTAAAAGGTTGAAGGCGGATCGTAGGCGCCTTACGCTGGCGCCAGCAGTCTCGTCTCTGTGCTGCTTCGAGTGTGAGAAGTTACAATCGTGCTGGGTTTGGAATGTAGACTTTTGGCAGGTGCTCCGATCACGTTGGATAGGATATACCCCTAATCCAATGACAGGACAGGATCGCCCCCCCACCCCCAACCCATTTTCTTTTAATTTAACGCGAAAAACAAAGCGAATCATATCTCGTTCATTATCTCATTATCTCAATGACATCGAGTGTTTACAAACGAAACAATAACAAATTTTTAATGCCGCTCGAATTGAAGTGAAATAGTCAAAACGGGGTGGGACCCTGTCCGACCCCCCGAACACTCACCCCGGATAACAGACATAATTTATTTTCGTTTTTTGTCGCCTTCGAAAACGCCGTCGGTGCGCTCTAATTTATAAGCGCGCCGAAATATTTGTTGCGGTAAACACCATTTTTTTTTTGGCGACTCGTCCGGATTTACGAGGTGGACGATAAAAAAAAACTAATTAAACGTATGTCGAAATAACTGTTGCAATAATAGTTTCGATGCAATTTCGACGTTAGCCAACGATCTTTTGTGTGCACATTATTCCACCTACAAGTCTCTATAAAGGACGATATCTCAAGGCGACTTAATTCGAGTTTCCGAAAGGTAAAATCATGATCAGATAACCAACCAGTTTCGAAGTTAGCCATTAAGAACGGATACGGATTTATTGGACGTCACACACGTTACGATGGCGGGCGGCGGTGCGGTCGCCGGCTAATTTAACCTCGCGGACATTAGGCCGCTTTTGTAAGGGTCTCAAAAAGCGTAACGTAGGTGTGTACGGGGCCGTTAAGCAACACAAAAGGTTAGGCGAGTGTGTGAACGTAATTATAAGTAGAAGGAATGCATATTGTTGCGCGGTCACCAAGGCGCCGACTGGAAAATAGCTCACCGTCGGTAATTAAAGCGACACTTATCGGCAGATTCGTTTTTAGTAAATCGAATCGGCTAATTTTCCGCCGAATAATTTCCATATAATAATGAAGTTGCACTCGAAAACAAATCAAGACGTCAGCGCGAGTGGCGTGCGTCAATTGATGTTAATAACGGATTACAATGAATAATTATATTTGAGTACGTCGTCGCGGTCGGTGGCATTACAAATCTATTTTTGTGTTAACGATAAGATGAATTTCCTCCGATTTCCATTCGAATTTCGAACTTTTCCACCTCGAAAACAATCGCCTCCACGTGACCGTTTAATAATAATCGAACGATTCTTTCCATCCTATCAACCGATTGATTTGCATATTTATGCGGTATTGTTATTTATATTTTGACTACGTCTGTAATATAAATCTACATCAATCAATCCGGATGACCCTACCTTATCAGACGATGGCGTCTATGGTGCATCAACAAACGAAAGTGAGGCTCCATAACATGGTTAATTGATTTCAGATTAATATTTATCTCGTTAAAACAAACACTACAATTCATATTGACTCAGCTGTCATAAAATCTGAACTACGATCGCGAGATCACAGAAGTTTTTCCTCTTAGCATACATACCGGTCGGCGAACAGTTCGCCCAAAAACAACCCCTCGGCCTGAGCTAATATATCAACCCGGAATCCGACAGGCCACCCTTATCAATAACAAGTGTCAGGGGTGCCGAGGGGGGCGGCGGGACGCGCAATTTCTCAGGACGCGGAGGCGCCGCTGCGCCACTGGACCAAACCTCGCCGCCCGGATGGATCAGTGACCGTGGCCAGCTGGCGCCACAGTCGCGCCATAAATAATACCGCACAAGTAGTGCTAGAACGACGGAATGCCACCGACCAGATGGTCGCCGTCGTCCGGGGGCAGGCCGCTTGAACTCGCACCGCGCCGACCACCTAAAAATGCAATCGCATCGGGATTAGTTCGTGCGTTAAGTAGGTCATATGAACCTATACAAATGAATAATACTTACACCCAACCTGTTCACCGAAAAATATTATATGTAATCCGATTGTTAACGTCCTGTACAGGTTCCAGAAGTTGTAAAAGGGTATTTAATGACTTCTTAGAATTTGCGATCGTTTTCGGCTACCTGTCGCAGATGCGGGTCCCTTTTCGTCATCGCGTCTACGAATCGTCTGAAAATACACAATTACGATTTGCCGGGGGCGTCATTTATTTACCTTATTTATTTAGAACTCGCTGCGTTTACACTGAAATGGGCACAACTGGAACTGATCGACGCCATTACTGAAAATGATTTTTCGGTGACTCGCAGAAAAATCAAAGAACATCTCGATGCGATATAATCGAACATCTTAAATCATCCCACTCATTCGTGACGTCACGTCGTGCCTCGATGTTCGCTGTAAACGCTGTAATAAGAATATTTACGAAAAAATTGATAAACAATAATAAAAAGACGAGATGGGGTAGCGAAAAATCTGGATGACGCGATTCGATCTCCCCCGGGGCCAAGGACGACCATATGGCCCCAATTAAGAAACCGGGTGCGTTGAATTTTTTCCGGGAATCGACCGGTTGAGAAGAACCAGTTTTATCTGTGGCGACGACGGCCGGTCCGGTAGCCGCGCGGACAGATTAAAAACGAAGAAAGCCTCACCTGGCGCGCGCAAAAAAAACAAATAATCGAAATCGGCGAAAATGCAGTCTGGCTATTTTCGTCGCCAGACTCGTCGGAACGTTAAATTACTTTATTACGTCGAATTTTCGTGCGATAAAACAATAATCGACAAACGATAACATTCCCCCGCGTATCGTCCTCGAAATTTAATTGCTTATTAATTGTAAGAATGTTATCTGCGATGAGACGGCGCGCGGTGCAAACGGTCCGCGCCGCGCGCGGCCCCCTCGCGGCCGCATCCGCATCCACTTGCTCCGCTCGCAAAGCACTGATTTACGACTACGCATCTGTGTTCCCATGCACAGATGTGATTCCCCGCACATTAACATTACGTTTTACAGATTTGTTTTCAATTTGTTCGGGAATCGCGACGCCACATGGGCAGCTTTTGACGAAAATATCTCGACGCGGCCGCCGCCTCCGGCCGAAATTTCCTCGATCTAAATTTGGAACGTCGATTATTTTCGTCGCGAATTACCTGGTTTTAGTTGGAAATGTCAAATCGTAGAGTGTGTCGATAACTTGTTAATCCCCTGAGATATTGCGATTAATTCGATGTTTCGCGACGGTTTTATGTGGCTCGTAAAACCGCCGCCGCCTCCGCGTTGGAAATTCGCACATTTTATCGACTCATTCGACTTTCTAAAATGGACAACGTTCACGGTACACGTCACGATATTTTGACAGTTGCGTCGTATTCGCATCTGAACTACCACCGGTCGTTCCTGTAAACATACATATTTGGAAGTAAATGGAAGTAAATTCTGTGAACCGAATTAATAAAGATGGCGAAATCGCCGTCGATGACGTTGCGTCGCAATTTATTTCAGCATCGCAACTGACACACGTCAACGGCGTCGTTGCGCCTTAATGCTTATGTACGACACCAGGTGCTAGAATATTGCGCCAGCTTTTATTATCGCGCTTTCAATACGACGACGACGACGGCGGTGATAAAAAGGAACGGCTGGGTAATTTAACGGGTTCGAAGCGAAGAAATATAAATAGTTGGGGCGATTAATAAATTCAACTGGTTGCAGTGGTCGTTAACTGCTTTCCTCAAATTCCTTCAATTCGGCATCGTGGGAACGAAATTTAAAAAAACGTTTTTCTATTCTTTCAGCGGTTTTCGATTTCCCAATTTAAAGTTGTAGTGTTTTGCTTTAATTATTTCTTACTATATTTTCGCTTATATCTTTGTCTTCATCTCTTTGCTTGGATGAGTATCTTTATTAGTATTTGCTGCTTATTTGACGCTGGTTTGTGAGTGCATAAGGAACGCTTTTTCTTTCTTTTAGCAGCACTTTTTTAACGGTTGTGAGGTTGAAAATCTTCACTGGTTTCCGTACGAAATGTGCGGAATTCAGCGTTTCCAACATCTGGCGCCAGAAGGCCTCGCTCTATATGGTCAGGCAGGCTGGTCGTCCTCTCCGTTGCCGCCGCCGCCGTCGTCGTCGATAGACGACACTCTCCCACGGATCCGGGTACGATACGCGGACATCAATTTATCGCACTCGCTCTCGCTCGCATAGAAAACACGACGACGACGAGGAGGCCTTCGCGCATAGAGGAAAAAAAACGACCCATTGTAACATGATATGAGTCAGTTATGTTGCGACATGTGTCGTCACCGAATTAGATTAGATGAGTTTCATGGTGCCACAGAGTCGACGACAGTTTTTCAACGCACGAAGCTTTTGCATGGAATTCATGACTAATTGTGGAAGTAAAAAATTGTGTCAAGGTTTCTCCACCCTTGTCTTATCGTACTTTACGACCGGTCGAGAGTTATCTGTTTCCTCCACCCATATCGCACCCATTTCCGCATCGTCAACCCTGTCGGTGGCGGCGGCGGCGGCGGCTGCTGCACGGAATTTTTGCGATAAACAGCCTCCCACGGTCCTGGGCAGGCGATGTCGGCGTTCCGCCAACTCGTTCGTGCCAAGGCTGGAGACGGCGCCGGTCCGCCGCCTCCCGCGAGCGCCAGACCACCGAACACCTGGCAAAACGTTCCTACGCTACGACGGCCGTTCTCTCGTCATATACGTCGTTTTTTCTTGTTTCGCGACCAGAAAGCCGGCTTCCAAGAAACGGCACCCACTCGTCGCGGTCTGGAGCCTGTTAAAACGCTAAGCGAAGGCGTTTGCGACTTTTTTTGCTACGTCGGACAATGACGGAAACGGCGATTGGATTACCATTGTCGCTTGAACTGGAGTCACCACAGGAAAATCTGAATGCAATTACACGTATAGGGTAACCGGGAAGTAACGTAGATAACAATTTATCTGAACCTTACCTTGACCTCTCCATGACTTTTCATAACCCATCATTTGACGATTATTTGAACTACTGCTGGTTTGTCGGTGACCACCGAAAATTGCGAGCCCTGCTACAAATGTCAAAGATATCCAAATAACCTGCTAAAAACTCTATGATTATGATTTAAAGTGTGGTTATAAGTGCGATTGAATCAAAGTGAACGCAACTTCTTCTCACGACGGCTGATTATGTAAGCCCCTCGTTCGCGTAGCTTTGTTTATTGTTGTGGAAAGAGTCGGAACGAAGATTCCCACCCACCTGGGTAATCGTCGCACGAAAACTAGGCCAATTAGTCGGGGAAAACATCCGACGATTGTTAAATGTCCATTTCGAGCGCGATACATAATTATCCATTTTAACAAGCATCGATAAATATACGAAAGTCGCTCCGTTTCGTTGGATACCATCTCACCTGTATTTTACCGCGAGAAACGGCGGCGGTGGCGGCAGAGTGGCACCTGTTAAGTGTGGGAGCGGGGAATCAGAGGGTCACGTCGAGACACCTGTTGCTCCTTCGCCGATCTCCGCGACGGTAGTCAAGGGGGCCATACATCAAACGATTCCTCCGAACGACGATGGCTACAATAAAACGTTTCATCGTTACCATATGCGAATACAAAAATAACCCTACATTGAACATTCCAGCTCGTGACGGAAGACAGCAAGCCAGATGCCGTCAACTGACGTCTTTCAAATTCGAATCCGGCAGGAAACGGAAGCCGAAAACTTATAAAAAAAGACGTTACAAAGAAGGCAAAATCGATAAACACGGACCATCGAAGGGGGTGTCGGTTCTCCCTAAATGATAATAAAAGGAAGTTATTGTTACGTCAAGTCAGTTACTTGACTATGGGGTAGACGACGACGACACGGTTGATTAATGGAGAACAACAAGCTATAGAAAAAAAAGAATTTCGCTCACTTGCTAGGAAAACAAAGAGCCGGAGCCGGTCGGCAACGGACGCGCCCATTATACAGCTTTTATCATATTTCGAAAGCGTTTGAGGCCAAGCTGGCGCCAGTCGTTCTTTATTCAAATTTGTTAACGCAGCGGGAATTCTTCGCCAATCGACGTCGATGGTTACCGAAATTTTTTAACTAAAACGACGAAACCAAGACACAATGACCGAAAGTGAAAGTCGCCTCCGTATTTGCATATCGACATATCCGAACATCTGTCATTGCTCAACGACCTACATCCACAGAAAAATTCGCTTCGATCATCCGGAAAGTTCCTTAATAAATCACGCTCGTCCTTGTCCGGAAAAAGTAAAACATCGCGGTGTCATTCCTTTCCGATCGACTTACGATACCTTCACCTTCTCGGCGTGTAGATCCTTGGAATTCCCCGCACCCACGAGATTGTTTACCGAAATAACAAAACCCATGAAAAAGTCGTCGTCTCCATCTGACATACCTACGCCGTATCGTTTTCGATACCTCACAATTAGAAGAGATACTTTTATTTACTTATCGCTCCACGCTCGACGCTTTTAACCATTTTTCGGTCTGCGTCATTCGAGGCAACTCGAAACTGGAGGATGGCGTTCAGGTAAAATGCCACGATTTGAGGGGGGCCACCCAACACCTAGGAAAAACAAGTAAATATAAATTCATTTACGATTTCTACAGATTGATTCTTACATTGTTTGTGTCCCTTTCTTTATTTTGGTGGTTGAAGAAATAAGAAATTAAATTTCAAGTACAGGTCTGTCCGTTTAACTATGCAGACAGAAAAAAAACATCCGTTGCGTCGTTTTGTGCATACAGCCTGGTCTAGGATTATAAATAATCGCATTTCTAGGCCACCACTACACCTGCTTCTATTTTCATCGTAACAGTTCGATTGTCTTTTTTGTCGCAGACGCGATGTTGAAATGGCGCGGCGCGCTTCCTCGTCCGTTCGATGACATAATTCGGCGCTGCTGTAAAAAGAATATTTAGCCCATCTTTCGAAAATTACCATCGGCAACAGATGCCAAAAGCACACTCGCAGGCATAGTCATTAACTTGTCAATTGCCATCGTCCTACCCCGAATTAATTCAGGTAATCAGGTGCGTCTTAAGACGTGTTCAGGTGGCCCCTCGGTTGTGACCAGCTGTCCCCCACGGAGTGGAAGCGGCGTAAAAAACATCGCCGAATCACCGAAAAGGGGTCGTCTTTTGTTCAACCGCGAGGCCAGGGTAGCCACACTGACATATGGCCGTTGCGGGGGAACTTGATTCGTGAATCGATTCGCCAACAATTTCAGATACCTGAAACTAATTTAAATTGTGGGTTCAGAAAAACCTCAAGTCTATAGAAGTCTATATTTTGAAGCACATAAGTAGATGTATGGTTGACATTCTAGAATATTTAAAAATTCTTTGAAAATTTTGAATTTCTCTTAAATCATAAGTTCTATATCCATTTTTTTATAATTGTATGTTTCTGACGTTCTTGAAGGTATGAAAAAATCTGGCGATTATAAAACACAAAGTCGCGCGTGTCATCGGGCAAGGTGCGCTTAAAACCCGACCAGTCCCTTTTTTCTTAATTATTCATCGCAGCTGCTTTCGACAGGAACAAAAGTCGAAAAGCTGCATCTGCGACCAACCGAATTTTTCCGTCCGATTTCAAATTTTTTCGTTCGCGACCACAGAAAACCTTGATTCAATCTTGGAAACGCTCTCGTGAATATAAACGAGCAACTTTGATTCGGTTCCCAGATAAAGCGACTCCGTTCCAAGGGGGGCAGGTGGGTCAACCGAGTCGCGCGTTCTTTTTTTTTCAACGTTCCAACAATTGCACGCACTCGCCGCATGATCCATATTTTATTCCGAACAATCGCGAAGAAATGTCAACACGAAAATAAATTTTGGCCACACGTTGGCATTGCGGACGAAAATAGGTTAGTATTATTTAATTGCGTGAACTGCTGGTTTTTTCTGTGATCATGAGGTTGAATCCAAAATGAAAGACGTAACCTGAATAAATGCATAAAGGGTGTTTGGCCCCCTTCGGGGGCCAAGCCGGTGCTGCCGTGGCAATTTATACGACGATGCCACAGGGAGTTAAATAAAACACACGACCGAAAGTTATGCGTCCGAGACAAGACAAAGAAAGTCAAAAGAATCGACCATTTCTTGGCGTCGGGCCGACGGTTTTCCTCGAGGGCCCCGAACACATATGGGAGAGGTACCGATCTGTGAAATGGTCCATTCTTGGAATACCCTCCAATTAGGCCGGGCTCCGAAACCGGCGATTTGAATACAAAAAGGGCATCCGTTTAAACGGCCGCGATCATAGTCGACGTCTGTCTATTTTCATGAATTTCTTCATTCAAACATCTGTTCGGACTCGGCCAATTATGCGAAAAAAGTTGTAAACCTCTGATTAATGGCCGAGCGGCAGTAAAAACTGGTTAAATTGAATTTGTATCGTAAACACGTAACCGCAACCGCATATTAATTTTCCATTGGAAAAAGTCCAAGTATCCATTCGCGTTCGCAAATTATCTACCGCATCATCTCATTTTCTTCGACGGGGGGTGAAGCAATTAGATTATCGGTTCTAGTCATCGTCGGCTTCTGGTTATTTCGGTGCCCCCGGAAACCGAGCAAGAACAATCGTCAAGCTGCGACGGCGGATGCCTCGCAACGCCCACAATTCCAAAAAGAATTCCAGATGTGCACTTGACTTTGTGTTTAGGTTAACTGACTATTGAATTACGGTACAACATCTGGAGATGCTCTCTTGTCTACGATCCCGTTTGTCTCATTGCCGCTTCAACGCTGTCATTTACTGCAACGCTATTCTGGGCCGAGAGGCACATCTGTGCGTTGACACCAACAAAAAAAATTGGGATCCTATTAAGACAGACGCATTATCGTCTTATCATTGTGATACTTTTCGGTCACCTTTTTTCAAATAACTTTTAAGAGTTTATTTTCATTTATATCTACTGACGACTGTGCAAATATTTTCAAATAGGTCTCGTTGATAACCTTATTCTTACATTTTGTGACGTAACTCGGTAAATCCCAGCTGTAATCAGTGTTTGTCTTTGTCTATCGGAACTGTACCATGGTTCACGCTTTCGATTATCCTCCGCGTACCATGTACAAAGATTGCTGCTAAGCAAGCAATCATATATATTATTCACCATCTGACAGTTGTAAATGTCGCATTCTTCGCGTTATTAAAAGAGCAACAGTCGCGATAATCAGTTAAGCCATATGTCGAGCCTATTCCTTCGCGCTGCGAGCACGGCGAAAAATTCTATCCGAGGGAAAGTACCGCGGAAATAACGAAAAATCGATTAACGAGCTTCTCGGTAAACGAATCGTCCGCGGAGGTGAAAGTGTGGGCGACGCGGACAATCCTTTCGATTTCATACAATTTTATCGCATTTCCAGGTACGCGAAGGTTGAAAATAAGTCGATTTTTCCACGATAACGCAGCCGACACGTTTCGAATTGCACTTTGGAAACGAATCGTGTCACGGCCGACCGTAAATTTTGTCGTCGAAAAATCGACTTGCGAAATTTTAAACGATACATGTTTTTTCGCGACGCGCGTGTGGACATTTTTACGTCGTTTACGTAAAAAAACGATTAGCGTTTTCTAACTAAATGCGTCGATTAGGTTTTAAAAGGATACGTTTACGTTTTTAACGTTTTATGTCAAAGCTGATTTATGGCTAACCATGATTTTAATTCTTCTTCTTTTTCTCGAGGATGATCACTGTCTACTGTAAATTATTTTCATCAGTCACGAAATTGCTTTTTTATAATATTTAAATTTCATGTTTTATATGAATTAACTAATGAACATCGTTCAGTCACGCCGCCATTTTCAAACCTTAATCTTTTTAATTGATGATTTTTGACTATATGACGATTTATGAAGTAGAATAACTTCTGTGTTATTGCACTTTCGCTGTTTCACCCGATAAAGCATAATTTTTAGTTCCTCATTTCGGTCAATCTTTCCAACCCCTGAAAGTTATGATATACAATTTGTTACAGAAAATATTCTACTCACCAAAAGATAATCAATTTCGATGCATAATATTCGCAAAATCAATTATTTATGACGTTTGACAAACGAAATGTTTGTATATGAACTACAACCACCTCACTCTGTGTTAATATATTTTAATTCCTCTATGGCTATCGAAATAAGCCTAAATCGCCCTTTGCTGGTCTGTGGACGTAAGTAAGCGATTCTCTGATTACAATGGACTTCCATCGTTTCGTTCCTTTGCAACATCTATGAATTAGAAACACTTCTGTGCGTCTATGTTTTTGCCCCTGTAATCCACCTTTCAGTCAGATCTTGGAAACACCTAAAAGATGTGGAATAATGTATGTACTCACCAAAAAAAACCATTCCGATGTACAATATTAATTAATTCACTCATTTACACGTTTAATTTGATGCAGAGCAACCGGTGAATACATATCACCTGACCGTCTGCAAATTGACAGATATCAAGCGAGATGGGGATGTACGAACTACAACGACTTCCTTGTTGATATTTTTTTAGTTCCTCTATGACGATTATAATTAACCCCAATCGATCTATGTTGTTATTTCGTCTGTGTTTCTTGAAATAAGTAAAAATGACCGCATCACCCAAGTTTGTTTTAATTAATCTGTTGAAATCATGTAAGTTAAGTATATTAAATAAGTTAATTCAAGTAAATAACACATCGTAAAACAATCTACTTTAAGTGAGTAATAATATTTTGCGGATCTACTTGAATAAAATGACGATCACGCGTATAAACTCGATTGTTTGCAGATCGTTCAGAGTCGCCCCATCCCTTAACGTCGACGACATTAATACGACGATAATATCGGGTGCAGGGTGAGCAAGCTGTGTTTACACGAAAGCGATCGTCACGTTGTGCAAGTCGAGTTTCACGCACAGGTGGACGATTCCACGGGGACAGGTGTAATCCATCTGCCCGCGGTGTTCGCCTTTCGCATCTGCTTTGATGCCCCCATTTTCGTGTACGCGGCAACTGCAATTTTAATAGCCGCCGTCCGATTTCCTTATCGCGATCGAGGCAGATGGCTCGCGCGGAAAATCCGCGGACGCGCTACCGTTGTGTCATCTGTGCTCCGGTACGCGGACATAGGAAAAACGACCTACCGCGCCGCGACGTACGTGAGGAAAACGTGCAACAGATGGCGCTCTAATTATATTAAAACATGTAATAACCTATATAATAGGTTTTATCGGAATTCTTATTATTTACGTCCGATTCGTTACGAAGAACACATGGTGAGTATCAAATTTTTATCAGGAATAATTTGAACTCCATCCATTATCGCGCAGAAAGTTCAAGACCCATTCATGAAGTAAACATTGTCATAACAGTCACGTTAAAGGTTTTCAGATTATTCCCGGCGTTAGCCATCGAAAAAACGCTTAAACACAAGAAGGTTTTAACGAGTATTCAATTTTCAACGAAAACCGGTAGCAACATGAGTAAATTCAAAGTTTTGGTCACCAACGACACAGTACCGTCATGCGCCATCGATTTTCTACGTAAAGAGTAAGTTTTCTTTAAACAAAAACGTCACGTAACCACTTTTTTGTAGATGTGACGTCATTGTTTGTAAAGAAGACCGTCAAGAAATTCTGAAAAACGTACGCGGAGTCCACGGTTTACTGTGGGCCAGCTATTACACTTTGGACAAAGAAGTTCTGGACGCTGCTGGTACTTTTTTTCAAACTTTCTTGTACTTTTGTTTCTATAATTTTTTTTTACTATTTAGGAGACCAATTGAAGGCGTCCTCGATTTTAGCCGCCGGTTACAACAACGTGCACGTGGACGAGTTGAAAAAACGCGGCATAAAATTCGGGAACACGCCGGGAATAGTCGGGAATGCAGTGGCGGAACAGGCGGTCATGCTGGCGATCGCCGCTGGGCGGCGACTGGTCGAGGGTCGATTTGCCATAGAAAAGTAATCGTTGAAAAAGAAATCATATCGTCGCCGATATAACGAAATGAATTTTTTAGAGCGCTGTGGACATCAAAAATGCAAATAGATTTCGGATTGGGGATGGAATTGCGCGACTCGACCGTCGGCGTAGTCGGCTTAGGGAGCATCGGACAGGCTTTGGTAAAAAAATTGAAGGGATTCGACGTCGCCAAATATTTATATACGGGAAGGAAGGAGAAACCGGAAGGTAAACAAATAAAATCCTCGAGGTTTTTTTTATTTTAATCGTTATATTTAGGTAAAACACTCGGAGCCGACTTTGTGAGCCTCGACGAGCTCGTAAAGCGTAGCGATTTCGTCTTCTCCTGCATTCCCTTGACTAAAGAAACCGAAAATTTGTTCGATTATTCGATTTTTTCGAAAATGAAGAAAACGGCGGTTTTCGTGAACGTCGGCCGCGGCGGTTCGGTTAATCAACCGGATCTGGTGAGGGCGTTGAAGGAAAATCGAATTTTCGCCGCCGGTTTGGATGTTACGGTTCCGGAACCGTTGCCAACCGATCACGAAATACTTAAATTACCCAATTGCGGTGAGTAACTCGAAAAGACCGAAGAAATAAAGACGATTTTATTTTAGTAATCGCGCCCCATTTGGGAGCATCGACTTACAAGACTATCGATGATATGTCAATTATGGCGGCGAAAAATGTTTTGGCTGCTTTAAAAGGGGAGCCGATGTTGGCACCGGTGGTTTAATTAAATTTTCTAAGGGATGAAATAAATATTTAGGTAACAGAGTTTTTATTTACAGCGCCCCGCTATCTCATTATTTATCTGCGTTTATATTTTTTTATTATACGTTTTTTATCGATTATATCGTTATTATGATTTGGGCGCCTCCACCGAAATTTGTTGACCCTCAAACACGTATTACGTGTAATGATATTCAATGAAATATATTTTAAAGTGATCTTTATCTTATTTCTGAACAGGTGTCGCGAATACGATTTTATTGATAAAATTCAGTGTGTTTCCTATTTCAATACGCGTCTAATCGTAAGTAATTATTTATTTGAATAATTTAGTACCATTAGAAATTGCTTTGTGATTGGTTCTAATTAACTGTCAAAGTTCCAAGCTACCTTGTCGGTTGTTGAACTGCCAAAAATCCATACATGGAACTAAAGTTAAAGTATCCAAATTTGTAGGTTAGTTGCGATTATAACAGTTAATTGTGATTAAATAATCCGTTGACGTTTGGTCAACCCTTATGCCGATTGCTATATTCCATATGTTTGTATAGAAACTGTTTGCAATAACTAAATAATTTACTAATCGTACGGAAAGTTACTTTTTATTTTATTTTTAACTTATGTTACCTAAATGAGAATAACGGAAACTATTTAACTTAACGATAAATCAGTAATAAATGTTACGATCGTGACTACTGAGCGCCACTCAAATTTGAGGTAGTTGCGCGAAACTAGAAACATAAAAATAATTTCAGATAATATTTCGTTGCCGATTTATTATTCATAATTTCCCACTCGAAACAATGCGTTGTAATTAAATTTAGTATATTAAAAAAAACTTATAAATTCGACTAACCGTGTCTGTTTTTATCAGTCAGTCACCTGAGGATGCCCAAGTTTAAAGTACTCGTGGCCAACCATGAAACGGGGCAGCTTGTCAAAGAACAACTAGAAACAATGTAAGTAAAATACTTTTAATGACTTCTAATTTGGTTTACTTGACGTGTTTAAGGTGTGACGTACGTATTTGTAGGGCCGATAGGCCCACCATCTTGAAAAGCATCGCCGGAGTGGACGGTTTGTTGTGGCATTCACACGTAAAGATCGATAGGGAACTACTAAACGCCGCTGGTAATTAAAAACCGTACCTTGTTTCTTCAAGTACTATAGTACTGCTCCAAAGTTGTCAATAAAAATTTTAAAGGTAAACAATTGAAAGTTGTGGCGACCATGTCGGCCGGCTACGATAATATAGATGTGGAGGAGCTCCGTAAACGAGGCATCAAATTCGCCAACGCACCTGGCTTGCTGAACGACGCCGTCCCGGATCTGACCATTTTTCTTCTTCTTGGCGCCTCCAGGCGCTACACCGAATGTCGAAGAGCGATCGAAGGGTACGTATTTAAAATCCTTCAAATTGTCTTCGTTTAACGCGGCTCCAGTGGTACTTGGTCGCGCGAGTTCGATTCCCAATGGATGATTGGGCAGGATGTGAGCGGCTCCACGGTTGGTATCGTCGGTTTAGGAGGGATCGGGCAGGAGGTCGCTAAGCGTTTAAAAGCCTTCAAAATCGCCAAACTTTTGTATAGTAGTCCACGGGAGGTACCCGCAGGTTAGGGTGGTACCAAGTGCTGAACCTCAAGTAACCCATTTACTTACAGCTTCATCATTGGAAGCTCGGTACGTCCCGTTCGATACGTTGCTCAAAGAAAGCGACTTTGTTATTGCCAGCGTGCCCTTGAACAAAAGTACTGAAGGAATGTTCAACGCTGAGGCTTTTAGGAAAATGAAGAAAACTGCGGTTTTCGTTAATATCAGCAGAGGGACAGTCGTGAACCAACCGGATCTGATCGATGCGTTGAAAACGAAACAAATTTTTGGTGCAGGTTTAGATGTTACAACACCGGAACCACTTCCACCCGACCACGAGCTGCTAAAACTGTCTAATTGCAGTAAGGACGTTCCAGGATGTATCTTGATTTCGCCACAAGGTTTTTTTGCAGTTATCACGCCTCATATAGGCAGTCGTACAGGGAAGACGAGGAAACATTTGGCGGAAGTAACGGCGAGGAATATTTTGAATGCACTAAAGGGGGAACCAATGGTTACGCCAGTTATTTAAATTGAACATTACAATCGAATGAAACGAATTTAATCGAATTATTTTAATATAGTATTAAATTTTTATTAATTATATAATCTACTCGCTCTGAAAACAAATTCGTTATCGAAGTAGGTAATCAAGACGGAATGTAGAATCTAGCGTCATCTATAGTAACTGGGTTAAATCAACCAACGACAAGTAGCGGGACTTGATAACCTTCGGTTAATTCTAAAAATGTGCTTTCAATGCAGTAGTTCTTGTGCCTTGAGGAATACAGCGCGTGCGATTGTTTCCAAGCTATTTTAAGTGCAGTATTCGAGTGCAACAATATTTATCATACAGTATAATTAAGCATCACAAAGTTGTTTACACATAAGTCATCGTGCGAAATTTTTCCTAATCTACAAATTTGATTTTACAATGATTATGGTGTTGATGAAATAACGGAAAAATTTCTGTACTATTCGCACGGCTATTTATTCCATTGCAATCGCCCGATTTCGCTCAGATAACAAGTTTTGCGGTTGGCGTACGGTGGCCAAAAGAAAAAATCAACCAATCGTTTGTTTACTCCATCATTCGATTATCAGCCGTTGTTAATCTGTCAATGCTAAATTTTTGTTATTTTCCGCAGATAATTTTATATAAAAGGTGCCATCGAACCGGCGAAACTGAACAACAATGACTAAGTGTAAGGTGCTCATAGCAAACGACACGGTTGTGCCGGTCGCTGAGGCACAATTGAAGACAATGTAAGTTAGAAGTTGGTATTTTGAGGTTATTGAGAGGGTTGAATTCAAGGTGCGACGTACGAATTTGTCGCGCTGAAAGGGATGCCATCCTGCAGAGCATCCCAGGCGTGAATGGTCTGTTTTGGTCTTCTCATTTGAAGCTGGATAAGGAAATTCTGGACGCCGCTGGTGACCAGTTAACAGTAGTGGCCACCATGTCAGCCGGCTACGATAACATCGATGTTGAAGAATTGAAAAATCGAGGTATCAAATTTTCCAACACTCCAGGTGTGCTAAGCGACGCTGTAGCTGACATCGCCATCTTCCTTATTCTCGGCGCCTCCAGACGATACATCGAGGGTAGAAAAGCGATTGAAGAGTACGTTGCGAGCTTATCGTTCAATTTGAACTAACCCAGCAACTTCCAGTGGTACTTGGGCGAAAACGAACGGTACCCAATGGTTATTGGGTTACGATTTGAGCGGTTCAACGGTTGGTATCGTGGGTTTGGGTAATATCGGACAGGAAATCGCTCGGCGTTTAAGGGCCTTCAAAATTGATAAACTATTGTACTACGGGCGCCACGAGCGACCGGAAGCGCGGGTGCTGAAGGCGCAGTACGTCACCTTCGATAAATTGCTGAAGGACAGCGACTACGTCATTGCCAGTTTGCCGTTAACCGAAAACACGAAGGGCATGTTCAACGCCGACGCGTTTAAGAAAATGAAGAAAACCGCGATTTTCATCAACATTAGTAGAGGGGAAATCGTGAACCAAGCTGATTTGGTGACTGCTTTGAAAACCGAACTGATTTTCGCAGCTGGGTTGGACGTCACCACCCCTGAACCGCTTCCCATGAACGACGAACTGCTTGCGCTCAGCAACTGCTGTAAGTAACGTCGTACCAATGCGACTTTCGCAACAATACTTTTACAGTTGTCACCCCGCATTTGGGCAGCGCCACCTGGAAAACCAGAAGCAGCATGGCCGAATTGACCGCCAAAAACATCCTGAACGCCCTAAAAGGAGAACCACTGATAACGCCGGTTTTTTGAACACTTTTCTTTATTCGCCCATAAAAACTTCGTACAACGAATAAAATATTGTCAGTCGATAGTATTCAACCTTGTACTATTCAATCACACTCGCTTTTACTCTCAACAAAAACCGTTTTTGAACTCCAGAAACGTGTGTTCCGTCACCGTCACGATTACGTTGTTCTGTTCGCGCCGCCAGTGTTTGAAAACGTAAAAAGTTGTGACGGCGATCGTAACGAAAATCACAACGGCGACTCCGGTGAGGGCGATTGAATTGAAAATCGATAAATGAAAACCACCCCTCATCGAGCAATTATCTTCCTGCTCGTCGTTTCCGGATGGACAATGCCTCAAACCGTCGCACCACAATTCCGAACTGATACAAGCGCCCAGCTCTGGACAACTGTAAAGGAATATTGTTATATAAAGATGTAATAGAACGTACTAACCTGTGAGGGCATTCTGGTGGATTAATCATCAGCAACGAGCTCGGTATGCTCAACGCCGGGTTCTTGGAGATTTCCATCCACGTAATGACGAAGTTTCCGGTTTCGCGTCGCAAAAACTCGACGACAAAACTTCGGGAATGTTTCTGATTGTTTCTGTAACTGAAGAGGCTCCATCCTTCGGAGAATAGTTCGACGATGTCCGAGGGGTCGTCGTGCGTTGGGCAAATGATATGTACGTCCTCGCTCTTACCCCCCGGGTAAACCAGTATCCTGTTGCGACTGGGGCAGAGGCGGGGGTCGATTTTCTCCACCCCTCTCACCTTTAGGTAAACGAAATTGTTTAGATCGTCCTCCGGTTCGATGAGCCACGGTTGGTGGTTGCAGAAGTTTTCGGTATGATTGCTGTCGCTCGTGGTCACTTGGTGATTGTTGTTTCTTATGGAGATTTCGCCGCTGGAGCCGCGCAATTTGCGTTGACGCACGTCGACGCAGCTGGCGTCCCGGCGCTCGTTCAAGTACTCGTAAACACCCTCGAAAAAGTAGTCTCTGTAATCTTCGTTGATTAGCATGTTGGTGACTGTAAAGGTAACGGTAACCCGTTTGGCAGTTTTGGTGATTACGGTCAGTGGTTCAGTGACGTTGGCGCAGAAACAATCCCTGGTCATTTCGATGTCGTTCCACGGATACTCGGATATCCGAACATTCGCCACGCCGTTATCGTAGGATCTCACGTCGCATGTCCACCGATCCAAATCGGGGTTGTAACTGGAACGGCACTCTTTGTTCCCGAATCCCATTTTCAGGAACGTGATCCGGAGCTGTCGATACTCGCTCGTTTCGAAATGATATGTACAGGTCAGGTCTCTCTGGCCACCTCGGCCGAAGAGGAACGTGATCCGGGGGGAGGACAGGCGACCGCTTTTTTCCGGGAACAGTCGGTCGCAGGGGTTGCGATTCGTCGCGGCCACCCCGTCCTGACCCAAGTCGATGAATTCGTAACGCAACACGAAACTGAAGGGATATAAGATGCTCCCGTATTTTATCGATTGCGATATGGTCAAGTCCGGACCTGAGGATATGTAGCTTTCCGCCAAACCGCACGGACGTGTTTCCCTCGACGAATTCTTCAGCAACGAATGATCGCATAATTTCGGCTTGTCATCCTTGCAAAACTGCCCGATTAGGGAGA
Source organism: Novius pumilus (assembly GCA_020654155.1). Classification (NCBI taxonomy): domain Eukaryota; kingdom Metazoa; phylum Arthropoda; class Insecta; order Coleoptera; family Coccinellidae; genus Novius; species Novius pumilus. Next base: position 7,645,134 of record JAIFOV010000475.1, read on the forward strand.
CGACGCTTCCGTTTTTCACGATGCCATCCCAGATTTGCAATTGAACGTCGCATTCACCCACGCCAAAGTCGGCGCGCTCGTTGTTCACGTGGTATTTCATAAACGATATCCACACCACCTCCTTGGGGTGACCGTGAAAATGGTAATTGCAAGTGGTGTTCGGGGGGAGGGAGTGCAGCGGGTTCTCCAAGAAACCGATCGCCCTCCCGAAGGCGGCGCTAACGAGAAACTCGCACTTTTTCCCGTGCTCGATGTAGCTGGGCGATTCTTTGTTCACGTAAAACACCTGACGAGATGGGGAAGGAAGTTTTTCAATTTCCGTCAAATCGTTCGCGCGGGCACGCGGAAATTAGATTTTTGTTTACCTCGACTTCCAGCTCGAAACCGGGCAGATAAGACAGCGGCAACGGATGGAACGGATTCCCGAAGGGCGACGTATGGAATTTTACCGTCATCTCCGGACCGCTGCTAATTATCCGGGGGATGGTCTCGCCGCTGCACAAGTGCGCCAACGTGGGGGCGGCCGAGCCCCAGCCGTCCAGTATTTCGATGTAATCCTGCATCATGTTGCACTGATCCCAGATCCTGGAAGAAAATCCCCCGTTTGTTTTCCCCCAGACAACGATTGAAATTAATTGGAACGCGTTAGTTACTATAAGATTGATGTTACAAGTTGTTTGTGAAGCGAGTGTGTAGACTAGCTCAAATGTATACTTTGTACGTAGTCACAGAGTGACGTCACGCTGACTTATGATCCGTACGCGTAGTGACGTCATGCGCGGATGCGCGTCGGGATTCCGTTATGTAAATTTGAATCAAACAGACAGATTATAATTATAAGTTGCGCGATTGTTCGAGCAGTCGCTTAATCCCCCTTTAACAAATCGAAATCGCTCACTTGAACGCCTTGTCGCTATTGTCGAACTTGGGCGCGTTTTCTTTGTGATGGATATTCGCCTGTCGGACGGAAATGAGGGCATGTTTCCCGGGCGGGACGTTCCGTTCCCTGACCTTAAAATGGCAACTGACGTTCCTGGGATAGATCCCTGGATAATTTGGCGATTGTATGCGGCAAGATCGCCGCGTGCAGCCCTCCAGAAGTCGATCGCAATACGTGGCCACCGCCAATTTTCCGCGATACGATTTCCTGGTCGCGTTGCCGTATCGCAGGCGCGCGTCGCTCAGTCGCAAAAATTTGAACGACAGTTTGAACTCGAACGTATATCCGGCGCTTTCCTGGAAAAATCGAACGGTATCATCGGCGGGAAAAACAATTTGCGCGAACGGAAGCCGGGGTGACGAGGGTCCCCGGAAAATGCGAAGATATCGGACAACTTGTCGGTCCCTCGTAAATCAACTGGCGTTAGGGAAAGTGAAACGTAACCGAAAATTTTCATAGGTCCTTATCGACGATGAAACGTTCTCGGAAACGTGTTGATAACATATTTTATAGGGGGGAAAGCTATAAAATTTTCATTCCATATTTTAGAAATCGATAAACATTAAGCCGCATTTAGGTTTGAGGTTATGGCTGTTAATTATAATATGTACCGATAATGTATTAATTTCAGATCATTACCTGTTGCGGAAATTTGTTGAGTTGCAACGTCATGTTCACGCTGGACGTTTCGCTGTAATAAACGCTGTAGCCCCAAGCGCTGCCGCACCATTTACCGCCCGAATTCACCCTGTGGCCTTCCGCTATGGAGATGAAGCCGTCGGGGCAACCCTCGCTGGTAAAGGATTCGAACGTACCGACGGCGAACGATTCGAACGTCAACTGTACCCATTAAAAACAAAGAAGAAATGCAGTTACGTCACATACTTTGAATCGAAAATTAGCGGACGGACGGACCGACGGGGATTTACATTGAAATCCGATTGGGGCTAATTAAGATCGAACCGTTAGCCCGGAGGATGAATGGGGAAGTTATTAGTCCAAGTGCTTAGGTTCTCACGAAAACCGAGCGTAATCGGTCCGGCGCTCTGATTGAATCACGGCCGGCCATCCTTTGAGACCGGAAGGAGCCTTCGGGGATTCGGGGATTGGGTAGCTCGTTCCGTCTTTTCTGGACTCGATTTTTCCATCCGATATTTTCACATAGCCGCCGTTCCGATTTGAATAAATCGGTACGACGCGGCGAAATTAGCGATAACGATGCCTTTGAATTATATATTGAGTTGTCTTTGCCCCCTGGAAAATCACAAAATCGATACATCCCTCGGCTCCACTTGTGATCAAATTGCGTCATCGTTATTGTAGCTCAATTGACAAAACACATTGTGCCGTAGCACAGTGTATCACTGCATATTGAGCTCATGCTATCGAACAATACTGTAATCTTAATTCAAGGCTTGTACCAAACCAGTCAGACGCATGCGCTTGAGTATTGTCGGTTCTCTAAAATCGTCCTGCGCATGCCTTGGAATCACTTTTCAAGCGAGCCCCTCGTTTCATTCAGTTTTTACCAATTCAGTGAACTAAAAAAAAAACGAAAACATTTTTCGGATCGACGGATGTGCGTTCGCTCGGAAAATGACCAAAAAAAAAACATCGGACAACGCTCACGGTTTCCTATTTTCCGATTCGATTACGCCTTTTAGCGTCGATTTAGTTTCCGGATTGAAGAATGCGTTGAGGGGCGCGTCACACTGCTGAGGGTTATTACCTGAATTAGATCGCCGAAAGCGCCTCCGGCAGCCGTGAAATTCAAGAAACATAAAAAGGGCATTTGCTTCTCTGTTGGGCGTTTAATTTCTAATTCGTACGTGTCTCCCACCTCGCCGTAATACGTAGCGTTGCAAGCTGTAAAAAAAGAAAAAGGTACAACCGTTTTGTTTTTTTTTCAGGTATTTCCGTTGTTTAAAAAGGATTAAGGAGCGAATAAATTTTCGTCAACGCAGCCATCTTCGATCTGCGGTTTCATAAAGGATATAAGTAAGTAAGCTTATATATTCTGTGTAAGTATGCGGTTTACAGACACGTAGGTCATTTGACCTGCAAGTTGCTGTATATTCTATGGTTGATTTATCTGCCGTTGACGTAGCATATTTCTATGATCGATTTATTCTTTGTTCCTGTCATGTTAAAGATGAACGAACGGCCGAAAATGCCTCCACCGTTTAATCGATCGAAATCATCCCGTTTAGACGTCACAGGTGCGTAAAATCATGAATATTACACGTCGTAAACACTCTATTTTCAGTGCGCGACAATATTTTACATTATCCAAGACACATATCGTCCCAACTCGAACTAAATGTAAGTACGGAATGTTACAACATGAATGAAAACATATTTCAACGAAAACCACATCCAACTTGGAAACTTTAGACAGTTTCACTCGAAGTTTCGTGAAGATGCTTTCACGTTATGAATTTTACGCCCGATTAATTTAACCTTCAAAGTAACGTTGGTAGTTCTGACGTTTGGCGGCGGCCATCGAATCGAATTGATTCGTTGTTAATTCGATGCGCATCGTATAATTTCGATTTTTCAGATTGTGTACATGTCCCGTCAACTAAATAATCGGAAAATGAATAACGAGAACGGTGGATACGCAATTTCCGAACTGACTAAACCGTTCGCTGGATTGTCCGGATATAATTATTCATACGTCCGCCGCCGCGCCGCCTCCCGTAACTCGCAGACCGGTGCGGTCGATTAAAAATATTTCCCTCACTTAACGCCCCGAAACTTAACCCATTCGGAGCGAAAAATTCTCTCAAGAGATGGCGTTTAACTTATTCATAAAGTTCACGTTTATCGTCGTCAATTCGAAAACTTCGCCAAAAACGTGGTGCGATTCATACATAAATTATAGAACCGTAAGTCTTTATTAAATCGCGCCCCCCGGCGCGAGCCACCCCCGGCCCCCGGCGGCGGCGCGAAATTTTCCTTCTTCGAATCAGTTCGCAATTAATGTTTTCGAGATGGGAACTTCGGGTTTCACGTAAAGCAAATTCGACTGCGACTCCGGTTTTATTAACATTCACTTGAGAAGTTTGAAATTCCCTATTTTATTTGACAGCCGAAAGCGGCGACGGGGAAATTAAGATGGCGAGTGTTAATGAATTCCGTCCGAAGGACTCGGGAGAAGGAGCGGAAAATTAAAAAGGACCCATCGAATCCACGGTAACCGTATCATTATATCTTTCGGGGAGGTATATACGCGGAAAATAATGATAGTGCGGAAATATTAAAAGCAGGGACTGCTATAAAAAGGAGTCTCCGTCGGTGTTTCTTTTATTCTTTTGGCATTTTAAGGAGCGGAAAATTATTCCCTCTCGGGTTATCTTTAAATGACGTCGATTCGATTTAAAACAAGAAAAAGCTGAATCTCAAGCTAATGGAACGCTCGTTACCTATTTTTTTTTTAATTTCGTTCCGTCGTTCGATTTTTGTCGTCGCAACCGCAAAACCGTTTCCGATAATTGAAACGACACGGAACAATTTGTTGGGCGCGATTGTAAATTTCGAGAGAAGCCGAACGGCCGTTTGAGAAATTGGTCAATAACGGAAATGTACGACGGTCGAGGGGGGCGAGTTGGTTAAACGATATACATGCTCGTAGTTTTCGGAACAACCCCTCGCGTATTATGTGGGGAAATTACTCAATCGAGTTAGGCGGGGATAATTGAAATTCCACGTGGAATAAGTTCGGAATCGGCCTAGTGGACTTGGTGGAAACGAAGTTTCCGAAATCGCATTACCGACTCGATTTATTTCGATATTTATGGATATGGACTTACGCGAACAGTTCGCCGGTTCGTCGCTGAAATCCGAACAGTCGGGCGCGCCATTGCAATATTTGTTGATCGTGATGCACTTCTTATTCAGACATTCGTATTCGGTGATGCGACAAGGGGCGGCGTTGACGGCGAAAACTATCAGCTCCAGGAAAAGCACGGAAACGTTTCGCTTGCTGCAACAAAAAATAATAAAGAAGGGGGTAAGTGTGTTTTCACGCGGGGCCGGAAAATAGATTCGCGTCCCCGCTGTCCCATTGTCGAAATCGGTTTTGTTCAGCGCCTGTTTACCGGGACAATTCGCGTTCTTTTCGTTTCAATAAGCGGAATGTGTATTTAGGAAAAGCCGCGCTCGAGATGGAAACGCAAGCGGGCTATTTCCCTTATTCCGAGTACGAAATGGGATGAATGTGGAATTTGAATGCGTCGAGCTTTCGGAGGGATCATCTCAACGACGAGTATATGAAGAAAAAAATTGGGGACGGGTACGAAGATCGAGGGTTGTTTCGAAAATATATGGCTGATCATTTATTGAATGAAAAACAAGACAAGTATGTGAGGATTATCCTTTTTTTTTGCAAAATTTCACCGGATTTCATCGGGTCGTTAAACTTCCATCACGGTGCGGACACTGTACGAGTTGTAATCGCTGTCCAATTTTTCGAAAACACGCAAAAAAGCGCAACGTTTATCAAATTTTCATTTTTCATGGAACTGACATGTTTGGGCTAGATTTTAGCGTCGCATCTATGAGAGGATTTTTCGTGAAAGTTTCATCACGGTGCGAGCACCCAAAGAGTTGTAATCGCTGTCCAATTTTGACAAAAAACACGCAAAAAGAGCGCAAAAATATGAAATTTTTTAATATTCATCGGATTGACATGTTTGTGCTAGATTTCAGTGTGGTATCTATGACAGAATTTTTCGTGAAAGTTTCATCACGGTGCGGTCACTCTACAAGTTGTAATCGCTGTCCAATTTTTGGAAAAGACACAAAAAAGCGCAACATTTATCAATTTTTCAATTTTCATCGGATTGAGATCTTTGGCTAGATTTCGGCGCCGCATCTATGAGAGGATTTTTCGTGAAAGTTTCATCACGGTGCGGTCACTCTACAAGTTGTTATCGCTGTCCAATTTTTGGAAAAGACACAAAAAAGCGCAACATTTATCAATTTTCATCGGATTGACATGTTTGGGCTAGATTTCGGTATCGCATCTTAGTTCATATAAATCCAATGCGGCGACGGCGAAATATTTTTGGTCCTTCGAGCCAGATTCAATATAACTAATCCATTCGATTCATGAGGACGTATCAAAAAAAATACACGCGATGGACTAATTTTTATAATTTCAATGCGTTGACGCCGAAATTCTTTCGGTCCTTCGAGCCGGAATCTATGAAATCATTTGATTTTCGAACAAAAAATACACACGATAGATTAATTCATATAAATCAAAAGAGTTGACGGTGAAATATTTTTGGTCCTTCGAGCCAGATTCAATATAACTAATCCATTCGATTTATGAAGAAGTATCAATACACTCGATGTGACTAATTTTCATAATTTCAATGCCTTGACGCCGAAATTCTTTCGGTCCTTCGAGCCGGATTCAATCTATGAAATCATTTGGTTTTCGAACAAAAAATACACACGATAGATTAATTCATATAAATCCAATGAGTTGACGGTGAAATATTTTTGGTCCTTCGAGCCAGATTCAATATAACTAATCCATTCGATTTATGAGGACGTATAAAAAAAAATACACGCGATGGACTAATTTTCATAATGTCAATGCGTTGACGCCGAAATTCTTTCGGTCCTTCGAGCCGGAATCTATGAAATCATTTGATTTTCGAACAAAAAATACACACGATAGATTAATTCATATAAATCAAAAGAGTTGACGGTGAAATATTTTTGGTCCTTCGAGCCAGATTCAATATAACTAATCCATTCGATTTATGAAGAAGTATCAATACACGCGATGTGACTAATTTTCATAATTTCAATGCCTTGACGCCGAAATTCTTTCGGTCCTTCGAGCCGGATTCAATCTATGAAATCATTTGGTTTTCGAAGAAAAAATACACACGATAGATTAATTCATATAAATCCAATGAGTTGACGGTGAAATATTTTTGGTCCTTCGAGCCAGATTCAATATAACTAATCCATTCGATTTATGAGGACGTATAAAAAAAAATACACGCGATGGACTAATTTTCATAATGTCAATGCGTTGACGCCGAAATTCTTTCGGTCCTTCGAGCCGGAATCTATGAAATCATTTGATTTTCGAACAAAAAATACACACGATAGATTAATTCATATAAATCAAAAGAGTTGACGGTGAAATATTTTTGGTCCTTCGAGCCAGATTCAATATAACTAATCCATTCGATTTATGAAGAAGTATCAATACACGCGATGTGACTAATTTTCATAATTTCAATGCCTTGACGCCGAAATTCTTTCGGTCCTTCGAGCCGGATTCAATCTATGAAATCATTTGGTTTTCGAAGAAAAAATACACACGATAGATTAATTCATATAAATCCAATGAGTTGACGGTGAAATATTTTTGGTCCTTCGAGCCAGATTCAATATAACTAATCCATTCGATTTATGAGGACGTATAAAAAAAAATACACGCGATGGACTAATTTTCATAATTTCAATGCGTTGACGCCGAAATTCTTTCGGTCCGTCGAGCCGGATTCAATCTATGAAATCATTTGATTTTCGAACAAAAAATACACACGATAGATTAATTCATATAAATCCAATGAGTTAACGGTGAAATATTTTTGGTCCTTCGAGCCAGATTCAAAATAACTAATCCATTCGATTCATGAGGACGTATCAAAAAAAATACACGCGATGGACTAATTTTCATAATTTCAATGCGTTGACGCCGAAATTCTTTCGGTCCGTCGAGCCGGATTCAATCTATGAAATCATTTGATTTTCGAACAAAAAATACACACGATAGGTTAATTCATATAAATCCAATGCGTTGTCGGTGAAATATTTTTGGTCCTTCGAGCCGGATTCAACATACGAAAACCATTTAATTGTCGAGTATATGATATCAAACAAAAAATACACACGAATAATTGATGTAATTGCAATGCGTTGACAACGAAATGTTTTAAAAATTCATACACCCTGAGATGAGATTGTTCGTACCCCGAGACGTTCTCTCGCCCTGTTTTTCCATTTATCAATTTTCTTCGTTTCCAACGGCGCGCGAGCGTTTTCTCTCGTTAAAACAATATTTTCCCCAATTTCCTAATTGTTCCTTTTTGTTTCGTCTCGCGTTTCTTCCATTCGGAAAATTTCTCGCGTCGCTCAGCGTTCGACTTTAATTAAAACAGAAATCGACGGGATTCGTAATCAATTCCCTCTCACTCGGCTAATTGACGGAACAAAATGGCACTGGCGAACAACCACGTAGAATATAATTGCGAGTTATAAGGTCCCATTAGTAGAATATAATTGGAAAATGAACTGGAAAGTTGTTCGGAATAAATCGCGCGTTATCTCCGGACGTGTAACCCTTATAAGGTATAATTAGACTAATCGGGGGTAATAAATGTTGGGCAGTCCGCTAAGGAACTGGCCTTTTAATTAATTACCCTCTCGTATGTACCCTTGAACACATGAATATTCAGGAAAAGATGGTAATTACGCTTTGCTATTCTATTCTAACGTTGGCTGTTAATTTGAATAATGGCTTTAACCAAAGTTTTAATTCACCTTTTCGGCGACATCACTCGATGTTTTTCAGAAATGCAACATTTCGTTCACGATCACATTTCCGGAGATTGGACACGAGAACGCGTGCACTCACAACGAAGCCGAAACGCGTATTAAACCGATTAGGGCTGTAAACATAGTGGAGAAAAGCCGGGAAAATGCGGCTATGTTCGAAGGGATGAAACGGACAACCAGGGGCGCGGATTTTTCCCCTTCGGAAAACTGGGACCGAAACTAAAAAAATCTATTTGAAAACGAGCACCCGACAAACTATTTTGAAATATTATTCCCCTCAAATTTTTTTACACCCCCTTGTGCCACTTTTCGCGTCGGAAAATTTTCCGAAAACAAAACGGGATCGCCACTGGTTAGTCCGAGGGGGTTGCGCGCATGACGGGGGTGTCACCGACTCTTGGCGGCGCTCCCGATCGAAGTCGACTGGTTCCCTCTTCTTTATCAAACTTTCAATACTCCAGGGAACCGTAAGAGGCGCAACCGTTTACGATAAGAAAGCCGCTCGCTTGATGCCCGGTCCGCTTCCATTCACGTTTTTGAACCACCCCTCATCAGATAACATTTCCATTTAACTTCGTTGCCGAATTTTCCGGCCGGGAAAAATTCCTCCTAGGTGGAATTACGAAAGTTTACCTTCCAACGCGGAGGTCAAAAATAACGACAAAGTATAAAGAAATTCTACCTATATTCATTATTACAAGTAAAAAAATGATTCTTGTAAAAATGTTTTATACAAAATAATTATATTTTACAGTAAATCAAACAGTTTTATAACAAACCAAGTTCTTAAAAATGTTTAAACCCATTTGAACTATGTACAAGATCAAAAATAAAACAAGTCTATACTTTCATTTGACGAAAGCTTGCGGTGGAATTCCGCCTTGTTTGTGAAGTTCGTTGAAAACGATCGTCGCCCGCTCGAAGTTCCATTCGGTCTCGTCCAGGCACTTCGTCGACCACTCCAAATTCATCCCCGATTGCGCCGATAACGCTTTGATCATCTCCTGCTTGGTGCCGTCGTCTAAACTTAAAGCCGCCGGGACGGGCGTCGGCGCCGTCACTACAACCCTCGGCGGTGGTGGCGTCGATTTGAAGGTCTAATCAACAACAACCGTAATTACGTTATTTTAAACCTACACACGTTACCTTAATTTGAACATCCGTCGCGTTCGTTATATGAACTTCTTCGTTAGCAATACAATAACCGGTACCAGCAGGAACTATGATTAAAGTTCGGAAGAAACAACGAATCGGCGCGTGTTTGTGGCCGGAATTCAACTCCTTAAACATCCCAGACACGGTTAAACTCATCATTAAAGGCTAAAAACGCAATGATTAAAGTTAAAAACGGGAACCCATCTGGACTCACAGTTGAAACGGTGAGGTCCACTTTGAAATTCATGATATCGTGTCGCGACATCGGCATCTCCTTCAGAAACGCTATAATCGAAACGTTGCCTTTTTTCAACAACTTATACCGCCGATCCGAATCCGTCACTCTCATAATATTCCTGTTGTCCGTCTGGTACCAATTCAACCAGTTCGTCGTTTTATCTTTGGTACCGTAAGGGTAAGCCATCGTCATCGACATCGTCGCGTTTTCGTGGTACGCCTGCATCAGCATGTGACGATTCTCGCTGTCGAACAATTCGAAATACTGTTCGAGAAAAGTGCGCACGATGCCGCCGCCTTCCGCGTTACACAGGAACGTCTGCAACGCGTCCGGCAAGGTATGTTCCTCTTCGATATCGAAATTGATGGGCGGCGGTAATTCGATTCCGTCCTTAAATAAAATTCGTGAGATAATCGTAAAAGGAGGGAGTTGCGCTCACCAGTTTCATCAACTTGGGGAAAATCTTCCTGATATCGCTGTTGACAAAAAAATCGGCCCGATGGGACCATCAAAATTTCACTTTTAACGCCTCCGAACTTGAGCACAGACGGCCGGGAAAATGCAAGTAATACAAAAGAACAAGTGAATACAGTTTGAAATGCGATCGACTTTGAATAGTAACGAAAAAGTTATATAAGAAAAAAGTCATCCGGTTATTCGATTCGAATTGAACATGAAAAAGCAAACATTGATAATTCGTATTCAGATTAAAGCGCTCTATCGAGGTGGGAGATGGAGTACGTTCAATTCGTGTTTGAAATTCTGATCTGAATCAATGGTGGCAACGTTTCTGCGCTGAAGAATATTTTTGCCCCTCGTTCGTGTTGTTAATTTTCGCAACTCCCTTTAGTTACTTTATTTAAGTATAGTGGGACGTCGCAACTCGTACAGTGAGCGCTGTGTTGGTCTCGATAGTAAAATCTTGCAATACTCATCGAGCACGCTATTATACTCATACATTTGTTGCGTTGTCAGCAACGTCGGTTGCTTTTAAACGATTAGTCAGATATTTTACACTATTTGAATCGTTTTCTCCATTAATTCGGCTCTAAATCCAAAATAATACGAACCATCAATGTTACTTATAACATTGAACGAAAAAGGCCTCGAATAAAAAAATGAGTTTTCCCTTTTTTTTGGTCTAATAATGCTATTAGAGATCAATCTGCAGACTTGTTCGTTCAGATATAAACTGAATATCTAGTCGATAAGAAAGAACAATCACGGTACCTGACGTATACGGTTTTATCCTTGTACCTATCGCAGAGAGGATTACCGTCCAAAAGCAGCTCCACCAACGGCATCCCAGACAGGAACTCCAGCATTGCCACCTCGCGAATCTGAGATAAACAATTAACATCAAACCGTTGCGATAATTTCCAATTACCTTATTCTCGCCCAAATGTAATATTTTAACGTTCTTCAATTTATCCGCGTACTTCTTCAGAAACGTCAATATTTGAATTTTATTATCGTTGAGACTCAGCGCCTCTAATTCGGGTATGTTCTCCCCGATTATTTCGACGACGGCGATCATGATGACGGGCTTGAAGAGCGCGCAAAAATGATCGCGCAACAACGGATCCGCGTGGAATTTCGTCAGATCCAACGCCTTGTTGGCGGCGTTGTAACGCCCCGCCATCGCCTGTTTCATCCTGTCCTTCATGTCTTCCGTAATGTCCACGTTGGGCGAACCGTAATTAACCTTTATCATCAACTTGAAACCGTCCGGCAGTTGGATGTTGTAATCGAGCGAGTGGAGTTTTTCAGCGACTTTGAAGTCGTCGACGTAGAACGTGACGACGTTTCCGCTGGGCTTCCACTGGATTAACAAGTGATTAGCTATCGAAAAGGGGGAGGTGCTTTCCAACTTACTGCAATCGGACATAAAGGTAAGGGACTAACTTTCTCCAAAAGCGTTTTCTGCATGAACTCCTTGTCGTATTTATTGCCATAAGGAAGCTGTTAACAAAAACAGTGTAACGTTTTAAAAACTAAACCTTATTAACGCACCGTTATTCGGTACCAGCTAATCGGTCCTTCCCACAATTTCTTTTTCATGTGTTTAGGCGCAGGCGAGTCGGGCCTCGGCCCCTTTGCCGCTAAAACGATTATTAAACTTGCTCGGTCCAGCAATGTTCCCCATGTCAATGTCTTCGTCGTACAGGTGAGCTTTCACCGAGCTCATCCAATCTTTGTTCTTTCCCTTGTTGCGGTGCTTACCGCCGGCTTTGAACGCGACTTGTTTGCGCCCCATACGGGAATCGTGCTCTGCAATTTACGTCGTAAATACGATTTTATGTTTCATAACGTGACGTACCGTTGTATTGGGACTTCCACGACGGTTCATTGTAGAATTTCTTCGACATCTTCGACGGCTCTCACGAATAATAACAATCACACTGGTTGTAAAGTTAAAATAATTCAGGAAATGATTAATTGTGAATGTGCTCTGCAACAACGCTGTTTCAATGACAACTACGACCTTGACATCATATGACAGACAATATATTCTGTGATATGGCAGAAGAAATTATTTAACGATTCCTTAGTGATATTTAAGTTAATTATGAGATTTTTCGTGAAATTAAACACGTGTAACTCAATTACATCATAACATTTTGCGAAATCGCAAATTTAACGCAAATTCGCACTCACAAGATGACGTCATCGCTGTAAACAGTGGGAGGCATCGTCCCATTTTTCCGTGAACGGAAATTTGAATCAGCATCTGTAGTTCCGACAATTCAGCGACCTGATAAGATAATTCACCCAGTTATCGTAAGTCGTTGTCGCGTCGAGTCGCGGTCTCCGTTTTCAGTTCCCAGACCACCTCCCATGAGCTTCGCTCGTCTCGACAAAATTTCCGGGGGCTCCAAATTCTTCAAGTGAACATGATACTGCTCGAAATAAACAATCGTCTCGTCGAGGAAACGCTAACGGTGAAAATAAAAAACGCACAAGCTGGGTGAGTGAAAAACAACGATTTTATTTACATAAGATGCCCACAATTCGTGAATGTTGTTGGTTATGAGTCATTTAGGTTATATTTCTATTGGGAAATCGTTGCAGGTTGAAAAACGAATCGATAGATGTGACCGTAGCCGACTTCGATGGGGTTCTGTACCATATTTCAAACGTGAATGGTGATAAGTCGAAAATTCGAGTACGTTTAGCGCTGTAAAAAATTGCATTTTTAAAATTTAATATTTCAGGTTAGTATCGCTTTAAAATTTTACAAGGAACTTCAGGAGCACGGCGCCGATGAGCTACTGAAACGTATCTACGGGTCATTACTAATAACGCCTGAAAGCAATTTCAACGTTTCACTGTTAATTAACTTAGATGATATACCGAAGGATTGGCCTGAGGTTGTTAAGAAAATCGGTCTACTTAAGCGACACTGTTTCGCTTCGGTCTTTGAAAAGTACTTTGATTTCCAAGAAAAAGGCGACGAGGGGCAGAAACGAGCTGTAATCAATTATAGGGATGATGAGACCTTGTAAGTATTAAAAAGGTTTTTTTTTTAGTTCAAATGATGGGTAGTTCAATTGAAGATTTAAATAATTTTAGATATGTGGAAGCCAAAGCTGACAGAGTGACGGTTGTGTTCTCCACTCGGTTCCGCGACGAAGACGACGTCGTCATCGGCAAAGTCTTCATGCAGGAATTGAAAGAGGGGCTCCGCGCGTCCCACACCGCCCCTCCCGTGCTATTCAGCCACCGCGAGCCGCCCAGGGAACTGCAGAACACGAACGCCGTCGTCGACAATAACGTCGGTTACGTGACGTTCGTTTTGTTTCCGCGGCACACGGCGCGAAACACCCGCGACAACACGATAAACTTAATCCACATGTTCCGTCACTATTTGCACTATCACATCAAGTGTTCGAAGGCGTACATCCACAGTCGAATGCGAGCCAAGACGAGCGAATTCCTGAAAGTATTAAACAGGGCCCGACCTGAAAACAAGTCGACGGACAAGAAAACAATTACGTAAGTATATTGATTTAAGTCGATTGTTATTAATCACTTTTTCTAATACTCAGAGGTAGAACGTTCATCCGACGAGACTAAGTCAATACAAATCGACTGCCACTAGGATCCGCGTCTCTAATCTAATGTCATCTTTTTCATGTTCACCGGTCACCGGCAATCAAGGTGGAATGAAAGAAATGGTTGTTTTTTAGTGTAAATCCACTTCAATTAACGGGTCACAAAGTTTGGCTACGATTTGAAAGTGTAAATAATATTAACGTTAATTTTAACAACTGTGCTTCCTCCAGATACGAAAACGAGCACCCTGTATATTTTAGAATTCTGTTTTTTTAATATTCGTTACGTTAGGGCTTCAAGTATTGAAACATGGTTTGTTTATAAATTAATATCGTAGGTTTTTCTGTAAATTTTTTTGTGAAACCACCGCTTTTATACTTGTAATTTTTTTTTAATTTTCATGTTGGTGTTGGTGATGGTTTTGCTAAAGTCTTCTCTCGAAAACGTAAAATTGTTACAAAATTTTCGGTTACAAAGATTAGCAATTACTGTTCATCAATTATAGGAATAAAAAAGAAACGTTGATTTAAGACGCACGACCGCACTTTACTGCAAATTTTTTCAAAGTTCTTTTGGGTTCAATTGAAAAATTCGTCCAAGGTTCTTTCGAATTCAGTCACTTTCAAGTAGGCCGTTCGCTCGATGTCGATCATTTCCTTGAGGAGGTTCATCCAGCTTCTCGCGAATTTGCGTCGGCTTATCTGATTCGACAGGTTTTTGTCGTAGAGCTGACAGGCGATTTCGTGGAAGTGAGCGCAGCTTTCGATGACCAAGTTCGTGTTTTCCATTAGGTTCTTTTCCATTTCCTCGAGCATCGCTTGCCTGATGCGTATCCCTTCGTCGTTTATTTCCATGATTTCCTCCTCGTCAAGCGGTTGGTCGTCGGGGTTTTCGATTTCTTCGTCGTCGACGAGCTCGTGGTTGATGGTTAGAACTTGGGGTTCGTTGTTTTCGGGGGGGCTGTCGCCGTTTTCTTGGTACGGGACTTCGTCTAGGTCGCTGTAGTCCTCGTTTGCGACCAGTTCTTTGACTCGGTCGGCGTAGCGCAACGTGTTTAGGGTGTGTTCGACGGATGCCACGCCTGGGGAGATTAAGGCGATCATGCAGGTTCGAGATCGTTCGCCGATGAAGGAGTCCCTGAGGACTTTGGTGAGTATACTACCGCGGAACGGGCAGTGGGTGCCTTTTTTACCCAGCGCCCGAATACATTCTTTTAGAGCCAGTAAAGATTTGTTGATTTCAGCACCTTCGATTCTGGTTTGTCGGTTCGAGTTGAATGTATCGGCGCCGCGTTCGTTGCCGGCCAAGTCGATTAAAGAGAACTTCCCAACCAGTCTCCTTGTGTCCCGATTCCTGATTATGATTTGAAAGACGGCGTGCGATCGGGACGAGTTCGAATTGGCCGAAGTGGTTCCCGAGGTTCGTTGTAAGCTACCGCTTTGGATCAAAGCGATTACGTCTTCGACGGTGGCGACGGGTTTTTCCACTAGTCCGACGACTTGTACTTGTTGCCTGCCGTCTTCCAGCACTCGGAGGCGTTTTTTCTTCGCCAGAAGGTCGAAGACGATTCGACCGTAGATTTCGAAGAAACTGGCGGAGACGATCAGATGCTCGTGGGCGTATCTGGGGCTGTTGATGTGAGCGAATACGTCTTTGGCCACCAAGCCGTAGATACCTTTCTTGAAGTTTTGGTGGCGGCCACGGAACTCGCCGCCCATTGTGTGCGTTTTACCGGAACCCGTTTGACCGTAAGCGAAGCACGTAGCCATACCACCTTCGAAGATCGTTTTCACCAAGGGCTTCGCCGTGAACTTGTAAACGATATCGTTTTCGCACATCTCGTTGAACACGTAATCGAAACGGAAGGCTTGGTTTTCCAGATATTTGGTAAGATCAACTTTTTGGCGTGGCTCGTGAACGATCAGTTGGTTCTTGGCAGGAACGGTGATCACGTCGATCTCCCTGCGACCGAACTCTCTGTTGTTCAACGGACGCTTACGCACGCACACGATTATTTGATTTTCGACGACGTGATCCGTTTCGCGTAAGGGATAGAATTCTTTGCCGAATTTGAATTGGGAGATCATTTGCGCGAACTCCCAATATCGGTTGTTGTGTTCAGCCAAATGGATGTTTTCACGCAGCGCTCTGAAATCATATCAATCAGTTAAAAGCTTTCACTTTTGCGGGTTTCCACGTTTTATAAAAAGCGCATCCACCAAAAATACCTTTCATCGGCTTGTTTCTGTCGACGTTCATCTCTGACTTTGGCAATTTGCTCGACTTTTCGCGCTGCCTCCGATTTGTAATCAAAAACCGACTCGCGTTTCCTGGTCGAGCGCAAGGGCGTCCGCAATTGCGGCGTCGGCAGTCGTCCCGGAATTTCTAAAAAAAAAACGGTTACGGCTGTTTGATTTCAATCAATCAAAATCCCTTACCCGATTCCATCGTTTCTTCGATCATCGAATGTTCACTACCGTAACTTAGGACGTCACTAAGACTGTGGCATCTTCTGAGCGACGGAGGTCTTTCGTTCACTGAATCGTTTCCCGCGAATGTGAATCGAAACATTTTTCCATTTGTCACAGGTTCGACTAATAATTTCCGCGTAACTAAGTAACGGTGATCATTCGATTTTTTCTTAATCGTCCCCGTCGCCGGTTTGATTATCGCTTCGTTATTCTCGTCGAACAAAAGAAAGTAACTTTTGAAACACATACTTGACGAACGTGGGGCGCGAGCCGCGACTAAAAGGTTTTTGTGAAAATTATTGATCAAACATATTAAAAAGTGATGATCGCGGCAAATTCGAGTCACGTTCGACTTCGCTCTCTCTTGCCATATTCGATAATAATGAAAACGACGCATTTACACGCCCACGCGACGATTTGCGACAACAAATTAATGCATTGTATTAAATTTATTCCGTAATTTGAATAAAACTGCAACCATTTTATTTTATTTTTTTAGCTCGGACCATCATCCATAGAGCGACACGTTCTTCAAATTATTTAACCGATGCGGTTAGAAACATGGATGCTCTACAGAAGTTGAAAGGTATGAATTATCAAAAAGTTCCTTAGAATAGAGAAAATTGACTAATTATCTAGGAAAACATTTCGAAAAATTAAGAACCAGTGGCGCCATCTATTGAGACGCGTTCTCAACTACTGCATACTTAGGAACGCATCTCAGTAGATGTCGCCCTTTGTAACGAAGTATTCTATTTCAATGCAGTATTCTATATTGGCATAGAGAACTGTTATAATGAACGAACAGTATCATTTTATTTCAATGCAGTATTCTATATTGGAACTATTAGAATAAATGTTTTCTGTAATTTGATTAAAATTAAAAATCGCGACAACTAATGCAAATCGTTGTATAATTTATAGTAATAAATGCAACCCTCACTGTTTTTTAGTTTCCAGGAATTTATCAAAATTTTTTATTTTTTTAGCTCGGATAATCATCCAAAGAGGGACACGTTCTTTTAATTATTTGACCAATGCGGTTAGGAATGTGGATGCTCTAGAGAAGTTAAAAGGTACGAATTATCGAAAAGTTCCTTAGAATAGAGAAAATTCACGAATTTTCAAGGCGAACGTTTCAAAAAATTAAGAACATGTGGCGCCATCTATCGAAACGCGTTGTCAGCTACTGCATACTTAGAAACGTTTCTCACAGATGTCGCCCTTTGTAACGAAGTATTTTATTTCAATGCAGTATTCTATATTGGCATAGAGAACTATTATAATGAATGTTTCCTGTAATTTGATTTAAATTAAAAATCGTGACAACAAACACAAATCGTTCTAATAATAATAATAATTGCAACTCTCACCGTTTTTTAGTTTCTACGAATTTATCAAAATACTTTATTTTTTTAGCTCAGACAATCATCCAAAGAACGGAGGATGCGGCTAAAAATTTGGGGATCCGAAAGGGATTATCAGTCTGGAGAAGTTGAAAGGTATGATTTGTTGAATTAAAGGAAAATTCAAATTTCCGCAAAATTCAAAACATACGACGCCATCTATTGTAGCGTGTTTACAAATACTAAATAGTTCGAAACGCGTTTCACTAGATGTCGCCTCTTGAAACGAACGTCGCCGTTCTGTATTACCATATAACGAATGATTGTGATCGCGTTCCGTTAGATGGCGACGCGTTACCTAATTGCCTTTTTTTAAAACAACGAATCTCAAATTCGTTCGCAGTATTCGCTTTTCATCCAACAATCGAATCAATTTGAATAAAGCAGGCAATTAAACGTAGACAAGTCGGTAGAAGTGTCGAGGAAACAATTTTAACGTCCTCGTCGCCCCTGCGTTGTCGTCGTTGACACCCCGCTACAATCTTACATTATTTATTTACGTCCGTGCATTATATTAGAAAAGGGGTGCGCGCACTCGTACACGTTGCCGGAGGGGGTCGGATTTTAGGTATGTTCGGTTTACCTTGGTGGTGACAACCGCGCCCCGTTGTCGTCGTCGTCGTCGTGGAGGTAATAATTTAATAGAGCCCAGGGATTTCACGCTCGCATTTCGTCACTTTTTACGTCCCAATCCAATAAAACCTTTCGTTTCGACTTCATAAAAAAGTTCTTATATCGTGGAACGTTTTGTCCGCCAAACAAACGTCCCGCAAAAATGGCTCACCCCTTCTTTTATATCCAAACACGACTCTTTTCAGCCAGTCTGAAGATGATAATCTGACGTTTATATACATTTTTTTGATGCCCGATATAAAAGTTATATAGAGTTTCTTTTGGTTGCTAAAATTTATGGTGTTTTGATGGTGGCTACACACCGAGCAGATGGTTCGATGCATATTCAACGCGGTTTCGCTATTTTTTTGTTGTTGCTACCAAAAAGAGCGCCGAATTGAAAACACGAACAATAGCTGATCCGGTAATTCATGCGTAAGAAACATCAAATTTCTGACATTATGTATTAGGAGATCAAGAGCGGTTACCTGTTTAAGAGCTGTCAATAACATTTCAATAATACGATACCACCTACCGGGAAGTCAAGAGCAGATGTTTACTTATAAGACACCCAAAGTTAGTACAGTTATTCATTTACAAAATTATCCATCACCCAAATACTTAAGTAATTCAATGAGCAGCGGTAACATGTAATCGCGATCTGAGAAGATATTTGACATAATAAGATGCCAAAAACGGTCGGGGGCTGTACACCCAATAATGGTTACATTGTATCAGTTTCCTTTGTCACCGAGTTCCTGTGCACCACCCATTGGGTCTTGACAAGACGGATGGTCTACTCGACATCTTCATCAATCGTTTAGTGGACCCGAAAACTTTTTTTTTCTTTTTCCGAAAAAATCTTAAACCGGACGCTCCGGCAACACGATATTACACATCTCCGGGCACTAAATTCAGCAAATCTGATTTCACGGACAATTGCATCTCGAGCGCGTTTTTTTTTGTGAAATATGGGCGATACACGATACGCTTATTCATAGCAGATTAGAGATTAGGCGAATAAATATCCTCTTACGCTGGACATAACAATGTATTTTAAATGGATGTTAAGATTCGCATCTGATCCGAACGAGAGATTAGGGGGTGGAAACTCGGACCTTTTTCGTAAACTGAGACTGA
The DNA here is from genome assembly GCA_020654155.1 of Novius pumilus. Lineage (NCBI taxonomy): Eukaryota > Metazoa > Arthropoda > Insecta > Coleoptera > Coccinellidae > Novius > Novius pumilus. The sequence goes on from JAIFOV010000475.1 coordinate 7,664,742, forward strand.
AATATAACCGTTAACCTCATTATTGCCATTAATTTTTTATTCGAGAATGTCGTTCAACCCCGTCGTTTTATAACCAATTATGCGACGGGGCCAATTTGAATTTCCCATTAGGGTTTATAAGACTTAATCTGGCTAGGAATCCCGTACGTGGTGATTCTGAAAAGGCGTTCACCGAATGTATCAAAAACGTATTAAGGGTCTGGAGGAGTATAAATAACCGTATTGTACCTTTGATTTCTATTGAATGAATTGCGTTGACATAAGAGACCGGAAGCCCTAGGTGGCAACCTATAAAAGGAACTATTAAATTATACGTCAGCTCCTACTTAGTGCTGGCGTTCCTTTTTGTCGATAGGCTTCATATTTCGAGACAGAAATCCCTTCAATTTGATTCCACACCTTTCCCGCTTGGGTTAGATGACACATCCGGTCACTACAACCCAAACAATTAGTTAAATTAAACAAAAGTCATCCCCCGGAATTTGGGTTTTAAAGGATCGAACCGCAATACTACGAAACGTTTTTCGTGTCAGCTTGTGGTCTGAAAGAGAGCAATAAAACTGGTCGTAGTGAATAGCTTCGGTCTAATCGATTATGGTGGTTGTAAATTTACGTGTAGAACTATTAGTATTTGAAATTCTTGTTCAAATACCGTGCCCAATCGGGTCGTTGAGGATCCGAACAAAAACGATTATTGTATGACCTCGGACGTAACACCAATGTCATTGTAGCAAATCTGTCTAGTTTTGCGGTAAAACGAAAAACCTACAGAGCGTTTCAAACCTCGAATAGGATGAACTTGCGGTGAGCTTTTGGCAAATTCGGATAGCCGCATATATCACGTTGTCAAAAGACTTTTGTAGGTAGGTCGGTTTTATCATTAAACGACTGAAATTTGGGTAACCGATGCGAGAACAATGGACGGTTATCAGGATGACAAACGGTCTTTCGACGATCCTTTCGACCGCCACAAATCAAGACAGGAGACGACCAAACGTCGATTTTCGAACTTGCGCTCGTCTAGCCGCGCTTTTCGAAATAATCCAATATCCCGGCAAATTTAATTTTACACGCTCGCTGATACGATAAAAGCAGCGCAATGAATCACAAAGGGATGTCGTCGAGGATTCAACGGTGGAATTAGTTTTTAGGTAACCAGATACACCATATTGTGAGGTACTTGGAGGCTTAATAATGTCTCCTTTGTAGGTTTATCAAAGAATCTCGAAGCTCCGGTGAATGCGCGTCCCTGTAATATACACCTAATGGGAAAGTGGGACCAAAAAACCGGATGCCTGCTACGCAGATCGTCAAAAATCCAAAAAACGTCGATGGTGGAACTGCAGGCGGTAAAACATTTTATTATTTATTAAAAAAATTTGAAATATTTAGAAAAGGCGCCCTCGGCCGTGACGTTTACCTTAGATAGAGGTTAAGATAATTATTTAGTTTACATGTGCCTACCACCCTCTGAGTAGACGCAATCGATCTCTCCACTACGGTAACTTTAGTTCTAATTAATCTATGACTAGTAGATCTAAGTAGTGCCCTTGTGAAATGTCAAAGCCGTAACAAGCGTGAGGTTTGCTCAGATAAAGTTCGATTTATTACGTAAACGCGATGCGATATAATTCCCTGATCGTTAAAAAGTGGAGCTTGACGGCAAGGGAAGCTTCCGCGATACACACCGAACAGGTTTTTATGCCGTTTGTCTAGTTTTATCCGGTTAACAAGTCTCGTTTGCAGCTTTCGTAACACGTCGAAAGCGCGATTAATGCAAACAACCACGATGACGGTGCAGATTACTGATGAAGCCGAAACGTCTTTAAGAGACAAAACAGTCAGCGACAGGTTAGTGAAGTAACTTTATTAATAAGAAACGAAAACGAGACAGGCGTCGTGTTTTGATTGGCGTACCATATTACCGTATTATTGCTATTAACTAAATTGAAAATTATTCAGAGTAAGAATGGCTTCGAGAGGAAAAATGTAAAAATAATTTTTATAATTGTTAGGCGTTCAAATGTTTCATTTGAACTACCTGATTTTTTTGTGATCGAGTATTCGATCTACGATTTAGGTACTTTTGTGAAACGTCAAAAAAATGACAATCGCATATGAGTGACAAGACGATGACTAGACGAAAATTATTAATTAACCGCGTTAATCATGGAGTTTGCAGTGTCGTTTTATCAATTACCGGTGCACGTTGTTCGAATTCTGGGAAATACAAACGGCGCAAGCAGGTCAGTCAAGTAAATTTATTAAAAAACGCAATGCTTTATGTTTTCATATTCGTCCGTCCTGAAATCGCTTTTCAGACAAGCGAACCAAAAACGGATTTCTTATTAATGCAAGAAATATTTTGTGTGGTTGTTAATTAAATACAATCGAAAAGCTTAGAACAGGAATTCCTAATAATTGTTTCATCACGAAAGATGTTTCCGTCATTATTTGAACTATTCGTTAGCGAGTATTTGATCTACGATTCAAATTTTCTGTAAAACGTTAAAAATGACATTCGCAAAAACTTTTAGGTGACCAGACGCAAATTATTTCCATGGATTTATGGATCGTCCTGTTGTCCATAAAGATTCCGGTGTTGGTTGGAGATATTAGTGAGGCTTTCGGAGGCACGACATTCACAGATAGGTAAGTTGATTTAACTTTTTGAAAAAAGAAATTTGAGCTAGTTTTATGTTTTTTATATTTCATGTTCGCGATAAATTTTTAGAAAATCGTTACAAAAACGAATATTGCTCGCTTATAGATGATATTTTCTCGCGAACGATGTTAAGAATAATAGTTCTGTGACTTCATTTCAAATTAGTGCTTTATTTGAACTACCAACGATTTTGTTTTTTGGTTACTGAAGTTTTGATCTACGATTTAGTTCTGTCATATAATGTATAAGTTCTGTGACTTCATTTCAAATTAGTGCCTTATTTGAACTACCAACGATTTTGTTTTTTGGTTACTGAAGTTTTGATCTAAGATTTAGTTCTTTCGTAAAACGTCAAAAATGATGAAACGATGACTAGACGAGAATTATTAATTAGTCGCGTTAATCATAAAATTTGTAGTGTCATTTTATCAATTACCGGTGCACGTTACAAGTTACACGTGACGCAGACAGGTCAGTCAAGTAAATTTATTAAAAAGTGCAATGCTTTCTGTTTCCGTATTCGTCAATTTCGAAGTTGCTTTTCAGACAACCGAACCAAAAGCGAATTTCTTATAGATACAAGAAATATTTTGTGTGCTTGTTAAATAAACGCAAAGATGTTCCGTTATTAGTTGCACTACTCGTTATCGAGTAATTGATCTACGATTCAAATTTTCTGTAAAACGTCAAAAATGACAGTCGCAAATATTTTTTAGATGATGGGCAGACGCAAATTGTTAATTCGTCCCGTTTCCGTGTTTCCGGTGTTGTTTTGGAGATTACTGATGAGGCTTTCGGAGGTACAACATCCACAGACAGGTAAGTGAATTTAACTTTTTAAAATGAGAAAATCGGATAAATTTTACGTTTTCACAAACGTCCAAGCTGATGACCGCTTTTTAAAAATCAGCATCTACTCGCTCGCGAATATGAATATTTATAAACGGAAAAATCGCTGTTTCAAAAGTTACATAAACAATTTGTCATAGAATGACAAGTTTTTCTGTGCTTTTATGTTGAACTATTGAACTACAAATGGTTTCTTGTGCTATGCGAATAATTGATCTACGATTTAGATCTTTTGTAAAACGTCAAACATAACAATTGTCAGTTGGCTTAAGACTGCAGTGTCGTTTTATCAACTTTTCAACGTGAAAGTGCTTAAAAATCAGTGATAAGTTGTCCTGTGATCTTGAGTGCCTACTGTCAAAGAGCCTGTGATATATGTCAATTTATTTGAACTACCTGAAGTATGGTAAGTATATTAATTTCTGATTGACGGAGAAAAAAAGTGTCAACCTTTTTAGAGAATTTTAACGATGCTAATGAAAAATCGTCGCGACGCTTTGAAAAATACAAAAGCACTGTTAATTAGCACGAAGTTCATATTGGTAAAAGGCTTCCCTTTATGTTTTTTCCATAGCGTCATTATTAACGCAAAAATATTTCGCAACGAATATGTCCAACGGGTGCAGATTTTTATTTTGTCGAGGGTCGCTGGCAAAAAAAAAGTAGTTTCGCACCGGTAGCGCCAAAAACCGAACCAATTTCGGTGGTGCTCCATTGCTGAAAATCAGTATAGTTGATTGGCCGGTCCATTGGCGCGGTCACATGTGTGCTCGCCGTCACATTTCATCGAATTTCACGGTCCGGCGAGCCTTTTGTGCCCGCTCGCGACAATTTCGAAACGGGGCGCAAAAGGGGACGAGCGGAATCCCGGAATGATTCGACCGATACACGCCACTCGAGCGCTGTACTTTCGGCCGGACGCTCTCGACGTCCCCCGTGCGCCGGGTGGCGGCGGCGGCGGCGGCATTATACGGGGGAAAGAATCCAGTAACACACATTCGTAGGCGTTTTATTCCAATCGATGTTTCGCGAGGGAGAATCCGAAATTAACTTCAAATTCTCACTTTGGTTCTTTGTCGACGGACTTGTAATGAAATTTGATGGAAAATAGCTTTTTCAAAACGATCATCTTGTTTTTAGGAGTCGAGTATCGCTGCGATATGCATCGTTGGCGGCGGCGTCAGCGTTCGTAACGAAACTTCCCTTTTGTCTACATCCCTATCCGGCGGCGTTGGAAAAGGGGGACGCGCGGGGCACCGCTCTGGCCGGCGTGGTTGCTCAGTGGGAACGTTGCGGCCTGCCCTGGGGCGACGTCCACGCGCCCCAAATCCGTCCGTTCACTCTCTCACGGGGTGACTCATGCCCCGCACAATGCGTCCGATCAAACTGCACCCCTAGGGAACTTGCCATTCTTCTCCCGATACGCGTTCCCGTTAGGATTTCGCTGATGCAACATGATGACCGGATTATATCGTTTGATAGATATACAGGGTGTTGTCGGGAGGCGCGTCGCGCCGCGGGGGGCCAAATCCAATTAGGATGCTTTCGTAAATAACCGAAATGTTTACGGTAATCTCGTTTCGAAGTTATCCGGCTGTGCTTTCAGCCCTTTCAGCGAAAGGATTAAATCGGCGTATCGGCAGTTTCCTCAAAGTAGTTTCGGATCACTATGCCACATTAGATCGGTAAGCCGTTCGAACGTCGCGGATGAAGCGTTAAAATGAATAATATTTGTAAATGTTGTATGATAGGCGGCTGTATGAAACAACCCTCGACCGACCGGAGTTTCTAATGAATGAAAACCGTTTTGGTTTAGCTGCGGACCGCGTATTGTTATTAGAGTTCCGAGGGTTTACTTGTTTTCACCCCTTCAACTAAAACTACTACCAAGTTGGGGTGGTTGGAATTTTCATCTCGTCGCGAAAATCTCGAGACCCCATTTCGCCGCTTTATAACATCTGGAGTAGTCGCGCGGATCCATCCATCATCGGTAAACGGGACGTGCCCTCTTGCGCGACCGTAAAAAATGTTTTGTTCGAAATCGTCGACCGAAATTCTTCGGAGGTATTGTGTGTCGTTCCACATTTATATATACACACGGGTCAATGTGGCATGTTTTGGGAATCGTTTGACCATTTTTTTTCCCCCGACGCCGTACAGTTTGCAAATCGTAAAATCGCTTTAACCCAATTACTGGTCGGGGTTCCGAGAATCCGGTAGCTGCAATTAAATCGTAAAATACTATAAAATCACTTTTCGAGAAGAATCGCGGTCCGACAAAGTCGGACGCGTCCATTGAAATCGAAACGAAATTTATGACAGTCCACGCTTATAGTTGACAGGTTTTGGGGAAAATTTCTATTTCATTGGGTCAACCATAAACCTAAATTTAGGGCAGCTTGGCCGGTTTGTGTTGTAAACTCGGTTTTAAAAGTAGGTTATCCGTCGACTGTGGATAATTTCGGTTCGCAGTCGTCTTTTCAAAACGTCTTAATTGATTATTTACAGTTTTACTTTTCGAGCTTTTGTGTAGGTAAAAGGGAAGTAGGTCGACTTGGACGTCGAAATGTTAGTTCCCACATCGAATTAAAACGTGACAAGCGATAACGTATGCATACTTTCGTGCAGCCGTAATACGGTTTGTCACGGTTTCGTATATTTCATCCCTGGGTACGTGGATTCTCTTGATGCTTCTTTCATATTGAGACGTTAACTTGACGTGCGAGCTATTGTTCGGGGTAATGCGCGAAAAATGAAACGGGGGTTTGAGCACAATAAAACTCGCTGGGGTGAGTAATTTATTCAAATGTTTCACTTACCGAACGGATACGAATGCGAAATTTTTCGACGATAATTGTCTTTTTTTTTCATTATCCGGAGCTCTTTTGTGCCCGCGAATTGCGCAAAGAATTCCATTAATAATATCGTTACGGGACGGGCTTTGTCAATAACGTCAGGTTTCGAATAAATATTTGGAGATATTCGGCAATAAATCTCATTACGTTTGCGGTTCGATTGACGCGCGCGCCTTTTTCGCAAACCAGTGGCGTTTTCAAAAGATTTTCGGACGGGAAGGCGCGGTCAAAAGTTCTTTTCAACGCGATCGCAGGTGGATATCTCAATCGACTGGTATTTCGCTTCTTTGAATTTTCCTTATAGTGTTTGTTGACGTTTTCTAAAGATTATTCATTCTTTTGCGCAACGCCCTTACACCATTTATCCCGTCAACACTAGAACTTTGATTTATTTCGGATTATTGTCGTCGAGCTTATGGTCTTATGCGGTGTGTAGATGGCTTTTTGGCTTTTTCGTTCATTCAGCAAGTAGCGTGGGAAAAGTGCGTTCCGTCTCTTAAATTTAATGTTGAATCTGTGATTGATAGTATAGTCTATGTCGAATTTTAATATTTTCTCTTTGCCTCTTTGCAAGATTCACCGAATCTTGAATGTAGTCTTTATTGTTAGGTTTCAGAACATAATATACGTTGTGCAAACTTATAAAGTTTATATATGATAATTGTTTTCAGAGACCTAAAGCGAGCATTTGAAACAATTTTTCTTAAAAAAAAATGGAGGGTTACGGCTTGGTTCAGTGAGTACCTTACTAACCGTCGGCAAAGAGTTTATTGATCAGTTTTCTGATGCAATTGGGGTTCATCAAGGCAGTGTACTAGGACCTATTTTCTTTACTTTGTACATTATTGACATACATTTTTTCGTAAGATTTTATCGAATCAGACACACTTCTGACATGCTCCTCTCTCTCTCTGTCGATGATCGCTTTGTCTCCTTGATTTTCATTACCATTGTTAAGTTTTCCATAGCGGCAGCCACGATGACGTTCTTCTTATCCTTCTTCAGTTTCTTCAAGACGTCTCTCTCGTTCTATTCGAAAATGTTAATACTTCCATTGAGAATTTTGCACAATAGTTTGAAAACCTTACGAATTTATGAAAACAATTCAATTCTTCTGCAAATATGTGAAACAAATTTCGAAAAGTAATTTTGAGAAGCTGAATATTTGATATTAACGATTTTTCTTAAAAAAATGGAGGGTTATGGCTTGGTTCAGTGACTACCTTACTAACCGTCGGCAAAGAGTTAGGTTTTCTGATGCAATTGGAGTTCCTCAGAGCCGTGTACTAGGACCTATTTTATTTACTTTGTACATTATTGACATAGATTTTTTTGTAAGTTTTGATTGAATCAGACACACTTCTGGCATGCAATGACAAAAACTCGAGAATGCTGTTGGAAGGATGGAAGTTAAATCGTCAAATAATAAGATGAAGCTAAATATTTCTAAGACGAAAGGTGTGATAACAGGTAAATATAACAAAATTGTTATTAAATCTTTTGATTTGGGAGTCGACAGTGAGTATTGACTTGGTGACCGATATTAATTATTCAGATTTTCGGATGTCCTTTTGTGAGCTAATTGTTCTTTGCAATTTAGCGGCCATAATTCAGCCGCATTTCAACTACCGTCCGATGAGTTGTTTTTTTAAATCTGAACCAGTTGTCACAACTGCAAAAATTGCAAAATCGTTGCAATAGTTATACTCCAGTACTTGATATGTTGAGCGCTCTGAATTGGTTTTCTGTGGCTCAGAGCTTGTTCAATGCTAATGAGCATAATTTGTCGCTTCAATACTTGGTTGATTTTGTCATTACTTCTTACAATTGTAGAAGGGGTGATCACTTTCTTTAACAAATGTTTGGATTCTTATATTCACAAACATTATTGATGTTTGTTTTTATTGTATCGTTAAATTTTTAGCTTTGAGTTGATTTGTAGGAAATGTTGTGGAGTTCAGATGTTAATGTTGTAGTTCCACGTATCCATAGTTGCACCCCTTCTTGAACGTGACGCAATCACGCCCCGTTTGCGAAATATAATATTCAATTTTCGATACATAATAAGAGCTTAGAGGAGCAACTAATGCTCCGGTAGTGTAAGTTATGCATAGCGAAGAGAGTCGAGGGGGTGTCGTAGGATAATCAAGGACGTCGGAGGATATTAGAGGGTGAGATATGATTGAGGGGTTAGACGCGACCCTCGTTTTCGCCGTCCCCACGACCCTCCGGATTTGGCTCTGGCCTCCTGGGTCAACCGAATCCGGAACATGTTTTCGATAACGCGAGGCTTCGGCGGCGGTGGCGGCGGCGGCGGCGGCGGCGGCGGGGGGTGTGTTTGTACTGCGTTTCATTTGGAAATCACGACGAAAAATTGGGTTCGAATCGAAACCGATGGGGATGCGTAAGCCGGACGGACCTTGAAATTGTTGTGTCGCGTGGAGAATTTTTACGGTCGTCGTAAATTTCGAAAGTGGAACGAGAACGAACACAAAGACGATTGTTCGATGAGTCGACTATTATTATCACTACGCCCATTCTTGTACTGCACAAAAAAATTTGGGAAATATCGTTTCGGTATATTTTGCAAAACTCATCAATTATTGTTCGTCAGAAGTAGAAATACAATCTAATCTTATCTATTTTTCGCAGAATTTGGTGTGGTGTGTGTAGGGCAAACTTTCCACGAAAATGAATCAATAAGCGATTCAAAATTGAACGGTCCGATTGACAAGGAGAAAAACCTCCTGTCGGCGGCGGTGGAGGGCCGCACGAGGCGACAGGGGATCCGGGGTCGCCCCCGGGGACAATCCGTCCGCGACTGGAAAATCGTGGACGCCATGTCGGACGGACATTTGGGATTCAGGGGGCGGCAGGTACACCGGTCACGAGCGTAATTTGGCGATGGAACGAAGGGGGAAATTGGCAACGTGCAGTTTCCGCAACTTAATGAGAGCGAGGCAGCGCCTCAGGACACACTCGTCCCGTATTCATAATGGACGCGATGTAGGCGATTCTTTGCCCCGGCAATTTCTGCCCTGGCCGGGATTCCGGCCAATTTTGAGGTTTAATTGAGATGTTTTATTGGCCTCGTTTCCATCGCGAAACGTAATTATCGGCGCGGGAGGCGGGAGACGTTTCGGCTGGATCACACCGAGCATTCATTCCGCGTCTGCGCACCAAAGCGTCAACCGTACTTAATGAGGCGACTGTTCTAAAAACGTACATTTGTAACAAAATTCAAACGTTCAACTCTGATTTCGACGATACGGTTAAAAGATGAAATATTTATGGGGCGCGGGTGCAAGCCGAAAAGGAATGTTCGAATCCATTTTTACGTCCTACTTTCCACCATAAAATCTAATAAAGATTTCAAAATTTTATAACGTCAGGTAGCTGCAAGAGTCGGCCGCAAAGTACGTAGGGCCGACATAAAAATTTACTTGCAGTTATGGCAACGGGGGCCGCGGCGGTCCCTTTGACTCCGTCATAAAACAAGCGGAATCAACCGTTTCGACTCTTTGCCGCAATTGTCGTCGGGGGGGCGACGATAATAAACTTTATTGGACGGTCAAGAAAATGTGGTTTGCAATTTGGGACTACCGGACCATGTTTGAAATTTTACATCTTACTATTTCGTCAGCGAATAAGGGCAGCCGCCCCTTTTGCGTGAATTATTCGTGGCGGCGGCGGCGCGAGTAACGGCTAATTTTCATCTTGGGTTATAATTAATACGAAGACTTGGAGCGTTGCGATCCACTTAAAATTCCGCGGTCGTCGGAGTTTTAATTGGATTAAACGAAGAGGAAAGAATCGCGCAAGATTGGTAGGAAAACGGAAAAGCGGACCCTCCACTCCACTTCGGAAGTGAACTCTTTCGAGTGATAAGCGGCTAATTTGTTAACAGCCGTTCTTTCCACTTATATCCCCAGATTTATTACCCGACGCGAGGGGTTAAAAGTCGCCCGAAATTCCGACTGAAGACATAACAAACGGGAAATCTCCGAAAAAGCCGAGCTAATTGATTTAATGTTAATGATAGGTCGGCGCGGACGCTCCGGGGCGCGTTGTTTTATTTCCTTTCCTCCCGTTGTTAAGTTCGGGCTTCAAAGGATCCCGAACATGTAAATTCTATATTTAAAATTCACGCCACGCTCCTCGAAGATGGAATTTTATTTATTTGTTCGCGGCGGCGGTGGCGTGGCGGCTACGTACACTGCGAAGGACGTCTTCAAAGGAGGCTAACCAATTTATTGAAGTGGTGGATTTTTATTCAATTCTGGTTTTCCATCTATGAGCGAGATTCGAGTGCGCTCCATCGATTCGCCCATATTCGTAAACAATGGCGGATTGGAATCGAAAAAAATTACAAGTACCTTCGTTGGTTTATCTATGATTATGTATTTGTTTTGTTTGTCCAATGTATTGTTGTCCGCAATTCTTGTCACTTTTCCAAATTCATAGAACTTTTCATGTATTCGCTCATACCTTCAATCCTCGATCACCCCATTATCAGCACAACGCAATTTTTCCAGGTATGATACAAAGCCATCCGATTTCTATTCTATATATATATATACATATAAAACGACAAAAATATTATATAATATTATATATATACACACTATAAGAATCTTCGAGTTTTTTGGTGATCCAGGTTTATTTTGAACAATTTACAATATTAAGAACGATTCGATAGAGATTCTATCTTTGTCAACTATCTAAAATAAAATAATTCACATATGAAAATGGAAAACGAATTTGATATTGAAAACATCTTACCAGAAAGTTCAATGACGTTTAATAATCGTTCAAATTTTCAATAATGAACAAAGTTGAAAATAATCTTCCAGAGAAAGTTCTATTCGAATTCAACCAAAGGGAAATTTCATAACAATCTGAAAGGTACTATCGAAATAAAGCAAAACACCTGGAAAAACTACCACAACTACATCGAAAAAAACATAACAACGACACAAGTCAACATAAAGAATACTAATCATCTTGTGAATACAACCAACATCACTTTACCAGAATACGTCAAAGAAATACTCAATCTAGGCCCAAAATTTGCCATAGAAATACTTAACGAAAAAGAATTACCTGTCAAACAAATTATCTCTCAGATAGAAGCTAATATTCCACAAATTCCAATCAAGGAACAAAATAAGTTCAGAGATCAACTTGCCCACAATATACATAAACATAATTAGACACCAAATCAAATAAAAAGTCAAAAGAACGAAAACAAAAAATCCCCTAATAAAATTTCAAAATACACAGATTTTTTTAAAAGAAAATCCAAATATCATTGTCACGAAAGACGACAAAGGAAATAAGACCGTAATTATCGACAAAGAACAATACATCGAAAAAATGAATGGAATCCTAGGAGACACTAACACTTACAAACAAATTAAAAAGAATCTAACAGCCACTATTGAAAAAGAAAATAACAATTTGGTCAAAAAATGGAAATCCACAAATTTCATTTTCGACAATTTATACAAACAACTAATTATACATAACAGCATACCTCCAAGAATATACAGCCTTCCCAAAATTCATAAAGAAAACATGCCTTTTCGTCCTATAGTTTATTATAACAAATCTCCTCTTTGCAATATTTTGAAACACCTTGGAAAAATTATCTCAAATATAACAAAGAAAAACATGTTTTATATAAAAAATTCTCAACAACTAAAAAAAGAATTAAACGAAATTTTGATCCCAGAAACTTATAAATTATTTTCCCTAGACGTAATTTCGCTTTATACAAATATTCCAAACAAGGTCGTAGCTGATATTATAAAAGAAAAATGGATGCGACTTCAAAATTTCACAATGATACCGAAAAAAGACATCATCGAATCCTTACTTTATTCACGTAACACTAATTACTTTCAACATCAAGACCAATTTTACCAACAAATCGAAGGAGTTGCAATGGGTAGTCCGATTTCGAGTGTAATAGCTCAAGTCGTTATGGAATATCTTGAAGAAAAAATTTTAAGTGAAGGTAAATTTCACAATAACACTATACAAGAGATTCGTTAACGACTGTTTGTTAATAGCTGACCCAAAAGAAATAAATAAAATTGTAAATAGTTTTAATAATTATAATTCCAAATTACAATTCACTTTAGAAGAAGCAAAAGATAACCAAATTAATTTCATGGAGATGACAATAATTCGATAAAAATAACAAACTTGAGACAAAATGGTTCACAAAAAATAAGCATAGCAAGAAATTCAGTAGACAGAGCAATAGCGCTTACATCTCCCAAATTCCGTACAGACATTCTTAGTAAAATAAAAATAATATTTATCCAAAACGATTAACCTGATCATATAATAAATAAAATTATCAAAGAACGAACTCATAAATTTTACAATCAAACATCAACTAATTTTCCTGTCACTCAAAAGAAATATATTGCAATTCCTTACATTCCCGTACTAACAAAAAACATTTCAAAAATAATGAAACCATACAATATTCAAATTGCATACCATCCTCAAAATCAGATAAAACAAATTTATACAAAATTCGAAAGCAAAATTCCTAAAGAAAAACGATCACATGTAGTATAAAAAATTCCTTGTATGAACTGTAACAAATTATACATCGGACAAACTTCCCAACGACTTACAGACAAAATGAAAGCCCATAAATATTCGAAAACATCCAACACCGCACTAAACAAGCATAAAAAATCAAACAACCATGAATTTGATTACTACAACGTCAGTATATTAGCAACAGAATAAAACGTTAAATCTAGAGAAATTCTTGAAATGATACGTATAAAAAAAACGAAAATATGTTGTAAATGATAAATTCGACATAAAGGGACTAAATACAATATACTTTTTTGTACTATAACGATACGTTCCACATAATTTCGAACATTTGAACGAATATTAAATGCCATTGAACTTTCTGGTAAGATGTTTTCAATATCAAATTCGTTTTCCATTTTCATATGTGAGTTATTTTATTTTAGATAGTTGACAAAGATGGAATCTCTTTCGAAACGTCCTTAATATTGTAAATTGTTTAAAATAAACCTGGATCACCAAAAAACTCGAAGATTCTTATAGTTAATATAAACCAGGTACGAAAATAAAAACCATAAACTATATACATATACATGTATTCATTAGCTCGTTTAATAATAGAAGATAATTACATCGATTCATTAGTACGCGAAACGACATTCGTTAACCTCGCCTTTGTCGATTAATCAAGATAAAAAAAACCCGGCGAAATATAAATTAAAAACGGACGAAACAAATGAGGCATTCCGGTAAAAATAATCATGATTAAAACGACGCTCTCGTTTTTAATAATTTCGGGCGTATTTGCCGCGGGTATCAGTGCTTGCGGTGATCATCCGGTGAAATATGCCATTTCGAAAATACACGACGGGGAATACAGTTCGATCGAAATGGAACGAAACGTGATCGCGAGCGTCGACCACGCTTACTCGATCAAACTAACGGGGCCGATCGAAAAATTGTGCAAGGGCTCGTTGCACATCGTCCACCCGACGCGCTATCTTCACATCAACGACGGCCTGCGGGAAATCGAGCCGGGAACGTTCGACGACCAACGCGTCATGGACGCGCTTTTCCTCGCCTTCAACAAGCTGAAAATTTTGAAAAGCGGCACGTTTCGCCGCCTCGCCGATTTGAACGAAATCGACTTGACCGGCAACGAGATCACGACGATCGAGAACGGAACTTTCGCGGATTTGATCAATTTGAGCATTCTGAACTTGTCCAAGAATCGATTGTCGGTTCTAAACCCGCAGGCGGTGGTGAACGCGCCCAATTTGGTAACGTTGAATCTGAACGAGAATTTTCTAACGAAATTGCACTCCAATTCGTTAACGTTTTTATCCAAAACGAAACTGGTGGATTTGAGTATCGCTTACAATCATTTAGACGACATCCATGAGGGAGCCCTCCGGAATTTCATCATGATTAAGTTCAACGTGTCGGCGAATCGGCTCCGGACCCTACCGGACGTTGTAACGAAAAATAAGGAATTAAAAGCGTTGGACGTTTCACGAAATCAATTGCGGAGATTACCCGAAAGCTTCTACCAATTGAAAGGATTGAAGAACGTGAACGTCGTCGGCAATTCCTTCGATTGTTACACATATTCGAAATTACGTAAACTAGCTCACGAGCTCAATATCAATATAATATTAGATTCGACCTGTTGAGTCGACAAGTTTGAGGTATAAAACGTCGTTTTATTTCATTTCCAAGAAACGGGTAAAAACCGTAAAACCCTTTCGGCGCGCAATTATTTTTTTGGGAACCGTTTTATTGGGGCAAAAATAACGCGCCCTAAAGTAAAAGTCCGTTTTTATTACGTAACTGTTTTTTTATTGGCTTCGTTTTTCGACTGTATTTTTTTACCTCTCTCTGATACAAAGCCATCCGATTTCTATTCTATATATATATACATATAAAACGACAAAAATATTATATAATATTATATATATACACACTATAAGAATCTTCGAGTTTTTGGTGATCCAGGTTTATTTTGAACAATTTACAATATTAAGAACGATTCGATAGAGATTCTATCTTTGTCAACTATCTAAAATAAAATAATTCACATATGAAAATGGAAAACGAATTTGATATTGAAAACATCTTACCAGAAAGTTCAATGACGTTTAATAATCGTTCAAATTTTCAATAATGAACAAAGTTGAAAATAATCTTCCAGAGAAAGTTCTATTCGAATTCAACCAAAGGAAATTTCATAACAATCTGAAAGGTACTATCGAAATAAAGCAAAACACCTGGAAAAACTACCACAACTACATCGAAAAAAACATAACAACGACACAAGTCAACATAAAGAATACTAATCATCTTGTGAATACAACCAACATCACTTTACCAGAATACGTCAAAGAAATACTCAATCTAGGCCCAAAATTTGCCATAGAAATACTTAACGAAAAAGAATTACCTGTCAAACAAATTATCTCTCAGATAGAAGCTAATATTCCACAAATTCCAATCAAGGAACAAAATAAGTTCAGAGATCAACTTGCCCACAATATACATAAACATACCTGCTGGCCACTATAAATGCAACACCCTGAAGGAAGTATGCAAATAATATGAAATTTACAACATGCATTAGCTGAGGTGAGATATGAAGATGATTAGAATTTCAGCGCATCCGCACATCATGCGCGCCTGTAGCGCCTCCTCAAGGCGCTCTTTAAGGCTTGGAGATTTTGACAGTTTCAAGTACAGCAATTGTGTTTTTCTTGTTTTTTTTTTCAAAAAAACGATAAATTATGCCTCGTAGGAGACAACGACCATCTTTTGATCAAGTATCCGAGCTTGACAGAGGAAGGATAGTGGCATACCGAGATTGTGGCTTGTCTTTCAGTGAAATCGATCGCCGTGTTGGACGAAACCAAACAACTGTGATGCGGATATGTGATCGTTGGGTGCAGGAGGGTACGACAGACAGACGTGATCGACCGCATCGACCTCAGTGTATCACTGCACGTAATGACAGGCAGATTGTACGCATGGCAGTGACCGACCGCTCAGTCACATCCCAAACCATATCACAGCAGATTCAGTCTGTAACGTCTCATCCAGTGTCTGCGCGTACCATTCGACGTCGTTTACAGCAGAATGGTCTGTCCGCAAGACGTCCGTTGCTTTGTCTACCTCTGACGCGGAACCACAGACGTCTCCGCCGCCAATGGTGCGATGAAAGAAGGATGTGGACGACAGAATGGAATGAAATTCTCTTTACTGACGAGTCACGTTTCTGTGTGCAACACCACGACGGTCGGATTCGTGTCTGGAGACACCGTGGAGAGAGGATGTTGAACAGCTGCATTATGCACCATCAAACTGGTCCTGCACCGGGTATTATGGTATGAAGGAGTATCGGATATCTCTCTCGCACTCCTCTTGTACGCATTGCCGGTACTTTAACCAGCCAGCGCTACATCTCCGAGGTGTTGGATCCAGTTGTCCTTCCTTATCTTCAGGGCTTCCCAACAGCCATATTTCAACAGGATAATGCACGGCCACACGTAGCACGCATTGTCAAGGGTTCTTCGTCAATCACCAGATTGAATTGCTTCCTAGCCGGCGCGCTCTCCGGACCTTTCGCCGATAGAAAACATGTGGTCCATGGTTGCTCAACGACTGACCCAGAGTTCATCCCCAGCTATCACACCAGATCAACTTTGGCAACGTGTGGAAGCTGCTTGGTCTGAGGTACCCCAAGAGCATATTCAAAGTCTCTTTGACTCAATGCCGAGGCGTGTGGCAGCTGTGATCTCCAACACTGGCGGCTACTCTGGGTACTGATTTTGGGGGGAACCACGCTTCATAAAATGCTGTAAATTTAATCATTTCTTAATTGGTCAAGATGTTACCTAAAAAATAAATTTTGTTGTGATATCTCTTGTTTTTCTTGGTGTTGCAATTTGGGTGGCCAGCAGTGTAATTAGACACCAAATCAAATAAAAAGTCAAAAGAACGAAAACAAAAAATCCCCTAATAAAATTTCAAAATACACAGATTTTTTTAAAAGAAAATCCAAATATCATTGTCACGAAAGACGACAAAGGAAATAAGACCGTAATTATCGACAAAGAACAATACATCGAAAAAATGAATGGAATCCTAGGAGACACTAACACTTACAAACAAATTAAAAAGAATCTAACAGCCACTATTGAAAAAGAAAATAACAATTTGGTCAAAAAATTGAAATCCACAAATTTCATTTTCGACAATTTATACAAACAACTAATTATACATAACAGCATACCTCCAAGAATATACAGCCTTCCCAAAATTCATAAAGAAAACATGCCTTTTCGTCCTATAGTTTATTATAACAAATCTCCTCTTTGCAATATTTTGAAACACCTTGGAAAAATTATCTCAAATATAACAAAGAAAAACATGTTTTATATAAAAAATTCTCAACAACTAAAAAAAGAATTAAACGAAATTTTGATCCCAGAAACTTATAAATTATTTTCCCTAGACGTAATTTCGCTTTATACAAATATTCCAAACAAGGTCGTAGCTGATATTATAAAAGAAAAATGGATGCGACTTCAAAATTTCACAATGATACCGAAAAAAGACATCATCGAATCCTTACTTTATTCACGTAACACTAATTACTTTCAACATCAAGACCAATTTTACCAACAAATCGAAGGAGTTGCAATGGGTAGTCCGATTTCGAGTGTAATAGCTCAAGTCGTTATGGAATATCTTGAAGAAAAAATTTTAAGTGAAGGTAAATTTCACAATAACACTATACAAGAGATTCGTTAACGACTGTTTGTTAATAGCTGACCCAAAAGAAATAAATAAAATTGTAAATAGTTTTAATAATTATAATTCCAAATTACAATTCACTTTAGAAGAAGCAAAATATACATGTATTCATTAGCTCGTTTAATAATAGAAGATAATTACATCGATTCATTAGTACGCGAAACGACATTCGTTAACCTCGCCTTTGTCGATTAATCAAGATAAAAAAACCCGGCGAAATATAAATTAAAACGGACGAAACAAATGAGGCATTCCGGTAAAAATAATCATGATTAAAACGACGCTCTCGTTTTTAATAATTTCGGGCGTATTTGCCGCGGGTATCAGTGCTTGCGGTGATCATCCGGTGAAATATGCCATTTCGAAAATACACGACGGGGAATACAGTTCGATCGAAATGGAACGAAACGTGATCGCGAGCGTCGACCACGCTTAC
Organism: Novius pumilus; assembly: GCA_020654155.1. Taxonomy (NCBI): domain Eukaryota; kingdom Metazoa; phylum Arthropoda; class Insecta; order Coleoptera; family Coccinellidae; genus Novius; species Novius pumilus. The sequence goes on from JAIFOV010000475.1 coordinate 7,682,914, forward strand.
TCGATCAAACTAACGGGGCCGATCGAAAAATTGTGCAAGGGCTCGTTGCACATCGTCCACCCGACGCGCTATCTTCACATCAACGACGGCCTGCGGGAAATCGAGCCGGGAACGTTCGACGACCAACGCGTCATGGACGCGCTTTTCCTCGCCTTCAACAAGCTGAAAATTTTGAAAAGCGGCACGTTTCGCCGCCTCGCCGATTTGAACGAAATCGACTTGACCGGCAACGAGATCACGACGATCGAGAACGGAACTTTCGCGGATTTGATCAATTTGAGCATTCTGAACTTGTCCAAGAATCGATTGTCGGTTCTAAACCCGCAGGCGGTGGTGAACGCGCCCAATTTGGTAACGTTGAATCTGAACGAGAATTTTCTAACGAAATTGCACTCCAATTCGTTAACGTTTTTATCCAAAACGAAACTGGTGGATTTGAGTATCGCTTACAATCATTTAGACGACATCCATGAGGGAGCCCTCCGGAATTTCATCATGATTAAGTTCAACGTGTCGGCGAATCGGCTCCGGACCCTACCGGACGTTGTAACGAAAAATAAGGAATTAAAAGCGTTGGACGTTTCACGAAATCAATTGCGGAGATTACCCGAAAGCTTCTACCAATTGAAAGGATTGAAGAACGTGAACGTCGTCGGCAATTCCTTCGATTGTTACACATATTCGAAATTACGTAAACTAGCTCACGAGCTCAATATCAATATAATATTAGATTCGACCTGTTGAGTCGACAAGTTTGAGGTATAAAACGTCGTTTTATTTCATTTCCAAGAAACGGGGTAAAAACCGTAAAAACCCTTTCGGCGCGCAATTATTTTTTGGGAACCGTTTTATTGGGGCAAAAAATAACGCGCCCTAAAGTAAAAGTCCGTTTTTTTATTACGTAACTGTTTTTTTTATTGGCTTCGTTTTTCGACTGTATTTTTTTTACCTCTCTCTCGTCGCCGCCTTTTCGTGGAACAACGCAAACGGGAACCGGGGGACATTGTCCGAACCTCTAATCCCGAACGAGATTCCGCACCCGAATGGTCTCCGATAAGAGTTTCCCGGCTTTATGGCAACGTAGTAAACCGAATAAATACGGTCGATAAAGATGGAATTTAGGGGCACATATCATTTAAACCGATGTGCGGCCACGGCGAGGGAAAAGTTCCGTTTGGCCGTTTGAAAATTTTCCGAACGATTTCATCGGGTCCGCCTCCTTATCGTCCAATTTCGAGTGAGGTAATTGCTTTAGTTCGGGAATTGGTTGGGTTAATGCGTCTTCGAGCGCCTATTGAATATTCCGTAATGACTTTAAGGAATGGGGGGACTTCTTGGACACCTTGGACTATTCGACGTTCCCTTCATCCGTTGTAATTCTCCGGGGGGGCGATATTATACATATATACTTTGTACCATAGATATGCCGTTCTGTGGTTGTGGCTTGAGCATTGGGAAGAAAAATAAACGTTCTGACGTTTCACCGAGATCACACCAAGCATTGCCGTACTATGCTTTAGTTGTCTGATACTTTTCTCTAAATTGTTCTATTATCAGTACATCATTTTATTGTCCTAAGAAAGTCTTCTCATTTTAAACATAATATATTTTAGTTTTATGTATTTGTTTTGCACTTTTTCGAGTGTATCATTGATGACGTTTCGCCGAAATCACAACAAGCAGCTTCAGAGATATTTCCGCTGGATGAGACCGTCGGAAACTGTTCTGAAGTAACCAATATTTTCTTGATTGATATTTAGTTGTTGTTTTAGTTTTTTCTTTTAAGTGTCAAATTCTTTCGACATGTGAATTGTCACTCAGTTTTCGCAGAAAAAATTCACATTTTGAACATAATGTGTTCTGATTTCACTTCTTTTATTTTGTCTCATATTCGATGTTTCTTTGATCAATTTGGGAGGATTTCGAAGGTGAAATACGAATCTGGGCCATGTTCATTAAAAATCTCGAAATTCGCGAAAAACGACATTTTTCGCGACAATTTCAAAATGCACTGAAATTCGACAATTTTTGTTTTTTTGCTCATTTTCGATGTCCTTATCATCTTTCTTTGCACAATTTGGAAGGATTGCGACGGCGAGACACGAATCTGAGACATTTTAATCAAAAATCTCGGAAATTTGGTTTTCGCGAAAGTTTCAAATTTCACTGAAATTCGTCAATTTCTGGTTTTTTGCTCATATTCCATGTTTCTATCACCTTTCTTTGCTGAATTTGGGTGGGTTTGAAGGCGAAATACAACTCAGAGACATTTTCATCAAAAATCTCGAAACTTGCGAAAACAGTTTTAGCGAAAATTTCAAAATTTTCGGTTTTTTGCTCAAATTCGACGTTTTTATCACGTTTCTCGAAAAAATTCCCGAAAATGGTACAAAACAATGTTTTTGGCGAAAATTTTCAATTGCACTGAAATTTGCCAATTTTGGGTTTCTTTCTCCTATTGGACGTTTTATCACCTTTCTTTGCTTAATTTGAGAGAATTTGGAACGCGAAATACAAATGAGACATTTTCATCAAAACTCTCAAAATTGGCGAAAAACGTTTTTGGCAAAAATTTCAAATTTCACTGAAATTCGACAATTTTTGTTTTTTTGCTCATATTGGACGTTTTATCACTTTTCTATGATTAATTTGGGAGAATTTGGAACGCTAAATACAAATCTGAGACATTTTCATTAAAACTATTGAAATTCGCTAAAAACGACATTCTTCGCGAAAATATCAAAATTCACTGAAATTCGACGATTTTTGTTTTTTTGCTCATTTTCGATATCTTTATCACTTTTCTCTGCACTATTTGGAAGGATTGCGACGACGAGACATGAATCTGAGACTTTTTAATCAAAAATCTTGTAAATTTGATTTTCGCGAAAGTCTCAAATTCCACTGAAATTCGTCAATTTCTGTTTTTTTGCTCATATTCCTTATTTGTATCACCTTTCTTTGCTTAATTTCGGTGAGTTTTGAAGGGGAAATACAACCCTGAGACATTTTCATAAAAAATCTCGAAATTCGCGAAAAACAACGTTTTTAGCAAAAATTTCAATTTTTGCGATTTTTTGCTCAAATTCGACGTTTTTATCACGTTTTTCGAAAAAATTCCCGAAAATGTCGAAAAACTCCACTGAAATTTGCCAATTTATGGTTTTTTTCTCCTATTGGACGTTTCATCACCTTTCTTTACTTAATTTGGGAGAATTTGGAACGCGAAATACAAATCTGAGACATTTTCATGAAACCTCTCAAAATTGGCGAAAAACGTTTTTGGCAAAAATTTCAAATTTCACTGAAATTGTACAATTTTTGTTTTTTTGCTCATATTGGACGTTTTATCACTTTTCTATGATTAATTTGGGAGAATTTGGAACGCTAAATACAAATCTGAGACATTTTCATTAAAACTCTTGAAATTCGCTAAAAACAACATTCTTCGCGAAAATATCAAAATTCACTGAAATTCGACGATTTTTGTTTTTTTGCTCATTTTCGATATTTTTATCACTTTTCTCTGCACTATTTGGAAGGGTTGCGACAGCGAGACACGAATCTGAGACTTTTTAATCAAAAATCTTTTAAATTTGGTTTTCGCGAAAGTTTCAAATTTCACTGAAATTCGTCAATTTCTGTTTTTTTTTTGCTCATATTCCTTGTTTGTATCACATTTCTTTGCTTAATTTGGGTGGGTTTTGAAGGGGAAATACAACTCTGACACATTTTCATAAAAAATCTCGAAATTCGCGAAAAACAATGTTTTTAGCGAACATTTCAATTTTTTCGATTTTTTGCTCAAATTCGACGTTTTTATCACGTTTCTCGAAAAAATTTCCGAAAATGTCGAAAAACTCCACTGAAATTTTCCAATTTATGGTTTTTTTTCTCCTATTGGACGTTTCATTACCTTTCTTTACTTAATTTGGGAGAATTTGGAACGCGAAATACAAATCTGAGACATTTTCATGAAACCTCTCAAAATTGGCGAAAAACGTTTTTGGCAAAAATTTCAAATTTCACTGAAATTGTACAATTTTTGTTTTTTTGCTCATATTGGACGTTTTATCACTTTTCTATGATTAATTTGGGAGAATTTGGAACGCTAAATACAAATCTGAGACATTTTCATTAAAACTCTTGAAATTCGCTAAAAACAACATTCTTCGCGAAAATATCAAAATTCACTGAAATTCGACGATTTTTGTTTTTTTGCTCATTTTCGATATTTTTATCACTTTTCTCTGCACTATTTGGAAGGGTTGCGACAGCGAGACACGAATCTGAGACTTTTTAATCAAAAATCTTTTAAATTTGGTTTTCGCGAAAGTTTCAAATTTCACTGAAATTCGTCAATTTCTGTTTTTTTTTTGCTCATATTCCTTGTTTGTATCACATTTCTTTGCTTAATTTGGGTGGGTTTTGAAGGGGAAATACAACTCTGACACATTTTCATAAAAAATCTCGAAATTCGCGAAAAACAATGTTTTTAGCGAACATTTCAATTTTTTCGATTTTTTGCTCAAATTCGACGTTTTTATCACGTTTCTCGAAAAAATTTCCGAAAATGTCGAAAAACTCCACTGAAATTTTCCAATTTATGGTTTTTTTTCTCCTATTGGACGTTTCATTACCTTTCTTTGTTTAATTTGGGAGAATTTGGAACGCGAAATACAAATCTGAGACATTTTCATCAAAACTCTCAAAATTGGCGAATAACGTTTTTGGCAAAAATTTCAAATTTCACTGAAATTCGCCAATTTTTGGTTTTTGGCTCATATTGGACGTTTTATCCCCTTTCTATGCTTAATTTGGGAGAATTTGGAACGCGAAATACAAATCTGAGGCATTTTCATCAAATGATAATGTTTGTTTTTCGTTTTCTAGCAAACAAATTCATTTATGATATGACAAAACTTTTTCAAAACGTTGTGACTTTCTTGGTTTTTATAGGGTTTAATTTTTTTTATAAAATCGATTGTCAAAATAAAAATGACAAGTGCATTGATTGTTGTCAATCTTTGACGCAACGAAATTGGAAGTTAAACAAAATTCAAGTTGATAGACGATGGATAACTGTCCGAAGATGCCGTGGATGGTGGAATTCTATTCCACCGCCGATGGTAAGGTTTACAACCAGCAGCTGAGAGCGGCGTCCACCAGGACTTACATCGATCACTTATCGAAGCTCCATCACGAATCGCAGCCGGCACGTCATCGCGCCACCCAAATCATCTTCACCATACCGGAAAACGTCGATGTGCCGTCCATCGAAACAATGCTCGATCTAGGTATGAACATAGCCAGAATCAAACTAACCATGACCAACGAGAAGTGCAGAGAGATCATCGGCATGCTAAGAGAAACGTGCGATCGCTTCGGCAATGAAAGGACGCCTCTACCCTCTGGCCATCGCCTTGGAATGCAAAGGTACAGACATAAGAACGGGGAAATTGCGACCGTTGCGCAAAGACTACGCAGTCAGATTGGAACACAATCACGAAGTCTTTCTAACGAACGACCCCTCCTACGAAAACCTGGTCACCCCCGATGTCATCTACGTCGATTACCAAAAAATCAACAAAATCGTAAAACTCGGCGACAAACTCCTCATAGATAACGGCAACATCGAGCTCTCCGTCACCCACATAGACAACACCAACGATTTGATAAAATGCATCGTCGAAAAAGAGGGAGAGTTGCAAAGCAACGTCACAGTCACCCTACTAAACGCACCATCGAAAGTCGGCACTTTCGCCGAGCAACACCTGAAAAACATCAATTTCGCCATCGACCTGGAGGTCGACGCGATAATCATGAGAAACATACCGAACGAAGTGAACCTGAGACGACTGAACGAAAAACTCAAAAAGGACGGGAAAAAAATCCTAATAATTTCGAAAATCGAAAACGCCCCGGCCGTCGAAAATTTCGACCACATCCTGAGATTCAGCGACTGCGTCTACATCGCCTCCAAAGAGCTGAAGGGATGCATGCCCCCCGAAAAAGTATTCCTCGTCGAGAAATCCTTGGTCGCCAAATGCAACAAAGAAGGCAAACCGGCCATCTGCGCCGTCCAACTGTCCGAAGCCGGCTCCCTCTCCGAAGCCGAAATCTCCAGACTGGCCAGCCTAATATCCGACGGCGTGGACTGCCTCATCCTCAGCCCGCCCGAGACTCGCATCAAACTATTCTTCGAGAGCGTTCGGAAATTGAACGACGTGTGCCGCGAGGCCGAGGCGGCTTCGCACCAACGTCGCATCTACAACGAGCTGAGCGAAAAATTCGTTTGGTCCGCCGAACCGATCTACGCCCTCGCCATGGCGGCCGTCCAAGCGTCCTTCAAATGCAACGCGGCCGCCATCGTGATCGTCACCCGGACCGGCCGCGGCGCCAAGATCGTATCCAGATTCCGACCGAAGTGTCCGATCATAGCCATCATGAAACTCGAGCAAAACGCCAAACATTTGCAATTTTACAGAAACGTCACGCCGATCGTGTTCGTCAGCAAGCAGAAGGTGGACTGGCACCAAGACATCAAGGCGCGCTACCAATTGGGCATCAATTACGGCAAAAGCAACGGTCTGATTCGAATCGGCGATATCGTTGTGGTCGTTTACAATTCCGAACGGAATTCGGTGTTTACTAATGCGATGCAGATTGTTTTCGCATCCTCTCTCGAATCGCCGGCGACAGTTGATTTTGATGATGATTAATAATAGGTACGATTGTAACGAAGGAATAAAATTGATATTATTTTTTTTGTACGGTGGTGTCTCGTTTATATATTTCATTATTCCTCATGAAAAACTGTTTATATGTGCCGAATCTTACGTACCTAGCCACCTGGACACACTCTGTAATCATTAGCGTAACATCTTTAACACTCATCCAAATGATGACCAATGGGTCCACACTGCCTTTCTGCATTCCTCATGTCTAAACTTTTAACCTGGAAGTCTTGGAAGCACGGGATGCAGTTGACGAAACTCCACAACATCATTGGGACGCAATCAATATAGCAAGGATCCAAGCTACAGTGAGTTCTGGTGCTGAATCGACCAGAGAATCCGTATACTAGCCATGCAAGCCTCAAATTCAAGTTGGTGGCTAAACGCCTACCCCAGCACTGACGTTGGAACACAGCTGGACAACCAGGACTTCCAAACATGTATTGCACTGCGCTTGGGAATCTCCAGCTACCAGCAACACACCTGCCACTGCGGCGCTGAAGTCGACGAATCTGGCGAACTTGGCCTCAGCTGCAGATTTAGCCAAGGTAGACTTTCCAGGCACAAGGAAACCAACCAGCTAATACAACGTGCTGTACTCGAAACCTTTGGCTTTGCCAGGGATAATGGGAAGCGGCTTGATGGTGCAACATTGGCTCTGTAGACAAGGGAGCAAAGATTTGTTTTGGGATGACACCCTAGCCCCCACCCATATAAGTAAATCGGCGAATCAACCCGGTGCTGCTGCAGAATCAGCCTGCCAACTCAAACACTGGTGGAAACTTCATTTTCGAAGGTTTAGCCTTCGAAACCCTTGGCCCGTGGTGCAAAGAAGCAAATAATTTTTTCAGCGTCATTGGAGAGAAAGTCATTATTGAAGCAGGTGACCGGAGAAGTAAACAATTTTTTTTCCAACGTATCTCCTTGGCACTTCAATGTGGACTTTCTCTAATTGCGTTTGTTCAAACATAACCAAAAACCAAGAGGAGCCAGCTCTGAAATACCTGCAATTTGATAAATAAAACAATGCTGAAGATGGAGAAAGGCCTGTTGTTGGATGGTCAGGTGCAAAATCTTCTCCATGAAGTGCGTTTCACTTCCTGTGGTAGTGAAGACGCCTTGATTAGTTTCTTTCTTAGCCTAACCTGCGTTGTCAAATCGAGTTGTTCTTCGAGCTTGGAGTTGTATTCTTTTCTGAGACATTTTCATCAAAACTCTCAAAATTGGCGAATAACGTTTTTGGCAAAAATTTCAAATTTCACTGAAATTCGCCAATTTTTGGTTTTGGCTCATATTGGACGTTTTATCCCCTTTCTATGCTTAATTTGGGAGAATTTGGAACGCGAAATACAAATCTGAGGCATTTTCATCAAATGGTAATGTTTGTTTTTCGTTTTATGGCAAACAAATTCATTTATGATATGGCAAAACTTGTTCAAAACATCAGGACAACGTTGTGACTCTCTTGGTTTTTATAAGATTTAATTTTTTTTACAAAACCGATTGTCAAAATAAAAATGACAAGTTCATTGATTATTGTCAATCTTTGACGCAACGAAATTGGAAGTTAAACAAAATTCAAGTTGATAGACGATGGATAACTGTCCGAAGATGCCGTGGATGGTGGAATTCTATTCCACCGCCGATGGTAAGGTTTACAACCAGCAGCTGAGAGCGGCGTCCACCAGGACTTACATCGATCACTTATCGAAGCTCCATCACGAATCGCAGCCGGCACGTCATCGCGCCACCCAAATCATCTTCACCATACCGGAAAACGTCGATGTGCCGTCCATCGAAACAATGCTCGATCTAGGTATGAACATAGCCAGAATCAAACTAACCATGACCAACGAGAAGTGCAGAGAGATCATCGGCATGCTAAGAGAAACGTGCGATCGCTTCGGCTTAATGAAAGGACGCCTCTACCCTCTGGCCATCGCTTTGGAATGCAAAGGTACAGACATCAGAACGGGGAAATTGCGACCGCTGCGCAAAGACTACGCAGTCAGATTGGAACACAACCACGAAGTCTTTCTAACGAACGACCCCTCCTACGAAAACCTGGTCACCCCCGATGTCATCTACGTCGATTACCAAAAAATCAACAAAATCGTAAAACTCGGAGACAAACTCCTTATAGATAACGGCAACATCGAGCTATCTGTCACCCACATAGACAACACCAACGATTTGATAAAATGCATCGTCGAAAAAGAGGGAGAGTTGCAAAGCAACGTCACAGTCACCCTACTAAACGCACCATCCAAAGTCGGCACCTTCGCCGAGCAACACCTGAAAAACATCAATTTCGCCATCGACCTGGAGGTCGACGCGATAATCATGAGAAACATACCGAACGAAGTGAACCTGAGACGACTGAACGAAAAACTCAAAAAGGACGGGAAAAAAATCCTAATAATTTCGAAAATCGAAAACGCCCCGGCCGTCGAAAATTTCGACCACATCCTGAGATTCAGCGACTGCGTCTACATCGCCTCCAAAGAGCTGAAGGGATGCATGCCCCCCGAAAAAGTATTCCTCGTCGAGAAATCCTTGGTCGCCAAGTGCAACAAAGACGGCAAACCGGCCATCTGCGCCGTCCAACTGTCCGAAGCCGGCTCCCTCTCCGAAGCCGAAATCTCCAGACTGGCCAGCCTAATATCCGACGGCGTGGACTGCCTCATCCTCAGCCCTCCCGAGACTCGCATCAAACTATTCTTCGAAAGCGTTCGAAAGTTAAACGACGTGTGCCGCGAGGCCGAGGCGGCCTCGCACCAACGTCGCATCTACAACGAGCTGAGCGAAAAGTTCGTGTGGTCCGCCGAACCGATCTACGCCCTCGCCATGGCGGCCGTCCAAGCGTCCTTCAAATGCAACGCGGCCGCCATCGTGATCGTCACCCGGACCGGCCGTGGCGCCAAGATCGTATCCAGATTCCGACCGAAGTGTCCGATCATAGCCATCATGAAACTCGAGCAAAACGCCAAACATTTGCAATTTTACAGAAACGTCACGCCGATCGTGTTCGTCAGCAAGCAGAAGGTGGACTGGCACCAAGACATCAAGGCGCGCTACCAATTGGGCATCAATTACGGCAAAAGCAACGGTCTGATTCGAATCGGCGATATCGTTGTGGTCGTTTACAATTCCGAACGGAATTCGGTGTTTACTAATGCGATGCAGATTGTTTTCGCATCCTCTCTCGAATCGCCGGCGACAGTTGATTTTGATGATGATTAATAATAGGTACGATTGTAACGAAGGAATAAAATTGATATTATTTTTTTTGTACGGTGGTGTCTCGTTTATATATTTCATTATTCCTCATGAAAAACTGTTTATATGTGCCGAATCTTACGTACCTAGCCACCTGGACACACTCTGTAATCATTAGCGTAACATCTTTAACACTCATCCAAATGATGACCAATGGGTCCACACTGCCTTTCTGCATTCCTCATGTCTAAACTTTTAACCTGGAAGTCTTGGAAGCACGGGATGCAGTTGACGAAACTCCACAACATCATTGGGACGCAATCAATATAGCAAGGATCCAAGCTACAGTGAGTTCTGGTGCTGAATCGACCAGAGAATCCGTATACTAGCCATGCAAGCCTCAAATTCAAGTTGGTGGCTAAACGCCTACCCCAGCACTGACGTTGGAACACAGCTGGACAACCAGGACTTCCAAACATGTATTGCACTGCGCTTGGGAATCTCCAGCTACCAGCAACACACCTGCCACTGCGGCGCTGAAGTCGACGAATCTGGCGAACTTGGCCTCAGCTGCAGATTTAGCCAAGGTAGACTTTCCAGGCACAAGGAAACCAACCAGCTAATACAACGTGCTGTACTCGAAACCTTTGGCTTTGCCAGGGATAATGGGAAGCGGCTTGATGGTGCAACATTGGCTCTGTAGACAAGGGAGCAAAGATTTGTTTTGGGATGACACCTAGCCCCCACCCATATAAGTAAATCGGCGAATCAACCCGGTGCTGCTGCAGAATCAGCCTGCCAACTCAAACACTGGTGGAAACTTCATTTTCGAAGGTTTAGCCTTCGAAACCCTTGGCCCGTGGTGCAAAGAAGCAAATAATTTTTTCAGCGTCATTGGAGAGAAAGTCATTATTGAAGCAGGTGACCGGAGAAGTAAACAATTTTTTTTCCAACGTATCTCCTTGGCACTTCAATGTGGACTTTCTCTAATTGCGTTTGTTCAAACATAACCAAAAACCAAGAGGAGCCAGCTCTGAAATACCTGCAATTTGATAAATAAAACAATGCTGAAGATGGAGAAAGGCCTGTTGTTGGATGGTCAGGTGCAAAATCTTCTCCATGAAGTGCGTTTCACTTCCTGTGGTAGTGAAGACGCCTTGATTAGTTTCTTTCTTAGCCTAACCTGCGTTGTCAAATCGAGTTGTTCTTCGAGCTTGGAGTTGTATTCTTTGGTCTTCATTTGTACCGCAGAGTTTCCTTTATCGGTAGTTCAGATCACGAACTCTCTCCTCTCTCTCTCTCTGTCGATGGTCGCTTTGTCTCCTTGATCTGTATCACTATTGTTAAGTTTTTCATATCGGCAGCCACGATGACGTTTTCCTTATCCTCCTTCAGTTTCTTCAAGACGTTTCTCTCGTTCTATTAGGAAGTGGCAATACTTCCATTGAGGATTTTGCACAATAGTTTGAAAACCTTTAGAATTCATGAAAATAATTCGATTCTTCTGCAAATATGTGAAACAAATTTCGAAAAGTGATTTTGAGAAGCTGAATATTCGATATTAACGTTTTTTTTTTAAAAATGGAGGGTTAGGGCTTGGTTCAGTGACTACCTTACCGTCGACAAAGAGTTAAGTTTACTGATTCGTTTGCTGATACAATTGGAGTTCCTCAGGGCAGTGTACTAGAACCTATTTTATTTACTTTGTACATTATTGACACACAATTTTTTGTAAGTTTTGATTGAATCATACACACTTCTAGCATGCAATGACAAAAAACTCGAAAATGCTGTTGGAAGGATGGAAGTCACTTCCCGCTACGGCGCCGATTTCGTTGAATCTGGTCAACATGACCTCAGCTGCAGATTCTTCTGCAAATATGTGAAAGAAATTTCGAAATGTAATTTTGAGAAGCTGAATATTTGATATTAAAAAAATTTCAAGTTTTCGCTGAAACCGTTGATTCAATTTCAATGTTCAACGAACTCATCAAAGGTCTTCAAGAGTTCTTGCTCTACAGCGGTTATGGTGGTGATTTTGAAAACAATTCTAGATTTGATCAAAACATTATTTCCGATCCGTGTCGCCATATTTATTCGTGCATAAAAGCGCGTTTATTCGATTATTCAGTATTGGACGGCGTTCATCAACTAATAAATCTGTTCGTCGCAGCGAAAAAAATCAGTTCGCATCAGCGAAATCCTCCAGGATACGCGGATAGTTATAAGCGGCAACAGACCGACGCTCTGCAGATCGGGGTCTGGATTAAACAAAAAAAATTAAAAAAATAAATTCGAACGAACCCGCACACACACACATATATACGTACAAATACACGGGCATACACACATATATACACAGACAGACCGACGCTAAATGCGGACAATCCAGAATTAGTCCGGCAAGCCAGAACAAAAAGCGGCTCGACGAACGTGGCGAGCAAGCAAAACGTGTGCACGGGGGAGAGGGGTGCATACACACACCACGGCATATAAAAATCGATTCATTTGCAAACTGGCAAAGCCGAGCCGCCGATATTTGCGATCCTTGATTGGGCCGGCGGACTAACTTGATTAGCGATTAGGGGGGCGATTGTGACGGCCGACTCAAAGGTATAATTAGCGCTGCCACTGCGGGGTGGTTCGGATTTTCATAAAGACCTGTTTACCGTCGGCTCTCGCCGCGGCGCGCTCAACGGCCGGATGGGCAAAAATACACGAGCTGACAGGTAATCGCATGCCGCGCTCCGTCGGAGCGCCTTTTCGACCCGCGCGTCCACTTAATTAACCCTCCCGCTCACCGCGAACACACTACCCCAAACTCCCGGCTATCCGCTAGTGTGAATATTTTGTCACTCGACTTTCGATACCAATCCCGGTTTTAATTAAATCCGAACGATCGATCGGTTTCGTTATGAAACACGAAAAAGCAAGCGTATATCCCCTAAACGATTCGAGTTTGAGCGATCATACACTGACATCGGGAAGTCGGAAGGCGTGAAATAGAATTTTAATCAAAGTACAAACAAAGCATATCCGGAGAGAGGGGTTCTTTTTTTATCATTCGAGGGGGGCGCGTTTAAGACCGGGCTGATTATAACCGAAATGCGGCGATAAATCAATACCGCCTGTAAATTACGAATCCCGAAATCTCCCCATGTAATGTAGGAGAGCGGGCGAACGAACACAATGGCACATACACACACACACACATACAGCACCGAGTGGAAGGCAACAGCTGTGCTCTCCGGTGCCGCGCTTTCTACGACTTTATAGTGTTGTGAAACGAGGGCTCTATTTGGGGCCCTCTCCAAGGCTCTCCGCTCTCTCGCTGTGCGTGTTATGATTAATGTAGGGCCTGTCACCGAGTGTGTTTATCCCGGGCCCTTTTATGAGTGTACAGTTCGTTGCACACGTATCAAAACTTTTGCAGCGGGACGCTCCGCCGACAATCAAACTACATTTCGTATCCGTCATTTCATTTTTTTTAATAATTCCACTAGATGGCGTCGGGATAATTTGTACAAAAATATCTAAATACTATTTTGCTATCACAATTGCAGCAAGTACAATACTTTCTTAAAATCTTCAAGGTACTAACACCGTATTTACATAAGTTTTTTTCGTATGTTACATATGTACAAATAAATTATCTACATTTACATTTACACGTTCGGGTATTGCAACAGAACCGACTTTTTGAAGAAAGATTCCGAAGGGAGAGAGATCACATAATATTGCTTTGAACACAAGGAAAATGTTGGTTTTTTTTTCTTCAGTACGGTCGCCAGACGTTTTTCGTCGCGTTTATCGTCGGCGCCTGGTGGATTTTCGTGGTCGTCGTCGAGATTTGTTTCAAGCTCCGCGCGCTCGGCGCTTTCAGCTCCGTTTTGGCGGCGGGCTCCTTGTCCTGGACGGTGGAGTCGGGATGTTGCTGGATTTCCTGGAGGAGAACGTTGGCCGGTTTGATCGGCACGAAGGCCGACTTCACGACGTCGATGTCTTCGTCGTCGGACGCGTCCGACTGCGACTGGTCGGCCGTCGAATGTATCCGCGTCTCCTGGGCGACCGTCGACGGTTGCGGGCTCACGCTCAAGCTTCCGGACAAAGGCGACACTCGCACCGACAATTGCTCCATCCGCGAGCGCATCGCCGTCGGATGGACTTGCAGAAAGTCCGTCGTTTGAAAGTGCGGCAAGAAATTCGGGTGGTGCGGATGATGCGGCTGCATATGCGGCAGAAAAGCTTCGGCCGACGGTTGCAGCGTCGTCGACGAGGGGGCGGCGGCGGCAACGGGTGCCCCTTCACCAACGACGGATGAACCGGTGGCGGTTGGACGTTCGTTCTCGTCCGGAAATAATCCGGCCAGGCGTACGACATGTAAGCGGCGTCCAACCATCCGGGGGCCAACAGGAACGGATTGAACGAACCCGGCATTCCCGGTATTCCGTACTGGCCGTAATCTGGAAAAGTGCGGAGCTTTTATTAGCGTTTCAGCCGATTGGAAATTTTCACGTTCGATACGCGTATTTTAATTGCGTTGATGAATATAACGCGCCACCGAAAATGTTCCGGCGCATTCCCGAATCGATTGGAAAAATTCGACTACTGTTTTGATTCGCATCTAGGAAATGGATAATATTCGATGGATCGCAGTGCGAATTGAGGTTATATGAGTAGGTCATTTGAACTATGTGGCACTTGATCATAGAATAAATTAACATCGAGTATCGAAATTAAAGAAAATTATTTTTCGAAAATTCCAATAAGTTTTAGATTCGTATTTATATACAAAAATTTCGCCATCACATACAAAAATAACAAAAATTTCCTAACTCTCCTGGAACTTAACTGAAATATGGTAGAAACCGAAAATATAACGAAATGAATTAAAACATTTTAGTCCTGTGCCTTTTTTTCAAGGATGATTTTCGCTCGTTTTTCAACTATACATAAAACTATGTCTAGCAAGACAGTTTGATAAACTATTGAAATCAATTTAATTTAATTGTATTTGATACAAAAACTAAGGAAACGTCATGACAAAGAGAAAAAGGAATTATGATGAAATAATTTTGAATGTGGAATATGCGTTCGCATCATCGCCGCCAACCGTACGTACGGGGCGTAATTAAGCGAGCAGTTTATAAGACAATATAACGTCGAAAGCAAGGTTTTATTTTGGTTTAATTCGACACTAAATACACCAAATGTGTAGCATATGTCCAATAAAGCTGATTTAGAACGAGGTTCGTCGATTACTGCGAACGCCGTTAAAACTTTAATGCCGCGCTACGACGGGACGGATCGTTTCGAAATTTTCCTTTTTGTTTACGAATCCGCGCCTGTTTTGATGGGTAATTTCGTCGGACGACTCGGTTGTTTATTAAACAATGAAGACGTTAAAATACTTTGTTAACGGCTTCTATTGCGGCCACCGAATATTTTACGTAAACATGTACTCACTTTGCTTGGTGCGGGGTTCGCGGGGCCCGTCCACGGTCACTTTGATCGCCTTGTTGTAGGTGGCGATTTGATAAGGCGCGCTCGAGATGGTGATGATCAGGGTGAAGGATTTTCCGCGGCCGCTGCGGCCGACGAAGCGGAGGTCGTTGAATTTCGCCACTTGGTTTTTCATGACCGCCGTGCAGTTTTTCAGTTCGGCGCAGTAGTTTTCGTCGTTTCCCGCCCTCAAGGTGACGACGGTGCCGTCTTGGACGTCGCTCAGAGCGACCACTTTGAACGCCAACGGTAAACTTTTGTTCGAGCGCCAATGATTCGGCAAAACGCTGCAAAGTATCGCGGGACTGCCGGTTTGCACTAATTCGCCGTGGTATTCTTGCAAAGAGTCTTGCAACGTATTGAACATGTCGGTCATCGTCGGTACGTTTTGATGTTTGTTGTTCGGTAGATGCATCGGTCCAAGTACCGCACTGATCACACTGAAAAACTGAACTGAACGGAAAACGCGATCTCTGAACGACGGGAATTTTAAAAATCGTTGTAACACATTTCAAAGTCGGCGTCGGACTGGTGAAACTTTTTCGTTGAGTGGCGAATATTAGCACCCCCGCCTCTAAAGAGGGTAGTTTTTACGAACATAAATAGGTAGTCGAACGAAAGAGGGCCGACGTGATTTGTCGCCTTATAATAGACGATAGAGCGAGACAGAGGCGACCCTAGCTAGGCCCAACTTTTATAAAATTGTGAAGGGAGATGTTTGTATTTTAAAAGTTGGTGAGGGAAAAGGACGAGCCGCGTCTTGTCAACCGTTGAACAGAGAGAAAAAATCGCCGGCGAACGGTCGAAAGTGAGAGACGAATCACGTTCGACAAAGATCAAAGTATCGTTTACGTTTGCTGAAGTGAGACGTACGATTTGATACATTGAATGAGTGTGAACACAGAATCGTATTAGTTTCCGCCCACTTCTTTGTATATACTTGTCCCAATTCCGCGGGCAGCTCCGTTTTCGAAGCTCAACTTGGGCAATCGTTAAAAAAAATGAAAAATTGGTTTAATAATTATTGGAAAGATTGTCACGAAATCCCAGTACGTCCCTGCCGGTGATTTAAACAAAACGAGCGAGAGCCGAGATGGGGATTAACGCGCGACCGAGAGAGATGGCGAGTGACTAAATGGGACGCCGCGTTGGCCAAAAAGAAACGACAAAACCCCGTCGCGACGGGGTTGAAGAGAGACGCAATATGGCCAATCCTAGACGCGGTTTTTGAGGCCTCGCCGTGGTTAGTCCCTCCCCTAACATGCCACACACCGAGCCACCCCTCGGAAACCCCACCTCTGAAAAGTTGCTTTCCAGCTGTTCGCGCGCCGCCGCTCACTCGCGAGGCGCGACTCGGAAGTGACGCCGCTCCAAGATCCGAAACGGCGGCGGCGGATCGATAGCCGTACGCAAAAAAATCTAGCCCGGCGGCGGGGGCGGCGGCGTCCGCTTATTCGAACATAAATCACGTATGTTAATGATTGTAACAATTCACGCACACGCATCGGCCCCCATGTCGCTCTAATTTCCCGACACGTGACGCCGCGCGGCCCCCCATGGAGCGCCGACGTCGTTACGGCGACTTTTTTTCTTTTTCTTCTTTCTTTTTTAATCAAACGGATGGAGGAACTTTCGAATAAACCAAAGTGTCGTTTAATTTTCTTAATGACAGCCACCTCCCGTAATTGGGTAAACAAGGGAGGCGAAAGAAAACGCGGGCTGAAACAAAAGGCTGCGAAACACTCGAACCGGAAAGATTTAACACTTTATTGTTTCCACCCCTCGTTCTGTCCGTTTCCGGACAAAAACAAACGTCGTCTGATGATTATTCGACGGCTGTGTGTGAATGGTGCCTCGGCCGGGATGTTTGTCGCGCCCTCTGCGAAATTAAATGGTCGCTTTGATTTCCGCACGTCGGATATTGTTTCTGAAACGAGTCGCCATCGGACGATTTGCCTACATTTTCCGTAAATGTCTAAAATCTGAGATGCAAGGTAGCTCAACGAAAACTCGAAGAAAACATTTTTTATTCAATTTTATTATTTATTATGAAATAACAATCATGACCTCCAAGTCTACAGCAGATATCGATTTGGTTGAGGAGGTTTTGAACCGCAGTCGCTCAATTAAAGTAAACCGGTTGTTGAAACTGTATCTGTGGCCCTAATGATTACGAAATTCATCCCGGGTTTCGGCACTCAACAGCCACGCGAGAATGCAGTTATACTGGTTATTGATCAAGTGGAAGCATCTGAAGTGGCTAAGGTGCAAGAAACAGAAAGTCGTTTCAAAATCACCGATTTTATGGCATATTTACTTGTTTGTGTAATTTTCACAACATCTCATTGATATTTTCTTGGGAGTACCAGTGACAGCAGTAACGTTGAGTCGTGGACGAATCTGATCTAAAAAGTCACATGAATCCTGACTTCAATGAGCACAAGTCGCTCCCACATAATTTTGATCCTGAGCACACCTTTGGATGTTATCAACATTCCAAACCTTAAATTTGTTTCAATTTGCAGATAAATAAATTTTTGGGGTTGAAACGTTTTCGAATCGAATGAGCGCAAGGCGAAGCGACAGATGAGTTCTAACCAGGTGGTCCGAAATTGTACAAAACGCGCCTAAACGAAATTCGCAAATATAAAACACTTTAAATATTTGTAAAAGCGTATACCGAAATAAATCGAGTTAAAGTAAATATTGGAGCGAGTCTTCCAGCGCGTCGGTTCCGAATAGGAAATGTTCGTCTATTTTGCTTTATTGGATCGGATTTTTATTTGGGCTCACGGCGGCGGCAGCTTCAGATTGGGATCTACGCGAAGAGGTATACGCGAACGGATAAGGGATTGGCACCCCGGGCAGGGTTTCGCCGAACGGTCTGCGAAATCGTTGAATTCTATTCGCGAAGGGGACGTCGACGTTTTTCATAATCGCGCGATAAAAAAATTGTTGCGATTCAATTATGGCGATGACGCGTTAACGGATGTGATTTTTACGAGTGAGATTCGCTTCGTGTCTGTTGAGCTTTAAATAGGGTAAACCCACGGTAGCCGGGACCATTTGCCGCAAGCCATTTAGTTTTGGTAATGGGCAAGTATTGTGCCGATTGTGAACAGTTGTTTTCTTATTTTCTGGTATATAAGTTTCGAAATCCGAACGGTAAAGAAGCCGTTTTGGTTGCAATAAAGTTGTTTGAAGGAAGCCGATGCGTCCGATGTTCGAGAACGGCATGGCCCGGGGAGATCAATGCGATTTACGGCTTCTGCTTTCTGGTAGTTATAAAAATCGATTGCTTTCTCCGGTTTATGATGAGGAATATCTTAGCCACGTTGCGTTGGACATTTGCGTCCAATCCGTCGGGAGGAAAATCCTTTCGTCGGTCCCTGGGGACGGGCAGGCAACGGTCGAGTTCAAAAGAGATCGAAAGCTATTAGGGATTTAATTACGGGAGAGGAAAGTTCGCATAATAGCGTAATACAGAAAGCAGAGCGGACCGGCGGGTACCGAAATGCATGCTGGAAAGCAGCACATACGAGGGGATGAGGGTTCGGGGAACTGGGGGCGGCGCGCCGACCCTGCGGTGGGTAACTGGCCAGCCTGCCCTCATTAGCGTGTAAAACTCGGGTTAGGCAGAGTTTTATCATGCGTTCACCGCCGCCGCCAACGAGTTACCAAGATTTACGTAACACGCACGCACACGTAAAACTGCAAAATAAAACGGACCGTTAAATTTACGGATTGAATTGAATACATTTTTCGATTGTTGCGAGGGATCTTCGATCGATCCCCTCGGTAAAAACAAATCATCCCGACGTATGAATCGTAAACAGGAAATTATAGTCGTTTTCAAATCGGCGCGACATCATCGAAATTAAAATCAACCGCATCGATGGTTGACTGTGTGCGAAAAGTTCCGAATGAATTCAACCGGCGGGGGTCGGCGATGCCGCATAGCGCGAAATATGGGGATGAATAAATAACAATTTGAAAATTATACAAAGTCATAAATAAATTTCGCCTCGAAGAAGGCAAACAAGTCGTGGTCAAATAATCCAAAACAAATCTCTTTCTCAAACCGGTAAGCGAAGCAAATTTAAATATAATTGGTCAACGTCGTTAAAAAACCCATTCTACGTTCTTCACACTGTTCGTTTTTACCAGATGGGTAAACAAAACGACGTTCGGTTATCTTCGCGGTCAAGGTTTACGCAGAGGTCGAAACCAGCGTCGCAGCTTCATCTCGACAACCGGACGATTCGTCAAGTGGACGCCACTGTCTCGGTCGCTCGTTATAAGAAGATAATTCCACGGAACGATTCCAGTCAGTCGCGATGGAACGATCGATGGTGTTAATTTTCGCGATCGCCGCCGCCTTGTCCGCGGTGGCGGCCGTCAACAACTTGCGCGAGGAGTTCACGTGGACCAGAATCGACTACGATTGGGGCGGTAGCAGAAGAACGAGGCAAGTGGAACTGGAGGATCGTTACGGGTCCAGACGGCCGGCGGGCGGCCGAAGACCGCAACAGAACAATCGGCAGGAGTTTTTGTTTCCCGGACAAACGAACGACGGGCGACCGTCGTCGCAGAATCAGAACAACCAAAACTGGGGCGGCAATCAAAATCAGAACCAAAACTCGTGGAATGGGCAGCAGAATCAAGGTGGCTCCACCGGAGGCGGTCAACGCCGTGAAGATTACATTTATCGTAAGTCGTTAAAGTGGAACAGCTGGATAGTTCGGAGGTTATCGATAACGATTTTGTAGAAAACAACATTCCCATGGGTGCCGGTGTGTGGCGCGATCGACTTTTCGTCACCGTACCACGACGGCGTCACGGCGTACCGTCGAGCTTGAACTACGTCAGCTTGAGCAGTCAAAATCGTCACAACACCCCCTTGATACCCTACCCGAATTGGGATATGAACGCGTTGCCCGATAATTACAACATTACGAATTTTAGTAATATCTCATTGATGCCGAGTGAACGGCAACGATTTGTTTCCGTTTATCGGGTCGCTGTTGACTCCTGCGACCGGTTATGGTTTGTCGACACTGGCCGAATCGAAATTCCAAGTAAATACATCTTAATGACACGATGGATTCGTTTGTTGATTGGTCGGTTTTAGATGCGCCGATACAAGTACTGCCACCCAAGTTGGTTATCATGGATTTGAGATCGGATACGGTTTTGAGGCAGTACACGTTCCCCGACGGCGACCTGCGACCATCCACGCTCTTCGCTCACGTGGTGGTTGACACGGAACCCAACAACTGCAACAACGCCTTCGCTTATATTCCGGACGTCAACACCTACGGCTTGGTGGTTTACAGTTTTAGACTGAGCACCTCGTGGAGGGTTACTCATAATTACTTCTACCCCGAGCCGCAAAGAGGTGAATTCAATATCGCCGGTTATACTTTCCAGTGGAACGACGGCGTGTTCAGCACCGCCTTGAGTTCCGGCCGGAATGGCGGTCGTTACCTTTACTTCCATTCCATGGCCGGTACGAGTTTGTACAGAGTTTCGACGAACATTTTACGCAATCGCACACTGGCAACCAGGTCGTACCACGGACAAGATTTCGAGGTGAGTACCATTCGGAGGTGCTTCATCTTCAACATAACTTGGTAACAGGTCGTTGGAGATCGTGGCGACGGCAGCCAAACCTCCGCCTCCGCTTTGGATCAAAACACCGACGTCTTATTCCTCGGACTGGTGAACCAAAACGCTTTGGCTTGTTGGAACATCAACTCGCCCTTGAACCAAATATCCATCGTCCAGAGAGACGACCAACGCATGATATATCCTTGCGATTTGAAAATATACAACGACAATATTTATTTGCTGACGAACACGATGCCCGGATTCTTGTACGGACAGCTGAATTACGATATCACCAACTTTAGAATTTGGGTGCAGAACGCTCAACGAGCCATCGAGGGCACGTCCTGCTTGTCCGGAGGAAATCGTGGAGGATCCCGAACAAACAATAATCGACAAGGCAATTTCTGATTTGTACCAATTGTCGTACGTTTATAACTATAATTGTCAGAACCGTTGCCATAGCACCTAATCACTATCAGTAACGATAATAATATTATTATTGAATTGAGATTTTAACTCATCGATAATAACTTTGTTTCTCAAGACCAACTTCGTAATCGACATCATTTGTGCGCATATCGTCTTCCTTCTTGGTGAAGTAAAATAAAATCCCTTCTTTTTTCGTGTGTGGAGATAATTATTTTCAAATTACATCTTTTTCAGTTGAATTTTTCATACTAAGCATGTCACCCCGATTACCGTAGACCAAGGAGGAATATGAGGGAAAGCTTGCATAATAATCTTATTATTGATACTGAGACAGAGCTACGAGAGGCTA
Source organism: Novius pumilus (assembly GCA_020654155.1). Taxonomy (NCBI): domain Eukaryota; kingdom Metazoa; phylum Arthropoda; class Insecta; order Coleoptera; family Coccinellidae; genus Novius; species Novius pumilus. Next base: position 7,704,760 of record JAIFOV010000475.1, read on the forward strand.
TGGCAACGGTTCGAAGGCCACAAATATAATTGCCAGATATTACCCCTAGTTGACTTTCGAAAAACGAAACGAAAACCATCCCAAGCGAATCCCGATCGTTCCCGATAACCGATAACCATAAAACTGTCGCGATCTCGATCGTTTCCGGTGCATCGTCTGCGAAATCTGCCTCGCATATATCGTCGGGGCAATCTTGATCCGAAGCTTTTGGCTTACCAGAAATCGCACCCGAAATTGTTTCCCCCCAGAAGTATAGCGCTCACTCACCCCTCCTCATCGATACGAATTGAGCGAATATGCATACGAAGCAACGCTTCAATTGCCCGGAGGGTGATCTTAACTAATAACTCGGCGAACGAGAAAAAATGCTCCGTGTATTCGATCGAACTGGCACGGGCAAGTTGGATCCGGCGGCTGGTATTATGTTTGAATTAGTCGAGCAACAGATAGAGAGGCGAGGGTCGGAAATGGCGTCTTAGGAATCGCTTGTTTAGTTTAGATGATCGAAGGCTTCTCCAACTTGGCTGGTAACATGAATTAATTACCTGACAGTGTCTGATCTCTCTTATGGGACGAGGGCTAGGGGCGGGGGAACCGGGGGGGATCTTATTTTACTCGAAGCCCGGATCCACATGAAATATTCCGAGTCATAAGGGACCTTGATACCTTCACTTCCTGAGCTATTTATGATGGGGATTATGCTCTTTACCAAACTGGATAGCTACTCGACATGTTTGGCTTTTAGTTTAGGCCGTTGATTTGGGATAACCGTTACAACTTTTTTGTATGTTGAATCTCCAAACTTTTTCCCTAAATCTTACACCATCACCAGTGATCTTCAAAATACCGCACGTTGTATGATTAACGCAACTAATAATTTGCAACTCTTTATCTGATTATCATTCTGAACATTTTACAAAAGAAGTAAATTGTAGATCAATTACTCAATCACGAGAAACAATTGTGTTTAATGAATAGTTCAAATACGGCACCAATTGAAAATGAAATCATAGAACTTACTATTTAGTATGCTCACCAGTTCAGTTTATAATTGTATATAAAAAATTAAAAGCAAAAACTTATCACATTGGATCGTTAAAAGCCAAATAAACCAAACAGTGTATTTATCCGGTCACTTCGAATTAATACGTTTCTTTTACAGCTTTATTAAGACGTTAAAACTAACAATTAATGTAAATGGTGATGATTAGTTGTGCTGGGAAACAGTTCAGTAAAATAAACTTATTAAAAGCGGGTCATATTTCTATCTATTGCGTTCTTTTGTGGAAATACAAAATTAATTATGTGATAATTTTTGTTACAATTATTTTTAAATGAAAAACATTTGTAGTAACTGTTTTACAATGAAGTAATTTTTTTGACCACTAAGTGATAACGGTACGTGTTTGAACAACTTATTTGAGCTAAGGTTGTTTTCATTATCATTTTGATCTACGATTTAGTTCTTTTGTGAAACGTCAAAAATGACAATCGTCAATTCGTTTCAGGTGAAAACGAGACGCAAATTATTAATTAATCGCGTGTTCTTTTGAGTGTTACTTTAAGAAAACACCATACAGACAGGCGAGTCAATTTCACTTTTTAAAAACAGAAAGTTGCGCTGGTCCATGTTATAAATCGATTTTATTGAAAAATCGATTCAAAAACGTTCATCGAAAGATATATTATTAAATAAGTAATAATTATTCGGGCGATTGTTAAAAACGAAAATATTAGCTTGGAAATTCGATATCTCATCACCAAAGAGGTTGCAAGTAGTAAGTTCTATGATTTCATTTTCAATTGGTGTCGTATTTGAACTACTCACTAGACACGATTGTTTCTCGTGATCGAGTAATTGATCTACAATTTAGTTCTTTTGTAAAATGTTCAGAATGATAATCAGATGAAAAGATGCAAATTATTAGACGCGTTAATCATAAAGCGTGCGATGTTTTGAAGATTACTGGTGATGGTACAGGATTTCAGGTTAGGCAATTTTTGGTAACAAAATCGCATTTTAAAAAGTGAATATTGCTCGCGATGACAAATGGCGCTCTGTCAACAGGTTACAAATAAGTTATGTCATAGGATAATTCTTCAATTGGTAGTGTGTTGGAACTACTGTGACGAGTGATCGTTATCGAGTAGTTCTGTTGCAGCTATTGTGAAACGTCAAAGATTCTTTTGGGTGGCCAAACGATCACGAAACGAAATTTATTATATCAAACGCGTTAATCATTAGTGAAGTATCGTTTTGCCAATGTCTGGTGACTAGAAGGTGAGACAATCTAGATAAAACCGAATTTTGATGAAACATCACAAAATCCAAATTATTATTGTGTCATCATAGCAACTACTGTCAAACAATTCATGTTGCATCTATTTGAACTACTGATAAGATTGTTTTTTTTTTGTTTGATGATGCAATATTTAACAACGAGACTTGTTAAGATCACTAGGACAAAGTAATGAATCACGACTAGATGAATGAAATGTCGTTCCGTCAACAAACTTGAACTTTTGTCGCGTCCCACGGTTCATTTAGCCGAAGGCACACGTCCCAAACTAAAAATACGACCATCCACTTTTGCACATGGTCGATCAATTGTGTAAATATAAGAAATAAGAAACGGGCCCCCTTTGATTTTTCCGCTTGACTCTATCCGCACAACAAACCGACGGTTGCGTTTCTGTGTCTGCCATTATTCCTCGGCTGGAGTGCTCTCGAGAAATGTCATTGTATTTGTATGTGTACAGTAGTTGTACGAAGAATAAAATCCGACGACCAAATCGGTCTAATCTTTCGGGGTAACCGTAGGGATGTGTGTGTGTTTTTTTTGGGCGAGTTATGTGACATCGGGTTATAATCTTATTATACTCTTCTGCCTTCAGCTATGACAGTCCTTTCGAAACGAAAAACGTTTGCGGGGTCATTGCGAGTCGGGAAATCGAAAGGGATGCCATCTACCTACTTGGGATGCATCAGGATATAAACCAACTAGAACATTATTCTCCGATCGAGTAGAGCAGATAAAAATGTGATTGTTTCGCACCAGAAGTCCCACAACAATCTCAAAGTGGAGAAAATGGAAGCCATTTCATTCGATTCACGCTGGAATCGTTTTGGTTTTCAATATCAACCCTGTGGATACAGAAGGCGAAATGATAATAAGAAACGGAACGACCAAAACAACGAATCGACGACGGTGAATCGTTTTGGGACCGCTACACTTTCCTCGAACCCCGAACCCCGGATCCCGAGGATGTTCCCTGATAAATGCGAAGATAAGGCACCAGTTTAGTGTAACAATGCGGCCTGCGAGGTATCACGGTCGTGTCGCTCCCCATTGCCCTCAAGATTGCCACCGCCGCCGCCGCCGTCGCCCCCGTGCGGGAATTGATTCATTTCGGTACACCAGGAGTTTATACTTCGGCGTGGCCGCACACCGCCGTTCTACCCGACGATTCCGGGGTCACGACAAACCTTTACGGCGACGGCATTTATTTTCGCGCAATGTTATATATACTTTTAGATTTTCATGAATACCATTGTATTTTTCTTGAGATTTCTAATTAGTCATGTGGTGCATATATATACATATATATTTTTGTTTTACAGTAAGAGATAATTAGGAAACTAGTTGTGAGGGATGTTTGCGTCGGTTTATAATCGGTTTAAAACAAATGTCGAACCATATGGCCGGCAATCAGATGCGTGTTACCTAATTGGGTTTCATTAAACGGCAATAAACGAGGGACTGTTGGGTGTGCGTGCGAGGCAACCCTTTAACCATCGACTACCCCCCAAAAACGGTTTCGAAAACGACCATTTTTCAGAGCCGCCTCGCCCATATACCTGTCAAATTCGAAACAGGAAGAAACATCGTAAATAAACGAGTGAGGCATCTGCATGGCCACGAATTAAAAAATTTTCGGTTATATATGTATATAGTTGATGGAGGAGCAAATCGAACGAGAAAGTGGAGCGTCGAACGAGGCGACGACCAAGCCACACGGGTTTAAGTAATTTAACTAGAGAATGGCAAAGATGAATAACGCAATTTGTAGGTTCTAAAACTAATTGCAGCCTGGACAGTGTTTTAATGAGAAGCGGCTAGAGCGGTGGCCCCGACACCTAGGGGAATATGAATTGCGATTGGTAACGCTGACATATAGCTGCCAGTACCTTTCGCCTATCTCTAGGCACCCTGGGGTCTGTTAGCCTGGAAACCTCCTTAATCCATTTATTCCGTTTCGATGGGGAAGTTCTTCGAATTAATTGCGTTTTCGGGACGGTCGGGTTATAGAATCGACACGTCCCCCTTTTCGGCTTCCACCTACGACCCCGCCGACTGGGACGCGGATATAAATATCGTGTTTGAGGTTAAGTGTATGAATAATGAACCGAAGGGGTTATAGAAATGCTAACATTTAATTGTTTGTTCTCCTTACAACTATCAGACTGTTTGACATTTGGATGTGAAGGTAGTCGGAACGAGATATCCGTTCGTTATACGGAAATGTCAATATTGACCCCTCGTCCTAGCTTCTCAACCTTCGAATCGATGCATAAATTAATAAGCCGCCCCCGGATTTCAGATTAAAAACAAAGCGGTCGTCGCATGTCCGAGCTGCCATTCCGACTTGACGTCGATGTTCCGGTCGAGCGGAACCCCGTGGCCACATTGCGTAGCCTTTTATAATGGCATTATAATTGCATGTAAATAAATGGAGTTGGATGAGTGATAATGACTCGGCGGTTCATACATGGGCCGGTCCGGAAACGCAGCTTAACTCGAACACCCTCACATAAAAGCCACTTCCGCTTTCGAGGTAATGATCGTCTCATCCTCGGCGACGTTTCTTCGTTACCCATCCACTTCGGAAATGCTTTCAGTTTTACGTATGTACGTGTGTAAAGATAATTGAAACTTCAAAGGGATGGAGGAAAAGAGGTGCTTTGCTCGGATATTCTGAACCTTATTGCTCTTTTAACGTGACGACATCGTACATTAAAAATGTTGACAAGAATTTAAAATTTCGGTCCACAAACAGATAATTTGCACCATGGGAAAACGATACCATCGATAACCATCGGCAACCTTTGTCGGTACATCCGCATCCACAACGATAATCGCAATGACACAGGTCCCATCTTTTATGTACCGAATTCTCGATTACCTTCGCACTTTTTCCGGTACGATAAACTTTTTGTAATTCGCGATAGGATCTCGCTCTTTTCAAAACAGGGACACAAAGAAAACGTAGATAGCGATTTCCGACACACACACACATCCCATTTTGTCAAAACCGAAATTACAATATCGATCGGAATCGAATGGAGGACGATCATCCCTCGTGCTCTATTCATCAACCCCTTTCTCGTTCACGCGCGGTTAATCACCCTCCGCCGGCCGCCATAAAAATCGCTTCGTTCCAACTCGGTTCGCCATCTGCGAGCGAGCGGACGAAGTTTTCCCTTCTAAAAATGATCAATACGTGAACGAGATGAACTCTTTCGCCGAGTTTTTTCTTCAACCCGTTCGCTATCTAGCGGCCCTTCCGCGAACCCCTCCGACCGTTCGATTTTGATGGAAAAACGATTTTCGTTTCTACATCTGTTTTCGGTATAACGTCGGTCATTTCAGTTTACACAGCTTAATCCGCACCGGCATAATGGGGTGAAACGTGACACATTTGCGTTAATTTTTAACACGTGCCACGTAGCTGTTCAAACTAGATCGGAAAACGTATGGGTTTGGGGGGTGTTTATCGTAAATCAGTCGAACTAAATATATACAAATTGGTGTTCGACTGTCGTCGCCCGAATGTCCTATAAGCTGTTTCAACTCACAGTTGAACGGCAACTGATAGTCAATCGACACTACAAGCGACAGTCAGTTCAAGGTGGAGTTGATGTCAAACTGCCAGTTGACACAGCTCTATAATATCGACCCCAAATGGACTAATAATTGGTTTTATAAAGAGAATGTCAACTGTCTGTTGCCCAACAGGCTTTTCAAATTGAATTTGAGTATTATAATCATAACTTCGGGTTCAAATTGATCAACCAGCAGTTTCACGAGGTTGCCTAACTGACTGTTGAATTTGAACCAATCAGAAAGCAAATATATGTTACGAATTTATATCATAATTTGTATGGAATCAAACTAGAAGTAACATTTTTGATAAAATTTTACTCCAGATGTTTGTTTGAAAACAACGAAAAAAAAGGAAGAATATCCAACCGAATTTCATCTCTCAAAGTGATCAGCACGAATTTGAACTCGGACTACCCTATTTTTGTATTTCCTTGATCATCTGTGAAAGAACCATCTTTACTGCTTTCCCTCCATAAAAAACTCAATTTTGGGTTAATTTCCGCAACAATGAGGAAGTTTAAAAGTTTGAATAGTGAAATTCGATAAACTCCCACTTAAAAGATAATCGAAGCTGAAAGCTGACAGTTAACTCGCAGTTGATGTTAAACTAACAGTTAAGGGCTCTAAGTGGACTATTGGTCAACTGACTGTTATCCAGCAGGCACTTGAAATTGAACTGTCTGTTGGAAGGATTTCAGTATTACAAACATAACTTTGGGTTCATGTTAAATTTGAACCGATCAAAACGCTTAAATCAGGCGGCAAATATTTGTTGCGAACTCATAATCTAATTTTTATGTAACGCACCTAGAAGTAATGTTTTTGATGAGGTTGTACCCTAGAAGTTAGTTTCAAAACAGCGAAAAGTGCATTGAGGCAAAATTATGTTACAGCAGCGCATAATGCAAAAAAAATTAATAATAGCTTCTATTTTTCATTAATGAAGTGTTTTTTTTAAATTCTCAAACGAAACTTATTCCCAGACCCGTCTACACCTCATCTCTGAAAGTGATCAACACGAATTCGACACAGGGCGGCCCTGTTTTTTATCTTCCTCTCGACTCGATTTCAAGTTGAATTTTGGCATTTTCAGTAATTGTCGTAACAATGCGGAAGTTTAATCTGACAATATTGAAGTGTGAGGAGAGAGAATTATTACATTATATTGCTTTCCATCACAGCATATTGATCAGTCAAAGGATAATATTGTTACTACACGTTGAATTAAGTTTTTTTTTAAAATTAATTATAAACTCTCACTTTAAGGATAATACAAGCTGAGACTGAATTACATCTCAACTGTCAGTTCAACTGAAACTAAATGCACAGTTGATGTTAAGCTGCCAGTTGACGGACCGGAGCAACTCTAAGCATTCCAGGGACGAAAAGCTTCTCAGGATTTGTCCCGATTTGGATCGAGAAGAGGTAAAATACGTTCGAGTAGCTAGACCAATCGTCAATCCTAGATACTTCTCTGAAGAAGCCCAAGCTATGTTTTGTGTTCCAATTTAACCTTTTGTTACATGTTGCGTCGTTTTTTGAAGAAGAAGATCCCTTGACTCTGCTCCGTGTTGATGGTGATCTACCACTTCCTTCAAACAACAGTTTGGACAAGGGACCTCGTCATTATATCCGTGTCATCTGCATAGCCTATACCTCTACGATCCTCTAGAAAAGAAGCAATCACTTTAGCCGCTCCAGGAGGTGATGTCAGTTAATTGTTTTCTGTTTAACCCACTGGCGATTAATTTCATTTATAGGAACTATGGATTCAAGATATTGTCGGATCACATAGCAGCACGCGTTTCGTCCCGGGCACACGGACTGGACGTTCCAGGATAGAATGGAGCAACAGACGGTTATAAGCTCCGACGGACGACTGATAAACGAGAGCGTTACTCGTACGCGCCATCTATCGTGCGGTAGCCGAATACATCCGAGGACATGATTGATTAACGACTTGAACGGAATCTAGGATAAGGTTGACCCTATGGACGTGGTTAAAGAGCTTGTTGACGATGAATCTCCTGAGTAAGATAGCCTTTTCCTTCAAATTACTGATTGGTTTCGAATTTTGGCTTTCTATTCTTCTTGACTTGGAGTATCGAAGTTCTTCTTTTTTGGTTTAGAGTTTTGGGGTTTTCGGTTTTTGTTTCTTGATCTATTGTACGTTCAATTGGGATCGTTATCGACAAAATTATCAATTGTTCGCGACTACAAAGCGAGATAAACGGATAACGTTTCCTATGTGAATAATCGTCGACGTATCTTCTCATCATCGGCCGAGCAACGTGCGACGTATATTTTCCTCGATTCCTCGAAAATCGTAACCGCATTCCGCGTTATTATCTCGACGGCCAGATGCGTCGTCTCGTTTCGGGTGTTCCACTCTGTTTTGTTTTCCACATAATATATCTTCGTTCCGTTTCTGGGGTGTTCGAAAAGTATAATGAATGAGCCGGGGGTAACGTGATACGTGCGAAACACCGACACGTATCCGTATCTTTTCGACCACCCATTAAATTGCCGGAAACTTGTTAAATGTAAAACGGAAACGGAACCAAAGTTAACGTCAGCCAAATCGACGTCGGGTATTAATGACGTCGTCGTCGACGACTGCTTTTTTTTCCGTTTCGTCAGTTTGATGGAGCGTCCCCGTTTTTTTGTGCGAGTACACAAATTTTCTGGTTCGCGTAGCCACTCTTTCTTTTGTCCGTTTTCTCGCGCCACTTGGATTTACGACCGTCCAGTTAAATTTTACTAAAGGGGTCCGGTCTCGTTTTCAACCCTTACAAACAGAGGCGGGTTGCGTTTCGGAATTTGAATTCTTGTACGAGCGTAAGCGGACGTCACTGCTTGTTCTTTTTCTACCCTTCCTTCATATATTTAGTCACCCTTGGACAGCGGCCGTTTAAATCCACCCCTCGCGCTCGTTCGGACCCTTATCACATGTAAACGCGGCCTCCATTACAAACGAAATTTCAGGGAACAGATTTTATAATTTGCCATATTAATTTCGCTCCTTTCTCCAAATATTTAATGAATGCGTGTCGATGAGAAAATTTTAATTAAGCCCCGCGATAAACTGCGGACGCAGCCGTCGCCGTTTTAATTTTTTACAATTGCCGAGTTTCGAAATTTCGGGGGGCTCAAGATTTCCGCAACTACGAACGAATAAATTAAAGGGACAATGCCGATAGCCATCCGACCCTTTCGGATCCGCCCGTTCGCCTTGTTCCTTTGTAAGAGTCGCGGTCGACGGATTCCCTCGTTCCAACCCCTTTCGGTAATTAAACTAACGACTGCCGGACGGGGGTGGACATTGCAGCAAAAATGCAGCTTCGCCGGGGTCTTATTCCCCCTTGATTTAAGAACGCAATTAGCCCGCGCTCGGACCTCTAAGCCGAAGAATTGATAATACCGAACCCTTGCCTAAATCGCAAGCGGAATCGGGATTAGGGTCGGCACACAACTCGACGAAATTCGTTTCGGATCGAAAATTCACTTGTATGCCCCCCTTTAGGGACCAATTTCTGAATCGCAATCCGAGTCCAGTGTGTTATGCATCGTTCTCTATTACACGTCCCCTTGCTTTGTTATTTATTTCCCGATTTCCCGGAGCGGAACAAAAAAACGGCGGCTTAATTAGTTTTGGAAGCAATTTTTTTTGTTCCGAAACGTCGGCGTTGCAAAAACGAAACGTCAGAAAATTTGTGGACGATGGAACACGCGTTTCTGTTCGCGTTTATGAGTAGCTTGTGCGACGATTTGAAATTGTACGATTCCGTGGCGTTTAGCGCGCCCAGTTTCATTTTCATCCTCTCGTCCGTTACGTTTGTTTATATAAATATCGAGAAAATCACGGGAACGGGGGTCGGTTGGAAAATGTTAGCTTGTAGGGTGAGTGTTTCGACTGGTTTTGCGGATGGGTTATTGCTTTTTTTTTGTAGGTTTGTGTGCTCGCGATTTTTCTTTGTTTTTTCACGTATTTGTGGGTATTAGTTATGAGGATTTTCAAGCGTATACTTTGTTTGAACGAAAAACACCTCGAGGTACATGGAATTTTCTTTCTGGACGTTGTCTCATTTTCCGTTGGTTTTCAGGCAAATTCTCATCCGGACGGAATCCAAGAAACGCAATATATAATGGAATTAATAATATTTATTTGGTATTTGTCGATAGCCGTAATACCGCTTTTATTGATATGTTGGGATGAATACGATTCAGATTCTGATTGGTGAAAAGGTTTTTCAACTTTTTCTTCAAATTGAACTGTCTGTTGGAAGGATTTCAGTATTACAAACATAACTTTGGGTTCATGTTAAATTTGAACCGATCAAAACGCTTAAATCAGGCGGCAAATATTTGTTGCGAATTCATAATCTAATTTTTATGTAACGCACCTAGAAGTAATGTTTTTGCTGAGGTTGTACTCTAGAAGTTCGTTTCAAAAGAGCGAAAAGTGCATTGAGGCAAAATTATGTAACAGCAGCGCATAATGCAAAAAAATTAATAATAGCTTCTATTTTTCATTAATGAAGTATTTTTTTAAATTCTCAAACGAAACTTATTCCCAGACCCGTCTTCACTTCATCTCTGAAAGTGATCAACACGAATTCGACTCAGGGCGGCCCTGTTTTTTATTTTCCTCTCGACTCGATTTCAAGTTGAATTTGGGCATTTTCAGTAATTTTCGTAACAATGCGGAAGTTTAATCTGACAATATTGATTTAGTGTGAGGAGAGAGAATTATTACATTATATTGCTTTCCATCACAGCATATTGATCAGTCAAAGGATAATATTGTTACTACACGTTGAATTAAGTTTTTTTTTTAATTAATTATAAACTCTCACTTTAAGGATAATCCAAGCTGAGACTGAATTACATCTCAACTGTCAGTTCAACTGAGACTAAATGCACAGTTGATGTTAAGCTGCCAGTTGACGGACCGGAGCAACTCTAAGCATTCCAGGGACGAAAAGTTTCTCAGGATTTGTCCCGATTTGGATCGAGAAGAGGTAAAATACGTTCGAGTAGCTAGACCAATCGTCAATCCTAGATACTTCTCTGAAGAAGCCCAAGCTATGTTTTGTGTTCCAATTTAACCTTTTGTTACATGTTGCGTCGTTTTTTGAAGAAGAAGATCGCTTGACTCTGCTCCGTGTTGATGGTGACCTACCACTTCCTTCAAACAACAGTTTGGACAAGGGACCTCGTCATTATATCCGTGTCATCTGCATAGCCTATACCTCTACGATCCTCTAGAAAAGAAGCAATCACTTTAGCCGCTCCAGGAGGTGATGTCAGTTAATTGTTTTCTGTTTAACCCACTGGCGATTAATTTCATTTATAGGAACTATGGATTCAAGATATTGTCGGATCACATAGCAGCACGCGTTTCGTCCCGGGCACACGGACTGGACGTTCCAGGATAGAATGGAGCAACAGACGGTTATAAGCTCCGACGGACGACTGATAAACGAGAGCGTTACTCGTACGCGCCATCTATCGTGCGGTAGCCGAATACATCCGAGGACATGATTGATTAACGACTTGAACGGAATCTAGGATAAGGTTGACCCTATGGACGTGGTTAAAGAGCTTGTTGACGATGAATCTCCTGAGTAAGATAGCCTTTTCCTTCAAATTACTGATTGGTTTCGAATTTTGGCTTTCTATTTTTCTTGACTTGGAGTATCGAAGTTCTTCTTTTTTGGTTTAGAGTTTTTGGGGTTTTCGGTTTTTTTGTTTCTTGATCTATTGTACGTTCAATTGGGATCGTTATCGACAAAATTATCAATTGTTCGCGACTACAAAGCGAGATAAACGGATAACGTTTCCTATGTGAATAATCGTCGACGTATCTTCTCATCATCGGCCGAGCAACGTGCGACGTATATTTTTCCTCGATTCCTCGAAAATCGTAACCGCATTCCGCGTTATTATCTCGACGGCCAGATGCGTCGTCTCGTTTCGGGTGTTCCACTCTGTTTTGTTTTCCACATAATATATCTTCGTTCCGTTTCTGGGGTGTTCGAAAAGTATAATGAATGAGCCGGGGGTAACGTGATACGTGCGAAACACCGACACGTATCCGTATCTTTTCGACCACCCATTAAATTGCCGGAAACTTGTTAAATGTAAAACGGAAACGGAACCAAAGTTAACGTCAGCCAAATCGACGTCGGGTATTAATGACGTCGTCGTCGACGACTGCTTTTTTTTCCGTTTCGTCAGTTTGATGGAGCGTCCCCGTTTTTGTGCGAGTACACAAATTTTCTGGTTCGCGTAGCCACTCTTTCTTTTGTCCGTTTTCTCGCGCCACTTGGATTTACGACCGTCCAGTTAAATTTTACTAAAGGGGTCCGGTCTCGTTTTCAACCCTTACAAACAGAGGCGGGTTGCGTTTCGGAATTTGAATTCTTGTACGAGCGTAAGCGGACGTCACTGCTTGTTCTTTTCTACCCTTCCTTCATATATTTAGTCACCCTTGGACAGCGGCCGTTTAAATCCACCCCTCGCGCTCGTTCGGACCCTTATCACATGTAAACGCGGCCTCCATTACAAACGAAATTTCAGGGAACAGATTTTATAATTTGCCATATTAATTTCGCTCCTTTCTCCAAATATTTAATGAATGCGTGTCGATGAGAAAATTTTAATTAAGCCCCGCGATAAACTGCGGACGCAGCCGTCGCCGTTTTAATTTTTTACAATTGCCGAGTTTCGAAATTTCGGGGGGCTCAAGATTTCCGCAACTACGAACGAATAAATTAAAGGGACAATGCCGATAGCCATCCGACCCTTTCGGATCCGCCCGTTCGCCTTGTTCCTTTGTAAGAGTCGCGGTCGACGGATTCCCTCGTTCCAACCCCTTTCGGTAATTAAACTAACGACTGCCGGACGGGGGTGGACATTGCAGCAAAAATGCAGCTTCGCCGGGGTCTTATTCCCCCTTGATTTAAGAACGCAATTAGCCCGCGCTCGGACCTCTAAGCCGAAGAATTGATAATACCGAACCCTTGCCTAAATCGCAAGCGGAATCGGGATTAGGGTCGGCACACAACTCGACGAAATTCGTTTCGGATCGAAAATTCACTTGTATGCCCCCCTTTAGGGACCAATTTCTGAATCGCAATCCGAGTCCAGTGTGTTATGCATCGTTCTCTATTACACGTCCCCTTGCTTTGTTATTTATTTCCCGATTTCCCGGAGCGGAACAAAAAAACGGCGGCTTAATTAGTTTTAGAAGCAATTTTTTTTGTTCCGAAACGTCGGCGTTGCAAAAACGAAACGTCAGAAAATTTGTGGACGATGGAACACGCGTTTCTGTTCGCGTTTATGAGTAGCTTGTGCGACGATTTGAAATTGTACGATTCCGTGGCGTTTAGCGCGCCCAGTTTCATTTTCATCCTCTCGTCCGTTACGTTTGTTTATATAAATATCGAGAAAATCACGGGAACGGGGGTCGGTTGGAAAATGTTAGCTTGTAGGGTGAGTGTTTCGACTGGTTTTGCGGATGGGTTATTGCTTTTTTTTTGTAGGTTTGTGTGCTCGCGATTTTTCTTTGTTTTTTCACGTATTTGTGGGTATTAGTTATGAGGATTTTCAAGCGTATACTTTGTTTGAACGAAAAACACCTCGAGGTACATGGAATTTTCTTTCTGGACGTTGTCTCATTTTCCGTTGGTTTTCAGGCAAATTCTCATCCGGACGGAATCCAAGAAACGCAATATATAATGGAATTAATAATATTTATTTGGTATTTGTCGATAGCCGTAATACCGCTTTTATTGATATGTTGGGATGAATACGATTCAGATTCTGATTGGTGAAAAGGTTTTTCAACTTTTTCTTCGAATTACTTTTCGTTGCAGGGAAGACATGCTGGACGTTCAAGATGAATTGGGTACCGAGTCGTATTTTCTTAGGAATCGATTCCATGTCCCGAACCTATCGACGAAGGCGACTTCGAGAAAAGCGTTGAGTACCACTGCCGTTCCCAATATAGTACGCGTGAAGGTTTTGCGCAATTGTAAGTCCGAAGGGGAAATGAAACACAGTTAATGTGAAAGAAAGTTGAAGAATTAATTATCTGTGTACCGTATGTTATAAAGTAGACATGTGAATAGGATATGAAGCAATATACGGCCATAACCTCAATTTTATTTGAATGCGTTATTGCGACACAGTTTTTTCGTTTGAGAATCACAACCAGAGAACATGTGGTCACACTTTTTATTATGGAGGAGATCAAATTGTAAGTTAAGTACTCGAACTGAAAAAAATATAATAATAATAATAATAATTCAGATATATGTATCGGACGTGCGTCAAATGAAGGCGCAGCAAACATAAAGCTATGTTACGCAAGCTATCAATTGGAATGGTTTTCTGCAGCTTCGGACCCCACACTCTTGGCAATCCAATCCGAACATCTGAAGGACGGGCTGTAACGAAAGGTATGACATTTTAGGTCAACTGTATCAAAATTCAAACATAAAGAACAATCATCGATTGATCGTTCATTAATGTTGAGAAAAACGATTAACTAGTTTAATCAAAATAAATTTTGCCGAGGTTGAAAGTCTCTCTACTAAGTAAAATTTGCTAAAGAAGAAAGAAAAATCTGATGTTCTCAACCATTTCATATAAATATCAGAAATGTTTTGAACTATTTCAAAATTCTTATTATGACGACAAGGGAGCCCACGCATAATTAGTTGGTGATAGGCAACCAACAACACAAATGTAAGAGGGTCGTCCGTCTCAATGGCTGCTTGCCGATTTACGTTATGGAATAGAATTTCTTACTCACATATTTACCAAATTTCAGCAGAGAGCCAATGAAAACTGATGAAAATATTAGTTCGATTTTTCTTTTTTCGATGATAATTGGCGTGCAAATGTTATAAAATAGAATATTCGAGTGTGATGCATTGGAATTTTTTTCGGATTCCCGCCAAAAAAGGATTCCGGTTAGCCGGAGCCGGGGAGCGAGCCGGCAAGGACAAAACATACGACAATATGCGGGGGTTGAGGCCGCGAAGTAAAAGGATTCTCCTCTAACAACCCCCTATCTCGTTTTACCATACGTGACGCCTGCGTGCCGCAAACAATCTCTCTTCCAACACACCGAAACCTGAAAACCGCGCTGGAGGTTGGCTCTCGCTCCGGCCTTCTGGAAACGATATACATCTCTCCCTTATTACACAGAAGCCCAACCTGCCCCGACCGCAAATCCGCCGTCTCGCTCCGTCCCGACGCCGGGCCGGGACGTGCATCTTTCTCGGCCGTGCACCCCTTTATGTTGGCTTCTGTTTTAATCTGAAATTGTGCCATCCCTTTTCATGGTCCAGAAAGAGAGGTGAACCTCTCTCGCTTCACTCCCCTGATAGCAAAGGGTTATCAGAAGCGGTAGTGCGTCCGGGCGACGACGTACGTCCGGAACGGCGGGTTGCGCCGTCCCGCGGCGACGCCCCCGCGGCTCGGCGTCGCGTAGGTCGCCGCAACTGTTTTTGATAGTTAATCAACAACTTACTGTTTTAACCGGCGCTGCGGGCAGGTTTCGTGTTAGAACGAAACGGAAGATGCGGGGAAACGGTCATACCGGATTCCTAACGTCATATATACACTGGTATGTTTACTGCATGAAACTTCGTGTTTCTACAAAACGTTTAGTACTAAAACCTTGCTCGCCAAATGGTGATTTAGTGGGAGCACTTCAGTGGCTTTCCAAACCGCCAATTTGAAAGATCGCTCCGCGCCCGATTTTCCGAGCGGGAGGTCCGCGTGTGGCATCGGACTTAACCGGCGGCGGTGGCGGCAACGACAACTTCCAATTGGTAACCGCAGCCCAACTTGGAACGAACTACTCGCACACACGAGACACTGGCCGGACGGATTTTCGCGGCATCGTTAATCCGACGTCGCGACGTCGACGTGTGCGTGTGTCCGTGCGTCCGTCGTCCGCATCGTAAAACACGTCGGTTTACTATTTTTTAGTACGCCGTCCGCCGCCCCCACCCGCCGCCGACTCGCGGAAAAGTTTCATTCAGAAAAAAGAGTTGTCGCGGCGTCACGTGTTGCCAAGCAACGCACACGTATGGTTGCGTGTGTACGATGTGTGATTTGAATTTGTTTTCGGACGGACAATTATCCGAAATGTTGCGGTGATTTTTTTTCCTTTCGATTTTGTGTCGGCGACTTTTCCGCACCTGAAACGGATATGGACGCTTGTGAACGAGACGTAAGTTTCTCTGTTATCTAGTTTCTATCGTTTGACAAAACTTTGGATCGAAATTATTTCTACCGGAATGAAGAAATAAGAAAAATCGAATGTCTACTTTCAAATTCACCTTATATCTCTAAAAATAACACAAAATTAATTAACGGTTAGTCGCAATAAGCGACGACCAATACGCTGATAAAACAAATAAAATAAAACCGAAAACACTGTGAAGTATAGATTCAAGAATTATTAAAATACTTAAAGTACATTTGCATCGAAAGAATGAGAATGATTTCTGAAAGATGAGAGCTGGCGCACCAGAACGTGAATGAATTGTTTTGAGCTCAACAACCATGTAAACGTTACGCGTCCCTTCATCAGTTGAAATTCATTGCAATCTCTTTGATGAGCATCGTGCTGTAACACATCAACCGGTTTTTAATTAACAACTATGCGAATTGCAATTTTAAACGAAATGTCAATGGGATATTGTGGATAATTTGGCTACATGACAATCATATCAATAAAAGATAGAACTCCAATTTGATATATTTGGCTATTTTTGAAATTATCAACCGTCATCATAGTTTCAAGCCTAGGACCAAAACTTCTTCATACTATTTCAAGCTCAAATTGGATATCAAACTTTTTTGAACCATGTATGTATATGTTTCATAAAACTCATTCAAAGAAAGTTCTTCATGGAAGTATGTTTCATCATATTATGCTAATTTATTCACGTCTCTCTAATACTGGTGAACATCGTCATCAATAAACTATTTTTATTAATAACTGTTATATTCAGAATGTTTCTTGAAATTAAAGTGAAAATTAGTTGTTAACATTACTGAAATGCTGATATGAAAAATATAAAGTGATGTGATTTTATTCAAATTTTCAGAACATGTATATATGTTACGAACATATCCCCGGTTTGCTTCAATCAAAATATCAAAATTATGTCATTAACGACAGCAGCGCTGCTTTGCAACTTTCGAACAAGAACCACAAGGCGAAAACACAATTTCGTCTTGTTTCTACTGAATCATTTGATGTTTCAAATTTTTTTAGCTGCAAGTTATATTCGTATCTTTACACAATCCCTAATATAAACTCTGCGAATGTACTCGACTTAATTACCAAAACTGTGCACAGAGATGGAAACACCTCTGAACAAGCTAGCCATTCGTGCAAGCGAAACGTTAGGAAGCAATTACAAGAGACAACGACCATTACATCCCACGAAAAACAGTGTTCTAGCACAACTATTTTCGATAGTGACACGAAAAACTCAAAATTTCCCAATTATTTCGCGCACCGAACGCTTAACACTTACACGAAACGATTTTTTTATTCGTTGATTATGTTTGTCTTTGCCGATATAGTTGCAACAAATCGTCGTTTTGGAGCATATCAAAGCACGAAAATTATAAAGCTTTCGGTCTTTCGCCATTCAGTTTCTATCAAATAGGACTTGAATCACCTTGATTAGTCTTTCTGTCTAAAATGAACCGTTACTGAGAAAAATTTCTTGAAACCTTCTGAAATTGCGGTCTTTCGACAAACATTGCATCGTAATTTCATAAGCAATTGCTTCTTTCGCTCATTCAGCTAAACTCCGCTATTTTCGAGAAAATCGACGAGATCGGTAAAATAATCGGTTCGGTGCATGCGCGCCGATCGTCCGAATACGAATTTCGTTTGCTAAATCCCACAAACTAAAGGCATTCAAAGACTAAAACGAAAATCGAAAAAAATATCAAATTTTCAGTCCACAAATAACGAATTACAATTTCATAAACGATTAACTTTCTCATTGTTTTCAGTTAGACCTTATCATGGTCGAGAAAATCGTTTCGGAGCATTAAAGATGTGGATTATGAGTATCATAATGAAACGAATCTTTGCTGATTATATTGATATGTAAGGTAATATTACCTTACATATGATTATGAGTATCCATATATTGCATTTCCCATGCGAAAGCAGAACTGTCCGTTTGTTTGACTGAAAAACCGAATTAATGATAAATTTTTGTCCAAATAAATTCGATATTGGGATATATGCAGTACATGCGACACGTTTCTCAATTTTACATATGTTAGGAATATCAGTCCATAACCGATGAATACAATTTCAATAAATGGAACTTCTTGATTTTCATTAAAATTTGCCAATTTTTCCAATCTCGATATGAATCACGAATCAAATTTTTAATATTAAGCACCTAGTATATTACACTGACGAATTGCAAGCGTATACCTCCTTCTTGTACCATAAGGGTCAAAATACTCTCTTGTCAATTGCAAGCGTATGTCTCGAATTCAATACGATTTTAACAACCTCTGGCGATATCACAGGAAAATCCAAACACATCGGTGCGAGTTTTGATGAAATGATTTGAAGTTATTCACGTGCATGCCATGCTCTATCCTTTTAGTGTCTAGTCTACATCAGATATACTATACACTATTTTATTTTAAAGAAGAATCGCTTGTCACAATCTTAATGTTTCACATTTCACTTAGATTTGTGAAAAATAATAAAAATATTTATCGAAGCAACGGTTTGGCGTGCACTTATAGCTGAAATAATTAACATTCCCCCCGGATTGAAAACTTGTCGTTCGTGTAGTCGGCAAACTAATTTTCTGCAAATGAAACGCGGGAACGTGGCGTGTTTTAACACGTTCGTTGCGACGCCGAAGTTTGGCCGCGACCCGTTTAATGTAGGTGGTATGTCAATCTCATCAATGCACAACACGGTTTGTCGCAGACGGCTTATATTGGGAACGTTGTTATTCCCCAATATCAACCCGACTCGATATTCAGATATTACACAAATTAGTTGCCGATTAGCCAACGTAAGTTTGCACAAGCGGCGGTTAATGTCGAACGTACGCCCGGCCACCTCAGACAATCGCTCTCTTAACATGTGCGGCGTTGTTGTCGGCAGAACGACCTTGAACCGGGCGAAGGCGACGCTGGCGATTTGACAGTTTGCTGACTCCGAGACCGGCTCCGGCATGCATCTGACGTCGAACTCGCAAACCGCCACCGGCACCGCCTCCTCGCCGGAGGGCACCGTCCTGCTGAATGACACCTACACCAAAATGACGTCGGACATCTTGGCCGAGCGGACGTTGAACGATTTCCTGTCGGAACATCCCGGCGAACTGGTCCGCACCGGCAGTCCGTTGTTCGTTTGCACCGTGCTGCCGCCGCACTGGCGTTCGAACAAAACGTTACCGGTGGCGTTCAAAGTTGTGGCGCTGGGCGACGTCGGCGACGGTACCGTCGTCACGGTACGCGCGGGCAACGACGAGAATTACTGCGCGGAACTGAGGAACTCGACGGCCGTCATGAAGAATCAAGTGGCGAAGTTCAACGACTTGAGATTCGTTGGCAGGAGCGGACGAGGTAGGAGTTAATCCGCGTTTGGTCCTTCGGGCCAGGTCAATTACAACACCAGTCATCCGCTAAATTCATAAAATATCGACCGATATTGATTTATTGTTGTGATTTTTATGTAATCAATCCGGCTCGAAGGACCAAATAGGAAGATATTGTATAATGGAGCTTCAAATTATGTTGATTCGGATGACGTGTCGCGTGTGGTCTATCCCAGAACGGTGACCGCGCGTCCGTTGGAGGCTGCGGTAAACCGGTCGGGGTTAGCCCAAACGAAGCCGCGCGTTGCGTTGGCGGCGGCGCCCCCCGCGTCAGCGCCGGCCGCAACGCGAAGCCACCGACGTCTCCATCGCTTTAAATCCCCCCGCGTCGCAGTCGTTTCGATTTTTTTCGCGAAAACAATATTTCCTCGGCCCCCTGCGCTCGAACTTTTAAAAATCGGGTCGAATACCGCGCGGCGGTATGTTTGGGGTATCACGCAAACCGTAATGGCAGGGTTAAACGCATCAAGCGCCTGCACATTTTTCACGGGGAAAAAACGAGCCGCGGCGGCGGTCGGTTAATTGGTCGTCGGATAAACCGATTCCGACTGATACTTTTTTCGTTGGTGTTTTTCATTTTCCTCCCCCTTTTGAGACGGAAAAGTCGCCCGGAGAGTGGGGAACCGCGACCGGGAAAACCGAGCAAACTTATCGCGGAAAACTGTCAACAGATTATGAAAGTTAATCCGGCGTGAAATAAGCTGTTTGTTCGTCGGCGAACCCTTCACCCTTTTCATTTTCCGACTCATGAATAAAAACCGATAGAATTCAATTTGGAAATATATTTAAAAGTCGGGCCGGGGCGGATTAGCGTGGAAAAACATTCGCTCTTTTCGTTTCTGCGAAGCTGTTTGCGTAATGGCGCGCCTGTTTTCCCTCGGCGATTAAAGTATATTTGAAAAGTTTTTTCGAGGTTTAATTCGAGACCGAGGGCGATTTGATGAATGTTCATTAGTTTCGTTTTTTATTTCGAACGGGATAGGCGGTCTCGTTCCCGACCGTATTCGGTTCATCGTTTCGCCGACCTGTAATTTATTTCTTTTGTTTTTCTAACGGCGACGAAGAAAAACTGCGGCAACGTCAGAAGTGGGATCCGTTTTCGCGTGTCCGATTGTTTAAAGTGACGTTAATCGAGCCGTCGGTGGTACGGCGTTTTCGGCGGCAAGAAGTGGCGGCGGGGGCGACACGCGATCCGCTCGGCGGGGCCCCAAATTGACCCTCGACAAGACCGCGACTGGTACGGAACGGCGAACCGAGTTTGATCGCGAAATGTAACCGCATCGTCAAACTACGCCCGAGCCGAATTCGTTCTTAATTTTTTTTCATTTCTTTACAGGCAAAAGCTTCACGTTAACCATTATGATTTCGTCGACGCCTCCCCAAGTGGCCACTTACAATAAGGCCATAAAGGTAACCGTAGATGGACCTCGAGAGCCAAGATCGAAAACGAGTGAGTATTACGCGATGCTGCTTGGATTATTAGTTATTTATCGGAAAACAGCTTAATATATTACTGTATCAGCTAGATCCCCTAAGGAATATTTTTTTTAATGCATTTTCCAAACAGGACCACGTTTTCGTAATTCGCGATAGGCAACCAACAATACAACATAAAGCGACGCATGTGCGTTGCGGGTTGCCAGCCCAAGTAGAATATTGTTACCACAGACGCATAATCGTTTCTTCCCCCAAATTGAAACAAACCGAGTCACATTACGGCAAAATTAAAATTAATGTAAAATTCACGAAAAGGATATACAGATTATTAGTGCATTCGACTTCTGGCTCGGTTTTTCTTTGAAATTTATAAACGGCCGCAGTCACTTCAATGTACCGACTTTGATACATTAAAAAAACGGAGCGCCGCGCGCTCAAAGGATTTACGATCGTTTTAAATACTTTTGATCTTGTGAATAATAAAACAACAATTCTAACGGCATTTTACGACGCCCGATGTGTTGTGCGTGTGTGGTCGTCGCTATTTTTCATATCCGTTTTCGAGGACGACGATCCGAATTCTCCGCAACCCCTTGAACGGAATTAATGAATCGGATACGTTGATTAATTAATTGGGATCGGCTCGGAGCGCGGTGCTTCGCGTTCCTTTTCCGACTGTTGAGAACACTCGATTTACATGAATTGCCGGGATAGTTCGCCGCCCCCGTGCGGCACAATTCGATCTATTATCTTTCTAGTGTGAAATCGTTAGCTGGGTGCACGAGCCGGGACGGCCCCGTCGGGACCGCGGGGCCCACTAATTGAATTCGAGAACCCGTCTGCCGAACCGATTTCCCGAATATATCACCTCTCGAGTTCTTCTTCCGGTTTCCGGTGTTGGCTCCAAAAAAAAAGGGTGCGAGTCGTCGTCGAGTTGATGAAATTAACGGGCGCGGGAAATAAAAGTCCCCGTGTCCTGAAGGAGATTGGGCCGCCAACGGCAGGCCGCCACCCCGTCGAACAAGTGTCTGGATTCTCACCCTAATCTAATACATGTCAGCAGGAAAATGTCCAGCTGTCGCGGGAGGTCGTCGATTCCACTCGCCCATCCACCCCGCTCGCCCCCCCATCATCCGCACCTCACCCTTCCGTGTCCTGCTACGTTTGTCACCTCCTGCTGATACCCAACTGCTACAGACGTTAATTAATATATACTCCGGCGGCGCAGGAAATAATTACATTTCGAGCAAAACCGTTTTGCCTCTACGTAATTATTTTACATGGTTGATTATGTGTCAGTACTGCGTACGGAAATTTTCATGCCGTTTCGGTCGGGTATTGCAATTTTACGTTGACATTGCGATCTGTAATCCCGACCAAAAACTAAATATCGGTGTACGACGATAATAATAATTTAATCATATTATTACGAATAGGAGTGGTGCGATAACCGACCCCTGCGGAACCCCCGGTTTACTCTCTTCAATATCTGATTCAATATTATACTTATTACTGTTATTTAATAGCTTATTAAATAGCTTATCACCCACTAATTCTTCATACCGTTCTATCTGAAAATAATACTTTGATATAGCTCACATTTTGTTGTTGAAATTTTTTGATCTCCTGATACAATTGTTTCATGTCGTTTAGGCCATTTTTCGAGACAGCTTCTTATACTTAAATAAAGACAAAACCCAATGTGCACCACAGAAATATTTCTTTGTGTTGAAAAATGAGAGGGGATCATTGTGTCTAGTAACACATCAGAAATCACATTTTTGGTTGAATTTCGCTGCGTTACCGAATGTCAACACTTGTTAGCTAATAATTATAATCATAATATTACGAATAGGAGAGGTGCCATAATCGACCCCTGCGGAACCCTCATGTCACTTTCTTCAATATTTGAATATACTTATTATTATTTTCAATTTCAGGACTAAATGTACATTTTCTTTTCCTCAAGTAGCTAGAGTGTCATATTTTATTTCCCAAAATGTTATAATTGAAGTTAATCTAGATTCTCAAAAATAATTGAACAATATAATTAGTAGCTTCTGACGTTCTCGGTTCAGAGCAGTATCTAGTTTTAATTGAAGTGTTGTCTCTTTTAGGACAGCAGCAGCAATTCCACTTCGCCTTCGGCCAGAGGCCGTTCCCGTTCGCCGCCTCCGATCCGCTGTCCGGTTTCCGGATGCCGCCGATCGGCAACTGCAACAGTAAGTAGACGCGCCGTCGGAAAAACGGGCAAACCCCGAAAATCCGTATAGCGGGGTTAAACTGGCATCGGTTTTATTAATTTAGGGGTGTCGAGTCGAGAGGGCGGGCGCGCGCGCCACGAATAATGAATGAGTTTTTGTTACCGTCCGGAAGACAATTCCCACTTGAGCGATAAAAAGGGTTAGACGGAATTAAGTGCTAAGATTTAGCGAGGTTCGGCGCTTATTAGAATGTAAGAAGTTGAGAGAAGACGCATAATCTCGCCGGATTATTCGACGGTTCATTAATGCCGACTGGGGTAGTGAATAATTGAGGAGAGGGCGGAAAAAAAATTTCGCGCCGCACGTCATTCGCACGATGACGGGTGATCGGTCCACTTTATTCGTTTCGTCCCGACAAAACGAAACGCTCGAAACCGTTGTAAAAAGCAATTAATTTGTTTTGCGGCATGCAACGGATTTAATAACATGTGGACAAAACATGCGTTCGATAGGTTTCGCGGAACGGGACGGGGTTGAAAAAAAAGAACGGGGCGGCGATTTGGCGGCGAGGCCACCGCCGCCGCCGGTCGATACGAGCGTTATCGACGAACACGACGTGAACAAAGTGTTACCTCAGCGTCTATTTATTACATGCGACCGATTGGGATTTACGATCGGTCAGATTGATTACGATACGATTTTTTCGCAGATATGACTCAATTCGGGTTGACGAGCACCAATTCCCATTGGGGCTACGGCGCCGCGGGCGCCTACTCGCCCTATTTCACCCCCAGTACTCTCAGTTCCTGCGCAGCACCGACTGCATCGCAGTTCAACACGCCGGCCCTCGGTTTTTCGGGCGCGACGCCCGAGCAGTCGTCCGCGCAGGACGCGTTTGGTACCAACGCGACCCGTAAGTACCAATTCCTCCCGTTTTTTCCAAGGTAATCGGAACATTCCAGTATTGCCCGCAGACGCGACCGGTTCCGATTTGGATCAGCATTTGGGTTTGGTGGCCCAAAACCACGGGCAGACGCACGTCGCGTCGGCCTCCACTTCCTCCTTATTGGTACCGAGGTACTCGTCGAACCACGCAGATTTTGCCATATCCGGCCCGCGGTCCTTGTCAGATAATTCGAGCGCCGCAGATAGCCCCGTGCAGGATGAGCTGATACCGTCCGCACAATCCAACCACCTGAACAACGCCAACGTGCAGCTGCACCAAAACATGGCGTCCGGTGCCACGTACTCCAGTACCACATGCAACAACTCCTTGTACCCCGTGCTGCCCGCCAGTTTGCTCTACTCGCAATTGTACTCGGCGGCCAATCAGAGTCACAATTTCCACACGTTTCACTCGCACTCCGCGCAAAGTCATCACAGCGACATACAAACGGTGATGGATCAGTTGTCGACGAATCAGAGACATATGAACGGTAGTACCGATCTGTTGCTGGCGAACAACGGCACGTGCGCGGCGGCGGCGGCTGCGCGGCAAGACGAACCACACGCCAGAGTGCTGAGCACGGCGGGTCAGAGAGGTCAAGCTGCGCAGAACGGGAGCGAATCGGTGGTCTGGCGGCCGTACTAAGTGAGTCGTTGATTATGTTTTAAAATTTTAAAGAATATGTGATGATTGTGCAATACTAGATTAATTTGTTTTCGATCGGTTTATTTGAATCGTTGTTTCGGTGAAAATGCGAAGGAAACTATTACATTTTTTTTTCATTTGTTTGACGAATAGTGTCGGGAAGTATATTCTAAAAAAAATTATTCGAACGCATGCTGTAAAATAGTAATTTTCGGTCGGAAGCACTACGGATCGTCCGAATTGTTAACGACCGATGGATATATGTAAAAAGTTCCTTTGTTACGTAGCTAACACGCTGTAAATTAACAACGATGATAACAAAACAAAAAAATAAATAGTCTAAGAATGCGCCTGTTTTAGAAAATTCCCAACTTCCCAACCCGTCCGTCCTCGCGACCCGAGCCGTTTGATGAAATACTTTGGATGATTCCGTTTAAAATGCTGAAAGTTCCGGCTGCTGCGGAAGTGGCGAGGTAGTAGAACGGAAAAAGGAGGCGGCGGCCTTTCGGTAAATAATGTTCTCGAACTTTTCGGGGGATGCTGGACGTTTGCGGTCTGGTCGACGGATACGAAACGGTCGAATTCAAAGGGGAAAAAAAGGAGCTTTCAAGGTAAGCATCGTACTTTGTGTCCGCCGCCGCCGTCGTCGTCCCCGTCGACGCGGCGCTCGCATTTCCAATTTCCCGGCGCCCCGATCGACTTTTTCCAAGTCCGTCCGTCGAAAAGTGGCCGAAGCGGCTCCGGTATTGGCATTAGAACCGTCGATCTAGTCCGGGGCAAGTGGGGGAGTAGTAATGTAATTGCCATGCCAGATTTCCCCAACCCCAGTTGGTCTCTATACGGTACACCTGCCACCGCTAATTAGTAGGCTATAATGGCCATCCGAATGTCGATTAAACCTAATATACTGCCACTACCGACTCGGATGTATCCCGTACAATGGTTACTATAAGCCATATATCAGCGTGCACTATTTATGACTTCATAATACCGCTCCACTATACCGCCTCCTATGAAATGTTAAGCGACATATAAAACATGACAAAGTGCTATCGCTCCACTGTTTTCATTACGAACTGTTCATAGGGCTCGTTCTATTAATTATTTATCGTTATCGATCAACGCGGCCCGCAAAGACCATTGTCCGCACGTTTTGAACAACCTACGCCGATTATAAACATACTCGGAACGCATAATACGCGGAATGAAAATATGGCGAAGGCGCCATATTTATATGTTGTTAATATTTAATGGAACTACGTTGACGTTGACATTTGTACGGTAGTTCAATCGTCCCCTAATCTATTTTTAATGTTAGAATTCGAAACTAATTGATTTCGTGCCGTTAAATGATCTCCAACAGCTGCGATTGTCAAAGACGGCTCCAAAATAGATTCAAACTATCAATTAAAGTGTAAAGATTCACCAACATATACAGCCACGTTCCCAAATTCCTCCTCGAAGACATGATTAAGAGGACGGATTCCGCCTCGACGCAATAATAGTTTCCGAGAGGGTTGAACGAAATAAGGGCACACAATATGCGTGTGTTAATCAAGATTATGAGGTTATTATTGCTCCCTCGGGGTGATGCGTGTCCTGTTCGTCGTGCAAATTCCGGAACGGGAAATGCGCGCTCGCTACGAACCGTCGAGGGGGTTGCGAAAACGAAAAAAACCTCCGTTCGCTCTTCTATGTTCGTCGACAAAGCAACGAAGACGATAGATCTTCAATCGGCGCGCGTGGATTCAAAGAAACCGCAACGCCGTCTCCCTTCGCTACGCTTTTCCTCATTTTCATAAGGGTGTAATTACGTAGGAATTGTTCGGGCTTTTGTTAAACTGATTCGACGTTCAAGTGGGCGGTTTTTTTTTCCCGCTCCGGTCCACCAGGATACCTTTGTGCGCCGTCTGTTGTCGCCGTCCCGAACTTCTTATAAGAGGGTGTTTTCTTACTGCGAGGGTGCAAACGTCGTTATCTTTTTAGCGAAGCTCGAGGGGTGAGAAGTTCGGATGTCGTTCCGCAGGGAAGCGACGTCGTCGGGCGACTTCGGCCGCGTTCGCCGCCGGTCCTCCGAAGGGAAATCTACGCTTGGTAACGTTGCTAAGATGCCGACTGGCATTCTTAAAAGTTTGAGGAGTGGATTTTCTTGAGACGGTTTTCCTTTTCTTCAATAGAGCGCGCCACCGGTTGCCACGCCGAAAGTCCAAATAATTTTTGGGAAATGCGTTAAAAATCGATGGCGGCGCGAATGTGACACAGTTATTTCCTCGGCGTCCCGGGAGGATCCTTTGTTTTTCCGCTCGGTTAGTCGCTATGTATCTATCGATTTTCATCCCGTCACGCGTGTATGACGGTTCCGGGCGTTTTACGTCCTCCACTCCGGCGGGAACGACTGGATGTCGACTGACGATCAAGACGCCTACGTACGTTCCAGGTTTATCGACGTCTCGGCGCTATCGTCTTGCGGTTGGTTTGCGGTTAACCCGGGCGGGGTTGCGGTCGGATATCTAATTTCCCATTGGTCGATTTTCTTGCGGTTTACGCATGTGGATGATTATTTCATTTTTATTGGAAGGATGAACTCTTCCGCGGTTGGGTTTCTTGGATCTTGGCGCCCGGAGGAGGTTTCCTCCGAACCGTGGGAAAATTTCGTTCACCCTTTACCGATTTACAACAGTAGTATATGCGTCTGCGAGACGACTATCTGTTTTTTTTTTGCTGTACTCGTCCCCAGACTCATTTATTATTAGCGAAGCGGAGCGAAAAGCATTTTTACATTAGTCTGCGAGGCCCAAGATGAATATGTAATAAGGTCGGCTTGGTAGAGACAAGCCAAAGTTCAAAAGAAAACTCGTTAAACAAACATGGGAATATTTCCGGGATGCTTCCGGGTTACATTTTGTTATAGGATAGTCGTTGAGTGCGGAAGGAAAATTCTGTTTCATATGTATAGTGATTTACAACTTATTCAATGTATACCATCCCCCACCCCGCTTTTGACCACTCGGTCCTTCGAGCCGGATCGACATATAAACATTTCTACACAATTGACCAAAAGATGAGACCGTTATACCAAAATGATTAAACAAGTTTGAACAGACTAAACAGGGTTTAATCTGTCGATTTACGTTTTATTCCGTTTTAATTCCGTCGCAAAAGCCTCGGGCGTATCTACATTTCCCCTTTCCCGCGGCGATACCGAAATCGGATCGCCGCCCCTCGTCGGTCCCCTCAGCCGAAGAATTCGGTTTTTAATTCCGGCCAAGTAAGTCGAGCAACAGTGACGGATCGATGCCGCGTCTGCAAGATTAACTTATGCGGATAATAGCGGATTTGTAATTGCGTCACTTCCAACTGTCTTCCTGATGAATGCCGGAGGCTCCCTCTCGCCCGCGCCCGATTTTATTCCGATTTTCCCCCGGCTGAATGGCAAACTCCCGGATTGACTTTCCGGAGATAACGGCGACGGCGAACGAAAAACAAACACCCCCCGAGGCCGGATACTGAATAGATTAAAATACACCTATATATCGGTCCGTGCCGGGGAAATTGGAATACGTCGAAGGGGGGGTAGGAGGGGGTCGGCGATTTTTTACCCTTATCGCGGTCGTTATGAATATAAATAGCGAACGTCGGGGATGACTCGAGATATTTCTACGCGCCGTTCCGAATATCTCAACCCTTCCCGCCCATTAATTAGGGTAATTCCACCCTGGAGAGCACCTCGCCCTTTCTTCGAGATGCTAAATATTAAGACGGCGGCCGCCAAATGTCTTACCCCCCTTCTTCGACTACCTGGGGAATAGCGAACGCGTGATAAATCAAAAAGGCGTCGATTGTTTTTGTTTGAAAATTTCAACATATACATATATACATGGAACGCGGCCGATTTTCCGTATTTCCGCTTCGGTCGCGATTTTTCAAGCGGCACATGTTTCGCTGTTCAAGTCATTAAGTAAAAGCCTTTCGAACGTAATAAATATTTGCGATCGACGGCCGACCCCCTCGTTCTCGAGTCGAGGGGAGACGAAATTCATACTACATTTAAACAGAACTTTTTGTCGTTCGCCCAAAGAGATGTTTGATTTATGCAAATACCGTTGCGGAGGGAAAAGAAACCCCGAATTTATATTTCGTTATGAGCTATATTTTACGTCGCCGCCCGAAATGTTGCATATTTCGCGCGAAGATATGGGAAAAACTACGTGTGGGGGATGATAAATCAACCGACGTGGATTTAATTAAATCTGGTCGATGTCGACCGACGATTGATATTAATGGGGGGCGGGATATTATCGGTGGCGGACGAAGATCAAACGTCTTCGATTTTTCGGTCAATCGGGTTTTCTGCTAACGAACGCCCGGGGAGCGCTGCTCGAATTTCACGAATCTTTTCACATCAAAGGCGCGACGCCTTCCTCGCTTGTCCGACGATGCATGGATTAATGAAAAAGGAGTCGGTTCCTCCGCCAATTTACATCCCGAATTCACGATTCGATTCAAATATTTAGCATTACATTTGAAAATCACCATCATATCCATTGAAAAGGTGTCTAATATTTTACTTCCACGGCGTACAGAACATGACCGCAACGGCATTTCATTGCGCTAATTTGCGTTTTAATCTCACGCATACTCAATACGAGATATTGTATATTTAGTTATGATGTCTTTTAGAGTGATATTGTAGATTGACTTCCACTTTTTGATCAAAAGTCTTATATGGATGTCTTCATATTAAACAGAGTGGCGAATGCGCCAATTTATATCGACTGTAGTTCACAATAATTCGGTAGACCCAAATTTACGGACCAGTAGTTCGTTTCAACTCGAACACATGACTCCTAATCATAAACGTCAAATCTATGAGCAGGTGTCAAAATGTATGTGGCTAAACCTCTTCTATGTTCGTTTCAACTAAACTATATATGTAGTTCAAACATACATATTGCTTGGACATAGAAAATTATATCGGATTGATCAAGTTCGAGTATCCGTGCACTATTTTTCCTCTTTTTCGTGCAAAACCGATTATCAACAAGGGAATTCGCCGTTCCCGTTCTTCCTGTCCTTCCTTCAGCTCCCCCCACCCCCCTCGAACGGACGGTTATATATCGCGTTTACCCAGCGCGATGTATCATGTGTTGTTGAGGGCCCCGAATGATATATGCGTCGAAAAACAATTCTCCAATTGGTCTTGCAAGACGCATGGACCGATAGCAACAACGTTTTGGGGGTATTAATTAAGACGCGCCGTGAGTTATGTGGACAATGATATATCTTCCTATCGGTCGAAAACGGGGTTGGTTGTTGTTGTTTTCGTTGCGGCGACCGAAGGGGTGATTCATCGGTCCGTCGATTAGAAAATCGCGGACGAAATTCCAGAGCGCGATAAAAAGAGCATATGGAAGTCGTTGGAGGGGGGCAAGTGAAACAGAAGTTTCGGCACCGACTTGATATCCGGAGCGTCTCGGGGGAAACACAAATATGCAATATTGCCAACATAAATTGATTCCGGATACGATGCACCCCTACCCCAGTTCGCTTAACGCCTTTTCGAGAGCGCAGGGAGAAAATTATTACTTTACCCATAATGAACGATGGAGAAACATATTCTATGTTCCTTTTTACCGTCGAACCGAATTTTAGGTTATGTTGGGGCCGGTAATAGGAACGGTGCGCAAATTGACAGTCACGGCCAGAACTGGAAGCGGCAGTTTCCGTAATTATTACGAAGGTTTTCGTTTCCCGTTTCAAAGCCGTTTTCCCCCCCTGATAAAATATCACCAAGTAACCGGTCCGGGCTAAGGCGACGGCGGCGGCAAACTCGACTGTAATTTAATCTGAAAGACGCGCGAGACCTGACGCATCTCAAAGGGTTACAATTGAATTTCGTTCTCAAGAGAGCTACTTGAACTTTGGCGGCGACAATACCCACTCCCCTTTCTTTATCATATATTCATTATGCGGCCACGAATTGCTCATTCGAAAATAGCGAAGTTTCATATTATTTCGACTGTTTGTCAACCCTCGTATCGACTTATTTGGCCGTCGAATATTAATTTAACGCGAGGTTTGTCTTCTTCGCGCTTTAATGAGAAACTAAATTCGCCCGTTTTCGATACACAAAGCCCTCCGCAGTGGCCCCGTTCGCATAGCAACCATTTCTAAGGCCGATGGGCATCGCCCCGGAGGCATTCCGACATCCATGCCTCATGGCCGGATGACCCTAACTTGAATTTTTCCGGTTCCGGTCTCCGGGTGCATTCGTGGAATTATCCGGCGCGGCTTCAGATTATTCCATCCAGCCGGGTCTTGCTTTGATCGCTGCGCGAACGGAATTGACCTTTTCGCCCTAAATAATTAAACGGACACGGAGAAATAACTAAAGCGAGATTTTCAATTTTACACCCTCATCGATAATCGATGAAACGCACTCCCTTCATCGGTCGTCCGGTCTCGAGCATAAACAAGCTTTTGATGGAGCGCGACAGCGCCACATAACTAACGGCAGTTAAGGCTTAATTAAGACCAGGTTATAGGCCCAAAGGGATCCGATGGAAAGCAATTAGCCCGAGCTCACGCCCACATTTCGACCGATTGTTTTCGCACTCCTCGAAACGAAATTTGCGCGCACTCAAAAACGGAACCCCCCCGGGAGGGCGCTCGTCGCGCGATCCTGCGAGAAGGGTAAACCCTCGTGGAAACTTGGAACCTTCGCGCCCCGGCACATTTTCGGGTTTATATATTCATGGGAGCGCTCAAGATTAAGACGGAAAACGGGCCTTCGGCCCACTGTGATGTGTGTAACGGGATTAGCGCCAACTTACTGCTTGATGGATAATTTTAAGGGCGGTGTAAACAGCAAACACTGTTGAATATTTATAATCGAATTGCAAATGGGCCCTAGATAAGGCGGGAGTTTCCAAGTTTTCCAAGGGCCTCTCTCTCTCTCTCTCTCTCTCTCATCGCCTTGATTACGCGAAACCGTTATTCAAATGATCATCAAACAGATCCTCGGCACGAGCTTCCTCAACGAATTTAATTTCAACAAATGCAATAATGACTTTATTGCCACTCCTCATTACAAATATATATGTATATATTAATGTCACCTCGGCCATTTGCACGTTTCCTAGGCTTAATGTTTGTTTGATTCTCACTATTGTAAATTCTAACGGAATTCCTCCTTCATAAACCATTAAGTAACCCATCCTGTACCGAAAAAAGTAAAACGAAAAACTACTCTACTGCCACATTATACCAAATCAAAAGGTTCATATTGCATCAATGAACATCAAGGCATTACAGCTGTAAAAGTCACGATTTTGGGGTGGCTTTCGGTGTTGCATCTATAGAAGAATTTTCCGTGAAAGTTTCATCACTGTGCGGCCACCCTAAGAAATTTAATCGCTGTCCAATCTTTCCAAAACGTGCAAAAAGAGCGCAACAATTCGACATTTTTTAATTTTCATCGGATTGACATATTTGGGCTAGATTTCGGTGTCGCATCTATAAAAAGATTTTTTGTGAAAATTTCATCACAATGCGGCTACTCTACGAGTAGTAATCGCTGTCCAATTCTTCGAAACCACGCAAAAAAGCGCAACATTTATCAATTTTTCAATTTTCATCGGATGGACATGTTTGGGCTTGATTTAGGTATCGCATCTATGAGAAGATTTTTCGTGAAAGTTTCATCACCGTGTGGCCACTCTACGAATTGTAATCGCTGTCTAATTTTTCTAAAACACACAAAAAGAGCGCAAAAATTTGAGATTTTTTAATTTTCACCGGACTGACATGTTTAGGATAGATTTCGGTATGGCATCTATGATAGAATTTTTCCTAAAAGTTTCATCACGGTGCGGCCACTCTACGAGTTGTAATCGCTGCCCAATTTTTCGAAAAGACCCAAAAAAGCGCAACATTTATCAGCTTGTCAATTTTTATCGGATTGACATGTTTGGACCAGATTTCTAAGGCTCATCGATGAGAGGATTTTTCGTGGAATTTTCATCTCGGTCTGGCCACTCTACGGTTTGTAATCGCTGTCCAATTTTTGTACAACACGCAAAAAGAGCGCAAAAATTTGAGATTTTTTAATTTTCACCGGACTGACATGTTTAGGATAGATTTCGGTATGGCATCTATGATAGAATTTTTCCTAAAAGTTTCATCACGGTGCGGCCACTCTACGAGTTGTAATCGCTGCCCAATTTTTCGAAAAGACCCAAAAAAGCGCAACGTTTATCAGCTTGTCAATTTTTATCGGATTGACATGTTTGGACCAGATTTCTAAGGCTCATCGATGAGAGGATTTTTCGTGGAATTTTCATCTCGGTCTGGCCACTCTACGGTTTGTAATCGCTGTCCAATTTTTGTACAACACGCAAAAAGAGCGCAAAAATTTGAGATTTTTTAATTTTCACCGGACTGACATGTTTAGGATAGATTTCGGTATGGCATCTATGATAGAATTTTTCCTAAAAGTTTCATCACGGTGCGGCCACTCTACGAGTTGTAATCGCTGCCCAATTTTTCGAAAAGACCCAAAAAAGCGCAACATTTATCAGCTTGTCAATTTTTATCGGATTGACATGTTTGGACCAGATTTCTAAGGCTCATCGATGAGAGGATTTTTCGTGGAATTTTCATCTCGGTCTGGCCGCTCTACGGTTTGTAATCGCTGTCCAATTTTTGTACAACACGCAAAAAGAGCGCAAAAATTTGAGATTTTTTAATTTTCACCGGACTGACATGTTTAGGATAGATTTCGGTATGGCATCTATGATAGAATTTTTCCTAAAAGTTTCATCACGGTGCGGCCACTCTACGAGTTGTAATCGCTGCCCAATTTTTCGAAAAGACCCAAAAAAGCGCAACGTTTATCAGCTTGTCAATTTTTATCGGATTGACATGTTTGGACCAGATTTCTAAGGCTCATCGATGAGAGGATTTTTCGTGGAATTTTCATCTCGGTCTGGCCACTCTACGGTTTGTAATCGCTGTCCAATTTTTGTACAACACGCAAAAAGAGCGCAAAAATTTGAGATTTTTTAATTTTCACCGGACTGACATGTTTAGGATAGATTTCGGTATGGCATCTATGATAGAATTTTTCCTAAAAGTTTCATCACGGTGCGGCCTTTCTACGAGTTGTAATCGCTGCCCAATTTTTCGAAAAGACCCAAAAAAGCGCAACATTTATCAACTTGTCAATTTTTATCGGATTGACATGTTTGGACCAGATTTCTAAGGCTCATCGATGAGAGGATTTTTCGTGGAATTTTCATCTCGGTGCGGCCACTCTACGGTTTGTAATCGCTGTCCAATTTTTGTACAACACGCAAAAAGAGCGCAAAATTTGAGATTTTTAATTTTCATCGGATTGACATGTTTAGGATAGATTTCGGTATGGCATCTATGATAGAATTTTTCCTAAAAGTTTCATCACGGTGGGGCCACTCTACGAGTTGTAATCGCTGCCCAATTTTTCGAAAAGACCCAAAAAGCGCAACATTTATCAGCTTGTCAATTTTTATCGGATTGACATGTTTGGACCAGATTTCTAAGGCTCATCGATGAGAGGATTTTTCGTGGAATTTTCATCTCGGTCTGGCCACTCTACGGTTTGTAATCGCTGTCCAATTTTGTACAACACGCAAAAGAGCGCAAAAATTCGACATTTTTTCAATTTTCATCGGATTGACATGTTTAGGATAGATTTCGGTATGGCATCTATGATAGAATTTTTCCTAAAAGTTTCATCACGGTGCGGCCACTCTACGAGTTGTAATCGCTGTCCAATTTTTCGAAAAGACCCAAAAAAGCGCAACATTTATCAACTTGTCAATTTTTATCGGATTGACATGTTTGGACCAGATTTCTAAGGCTCATCGATGAGAGGATTTTTCGTGGAATTTTCATCTCGGTCTAGCCACTCTACGATTTGTAATCGCTGTCCAATTTTTGTACAACACGCAAAAAGAGCGCAAAAATTTGAGATTTTTTAATTTTCACCGGACTGACATGTTTGGGATAGATTTCGGTGTGGCATCTATCACAGAATTCTTCCTAAAAGTTTCATCACGGTGCGGCCACTCCACGAGTTGCAATCGCTGTCCAATTTTTCAAAAACACACAAAACTCCTTGGTCCACTGCTTTTTATAATATATATCAAGGATTTGCCACATAATCTCAATGACACTATTACTGTTCAGGATGTTTCTGTGGAGCTTCTGCATCTGGATGGCGTAGTTTGACATTAACTCTGGAGAAAATTAAAACATTTTTGTGCCTAGTCATGGATGCGAAACTTACATGAAACAAGGAATAATGAGCGATGAGACAGCTTCAATTATGCACCGAATCGATGAACCGAATTTCGGCAGAACATGTGAGCATATGTCGCTTTGCGACTTCTAAGAAAATTGCATCAAATAGCTTAATGATACTATTACTGTTCAGGATACTTCTGTGGAGCTTCTGGATCTGGATGGTGGAACCCTTGGCGCGCTTTAACATTAAGTCTGGAGGAAAGTAAAACATTTTTGAGCCTAGCCATGGATGCTGAACTGACATGAAACAAGTAATGAAGAGCGATGGGACAGCATCAATTATGCACTCAACAAAACAAGTGAGCATATGTCGCTTTGTTACTTAAAAAAAAAGCATTAATTAGCTGTGCAGTTGACACAGTAACGAGAATAGAAACTCGATCACGATTTGGTTTAGAAAAAGCTACGTTATATTTTATTAGAAAATAATTTTTGGTATACAATTAGTAAAGTATCCGCTTTACTTAAACGTTCATCGCTCCTCAGCTTCCATCATACTCAACGATAATTAATCCCCCTCCTTTTTTTCCCTTTTTCGCCTCTTTTAACAACTCTCAAGTTGCCAATCAGAATTTATAATTTAATATCCCTAATTAAATGCATATCTGCATTTCTTGGAGTTTCATCTCGGGGTCTTGTTAGACCGTAGTTTACGGCCGGGCGCGTTCGGGCGTCCTTCTCCGACGTTCGCGGGCGGATGGCGAGCGAAAAAGACGACCGCCTAATTGTAACACAATTAGAACGCGGGACCGGTATGCGAAGAATTCTTGGCGCTTTCATTGTGTCGCCTTAATTAAAAACTACCCCATGTTTTGCGTTGCGGCCCAGCTGTGTAGTCGTTAACGGGCACGTCGGGCAATTTCGTATGCGATACCGAGTGATTGGATGAGCGTCTAGTCCTGCTGGCGACCCGCGGTTAGACGCTGCGGTGGCTCCGCCATAACGTATGCAAACTACTTGCCGCTTATAGCGACTACAAAGATATATTGGTCGCTAAATGAAACGTGCGCTTCTTTTATTTTAAATCCATCGAACGTACTCAGAAGTGGGATTACGCGTGCCAGGGATCGATCAAAATTCGGTAAACGTCGCACGGCGGGCGGGACGTGTAATTCTTGCCTCACACGTAGAGAGAAAAAAAAGGGGGACAAAGTGAGGAGCGAGCGAACGAAGTGGAATCAACTTACAAATCCACTGGGGATGGACAGCTGGCGATGATGTTAAAGGAGATCCTCCCAGACAAATTGTAAATTCACTTCCCTTGTCCGGTAAAAAGCACTCCGCATTTTTTTGAATTTGAAAACGAAACTCCACGGGATCTCGGGCTAAGCCGCTCGAGCCCGCTGTAACTGGAATTTCGTTAGTCGTGCGATTTTTTTCTTCGTCCTGGACGAAGGGTCTTAATAGAAGGCGGTCGGTGATTGGTTAAATCTTGGCGAAAGCACGTCTACCCCCGAAGATACATAATTTCCTTTTTTCGATTAACTAGACACGCGAGGGTCGCAAAAAACCGACGAGCTCCCCGTTTTATTGGCTGCTCGCAAATCAGAAAATATCGCGAAACACATGTATATGCAAATCGGGCCCCATTCGCTTGCATACATTTCGCAACGGGGACCGTTTAAAGTACGATACGGCAACCCCATTGCGAAGACTGGATTTCGGGGCCGGGGGGGACACCCTTCTTGTTTTTTTTTATTTTCGACGTTGTCTCACCTACGCGCATTCCGTATCGAATTAATTCGGTAACGATCGGCGGTAATTTCCTGAACGGCCGCGATAAATCTCCGGATTTTCGGGCGATATTTCATGCAGCCAATATCCTCCGGTCGGTCGTCGTCCGGACCGACAACGACGCAACGACAAAACAAAAAATCTTATTCGCCGGAGCGAGTCAATAAAACGGCGTCATATTTTCTTCCGCGCGCCCCGGAAAAGCGTTCGGCCCGCTTGTTCCGGAAGCTGGATAAATGTCGAAAAGACAACCCCCGGCGTGTAGCCGCTCGCTCTGCACCAACATAATGGGGCAGTTATTTAGTTACCCTAGAAGGTAAAGGGAAAATAAAGTAAGCCGAAAGAATGGGGATTGTAATTTAGAGGGATGTCGGAATTAAGGGTAGTTTATAGGTAAACCGGGCCTCTTGTTTCTGCGCGGTGCTTCGGATGGTAATTTTTTTTTCGACGCCTAGTCGCCGATATCCGACTAGGATATAACATTCGAATTAGAGTAAAATCGTTCGAGCCTGGTCGGTCGCTGGGCGGACCGGGAATAATTTAATCAATCGACCGGAATCGCACTTTATTAATGATGAAATCACCGATCCGTCCGCAAAATTTGGAGTGGAAACCCGCGAATTCCAAACTAGTACGCAAACTGTATTAATTAACGCTGTTGTTGTATAAAATCATCCAGAAAATGCATATTTCTCGCTGCGCGCTACAAGGCATGTCACGAATGCCCCCCCGAAACTAATTTCTAGTTTATTTTTCACTTTTCGTCACAACTTAAACGGGGCAACATTAGTATCGCATTTGTAATCGACCCCCCACGGACGTCGAGGGTGACGGAATTCTCACGACCCGATGCGACGTGTGATCTGCGCGTCATAATTAACATTCCGCCAAACATTGTCAGACTTTGTTATTCTCCGGTTACCGGACGGAATTCGGTGGACGATTTTGCTTCGGCGGTGGCCAGCATGTATGGCGCTTCGAATTATAATAAACATCGAATAAAGTGTCCACTCGCTAATTCGGACAACGCGAAATTTCATTCGGCCGACCGTGCGACGGACATCCGTCGAAATTAATTGATAATGACGAAAATAACCAACTGAACACGAACGCGCGTTTTAATTCGAAATGCTATCGCGAAAATTGATTTTCCTCTGTTATCGACATATGTTTTGGACAATATCTCACACAACCAAGTAGTTCCTATTTTTGTTAGGTCATTTGATCTCAAACGCAGTAGGTCAAATATGCGCAGAATATATGGTATTCTATGGCTTTTTTGTAACCTCAAAATTAGTCGTCAACATAATTCATTAGTGTCTGTGCTTTACGTCCCTTTTTTAATAGGTCGTTTGACATTAAACGTTGTAGGTTGAATATATGCTGCAAGTTGTTCAACAATTATCGACGACTTACTCAATTAAAGACATTCGTCACTTTTGCGAAGTCTATCTTTCTTATTGATTATATTATATTCTATGTTTGTACTTTATAACCTCAAAATATTTCATCAGTGAAAGTGCTGAAGATTGTGCAACAGTCACTGAGTGAGTATTATAAGAAAATCACACGAAGATACATTCTATCTGCATGATGATTTTCCTTTACGAAGCAAAATTTCAGTCTGTTATTCAGTGGGTGGGATTTCAAAGTAGCTTTTCTATAGCTTTCATTATCAATTGATCTTGTTTTCATACTGTCGATGACAATAACACTTGTCAAGTCAGTGAATTGGAACTACGATTTTTGGTAGAACCTTTGACGTTAAACGTAGTAGATTAAATAAGTCAATGGAGATATGCAGATTTCCATAGACCTTCGTTGATAGTGCCAAGTCCATTTTTATGGAATATCTAATATTCTATGATTTGTTTTTCATAACCTTGAAAATTAGTCTACTAAATATTCTATTAGTGATAGTGCTGAAAACTGTTCAATACTTACTGAGTGAGTATTATAAGAAAAATATGAAGATGCGTACTATCTTCACGGTGATTTTCTGTTTTGGAAAAAGATTTCAGTTTATTCTTTGGTGGATCGCTTTTATTCTTAGTTTTAATGGTGTCTTGTATTGCTTAGACAAACAAAAGAAATTTTGTTGTTTGTGTAGTGCAATCCATAATGAGTTTTGCTATTTATTTTGAAATAAGTTTAAAAGGAATTATATGGAAACTGTCATTATTTTTATTAACCATTTCATTTTTCCTTTGGTTTCCAGATGTGATAACTGTGTGGAGTAAGATGTGTGTGTCATGGATAGGACGAGTTTTTCAACTGGATTAGGATGATGGTAAGATTTTGTTTTCAATCACCCTGATAAAAGAATGAAATGAAGACCATCTAAATTTCGAAAATTTAGAGGAATTCAATAACTTGGAGGATTGAAGAATTTTGATAAACACTTGAAAAACAGTTGAACGCCTCGAGAATTTGCAAAAGTCCTTACTTATTTTTTAAAAAAATTGAAAATGCGAAAAAAAAACGATTTTTTGGGGAATGACTCAAAAATTGAGTACAGAAATTCGAGGTATGTTTAAAAATTTAAACTACGGAAGAACGTCACCATGAGGATGGTAAACTTCAACAAATAAGATTCACGATGACTTAGTTTTGATATAAAAGTATAAAAGATGAAATACTATTGTTGCACCATCTCTTAGACGGTAACTCAACTAGCGCGAATGGTACATAGAAAACTGTGATTTGGAATTAAATCCATGTGAAGTAGCATAGCAAAGTGATAATGTTGAAAATTGCAGAAGGTGGTCCATAAGGTCGAGAATGGCTCGTTCGTCACACGAACATATTCTGCATCGCCGTCGAGAGATGCAAAGCTTCCGCGGAGCCGGTAAAAGCTCAGAAAGCCGGCTGAAAGCTCGCGCCGTTAATTAATAATTACTGACAAGTTGCTCTTCCTTTGCCTTAGTCCGTGCTGGTGCCGTCGGAGCGGGGGCTGCAATTAGTTGGTGATTTAATTATCAGTTTGCCGCACCGTTACTTGCGTTTAATTTAATGAAGTATAAGAAACTTTATTTTTTGATGAGAGCGAGAGAAAGAAGAATGAGCGGTTGCCGGCGTGAGCCATTTTCCTCGGATGCAATTTACACCTTGTCATTTCAATAAGCGGTATCGCGGCCGCTCTCGGGGTTCATATCTGGCTCTGAGGTGACGATGAGGGGTTGGTGCGGCGTCGTGATCCCAGGCGTCGGCGGCGGCGGCGGCGGCGGTGGCGGTGGGGGATGGGGAAATGGAGACGCCTTAACGCCTTGTCGACACCAGATGGTCGCGTCGCGACAGATGTTTCGCGAGGGCGAGCGCGCCGAATGAAAAAAAATATATAAATTTCGCCGTCGAAGGAGAAAAATCCGGGCGGCGGAGCGTGCCGCGGACCCGGCACAATAAAATCGAGAGCCGTCGCAATTTCCGTTATAATCGAATGGAAAACACTTCGATTTCTTGATTCGGTAGGGGTTCTGCCGCCACCGCCATATCGTCGGTACACAGTTGGCCTGGTAATTTAATAACCGCCCTTCGCGGTGCCGACGGCCCCGATACCCTCGTTCTTATTGATTTAATAAAGAAATGATCGCACAACGTGCACCCATTACATCCTTCGAGCTTTCGAATTTCGTACTAAAATTTTCTTTTTTTTTTGCAGGGCGCCGCCGGCCTACTGGGGTGAGTGCATCTTTCGAAACAAGAAGTCGAGATGATATCGGATGAAAAAAGTCGCATTCGGGCTACGACCCCATTTAAGTCGAGGGTTTCGGGTTGATTGGTCGTAAGATCGAGTGCCGGTCATCCGACCGACCCTTCGGAAAATACATTATCCGGGTCGCATTTTATTTTTTTCGTTCTATTTTATCGTTCCCGAACGTCGCAATCATACTCGACGCGGCTAATCGGTAAACGACTCGAAAGAACGCATAAATCGGACGCGCCCCCCGAATTAGCGCTCATAAACACTTCGGTCTATAAAAATTAAATGCGACGATTTCGAATCGGTCCGTAACTAATTAAAACGACTCGTTTTTTCTTTACCTGTTGTCATCGTAAACTGTCCGTTCCGAAAGAAACCTTTCGAGTCGTTTTGGTTTCTTGATACGTCCGTAGGTGGCCCTTAATTACTTCTTATTGTCGATGACTATCCGAACGGCGCCCTTAATAGGAAACCATAAAAGTTT
The DNA here is from genome assembly GCA_020654155.1 of Novius pumilus. Classification (NCBI taxonomy): domain Eukaryota; kingdom Metazoa; phylum Arthropoda; class Insecta; order Coleoptera; family Coccinellidae; genus Novius; species Novius pumilus. The sequence goes on from JAIFOV010000475.1 coordinate 7,745,824, forward strand.
ATCACCGCGTTAACCACTACTCGTAGCTAATAATTTTCGCGGCGTTTAGAATCGAACGCTCGTAACGAGGTGCTTTGTTTTAATTTCGTTTTTTTTTCTCTTTCGGTCCGGGTGTGCGCCCCCGGTCCGATTTCCCTTCACGATTTCGATTAAAGAAAGAAACCGAATCCAATCCGGAAGCAAACAAATACCCATCCATTCCGTCCGGAATGTTCTTTTGATTCGTTTGCCCCCCTCGGGGACCCGGGCGGCGTGCGCGGGGGGCTCGGATTGTTTGAGGAAGGCCGCTTGACAAATTCGGTTTGCATTCCTGCTCGAGCGTTCCACGTGAATAAGTTCGGTCGGCCGAAGACTTTCCCGCGGGCGGCGACTCGGATTTATCATTTTCTACCCTTTGCCTTTAAAATTCAGCAGCGAGGGGGGCGACGGCGCGCGGACGGATGCACTTTTATTTACTCTTTTATTTATACGCCGGAACTTTTCGTTTCTGCCCGACTGCTAGGGGATCGCGACGACTTGTACACAACTGCGTTCTGGAATATCGACCGCATTTCATTTTAGACGTAACATTGCATTTTCGCAATCTTAACTGAAGTTTTGTCTCGTTAGAAGATATACATGTAGAAATACGAAGATTCAAAAAAATATCAATCTTTCAAACATTGATCTTCCCAGAAAACTTGGTTAATCAAAGGACCCACAAGGGATCCTTGGGGAACCCCTATCTTAACTGGCTCCTTTGATGACCAGTTGTTGTTATGAAATCTGTTCCATCAGTCTCATGAGACGCTGTTGGTAGCAATCGATTGTCAGTGTCTCGTTTGTAGATCTTTTCACGCGCCCCTCGTTCCGAGATCCCCTTTTCGCTTGTTTTCAACGGACGACTGATGAAATCAGCCAGTAGCCGTCCGCATTAAGAATTTCAATATCGGCAAGTTGAAACAAATTGTTAAAATAATTCGGTGCCGACGGGAGGTCGGGGCGTCGGGACGGCACGGGGAAAAGGCGGCTAATCAAGAAATTGAAGTTTCAATAAAAGCCATCATTAATTCTGAGTTTGGGGTCTTTCTATCCTTCTAACATGACGTTACAGGCGGTCCAAACGGCCAAACCGGTCGTGCAACCTCTCGGCCGTTCCTCGTCCGCGCCATTCCGGGCGGCCGTTTGCCCGGAACGGGGCGTAATTCGAACAAATGAACGTTGGCGAGCTAAGCAAATTAGATTCGCACATGTTTGTCTGCGGAGGACGCAGCGCCCAGAATCCACTCTTGGAGGGTGGCGGTGCATCATTCTCCTAATCGGGTACACAGCACGTTTCGATGATACGTTTTGTCCTCTTAATTTACGCCCTTTTGGCGCCGCATTCGTGGGGGGAGGGGGTGCGGATCGATTGCTTCCTTCACCCGACGTGTCGCAAGACAATGCGACATGGTCGTAAAATGTCAAACTGACCGTGAACTGTTAAGCCGAAGGGCGCGGGAGATAAGAGAGGAAATCGCGCGGGAAATTTAACTAGACGTTCCGAGCCGTAAAACTTATATACGTAGACGTTTCCGCCGATCGTTCAAAGTTATTGGTCATTTTCCGGCCGAAGATTCCCAACTTTTAATCGAACGACGTTCGCAATTTGCTAATGGAGCCGCGTTTCGAGCGTTTCCACTCTTCTCCCTGGCTAGCTGAATATCCGGCAACGCAAGATTATGCGCTTCGCTTCGGATTCTCCCACTTTTGGGCAAGGGTTGGAGCGGTCGGTGAGTGTACATCTGATTTCTGGGCTTACTTCTCCTTTTTACAGAAACATCAACCCATCGATAGATAAGGCTAGATACCAGACAAGCTGAGAGAAGCAGCCTGTAGAGCGATAGGAATTTCCTTCGTTTGCCGCTCGCTGTCTGTTTGTCAATCCCTTTGCGTTTTGCATCGTCGTTCGACTAGACGTAATTACATTTCATCTTTGTTTGTCCTTAATTCGCCGAAGGCAATACAGCGCTGATATATTAGAATTGTTCCCCGGCTTCTATTTGGCCTCTTTTCCGTTTTATTTCGCCAACGCCGCCGCCGCCGCCGCCGACGCTTTATTGGCCTTCTTGGCTGCGCCATTCCCTCGTCAAACGCGCATAATAATCAATCCGGCCAATTCAACGATGTGTCCGAATTTCGTCGATTCCCACCAATCGAATCAAAACAAAGTCGTAAATCGTCTGACGAACGATAAGAACGAGATCGCGTGGGCGACGATAAATCTACGAACTAATCCAAAGTTAGCTCTTATAGTCGCGGTCGATAAAGCGGCAAATCAAACATCCGATCCCACTTCTGATTGAAAATAGTACCGACAATCAATCACCACGTACAACACGGCGAAAAAAAGAAAAAGATGAATCCCGTTAACAAAAGATGATAGTGATGGATGAGTAGCGCACGTTTCTTTTGTGAAACAAGATTTCCCCTTCGGCCGAGACGAAATTCGAAATATTATCTGAAAATAGCGATCGAAACGCCGAATTTGCACAATCGTCGATTAACTAACGACACATTGTGCGCGCCCGGTGGATTCAACTTTCGAATCCATTTAATCCTGAATGTTGAATAATTGTACTAAATGCGCAGTCAATTTGAACCTCATTCAATTCAACCCTTTCTTTTCCAGGGGGTGCGAAGAAGAATGCCGAATCTCTCCCCGTAGAATACGAACACTTTGAGTAATTGTTATTTTCTTTTTTTTCGGCGAACGATTATCGCGCCGCCGAGGCAACGCGTCCGACCGGGGCACCAAAAATATACAAAGAAAGAAACAGTCAGTTTTAAATCCGACGACATCATCGGAATGCATAATTAATCCGGGGGGTCGTATCGCGATCGCGAAAACGGAAATAAAGAAACGTCCGCGTCGTGGGGGTGGGTTTCCTTCGGCGACGCGGCGATATTAATGGAAATACATTTTTAAATTCGTTAATGGCGCGTGCGGTTCCGATGTTCCACCGTAAACCGAGCGATTCCCTCCCTTTCGTGTTAAATCGAGAAAAATAATTCGGAAAACTTGCGCTCTTATGCATGCGAGGGGTGGTCGAACGAAGTATCATTCTTTGGTTACTTCTAATATATAAACTTGTTTATTTTGATCACAACACATTTCTTGATTTCGACAAAATATTCTGCTTCGTGTATACATCTATAAAAGAAAATGAAAGTGTTCCCTGTGGATTCAAAATTGTAAAATCAAGTAGTGTGAAGGAAAGTTGTCGAGAAATCTTCAAAAATCAGTCTAAACTCCAGCAGTTTGTCACTTTTCTTTAGGAGATTCATGCACATCTTCTTTTCAAAATCACAAAAATTTCCAGAAAATTCGCTTCGATTCAACTAATTCCATTAAATCTTGTTAACTTTCTGAAACCTTTTTGTGTGAAAAAAAAACTAGAAATTTTATGAAATTTTTTGTGTATTTTCAAGAAATTCCTGATAATTTCAGAAATTCACTTATTCTGCTTAATTCAACATATTTCTTAGTAATTCGATAATCCCCTTGATTTTTTCCACATATTCAAGAAATTCCTTCAAATTTCTTCAGTATTTTTGAATTTTTTTTAAATTTTTTGAGTATTTCCTCCATTCACTTCCAAAAAAAGTATTCAGTTAGAGTGAGCAGAAGAATTTTAATAATCCCTCGTAGTTTTCGTCAATAGTTCAAAATTTCTTCAAATTTCAGTAAGAAATTCGACATTCCTTCGTATTTTTCAAGGTTTTCGATGATTATACTTTTTTGTGATTTTACAGAGATTTCCTCTACATCATCTGAATTTATTTCTTAAAAAAATTTAAAAATAGAATTCCAAATATTCTGAAGTGAGTAATGTCTTCCAATTCCAAAATTTTTAGGAAATTTTCACGATCACACTTTTTTTATCACCTGTGACGACCTGAATCGAATTAAATACTTATTTTATGTCAGTGAAAATTTCAGAAATTATAATTCAAACCTAGCAAGAAAAACTTTTCAAAAATTTTTTGGCGATGCGATGGAAATTTTCCGAAGTCTTCATGTTTCGGATTTTCGGAACAACCTTGAAAATTCTAACGTTTTTAGCGACATCATTGAAGGTTCGTTGAAACAATCAGAAAATTCCGCCTAATTCAGTGTTTCATAAAAACTCGGAATTTTTACAAATTTCTCCAAATTTTAAACATAAATATTGACAATTCTTCATATTTTCCAAATTTTTTATCATTATACTTTTTTTGTGATTTGTTGTACCTTTTCAGTGCATCCTGCACTGAGATTCAGAGGAGTGATATATTTCATAGCTTCTATCTCTTCATTCATATCTTTAAAAATGTTTTGAAATTGAAATTTCTGCCAAATTTGGTATGTTTCGTAGGAGTTTTTGCAAGTATTTCAAAATTTCTCCAAATTTAAAATATGAGTCCCGAAAATTCTTTTTTTTTATTATTATATATTTTTGTCATTTTTTGTGACGTTTAGGTGTTATCCTTCACTGAGATTCAAAAGAATGACAAAAATTTTGAAATTGAATTCCAAAAATTTTAAAATGAATATCCTGCAAAATATGTGGGTAATACTTTCAAAACTCGAAATGAATTTCCAATTTTCTACGAAAATCTTTGAATTTTTAGTAAAATTTCACGATCATACTTTTCTTATCAACTGTTATCTGAATCGAATTTTAATTACTTATTTTATATCTATGAAAAATTCAGAAATTGAATTTCGAACCTAGCAAAAACTTTCCTCAGATTTCTCGGCGATTCGCTGAAAATTTCACAAAAAATTTTGTATTTCTGAGAATTTCGAATAATTATTGACAATTCTTTGTATTTTTCAAATTTTGTTATAATTACACTTTTTTGTAATTTTTGAGTAGAGGATACTCAGACTCAGATGAATGTTATCTCGATGGATTTTGAAGCTCGTATCTCTTTATTTATACAGCGTGACCAGAACAGTGACGTCCAAAAATAAAGTTTAGGTCCCTCGTATCGTTTGGTATCCAAATCACCCCCATGTATGTAGTCCGATTTTTTATAGTTTTCGAGTTATGATTTTTTTTCTGAATTTTCGGGAATTTCCGACATGACCAACGAATTTTTATCTTCCTTGAAAAAGTAAAGAACGTTTTCTTGATTTTTTTTTTGCAATTGATTTGTTATGATTTGTACTTTTATGAGTAAAAGAATCAGCTTCACAACTCTAATGTAAGCTGTCAAAATGTTGGTCTAAAATGAAAACTTTAGGATCGTTGAACCATGACCTTAATTTTTAAGTTTCAATCAAAAATCTAAAAAGGTGACTTCGTAGGTACTAAGTGGGCTTTAAAACTGCTCCATACTTTTAGCTTTAATAAGCATCAAAAAAAAGTGGTACTTAAGGGGGCTGAAATTGCTAAAATTGGCTTTTAAAGGCAACAAGGTGAAAACTTCTGAAAATAATTAATTTAACAAAAAAATTTTCTTTTGCCATTTCATCATTCCAAAAGTAATTTATTGAAAGAAATTACTTGAAACTAACCAACAAATACTTCACAGGTTCGGTAAAAAAATTTTAGACAAGATGATCTGTTTTATTAATAATACCATTTCTTGTCTAAAATTTTTTTACCGAACCTGTGAAGTATTTGTTGGTTAGTTTCAAGTAATTTCTTTCAATAAATTACTTTTGGAATGATAAAATGGCAAAAGAAAATTTTTTTGTTAAATTAATTATTTTCAGAAGTTTTCACCTTGTTGCCTTTAAAAGCCAATTTTAGCAATTTCAGCCCCCTTAAGTACCACTTTTTTTTATGCTTATTAAAGCTAAAAGTATGGAGCAGTTTTAAAGCCCACTTAGTACCTACGAAGTCACCTTTTTAGATTTTTAATTGAAACTTAAAAATTAAGGTCATGATTCAACTATCCTAAAGTTTTCATTTTAGACCAACATTTTGACAGCTTTTATTAGAGTTGTGAAGCTGATTCTTTTACTCGTAAAAGTACAAATCATAACAAATTAATTGCAAAAAAAAAAATCAGGAAAACGTTCTTTACTTTTTCAAGGAAGATAAAAATTCGTTGGTCATGTCGGAAATTCCCGAAAATTCAGAAAAAAAATCATAACTCGAAAACTATAAAAAATCGGACTACATACATGGGGGTGATTTGGATACCCCACGATACGAGGGACCTAAATTTTATTTTTGGACGTCACTGTTCTGGCCACCCTGTATCTTTCAAAAATTTGGAAATTGAATTTCAGAAACTCTGAAGTGAGCCTCTAAAGATATTCTGTAAAATATTCAAGTAATGCCTTCAAAACTCAAAATTAATTCCGGAAATCTTTGGATTTTCAAGAAAATGTCACGATCACACTTTTTTATCATCTGGTATTCACTTTATGTCTATGACAAATCCAGAAATTGGGTCTCAAACAGAAAACAAATTTTCAATTTCTTGGGCGACCTGCTTCACAAAAATTTCGTATTTTTGAAACTTTCAAAGAAATGTTGGATGTTCTAAGGTTTTGAGTAATTTAATAGTAATTCTGAATCTTCTGCATGAACAAAAAAGTTCGAGACTTTCGTCTTTCAAAGTCGAATTAATTTCTGATCTCCGTTTCACCTCTATAGTACAAGGAGTTCATTGGTGACCTTCAATTTGACGTTGGACGTAACCTGGACGGTAAAATCAAAATCAAGTTTACTTTTTTTAATGGAACGCCATATTTTTGACCTAGGCAATCGAAAGAGCGGAAAATACCACGTCTGAAATGGCTTTGAGAAACTTTTCATTTTGACCTCTGAAGGTCACTTCAATATCAAACTAAGATAAATCAAATTTGAAAATGTTATTCGGATTCCATAGCTGGGGCAAAAGATTCTGATTTGACTTTGAAGCTTACGAACAAGGTCGAACCCAAAATCAAATATAAAATTCAACATGCATTCAAAAAAAACGTTCTGTTAGTCATCTGTCGCTTCGCAACTAATAAAACAAAACAGTGATGATCAGACGTCGCTTCGCGACTTCATCGAACCGGCAAACGTTTGTTCGTTCATCTGTCGCTTCGCGATTAGTCAATTGGAGCGCTAATAAATCTCCGGTCCCGTATCCATAACAACGGACCGAAATTGAAGAAAAAGTATTCCGTTCCTTTGATACGTCGACTACGAGACCGTGACATCCGATTTTTCAGATCAGCGGTCCTTCTAAATGATATTTAGACGGAGAGTCGTCTAATGGCGACGCGGCGACTTTCCAGCCGACGGCGCACCTCTATGGCAACCTTTCACCTTCCCGGAGATCACCTAGGCGATGAAAGAAGCAGACCCCAAGTCTTCTCAATTATGTACCTACCGGGAATTTCCGCTGCAAGGTGGCACGACGCGGTGCCTTTGATGCTCATTATAAACTTCGAACAAAACGTCGCCGAAAGGAGGGTGGGACGACGGAACCTAATTAAAGGGACACCGTCGCGTCGCGACGTTTGCAGAGAAGAACGCCCGTCTAATACAACAATTAATAATTCGTTTATTTACAAAAGAAAGATCGATTAACAACAAAACGTTGAGACGTCTACTGATGATGATATAATTATCTTTTATTTACAGTCTGGACGATCTATATCTATGTTCAGCCGGTGCGCGAGATCGAAATAAAAAGATTGATCTGAACGTCAGTAAGGTCGCCAGACGTCCGCGTTCTTGGACGAAGGGTTCTTCGATCGCAGATCGCCTCTGCCGCTCGAGCTGACCTCTTCACGTTGCTTTATAAGAGTGATCGCGGCCTTTTTGGCTGGCTTGGTGCCTTCCACCACCTTCCTTTTGGCTTTTATGTCGGCTAAAGCGTCAAGCTCCCCGTCCGGTGAGTCCATGTTACTCGAGCTCGAGTCTGGGTTCTGAGCCTGGTTAGTCGATTCTCTGGGTGAAGACTTGGTGCCGGTCACCAGGGCACCGCTGGCGCCTTGGTTCCGCAACCCCATCCACGGCCAGTCTTGAGGGTAGAATTGCGAGTACAACCACTGGCTGGGCGGTGGTAGTAGAGGAGCGTTCAAGAACAAACTAGCCGCCAAGGCGTTGTTAAACAATTGATTGCTTTGCATCGGTGGCGCTACGAAACCCGGAAAGCTATTCGGCGCCGGCGACGGAGGAGTCGGCGATCCCGTCACTGATATGTCATCTTCTTTGGGCGATTCCGCCTCCGTCGCGGCTGACAGCAAACCGACTGGCGTCGGCGAATTTTTCGGCGACGTTGTGCTGTGTGCGTTGCTCGCGCAATTAATGCTGATGGGTCCCAACGAAGTTGATGTCGGTTCTGTAAACAATTTATATACTTATATATATGTAAGGGGTCCGATAACTAACCGTTCGCTATCCGCGGCGACGTATTGATGGGACGCTCGAGATTCGCGAACATATGATGCGGAAAATGGGGATGATGGTGCGGCATAAACTGCCCAGATGGATAAGCGTGCCGCCCACTCAGCAGAGCCCAATCTGGGTGATGACCCGGCAATCCGGCCAGATGATGTGCGATACCTGAAATAATTAATGTGAGCCAAAAAGTAAGATAATCATCGCGATTACAATCGTTTATCATTGCCCCCTCCCTTCTAAAAGGGTGCGTTCAAAGACCAGACGTTCATTTGGATCTTAATGAAATCTCCCGTTGAAATATAACACCTTTCCCCCGGCGTTCCACTTTTCCACGTCGTCTCAAAAGAAAATCGATACGTCCCCGACTGGGTTAAAAAGAACCCAACACCATCCCATCAATCTCCCCAATCATAACTGATCTCAGACGCGATCGATTCCGGTCGCGCTTCCTCCGCGCGCCCGACGTCGACGTCCCATTATTAAATTCGATAACAACTTCCTGCGATCCCATATTTCCTGGCGAACAATCTTGCGAACTAGGAAACCTTCGCCCAGGATCTGGGGTATAGATCTTTACAGTAAAGGTTAGCAACACTCCTGCGGCGGGCCAATGAGGTCTGAGGCTGCCCCACCCGACCAATGAGGCGTCTTATTATCAACCCTTTGCCGAGCGTTCGGAGAAAATTCGTGGAAACGTCGAGGAAACGGCTGGGCCGCTGTAATATCACACGCCACGTTCTCGGTTACTATTTCGACCCGCTTTGGGGCCAAAGTCGGGCTCGCAATTAGGAGATGTTTGTTAGTATTCCGATATTGATTTTTCCGCGCGCGAAACGCCGCCACCCTGTCGAACGATGATAAGATGAAGAAGAAGAAAAAAAAGATAAATAATCGCTAATTCCGAAACGGAGGAGCGGCTTTGAAGGTTGTAAATAGGGCAATTTTCGAAGGGTAGCGAGAAATCCGGTGGATCCTTTCGCAATTAAAGTAGCCCTTAAAGATAAGCCGGGGGCGTAAAAAACATCCCCCTCGCGCCGGCGGAAAAACTTCGTTAGAATCCCTTCGAGAAAAACTTCGTTAAGGCCGCTGAGACGGTGTTAACAATACCGAGGATTTTTAGGGAGTTTCCGTATGGATTTTAAGACCGTTGATTGCCGAAGTAATGAGGGGAAGGAATGACATTTATCTTGGAGGACTTAGGTGTTCCCGGCCGATTATTCAAACCCTTTCTTCGGGGGCCGAGGGCTAATACGTTCGAAGGGGTATCTGGAGGGTTAACGGCCACCTAGCGACACGAAACCGGAGAGTTGGGGTTGGTGGAGGAAAAAATTGCGAACATCTTGACAACTGTGTAATGGGTTATTTGTTGGAAACTCCTTTTTTGGATGAGGTGCCGGTTTGCCCTCATATGTGCGCCATCTGTCGGGTGGTAACGCAATCGGCGAGGGATGATCATTGAAATGCAAATATGGGTAGAAAGAGTTAACACAATGGGGAGGGGTTGTATTGATTAGCGCACGGATGTTTCATGAAGATTCCGCTTTATCGCAGTCGGGCAGAAACCTGCTTTCATTACCCATCGGTTACATCTGTTACAGCGAATAGCAACACGCTGGATAGGGATTTCGTTTTTCACGTTCGGTAGCACCGTTTAAAACATTTTTTTAAACGTGTAAATTTTTTTCCTGGGACATCTACAATAATCCTGAGACAATAGAAACCACCACTGAGACTTTTACAAATTCAGTAGCTGAAATCTTAATTTTCATTCAGCTTATTCGTAGGTATTGCGTTCATTACCTAAGCCATGTTGTATCTATTTTGGAAACCTTCATCTGTTTTGTAGGTATTCTGAGTCTATCGCGTATCTTTTTTGCGTTAAAGTCACATTCTTTGTATTGGTGAGGTAGAAAAAGTTAATAAAGATTTAGTAACTGGGGTTATCTCAGGAGATTTCAAGATGAATTTTGATATTTAGTTCATTTTAATTTAGGGACTACTCGAGTGAAAAAGTTGAAAACCTTTAAAAGTGTTCGTATCAATAACTGCTACGCGATCTCAGTAGTTTTTACTAAATTTCAAATACCAATTTTAAAATCATGTTGGGGAAGATTGAAACATTGTTCAAAATTAGTAATTACGGAGTCATCTCTGAAGTTTTCAAGACTGTAAAAATAGACACATAAAAATGCAGAGATATCTCAGTAGTCTTTTCAATATGGAAGTTGTAAAAGAGAACCGTTCACATTTTAAATGATAAAATATTTGTATTGGCGAGTTGTCTCAGGAGATTTCAAAATGAATGCCGATATTGCTGCAAGTTCAATACAATACTGATTTGTTAAAACTAATCGTATGATCTCAGTGGTGTTTTTAAGTTTCAAAGCACAATTTTGAAATCGTGGAGGGGAAGATTGCAAAAAGATACGATAACTCAAATTATCCCCATTTACAGAGTCGCATTTTGTGTTGTAATGAACAAAAAAATAGTAGTTGCGGAGTTATCTCAGAGTATCTTAAGATGACGTCCATGATCAATATACTCGGATAAAGGTGTTGTCAAGATATGGAACTACGAATAGTTAACAGAAGTTTGTTATTGAAATCCTGAATATTATACGCTGAGATGTCTCAGAGGTTAGGAAGCATCAAAACAATCACTTTTACGCGGATATAAAATTAACGGTTTAAGACATTCGAAATGAAGACGAGCTGAATGTAACGATCTCGATATGTGACGATTAAACGATTGTAACACGCCGGCGATAGAAAGAGCCAATCAAGGTTTTAAGTGCCGCAATATAACAACCTCATTATTCCACCGAGTGCTCCTCCGTCGAATCCGTCGGCCGCCTATCTCTCCAAGTAATATTCTAATCTAACTGCTTAAGCGATGATTGATAACTAGGAAGCCTATCTCCTTCGGTATTATCCCCGTGTTAATGGCATTCGCTAATTACCAATTAAAGTAACAAGGACGAGTGGAGATGGTTGGAATCGCATATTATTTAATTGTCTCGCGAGTTCACTTACCGCTCAGTTTGAAAGGTAAAGTTCCGGTCAAAGGGTCCGGGGCGAACGGTCGCGGACCAAAAGGGAAATGGTGGAAACCTTGCTGACGCATCTTCGATCTGGGCTCTCTCGGTCCATCGACGGTCACTTTTATCGCCTTGCTGAGGGTGGCGATTTGGGGCGGCGACGTCGATACGGTTATGGTCAAAGTGAAACTTTTCCCTGAAAACGGATCCCAGTTTATCGGAAATTGTAAGGAATCGCCGAGTCTATTAAGATACCGCACGTGCGGCTTCTAATTAGAATGCCAATTCGATACGACTAACGGATGGTATTATGAAGTTGTTTCAACCGACAGTTGAATGTCAACCGGTAGTTAACCGACAGTTGAAAAATAATAATAAAAGCGACGGGCGGATGTTTATCGCAACAAATCCGCAAACTGAAAATCGCAGCCGAATGATGCGCGGCCCGAGCGGAAATCCCCCGACGAAAAAGCAAAAAAACAAAAAAATGTAACGGAAAACAAAACGCGCGACGGGCGGATTCCTACAAACAACGATCAATCATCGGGAATCAGTCAGATATGACCTTTAATATGATATAAATAGGGAGCGCGGGACCGTTTACCCGATACGAACGGATAGGGATGGATTTTATTTTGCCCGCGCTTCCGGTTGTACCGGAAAATACGTGGGGATACTTTGTCCGTCGATAAATCAGGGATTTGCCAACATAATTCATAGATTAGAGGAGATATCGTCGGATCGCTAAAGCAAATGACTTAAATAGTTCTGTTTGTTTTAACGCTGTTTAATTAGCCGTCTGCGCTCCCCACCCCCCACCGGGCGGCTTGTCGAACATTTTCCTCAGCCGGAGTTCAGTTTTCACCGAATTTTTCTGCGTAAAAATTTGCTAAATATAAATATATATGTATATAAATTCAAATTCGAATTCATATATGTATATGAATTGGTTTAAGTTCTCGGATATACATATATACATATTTGCGGCGTTTGAAAATTGAACATCGAGAAAAAACTTAACGTTGCTGCTTATCAATATTTCGGTGAGCAATTTCATTTTTACATCGCGGAAGGGAGCCGCCACAACATTACGCGTAAAAAGCGCCCTTTTAGTCCATGAATAAAATCTTACATCGCCCAACGTAATGTACGACTTCGGTTTTAATCTTGGCCGTGTTTACTTTTCGTTATTTTCCCAGTTTTTTTTTGTTACTCCTATTCTCGTTTACGTTACACCACCCGAGGGTATGAATAATGGACAAGCGCGCTTTTTTCCAAAACAATCCGCTTTTCTTTTGTGTCGGTTTCGGATTTCCCGTTCCCCGGGGGGTCGGGGGGTCCGGGGTGGAATTCGGCGCGCGATATTGAGTTTTCGACCCGTCCGTCCGTCGGTTACATTTGTCAAAAGCGCCAAACGCATCCGTTCCCAGTCATAGAAATCGAATTTACCCAAACTGCGGCGCCTCGGTTTGCCTTCGATTTAACCCGAATATCATTTGGTAATTTCGTTCCTATCGCTACCAGGAACTCAATTAATCAACCGAATTACCGTTCATTGATTTGTCTACTCGCCGTTCGAAACTTTTTTTGCTCTCTCGCCATATCACTTTGCTTTTATTCGTATTTAAAGCGTTTAAACATTATGTACGCAAACTTTTCTCTTCCCGAATTAAATTTCAACTTGTCAACTCACTTAACGGCTTGTTAAAGAAAAAACGGTCTCGCCGACTCTTTGTTAAGTATTTACATCCGGTTTATCAATGTCTAGTTGAATAAGCTGTCTAGCATATAAATGCAAGTGACAGTTATTTCGTTTATCGATATTTCGTTACGTGATAACCGCAAACAAACATGACCGACGGTTAGTGGCTATCCGTTAGGTAGCTATCTGGCAGATTTACCTGGACATTGACAAACCAACGGTTACAGTCACAATTTGAACGATTGATAGACATCAAAATTTAAGTTGGCTACACCTTCGTTTCGGAATGACGAAACGTTTGAAATGACAATGACACGAAATTGACGAATTTACGGTGTTTCAACTTTCAACAACGAATTTCTGATTTTCTAACTTTTCAGTCCCGAATTTATTGGTCCGGGCCAATATGAAAGAACGGACTATAAGAGTTAAAAAATGAAATCTATAATTCAAAAAAGGAACTAAAAAAGCAAAATTGAACATTATTGCCGTATTAGCCAGAAGCCAAGAAAAGAACATTTCAAAACCTAAAAAGCGAAAGAATTTTCCTCTTTTCACAGCAATCAATATCCAAGTAAATAAGCTATCTGGCAGGTAAACGATATCTGGCAGTTAGATAACTTAACCGAGGGTTAGACGTTATCTGACAGATTCACGTGGACATTTTCTGTTTTCGACAATTTCAAGGATCAATTTTTCAATTTTTCAGGTTTTAAGATCTTTACTGTTGTTCGAAACGAACGTTCGATTTTAAGAATTTTTTCAAATCTAAATTCTTGTTTCTCAATTTTTCTCAAGTTAAATTTTCGTTTTCTTCAACATGGTTCAATTTTCAATTTACTGGTCTTTCAGTTCCAAAATATTTAGATTATTCGTACAAAATTTGTACAATTGAACCAAGAATTTCAGTAAACGAGTCTGACAGAGAAAAATTGGAAAAATTCGGGGAATGATACCTCGAAGCCAAAAAAGTAAAATATTGATCCTAGTTGCAATCAAATTTGTTACTGAGTACTCAAAAAAAAATTTGTCTGTAAGGTGAAATATAGAAACTTTATCTAAAACTTGCAAACACTGTAAACTATAGATTGATAACAAATTGGAACTGTCATAAATTTGAGCAAGAAAACGCAAAATGACAGAAAAATTGGCACGGAATAAGCCTCAAAATCAAACCAAAATATGCAACGAAAGAGTGAAATTAGATATCAGTAAATCCAAAACATGAGCCTGAAAACTAAATAATAAAATTTTGACTACAAACCTTCAAAACTTGAAAATTCAAAAGAAAAAATCCAACAAAACTGGTATTGTGAGCCTAATAAGAGAAAACTCACAAAATAAGTATTAAAATCTGAAAAATCAATTCCGCTACTTTTCGAAAATTTAAAATTCGAACTTTGGAACAAAAAACCTGCAAAATTGAGGCGAAAAACGCTTGAAACGGTCACGAAAAATTTCTGGTTAAAAATTTTCCTCGTAATTCCCACAGTACTGCAGGAATTTTTTTGAAAAATGAAAGAATATTCAAATCTAAAATAACTTGTATAATAATAAAAAGATTGTTACAAACTTTGGAGGTCCAAAGTAGAAAACAGTTTGAAAATCCATAAAGTGTGCGTGAAACGTTTAGAAATAAGTTTATGAGTAGTTTGAAACATATTGGAAACTTTTGATAGTCCAAAAGAGTTAAGAAAACTGTTGAGAGTTTAACTTAATTTTGAAAACTTTTTAGAATTGTAATAAAATGGGTCGTAATTTGAAAGTTCAGTTGCTGGTTTCAAAATGAAATGAAAATTTGACATTCTTGAAAAAGGAATCATTTTTAATATTTCAATATTAAAAAAAAATTGTGCAATTTGATATCTTTTTGGTGTGTAAATCGAAGCTTCACAATGAAAGTTTTCGACGGTTAAACGAATATTTCGGGAAGAGTTTCGGAATTTTAGGAATTTTTGAAAAATTTTGAAAAAACATTAAGAATGGTGGATGCGCTGAAATGGATTCGAAATTAACGAAAACTGTATTTGAAATTATAAGGCGTGACGCGTGTTCAAATTTAACTTCAATTATTTCGATCCGCAAGAAATGAATGATAAAAGATTTCAATAAAGGAATAAAGTCAACATTTAAAAATGAAAAATTTCTTCATATTGACAAATAATGAAGAACTTATTCGATAGATAAACTGTTGTGTCTTGTGGTGTTGTGAAGAGTTTGAAAAATGAAACCGCAAATCTGGATTTTGAAATTGTGGGATAAAATGGTGGATGCGCCGATGGCAAGTAATTGGGGCTTACCTCTGCCGCTCCGGCCGACGAACCGCAAATCGTTGAACTTGGCTACTTGATTCTTCATCACCGCCGTGCAGTTTCGCAGTTCCGCACAAAAGTTCTCGTCGTTGCCCGCCCTAACGGTCACCACAGTCCCGTCACCGACTTCGCCCAACGCGACCACCTTGAACGCGACCGGCAGCGTTTTGTTCGACCGCCAATGCGACGGGAGCACGGTGCAGACGACGTGCGGACAACCGGTACGCACCAGCTCCCCCGGGTGCTCCGCCAGAAGACCGTCGATGGTCCTTTCGGCCAACATCTCCGCCGTCAGGTTCCCGTAGCTGCGGTCGTAGTGACCGGTGGTCGACGTCACTTCGCTCGACAGGTGCATCGTTTTTTTGCTTCTCAACTTTCGGTTGACAGTCGGCTCGTCACCGTCATCGGAAACGGGAAATGTTGTTTGGGGGCCGCCGCGCCACCGGTAGCAGCGGCGACGTGATGAAAAATCACGGCTGTGGTCGGCGACCGCACGGTTGGAAAAGTGCGCCGCGTTAGAGTTTTCCGCTCTTTCCGGCCCACGCTTTCTACCCCCGCCAGTCGGCGATATGTTTTTCTAATTAGTTTTTTCCTCTCACTTCCGACGCTGCAGACGACCATCAGTTCCTCCTCTCCGCGAGCATAATTCCCTCATTATTTATTTACGCCTCGCACGCCGGGGGAGGGAACTTCACCTCGTTGTCATAATTTGTTTGCTACTTCTTTTTTTTTATTTCGCAGACCTGCAACAACCGAACGAGACAGATAGAGAAATGAAAACAATCCGAGTCGCTGTGCTTTGGGGGATGATGCTAACGGAAATGTTTTTTTTGTTTTGCTCGTTGCGTTTGGACGACGAGGAGGTCGGAAGGGACCGTTTTGTCGCTTGAATACGATCCATAAACGACGCGGCCCGAGGGGGTGTAGATAACGAAAGGAAGCTGTGAAAAGGACGAGATGAATCAGATCAGCTGATTTGCGATCCCTCGCGTTTCGACATCCATAGTTAACTGGACCAAAACGTGCGCCGACTGTCAAATCATCTTAGTTCACCCTGTTTTATGGGAAGGGTGCACCCGGCGGCACCCACGTCGCACCAGAAAGGGGACGCCTCGCGGAACTAATTCAATTCTACACGGGTAAGGAAAAAATGAACAATTGTTTTCATATCGGATATTAGCGGATTTAAAAGTACATTCTTGATCGGAAAATGTGGAGTTACTGAAATATTGAGTAAACTAACAATTTTTCATCGAAAAAACGCTTAAAAGGTAGTTTAGTACGTACTTCGATCGTAGATGGCGCCACTTATTATCAATTTCGGGACTGATTTATTATTGGGATGAAGAAAATCTGAAAGTTTTCCTTGCAAAAGCTCACTAGAATTAAAAAATTTTTAAATTGTTCGTTTCAGACAAATATGAATGATAGGACTTTAGCACCTAGACGTCTTCTGATATTTGAAGACAAATGCGAAAAGTTTGGCACTCTTGAAAGCTTCACAAAGTTTTGATTACAATTTTTTTATTTTTGAATATTCTTTCAAACGTTTCTTATTTATTTGGGAAATACAGAAATCTGCAGTTTTGTGTTTTCTGCAAACTGTCAGAAATTTTCAGAAATTCAACATATCAACACAATTAGTAATTTGTAATATTTTCTTTTTATATTCGCCGAGAAAATTGAAAATTTTCGACTGGCTCGTAAACTGATGACGTTTCTGGGGTTCTGTAAAAATCCTCGTGTCGAAAATTAAGAAAAAAGTTTGTGAACCTTTTCTCGAAAATGAATAATTTCAAAATGGTTTAAATATTTTCGGAACCATTTTAAAAAAATTAAGAACGTTTACAAATATGAGAATTCGAATAATTTGATTCGAAAAAATTTCTCAACAATTTGACACTTTACATAAAAAATTGGATGATTCAAAATATGAAAGTTTAAATATTTGAGGACAAATTCGAGAATTTCAAAAAAAAGTTTATAGTAAATTTAAACTTTTGAAAGCTTTATAACATCCTGGCTACGATTGTTGCTTTTTCAAGGATTTATCGAAATTTTCGGAAAAATTGAACAACATTGTTCGTTTATTGAAAAAATACTGCAATTCACAACAATTTCTGCAGTTTTCTTCCCTTTTTTCAAAAATTCGATATATCGAAACGCATTTGCCAATTTGTGAAATTTTCTCTTTATATTCAGAGAGAAAATGGAAAAATTACTACTGGCTCAAAAATTGAAAACGTTCCTGAAGTTCTGCAAAAATTTGATATCATTGAGAAAATTCGCGTCGTAATCATTTTCCCAAAAGTAGGAAAACATTTCAAAACACTTTAAATATTCTCAGAAAATTTTCAGAAAAATGAAGAAAGTTTTGAAAATGTAAGAATTTGAATAAGTTGATTCGAAAGAACAGAAGCGTCACATCAAAATCTGAAAGCTTAGATACTTGAGGACAATTTCGGAAAGTTTGGTAAATGACAAATTTGGAAATAAATTTTGACAAGAAATTGAAAAGTTAAGAATATTTTGAACTCTGATAACTTTTGAAAGCTGCACAACATCTTGACTACAATTTTTTGAATTTTTACAAATTTATCGAAACTTTGAGATAAATTGGACAGCTTCATCTGTTTATTGAGAGAATGCAGCAATTTGCAATAATTTCTGTACTTTTCTTCATTTTGCAAAACTAACAAATTTTCAGAAATTCTATTAATCGAAACTCATTTGGCAAACTTGTGAAATTTTCTTTCTATATTCGCACAGCAAATAGAACAATGACGACTGGCTCGAAAATTTATAAAGTTTCCGAAGTTTCGCAAAAATTTAATATAAATGAGAAAATTCGCTTAAAAACAAGTTTTGTAAACATTTGCTCGAAAATAAAGAAAAATTTCAAAACAGTTCAAATATTCTCAGAACATTTTCAAAAAAATGAAGAAAGTTTGAAAATATAAAAATTTGAATAAGCTGATTCGAAAGAATAAAAACTTCATATCAAAATTTGAAAGTTTAGATACTTGAGGACAATTTCGGAAAATCTGATAATTGACAAATTTGAAAATAAATTTTGACAAGAAATTGAAAAGTTAAGAATATTTTCAAATTCATAACTATCCCGACTATAATTGTTGAATTTTTTGAAATTTATCGAAACTTTGAGAAAAGTTTCTTCATGTATTAGGAAAATTCGCAATAATTTCCAGTTTTCTGCATTCTTGAAAGTGTCCGAAAATTCAGTTATATTGAAACATTTGGTCTGATAGAGAAAATTCATGTCTTGATAATGTTGAAAGAAATTTGTTAATATTTTTTAAAAAAAATATTGAAAATAGAACATAGTTTGAAGATTTAAGTTTCTCTACAAGTCGAAGGTATTGAAACAAAGTCTTCATATCAAAGTTTCAATATATCAAAATTCCGAAAATTAGATATTTAAGGGTGAATTTGAAAAGTCTGAAGATGGGAAAACTTTAAAAGGACTTTTATAAATGTGAAACACAATTGAAAATTTTCTTCTTTAATTTAGTAAGACGTTAAAATTTTGCAAAATTCGTTATCTCGGAGTTATATTTGTATCTTCCTAAAAATGTTCGGGCATTTCTTCATTAAGAAACTAACATTGAACTCGTGACAAATTAATTAAAAATTCTAGAAAAATTTTTTAAATTTTGAGATACATCAAATAAAATTTTTCAAATATTATAATTCGCTGAAACTTTAAAAAAATTGTCAAACATGAAATTTGTACGAGTTCATGTTTTTCTTTCTTTTGAACAATAAATGTTGCAGACTGTTTCGCATTTGATTGAATTTCTGACAATTTTATGTTCGGGAAGTCATTTTTTCAATTTGTAGAGACAGATTAATTGAAAATTCAAAAATTTAGAAAAATTTCGCTACTGCAAAGATTTGAAAATAATCATCGATAAATGAAAATAAAAAAAAAATAAATAAAAGGACAAAAATTAGAACCGATTCCAAGTCAAGGCACTGCACTTTTTGTTATAATATTGTTTAAGTAAAAGGTGAAAATTTCAAATAACGGATGCAGACTCGTATGGAAAATTTGAAATTCAGCGTACAACGTTGTGCGGCGCACGTTTAGGGTAGCATGTGTCATTAGACATCAACTTAGGGGTGAGAACCCCTCGATTTAAGCATCTCTAAGCGACGTCTTGTATTATAATTAACCGTCGCGTTACATTGTTTCTTTTTTTTTCGCGCAAAGATGAAAAAACTGTATACCTAAAATTCACGACGAGGATGCACACCAAAAAAAAAAACCACCGAAAACCACCAAAACCGCGAGCGTCGTCGGGCAACACTTTTCGACTCGTGCCGGCGTTCTTTTCGCGTCGCGACGTTATCTGACATTAAGAAAGAGTATAAAAGTAAAATCGCGGGGTCTTGTGGGTGGTAAGAGGTGGTCGGAGGCGGGGCCTGTTGAGGTAGACCGCCACCGCCGACGTCGCCGCCAACCAGGAAAGACGCCGGATTTTTACCCCCAAACCATCGTCGTTTCTTAGAGGTTTACCGAGGGTGGAACGCAAGCGCGAGGCACTTCTTCAAGTCTTTCGCCCTTTTTTGCCGTTTCCATCTCACCCCGACCGCCTGGTCGCCGGCATATCGCCGTCCCTCTCGCCCACTTTCTTACCCGGAAAATGTGTTTCGGTTTTTCCGAAGGCGCCGTCCTCGTCGCACGGCCGACGTCGCCGCATCGTGCCGTCTCCGTCCGTCCCGGGGGGCGACGTCGACACCGTCTTGTCATGTCTCGGCCTGTTTGTTTCATATTTTGCGTCCTGGGGATTCATTAAGGATGATCTCGAAGATGGATAGGAGCCGACGAAATTATATTAGGATCTAGAGTCGGTAACAGGATTTGACAGGCGATGCACCTGGACGTCGAATCCAGAAAATAAAAAACAGTCGCCTCGCCCGGGAATAAAAGCGGTGAATGATTAAACACCGGCTTTCTTTGTTTGAACATACCCGCCAGATTTTATAACAATCCGCCAGTGAGTCATACACGGGGATGGCCGTGGGGCCCCGAGCGCGCGGAGCGCGAAGTGAACCTTGCTTTCCGTGCAAAGAGAATAAAATATTAACGTTTCAAACACTCGATGGTGTCTCTCGTCGTAAATCAATCTGCATCGGGAATGCTCTTCTTTCCCGTCCGGACATGATCCCTTTCACGTATCGTTCGGCGGAGGCAAGTGGCGGAGGCGCGGGGACCCTTTCGACCGATCTAATCTTTCGTGCAATCAAACGCGGTAAATGTTGACTGATGTACTTGTCAATTTTGACGGAATCTAACATGTTTCCACCGTTTGCAAATTGTTGTTTTCTTTTCGGCGATGGCATGCTGCACGACGCGCCCGCCCGCGCGGCTCCTTAAATATTTGTTCACGTCAAAAAATGGATATTTGCGTGGCAGTTTGATGTAAGGAAGTGCAGTCGAGGGTTCGAGTATGCAAATCTGCTCTCCGTTTTTTGTATCGCGTTTAAACGTCCATTGGGTCGATGCTTCCAATATTTCCTAGAGATTTATTCATCGATGGTATCCTTACTGAAATCTGACTGCTCTTACTAGAAAATCATGATTCAGCGACTCGCTGGGCCGTTTTGAACTTTGTTTCACAATCTGTCGGCAAGCATGATTGATTATTGCTGTGATATCCAAACTATGAGCTTACTCGGCGAAAGCTGAGTATTTCGAAAATGGTTTGAATAATGCGATACTCGACAGAAATTTCAGAAAAAAACTTTTACCAAAATATCCGGACTATCGGATCCCAAACAGCCAAACATGTTCATCTTGACATCTGGACGAATACATTTCAGTTAGCCGAGCTTGCTTGGTAGAAGTTAGATAAATTCCAAAAAAACTTTAATTTCTGCTATAATATCCGGATTATCAGATGCTCATATCCGACCCGGCCTAACAGAGATTGAATGAATATCGAAAAAAGTTTAACTATTGCAATGATATCCGGACGATCACATCCCAACTAGTAGAGCTCAGTAGAGGTTAAATAAGTTTGAAAAAAAGTTTTATTTTTGCTATAACATCCGCACTATCAGGTTCACATAGCCGAGCTTGCTTGAAAAAATTGAATAAATATCGAAAACACTTCGCCTACTCCAAGTAATCGAGATTTCTTGACAAAGGTTGAATAAATTCCGAAGAAACATTGATTTTTGCTATAATATCCGGATTATCAGATGCCCATAACCGTACGTGCTTAAGAGAGGTTGAATAAATATCGAAAAAAATTTCATGAATATCCGGACTATCAGGTTAACATAGCTGAGCTTGCTCGACCAAGTTTAAATAAGTTTCGAACAACTTTGACTACTGCAATAATATCCGGATTATCACATCTCAACTAATCGAGAGTTTGATAAATTGCAAAAAGCTTTCATTTTTGCTATGATATCCGGACTACCAGGTCCACATAGCTGTAATCATCGGTGCCATAACAACAGGTTCCCTCAGAATACAAATCTCGATAAAAAGGGATCCTAAAACCCCGCAATTACCTCCTACATATCCATCACCGCACGAACGATGCCCTATCGAAAAGAAAAAAACAAACAGACGAGAGGTAATCCTCTTACCCATATAAAGGCAAAAAGACACATAAGCCCAATTGACTGTGTAATAAAAAATCAAAATACACGGTCGGAATTTAAAAGACGCATTTCCCATCCCCCCCTTGTGCCGGATACAGTTACACACCGCCGATTTAGCCATAAAGCCCCCGGAATCCATAAAAGGCAAAATACCGCGTTCGCCAGTCTCTCACATATCCGAAACCCACATAAAATCGCTAGTCGCGTCCCGTTTTTAAAACGGAGCCACGTCCTCAGCCACCATCCTCGCATCCTCCTCCGCCGCCCTGCCGACCGTTTCGCGCGATCTCTCTCCGACGACGTGACGTAAACTTTCGATTTTCGATTGGCCACATATGGAATCCGCCGGATGACATTTAAGTTTGAGGCCCCCCGAGGAGCCGTTTACGTCGCCAATCTTGCACACGATCACGAAACTGCTCCGGAAGGGTCGCGCCGCGGCCCCCGGTTCATGTAGATTGAAAGCTGACGTTGTTTATATCCGCGTCGCGTGTTATATTAAGAAAAAAAGCGAGAATAACAAGCCGTTTTTCTCGCATTTCAATTTCCACGTCGCGCGAATTGATTTTTCGATACATTGTAACGAGGCCGCTTTGTACTTATCGCCTTAAACGTTCAGACGAACGCAGAAAGGAGGGTGGATGGGGCTCAAGTGGAGAAAAGGAGCGAGGACGAGGAGGATTGTGTGACAAATTGTGTATTATTGAAAAGACGAAGACGGAAGATTAAAAGGGGGTGAAAGGGTTTCGGAGAAAGAGGTGCAAAATAGGGTATTTAGCGAAATAAAGGGGTCGGAGTTTTCGCTCCGCATCTACTTGTAAATATGTTGGGGGGGAAATGCGTAATTATTATTTCACAACTTCTTGTAATTACTTAGTGGAAGTGTGTGGGGTGGGGGCTCCTTTAGGTGTACTATCTAAATTAAAACTTTAAAATCGCGATCCCGCGTTCGTCTAGGTAACAAAAATAATCTCTTTGGAGATCGGAATCCTTGAGGCGAGTTAACAAGTGCACGAATCCCCCTAGGGGATGTTCCAGGAGTAAACGCAGATGCGACAGTCCGATTGTCCATTGTCTGCACGGGGGGGCCCTCCGGGCCCGACCTTCCTGATCGAATTAAAGTCGAATTTAGCTTATTGCTCGGGGATTTTAAATTGCCACCATTCTTATCGACTCGTTCCGTCGCCGGTGAATTTTTCAAACCGGATCCATTCTCCCCCTCGCCACGTGCGTATCGCCCACCTATACGGCATTCCGATCAGTCACCGAACTTCCGTCCGGAATAACTTTCTCACCCCGTCCGAACTTTTGCGAAACTTAATTTGGCGCGCGCGAAGGAAGACACCTCTCTCCCGCGCGTCGCCACCAATTTTCGAGCAATTAACTAACTCAGTTAAAGGAACCGTGTGTCAGTGACACGTAACTTCGCAACTCTCGCCTCGATCGTAAGAAAGTTTGTTGTTCGGAAATGTCGACGCGAAAACAATGGGGCGCACTCTCGGATACCAGGGCGATTAAAATGCATCGCCATTCTCCATATCTCGGCTTTTCGATTAAATTTTTTTCATTTTCAGATCTCGCGGATCGAAAACTCTTTCTGGTTGCAATCGCGATGGAAGCGAAGCATTCTGGGATTGTGGTGAGCTTTAAATCAAATACTTTCGTTCGATAGATCATAAGGAAACGACGATTAAAATAACGATTCCCTGTATGTGTATATGGGTGTCGATTCACCAAAAATTTACCTGTATGTTTGGTTGCCTATCTTTCGATATGTCGAGTCCTCACGGCAACGATCAATCAACACACGTGTATGTTTGGTTGCCACTTTTCACTTTCAAGCAACTTCCTTGAGGCGCAAATTAATCAAACACATATGTATATTGGGTTGCCTAGAACGATTATCATTAATTCTCACAATATTCGTTCATATCTGCAGATAAATTTATTATAACGTTCGCTACATTGTGAAATCATAGTTCAGCAACTTCCCTTGCGCGCTGATTAATTAATTCAAACTCCATACTCGCACCCTCATCATTGCCATCTGCATACGGTCTCCGAGAAAAAACTCAAGAAAAATACCCCATGAATAAACTAAAAGCATCGCGGCAACTTTTAATTGATCTAAAAAGCGGACGAATAGTTAATTCGCCTCCATACGGATATCCACATGATGATAATTGAAGCCGGGAAGGGAAGATCCCTTTGATTGACGAATACTAAGGGAGGGAGACCTAAGATTTTTTCTTTCGTTAGCTATTCAAGTGATAAGGGTCCCGGGCGGATGGTTTTTTCTTTGCCTTAAATCCGGAAGCTCGGTCGCGCAGTCGAGAATCGCTAACGATCGCGCGTGAATAATTTAACGGACCGAACACACTCATTTCGAATTTTCCTCGTAAACGTCGTCGGGCGTTTTCCATTCGAAGAATAACTCTCCGCTCATTCAATATTGAGCGGAAAAATTCGTCCCCCCGTACGGCTCGACGTCGCCCGAAGTTAATTCGCCTAATCTGCTAAGACGGAGGATTTGCTTAAAAAGCCAAAAAGCACTTTAAAGAATCGAAAAATTGTACTCGTTAAGGCTAACACACGAAACGACCGAGCGAGCTCGCCGAACCGGGAAACGTTCGCGAAAGATTTTCCGGGAGGGGTGAGTTGCGAGATTAGGACGGAGCTCGGAACGTCATTAGCTTTGGATTTAATGATGTTTCACGCCCGGAGAGAATCAAGATGTAGACTTCGGCACTTGAGAGCTGAAATTTAACGATTTTATTCGGCTCCGGGACGAGACGTTTTTATCCGCGCGGATAATTGCTTTTTTTCTTTCCCTCGGTCACCCCGCAACGAGTCCCCTTCGAAAACAAAAATAATTTTTAATTAATTTATTAAAAATTTTATTTGAAATCGAGTTTCTATTACAAAACGTTAGATGACGCTCCAATAGTAATCTGTAATTCGACTCGAGCGGTCTCTATTAGTCAGCATGCTGAACTAGTCGGTATTTCAAACAGAAATCTATTTGACTCGCGATCATAGTTTCACATAATTCTATGGTTAACCTCAAAATTATTAAACAACAACAACTACGATGTCGGTTGTAATCGAGACAACTGTTGGGGATATAACTGTCGATTTGTTATACGAAAAACGGCCGAAGGCTTGCTTGAATTTCCTTAAATTGTGCAAACTAAAATACTACAACTGCAACTTAATCCACACCGTCAAACGCGGGTTTATAGCCCAAAGTGGCGACCCCACGGGCTCCGGCGACGGCGGTGAGTCGATTTACGGACTCCTAGATGGTCCAGCGAAACGTTACTTTCTCCCTGAAACGAATCCTAAAATTGAACATTCGTCAATCGGAATGGTTTCCTTCGTTGGTAATGCGGATAAAATGATCGGTTCCCAATTTTTCTTCACCTTGGCCGACGATCTCACGTACCTCGATGATAAACATTGCGTTTTTGGAGAGGTCGTTGAGGGGTTCGAGGTGTTACAAGAGATAAACGAAGTTATATGTAACGGAAACGATAAACCGTTTCAAGATATACGAATAACACACACTGTGATCCTCGATGACCCTTTACCGGACCCGAAGGGTTTAAGAGCACCAGACCGATCACCTTCACCAAATAAAGAAAGAATGAAAGGAGGTACATATTGTAAATTATTAATCGAGTCGTATCAAACAAAATCATAATTTCAGGTTTAATTCCTTGGGACGAAGAAATAGACGATTGGGACGGTAAAACCGCCGACGAAATCAACGAAATGCTCGCTGAACGCGAAGCCAAAGCGCGAGCTACGATCTTAGAAATGGTCGGTGATTTACCGGACGCCGACATGGCGCCGCCAGAAAACGTTTTATTCGTTTGCAAATTAAACCCCGTAACCACCGACGATGATCTCGAAATCATTTTCAGTCGTTTCGGTAAAATAAATTCGTGCGAAGTGATACGAGACCACAAAACAGGCGATTCCTTGCAGTACGCGTTCATCGAATTCGAAGATCAAAAATCCTGCGAAGACGCCTATTTCAAAATGGACAACGTTTTAATAGACGACAGGCGGATTAAAGTTGATTTCAGTCAGTCGGTATCGAAGATTAAATGGTTGGGTAAAGGTAGGGGGGTGAAACGGTTCGACGATAAACCGCCGAAAAAATACGACGAGAAGAAACGTCACCGCGGGGATAATCGGAGGAACGAATCGCCTCCGAGACGAAAGCACAGATCGTCGCCGGAAAATCGAAAGAAGAATAAAAAATCGCGCCGTAGTAGTTCATCGGAGAACGAAAGGAGACGCCGCAGGGATAAAAGGAGATATCGATCGAAGGACCGGAAAGAAAAACGTCGAAGGTCTGTTACGCCGAAACGAAGAAGATAAATATTGAAATATTTTTACGAAGATGTAATTTAAACTTTTTCATTTTTTTTGAAAGAAAAACAATTGTTTGTAATGTTAATAACTGAAGCGTACTTGCGTGTTTTAATTAATTTGATGTTAACGATGGTTTAAATATTTTTAATGTATTGACGGAAAATTTTGAAACATTCATGAGGATAGAGTAAAAACAAAAATTTCTAAAAACTTGTTTTAGCGCCGTATGTTTTGGGTGGGACCGCGTGGGCGAACCGCCGGTGACGCAATCGGACAAACGTAATTCCACCCCCGAAAAGCAACTAGTTGTTCTCGATATCGCGTAGGGAGTTTGCGTCCCTGCGTCATTCATAGATTCCCGGCTGGGGGCGACGCGTTTCAGTTCGTTCACAGGCGTCGCGGCGACATGGGGCTCAGATTTCTCGCGCTGGTTTTCTGCTTGTACGGAGCCTGTCTCGGCATCCCGTCGTCGATGGTCGAGGACATCAAGTCCAGAGAGCTGCGACCGAACAAAGGTAATTTGTTTTACGTGAAATTTGCCATTTTACATTATGCGGCATATGCGAATATCGTGAGCAAACATCTCGATAATCCGTTATCTGCGATAATTGATGTTGAAACTGCAATTAACCTCGCTCGATGATTAGGGCGAAATGTAAATAACGCTAATTGAAAAGCTACACCATTTCATTAAGCGAAACCGTTTGCATAAAAATTACGTCTTATTCAAATTTCCAGACGACGCGACGAGTGCGATTAAGTAAAAACGTATAAAAATCGGCGAGAGCACCCTTAACGTCAACGGTAAAATCGATAAGGGTTACCTGTTGCGCAACCGGCAACTACGAAGAAAAATGGTTTTATTTTGCACTAACTTATTATATTAATGTCGAGCACGCTTCAACGCCCCAAAATTTATTATGGCAGCGTAATTTTCTTATGCAAATGAGCTGTCTTCATAAATTAAAAATGAATAAAGTAGGTTACACGTTATTATATCGATTTCATATATCGTTCAATAAAATGAATCGACGTTAAACGGTTGACACGGCGATACCTAACGCGATTTTAATGAGCCCCCGAGCGTTCGCGCCCGTAATTAGGTCGATTGTTTTTCGAGCGAACGTTGTAATTGGATTTCTTTGCAGTTAAAAGAGTTTCGCCGCCGGTCCAGAACCCCGAGGAGAATCTCAGAAACGCCAACCGTTTCCACGGTAACCCGATCGCAATCAAGAGAGGTACGAGTCGTCTTTGTGGACGTAATTGAATATCGGACGCTTCGGGAGTGCTCCGATTTTTTTTGTTTTCTCGTTTTGTTGCAGGCGTCGGATTGACGGGCCCGCAGCCGGAGGACGGTTCGAACGATTGGAAAGCGGACGACGATTTCCAGTCGTTGTTTTACAACGACGACGCCTCTCCGTACGGCGGTTACCCGTCGTCGCTGGTCGATCTGGAGAAGGGTATCCGGGAGGGCGGCGAGGCCGCCGAGACGCCCGACGCGATGCTGCCCGAACTGTACGCGGACAACGAGAAACGCAAACGAAGGAAGCGGGACTCGAGGAAGTTCGGGTACGTTACCGTCGATCGTAAAAATTTTAACGTCGAACGGTAAAATTATCGATTAGTCATTTACCCACGCAAAGTCATTATCTTCTTGCGAGCCATGCTCACGTTCAATACGTTTTACGATAATCGCCTTCTTCATAATAGTTAAGTTTATGAAAAAAAAATTTAATTACAAGGGGGGTGCTATCGCGTTTCAGCGCGCTGCAACCAGAAAAACATGTATGCGTAAGACGGGTTGGTTTCTGCGCACAATGTACTGGTGGCCAGCAACCCACGTTACACACTAAGGAGATTTTGGTTGCTGCACTTTAACATTAAAAACATTTTTTTAATAAACACCCTCATAAACGGTCGACGCTCATCTAATTGCTCATTAATATCCCATCAAACCCCTGACGTTTGTTTTAATTGAAAACTGACGACGCGCAGCTACAACGGCCGATCGTCCTCCTCATCGACTTATCTGTCGCCCGAGGAGATCTTGGCCCTGTTGACGTTGTACGAGTCGCGCAGAGACGGCGATTTGTCCGAGGCGGACGACGACACGTGGTTGGACGTGCCGGTGCGCCCGCACGCCTCCGAGCAATCGGACGTCGGCCCTTCGTACGACGTGGTCGATCAGGGGCCGATGTGGTCGGCCGACGACCGGACCAAACGTTTCTTCGCCGGGGGCAAAAGAAACGACCCCACCAGAGAGATCAGGTATTTAACGGGCCCCAGTAAACACGACTATTACACCCTTTCGCAGTTGTTGAATAACGAAAGGGAGGCCCCATTATACCGAAACCGGTACATTTTCTAAGCGTGTATATTTTCTTACAATAGTTTATTCGTCATCAGTTTCCTAAGAGCAGTCAGTATAATATTAAATTTATTGTGTAAAATAAGATATAATCGTTCTAGTACTTAAGGTGGGATATAAACTAAATCAACCCTTAGCTGTAATTATTATTTATTCAAACGTTCCCTCCAACGTTTTATTATCCTTCTAAGTAATAACGCTTTGTACAGGAAGTCGTACACCTCCCAGTTGTCGTGCACCCACGCGAGCTCGTGCGGCCGCCTCCCTCGCATATCCTTCTTCTCCAAGTCACCTCCCGCTCGTACCAGAAGTGTCGCCAGTCGCAGATTACCGGACAAGGCGACGAGATGTAAACAATTCCAACCCAACTTGGTGTTGCAACGCGCTAAATCGATCCCGTTGTTCACCAAAGTTTCAGCTATCACCAGTTGCTGATCGATCGGAAGCCCCAGCAGGAACTCTGCAAACGCAAGTTAGTACACCATCTCCGAGAGGCTCATAGCAACCTTGAAACGGGTTCAGAATTTCCGTATCTATCAGCGGATCGGCGCCGTGAAGTAGCAAAAGATTTATCATCTCGACGTTGGGTTTTTCGTTGAACGCGAACCCGATGGGGGTGTTATCGAATCTGTCCTTAACGTTCAGGAGGGCTCCGTGCTCGATGAGCATTCGCGTTATCTCCACATCTTCCCTGCGGGCGCTAATGTGAATCGGCGACTGACCTCTGCAGTTGGAGATGTTCGGATCTGCACCGTAAGCAAGGAGACTGTCGACGATTTCCCTGTTCCCCAGCAGGACGGCTAATGATAAAGCTGTAGAACCTTCTTCGTTCTGCTCGTTTATATTAACCGTCAACGTTTTGAGGATATTCTGCAACGTTTTCGCGTCCTCTTTGTAACTGAGGTAATGAAGTATGTTGCTGTCCCGTTGGTACAGATTCGAAATAACCGAGTCGGTCTCGAGGAAGACAAAGGGCGTCCTGCTGTCTTTACAGCAGGACTGCTCTTCACCTTAAACGGTATGTTAGATTAATTTTTTTTATTTAATACCTACATTGACATTGATCTTGATACACGAAACAATCGCAAGTTAATTCGGTCGCCGATGTATTAGTCGATTTATCGATCATTTTTAATTTGACATTTTTATGTTCAATTGTTTTAATTTTTAAAAATTCAAACGTAACGGTTTTTTTTTCAACTACCAGTCGCTCCACTGCGCTGTAGTTCAAATCACTCGTCAAGTTTGACGTTTCATTTTTCTAACCACAAATATTATTATACATTATCGTATTTTTAGTGTGTTTCGAATAAAAATGAAAATGTAAATAGTGTTTTCGGTGCAATGGCACGCTCCTCCAGACACCCGTCGACGGAATGCCAGAGTTTCGTACCCGAAATCGATTATGAAGAAATACAATTTCCTAGCGATAAAGTGAGAGCATCGTCGTTTTATCCAGATTCTTTAGTTCTTTAATTACAGGCCGTCGGCGGTGGTACGTTCGGCGTCGTATTTCGGGCCCTGTGGCAAGGTAAACTTGTGGCGGTGAAAAAAATCACCAGTGGTACCGAAGAAAGTTTCCAAGAGGAGGTGCGACAGTTGTCGCGCTTGAACCACCCGAACATCGTAACGTTGTACGGGGCGTGCACGCAAGGTCCTAATATGTGCTTGATTATGGAGTATGCGGAAGGTGGTTCGCTGTTCAACGTGTTGCATTACTCGCCGCACTTGAAGTATTGCCTTAATCACGCAATGTCGTGGCTGTACCAATGTGCCTTAGTGAGTACGCGTGTCGTCGAAACTGTGTAACCGACTTCTTATTTTCAGGGGGTAGAATATCTACACAACATGAAACCGAAAGCTTTAATCCATCGCGATTTGAAACCCCCCAATTTGTTACTAATCGACAAAGGGAAGCATTTGAAAATATGCGATTTC
Organism: Novius pumilus; assembly: GCA_020654155.1. Classification (NCBI taxonomy): domain Eukaryota; kingdom Metazoa; phylum Arthropoda; class Insecta; order Coleoptera; family Coccinellidae; genus Novius; species Novius pumilus. The sequence continues at coordinate 7,776,567 of JAIFOV010000475.1, forward strand.
GGCACGGCGGCCGATCAAAAAACTCACATGACTAATAATAAAGGTTCCGCTCCTTGGATGGCGCCGGAGGTGTTTGCCACCGAGAAATATACGGAAAAATGCGACGTGTTCAGTTGGAGCATTATTTTATGGGAGGTACTCACCAGACGTAAACCGTACGACTCGAAAGGAGTGACGTCGCTTCAAATACTCTGGAACGTAAATAAAGGTATAAGGCCGCCTTTAATTAAAAATTGCCCCAGGCAAATTGAAAAATTGATGACGCAATCGTGGGATAAAGATCCGGATGTTCGCCCCAGTATGAGTGAGGTTTGTTTTCCAACACCCGTAATACGTATAATAATTAAATCGCGTTTTAGATCGTCGAGTTGATGGGATGTTTCTGCGGTATACTTCCGGACGTGGAGGATGTATTCGAGCTAACCGAAGAGGATAGTTCGTATAGCACGAGGGACGAGGACGAGGATGACACCGAAATTGTTTCAACGGAATACGAATCGTTTCCGCGTGATCTCCACGAAAAGAATAAAGTCGTTTTACCTCAACCGGGGCAAAATTGCATGGTTCCCTTGGCGCTCGACATCGATCCGGTACGTATCCATCTTAAATCACTGCGTGTTAAAATTGTTGTTGTAGAACGCTTGGGATTTACCTGACGGTGACGAAGGGCTCGGCAACGTGACTGCAGGTAAGCGAAACAAAAATGATCGGACTGAAAAGTGAGTCAGCCGTTAAATGGGTCGCCAACGATTTGTTTATCGTTTATTTTCGCGACGCGATTCGCAAATAAACTTACAATGTTGACGACGTTATATTTAGAAAACGATAAATTTTATATTCTGTGGTTCGGCGCGCAACCGGTGCGACGCGCGCTGCAACGTTGGTTGCATACCGCGACGTTTACGAGAAGTAAGTCTTGTTTAAAAATTTTTTATTAGCTCGAAAGTTTCTTTATTTCCAGATGTTCGCGTTGATTAAATGTCCAAAAATATTCGCGGCGCGCTATCTGATCGGCATTCGGTCCCAATTCAATTAGCCCGACGATGTGCCAATGGTGCACGCGCGGGACGGAAGGGGCTCGATTATTCATCGGAACCTATTTGTTCGCCCGGAGGGAAAGTCGCGCGCGGCTGCCGCCCGAAGCGGACGTTTTTAGACGCACTGACTCACCCGTACCGATTTAGATCGTTTTGTTTAGTTACGTTTTTCGTTTACGCCGATCCAGAGGGGCATTCGGCCGGCGCGCGTTTTATCCGCCGATTGTCCGGCCGATCTAACAACATCCATTATAAATAATTAAAACGATTTCGCGGTATCGAACGCGTCACCGTTTAATTATAAATCGTCCGCCGGCTTCGCTTTTTACGGCGGCAAAAGTTTGCCCTTGCGCGGGGTTCAAACCGCTACCATTTTGGCTCCGAGTCGCGTAAGCGTGTGTGCCGTCGAGGACGGAATCAAAATAAATGACTAATCGCCCGGGATTTTGCGCTAAAGTACTTTTTGTTGTTCGGGAGGCGCAGTTGTCTCGCCGGCGACCGACGCGTCGGTCCTCGCTTTTCATTTGATCGTCCGCCGCGAAAATGTGCGACAGCCCCGCGATTTTGACGATGCAACAAGACATCAAGCAAATGTGGATCCTGTCGAGTACCGTGAAAAACGGTGAGATGACGGGGGAAAAAAAATTGTTTTACATTTTAAAAACGGGTCGTTGCACCGTTCGCAGAAACGGTTCGGCGAACCCCATTTATCGGGTGCATTATGTGGTCGTGGCACGACGCCAATCGCTCTTCCGCGTTTATTTCTACGCGCTCCGTGGCGTTTTCCTGTTTTTCTTTTTATTTGGTCGCACCCCGATTTCCTGGGTGTCTAGGTGTTGCAATTAAGTGGGCGCGTTAATCACTTGACGGGAACTAATGATGAACGAATCGTTGGCCAAAAATCTACGCGCAAGGCCGGCGTAGTAAATCTTTCACCTCCGGACGTTTGCGCTCGTTAATTCTAAAAATACGAAAAAATCCGGATGTTTTTTTTTAATAAAATTTATGTTTTCAGGAAACAACTCCGCCACGCAATCGACGTTGCAGACGTCCGCTTTCTCGGCACCGGACGAGCAGTCCCTAACGGACGCCGATCTGGAAGACATCTTCCCTTTCTTGGATTCACCTCTGCGACCGGCCACCCCGGACATGAAGGATCCCAGATCGGTCGCTTTCTACAACGAGCACAAACAAATCGCCAAAGAATACCTAAAAGTTCAATCCGAAATCATTCATTTAAACCAGGAAAAAAATCGCATCCTCGACAAACAGTTGGAGCAACAACAGCAACAAGAGGAGAACGAAAGTTTAGCCAAGTTACAAACCGAGTACGAATCGTTGGTACAATTAAAAAACTTTCTGGTAGCACAAAAGGAAACCGGCGTTAGTCGAATAGCAGTGCGCGATTGGGAAGTCGTCAATCGAACTGAACAGTGAAACGTAGCTCGAATCCAGACTGCAATTTTTATAAACTCTTAAGTAGGTTTCTGCGAAACTCGATAATAATAATGTACTTCTATTTTAGAAACAATGTTTTAAATGGGTAGAGTGCTGCCAACCGATTTCTTAAACACACTCGAAAATAAAGATAAACCCGTAGCACCACCTGGCACGTTAGCCACCACCGTCCATAGCAAACTAATAATCTGACCAACGGCGAACAAAACGGTGAACGGCGTACTTTGCAAATGTAACGCGCAATACAGCGTCGCCAGCAACGTACCACCGTACGTAACTGTTAGAACGATTCGCTCCTTTGAAAACATGTGCTTGAGGTAAGACCACGGCCCCCATAAGAAGAAAAAACTGCAACCCATAAAACAAATTAACACCCCGCAATCCAACGCGGCACTCACCTTAAAACAAAGAAAAAACTACCTAAGGTGAACAAAAGCGCGAACTTCCTCGCCTTCAATATCAACACGGGCAAATACATCATCGACAAGGAAAAACACAGCCCTCCCATGCAAAGGCACACACCGAACAGCGTCAATCTTTGCAACCGGCTCTGTAATGGCAAACTTGGTATTCGTACACCGCGCGTTTCGTGGCAATATTTACGAGACTCGGGCAACATTCTTTTTTCGTCTCCCTAAACCAACTTTCATCCTCGGTTCGTTCTTCGCGCCGCAACCATTGCGGCAGCGAGGGTTTCTGCAAAGTGGGTATTTGGAATTTGAAGGACTTCTTTTGGTCGCTCTGCAGGAGCAAATACTCGTCTAAATCTTTCTTTAAATCAGTCATTGTTGTCACTTTTTGAAATTTTTTTGTGAGGTTAGGTTTTTGATAGAGTAATTATTTCTATGCAATTATTCTTCTGTGATATTCATAACCTTAAAATTTATTTTTGAATTATGACGATTTGTGCTTAATTAATTATCAAGGTTTAGCGTGTTGACACTAAGATTAATCCAGGTAAGATTATTCATTTGAATGAGGGGCATCCCGAAAAATAACTTTATTTTAGATACACAGTTAAAAAGAAGCTGCAGATGCGACCATCGAAGAAGTACTGAGATCTAAAATTATAACGGGTATGTACTTTTTACATTTCTACTACTACGAATGAAACACGAATTCCAAACAATGACTCAATAGATTTCCTATAAAGATTCTTAAAACTCATTTGATACCTTAATGAGAACGCTTTTTTGCTCAAGATGCAAAATAAATATTAACTTCATTGCACTACTATTGCTGGTGCTTTTTCCCCATATTCCAAGTATTATATTCCCTTTCTTCAATATCAGTTGCTTCCTTTTCCTTTCTCTTCATTTCTTTTTTCTCCTCCTAAAAATGACGAATGAATGTTTCTGTAATGAAATTTTAGTAACTTAACGATTTGAGCTAGTAGATCTTTCATGTATTGTTGTTTTCTTTCACGTTCCAGCCGTTTAACTTCGTCCTCGTCGTTTTTCCTGGATTCAGACCTTTGATTGCTATCGAGCAGCTCCTGGTGTTTCAATTCCCGTTCGTCCTCCTTCTTCTTTTCCGCGACTTTCATGCTCTCTTTGTAATATTGCAGGTAATCAATTTCTTGATCTTTTGCATGCTTCGCGGAATCTTGCATTTTTTCTGGTAGCTATAAGAAATTGTTTGTATTTGTTTTATTGTATTTACGTAACGTACTCGTCTTCTAGCTTTTTCAAGCCGTTTTGGTAGATGGTTTCTTCGTCCACTCGAGGCGGTGGTATTTTCGAAATGTATTCCTCCAAGTTTTTAACATTCTGTTCCATTTTTAATCCGAGAAGTTCTTTGGATTCTTCCATTTGTAATGTTTGATCGTTTTGCATAGTGACGTTTATGTTTGAAAATGTGAGGTTAAAATTTCGATAAGTCACAGATACCATAGAGTTTCAATATTCGTTCTGGATTAGGCAACCCAAAATACAATTTCGCTGCATACATTTAATTAATGTTACAATCTTATAGGTTGATTAATTTTTCAATTTAAAGTTTTTATACGTTAAATAATTATGCCGAGCTTATCGCTGCATTCTTTTGTCTTTTCATTTCTTTTTGTTCCTCCTAAAAACGACTTGTATAAATCTTTTTTTGCTTTCAATCGATTTCGATTAAAAAACCATTTGCTTTAATAATTCGTCAGCATATTTTTGCTTTTTTTCGCGCTCCCCTCGTTTTAACTCGTCTTCGTATTTTTTGATCGCTTCGATTCGTTCGCGGCTTTCACGCAGCTCGAGTCGTTTCAGTTCTTCATCTTCTTCTCTTTTCTTTCGTTCGAGTGCTAAGTTTTCTTCGTAATTTCGGATTTTGGTGGTTGCTTCATCTTTTTTGCGTTGCAGTAGTTGTTGCAACCGTTTCTGGTACCTGTAACATTGGTGTTTGAATTTGTTGCGTATTTTGGTGCGTTGTTTACTCTTCTTCGCGTTTTCTTAAACCGTTTTGGTATATCAGTTCTTCGTCTATCGTAGGTGGTGGTATTTTGGAAAGATATATTTCCAAGTTTTTTATATTCAAATCCCTTTTTAAACCCAAGTACTGAAAATGTGAATAATAAAAAGGGTAAAAAATTATTTTTTTAAAATTATCATCACCCTTTCTTTCCTTTCTTGTAAATTACATTCCATTTCATATTTGGTGTTCAGTATCAATTCATTTACTTTATTAGTTATTCTCTGTTCATCTTCTATTAATTGTTGGTTTTTTCGTTTTTCTTCGAGTCTTTGTTTCATGCTTGCCATGAGTTTACGTTTGGTTGTCAAGTTATCATTTTCCATCTGTTTTCGGTACATTTCTGTTTCTTCGTTTATTTTTTTATTAACTTCTCGCTCGGCCCTGAATTTCTCGTATTTTTCTTTCTGTTTGGTTTCCCTGTGTTGTTCGAATTGACGACGGACATCGTTTTTAACGTCATCTCTTCGCATTTTCTGTTTAATTTGTTTTTCTTCGTCAATTCTTACCAATTCGTCGAATTTTTTTCTTTGCTCTTCGTATTGGGTCTCTTCCAATTCAGCTTCCTCCTCTTTGAGTTCCTTCCTGAACTCGATCTGTTGTTGTCGTTCATTTATCGTAGCTGCAACCAACAACGACTTAATTAATTCTGAATCAGGGCCAGCTTCGGTGAGGAAACATTGATTATTTTTCATTATTTCGTCGCGTTTCTTTTGTTGTTCCTTTTTAATGAGATAGTAAGTGTCGTTCAGTTTTTGTTCTTTAACGTTTTTTTGTGGTTTTTTCTACAAAGTTATGGAATCAAAAGCCAGTTTTAATAAATATCAGTTAGTTACCTTGAGCTCGGGTCTTTTTGAAGTATGAAACGCTTGGCTTCTTTTCTTCATCTTGATAATTTCTTCTGTGCGTCTTTTCTTTTCATTTTCTTCACGTTGTTTTATAGTGAGCCAATTAGAAATTGAATTCCACTTTTGTTTAGAAATGGCATACATTTCAACTTAATACTTTGGACGAATGTTGAATATGATTGATCAATATTTCCATGGTTTCTATATGTACAATGCGGTCGTAATTAAATGAAGTCTTCCACCCAACTTAATAATTATTTCAAATAACATGTACGTAAGAAATGGGGAAGAAATTGTGTTTTCTTCAATACATATATTTTATTATTTTAATATTTTGATGCAACTTATGTACGAAGCATATATTATCGCTTTTGTCATCTTGAGACAATTAATACAGGTATTTTAAATATACATATTAACTTTAAATCTCTTTGTTTCAGAATTTTGGAGTTTCTGAGCTTTCAACAGGGGCAAGACAGCAGCTCTCCTTGGTTATTTTAATGTTTTTTATCGTTTCTTTTGCTTATATTTTTATTTGTTAATAAATTTCTCAAAACCAATACCGAAGTTTTTTTTTGTATTCCTAATGTTCCTGGTCCCTCTGTCAAAATTTTGAACAAATTCACGGTTTTAATCAAGAACATACTCTTTTGACTCCTATGTTCCTGGTCCCTCTGTCGAAATTTGAACAAAATTCTCCATTTCAATCGAAAACATACTCTTTTGACTTCTATGTTCCTGGTACCTCTGTTGAATTTTGCCAAAAATTTTAATGAAAATTCGACAGAGGGACCAGGAACATAGGAGTCAAAAGAGTATGTCTTTGTTGTGGATTGAAACATACTCTTTTGACTCCTATGTTCCTGGTCACTCTGTCGAAATTTGAACAAAATTCTCCATTTCAATCGAAAACATACTCTTTTGACTTCTATGTTCCTGGTACCTCTGTTGAATTTTGCCAAAAATTTTATTGAAAATTCGACAGAGGGACCAGGAACATAGGAGTCAAAAGAGTATGTTTCAATTAACAAAGACATACTCTTTTGACTCCTATGTTCCTGGTCCTTGAAACATACTCTTTTGACTCCTATGTTCCTGGTCCCTCTGTCGAAATTTTGAAGTCAAAATTCACATTTCAATCAAAAACATACTCTTTTGACTTCTATGTTCCTGGTCCTCTGTTGAATTTTGAACAAAATTTCATTGAAAATTCGACAAACCAGGAATTTTGACTTCAAAAAGTATTCGTTGAATTTTGAAAAATTTTGTTGATTCGACAGAGGACCAGGAACATAAAGTCAAAAAAGTATGTTTCAATCACAACAAAGACATACTCTTTTGACTCCTATGTTCCTGGTCTCTGTCGAATTTTCAATAAAATTTTTGGCAAAATTCAACAGAGGTACCAGGAAATAGAAGTCAAAAGAGTATATGAAATGGACAATTTTGTTCAAAATTTCGACAGAGGACCAGGAACATAGGAGTCAAAAGAGTATGTTTCAATCCACAACAAAGACATACTCTTTTGACTCCTATGTTCCTGGTCCTTCAATCGAATTTTCGACCAAATTGTCGCAAATATTCATCGACTTACCGACAATTTTGTTCAAAATTTCGACAGAGGGACCAGGAACATAGGAGTCAAAAGAGTATGTTTTAATTCACAACAAAGACATACTCTTTTGACTCCTACGTTCCTGGTCCCTCTGTCGAAATTTTGAACAAAATTGCCGGTAAGTCGATGAAAATTTGCGACAATTTGGTCGAAAATTCGATTGAAGGACCAGGAACATAGAAGTCAAAAGAGTATGTCTTTGTTGTGGTTTAAAACATACTCTTTTGACTCCTATGTTCCTGGTCCCTCTGTCGAATTTTCAATAAAATTTTTGGCAAAATTCAACAGAGGTACCAGGAACAAAGAAGTCAAAAGAGTATGTCTTTGTTGTGGTTTAAAACATACTCTTTTGACTCCTATGTTCCTGGTCCCTCTGTCGAATTTTCAATAAAATTTTTGGCAAAATTCAACAGAGGTACCAGGAACAAAGAAGTCAAAAGAGTATGTTCTTGATTAAAACCGTGAATTTGTTCAAAATTTTGACAGAGGGACCAGGAACATAGGAGTCAAAAGAGTATGTTTCAATCCACAACAAAGACATACTCTTTTCACTCCTATGTTCCTGGTCCCTCTGTCGAATTTTCAATAAAATTTTTGGCAAAATTCAACAGAGGTACCAGGAACATAGAAGTCAAAAGAGTATGTTTTCGATTAAAACGCAGAATTTTGTGCAAAATTTCGACAGAAGGACCAGGAATATAGGAATAAAAAGAGTATGCTTTCAAAACTAAATGGAAATTTTGTGAAAAGTCGACGGATTTACTAGAACTATATAAGCGGACAAAAAAAGTACTTTGTTATTGAGGAGTTTATTAACACTAAAAAAGTACAAGGCAATAAAAAAAAATAAAACAATATTGACACAAACAAAACATGGCGGCTATGTCTTCTGAATGTCGAAAACTCCGGAACATATTCCTGAAACAAAGTGAAAATTAATATCCGAAAAATTTTCAAATAATTTTGGCGATCGAAAATTTCTACTTTTTTCAATGAAATCTATACGAATAATCTATAAGATAGATTACTGATTAATTCAAGTCCTAAATCAATTTGCTAAACAGAAAACGATTCTAAAATCACATTGAACATTCTCGAGTGTTTCGAAAAACGTTCACAACGATTACCGAGATAGGGCGTGTGTCGCCAATTCCCGCACGTTTAAATAGAGAGCCATGTGTTGCCGGGGCCCGCGACTCTCACGACAAGACGCCCAAGCGACGACGAATCTCAGTCTCATATCCGAACTCGGGATGAGCGAACGTTACCGCAGAACCGGGTAAAGCCGCGCGCTCACGTGTTCATAGGGGCGCCGTCAAAATGACCGCGACGGAGACGTGGATTTTAATATCGTCCCTAGTTATTTTTTGTTGCAACATCGACAAAGCCATCACGCAGGGTGAGTTATTTGGGTTTTTTTTTACTTCGAGGAAGAAAATCGATGTTCTCAAGACGGATAAATGAAAAATTAATGACGCGCCATCGATTATTTTGCATTCGTCGAACGCGACGAGACGTCGCTTGAATAATTTAGAAACCACCACGTTTATCATTAATCAACTTCGCGTCCGGCAAACTCGCAAATAACTCGAAAATCAGTTTGGGATTAAGGGAATTTGTCGTCACTTCTAACCAACTATCGACATTGTGAACGTTCTGAAAGTTAATTAAAACTAGTTGAAAGATTTATGGCACGACAAGCGATTAACATTGATGACTAAATTAGCGACTCGTATGTTTTTATTATGTGTAAAAATGTTTCCTTTTTTTTCTTAACTGGTTCGGATTTTAAATTGAATTAAATCGTCTTTCGGATCACTTTGGTCACTTCGAGGCAACGCGTGACGCCATCGGAGATTACCCAAGGGTACTAACTCCCGTCAAAGGTTATCGAGAAATTTGTTTAATCGAATTGTTGATTCGATGATGCACAATGTACAATTAACATTCTTCGGGCGATGCCTCACGCGTGCACCTACACGGCCGAATTATGCGCAATCCGGACGTAAATTATTTGAATCGTTAAAAGGTGAAAACGCGAGACCACCCGAAACTACTTATGGATTAATCGATATTAGCATCGCCGATCGACGTCTTGAATATTCATTATTTGCACTCGGATACTTGTTGTCGCTCGCAGACGCCTGGGGCTATTAAAATCGAAAATTGTCTTTTAACTACCGGAGAGTTTGATTGATACGCTTAATCCGACCGTAAAATAGACTTTGAAGTTGTATATCGATTTTTCAATACCGTTTCTAACTTATTTTCAGATTTAATGTGCTGCGGCCACGCTACCGGATCCTGCAGAAATGTTTGCGAAACGGTAAGTCGGTCTGAGATGTTCGTAGATACTAAGCGAGATTCTATGACTCGAATTATTTGAACTACCCCTTCGGGTAGAGTTGCGTTATAAAAAAAACATCAAAGGGCATGCGCGACGCCTAACCAAAACAGTATAAATATGAGGAGCTTTGATAAACCCGCGTACATCGTCCCGCATCCGCTCGATCCTTTGAACTAGGCGCAGTCGTCAAAATTCCAAACGGCTCAATATGCAATCGCCATAAATCTAGAGTTTATTTGATCCTAAAAATATCTGGAATTAGAACCGAATCGATTATCGTCATTCATTCGTGTGTAGTTTTGGGCGACAGCGTCTGACAAACAATTCGGACTGCGCACATAATTTCATTGTCTATTTCGAACGGTGCGCGGCGCGGCCGAGCCGCGCATATTGAATTTAAAATAGCTAATTGAACTTAATATGCGTCTCCGAAGAGAGTCGCGGTCAAAGAACTTAATTTGTCAGATGAGCCATGGTTAATTTTATACGTTGTCTTATCTTCGAGAGGATGTTGTCGATTTTAAACGAGCCGCGACTCGCCGTCAATTTATTAATTTCATTTTTCATTCGTAATATAAAGCGAAGCACAACGCGACGCCGAACAAATCGGTGGTCTCGTGGGAAAACACGGCGACGCCGTCCCGTTCCGGGTCCCACAGGAACCTGCAGGTGATCGCCACGTCCTGCTGATGTTTCTCGCTGATCGTCACCAGCACGATGTACTTGTACCGATCGAACTCCAACGATTTCACTTTGGCCCGGATGGCGGCCGAGGCCAACTTCGTTTTGGCCTCGATTTTCGTGTGGTCGTACGTGCCGCGCAAACTGTCCAAAAGGACTTCGCGCAGGATCGCGTGGACGGGTTCCTGGTTGAACGGGCGCATCGGATCCATTCGGTAGGTGTTCATGAAACGCGCCCTCGCGCCCCTTTCCACGCCGAAGGTGGTGCTCATCGTGCCGCTCCTCTTGATGGATATCACGCTGCCCAGGGCGAGCTTCCCCTTGCTGGTCATCGACATCGAGCTGCGCTGCGACGGCGTGCGGATTTGCTGGCTGTCGGATTTGGCGGTGAGCCCGCCCGACTCCGACGCCGTCCGCTTCTCGGCGGACGCCTGTTGGGTACTCGACGCGTTTTTGGACATTCGAACTCGAGCTGTGTTGTCAATACTTTGACGTGTTGTCAACGAAATTGACACCTAATGTACGTGTGGTTTCTTTGCACCGAGGTTTTGCAGAAGGAACCTGGAAACTGATGGGGTTCGACCATTTTCCGAAGGAATATTTGTATAGACATTAAACAGGCCGTCGCGTTATCCGATACCTCATCACCATCCCAAGGATGCGGCAGTAACTCAGAGCCGATCCGGCGCGTCTGTTTACGTTAACAATCGCTCATCCGAAATGAAGTATTTAGTGGGTTACTTTATATAAGAGGAAATGTAACCGATTTGTCTTTCGACCGGGACTGAAATAACTCAAGCAGCATGTGTTGTTGCGCCCGTCGTTTCGAATGCCAGAAACGTTACAACATTTCAGTTTCGACCATTAAACACTTCGGGTCGTCGTTGTAAATATGTATGCGAATAAGCTTCGGAGAAACGATTCGATTTTTCACCACGCACCGCGCGCGTATATTTATGAAAATGATCGCACGTCCACGTTGCGTCAGACGTTTAAGATGTGGAGATACTTGAGAGGACGTCCGGTCACGTGACGCCTCGGCCGCTTCCCTTTTTCCAAGTATTATTGTAGCCCGGCCGAGTGGGTGGTTGTAATAGTCCAATAATTTGTTATTATAACAACGACATTTGCAATGTTAATGCAAACGTCCGTTTAGTGTCGTCGTACACTATCCGCACTGTCCGTTTTAATTGTCGTTTCTACGTATTTATTACGCGGAATTTATCTTTAAATCAGCTTGTCCGATGGGATATAATGTCGTTATAAATGAGATTTAAACATGAACACTTTGTCTTCAAAGGCCATGTCGCATAATTTATTCCGTGGGATTCGAAAAGATGATTTAAAGAAAAAAAAGAAAACAAAGAAGGGACAGCAGGTACGACACCCCGAGGAGAACGTGAAGCGGCACCCCCGCGGTATATGCAACGTCGAATACATCACACGACGCTCTGTTGTGACCGGTTACAACGGCCGTAAACTCGTGAGCGATTCGAATTCTATTATAATACGACTGTTTGTTTTAAGTTTTAGCCATCCTAATTGCTTACCGTTTATAACCAATAAAATTTAACGATAAGTCGATATTAATATAATCCGATCCAATTTTCGAACCGACAAAGACTACATTTTATCTGTTCGAAACGATCTAAAGCGACCGTTTACGTCGACAAAAGGAGGCTTTTGTGCCGAAATGAAAACTGTCTCAAAGTGCCACTTGAAACGACGGAAACGTCCCGAATTTGTCGTCCTTTAAATGGGATTAGTGTTGTGTTGTGTCTAATGTTCGATTTACAATGGGCACAGCTGCGTGTCCCTGCATTAGGAGCTTATCGCCCGAGATTAGTGGGACGTGAATCTGAAAATTCTTCGGGAATTAACCGATTCGTGCGAAATAGCTAAGCTGTTATCTATTTCCTGTAATTGCGATAGTTGGGCAACGTTTGCGTATCAAGTAGACAATTCGTACGGCGCGACTTAATGTAATAATTCCATCGACGGTATCGCGGCAGCGAGTTGATGGATTTGGAATATCAATGAATTTCCTCTCATCCTTGAATGCCCGCAGCTAATTGAAAGTACTTCTTCAGCCATAACAAAATCGAAGTTGTTTGCATTCAACAACATGTAACTAATTAACTCTTGTCACGAATATACAAAAAATCGTCTTATTATCAGATCAATCTTCTTGACTGCGAACTTTCAAGTCTTTGACATATGTCCCTGGCTACTTTAGGTTATGTTTTACATCACTTTTTCTTCTTAAAACACAAAAATACTAACACTTATTAACAACTTCTTATAAACGGTGCACAATATTCATAAAATGATTCTGGATTAATACTCAATTTAACGGATTTATATGGCAATACCAGCATGGTCATGCAGCCATTATTTCAACACTTTCACATCCACTTCACACAATAACAATAACGTTCTATGCACCACCCCAATACGTCAACGTCATTCGTGCTTGACTTGAACTCCATGATGGTCTTAGCGTGGAATTTCGAAGAGCATAACGGCGAATCGCGCGGCGTCTGGACAACATCCAAAAATTTATTTCAATTCCTCCGCGGCCAACGAAGATGCTTTAATTACGACGCGACGATAATAAATTGAGCGAATATGACAATTTTATATATGGATATAGAAGCGACGGTTCGAAATAGAATTGAGGTAGTTCTTTTGTCCTTAGACACATTCCGCCGCATGCAGAAATTAATCAGTCCGTTTCGTTACAGATATCCCTGGTCGAGCTGGCGGCCGATAGCGGTTTGAGCAATCAGACGATACGCGAAGTACAAAAATTCTGCTCCCCGCAGTTGGTGAGTATTGTAACCGGTAACCATTTGTCGTTCGGTCGATTAATCAAATTCAGATAATGAAGAACGTCGTCTCCATCTTCCACGACATTATCTAAAACGGTCGCGTCAAGATACGGCTGACTTATGACCGCGCGTTTTGAAACGATACAGATGACATCTTTTTCGTCGCGTACGAGGGGCGGATGCGTGCTAAACAGGTCTGCCCTTCGAGAGGGAAATGCAATCGTCCGAACTGAGATAAACAAGAACATTACTTCTCCACGTGGAGTCATCGCGGTCGACACTTAATAAAACAAATGTTGCTATTAATCGACTATACGGTCGGACGTTACCACGTTATTTCCATTTCACGCGTGGGTAAATAAACCCGGGTTATGATGCTATCGATTTTGTCGTTTCAATTAATAATACGGAAATATTTATTTACAGACGACGTTTTGGGAGTGTCTGAACGCCACGTTTCGAGGTAAGTTTCACCTACTTTACGTTCTGTGCGCCCGAGGACACTAATTTTTCATAAACTCTGTACCGTTACGTATTCTGTGTTTCAAATTTGACGTTACACCGCCGCAGAATTATTTTTCGATATATTCTGTAACCGGCAGAACGAAAACTCTAAGCATCGTACTCTATGTATCGACATCGTCGAAAAACCAAATATGCGGATGATATTTCGCGTCCCGCTGACCGATATGGCATTCAAAAGGACTACTGAGACGGAGAGACAACGGGGCAATAAATATTCGACCGGCGACGACGACGGTCGGTAGCTTCGTATCGCACACATCTGCATGCCTTTTGCCCGTACCCCCCTTTCTTAGCCAAAGCTTACCCCGCGTTTGTGTCACGACGACGTCTTCGATTTTACGATCTCGATGCCCGTTCGCCTCATTAGCAGCCACGAACTTCGCGCGACACCCGAATTAATTGAATTTATTCTCCCGCGCGGACGTTTCATTAACGCTCGCCCGTGCTCCGCGTATCCATCCCTCGTCGATTCGATCTAGAAAGAAAAAAAAACACAAATAATTCGGATAATTAATGAGCGTCGTTCGGAATTCGCGACTAGAGTACGTCTCTATATGGCGGTGGATCGTAGGAAGGAAACTCAATTCTCCGGATCCCATTGTTTTTGAATGGTTCGCCTATTTTAATAATAACGACCAGCACAATGGATTATATAAAGCTGGTTTTAATACAATCGGCTAGGTAAGGAATAAATTGAAAGTCGAGGAATTATCTGTAACAAATTGGTTAAGGAAGAATGCGTAGGACAAAAATTGCATCACCATTAATAATATTATTCCATACCTGGCGTATTTTAGATTACGACTTCTACTATTACTGGAGAAAAATATTCGTCTGATGTTAGGTTAGGAAATGACAACACTTAACTTAAACTAATTTTTCTATGATTTCGGATTGAACCAAGGTGGTTATCGGTGGTTGAATTAAACATTTCTGACACTTCATGAATCTATGATTGAAATAATGGCGAATTGAAGCAAGTTTGGCATGTTCTCTATGAACCGGTAGGTCTTTCGCATAATTGATCTCAGATATACGAACTAAACTTCACATCCATACATATGCTTGTCGCAAGTACTATATTAACGTCATCACTTTCCCACACGACTGGAACGGGTTACTAGATCGTTGTTAAAAATTAAAATTAAAACCTTGCAACGGGTTGCAAATCACAAAATCGAATCTTCTCGAGCATTAAATAATTAAATTGATGCCCAAAGTAAGATCCTTGAATGCTAAACAAATAATTCTCAATTGCCAGCGTTATCTTTAAAAAACCTAGACGATAGTGACGGCAGGAACCCAAACACGTATAAAAAACAATATCAAATATCATCAGTTCGTCTGGTTTAGGCGCCACCATTCATTCTCGATAATCAAAATCGAATAGACCATCAGTCATTCATACTTTTGACTCATCAATGTTTTACGAAATCAATAACCCAAAAAAAAGATCACAACACAAACTACATCGCAAACAATAAGACACGATCTCGATTTACATTCCATACATTGCACCCGCGTGCACGCCGGCAAACGATGAATTATGAATGAAACCATCGAAAACGTACTCACGACTTCCACGTCGCCAAAGTGTATACGGCTCAATAATAACAGGCGACCATCCGATTTTTCCGCAGACATCTCGCGCGGTGAAAACTGGTCGGGCAGATACTGTTGCCAAGTGCCGAACACGGAAAGCTGCCGCAAAGCATGCATCACCGCCACTTCCCCCTACGACCTGGCGCAAGGGTGTCGCAGGAGCGACGAGATCGCCTTCTTCGGCTGCCTGGATCGCCAGCAGCAGGGCGACACTTGCTGCGCCAACGCCAAAACGGACGAGTGCAAGGAGGCGTGCTTGGAGATATTCAGGAGCAGACTGACGCCGTCCGATCACCAGCGACGCAAAGTCAAAGATATTTGCGACACGACCAGCCCGAACGTCAGTTTCTGCATCAAAGACTTAGTCCAAATAACGTCGATCAATCCCAAAAAATGTGCGTTTCGTTACTTCACCACAACCAAGCTTTAGTAATTCAAATTTTTTTAGTAAGCGGTTGCTGCGACATGTCAAACAAGGCCAGCTGTCGAGATACGTGCAAACGAATACTTTCCACCACCGAAACGAACCTCCAATCGCTTTTGGACGAGTTAGAACTTGGTGGTTGCGGCGCTTTGCTGCCTCAAGTAAGAAACCCATTGTAACCGATTGAAGTTACTCGATTTCATTACAGGATTCATTTTGGCAATGCTTCTTTCTACCACCGGAACCACCGGCCGCCTCCCCCGACGGTTCCATAATCTCGCGCGTCGGAATCGACAGCGCCAAGTGGCATTGCTGCCAAAGGGCGAGCAACCCGCAGTGCCAACGCCTTTGCTCGAAAACCTTCAGCAAATCCTGGATCACCTATTGGACGGACTTCCAAACCAAATGCCTAACCCAGGCGACGGAGGAAAATCTGCGCAACTGCATCGATGAAGGTTATTAACCAATTAAGCTATTAACATTGAATTATTTGTTTGAATTCCAGTCGATGAACCCTGCGAATTAGGTTGCGACGGTTTGAGTTTCTGCACGAACTTCAACAATCGACCCACTTCGTTGTTTAGGTCGTGCACCACCCAGGCGGACGACGCCGCCAGAAACGACGTTCGTTATTGGCAAACGCAACACAAGTTCTCAATTTTCGGTCTTCATCTACCTTTGAAAAACTCCACGACGTGCACCCCCAACATGTGGCAGGCGATCGCTTGCACTTTAGAAATTAAACCTTGCTCGCGCCACACGCACACCACGCAAATATGTCTACAAGACTGCTTGGATATCTTGTCGCAGTGCGTCGATTGGTTGGAAATCGACTGGACCGCCTCGGCTGAAAGTATTTGCAGCAGCATCGCCCCCCAAGACCATAGCGCGCCGTGCGTTAGCCTCCACGACTTCGCCTTGCCTTCAGAAACAATCCCCCAACGCATCACGGGGCAGGTTTCTTCGCCCTGCAAAGGAGACCCGTGCGAAGCAAACGAAGTATGCGTCGTGAACAACAAATGCCCCTTCGGCTCCCCTTGTACTCAGTATACGTGCCAGGTTGGATGTAAGCTAGGAAACGTGAGCGAATACATGGTACCACACGGTACTTACGTCCGCATACCGATTCCAAACCACCCTAGAGGTTGTTTGAAGATATGCAGATGCGATCAAGGGAGAATCGAGGAGTGCCAACCGCTTCTATGCGTCGCGTTAACGCCCTGCCTTCTGGGAAACACCCAGCAACCCCACGGGTCATCATTCGACATTGATTGCAATCGATGCAGCTGTTTCGCCGGTGAAGTAATTTGCAGCAAGAGGCAATGCGAAACCAGCTCGTTGAGTGGAAAAAACACCGCTTATACCTCGTTACCTTGCAACTGTCCGCCGCATTTTATACCAGTTTGCGGTACCAATGGAAACTCTTACCCTTCCTTATGCTTGGCTAAGTAAGTATTTGGGTCGCCGTGTACAGCGACGGTAATCGGTGGTAATTTCAGATGCGCCATGCTTAGAGACTCGAACATCGACTTACTACCATGTCAGGATCCGTGCAAAAGTCAGAAGTGCCCCATCGGTTACAAATGCGTGCCGGATCCCAAAGTGTGCCTCTCGCTTATGCACAAACCGTGTGAACAATTTGTATGCGGTACGTTCAATTACAATTTGAAGTCGCAAACATTTTTAATTACGTTAAATTTAACAGTGAACGGTTCCACGAATTGCAAGGAGCTGCCCGAGGATCCAGTTTGCGACACCGAAAATCGCCAATACCCGAACAGTTGTTTCCTGGCGCATGACAACGCGAAGTTCGCGCACAAAGGTCCTTGCCTCAAGAACTGCGCGAACACTGGACAAGTCTGCGGCATCAACGGACGCACCTACAATTCGGAATGCGCCGCCTTCGCCGACTTGGCGGCCGTCGACTACCGAGGACCTTGCGTGGCGGTCGGTTTGATCACCGACACTAAAACTCCTCGATGTTCCAACGTTATCTGTAAAGAACTCTCGAGTCCTAATTGCCTCGGGATCACCCCGCCCGGCGCTTGCTGCCCGATCTGCGGAGGCGCTTTGCGCCTCCTCTACTCGCACAAGCAAATCGATCGAGCTTTGTACGCCCTCCAAAAGCAAAGCAGCGACTCCTTAACTCTACAAGCTTTGCTGAGGTCCTTGGAACGTCAAATCCAAGTGGCGCAGTGCACCTTGCGCGGCTACTTAACCATCGAACTGGACATCTTCGTAACCGTCCAATCGACCGAACAACGCCCCAGCGAGGTCCAGCTGGAGGCGTGCGTGCGCGAAGCGGAAAAACTATCCGCTTTGATAAACCAGCAAAGTCCCCGAATAGCGAGCGAGTTAAGTTTGAGCTCGCTAACTTCGGCGCAAATCGTCCACACCACCGACGCGTCCGGTGCTTGGTGTTCAGTCGTAAACCGAATCGGTTTACTCGCCGCTTTGTTCTGCTTAAGGTGGTACCGGTGAACAATCGATTACGAACTTAATTGTTGTACCTGCATTACGTTTGAATAGTCGTCGAGTGCCAAAATAATTTAAAAGACTAATTGAAAGTTGTACTGTGATATAGATTTGTTTTTCGATCGTCGGGAATTGCACCACAATTTTTGTACCAAAGATGATTTAAAACTTGTTAATTAGAGATAAGTTTGTACATTGTGAATATACTAAAAGCTGTAAAGCGCCAAGATGTTTGACTGAATTGTAGTTAAGTTGTTTTTTATCAATTTCTAATCTGAAAATAAATCGGAAATCGCTTGAATTATTTTTCATTTGGAAAGTTTTCCTTCTGTAGATGTATTGCGGGTTGCCTAAGCATTATAGCTGGCAACTCAAAATACAATTCTTAGATTAATTATGACGCGAAACGACATCGTAGGTGGAACTTTTTATTTTGGACTAAAATAACTTCTCTTTCCTTGTTGCGTCATGAATATAATGAATTACTTCGAAAATGGGAACTCTTAAAACGGTAATTAAAAGTTTAAATCAAATCACCTGATGGCAAGTTTTTAAAATCTCCAAGTTGTTTGACAGAATTCTAGATAAGTCAATTTATAAATTTTCCATTAATAAAAAATATAAGAAATCACCTAATCATATTTCGTATAGAAATTTCTGTTAATGGGTAGTTGTATTACGGGTTGCATAAGCAATGCGATAATATTATTAGCAGGCAACCCAAAATACAGTTTTTGGTTTAATCGTAACGCGAAACAAAAGTTTAACAACATATTTGAATGTGGAACTTTTGAAAACGTTAACGGACTTAAATTACATAAGAACTTACTTCGTTATCCTTGTTGCGTCAGAAACATAACGGACGAGACGAAATGACGTCATTACTTCGGAAATGGGATTCCTGTAACCATAATTTGAATTTTAATTGAAGTCAAACGATGTCAAATTTTTTTCAGAGCTTCAAATTGTAGTTTTATCACATTCTAATTTTTTGTATCGAAGTTTCAGAAAATGTAAGTTGTCGAACCTTCTGTTCGTAGTTGTATTACGGGTTGCATAAGCAAAACGATATTATTAGCAGGCAACCCACAGTTCATGTAATCAAAATATAAATGTCACTTGCTGTATTTAACATATTGGGCAACCCAAATCACGTTCGTTCTTTGAAAAAACAAATTATTTGATTGTTGAAATCTAATGATTCGATTAAAATCAAATGAGCGGTCTGATATCCGCTGGATTTTTTCGCTTGTATTATGTGTTGCATAAGCATTCAAATTTAGCAGGCACCCCAAAATACAAATTTTAATTTTTAAGGAACGCGAAACTGGAAGACAAATCAGATAAATATTGTACTAACTCGCTTTGTTTCACTTGTTCAACATAACGGGTTACCTAAATAACGTTAGTTATTGATTGGGAATGCAACTTTTTGTTTTTGGATAATTTTAGTTACGGTGCAAGTTGAATTTTAGTGATTTTCAATGTTTTTAAGGGTTCATGTTTTTTTTCAAATTTTGCCATTCGTTAAAAGAAATTGATTGGAGAGGAAGAAAAAAGTAATCCGATTATATACTTCGGAATTGACAAAACACTCTTCGGGGTTGAAGAAGTTGCGTAACTTCCCCCGAAGCGTAAAAAGGGGAGTGAAGGGTGGATAATCGCCAAGTTGTTCTGCGCTTGTCAAAACAGCGAGTGGCCTAATATGCCAAAGTTGTTCGGCGAAAACGTTTCAGTTTGTCGCGGAGTGCAAGGGGGCGCGCATCCGCCATCGCCTTGCTGCTCGACGGACGACGCGGAAAATATTTGCAACATCTGCACGGTGGTAAGTTTGCCGAGACACGATTATTAAGAAAACAAAGTTTTTTGTATTATGCAATTAAGATTTTTGATTTTTTAGTTGAAGTAAGCGAAATCAAATATTAATATACAACATATAAAGTGTCGTTGAAAATTAGCTCCAGGTAAATAAAATATTCAAACATACTCGGAGTTGAGATGAAATCTGTGATTTCAAACAAAACCACCTTTGACCACCGAATTTCGTATCGGTTCCATGGTGTAATGGTTAGCACTCTGGACTTTGAATCCAGCGATCCGAGTTCAAATCTCGGTGGAACCTGCTTTTTTTTTGTCTCCCTAGCTTTCTCGATTCGTTTCGTTCGATTGAATTTCAAACGTCGCCCCAAATTAGTTCGTTCGCTTTTTTTCGGCAGGAAATAAAACGGATTTCCTCGAGTTTTCCAGAGGCACGAGGCGTGGCGTATCCGTCTGTTTCTTTTCAATTTTCAGCGCCGTCCGCTATTTACGTCCTTGTTCGGGAAAGGGGACCGAGCGGCCCCAAAGGCAGTTCGCGACGCGACGCGTGCCACGTGTTGTGAAATTTCGATCAGGATAACAGAAAAGCGCGGAGCAGCGCCCGACTGCAATTTGCGGGGCGCATCCACCCGATTTTTTTTGTACCGCTAACGCGATTAGTAGGCAACACAAAAAACAATTTTTAAATTTAAAATTGACGCGACTATCGAATCGTGTACTAAGTGTTGCATAACCCATTCAACAATAACGTGGTAGGCAACCCAAAAAACAGTTTTTAATTTAAACGAACGCTTGGACTCAACGAAAAGTTGCCAACTATTCAAACGTGTTAGGGAAAAATCATTCCGACTTACTTAATTGCTTAATGATCACATCGCGGACCATAATGGCGGCTGTTTACTTTGGAAATCCATTCGGCGCATTCCTGAAACGATAGTTTCCAATTACCCAATGCTTCAAGTAAAACCAAACTATTATCCTAAAAGCGCGACTTTCCTCTAATTCCCTCGGACACGAAATAATTTCGGATCATTTCTCACGGAACAGTAATCGAAAATTCGCTTTCTTTATCGCGATACAATCGACGAGTCACCCAGAAAAATTTAATCTACGCACTAATCAATTTCCCGTAAAGTTCGTAAGGTCGTTGTAGACACATACTTCTATTAATAATTTCCATATCCGTGTCGTAAATCTCAGTCACGACAACCGGTAAATAACTTTTACTAGTCATTTTTTGGTCTGTGAATTATCATGTTCAGATGAAGATTCAGCGGGATGACCGCGATTCGAAATTAAATCTCACAGGACGCATCCGAGACTTACTTGGAGTTTCTAAAAGATAATTGTCATGTGGTTACCGTTAGAAGAACGACCTCGCGTACTCACTAACAAAACAAAACCTGTAATGTTGTTTTAATGAACGCCGAGATTCATTGATTTGAAGTGAATAAAAAGGGGGTAATGAAAATCCCTCGGGGATCGCGCGTTAATGCCATTTCCTTGACCTGTCGTCGCGGAAAATAGATTTTCTCATACGGATAACGTCGTTTCCGTCAATAACATCCTTCGCGAAAATCAATTACCGCTCGTCGAGGAGGAGCGCAGTCGGTGCAAACACGCGAACGCATTTTTCTAATAGAAAGCAATAAGGCGATCGAGTGTTAGAAAAAAAAAACGAAACGTAAAGCGATTCAATTAAAATGCGATGTCAACCCAGGTCAACATATATTCAGTGCATAACGTGCAGCTGTAATTACGCGTTCTATATTTCAACTTAAATTGTTGCTATTTTATAATCGCTCACCCTCAACTTCGGTTAGTTGATTTTCGAAGTGAATCGTGAGAACCGGATTCGTCCGTTTACGGATGATTATCGTCTTTGGGAACGAATCAATTTGCAGGCATCCACACGAATTACATAGGAAAGTGAAAGCGATTACTGATTATGATACGATTGTCTTAGAAGTTACAAAAAAAAATCGTTACGATTACAATGATTTTCGACTTCCTCCGTTTGCGATTGTATTATTTTTAGCGCTTTTATTGCACTTTCGTTTGATACCAGAAATTAAGAAAAAATTGCATTTGGAAAAATTGCAATTTCTCTTTATGATAGAGGCGTGCGTGGCGGTACATAACTCAATTCTTACAATTTCTCTATTTCAAATATTTATGTGAATTTGCTTCGATCGGGCATCGTTTCAAACCGAAACTAAACGCGGTCGTGATATCAATCATCGCGTCACCCGAAGGTGTTTGTCAATTTTTTACTAATTAAAACGATTCGATGAATATTAAAAAAACTTAAGTAAAAAATTTATAGAGAAATTAAAGAAATTTGTAACGTTAGTTTATTAATATTAATGATGAAAATAAAACTAATAGGGATTTGTGAATTTTAAATTAATAATTTTAAAAGAATTCGCAACAAAGTTTAAAATATTTCAACTCGCGAAACGTCCAATAGAAAAAATCAATTAGTGTCATGCAGATTGGTTTATAATTACACAAAACGGTGCGTTTCACCGTAGAAACAATGAACGAGAGTGAAACTTGTCCGAAATTTTTTCACCACCGGGTGGTCGTTATTTTTCCCTTTTTCTTCCTTTTTCCGAATCGGGCGTCCGCACGGAAGGAGGGGACGTAGCGGTTAAGATTAGCTCGGCGCAACGACGGTGTCACTTTCACCTGACAGCTTTGCTGGCGTAAAGAGCGAATTATACGGCACAAAACCGGCATTCGCAAAGTCAAGTAGAGCGTGGTGCTACTTAAGCGCCTTGTCAAATCGTCATTTCTCATTCGAGCGTCGTTGTAGTGAGCAAACGCATTCGGTGATTTGAGGCGCGAAAGTGACAGTTCGGGATTAAGGGATTAAGATTGGATCTAATTTTTGAGCCAGGTACGAATTGCGACTAATTGAAGCGGGACGACGATTAACGAACGATTTTTTTATTTTACGGCGTCGTTAATCGTCGTTTACATCAAGTCAACAATGTTGAAAGGGCGACGAAATGGATATTTCAAGCTTCGTTGCCCCGTGAATAGCTAACGAGCCATAAAAAATATTGAGATAGCAATTTACTTCTGTGGTCTTCCGAGACGACCTTTTGAATATTAGAAAACTTTTCGGTTTCATTTCTTAATTACTTTTGATGAAAATTCAAAATAAAGACAACCCGAGAAAGTAGCGCTTCTCGTTCCGGCGCTCAATAAACGTAGCGGTACGCAACGAACAAATAAAAAAACACCTTCTCATTCACCTAGAAATAACATCTCGAAAATTTCGACCATATGCCGCGCGCTTCCTTGAGTTCCTGTTAGTTCAAGTTTCTCCTTTCGCACGACCTCCGCGCCTTGTGGGCGGCCGAGCGCATTTTCTCGGGAACCTAATTAATCCCAATTAATATTTACATAATTACATCTATTTGAAACCCACGTGGGGGATGAATATTAATTCGAACGGCGCCCCGTCCCCCGGAACATCAATGGGAAATTACCGAACGTAAAGAGCCTCTTTGACACTTTTAATTAACGCGACCCAATTTTCGAACGCATCAATTTTTATAGCCGTGGCGATTTTTACGGTACGAAGGAACAATGGATCGGAAACGCGGAGCGGTTGGGAACCTGTTTTCCTTATAAAATCTATTCTACTTTTACTTTCGTCGATTGACTCGACACGTAACAAGCGATTGAAGCAAATCGGAATTTTACCCGTAATTTACATATTGAATTTAGGCAAAAAATATGAAAAAAAAAGTAACTTTCACCTCAAATTTAAAACGTAACTGAGACGTGATATAATCGCAAAACGATTTTTACAATTGCGCTAGGAGTTCCTCTCTTGTTTGCGCCGTTTTCGTTTCCGGCACTTTAGCCTCCGGCAAATCCATGCAGGGATCGTAGGGTTTCTGGAATATCTTATACGGTACCATCGTGCTCGGTACCGGCCACACTTCATTCTGGTAACCGTCGCAAATCTCTGGATTGTGGTAGTATTCGATGTAGTCCTCGATTTTCTTTAGGTACACAGTTTGTACCAAAAATTGCAGTAAATTAATTTCCGGGTAATAGGCTTTTAATGCGATATCAAAGGTACCGGTACTAATGGCGGAATCTTGGTACTTGGGTATCGCCACTTCTGATACTTTGTGCTGCGCGATTTCCCGTTTATTATGTTCTCCTATTTCTTCGCATAAAAGATAAATTTTCTCGATGCAACTCACTATGTACTTTCCAGTTTTTTCTCTGTCGCTATTCGGATCGATTTTTTCTAGAAGCGTCGACGGCTTCGCCGGCACTTCGAACCAATCGTTAGTAAAACGATTGTTTATATGATTTATAAGACACAACATTTTCACATTCGAAAATTTCGTAGCATAATCCTCCTCCATACGAAGTAGGTAGAAATGACGTAAAACGCTTGATCCGGAACCTTCGACTATGTGCACGAAATACGAAGCATAACGCAGCAATATACCTAAAAAATTAGTAACGAAGAAATGAAAGCAAAACGTGCTTCAACCCACCAGACAACGGTTCATTGTGGTCATCGAGGTTGAGTCTATTAATGATACCCCTGAAGATTTCCAACAGAGTACCAGCGGAGCTTCTATAATATTTGTGCTCTCCGAAATAAATCACTCTCATAATGTAATTTCCTTTTCTCGCCATCGTCAGATTTTTGCAAATGAACTCGTAGAGCGACTCTCGTTCCGGTTCTGCAATACCTTTAGCGGTTTCCTCCTCGTCGGAATCATCTTTTTTCTTGTGGCGACGTTTTCGCATCATTTTGTTTGTTCGAAACTAAACCGTTACCATAGTAACGGTGATTACGTTATTTCAATACTTTTTTAATTAATAGAAATTTAGAAATAATTGAGGTTAAACACAACAAACAATCGAATATACTAAATTTCTTTCTATGGTTAGATGATAAGATGTCAGCGCACTATGACCTAATAATCCGAGAAGTAGCGCACTTTTCATCACTCTAGCAAACATAAATTTCTTTCAAAACAATCTCGAACTTAAAATGCTACCCGATGTTACGTTTTAATAGATTTCGTAACGTGATTAAAATATATAAATTAAAAAAAAATACGTATGCAAATATACTTAACTATTTTCTGTGTTTATAAGATGTCGGCCAATAAACGGAGTAGTAGCGCACTTTTCATTACTCGTGCAACTAAAAATTGTTTTAAAAACAATGCTACCCGATGCCATTTGGTCGGATTAAAACGGAACGACGCTGAAGTAACGACGCTTTTATCGATTTTTCCCAATGGCCCGTTAAGTAATTTATTATTTCTCGTAACACAATAATTATGAGCAGTTTTACGTCCTCGTATTTTTGAACCGCTTTATCTTTCTTATTTTTTTTTTATTTCCTTTTATTTTTTTTCTCGTTTTCGTTGCAGATTTCGTTATTCTCGAACAAAAAAAAATGACCAACGATCCGAATTTCGAAAGCAACAGAAGCGAACTAAGGTGAAATGATGGCGGACGATGTTCTAAACAGCACCAAACTGAAAATGTTCGTCGCGTTCGTTGTGATTTGCAGTTTTGCTTTGACTGAAGCCATCAGGGTACCAACTAAATGGCCCGACAGCCCTAAAATCGTCCATTACAAGCAATACTTGGTACCGGTTAGCGGAAAACAGTATTATAAAGCACGCACGCATGATTTGAAGAAATTTCATGCTGTACATCACGTTCCGAAAACAGCGAAACGAAAGTACAAAAAGCAAGCTACCGATTTCAGTAACAAAGTGAACGAGTGGGTACCGATAAGCCCGTTTAGTGTAAACACAGATTTAGGGTACAAGCCACCACAACCTAATATAACATTCGATTTAAGACAAGTCCCCAAGGAGTTTTACGAACCCAGTGATAACCAAGACACTGAAGAAACAAAACAGGACGCTGTTGTTCAAAGTGACCACGAGGAACCACTTGACATTCCAACAGCTCCTATTTATCCGGGTGAAGGCAAATGGGCTAAGCCCGGTACGACGTACAAACCCCACATAAGCAAACACAAATTCAGCGAGTTAAATGAAGAATCGAATGAAGAACCCGAGGGTTATGAAGTATTTCAACGAGGTCAAAAACTATTCGACAAAAGAAAAGTAAATATGCAAATAAACCGACGGTACCAGTTGAAAGTGAAGATGCAGATACCAGTGAGGACGCCGATGAAGATGATTTCGTACCAATGACAATGTATTCCCAAGTGCGAAGGACCGAAAACGAAGAACATCTACCCAGTGACTCCGACGACGCTGAAGGCGGTCGACTGAAGGAAGTGATCAAAGACTCCACAATACACACCGTGTACACCGAAGAAGGATACGAAGACAGCGCTTACGACCACGGTGGACACGAAAAGGAAGCGGAGGACTCTCAAGGTTACAAAGAGTTCCAAAAAACCGAAGAGAAAGAGCCAAAGGAAGACCTGGTACCCGACGGTACCACCAAACTTATAACGACGGACAAAAGCAAAAAATCGAAGAACAATTTCATCAAAACGAAAGCGATGATGAAGAAAGAATTGAAAGAAAATCCGGACGGTACGCACATGGAAATCACCAGCGAAGTAAAAATGATGATGTTACCGAATAACGACACCAAAACCACGAAAATCGTCGAAATATTACCGAAGGTCGTCAGGTATTTAAAACCAAACTCAACTGGTGACGAGATTACAAAACTGAATAGACGGAAGCGTTACGCCGAGGAACATTTCGTGCACGTCGTCGATAAGTACCCGTACTACAATTCCGCAGCGCTCGACACGCGTTCACCGCTGAGGTACGCCGAAGACATGAATAATATCCCGCGAAAAACGGAAGGTAAAATGGCTTTCTACGAACAAGCCGATCGGATTGAATGTCCAGACGTGGATGAAGATGTGGAAGCGATCCCGCGCAAGATAAAAGAAATCGAAGATTCGATCAATGAAGGTGAGCGAACGGATGGTACCGATCAGTCGCCCAGATTGGGTAAACTCGGCCAAAGAATAGAATGCCTCAAACGCAAGTACTTCGGTACTAACCCTTTGGACAGCCCGTTCTTCAGCGAAGAAAAAATCGAACCGGTACCGCCGTTATTCAAATCGGCCGGTTTCAAAATCCACAACAAACCGAAAAATAAGAAGTACCACAGCAAATTTTCGCTTAAAAATTTACGTACCGAGTTTTTGCAAGAACGAAATCCGTCCGACGATCTACCTAAGGTGGATGTTATAAACGTCGATAATTTCGGTAGTATAAACCAGATATCAACTGAATTACCAAGAGTGACGACGGTGAATGTGGGACCGCACTCGTACGACCAAATTGAGTTGCTCGAGTTTATACCTTCGGAAGCGAAACATTTGGGTAGTACCGAAGCACCAAGGAGGCTAAAATAATCGAAGATTTTGCTGAACAAGTTCAGGAACCGTCGAAGCTCGAGTACCACCCGAGGAGCAAGTATCGGGTACCACAGAAAAAGCGACCGCAACAGGTGTTCGATGTCAACAAGTACCTTATAAATAAGTACCAAAAGAACACAACACCGGCACCGAGTTACAACGATCAAATAATGCCCTTGGAGCAGTTCAACGTGTTCTCGGACGTTCTCAACAATATAAAAAACGGCAGTAACGACCCTTTGCGGTTCGGCGATGACCCAGGTTTGCGACCACCTCAATCACCTGGTGTTAAAATTAAACCACCGCCACGAAAGGTGCATATCAAAACGACCGACTTATCGAACTTTATAAACGAAAGGAATTTATTTTACTTAACTTCGACCAGTACTACCACAACAACGATAAAACCAAGGCGTGGCTTGGCTAAATTCACCACAACAACCGAGAAAGACGATTACGATGAGTACAGCGATGAGGAAAGTTTCGGTAAAAAGAAGGTACCACCGGCAACACCGATAAGTGAAGAAAGTGATGATACAGAGGTGTCCGAAAGTAATACGAAAGGAGCCGCTCACTACCCACAAGTGGAGATATTGGGGCTTTATCCTCCGTCAAAGTGGCACTACAAAACGATTTATCAACCGATGGAGGAAACCTTTGCAGATCCGGCCACGTCCGCCAGTGAAAACATAAACAATTACTACTTTTTAGGAATGAAACCACCACCGACCCAACCGAAGACTTATAACTACAGCAACTTACAGAAAGCGAAGCCTTATCAAAAAATAAATAGGCGAAGAATCAAGCGAAGCCCGAACCGCCGGTCGTACTTTGAGGTTGTTAGAGGTGACCAAACGACCACTGCGCAAGCGGACGATGACGAAGACGATTACGTACCACACCGACCCAAGAACTGGCACTGGGATGAAAAATTGAAGAAAATCGTTTACGATAATCCTAAAAAGGAGGATGATGGAGACGAAGTCGATGACGATGAGGAATACGTTGAAATCAAAGAAACGGAAGCACAAACCAAACGCAGTACTACCCGACGTCCGTTCGTGACAACACCAATCAACGGGCCGTCCTACGTGGATTTCGTGAACATCTTGAAGAGCAACCAGAATTACGTCAGCATTCCAGACCCCACGACGACAACTAAGGAAGAAATCGATGTGGAGCAAACAACACCGGTACCAGTCTCGACTAAAGCACCGGAATTTTTGAGCTTCGTATCGCAACTAAGGAAAAGTGATTCGTACAAGGCGATTGAAGACAAGAAGAAAACCACAACCGAGAAAAGTGTCGATGAAGAAATCGATGACTCGGAGCCGGCTCTAAGTAATATACAAAATTCACCAGGGCGTGGCGCAGTTGAGGTTAGCGAAGACTCTAAACCAGTCGATGATGAATTCTTACCAAAAGTTAAAACTTATACACCTAGAACCTCGATCGACTACTCCAAGTACAAGTCGATTCGACGAACGACTAGTAAACCTACAGAAGTAGTGGAGACGACAACAGTGGGACAAGTTGAGATAATTGAGCTGAGTCGTCAAAGTACTACCACGACCACCACGACTTCGAAACCACAGAGGGTTAGAAGTCGGCGACCACAAACAACACCGTACATCGTCACGCCCAGCAGCTCGGGCGACTCGAAATCCAAACGCGTTTACCCGAGACGCAGGGCGTCGCACATCAAAACCCGTACCACCAGTACGACCACCGAACAACCGAAAGTAATCCGCAGACGGCACAACAGCACCCCCACACCGAAACAACCGAAACTCGTATCGTTGGAAACGATTATCATGTCAGATCAAAAGAAGAACGAGAACGTCGATGATGTTTTGAAGAGCATCAATAAATTAAAAGAGGTGAACGTCGACGAGGCGGAGGTGAACGAGGAAGAACGCGGCACCGAATATTTTGACGAAGAAACGACCGTCGATTTGGGCGAAACGACTGATAAAAAATTAATAATCACGAAAGACAAGGCTCAAGGGGGAACGTTTTATTACACCTCACTTAGATGATTGTTTTAGTAAATTGTATCAATAAAAACGAATATTTTATTGTTTTATTTTTTATTTGATCCCTTCTCCTTCTTAAAAAAGCGAACGCCGTCGTAACCCATTCCAAACGGATTAAAACTGTTCCAGGCTTGACATGACGTGAGAAAAAACGGGAAAGAAAAATGAAGCACGTCGACAAGAAAAAATACTCGACCGCTTGGCACGGGAATCGCGCCGATCCTTGGGGCGCGTTCAAGTTTTCGCGGCCCACGGAGAGTTCCGGGAACGGAGTCGCGATTCCCACTCGGGAATCCGTGCGGGCGCAACAGAAATCTGATAAAATGCAAGGTAAGTCGGGGCGAATTAATAAAGTTTCTTTACGGGGGGGGGATGATTTCAGAGATTGTCTATTCGAGCGTTATCGTCGGCAGCTGTCTGTTATTTATCTTCGTTGCGGTCACGCTGATATTCATCAGGAAGAAAAAGGTGAAGGCTAACGAAGAGACGACTGGGTCGATTTTTATCTACCCCACGAGTCAGGGGAACACGCCGCATTTCGTGTAAGTTGATTATGGGTCAAGTTGTTCTTCGAGGATGTTTTGTTTAATTTCAATAGGTTCCGAGGGTTGGAGATTTATGATTGAGATAATTGATTGATTTCGGTGATCACGTACAAATTCAGGGTTTGTACATTTTGGAAATAATTCAATTTATCAACAGCACTTTCATCAACAATTATTGAGGTTATAAACCGTAAATCACAGAACACATAAAAGAGCCGTAAATCATAGAGACAGAATAAACGAATATCTTCAAACCATAGACATATTAAGTAGTTCAAAATAACATGCAACCCGTAATACACATGAAGCAATGAATGTAAGATTCGAATATTTTGCCGAAACAAGAACAAATTGAAATATATTGGGCATGTCGAATTTATAAGTTCGGAAAGAAAGATCCTGATTTTAAGAAGAATTTTTTGGAAATCTGTACATTTTTAATTGCATCGTTTTTGTCAAATCGGATCAAATGGCACTCCAGTCGACTTGTTTGCTTTAAACTGAGTCGACTGAAAATCTTCAGATCCACGCACGAAAAGAAACATTTTTCTGACAAACAGTGAAGGCATCGGTCACTACTCAGCCCTAATAAGTGAAGGAATCTCAAAATGGAACCAAACCATAGAATTTTAAATACAGGGTATGTTAGTATGTTAAAAAATCATTCAATTGCATCGTTTTTCGTCAAATGGGATCAAATGGCACTTTAGTCGACCTCTTTGCTTTAAATTGAGCCGACTGAAACTCTTGAGATCCACGCACGAAAAGGAACATTTTTCAGACAAAAAGTGAAGGCATATTTGCCAATGTCAAAATCGGTCACTACTCAGCTCCAATAAAAGAAAGAATCTCAAATGGAACCAAACGATAGAATTTTTATTACAAGGTGTGATAGTATGTCAAAAAATCATTCAATTGTATCCTTCTTGTCAAATAGGATCAAATGTTACTCTTCTTTAACTTTAGCCAACCGAAAATCTCCAGATCAATTCATTGAGATGAAAAGTTCTTTAGACAGAAAGTCATGTCAAAATATTTTGAGTGTCATATTACTATTTCAAGTAAAAAAATGTTGACTAAGGCGCCATTTGAGCTTTGATATATATTCAATATTTGCTTCAGAACAAAAGACATCCACTTCAGTCTGCCTGTCTTGAGGAGCTCATCTTTGGGCAACCTGAACAAAGGTAGCGTCGACGAAACCGAAGCGGACTCCGAATGTTTGCTGTTGCCGACCACGCACAATCAACGTTCGAACTCCTTCAGTTCGTATTTTTTTTGATAATCCTAGCAAACTTACTGATAGCAAACAAATACTGGCAGGTTGTTATGGATTGGGGGTGATCGAGCCGGCCCTTTACAAAAGCACCACGGACTTGGATGAAATTCAGTGGCCGGAAGGGCACATCGGTCGATTGTGGTTCTCGTTGCGTTACGAACCGTCGACGGAAAAGCTGATGGTTTCCTTGCTGAAAGCGAAAAATTTACCATCACGCACAGTGGGGACGGTGAATAGTTGCGATCCTTTCGTGAGGTGAGTAGGTTAGGGCGCCAGTTGATCTCCGGGTCATTAATTTTCATTTCGACCTGTTTTTATCGGGGATTTTAGGGTTTATCTTTAATGTAACGGGGGTAAATTCGTGCTTGATTAGGTTGATAATTTAGTCGGAAGTAGAGGGAGGGTGACACGTTGAGCATACAATAATCATGCCGCAATTCGCAATCGGATTACGAGCCCCGTGTGCTTGGTAGTTCGTGCAAACGATATTTGGGAGGTTTATTACATCATGATTTTTAACGAGTCGCTGATGATATTTTCATTGTATCCAAGCAAAATACAATAAAATAATAAAATGACATCATCCGTTACTTCGCACCTTCATATCAAACAGCAATGAATCAAGTCTGTTCTATTAAAACTCATCTCGACGGAGTATAAAGTACAAACGTTCAATTTTCTGCTTGTCATTCGCATCCCCGAACTAATCTCCCTTTTGTTCCCAGATTATATCTGTTACCGGACGACAGGAGATTTCTGCAATCGCGCCAGAAAAAGAAAACCTGCAATCCGTATTTCGATGAGACTTTAGTATTTCAAGTGAGTTCAACCATATTCTTTTTCGTCCCTCCTCACGCCTGGAGCAATCGAGAGGCGGGGGTTCATTATTTGTATTCGCTTTTTTCCTGCCCGGATATAAAAAATCAATCGGATTATCCGGTTACGTCTTTGGAAACTGATTTATTTCTCGCTTCCAGATATCGGCGAAAGAAATGTCGGAAAGAATATTGAAATTAACTGTGGTGGATGGGGGTAGGTCGAAGGAACGTAGCGAGATCGGTTGCGTCACGTATTCTTTGAAAGAATTGGAGGTGGGCGACGGATCGGAGCAGCAACTTTTCAAAATGGATTTGGAAAAGGTAAATCGAAGGGACGAAAAGTTTCGATGGCCATTATTTTTCGGATTTACAGAAAGGTCGAGAGTTGAAATCCGATTTCGGGGAATTGTTAATCTCGTTATTGTACAACGAGAACTTGAACAGGCTTTCCACGTCGGTTATAGAGGCCAGAAGACTAAAGGTAAACTAACAACTAGTAATTTAAGTAGCAGAATGTTACCAAAAATTTCTATAAACTAGATGTTGTCGGCCCTGACCAAAAAACAATTTGTTTATAAACAGTTCGTTCAACCGGTTCTCCTTTCTAGAAATAATCGACTTATCAATTTTTTTCTCGATTATACGGTTCCTTATCGAACGTCGAGGAGAAAATAATTAAAGCCGACCGATCGGCTGCAAGCTGTATACATAATCGACGGATTTGAATTTATATTACCAAAGGATCCGAAGGTAAATTAACGCGTCGAAAGTAAATTCGGTATTACGTCATTTTTGACTTATTCAACGGAGTTTCGCAAAAGGAATATTGAGCAATTACGGCTTTTCAGATATTTCAATTCGTTCCTTTGATGGGAGATGCATCTGGCTCGAAAAAGTCTTCTCGGAATAATTTCAACTCGTCAATTTATTAAAGTCTCTTAACAAGTTATAATTGCTTTCGACTCTTCCACTAACATTAGGGAACAATCACTTCTCAGAAATGTTTCATTCTCGAAGAAATTTACACATTTTCAGAAATTTTATTTTCCATTTGTCATTTTTTGCGATCAATGCTTGCGAATTGTCAATCGTAATTATAATTATTATATTTGTAGATGAAAAATTCTTACTATTACGAATCGATATACGAAAAACTAGTCGTACTAAAATTTTGTTTTCATTATAATGACGGTTAAAATCGATATCCAATAATTGTTTCGAATGCGATAAAATATCGCACGAAATTGGATTTATTCTAAAATCCAATAATAAATCAAATTTTTATTCTTTTCTGATGTATTTGATTATAAAGGGTTAATAAAGATTCAGTATTTCAAATAATATATTATCGACGTTTCGGGATGAACCCTTTTTCAAGATATGACAATTTAAATATTTGACAATGTTGTTATAATAAGTTTTCTTAGTACTAATAATCTGACAAATGAAAAACAAAAAGATGGAGACTTGATATGAATTATTTGTTCAGAATAAAGTATTTGATTCAAATTTCGAATATCTGTTCTGTCATTAATTGCTTCAGAGTTTCTTTTGATATGAATCATTTCAAGAAATACTCTTGCCAGAAGAATTTTCTTACTAAAAAGATAGAGATTTGATACCTCATTTCTTCAGTTTTAAAAACAATCACATCAAAATTCAAAGTAAGTACATTAATTCTAAAATTGTATACAATACAAAAAAATACTTAAAACAGATATTTAAATTAATCATTACCGATACAACTAAAACAATTAATTTTCTACAGAGAAGAATACAAGAACTAAACAATTTACTTGAAACATGTCTAACATATAACACCATTAAAAATTTCTATTCTTAACAAAAGCAAATTATAACAACATGAATCTTAATACAACCAAACACAACCAGAAACTTAAAAAAATATTGCAAGAAAATAAATCACTCGAATATTTTTTTTTCAAATAAACAAAATAACATAAAGAAGTTTTCAGATACTATCCTCCCTCTGAATATACAAGAAATATTGAGCTTAGACCAAAAATTTTCTATCAACGGCAACAAAACACAAAACATCCCTATAAATCATATCATCTTAAATATCGAAAGTAAAATTGCAAATCTCAATAACTCTCATCAAAATAGAATCAGATCCAAATTATCAAATACACTAATCAATCACTGTCACAAAACAAAAAATACTAAACTCACATTATCAAAACGACAGATTTTCCAAAATTTCCAAAAGACAAAAAATTTTTTAAAAAATAATCCACAAATTATAGCAGACAAAGGAAATTCAACCGTGATCCTTAATAGATCTACATATAATGAAAAAACGAACAACTTAGTGGAAGACACATCCACTTACAAACAAATGAAAAAGGACCTCACGAATACTTTACAGAAACAAAATAACGCGATTATAAAAAAATGGAAAAAATCAAATTATATATCACCAGAAATAGAAATCATTATACATTCATAGCAGTTTACCATCAAAAATTCGTAAAAACAACTCAGACCCATTGTTTCATATTCACAATCTCCTTTCTACAATCTATCAAAACATTTATCCAAGATCATAAACAAAAATCAATATTAGACAAAAAATTCTTTCACACTCAAAAACGAACTCGACAAACTAATTGTTCCTTCAAATCGTAAACTCTTCTCATTAGACGTCACATCATTATACGCAAACATTCCCACATCTTTAATACCAAATATAATTGAAGAAAATTGGCAATCAATATCAACAAAAGAAGATTTCATCGAAACTGTTCAATTAACTTTAGAATCCTGTTATTTTCAATTTGGTGAAAAATTTTATCAACAAACATTTGGTGTGGCAATGGGATCCCCCATTTCCAGCACCATAGCTCAACTTGCAATGGAAAATTTGGAAGAAAAAATACTAAAAAGTCATATTATTCAGGAAGAAAACTAATACAAATAGGATTCTCGATTTTAACACAACACAACACAACACATAAAACAAAAAAAACTGTATAGACAGATGAATCAAACTAACCTCACCAATAAAAACAAACTTTTTACGAAATTAAAATCGGAAACACTAAAAAATGATAAATCTAACATCATATACCAAATGTCATGTAAAGCTTGTAACGGAGTTTATATTGGACAGACAAAACAAAAATTGAAAAAAAGAATAAAAGGTCATAAATACTCTAAAGTACAGACAGCATTACATAAAGATGAACAAACATTAAAACACACATTTGATTTTAACACAGTGAAAATTCTAGATTACGAAAAAAACAGAAAAGCGAGAGAATTCCTTGAAATGATTCATATCAAAAGAAACTCTGAAGCAATTAATAACAGAACAGATATTCGAAATTTGAATCAAATACTTTATTCTGAACAAATAATTCATATCAAGTCTCCATCTTTTTGTTTTGCATTTGTCAGATTATTGTTACTAAGGAAACTTATTAAAACAACATTGTCAAATATTGAAAAAGGGTTCAACCCGAAACATCGATAATATATTGTTTGAATTACTGAATCTTTATCAACCCTTTATAATCAAATACACCGGAAAAGAATAAAAATTGGATTTATTTAGTTTTTGTCAGAAAAGTAAGCTAAATTACAGATAAAATTTTTGTTCAATCTTCATTACACTGCCTCCATTCTCAAGCACATGCAAACGCGATACAATATCACCAAAATTTGAAATATTTTAATGTTCATGCGTGTATTATATTTGGAGTAGGATTTCGACATCGCACCTATTATAGAACTTTTGGTGAAAATTTCATCACAGTGCATACACCTTGAAGCTTACAATCGAGCTACGGAACGTGGAAAAAATATCACAGAAATGGATATTTTTAATTTTCGACCGAATAGTAAATTTGATGTAGATTTTGGAATCGCATCTATTAAAGAAGGATTTTGAATAAGTATATATATGTATACCGAAGCAAAATAGTATATAGAGTGAAAAGAAGCATTTCGGCTGAAATGAAACCATCCAATAATTGAAATTAATATTCGGTTGTACCCACCACGTTATCGTTTTACCCACTCCACGCCGCCGCCACCGCCGCCGCCGTCGCTTTCGTCCGATTCGCATTCCCGACAATGTCGAGTGAACATGTCCCAGCTGCGAGACGAGTTTGTGTTACCCCGGGTCGAGATGACCAACAACATGTTATCGCGATCGACCGTGATGGACATAGTTGATCCTCTTTTCGTACGCAATCAAAACGCGCCATCGCCAAGTTCGCCGGCCGAGATCGTCGACCGGGCGAGAAAAATTTTCCGCGCCGGAAAAACGCGAAGTTTAACTTATCGCCGGGGACAGCTGAAGGCCTTGCTCAAGTTTTTCGAAGAATGCCGGTTGGACATCGAGGAAGCCCTGTACCAGGACTTGGGGAAGCATCCCCTGGAGGTGAACGCGGACGAGGTGATTTTGGTGACGAACGATATCGAGCACACGTTGATCGAGTTGAAGCGATGGGCATCACCGAAACGACCATCGAGGAGGTGGATTAACATCTTGGATAAATTGGAGATTCGCAGCGAACCGTATGGGGTGGTACTTGTAATCGGGGCGTGGAATTATCCGGTGCTGCTCGCTTTGGGACCGCTGGTCGGTAAGTTTTCACATTTTGCCATAATCGAACGATAATGATATCTCGTGTATGCACTTATTTCCTAGTTTCACCCGACTATTCGAAGTTCTCTATAAGTGAGTCGATTATACAACAGAACTTGTTGAATATTTTAAAACGACCCGGAAAACGGACAAGGCTTATTGCGTTGTTTGAAATTCCCGATTCAATCTTATCGTATATGATAAGACAGGTCGCCTCGATCATCGATATCATATTGGAATTTCATTTGTTCCTTTTTTGAATATATATATATATATACATATATATTCTTACTACCCGCATTAAAAGCTCGTTAATTATTGCAGGAGCCATCGCAGCCGGCAATTGCGTCGTGTTGAAACCTTCGGAATTGTCGCCGGCCACGACTAATCTCTTCGTTAAATTGCTAACGAAATATTTGGATCGCGAAACGTTTTACATCGTCCAGGGTGGACCGGCGGAGACGACGCAGCTTCTAGCCGAAAAATTCGATTACATTTTTTTTACCGGCTCAACCGCCGTGGGACGTATCGTTCACCAAGCTGCCGCCAAACACCTGACACCGACGACCTTGGAGCTCGGCGGTAAAAGTCCTTGTTACCTGGACGACACCATCGACATGAAAATGGCGACCAGACGCATCTTATGGGGCAAATTCATGAACGCGGGACAAACGTGCGTCGCGCCCGACTACCTAATTTGCACCAAAGACGTCCAAGACAAATTCCTGATACACGCCAAGGAGATCCTCAAGGAATTCTACGGCGACCAACGTTTCCCGACGGACATGAGCCGCATCGTCAACGAGCGCCACTTTCAACGGCTGTGCGGACTGCTGGAGAACGCGGACGCGATAATCGGCGGACGCAGCGCTCGAACGCAGCTCGCCATCAGCCCCACAATCGTGATCGGCGTCAAAAAGGGCGACCCCCTGATGCGCGACGAAATTTTCGGTCCAATCCTGCCGATTTTAAACGTGTCCAACGCGACCGAGGCCATCGAGTACATAAACGACCACGAAAAACCCTTGGCGCTGTACGTCTTCACCGAAAACCAAGACGTCCGCCGGAAATTCCTCGAAGAAACGTCCAGCGGTTCGTTGACCATCAACGATACCATCATGCAAATTTGCACGGAAGGCCTGCCATTCGGCGGCGTAGGTGCCAGCGGCATGGGCGCTTATCACGGCAAAGCCGGTTTCGACACATTTTCCCATCAGAAAAGCGTGCTAATCGCAAAACTGAACCCCGTCACCGAAATGGGATTGCAATGTCGTTACCCGCCGTACACCGACAAGAAACTCGAATTGGTCAATTTATTCGTGAGAAAAAGAAGAGGCGTCGATTTGTCGCACAAATCCAATTTTTTATCGTTTTTAGCCGGCATAGCGACAGCTTGTCTCATTTACATAGTTTACCGTTACTTTTACGACGGCAACGATTGAAATGTCGGATTTTGGTTTATTTTGTGGAATTCTAGTCATCTAATATTAAGAGTCATATCGAGTAATTTTTCTATTTTCGTCCTATTGATATTGGAAGACAATTCCGAATGAATGATTGCCATTCCAACCCTTGTAATTATACTTGTTTATTTATTAGTAATTACTGCCATAATTTGTCAACAACTCTTTATTTTTGATATAATTTACGTTTGGTTATCGTTCGTACTAAGTAGATATCGATATTGTGCTTCATACACAGCTCACACTAGTTTTGTTTCTTTTGATTCTCCTGAAATATATTTTTAAAACTGCATCACCTGCGCAAAAACCTGAATGACCATTTAGGTTATGGGGCAAACCGTTGACATATAGATTTTAAATAGCCATGGGCCCAGAACAGATCCCTGAGGGATGCCACAGATATTGTGCTGGAGCTCTTGCCAAGATATCAGCTAACAGAGTACTATTCCTATCACTCCGTGGATTGTTGTTTTGTTTCATATATGACGTCTGGTAACACTTTCAGTTCCTTCATATTATCTGGGAAAATTCCCAGCACAAGTGCCCATGGCAGGACCTAACGACTATATATTAAATATGTAGCCGGGACCAATGGCTTTACATGCCTTCCGACGCACGATGGCATTCCCAAATTAAGTACCGGGATTCGAACCTGGTTTTCCTGGGTACTACACCTGTTGAGGTACCAATGCCACTAATAAACATAAAGTCCATTTAAACTTCTGGCTTTAAGAACAGTAGTTGGCGCACTAGTACCAAAGATACGTAATTTTGTAGGTTAGTTTTATCAATGCCGGTCCGTTGTTTTTGGTGTTGCCTACCCAACAAACTGCTTAATTACATATTTTAAACAACACGAGGAAGTCAAACTTGAAAACCGGTCATCAAAATACAATCAGTTGATGACGCTAATTATAACAATAACTAGTTTCCCATTTGAAACGTCATACGATTTTGAAGCGTACAAAAATATTCGCTTCGCTTTTTTTTCAAAGTTCACGCGATTCGTGCAGAAAACAAACAAATCGACATTGAAAAATCCGAACTAGCTACGTCGTCCTTGCGAACAGGTATGTTCAAAAAAAAACTAGACCCGTTTACAAACGCGCTTCAATCAAAAATAAAATCATTAACGCGACGCGATCGTTTCGCGAAACAGTGGTACCGCCGGTAATAATATTCACAGTGCTCGAGTAAGTGCGATGAAGACAACGACGACGGTCCTCGACATGCAACCGGGGTTGGCGACGAAGGACCCCAAAGAAGTTGTGGAGGTATTGCGAAAAAATTTTCGCGCCAACAAAACGCGATCCATCGATTTTCGCAAAAAGCAACTGAGGAATTTGATCAAATTTTTCGATGACAACGTGAACGAATTGTGCGCCGCCGTTTACAAGGATTTAAAAAAACCGACGACCGAGACTATGCTAAGCGAAATTGAAATCACCCTAAACGAGTTGAAGTGTTTGCTGAGCAATTTGGATGAGTACGCCAATCCGGAGTACCCCAAAAAGCCCTTCGTGAACATGTTGGATGGGGTGGAGATACGAAAAGATCCCTACGGAGTGGTTCTGGTCATCGGTTCCTGGAACTATCCGTTGAACATCGCAATTAACCCAATGGCAGGTAAGTTTTCAAAAAAAAAAAAAAATTTTAATTGCCCACCAAGGTTTCATTAGTATTCAACTAGGAAGAGTCTCCATTTTTGATGATTTCTACGTTCAAGGTTGTCGATTTTCATTTTCATACGTATTTAGGTATTTTAATTCCGACCGTCGACTCGTTTTTTCCCTTAACCCAGATTTCGATCGAAAACCTTCAAGAATCGAATAAATTTTTCCGATGGTTAAGCGAATTCGCTCTCGTTTAAAAATAAACGACGGCACCATTCGACTCGATATTTCAGGAAAAGGAAGTGCACCTATGCTACATAATAATCGCGGCGACCTTTACTTTCCTTTCGAGGTACTTAGAGGAACGTCGTTTACGTGTGCAACGATTCGACCGTTCTATCTGCTCGATAACGATTAGCTGAGGTGCGCATAAACCGAGTGAACGGCTAAAGACAAACTCCCACGACGTAACTTTCATCGTGAACTGAGATAAATGTTCGTTTTACGAGATTTTGCTACAAACTTATATAACAGTTGGAAATCTTCAAACTACAACATGTATATATGTATATAAGGCGCAAAAAACATAAAAGATTCATTCCTAATGACAATCTAATTATTACGAGCTGTCACTTTTTGTGATGTTTCATTAATCAGCAGTTTTTTTACTTCATTATCATTTCATCGAAGGTTAAATTTAATGGAAACGCTTTTTAAGAAACTAATGATTAACTACTGAAGCAAAACTTTTCTGTAGATAAATAAATATTTCGTTTTGTTTTAGGAGCAATTGCAGCTGGTAACTGTGTCGTCCTCAAACCGTCAGAAAAAGCTCCGTTCACCGCCGAAATAATTGCCAAACTGCTACCCAACTATCTTAACACCGATTGTTACCGCGTGTTTCTGGGGGGAATACCAGAGACAACTGAACTACTCGAGCAAAAATTCGATTACATCTTCTACACCGGGTCGACCGCCGTCGGTAAAATTATACACCAGGCGGCCAACAAGCACCTAACCCCGGTCACGTTGGAGTTGGGCGGAAAATCCCCCGTTTACATCGACGACAGCGTCGACATGGAAATAGCGGCGAAACGAATCCTCTGGGGCAAATGCCTAAACGCCGGACAAACCTGCGTGGCCCCCGACTACCTCCTCTGCACCAAGCGCGTCCAAGAAAAGTTCCTCTTCTACGCCGAGCAAGCCCTCAAAGAATTCTTCGGCGGCAGCGTGAAAACCTCGCCGGACTTCGGCCGGATAATCGACGACCACCACTTCGACAGGCTGGCCAACCTCCTCAAAGACGTCAAGATAGCAATCGGCGGTCACACCGACCCCAAGGACAAATTCATCTGTCCTACAATCGTCATCGACGTCCTCCCCGGCGAACCGCTCATGCGCGAAGAAATTTTCGGCCCGATCCTACCAATCGTCAACATCGACAACGTGAACGACGCCATAGAATTCATAAATCGTGGCGACAAACCCTTAGCGTTGTACATCTTCTCGAAACGCACCAAAGACATCAATTTGATCATGGATAACACCTCCAGCGGCGGCGTGGCCGTCAATGAGGTCGTAATGCATTTGGCCGTCGAGTCTTTACCCTTCGGCGGCGTCGGTCCCAGCGGAATGGGTAGTTACCACGGCAAACAAACCTTCGACACTTTCGTGCACAAAAAAAGCGTTCTCGCGAAAAACTTCCGAGCAATACCGGAAAAGTTGCAATCAATAAAATACCCACCCTACACTAACGGAAAATTGAAAATTATACGAAACTTAATCAAGAGACGTGAAGGCATCTCCTTGGCGTTCGTGCCTTATCTCTTCTTCTTTTTACTAGGTATCGCCGTAGCGATCGCTTTTTACTTTTTCACGTTATATTTGGAACGTTGAGCTCGCAACACCTTTATACAAAGTATTCTGTATCAGAAATAAAAATTTGTGGTTCGTTTCAATTAATTCGCATACAATAGAGCGAATAAAATCCATATTGAAATCAATTTGCAATAATCCTTGAACTTTAGTTCGAAGGTGACAGACACGAGGCGTACGTGCGCGTGACGCTCAACCAGCACAACAAAAACGTGAAGGAGAAACGGACGGCCATCAATCAGCCTTCCAGAGATGGCGAGGTCGCCTTTTCGGAAGGATTCAACTTCAAACTGACCCCAGCTCATGCGGACATAACGCGCTTGTACTTCCACGTCTTCCAGGCGACCCCTGGTTACGGTAGGGGTAGGTGTTGCGTTATTAGGCTTACCCTCAGTTCCTCTTAATTACGCAATTAGACCGTTTTTTTAGATTAGTGGCTTTATACATACTTTAGTTTCATGCTTATTCTACGCCACTATTCGGTTCAATTTTACATTGTGGCAGTTGTGAAAGTAACAACCGCTGATGTAATTCCTCTCGTGCATGACAGTTGTGATTCAAATCGTCACCGATTCGTTATGATCGTTTCATCGATTTTGCAGATAAATTGATTGGGAAATGCGTGCTCGGGTCGCATATGTTCACCAAAGGGAAGGCGATGATGCAATGGACGTCGGCCATCGCTAATCCTATGGAACAAAAGCAGGAGTGGCAAGCTTTGAGCGATTATTAAGCGATGATTAATTCGTTAAGACATGTGGGGAGCAATTGTAGGTTAATTTTCTTCCTTTGGAAACTTGGTGCAAATTACTATGACGTTAAATTGGTGGAAAGGTTTTCTGTTGATAAAATTCTTCGCCTCTGTAGTTCAACTTGATCTCTAGTAAGTGTGTGAACGGCATTAACTTATTCATTCTCGAGAGGTTGTCAAATCTTTTTGTCGATATGCTGGAGCAAAAAAGATGTTCCATATGGTAGAAACGTCTGCACTTGATGACAAACCTGAAGAAAATGGTGTTCAAAATAGAACTCCTTGTCACGAAGTCTTTTGGAACTTCATTCAAGAAATGAGAAGTGTCGAATCCATTGCTTGGCAGTGTGTGTAGAGTTGTTCCAAAAACACCAAACCAAGCTTGTAAAAATAGATTCAATTTTGGTTCAGTTCAAGGCATACAGAAACCAAAAGGCGACTGAAGGCCATTGAATCTTCAAATGTCTTCATCGAAAATATAAGATTTTAATTTCATTAAAATTTTCGATATTTTTGACAATTCATTTGAAGTGCGTCGACTCCTTTGGCTTCGTTCAGTATAGTCCGTTGAAAACCAAATTTTTCATGGTATCATGTATACGCATGACGTTTTCCTGACACGCGTGGTCTCAAAGTCTACATCAGATGTTAATTCGACTGAGGCAGTTGTGAAGGATGAAGCTTTTGCTGCTTAGTCATAGTTTACCAATTTAATTTAAAAGATGATTTTAGTAACTCACTTGTCCAACGTGTTATTCCAAAAATTAAAAACAAGTCAAGAAGTAAAACCTAAAGATTTAGCGATTTTATTTTTGTTTTCTAGGTTTACAAAGTGATGTTTCGTATGTTTCAAACAAAACTTTGACTAAGCGGCTGTGGTTAAAACAACTTGTCCTCCACAACCTTTTCAGCAGAATTCGAATTGTAAAGCAACAATCTTGCTCTAATATTTAAAAAATAAACAATTGTACAACTATTGATAAACGAAGTAACAACTATTTAATACTTGGGATATACACTTAAAACGAATCGAGTTCGGAAATGTGAAGATAGTTTCCAGACAAAACCAGAAAGAAAGGAG
The DNA here is from genome assembly GCA_020654155.1 of Novius pumilus. NCBI lineage: Eukaryota > Metazoa > Arthropoda > Insecta > Coleoptera > Coccinellidae > Novius > Novius pumilus. The sequence goes on from JAIFOV010000475.1 coordinate 7,820,181, forward strand.
TACAAGGGCAACGAGTAACAGCACAGGAAGACTGGACGAAGGAAATTGGTAGCAACAAAGAAGAGTTGTTGGAAGAAACACTTACAAACATATATATTATACGATTTTCGTGTTCTGTGATTTATCAACAGAAAACTTAACTTTATCTCAAATCCAAACTTGTATATTTTCAATATTAATCAAATGTTTGATGTACGAAAATAAATATCTATGTTAAAAGAGTGTTTTTTTGGATTCATTAATAGGTAAAAAAATCAATAATTTATTTTTATTCCACTATATACAATAACTAAACTGTTTCAAAAACGGTAAACCGTTCAAGCACAATTCATTTTAAATATATGTATAAACTATTTTAGATCACTATAAGAATCATTTATAATTATTTACATTATCAACAAACTATTATTAAATGTAGTAGGTGGAAAATTGACAAGTAATATAACATCGATGAGATATGTACACGAATTACCAATTGATATGAAAGGGACGGTATTCTAGCTAAGATTAGGCCCCCCAAACTGTCGCAACGAGACCAGCTCATTCGTTCCGAAACAACTGATAAAATAGGAATTGTGTCGATAAAACGGGACGATGAAAAATAATGTTCGAAGACTAGAGAGGTAACAACGAATTTCCTAGTTAAAATTTCCAAAAAAATAATTTCTTTAAAACCTATTCTACATATAATCTAAGGCTCAGTGACGATTCATTTCGCGATAATCCGTTTTAAATAAATAATTATGTCTGAACCACATATCACAAGTAAGCTTTTTCAACTGAGTAGTGATGTTCAATATTTTCGCCGCGCAACTTATTTGGAAACTGTCAAATATCAGTCTTTTCAGTTGGATCTTTCGAGAGTATTCAAAAACCACAATATTCGGAAGGGGAATAAAATTATAAAATCTTATCGCAAATAGTGGGAGAGCGACGCAAACAACGACAACAACAACAGGAGGGACGACGAAAGGGCGCCCGAAGAGGCGGAAGCGTCTATGCCGCAAACTTTCGGGCTGTACTCGTTGCAATGGTTCTGAAAAAAGACGGAAAAAAGTTTGAAATCGTCGAAATTCGAAAGAGGGCGGACGATGAATTATGCAACCACACGATCCGACGCGGATTCGAAGCGTCAATAAATGAAACGACTGCATCAAAAAATATATGGGGGCGCGATCCGTCTCCCGAACGAATGATGTGTTTTGTAATGAAACAAATCGAACGGACAAAGATGAGAAGGGACCGGATATGAATAATAAACAACCATAAATAAATACCGACCGGAATTTTATGTTGGCATCGCGGCGCATCCACCTTTTTTGAATCGGAACCCACGACAAGTCACCAAACACGATTTGACGATAAAAACACCGAAATAAAACTCATTGCGAAACGACGAAATCCCCAAACCGTTTCAAAACCACATAATGGCCGAAAGTAAAATTGCGAAATGGTGGATGCGCTTTAATTTAGGCCTTCAGTCAATATCAATTTGCCGTTATTATCGAAGACAAATAAATTCCGGCGAAGACGCACGCGTCAGCGGAGGCGTCTCCGCCCCCCGAAATCCCCAACAAAAATAATTGGAACCAAGTCAACAAGAGCGATTAAATTGTTTACCGGTTTCGAGTGACCGGTTAATCTTCGCGTTACTCTTTCATCTATCAGTTTCATATGTGAATACAGGAAGTCCGGAACGATTTACGCAAATTTGCTCTGCGTTAATGTTTGACGTTCCGTATTTCAATTTCGTTAAGGGCCGAGTTGGAGTTCGCATCGTTAAACACCGCCGCCGCACTTTTTTTTCTCTATTTAATTTGATCGGAAAGTTTTAACGAGCCGGCCGGTCTCGGATGTCGAAACGTTCATTTTTACGAGATGAAAATATGAAAAATAAATGGCGGGGGTTACTTACCCGAATTATGGCCGACGACATTTGATCGAGGAATTTGCGGCTGAATTTTTCGGCGCCCGCGCCGCAATGGTCGCGCGTCGTGCTCGACGAACATTCCAGATATTCTTGAAAGGAGCTGCAACGACAATAAAACGATTTAAAAAAGCGTATTTTTTTCTGCCGGCCTGGGATTCGACGAACCTTCTCCAACAAGTACAGAAATCCGGTCGTTATTATCATAAATCCGGCGCGCCGCACGCCAACTCCGTAAAAACTCGATTTTATAATCCGGACGGTCGTAAATTTTCTCGAGCGCCTTTTTTTTTCGATAATCCGACATTTTCGGAAATTTTTGGAGCCCCTAATCTGCCGCATCACGGATCGTTAATTTTTCATCAAGCGCGACTTTCCGAAACGGCCGCAGTCGAAAGGAAAAGACGGCGACGGGAAAAAGTGTAATCCGGGCGAATTAAACGCGGATCGGTTTTTGTAATGACGTAATTAAGTGAGTGTGCGATTCTCGACGCGGCGTTTTCTGTGGTTCCCTGTACTTCCGAACTAATGCGAGGGACAACATCTTACCAGCAAACGTCGCGGATTCCCTTATCGGCCGTTTCTCGTTTTCTTTTTTCGTACATGAAAATGTCTGTATCCATCACCTCCTCCCGTTCCTCTTCGGCGTTCGTTTTCGTCTGGATGTCCTGCATGGCCGTCGCGTACTTCGTGAAGCAAACTTTCGTCTGGCTTTCCACCTGCTTCATGCAGGGCGCGTAACTGAGATATTCTGAAAGTGCACGAGGTGAGGAAGGAACGGAACTCGAAAACGGCCAGACTCACCTTCCTGATATGTGCCGTTCTTGCATAATTCGTGGACCATCACGTTCGTGCCGTGGAATAATTTTTTGAAATGTTTCCGTTGCTCGTAGCTCATGCAGCGGCGCGTGTACGCCCGGATGCAGCGCAACGCCTCCTGGAAGCTTCTACAAAGGGAAACGAATGAATCGACGACGTTCGATCGAATAAACTACTTTATATGTGAACTATTTTAGGACAAAACGACGCGTCGCGCAAATGACCTACGTGGTCGATGACGTTCGTTCGAATAACCTACTTCATACGTGAACTATTCCACGACGAAAGGAAACGAATAAAAACGAACGATGACGTTTGATGGGATCACCTACTTCATATATGAACTATTCAACGAGCTGCGGTAGGTGATTTGTTTCAATTTGTCAACGCGACGCGGCGCCGAATACGAATATGTACGAAATTCGGTTAATTCGAGCGTAATTTACGGGTAATAAAGATAAACCGCGTTACGGTTCGGGGATTTTTTTGTTCGCCCGTCGCTTTTCGATTATGTACTTTTCACTCCGCGTTCCACGCTTCGTTTTAACGCCCATTAAACGAACTGCGACGTTCGCGTTTTTCGGCCGCAACGTTAAAAAAAAGAGATAATAATCGAGCTGATTAAAATTTAGCGCGTTATAAATTTTCAACAAAACAAATCCGGACGAGACCCCCTTGGCGCGTGTGACCGGGATGATAAAGGGGAGCACGTACGATATCAGATCTTCGAGTCCGTGCCGGGCCTATCAAAGTTAGTTTCGTTGATTACGGAATACGAGCAAAACGAAAGAACAATTAAAACGATTCATTCAACCGCGAATTGAAAATTCGTTTTCGTCGCGGCGTAACGAGGAGAAAAATTTTTCCGACGAGGTGGAGGCGCGAATGGGGCGGAAGGGAAAATTCGAATCGCTACTGAATATAAACTGGATGATTATTGTTACGGGGCGGAAAGAAAAATGGTACGAAGTAATTCGGCCGACGGCGAAACTTCGCGGCGCGGCACTTAATCGCGACTAAATTAAAAAGAAGCTTTTCAGCCGACTCGCGATTTTCGATTCGGGTGGAATTTGAGTGGCCCGGCACGAATTGGGAAGTAGTTTGCGAAGTTCGTCTCCCGAGCCACGCCTAATCAAAGGCAATTGGGGTTTGCGTTAGTTAAACTTAATAAAATCGGAACCGGTCGGTCGGTCGGCCTTACGGTTTGATTGTTTTCGGGGAACGCCCGATGAAATTGCATACATTGACGGTTCGCAACGCGCAGACTCCGATCACCGTTGGGATTCTGCGCTGTGCGCGGAACGAACGGCGCAGAATCGCGACGGTACGATGCAAGTACTTACGGGCACGTGCGATCCAAATCCTCTTTGGTGGTGACGAAACTCAATCCGGAATCGGTGAGTATGGACAAAGGACGAGCGCATTGCATGAAAGCCGTGTTGCAATGTTGCTGCCCGCGGACTTTGGTCGTTATTACTGTAACAAAAACGCAGAGTTAAAGGAAAAATTGTTTTTTTTGTTAGTTGGGAATGGAGGAAAACTTGCGCCGTTTCACCGCACGTATATTATCGTTTCGAAACGGCGGCGGGTGAAGTCTCGAACTTGAATGGGGAAAACTTTTTCGCCGCCCTAAAAATCGCTAGGGATCGAGTGGATATTTGTTTTACAAATGATCGCAACTTTCGAGAAATTACCAATATTTTGTTTTAACTGTTTCGTTGATAATTTTATAATAAAACGGTCGGCTGGTTACTAAATTGGATCGTCCCGTTCGCACGACTGCTCGTTCATTGAACAATTCCCATTCCGCCGCAGAAGCCGAATACAATCGGCGTTATAATTGATTAACAATTGTATAATGGCCGTGCGAAGCGATCTCGTCATGTGTGTACGTGTGTAGAGGAAACAGCGGGCCGTTTCTTCGGGTCGCGTGGGCACATTACGCTCGCAAGCCGGCTTACTAAAATGTCGTTTCCGTGTCGCCCTCGAACTAATTCAATTAGTTCGGAAAACCGCAATCAAACAACGAAAAATTCAATTTTCCAGCGGCGCTCCTAATTGGCTTCGCTTTTTCCCCCTTTACGATAGAAAAAAATCCAAACAACGGAGATAGTCAATGGTCATTTCCGGTCGGGTTTTAATTGAAAGGACATAAGGATCAAATTGGTTCCCACCGGGACAACGTGACCGCCAACTTTAATCACCGGAGCCCCCGACGAAACTTCCACGTCGTCGCTCGTCCCTTCAGTCCAGTTTTCCGGAGATTGGGACACAATACACCACCTCTATTAAAAAGTTCGAATCGATACTATCGACGGGAGTGACGGGACGCCCGGGCGAACAGAAGGAAAAATCGCCGGGGGGGCGGACCGTTTAATTGGTTTAGTTGTCCGGGCTTTTCCGATTGGTTTCCGCGGGGATTGTTGAATGTTATCGCTTTCCCGATTACCGAAACGCCAACATATTATTATTCCCGCAACTTTTCCATCAATTACGGGAACGTCCGACGCGCGATCCTATCGATTTTCATCCCCACGTTTACGCGTCAATTAGTGAGCTTTCTTTCCGCCTAAGTCGGGGGTGGAAAGGACGCGTGGGCGATTGACGTCACATGTTTTACTTATTAAGGATATCGTTTTTTCGGAGTTGTTTTTCATATTCGTTTATTTATTCATCGTAAACGTCAAATGCGCGTGCGCGCGTTCACAGGCGCTCAGTGAAAACTTCAAAAGTATAATCATGATCCGATAGGAAATTTTGATCAAAAACTCAAAAGATTAAATTGAGAAAGCGACGAAAATTGAAAATTCGGTCATAACAAAGACACAGACGACAGACGAGTGTGTTGACGTTTCGCCGGGATCACACCAAGCACCTGCGAAGATGTTCGGCCGCGCGAGCGGGTGAGGGGGGTAGGGGTAAAAAACAATTAAAATAGCGTAACGTAATATTTGAACGGTCATGTGCGGCGGCAAATTGGAAATCCGACGATAAAAGAACCGGCCGTTCATATTTAATGAGCAATTAACTACGCCGCTCTATTCGTAACAATTGCAACGAAAATACACCCCGTCGGATTATTATTATTACATTAATTTCCCGGCCCGTTTTTCCTTCGGAATTCCCGGCGAAGCGCATTGTTTTTCCGATAAAATAAGCGGGGCCGCGCGAGAGAACGTTCCTTTGTGGAGGCCGACCTCCCGGAAAAATGTGAGCGCGTTGTTGCAATCCTATTTTCCCGGCACAAAAGCGTCGTCGCCGTCGGAACGGCGGGCGAGCTCGGAGCGTTTTTCCAAAGGTGCACGCGACTGAAGCGATGTACTTCCCTCTAATTTGCTCCGGAGTTATAAAGCGACCAAAAAAAAGAAAAAGAAAAAACCGAAGGGATAATCTTTTCAAAGCGAGGGAAAATTGTTGAAAAGGATTATCTATCTGAATGCGGGGCGCGATCCAATTGAAAGAAGTGTTCGGGTGACATCTTCAATACGTTTCGGGAACGCTCATCCCGAATTTTCCGGGAGTTAATATGAGAATAATGCGAAATGAAAAGAAAATATTAAATGTTTGAACGATCATTCAATTAAGAATAAATGGCGTACAACAAAAAAAATCGCACCACCCTGGGCCATATTAATAAGCCTCTCGCATTCGCCATTTGTTCATCCGTAAAACAAATTACGGGAAGCTGTCATCGCGAACCAGCGACTTCTGTTTCGGCGATTTTTTTCGAAGCCCCATTACAAAGGAAATAAAATAAGTAACAGCGATCCGATGAAAATTTAAAACCCGCATCAAAGTTGGACATTCGCTAAGCAGAAAACGATTAAAAACGTTGACGCAGCGATAACATTAGTAATTTATTGTTCACTAATTCAACAAAAAACGTCACATCGACTTATTTATCGATACTTAAATAACCTTTTTTACCTCGTTCAAATTGGAATGAAAAAATTCCTACCGACCAATTAATTATCGATAATACACGTTTTGCGACTTATTTTGACTGTTTCGCGGCAGAAAAACAATAGTCCGGTTGTCCGAATCCGGATTTGATTTCATGAATATGCATGCGGCCAATTCGACACTCGAAACGCTTTATCGTTTTAAAGCGACGTCGAACGTTCCGCAGATTACGAGCTCTATGTGTACGATACGTCGCTATCGTCCTGTCATTTGGGGCTTCGCTCCGCAAGCCGAAATTAAAATTTAATATTTGTCCCTCGGCGGAATACGAATCGGATTAAATCTACCCGTAGTTCATTCGAACCGTATTGGTACTTCGGCGACGCGCATCCCCGAGCGCACGCGCGCGCGCACACTTCGGCACATGCGCGTCCGACGGATTAAAGCCCCGCGTACGATTTTCCGGCCATATTGGATGGGTTGAGCGAGAAAAGAGTCTATTCGCACGAAACAAAGACGAACGAAACTTCCCTTAATTAATACCCCCGGCGGCCCCGCGCGAAGACGAATGTGTTTGTATTTAGGCGCGTCGCTTGTGCAAGTTTTCGGTTGTTTCGACGTCGGCTTAAACGGCGTCTTATTTTGCGGACGCGCCGGGTCGTCGGGACGTTGTTCTCAATTATAAATATAATGACGGCTCCGTGTACCGTTCAACGGACCGAAATGGTTTTCGGCTTGTTGAATAAATTAGTTCGGTACGTGGAGTGTGTTCGGTTGATGAAGATGTGACAACTTGTCGGAAAGATGAAGGTTGACGACTTAACTCCGCGACGTTAGATTAATTCGGTTGTTGTACAACGCCCTCTATGCCCGTTTATGTGTTTACATAAAAACCATAGAATCGGTTTAATTCACGCGAACCCGTTATTATCGCACGCGGATGACGTAACGAGAAAAACGGGCATTGAAAATGGGGGAAAAACGAAAAGAAGCAAATTGCCCGTTCGTGAGTTTTAAATTGGATTAATGCGTGTAAGGCATCAGATTGATGGGATTAGTTTTTCCGGTTCGGATGCCGGGGACAAAGGGAACGGTTATGTGAGTGTGTAAACGACGATGGTCGATCCATTATAATTCGGCGATGTACACCGGTTGTCGTTAAAGATGCACGATCGTTCCGGGTATATGGATTTTCCCGCCGCTAACCGTACGATAAATCCTCGTCGAAACGAGCGACCGATCGGTTATCTATCCGACGACCACTTAGCCCGAATGATTGCGTACGTGGCGGACGCTACGCCACTGGACGATCATTCAAATCGCCCGCTTATTACTCAACGGAGACCGATAACTTGGCCGCGATCTGGTTCCGAGCTCGATCCGAAAAAAACCCATCGGTCCCTGGCCCCCCCGAAGGGGAACGTTGCGAATCGACTTAATTTCGACGCGAATTTCAATTGCGAGTTGCGAAAGTAATCTTTTCCGGGTGGTGGTGCCGCCTCCCCTCGCTCCGAACAATTACAACTTTGTTTGTTCCGGTCGGGGATCCGTTTGCGCGCGAACGGCGTCATTAACCGATTTCCATCAATCAAACGAATCGAATGCCGAAGCCTTTCTTCAGATCGTTCTAGAAAATAATAATAAAAAACTTACTTTGAGTCAGAAACTCTCAGCGATTGGGAAATTCATCCCGGGTTTCGGCACCATATTGACGTGTCGGCCGCCAAAACAGATGAAAGGGAATCAAAAATACGAAAAAAAAACAAATTGCATTCCAAAAACACATTTGGGAATTTGTGTCCGCTTTTCGAATCTTAATGTTTTTCGAATTTTTCATGATTAATTCCGAGTTTGAAGCGTTGAGTGCGGAAAGCGACTGACCAATAGTCCTCGAGCACAGTCGTCAAGCAAGCCGTGATTAGTGCCGAAACCCGGGATAAATTTCGTAATCATCGACGCCACGACAATAATAATAACGGCAACGAAATTCTCCATAATTATTAGTCCAAGTTGACAGACATGTGAACGTTGATAACTGTTATCGCATCAAGTAAAAAACGAAAAAGAAGGCGATCGCGTAACTCATTCGATAATCGCGTAACGAACTTACGTAGAGCCAATTTTCGTTTTGTTTCGCCATCGTCGCGTCCAATTCCTAATCTAAACTGATTAGAATTCTCGAATAAATTCGTGACCTCTCGCCGTCGTAACCTCCGTAATTTATTCCGCCTCGGTGTGGGGCGGACTCCTCCGGATAAACAATTTCGAAATTCGAATTAAGAAAAGCGTTTTCCAAAGGTGCACGCGACTGAAGCGATGTACTTCCCTCTAATTTGCTCCGGAGTTATAAAGCGACCAAAAAAAAAAAGAAAAACCGAAGGGATAATCTTTTCAAAGCGAGGAAAATTGTTGAAAAGGATTATCTATCTGAATGCGGGCGCGATCCAATTGAAAGAAGTGTTCGGGTGACATCTTCAATACGTTTCGGGAACGCTCATCCCGAATTTTCCGGGAGTTAATATGAGAATAATGCGAAATGAAAAGAAAATATTAAATGTTTGAACGATCATTCAATTAAGAATAAATGGCGTACAACAAAAAAAATCGCACCACCCTGGGCCATATTAATAAGCCTCTCGCATTCGCCATTTGTTCATCCGTAAAACAAATTACGGGAAGCTGTCATCGCGAACCAGCGACTTCTGTTTCGGCGATTTTTCGAAGCCCCATTACAAAGGAAATAAAATAAGTAACAGCGATCCGATGAAAATTTAAAACCCGCATCAAAGTTGGACATTCGCTAAGCAGAAAACGATTAAAAACGTTGACGCAGCGATAACATTAGTAATTTATTGTTCACTAATTCAACAAAAAACGTCACATCGACTTATTTATCGATACTTAAATAACCTTTTTTACCTCGTTCAAATTGGAATGAAAAAATTCCTACCGACCAATTAATTATCGATAATACACGTTTTGCGACTTATTTTGACTGTTTCGCGGCAGAAAAACAATAGTCCGGTTGTCCGAATCCGGATTTGATTTCATGAATATGCATGCGGCCAATTCGACACTCGAAACGCTTTATCGTTTTAAAGCGACGTCGAACGTTCCGCAGATTACGAGCTCTATGTGTACGATACGTCGCTATCGTCCTGTCATTTGGGGCTTCGCTCCGCAAGCCGAAATTAAAATTTAATATTTGTCCCTCGGCGGAATACGAATCGGATTAAATCTACCCGTAGTTCATTCGAACCGTATTGGTACTTCGGCGACGCGCATCCCCGAGCGCACGCGCGCGCGCACACTTCGGCACATGCGCGTCCGACGGATTAAAGCCCCGCGTACGATTTTCCGGCCATATTGGATGGGTTGAGCGAGAAAAGAGTCTATTCGCACGAAACAAAGACGAACGAAACTTCCCTTAATTAATACCCCCGGCGGCCCCGCGCGAAGACGAATGTGTTTGTATTTAGGCGCGTCGCTTGTGCAAGTTTTCGGTTGTTTCGACGTCGGCTTAAACGGCGTCTTATTTTGCGGACGCGCCGGGTCGTCGGGACGTTGTTCTCAATTATAAATATAATGACGGCTCCGTGTACCGTTCAACGGACCGAAATGGTTTTCGGCTTGTTGAATAAATTAGTTCGGTACGTGGAGTGTGTTCGGTTGATGAAGATGTGACAACTTGTCGGAAAGATGAAGGTTGACGACTTAACTCCGCGACGTTAGATTAATTCGGTTGTTGTACAACGCCCTCTATGCCCGTTTATGTGTTTACATAAAAACCATAGAATCGGTTTAATTCACGCGAACCCGTTATTATCGCACGCGGATGACGTAACGAGAAAAACGGGCATTGAAAATGGGGGAAAAACGAAAAGAAGCAAATTGCCCGTTCGTGAGTTTTAAATTGGATTAATGCGTGTAAGGCATCAGATTGATGGGATTAGTTTTTCCGGTTCGGATGCCGGGGACAAAGGGAACGGTTATGTGAGTGTGTAAACGACGATGGTCGATCCATTATAATTCGGCGATGTACACCGGTTGTCGTTAAAGATGCACGATCGTTCCGGGTATATGGATTTTCCGCCGCTAACCGTACGATAAATCCTCGTCGAAACGAGCGACCGATCGGTTATCTATCCGACGACCACTTAGCCCGAATGATTGCGTACGTGGCGGACGCTACGCCACTGGACGATCATTCAAATCGCCCGCTTATTACTCAACGGAGACCGATAACTTGGCCGCGATCTGGTTCCGAGCTCGATCCGAAAAAAACCCATCGGTCCCTGGCCCCCCCGAAGGGGAACGTTGCGAATCGACTTAATTTCGACGCGAATTTCAATTGCGAGTTGCGAAAGTAATCTTTTCCGGGTGGTGGTGCCGCCTCCCCTCGCTCCGAACAATTACAACTTTGTTTGTTCCGGTCGGGGATCCGTTTGCGCGCGAACGGCGTCATTAACCGATTTCCATCAATCAAACGAATCGAATGCCGAAGCCTTTCTTCAGATCGTTCTAGAAAATAATAATAAAAAACTTACTTTGAGTCAGAAACTCTCAGCGATTGGGAAATTCATCCCGGGTTTCGGCACCATATTGACGTGTCGGCCGCCAAAACAGATGAAAGGAATCAAAAATACGAAAAAAAAAATTGCATTCCAAAACACATTTGGGAATTTGTGTCCGCTTTTCGAATCTTAAGGCGATCGCGTAACTCATTCGATAATCGCGTAACGAACTTACGTAGAGCCAATTTTCGTTTTGTTTCGCCATCGTCGCGTCCAATTCCTAATCTAAACTGATTAGAATTCTCGAATAAATTCGTGACCTCTCGCCGTCGTAACCTCCGTAATTTATTCCGCCTCGGTGTGGGGCGGACTCCTCCGGATAAACAATTTCGAAATTCGAATTAAGAAAAGCGTCGATCGTTTCGAACGCGACGAAACGGGACGTTTTATATTTTCGGAAGCTCGCGCAATTATCGTTTTCGCGGAAAAGCGCCCCCGGATATCGGGGACAGCGACGCGACGGTGCGAAAGAATACTTTTTATTGTATTTCGCGGATGGACGGTCACGATCTTCGCAGCGTTACGACCGTTCTACCACTTTTGGAACGAAAATATTTCGAACAATTATTCGGGAAAACGCGAAATTTAACATTTGCGATGTTGACTGATAAGTTGCAGTTTACGTCGTTGTTTTTTCTTCGCGAAACGAACGAGGCGCGACACGAGAAATTTTCCGGTCTATTTGGAAATCCTAAGGTTTCGCCGCGCGAACTCCCCAAACTTCCTTCGGATTCAACTAATTAACACATAGATATCCGGCTTTTAGCGAGCCGTGAAGGAAGTAAATTAATATATTAGTCCCGGGGGACGGGTTCGCGCTGAGCCTACCGCAAATGGAGGTCTTGGGGGCGCCCCCGTCGAGGATCGCTAACTTACTGCAAGACATCTATCTTATCAGCACTCTTCTTACCAGGGGAAACGTTTTAAAACTCGAACGTATTAATCTTCTTAATAGTTGAAATAATTTAGACGTCGAAACGTTTGCCCGACGATATCGATGGTCGTCGTTAGAGATGTGCAGCGCGAATGAACTACCATTCCCCGCCGACGCATCTTAATTTATTTCTATGCGCGCGCCCGGCAACCAACAATACATCGAAATAAACGATACGAACGTATTTCGTTATAATTTCGAAACGAGACAATTCGCCCGTTTATGGAATCGAATTAAACGCGAACAGTCAAAGGAAATGGGGTCGTTTTCCATATCCGAAACGATCTAAATTTCATATCAACGTCACGTTTAATACGCCCGACTGGAATTCGAGTTTATAATCGAAAATCGAAATTCTTATCCGACGACAGTCGTCGATATCGGGCGTCGCCGCCCGATTTTCATTCCGGAAATTAATTTCGACGGCGGCGGCGACGCCGCGCGCGGCTAATTAAAAAAATAAGCCCGACGAGCGGCGCTTAGCTCTTCTTCGCAATGTAAATTGATTAAATCCTTCGCCGTAGTGAAACACTCAAGTATCCCCGGGATGCAGTCTTAAACTTAATTGGGCAATACCCGGGATAGGTTATAAATTTGCGGTAAAGAAACAGTAACCGCGTTGTGGGCGAACTGGACCAATTCGCTCGGCGCCATTAAAACGCGCGGCTCAATCACTCTTTCGGTGAGGGTGCTTCTAATCGACAACTATTTTTTTTTATTACGCCGCGTTGATTTGTTGGACCGCCGTTGTTTTAATTAGAGTGCGCGGGAAGTACCCTTCGAAAAGTTCGACATCAATGATGTTGACGGACGACCAAGTCCGTCGGTGTAATCTATTAATAGTAATCGACCACTTTCCGTAAATAGATGGACGGTCGCGGTACTCGGCACCGAGGATTTTTCTACGAATAAAGGAGAGATAAATATTGTCGAGTTCGCCGTCTACCTGTTGGACGGCGTGAATGCCAAGAGCCGAACCGGTCCGCTCTGCCAATAGTAAGTCGGCGAAAGTATTTTCCTACGTTTTGCGACTGATATTCGTCAATCAAGACGAACCGTGTGTTCCACAATTAATATCAATAACGCGAAAGCGGGTCGGCAATTGAAATTAATCACGGTTCGAAAATGCAAACAAGTGTATATTTTGGTTTGCGCGCGCATCCGCCATTTCAACATTAACATGCGCACATTCGGTAGCGCATAATACATTCAGCTTCGAGGGATGAAAAAGTGCAAACTTGTAAACTTTTCACGCGAAAGAAACGATAACAACGGGATAAAAAAATTCGAATTCGCGTTATGTTCAATGTCAATTAACCGGGAAATTGTTTTCGAGTAAACAAATACGCCGCTTTAACGACCAATTATCGAGATCGGTTTATTGTTTAGTCTGTCTTAATTGAGAGCGTGTGAAAAAGAGATAAAGCAACGGATTGAAATAATAACTCGAATATGTTATGTCTAAGATTTGAACGACGTCAAAGGGTCTCTGATAATTTGATCTGACGAACGAACTTCGAAATGTTCGTGTTCTTGCTCAACTCTGTTCCTATGAAGGTACTGAAAACACAAATTGATAAAGATGCAAATTTCCCAAACACTTCCTCGCTCATAAGGCTCATAACAGTATGCCGATGCGCACTACACTATGACGTCACTGAGACATTCGCGTGTAGGTATATCTATGTTACAGTGTCACTATATAGTTTATGTTCAGTAATTCCATGTTTTTGAATTTCTATGAAACTTCTAGAAAATTCATATTTTCCTTGAAATTGAACAATTCCTAATCTAAACTGATTAGAATTCTCGAATAAATTCGTGACCTCTCGCCGTCGTAACCTCCGTAATTTATTCCGCCTCGGTGTGGGGCGGACTCCTCCGGATAAACAATTTCGAAATTCGAATTAAGAAAAGCGTCGATCGTTTCGAACGCGACGAAACGGGACGTTTTATATTTTCGGAAGCTCGCGCAATTATCGTTTTCGCGGAAAAGCGCCCCCGGATATCGGGGACAGCGACGCGACGGTGCGAAAGAATACTTTTTATTGTATTTCGCGGATGGACGGTCACGATCTTCGCAGCGTTACGACCGTTCTACCACTTTTGGAACGAAAATATTTCGAACAATTATTCGGGGAAAACGCGAAATTTAACATTTGCGATGTTGACTGATAAGTTGCAGTTTACGTCGTTGTTTTTTTCTTCGCGAAACGAACGAGGCGCGACACGAGAAATTTTCCGGTCTATTTGGAAATCCCTAAGGTTTCGCCGATAACCGATTTTCCGTCCGCTTTAACGGAGGGGAGCGAAAAAATGGCGGAGGCGCCGTCTCGTCAACGAGGAAATTAAATTCTCCGCGGCGCGGTGCGCGAACTCCCCCAAACTTCCTTCGGATTCAACTAATTAACACATAGATATCCGGCTTTTAGCGAGCCGTGAAGGAAGTAAATTAATATATTAGTCCCGGGGGACGGGTTCGCGCTGAGCCTACCGCAAATGGAGGTCTTGGGGGCGCCCCCGTCGAGGATCGCTAACTTACTGCAAGACATCTATCTTATCAGCACTCTTCTTACCAGGGGAAACGTTTTAAAACTCGAACGTATTAATCTTCTTAATAGTTGAAATAATTTAGACGTCGAAACGTTTGCCCGACGATATCGATGGTCGTCGTTAGAGATGTGCAGCGCGAATGAACTACCATTCCCCGCCGACGCATCTTAATTTATTTCTATGCGCGCGCCCGGCAACCAACAATACATCGAAATAAACGATACGAACGTATTTCGTTATAATTTCGAAACGAGACAATTCGCCCGTTTATGGAATCGAATTAAACGCGAACAGTCAAAGGAAATGGGGTCGTTTTCCATATCCGAAACGATCTAAATTTCATATCAACGTCACGTTTAATACGCCCGACTGGAATTCGAGTTTATAATCGAAAATCGAAATTCTTATCCGACGACAGTCGTCGATATCGGGCGTCGCCGCCCGATTTTCATTCCGGAAATTAATTTCGACGGCGGCGGCGACGCCAGCGCGCGGCTAATTAAAAAAATAAGCCCGACGAGCGGCGCTTAGCTCTTCTTCGCAATGTAAATTGATTAAATCCTTCGCCGTAGTGAAACACTCAAGTATCCCGGGATGCAGTCTTAAACTTAATTGGGCAATACCGGGATAGGTTATAAATTTGCGGTAAAGAAACAGTAACCGCGTTGTGGGCGAACTGGACCAATTCGCTCGGCGCCATTAAAACGCGCGGCTCAATCACTCTTTCGGTGAGGGTGCTTCTAATCGACAACTATTTTTTTTTATTACGCCGCGTTGATTTGTTGGACCGCCGTTGTTTTAATTAGAGTGCGCGGGAAGTACCCTTCGAAAAGTTCGACATCAATGATGTTGACGGACGACCAAGTCCGTCGGTGTAATCTATTAATAGTAATCGACCACTTTCCGTAAATAGATGGACGGTCGCGGTACTCGGCACCGAGGATTTTTCTACGAATAAAGGAGAGATAAATATTGTCGAGTTCGCCGTCTACCTGTTGGACGGCGTGAATGCCAAGAGCCGAACCGGTCCGCTCTGCCAATAGTAAGTCGGCGAAAGTATTTTCCTACGTTTTGCGACTGATATTCGTCAATCAAGACGAACCGTGTGTTCCACAATTAATATCAATAACGCGAAAGCGGGTCGGCAATTGAAATTAATCACGGTTCGAAAATGCAAACAAGTGTATATTTTGGTTTGCGCGCGCATCCGCCATTTCAACATTAACATGCGCACATTCGGTAGCGCATAATACATTCAGCTTCGAGGGATGAAAAAGTGCAAACTTGTAAACTTTTCACGCGAAAGAAACGATAACAACGGGATAAAAAAATTCGAATTCGCGTTATGTTCAATGTCAATTAACCGGGAAATTGTTTTCGAGTAAACAAATACGCCGCTTTAACGACCAATTATCGAGATCGGTTTATTGTTTAGTCTGTCTTAATTGAGAGCGTGTGAAAAGAGATAAAGCAACGGATTGAAATAATAACTCAATATGTTATGTCTAAGATTTGAACGACGTCAAAGGGTCTCTGATAATTTGATCTGACGAACGAACTTCGAAATGTTCGTGTTCTTGCTCAACTCTGTTCCTATGAAGGTACTGAAAACACAAATTGATAAAGATGCAAATTTCCCAAACACTTCCTCGCTCATAAGGCTCATAACAGTATGCCGATGCGCACTACACTATGACGTCACTGAGACATTCGCGTGTAGGTATATCTATTACAGTTCACTATATAGTTTATGTTCAGTAATTCCGGGAAACTTGTCCGCGTATATAGTAGTTTAATTTCGGACGGGTCGAACGATGGAAACGAATCGATTTTCCTTTCGCCCCGCGCGCTCAGAAGCGACGGGGCGCGAAATATCCGAGCGTCATTGTTGTAATAGCGAAGTAAACGAGACGATAAGAACATTAAAACTTGGAAGCCCCAAGTTTCCGATGCCATCGGAATTGTGAGCATTGAAAATTTTCGGCCGCTTTTGTGGCGAACCTTCCACTTTCTTAAGCCCCCCCGCGTCGCTGCTGCGCGAAAGTTAAAAGTATTTCCGGACTCGTATTTTCTAATCGGATCGCGAAGTTTACTCGATAAGCCTTCAAAGGATTCCTTACAAATGTTCAGGTGGTTGGCTCGAAATCTCATATTGCGTTGAATAGGAACAATCGCGCCTTAACGAGCTACGATTTCTCCATTCGTATTCAAATTAACGCGCGTCGCTGCCTTCCTCCTTTTCAGACCATCTGGCTTCTTGTTCGGTCCCGAAAATCGAACGGGATAACCGATTTTCCGTCCGCTTTAACGGAGGGGGAGCGAAAAAATGGCGGAGGCGCCGTCTCGTCAACGAGGAAATTAAATTCTCCGCGGCGCGGTGCGCGAACTCCCCCAAACTTCCTTCGGATTCAACTAATTAACACATAGATATCCGGCTTTTAGCGAGCCGTGAAGGAAGTAAATTAATATATTAGTCCCGGGGGACGGGTTCGCGCTGAGCCTACCGCAAATGGAGGTCTTGGGGGCGCCCCCGTCGAGGATCGCTAACTTACTGCAAGACATCTATCTTATCAGCACTCTTCTTACCAGGGGAAACGTTTTAAAACTCGAACGTATTAATCTTCTTAATAGTTGAAATAATTTAGACGTCGAAACGTTTGCCCGACGATATCGATGGTCGTCGTTAGAGATGTGCAGCGCGAATGAACTACCATTCCCCGCCGACGCATCTTAATTTATTTCTATGCGCGCGCCCGGCAACCAACAATACATCGAAATAAACGATACGAACGTATTTCGTTATAATTTCGAAACGAGACAATTCGCCCGTTTATGGAATCGAATTAAACGCGAACAGTCAAAGGAAATGGGGTCGTTTTCCATATCCGAAACGATCTAAATTTCATATCAACGTCACGTTTAATACGCCCGACTGGAATTCGAGTTTATAATCGAAAATCGAAATTCTTATCCGACGACAGTCGTCGATATCGGGCGTCGCCGCCCGATTTTCATTCCGGAAATTAATTTCGACGGCGGCGGCGACGCCGCGCGCGCGGCTAATTAAAAAAAAATAAGCCCGACGAGCGGCGCTTAGCTCTTCTTCGCAATGTAAATTGATTAAATCCTTCGCCGTAGTGAAACACTCAAGTATCCCCGGGATGCAGTCTTAAACTTAATTGGGCAATACCCGGGATAGGTTATAAATTTGCGGTAAAGAAACAGTAACCGCGTTGTGGGCGAACTGGACCAATTCGCTCGGCGCCATTAAAACGCGCGGCTCAATCACTCTTTCGGTGAGGGTGCTTCTAATCGACAACTATTTTTTTTTATTACGCCGCGTTGATTTGTTGGACCGCCGTTGTTTTAATTAGAGTGCGCGGGAAGTACCCTTCGAAAAGTTCGACATCAATGATGTTGACGGACGACCAAGTCCGTCGGTGTAATCTATTAATAGTAATCGACCACTTTCCGTAAATAGATGGACGGTCGCGGTACTCGGCACCGAGGATTTTTCTACGAATAAAGGAGAGATAAATATTGTCGAGTTCGCCGTCTACCTGTTGGACGGCGTGAATGCCAAGAGCCGAACCGGTCCGCTCTGCCAATAGTAAGTCGGCGAAAGTATTTTCCTACGTTTTGCGACCGATGATATTCGTCAATCAAGACGAACCGTGTGTTCCACAATTAATATCAATAACGCGAAAGCGGGTCGGCAATTGAAATTAATCACGGTTCGAAAATGCAAACAAGTGTATATTTTGGTTTGCGCGCGCATCCGCCATTTCAACATTAACATGCGCACATTCGGTAGCGCATAATACATTCAGCTTCGAGGGATGAAAAAGTGCAAACTTTTCACGCGAAAGAAACGATAACAACGGGATAAAAAAATTCGAATTCGCGTTATGTTCAATGTCAATTAACCGGGAAATTGTTTTCGAGTAAACAAATACGCCGCTTTAACGACCAATTATCGAGATCGGTTTATTGTTTAGTCTGTCTTAATTGAGAGCGTGTGAAAAAGAGATAAAGCGACGGATTGAAATAATAACTCGAATATGTTATGTCTAAGATTTGAACGACGTCAAAGGGTCTCTGATAATTTGATCTGACGAACGAATTTCGAAATGTTCGCGTTCTTGCTTTACTCTGTTCCTATGAAGGTACTGAAAACACAAATTGATAAAGATGCAAATTTCCCAAACACTTCCTCGCTCATAACGCTCATAAGAGTATGCCGATGCGCACTACACTATGACGTCACTGAGACATTCGCGTGTAGGTATATCTATGTTACACTATAGAGTTTATGTGCAGTAATTCCATAAAAATTTTTGAATTTCTATGAAACTTCTAGAAAATTCATATTTTCCTTGAAATTGCAAAATTTCTAAGTATGTATTTTTAACGATATTTGAGAAATCGCTACAAAATTTCATAAAAATTCAATTCGTGTGAAAATTTCTTCTGAAAATCACATTTTGCGATTTTTCGTTAAAAATCTTCATTTCATTATTGCATTATCGAAATTCCACAAGATGTCTTGGATCAAACGGATTTTTTTTGCGTAATTAAAAAGAAAAAATCGTTATTATATATGTTTATCGCGTTACACCCATAACGGTATGTCCTTGCGCACTCCAATGTGACGTCACTGATACATTCAAGAGTGCATAGACATTTTTGTATTTTCACGGAAAATCGAGAAAAATGTGAAGATTTGAAAACATATCCCGAATCGATTAGGATTTTATGGGAAATTCGAGGGAAATTTTTCGTTATCATGGAAATTTTCAGCGATTTTCTCCAAATCACCGAAAAAAATTTCTCTTAATCATTTGAGAGAATTGAAAGGAACAATTCAATTCAATTGCAAGTTTCTTTGAATACTCGCGGAAAATCAAGTGGCACATAAAATAATCGATTGTCGCGGATAAAATATGGCGCGATCCCGTGAGTCGAGACGATAAGTTCAATGAAACGAGCGAAGCGAACAACAGGTGACCCGTTATCTCGTTTTATCTGGGAAAGCGCGAACGGAATTTTCCGCCAGTCATCGCGAACGGATTTTTTCTTCTTGTCGACATCGATTTGTAGTGCGAATCGTCGCGTGACGTCCCCTAATCGGATGATAGTACGCGACGTCACAAGGTCGCGTAGACAAATAAAGTTTTTCGCGAAATTTACGAGCGGCGGTACCGAAAATCGCGTCCGTCCGACGACCGTTTCGGTACCGCCGACAACGCGCTCGCTCAGGTAGAATAAAAGGTGAAGGTCTTTTGTGTGACGTTGCGCCGGGGGAGCATAGAGAGCGGAGACGAGCCCACGAATTCTGGCGCGCGATTGGTCGAACGCGATCGTACGATCGCCGATTCGAGGTGGAAGGGGAACGCGGTTTATCTTTGTATATTCGAAATGAGACAACGCGCCGTTTGTTGCGTTTCTCGATCGCGCGATCTGTGACGTCACTAAAGGACACGCTGCACGACTATTACGGAACGATTAATAATATTTTTTCAAATGGAACTTCATTCATAAAAATTATTTTCATTTAAGTACATCGTTTAAGTATGAATGACGAGATGTAATTAAGTTTTTTATCGCCGTAATCGATTTTATGACCGTTTTACCTGCGACGAGTATTTGTCCGCGACATCCGTCCTTAGCTTTACATACTTCAACCTATTGGCTATTTATAGCTCGCTATCTCCGAAGATACCGCCCGAGTAAAATAGGTACCATTTATAAATTGGCTGAGGTCAACTGAGTAAAATTAATTTTAATCATCGTCTACGTCGGAATGTCGATGTGCAAAATCTTCGTCATCATTCATTTCAAACGAACAATCGTCCACTTGTTTCGACGTTTGGAAAACACGAAACTCGTCCAGATTAAATCGCACGACTTTTGGCTACCTCCGAGACGAAATTGCGACTCAAACACGATAAAAATACGAAACCCACCATTTTCATAAATCTTAACAACAACCCCATAAAAAGTGGAACCCGATAATCGAGCGGGTGAAAAAAAATAACAATAAAAGCGCAAAAATCGTTCCACCCATATCGCTCGCCGCGTGCAATTATGCAAATCGTCGCCGGTCAAACTAATTATAATGCGACTTTGAAAAACGCCCCCCGACGACCGCGGGTCCCCGTTTTTTTTCGTGTGCAGCGAGACCAATTAATTTTCGCGAAATATTTTACGTGTCGCTGCTGAATCGATTTTCCGTGTACACGAAAAAAAAATAGTTTTTCATAAATACTTAATTGACGCATACGGCGGTCGGCGGGTTGATTAACGATTTCGAAAGTGTATTATAAAAGATTAAACGTGTACGAGCGCTAATTGAATATATTAGTACGTTGCATATGAACATCGTTTCCATTAGTTACATAGCCGGAGAGGTTACGGTCTCTTAATAATTGAAAATACTTACGTTTGGGCGCAACGAACGGCACGTGCACCGCCATTTGCAAATTAAGCGAAAAAACCGAAGCACAGAAGATCGTCGCGCGGAATTGATTGATTCGAACTACGCGTAGATCGATGCGCCGGGGAAATTGCTTTTGGATGCGGATAATGAACGAAGCGCATTAACGTTAATTTGGAACGCACACAAGCCGATTATGTGGTAAAGCTTGTACGTCAAGAACACGCCGCTTGTTCCGGCTTCCATATTCGATTGAAACGCAAAAAAAAACGAGTATGTACCTGAAAATATTGATCAAGAAACAAAACGCTCGGATGCTGCCGGCCCCAAGGTCGCCATCGACAATTAAGTTGTTTTTCTAGGGGCGTAACGCGTTTTAACGCCGCGACGAAGAAAATGTTATTCTAGAACGCGGAGAACGTAATTTCCAGAAGGTTTCGTAAGGAGTCGCGCCAAAAATGTTTTAAAATATCTCTCTCGTTTGTCGAACACATCGTTCGGCTTCCTTTCTATTACCTAACGTTATTTATCGGAATTCTTTTATGTTCTCATATTTAAAATATTACGCGAGCCGATTTCTATCGAACAAGGTCGATTGAGTTTACGTTTTGACGCGTGATTATTTTCGCGATTTCAAGTACGAAAACGTCGTGATCGATCATTTAAATTGGGAGGGACACGATCAATTTGCCCCTGATGGCGATGTTCGGGCGTTAAACATAAACAAACCGTTTGACGATCGTTAATTGCTTTCAAGATTCGCAACGACTTTAGGAAAAATTGCCCAAAAACAAAACTATAAAAATTTTTAAAGCAATAGTCGTTATTATGAATAATTGCGCTGACATTAACGTTGAAATAAAATCGTAATTCTGGTGAATACATTACGAACATGGAAAGCAATTTACGACTACCTAATATTATGAATCATAACAATTAATCAAAGATGTAATTTCAGTGACGTCACCTTGTGAGTGCCTTAATTATCCACCTGAGAAGTGATCCTTCTTAGTTTGTCCCCAAAAACGAAAAATCGCCTCGTCAGCGAGTTGGTGGTTTTTTCCGGTCACGAAAAACTGGACGGACGTTTATCGGAAAAAAACCGCGACGAGGTCGACGACGTTCGGAATTTTGGAATTCCTGCTCGTCGATCGTTTCCTGATTTCGTCTAAAACCCGTCCAAAAACGAAACGCACTAAAAAAACGACAATTATAAACAAAACAGATGCGAAACAAACGCGTCCGTTCGATGGAACAATGCGAAAAAAATTTACAGACAATACGTTCCGGTGTGGCGAAACAAAGTAACGCTATTCAAATTATGCTCATTGATTAAAAAATAATGGAAAAATCGGAAATAAATATTCATCCGCGAAGTGCGGTTCGGGCGATCGCGCGATTCAATCGACGAATGGAAAAATTCGACATTATCCGTTCGGATTGATAACGTCGATAGGGAAATACGTAAATAAGTTACCTGTTATGAAAAGTGCCGATATTAATGCGAAGCTGCGTTTGATGAACGATTGAACCACTGGATGCATAATACGTCGTCTGCTTGTCTCTTCCAACAAAAGTCGACGATCGGTGTGAAACTTTTTCAACAATTTATCCACCAAGTCGTTCGGAGTGCCTCGCGTGCCGATTACGTACGTCACGTGGAAGTTGCGATTGCGGAAGAGACGACTACACTCCAACAGAGTTAACGGACGACTGAATGTGCGCGCGGAGCGCGCACTCCGTCGTCGAGCGCACGGCGACGTTGTCGCCCCCACGCGACGACGTCGCTCGAACTACTTTTCCGTTACCAATTGCACTACTGACGCACGAATCATAGATACATACGTAAATCTACAAGAATAATATAAAAACATATCGACCATTGAGACTTACCCGTAATCGCATTTAGTTTCGTTTATTGCAATCAATTCACCGGTCCTCATCCAAACTACTAAAAAACTAAATTTTATAATCGTGTCACCAATTGTGCACGATTTCACAAAAAGTACTTACTTTGAATTCGTTCGTTGCAGCTGTTGCTCGTAATTATCATCGCGTTTACGACGTTTCGAACACCAATTCGTTCTTACGTTCGTCATGACTAAGCATAAAATCACTGTCGAAGGGTTGCGTTTGACAGTTCGCATCGAACCTACAAGGATCACAGATGTTTAATCGCCTGACTGTTTCGATTTGAACTAAAGTCATATCCACATCCATTTCTTAGTATTGCCATTATTAATATAAAACCATATTTATATGAACTTCATACACTGACAATTGTCACCCGTTTAGTATTAAACACCCGGCCGTTGAAACGTACTTCATGACTAAGCTAAAACGACTGACGTTGACAGTTCGCATTAAATCTACTGAAATCACAGATATTTGAAGCGACTTTATGAATCGTACATAGAGTATTAGCGTAAATGGAAATAAATATCGGTTTTAATATGTACTCACGTTTAAATTCAAATTCCGATTCGTTTATTGCGATGGAAATAAGTTGAAACGCGAGGCGGGGGTGAAATCATTCTCAATCCGTCTGGTATTAATAAACACTTTTTCCTGCAACGCACTGCATGATTGAGCATAAAACAATTGACATTGACAAGTCACAATTTGCATTAAATATGTGATTGAAAAGAACTACAATTCGATGACTATTCAAATGAACTAAAGTTTGTGTACCTATACTTGAAATGAATTTGAATAAACATCTAGCAGTAATTACTAAAAATTTTTTTTAATGACATGATTTAATACAGAATATATTAAATTCTTATTTAGAAATTCATTCTCTCATTGAATATTGTATTTTTTTTTCAAATTTGGAGATAGAGCGTTTAAAATATTCTTATTCAAATAAATTATGAATAAAGTGAGTAAGCGATTTCATGATACAGAGCGATCGTTTGAGGTGGGGCAAAAGATCGAAAGAGAACGTTTCGAACAATAGCGAACAACCACGCACATCACCTGATCATCGAATTAATGAGTCGCGGGAATTTGTTAAGTTGGTCAACAGGAAATTTTCCTACCTACACCTAGTTTTAGATTAATAACTTGAGGCACCGACGTGAGATCAAATTTTGCATTCCAAGTTAACTAGAAACGAACAAGGACGAGCAATTATTGATAAAATGTCATTAATTAAGGAAATTTACAATTCCGACGCAACAACTACGTCGTTAATCAATCAAGCGGAATTACACGAAAATATTTGGTAAACGTCGTCGGGTAAAACAATCGACAACATGCGACAGCAGCCGGATACCTAAACAATACCGTTTATGTATGTGCTAAGATGCTATCAACTAGAGACATTTCGTTAGATAAACATTTCGAAACGGCATGACAATGTCAATTTGACGATTGAATACGTGAACGGCTGGTTTTTTCTAATGTTACTGATAATTGTTATCGATACTTGGAAATTTTCGATTACTATATGCGTTACATACATTTTTTCAAATATAATTTGAATTCGAATTATTCGACGCGATAACATCGCAATCAACTCTGATAAATCGGTTTTTCAGATGTAATCAAAACAGCTGCATTCGATCATTCATTTAAAATAAAACTTTCCAGACACGAAAATGCAATTCGGGGTTTCGATATTGATTCTCCACTATGTACGTGATATACTCTTCTATTCGGGATTTTTTCTTTATTTTCGTCGTTCCTTCGTCGTATCCACGATAGTTGTGTATATAGAACTTTTCCGTACAAGGAAAACTTTTATTAGCTGCCGTGCAAATAAAAATATCCGCATACGTGCATATGGAGCGCCGTCTTCATTTCGACGCCGCCGCCGTCGATAAATCGACGCGTGACGACGACATTCGAATGTTGTCGTCTCGAAAACCGCCAATTCCAGGTCATAAAATTCCTCCCGCTTATTAGATTTAATTGTGCGAAATTACACGTTGTCCGGGAACAAACGACCGTCTCGGGGATCAGATAAAAAAAAACAGAACGAAAACGAATTAAATTCAAATTGTCGACACAAAGCTTAATAACGGTTGAACGAGTAAAATTATGTTGAAAAATGGAATAAAAAAATTATTGCGGCAATGTATGGTGGGTTGCAGAATGTTGCAACTCATTTTACACTTCAGTGTATTGTGGGTTGCCTAATTATTGCTAGCGCATCCACCATATTTGACATTTAAACAATATGATTTTTTACAAAGAAAATCAATATTTTAGAAGACAGTAACAATAACTGTCTAATGTGTATTCTAAGATTTAAAGTAAAAATTATTTGTATGGACCCAGGACCCAGATTGATTCATTAATTGTCCGGTGAACGTCTGCAAACTTTTACTTGAAACTAATTTACCTGTCATCGAATATATTTGAAATTCAGGTTTCAAGTGTTTCTTGAAGTAGTAGTCATCAGGATTATTTCATAACACGTCAAGCGATATTTAATTGTAAACTTGCATTTCATATTTCAATTCGCGAGATTTTTTTTCAGTTTTCATAATCTCATTATCTGGAATGTCGGGTTATAATAAAAAAATATCAAAAAACTGATAAAAACATAAAAATATTTACCCAAAGCACAAAGGAATTCTGCCAGTTTCATTGGTGTAAGGATAAATAATTGGGGAAGTATAAAAAGTATTTATTAACTCGACCCCATCAACGTGATCCTCATCATGCCATTTGGTTGCCAGTTTATCTTCGAACCTGAAAAATATTTCATTATTCAATGCCTTATCATTTTTATTACTTGAAATCATAATTATGATAGAATTAAAATTTAATAAATAACAGGACTTCCAAAATAAAAATTTAATTGTTCGATCTGCTTTTTATTCTATAGACTGGGTAATTTTATATACAGGCATGATGATCCCTCTTTTTTATACACAGTCGTACTGTAAATATAACCAAAGCAATAGTGACTCCATATTGTCTGAAAAATATGCAAAAATATTGCTTTTCATATATCTAAAATATCTCTTTTCAATATATATACAATTTCTCACGATAGACTCCTAAACGTTTAATACCTTTTCAAAACAGCGAAAAAAAAAAGATAATACTGATCTTAACCTAAAATTATCGTTAGGTAAAGCGGGAGAATATCATGACAATTTGTTAAATATGCGACAAGCACGATCTTTTCCATAAAAATTTATTGACGGATCGCGAAGACAAAACAATTACATATTCGATACGAAATTAAAAACCAGCTCATTTGTGAAACAAATCAACTGACTTTTCCTTTCTTCAATAACTACAAACTAAAAGCAACATTCACCATTTCATTCTCATAGAAAAAGTAACTTTATTTAAACTTTATTATATCAACATCAATTATATGATGAAATGTAGACGACACCAATCTACTTTTACCACATATAATTCATAATCGAAGCACAACATTTAAAATATATGAGAAAAATAAGCGCAAATTCACCGCGTATACTTTTAAGTACTCTAAAAAGTGAAACAAGATTAGGTACATTGCACATATCGTTGCGATTATATCAATATCAGGTATACTCAACTATCGTTTAGAAAAAGGAAGTCCTAGAGCTATATATCCACATAATATCTAGACACCAACATCAGTCATTAGGTCTTAAGAGTTACTTCATAGGCACCTGAAGCAGTCCTTGAAATTTTCATTTTTTGAGGAATTTTTATAAAGTGATTTACGAAAGCCCGTGGTCCGACCAAAATGACTTCTATTGGCTTACTATCAAAATATATCTCTAGACGATCGCCCCCAAAAAAAAACTTTTGAAAACGACCCCAATTGATCGATATATCTCCATACGCGATTGTCGAGGGAGAACTATTACCCGAGTTGTTTGATTTCATCGCGAAAAAAAAACTTAACACCAAACGATATATCAAAAGACAACGAATAAACTACTCTAAATCTCCATTGATTAGAATATAGCACCAAACATCACTATTACTATTTACAAGTTGGATTATTGCTCCGTATTCATTCCTGCTTTGTCACCACAAGGAATGTCATCCTTCATTTTTAAACAATGCGAGGTCGGGTCGTAGTGACCCGCTAGGTAATAAATGTCGTTGTTCTCGTAAATGGTGGCGAAGCGTCTCGGATCGTTTCCCAACGCTTCGATGTATTGGGCCAGCGGTAGGACTTCGCATTTGTGCGAAATCGTTTGGACGTCGTTCTCGTCCGCGTGAGGTGATTCGAAGAGAGCTCCCTGTGAGTGAAAGTTAACAACAATTTTTATCGAATTAAATTATTACTAACGGGATATTGAAGATTTTCGGGACATCCAACGGTCTCCTCTGGATGATAGAACCATTTCACCTTGACGACCATGGTGCTGTAATTCTCCCACATGGCTTCGATGCGGCCGATGTACGGCCGGTCGGGACGACCGGTCGATAGGAAGACGGCGGAGTCTCCCACCTGGAGGACGAACGTAACGGATGTTCGAAAATTTTGATAAACTCACCGAAATTGATTCTTTCCCCCGTTGGATTGATTTGTGGAATTCTTTGCGACCTCGACCTTTGCCTTTGGGACGTTTGTAACCTTTACCGGACCAACTCCACAACTGCCGCGCTGGTAAGAAAGCGCTCATTTTGCTTCGGCTGCTCTCGCACGACGCTTGCCGATCTCTGATCTTTTTGGTCTAAAACAAAATTGGAAGTGATTTGTGACGTGTGTCGATTTGAATACCTTGGGGATCACTTCGAGAATGTCGTCCATGGTTACTTCATCCTCTGGATTCGGAGTGAAATCTTCGTCTTTATCAGTCGCCTCCTCGGGGGACGTTGGACTCTCGGTACCCTCATCTACAAGCAACGTTTCCTCCTCGTCCTCCAACGGGGAGGTGCTCGGGGATTCTTCACTCTCCCGCGAACTATTGCTGTTTTCCTTCCGGTCGTGGTGGTGCTTCTTGTGCTTCCTGTGCTTTTTATGATGTTTCTTATGTTTGCAGGTCTCGTCGACGCACTTGTGCTTCCTTTTCTTTTTCTTTTGCAGCAATTTGTGCAATTTTTCCTTTTTCTTTTTCTTTAGGCGTTTTCGTTCTTTGTGCATTTCGGTCGCGGGTTCGCATTCTTCTTTGACGACTATTCGACTTTGAGATTCTTCGCTGGCGGCGAGGGTGGCGACTGTCGGACTCTGTCGCGATTCTGCCGTTAGCACGGCGGTCGTTGCGCTCGACGACGTGCGCCGTTTTCGTTTGCTGAGGCTGAGTAACGGGTTCGGATCGTATTCTAAAAAGAACGAAGAATATTGATTTCATGCTATTCGAAATTCACTTTATGTAAATATTTGGAGGTTACTCAGCGAATAGTTCAAATGAACTTTCGTTTGACCACAGAAAAATAAGCTAGACATCTGTAGGTGCATATCGTTTGACAGTTTTAATTGAAATGTCGTTTTCGTGAATCGCTTAGCAGTGCGTGATATTCGATTGTAAATTTTCGTCATCGCCCTAAGCGTAGCTTCGATAAAACGTTGCAAAAAGTGTAGTTGAACGAACAACATTCCAAATGTGACACAGCAACCAACCAATACAAAGACGTCGATAAGTTATTTCTAGGACAAACTGTAAAACGCAATATAAATCTGTTGTACATTGAACAATAGGTTTATACTAGCGTTGTAGAATTAGAGTAGGTAAAATAGAGAACGTATTGTTAGTTTCACGATACCACGATAACCCTATTCCTATTCCAACTGGAAATTCGTCGCGCGCATCGCCCCAGTGACGTCACGTCTTCCTTGAGACGTGCGCAACAGCATACCGTTATCGTTGTAGAATTAAGAATTGAGATAATAATACGAAAATTTCATTTACCCATAACCGGATAGTTAGGTGGCAGCAAACGTATATCTTCCAACGCGATCGTTCCGTTGTCGCCATCGTCAAATTCGACCGTTACGAATTTGGCGTCGAACTCCGGATCCGGAGTGCCCGGTTCCGCGACGCTGCCCGGATACAGGCAACGATACTGTTGGCTCCAGTACGCGCACAACCTGGTGCCCGTTTCCAATTCCTTCGTGCTCCCCGGAGCAATTTCGACAATCTGCAAAATCGACGTAAAACATTGACAATTTGACGGGACTAAAGTTGATATCGTGGTGGATCATCGTCAGCCGACCGTGGGCATGCATTCTAAATTGAAAATACCACTGCTGCGATAAATTCGTCACTAGAATCAAGCCAAAATTTACATTGCCGAAGGAAAAATCATGACTCAAATAATAATAAAAAAGAAACACATAAAAGGCATTCGCTTTATCGCAGTCTTTTTCGAAAAATAAAGCAGTGATGTTCTTATAAGACAATTAACATGCTTTAAGAAATCAAATAAAACCTCCAAAAACAAAAAAAAGTAACGCGCTAAGCGTTTCAAAGTTGATGTAATCTCAAATTAGAAAGTAATAATCTGCCTAGATAAGTAGATTGTTCAACACCTTTATACGAATGGTGGTACAAAATGAACACGTGCACACGGTCAAAGAGAACATAGTAAGCCCCAAACCCTCCTTGACATTGCCTAGTCATCTTTGTCATATTCAAATGGGACCAATCTCTGTTCGCATATAACGAGAAGTTGATCAGTCTAATTGGTCTAATCATTTCATTTTGATTATACATCATCTTAACTCCTTACTTAAAACAGCGAAACTTTGCTTATCCAAAAATTTCACG
Organism: Novius pumilus; assembly: GCA_020654155.1. NCBI lineage: Eukaryota > Metazoa > Arthropoda > Insecta > Coleoptera > Coccinellidae > Novius > Novius pumilus. The sequence goes on from JAIFOV010000475.1 coordinate 7,850,005, forward strand.
GATTCGCATCCTCGTTGCAGATAACTAACGAACGACCTATGTAACCGTCAGGTACTGCCTAGTGGCTTCGCATCGTTTTAGATAGAATCACGGCCAAACCGAAGCCACTGACCAGTAACATACTCAAACTTACATACATTGTTGTATCGAAGGACTCGTGAACGAACATGCAAAACTTACGGCCGAGTTGAACTTGGATTACTTTTACCCTCCCGTAATTCAAAATAACAAATTATTATTTCGATCCGTTGAGCGTTTCGTACCAAAGGAACGCTCCATACCGACCCAATGAAGAGCATGAAAACTTGTGATTACGGTAAAACAACTGATACAAAAACCTTCATTTGTTCAAATCTGGCAAACTGATATGTTTTTGCACCGCAATCAGTTCAAGTGAACGAGAGTGGAACTCACCGCGTCCCTGAGGATCTCCTCTCTGGACATGATGTGCGGACGGTTGCCGCGTTCCCCGTCCAACGTGATGGAGTAAACGTCCGGCGGTTGGACGGCGTGCAATTGACCGGCGTAGAACAAGCCGCCCATGGCGGTGAGGACGCGCAGGTTTTCGATCTCCAGATGGCTGGAAGTGAGGGTGCAGGACACTTGTTTCTTAACATCGTACTGCGTGGTGAAATCCTCCTCGTTGTTGTTGTTGTTATTGTTGAACGATGCGGTTTCGTCGATGAAACGGGGAGGACTGTCGGAGAAGGATGGGCGCATTTGCAATTTCTCTTTGGCCGCTAGAAGGTAACCGACCAGGCCCGTTTTCGGTTTCTTGGCCACGATTGTTTCTGTCGTGGGCGCGGAGTGCTCCGCGATGCGTTTCGGTCTTCCGACTTTGCGTTTTTTGGAAGACGATGACGACGGCACGGACGATTTCTTCTCCTTGTGCCGGCTGTCGCTCGATTTACGTCGCAGCGTCGCCGGTTCGTGCGCCGGTTGTATTTCGACAATCAAAGGCGCCACGACGTCAGTTGGTGCGGGTTGCGGCGCCAAGTTGTCGTCCGAGTGGGACTTTTTGCGTTTCTTCAAGCAGCCGTCGGCGTGGTGACGGCGGTGCCGGTGGTGGTGGTGGTGTCGCTTCTTGCTACTCAACTTACTCAACTCCCTTCGTTTTTCTTTGTACTGTCGATGGAGTTCGGCCAAACGCATCCGCACGTCCAATTCGACGGCGCTCGCCGCCGGCCACTCGTCCTCGTTCGTTTCGGGTTCGGGTTTTAGAAATTTGTTGTAAATTTGCTCGCGACAACATTTACATTTAATATCACCGTCGTTTATATCACCGTTATTGCCTTCACTAGCCGATCGTTTCTTTGTTTCTACTTTCAACTTAAATCTAGGATCGTCATCACTATACTTATCACTTTTGCGTTTTTTGTATTTCGGCTCGTCCGAATGGCGACGCGATTTGCGTTTTTTACTTTTGGAAGTTTCTTTGATTGGCGGCACGTTCTCCGTGGATTCTTCGAGTATTCTTTGTTCGGCCAAGGCGCACAGCAAGTCCAGCCCGCCCATGACGTCGTCCGTGCGGTTCTTCGTTTCGTTTTCTGGTTTGATGGTTGCTGTCGTTTGGTCTTCGGTTTTGATGGTGTTCTCGCGACAGGATTCAAATTCGACTATGCTGTTCGATAGGAGCTCCAAACCGCTCAAGTCTGGTTTGGGGAGTTCCTTCTCTTCGTTTTCTTCGGGTTTGGGGATTTCGGTTTGAGGGGGGTTTGGTGGTTCAACTTTTTCCTCCTTGGTTTCGATTGTTGCTATTGCGGTGGATTCCGGTTCGGTGGCCGTTTCTTCTGGTAAAGTTTGGAGGGTGTTATCGTCTTCGCTGCAGATCGGTGTGTCCGTTTGATTGCTTGCATCGACCGCGAGGGGGGGTGGCGGTGGTAGAGGTTCGTCGGTGTGTTCGGGGGGTGGTGTAAGACATGGCACCGGTGATTCGATTCGTGGTTTACACGTGGCGGTATCCACTGTTGCTGGTTGTGATAATATGAGATTCGGGGGATGTTGATAAATAAGGTGGGTGGTCATGAGGGGAGCGATGCTTTGGTCGGAGTAGACCGAATTGGCGGAGGTCACAGCACCGGACATTGTACTTAAGGTTTTCGCTTGATCGAGAGCAGTCGGATCGGTTTCTATTTTGATAAGAGTGGTCGACTGCAGAGGTAGTTTTCTTTTTGTGTCCGTCGTCACGGCCAACAATCTGGTGCTGTGTGTTTGAGTATGTTGATGGAAGGTAGTGGCGCTCGTGAGGTAATCGGGCGTTGCCGAACTAATTAATTGGAGAGGTGGGGGAGGAAGAGGAGGCAGCAACAGCGGAGAGGGCTGTGGATACGTTGGCCAAACGACCGCTTGTTGAATCGGTTCTAAAAGAAAAAATCGTCGTGATTTCAGGCTCGTCGTTGCTGTCAACTTCAAAGGTGCGATCGTTCGTGTGCTTTGTCGTAAATAAACTAATAAAACAAACCTAAATTCGTAGTGGTGGTGGGTAGAAGTAAGAGCCCTCCACTCGTGGGGTCGCGGACTAACTGAAACCCTACGGGAGGCATAGGTAGTGGAACCATAGATTCCATGGGAACGGGGGCTACAACAAAAAAGAAAAAACAAAAAAAAATAAAAATCGCGATTACGACAAAACCGGGAGAAATCATAAAAATCGTTCGCAGTTCATCGTGACGTCACTTTACGATAATATGCGAATTGTGTGTGTGTGAACGTTGCGGGGCCGTATTTATGGCCGCGTAAAGAGCGACATTATGAACGATGAAATGGGCCCATAAGCGGAGCATAATACGTACCGGGACATTGCCATAAGGTGGGCGCGGCGAGGGCGGCGCTTTGGGAGCCGCCCAACGGCCAGTTCGCCAACGCCGTCCCCCGATCCTCGGGGCATTGTAAAATGTGGCCGGACGCCCCGCCACCTGTCACGCTTGCAGCCATGCCGGTTTGCGTGGACTCTGTCGGATATAGAGAGAAGTTTTCACGTGTCAAACGGATTAATAGGTTCATGTGCGACGTTGGGTGAGGAGAACGCCCAGCGATTAGCGGGGCCGCATTAAATATTTTCGTCGTTCGACGCTCACTTTGTACTCGAACAATTGTGACGAGTTATTTGTTAACAATACGATCTTAGGTTAAGTAGATACGAGGGACTCACTTCACGTCGTTCGACATTCGGCCGAAAAGTAACGATAAGTAGATCCGAATCACACAGAATGTTATTTCTGTGCGCGGTCGTCTCCGATTTATCCGATAAAATCGATGATCCGTTACGTTGACGTTTAAACTACCCATAACCGTCAAAATGGCTGTCGTCTGGTAATTGGAGACGACGCCGCGTTTTAGCAACGACTAATTTTGGATCCAAAAGCCAATGTTGCTAAGTGAGTAGTGATAATCTCAATAATTGAAGGTACCTAAGCATACGGACGACTTTACCCTTTACTTACTGAGGTACTTGGGACGTATGATGAATAAAACAATCGTAAAACGAATGGAATCGAATACATCGAGACCACAGATGGCGAGGGGTGAAAAATTTATGTTTCGATTGAAGAGTCAAGTTAAAACAAACACAGAATGACAGGACTAAGTGAGTAGTGATGATCTCGATAGTTTGAGATATCTAAACGTACTTCCAGCACACTTTTATGCTTATGAATCAAATTGTCGATGCCCATGGTGTTCAGTTTGATGAAACGTCATAAACACAAGATGACGTCATCGATTTAAGAGACGACATCGTTTCTCACGTCATGTTTGTTTAATTTCAACTTATAGGACTTCCAAATTGCTCACCGATTTCCGACAGTCTCGCGATCTCCTTGAATTGCCCGGCGGCGGTCACGGTGGTGAGCAACCCCGCCGGCGGCAACGAGGGTGAGTTGATGAGTTCCGGCTGTTGGATTCTCTGCCGCGCCACCGCTATACCGACCGGTATGTTACCTGAAAACAAATTCATCGTTTTCCTCGTCGTAAACGCGGTGCGGAAATGCCGCCCACCGTTCGCCATCGGACAGAGGTCCTTTTCGGCGGCGCCGTTGTTTCTCTGCCTGGGCGACGTCACCTCCACCTTGATCGCCGGCGACGCGCCGCTCGTCGTGATTTCCGCCACCTGACACGGCTCCTTCTTAACGTTCACGCCGCCCCACTCGATCGGGTTCGTTCTGGAGCACCCCGATCTTAGACCGACGACGTCCGACGGGTATCTCCCCTTGAGGTTCGCGAGGGGCGGTGAGTCATCGCGGCACGGGCACAATTTCTGCTTCGGATTGTTGCAGCATTTCTCGTCGCAACTTTTCGCGATTTGTACTTTTTTGGGGCTCAACGAGAACTCGGACGATTGCTGAATGATGATGTTCGAATTGATGCCCTTGGTGAGCAGTTCCAGCTGCGTCACCGGTATGGGGGAGTACGGGGAGCCCGGCGGCGGCGTCGGGGCGCCGAACGTGTAGCCGGACGAGGAGAAGAGCGAGTCCGACACTGAAAAACATGAACGAACATTAAGTTTTAGATACGTTCAGGTGCCAGACCTAACGGCTTATAAGTTTCTGAGCTATGAATGTTATGAAAGAACAACTTCATGCTGATGAGAGAGGTCTTAGGTCGTTTTCGAGTCCGAAAACTAGGTGTGGCGTTATTCAAAAAATGGACCGGAAACGCGAGTGACGAAGCCGGAAACGCACCCATTGTGCCCGACCAATTAACGATTAAGCTCCCATTCGCCGCGTATATCAGATGAACGAATAATTTATGTACCTACCGAGGCCCGAGGAAACTGTTCCCGATCCGCACAATTCTTTCGACATGTTCGAATGTGCCGTTTAATTAGATATACGTACGCTTCCGTTTAATCTCGAAAGCGCTTCATTATTCCTGAATATATGCGAAAGATTACCATCGGTTATATAAATCTTCTTGGGCCGACTTATAGGAAATAATCCGCTTAGGCTCGCAGAAAGAATCCGCGTCGCGACTCCCGCGGGAACAAAGCGAAATCGCGAGGTGCAGCAATCGTCGCTCGATGGTATAAGCTAATTAACATCGAATAAGACGAATTATTCGCGCGAAGAAAAAGGCAAGGACAATTCGAGAAATAGATAGTTGCGAACGGCGATATCTCATTGGCCGGCACCGATGGAAATATGATTAACCTTTCCCTCCTTTATGTCTCTTCCACTCCATCTCCCTTCGTCCCGACCGACTAGCGTACAGTTCATTATGCAGATCGTTAAAAATATCCATTCAATTTTGCATGCATAATACTTCGTTTCGTTTGAATCGTTATCGAGATGTACTTTGAGGAGACGATCGCCATGTAGATGTTCCATCTCGCAACGATAAGAATTCCGCCGTGCCGTTCGACGGGCCGAGCCACAAAAGATGATTTATAAAACGCCAGAATGCGAAATTTCAGATGATAACATCGTTTCCGGGCAACACCTTATATGGGAAGCGGCAGCTGCGTCTACTTTGTTTGGTTCATCATTTTAACCCCTAAACGTCAAGTTTCTTCATCGCAATACATTTTGAGGTTATATCACCAGCGAACGGCGCAGACCAGACAAACGGTTCGCGAGATATCGCCGAAAATGTCCTTTTTTTTGTGTCTTTTTCTACGATCTTAATGTTCCTGGGGTCGAAGGAGTGAAAAGTTTGGAATGAATAAAAACATTTTCCATTTCGCTTCTTTCTGACTTCGCGCGAACACAAACATCGATAGATGATATTTAGATTTTCCGATTGGCAGCTGTGCGTCGCTTTTGCGTTCGCGAGTTTCGTTTCTCGTGTTCCGATTGTAAGTTAACCGTTGGTGCAAATTGGGTTTTCGTGTTTTCGACGACGTCGTCGTCATCATGGGATTGAAATAAATTCACCTTTGAGTGGTACGTGCTGCGACGATTGCGTGGAAACTGGCTCGCTTCCGATGAAAAAAAAGCGAGTTCTAGTTGACTAGATTACGTTGACGTTATTTATATTTCCAGTCTTTCCTCGAGCTCAAAATCTGATCTTCCTTTTCTGTGTTTCTTTCTATGATCGCCGATATGTAAACAAAACCGCTACGCTTCGCCCACCAGATTTCCTGGAAGTCGAGGGCCTCTTTCGATATGATAACATTCTTTATTCATATTTCGCCAACATTGTTGTCGCGTTCTTGAAACTCTTTCAAATCGTTGTTAACAATTACAAAAGTATGAATGTATAAGTGACGTTGACAGATCGCTTCAATTACTAAATAGTGATAAATATTGTCCCCTGGAAAACACGAAAAAGTCGCCAGTGGTTTTAATTAAGCGACTCCGCGAACGTTGTTTTCGTGCTACCACACCGCCTCCGCCCGGCCCGAGGCGACGAAATAGGTCAGTTTAAAATTAATGCAAGGAGCATCTTTATCCCTTCACCATGTTTGATTTATGATGATGAGAGTGCGAGTCCGACACGGCTTGTTAAACGTAATTGCGATTTTTCTATGTTCTCGTATTTTAATGAGTCGGACTATATCTCGCGCGCACCGTTTTAATAGGACGTAATTAAACGTTACGCCGATTGTTTTAAGGGAAAAGTAATTTTTAAACCCCATCGCCGATCCAGATGGGAATTTCGTGTCCGGTCATCCCCCACGAGATGCTCATCAATTATGCTGCCGCATTGTGTGTGTGTGGGTGAACTGATTGAAAAGTCCGTCATTCGTCGCTTGTGTCCTCGCCCTCAGATGACGTCACCGTTTTTGAAACCATCGACACAGAGAAAAATCGATCATTTAACGCTCTATAGTCGGAGCGTAATCGATGGACCGGAGCGACCGCGGCAGATGATCGTGAAGGGCGCAGCTGCCTCGTAACCGAAAACAATTTCTATTTTCGATTTGGTTCCAAAACGAGGCCGTTTTTCGATCTTTACCGATCGCCGACCTCTTTTCGATCGCGTTACGTATACGCGAACACGTTTTCCCGTGTATTCATCATCGTGTCGTGAAATCATCGACGACGAGACATCGTTGAACTTATTGTGTTTCCAGTTGACGCAATAACTCGTTCGTTCGACTAACGAAATTCAATTCGGTCGAGTCATTGACAGTTTGAATGATTAAAATGAAATTATATACTTAAAACTGGCGGCACGACGAGACACGCAAAGGCTACTTCTTATTTCCGTTTTTGGTACACGCTTTTCTGTATTTTTATTAATTCTACGAAATTATTATTTCGTATTTTTCACCACGATTATCAACTGACAGCAATGACAGAAGTGAATCTATGGACGTATAAGCTACTAGTAGTTCAAAACAACCGATATTCAGATGTCCCTCGGGACGTCGGTTCACTTCGTTCACGAACGAACAAAACAGATAATATGATAATGTTCCCGCATTTCCGGCGTTTTAAAAACGTTGTGTAAATCGTAAAAATATACCGTCGCGATGCACTCACCTTTATGATTGCCATGGAAAATGCCGCCGGCGGCCGTCGATTGGAATTGTCCGGACGTGAAGCGTCCGAAAGCGTTCGCGTGCGAATAAAGGGCGCTGCCGAAGGTTGGCCCGCCGGGAAACAGCGAATAAACGCCGTACTTGCCGAATCCTGGAAATTAAAACTATTGTATTTTAAGAAATTTCAACCGGATCACGTTTCAAACACCGATGGAATTAATTTAGTGCGCCAGGACGACATCGAATCTGACATCTCGTTAACTGGGAATATCGGTTTACATAGAGCGCGTAACGTCAATAAGAAGCGACGTGTGCCTCGAAAATCACTTTAGACTTTTCTATTTTCCAGTTGAAAAGATGCCAGACGTCCACGAATATAGAACAGAGACAGAAATCAGTTTGTTTATCAAGCGGCGAAACAATCGACAATTAGTAATGAAAAAAAAGAAAACCGGGTGGTCCCGTCTAGGCAAATTGAAAATAAAAGCGATAATTTCGATAACAGCGCAATGACGAATCAACAACAATAACAATTTTCAGACGGAGCTTACCATCGGCTGCGAAACCGGCGGCCGAAGGGATCGATGCCGACGTCCAAAGGCCACGTTGCGAGGGCGCCCCTGGCCCAGCGGGGCTGCCCAACATCGGGGATGTGCACCGTTTGTGGTTCACGTGCAGCTGAAAGCGAAACGAAAAAATGTACACAAAGGAAAAAATAAAGGACGCGACATAAGTACGATGTTCGCATGAATATTCTATGGAGGTCGGAAAAACTGCTCGTTAGATGAAAATTATACGCCGCGCGCGCACTGAAACAGATACGGTTATTTTATTTTCTCGGAATTATATCGCGATAACTTATTCGCAGTGGTAAATCCACAACGCGACTAACCGGTTATTAATTTCAATAACTGATAATTATAGTTATGTATTTTAAAAACGGTACGCGCGAGTTGTTTATTAGCCGTATGTCTTTTTTTTAACGAACCGCAGGGGAATCGCGCTCGTTCGTCATTTATTTAATTCGGATTACATCACTTTCATGTGTCAAGCAACGAATTATAAGGCGATTCTAACCTCGATATGTCATATCGAACGATAGAAACCGAATGAGATGTGATTATTAATTCGATGGATATAAAGCGACGGATAAATGCGTAAAAATTCGACGTTCCAGTATCTTCCTTCATAACCCGACGGAATTCTTTTGTTCGAAGTTATCGATTTTTCGACGGGAGGCGATATTGATGTTGTTTTTCTATGGTTCAGCCTTAAAAACTTAGGTTATGCGAAATCGTTACATTTTAATCGTTTGTTGACTATTTTGCAAGCGATGAGCGGTGAGTTGTTTTCCTATGAAGTTAGTTGTGCCTGTAGTTTGTTGCACTTACCCCGCAGTTGATTTGTCATGAACACAACTGAATAACCACCGGAAGTTTCCGCGGATGTTTATTTGGCCTACCGACTCGAAGTGTCTAAATTTATCTGAAGTGAGTAGATAATCGGTAGTTCATTTGATTTTCATCGACGTACGAACTAAACTCCCCTATGCGCCGTATCGGTAACTAAATAATTTTGACGTTTCGGTTAATATTGTTTTATTTTTGTTCGAATCATACCAAAGTAACGAAATTCTGTTTGTCATTACACTAATAACAATTGTTTTTAGTTTCGTTTCAGTTGAAACTCGATCGAGATGCTTAATTTTTTAGCGCCTCAGGGCTTCCAAAAGTTTTGCAAACGAAACGCAACAGGTAACTTTACATATCTATTAGTGCAGCGTTTCCCAAACATTTTTGAGGCATAGATATATTCTGTGGATATATAGATATGTAGCAGAGTTCAGACTATTAAAGATAAAAAAGAGATTAAAAGGTTCTTGCGTCGAAATCGATCAATAAAAGTAACGATACAACGAAGTTCCATTGGAATCAATCAAGTTTTACGCCTGTTACAGTCGTGAATCATCGAAAGTATATACATTCGCTGAAAAAAAAAGAACATTCAACACAGAAAAACTCGTACAAGTATTTTAATAGTTTCGAGCATTGTCTGACGTATTTGGAAGGATGGAAAAATTCCACCGACGACGACGACGACGGGTGCAGGCTGTTTTTTCTCGGAAAAAGCGCGACGCGACGTCCACTGTCTCGCAAATATTCCGAATCAATGAAAGTGCAATTCGTCGTTTATTTACATAACAATGCTCGCACTCGCACACAACACAATTTATAAATGAGTCACATTGTTTATTTCGTCGTAGACGCCGGCCCGGGTCAAACTCGCGAGCTCGCGCTACGGCAAGTATTTCCGTTTCAATTTCGCAACGTTTTATCGCCTTTTTTTGGCGACGTCGCCGATTCGTCCTTCTTTTTTACAATCGACTCTGTTTCAATTTACATATTCATCAGTTCTGATAGATAACAATGTATAAACGCTCTGTGGTTCTGTACTTACTTACCAGTTTCTATGAAGCAAGTCAACATTGTTATGAAATGTCAAATGTTTTAGAAACTGGTTAGTTCGTGACTTTACTAGAAGGTGGCGTCCTGTAAATATAAACACGTTGAAGAACACAGAAAAAGTTTACTAACAATTTGACAGGATGGAAGTCTGGTATACCGTGAAACGCAGTACGTATTCAAATCTAAATGTTACCTAATTACACCTTTTTCAGGAACCGAAAATTTGACGTGACGTTACCACCCAGTTTAGCGTCTAAAACGGTCATTTTCCCAGGTAGCCAATAAATAGCGTTATAATACCGAGCGGTTATAGCCGGCAATTGTCGAGGTATGGAATTAATTGCTCGTTCAGCGATGCGGCTCTCGATTACGTAATAAAATGGATGTGAGGTTAAGACGGTCCGAAGCCCTTTAAATATTACTTTCGAGTCGACGCCGATCGGCGCGCGCATGTTCGCTCTTTGAGGTGCGGCCGGTACCGAGAAAACGCCACAAGGTCGTACCGCGGATTCGAGAGTCCGTCAACTACCATCCACATCATAGAAATTCGATCAGTGACAACTGAGGTTAAATAGCGGGACGATTGAACTACCAGGATGTTCATGGGTTACAGCGAAAAATGATTTTATATTTCTAATGAAAGCGTTCAAACCAAAAGAAACGGACCGGCCTGTACGTAGTTTCGCAATAATCGCACGTACGTCATTGTCCTCTTCACAAAGGCACTCAAGGTTAGCCGCGTCGCATTTTGGAACAAGATATTATCTGCGGACCTGGTTTACGTTTGGTCGACGCGAAAGTCACGACTGATTATTAAAAAAGAACGAGGAAAGAGGTTAATTTAATAGATAATATGATCAGCATCTACGTAAGAAAAAGAAACATTCTGCAACTGTCAATAAAAACAATGATCGATGTTTTTGCAGCCAGTCGAGGATAACATCTGAAACGGCGCCAAGTATCCCCCGGCGCAGAAACTATTTAGCACTGTTACCGGTCGAACAATAGGAACTCGTCCCACCCAAGTTCCTTTCCGAGGTACTAAATACCCCAAATTCTTGGTACCGGACAAGCTGAAAACGTTGTCAATTTGTCCGTACGCACTATCCGATTAAATTCCTTTTATTTAACGAAGAATGGGCGGCGACTACCGATTCCCGTGTCAGAAGGGGGCTCGTTGCGTGGGTCCGAGCCCCACTCGGCGCGAACAGACACGACTTGTCGTACTGCAAGTCATTCCATTTGCATTTACATACATGATTGACGTCGAGCAAGAACGATTAGGTTTTTTTCGAGCCCCTATTTCTGTTGTACGCTCTACTTACCACCGGCAAGACGTCGAGGTGGTCCACTTGTCATTCTTTTGTTCGCGTCGTACTCGCCGCGAAATTATTTTAAGTATCCGGTTTACGAGAAAGTTAGTACGCCGTGTCGATACACAAATATATAATTAAATCAATTAAACGAGGAATTGGCACCATCGACGTTGTATTAGAGGTGCGCACGCCGCCTCAAGATGGCGACGTGAACGAAAATTTGTTTGCTGATTGGACATCAAAATAGTAACAATTGATTTTGCTTAATTGTGCTATTGATTAGAGCGATGCGAATGGACAGTTCGCTGTGTCGAACAGTGAAAACGTCATTTGGGTATAAAAACTGACCAACCAGAGACGACCAAATAGGATATTGACGGTAATTAACACCCCTTGATTATTTTTTTTGAAATGAATGCCCCAACCAGACAAAAGCTCTAATTTAATACCAACTTTGATTGCTATTTAATTCAGTGCCAATCTACTTCGACCGCAACGCAAGGATGATATACGCTCGCCGAACGCTTCACTTCCTCGTCGTCGTTTATCTACTCCACTCGGACGTGCTTCTACGGCCTTCGGCGATAACGCGAACTACGAAGTGTTTGAATTTGAATAGGAAACGTCCACGTTATTATCGCTACAGCGCGTTCGTTAGCTTAGCGCGCCGCTAAAGAGACTTCGTGGAAACTTATCAATAGTATCAACGTTGAACAAGTACGACTTGACGGACTGGTCATGGTGGCGAGACAACAATACGATTCCGAGTAGTCTTCGAACAATGCGTTTTTTTTTCTGTGGTCTTCACTTCGCCGCATAACCATGCTCTCTGGTTTCACATAAAGAATTTCGAAGATTGTTTGACAGAATGTAAAAAAACGGATCAGCCGATATCTAGAAGAAATAGTGTATTAACGAGTCCCAAGCGAAAATTTTACAGAACATCAACAAATTCAAACATAAAATTATCATCACGAGATTAAAATGGTTCGAAACGTTCACGTTGAGAACGATATTGGAATCGGTTTCGGCCAAGTCGTCCGCCAGCAAATCGTTGTCGCCTTGTCCCAAAAAGTAGGCGCGCAAAGCGGACGGATCGGCGGGGGCCTCCGCCGCCTCCGGCACGTCGTCGTTATTTTCGGAATTGCGGCGATAGCACAATCGTCTTCTATCTTGCGCCGCGAGCCGCGTCGCCGCCGCCAATCGCTCCGACATTGCCCTGATACACTCGACTTGCTCTTCCGCCGTCATCGGTTTTTCACCACCATCACCACAAATCTCCATCGCGAATTTACGGGAAATTTAGAAAACGCGAATATAAATTCGACCGACCTTGACAGTGACACTTTTGATAGATACGAAATTTTTCGATGCGGTATTCACCTTCAACCTTGATCCATTGATAAAAATATTTTAGTTCCCACACCGCACAAACAACTCCGCGATTCGTGGTTATCTCGCATAAGAATTGCTACGTCATTAGTTTGAATAGCGAGTGGTGATGGAGAGGACGTAATTATGGATCATGGTTCCGATGACGTCATCGCGGCGACCGTCGTCAATCACGGTGTTTTAGGGGTAAATGTACCCCTTGGGGCGGCGTGGCGGAGCGAGGGGTCGGTTATCGACCGTTTCTCTTCCTCCTGACCTACCCGTCGGCCGAATTCACGACGCGGGAACGGCGCGAAAAATTCCACAAAGAAACGAAATATTAGTTAAATTCGTTAAGTTAGCGACGGTAACGAACGAAGCGAATTGTTGTAGGCCCCCGGCAAATATAATAAATACTCTTCGGGGGTATTGTAACAAACAATTAAAAGGTAAAGGATGCACTTGACAAGTTCTAATTTTTTAATGGAACTCGGGAATTTGGCAGGTCAATTGTCTGTAAAAGATTTTGACCGTCAAAATCCCAACTCTAGATATATCTAGCCAATAATTTTGTAGAAATATTGAAATCCATAACAACGCTAAAAGTTTTAGCGTTATATATGTAATATATGTAATAAAAAAAGTGACAGCTGTAAACAATACCCAAACATATTTCCACGTAAGTGACGTAGCTTCAATGTGGATGCAAATAAATGTTCGTTTCTATGTCGATAAACCAATCAGATATCAAAACATCCCTAACCTCGATTCTTCGTAGACGTGACCGTCGAACTCTGACTACACTAAGTAGATAGAAAAATTCTATGGTCGCCCTTGCGGCTCGAAATTTCCCCGTCGTTTTTCGGAACCAGGAAAAGAGGCACGCGACGCGGGGAGACGAAAATAGAGCCGAATCCGTCGGGGCGATGGAAACTACGCAGCGGGACGCGCGGCAGCATCGACCCGCGTTCAAGGACAAGAGGGGGCGACAACGGATGGACCCAACTTCACATCTTCCCTTTGTTCCATCACGTACCGTAGGTTAGGTTATCATCGATGGGGGTGAGACACCGGAACACCATTGTCCTCCCAATTCCGATGGACAATGTTAAAAATGGGGTTGAGAAGCCAATTAGATCGGGGGGAATTATTTCGGTCCGCCGGATTTCGCGATTGCAAACATGGTCGCGTTTAAATTCGCAATAAATTTTCATGAATCGGCGCAGTCGAGTCGCATCGGCGACGATAAATTCTGCACATTCTTGATGCCGATAATAAAATTTACATTTCCAGACGATCGACAATGTAATTTACAATCGCCTTTGATGATGGAAATTACTGAGCGTCCTGGGTAAGTTGAGTAATCCACCCGCGTGATTTTGTGTCTAAAAATTCAGAAACTTAACAACGTTAACTTAAGTTGTAAATACAAGGAAGGGATTTTATTTTTACCCCTTGTCAAAGTGAAGAAGATTAAGTTTCGAGCAGGTAGAAAGGAATGAAGCGCTTCTGTTTTTTTTTCTGAGACCGAAACGTTGTTGCGATTGTTCCCTGTGTCATTAATTAACATCGAAATGTTTCGCTCGTTGTTTAAACCACGGAAAATTTCTAGTAGCTCAAACGTCCCATATGGTTCCAATTGACACGTCGACAACTTCTCTGTGTATCGATTCATAACCTATAATGCAAATACCACTTTTATCATAATTTCAAAATATACACCGACAGTAACTTTTGTAATAGTTTCAAAATACATACCGAAGGGAACGATGCATTGATCCAAAATTACTTATTTCAGATCACCAGGTCATCGAAATATTCATTTATATAAAACAGCGTACCTATTGTTCTTCGTTCTTTTTAACTCGATAATAATCGTTGTTTTTTAAAGTTAAACACCGAGAAACTATTGGGGCTCAACGAACATGAAACGATACGTACAAGAATAAATGCATGTCATTACTGATACAGATGAATCTATGTTTATACATAATTGTGTCAAAGAATTGCGAAATGAATATCTGTGATTCGATCTGTGTTTTACGTCAAACGAAAATATTCATTTTGTGCGTACGGCTATCCAACAAACCATAAAATTTTAATGTCGTTTCTTTGAATAATGAGTTCATGGAACTACTTCACGACTTTTTTTAACACCCGTCATTGGATCTGTGTAACAACCAGTGCGATGTTTGGATACTTGAATTAGTTCACTTACGACTTAGCAAACAATAGTTCAAGCGTTCTAGCGATCTACTTACCATTAACTATCCACCCCTATAATCCAAATAATGCAATATTATCGTCGAACACGAAAAAACAACACCCAAACTCAGATCGTCACATATTCAACAGCTCACGCGTACACACACGTTGCACCGCTTACATTTTCGGTCACCATTCGATCTGTGGGAACGACACGATCACTCGGCACGTCGTTTCACATATTCCGCCGGTGTTTTTCGATTGAAATTCCGGGATTTTTCGAAAAATCGCGATCGACCAAATTCAACGCTGCGGCTACATCTCCGTTCGCGTACAATAACTGAGCTCCCGCGTCCGCGTTCACGTTCGGGCGGACGAAGCTCGCCGTTCGGCCGTTTACGTCGACGCTCGGCCCGAGATCCATACGTTGGTCGATGCCTCTGGAATCAGGGGTTCTTTGTCCCACCCGTTTCCCCTCTCGCTCGCGCTTTTGCAATCCTTGATAATCTTTCGCGCGACCGGAGAGCCGTTTCGATTTATCCGTCGACTATTTTTTTTTGACATTCATGCCGATGTGTTTGAACTACTGGAATAATCATGTTTTGTGGATTCTATGATCGGTTATTATGTCAAGATATAATTAAACACGAATCGATGATATTGACGATTCTATGATTTTTTTATAATGAAGATGGCCGCATGGTCGAAAATGTGTGTAGTGGTGGACCAACAAATACAACTGTAAATGTCGTCTTCGTAAACAATTTATGTTTAGTGTGTGATAATATGTCGTGTTGTGATAACGAATTTGTGGTGGCAATGTTGATATAGAAAACTGAACTGTTTTAGGGTAGGTCGATGTAAATATGTTCTACAGTGTAAACGGCCAAGGTGGCCCCAGAATACTTAGCGATTGCGTCATTGCTTTGACCATGACGAAGTCCTTCGATAGTTTTTAAGCTCATTCATAGCAAAGTCTTTGAAATTCATGTTTACTTATTATACCCTCTGAATACCTAAACGTCGTACGCCTCTGAGCCCGTTTTACGGAAAGCATTCTCGACCGTGTTTCGAGATAGAACGAGATAAGATTAGTGAAGTATAAAATTAAAACTGGATATAAAAGAGAAAAAAATCGTGTCGAGTGGGGGAGAATTCGAAGAAGTTCGTAAAAGTTCCCTGTTGAGGTAGGTGTTATGTAATATATATAAACATCAAAGACACGGATATGCGCCAAGTCAGAAGACGAGATTGTAACGATTTTTATGAACCATTTAAATGCGGGAGTTTCTCTCCACTTAAATACGATGCGACCGTTTGATTTACGTTCTATTATCGAGATTCATTACTGTTTAAAATTATCTGTGGCTCGAATACCCGCATCGTTGCCTTGGATTCGATTAGGAGGTGAAAGAAGTGGAACACACCCTTATGCTGGTTGCTTATTTATAAGCACTTACGGTGGTCAATTATAGAATTGTTGATGACACTCTTTCTCTTCTTCTTCGTTTAAGCTGCTGACCTAGGTTCAGGTGCCAGACGTTTTCAGACCTTGAGGACCTAAAATAGTGGGGGCCCCTTGAACCGCGGAGCTCTTGTTTCGTTGAATTTACCAGATTCACCATCTTATCGTCTAGACTCTAAACACACGTTCCGCAGCATTGACACTTGAAATGGACTGAAGAATTGAGCATTTTGAGCGTAGCACGCAATACGAATTGGTCGATGGTTGAAATTGATAAAAAAATCAAACTCACTTCGCCGCCACTGCTCGTTCGCCTTTTATAACCAGTTTCGTGCTCATGTAAGCGACGCGTGTTCTCCGTCTCCGTCGCACCGCCCAGGGACGAGTGGGCCTCCGTCCTCGTCTTTCCTGCCACAGAATCGGATGTTCTATCATCCATCTTTTTTTTTCGTGCCGTCATCATCAGCCTCCCACGTGGTCTCTGTCTTTTTCTACAACGTGCTGCAATTTCCCACCGAACCATTAAGTTTTATGCGACTATCTCGCCGGGCCGATGTTTTACAACCTTCTCCATCCTTCTCTTTTGGTCATCGTGTATATGTATATCGGAGTCCCATCCGGAGATCCGATATTAATGGAAAAAATCTCGGTAGTGGTTCTTATGTAACATTCGATTATGAACGACTTTTTGTGGCGATCCGAATTGATGGACGGTTCCGCTTTTTTTTGTCGCCTCGTAAAATGATTAACTGTGACGTAATTCGATATGTGAGAAACCCTGCAAGGGACGTCACGTCCAATTCGTTACGATCGCACAAATTGATGTTGCCCTTCGACACCCTAACCCTTGTTCACGCATGAAGGCGTTTTTGATTGACAAAGCCAGCTGGACCTGAACTGAAATTTAATTTTTTTTCTTATCGATGGCAAGCTATACACATCAATGTATATATGCGTGTAAATTGTTATCATGCAGATGGAGCCACCTCTCGTGTGGTTCCCGGCTTTACAATAGCGAGCAGAAACGTTCGAATTCCGACGCGCCAGCACCGTATCAAATAACGCAGTCACGTTCTTGTTAACGTCATATAAAAGGATTGTTCACGGCAGGCGATTTATTGAAACTCCGCCTATGCTCCCATAAACCGTTCGTTTACTCCGCCCACTATGGGAAGTCCAGCCTCCTGTGGGCACTAATTATTCATGAAATTGACGTTCTCATGAATTATTACACAAGGCCAGTTTGATTTTTTTTTCTTGAATAATCGTTTAATGCTCACGATAAGACTTCGTTAAATAGAGTAATTACTTAATTTCGTGTTCTGTAAATTGCGATAAAAGTTTCCTACAAGATTTTCGTCCTTCAGGACTTTATGTTTCCTCGTGTCGACGGTAGATGGCTTAACACGGCGAACCTGCGATGTAGTTGATATTGCCAAAAATTAGAATAACCTCTTGATGCATTTGGATGGAATCATCAACAACACAATTTGGTCGTTGTTGAGTAAATTGGCCGCATCGTTGTTTGCTGTAACAAGCAATCGACCAATCGTCAGAAAAGCTAAAACGCTGTTTTTAGTGGAATACAGCAAACTTTTGATACACAAGAGAGTAGGAGACGAAACGGAGCCCTGTGGTATGCCAGCATTAATTAGGTAAATCCCGAGCCGAGATCCTCTCTCAAAGTTTCTTGAGGGTCCCCCGGAAAAAAAATTTTGGGGCCCCTACCCCCGTCCAAATTGGTTATCTTATTAGGAAATTGGGG
Source organism: Novius pumilus (assembly GCA_020654155.1). NCBI lineage: Eukaryota > Metazoa > Arthropoda > Insecta > Coleoptera > Coccinellidae > Novius > Novius pumilus. Next base: position 7,868,015 of record JAIFOV010000475.1, read on the forward strand.
GCCCCTAATAGTCCCCCCCTCGCCGCACCGCGGGCCCGTAAGGCACGCCCCTGGTGTTAGGGCGATTCGAAAGAGATGAGCACGGAGTTTAATTTGCAAGAAGAACTTTGAATCAAAATGCAGTGACGAATCGTATGGAGAAGAGTTTTAAAACAGAAAAAATGAATAAAGAATGAAAAGAAAAAGCTAAACGCTGACAAAAATTTTACGTTATATACATATGTGATAAAATGAAAAAAGGAATGTATTGAGTTAACGAAGAATGTAGGATAAGCATAAGGGTTTCACGTGCTTAATAATCAGAAACAGATTATTAAATATATTACAGTACAAACAATCGAGTACCTCTGTCGTTAAATTACAAAACACGAAATGGAAATATACAAAAATAAATACATCCACAAGCCCATCACAATATTTTTTGTAGATAGTTGTTAACAATACGATATATACTATATTTGCATAATTCAATTTAAACATTCATTGTTTTTAGTTTATAGATATATTTAGTCGAGATTATACTTTAATAGAGATATTACAAATACCGAGTTGTTGAGTGCATTTTTTTTAAATTCGCGAATTTTATTATATTAACGTTTAAAAAAGTTACAAATTGGCACCGATCGTGAGGTTTCATCGAACGATGAAGAGGAAGAGAGAGATAGAGAGTAAGAAAAAATGTCACTTTCGCAATTATCACTTTCCTCAAAGATAATTCGAATTTATGTCGAGGATTACTTGTTACATGTGAATATGACGATGAATGTTTTATATAAACATTGTAGCTATTCTCCCCCTTTGGTGGTCATCGGATAAAGAATATAAAAATAGATATTTGTAACAGTCAAGGATCTGAAAACAAAGTACAAATTCAAAAAATTGGTCTCACCTTTACGAATGAAGGTTGCGGAATGATATTAGGTACTAATATAGTTAAATCGATATGGAAGAGTTATCAGACCATAAAACTACGGAATCACATGTTTCAGAAGAACACTAGTCGTTTTTTTTTCTTCACAATACATTTTCTATATTGAAAAGTGTTTAAAACTTTCCAATATAAAAAACCAAACTAGAAACTACAGGTGCAATCATTCTTTCTATAAATGCAATAAAACTTGAACTAAGTGCATTACCTATTTGCTACTCGTAATAATACAGGATGGGGGGATTCTAGCATAAATTACTATTGGCTAGTTCTTTTTATGCACTAGGTTGATATATAACTCCTTTCTTTTTTTTTCGTTACGAAAACAGTGACAAATCCACTCTTCGTTGCAAAAAACGCTACAAGAACGCAAACAATTTAAAATATGTGCACTAAGCGAACACAATTCATGTTAATATAACGCGTCGGGCGTTGCGTTTCTCTCTCAATTTTTTTTAAAACAGTTTTACCAAGCCACGGCGCAAGCTCAAGCAGCTAAAAGGGAACGCTAGTTCGAAAGCTTTGCTTTTTGTACGAAGCCTAAGTGCCACTGCTAGCGTTTTCTTTCTCAATACTCTGCTGATGGCCAATCAGCGCGTCTAATTCGGATGGCGACGTTACCTGAAACGAGAAAATAAATTATTCTACGAATACGCGGCCAACGTTTCTGCTGACGTTTCGTTAGCACCCGCGAATAGCATCAAATCCACGCGTGCGCCGCAGCGGTTTAGTCAACAGTGTTACGCTGATGCATTATTTACAAAATCACACGAATGGAAGCATGGAAGTAGGTCAGATTTTCCGACCGGACAAACATTTCCACTTCATAACCGCGCTACACGTTTCCACGAAAATTTCCGCGCCTGGCACCGAATATCTTCGTGGGAACCAATTTTCCCATCACCATCGGGTCGATTATCAACGTTTTCAATTTATAACGTCTCGGATCGATAGTCGCCTCACGTCCGTTCTGGTCGAGATGCAATCTCATTTCGTTTATTTGGAAAATTTTATTTCTGGCCTTCGTCGGTCTCGTGACTATAAAATAGGGAAAATTGAATAATTTATCGTCGCGTTATCTAAACTATTTTCCTTTACAATCGACAAACAATATTAGTGGAAATGAATCGTAAATCGATACAAGCGATTGTTATTACGTTAGTCAGTTGTGGATTGAATAATGTATTCTTGGAACGAATAATAAAGTAAGATTTTATATTTTTATTTGTATTCTATTTTTTTGTTGTCGCAGAAAAGATGCGGGCGCAGGGACTCTATTGATGTTTCTGCAATTCGTTTTCGTTGGGATTCACGGTTTTATTTACACGGCAAACTGGGGAAAAGCGTCGAGGATAATCCCACGATGGAAATATTTGATTTTGGTTACGATGTTTTTCGGAACGAACGCTTTGAGCTATTGGGCTATGAGTTACGACATTCCGATGCCGCTCCATATGATTTTCCGGTCGGTGCGTAAGCTGCTCAGCCGAAATTTGCTGACAACCGAGCAATTAAAAACATTTTTTTAGGGAACACTAATTTCTAATCTGTTTGTGGGGATTTTACTGATGAAAAAACGATACAGCGCAACTAAAATTACAGCTGTACTCGTTATAACATTCGGGATACTGATTTGTACTTTAGCGACTGATCGTCCGAAGGTAGATCCCACCTACAAGTATATATATTATAAGATAAAATTTTTTCAAGGGTTGCCAAGATTGCGACTTGAATAACCTAACAAACAATACGGAGCATAGCGGTAATCTCTTGCGTTGGATTTTCGGCATTTTCTTGCTCGCGATAACCCTAATCTCGTCGTCGTTGTTGGGGATTTATCAAGAAACTTTGTATAGGACTCACGGGAAACTCCCGCGCGAATCCCTTTATTACACAGTGAGTGCTCATCGTGAACGTAAATCAAAACCGCGCTGAATCTGTTTCAGCATCTTTACTCCCTGCCAGGATTCCTCTTTTACATTGACGATATTTGGAAACATTGCTCGATTACGTATAATGCGGAGCTCTACGAAACTTCCTTAATTAAAATCCCGGTTCTATGGATTTTCATTATCTTGAACGTTATCACTCAGTTCGTTTGTATTCGAGCTGTTTACGTTTTAACAACTGAATGCACGTCGTTAGTTGTCACTCTGGTTGTTACTTTGAGAAAGTTTCTTTCTTTAATTGTGTCGATTGTTCTCTTTCAGAACCCTTTCACTTTGTATCATTGGTTTGGAGCTTTCTTGGTATTTGGGGGTACTTTGACTTTTGTTAACAGTGAAACGAAATATACATCTACCTGAGTGTCTCTTCTTTGTACCAATACGTCGATGCTGTGGACTGTCTCCAAAACAGGCGCTTGTCTGTCCTCCATCGCTAATCGTGGATATTTGCACTGGATACAGCAACATCTAACACCGGTCAACGCTAAACCGAGCACAATCAAAACGCTACCAGCTCCTATGAAGATGTAACGATGATCAGCGTCGGCCGCGTTTGGCACTAGTTGGACTAAACCTACAACGAGAACGATCGCACCCAAAAGCAACGAACCAACGACTAATTGCAAGGTTGATATCTTAAAGAAGAGAAGCGAGTTAGTTCAAAGATACAAGAAAAGCTCAAAATTTACCTTGCCGCAAATATAAAGCTCGGGCAATCTGTCCGGATCGTCGTAGTGTCCGTTAGGACTGGGCGTTGGGCTCGGACTGTTCGGGGGTAACCAATGCCCCCCGATATATAGCTGACTGGGTCGTTTCGATCGTTTCTCCTGACCTTTTCGTCTTTCGTGCCTCACGGCGACAGCCGGCATCGCTCCAATCATCCTGAAAAATTGGAAAGTGAAATTAGGTGTTCGCATCTTATACAACTTATGAATAATTCAGTATACCATCGGGCGAGGGGAACGTCGTCATATGCGGATTTCGAACGTGAAGCCCCCCCGGGGATTTATCTTTCTACGTCGTGACGAAAAATCGATTGTAACGTTGAAGAAATTTATTTCACTCTACGTTGTGGTTGCGATGGACTACAATTTCTTGTCGGTCAAAGCTGTTCTATGAGCTCACCATGAGTTTTTCATTCTATCCGTTCAATAACATTTACGACAAGGAGCTCTCTTAATTTTGTATTAGTAAATTGTAATTACACGCTTTATAGTATTGTATCAAGTGCCGTTGGAATGACGCAAGCGCTGATGTGAACATTTTGATTTATTAAAGTCTCAATTCATCAACTTGAACTCTCCTCCAAACGACATCGATGAACTACTTTTGAGTCTTGCGAGTCGACGTCTATGATCCATTTGTCCATCTGTCTATAATGTCACTTATTCCACTATTTACTTTGTATGATGAACTACTATTTCCTTTCTGTCAACGATTTTCTATGGTTCCGGATATATAAACACGTACGAGTCATTAGTTTCCCAATTCGTCCGTCAGTAACATTTGTGGTCGCACTCGAAAAATTATATCATTAGTTTGTAATTAAACACTTAATCAAGTTATTATAGTATTGCAAGTGACGATTGCCGTTTAAAATGAAACAAAAGCACCCAAGTGAGTAATTCAAAACATTCCGTTTAATTAAAGTGACAATTCATCAAGCTGAACTCCCCCTAGCGACGACTTTTATATCGAAACGACATCGAGCCGACCTCTATGGTCCGAGATATCAAAATACGTCAACGGCCTTCGGGGCAAGTCGTCTTTGGGGTTTTAAGTTATTACTTTGTAATTAAACGCACCCTGAAGAAATCGTTAGTATTTGAAGTGATAAGTGGCGTTTACGGTCGAAACGAAAAAGTGGCATCAATGTTTGTTTACGTTTTGCAAAAGCAGGTTAAAATTTTATCAGAATGATGTTACCGGGTCTCACTTACGACAGAGACAACGCTCGACTCGTATCGATGTATAAACCCAGCGCTTCACCAAAATAAGTTGGAATATTACCAAGTTTGACTGTCGAAGAAAACAGCTGAGAATTTGATTAACTAATAACTTGAAATATTTACTCACATGCACAATAGGTAAGTTGAAACTGCACTAACAGTTTATTTCTTATAACTTAAATGAAAGCAAACGTTTGACTTCGTACAATTGGTTTTGAGGTTAAAACGGTTTTGTGATGACGTTTCATAGTTACGTTCGTTCACCGATATAATCTTGGGTAATAACGAACTACCCTAATTGAATTGTCAAAAATGTTCTATGGCGCTGAAGCATATGAGTTCGTAGCTTAGTTACTTATGTAATGTTCATGATGTGTCATACCTGCGTGTTGTTCACCGTTATTAAAAATTGAGTTCTAACTACGTGCGTTAGTGGAAACTTTAATGATGTTCGTGTTATATAAAATGTTCGATTCAAATGAATGCAAGTGGTATCAAAAGTTGGTTTGAAATTGTTTGCTTCAGACTTAAGACATTTGACATTTTAGCAAAATATACAACGCCTCATTTTTCATATAACGTTTATTTATAATTTGCAATAGTTGTATATACAAAAGTAAGAAAACACTGAAATGCTGAAGAAGCCATCAAATGTTCGACAATCCAAAAATTTATTAAAGTAAATTTTAAAGCTTGGAAACATTGTCGCACAACTACACTTAACAATTTAAGTTTGATTAGAGTTTATTAAGTTAATGATCCCTCAGATTGATATTTTTGTCATCTTAAGACCGAACATCGAAAATTGGGAAAATAAATTAATAGTATAAATATTCAGCCACTACTAAACAAGTAAAATAACGAGATAAACAATTAAAATACCCTACCGGTTTCTTTGGACAATCAGCCTTTTCGTGAACATCACATCTACCTGCCGTTTACCCGAGCCGCATTAGGTGACAGGTGAAAAAACATGTTTTATCGGCGAAAAGCTAGCGTTCGAAATTCAACATGTAACATCGAATACGACGATCTTCAATTATGATCCATAGATATAACATACAAAAATCGATTATATTTAGATCACAGTGCATTTGGAGTTGTGCTCGAAGTAGAAGAAGCTATCCGAAAACGTGAAACTAAAGTTTCGAATTATTATTTTGGCGCTTTCAACATACATTACACTGTTCTACATAAAAGAGAGCTTGAATTTCGTTGAATGCAATCATCGAAACAAAAGGAACGTTTTTAATCATTGAGCTAAGAATAAGAAAGTGTGCTCGTTTCTTGTACTAATACTGTCTCGAGTTGAAACTGTACTGTCGACCGTTGATGATCAGTTCTCTGGTTTCTGAAGGCGAACCGGGACTTAGACTGGCGGTTGTTGTGTTCGATATCGTTTCGCGCACGTCTGTGTATTTGATGTCTTCTTTTTCGAAGACATCCTCCTCGAGTATCTTCTCTAAGTGTGCTTCGCCGTTTTGGGTGAACGTGTGTGGTGCGTTTTTGTTGAATGGTGAATGGACTGGAGTGACATCCAATCCCCGTTCTTTGTCTTCGCGTTTCTTCTCCATAGCCTTGCGGTGGTGCTTGGTTGTTAGACAACCGGTTTCTACGTCTCTTTCTAGTCGGTGGCCGCTTCGGGATCTGGTCAACTGTCGTTGGACGTATTCGTTCAAGTCCTCCTCCTCTCGCTTGCTGACGATTTTGTTCAGGATGATCAGGAAGAGACCGATGGCGATGACGAAGATCCCAGTGGCGACTAGTTCGTTCCACCAGCCTCCTTTGGACCACGTCATCATGTCGTCCGGTAGCAAGCCGGAACCGACGAGGAAAAACCCGAATACCAAGAAGCACACGCCAATGTGCAGCATCCCAATTCCCGAGGCCAGAGTCGGATCCACAGCTGCCCTAGAGTTGACTGTCTTCGGCACGTGCTCCATGCTGTCGAAGCTGTTGGTTCTCGAAGAGAGGCGACGCTCACGTTCCCGTTTTTTCGCCTGCTCGCGCAGCCTGCGCTGCCGTTTGATGGCCATGGCCGAATGAAGACCGGCCGAACCATGCATCTGGAAGCCACGGATTTATCAGTTCTTCGTTTGCCAAGTCGCATGCACCGCACTTTAAACGCACTGCACTGTACATTGTGATGCTGCAAAAACAGCGTCGCAACTCAAAACTACTCAAAGATCAATTGCGCACTATTCGATCAATTTGCGAGTAGCGCCACCATGAATATTTAAAACCCAAGTATTTATCCGATAGGGTTCGCGACATGATTAAACGTAATTGGCGACCGCGGGGAGCTCGTAAACAAAGTCGAAGCGAAATACCCAGCCGGGGAATTTGCGGCGCAAATTAGATAGCCTTGACCAAAAGCAACTAACCCTCGTGATATATATCATCAAGATACCGAAACGCAAAACGAGCAAAAATGGTGGATAATCCATTAGATTATCGATGTCGCGTCGAGTGCGATGCATTCGGGGAAGAGGTGGAGCGCAAATTGTTATAAACGTGAAAACGCATTTTCACGACTGCTCGGAAACGTGATGGGAATTGGAACTATTTATCTTCATTTTCGAGGTAACTAATGTTCTACTGTTACTGGAAGGTATTTCAGTTGTTGATGTTTGTTGAAATGACGTCATTTATTTTTATAAACGTTTCCAAACCCCTAAGGGCCTGTTTCACCACCTCCAGATAAAGCGCTATCTGTCAGATAACCAGAATGACAATATTCAGTTTATCTGACATGTGGTGGAACAAGATTTGAAAAGATCATCAGAATCCGAGATATGTGTCACGTAACGATTTTACATTCGACAAGATGATCTTCAATTTTCCCGGCGGTTGATTGATGATCGCGACAGTGGTACTCGGCGGCGAAATATCGAAAAAGTAAAAAATTACCTTGAGTTTATTTGGCTCCCTTCGCTCTCGAACAGAAAACTGGTAAGAACCAATAAATCACATCCTCGGCGCTGGTGTTGGTATCGATTTGGTCGACGCTCTCGGAAAATTCGTTCGAAAAATCCTTCTCAAACAAAGTTCAGATTCGTGGCCACGGGAACATGTTGCACGTTTTTCCTTCTACCCGACGATAATTATCGCTTCGATGGTCATCTGTAACAAACGTGACAACCGTTACCTGTTTGCTAACTATCCGAATCTTACATCTATGTATAAGTATATACATATATATTGTAACGATTTTCAACGTCAAAACGTTATTAACAGTCAAAATATTTTCTCCTCTTCCGTCCTTCAAACCCCAGAGGGGAAACGCCGAACGAAATTTATTGGTCTTAATTCGATTTGTGTCTTCCCAGTCGGTATTCCGCACCGGACCCTCGAGATTTGCTATCATTCGGTTTTTACACCCCGCTGTCGATTTGCAGCTTATCTAAGTCTTTTATAATCGATTCGCTCGACAGCTTCCAATTAACCTCTGACATTTATTCGTTCTATGTGCGTTATACGATGAGGGGCGACCTGGATAACTAATTGATTATGCATGCATCTCGTAGCTTCCAGTTGGATATTTCATTTATCATCCAGGAGGCGCGCTACACTGCGGAATCTCGAAAACTGAGCGTGAATATGGATACGATGTTGCTTTATAAATAATCCCGAAGCCTAATGCAAACTTTTTATACTGCCGCACGTACAGGGATTTAGTTAAATAAGCCGACCAATTACAGCCGACAATTCGGAAGGAACAATGCGCGCTAATGACGACTTGTGGAGCATTAGCAACTGCAGCTACTCGATGTGCATAAAATATGAAAAATTCGATGAAGGAGGACTCTGGAATCAACAAACATCCGGAGAAATTCGTTGGGACTATTGGTCCTTCGGGCCAGGTCAACCAAGAATGACCAATCTATTAACAATTAAAATTTATAGATTCAGTCACGATGATGACCTAATTGAATAAGTGCATTCAAAGTAATCCTCGAGGATACATCGGCAATCGACATATGACCCACTATGACATCAACAAAGATCAACAGGTGCCTTGTTCGTGACCTTATTTATTATCTTTGTTAATACCGATTAATTCGAAATACTCTCCTTTTTGCAATCTATAAATTAAATTTTATTTTCCGCACTTGAGTATAACTCGAGTATAAAGAAGAAGATTAATGATCAATATACTCTCAGTCGTCACAAGGATCTCACTTGTGCTTATCGTGTCGCGAACGAAGCGAATAAGAAGGATTGTACACTATTGCAACCAAGTGGAAACTTCTTTAACGTAATGAGATACCCTTTTAATGTGTGCTCTCATTCGTTATCTGATACACTTCGAGTTGATGGATCTATATTGTAACGTTATTGAGGACAAAACTAACTTTATTGCATTTCTAAGTACGCTGCGCCATTGGATGGGAATAATGATACGATTATTGTGATTGATCGCTGAACGAGTTGTAATGTAATGCAATTTTTTTCATAAAATTGGCACGGAAATATATGGAAATGGATTTCTTAGTCGGTTTCGTGAGATTAAAGAGGAAAAATCGCACGCTTTTCTCGACTAACAATAAGTTATATATATTATGTTAAATTACGGCATGTCATGTAAGGAAAACCAAACTTACCAAATAGAAATTTTGAGCCCCGCACACTGTTCGATGTTGTCAACGCGATCGCAACAAACTTTTTTTTTTCTTATGTATTTTTTTTGAAGCGTCACGGTGTCTGGGATCGGAACCGCAACGCGAGATCCTAACCGCTCGACGGACTTTCTACAACTACTGGAAGGATGGGGCGGCTCCCCCGGTATTGATCCGGCAACATCCCCCAAACCTCCCCTGTATCTGCACGACGTGGTCGGGGCATTGCACTTGCCTCACAACAGCGGGATGCACTGTTTTTCCAATCGGGAAATCGGTCAGCACGTGTCGCAACCGCGAAAACTGTCAATCGCTGTAAGATGTTCGTCAAGTGACAAAATAAAGATTTTTATGGGAACGTCTTCCGCGGGGAATTGGAAGGATTTCAAGTACGACGCTCGACTTGAATACCGAGTTTGGTTTATGTTACATTGATTTCAGAAGTGGGATTGGTTGTAATGGTATTTGGGTCGGGGCAGTTTATTGGTTTTGTGATTTCATATTATGAAAAACTTTCTTGATTAATGATGATATTGTCCGTAGAATAGAACCTTGGCATGGTTGTTTCGAGGCCTTCACTCATCCCGGCGCTCGGGCGCCAGATATCGAGTTTGTTTGTTGGGATCTTAATACTCTTACCAACGCAAACTTTTATAATGTGATTTGAAACTTTCTGAATAAGTCATCTAAAACGGACAACGCATTCCTAATCCAAATTCTAGTCCACGTTAGGGGACGTGATGATATTCACACATCACCACCGCCGAGGAAATTCCATATCGCCAATGAGCCGTAGGGGGTGCAGTTTAATCAAAATCCCGTCCCTCGCATCTCCGCAGGGGTCTCCCAACGGTTTTTTGTGGGCCGGGGGTGGGTTTACATGCTGCCGAGGGTTTTCTCGGATGTTATCCATTAGCGCGCATTATTAGGATGTAACAGTGACCCAATAACCGGACCAGTAAATTTCCATTTAACGCTTTCCCCCAACGTCTTAAGTTTCTGCTACGCAGTTCAATTTGCACTATAGAAAACCGTCAAATCCCCCAAGGTCCTCGTCGACCGACATCGACGGAACGCGTAAGAGGGTCGTTGAATTTTAATGGAAATTCGAGGAGAATGGAAGTGACAGGCATATCAACTGGGTTACTCGTTTCCGAATGGCATATCAATAAACTGTTATCGTTATTCTGGGGTTGTTTTTGGCTCTCGTTGTTTAGGTGTTGCTGCTTTTTCTTAAGCGATGAAACAAACATCTGTCATATAACAAAAGCACCCGAGTGCCCGCTATTGAAAATCGCCACTCTATTCTTCCGGATGGTGCCCACTGTAGCTTCATGTTATTGAAACTCCACAACCAAATGGCCACTCGTCGATTATAAGGGTTACTCCTGGATTCCAACATCAGCGCTATCTATCGGCCGACTTAATAACATGGACCGTCACTAGATGTCGCTCAGCATTATCCGTCGTTCTCCTCGCCGGCACTGATTCACTACTTACTCCAGTAACATTGATTGACGAAATTGATTTTTATTTAATTCGTGCCGCGGTTCAATCTGAAATGAATAAATATTTCGTGACTACTTATTTAACCTGTTTATCATGAAGAGACAGAAAAGTTTATAGTCGACGCCATTTTTATTCGATTTCGTCATTTACATCCGCCATTACTTTCATGACACGTCAGCGGTGAAAATGAATAATATTTCAGTCGTTCAAAAGCGGTCGTTGTGTGTAGACGTCTCCATCTAGTGGCGAGAATAAACTTTATTTGATGATTTTGAATTAACAAGGGAGTTTGATTTTTGTTTCATTCGTTCCGCGGTTCGATCTGAAATGAATAAATATTTCGTGACTAATTATTTAGCCTGTTTATCATGAAGAGACGGAAAAGTTTTCAGTCGACTCCATTTTTATTCAATTTATGTCCGCCATTACTTTCATCACACGTCAACGGTGGAAATAAATAATTGTTCAGTCGTTCAAAAGCGATCGAAGTGTGTAGAGGTGTCCAATTAGTGGCGACCATAAAATTCAGTTTACGATTTTGAATTAATACAATGGTGGATTCGTAATATGTCACTTGGTTTAGCAAGTTATGAAGCTGAAGCAAACAACAAAGTGTATACATCGCAGAGACCCTAATTAAATATGAAGAATTAACCAAAATACTCAACATTGTTTAATATTTATAAAAAACAATTCAGAAGCATAATTTTTTATATGAATCTCTTTCCTCATTTAGGTATAAAGGTATAAAAATACTTCACATAATAAATAAAAATACACTTTTCGTCACTACTGTCGTCGTCACAAGCCTTTCACGTTATTTGAGCGGTGGAAACTTTTTTGATTCCGTATTGCTTTGGTAATGGACCGATGATGCAAACCAATCCGTATCATAAGGATTTGTTTTTTTTACTTCTATTATTTCATTGGTAGTATCCGACCATTTGGTAAACTTTTTCTTCTTTGTTTTCTTCGATTTACTCGACGTTGTTGATACTGGTCTGTTATTTTGTTCGAATTTATTGGATAATTGTGCTGTCTTGTCTGAATGTTTCTGATTTTCAGTAGTTGAAGAGTTGCGAGTATCAGGCGTTTCACATGTTGTCGAAGTCTCATCAGATTTATCTGAAATTATTCCAGAATCTTCAGATAAATTACCGGCGGTTTTCGTTTGTGGGTCATGTTCTCTTCTGTTGGTGATGAAGTTTTTCACCACTTCATTTGTGTACCCTGGACCGAATATCTGTAAATAAACAATTGTTATTTTTGATAATACACTTTAAATTTGATAACCTCTCTTATTTTTTTGGTGATATGCATGTTGTCTTCCGGTAGTTGTTCAACTGGTTCTCCGGGAATAATTATTCGACTTTTTAGGTTTCTACCACGGCCGCTCATGAAAACGGGGCTGTCATCAGTGGAATCCTCGAAAATTGATATGTTTCGTTGGCGAGTACGAGCTTGGAATTCAGCAACCGACTTTGGATTGGTAGATTGAAAGTCGGAGTACCATTCAGATCCCACGTCGATTTCCTAGTAGAAGTTTAGTATTAAAATGTGGTGAGTTTTTATCAAAGTACTAACCCGGCTAGTGGTAGCTGTTGCTGCATTGTTTCTACGAGTTGAATGGAAAATTCCCAATTTTTTATTATTGCCGGTACGTGCCCGATATTCTGCACACGATTTTGCACCCGCTGGTTTGAATTTATAGTCATAATCAGAGACATCACCTATGTTATTCATATTGGCCACTGATTTTTTTATCGCTAAGTGGTTCGCACAATTGATTTTAATCGATAGGCAAGCTTTTTAGTGGATGAATACCAACAGAACAATGATTACACGGCAGGTACTTAATAATCTAAACTATTGACTCATTGTTTATTATCACTCGATCTGTCAGTTGTCATTGTCAAAAAGTAGTTCAAATTAGAGTAGGTGAAGCGTTCAATGCAGATAGGCAACCAAACATACATATTTCGATTGTATAAAATGAGAAACAGGCACGCATCAATAATATATTTTCTAGATCAAAAATAATATCAATTTCTCAAAATTGACACGATATAAGTATATACATTTCATAATCCGTAAAGTTACAATTAATAACTACAGTTTGGTCCACAATGAGGACGTTGGTAGGCGAGAAGTCTACATAACGAAACGATGCATTCCCTAAAATTATAAAATCACAAAACGTCTAATTGAAGAAAAGAAAACAATCGAAATTATTTCCCTAAAGAACGTGAACATATCTAAATACTAAAAACATCGATTACTACAATTTAGTTTCACTAATTACTAGTAACCGAGTAGTTCGTTTACAATTTCATAGTAGTTTTGGAAAAATGGAATTGATATAAAATATAAACCGTTTTGTGTTTTTCGGCTTTCGGTATTTGGCTTTTTTTACGCTGTTATGTAATATTCCCTCCGCGCTATGCATTTTTCCCTCATGATGTAGCAAAGCGCTATCGTTATCAGAATGGCGATCGTGACCCCCATTCCCACGCTGACCCAAATGATTTCGTCGTTTATTGCGTGGTAGGATCGACCTGAAACAAAAAAAATGTCATCTGAACAGTCCAAACGGTAATAGAAATGTTATTTCGATATTTGTATATATATGATGTACAGAACAATGGGGGATGAATTATAACGAATGTCGGTTATTGTGCGACGTAATCCGAACGTAGAGAGAACAAAGAATCCGGAGAACCGATACCGAAAAAGAGGGTGCAACGCGGTCGGGCGCGTAACGAAATAAACCGAAAATACCGTCGGAGCTTCTTTCACGACGTATATTTTATTTTAGAACTGCGAAACCCAGGTGTCGGATAATCAAATCCACTCGAGCTCTCGAAGATATTCGCCGAAGAAAAAATTGCAACTCCTTCGGGGAATTTATCTTCTTTCAACCCCTCGCCGATTGCCTTTCGGTCGTTAATCTCGAATTTTATTAACCCTATAAAAAGGTTGTTTTGCATGTTCGTCGCATGAAAGAAAACCACGCCGTAATCGGCATTTCGCCTGTCGGCAAGACTCCGAAAAAAAATTTGAAGTAGCTGCGATTCATAGGCGGCGGTATTCGCAGCTTAATATTGAATGAAAGCAGCTCGGAATCAAGACAAATTGGAATATAAATTGGAGTAACGCGGAGGGTGGAAACGGATCTTTGATAAAGGGAAATCCATTCTTTCCATAATCGAGTCTTCATTCCATATTTTCCGCCTTCATTTAGTAGGAATTCGAAATGCGTCTAAATTTAATTACATATTCCTCTCGGTCGGAATTTCGTACCAGCCTTTAGCGAAATTTGTATTAAATAATACTTAAAGGAAAAAACGTAAATGAAAATCCTCCAACGCTGGAGCAACACGACGATTTATGATGTTACGGTGCAGGGCACGCACGCGATCGTCATAAATTTTCTTCTCGTCCCTCCTGAAGTCCGTAACAGGAAAACGTTTAGTTCGGATCACATTAGAAGTTTCTTTTTCAATTTACAATAAAATAACATGCCGGCTGCCACACAATGCAAAGGAAAATTGCCCCGAAGTTAAATCTCTCGGGGTCGGATATCCCCTTCATAATAAAAAAGCTTTTTGGCTTAATGTTTTATGCAGAACGAGCGAACGTTGAATATTAGAAATAGTCGGATGATATTTCGTAGTATATATTCCACAGGAACGTACCAAAATGACGGACCAGTCTACTCATTTCCATAGAATTTGAATATAAGGAGATGTCGTTAGTTAGTTCGTACCGGATTTATTCGAACTATTGCGTTTATGTATTTCACAACTCTATGGTTCCAGCAACATCTAAACATCTGAACGTCTGTGAATTATTTAAACTACTATTGTTGTTGACAGAATTGTGACCGTCGTTAATAGAAACGTTTCATATGTTCTGTGGTGGAAATCGCGTGATCGATAAAGATGGCCGCGAGCATTGTTCGCCGTTCGTTTAATTCACCGGATCGTTTAGTTTTAACGTTTGAAATAAGTGAATTTGTGAATCACGTGCAGCGTAAACAGTCTGCTTTCAGTGAGTGATGATAGTTCGTGTTAATCGATAGTTTTTGATGTGGTAATTGAATTCAGTTGTATTAATTAACCAAGCCTACCCCACCTGAAGGTCAGTTAACAGGCAGCTTCGGTGTAAAGGTATTAATGTGTGCAACTTGCCACACATTTACAAGGAATGAAAAATAAATCATTTCGCCTTTACATTGAACCTGTCGCCAGAAACAAATTTCGTTAACTGATCTATTTAAGGAAAGGTGGCGCTTTACGAACGTAATTATATATTCTCAATGTTGTTTCTAATGACGTCACAATACCTGGATCAAAACGTCGATTGAATTTTAATAAATCCAACGATTTATTGAAATATGACATAATCGCACATCGAGGACCTAAACGACTTTTAAAATATATCATCGACCCGGTCTCTTATGGGAATGAAGTTAACGAAACTTTTATCGCTCGGTACCCGTCGAAGACAAGTTTTCTCATCGAAATTTCTAATCGGTTCCCCCGGGACGTTTTATACTCACCGTCGTACGATCCCGTCATAATCCCCGACACCTTCCCAGCAACTCGTCCACCCACCGGCATCTCGAAAAATGGAAATTACGTTTTGTCTGCAAAAAAAGAAGCGTATTCAGTGTTCGATTTCGTGCATCGAGCAACACAAGCCGCGGGCAGCGGCCGAAAACCGCGTGAAATTTAATTATAACCAATCGTTACGTTTCATTATCGTCGCAATTGATTGATTACGATCCATAACCATGTTCACCCGTATATCCGGGATGAAATCGAGAAACCTCCCCCATCAATTTCATATTTTAACGATCCAACTGCATCGGATTGAGTGCTCTTGACGACGTCGTTTTATGAAAGCGATTCGAGCCGACGTAAAACAACGATTGGTCAATCGGAACTAAAACAAAACTGCGACCCAAATTGGTGATTGTGATATAAAATCGGTTTTATTAAAACCTCCGAACACACGTGCAGACGCAGTCCACACGGAAATTAAATTTGTATTTGATTCTGAACAATAATGTTACGAGCACTTTCGATTCTTCTTTTTATGTTTTAAACCCGAGATACTGCACTCAGGATAATCAAAACGGGTGGTTTAGGTAGATACGTAGGAATTTTACTTTATTATTCACGGTTGTGATTTACATGCCCCTCGAGAAATCGCGTTTTGTATATTTGGTACGATTCGACGACCGTGAAATTATGCTGGAGCGCTCGAAAATCTGGATAATATTAACGGATTAAGAGCTTAATTCCCATTCAAATTCGGGCGCTATTGAAGAAAAGGGGGAACAAAGTTTAGTTATTTCACTTAAAGGGTAGTTTTCGTCGGCTTTCGAGGGAGCGTGACGCAATAAACGCCATCTGGGCGCAATAAAAGGGACATACGGTTGTTTGTAAATAGGCAAGTAAGCGAAAATATTGGTTGAAGACGTTTCTTCAATCCTTGTTTACGATTCTCTTAGCTCGAGAGGATGTTTCAATTTTAGTGATCGTAAAGTACAATATTTATCTTTACGGGGCAGGAATTGTGTACATACAACAGGATGATATCGATCGTTGGGTCAAATTAACACCACATTAACCTCACGCCCGTATTTGAATATTGGATCAAATACGGTCGGGAGTATCGATTTAACCGACGTGGTGGGCGGTTTGTGATTTTTCCTCGGTACATAAAACTTTGCCGCTTCGAGCCTCAACAGTCTCAAGGAAGAATGATTTGAGGGTTCGCACCCTCGCAATGTAACCTACCTGGACCGAGTAGAAAAAAGCAATTTTCAGAATGAATTGCGGGCCGAAGTGGGCCATTTCGATCTGATGAAGAACAACAATGGGGCGCTGAGAGTGTGTAATGGATTTTTTGCTCCTCAAATATATGGTCGTTTGCTTCGTTATTATCAATCAATCTTTGCTGTTGGGGTGCGGCGTCGGCGTTGGATGTAAATGTGTCGAGGAAACATCAAAAGACGCAATTCCATTCGGGATATAACGAACGCCGGCTGAATCAATATCCGGAATAAACCAACGGACCGAGCAGGAAAACTGCGTATTTTTTATCAATTTGTTTGTTTACTCAAGCCCTCGGCGAAACGTGAATGAAAATTGGGCATGCACAATTTTATAACATTGTCGACATTCACGGGTTGTAACTTTGAAGCGAAATAATCCTCGACCGACATTTTATGTCAAGATGAGTTCCCTAAAGATTCAACGACGAACTGGGAGGGGGTTGAAGATTCTTAATGCGTTTATAATGAAGCGTGGGACGGACGTAATTCTTCGAAACTTTGCAGCCTAATTCGTCGGGCGATTCATCTTCCGAGTACGACGTTAATTACTGATGACTAGCTCGGTGGATTATGCGTTCGTTTTCTCGCCTAAACTCATCAGAATTCCTTTTGACACAGCGCTAGATGCGCTCCGCGTGTGGTATTTAATTTGGTCCTTCGGGCCGGGTTAAATTAAGAATTGAAGAGGAACCGTGCGTCCTCGCAATTTGCCGCCACATTACGATAATCTCCGCCATTACGCGAGGTTGGAAAAACTCGCCGGGGATGATATCATACTCGAAATTAATGGCGTCCCCGATTTACGTAATCCGCGAGGATAACTTGACGTTTACGTGATTACATCCACCCGAACAAATTGAACGAAAACTGTCGGATCTCGTTAGTGGTTTCGCGTCTCCCAACTGTTCGCTCGTCAAAACGATCACGTGCCGACACTACCTGGTTATAAATTAGACTGCCACGCCAGCGATATCACGAGAACGAAATTTCAAATCAAAAGATTCGCCGGGTCTCAGCTTGAATTCATCACCGGAATGTGATAAGGGCATGTCACAAACATCGAAAAACGAAAGATGAATGACCGCTTTGGGAGTTGGGAGCACACATTCCTGCTAAATAGTTTCTGCCTCGCAAATTGAAACATCCAAGTGAACGTCGTACACTCGAGTCTTTGATTGAATTCAAATTACCTCACCGTTGCCACGCTCTTATGAACATCCGAACGCTGAGCGACAGCCTATCGATTTTCCTTAATAAATTTCGCACGGCTAACGAGGATGTCACAAGTCGATTGGAAATTCGAATCTTCACGAAAATAAATTGGCGACAAAGCGATGCCGCGTCGCGTGGCAAAAGGACCGTCGGTCAGTCGAAACGAAACGTCTCCACTTACTATCTGTCTGCGCGCTTCCAATGGAAATATATCGAGGTGGAAACGCATAAATTCGCTTCACGTCCGAAACGCTTCGAGCGTTTCGCCTTCCCCGGGAAAATTCGAACGCGCCCACAGATGTTTCCCGACGTGCAAGGGCGGGAAAAGCCTCAGGAGCAGCGTAGAGACCGCCAATCAAAGCACAAAGTTTGTGACCTACGGCGACTGAGAGATTGAGTGCTTTCACTAGGATATCGTTGTTCAACATAATGATGAAAGTAGTGAGGCGAATCACTTCCATGTGATGGGGGTCGAAGTCATTGTAAAGAAGAGTAACATGTAAATGAACTACCATTTAATGTCAACGTAGTTCTAAGGTTGTGTTAATGAAATTCAGCTCAGTGGTTTCAAGTCGAGTAGTTTGAATAAACAAATTGATTCTTCAATAACTTAGATGGAGACCTGGATTCACGCCCGTTGAGGGACATAATATCGCCTTCCACTTGGGCGCTTTTGTAAATTTTATTACTTCCCCTTCTGGCAATGCTTCCCAGCGATTAGAAATTTATTGCTTCCTTGCCTTCCGAATCCTCAGAGCTTATATCTTCTTCCCCGGGGACGAGTCGCGTATACTTGAGTAGCTTTACGCTTCGCAAGTTTTTTGATAGTTTCGAATTTAATCGGAAATTTGAGGGCGAAACTTGTAATTCGTGTTGAGCCGTGACGTCAGAGCACCCCCGGAGTGTAAACGAAAAAAGAAAGAGAGAGAACAATAACGTACTTGATTGTATTTGCATCTGAACTCGCTAAAAAATGCTAATGGAGTGCAATTTCGTGCTCCAACATTCCCATTTATTCAACCTTTCACGCGGACCCGGACAAAAGAAAAACTCTCGTTTGGATCTCATCATCGCCGTTCAAGGGTGTCCACACGACGGTTCTTATCACTAATGCAACCGTTCCCCAACGGTTTTGCTTTGGAGGCCACTTCGACCTCGTAGATACGCCGAATTTCCTTTCGTGTCAATTAGTCTATCGGGAAATCTTCGTGAAAGGGGAGACGATGTGAATTGGTCGGATTTCCTCCACAATCCAATCCCGGACTTATAATTAAGAAAAAAAAGTTGAACGAAGTTGAAAGGAATTGGGGAACCAAAAAAAAATTGGATTAATCAACTGAAAAAGAACCTTCGAAAAAAAAAACAGCGATTGGTCTTTTTTTAATCCAGGAACTCACCGGAAAAACGTCTGCTCAGTTCCGGCTTCCCGTAGGATACGTGCCACAACGAACCGCTTAAACGATTCACCCCGAGATGCTCGCCGTTGATCGCGACGTGGCACACTGAACGGGAAATCGGGATCGTTGCGGCGCCAGGCGTCCTGCAGGATACGAACTCCCAGCCGTGCATGACTTTTGGGAACTGTTCAAACTTTTTCGTTGCCGTCGAGACGACAAGGTCGTTACGAACAATAACAAAAAAGGAGTATAATGGGGGTTGAATCAAATGTACGTCTTGAGTCTCGTCTTACGATTGGGAACTAAAGCTAGAGGAACAATGCGATTCTGGAATATCATAACAATATAACGTCGCTTTTGTGCTATGTGCGCCGAAGGTCGCACTGTGTTCGCGAGATATCGACGAAACTGTCTTTTTTTCATAATTTAAATTATTTAATACATCAAAATTCAGAATCATGATAATATAATCAAAATCTCCTCTTCAATCCTAATATAAACCCATCAACTGTACCCAAATTCAAGTTCGCCTTGTTCAATTTCAAAGGTATGGAAGTCTTTTCAACCGGAACAATTTCGAAGTGACGCAGTAGATAAAAAAGTATACATTTGGTTTCGAGTAGAGCAAACCTCGAGCCGATACAGTTTCTGGGTCCCAACCCGAACGGTAAATAAGTGTACGGGTCGATGTCTTTCCGATTTTCCGGAGAGAAACGTTCCGGGTCGAACTTGTCCGGATTCGGGAAGTACTTGGGGTCGTGGTGCAACGCGTAGGTTGGTATTAGAACTACGTCGTTTACATCTAAGTGGAGGGGTTGTTCTTCGGGCAGTACCGGTTCGATGGTGTAGGGTTTTGTCACCACGCGGTCCGTACCGACAGCAATCGGCCATTTGCGCATCGATTCTACGATTTAATTCATTGGTACCATGTGGTGATTTCGAAGTTGTTACCTGAAACGACCATGTCCAAGTACGTCAAACCCATAATGGTTTCGTATGATGGCGCTGTGTCCTTAGGACAACTTTCGTCGATTTCCATGGAGAGCCTTTCCTGAATATCGGGGTTGATGGCGATTTCGTAGGCTGTGAAGCACATGGTTGTGGCGACGCTTTCGAAACCGGCGAGGAAGAAAATGAACGCCTGGGAGACGATGTCGAAATCTGTTAAATCGGCTTTGACGTGCTTCGTTTCGAAATGTTCCTCGACTGCAGCGAAACTTCGATCGACTGCTTCTTCGACGTTATCCTTCGCTTGTCCTCTTCGAACGTCGAGTAGCAATCCAAGCATATCCGGACGTTTGATATTTTGTTCCTCGCGCAGTTTAATTGCATCTTTGACTAGTTGCACGAAGAAATCTTTGATTTGATTACTGATGAGACGTAAACCTAGGATCTGAGGAAAAATTGAAATCTTGAACGGATGTCCAAGTACTACTTACAGCGGCTAAGTTGGGGAACATCTGGAATATGAAGAATTTCAGCTTTTTCGCGGTTGTACCAAAGTTACTGGCCTCTTTGCCCATCAAATAAAACTCATTTTCGGGGTCCTTAAGGGAGTTAACTTGAATGCCGAAAGCGGCACTCGCGATTACATCGTTCGTGTAACGGGTGAACGAATCTTTCAATTCAACTTCCAAAATTTTTTGGTTTTTGTCGAGGAAATGCTTGGTGAACACCTCGGCGTTTTGACAGATTAAAACGTACATCGCCTTCATTTTGCTGCTGGTGAAGGAGGGGCTGAGCGTGGAACGCATGTTTTTCCAATTTTGACCTAAAAGAATTGAATAAGCGTATAGCCGGCCCGACGGACCAACGACTTACCTTTAAGCGAAAACAAATTTTTCGACATGAAATCTTCGGCGTTTTCGGGTGCGAAGCTGCGATGATTCAGGAAATGATCGAAGTCTTTAACGCAAATTTGTTTGATCAACTCGGGTGATCGTATAAATAACAACGGTTGAGTGAATTGCACACTACCCACATATCTGCAGTTTTAAATTAGGTATTACGATATTGTGGTCGACCAACGATTCACCTCAGATTTTCAGCTCCTTTTATATTGTATACTCTTTGGATCATGTGCGCGAAGTGTTCCCTGCCTAAGGCGACCTTGAAGCAATCACCAAAACCGGGAACTAATTTGTTTGTTCGGACTCCCTTGTCTCTAAAAAAATGTTGAGGTTTCACAAAGATGTGGTAGAGAAGCGCAGCCGCTCCTAATACTAGTAAAAGCAGTAAAATCTGAAAAAATATTCGTTTAGCTAACAACGTACGCACATTTCCACTTACCATCGCTCTCGGAATTTCATACACGACTAACTAATACATAATAATAAATGGTCTGTGGGATGTTTACCACATTAAATCCCCAAGGTTGTGACCGCCAAACGGTCTTTCGCGAAAGTTATAACGCAGTTGACAATAATAGTTGTAATTGATCGTAAACTTCCGAACCGGTCGTTAAAGATGAAACCCGCGAAAATTAAATTAAATTAAAGTATTTATTTTCACCGTTAATTAATTACATTGTATAAAGTAGGAGCGGTCGAAACCAATTAATATCAATCAACTGCGTTCTAATTTTCGATGAGCGTCAACCTTGAGCTTTTAAATCAAACGTGAAACTGCATCGTCCTACATCTAGAAACGATGGTAAATGACAAAAAAACGAAAACCGCAATGGTAATAACATTTTTTAGTTTCTCCTATTGTTATTATTGCTTGGAGTCGTCACACTTTGCTACTTCATCTGTACAAGTACAAAAAACTTCTTTAAAAATAAGGGAGTCGTTACAGCTCCCTTTGTGCCGGTATTTGGTGATTGCTTAAACCTTATACGAGGCAAGGAGCACTTTGCTGATATGCTACAAAGAGTCTACAACTTAAAAGAAGCGGAAAACTTGAGGTGGTTTGATATTTTCTTAGCGCCTACTTTAGTGCTTAAAAATTACAGATACGTGGGCAGCTTTCAATTCACCAAACCGGTTTTGCTTTTAAAAGCTCCAAACTTAATCAAGCAAATGTGCGTTAAAGATTTTGATTGTTTTTTGAATCATCGCAGTTTTTTACCTGAGAACGATGATGATATCATGACGAAAAATTTGTTTATGATGAAAGGTGAGTAAAATAATGTTCACCAATAAAATGTGTAATAAATATTTCTAGGACAAAAGTGGAAAAATATGCGTTCGACGCTCAGCCCGTCTTTTACCAGTAGCAAAATGAAAGCAATGTTCGTTTTGATATGTCGAAACGCCGAGGCGTTCGTGCAACATTTTTTGAAAAAAAGTGACGATATCATTGAAACCGAATTCAAACTTTCCTTCACCAAGTACACCAACGATGTTATAGCGAACGTGGCTTTTGGTGTCCAAGTTGACTCCCTTGAGGAACCCCACAATGATTTCTATTTAATGGGCAAAGACGCCAGTAATTTTGGAAGTACTAGCAAAAAATTGAAAATGTTTCTTTTCCAGTTGTTTCCCCATTTAGCGACTGTAAGATTTATTTAACAATTTATTTAATACCTGTTTAAAAGTTTCTAGGTATACGAATAATCACTCGTGATGTCACTAATTTCTTCTACGAACTCATTGAGGATGCTATTAAATTACGTGAAACGCAAAATATTATACGGCCTGACATGTTAGGCTTCATGATTAATGCCAAAAACGATAAACTAAGTAACTTTGATATCGTAGCGCAAGCTTTCGCTTTTTTCCTTGCTGGTTTTGAAAGCGTTGCATCGACCATGTGCTTCGCAGCCTACGAACTTGCCGTCAATCCTGAAATACAGCAAAAGCTTATCGATGAAATCGATCAAAGTTCTCCATTTTATGACACCATCATGAATCTAACATACTTGGATATGGTTATCTCAGGTTGCTTGCTAAACAAGATTCGTCCCAATTTTTAAATTAATATTTCGTAGAAACCTTACGAAAATGGCCAGTTGCCATTGCAACTGACCGCGTGGTTACCAAACCGTACACCATCAAACCCGAATTGGTGAACGAGCAAGCGTTACATCTAAACGTGGATGATGTCGTTTGTATACCAATTTACGCCTTACATCACGACCCCAAGTTTTATCCCAAACCCGAAAAATTTGATCCGGAACGCTTCTCCCCACACCACAGAGAAACGATCAACCCTTATACTTACATTCCATTTGGAGTCGGTCCACGAAACTGCCTCGGCTCCCGACTAGCTCTCCTAGAAATCAAATGCGTATTTTTTTATTTATTAAAACACTTTAATATTGTTCCAGTTGCACAAACTTCGATACCATTAAAACTCGATAGGGCTAATCTGAATTTAGGGAGCGCTGACGGGTTTGTATTAGGTTTGAAACGAAGATGAACAAAATCGATAAAACGGAATAATCTATATAAAAAAATCACAATATGTCTGTAATAAATAAAATGTAATACTTTTGAGCACAATGTCATGGTTTCGCTTAGAACGTGATTAAATTATCCTCTTCACTTTCCTTTAATATTTTCTGTTCGTGTTTCCACATGTTTAAATCGAGCAAAATTTTTCGCCCGTACGAATTGTGTAGTTCCCTAAATGATATTTTCACTTGTTGCGATGTACCAGGTTGACTAGCGTGAGATCGATTCGTTTTGGTATTATTGATGTTGTCGAACGGGTTGTGACGGTGTCGCGGCGGTGGTTTCGGTGATTCCAGTCTTGTAACGATGCCGTTCTCTGAGTTAGTCATCAATTAATAAAGGTACAAATCAAATATGACAGAGTTGTTACCATCCATATCATCTAATTGTCGTTGCAACTCGGCGACCATTAATTTCATATAATCGTAACTAGAACAAGCGAGGGATTTCATCCACTGCTCCATACATTCCTGAGATTCGGCCCCTAACACGTAACTCCTGTTATTCGACCCGTGGAAGTCAATTTTAAAGCAAAATTGCTCCTCATCATCGGCGAGTTCTGAAAATTAAACCATTAAGCGTTGTAATTAAAACCCAAGTAACAATACCTAAGGTGCAACCTTCCAGTATTATCACGCCTATGGGTTCCTTATCACCTTTCCTGTCGAAGTAAAACAGGAGATTTCCTTTTAAGACGAAATAGCGTCGTTGGAATATTTTATTTTGTTCGCCTTTTTTGTTTAAATAACCTTCTTTATCAACTTGCGTCGAGGAAACGGCGTAAGCGCAAAGATTTTTCTCGTTTATTTTCATGTTTTATCTTAAAGCTAAGTGAGAATTTTCGAATCTGACAGTTTAACCTTTAAACGGACGTCGATTTGAACTACGCGTCGAGTTACGTCATCAAGTGAGTTTTTTTTCACGAGGGTTCCGGATAATTAGATGTGATTCGAGGTGTGTAATTATGTTCAGATGTTGCAATGTTCTTGATTATTGTTAGGGTTGAGGTAGGTGATGGGTAATTGGAACTACTCCCCCGCGGTGGTGCTCGCCAATCTCTGGTTCGGCTCTGTTAATTGACGTTCTTTGACAGTCGGCTGGGAATGATGGCGACGGTAAAAGAAAAAGCTTATAATAAGTGAATAAAAATAATATAATTAAAAAATGGAGATGAGCAGTTATTGGGAAAATGAGGATGGGACGTCGATGGTGGTGAAAAGTGAACCGGTGGATTCGGCCCCCCAGGATTACGATGAAACCAACGATAATGGGTATGTTTTCTTTTATATCTATTTAAAACGTAAATTTATTGTGTCAATAATGTCGCTCTTTTGTATTCTTCTTAATTGATGGGAAAATTGCTGGTTCGCCCGTTTCGCTCGGATTTGTTCTGCGTTTAGTGTCGCTGTATTTTTAATTTAACTATTTTCGTTTTTCTTTTTCGTTTTTTCGTAGCGAGCAAGCGTATTTCGAGCAAATGGCCGAACAATATCAATTCAAACAAGAATACGTGGAGCCGACCGAGGTGTGGGGAAACGCGCCGGAAAATTACGAAAACCAACAGCTTTATCCTTACGAAGGCCCGAGCGCCAGCTACAACGGCTCCGCAGAAAATTGGGACCAGCAGCCGGACGAGTAAGTTAAATTTTTCATTTTCTATCGTTTTTAATGTTATCGTTTTATTTTGTGATATTTCTCGAGAGAGAAAACTTTCATTTCCCTGCGGTATTGATAGTTGTTTGTTTAGCTGCAATCGTTCATTTGATTAGATAATGCACACAAATAGGGATTCTAAATATAAAATAACCTTGAATAATGTTAGCATATAAAACAATATTACAATTTAACAAAACATAAGCTTTTGCGGAGCTGCGCGCTATGCAATATTTCCTAACGTTTCGTAATTAAAATTGCAAAAAGACAAACTGGGCGATCGGGTATTAGAGGTCAAAAAACTTTGTGAACGCGCGACTTTTTTTGGTTAAACAAAGGTTAAAGTACTGAAATAATTAAAATTGAAAAAAAAGGTTTAATTTTGTTCTATGCTTTATCGTTTGTGTTATCTTATTATTGTTTGTGATTAATGAAGATGTCCGCGATTATTGAAAAGTCATAGAAATCTGGTAGTAGTTCTTATATTACATCGTGATTAGGCGTAAACATTATTAATGAACAGCAGAAGTTCCTTTTTCTATAAATTAATTCAAACAGAAAATACTTTTGACATTTCGCATGCATGCTTATCAAGGTCACACGAAGGTATTTGACCTACGAACATAGAATATGTGAAAATCGTAATTTTCATTTAGCAATTTAGGTGTTTTTGAAAATTTTTGATACATAGTAAATGTTTCAGGCAGTGCTTCCCTCCGGATCCCAGCGTTCCGGGCACTTCGGACATTGGTTGGTTTGCGGATACCCATGAGCAACGGGTTTACCCGTGCGAATATTGCAACTACGTCGGTCACGATCCCAAATTGCTCAGCTCCCACATGAACAACCGTCACACAAAATCAGTCGTTTACCAATGTCCGCACTGTCCGTACAATTCGACGATTTTAAAGAGTACAAAGGATCACGTGGAGTTGAAGCACGTGAACGAAGATGACAAGCCGATCGAGACGAAACGTAAATGCGACTTTTGTAATTATTCGGCGAGCAACGCGACCGCCCTAAAAAATCACATGAACAAACACACTAAAGAGAAACAACACAAGTGTTCGTTTTGTAATTTTGAAACGTTATGGGAGGGGTATTTGAAGATGCATATAAGACGTAAGCATAGCGATAAATTAACGCTCGATTTGAAGCCGGGAAAGGAGTATCCATGTCAGTATTGCGATTACAAAGCATTAACGCCTAGCAGCTTGAAACTACATACCAATAAACACACGCGCGAACAAGAACACCAATGTCCGCACTGTCCGTACAAAACCGTTTGGACTACTTATATAAAGTTACATATTAAGAATAAACATACAAATGAACGCGACAAAGCGCCGGTCGTCAAAGACCACGCGTGCACCCACTGCGAGTACAAAGCTAAAAATTCCACTTTGCTTAAGCAACATATGAACAAACATACGCGCGAAATCATTCACCAATGTCCACACTGCCCCTTTTCCACCTTATGGTTAACTTATATCAAATTGCACATCAAACGCAAGCACCCTGTTAAAGTGGAACGCGACCCCGACCAACCGACGCAAGACAACCAACAACCGGGCGCATCCAAACCGCTCGAACGTAAAGAATTCCAATGTCAATACTGCACATACAAAGCGATCAGCTCGAGCCACTTGAAAATCCACGAGAACAAACACACCAAAGCAATCGAATACAAATGCAATCTGTGCGAATTCAAAACCACCTGGTTCGGTTATCTCAAATTACACACGCGACGGAAACACAGCAACGCGGAATCGCTCAACCAGCTCCCCGCCCGAACGTTCCGCTGCTCGTTCTGCCCTTACCAAGCGATGAATCCGAGCACCCTCAAACTCCACCAGAACAAACACACGCGCGAGGTGCTCTACAACTGCCCGCATTGCGACTTCAAAACCGCCTGGAAGGCCTACATCAAAATGCACGTCGACAAGCACACGGCCGAAACGTTCAAAACGCGCAAACAAAACATCGCCCAGGGCGTGCGCTCCTATCCGTGCGAGTATTGCGATTACGTCGCGACGCAAACCGGCGCGCTCAAGCAGCACGTCAACTCGAAGCACACCAGAAGCGTGATGTACGACTGTCCGAAGTGCGACTACCGTTGCGCGGTCATGGGGAATCTGAAGATGCACATCAGACGGCGGCACGGCCCCAAACCCGACTTGGACGGCAAGTTCCGATGTAAGGATTGCGACTACGCCAACGAGAACGGCGTCGAGTTTTTGCGTCACTTGAACGAGGCGCACGACATCAAAGTTGATATGGATGAAGTTGGGACCGATAACATAAAAATTTTCAATTGTCACTATTGCGACTATCGGACGCATTACCAACAGGTGATTATTTCTATGTTTTTGCGGTTTGATGTTTGTTTTCTTCTTTGTTAGGTGATGAAGAAGCACGTGAACAAACACACGAGGCAGAACGTGATCAAGTGTCCCCACTGCCCGTACCAAACGGTCTGGCACCATTACATGAAGATCCACGTGAGGAGACACGACGAGCTCAAAAGCAGCGGGCGGCAAAGGTTCACGCGCCCCAACACCGACATGAGTCGTTCGTTCCCCTGCCCGCACTGCGACCACCGCAGCATGTCTTTCAGCAGTTTAAAAGATCACATCAACTCGGTGCACACGCGCGAAATCTTCCACAATTGCCCGCACTGCGAGCACCGCACCACGCTCAAAGGTAATCTGCGCGGTCACATCCGTCGCAAGCATCCGGAGCATTTCGTCGAAAACGAGAAACGTTACTCGTGCCAACATTGCGACTACAAAACGTCGATTATGAGAAATTTGAAAATCCATTTGAAAAAGGAGCACAATCTGGACGACACGAAAGTCCGCGCTGAGGACGGTTCGTTCCAATGCCAATTTTGCGAGTACAAAGCTAAGAATTATTACGTTTTAAAAGTGCACATGTGCAAACATACGAAGGAACGTTCGTACCGTTGCCCGATGTGCGAGTTCGCCACCAAGTGGCCGACTTATCTACAAAAACACATCAAGCAGCACAGCGTGAACAATCGCAAAGTTTCTTGCATTTATTGCGATTACAAAGGATGCTCGACGTTTAGGCTGCGCCAGCACTTGGAAAGTCTACACAAGAGAGACACGTTTTATCCGTGCCCGAAACCCAATTGCGAGTTCAAAACGAAACATTACCCGAGCCTGCGCATACATCTGAAAGGCAGCGTGCACTCCTCCAACAATTCGAGGAGCGTCACGCGCAACTTTTCGTACATTTACGAGCCGAACGAGGGCCGTTACTTCGCGTGCGACTATTGCGAGTACGCGTCCAAAACGCAAGGCAACCTGGACGCGCACATCCGCAACAAGCACGAAAGGAAAATGATCTTCAAATGCGAGCATTGCTCGTTCAAAACGCCCGCGAAATTCTATTTGAACCGTCACTGTAAAATGAAACACGCAGATGTCGCTCCCAAAAAAGAGGAAACGGCCCCAGTGGCGGTCGAAGAAACTGCTGAAAAAGAAATCGTTAACGATAATAAAGAGGAGCAAGTCGAACAAGTCGTTGTCAAAGAAGAGAAACAGGACGATGACGAGCAGACGACTTCCAAAGAACCGGTCACTAAAGTGACGCGATCGCGACGACAAACGAACCCAATTGTCTCTTACATGGAAATCGAGAGCGACGATAGTTCGGACAGTTCAATTACGATTAATCGTAAACGAAAATTGAGAAATTGGGCGTGTGGCAATAGGCGAGCTTCCAAGGTTAAAACTGAAGACGAAGAAAAAGCGGATGGAGAGGTGAAGGTCGAGGAAGTTCAACCTGAGGAACCGCCCAAAACTGTGAACCTATTAGACCGTCGAGATTTAATCACCGAAGGTATCATAAAAGACGCCGTTATCACTTTAACCACAGTAACGGATGAAGTAATCGAAAAGTGGTTACCGCCGGCGCCGGACGACGACGCCGACTGTCCGAACTCGGAAAGCGAGTGCCATGAAACAAACGACCTCGAAATCAAAAGACTGGAAACTAAAGAAGACTTGCAGCAAACCAAAGTCGAACAAACTATCAAAACTTCCACCGACTCGAATATTAATTCAACCGAAATCGAACAAACCTCGAATGTCGTTTTAGACGCCGATAATACCTCAACCGCCGAAAACGCGACCGAACAACCGTCGTCGTCGACTTTGCCCGAAAACAAAATCCTGTTCGCCCCCCTCCCCGGGTACGTGGAAAAGAACCGCCCGAAAATCCCCAACGGCAAACTCGAAAAACTGGTGCAGGAATTGAAACAATACAACTTACACGACGTACAAATCGAGCTGCGACAAACCGACGACGACGTGATGGATCTGACGCAAAGTCGCGTCGCCGTTCGCAAAAACCTATTCTGATTCGACTGACATTGCCGGGTTTAAATGTGGAATATAATCTACTTATAAGTAATAACACTAATAGGAGTTGTACAATTTTCGACTGTAGTTGCTTAACGAGTTAACATACCAAGTAGACGAGTCTGTGTACAATATAGGAAATTTAGATCTGTTAAATGGAACTTCTGTAACTGTTGAGGTTATGTGGATTTCCGACGAATTCTTGGCACTGTTTCGGTGTGCCAATTTAGGTGTTAATTCATGATCGAATTGAAATAACTGTACAGAATATGTTACGAATAATATTTAGTGTGGGAAGTGCAAAACTGAGAGTTTGGTAATATTTGGGTTTTGAGGAGTTTCGAGCATGTTATTTTATTAATTCTTATTTATATAAGTTATAAATATATATTTACATTAACGAAGCAGCTGTATGTTTTGTAACAATGAATTCTGTGCTGAATAAAGTAAACAGAATTAATTTAAGTTAGGTTAAAAACGCTTCGAAGCATAGAATATAGCGGATAACGTCCCCCACCATTTATTTTGGTGGCGGCAGCACCGTTTCGCTCGTTCCGTTACACTTGTCATTTGTTGTGCTCGAGTTGCGTCAGCTGGGTGAACGCTTGCGTTTCGTTCGACGTTCTTGAAAAAAATTATCAATGAGCGACGATAAAGTTTAATCGATAGTTCGATTAGGCGATTAAACGCGCGTTACCAAGCAGTGTTCGCTTTTGAAATCGATTAGTACTCGAAGGGTGTCTACGAACGAAAGGTAAGTCGTCCAGATGGCAACGTGCTCATTGTTTTCGTTCGATTATCGAAACCTGTATTTTGGGGGTTAGGCTTGCTGATCGATTTCATTATTATTATTACAGGAGGATGTTGCGTATCGAGAGCAGTTCCAAATTGAATTCGTTCAACGATTTCGAAGATGGCATTTTGTTCGATTACGACGATCCGGATTTCGATCGTTCAGCGTCTCGTATCGACATCTTTCAAAGTAAGTGTTGTTTGTTTTTGCGTCCCCTTGGTTATGGGGGAAACGACTTGGTCGTTAAATTATTTTTTAATTAACCGTTTCCGACGATTCAATTGTTATTTCGTTCGAGGTTTTATAGTTTTAAATATTGACGTTTTATATAAAGCGAAAGAATATTATGGGCAATTGAACTACCAAATTCTATGGTTTTTAAAATACCCATAAACGTTTATTACGAGTTATTGTGTTTTGCATTGTTTAAATGGAGCTGCGCAATCTGCTAGCCCCTGGTGATGAAATTATAATTAAGTGATGTGAGGTTGATTTGGTGCGCGGATGAAAAACAGTTTCACATCGCAATCTCTTTTCTTGATGTATTTTCTATGGTTTTGAGAAATGTCATTTGCGTTTTAGTTTATCTATGCTTTTTAGAGCTTCAATTTGTCAAATGTCAATTATCTGAAACTCGCGCTGTTGGAATTGTAATCATGACCAAAGTTTCGTGATGCATATAACTGGAAACTAAAGTCTTGCGAAGTGACTGCCGAGTAAAAATTTCTCACACTACGGGTAAGATGTTTTCCTATTTTTCCATATTTTTTTACACTATTCTATAACACATAATTTTTAGATTCCAACAATGCAACACGAATTCATAATAATGAAAAACCTGTAGTAGGTCGAAAACCCGATAAGTAGAAAATCTGTCATCGTCGATTTTTTGCGTATATTTCGATATATTGATTTAAAAGCGTCACCTGTCAAAGGTGTCGCGGTGAACCAGAGAATAATGTAATGCCAAGTCAGTGTCAACATGGCCGCACGGCCGAAAGTTTGTTCACTGATTGACCCGTTGAAATCGGGTGGTTTAAAAGTTTCAAATAAGTGAAATTGTGAATACTAAAAGTCCCAGTCGGTGCATCATTAGTTTGTGATAATATTTAGCACCCAATTTAGAGTTTGTTCCAATTCGCGTTGTTTAACCGTCACGATTCTGCGCTATAGCTACAATAAACCACATTATATGAACAGCGCAGAATCTTGACGGTAAAGTTGATGCGAACAATAATTGAAACTGCAAAATGACAGTTTTTCAACTTATAAAGTGGTTTTTTTAAGTGGATTAAGAAACGATTAACGGGGCGGTGGCGCGGAGATGCGCGACATTCCATCCACATCGCTCGTTGTCCGGAATCCCAACAACCGGTATTAATAACGATTGTGTAAATTAGGTCGTTTACCCGTTGCTTCGACCTTTGCCGCGCGAACTCCGGGGCCCGGACGAGGGGGAAGATCGGCCGCCGCCGCCCGCACATCGTCGAACGCCGCCCCTCGCCTCGGCGCAGTCTAGTCGAGGATTTCCCGACGGAAATTTGGGCTGCACTCGCGATCTTGGCCCCGTTTTTTCACGCTGACCGTGCGCGTGGCGTCGCCGGGACCGCGTTTTTCCGTGTCAGCGATTTCATCATAACGGGACGACCGTCGTTGTATCTGCATATTATGCAAATCCGGTCGGATCGAGAGCGACTTCGCCAAAACCAGATTGTTTTAGTCATCCCACATCGCCCTTCGCCGCTCACTCAAATTATTTACTTTTAACTTGATGATTTGCAGAAGGGACTGCTCATCACAATCGCAAATCGCGGAATTACTTATTGTCTAATCCAGAAGGAAATAGAAAATCGCATTGTGACGCAATCGACAACCTCGACCGCTATAAATCACTGCAGTCGTTTGGATAATTTACCCAATTCGGAGGCAGCACATTTCATCACTATATTTGTTGAAGTTGTGTACGACGAAATGTTTTTCATCGACACGAAAATTGGCGCCAGATAAGGATTTCGCGACGACGTTTCTCCTGAGAATTCCTCCAGCGAGATTAACTTGTAATCGTGCGGTCGTTATTGTTGTTGTCTTGGAACGGCAGATAAACGCATAGTAAAATGCAACGATAATACCGAGACCAGTTTTCGAAACACGAAGCTCGCTACCTTTTTAAATCGTCCAAAAAATGTTGTTAATGATTGGTCGGCGTGTATATATATATATACTTAGTAGAAACTTACTTGGAATCTGTGGGTTGGTTTGTTTACTAACAGAACGATTGGTTTTTTCTTTTCCTCCGTTCTCCGTAATCTTTTCGAAAAAATCCACGTCCGAATCGATTTGGATTTTCCGCCGTTTCCGCGTGACGGGTGGGAGGTGGAGCGAGTGTTGCGGTGGCGGCGGCACCGCCGTCGCTTTCAGTCGTCGATAACCGGTCGAAACGAGCGCTTTCTCCTTTCTGCTCATCAATTCCTTGAAAGTCGTCGGTTTTAATTATTGAGTTTGTTTGTTTGAATCTTTTCACCGTTTTCGAACGCGACGCTCTCGCGTGGAAAGTGTGTCAAGAGTGCAGAAATCCATTGCGTTTTAACCTATCGAAGTCGTCGATCGAAATAGAGAGAGAAAGAGCGAGAGGCTGCGTGGTATTTGGAACGGTTGCGTTTTATCGTCCCGAGGGTTAGAGTCCGGATTAAAATTTGTCGTTTTCGATATTGAACCAGGTATGTGGTTAAAAAACTGTTTTTTCCTCACGGAAATCCATAACACAACAAAAAACAAGCTCCGTATCAAGGTAAACTTTAGTCCCATAATAACAATAGTTGATTTTTCTGCAATTAAGAAATGGGATTTTAATGGGCGTCAAATATTTCGAGGTCGCTTTCATAATTCATGTAAAGATCACGATTACACTATTTGCTATTTCCGAATGATATCTTGTTTGGATGCGATTTCCTCATCTTCGACTTGCGTTGAAGAAATTGCAAACAATATTTTGTTGATTTTCCATATTTCAACATCGATAATTGTTTTTCAACTTCCGTTTTTCTTTATACAAATCAGTTTTGTTATGAAAACGTGACGACCGGACGGGATTTCCCAAATGAACGGAACGTGCCATTGATTCGGGGTCGAGAAAGGAAACCTCGTAGTATCGATTAGTTGAGGAGGTCACGTGAGGTTTCCCAATCGATCGGATCGGAAACGATTTTCCACGCTCTTGACCCGATATCCTCCGCGGCATGCGATTCCCTATTTTTACTCCTATTGACCTTTCGCTATCGCTCGCTCGTTATATTTATGCTGATTCGAGTTTCGCCAAAAAAATCGAAAGCGCTTCTAATGTATTCCTTACACTTTCTATTTTTGGCGTTTTTTCGCCGTACTCGACCCGGAAGGATGTAAACTTTCCGTCCCGTCGATAAGTTCTTATCGACGGGCTGAAAATGTTATTGACGAGTTTTGAAATTATTCCGTTCGGTTGTCTTGCGACTACACGGAGAAACGGATTCGGGTCCAAAATGCAAAGGGTGAAGAAAATATGCGCCGTTATCGTTTTGTGCGGTCGTTGTCGCGTTTTTATCGGCACTTTCCCGCGGCCGCGAAGGCGACGACCGTGTTTCTGGGAAAATTCGATTATCGTTACAGAATTTTTTTCATCCGGAGATATAAGATCGCGTATCAAACAAGCGTGCGTTTGTGGAGGCCTTTACCGTTGTTGTGTACGGTGCAAATATTTTTCGGAAAATCACTTTTTCTATGCCGTCGATGGTCGTCACAGAATTTCGTCGAAACCACAAATGATGGTCGTTACTTGTTTATTACGTTACGCCTTATAAAATAAATCATCGTTGCGTTATTCGCGTCTCGGTAGTTTTTTTACACAAACCATCCTCGTTGCTATTACGAGATTGCTGTTCGACGTGTATCGGTGAGATCGTAGAATGCGTCGTGCAAATACCAGAAAACCTATATATGTATATATATATGTACCTGCCTTCAATTTATATAATTCGATGAGTGGACCTCGATTCTATATTTATTAGGGTCGTGGGATTAATAAACGATCGATCATTTTATTAACGAAGGTTTGGATGTCGTCGGCGATCGATCGAATTACCAATTAACCCTCGGGCCGCGTAGCGGCGGCGGCGACGTCCCTCCCGTCGCCCCCACGTCACTCGACGATCCTTGACGTTGATCGGCGAGGAAAATGCAAATCGCGAACGCGACCAAAAAAAACGCGTCGAAGGTCGATTTCGAACGACGTTTTCCTGCAACCATCGTTGGGTATGAAAATTTGGACGCTCGGTCCTTTGTTTTAAAACCGGAGCGATTTGGATTTATCAACCGTTGAGACGGCGGGCGGAAATTCAAATTGGCGATAATGGGTGTTTCGTGTTTCTCGGATGCCTCCTTTATCCGAGCGGATAATTGATAAAACACTTTCTACTTACTGCTAGATCACATGATCCCGATGTGAAATACTAAAAACGGCGCTGCGTTGCTTCTGTCAGCGCCGAAGAATTAATAAATAAATAAAATATGTGCGCGCCGACAAAATATTACTGATTACAAGACGAATTATACAAAACTTCATAAATATAGATACGGTAATGGTGGCCTTGCGAAAATTGTATATTCCACGAATAATGAACAAATATTCAATTCGAAAAATGTTTTTTAGCGGCGCACGCGCACCCCCATCCCCCCTCCCACGATCTCTTCGCGTCGCCGGTGGTTGCCGCTGTCGTAATCAACCGACAAAACGAAAATAGTCGTCGCTCGTTTAATCGATAAGAAGGGTATCAACTGACGCACGCGTTTTTCCGCACGGAAAATTGAACTTTCGTCGTTTTTTTCGTTTCAGTGCGTTCGAGCATGTCCCTTGCAAGCGTTCACCCCGCCGAGATTCATTCGAGCCACAGGTGAGTTGAGGCGCAAGCGTCGATTTTCTTTTTTATTTATATTTATATCGTCGAATTATGCTGTTTTAACGCTACGATTGTCGCTTAATTAAGAGAAATTGAACGAGATATAATTAAAAGTGTTTATAATTGACGGATGGCGGTGGTAGTTCAAACGACCGTCCAAATATGTATTTCGATGCGTTTTCGTAATTCGATGCGCGTGATGCGCTCGCACGCATCGATTACGTGAACGCGTCATCTCTGAACGTGATGATAAAACAATTCCGCCGTTTTCAATGGAATTCCGCGTAATCGCGTTAAATCCCAAATGAAATATTTGCCGCGGCTCGAGTTTTTTCTTCCGAAATGCGTCGACACCGGCCTTGGGTGCGTTAATTGCGGGTCGTGAAAATTAATATTCGTCGTAAACGGATAATCGATATCGATCTCGAATTTCCCCGTATCGAAGGGAGCGTTACGTAAAAAAAAACGAGATGTAACCGCAAACGAATCACGGTCGCGGTTCGCAATTCCTCTTCCGGTTTTCTATGGGCCAGAATCGAATGTCATAAACGCGATCATAGAAAACTTTCTGCGCGAACATAACGCGGCCGATTTCATTACAGAACCGTATCGGGGGCACAAAATAATCGCAACAAAGTCTTTGTGTTCAATTTCCTGTCCCTAAAAAGTGTGGGCCGTCGCGTCGCTTATATAATAGTAGCAACGCGTTGCATTAGAATGTTGATTACCGTGAAATCTATTTTAAAATCGATTGTTCCTCCGGAACGTGAAAAATCGCTGTACGAGGGCGGCGAAATTGTGAAATTTCTCCCGTTACATTGCATTGGTTGCAGCAATCCAATCAAGGTGAAGTTATTCCAATTCGCCGAACAATTATTCACTTTCCCCGATCGTTTCGATGACATTTTCTTCGCCGTTAACGATATTTAAATCTCGTGCTAGTCGGAGATGCGACGTTTCGCGTTTTTTTCACTTTGATTTGATCGGTTTCTCGTGTCGACGAACAATGGTGGAAAGTGAAACTTTATGTGCATTTCTATCGAAAACGATGAATTTGGACCGAAGAGAAAGTGAACGTCTGTGTTTGTTTATAAATTTTTTATTTGTTGATTGCTATCGCGCATTTTACCTTGACTATAGATTATTTTGGGCGCGTTAATTACTGTTCCGCGTATCATAAATCAATAACCATTATTACATCTCGACCGGGTTTCCTGGTGCGACGTGGACGTTTTGTTTAGTTCCAAAATGCTTGCAGTTCGCTGATGACGATCTCGCACAGTCTGGACGATCTGGCCGGCTTGGGGCTGCAGTGGCCCAGCCAGGAGCACGTCCTCACCATCGAGCAGCTCCGTCTGGAGATGACCACCTGTTTCACCTGCGGCGTGTCCTGGAACGACAGCCACGTGTCGCTCGATTGTTCCGAGTGCGGCGGCTACGCCCTGGAACGGCCGTGTTCCGAGTGCGACGGCAAATGCGGCGTCACCTTCAAGCGCGATCTGTCTCTGGTAAGAAGCCAATTAATATGCGTCCCGCACGTCGGGCCGCCAAATCGAACGCTTCCAGAACGCAGAAAAAGCGGCGCCAAAACCAACAGACCGCGAAGGAAAACGGCTTTTTTTCGCATCGCGTGAAAAACTGCCAGAAAATCGTACGGTCGACTTATTTTCCGTTCGAAGTTGTTTATTGAAAGCCGACCCTGCGATTAGAATGCGAAATCGATCATAGAATAGTAGGGTAGTTCGTCCGTCGATGCCGCTTTATAAATTGCCGAGCACATTGAACTCGAAATGAAAGAAGTCGGCGAATATCGGGAAGTAGGCGAAATGTCTAAATTTTGACGTGTCGTAGATCCGATATTAGTTTCCTTAATTTTAATCGCGCCGTACCAGTCGTTTACGTGAAAGGTATGATTAATCGAAAAGGTATTTGTAGATTATACTAAATCCAGCGTATAAGTGATGTCAGTTGTATACGGTGTCGTGTTTACTGGGTGCAACGTTTTAAGTGCGTGTATTCTGAAACCACAGAGTGTAGGAAACGTCTTGTTTCTCTGACTTAACCTTTATGTTGAATGCATTTCGAAAATGATTTTAATAAGCCGTTTGGATGATACCGATAAAGAGATTGCAAAGGCATTCACTACTTGCGAGAGTGAAGCACTCTTAACCTTCTCCATGACGTTTAGGAATTCACCGAAGCAGCCTCTTCAGATGATCGCGTGGAGTAGGAAGCGACCGAGGCCGCGCGTTATTTCAATTTTTACAAGGCTCAGAACGACGGGGAAATTATATAACGATCATAGAAATGTAAAGACAACCGTTGTCACCGAGGTCGGTTGGATGATGCAACTTTCGAGCCGAATTTATCAAATTCAATTCCTTTTTGCGTCGTTTCAAAACGATCGGACGCACAACGAGTCATCGGTCTTTCGCGTGACCCCCCGTGTCCCACGCGCTCGTGCATTTCGCCCGTCGTCGCAGCACGAGGATGCGTCATCTGGTGGTGGTGTTGGTGGTGTGGCTGACTCTATCGAAAATAATCCAGACGTTTCTCTTTTTTTTTTATTTATATATATATATATTTCGTATCGTTTCACGTTACGGTATCATCGCGATGTGTGTGTGTTTAGTCTTCCAACCGAGGCACAGAGGGGTTCGATAAAC
The DNA here is from genome assembly GCA_020654155.1 of Novius pumilus. Taxonomy (NCBI): domain Eukaryota; kingdom Metazoa; phylum Arthropoda; class Insecta; order Coleoptera; family Coccinellidae; genus Novius; species Novius pumilus. Next base: position 7,906,245 of record JAIFOV010000475.1, read on the forward strand.
TTTGAACGGCGCTCGACGAGTTCAGCGCTAATTTTAATGCGCTCGTGTCACGAGCAATCGCGTCTATTATTAAAATCGATCGCGATAAAAGAGCAAGGACGGACGAGAATTCGCTCATCATCCCATTGTTACATGTGATTTTCCTCGTCGGCGACGCACTCGAAATTCGGACCCGGGAATTACCTGGCGATTACGTTATTTCTAACGATAACCAATAAATATTCAAATTTTTCGCTCGGGTTATTACTAATCGTCACGAGAGCGCACGAGGCGAGCGAGGTGAAATATTTTCGGATAACGATCACGTTACGGATAATGGACCGATTCATGGTTCTTAGAATAGATCGCAATTTTCACGTTCGTCACCGTCTAGCGCTTGCGCACTAGGACTGCCGGACTTCGGAAAGCGTGCCGCGCAAGCGTCGCCCGATCGGAACGAGCCGTCTGACCGTATAAAATTCAATTCGAGTGTTGTTTTGTTGCAGAGCCACAGTAGCGGCAAGGCGAGGTGGCAAGGAGCTTGCGCCCTTTCGAAGCCGAAAGAGCCGCCCTCCGAGACGGAGGGTGGCGAGCAGGAGATCACGAAAAGACTGGCAAAGTTGAACGCCCACTCATGACGACATTTCACGATCTGAAATCGGAGGGGGGCGTTCTCCTCTAAATTATAAACATCCTCCATCGTTCTAGATTTAGGTCGTAGTTTAGTTCAATTAAGAATCCATTACAGGGTTGCAATATTTATTGTTATTCGCCCCCCGGCGATTTAATTCGTGTTGCATTTAAATGTACCATCATCACACACACACACCACCGTACACACGTATTTCGGCAGCGATTCTCTTTTGTCAAATCGAATTATAGTTGGAATCTCAGATTGTTTCGGACGCGGGCGTTATTTTTTTATCGAACTGACTAGGTAGAAAAATAAAGCGAAATTTCATAATCGACTTTAGGAAATTTTTCGTCTTAGTGATAGTACAAAATAATCGAAGTAGTAATTTATCGTTACACGGCGATTGATTATTTTGATGTCACTTGTAATAAAGAGAATTTAATATGTAACTGAATTAATTTAAATAAATATTTTCTATTCTTAGGTTTTTATTGCAACTGATACATATTTAACGTCAACATTAATATAATTTCCATGATATTTACATTTGGAATAATACTAAGCACAAAACAATCCGATGGAATGTTTCGTAAAGGTATTTACACCGAAATTACTCAAAAACACAACTAGCATTAACAAAGAACGTTTGATTATTATGCTTTACCGGTGACCGCCTTTCCGGTCGGTTTATCGGATCCCTGCTCCTTCTCCAACTGCTTCCCAAGGTACTCCCAGTTGTGCACCATCAGTTTTTGTACGGCTAAAAGGGCTTCGTAACGGACGTTGGGGTCTTCGTGGGCTAAAAGCTGCATGACGAGTTGCTTGCCACCCAGCTGCTCGATCACGCTAAAACGTTCCTCGTTAAAATAATTACCGAATTTAATTTTCGACGTTACTTTTTGCCCCTCGGGTAATGTCGGACGTATTCGCCGATATCGAAACTGGCGACGCTCAACACCAGGGGATCCTTGCTGGTCTCCAAGAGGTGGATTAAAATTCGCAACAGCTCGTAATTCTTTTCGTTTAAACGCTGCGCGTTCTCCCTCCAAAATTTGCTTTTGTGCACCGGCGACCACTCCAAACGACCCGACTTAATCTAAACGTCAGGTGTTAAGTAAGTCTCAAAACGGATCGGCGCTACAAACCTCGGTGGCGTACTCGTCGAACGAACTCAAATCTTGCACCGAGTTCTGGAGCTTCTCGGTTAGAAACTCCACGTCGGCGGTGACGTCTTCGTCCTCAAATTTCCGCTGCTCCAAAATCGCCAGCTGCTTGAGCACTTTGCACTGCACCATGGCGATGCAATGCTCCTTGGAGACCTGCGAGTCTTCCGGCTTCTCGATCAAATTCCTGAAGACCGCGAGGATGATCCTCGTTACTTTCTCCTTGACGGAGTCGCTCAGAATGTCGGCCAGGATGGGGATGACGTTGAATTTATTCATCTTCTCGGCGAGGAGGGGGTTGAAGGTCAACACCCACAAACAGAAGATAAGTTGATATTGAACTTGGAAGTTGACGCGACCGGACAGCAGACCGAGTAACGTTGAGATGCCGTCGACTGAGACGAACGCGAAACGGTACTCGTCGATGCGAAGCATCATTTGGAGGCAACGCCCAACGGATTGGATGTACTCGTTGTTCTGCGAATTGAAACAACAATAATAAACTGTGCGAAAACAACGCCACTGAATCGTCAATGCGACTCTTCATTCAATTCGTAGCAATCGCATCAACGATTATGTTAACAAAAAACAAACATCGACAAATTCTCCATGTCTACTGGACATAAACAATGGAATAGTACCGTAATCCCATCTTTTCTCGGTTCGTCGATGCTGAAGGACGCTTCCTTAAACGTTTCAGTCGGTTGTTCCTTCGGAACTCGAACAAGCACATCGTCCGATGCGACAAACTGATCGTACTAAAATTTTACAATCGTTTCAAATTTAAAGTCAACCCCCCAACAAAAAAAACTCGGTTAGTGGGTTAAAACGACTCGGAAAATCGATTAGAAACGTATTGAGAAGCTTAGAGAACACGTGTTAGCATTATGCGTGTACGAATTAAAACCTGATCACCGAACAATGTTACGAATCGCACCTGCATCTTCAGTTGGTCCTTGAGCCACGTCAAATAAAAATGCAGATCGGAACGTTCCATTAGCGTGTGCGACCAGCAAGCGATCTTGGCGATTATTCTGGACGTCATGTTGGTGATGAAACCGTCTTGACGGTTCAGTAAGTTGAGGAACGCGCCCCAAACGGTCTCGCGTTTTTTTATAGCGTATTCGTGGAAGATCTCTACTCGGGTACGATCCTCCTGGAGCATATCGTCGACTAGGACGAGGATGTATTGCAACGTTTGATCTTTGGATACGTGACCCAGGAGGTTGAGGAACGTTTGCGCGCATTGCAGACGATCCTGTTTTAATAGTTCCTCGCGTTTCTCCCGGTCGGGCACATCCAACTGCGTTATAAATTGAAAATCCTCTTGGGAAATCATTTGCGACCTTTAATTATAAAACGGTTAGTTACGGTGTTCGTTCTGAATTCTTACTTACTGAAAGTACGATTGCCAGTTTACTTTTTGATTACGAATATCAGCCGCCTTCTGCTGCAGCACGCTTGTTGCGGCAAGCATATCTGAAAAATTAGTGTTCATCATTGCTTTTAAATAAATTCTATGAAAACAATCATAGATTATAATTGAATCTGTGATCACCCACTGTTGTTGTTTTGGAACCACTGATTACAATTACATCCAAGTGTCATGTGACTTGTCAACGCCTGTTCACTACTTTTGCGATTATTTCCGCACACGGCTCACAAAATGCAATAAAAAACAGCGTCGAGTAATCACAAAACAGCTTATAATCGACGACACTACTCAAAAATGTAAGTAATCGATTTTATTCAAAACCGTAACTCACCAATTTTCCCATCGTCGAACGATGTTATTATTTCGTGGAATTTGGGATCACCCGCGCTCACGTTGCCACTCATAATTCCCAACGTTATCCTTTTATTTCGTTCAAAAACACTTGGTCGTTTCTCTTTTCAGGCAACCCTCAGCTGATCGGTCTTGTGATCTCGATTACGAACTTCTGTGATTCGTCGCTGACGTTTCGACATGTGTCAACCGTTTTGTGGTCTCAGCTGAAACTCGTCCCGATTACCCATAGAAATGGAGTTGCGCGAACCGAAAGCCAAAAAAAGGTGTCACTTTGTTAAACAACCACCCTTACCGATTATCGTCAACGAATTAGGGGAAATAAGGAAATTTCGAGGCGAATTCGACGGATGCTCGGTCGTTATAACCGACTACGAGAGCATGGAAAAAGTTTACACGATGGGTTTCTTCGGTAAAGGAAGTTTATCGAGGAGCTACCCCATGTTTAAGAAAAATGAACACTCGGATAGCGACGACGAAAGCTTAAATTTAACTTTAGAGGAAGCCTTTTTCCTGCAGTCCGCTGTTAAATGCTTGGACATAATTGACCAAAACACAACTTTAAACAGCTCCGAAGCGTGGGACAAATTCTCCAATGTAAAACCCTCCTTTCAACTTAAATACGTGGTTTATTACCACTTTAGATCCAAGAATTGGGTTGTTAAGTCCGGTGTCAAATTCGGTGGTGATTTCCGTAAGTTATTCCCCTCCTTTATATACTCCGATAAAGCTTCGTTGTTTTAGTATTGTACAAAGATGGACCAGCGCATTACCACGCGTCCTACGTTGTTGTTATCCGAAATACCTGCGACACGTTGGATGCTGTTGCCTTAATGGGTAAACAGCGAATGTGCGAAACGGCTGGCAAGGTAAGTCACAACCTTTCAATAAGCGAAATAATTATTTTTATCGATCAAGGAACTTCTTATTTGCCAAGTCACATTCCCCCAACACGTATTAACGTCATCCGACCTCCCCAATGTGGAACTCGAGGAAATTCTGATGAAACGTTGGGTTCCTTCCAACGAAAGACAACAAACTGTTTAATAAAGTTACTAGTGATTACAACCAACCAATTTACATATTCGAACCGACTCGTGTCGATTGTTTTTTCGAGACACCCGTTTTCCTGTACTCGCTACGTTCTTTCAAGTACTCTTCCTGGCACAAAGTTTGAAAATCCTCGTTTCGATACCATTCGGTCAGACAGGCTTGAAGCGCCTCGTTTTCTTTCTGACATTTGAACGACATTAGTAAATTGTGCTCGCGACAGCATTTGGTGAAGTTTTGTACTTGCTCGACGCATTTTTCCGCCTTAGCTTTGTCGCGCATTTTCTGAGGTATTAAAATTTCCTTTTCCACTCGCCTCAGATGTAAATCATTTGGGTCACCTGCGATGTTTGGGTTAATATAGAGATAAAATTTAAATGAAAAAGGTACCTAAACCTTTGGGGCCTCCCCCATACTTGGGACGAACTGGAGTTTCGTCGGGCATCGTACTTGTTACATTTAAATCTGACTTTATTCCGTAAGGTTAATCACAGAAAAAACTGTGTTCTTAGTCTTGAAATGTCAAATTGCGAGGTTAAAAAAATCTGAATTACGAGAATGTTTTTATTTTTATAATTACATTTCAAGCTTTCAAAGCAAATTTTCTAGGCGGGAACGCCGATCGTTTCCTAATTTCCTTAGGCGTCTCGATTTTTTGTTGATGTTTAGTCAAAGCCCGCCTGATTGCCCTCGTTTTCTTTGGCCTCAAATCCAACGGCTTGTATTTCTTGTTTTTGTGTAGCTTACGCAGATTCTCTTTTTGCTTTTGGTGCATAACAATATTAACCCGAGCGATCGCTTTTCGTACCACACGGCTGAAATCAAGCATCGTTAGCATCGCGCGACTTCAAAAATTTTACAAACCAACATTTTAGACAGCTTGGAAGGAGCGCCGCCGGTAACTTTGGCGACTCTCAAACTGGTCAACTCCGTTTTAAGTTCATCGAGCTGCTTCAGAAGCTCCTTTTTGTCTTTTGTTCTCAATTCTGAACACTTGACTTTACCCTAAAAAAAAAACATAACCTCAATGAAAAGGGAAAATAGATTAAAAATACATGTTTTAAACAACGGGTTGGATAATAAGGGTGAAATAAAAATGTTGAATATGGAAAAACGAAAAAGGATGATGAAGAAATTTTCAGACTCACCATTTTTGTGCCGTTAAACGTAACTACACAGAAACGTCAAAATACTTTACAGAAAAGGCGTCATAGAAAAATTTTAACCTCTTACTTCATAAAACCATAGAATATCGAAGAAAAGTATTTATTCACTACAATTTTACAAGAAATCATCATCCCTCCTGTTGACAAGCTCTAACCGCTATTAATTGCAATAATATATACAGAGGTGCAAATACTTCCGAATAATCTAAACTAAGTTGCCCGAGCAACTTTTTGCACAGTAAATATTTGAACAGAAACGTCGTCAGTAAAAACGTAGCCGACCACGTTAACCGCAACATCGAATATCTAACCGACAATTCCAATATCATTCGTATGAATAAAATCACGCAAAAATAACTGTTCAACGCGTCACCGACGAATAATGGCGAAAATATCAACCACCAGTTATGGTTGTAGAGTTCGTTATCCGGGTTGTAGTTCAACGCCAGTAGAATCGTAAAAATCAGGAAAGCTATTAGATTGATCCATATTTCGAACACAGTGAGTCCTAACCAACGGACAATCTCCTTTGTTGAAAAAAACATCGTTATGCTTTGCTTTGAGCCTCCTTCCGACCGTCACTTTTGTATAATCTTATTTCTATTGCCGATTTATGTCTGGTTTGAATTTCATAATCAGCATCATCAACAATTGGTTCAAAATCATCTAAAATATTGAAAGTAAAAATATGACACGAAAGGAAAATATTACAAAATTTACCACAAACAGTTGTTGTAAAAGTATTTGTGTGCAGTTTATAAGTGTTGTACTTTTCGCATAACTGCAATCCTAAAAGTATACCTTTGGATATGGTAGTACCCAAGCAGTAAAGTACGATTTCCTTTTCGTTATCGTTGATTAATTTTTCACATTTCTCTTGAAACGCCTGGTAAACAAAGAGAATTAAATTTGGTCGTACGTAAAACTCAATTACCTTGATATGCGTTTTGGAGTTCAAGTAAATCACGTTTTTACTGTGGGAGAATTTGTTCGCCGGTCTTTTCCGTTGCACGTGTGTGGATTTGTAGTTTTTAAATTGCTTTTTCTTGCCCGCAGGTTTTTCGGGATTGCCTTCCATTTGTCACTGTTTGATTGAAGCGAATGTGAGGTTAAGGGTGTTCAGTCACAGAATTTTTCTTATGTCATCTGTCAATTATGGAGAGATGTTGAAAAATCTCGAATTTTTGCGCTCCTTTTGCGTGTTTTAAAAATTTAGTAAAGCGATAAAATCTCTTTGGGTGGCCGCACCGTGATGAAACTTTCACGAAAATTGCTCTCATAGATGCGACATCGAATTCCATGCCAAAAATGTCAATCCGATGAAAATCCATGAAATGAAAATTGAAATTTTGGTAAAAGTGCGCGTTTTTGCGTGTTTTAGAAAATTGGGAGCGCGATAAAATCTCTTTGGGTGGCCGCACCGTGATGAAACTTTCACGAAAATTGCTCTCATAGATGCGACATCGAATTCCATGCCAAAAATGTCAATCCGATGAAAATTGAAATTTTGATAAAAAGTGCGCGTTTTTGCGTGTTTTAGAAAATTGGGAGCGCGATAAAATCTCTTTGGGTGGCCGCACCGTGATGAAACTTTCACGAAAATTGCTCTCATAGATGCGACATCGAATTCCATGCTAAAAATGTCAATCCGATGAAAATTGAAATTTTGGTAAAAAGTGCGCGTTTTTGCGTGTTTTAGAAAATTGGGAGCGCGATAAAATCTCTTTGGGTGGCCGCACCGTGATGAAACTTTCACGAAAATTGCTCTCATAGATGCGACATCGAATTCCATGCTAAAAATGTCAATCCGATGAAAATTGAAATTTTGGTAAAAAGTGCGCGTTTTTGCGTGTTTTAGAAAATTGGGAGCGCGATAAAATCTCTTTGGGTGGCCGCACCGTGATGAAACTTTCACGAAAATTGCTCTCATAGATGCGACATCGAATTCCATGCTAAAAATGTCAATCCGATGAAAATTGAAATTTTGATAAAAGTGCGCGTTTTTGCGTGTTTTAGAAAATTGGGAGCGCGATAAAATCTCTTTGGGTGGCCGCACCGTGATGAAACTTTCACGAAAATTGCTCTCATAGATGCGACATCGAATTCCATGCTAAAAATGTCAATCCGATGAAAATTGAAAATTTGATAAAAAGTGCGCGTTTTTGCGTGTTTTAGAAAATTGGGAGCGCGATAAAATCTCTTTGGGTGGCCGCACCGTGATGAAACTTTCACGAAAATTGCTCTCATAGATGCGACATCGAATTCCATGCTAAAAATGTCAATCCGATGAAAATTGAAATTTTGATAAAAAGTGCGCGTTTTTGCGTGTTTTAGAAAATTGGGAGCGCGATAAAATCTCTTTGGGTGGCCGCACCGTGATGAAACTTTCACGAAAATTGCTCTCATAGATGCGACATCGAATTCCATGCTAAAAATGTCAATCCGATGAAAATTGAAAATTTGATAAAAGTGCGCGTTTTTGCGTGTTTTAGAAAATTGGGAGCGCGATAAAATCTCTTTGGGTGGCCGCACCGTGATGAAACTTTCACGAAAATTGCTCTCATAGATGCGACATCGAATTCCATGCTAAAAATGTCAATCCGATGAAAATTGAAAATTTGATAAAAAGTGCGCGTTTTTGCGTGTTTTAGAAAATTGGGAGCGCGATAAAATCTCTTTGGGTGGCCGCACCGTGATGAAACTTTTACAAAACATTCTCTCATAGACGCGACACCCAATTGCATGCCAAAAAAGTCAATCGAATGAAAATTGAAAAATTTCGAATTTTTGCGCTCTTTTTGCGCCTTTTAGACAGATGGAACTGCGATTAAAACTTTTAAGGTATCAAGTATTGAAAGATGTTAAAAAATCTAATTTGCTATTCAATCTAATATAATGAGGAATTACATATTATTGATTATCAGATTGCGAATTAAAACCGACGTTTTCCCTTCACAATGTATTCGGTACCTACCCAAAAACATGGTTTCACCTTGCGTTGTGTATCGTCAAGGTACCATAACGATTCTGCGCTGTTCATAAACTGAAGCATATTTTATGAAGAGCGCAGAATCGTGACGGTACTATAAAACACCTGCCGTTGTCGTAGTTTTTATTCTTCATGTGTAAACGTTACAGCCGTCTCTTTAATCCTAATGTAAACCCATCGCTGGTTCCCAAGTTAAAATTAGCGTTATTAAGTTTCAACGGTATATCAGTTTTTTCCACTGGAACGATTTGGAAGTGTCGCAAAAGATAAAAAATTATACACTTGGTTTCGAGGAGGGCAAAGCGTGATCCGATGCAATTTCTGGGTCCCACACCGAATGGCAAGTAAGTGTAGGGATCAATTTTCTTCCTATTCTCAGGGGAAAAACGTTCCGGATCGAATTTCTCGGGATTTGGGTAGTACTTGGGATCGTAATGCAAAGCAAAAATCGGTACCATGACAACATCGTTTAGGTTTAGGTGTAACGGTTGTTCTTCCGGTAGTACCGGTTCGATGGTGTATGGTTTTGTTACCACGCGATCTGTACCAACAGCAATTGGCCATTTTCTTAACGATTCTACAAAATCAAATAGTGATTAAATTAAAGTTCGCTCGTTTCGAGGTCTTTACCAGAGATCACCATGTCTAAGTAAGTTGAATTCATGATGGTCTCGTAAGATGGCGTCACGTCTTTGGGGCAACTCAGCTCAATTTCTTCGATAAGCCGTCGTTGGACGTCGGGGTTCGTGGCGATCTCGTAGGCTGCGAAGCACATGGTCGTTGCAACTGTCTCGAAACCGGCAACGAAAAATAGGAAAGCTTGCGAAACGATATCGAAGTCGGTGAGTTCGGTTTGTAAATTCTTCGTTTGCAGGTGTTCCTCAACAGCGGCGAAACTGTTGTCGAGGACTTCGTCTTCGACGTTCGTCTTCACTTGCCCTTTTCTCGCTTCGATCAGCAAACCCAACAAATCGGGACGTTTTATGTTTTGTTCTTCACGCATTTTGATCGCGTCTTTAATTAACTGCATGAAGAAGTCAGTAACTTGATCATCGATAACACGAAGACCTAAAAACTGAAAATACCTTTGCTTAGGATATGTGTATATATGTATACAAAACTTACGGTGAATAAACTCGGGAACATTTGGTAAAAAAAAATTTTTAACTTCTTGATAGTCGTTGTGAAGTTACTCGCTTCTTTACCCATCAAATAAAAATCATTCGTTTTGTCTTTAAGGGAATCCACTTGAATACCGAAAGCCACACTGGCGATCACATCGTTTGTGTATCTGGTGAACGCGTCTTTTAATTCAACTTCCAATACGTCTTCGTTTTTATCCAAGAAATGCTTGGTGAACGCCTCGGCGTTTTGACATATCAAAACGAACATGGCTTTCATTTTACTACTGGTGAATGATGGACTTAGGGTTGAACGCATGTTTCTCCAATTTTGACCTTAAAATTTCGTGTAAACTTACATCCGGCCCGAAGGACCACGCGCTCACCTTTAAGTGCAAACAAATTTTTTGATAATAAATCTTGTGCGCCTTCGGGCGAAAAGCTGCGGTGGTTAAGAAAATGATCGAAATCCTTAACGCAAATTTGTTTAATTAATTCGGGCGATCGTAAAAATAAGAGTGGTGTGGTGAACTGAAACGTACCAACGTACCTGTGAACAAGTAACTTATTGAATTTGAAATCCTTCGCAGGTTACTTACCTAAGATTTTCAGCACCCTTGAGATTGTACACTCTTTGCATAAAATGCCCAAAATGCTCCCTTCCAGTGGTGACGTTAAGAAAATCACCAAACACAGGAAGTAACTTATTCGTAGGAATCCCTTTGTTTTTAAAAAAACTTAAGTTTCTTATAAAGTAAAAATAAAAAAGGGACACCGCCCCCACCAGTAAAGTGAGTAAGACAATCTAAAAAACATTGTTCAATGAAAATCGCAACTTTTTCGCGCTTACCATAACTGTTATTACACAACACAACGCAACAGTCAATAATAAAATGATTCGGTGCGACTAGCGAGAAGCTGATTGATCACTGGAACCCCCAAGGTCCCTTCAAAAGCAACAAACAAAATTGAGGTTCAACGTTTTAATGATCGACCGCGCTGGACCAGAAGGCAACTCTAGCACATAATTACGGATATTCGCCAAACTAAAAATAACAAGTTTTATTGATACCGCGAACAAATTAAATTCTAATGGTGATTGAATTTGTTTTTTCACTTCTACGGTTTCCTTTCAAGTTTGTTTGTTTTATAGGGAACGCATTGATAAGATTACGTGTTGTTAATTTATTAAATTACAATATGTTACAATATATTGCGTCATCGCATACCTGTTCGGTATTACGTTTTGAATAATTTATAAGTTCTGTCTTCTTTTTAAACCGAGCGGAAATCCATTTTCCGACATCATTGTGAAACTTTTTCTATGTATTTTCAGAGGGATGTTCGTTTTTTCCACTGGTACGATTTCGAATTCGCTCAACAAGTGGAAGAAAATCGCTTTGATTTCTAATAAAGCGAATCTGGAGCCGATGCAGTTCCTTGGTCCCAAACCAAATGGTAAGTAGGTGTATGGGTCGATGCTCTTTCGATTTTCCGGGGAGAAACGTTCGGGGTCGAATTTTTCCGGCTCCGGGTAGTACTTTGGGTCGCGATGGATCGAGTAGATTGGTATCATTATGGTGTCGTTTACGTCCAAGTGTATCGGTTTTTCTTCTGGACTTTCGGGGTTGATGGTGTAAGGTTTAGTCACCACGCGGTCAGTGGCAATAGTGACTGGCCATTTTCTCAACGATTCTGTGATGATCATGTCCATGTAGGTCATGTTGACGATGTTTTCGTAAGTGGGAGTACCAACACTTGAACGTATGTCATCAATTTCTTGGATTAACTTTTCTTGAATGTCCGGGTTTACTGCCAATTCGTAGGCGATGAAGCACATTACGGTGGAAACACTTTCGAAACCACCTAAGAAGAACAAGAACATCTGGGACGCTATGTTGGTGTCAGTTAGATTCTCTGACATGTGTTTAATGTCCAAATGTTCATCTACGGCGGCGAAACTGTTATCTTTAATTTCTTCCGCTTTTTCTTTGTGATGGTTGCCTTCTCTAGTTTCCAAAAGTAGTCCTAACATATCACGTCTTTTAACGTTATTCTCTAAACGATATTTAATCGTGTCTCTGATGATACCAGTGAAGAAACTTCTTACTTCATCGCTAAAAACTTGTAATTGAAGTATCTTTGAAAGCGTCGGCGATAGTTGGTAAAGAAACAACGCTGTTTTAAATCGTGTACCATTGAAGTTGCTCGCTTCCTTTCCCAACTTGTAAAAACGATTATCCTTTTCTTTCAAGGAATCCACTTCCAAACCGAACGCTAGGCTTGCTATTAGGTCGTTGGCGTATCTGCTATAAGCGTCCTTAAATTCAACTTCCACCACCTTCTCGTTTTTCTCCAAAAAATAATCGACAAATAATTTGGCGTTGTTACAAATCAACAAAAACATTGTCCGCATTTTGCTACTAGTAAAAGATGGACTAAGAGTCGATCGCATATTTTTCCAATGTTGATCTAAATTTGATTAAGAGAATTTCAATTGGCAATTAAGAATCGTACCGACCTTTAAGAGCGATTAAATTTTTCGACCACAATTCATCGCCATCTTCCGGAAATATGTTTCGATGATTAACGAAATGATCGAAATCCTTGACACCAATTCGTTTGATCAGTTCGGGCGATTTCACGAGAAAAATAGGCAATCTAAATTGATATATACCTATATATCTATAAAAATTCAAATCCACTTTTATATCCACAGATAATCATTACAAACCTCGTATTCTGTACTTTGTTGTATAATCTTTGTATCATTTCAATGAACGACTCGGTCCCCAAAATCACTCCATAATTGTCACCCAAAATTGGAAATACTCTACCCGTTGGAACATTTTTCTTTTTCCAGTAAAAATATGGCTTCACCGCTAAGTAATGAAGCAGTAAAACCAGAGCAACAACGAGGATTACCGTGAGTAACTACAAACATTTTCGTTAATAACAAACAAAGAAAATAACATTCAAATACCATTTCGATGAAAAAACATGAAAATACAAGTTAGTCGGATGGGGAACGCAATAACACTGTAGCATGAATATTGAAATAATAAATGCAATCTAATTTTACTTTCAAGGCTGACAGCTGGCTTCTGTTTGTTGTATACATCTCTCATCTGAATACAAATTTTATTCTAATCCTCGTTCAAGTTCAAGTTATAAATTGTGAAAGTCGTTAATCGCAAAACCACCAATTTGGATAACGACATACATGATCATGTTTCTGGCATATTTGTCTTCGTCCAAGCTACAAAATGTTGTGAACTTGCATGAAAACCACATTACAGTGTTCAATATAACAACCAAAGGTACATTTGCAGTTTCAGATGGAACAGCCAAACATCATCACCGAGGCAGATATATGTATGAGCTCGTCGGCGGGGCTCCGCCGGATCAATACATTTAGCCTTGACGAACAAATTAAACAAACAATTCAGTTTCAGTACGTTCACCGACTTTTATGAGAGTAGATGTATCTAACACCAAATTGAATAATCGCATTTACATTAAATCAATTTTGTTTCAGATGATAATCGAGCTGTCTCTGTTCGTGCTACTCGTTTGGTATTGTTACCATTACTTATCAAAGGAGCGTAACTACTGGATCAAAAAACATGTTCCAAGCGTTTGGACGTTTCCCGTTTTCGGAGAAACCTTTTGGATGCTGATAGGATGGGAATCGTTTTTCGAAATGACGCAAAGAGTGTATAACAAATACCCTGATGCAAGGTGAGCGTAAATTTTATAAAAACTGGTGCGATTTTACTAATTTTAGATACGTGGGCGTACATCAGTTTGCTTTACCGGGATTGGTGTTGAAATCTCCGGCCTTAATCAAACAACTGTGCGTTAAGGACTTCGATCATTTCCTTAATCACAGGAATATCGTTCCGAAATACGTGGATGATCTGTGGTCGAAGAACTTGTTCGTTTTGAAAGGTGTGTATTTCTATGACGACTCAATTTTTTGTTATATTCAAACGAAGGTCAAACATGGAAGAACATGCGTTCAACGCTCAGTCCTTCGTTCACCAGCAGCAAAATGAAAGCGATGTTCGTGCTTGTCTGTCAGAATGCTAAATTGTTCGCCGACTACTTTGCGGGGCAAAATCAGGATTTGGTGGAAGTCGAATTTAAAGATGCGATTAGTAGATACGCGAACGACGTAATTGCCAACGTCGCCTTTGGCGTTGAAGTGGATTCTTTGAAGGATCCCGAAAATCTTTTTTACCTAATGGGTAAAGACGCCAGCAATTTCAATTCATCGTACAGACGCTTCGCCATGATATTTTACATATTTCTACCGAAACTAGCTTCGGTACTTGACGCCGTTGTTTCAGTGCAAACTTTACTTATGTAATGTGTTACAGCTGCTGGGCATCGAAATATTCAGCTCGTCCGTTCGCAATTTTTTTATATCCTTAATTAAGGAATCCATCGAGGTTCGCAAAAAGGAAAACATAAAAAGACGCGACATGCTTGGTTTGCTCCTGGATAATCGGAAAGATGTAGAAGACGATGTACAAGAAAATCCGAAGGAAACAAGTTTCGCGGTGGTGGAGGAACACCTGGTTATGGAAAAGGGCAAAAAGGACTTGAGCGATATTGAAATCGCCTCGCAAATGTTTATTTTCTTCATTGGAGGTTTCGAAAGCGTATCCACGGCCATGTCCTTCCTAGCTTACGAATTGGCCGTAAACACAGAAGTACAGAACAAACTTTTCGAGGAAATCGAAGCCATAAACGGCGATCCGTCTTACGAAACTATCTCCAATATGACTTACCTGGATATGGTTGTGTCGGGTAAAAAAATTCCATCGTAAAAACCATGCACTGTCATCAGGCTTGAATCGTTACAGAATCGTTAAGAAAGTGGCCGGTTAACATCGCCACCGACCGAGAGGTAACGAAACCCTACACCATCCAACCGGAGAATCCCGACGAAAAACCGATCGAATTGATAACCTCCGAAAATATTATGATACCCATTTACGCACTACATCACGATCCCCTTTACTTCCCGTGTCCGGACAAATTCGACCCCGAACGGTTTTCGGCCGAAAATCGACGTAACATCGACCCATACACTTATCTACCGTTTGGGGTCGGGCCGAGAAATTGCATCGCCAATCGATTCGCCCTAATCGAAATCAAAGCTGTCTTCTTTTACTTGTTGAAACAGTTCGAACTTGTGCCGATCGCGAAAACTAAAGTCCCGATGGAAGTGTCGAGGAATTCGTTCGTTTTACGTGCGAAACATGGACATCACTTGGGTTTGAAAAGGAGGGCGGAGTAACTGAAATTATTTGTTTTTATTCGTTTCTATACCTATTAATCATATTAGTAGCTATTACATTGATAATCGATCGGACTATTTATATAACAAACGACAATCATGCTCACTGAAGCATTTTTCATTGATCGCTACAAGAATTAATGGTTCTCACTAAAATTTAGGTGTTATAGTAAACTTTGGTGATTAAGCCACGCACATGTCACATCAGACACTATTAAAACTAACAAATAATGAAGATTAATGAAGATATTCGTACCCCGTGCTCGAACACGATCACACCACGTCGCCATTTTGGCGAAAAAGGCTTTAAGAATGTCAGTTGTCAATATAAAAGCACAAATGTCCTTTATTATTTCAAACGTAGCTCTAATACACAAGTAAATAGAACTATTTTATTCAGATAGACGAATACAGGAAGAAAACTATATTCTTCTTTGGACGATGAAGATTTCTTCTCCTTTTCTCAAACGGATATAATAGTTCTCAAGAGACACATTGAAAGAATCGTAGATGGCAGCAATTACCGTTTTGATACTATTCTATTGGGTGCAATATCTATTAGTTTTATTAGTCAATGGTCTGATTCGTTTCTATGTTTTATATGTTACAGATTCTGTGGTTCGGGCATAACAAACGTGATGTTCGAAAGTACAAGGTTTAAAATCGAGTGCGATAATTGATAAAATGGAGGAAAAGGGTGAGGTTCATAATTCGAACGAAGTAGTCGTTGTCGGTTCTTGCATGATTGATTTCGTTACGTGAGTATAAAAGTGTCACATATTTATTCGGTTTGATTTGATTAAAAGGTATGCACCGAGATTACCGAAACCGGGTGAAACGATACACGGCGATCAGTTCGCCACGAATTTCGGTGGCAAGGGAGCGAATCAATGTGTGGCGGCCGCCAAGTTAGGACTGAGTACAAGCTTAGTTGCGAGGGTAAGCTCTAAATCCCTTTAATTGTATCACATTAGTTATCGTAGGTCGGTGACGACGCCTGGGCTGATAAATACTTGAGCAACTTGATGAAAAATGGCGTAGACACTAGTTACGTGTTAAAAACTGAAGGGGAGTCAACTGGTATTGCTCAAATAACAGTTGCTGAAAATGGGGAGAATCAAATAGTGATTGTTGCTGGAAGCAATAAGAAATTATGCGAGGATGACATCTTGGAAGCATCTGAACGTATTAAGGGTGCTAAACTATTAATACTACAATTAGAAACATCTGTTGATGTGGCGCTGGCCGCGCTCAAACTTTGCCAAGGCGTAATTATTATTATATGGCCTTAATACGTAACCCTTAAATATTTTTGAAGGTATCAATATTGAATGGCGCGCCATACATTCCGAATTACGATCCGTCTTTACTCGCTCTCCCCACAATATTCTGTGTGAACGAAACGGAAGCCTCGATGTTTTCGAACCTGCCGGTTACTACGAAAATGGAGGCGGAAAAAGCGGCCACCAAACTGATGTCGCTCGGCTGTAACAGCGTCCTCATCACCCTTGGCGCCGAAGGCGCAATATTCGCCGAAAAACGAACGGGAAATATTTTTTACGTCGAGTCGCCCAAAGTGGAAAGCTTGGATACAACCGGAGCGGGCGACGCTTTCATTGGCGCCCTCGCTTACCTTCTGGTCCGACAACAACAATTACCCATCGAGGAAATGGTGGAAACAGCTTGCGTCATAGCCGCCGATTCGGTCACCAGAAAAGGAACGCAAGACAGTTTCGCCGATGAAACTTTTTTAGAACAAATAGGAATTTTAGATGAATAGTTGAACGCCGATTTATTGACTTAATATTGAGTGAAAATCCCGGAACCGATTTTCCGGAAACAAAACGGTTTCCTCCTGTTTCTCGCGCTGAAAACGATTGTTTCATTTTATCGTCAGACGTGGTGATCGTTTACTCACCTGGCACTTATGATAAACATGCTGTTTTGTGGGAAATCTTTGGGGTGTTCGGTTTCAAGGAAAATATCAAAGAAACTGCAAGCCATCGATGTTTGAGCCGCTAAAATCCAATCCGCCGACGAGAATGTCCGTTTCCATCCCGTGTTGATGGTCCTCTCCATATCCTAATGGTGAAAATTAATAAAATTCGCTGTCAAAGGGGGAAACAAACGTACCCTGACGTCGTCGCAGTTGTCCGCGTGGAACTTCCCATTGTAATCGATGGTGATCGAAAAAATCGGTGCTTGCTCCGGAAAGGCGTTTTTAATCACCACAAAGCACTCCATTTGAGCTTTGTTCCGAACAATTTTCGCCCCGAAAAAAATATCATCCTCGCTGACCACATCCTCGTCGATCAATCCCCTAGCGCCCGGAGACCGACAGAAGTCCTGATAGGTCCTCGACGACCACTTCGCCAGTTCCGCGATCATCTTCCTGGGTATCTCGACGTCGTCGGGCACTTTCGGTATCGTGTTCGCCTCCAACTGTTCCAGTTGAACGGCGAGCGCGCGCCGCGACAGCAACTTTTGATGCAACCTTTTTATAACCAGATCCACGTTCAGCCCGCTCAGCTTCTGCGCGTGCTCCTTGGACGTGCGCTCGCTGAGGAATTCGAGGCCGCAGAACGCTTGCGCCCAACCGTACGCCAGCCCGATCTCCGAAATCAGGCTCTCGTAGGGCGCCAACGCGAAACGTTTCAGCAGGTGAGCGGCGGAGGAGTTCGGGCAGATCAAACCCGTATCACCGTCGATTAGCTCGTTTAGAAGCCGATCACCCATCAGTACTTCCCGGGACGCGTTTCCTGAAGGTAATTAATTCTAGGTGAATATAATAATAATTAGTGGATTACCAGTTATGGTCGGGGGTATAGAGACGTCACTTTTAACGGTCACTATTTTCAAATGGGCGTAATAGAAGAATTTGAGGTTAATGGAAAGATCATCCTTGACCGTTATCGTAACCTGTATCCACAACGGGTGGTGTTGTATTATTTTCCTTTTTTTCTCCTCTTTCGGGTCTTGTTTGATGTGCGATTTGCGCCGTCGTCTTTTTTTCGTTTCTTCGACTTCCGGCTCGACCTCCGGTTCGGAGTCCTCTTCGTCTTGAATGTTCGACTTTTGTTGCTCGTTCCATTGGACAGCGTCTTCTTGATTACCGTTTATGGATACGGTTATGCCGATATCTAGTACACGAATCATCGTAAAATGTTTCGAACCGTTTAGTTACTTACTGTAAACTTCTTTATACCCCTTAATGTTTACGTAAAACAAATATAGAGGCTCGGGTAGTAGGAACGCCAACTGATGCTCGGCCTTCGTTTTATCAATCGGCAAATTCAGATATTCCTGTAACGGTTTAGTCGCTTCCAGTACTGCATTCAACTTGGGGGCAAGTCCGCCCAACTTATTTTTATGTTCAATTATTTCTGTAAGCAAGTTTTTAAGCAGCCGCTTCACGAATTTAGTACATACCTAGCCCGACTTTCTTCTTTTCCTCCTCCAAATTCGAATACAACTTGGCCAGTTCCTTACGTTGTGCCAACTCGTACTCCAAACGGTCTAAACGCAACTGATGCTTCACATCTTTATCGTCCAAATCGGCGTTTTTGTATTTATCGGTGATAGTCGTCGGGGCGTCTTTCATGAACTCCTCGATACCGATTAAATCGATTTCTTCGTCCTTCGATCTGATTAAATAAGGTGGTCAGGGGACGTTATTACGGAGGTTATAATTACTTGAATTGAACGCATTTGTTGAACTCGGATACCAAGTGATTCGATTCGTATAAAAGGTTTTGGTATTGTAGATTAGTCGAGTCGACTTTTTGTTTTTCAGCGGCTAGAGCGTCCCTCGCTTTGACTAATCGAACTTTTTCCATCCGATTTAGTTTTTTGAGTATGGCTATCTGAACGCAGGCGTCCGTGCATTTTTCGGAAATATCGTCTTTCGACTGTAACTAAATGTGTTTTATATTTAAAGACTAATGTTTTTTTTATTTACGTTTACGTCTTTTTGATTCTTCAAATTGAATATTTCTGTTAGGAGGTCGCGAATGTTCTGGCAAACCTCGAAATATAACTCGGCGTCAGCCGATTGTGGTCTACTAAGAGCTTCTTGTTCTTCGAATTCCACCGCTTTCTAGAATGGAATTGTGTTATTACCGCGGGGGGAATTAAAATAACGATCACCTTGTATATATCACCGTCATTTTCCGACTCGGACGGAGCTGTTTTGCGTTTCTTTTTCGAACTTTCGCGTCCTGCCTCTTTAACCATTGTTGTTGAGTTTCGATAAAAGTTTGGTTATGTTCACAGAGCATTTAAACACAGAATCGTTTATGACATTTAAAAAAGAAGCGCACCTTTATTTCAAATCACTCGAATGTTTATTTAACTTAAGGCATTTTAGTTACAATCCAAGGTAATCGCCCGGTTTTTTTGAAATGATAATAATCGTACGCTAATTTTGCTAAAACAGTGATGATTAAAAATACTAAAATCGCGTTAATTAAATCTAATAATTGGACACTATAATCGGTGGGAAATCTGCATACTGAACTCCTGGACAAATCGATCACCTAAAATAACTTCAACTTTAGTTTACGTGGGATAAAATTTAATCACTTACTGGTACTAAAGAATTTTCATCACCGTCCACGTAGGAGCATTTAATTTCCCTCACATCATTAATTTGATGCGCAAACTTTTGCAGTAACTCCTGAAAGACGGGGGTGAACGGACAGTCGCACCTCCACGGGTTGTCACCCAACCTCAATCGAATAGCACTCGGCATATTGGAATTTTGTAATAAAGCGTTGTCAATCGCGTACGTTGGAATTTTAGTGAGTTTGTTACCTCTGAGTGATAACATTCTGAACTTTGTTAACCACTCGCTACCTTCCAGTTCTTTAATTGAACTTATAGCGTTGTCATCCAAATACAAATCCAGGATGTTTTTATACAACGGATTGGTTTTTAGCACGTGGATGCTGTCAATTTCGTTACCCTGTAAATACAAAGTTTTGGTTCGTAACGGTAATATCTCTGGGAATTTGGTGAAGCCTCTGTAGGAGCAATTAACTACGATGATCGGCTCTAGGACTTCAGTATCAAGTTCCTGAACCACTTTAGGTAGATTGCAAGTGCATTTCCTTGGGCAACTAGCAGTCATTTCCTGAAAATTGTCGATTATATCAATTGATTTACGTAAGTTAACGAGTACTTTGGTGAAACGCGCAACTTCCACCACTGGTTTCCCCAGGTAGACGTCATCGTGGCACGTTAAGTTGTTGTAATCCACTACGACACTCGAATTCAAATCAAGTATCCAGTTGAGATTCAACGAGCAGTTCCATTTATTTCCTACATAACTGTTGTCAAGGTAAGCGCGTTAGAATTTCAAATACTTGCCGTTTAAATAAATTTTTTTTATTCTAGGGAGATCAATTTGGCGTGGTAGATTTTTTAAATTGTTAAAACGCAAATCCAACTCCTCCGCCAGCGTGAGGTGGCGAAAGAATTCCTTCCTGATCCGTTTAAGACGTAAGTTTTGCAGCACTAAAACCTAACGATCAGTAGCATTAACAAAGGATTCTAGTTTCGGTACCGCACTTTGAGAACGTTTCCAGACGGGGGTGCCACTAGCCTCGAAACGTTTCTACCGTTAACCACCGTCAAATTACGAACGTACGGGAATCGGGCGATGAGATCTTTGAAATTCAATTCGAACCAGTCGATTTCCCGAATTTCTAAAGTGGTGACGTTTAAGGGATAATCTGCACTGGTTAACGATTTGCGACAGCTTAGTTTTTGCGCCTCCATGTAAATGCAGCTTTCTGTTGCAGTCACCATGAACGAAATCACGACGATCGCCCTGAAACGGAAACGGGGTACGATTTAATAATAATTAACGTATTCACGTAAAAAAAGTGGATAATCAAGAAATGAACGCACGCTAAACTAATTTGGCGCATCCACCATTTTTGTGATAAAAACGTTTTATTGCACATCTGTGAGGATTTACTTTGACATTAACAGCGCCAATGAGCTGCATATAAAACACGTCGGATAGAGATAAAAACACAATTGCGTGAAGCGCATCCACCATTTTATAAAATTCTCGCACCGCATCGATAATGACCAAAACTTTGTGTTCCCAAATTCGATAACAAGATTGGGACCGAAACGCGCGGTCGAATCAACTTGTGCAATTAAGTGTGAAGATTCGAAATGGATTCATATAGCGCCCGTATTCGTATTACATAGTTATTGCGTGTAACGCTTTGATCCGCAACCCGAACGAGAGCAAAACTCCAAGTTTTCAAAAAGTTTTAATGAAATAGTTCGTACAGACGTTAATGAGGATGTGAATGCGTTCAGCATTCTTCTCCGTTGAACGGGTTGAACCGAATGTTTCGATGGGGAGCTTGCAAATCCATTCTCGATACCACGCCGGTCATTTTGAATTCCTGACGACAATCTCCCTTGTCAACCCAATTGTAAATACCTTTACCGATAACTCTGTCATTTCTTTGATCTGGGGCAGGTCGGTTCGATTTACCTCCACGCGATGGGCAATTGGGATTACGGCAGCTCATAATTTTGAATGTTTAAAACCGAAAATGTGGAACTGGGGATTTGATGTGATGTGCGTTGCTTGAGATTGAATCAAATGAAACTACCGGCTAGCTGGATGTGGAAATTTTTTTTGTAAACTCACCCTATCAGACGTTCCTGGAAAAACACAACCATTTCGTACGGTTATAACACAACAATTATCGCGCATTTCGCGCGCGTCAATATTATTTTTTCGGATTTCATCCGCAAACAAACGTTCCTAATTCTATTATCGTACGGTAGATAATGAAACGGCTCCACCGGTCGCCTTCGGCATTTCGAAAATTCGCAGACTGCCGCTGGCCGGTGGCGTCGGCGCGATTACACTTTTCATTTGTCGGTTAGTATATTCCGGTCGCGACGGATTTATTACGAAAAATTTTTTCTTCAAGTTAGACGCGACGTAAACGATCCTCGTTAACGGCGACGAATGACAAATTTTTTGGAGCGACGCTCACGTATAAATTAGTTCTTTTTTTGTTACGCGAAATCGCTTTGGCGCCCGGACTGATAAAGGGGGACCGTGTGAGGCCTTGCAGTCCGTGTCCCCCTTCAATAATTCAGTCCGCGTTGTAGTTTCCATGCCAAGGTGATTCGGACTTCGTCGTCGACGTCTGCGAAAACTTCGATAATTATACGGAGACGACGATGGTCCTTCCGAATTGGATCAGGTTCATATTTAATTGGCGATTAACCGTGACAATTCCCTTTGCTATCGATCAATTATTATTCGTTGTTTGAACGTGGGTCGTTTAATCCAAAGACAAAGGTGTAATTTTCTTTTCTGACCGGCTAGACGGACGTTTATTTTTCCACACCTTTTATTGCCAATGAAAGCGACATATAAATGTTATTTCAGTTGCGCGGTTTCCGATTTGAAATTGGAAATTTCCAAACTCGTTTCCGGCTGAATTTATTGCTTAACTGAAAACTAAATTGAGTTTTTTTTTCAACACATGATGGTAGTCTTTTGTTCACAATTATATTTGTAGAATTGTTATTTAATAGTTGTGATTCCTATTAATTAATATTTTGTTTTTCCAGTGTTTGAGGTGTTCCACACCAAGTAATCTTGAAGAAAAAGAAAGAAGAGATTAAAGCTGAAGGACTAGGTGAGATTCAATATTAGTTAACGTACTTAAGCAAAAAAAACATTTTGAGTTGATATTAAATAATTAGGGGCAGGCAAAAATATTTAGACGCATCCACCATTTTATGCATAGTCATAGTAAAGAAAATAACGCGGCTAACAATTAACATAGTAAAGTGTGAGACAACGACCATCAAAATAGTTGGAGACAGCTCCATAACAAATACTAGAGCCGGTTGGAATTGTAAAAAAGTAATTGAATCACACTAACAGCGCATCCGCCATTTTTAAATCTCCGCGCTGTAATTCAAGTACGCCGCTTTGATCAGCGACCGGAACGTAAAACGTTTAAAACAATTAACGCCAAATTAGACGAACCCAAGTTTTCATAAAGTTTTTTAATTAAATTTTCCGTACAGACGTTAATTATGAATTGTTGACTACGCGAAAACCGAACGAACTGAAATATTTTCCGTTTCCTTCGTTCTTCAGTTGCGGCAGCAGGTTCTTCCACTGAACGGATCGAACTTGATTTTCCGGTGGTGGGAAAACACGTTCAGTCTGGATATCACGCCGGTCATTTTGATCTCCCTGCGACAGCAATCGAGGTCCACCCAACGGTAAACGGCCTTACCGATTTGCTTTTGATTTTTACAGACGATGTTCCGTTGGCATATAACGCGCGGCGGGATATTGCAACAGCAACAACTCATAATTACGAATTTTTTGAACCGAAAATTGGCGAAATTTGCGACGGCGAATTTTGCGTGCGTTACTTGTTTGAATCAAATGAAACTACCGGCTAACGAGATTTTATTATTACAATAGCACACCATGATTATATGTACTCTGAGTACAACAAATATTTACCCAATTATAGAGACAAATGAAAAAATAATAAAATTTTAAATAATAAAAGTGAGGTTATGACGGTGGTCGTAATTTCTGGTAGACCTTTTGCATCTTGCCGTCGTATAGGTGTTTAGAAATTTTAGAACTACCCTACGATATGAATGGTTATAAGAGCGAGGTGATGCTTCACGAAATGAACAAGAAAATAGGTTTTTCTATGATTTCGAGGCCATGTTAGTTGTGTAATTTCCACAAACTTACAAGGAAATAGCTTATTTTAGCATTGGAACGTCATTCTTAATTATGGTTTCGAAATCTTTAATGCTGGGATTGTAATTAAAACAAACTGGTTAGTAATTATTCAAAACTTTTCGTTTTTTCAGTATTTACATTGCAAATGAGATGTGTTGCCTCTTTTGTAAGTTACAACAAAGCAAAGCTACGATTTGAGTGAGCGAAGCATTTTGAATGCGTACATAAATAGCAGCAGGTTTGAATTGGAAAAGCGCATCCACCATCTACTATGTACTTTGCCAAAAGCTCTGCAATCAACGCTGGCATCCCCAGTTTCATTCAATCCGATTGGTACACGAACTTATCAAGTTGTGCAAGTAAGTGTGACGCTCCGGAATTGAATGGATTCGCATAGCGCTCGTATTCTGATTACAGGAGGATTTCAAACACTAAAAATAAAGTTCTCGCGATGTTTTAATTAAATTTTCCATATAAACGTAAAGCTTTAACAGGGTTTTCCATTGAACGGGTTGAACGGTATTCTCCGATGGAAATGGTTCATGTTCAGTCTGGATATCACGGATGTCAGTTTGACTTCTCTGCAATTACAATTGATGTCGCACCACCGATAAATGGCTTTGCCGTAGAGGTAGTCGTTCTTGCAAAACGGATTTCGGTTGCTCACCGCCGGCGTGGGACAATCCCAACTACAACAAGTCGACCGCCTGTTACTGGTATCAATGCAACCCATTTTTGAGCCGAAAAAAAAGCGAGAAATTTAGTGCAGCGAATTTGGTGGACGTTAGTCCAAAATCGAATCAAATGAAACTACTCGCCAACTCGATTTTTTTTCTAGGACTATAATCGCAACAACGCGATTACTTTGATATTAAATACATTTCAAAGCGATACTAATACAAATTTTTTTCACAGTTTAATCGGAAACTGAATCACAGGGAGCCCGGAACGACAACAAGATTACAATGAAGGTTCGATTTATTATTAATTACCGTTATTACCGTAGTTAAATAGAAATACAAATTTTAATAATTTAAAAGAAACGGGAGCACGCAAGAATATTTCGGCGCATCCACCATTTTTAAAAAGAATCGTCAAAGCTCAATTAATACTTCAACATTGTTTGAGTAAATTACAATTTAATCCGTTCATTAACAGAACCGCGGTGAAAATAAATAATTAGAGCGATCGTAATATCTATATTTGAACAATCGAGCGGTGCGCATCCACCATTTTTAACTCTGGTATTTGTTCCCGTAATCGCTGTAACAAGCGCGGAGCGCCTCCTCCGCCGTATGCGCCAATTCGTTCGGTTGCGCCGACACTCTGCAAATAAAGCGATAATCAATCTTCACCCAATCAACTCGCAGTCACCTATGAAAGTCCCTCAAGGCGTTTTTCAACAAGCTGAAGCGTTCCGTCGTAGTCGATTCCACGGCGTTCCGAAGTCGAGCTTCGCAACGTTCCAATGTTTGCAAATTCCCCTTTAAACAAACCGTTCGATTGCATTCGCTACATTTTATATCGGCGCCCGTCGCCGCCGCGGCGCCGAATAATTTCGGGCAATGCTCGGTCGGGCAACGAATTCGTTTCGTTTCCACATTTCTACTATAACTGAAAACGGGCCAATTTTCCAGGCACGCTCGGCATTCGCAATCGAAC
The DNA here is from genome assembly GCA_020654155.1 of Novius pumilus. Taxonomy (NCBI): domain Eukaryota; kingdom Metazoa; phylum Arthropoda; class Insecta; order Coleoptera; family Coccinellidae; genus Novius; species Novius pumilus. The sequence continues at coordinate 7,931,870 of JAIFOV010000475.1, forward strand.
CAATACCTCGAATTCAAATAGTGTTTACGTTCGTTGAGCGATTTGCGCGCGAAAATCGGGCCGTAATTTTCCGCCACCAACTCGCCGCGTTCCAGCGGTTTCGTACTAACAATAACGATGCTTTTACCGACGAAGTAACGAGTTACGGTCGGGTAACACTGATGATTAAAAAGCGCCACGGTTGGGTAGATACCAACCCCTATGTAGCTAACTCTGTTGTTGTTTTTTTCGTAGATTTCGTGCGCGTTGAACTGCAACATCTGCAGGTGGAAGAGGAGGATTTCCGCGATTTTCGTCGCGTTTCTCGTGAATTCGAGAACGCGATCCGCCTCGTCGGGGAAGTAGGAGGTTTTCTGCAGGCAGCGCAGCAGGAAAACGGCCATAATTGCGCGTCTGAAGGAATCGAGGGGTTTGCGTTTATCTCTGTTGGTGCACAAGTTGAAAATGGGCTCGTTGTGATGTTTTATGTTTTCCAGGTACGGGCGACGGGTGACCAAACGGAGGGCGAGGTCGCACAATACGCTGACCCCGGTGCCGCGGAGCAGCTCCGACAGTTTGCATTCGATCGCGTGGAACGCGCGGAGACCGTCGGTCCGGCAGTCGGTGCCGCAGAAGGCGACGTTCGAGCAGTCGGGGCACCAAACGGGAGCTGTTAATCTAATCGGGAAATGTGGTAACGAGGATTGGAAATTAAGAAACGAACCTTTTGAAGCAATTCTGGCAGTGCGTGCCGAAGCGGTCGGGGTTGAGGCACGCCGCCGACGGCGGCTCGGCAACCAACGTTTCACCGATGTCGATTTGCTGGTTGCAAACTAGAAATCTCCCCATCGCCGGTGATGTTTGCACTTTTAATTTGTAGATGGCGTTCGGGAGTTGCGGGTTTTCCTTGTAACTCAACTGGGGTACCAAAATTTCTTTTTCGGTTACTTTTGAGCCGGATTCGATGCGGTCGTAGGTTCCGAGCTTATTGGCAACATCGAGCGCCAATTTGGATTTTTGTTGCTCTCCTAGGGCGTCGTAGCAAACGCTCAAGTTCCAGTAAGCTTGAGCGCGGTGTTCGTTCGGTAGCTTTTCGTTGAGCGCCAAACGAATATCGTTTAAAGCGTAGTCGAGTTTGCCTAATTTGATTAAAACTTGCGAGCGACCTAGGAGAGCTAAGGCTAAAGTGCATCCTTGATCGATCTCCGAGTTACGTCCTTGAAACCGTTCAAGAAGTTACTAAATAACTTTTGTTAACCGTACCTGTCTGCTCGGCTCTTAAAACGCTCTGACTGTAAAGCGATAAAGATTTTTGTAATTCGTTGGATTTCAAGTGTCGTTCGGCTTCTATTCGGCGCTGCCGAGCGACTTCCGACGACTTCTTCCTGTACAACTCTTGTATATTACCGAGGATTTCATTTAGAGGCGCTTTAATCTACAATTAATTACAAGCAAAACTATTTTTTTGTTAAGAACGTACCTCGTTATTTTCAAGGAGCGCCGCGATTTTTTCTTCGTCGCTCGACGACTTCCCGAATTTCTTCGTTATCCACGCCGGACCCGCGATTTTAGCTAAATTATCGGCGAACGCCAGGAAAAAACCCTCGTCGTTCGATTGTAAAGTTTTCGCGCTGCATCGGGCCGCGTAATCGCACCATTCTCTGTCAGACATTACCGAGCGCACACGCAAGAATAGTACGTCGTTAAGTGAAATGTAAAAATAGTAATAGTAGAAATAGCGAATGAACTATTTTCCGTCACGTCCGGTTCAAAACATGTAAACCAAATCGAAAACAACCTCAATTGAAATGACATGAATGGCAAACAAAAACAATCCGTAGATAAAATACTTTATTCAAGTTTCGATCGAAGAAAATACATTGAATCGATAGATGTCTGGAACTGATAACTGTTGGACAAATACTCAATCGAGGGAATCAGTGATTCATCAAGATCGGGACCTTATACTCTAATCCCATGTTGTTTTCCGGCTGCAAACCGATGCACGCCCTCAGCACGTTCTCGACGCAAGCGCGCTGCTTGAAAAGCGCGTTCACGATCGGAGTACCGTCCGGTACCAGCGGTGCCTTACACAAATAACTCAAAATCGACAGCACCGGATGGAAATTATTAAACTTCGCGTCCGACTGCTCCGCCTTCCTGAACTGAATCCTCGTGCACAGCTCGGCCAGCACCACCAAATCCAGGATGATGGGCGTGGCCAGCAGGGAGTCCTCGCACGTGTTGTGGATGGCGATGGTGTTCAGGCCGCCCATCATCAATTCGGACACGTACTCGTCCATCGCCCTTTTGGAGTCGCCTGCGAACGATAAAATTGTTGCCGTTGAGACGGCGTTATCTCCAAGGACGCAATACAAGGCGATTAATGAACCTGAACGCATTATAATATTATCTCTGAAGTGATTGTTTTGAAATTATTTTTTTATCGAAACGAAAACATGATTTCGAAATACGAAGCTTACCGACATAGGGAACGTATTTGATCACCACGACGTGGTCGGGCTTCTCGCCCGGCCCGTAGAGTATCTGATTTGAGTTGACCATGTCGTCGACGACGCTGCTTTTGGAAATCTGAAAACTTTCCCAATTATTCAATTCTGTAAACGTTTGTTCGCAGTTTACCTCCTTGGATTTGAACTGCGCAGGCGCGGACAAGTTTTTGCCGTCATTGTTGCCGAGGTGGTTGTAGCTGACGATGCTGACCGGTTTAATGCCGGCGGAGACTAAAAAGTCGACGAGGACGCTCTTGATTTTCGTTTGTCCGGATTTGAAGTCGTCGCCGGCCACCGGGACGTTCCGCTCTTCGGCGTAACGTAGCACTCCCGGAACGAAGGTGTTTTGGGGCGAGCCGTTGATGTACGGACACCCGGAGCCGATGGACGCGTAGGCGAAGAGCGTGGACGGCGAAATTTCCGGATGGTCGGACGCGATCGCCTTCTCCAAATTCTCCAACGTGTCGTTCACGCCGGGTATTATGTCGCTGAAACGTTCGGTGTTGGCCGTCCACAACACGATCACTTTGTCCAATTTATTGTTCGTCCGGAACTCCGCGATGTCCCGTTGGATTTGTTTCACTTGTTCCGACTTGCTACCCCCGATCAGGTTGTCCGCCCTGTCCGATTGGTTGGCGGCGATGAAGTCCGGCACGTAGATCGACGGGCGCGGTTTCAACTCCTCCATATGGGGTTTGAGGAGGGTTTGGAGAGCCGGCTCGAGCACGGCGGCACGCTCCATCGCTTCGGCCAGATTTTTGCCGCTGATGTCCCAACCGTCCACGACGATATCGTCGGGGTGGACGGTTGGTAAAAGTTGCCCCATCGGCAAGTTGATGCTGCCCAAAGGCATGGTGCTGGCTTGGGTCAACGAACCGAACCAATTGGATTTTTGAATGCCGCGACGCGTCGGCCAGGACATGCTCAAACGGTTGGCGATTAGGGCGGCGGTGAAGGTGGATCCGTTGTTACCGCCCCAACCGACCAACATCACGCCCAGACGTGGCACCTTGCGCTCGGTTCTGATCACCAACCGCTCGGTTTTAGGATTTACCTGACGACAACTCAAGTTTGTTATTGTGACGTGATAATAATTAATCATCACCGATGAATTGATTAAATTTGGAGTATCGAAAATATTTACCTTGACACGAAATCAATCGTCTGGAATAACAATCTTATCGCATTTAATTACTAAGACATAAGTGTCCTTGTTCCTTTTTTGTGTCGATCATTTTTTTTACAGAAAATAACTCAAAAGTTAAAGTAAATCATGATTATTAACTTGAGCTTTTAAAACTTTTCAGCGTTTAGGACTTTGAACAGCCGACGCTGATTATAAAATATTAAAAAAATCAAATTCCATTTTAAATGTGTGTGTGTTTTAATAACTAATTTTAATTAAATATGTCGTATAGCAGTTACAAAGCTAATGTGACGACGGTTTTTGGATAGCGGCAACTATGTTCGCTTTATTTCCGAACGGACAACAATGACGGAAACATCATTTCATCTTGCTCATCATCATACATTCGTTGTTGAGCGACGTTGCCGCATTTCTTTACCGTTTTTCCCGAGTTGCATTCGCAGAATGTTTCGATTATTAATAATTTTTAATCATTCAATTTAATTTATTTTCGCTTCTTTAACTGCTCAAAAGTCAAAGTTAATTTAAGCTTTCAAGCTTTATATTTCGATTATATTATACAGAAATTTTTTAATTATTCAATTAAACTTTGTTTTTGTTCCGATGATTATACAACAATAGATCGATAAAAAGTCTAAAACAAAATAATAAAAAACGAAATTCATCGTCAATAACATTCCTTCGGAACGAGTTGACGGAAATAATTTTCAAACCGATAACGAATCGCAGGTTTATCGTATCGCGAATTTGATAAAAACGTCGGAAAAAAACTCACCCGTATTTTTCCGTCCGCTTGCTCGGCCGTCGTATGATGATAATCGTAAGAACTTTCGATGTAATCGTCGGAATACTTCACGTTTTCCGCCTCTACGATCACTTCCATTTTTCCGCTCATCGTGTTTGCAGTTTTTCGATTAAATCGTTTTTAAAAAAAAGGTGACGTTTCTGAACGAATCTCGAGCACCGTATGGCGTTCGAGCGCGGAAAATGGGCAATTTGAACAAAACGACGCGCACGCGCAACGAAATTTTCGAGTACTCGCCTACGTCATTTTCAAAAATTGTTTGTTTATGCATTCGCGTTATCGTATGCGATGAAAAATAAAACATTTTTTTGGGATATTTCGATTAAGAGGCGGGGGTACCTGGGTTAAAACAAGAGGGGAAAACACATAAATCAATACCCACCCACGCGACCCTCGGTAACGTTTATTAATAATAATGTCGAATAATAAAATGAAAATAATTTCCAGTAATTGTAGCGTTGTTATATAAAATTCCGTGTTATATACACACAACGAGCGAACGTTTTATAAGAGACCCGTCTAAAAATAAAAATAGCCGAGGGGTAAACCGGCGTTCTAATTCACCAGAGGGTACAGAACGAGTCGAGAGGGGGCAGAAACACCGGGCGATAATCAATATGTGACGCTGGCAAGAAGGGCCCCCCTGCTTTGTAGGGTGCAGTGAGCCACAGTCGGTGGGGTAAGTTCGCATCGTGCGGATCGTCGCTCGATAAAGCTGTGCGAACGAAAAACAAAAAAACAATCCGGTGAGGAATTTCGCTTTCTTTGTATTGCTCCTATCGTATTAAACGTTTTAATCGTTCTTGGACTTTATTCGAAATTATTTACACGCGCACGCCAGATACCGATCTTCCGTTTTCTGGATTATTGGACCGTTTTATTATTGATTCAATTCCATCGATAACACCTTATCGTGTTGACCGACTCGAATTATCCAGAAATTTATTATTCTAACAGAATAATATCTGAAGATGTGATATGTTTCTGTGAAGCTTTTTTATCTACGCGTGGTGCGGTCCCTTGTCGCGAGGTGGCGCGTACGCGACAAAAAAATCGATCCAATGTTTACATCGTTTTTAGGTTAGGTTATGGAGTCCGTGCAAGTTGTCTCGGAAAAACACATGGAAAATATGAGCGCCGCCCTGAGGGTGCTCTACGCCGAGGAACATCTGTCCGACGTCACCATTTACTGTAAGGAAGGGAGGTTGAGGGCGCACAAACTAATCCTGGCCGCGAGCAGCTCGTACTTCTTCAAAATATTCAAGGAGAACCGCCACGACTACCCGATTATCGTGTTGAACGGCGTCTCGATGGGGCAGTTGAAAAACTTAATCGATTTGCTGTACACCGGAACGGTCTACGTTCCAAACGACAACGTCGACGTCCTCGCCAAGTTGATCGAGGAGTTCGAAATCAAAGGAGTGAAATTCGGCGAACAACACACCAATAATATTAAAATTGAGTTGGTGCGTACCACATTAAGCCCCATGTATTACATTAAGCATATGTATTTGTAGAATCCACTGACATCGACAGACAGCTCGAGGAACATCGACACGAGATTTAAGGGGCAAAAACGGGTGGCCGTCGATTTTTCGTACGATCGCGATAACGCAAAGCCTGCACACAATTATCAAGAGGGCGACCATCGGGAAACGTCGATGTCGCCCGTGGGGATTAAAGCTGAACCAGTGTCGTCGGACGACGTGAGCCCGAGCGACGTGGAGCACCGCGCCAAAGAAGGACCGAAATTGAATGCCTGGGCTCGGAAACAACGAAAATTCAAATGCCACCTGTGCCCTAGCAGGTTAACTACTTTTCCCGTTCACTCATCCAGACTGAAATCTTTAATTTTTTAGTTTTAAACGGTCGTCGCACTTATCGCGCCACCAACTGGTTCACACAGGCGAGCGCCCCTACTCGTGCGAGCACTGTGATAAAGCGTTCTCGCGGCACGACAAGTTGAAGCATCACGTGCGCAAAGCGCACGAGTTCGTGCCGGACTCGATGTACGAGCGAATCGACGAGGAGGTCGACGACGAGTCGCATGTACAACAGGAGGCGTCGTCTCGAAGTAACAACGGCGAAACGCGTCCCCGTTCTCCTCTATTCGTAAGTACAAATTACAATTAATTCAAACGTCACTTAGTTGTAAATTCGAATAATTCGCAAAATGCAAAAAAGCGTACGAATTAATACAAATGTGCTCAGCTGTTGAATTATTACAGACGATTTCTCATATTTCGTCGATATTGGAAGACAGTTTCGTAACACCACCGAAGAAGGCGAGGGGGCGGCCGCGGAAAAACCCGCCACCTTTGACGACGCCACGTAAGTCGTTTGTTATACGGAATACGTTTAAATTAATTGTTTATTTAATTAGCGGCCGTTGTTGTTAAACGAGGACCAGGTCGGCCTCGAAATTGTTACCCAGGTAAACGATATCCGTTTTATTGATTAGCCTGATTGTTTAATTGCAGGTGTCAAGTCGCAAAACTACGATATCACGAATTTACCGTACGGCGATTTGAATTATTTAACGGAGGAACGGTCGCCGCCGATGAACGAGGACCCCCAAATACTGGAACCGTTGGTGGAAATAAGCATGGATCAGGGTGAAAATGCGAAAAGCGATCCGTTGAACGATCGACCCCCCGAACAGGACGACGTTAATATTAGCGAAATCGAACAGAAAATTAGTTTAATAGGGGAGTGTACGATATCGGTTGCGAATTAATTTATTGTACAAAGAAAGTCGGCTTTCGTAGTCGATTGTATTGTGGTTTCATTACAATTTTAAAACCGATTTTGTTAGTTTTTACCTGCATGCGCTCCCTTAGTTTCTGTGGTTTCTGCAACGGATTCAAGCGAGCTTCGCGGTGAGGTCGCTAGCGGGCGTTTTAACAATCCGCGTCTATTTTAAAACTTTTTGACTGATCGTAGCGTTCTATTTGATTTCAGTCCGTGGAACTCTCCACTCGTTAGTTCTAATGTGCGTTAGTGAGTTCGCGTTCAAATTTTAACCACCGGTGAGTTTTAATAATGATTTCTCGGTATTAATTAAAATATTGCGATTTGAAAACAAAGCTCCACTGTGGAGCTTTTAAACGGGCTCCTTTGTGCTACATTTCCGATTAATTAAGCGGGCCGGGTAATTAAAAGAACGGCAGACGAATAAAAAAAAAGCGGCGCCAGTTATTCCATCTTTGGTTCGAGCGCGATGGCAGCGACTTTATGTAAAATCCAAACAAAATAAATAAAATTTCACGATAATCGAGGAAGCGGGAGATGGGTCAAATGTTATTTATTGTACACTTTATCAAACGGACTTTATCGGTTTTTGCGAAAACATTGCAGTCGTTTTGAATTAGTGAGCGCGTGAGAAAATTCCGTTCTGTTCCAGCTGAAGAGACATGTTGTCATCTGGAAAATTGGCGGCGTTTTCCGTCTTCTGGATCGTCGCGATGAGCGAGATGTCGATGGGAGATGCAGTCACATCCAGACCCACGGTTTCGTAAGTAATTTGGGGAGTAAAAAGGGGTAAACGAACTGGTTTTATTTATAACGCAACTAGCGCAAGAAATAATTTTGTTTTGACCACTCGAACAGAAATAAGTTCTCAAGTGTCCATTCGAACGAATCCTAGATAATCTGACCTTATTTTATTTGAGTTAAAACGCGATAATCGTTCTAACTCTACGATATACTCCGAGTAGTCTAAAAATGAAAGACACCCTCCTCGGGGTGGTAAAATTAGAAACACGTGTTCAACGAAACCCAATACACGTATCGTATAACCGACGGTTAACAAATGGTCACTGTTTAGTTTAGAGCACCCAAAAATTTTCCAACAGAAACAACGACATCCGGGACGCCATCCTTCAAATCGTGAACGTGATACGAACAACTGAAGACAAATTGGAGCGGCACGAATATCGCGAAAGGGTACTTGGTGACCAATTAAAACGCGGCCTAATTTCCATCGACAAGAGGGTGAAGCAATGGGACCACTTGAAAGGAGCGATCGCGCGACTAGACGAAAGACTAGCCGCCGTCGAAACGATTCTTATCCAAAAAGACGAACGCGAGCGGTCGCAAACTTTGAAAGTTTTAAGCGCGGTTGACGACATGCAAAAAAATCTGCCGCAACTTCTCGAACAAACGAAAAAAGAAATACTAGAAGAGGTAACGATTACTAATCCAGGAACCACAATATCAATAAACTTGTTGCTTTCAGCTCGCCAAAGAGAAAAAAGATCCACCGCCAGCGCCACAGCAAGCGAAACCCGAAATCACCAAAAAAGATTTCGACACGTTCAAGAACAACGTCATCAAAAAAATTGATAAAATAAATGATACCATCGCAGATATGGATCGTTCTTTGAGAACATTAAAAATCGACCAGACTACCTGCAAGGATCTAAACGAAAAAACAAACTCAACTCTACAAAAACTGGATAACCAGCTAGACAAAGAGGGCGACCTACTCAAGAAGTACGAAAAAAAACTAGACGACTACAAAGAAACCGCAGCTGTTCTACCACCCGCCCAACTAACCGACGAGGCCGAGTGGCAAAAGAACTTCCTCAAATGTAAGTCCAAACACCCCCACCGCCGCAAAAAAAAACCCAACAAAAACCTTTCACACAGCACTGAAGGACCAGAAACAACGCGTCGAAGACCTCCGAGACGACGTTCTAAAAATAACCAAAAAACTCGACGAACTACCCAATTTGCTCGACCTGGAACCAATTCAAAACAAAACCGACGATTTGGCGACGACCATCAATCAGCGGGCGAACGAATTGGCGCGCGACTTCGACGCCAAACTGAGCGAAATCGGCGCGACGCTGACCAAAGAGCGCGACCAATGTACAACGAAAATGGACGCTCTAACGAACACCACCGACGCCTTAATCGCCAACGTCAACCGGAACCACGACGAATTGCGAGCCGACGTTAAACCGATCAAAAAAATCGAGGATATTATCGTGCAAACCGGCGATAACGTGTTGGACACGAAGCGCCGTTTGGAGTACGGCGTGCACCAAATACTTGGGGAGATGGGGCAGTTGATCAAGGTGCTCAATAAAGATATCGCAACTACAATCGGCGACAGGTAATTATAACGAACTGTCATTATTATTTTGTATGTTTCTATGATAAATGCGATTACACAACGAATGACGAACTGTCATTATTATTTTGTATGAATAATTTGACGCAAACAAACATCCGTTTCTACGATAAGTGCAAACGAACTAATTACAACGAACTGTCATTATTATTTTGACGCTTTTTGATGTAAACAAACATCCGTTTCTACGATTATACGACGATTGAACTAATTACAACGAACTGTCATTATTATTTTCTATGAAATTTTTGATGCTTTGTTATAAACGAACATTTGATTATTTTTATGTTTGTAACATGAATCGGTTTAATTTACTATGAATTCTGTTTTGCAGATTCGACATTTTCGAGCAATCCGTCTTGGACGAAGAAAACGGCGCCATCGCTAATCTGACAGGAAAATTGGGTGATGAAATCGATCAAGTTTGGCGACAAATTGGTATAATGCATCAAAAAATGAACGCAAACGCCGATATACTGACGAAATTGCAAAACCAAACTGATATTTACGTCAACGGTTCGTCGAACATCATGGATAACATGAAAGGAAAGGTGCGATGTTAAAAAACGACAACATGTCCTTATTTATATAATTTATTTATTTATATAAACCATATTATTTTAAGGTGGCCAAAATAACCACGAAAATCGTCGAATTAGACGACAACCTCAACTACTTGATGGGCCGACTGATGTTGGTCTCGCACGAATTCAACCAAATCAAAACGGGGCTATCCAAAGCTTTGGACGAAATCAAAGGTACCTTCAGCGCCGTGCAGGAAAAAATCAAGGATCGCGGCCCGGGGCCGCATAAAATCGAGGAAGTACCAGAAGTGGATCCCGCTTAATGATACACCAAATTAAATTTGTAATAAGATGTAGTTGCAGTATTCAAATGTCGAATAAAACTTTTTGTCTAAGAAAACGCAACAACTTTTATTAATCTTTATTTTATGCAAATTATGCGTCTAAGTTAGGTACAATTTTATATAATGCAAGACTGGCTGGGAAATCAGCCAACCCAACAGATTTAAAATCTTCGTTACCCTCAAAAATTCGGTACTTAGTACATACAAACTGATCGGTTCCCCGATTCGGTGATACCGAACAAACGGAGTACCAATCAACGAAAAAAAACAACAAAAACAATAGTTCCATGTTTTACTTCTGTTTCGAATTAATCTATATACATGTTTGCAATTTTTTGGCAGTGTCCTATGTAAAATTCAAACTGCACCTCCGCGCGAGCAGTTCTTCAAAGACGAAAAGACAAAAATACAGCCGACGATTCTCTTTCTAATTAAGCCTTATCGAATATAAATACCCTTTTTTTAAATTTTTCTTTAATTGTGACGGAAAAGTGAAGCGCAAGGCGAAACGATGGAAAATTTAGAAAATCCTAGGAACACATTCCGTGATATAATCAGCAAAATCGCAAAAGCTGTCTTTTCTTCGTATCTCTTTTCATTTTACAGTATCGAGATTAGGACGGATCGGTAAAAAATTCTTTCCGTTATTCTCTCTTACCATTTTTGTTTTTTTGGTTTTGTACAAAGTCACATCGAGGCTGAATGATATATTTTTCTTTAATGTATTCGTTTATATAGTTTCTGTTCGGGAAAAGCCGTATTTTTGCCGAGGGTTCGCGAAATACCTAAAAAGTTCCGCGGGAAAAACGCGAAAACGGTTTTCCCCGTCGAACGTCGCGTCAACTAATCTAAAAAATGTCAATTGCAAATATCCTAATATACTCGTTATATCGTCAACAACTCGCGTTTTCCTGTGACAATCTATTTGAAGCCAGTCCGATAAACGATCAAAACGGCCTGCAACTATGTTAATTCGTGAAATCGATACTAGTAAAGTAAAAAAAAAAACAAATTAACAACCCATAACAACATCATACCCTCTTCGCACAACCAACAGTACAACAACAACAATTACAAAGTATTCGTGACCAACGTAACAAAGTGCTCGGTTTGAAAAAAATATTGGGAAGGAAAAACGGATCGTAAAACGGGATATTGCTGTTTCGAGTAAACGGAGAGGGGTGAAAAAGGAAGACAACCATCAGTCCTTAACAACACACAATTATATATGTACAACCCGTAATGTAATTATTTACAAATTGCGAAATCCTGCCGGGAGCAGCCGGCGTCCTCCCCACACATCTTATTATTGTCCCCGCAACGACAAACGTCCGTCCGGCTGCCCCCTTTCGGAACTACCATCAGCTAAACAATAATCACGACCAACACGCGCGAATCAAACCGTTCTCTTTTTTTTTGCAAAACCGGTTTTTATACAATGTACATTTATGTACATATTGTCGTTAGTTTAAATGTTTACTTTTTTGAGTCTCTGTGCGTCACTTCCTTAAATTTTTTGGATGAACTAAACGAGTGGTAGGTGAACGTTCATCGCGTCGTCATGGCAATTTCCGTGAACGTTCACCTGAAAAACAGTAAATCCGAGGGTATCCACTGTCACTCGGACCGCTCGCTCATCTATGCTTAGACAGCGAGTGGCCCGAGTGTTTTCCCTAACTGCTCGTGCTGGCCATGGGACTTACTGGAGACATGGGGGTGCAGGTGGCGTCGCGCAAACATCCGTTCAACGTGATCAGCAGCTTGCGCGAGCCGGCGTGGTCGCGGTGCTCGCACAACCAAACGCCCTGCCACGTGCCCAAATTCAATTTCCCTTCGGTGATCGGTATGGTGAGCGACGAGCCGAGAAAGCAAGCTTTCACGTGAGCGGGCTGAAAACGAGCGCATCGATCAACATCGATCGAAACGACGGTACGACTCACCATGTCGTCGGGTCCCTCGCACGAATGCCGATACGGCAGGCCTTCCGGCACGATTTTGTTCAGCATCATTTCCATGTCGTCGCGCACGTCCGGATCCCAGCTTTCGTTCAGCGCTAGACTGGCGCTCGTATGAAGTACTGCGATTGATAAAATCGATTCGTATTAGACTTAAACGTAACCTCACTTTTAGACGATTGTCACAAAATAAGTGAAATTTTTTTTTCTGTGATTTGTTTAATAATGAACGTCGACCTTGTGGCACGTGCGAACGGTTTTGAGTGGTGGAAAAAATCGTTAGGGTGTCATCTTGACCCGGAAGCTCGGCGGCGCTAATTTCTCGTCGTTACGTTTTCGTCGTCGCGTGAAAATTGAAAAAATCCCACCGCTAAATAGGCGGAACGTCGCATACTCACTTTGCACATGACACAACCCCATCGCGAACTGCGACAGTTCGGGCACCTGTCTGAGGATCTCCTCGGTGACCAGGTGCACGCCCCTGTGCTGCGGCCTCAGGTTGATCTTCTTCTGGAACCAGGCCGAATTACTTTGGATAATTCGGGCCGAAGAAGCCATGTTTGACTTGCTGTCGCTGTCGGTGGTCGCCACTTTGGACCGGTTATCACTGTTACAATTACGCCAGCGAAACGTTTAGATGGCACACTCCCGGATCGACGATAACACTAACTGAATTCATCGTTATCATGACCGGAACATCGTCGGACGATTTTTATTTGCCTAAATTACGACGACCAGATAAATAGATGGCAGCGCGCACTTGCCGCAATCAGGCGGCCGTTCGCTCCGCTGAATGACACTTCGGGTCGGCTCGCGCGTTTCCGCCCAGGCAGCGCCTCGTTCCCGCGTAATTCGAAATCATCGACGTTCCTCGCGTTTATTCAATTAATCATACGCGTTATTACGATTCATTTATTATGAGATTCATCGATTGACGATTATTAAATATAAAAAATTAGCTGCGCCAAAATGTTTTTTTGCCGACGCCCAAATATTCGACGCGAATTAATTAATTAATTAAAATCGCGTGAGCGTAATAACGAGCAATTCATGTAAAGGGTGTGTGGATTTACAGAGATATAAATACATCGGGGAGCGGTTTTCGCGCCCCCCTTCCGTTCACTTCAGTTTAACAACGTTACTCGATTCGTACAAATCATTTATGGCCACGTTTCGAGCGAACCCGAGGGATGAAAACGAGCCGTGGCTCGAAAAAGCTGCCTTCGACGGTTACGCTTTCCGTATGTGGCACTTGATGTTTTTCGCTTTATCCGGATTTTTCGCCGTTGGTGAGGTAACAAAAAATCACGAAACTTTTTAAATTCCGGTTTTAGTTATAATTTTAGCGTTTTGCGTCAAAATTCGTATACCAAGAACGAAGCAAGACATCGAAGCTGATTACCATCGCAAAAGGTTAGCGCGACAATTCGAGGAACGTTTGAAATTAATTAGAAATCGGCAAATTGAATCGTTGGATTTGAAGAAGGGTTGTTTCCAACTAATTATGCTTGAAAGATGAAATTATTTTTTCTTTTGCAGCGTTAGAACTAATAAGAGACGATTACAGGAGTAAAATTAATTGCGCGTATAATTTGAACACCTCCGTTGAAGATGAAAAAGGTGTGGAGGATGAAGAAACGTCATCTGTGGTTTCACGTATTTCACGTTTGGGGGATTTGAAGAAATAAGTCATTTTTAGTTCAATAAAACATCCCCCACCCCATCTGACATTATTTATTTCCCTTACACATATAAACATAATGTTGTATATCTGAATACCTTTTGAAGCCTCTGTGATCCCTTATAACTGCATACGCCTGAAGATTTTCAGTTAAATAAAACATCCCCCCACCCCGTTTAAAAATATTTATTCCCGTAACGGTAAAAAAATATAAACACATTTAAACATAATGAACATCTCTGGAAGCTTCTGTGATTCCTAGAAGCACAAGAAATATTGACATAAGTGACTTGCATTTTAACACGCACTATAAACCAATATCAAACAGGGAAGCGATACAGATTAGTTATTTCTGTTAAAAACTTTCTTGCGATTCCATTGATGTATAAAACATTTATTTTAATTAAGACACCCACCTTAAACGAAGAAAGTTTTGCAACACTAAAACACTGTACATCGTGAAACGCGGTCATGTTAATTATATTCTATGAAACGCCTTTTTATAACATAGATTAAACAATTTATTAAATTATTTATCTATGTTTTTTAAAATGCAATCGATTTATCTATGATCGAATTATATTGCAACGAAAACGGCAACCAGTTTTAATGAGAAATATCAACACAAATTTGTAGAATAAATTTAAACCTAAAAAATAAATAAAAACTTGTGAAACCACCTTTAACGGTTTCGATCGGAGCGCCCCTACATCTGTGGTCCTAGGTTGCCGGTCGCGCTACCATCGGCACCGCCTCAAAAACCCCAAATCTAGGTTTCGTCTAGTGACTTTTGTTTCGGTTTCGTTGTTGGAATAACGCCGAAACGTCCCTTTTCGGACCGTGCATAAAAGCGCTTCGTGGTTTCCCGGTTTCGTAGCTTCGTTATTTGTGAAATTATCCAAGCGCTTCGCGCCAATTCCCCATCATCGAAACGGATTAGACGCTACGTTCCCTCATTGTCGAGTCGACGTGATAAGTTTTGAACATGTCAGGAATAGCGGGATCCCGACTGGCGGAAGAACGGAAGTCCTGGCGCAAAGATCATCCTTTCGTAAGTTTCGTTCGCGACGCTACTTCAGTTTACTTTTCGGTTATTTTGAGGTTAGTTATTGTGAGTGCACCTTTATGTTTTAGGGGTTCGTTGCTCGACCTTCAAAAAATCTGGATGGTTCCTTGAATCTTATGAACTGGGAGTGTTGCATTCCTGGTAAAAAAGGCGTAAGTTGCTTAGGAAACGAATCGATAACTTTTTAAGTCCCTAATTTTCCTAATTAGACACCGTGGGAAGGAGGTCACTATAAGCTACGGATGATTTTCAAAGACGATTACCCAAGTAGTCCTCCGAAATGTAAATTCGAGCCACCGCTCTTCCATCCGAACGTTTACCCGTCCGGTACGGTGTGCTTGTCATTATTGGATGAAGAAAAAGACTGGCGACCGGCTATAACGATCAAACAGATTCTATTGGGTATCCAAGATTTATTGAACGAACCAAACGCTAAAGATCCCGCCCAAGTTGAAGCCTACACAATTTATTGGTAAGCCCAACCTTTCGTTTGACGTTTATAAAACAACTCGAATTCCAGTCAGAACCGTTTAGAATATGAGAAACGAGTGAGGGCTCAAGCGAGAGCGATGAGTCAAGAACTATAGCAGCAAGAAATGGTTTCACAGTAATAAGTTTCCATTATCTACGTTTACTGTAAAATTACAAAAACTTCAAAAACACTACAATTAAGTCAAACTGTTTCTTTATCGAACGTAATTTTTTTTTAATTAGTAATTGTCAAATAAATGGTACCGAAGTTTCTTGATATGAAAATTGGTGATGTAGCTTATTATTTATTCAATAAATTGCGATTTATCACTTTTTTATCGATGGATTTTTTGGTATTTGTTATTGACATTCGGAGGGTTTTCAAGTTTTCGAACGCTGCCCGCGTTAATTTACCTTCGGGGCTCTTTTTGGGTTCGTAGATTAAATGTTGTAATAATGCGTCTTTGAGCATACTTTCAGCTGACGCAAGGCGACTCGATAGTGTTTGTAAAGATATTTTTTTGCTATAATAATCTTCGTAAGCCAAGTTGGTTATAGCCGATTGTAGCTCGTACATTAAGAGACCTAGTAATAAAATAAGTTTTTCTTAGTTTTTTTGTTTCGACGTTTACCTTGCGTTCTCGAAATTCCCGGTTCTAAAATGCGGTGGACCTCCAATAAATTTTCGCATAGTGGAATTTTTTTAAAGTAAATTTCGCCACCTGATTTTTCGTACAATCGGATTAATTGTTGTTGTAATTCCAACATTAAATAATGACGAGGGTGGAACGTTTGTAATAATTTTTGGTAAACGCATTCCACCGCTTTTAAATTCGACGAATCTTAAATTAAGTAAATGTATCTTTCATTTTAAAAATAGTGCCGAGCTACCAGTGCTTTCAATCAAATTTTCCGCTACTCCCAGCGTTGTTTCCATCAGTTTTTCAGCGAAAACGGCGTTGCAATTGTTACATTTCCACCGTGCCCCAGGTTGGATGAAACCTAGGCGGCATTTGTGACACCTCAACGAACTCAAATGCGTTTGGAATTCCGTTGGATCTGAACATCGTTTACAGTCGCAATCGAAGTATTTACCTTCTTTCAGATGTTTCTTTCGTTCCGAGTTTCCCTTAAATAAAACTGCCTTTGAATTAAGTCAATTAAACTTTTTACTTACTTTAAGAACATTGGAGTAGTTAAAAAAAATTGGAGTGTTCTCCTCGATGTCAACGCTGGCGTGCACGTAGAGTTTAAAATCATCATCCACCGCAAAATGGGTGTTGTCAAAACAGTTGTGCGCCAGAAGTGCAGCCTTCAAATATAAACCGCGTAAACCGTCTCGTGTGTTACATTGAGGCGACCTCAATTCGAAAGTGTTAACATCTAAAATCCCACAAATTTTTTGAATCACCTCTTCTTCGACGTCGTTTTGAGTTATCACCCCGAAGTCTCGCAAGACCTCCTCAACCAGCAATCGTTGACATTCCCAAATTTTCGTATATTTTCGTACCGCCACGTGATGTTCTAATTGGTTTATCTCCAACCACTCATCAACAAGATAATTTTTCATTAGGAAAATTCGCAGCGGAACAATAGTTGCGACATTTTCACGAAAAAAATGTTGAGGTAAATTAAGACGAGCGATTTGCCGACATTCTTCGTCTGTATGATAAGCACCCAGACATTTGGGATTACATAAAATTGCCGAGCGACAATTGTCGCACGAAAAACCGGTGCCACGTTGAATAATTCGACAACATTTAAAACAAATCACTTTGGTTGTATTGATTTGTGGACCAATAGCGAGAGGTTCGTCCGTAAGAATTAGTTCGCCCCGTTTGATTGGACGATTAGCCGCTAAATATCTGTCGATGAATTAAGTTTAAAAATATTTTCATGAAAATTATTGGAAACTCACCTACCGTAAGTTTTGTTATTTAAAATTTTAAAAACTTTACCGTCCATTGTAATAGTAATAATGCAGATTTGGATTAACTGTGTTATTTATAGAGTACTAGTTGCATTCTATTTTTACGCCCTAATTAGTGTGTTCGTTTATTCTTGAAACAAATATATACTATTATATAGCTCTGACGTCATAAATTTTATTTGTTAGCAACTTCTATGGTTCAAGGATGTCGAGGTTAAATCGTTTTTAACCTCACTTTTACCTCATTTCAGATTAATAACAATTCGTTATAATGACCCGATTTGCTAGAGCTAAGGGCTCCAAGGCGTCCAACGAGCGCGTTTTCGAAGAGGCAACGTCATGGGAAGAAATGAAAAATCAACTGTTGGAGCGTCAGTCCGAAATTGAGGAGGCAAAAAAACGAAAAGAAGCTGACGAGAAACGCAACGCTAACTACCAGCAATTCCTGAAAGAGAAAGAACAAGAAGCGTTGACCGAAACGAAATGGGCCGAATTTCCTGAACACGAAACTAATGGTAAAACAAAATCAAAAGCAAAGAAGAAATTGGTGTCTAAAGTCGAACAGGATTCAGGAGTGGACGAGGACGACGACGCCCCCGCTGAAGTGAGTTCCAAAGTGGAGCTTGAGGAACCAAAAGTGAAAAAGGCGAAAATAAAAAAGACGAAATTAAAAATCGAAGGTATCAAAAGGAAACGTGAAGAAAATGAAAAGGAATCCAAAAAAGTTATGAAAGCTGAGAAAAAACCTCAAGAGAAGAAAGTCGTCGATCTGGAAACGTTGCCGGAGGCAGATCGTAAAAAGATTTTGAGAAAACAAGAAAAACGTAAAAAACAGGTTGCGAAAAAAATGTTGAAGAAAAAGGAAACTTTGAATAACTCCGTTGAACAGAAGAAAAATTTCGAAAATAAAGTTTTAAATAAGAAATCGACATTAAAAACGGGTGATTTTAAACGACGAAAAGAGTTTCAAGAAAATAAAGTAACCATCAACGGACGAGAAGTTGACATCCAATTATACGACGGGTTTCCCATCAAAAAAGAAGATGCTGAGCATTTGAAACAGCTCCGAAGGGAGATGATAGCCAAGGGTTTACCCCGAAGTGAAATCGATAAAACTTTGAAGCTTGAGCGACGAAAAGCAGAAAAATCTTTAGCTCGTGAAAAGAAAAAGGTACCTTCAGTTGTTTGTTGTAATGTCTACTTACAATTTCTTTCTAGGTTTGCTTTAATTGTCGCAAATTCGGTCACAATTTATCGGACTGCCCCGAGCTACCCGGCAAAGACGATTCGGAACTCGTCGACACCGCCGGCACCGGTATTTGTTTCAAATGCGGCTCCACCGAGCACACGTCGTTCGCTTGCCGCGTCGTCCAAGGACAAACTTTCAAATTCGCCACCTGCTTCATCTGCAAGGAGCAGGGTCACATATCCCGGCAATGTCCGGATAACGGTCGAGGTTTATACCCGAAAGGCGGAGCCTGTAAAGTATGCGGCGACGTTACTCACCTAAAGAAAGACTGCCCCCGTTACCAAACGCAACAACTCAAGGAGCAGGATAAGTACCAGGTGGAAACGATAGGTGGTGAAAATCCGGAGGATCTGGGAAACCGGGAAGTTGCACTTTCTACCACAAGAAAAAATAAAGTAATAAAATTCTAAACACGATTTGTTTAATCGCCAATTCGAATAAAATTTCGAGTCTTCAACAAGATATGTTATGGTGCTATAAAAACAATTAATTCAGTGCGACGTAACCGTTTAAAAAAAAATATACAATATAAAAAAAAAGTTCAATTATACCTTAGCACCCGAAAGTCGGTCAATCTTGCTGATTGATCAGCACCGGACAACGATTCGCGAACGAAATTTTCACGGAACACGGACTTTGTTCCCACGGCTCGCCGTCCACTTGAATTGGAGCTTTTCGTTTTAATTTCAACTGAAAATTAGGTGAAATTAAATTTTATTTTTAATTGTAATTAGTCGTACTTCGACTGTTTTTCCTTGTCCCAAACGGACGGGGCTGGACAGGCCCATTTGCAGTTGGGCGACGTGGAACGACGAAAATATACCGACGACTTCGATTAGACCGTCGTGGTACGATTGGTTCCGGTGACTAGTACCAGTTAACCCTGGGGGTAGAAAAGTGTGTGAGACGCTTTAGAGTGTTAACAATTTTAAATTATATTCTGTGGACAGACGTCTTATTTTTGAGGTTAAACTCCGGTAATTTTAAATAATAGTTACCCCACAGATTCACCCCTGCGCCCCAGGATGGAATGTTGACGACGACGATCGACTCCAATTCGGGCAGCTCGACTAATCGACCGTCGATGAGTAAATCCAAACGTTGCTCCAAGTTTTTACAATCCGCGGTGACGACTTGTTGCGTACCGAAGCACAAATACAGCAACTGCAAAAAACCGATACGGAGATAAAGGTGACTGAATGACACGAATTACCTTGTTGAAAAGTCGACTGCCGAATAAGTAGAAGGCCGAATCCCTGGTGCGATGAAAATTCAGGCAGACTTGCGCGTCCACCCCCACGCTCATGTAGTTGTACATGAATAAAGTATTGGTGGGGATTCTCAAACCGAGGTGTCTTTGAGACATAATTTCAACTTTCCATCTGAAAAATAACGACAAGTTAGCACTTCGTTTAACGAAAATTGTATTTTTATGTAACCTGTCGAGATTCGAAGACTTTCCCTCTTGTACTTTTTTCAAAATACCAGGTACGTCGATTTCCGAGGCGTTTTGGGAACCCCAACCCAAAACTCGGGACAAGTCGTTGCCTGTGCCCAAAGGAATGATACTCAGTAGTGGTTCCGGCTGCAAAACGCGAATATTATTTCCGATAGTCGTCGATAATAAAATCTCGACCTTACGTCCAAATCTAATTTATAACAAGTGGTGAGCACCCAGTTGATTGTACCGTCGCCGCCGGCCACCAAAATTTTTAACTGCTTGGGCGCCATCAGCACGCACCATTGCAACGCAGCCGCGGGTTTTCGTTCGCTTAAATCGATCACCTGCACCGGGTTTAGGTATTTCCGGAATTCCGAAAGGACTAAACCGCCGTCGTTGTTACCAGCTTTTCTGTTAGCTAAAAAATAGCTGTTTGTAACAAATGGTTAGTTAATGTTGTATCGTACCGATAACCACGAGGGGTTGCCAATTTTTCCAACTGGGGTCGCGGACGCCCCTTAGAAGTAAATGTTTTTGAATGGCACCTTTACGTCTGGCAACTTGAACGCTCCAAGGTGGTACAATGTGCAACTTTGAAGGACCGAAATCACACTCGTCACCTAAGTGAGTCATGCAGGACGTGTGAACCGTCCGCTGGCACCAACAACATTGGTGATCGATCAATCCGGGTTCCATCGAACAGTCTTCCCTGCACACGCAGCAAACGGCACCCAAAGGAAGATTACCTAAGTTTTAAATAATATAAATGCGAGTAAATAAGACTTAATCGTTACCTTTAGTCCAGTGATGCAAATGTATCTCATTGTTGCTAGTAACAATTTTGCATTGCAACCTTGAGTTGGCTTTTTTGATACATTCGGCATCAGCGCAAACCCCACAGCAATCACAGTAAGCACCAATGCCATTAATAAGTAACGACTCGCAAATCGAACAGTACCAAGGCTACGACAACGAACAAGTAAAACATTGAAACTCACTCGACAATCATTTACCCTAGAGCTAATTTTAATTGATGACCAACTGTGATTTTTAACATAATCTCTGAGACGAATGTTGCCATCACCTCCGATCCATTTGAACAAATAGAGACTAAGCACACACAGCATAACAGTGCCGAAGATGGTGAGGGCACCAAACGGTGGAAATAAATCCCCGAACGTGAACATTTTTTGATGTACGAACTTGTTCAATATTTTACTGAAAATTGCCATTTCCTTAACGTGCCTTCCAATCGTGATTTTCCTTCAGAACGCATGTTAAATAATCGCACTCAACCACCACTGTTCGCAATCAATTATCGAAATAATCATCTTAAAAATCGCGTTTTAATGACTTTTAATTTCTACATTTTCACTTTCAGGTGTTTTGACGTTTCAAGGTTATACACAGAAAACCTTGATAACCTAGTTGTGTTGGAGCATAGATAAACGTAAAGGTGAACATACACGCTAAAAAAATTTTAAACCCTATATTTACTAATGACACAATACAAAATACAACATAAAATATACGTAATTCAATGACATCGCTAAATCTACTGGCAGTATGAATGCATGAGATTTTTGTCTATATGAATTATGCAGCGCAATAACGTATATCTACAACTTAAATGAACTGATTACACCGAGTGGCCCACTAATAAAGTCGCGCGATCGTTGTGAAAATCAGATTCAATGATTGCCACCCGACGAGAAATTATATCACATAAACTATCACATATATTAATCAGAAAACACACTCCCAACCAGTTCGGCACGTTTTTTCTTGTCGACAGATTAATATAATCCAAAAGTTAAAGAAGAAAAAAACGAGGGGAGAAGTTGCAACTATTTCAACATTTCAAGCACCAACAACAATATATCTTCCTTCAAACCATCTCGAACAACAGACATAGAATAAACATCGTCGTCAAACAAACAGACAAGATTGAAAGTTACCACCTGAGATCAGTCTGATGTGAGCGAACGTAACAGAAAAAAATGTTGAAGTGGTTCCGTTTCACTGGTTCACCGAATCGAACACACGTCCGTTAATCAAACGAAAGCAACGCCTTAAATTACCTGTTAATCTAGAAATTCGTAAATAATTAGTTAATATTACATGATACACATCGATTTCGCGCGATCGCATAAAAAAAAATGTTCAGATATGAGCGCGCTTCCCATTTACCCCGAATAATGATTTTCTTTTAATATTACGTATAAAAATGCGGACCACCAACGATTATGAAAATTTATATACTTTCATCGTAAATATGAACAATACAGCAGTGCACAGTGCAATTTCTTTAGCACGATAATCAATTCAATCATTTACCACAGATTCATTACCACAGAAACGGTTCAACTACCACAGTATGCGCTTCCCAATCATCGGCGATCTCGGGCGCTCGTTCAAACAACTTTAAAACCGAAAATTTTCCAAAAAACAAAACCGGTTGTTTTTATTATCTTTTTCTTTTGATTGTCCATAATACCCGTTTAATCGTTGAAACGGAACGCCCAACGATTGTCGACGCCGATTCGCAAAGTTATTGGTCCAACGAGGCAAAGAAAAAATCGAACATCAATTAAGTACCCCCGAGAAAGAAAGAATATTATCCGCAGTCAAGCAACATTCTCGCCCCCACCGCTTAATTAAAACGTCCCCTTCGTTCGTCCTTAAATTAACGACTAATTGAAAAACGGTACGGTGCATCTCCGGTGCTCTTTTTCCAGGGCACGCTCAGGTCCAATCGAGAAAACAGTAATTCGCGTTAAACACTAGTCCCTTAATCGGCGCCGTCGACAAGAAGGCAAAGGGAAAACGGTCAATCCCATCCATTTTCCTTGATCATGTGAGCTAATTCGATGATGAACTTTCCCTCTTTGTACTTCTGGCTGGACTCGAACGCGTGCTCCTGCGGACGAAACGAATTTTAGGCAAAAACGGGGCGCGAAAAAGGGGAAACTCACGTATTTCCAGCCCAATATAGTTTTGCAACATTCACAGTAGATGTCGGCGACAGCGTGCAGTCCGGTCAAGAGGACGCGTTCTTCGGCCGGTCCGCAACCCACGTTCACCCTTAAAACAAACAAATCGATAATCGTCCGAACTTGTACATGTCAATTAAACGGTTGATTAGATTTAAATGTTTGCACGTTGATTAATCGAAGGGTTATTTGTAAACCTCGGGGGGGCCCCCCGCACGAAAATAATTGCGGACAAGATAAGATTAAGTCTTATCGCCAGACCATTAGACGCGCATTAAAACTTGCGCCAGATGTTTTTGTTGTTGTTTTTAATATCGTTGCAACGCACTAAAAGTGATGGCGAAACTGTAAACAACTTGTTTGGGCGACGAGGCGATTATATACTTACACCGAATTGAACAGATAAGCCCGGCCCTGACTGCCTTGGAATGACTGCAAATAAGTGAAAATTAAAAAATATTTTAACATCTGTACATCGAGACGTTGAATGATGTTTTGGTTTATCCGACCTACGTCGACATCGAATCGCGACGTCTGATGGAGCTCTGTGACCAAAATGTCGCGATGGTGTTCAGTAACAAATAACTGGAGTGAATTGCGGTGTGATTTGGTGCTAATAAAGTGATGCTCCCTGATTAACTTGTACGTGGGTACGAAAACAACGTAAATGTTACGAAATTAATCAATCACGATTGGTGTTTATGGCATATTGGAAAATGTTACCGATTAATGACGTACTTAATCCATTGTGTCAAATAAACGTCCCTGTACAACATGGATTGCTTTCTATGCGGTGACGTCACGTAAACGTATTCAAGCATCCGACTTCCAGATTTCGGCGCTTCGGGCCGGTGGTGCGTACGCGGGGCGTCCGACAAAAAGCGCAGACGACTTTGACGGATCGTCCGTTCTAATTGGAGTGAACGTACCGGGTGGGCGCATACGGGGAAATGCATCGCGCTCCCGTTCGATGTAGTTGACCCCGAACCCGACCCGTTCCGTTCGCGCGACCGAGTTGACATCCGTTTAAGCCGACGTTGCACTTTTTAACATTTCAATAAGGCGTACGCGAGATTTATGCGATAATAACGAATAATGGCGCAATTTTCGAAACGGTTCGAACCGGTTCGCACCTTCGAGATCAGCTCGTCGTGATTGGCCAAATGGGCTCGGCAGTGGATGCACGAATAGGTGCGATGGCATTGCGGCAGATAGGCCTGGAACGTCTTCACCATGATGACCTGACTGTTGCTGCTGCTGCTGCTGGTGCTGCTGTCGGCTGCGACGGCCGGCCATGCGGATCTGTCACACCTGAAACCACGGCGAAGGAAAAGCCAATCAGACCGTTGGTTTGGCAACTTAACTAAAACTGCGATACGAGGAAGTAAATGCGTAACAAAACGATGATTTTAAGGAAGAAAAAGAGAAAAAAACGATGGTTGGCGAGGTAGAGACGATCACCTTACCCTTTAAATACATTACCACATGATGCTAGCCCCAACACCACCTGTAATACATGCGTAAAAATTTTATCAACGTTAATTAATTACAATGTCGCGACGCGCGACGGCAAGACAATACAATGACTCTCGGCGCGTACACGCGAGAGACAAAGCGATCGATGGCCGAGGATCCTCATCCTCATTTAGCAGTCGCGATTAAAACCGTCGCGCAAATGAAAAACGCGACAAGTACGACAAAAATAAAAAAGGACTCGCGCGAATGAAATATTTCGCTGCCGGCGCATTCGTCGTCAACATTAACATCAAACGGCATCTTAGGCACAAGAAATCGATTAACCCATCGAAAAGGAACATAGCAATCGATGTGCGCGCCCCACTCAATTATTAACAAAATCGCGCTCGCCTGCGGAATTACAAGTTCGAAACCCCTTCTAAAAAGTCGATATTCGATTGCCGACGGAAATTTTCTCATTTTTTTTTATACGACGCTTTGGCGCGTGCCGTGCACGCAAAGAAGCGAGCTCGTCCGTCGTCCGACGACAACGGGAAGGACGTTCATTGTTATCCTTCCCGTTTTGGCGCACAGAAAACCTTGAATGAAGCGGGTATCTGGGAATATATGTATACATATATATTTTTTTCGGCAACGATTTTCTCGTCGACGGGTACAACGACTCCTGCGGATCGAGACATTGAACTTGAACGGTTCCGCACGCGAAATTGTACGCGACTGACCTCAGATAATGAGCAGTTGGGAAACGGTAAAAACAAAATTCGAACGAAGAAATCGAAGGCAGAATCGAAACCGTCGTCCATCGGTGGGTAGGGGGAACGTATTTACGTCGCCGTTTCCAAGAAAAATTCGAAGTCGTAGGAAGCATTCGAATTCGTAGCTCCTCAATTTTTTATTTGAAACGGTTTCGATCACTTTTAGCGGTCGCTTAAGTAAAACGCAATTGGCGCTGTAAATGCACAATCTGCATCCTATATTTATAATTAAGCGACCTATATGCGAGTGTCGAAACGAACTAAAATTGGACGCGGACGATTGCGATATAATTTAATGAAGTAACGAATGATGCAACCGGAACATTTTTCCTTCCTTGAAACTAAAAATCGCACCTTTCGAATCGATTTTCGCAGAACCTTGGCGAGCGATCAACAATTCCGAACAACAATAACAACAGTTCCGTGTATATCGGTGCGGGGTCAACATTCTTCGATGGTGCTACGCGCCGCCACAGATTCCATCTGACTAATCGAAGAACATAGAAAAGAGTTGCATCTAAATTCAAAACAACATTAACAACATTTCTTTGTATATCGATGCGGGGTCAACATTCTATGGCGCACCATCACAGATCAGCTAATCAAATGACGACATAGAAAAGTATTGCTTCAAAATTGAAATAGTTCACACGACCCATTGTCATCGAGACAAAGATTTTTCAAATCACATTTCTGCGTAACAAATAATTTACGCGGACGCAACGGTGCTTTCGCCATCGCGGGATCGCGCGCGCGATGAAAGGAGACGGAAGAGCGGTCGTACGACGCGCATCGACGACGACCGAACAGCTGACTGCCATAACAAAGACTTGGCACATCGCAATTTGATCAATGAAGAACCGATTATAATTATTATTTACGAATTTACAACTAGAACACAGCGCGAATTACGAATCGCGTTAATATATTCGTTTCGACCACGCGCCACTAAAACAAAACCCCCCAAAAACCCAATCGGAGACGCGAAAATACGTCGAATCGCGCGTCGTCTAATCGCGAATTCGGTTTATCGTGTGGAAATATCGCGACGTAAAAATAAACAAACCGCCGTGTATGTGTGCGCGCGGGGGGAAAATGGCAGCCCGAACTGCATACAAACAAAGGAAAATGCAATCGAACGACCGTATTACGGGAAACTATCCGCTCACCTTTGAAATCATACGTGTTTAGTTGGCCGTCCAGCGTCGCCCCTCGCTATCGTTGACGCGGATCACACAATTTTTCAAACGATTAATCGTCGAACAATGTGGACGTTTTCTCAGCCGATGCACTTTCAATGCTCAGCTGACGGACTCGAAGCAACGACTGAAACTTTTCGCTTGAGGTCGCCCCGATCGCCCCTACTCTCAATCTATTTCTTTGTTTGGTCGTCACTTTGAAACGCAATACGTCGAGATTAATTTCCGCCCGACTTTATTTACAGTTAAATAAAACGCAATCCACTCGAGCTTTATTTTTCAAAACGTAATCTAAAAATATGAAGATAAATTTTCAAGTTGTTTCAAAAGCGCCATCTCGTCGCAAACATAAACGACCACTCGATATACAGATACGTGAAGCAACTAAACAACAGGTGGCGCTGTTAATACAAACACAAAAAATTTGAACGTAGATACCGGGCGTGTTATTTCCGGTTCTTTATGTGTTTATGCGATGACGTCCCGTCCGCTGCTTTTTCTTGGACGTTTTTCAACATTTTGAGCGTTTCCTTGATTGCGTACATTTTGCTGGTCAAATCCTTGGCTTCCTCGTACATCGGTATCTTTCTCAATCGCTCGTCCACCGACTCGTAAACGCTATCGATCATCGTGACCACGGAGTCGACTTGGTACCGCATTTCGTTGAATTTGGTGATCATCTTGGTCACGATTATATCCCATTCGATCGATTCGCGGCACACTTTATCGTAGTTGTTGTAGAGCGCCGTCAGTTTGTTTTTGAGCTCTGGAAATAAAAACGATTTACATATGTTTTAGTAAAATGGTGGATGCGCTTTTTTAATTTCGCCCCTCGTTAATTTCGAAAGGGACGCGCACGTACCTATAGCGACCTCGCGACGTTCCTCGAGGACTTTCACGTTTTCCTCTTGAAAATTAACCGCCTCGTGCAATAATTTTTTCTGTCGCTTTATGCAGATTTCCTTAACGGCCATCAGGTCCTCGTAGCGCCTGATCACCATTGAAATCGACCTGAAAGGTGTTGAAGACTTTTTTACGATTGCGTCTAAGAAATTTTCGAATATCGCTAATTTGCCGTTTTCGCTTTCCATTTTCGCGATGACCGTTTTGTAAAACTCGCACATCTCCTTCAATTGCGCTATGTCGCGTTCGTAGCGTTCCCTTTGCCATATGTGATCGTGCAATTTTTGTTCCGCCCTTTGACGTTTCACGATGTTCCGTCTGACGAACGCGTCGTACATCTCGAATGTGTTTTGGAGTTTTTCTTCCTTTTTTTCGAGTATTTGCCATCGGCGCTTTAGGCGCTCCTGGAGCGGTTTGACGCTTTCGCGTTTCAATCTGAGTTTTTCGGTTATTTCGTCCCTTTTTCGTTCTTGGAAGACTTTTTCGATTAGCGGAACGATTTGCATTTCCGGCATCGGCATTGTCACTTCGTTGGCGATTGTCGGCGGCAGGTATCGTTTGTTGATGTGAGGTAATTTTTCGGTATCCACTTTGTTGTCCAACGACATTTTTCGAGGTTTTTATTTGGCGAACGAATTGGAAATTTAAACCGGGCAAATTTGATTTGACGTTTCGTTGTCATATGGCGAGGGTAACGTGATGGACAATAGTAACAAAATTGAATTAATATTGTGTGTAGATCTTTAGATTTAATTTAGTTGACAATGTGTTCGCGCAGAAAAACACTTGACGGTTGACATTCTTAGATGTGTTTTCGTTACGAATACATTCTGTGGTTTCGACTGGTAGTTCACATTTCTGACATATGCACCCTGCAGAAAACAGTTGGTGCCATTTTGTTTAGTTTCATATCAATCGCAAGACGCTTTTAGAAAGTGGTGAACATCAATTTATAACCCGCCAGACGACGAGAACATACGGAAAATTGATCGAAACATAAACTGTGTATAAGTAGGTCCCCGATGTCGCTTGATATATGGACCGTTTGTTGATTGTAACACCGAAAATAGTAAAAAAGTCTTTTATTAACCGCAGTACGGTCGAATGTGGGCCGACGAGCGTTCCGGAAAACAAATCACTTTTAATTTTACCTTTTTTGATAGGAGTGGACGGTTTGTGGCCACTGGCGCGCCCCAAAAGGGATGACGACCTTCTCGTCGCGCTGCCGTCCCGTTCGCATTCCGGGGGTGACGTAATCGAGGGATGTAACTGAGGGGATGACGAGGCGCCCGCTCCGCCTACGGACGCGGCCCCAAAACGTCGTGACGACGCACGCCAATGGTGCGAGTTTCGAAGGCGATCAAACAGTTGTTATGACATCCGATTATCATATCACGTGGGTGATTCCGTGTTCGGAATTGTATAAACAAATCCGTGCGGCAATTACGGAAACGTTTCACTATGATGGATATCGTAAATTCGAACGGAATTCATATTTTCTGGCGCGTGAACCAGATAACGTTTTTATGGCCGAAATTCGCTGGCGCAATGACAAATGACATTACGGAATCATAGAGAGATGTAAAGTGGCGGATGAACTATTAGTAGTTAAAAACGTTACTCCTTCGTCACAATACTAAATAACTCGGTTTGTTTTCGCTACGGCACGTAGTTAAAATAAACGTTTTTTAATAATCGGAATTCCGAAAATAACCTCACAGATCGTAAGTTGTTTATCCGATCACTCGCCCCCTTGTACTTCGGCCCCGCATACCTGGCTCTAATCTTATCGCGACGCGGTATGTTCGCGGTAAAAAATTTCACGGAAAATCGCGAAAACGTGGCGTGATTCATGCGATTGGGGCGGTTGCCGCCGCCGCCGCCGTCGTCGTCGCCGCCGGTGGGGCGGATGCGGCTCGCTCGGCCCCCGTTCGTCCTGGTCCATCGCGGTGCGCGCCTCAAGTTCTTCTCGCGAAGCGCCTATCAGTCGTCGACGAAAGCTCGAAGATCGGAGACGATGCGACCGAACGATGCTGAGTCGGATTTTCGCGAACGTCACTACTGAGTCGCACGTCGAATTTTCGATACTCTGAAACGGGAAATGCGCGAATCGGGTCGTGGGAAATCGTGACTTTATGGGCGACTTCAAGAACCGCCAACGCAGAGCGGTGTGGTGCGTTTTGCTGCTGCTGGTTTTCCAGCAGCAGCAGCGGCCGATTCGATGCGATCGCTTCAATTTTCCGAACGTGCTGATCGTTAATCAGTTGGACGATGGCGAGGTGGAAACCAGAATTAGATTTAGGAAAATTTGTGCCAAAGAGACCACTGTCGGAAAAGGGTAAGGTTTTCACAAAAAAAAAAAAATATTAATTTAGTGATTGTGAGTTATTTAAATTCCGGTAAGTACTCGGTTATTTATTATTTCAATTAACCATCAATCCATTATCGCAGTTAACGGTCCGATATTATCACTTACTTAGCATACGTAACGTCTCAACTTGTTCGTCTTATCTTTCAATAAATATCGCAATTCGTAATAGTTCTACAAATCACCGATCGAACACGCGTTTTATTACGATTTTTTTGCAGCCGCGATCGCCAGACTAAAATTTATATCGTTCTCAAAATACGAACATGTATATATACATATATCAATCATCGAGAATTCATTTAAGTATTTTTTTATGGCACTAATCCAACTATAATCCAATAGTTATTTCGGTTCCGCGTCATCACCAACAATTATGTAAGAGCAAGAAAAATTCTTCAAATTCAAACGTTAGCCAAGCCGTTTGATCGTACAATAGACAACAAATCTCTCGAAAAGAATGGATGAAACACAACGAAAAGCGGCGATATAATGGGAATGAATGTAAGCGACGGTCAAGAAATTCGGGGTGTCAAAGGCACCATTGTCCACTACTCGACGCTCAATCACTCGACCATCGTTAGTCGAATAAACGGAATTTCGTTTTGTAATATCGAGTAGTAACTAATTTTTATCGATCGTTCCGAACGAAGCGATCGTATCGTTTTCACTCCAGGGAGGTCTAACGTTAAAACCACCCTTCGATTCAGTTCAGAAAAAAAAAGTTAATTTAATTGGCCGCTTTATTAAAACATCAATCGGAATGCAATGATAGGAGGTTCTCACCCCACCCCCCTCGTGATTCATGACGCGACAACCCCTTTCGAACAATCTAAGGGTGTAGATTAATATCTTTATCGTTACGGTAACCCATTTATACGGCCCGAATAACTTAATTTTTCGTTTTCCTTATTCAAATTAAAATTGTCGAACGGAAATCAGCGCCGTCGATGATTGACAGTTAAATAGAATAATGACACAGCAGTATGACATGCGCAATCGGGTAAAAATTAAAAAGAAAAATTTCTCATCCCGTCATCGCGCTGCGACGTTGGAGGATTCACGAGGTGTATGGTTAATAATGGTGCTCAATTAAAACGCCACTTAAGGAAACGCGAAGGCAAATAATGTAACTCTGTATATGGTTATTCAAACATCTCTAGGAAACGCGTCGAATAATAGGTTTGTGTTACGTTGCGTATCAAATGACCATTTTTCCCCTTTTTCGTTTTTCGATTATCGATGATCGTGAGTTTGTTGATTCGTTGTATAACCATTTCAATTAATGACAGTTATCTGTCACTTGGTCATTTGAACTACAACTTTTCTGTAATATGATAATATCGCTGATTTGAATATGGAACCGATTGGAAAAAATGACGATGCTCGTCTTGAACACAGAAATTCCATAGCGATTATAAAATCCAAAAGGTTCGTTATTACATTTGTTTTTTGGCAATGTACAATGTATGTTGCCAAGTAAGTATTTAACTTTCTTTTTTTAATAAGACATTGATAACGTTTACTCGCGCATATTTAGTCCAACATTTAAAACTTTTCATGACAGTTTATGACCTGAGAAAACGTTATGAATCGAATTATTATTAATAAACCCGCAATTTAAATTCCGCATCACGGATCATAGATCTCGAATCGCGCGACGTGCCACGCATGATCGCACGATATTCTGTGAACGGTCACCGGCGCATCGAAGGCGTTGTTATTGACCTTAATCTTTCCCTTCGTATGACCGATGATGCGCACTTATAGCATAAATACGCGCGCTTTTTCCGCCGTTCGACGATAAATCAAAAACCGGGATCGTTTTAATTTGAATTTCAAAGTGGCACAAAGCTCGTCCGACGTATCAACTAAGCGGATCCATAAATTAAAGGAACTTACCTTTTTTGTGCCCCCGTTTATACACAAAAGCGACCGCTACCGTTTCGTCACTTTCTTAACATTTTTCCCATAGATGGAAAACGACAATCAATTAAAATTAACAAGAAAGAACAAAAGTTTCTCTAATTGCCCGAAAAGAATTTAATCGGCCGTCGCCCGGAGGGTACTAAAATGTTTATCGATTTCGACGATCGAACGAGCGGTAACAAGACGGAATATCGTCCTCACCGTCTCGTAATAATGTATTAATCCGATTGTGTTTGTATATCATGACGCCTTCTTGTTCCTTATCTTCGATCTACGATCTTGTTGATCGATCGCTATTTCGGTGGACTCGTCGCCGGACGCTCTTTCTATGTGCGCGTCTAGAACGGTGGAAACCAGTTATTTTATTACGTGATTGCAATCCGTAAAACGTTTAATGCATACTTTGTGTACTTACATTCTTCTGCTAATATTTCCCGCAAAATGGACACGCGTTCCGTGATTTATGACGCGAACTTGACGTTTTCATGGTGGCTCCACCTGTCCCGCGCGGACGGACGCGGAGATAATTAAAATCACAGAACTGAATTATTATCGTTTTATCTGTGATTAAAAGTAGTTCTTTTGCGCTTAGTGCGTTCTTTTCCCCTAATGAACACTGAATACTTATTGAGTGTCGTATCATATAATGGATGAGAGTAGCGATCTCTAATCTCGAACTTTTCTTTGTGAACGTGCGAAATCGGGGGCTGCGGAGTTGGCTCCTTTGCAAATCCCAATGCGATTGTCGTGTTTGTTCACTGTGCCGTCTAAAATACCCGATGCATCGGATTCTCTGTTTAACTGTTAACATTTCTTAGGCGGGCCTCGTACGTCGATATTAATTGGCGGTCGTAAAATACGAGTCGACCTTTCCCACTTTTTCTTCCTCCTTCTACTTTTTTTTTGTTCCATCGGCTCCGGAATCTCATCTTAATAGTTTCATTTACGACATACAAATCCGGGAATGATAGGGCGATAACAATGGAGGGACTTCTGGAGAGGTCGGGGAGCCGGCATCGAGCACCCTCACCGCGGACCCTTGACGCGAACTTGAAGAACAGTACGCGACCATGTGCCTTTAATGCCTTTTTTACACGCAACGTCTCTCGGTTTAAATGCCCGATAATTTTCGCGACAGACCGGATACGGCACCCCCGCGGACGCCTCTCCAGTATCACAAAGTTGCAAAAACGTCGCATTGATTCATTGACTGCTGTCCCCTAATTAAGACATTACAATGTAAAGGAGGGTAAGGGCGTCGAGCATCAACGATCAAACCGGAATATGACTCACAATGAATATCGGTAATGCGATCCTAATTCGATTTACAAACTGTCATCGGGGGTTCGATCCGTAACGTTTTTTCTTTTGCAGATCCGCGTCAAGTCTCAAATACCGACAACTGCAACGCGGTCACAACTTGCTACAACTGATCTACGACGACGGCAACGAATTGAGCGACTGCGAATATTTACAAGACGAGGCATCGTCGACGGCGTTCCTTAATAATTTTAAGAGAGATATAAGCAATATGCTAACTACCTCAAATGTAACCGTGCGATACTTAGGCGGGGGTAAACGTTTAACGGATCCCGAGATGTCGTGGTTGGATATGCGTCTGCGCAGAAAGGAATGCAAAAAGTTGCAAATGCGTCTTAAGGCGGAGGTTACGAGAAAAAGTCGCGACAGCTCTCTAACTAACGTCACTACTACTATACGTAGGTAAGTACAAATCACTTTTATTACATTAAATTTGACTTTTACTTTTTTTATCAACCCCCGTACTAAATGAAACGAGTTATTATGACGTCACGTATTGGAGCGCAAAAACTTGCTCATTTTTCCTAACCTCCAATTAGCGAAACAATGTGATTTACAACAACGGTGAATGGAATCGCGGAAAGTTATTATTGAAACGGGATGAATTTCATTTAACGATCGTCAACGTTCGACTGCTTGATTTATCGGTAATCGTCTTATTTACGACCCTACCTTCGTTACTGATTTGTACTAGCGTCGCGCAATGACGTTGGAATTTTCCATATTTGTCGGCGGCACTAGCGAAAATTACCTACGAAAACGGTAGTCGTTCCGAATCGATGGTTCGTTTTGTTTCATAATCATAGAAATGTAACTATACGTACTTGATGCGCTTCTTTGATCTACGAGTTAGGTAGTTCTTATATCGCCGTCAAATTTGTGACTGGATATTTTAGTCCTTTACGCAGGCGCATTCTAACTTTCAACTCACCTGTCGTATCGGCCAAATACCGATCATCGTTTCGAAGCGATATCGTTGTATATTATCAATAATCAATAACTACATACCTAAATACGATGTTTTGATTTTCGCTAGTTCACTTATTTCAACTACTTAAACCTCAAATCAATGGATTAACTAGTGAACAAAAACACGCGCAGCCATTTCAACCTCAAACGTCAACCGTAAATGTTCAATTTGATAATCACAGAGTTGTATATGTCACGCCCTCTTTTTTGACGCACGGGTGTCACAGATCTTTGACACACTAAAACAACAAGCAGTCATGTCATAGAGTAAATTTTCGCACAGTAGATATAAAATACGATTTTTAAATGGCGCAAAATAAAATAGAAACGCATCGATGCGCGAGCGATGCGACAGCTGCATTTTTAATTAAGCGAAACGCGAGATAAGAATAATTGATTTCGAATATAAAACGTAACTATTGGAGCGCGAAAATCTTCGGACGGCGAGTAATGAAATCATTGTCTTCGTTGCGAGAGACATTTTGTTAATTAATTAGCCGTTGCAGGGAGAGGAGGGGATTGTCGGACTTGCTGCGTGTACCTGGAACAAAATGGTGCGGTAAAGGATACTCGGCCGATAAATACACACGTTTAGGCTTGTTCAGCCGTACGGATAGGTGCTGTCGCAAACATGATACCACATGCCCCTTTTGGATTGGCGGTTTTTCAACCAAGTACGGTTTGTACAATTGGAGGGTCAACACTATTATGCACTGTGGTTGTGATGAACGGTAAGTGCAACGTTTTTTTTTTGTTTGTCGGTTGAAAGGTGGGCGTGCGTTATGTAAATTTTGCTCTTTCCCGACAATACCGCGAATCCGATTATTACCTTTTGTTCATAGAAAGTTCGTGACTGGGCGCGAAATACGAAGAAACGTAGAAAAATCGCTGTTCCTTTTTTTAAAAACTAAACCGTCCATAAATACAGACTGCATTTCTAATTGATCGTTATTTTATGGATCCCATTTCGCGGCGGGCAATAATTCCTCCTTTTTAGGCACGCCGAAGATGAAGAAGACACCGCGACCGGTTAATAATTCGCAACCGATGATCGAGGGACTTGCTGAATATTTAAAAGCGGTTTCCGTCCGCACCTGGCGTTGAGATTACCGAGGTCGCGACGCGTGAAAAGGGGCGGCGGCGCCGCCGCCGCCTAGATCTTTTTTTTATCCCCCAAAATTTATCTAACAGTAGGCGATGAAACATTCGACCCGTCTACCTGCCTCGGAGTTATTTTATTGTCGTTCTCAAGTTACAACCCTCTTATCGCGACGATCGCACTCGTGATGCGTCTCAATTTAAATATGCGGTAATTAAGCGGGGAAGTCGAAATTTTCGCTCCCCCTAGCGATCCGATGACGCGTAAATAATACAACGTCACCTGTCCGTTGGGGTAGGTTGCGTTCAAAGCGCGAACCGAATAAATTTCGTCCCCTCGAAGTGGACCCCCGTCGACGGACAAATACGAACGACAATACCGTGGGACAGGGGGTTTGTTTAACAACCACCCGACCGATGGGTCTCTATTATTCTTTCCCCGAAATGGGCAACGATACGATGTACGAAAGGACCACATTTCCACAAAAATATAGTGCCGACATTCCTTATGCACAATTAAGTAAACAATTGAAAGTTTCGACAATAAATAATCGTCGCGATTCAATCATAACGTAGCTCGTTCCTTTTATTAATGACCCTCGATAAGATCGCTTTATGACAATGTATAATTTGTGTTTCGCAAGCAGATCTGGGGCCCCCCTAACTGACAGAAGAATACCCAACGAAATTGATTTTACGGTTACGTACAGATCGGTTGATAAGCGTCCGAATGCGGACGACACCGACGGAAAATAATGAGGCGATCGCCGCCTCTCGAACGTATCTGTTCCAGAAGCGCGTTTATTAAAGCGAAATTTACGTCTCGCCTTCTCGAACTTGACTTATCGCTCGGTTTTATTGGGCGATCGCGTCGCGACGCCGCCGATATCGGTACGGTCCTGCGCGTCGACGAAATGACCCGCACCGTTATTATCTGATTGAGAGGTATCTTCACACTCGGCCGAGCCCTTTCTGCGGCTGTCAATTGTCAAATGGAACCTACTGTGTGCTCGTCCGTCGATCCGTTGGCGAAACGTTTCGGCAACTTTCAAATATGCGAACCGACGACCTTTTTTTTCCTTTTAGTGGCGGCAAGTTTCTATTGTGAACGGTGCACTAATTAACTGGGCGTTTTTTATGCCTTCTTGGTGGTTAACTTAGAACCGGACGGCGATTCCGCACGTCAAATCGCACTGACACTACTCAAAATATAGTATGATTTGAACTAACGTTTAAGAACTTTTGATTATCTGTCACCATTTCGACTACGAGAGTCGTAGTTCAAATGTAGCAGGAATCTGAAAAGCGTACTTTAATTATGGAGTTATACCTACGAAACCGGTAGTTCTTCCATCTGTCAAATTTGTACCGGGCTGCTGTTCACTTCCCAAACACGCGACGTAACTAAAAATAAACAATTTAGGATTAACCACATTGAATATAGAGTATGTTAAATATAAAACATCGATGCACCTATTTTGACGTTGGTGGTGCTATCCACACACACAGAATCAATTCAATAACCCCAAAAAATCGGGGGGTTGTAAAAAGACGCACACAATGGTGATAACCCTGCATATAATGGTTTCCGCATAAGACTATAAACAAGTGAGAATCTCTTCCGTCCCCTCGGTCTGATTTCCGGTGGACCGGAAATGTACGATAAAGCGACAATGAAACTCGAATATACGATTAAGGGTTTTTTCCCCACACGCCCGCGCGTCACGTGAACGATTATTTATTTTGCGGCGCGCGTATTCGCGAAAAATAATCGGCGACGTCGCTTGATTAATTCGCGAAACTCGTTTTCGGTCCCGTCTTAATTATTATAAACGAGCGCAACGTTGTTTGTTATGATTTGTTACGACCAGAAACAATTCCGATTACATTAAATTATCGTCGTCGTCGCCAAGTGGGACGAGGACGTCGTATTTTATTCGTTTTACCCCGCGGACACGGCGGCCGCGACGACGGCGACGGAGGTGTAACTAACTGAAATATGTGAAGCAAAGCAGTCGCCATTATTCATGTAAATTGAACAATGCACCGAGACTGAAAAAAGAAAACGCGAAACTAATGATAAATGACACGAAGATATAATTTTTTTGCACCAGGCTCGTATATAAGATAATCCTATTCGTCCATAGAAACGTTAGATTTGACACTGTGACGAACGGAAAAACGACGTTTAGTAGCTAACTCGTAGGGTAGAGCTGTTCGCCCACGTTGAAAGTCGCAATTTTTAATCTACTCCGTTGGCGTTCCCGGCGATCTGGGGGGTTCGCGTTTCATTTACCTGAATTTTTAGTAACATTCAGAGCAACCTACAAGCGAACATTTATAATATACGGGTTGATGTTATACGTAGGCTACGATATCAACGATATTACGCTTAATCTGTGTTTGCAACGTACCTAAACCCTGATGTTTATTCATTAGTAGAACTTTTGTATAAAAGCTGTTTAAATGTACAACACCACGGTGATTGTACTTTAAATATTTCAATCCTTGTTGTTTTCTTCAATTTATATAACTAAAAACGTAATCTGCATGCAGACAAATCAAACCCCTAATGAAGATGCAGGCAACTAAAGATACGCAGTATCCCTTTTAGAGTGGTCGTGTAGGCAACCAAACATACACATTACGGGAATGTTGACCAACGCCCCAATTAAGGGACAAGCATCGCCGTAAAAAAAATTGTTAAAAGCAATACAGTAACGAATTGTCTCACCTTGACTT
The DNA here is from genome assembly GCA_020654155.1 of Novius pumilus. NCBI lineage: Eukaryota > Metazoa > Arthropoda > Insecta > Coleoptera > Coccinellidae > Novius > Novius pumilus. The sequence continues at coordinate 7,969,864 of JAIFOV010000475.1, forward strand.
CCCTGGACTTCATTCCATAACATATGATTTTCCCGTTTCTCGAAATATTAAGTCCTATTTACTTAGTTACCTTTCAAACTTTATAGTTTGCACTCGTATAACTTAGCGATGTTTATAACGTTGCTCGATATTACCAAAGTGTCGGATTATGTTAATTCCTCATTAACGTTCCATCCGATTTTACAATCGGCGAGTAGAAAAAGCAGCTCGGTACACGTCGTCCGACGACGACGAAAAGGTCATTGCGGTTCGAAATTTCAGTCCTCCTCACTATAATTAAAAACGAATTAATCGACGAGTTTTAATTTCCAGCGTACAAACCCATAGCGGCCCTATGATTAATAAGACCGAAATAATCAATCCGAGTTGATGAAGTTTAACGAGCCGCAATCTCGCGAGATATACGAGCTTTATATTTTTAATACCGAAAGGTCGAAAATATAAATCAATCCCATTGTCCGGACCAATTTGCAGTAAAACCATATTGGGCGTCTCAATTTCGCAGAATAAATTTCCACGACGGCACTCTTTTATTTACTCTCCGAAAAAAAAAATCCTCGATCGCGTTCGTATTAGCGCGTAATCATCCCACCAAAGCTGACGCTTTTTTTCCCGTTCCGCGACGAAGAAAATTCGTGCCAAATTGGCCACTTGTTCGCTAGTTGCGGTATTACTTTCGCCCGAACTGCCGCCACCGATCTGTCAATTAGTGGCGACTCGGATTTAGCTAACGATTCCCTTTTTGTGTCGTACTTTTCCGGATTAGCTCAATTCCCCCGATCAAAAAGGAAATTGTACCGTTTTTCCCGTGCGAAGGACTGTCCGTTAATTGCTGCCTCACCAAACGTTTTTTCTTTTTTTTTCAGTTTCAGGGCCTGCTTGAAGTTGGTGGGAACGAGCGACGCGAACATGGTTGGAAAATTGTTTTTCAACGTGGTCCAAAGTCGGTGTTTCGTGCTGAAACGGAAAAAGCAATGCGTGAAACGGTCGTGGTGGGGCAAGTGCGAGCGGCACAGAATCGTTAAGCACGCCGTGCTTAGAGATAACCTGCCGTATTGATCGGTTGTGATATTTTCGACTGGATCCGGGTGGTATTTGAAAATTTTAATCTATTCGATGTTTATTTATTTTGTGTCTTTTTATTGTGATTCATGGGATTATTTCGTTGTTATGATCATTATTATGGTTTATTTTCAATAAAACGATTGTTTGGAAAATATCGAATGTCTTCTAGGTGGCTGCCTTGTAGGTAAATAGATAACCCGTCAAATATGTACCGAACCACTCAAGTCGCTTTTTAACTAATGTAAGACATCGCGTCGACCATTTCACTTTCAGTTCTTGTGTAACGGTCAGTGTTTACTGACGCGACGGCGAGAAACGAGATAAAAAAGCTACGTGACACCTGAGTTAATTTTGAAAAGCGATGAACAGTACGTACCGAGGTGATTATTGATGTACAAATTGCATCACGGTGGAACGGTTAAGCGGCTTTTCGATAAAAATATGAATATGCATTTTAGATCGCACTTCCTTCGATGATAGGATAGTGATGATTTTATAATTGACTCGTTGGTTACTCGGTAATAACGATAAAATCTTAGGATATGAGAACTCGTTCATCGATTACGTTGATAGCGATCAAATATTTCTCTTTATGGACCCGATGAAAACCCACAGTGGTCGATTATAACAAGCGCATCCACCATTCTACGAAATGCGATAATTTTGTGTCCAAAACACGAAATATTGTAACACACTAAATTTCAACCATTTACGATGAAGAATGTTCTTAATTTTCAAGATATTCAAACAATTATTTCAGTATAAATAAATTTTTTCCTACCGCAATAATCGTTCAGTTTAATAATACCTACACCTACTTATCACGTCCTCTATTTTGATCTACAATATTGAGTAGTTCTTCTGCTTCGCTGTCAAATATAACCTCCCTCCATTCCCTTCTGCCTACGAAGTAAGCGATTTTCACCATTTTCACGAATTCCAATGTTCAGCTTACCTGACAGAGTATTCGATTATAAAATATTGAAACAATAACTATTCAGAACGTGCATTCTTCGTTAATTCACTTATTTCAACAACATTATTGCACTGAATTGAACGGTGAACAAATTTCAGCCACACCGCCATCTTTTCAATTGTCGATCATAGAATTTGTTTCGTTTAATAATCATAGAAATACGAACGAATTGTGAAAAATAATTACTTATACATAGGCAACCAAACATACACCTTACGAGTATGGTGATCGACACCCCAAAACAGGAGCGAGTATCTCCGTAAGAAAAGGCGTTAAAAAGCAATGTCTTAATAACTTGGCTCACCTTGATTTCATTGAATGGTCGCACCAGTGTCCCAAGTGCCTAAAAATGATGTTGCAACTCGTTAATTTGATGAATTAGAGGAATCTGAAATACGACGAAGAAAAATATTTAATCTCCAACGTTTGAAAGGAAAATAACGCAGTTCGGGCGGATGCGCCCGAATGTTGTTTCTAACTGCGATTCAAGTTAACTTTATTCCATTGACATATTGACGTTGTCATTATGACATTGTTAATCGTAATTTCGTGTGAATTACGAAATCGTATAACTTAACATGAATCGTATTAGAAATAAGATCGTACACAAGAATTATTCGAAATAAACACATCCAACAAACTTGATTCGCAGGATGATGTTTGGCGGTGTCAAAACGTAACTGTAATGAATACAAGAGTACATTGCGCCAACTTCGCCAACTACTTGTGCCAAGCCAAATTGGCGTTCGACGATAAATGGCGACAGACCAAGAAGGAAAGGGGCAGTCTTGACGATTACAAATTGTTGCGAACTCTCGGCACCGGAAGCTTTGGTCGCGTTTATTTGGCGAGATCTCGGGCGGAGAACAGACTGTTCGCTATAAAACTACTCGAAAAGGCGGACATTCTCAAGAATAAGCAAATGAAGAATGTGCAAAGCGAAATCCGATCGATGGGCGCTTTGGACTTCCCGTTCCTCCTGGGGCTGCACAGTTTTTTCAAGGACAACGTTTACATTTGTTTGGTGATGCCTTTTGTCAACGGTGGCGAAATGTTCTCGCACCTCAGGAGAAAAGGTAAATTCGACGAGAAGATAACGCGGTTTTACACGGGCCAAGTGGTCTTAGCGATCGAATATTTACATTACGTCGGTCTTGTGTATAGAGACTTGAAACCGGAAAATATTTTATTGAGCCCCGATGGTTACATCAAGTTGATGGATTTCGGTTTTACGAAAAAAATCGACCGTTCCCGCACCTATTCCTTGTGCGGTTGGTATGTTTTATCTAGTCATACATCGAGGTTCTCTTTTTCTTCCTTTTCCTCTCTAGGCACGCCCGAGTATCTATCGCCGGAAATTTTACTAAGTCAAAGTTACGACTATTCCGTGGATTGGTGGTCGTTGGGTATATTGATTTACGAAATGGCGGCTGGGTTTTCGCCGTTTTGCAACAAGAGGCCAATGGCCGTTTACGAAAAAATCATCAAGGGGAAGTACACGAACCCCAGGCATTTTTCGCACGAAATAAGCGATCTGATCGGCCACCTTCTGCAAGTGGACAGATCGAAACGGTAACGCAACAAGCCGGTTAATTAGATAAATCGAAAAACTTTCAACAGATATGGAATTTTAAAAGATGGCGTCGGCGACATTAAAACCCACGCGTTTTTTAAAAGATTCGAATGGGACGCGGTGCTTCATAAAACGATGAAGGCGCCGTTCGCGCCGAAAGTGACAAACGACTTCGACACGACGAATTTCGCTATTATCGGTGAACGGGCAATTAAACAATCGTCGGAGGTGCTGTTTGAAAAGGAATTTCAGTTTTTTTCAGTGTGGTGATGTTTGTATTTTATTAATATATTTTGGGAATTACCATTGCAAATTAAAACTGTGCGTCTGGAGAAACAAGCCTAGATAAGAATTTATTGCGAAACATTTCGCATTGAATATGTCCATTTGTGTTTACGATACGGCCGGAGGTGGTTCTACTTTGAATTCCTTGGTAGTATCGAGCTCTTCGAACACGTGACCTTTCTTCTTGAATTGTTGTTCCAAAACTTGACCGATATCATCTTTTCTCTCTGTTCGTGTTTTTTCCTTTTCCGGCGGAGGCGGCCCTTTCTTGCCTTTTTTCCCTTTTCCTTTACCTTTTCCTTTACCTGTTTGAGGAGGAGTCATGGTGTGTTTTCGTTTTTCCTTTACTACCTTTCTTTTTGCGCTTCCGGAGCCTCTTTCGTTCCAGATATTCTCTAAAGCAGCGTTGTATCCTGCGGGCGGATCTGTTCTTCAAAAATTCCAACGCCCTTAATTCGTCGAGTCTGTCGTCTTCGGCGTCGCGCTCCACCATCAGGATTTGGTACATCTCGTCCTCCTCGTCGATTTTACGTTGCAAAATCTCCATTTCGGCTTTGGCGTCATCTTGTCTGAAAGTTTATCACTTGGGAGGTGATCGTGGTTTGTTTAGTTGTTTACATTTTTTGAAGTTCGTCTAGTTGTGTTTGTTTCTCCGTGATATCGGTGTCATATTTAAACACCCAACTGGCTAATTGTGCCTCTATCTTGTTCCTTTTCTGTCGCATTTTTTTCTCTTCGTTCAAATCGTCGTCAAGTTGCTTCTGATATGTCGCCAAGATTTTTTGGTAATCGCGTTCGAGTTCCACGCGACGTACGTCGCTGTCGTACGAATCCACCATCATCTGTTGTTCGGATTCTATGCTGGAAATGTGGGTAATTAAATTTGAGTTTTTGGGGGCGGTTTAATGTTTCGTACACCGTGTTGTTCATGGTCTCTTGGAAATTTTCGAGTAGTTTATTTTTCCTCACGTACTCCGCTTCGAGAATCGCTTTTTTCCTGGCGAATTCGACGTTGAATTCTTGGCGTTGTTTCTCGATTTGTTGTTGGAGATCTTGAATGAATTAAGTGTATGAAGGATATGGTGGATGCGCCTTACTCACTCGCAATCTCTCTCGTGAGCATACTGCTTCCTTTAGTTGCTGCACGTAATTTATCTTCACGTATTTTCTGTTCCTCGTTGGTAACCAATAGTTTTTCGTGTATTAAATGTTTCAGGTGCTTCATGTTGTTGAGCAAATGCCCTATCACCGTATCGGTGGGTGTTAGATTAGCTCCAATAAATCGAACTAAATCAGCGTTCGTAGTTACAATTTCAATCATCTTCGCCACATGATAGTCAACTTTATATTCTTCGTAGTCCATATACGTGTTGCGGTATCGTCTTAATTTGATACGATCTATCGGTCGAAGGCTACGAAAGACATCGAGGTCGATGTTACAAGGTCTTGGAAAAACGTTGTATTTTGCACAAACGAATCGGATAAAATCAACTTCTTTTGCATCCAGATACGATCGTAATAATTTACAATCGTCACGTAACATTTCCGGCAAACAAGCCTGCGACCGAAAACTATAATTTCACTCGTTTAAATATCATACGTACCATAATTTTAATTTTTTTGATTGCATTATGTAAAATATATAAGACGCGTTGTCTCTGTATTTCTAACTCGAATTTCAAGGGTATCGCATGGTCGATTCCCTTTATTTTTGGTAATTCAGACTCGACTCGCTCCAACATTTTTGCCATACCCTAATTTGACAGCCAAGTAAACCGACAGTTGCTAAGCGAGCATCGATTTAATTTTCATATGCTTCTATGCGGGTAGTCCAAATAATCGATTTAAATATTCATGAAATCGTCGCTTTGATTTTATTTATACCTAAAGCGCCACCTTCTGGAATTTACGTCAAACCAGGCTTCCAGATGAATTCGACAACCCTCTCATAGATGTCGCTATTTTTACATTATTCGATAATATCGACGAGATAATAATTAACATCGTTTATATTTGAAAAAAACGAGTCAATTAAAAAAACATGATGTTGAATTCATAATATTAAAACTATTTCAACAGTTACTAAGCGATCATCGATTAAACTTCCATACCGTCCTACGTGATTAATACAAACGAGCAAACAACAAAAATGGGCAAGAAAAAGGCGTCGAAAAAGAATAAATTGCTAAAAATGTCCGACGAAGAAAAAGCAAGATATTTGCAACACAAAGCGGAGCAAGAGGAAGAAGCCAAAAGACGAAGACAACAATTAGTGAAAACGTGGATGATGGTAAACTTTAAAAAACAACGCCCCCAAAAAACATAAACTCGAATCGTTACAGAAAAAAATTAAACGAGAACAATGTTTCGCCCGATTGAATTTAGCGAAAATAAACACATTTTGGCATCAGTTCCTGCGACAACGAAAAGTGAAGGAAATGAAAGGCGACGTGCTTCATCTACAGGAATGGTTAGATTATATATTGACATTGAAAAATCGCGTGATCAACAACTTACTAACCGAGTTGCATGAAGCTGAATTACAATACTCGCACAACTTTAAATCGCATTGTTTCCAAATCGATGGTTTAATCGGTAATGTCAGACGCTTGCGCGGTGCGATTTTAGGGCACCGAAAATCCTAAAGCGCAAGCGTCGCTGGGAATATACCTTTTATGAACTTACTAATCACGGTGTTGCAGAATTCCATCAAAATTGGTCGAAGGAATTAGAGGGATCTTTTATGAAGGATCGAGATCAAATAGTTCGCAAGCACCAGGAGAACGTGCGTAACTTCAATAAGACATTCGATGCGAGTTTTTTATATCTGAAGACGATTTTCTACGCACAAAGTACCATAGCTCAAAAAACGACTAGGGATTGTTACGAGTACCGTATGATCAGAAATTACGAACTGAGTAAAAATGTGAGTTCAATTAAAAATAGCCACGTCGCCTGCTGGCCAATCGTCACAATTGTAACGTGCAAAATCGGCCAAACATATCGCTATATACTTTGAGTAATCGCAACGTTCTTTCATTTGCTCTGAAAGAAAATTTTCATTCAATTGTTTGCAGTTCGGAATAAAAGAACCTTTTGTAACTTTCTGGAAGCAATCGTCCGTGGCGCCCTCTAGGGCACCATGCAATTCGCGACCTTGAAATATTTTCAAAAAGTAATCAACGATTTTTTGATGATCCGGATTCTGATTTCCGTCTGTCTACAAACACAGTTTCAAATTTAGTTTCCACACTAAAAGTATTTACCAAATTAAATTTCGTAAAAATGCAACCTATTGTACAGTTATTCTCAGTAGTGGCTTCATGTTCGGTTGTAGTTTCTTGCACCGACTCAGTTGTTGTGCTGTTGTTATCCGACGCCCTAACCTTTCTTACTACTTTTTCCGAGCAACCAGAAACGATTTTTTGAAATTTACCATCCATTTTCCGTTTCAAATCGCATTTAAGCGCCTAAAACTCATTCGAAAAAACAAAATTTACGTAATTCTCGAAATACCTCAACAATAATGATAACAAACACAAAGCGACGAAAAATATTAATCATTTCAACTCGTCGACTATTAAAATAACCACCGACTAATTCTTTTATATCAATTTCAATCATATCCGTTTGTCGGATTTGCGGTTAATTAAACAACAATTTTCAGAACGAAGAATCGTTGCGACAAATGATTCAGAGTCGCGAAGCGACCTGCACCGCCCTCTGGCGTCGCCTCGCGCACTCGGTGCGTCGCTACGTGCGCAAAAACGACGCCACGCGTCACCACATGGCGGAGCTGAAGAAACTCGACACTGAAGGCATCAACGAGGTGGCGACGAATCAGGAACGCATAAAAAATTTGGAGGTATTTAACGACCGACGTCGCCTTTTCATAATCCACATAAACACTTTCCAGGATACAATCGCCGCAACGAAAAAACGCTACGAATCAACGGTTGAAGACAACGAACTCCTTTTGAAACAACTTAAAACAAAAGAAAGAACAACAACCGAAAAATTGGTTAAATTAAGAAAAGAGTTCCAAAAACAATTGGATATTGATAAAAATCAAATAACATGTCTTACGGTAGAGTCGGAACGCACTTTAAGTTTCATGAAGAAACAACTTCGCACCATTCAACACGATCAATTTCTACATAACTCGAATCGAAAGTACGAAACGTTAAATGAACATTTAAACAAATGGTTAAAAAAAGAAATTGGACTGTCTTACCCTTACATCGATACAATAAGCGGGATCGAAACACCGGAAACTGGTAGTTCAGCGATTGATACAAAATACATTATTCGGAAAGTGTTCAGATGCTCAGCGCCGCCGGCGTTGCAACGACGCTCGTCTAAAGTCGAACCTGTCTCTGAAGAAAAATTCAGTTACTTGAGTAAACTGAGTCATCTATGGGATTTACATAGTAAAGTGATAGTGGATGTAAAAGAATTGAAACAAGAGAAAGTGGCACTGCAACAAGAACAGGACAAGTTGAAGGAACGTTTAAGGATGATTTTGGAACGGGCTGTTTTGGGAAGAAATTTGATTCTGGACTAAGGCCTGAATCTCAACTGTCAACCATGGCATTCGTTTCATTCTATGATCAAGCAGGTGCCACGTACGACCTAGGTAGTTCTTTTGTCCTTTGACTATACGCCCGGCTATAAACAAATTTCTGTGGTGACGCCAACTGTCAATCATACATAATTCTTCTTGTGCGTTAATCGTAGACGTATACTCAAATGTACTTGTCATTTCTTCATTTTTGACCTACGCATTCAGTAGTTCTTCTATTCGAAAAGTTTGTGATTATAACTTCTTGCGCACCAATTGTCTCAATTTCTCTGCACGCGGGATGAGAAAACATCTAACGCCTAGGCGTTACGCTACAATTGAATAAAATTCAATATCTTAGGTTAATTGGAACTTTTCACTCACCTTTCAATCATCGCAGCCTTATTAGAATGTAAAATATGGTCATTCACAAAACAATTGCTAAATTGGCTTTGCAATACGCACTAATTCACTTATCTTAAGGTGTATGAACACTAATGATTCGATTGGATTAAAGACTGAACAAATTTCTACCAGTCGTCGTTTTCCTTTCAGCCTCAACTGTCAATCACAGATAGCTCTTTTGGAGCATTAATCACAGAGGTATACTCAAATGTATTTCAAACGCAACCTGACGGCCATATTTACAACTATCAATCATAGAATTTTTTTCGCTTAACAATCATAGAGGTACGCGTTTTTGACCTACGAGTGCGATAGTTCTTCCGCACTTGAAATTTGTGCTTGGCTTAAATTTGTGATGGTTAAAGTAACCATCTATAAACAAATTTCTGAATTTCTCCTCGAGCGGATTCTGAAAGTATCCAATCTAGGAGCTGATGCAATGTTAATTAAAATCAAATAAAATTTTATTCTTAAGTCAAGTTAAAGTAAGCACCTAGAAAACGATTGATAAGTAATTAAAAAGCGCATCCACCATTTATGATTCTAATACTATTTTACAGCGCCTAGTTATTAAATAAACTAATGAATTGAAATCGTAAAGCTAAAATGATCAATTCAATCAATTATTTCGATTGAATTATTCGACGGAAAAAACTCGTTCAAGAATAGCCTAGTTCAATGGAGACATCGTTGTCCTGAAACGTCTTCCCGCTTTGCGGTCAATAATTTATCAGTTATTTAACATTTACGTTTAGCCAAAGTAGAGGTAAAAATAGATTGTTGAGTCAGGGTCGGTACCACACATCGCGCATCGCCTCCTTTTGGTTTTCCGATTTGAGCGCGGTCTGCGCGTGAAGTGAGGCAATTCAGTTGCATTAAACCGGTGTTAAATTTAGCGTTTGCTTTATCGCTCTCTTCGCCGAACTGCGCATTATTTCATTGTCAAATTTCGGGCGTTTTCAGTGGTGAAAAATGGGTGCAAACTGGTCTGGTAAGTCTTCGTTTCCCCGACTTACGGCTTAGGAATTTTCTAGTTTCGGTTCGCTGATATTTATTTTTAAACCTATTACGTCGCAATTTCACCGGTCGTTGGGAAATTGTTGACATTCTTCATGCTCCGTCGGGGTTGGTACGTTTTCCATTCAGAAAATCACTTAGTATCGGATTTTTCCTTCAAAACTCGATACGTGGCCGGTTTCTTCCGTTTAATTAAAACTATTAATCGAATTCAATTGTTCAGCGGTCTGTAAACGTTTTAGCGATATTTTTTCATTCCGTTAAACATCTGCGTGTATTTCGAGGCGGTTTGTAATCTTTCCAAGATAATTGGTATCGTTTCTTCTACCTACGTGTGCTGGTGTTTCCTTATAATTCAATCAATTTCCCGTTTGTCGAAATTTATTTTGTTTCTGCTGTTACGTTAATATGTGCTTTTTGGGCTGCATCCTGAGGAAGCTCCTCTTCAACAATTTCCTTTTCGGTAAATCGTTTTAATTTATTTAGATTCGCAGCAAGTTTCAAGGTTGCTAGGTAATGTAGGAATGTAGGATGAAATCATCGTTGCCAACGTTCTAATCGAATTGTTCATTCTTATCACAGCACCAATTAGGAACATATTTTCCAAAGGAAAAGCGAAGGAAGAAGTACAACAAGGGGTTCAAGTTGTCGTCGATGAAGCCGAACAAATAAGTAAGATAATCACAATTACAATTCGCCAATTAACAGTTTTGTAATAATTACAGTCGACCAAATTCCCACTACGGATGATGTGTGCAACTTGGCGAAGAATGTCAACGACGAATTAGTTAAAGATGAAACGAAAGTTGAAGAAACAATCAAAAATATTGCCGAAGAAACCAAAGCAACAACTGAAAAAGTTGCTCAAAATATCGGTCAATCATTGAAAGCGGACAAAGAACAACTACGAAAGGAATTCTTCAAGCAAGGTGAAGAAATCGAGAAGGATTTGAAGAAAGTCGAAGATAAAACATTGGAACCTATCAAAAAAATAATCACCATACCGGAGAAACCGAAGGAGGAAATATCCACTGGAATAACCGAAAATCTCCACAACCTCCAAGAGAAATTCTCCAAGGATTTGGAACAATTGGAAGGAGCCTTGGGCGCGAAAAAAAATGACGTCCAAACGAAAACGGAAGAAATCTCCAAAGCTTTAAGCGAAGAGAAAGAAAAAGTAACAACGAAATTAGATGAAGTGGAAAAAGCTGCCGCTACAAAAAAAGAAGAAGTTACTTCGACGCTCGATGATATAAAAGAAGCCGCTTCTAAAAAGAAAGAAGAAGTTTCTGCTGCTGTCACAGCCAATCTTAGTCATCTGCAAGAGACTGCTTCGGAGAAGAAGGATCAAATTTCATCGACGTTGAGCGAGGGGCTTGAACATCTTCAAGAAGCTGCCAGCAAGAAAAAAGAAGACATTTCTACGGGGCTGATTAATCTCCAAGAAGCTGCTGCGCAGAAAAAACAGGAATTGTCTACGAACTTAAGTTCCACTTTGGGTGATCTACAGGACGCCGCCTGCAAGAAAAAAGATGATATCACCTCCGCTGCTTCGCAGAAAAAACAAGAACTTTCTGCCAAGATCAGTTCCACCGTTGATGATCTACAAGAGTCCGCCAGTAAGAAAAAAGACGAAATCGCCACTGGACTCAGCCACCTACAAGAAGCTGCTTCGCAGAAAAAACAGGAGATTTCTGCGAACGTAAGCTCGACTCTTGATGATCTACAAAAGTCCGCTTCCACCAAAGCAGAAGAAATTTCCACCGGCCTTAGCAATCTACAAGAAGCCGCAACGAAAAAAAAAGAAGAAATATCCTCAGCCCTGGCATCCGGATTGGAACAACTCCAAGGAACTGCAGAATCCACCTTAAACGATAATAAAGCAAAAGAGATCCAAGATAAAGAAGAGGAAGCAGCTAGCAAAGTAGGCGACTTTTTAACCACCAAAAAGGATGAAATTTCCTCCGCTTTAACCAGCGGCCTTTCTAATCTTCAAGAATTGGCATCCAGTAAAATTAACGATGCACCAACGTTTAAAACCACCCAAGATTCCCTCGCGGTAAGTTTTATCACCCTTTGAATTGAAATAACTTAATCAAATTTCAAGAACGCCGCCACCAAACTGGAAACGAATCTATCTGAAAAATCGAAAGGGGTACTTGATTTTCTTGGAAACGAAGCGGCTCACGTTTCTTCATTGCTTTCGGCCGGAAAAAATGGTAACACCGCACTGAGTTAATTTTTTTTGAAAACAAGAAAATTTTTTCAGAAATCTTGAAAACTGTCGACGACGACGCAGAGGAACCGGATCATAAAACAGCTCCGTCAACGGTTATCGAAAAATCGCTTCTCGATTAACGTTATTTATTAAATGTTTGATGAGCTTTTTCTATTTTTATCATAACGCTAAGAGAGCATTTTGTTGTGATGTTATCGAATTTTTATAATTACAATTAGGTAGATTGATTTTTCATTTCGATTATTTTATAATCCGCAATGTTGATTAATTGTTGTAGATTAAAATAATTTTAATTTTTCCTCCCAAATTGATTGTTCGTGTACCCGAGGCATTACGTACCCAGCCACATTACGTCCAAAACAAACGACATAGGATTTTGGTTTTAGTTGGGAGGATTTCATGAAAGATAAGTTGAGTTGATGTTAAAAATAAATGGTGGATGCGCTCGCGCTCACTTGTGTTACTGAATATTGGAATTAAATGCTATATGAATTGTCGTTATTGGCTCGCTTTAAATATTTTATGTTTCTCGATTTGAGTATGTAACTATATAAAAAAGTTAAACGTTTCTTAATGGTAATCCGAATATTATATTACCATGATTGATTACCAAAGTAATGGGAGTCAAATTCTCAGATGCATTTGATCGAACTAGTGGTGAAACATGTCACGTTACAATGAAAGAATGGAGATGTATCGAAAATTAACGCAACTTAAAGGTAATCAATTAGTTTCAATTCAAACGAATCGGGAAAAAGATTTTATTGTAGAGATGAAGAAGAAGATGCATGATCCTGTATTGATTCTGTTCCAACTGACGTTTTTGCTAAGTCAAATACCATTGGTTAACAGATTCCTCAAATTTTTATTTTATTTGTATTTATTTGATTTGATTTTAACTATTTTTCATTTCTATACCTCGTTCAGTTTGGACAAGTTTTTACAGCATGGCCCGTTTTGTGGGCGGCACTTATTGGTAAGTAATTTATGTAAAGCTGATCGTTCTTCGAAGTCGTTTGTTTAGGCGATGAGTTGTATATTCGCACTCACATTTTCTGGTAAAGAATATAGACAATTTGCCGCCGAAATTCTACATATTGAATTACCAATTGAATTATTGGATAAAAACGTTTACTCAAAGTGTATCCTCATAACGAGAATCGCGAAATTTCTCGCCTTTATCAATGTATCACTCGCAAGTGTTTGGATGACGATTTTAATTCTGTCGCCGGAGTACTTCGGGCACAGAATGTATACGATCGTTTGGTTCAAAGAGAATTTACCGCAGGACATATCACGTTGTTTGGTTTTAATGATGACTGCAACCATTGTACCAATAGGATGTGTTCTTGTTGGATCCCCTGAAGCCTGGTTGTATGTGGGAGTGCACGGAGTGATGTTTATACAAATCGTCATCCAGTTGGTGAAACGAATTTGCGACTCGAACATACCGCCGAAGCTTAGATATGAGTCAAAAACTTATCAAAATTTGGTTAAACAAAAAATGATTATATGCATTATGTTACATGCCGTCATTAACAGGTAAATACTCATTGACTGTCTTAGTATAATTTGTACAGCTCCTTATTATAGGTTTGTGACAAAAGCATCCGCAACTCTTAATGTGGCTATGACTTTGGTTGCTGGAAGTTCATTTCTTTTAGGCGGTTCGCTGATCCTGGAAGTTCTTTCGGTATGTTGAAGTCAAGCACTTCGTCCACATACTTCTTTTTTTTTAGATTTTAGAAAAACCAGTTGGTAATCCACATTTAAATTTATTAGCTGTGGCGGCTTTTATAACAAGCGCAATGATATCAGCTGTTATGTACGTCTTTTGTGGTCAGCAAGTTAAAGACGAATCTCTCAAGATACATTACGAACTCCTCCAGCTACCTTGGTATTATATGAACAAAGAAAACCGTCAAATATTCTTGATATTCGCTTTGAAACTGACAACACCCATTACATTGTCGAATTCCTTGATGCAAATCGACTATTTACTCCTAGTCAAGGTTTGTTGTTTCAATAACATTAATTTTATGCTAATTCAAGGATTTAAGATTTTGAAAACTATATACTCGATGTTGGCTCTACTGAGACAATTCGTTTCCGGACCTTCAGAATAAAACGTGAACTGTGATTTCACGAAATAACTTCAACGCACTTTTTGTTAGAAAATACTCTGCTTTTAGAATCGTTGAACTTCAATTCTTATCACGATGCTTGGATTTAAATGTTTAAATCGTTGTTGTGTTATTAAATATAAATAAATAAAAAGTATATCCCCATTAGAAGTCACTTCTGTACAGACAAATCAGCCCTTTAATGAAGACTCAGGCAACTAAACATACTCACCATCAGTCTAAAAGTGGATGTATAGGCAACCAAACATACGTATTACGAATAAAATGTTCGACACCTCAATAAAAGTACGAGATCATCTCGAAAAGTCAGGCAACTAAACATACTTAGTTTCGGTCTAAAAGACGACGTATAGGCAACCAAACATACACATTACGAGTGTGTTGACCGACATCCCAAAGAAGGGATGAGCACTCCAAAAAGGCGACATATTAATCAAATGGCTTACCTCAAGTTCCTTAGATGATTGCAACTGTTTCCGAAGCACAATGAATCTGAAACACGTCGAAATAACATAATTATGCCACTTACATCCATAGAAATGACTTTTCTTATAGTTAATATAAATATCGCAACCCCAAATGTTTCTTAATGATAACCGGATTACGATGTATTAACAAAACTATTTACTTAATAAGGTTATAAGAAGAATCATTTCCGTCGCTCTTAATGGAAGAATTTTTCCATTAACGATTATTTAATATCGAAAATACACGACGGCATTCACATCCAAAAGGAAAAGATGTCCGACTACAATAAAAGAATGGATTTGTTTAAAAAAATAACGCGGCTCTCAGGTAATACGACACACGTTCACATCAATATAATAAACAAACAATTTGCTAGCACTGATCGAAGGAATGAACGATCGTTTATTAATCTTCCTCCAGTTGACATTTCTATTGAGTCAAAAGAAATGGGTGAAGCGCCTTCTCACCTTTCTTTTTTACTTATACCTGTTCAAGGTTTTATTGACATTGCATCATTTATTTTCAACGTTTAATGTGGACGAATTTTTACGTTACGGCCCGTTTTTTGGTCGTCAAATCTTCGTAAGTATATTGTTGCAACAACTTGTTTTTATTTTAATTTTATCACTTAGATTGTGATCAATTTGTGTGCAATAACAATATGGGGGGAGCAAAATTTGAAATTTCTCACTTATATACGTAATTTCGTAACACCGCTCGAGCTGTTCGACGAGAAACTGCGTTCGAGTTGTATTTTCGTAATCAATATCGCCAAAATTTTCGGTCTTATCAATGTATCGCTTGCTGCTGTTTCTATAATGATTTTGTTTTTGTCGCCGGACTACTTCAACTACAGAACGTATTTGGTTGTGTGGTTAAAGGAAATATTTTCCGAAGAAGTGTCACGTTACTTAGTTTTATTGCTGAGATTAACCGTCATACCTGTGGGATGTGTACTTGTGGGATCACCCGAGGCTTGGTTGTATGTCGGTGTTCATGCTACGTTCAGCATTCAAGCTATAATTCAAATGGTGCAACGAGTTTGCGACACCACTGTACCACCGAAACTTAGATACGAATCGGAAATTTACCAAAAAATTGTCAAACAGAAGTTGATTATGTGCATCATGAGCCACCAGGTTCTAGTAAGGTTGTGACTACGGTTTTCCTTATAATTGGGTAATGACGGAAATTTTAGATGTATTACAGGTGGGGTAGCGACCATTGATCTTACCATGACGTTATTCATGGTAGGTTCTTTCATTTTGGGAGGGTCTCTCATGTTAGAATTTCTTTCGGTAAGTGCAATTCCGCATGCCCAATCGCAATAATTTTCTTTTAAGAATTTCGGTAACCAAGTTGGCGATCCGGATGTAATCTTCATCGGCTTAATAGCGAACGTTTTAAGCGCCCTATTATCAGCCTTTATGTACGTTTTTAACGGGCAAACACTCAAAGACGAGTCCGAACGTATTCACCACGAACTCCTCCAGCTACCTTGGTACTATATGAACAAGGAGAACAGACAAATATTTCTTCTATTCATGTTGAAGTTAGAAAGGCCTGTCACAGTATCCAATTCGATAATGCAAGTAGATTATATGCTTTTGGTTAAGGTTCGTTGTTTTGGTGGAGGTAACTTGTTAAAGTTAAAGGTAACTGTTACGTTTCAGATTTTGAAAACTATTTATTCAATGGCAGCCTTACTGAGGCAATTCGTTTCAAAAACAAGGGTGTAAACAAACATTGGTTTTAATAGCTATTATAATATTTGTTTCATTAGTTAGTCACAAATGGTGGATGCGCTAACTTATTTTAAGTACAATTGTTCAATCCCTTCTAGAAGAGGGAAATTGCTAATAAAAGTAGGTCAATTATGATGAAACCAAATCTAAACGTTTGTTTGATTAATTAGGAACCTAATAACAATCATCATTCCGGATGCATATGCAATAAAAAGAATCATTTCCTTCTCTCCTAATGAAGACACTATTCAGTTAGTTACAGAACAATTACCAGTCGACTCAAGTTCCAACAACCGTTACCAAATTAAAACATGTCGAAACCTGATATGGAAATATATAAAAAGCTCACACGATTTTCAGGTACTCACATATTCTCAGTTAAGGCAATATAAATAAAACAATTTATTCTAGAATTGAAAAAGAGGATGAGCGATCATTTGATAATTTTGCTAGAATTAACATTCCTACTAAGCCAACAGAAAATCGTGAAACGCGTCCTAACCGTCATGTTTTACGTTTATCTCTTCTCTACTTCATTAACCATGTATCATTTAATGTCTTCGTTTAGTGTGGATGCATTTTTACGTTACGGCCCGTTTCTTGGTCGTCATGTATTCGTAAGTAACAAACTTCACTCGATTATTTGATAAAATCCATTACTTAGGCGCTGATCAATTTGGCCGCGCTTACAATATGGGGTGAAAATTATTTGAAATTGATCACTGAATTACGTAATTTCATAATACCGTTTGAAATATTCGACGACGAACTACGATCAAGATGTATTCTTGTAACGAAAATCGTCAAAATTTTCTCTTTGATTAACGTTCTCTTAGCGGTTGTTTGGATTACGATTTTGATTTCGTCATCAGATTATTTCGCCTACAGACTTTATGCCGCTGTTTGGTTAAAGGACACATTCCCTGAAAAACTCTCAAGCTATTTAGTTACCTTATTATCTTTAACAACCATACCAGTTGGATTTGTTCTTGTTGGTAGTCCCGAGGCTTGGTTGTATGGTGGTGTTCACGCCATATTTTACATTCAAATTATAATCCAGTTAGTCAAACGAATTTGCGACACAACCATACCACCAAAACTTAGATACGATTCGGAAATTTACCAAAAAATTGTCAAACAAAAGTTAATAATGTGTATCAAGACTCATCAACTTTTCATAAGGTAATTATATTTTAGTGGTTTTTAGTGACTAATTACATAACCGTAGATGTATGAGAGATGGTGTGGCTACAATTGATCTCATCATGACATTATTTGTGGTTGGTTCTTTTATCTTAGGAGGAGCTCTGATGCTGGAATTTCTTTCGGTATGTTGCAACGTAACGTTCACAATTAAACAAATCTATTTCAGAATTTAGGTCACCAAGTGGGTAATCCATACATAAATTTAATTGGTTTGACGGCTAATGTTATAAGCTGTCTACTATCCACACTAATGTATGTAATATGTGGACAAGAAATAAAAGATGAATCTGAACGTATCCATCACGAACTCCTACAGTTGCCTTGGTATTATATGAACAAAGAAAATAGACAAATATTTCTTACATTCATGTTGAAATTGGAACAACCTGCGACATTATCTAATACGATGATGCAAATAGATTATTTGCTTTTGCTAAAGGTTAGTTGTTTCTATGCGTTGACTTGTTGTAACGATTACATTGCAGATTTTGAAAACTCTTTATTCCATAGCTGCTTTACTAAGACAATTTGTTTCAACCCCCCAAGAGTGAATGCTTCTTCGAAACAATACCAGTTTCCTTTAATCTAGTAGTCTGATAGTTTGATTTAAAAATATTTAAATAAATAGTTTTCAATTTGAAATTCCCTTCGTGTAACATCACGTCAATTGAATGATTGGAAGCGAGATAAAAGAATACTCTCTCTTTGTCACTCTTGTATAGAGTTGTCCACCCCACGATGCCGTCGTTAAAATATTTCAACATGTTACAATTCTAATTTTATCAACAATTTACTATTTACCATTTCTTACCATTATTTATCCATAATTTGAAAAGTGAATGAAAAAGTTCTTATCAAAGTACTTGAACTTTATACAAGGGAACACGACACAGAATATATTTGATATAATTACAGCCGTAGAAATTCTTTTTGTATTCGCGGATTTTCTGATATTACTGGACTAATTTCAAATTGTCGTTGAAAACATTATATTTGAGTTTTATAACTCTTGTCCAACCTCTTGATGAAGACTCAGGCAACCAACTATACCAAGTACCGTTCTTAGAATAGGCGTACAGGCAACCAAACATACACATTACGAGTATGATGACCGACACACCACCAAAGGGACGAATATTTCTCATATTCATGTTGAAATTAGAAACGCCTGTGACTCTATCCAACTCGATAATGCAAGTGGATTACTTGCTTTTGGTTAAGGTAGGAGATAACTTGTTAACGTTAAAGGTAAATGTTACGTTTCAGATTTGTAAAACTATTTACTCGATGGCAGCCCTACTGAGACAACTTGTTTCAACCACGAGGCAGTAAACAAGCATTCGATGTTTCATTGGATTTCCTAGTCAATAAAAATTATTAGTCACCAATGGAAGATGTGCTACATTTTTTTAAATAAAATTTTAATTTTTCTTAGAAGAAGAAAATTGATAATAAAGTAGATCAATTATGATGAGACCATTGACTAATAATATTATTAGTCAATGCCAGCCCTGATATTAATTTATCTATGATCCACGCGAACTTTTCGGCTAAGCCCACTTGAATTGCAACAAGGAAAACCGTTACGCAACTGTCAAATCCTAAACATAACCTTTCTCCTGATATACCGCCGTCAAAGAAGAAACAAATACCGCCGCTCATTTAACAAGTTTCTTAACATATTATTTCAATTGTTTCATGCTATATTTGTTTTTAAAATGACTAAAGAACCGGCTAAACGAAAAGGCGCCAATGGATATAAATTACCGGAACCATTACCTCCAGGTGAAATTCTAGTAGATATCGCGAAGCAAAAGTGGAAATTGGGACCGTCGATAGGCCACGGAGGTTTTGGGGAAATCTACGCCGCCAAAGAGGCCGACTCGGCAAAATCAACGTTCCCTTATGCCGTTAAAATCGTACGGTCACCTTTCGTTGCAACGAAAGTTCTAAATACTATACTTCTTTTCAGGAATCACACGATAACGGTCCCCTTTTCGTTGAAATAAATTTTTACATTAGAAATGCTAAACCTCAAGAAGGTAAGTACTACCAACCCTCACCAAGTTTAGCTAATTCCATCCGTTCAAGTCGAGGAATTCAAAGCAAAAAAAAAATTGGATTCATTGGGTATGCCAACTTATATTGGATCTGGATCTCATCAAGTGAAAAAAGAAAAGTACAGATTTTTAGTAATGCAAAAATTCGGTAACGATATATGGAAGCTTTTCCTGGAAAATAATAAAAAATTTCCTATCGCAACAGTATTCAAATTAGGTGTTCAAATAGTAAGGAAAAATTTGTTTTTATTTTTGAAAACGCAGCTTTTTTCCAGCTGGATGTATTAGAGTACATTCATGAGCACGGTTACATTCACGCCGATGTCAAAGGAGCAAATTTATTGCTTGATGAAAGTCGTAATCAAGTTTATTTAGTAGATTTCGGATTGGCGACTAAATATCAGAGTGGAAACTTCACACCGAATCCCAAAAAATCTCATGACGGCACCATTGAATACTTGAGCCGAGATATGCATAAAGGGGGTTGGTTTCATGGACTTGGTTATTCTATGTCACAACTTAATTATTTTCAGTTCCCACAAGACGTGGTGATTTGGAAATATTAGCCTACAACTTGATCCATTGGGCTGGATGTACCTTGCCATGGGAGAAAAACCTCGCGAACGCCTCCAAAGTCCAACAAAGCAAAGAAGAAAGTATGTCAGATGTTGATAAATTTTTGAAAACTTGTTTCGACTCTAAAGTGCCTAGTGAGTACCTCTACCGTTTTGTTTTAATTATATTAAAATTCACCACTTTCCAGATGGTTTGAGTAAATTTTTAAAATATATAAACTCACTTGGTCATGACGAAAAACCCAACTACGAATCAATAAGAAAAATTTTCCTATCGGAAATCGATGATATAAAATCTCCCTTAGATTTTGGCAAGAAACAGTTGAAACGTAACTCCCAATCTAAGAAGACAGTCGCTAAAAAGCTGAAAACAGATCAAGAAGAAAACGGATCACCGACCGCTAAAGCAAAAAACAAAAAAATCAGAGTAGTAGAACAAGATCAGAACGACGAGTTTGCAGGTTACACGCCCGAAATGAAAGCACTCGCTCTTAAAAAAAAGGAAAGGAACGGACGAAATGACACAAAAGTTAAAGAAACGGCGCCAGCTAGCCCGGAAACGAGCGCAGCCACAACCAGACGAGGGAGGAATGTTAAAAAAGTGAATTACACGGAATAATGTTATTCGTTTTCTTTAAGACTGAATTGGTTTTCAACTTATTACTCATTAAATTAAAATAAAAATTAATTTTTATGCATATAATATTCCTTATTTCTTTATTCGATCAAGGTCGAGTTTAGTAATGAAAGGGCGAAGCGATCAGTACAATCGTCAACTGTAAGTTCATTAGAAATGAATTTTGTTTAAATGTGATATCGATTGCAATCATTCACGTTAATCATACGACGAAAATCGAGTTCATCGTATGCAACCAGCGAAACAACATGAAGCTGCATTACCGCCTTTACCGGTTGCGCCCCGAACCACAGAATTTACAGACTGGATTGAAAATAGGGGTTTTGCATACGTTTTCAAGCCTCTCTTCCTCTTATAACTTTGTGATTTTTCGTTTTGGTAATATTGCAATACGCAGTAAAATAAATGGTGGATGCGCTTTTATTTTTCGCCGCAGTTCATTTGAATTCTGAAACGCAATAGGTAGAATGATCGTTTGAATGAACGATTAACCCGTAGGGTTGTAAACGATGTTCGAAAGTATATAAAACAGTTAGCTTTCGTACAAAATCATTTACCTACTTGGAACAAATCGACTATAAAATTAAACTATTAAGGAACGACGTTGTCAGTCGTATTAGCAGCGTCAACCAGTTTAAACATGTCGACTATTAATTTAGACGAAAGAATGGAACTATTCAGAAAATTCGTTCGGTTACCGGGTACTAAAATATTATTATTCTGTGAAAAAAAAATCGAAATTAATTTTTAGAGATAAAAAAAAAGGGACGCGATGAATTGCTTATATTGCTGGAGCTTACTTTGCTGCTAAGCCAGAAGAAAATCATGAAGGGTGTTCTCACTTTAATGTTTTACCTTTATCTAATCTCTACATCGTTGACCATGTTACATTTAGCCTCCTCGTTCACCGTGAACGAATTTTTGCGTTTCGGACCTTTTTTCGGACGGCATATTTTTGTAAGTAGTTATATAAAGTTTAGATGCGTGAAAATCTTTAATCTTTTTCCAAGGCGGTGACTAATTTGTGCGCTTTAACAATATGGGGCGATAAAAATTTAAAATTGGTCACTGAAGTACGTAAAATTTTTGTACCACTGGAGATGTTCGATGATAGACTGCGAATCAGATGTATTTACGTAATGAAACTGGCTAAAATGTTCGCTTTAATCAACGCCTTTCTGGCTGCCGTTTGGATAATTGTTTTAGTTATATCATCGGATTATTTCGCTTACCGACTGTATTCAGTTGGTTGGATAAAGGAAACCTTTCCTGAAGCAGTGTCACATTATTTGGTTATATTATTAGCATTAACCACCGTACCGGTAGGTTTTGTTTTGGCTGGAACACCCGAAGCTTGGTTGTATGCAGGCGTTCATACTATATTCGCTATTCGGGGGACAATTGAATTGGTAAAACGAGTCTGCGACACGACGATACCACCGAAACTTAGATACGAATCGGAAGTGTACCAAAAAATTGTAAAACAAAAGTTGATTATGTGCATCATGTCACATCAGGTTATCGTCAGGTAATTACTTTTCTATGATTTGTAATCCGATTCAATATGAAAATTGTAGATGCATCTCGGATGCGTTGGTTGTTGTTGATCTGATAATGACATCATTCATGGTTGGGTCTTTCATATTAGGAGCAGCTTTGATGTTGGAGTTCCTATCGGTACGTTTGTGCCTTGCGCGCTCCGCAATCATGATTTTTTTTTAGAATTTAAGTCACTCAGTTGGTAATCCGTATGTTAACTTGATCGGTTTGATGGCGCATATTATAAGTTGTTTACTATCGGCCACGATGTACATGTTCAACGGACAGTCGCTCAAAGATGAATCCGAACGCATTCACCACGAACTACTACAGCTGCCCTGGTATTATATGAACAAGGAGAATCGACAAATATTTCTGATATTCATGCTGAAGTTGGAGACACCTTTGACATTTTCGAATACTATGATGGTCGTTGACTATTTGCTTTTGGTCAAGGTGCGTTATTTAGTTGAGGTTCTATTGGAGAATTGTTATGTTGCAGATTTTGAAAACCATTTACTCGATGGCTGCGTTAATGAGGCAATTCGTTTCGCCCGCCAAGGAATAAAAGTGCACGCTTAACACCTCGATATAGTTCGATTCACAATTTGAATTAACGTTATTTAACTATTGAACCACAACTAACTGCCGTAATCGCAATCAAACTACAAGTTATGATAAGCTTTTTAGTATTGCTTAGATGCTTAAGTAAGTATGACGATTAATATCAGTAGTTGCGATTTTTGGTAGGTCTTTTGACGTTGAATCTACGGTCAGCACCCCCTCTACTGCTAGAGCGTAATAGGATATCGAAATCAATCCCATTCTTACCCAAGTTAACTTATTTTTTGATTCCTCTTGGAATACCGCGTCACGGTTAAACTGTCAACGTGGTAACATTCGATCAGTAACTCCAGTCGAATAAATTGTCCCTTAATTCGTTTTTTCAGAATGGTGGTGCTGGAAGCGAAACCTTGTCGAGTGGGATTGTTGTTCTTTACATTAGACGAGCACACATTCTACGAATATTCCTGAAAATATTATTATAAACGCACACTACTTACACGTTCTCACTTCGTGTCGCTAGTCTGCTAAACTTTGTGTATCGTGATTTAGATATGCAATAAGATGGCGAACGCATATCACAGAACATAACGTCTAAGTTTTCTGGTAGGTTTTTTGACATTTAGTACGGTAGTCCAGATAACTGGAAGGAGGTTGCAGCGTTACAGCAAACGCCCTCTAGTGGTAGAGACTAATTAAATTATCGACATTACAGTAGCAGCGAGTTCAACTCTTACCGATTTTATGAAGATATTCTTCTTGCAATAATGTGGTGACCATCGTAGTATCAACATTATTATATTTGATCTGCGCCTCCAGTTGAGTAAGCCTAGTCGATTTCCGTTACTAGTGTTATGAACATTCGTGAAAATATTATTGAACATGTAAACTACTTACACATTCCCACTTCGATGTCACTACTGCCAACATTGGTTTAACCACTTACTATGGATGATTTACTTGTAACAATTTCGATATCATTCGAAATGTACAATAGTGCGAGCAATGAATAAATGAATGCACAGAACATTTAAATGTTTTTCTGCTAGGCACCACAAAAAGTATAATGACATTTACGTTTTCTGCTAGATATTTGAAGGTTACTATCAGTAGTTCAAATGAGTGGATAATAAATAATAAATAAGGCCAGGGGTGGATTGTTACTAAAGTATTTTATGTTCCATAAACGCATTAGATGTCAAATTCTTTCAACAGCGATAAATGGTGGATACCTCATACTCTGAATACGGCCACAGAAGAAAATTATTAAAATCCGTTAATCGCGATTAAATATTTAATTCCATAATGATTCGATAGAATGATCACAGAATATCAATGTAACGACAACTCATTACTTTAACGGCGCCATTTTCGTACCCAAAAAAACTTCCTCATTAGTTAAATTTCATCATTCATTCACGAACTCCACGACGAGCCGCTCCAAAAATGTTAAATATCGACGAAAGAATGGAAGTATACAAAAAAATTACACACTTATCTGGTATTAAAAATGAACTATTTAATTGAATAACGTAGACCGATTTATTTTAGAGATGAAACGAGGCGCGAAAGATCATTTGCTTATTTTGCTGGAGCTAACTTTGTTGTTTAGCCAGCGAAAAATCATGAAGCCTATTCTCACTTTGATGTTTTACATTTATCTAATCTCTATATCGTTGACCATGTTGCATTTAGCCTCCTCGTTCACCGTGAACGAATTTTTGCGTTTCGGACCGTTTTTTGGACGGCACATTTTTGTAAGTACATAATGGGTGGGATGCCTGAGAATTTTCCGTTTTTTTTTTGTTCTAAGGCGGTGATTAATTTGTGCGCTTTAACAATATGGGGTGAGAAAAATTTAAAATTAGCCACTGAAGTACGTAAAATTCTTATACCACTGGATATGTTCGATGACGAACTGCGAATCAGATGTATTTACGTAACGAAACTGGCTAAGGTGTTCGCTTTAATCAACGCCTTTCTGGCTGCCGTTTGGATAATTGTTTTAGTTGTATCATCGGATTATTTCGCTTACCGAATGTATTCAGTTAATTGGCTAAAGGAAACTTTTCCTGAAGCTGTGTCACATTATCTGGTTATATTATTAGCATTAACCACCGTACCGGTTGGTTTTGTTTTGGCTGGAACACCCGAAGCTTGGTTGTATGCAGGCGTTCATATCATATTCGCTATTCGGGGGACAATTGAATTGGTAAAACGAGTCTGCGACACGACGATACCACCGAAACTCAGATACGAATCGGAAGTGTACCAAAAAATTGTAAAACAAAAATTAATAATGTGCATCATGACACATCAGGCTATCGTCAGGTGATTATTTTTCTATGATTTGTAATCGGATTCAATACGAAAATTGTAGATCCATCTCGGATGCGTTGGTTGTTGTTGATCTGATAATGACATCATTCATGGTTGGGTCTTTCATATTAGGAGCAGCTTTGATGTTGGAGTTCCTATCGGTACGTTCGCGCCTTGTGCGCACCACAATCATGATTTTTTTTTAGAATTTAAGTCACTCAGTTGGTAATCCGTATGTTAATTTCATCGGTTTGATGGCGCATATTATAAGTTGTTTACTATCGGCCACGATGTACATGTTCAATGGACAATCGCTCAAAGATGAATCCGAACGCATTCACCACGAACTACTACAGCTGCCCTGGTATTATATGAACAAGGAGAATCGACAAATATTTCTGATATTCATGTTGAAGTTGGAGACACCTTTGACATTTTCGAATACTATGATGGTCGTTGACTATTTGCTTTTGGTCAAGGTGCGTTATTTAGTTGAGGTTCTATTGGAGAATTGTTATGTTGCAGATTTTGAAAACCATTTACTCGATGGCTACATTAATGAGGCAATTCGTTTCGCCCGCCAAGGAGTAAAAGTGCACGCTTAACACCTTGATATAGTTCGATTCACAATTTGAATTAACGTCATTTAAATATTTAATCACAACTAACGGCCGTAATCGCAATCAACCTACAAATTACGATAAGCTTTTTAGTATTACTTAGATACTTAAGCAAGTATGACGGTAAATATCAGTAGTTGCGATTTTTGGTAGGTCTTTTGGACGTTGAATCTACGGTCAGCGCCCCCTTTACTGCTAGAGCGTAATAGTGACATCGCAATCAATCCAATTCTTACCCAAGTTAACAACTTATATTTTGATTCCTCTTGTAATACAGCATCATGGTTAAACGGTCAACATGGTAATTCAATCCGTACCTCCAGTCGAATAAATCATCCCTCGATTCGTTTCTTCAGAATGCTGGTGCTGAAAACGAAATCTTGTCGAGTTGGATTGTCGTTCTTCACATTAGCCGAACACACATTCTACGAATATTCGTGAAAATATTATTATAAACGCAAACTACTTACACAACTTAGTGTGTCGTGATTTCGATATCGAATAAGATGGCGAACGCAGTATCGCTGCTACTAACTGGTAGGTTTTTTTAACATTGCGTACGGTAGTTCAGATAACTGTACGAAGATATACACGTCGCATTGAAACTATATTAATAGCCTAGTCGACACTGTAGTTCAATTTATGATCAAGGATGTATCAATATATATTCTTCTAAATTTTTGTATGATTAAAAACCTTTTTTCCATTGGATTTAACTATTTTTCGCAATTAACACAACAATAAACTTGATATCGTATCGTTAAACGTCCCATCGAAAATGAAGATTAATAGGCGCCAATTACATTGGAATATTTAATCGAGGCATTTTACCTACGAATTATTGAAACGAATCGGCGGAGATGACCACAGAAAATCGACAACAATTACTTTAATGGCGTCATTTTCATATCCGAAATGGTTTGCAGTAAAAAAATTCATTAGTTCACGAGGCGAGCAACGACGAGGTCGCAAAATGTCGAAAATTAACGACAGAATGGAGATGTATCGAAAACTCACACGACTATTGGGTACCCAAAATATTCTCTACATAATATATTAAAATAAATATGTTTCAGAAATGAAAAGAAACGAAAACGATCGTTTGTTCATATTACTACAAATTACGTTTCTACTGAGTCAACATAAATTGGTAAAAACATTCCTTACAGTCGTTTTTTACTTTTATCTGGCCGTTGCTGGATTAACTATAATTCATTTATTTTCAACGTTCAGCGTGAACGAGTTTTTACGTTTCGGCCCGTTTTGTGGACGACACATTTTCGTAAGTAACAGTCAGGCGACATTTTGTTTTTTGACGTTAAACATGCAGGCGCTGATTAATCTGTCAGCTTTAGTTTTTTGGGGCGAAGCGAATTTAAAGTTCGCCACGCAGTTTTGCGCTTTCTTCATACCCATCGCAGTACTCGACGATGACATCTATGACAGATGTGTGCTGGTCACGAAAATTACCAAAGTGTTTGCGTTCATCAATATTTCTTTGGCTTTTGTCTGGATGACCGTTTTGATTTTGTCGCCGGAGTACTTTGAGTACCGAACTTATGCTGTGGTTTGGCTAAAGGAAACGTTACCTGAAGGATTAGCGCGTTATTTAGTTTTGTTGGTTACTTTGAGTACCATACCGATCGGTTGCGTTATGGTGGGGTCACCAGAAGCGTGGTTGTACATCGGTGTGAACGGGATATTGTACTTACAAATTATAATACAAATGGTGAAACGTATTTGCGATACTACAATACCATCGCAATTAAGGTACGACTCGGTTCTCTATCAGAAAATGGTTAAACAGAAGTTGGTAATGTGCGTGATGGTTCATGAAGTTGCCATCAGATGTATTAGAGATGGCGTGGCTGCCGTTGATATGGTTATGACTTTGGTCGCCGCTTTTTCTTTCGCTTTAGGTGGTTGCCTGATGTTGGAATTTTTGACGGTGAGTACGCATCACCTTTTGATCACCCCCAAATTCTTTGATTTTTTAGAATATAGGCAACAAAGTTGGTAATCCACAAATCAATCTACTCGGCGTGATGGCTTTTATTATAAGCGCTTTCATATCCTCGGTGATGTACGTTTTTTGCGGTCAACAAATCAAAGATGAATCCGAACGAATTCACCACGAACTCCTACAACTACCTTGGTACTATATGAATAAGGAGAATCGACAAATACTCCTAATTTTCATGTTGAAATTAGAAAAACCAGTTACATTATCGAATTCTATGATGCAAGTGGATTACTTGTTACTCGTCAAAATACTAAAAACTATATATTCAATGGCGGCTGTTCTGGGACAATTCGTTTCAGCAACCGAGGAGGAAGTACCGCAATGATCACCTTTACACTAATGTTGAATTCTATGCACCCAGACACTTCGTTTAATGTCAATTACATTCTATGCATTTAATGACAGTTATTTGTTGGGTTCTCTAATTAGGTCAACGATGTTAAAACAATTTTTTACATTAAAAACAAACTTTAATCACCGTACCATGTACGTAACAACAATTAAAAAACTCGGATGATAACCCCAAAATCAATTATAAAAATGGCAAGTTACTTACCCGATTTAACGTACTGCTGCGAGATATGCGGCGCCGAGGAGTTTTCCGAAGACGAATTAAGAGAGCACACGCTCTCCAAACACATAGAAGGCAGGGGCGCGTGCCCCTTTTGCGGCCTCACAGCCGTCTCGGCCTCCGAACTCACTATACACGTAAACCAAGCGCACTTAGATTTCCTAACACCGGAGGCGGAAGTTAACATGAGTTTCATCGATGACAACAGTCCTAGGTACTGTCATCCAAATCCTTTCAAACCTAATTTGTCACATTGAATTCGCAGCGACGTCAACGGGGATACTCCAACGTTTTCGAATCGAACAAACGGATACGTAAACAACATAAACGTCAACGGCGGCGGCGACTTAACCTTGAAACGTTTCGGCCCCGGCTCACCTCTAAGATCCGGTCTCGATCTCAAATTAAAAAACTCGACGGCTAAACTGCAGTGCCCCTTGTGCAGCTTCACTAGTCTCAGTCCAGATGAGATACAAGAGCACGTGAACAGGTATTAAACACGAAGCGTCCGCCATACATTTTATTTACAAACTTACAGACGCCACTTCGATCTCACGTCACCTTCAATACCAGCAACCGACGAGGAGGAAGAAGACAAATCATTTTCATGTCCTTTATGTAACAAAAACTTTGCGCAACCACCCGATCTTGAATTGCACGTTAACATTGAACATCGCGACGTGTTGTCGCCGTCGACTCCGTCGTCGAGCGCGAGGAACTGCCCGATTTGCGGTATTAACCTCGATGGCGAATTAAATGTGAGCTGCGTTAACTCGCTTCGATTTATTAATAATTTATGTTTACTAGACTGATGCGTTGCGGCACGTGGATTCCCATTTCCCAGCCGGTAGTTCCCCTGTAACCAACGCGGCCGATCGCTCCGCTTTACGGGAACGCGAGCGCAAGGAGTTCGAATTGCTGAGGGCCCAATACGGTATGGACAATCAAGGAAATTTCCGCGATCAATGTGTAACTAATATGCAACGAGCCGTTTACGCTGGCGAGATGAGCGTTTCAGATTACTACGAGCGCACGCTCGATTTACGGGCAGCGGAAAGCACCGGCGTTGATGACTGTAGTTCAGTTACTAGAAGCATCGTCAGTATCGAGCATTATTTTTAACTGAAATTAAAACTGCAAACTTTTAGGTACCGCGCGTTCGCGCTATGAGTTCCAATGCGAGCAACGTTGTTCGGTCGTTGCTGTGCACGTGCGTCGACCACTTTGCATCTTCGTACGGTGATCGTGGTTGGGGTTGCGGTTACCGCAACGCGCAAATGCTGATATCGAGCTTGCTCACGCACACCGGTTACAACGAACGATTGTACAAACTGTGGCAAACGGAGAAACCGCCGCGAAGCGCGGTGCCCAGTATATCGCGTTTGCAGTCGCTCATCGAGCAAGCTTGGGCTCAGGGATTCGACGTTCAGGGATCGGAGCAACTCGGTTGTCGCTTGGTCAACACACGAAAGTGGATCGGCGCGACCGAAGTCGTCACGTTGCTCTCCTTCCTACGCATCAAATGTCAATTGGTCGATTTTCATAGACCGACCGGCGCGGCGGGCTCCCATCCGGAAATGTTCCGTTGGGTGTTGAAGTATTTCGAAAACTCCATCGGCGGTGAATTCACGCCGCCCCTTTACCTACAACACCAAGGTCACAGCCGGACGGTGATGGGTGTGGAGGTGCACCGCGACGGCAGTCTGATGATGCTGGTACTCGACCCCAGTCACTCACCTCAACAAATGGCGCAATTTGGTGATACGAGCACCGCGAGCGCGTCGCTCCGTTTGCTTAGAAAAAGCGAGGCGGCGATGAAAGCGAAACAATACCAAATCGTCGCCGTTGTCGGCACCATCGACAACGAGCAACAGTACCAGCAGAGCAAGGTGTTGCGCGGCTTAAGAATACCTCAAGATCGGTGAGACTAATCGATGAGCAAATTTTTAGGGTATATTCGAATCGTTCAATTTATTCCATATCTCTTCACGTCGCAATAATTATTACTGAAAGTTGAAAATTGAAAATTTTATGGTTAGTAAGACAATAAGAAAATTTATTCCGTATACGTTTACGTCAATTTTGAGTGCTGTCTTTATCGTATTGTGATGATTTTTGTTCCTTTCACGACGTAGTCGCTAGGTTTAGAATGATTGAATTGTTAGTTGCGTGCCCGCTTCTGTGATCGTTTTGACTCGCTTAGATTCACTTGAATTTTTATCTCGACACACTGTTCGTGGAAAGTTACTTAGACTTACGAAGCTTTATCCAGAGAACGTTGATCGATTATCACCTCATAGTTTGTACAAATGTAACATTCGAATAAATTAATGAAAATCATTTTTTTTTTGTTTAAAATGTAGTGTATTTGAACTAATCGTAGTTACGTTACTGATAGTTGGAATATCCGGTAAACGTCAAGTCGTCTGTCAGAATGTCGGGCGCGTCAAGCAACGGAGATTGGGAATCTCGAAAACGAAATCGAATCGTAACTTTTCTAAGCTTAGTGAAAGGTCGTCAAAGGTGGCGATCTTGTTAAAATGTAAGTATGGGCATAAGGGAAAATGTCAGCGACGCAACACGTAGGAACCGTGAGCGTGAAAACGTCGTGCGTCCCGCTGCTGCAGAACAATCTCGACCGATTGAAGGTGTTGTTTTCCGCGAAACTATGCGAGAAATGCGTTTTGAACGCGGAGCCTTCGGAGGTAGCGGTCTACGATGTCTTCATGACCGTTTCTAATTCCGAACGGAACGTCGGTCCGGATTTTATAAAGCGATTGCAGGTGAGTTAAAAATATCATTTTTGGTGACCTGGTTTTCGCTATTGTGCGGAGGATCGAAAGCGGTTTATCGTTATTACAAAATAATGAATGAGAAAATTTTGGGTGAACTTTGTATCCGAGTGATGGGACACAGATTTCGCTGTAGCGCCCTGTGAAGCGATTAAAATTTTTGAGTTGAGAGTGTGATCTGTGTTATTTTTTAGGTGGCGCTGTTACAACTTCGGTTGTATATCTGTATATATGACATCATCGTTTTTTGAACAAAAATGATTTGGCGTAAATACGATAAGGAGGCCCAGAGATTAGTTATCGGCGATTAGTAAAACACGTCAGAGATGTAAATGAGACGGTTTATTTGTTGTTGTTTGATCGGGAATAACAAGATCACAGTGGAATGATTAACGTCGACGGAAGTACACAATGCCGCGTTTGCTCACTAAAAAAAAAGAAAAATACGAAACTGGTTGGATAGGAAAAATTCGGTCCCATTAGGTTGACGAGGTAAATTAAACGTCGCGGCCATTAATTTCCCATTGAAGGATCGTTTCGAAACGCTTTAATACAGATTGGGGACGGGGAAAATGAGGGGAAAAAATCGACACTAACCTAAGACCGCTCGTCCGGCGTCATCGACCCGACCCCGGTCCGATTGAACTTTGATATATCCTACTAATTCTAGAGAGGATTCGACATTGATCGACGCGAAACAGGATCTATAAACTTGAACCGAAGGTAAACAAAACAGATATTATCATAATTAAGTCGGTATCGTTAACGGTATATGCGATTTTTGTAATTTTTCCCTCGAATATACACCTGTTTCGCGAAAATTTACGCCTTGACATTTAGGACGCGCGCGAACGCCAAACGGGTTCCGGAAATAGAATACAGGATGCGCTATTTTCAGCTACATTCCATGTCGCCACTAACCGGAATTACATTTTTTTCTATAAACACTCGAGATTGCGATGTACGTTTTATTTATAAAACACTGTTTTCAAGCGGTTTATCTCCGGTTCGGAGCCAGCTTATCGTTTCCTGACGTAAACGAACCGATATCTTTCATTGAACAGGAACTAACTCCTTATTTGTTGACATGATTTTTTGAGATCTTATGTAATTAAAATTTTTTTTTCTGTTCTTGTAGCGATTCCGCGGAATTGTTTTTCGTTGCGGTTGCGCGAAACGAAAAAACCGACTGCACCCACTGCCGCGCTTACGAGAATCGGCGTATGCGTCAGCGACGGGGCCCCGGGGACCGCCGACGGCGGTTCAAAGACCGCGGCACGACCCGGATCTTCGCTTGTCGTCTTCTTTCACTCGCCGAACGCGGTTCATTCATTACCGTCGTCGGGATCGACTGCGAAACCGGTTTAGAAATTGGCGTCCTTCCAGAGGATAAGTTTTTTCCCTTCTTTCTAAACGAAAGGACGAAGTGCGTTCGGTTGTCGGACGTTTGCCACGACCATTTTGGAGAAAATTAACGACGGTGGGGGTGTTTTACATAAAATTAATCGCACGTTTCTATGGCCCAATGGGCTTTGACCTAAAGGCCACAGAAACGTAGCGTCGCTTTCTGCGCGTACCGTCGCCGAAACGGAACTACCGCGGCCCGTATCCGGCCCGGATCCGAGATCTAGGTTGTCCGTGGCCGGCGTCCTTCCGAAAATTCCCACCCGAAAACATTCCCATCCTCTCTCTTTCTCGAATAAAATCACATTTGTACGGCGACGACGACGACGTACGAAGTCCGATAAGCGATCGTTCGAACGGCTCGCTTAACTTTCACCCCTCTTTCTCCGGCATCGTGCTCCGAATCTAGGTCCGGTTCGGTTCGTTTCTGCCGCGTCCGCGATCGTTGGGTGCACAGAGTTTCGTACGTATCCCGTTGGAGTTCCGTCGTTTGATTCCCGTTCGATCCCGTCGTTATCGTCGCGTGACGCGCGCACCAGGATATGCGGTCAATTTCGGATACGGCGAGGTCGTGACGACAGAATGAAGCTCGAGTTCCGGGTGATCGTCCATCGTAAATGACATGACAGTCTTTGGAGAGGTAAAAAAAGTAATCGTTGATAGAACGCATCACCCATCGAGTGATCTACGATTGCCACGGAATTTCACCGTCTGGCATCTGGAAATTTCTCGTTGCGTAATGACGCAATTTTAGAAACTTCTTGAATAATTTAAATTAGATTGCTAAATAGTTTCGACACAATTTCGACGGTAAAGATGTTTTAGTGCGAATCTTTACAGAAATATGTGGACGACATATGCGGCGACGGATACAGCGCTGGGTCGCTGGTGGCCGGGGAGGACTCCAGCTACGATTCCGACTACGAGGCGGACGCGCCCCGCCACCAGGATGTGTCGCGTACCGCGAGCGACACGTTGGAGGCGGAGTACGCCGACTACGTCCAGACGTCGTCACTGCCCGATTCCGATCCAGGCTACACAGCTAGGTCAGCATTACTTTTCAGCATTCAATCCGATTAAACAACGTTCCATTGTTCACAGAGTGGAGTTCGCTTTAAAACTCGGCTACACGGAGAAGCAAGTCCAGGCGGCGCTACAAAAACTAGGCTCCACTCCTGCGCAAAACGAGCTGCTCGCCGAACTCATTAAACTGGGCGCACAGAAGGGCGCGTCGTGCGATAGCAGCCCCACCGACAGTCAGTTGGACATTTCGGATCAGCAACAGCAGCAGCAATCGGTGGACGCGACCGCCGTCGCCCACCACTCGTCCACTCTCCGACCGATCGTAATCGACGGCAGCAACGTGGCCATGAGCCACGGCAACAAAGAAGTATTCTCCTGTCGCGGCATAAAGATATGCGTCGACTGGTTTCGCTCGCGCGGCCACAAGGACATCACCGTTTTCGTGCCGAAATGGCGCAAAGAGGGCCCGCGACCCGACAATCCGATCAGCGACCAAGACATCCTCGCCGAATTGGAACGCGACCGTTTGCTCGTATTCACCCCCTCGAGACTGGTCGGTGGTAAACGGATGGTGTGCTACGACGACCGCTACGTTCTACGCCTGGCCGCCGAGGTGGACGGCGTCGTCGTCAGCAACGACAACTACCGCGACCTCTGCCAGGAGAGCGCCGAATTCCGCAAGGTCGTCGAGGAACGCATTCTCATGTACTCGTTCGTGAACGACCGCTTCATGCCCCCCGACGACCCTTTAGGTCGCTCGGGGCCCACCTTAGACAACTTCCTGCGCACCCAACCGCGCAAAGGAGACCCACCGCCCCCGTGCCCCTACGGTAAGAAATGCACCTACGGAAACAAATGCAAATACCACCACCCCGAACGCGGTCCACTACCACACAAAACGGTCACAGAACGTTTATCGGAGCACGCGCAGCGCCACCTGCAAGCCAGAGAAAGCGACATCCGCAAAACACCACTCGGTCGTACCAGATCAAACGTACCACCCCCCAAGGAGATTCAACATCCAATCGTCTCCAAGAGCCAGAGCGTGGACAACGTGGGCACCACCTACCAATCCCAAGAGAACCTCCACCGAAAACTGCAACGACAACTGACGCTCAACCCAAACTGCGACCCCCGTCTGAACAGAAGATACGTCCCGCTACAACCGACGAACAGCAACCCATTTCCACCCTTCCTACCCTCGCCCGGCTGGGACGTGCACCACCAAAACGTGACTCGCATCTCCTCCGCGCCGGACTCTTGTCGCCAATGGCCGCAGCAACAACAACAAATATCCCACAGACACATGCACCGTTTGTCGAGCTGCTCGGACCCTCAACTGAACGCCTGGCCCGGCAACCAGTGGCCCGGGCAAACTCTAATGGAGGACACCAGACGAAAAATGCACTACCACCTGGCCGCCATATTTCCCGAGGAGCAAGTCGCGCAGGCCATGCAACTGTATCCAGACGAAACGAACCCGCAAAAAATATGCGCGGCCATCCTATCCATGTTCCCCAAAACGTGATTACATTACTATTCGTTCGCAATCGACGCCGATTGCATTAAAAATAGTTTTCAATTAAACCGCTAGCAGTTCTGTATACTTGAAGAACGCTTCAATTATATTTGAGCATCGTCGGGTCGACGTTTTTGGCAGCTTGAACGTTTTCTTTTATTTGATAACTTCATATTGAAGGCGAACCATCATGGCTTCTTATGTAGTTCGATGTACTAATGTTTAATTTAATCGCGACGTTGATACCATGTATCTCTAGTAAATTGTTACAATTTATTTATAGTATAGTATATTACCGATTTAAAAAAAATCTAACTAATTTTTTTTTAGTACGTAACGTTTACACGAAAAGTAGACTTTGTGATATTAAGTACAGCTATTTAATATTCGTTCGAGCACATACTACATTTATATAACATACAATTAGTTTTTATAATAAATAACCATTATAATTTTTGTTAACACCTATTTATTTCGATTAAAACTCGTCGAATACCGGCAATTATTTTTATTATTCCCACTAATAATGACATTAAATGAGTATTACAAGCTTTTTTTTGGTATCGTAAAAACGAGCTACGTTATATACATGGAATTATAAAATTTTACAAACGTCCCATAATAATTACTACCTTAATACTGTTTTTTTTTAAAAAAAAAACGCAAATAAAACAACACATTTATAACAAGCCTTGTATACTACATATTATATATACAAAAATACCAAAATATTGTACTTGGATCCTAATCAACGGAGCTTACTTATTAATATTGGATAAATAATTGATTGCAATTTACAGATTACAATTAAAACGGAGCACCTTTACGTATTCGTTGACGGCGACCCTATCCGTAGATCTGGCTAGACATGCTAGCTTTCCTTCGATGTCACGCCGACGTTTCGTTGTCTTCCCAGCCCTCGCTGTCTTCCGATTCGCTCCCCGACTCCGAGTCGCTGAATTCCACCGCCACGCGTCTGGCCAGGATGCTGGCGACGTCGTGTCGTTCCACTTCTTTTTGTTCGATTTTTTCCACTTTTCTTAGTGTTATTCCGTCTCTTATCGCTTTTAGGAGGTCGTTGCGCGGGTTGTCCATCGGAGGTAATTGTTTCGGTGCCGGTCGATCTTTGATTGGGTTCAGTTGCGGCGGCGATTGGGTTAGGATTTTGGCCAAGTCGCCGTTGACCAAGGGGAGATTGACGGCGCCGTTGGTCATTATGCTTAGTGGCATCGGTGGGGGAGGGGGTGGTGGTGAAACCTGCACCGGCGTCTGTGCCTTCGGGGGGGATTGTTGTTTGGGGATGGGTGGTGGTGGGGGTAGGTCTTGGTTGGGTTCCGGCGTCGCTTGGTGCGAGTGGGGGCTGTTCGATCGTGATTGGCCGCGCACGAGGTGCGGCGGTATGCCGTTCGGTGGCGACATTGTCGTTTCGGGCGGTGGGGGTGGCGGTGGTAACGCGTCGCGGCCGGAGGATAAACCTCGGCTGCCTCTGGTGGGGGTGCTGGCCGATGGGGTGCTGCTGTTGCTGGGTGGCGCGGGTGGTGGCTGGCTCGGTCGTACTTTGTTAGTTCGGGTCGGCGTGCCGCCTTGGTACAAGGATTCGGAGCTGAGCGGACCTTGACCGTACATACCTTGTTGGTAGGGGTTCTCCTCGTATCGCGGGTAAACCGGTGATGGGATGCCGTCGGTTACCTCTTGCTGCTGATACGAGCGACGGATTTCGATCGAGTTTGGTCTGGGCGGCCGTTGTTCTTGGTGGAGGTATTCCTCGGTTAGTTGCAACGGTTGCGGCGGTTGTTGTTGTTGAACCGGCGTGCGGTATATGTTGTTTTGTGGCATTATATACTCGCCGTGGCCCATGGCGATTTGTTTTTGACGCTCGCGCGTGTTGTGGGGTTGCCTGACGCGTTTCTTCGGTCTGTTACCTTCTGAACCGGCCGCGCGCGGTCGGTGCGGTTTCTTTCCTCTGTCGTGCATCATACGTTCCGTATCGATTAGCATTTCTTGTCGCCACAATTCGAAGAAGTAATTTGGATCGGTGTAGAACTTCAGACCGTCTTTACCGTCGTCGCGGTAACAATTCAATTTATCCAATGGAGGCGGTTTGTCGCAGTTTTTGTACGTGTCCAGCATGGCCGTTGGCATCGTTGCTCTCGAAAATATCTGCCCCAAATTAGTGTTAAAAAGTAGTTAAAATTGGGGTTAAAACCACAAACCTGTTGGTCGAAGACGACCGCGCTTTTAAACGCCTTCCTCATATGTATATCCTGTAGAGACACCTCCTCGACGTTACTATCCAATTGAGTTACTTTAACGGCCAAGCGGTCGATTCGAGCTTGAAGGGAATTGGATCTGTCGTACAACTGTTGAGCGTCGCGCGTCAATTCGCCAAAAAGATCTTCGGCGTGCTTGGAGAGTGACGACAACTGACGCACGGTGTTGGCCAATGTTCCATTGGTGACCGCCTCTAGTTCCGAGGGTAACGGGAAGTCCAAGGGAAGCGTGCCACGGGTAACATGCACTGGTTCGATTACACGTTTCGGGAGCGGCATGTCTCAGCGGATCTACAACAAATTTTTTTAAATAAAATAAGTATTGCGACGCCATCTTCATAAAATCGAAGGAACATCGACGACCAGAGAAATATAAAATCCATCTTCATAAAATCGACGATCAGAGAAATATGATAGCGACGACGGTCACAGATTGACATAATGAGATAAAAATTGGGTGACTCGATCGAAACTTACGTAAATACGGACGTGACGTTATTTAAATAAACAGAGGATACAAAAAATTTATCGACCCGCCTCGCGAAGACCACCACCAGACACTCACATCCGTCGAACTAATTTGTTTATACAGCCACAACGAAAGGTGAATATCCTGGGCTTTCGCACGCTTCACCGACGAGACGGCTCGAAGAAATCGGATTCCGTGTGCACTGTAAAACAAACAAAGCGTGTTTGAAGACCGCTGCTAATCTAATTAAGAACTCGCCGCGCGGATTGTTAACATACTTCCACTGGCAAGCAAATAGCGGTTCGATTAACGACATAACAGGCGGTTAAATGACTAATTCGGAAACGGGGAGTTCCGTTCGATTATTAAAATCAACACGATACACGAAATGTCAATTGCTGTTTTAAATGTCAAGAGAAAGGGCACAACTTTTTTTTTTATCTCCACCCAGGTGTGGTGTTACGGGAACGCTTACCTCAGTAAAAACACGACGATTTTCGTTAACCGGATGTTAAATCGGTGAAACTGAGTGGTAAACGGGCTTTAAACGCTTAAAACAATTCGTTTAATTGGAAAAACATTCACCGAAGCAAACAGTCGCACTCCCTTTGGTGCGCCGCGCTGCCAACATAACTAAATAAATGTCCTAAATTAATTCGGGGACATCTATGTGTGATGAGAGGAATTTATTTGTCCGACTACTTCTGTGATTCTATTTCTAAGGATTAATGTGCTTCATAATTATTTAAAACGACACCCAACCATTGACTAATATAAATAAACATCCAAATATTCTGAAACCAACAGAACTAATATTATTAATTCTATGTTCGCGTCAACGTCAATTTGTGGCGAATTAATTTGTTGTTACTTCTGTGGTACCTCGACGGCATCGGTCGCAATAACGTTTCAACAAACCCTAAAAACAATAAATTGTGGCGTTATAGATGTGTTTAATCGCGTTTCGAACGTTGTTCAGTGTCAATTTCAGGACGAATCGATTTTAGTTGTCGCGCGGTCGTCACGTAAGTAAAACGACTTTCGCCTCAACAATGGCCGACCTTTTCGTTTCGCTATCCGACCGTCATTCCGGTTTTTAGAATGTCGGAACAGCTCGATGGGGAACGGCCGAACAGCCCGGCGGTCGACAGGGACAAAGCGCCGTCCAGGGTCGTGGTGGCGGATGGCGAGTTCGGCACCCTGTCATCGTCCGAATGGGGCCACCGCTGGCGGCAACAGGACACCTTTCTGTTAACGTTGGAACGTCGAGCTGCGTCACAAGAAGGTACTAAGTTAGTTCAGTTATTCCACGAAACATCTGTATCGATTCCGGTGCAGTGTAACGGAGTGTTTAATCGGTAAACTAAAGTGCGCCGAGCAACAGTGTAATCCAAAGTGTTTCCAGGCGAGCTGACCGAGCTGCGTCAGAACAACGACAAACTTAAACAGCAACTACTCGAATCGCAGCAAAGGGAGAAATTCCTGCTGAGGAGGATTGCGGTCAAGGAACAGGAAACACAAGATCTCGTGGTCAGTAAACCCACAACCGTCCCTCAAATGTTCTTTAACTTGTGCAGTGCGTACCGCGAGTTCGCAATATAACACGTCTCATGTCGATTATTCATTCGAGTGACATCAGTGCTAATAGTGGACGGGGCGTAATTCCCCAGTGAGATATAAACGAGTTAACGCTCAATGTGCCCAATCGTGGAGGTTAACCAAACTTACGTTGATAAACACAGAAAAAAAGCCGACATTTTTTCTGTGCTAGTAATCATAGATTACAATATTTTTTTAAATATCTGATCTCCATAATTGATAACAGAATGCCCTAGAGAACATCGAAAACAAAATTCTGTCAACAGAAATCAATGTTCACATTATATTTTCTAAGTATTTTGTTACGATTTGCGTTGAAACGCCTGGACAAAGTTAAAAGGACATTTGAGGACTCGGTTTAAATCGCCGCTTGTTATTTTCAATAAACCTGTTGTGAAAGACGAGTTAATTTTGTTTGTAACACCTTTAAACAACTGTAATCGTCGTGTACAACACTCACATGTCGCATTTATGTCATAGCTCCAGCTGAACGAGTTGAAGAGTAACCAAGTGCCGGCCGGCTCGTCGCTCCGCAACATGCTCTTGGACCCGGCGGTGAATTGCATGTTCCAGCAGTTCCGCAAAGAGATACAAACGTTGCGTTCCAAGCTGGAGGACACGCAGAACGAATTGGCCGCTTGGAAGTTCACGCCGGACTCGAACACAGGCAAACGTTTGATGGCGAAATGTCGACTTCTCTATCAGGAGAACGAGGAACTCGGGAAGATAACGAGCAGCGGTCGCATAGCCAAACTGGAAACCGACCTGGCGCTGCAGAAGTCCTTCTCCGAAGAGGTGAGACAGTCGCAGAACGAATTGGACTCCTTCCTGGCCGATCTGGACGAGGACGTGGAAGGGATGCAGAGCACGATACTGTTCTTGCAGCAGGAGCTACGGAAGAGCAAGGAGATCGTTCAGCAACTACAAAAGGAGAATAGTACTTTGAAAACGGGCGGCGGTCGCGCCAACGGTGACAGTGTAAATAATTGTGAACAGGAAAGGGCGACGGATTCGGAATCGGAGGGCGAACGAACTAGAGCTAAACGCGTCCGAAGGTCCTCCGTCCTGAGCATTAATTATAACGAAGACGACACTCTCGTTATCAACACGAACGGCGACGTCGCCATGACGTCCGATCCAGAATGAACGTCCCGTTCGAATTTTACGTTTTACTTTTTTATTTTCTAGATCGGTCGCAGTGTGTGATGTTATTTAATTCGTTTACAAACTGACGAACAGTATATAAAATTGTACATAAGAAATAGAGAATTGCGGTTTTTTCGTGAACGCGTTTTCATCGCTGCTAAGCAGTTTTTTTTTCTATTTTAAATTGGCGAAATCCCCAACAATATTTCAACTCTAACGGAATATTAGAGGTGTTTATTTTATACATAGAACTACAATAAAGAAAAAAATTAATTCTATGGTTAACCTTTTATTTTTAATGCATACTTAATCTAGGACCCCGTTTAAAACCAATTCGACAGCTTCTTGGATGTTACCAGAAGTCGCCTGCAAGGCTCTGATGTTGGTTCCGTCGTTCAGTAAGCCGAGCTCGTGCATTTGTCGCAATTCATTTTCGTACCTTACGGATAGCGAGGTCAAATTGAGGTTTTCTCTGTTGCCGGATGTTACGGGCTCCGATGGGGCGGCGCTGAACGCGTGTTGCAACGCATTCGTGAACATTTCGTTTGTTATTACGCTCGGCGAGGGATTTGGGGTTGTGGCAGCCGACGAATTAACGTTGTTGAGCGCTGTGTTTGTCGCGTTCGCGATTGCGGCTGCTACTTCAGCCGATGATATAATTCGAAAAGAGTTGTTTCGTGACGGTGGGTAGGAATCCCTTGATTCGGTGTTCGACTCCATTTCCTCGTCGTCCGATAAAGCATCCAGTGAATACGAGTAACCGGTACTTGTAGTTGGTTGTAAGTTGTTGTGGTCGTTTAGATATTTTAAAAGCAAACTGGCTGCGGTTATCAGAGTTGGATGTTTATTTGCCAGCGATCGCACTGTGTCGACATCAGCTAAATGTAAAAGTAATTCGGAATCGAGCAAAAAAGCGACAGCCACCGGATCTTCTTTCAAACCGGGAATTGTTTTAACCCACTTCGCTAAAGCGCCTGATCTAACGATACGTTGCGCGTTAGATCGAAAACTAGCTTGATCCCTGCTGGTTTTATAGGATGACGCTAAATTTTGGATATCGTCTTCAGTAATTTCAGTATGTTGTTCCTCGTTTCTGTGTTGCAAAGCGTCGATGACATGTATCACGGAGTTCTCATTAATCTCATAATCACCAAGCAATTTATCGTCGCGCAAAACATTACCACAATAAACGAATTCCACGTTCGACTTATTAAGTAAACCTAGTGCGTGTTCCTTGAATTCCGTTACCGCCCTACACTCGTCGAAACCGTCGATTTTGATACGGCTCCACTTTTTATCGTCGTAACAGCTTATAAACATTTTACGTTCAACACAATGACAAGACAGTTTAAAAAGTGGGGTTATTTGCGACAAACCATAGAACATAGTTATGCAAAAATGGTTTATTCAGAAATTAATTGAAAACGACTGTGTCTAGCATAGCACCGAGACACTGAACAATGTTATTCGTCATCAGAACATCAACTTTCTCCTCCAAATGCCTCTTCGGATCCTGTTTACCAACATTTTTAATCGCTAGTTGTTCAGGCGTCATCTTCTCCTCATCCTCCAAAGCTTTGTTGTAATTCTTCGCCAGCTCCAACATTTCAGATACGGTTTTCTCGTTGACGCTGCAATTCTCCGAATAATCCGCTAAAGTTAAACCGTCCATCCACGATTTTTTATGCAAATTCAATAACATCTTCTGTTCCAATTCGTTTTTTCTATAGTTGATACTGATCGAGTAATAGTGACGATTTAATCCGTGTATTAAAGCTTGGACCGACGGCTTTTGTAAGTGACCCAAATTGGAAGTCGTCTGTCTCGGTTCCTGCCCCAACACCATCATGTTGGGGTTGATGAGACGGAAGGCATCGATTACAACTTTGCCTTTGACCGATTGTATGGGATCAACAACGACGGCCACTGCTCGTTCCGAAAGTGCTTCAAACGATTGTTGGGTGTTGATGTCAACGCCTGACAACCAACACCCAAAACCAGGATGCGAATGGTACCATCCCACCACCATTTCAGGTCGCCCTGTTTGCCGCAACATATCCAACATTTTCGCTTGAAAAACAGGATCAACCGCTTCGACGCTCACTCCGGTACCGGTTTGGGGCATGGCGAACACGTCGATAACGCGAACTGTGTAATCATCAACGAATTCACCTGAAATTTAACACCAAATAAGAATACAGAGAATCGCACCATATTAACGTACCCAACATTAAACCCATAACTTCCATCGGTACTCCGGCACGGCCGTGTTTTAACATTTTTAGTAAAGCGAGCGAGGAAATGTAAACTTGCTCAGCGGTATCTACGACCGGCGCGTCCGCGGGTGGCGCCGTTTGAGATAAACCCGGCATACCGCCTCCGAGTCTTAATAAACGATCCATTGTTACTAAAAACCGACAATAATTGAACTTAGAAAATTCGCTTCAACTTGCTTTGCCACTGGATCTTCGTGGTTTGTTTGGAAAACTTGCAATTCACGATTTGACGTGTTGCTTGACAGTTTGTCGTTTTTTAGTTCAATTGCTGTGGTTCTGTGAGTTATAGGTTAAGAATCGACGCCATTTGGAGGCCTTCAGTTTGTTTAGAAATGGATGGACGTGAAAGGTGAGTTATTTCATTGATTAAAACAGAGTATATTAAATTTATGACTCCAGATTAAGGAAGTTTATTAGAAACCTGGATCCAAAAGAGTTGACTCGCGTCAAGGTTCAAATTAGTTGTGGAAAACAACCAGTGGCGAATGCATCCGCAGAATTAAACAGATCAATAGAGGACCCCGCAAGTTTAGTTATACATTTCGAGAAAGGTAGTATTTGGAATTATAGTTAAGGAACAGGCAGACGTCAGCATTCATTGTTATAAAAATGGTTGAGAAGTTGACGTTTGCCTTGAAATGCAAAATAATTAATCGAACAAATTCATTAATTTGATTTTTTTTGTTTAAACCAACGTTGAGGCATCGACTGAGCACTTTCTATGTAAGTACATCAACTTTTTAGTATCTTATACGTAACTAATATTATCTTAAATATTTATAAACCAACAGGATCTCGAAGTTATCTCTTCATTTATTAATTGTTAAATGTTTTTATATTTCGTTTAAAAAATTTGTTTATTACTCATAACGACATCGAGGAAATTGCTCAAGCACGAAGAAACTGAAGACCAGAAGATGAAGAAGAATGAAGAACTTGCCATCTGCTCTAAAATTCAATTTTACTTTTACTCTATAGTTCAATGCATTAAATTAACCATTTTTCCCTTTCATAGAGTCGAAGAAAGGCATTTTTGACAGAGAAGATATCAAAGTGAATCTGATTGATGCCCCTGCGAAGAAGAAACGTTCCAGATCAAGAAGTAGTTGCGAAGAAGAGGATCGAACGAGAAGACGACGACGCGAACGGTCCCA
The DNA here is from genome assembly GCA_020654155.1 of Novius pumilus. Lineage (NCBI taxonomy): Eukaryota > Metazoa > Arthropoda > Insecta > Coleoptera > Coccinellidae > Novius > Novius pumilus. The sequence continues at coordinate 8,014,108 of JAIFOV010000475.1, forward strand.
AGATTCCAGAGATCGGTTAGTGTTTCACTCTAAAACAGTATTCATAATAATCTTTGATAAAGTTCCAAATCGAGAGAAAGATATCGTCGGTACTCCCCGAGAAGACGCAGCCGCTCACGGGGAAGGAGTCGCAAACGCAGCTCGAGCAGTTCGCCACCTCCGAAGAAAATACCGGGCTTGTACATTCCTCCAAAAAGTGATTATTTGAGGTACGAGAAGAAGACATCTCCAGTGCCGTCAACTAGTCGAGCATCTGGTGAGCGTCGTCTCTTGTAATGCTTACATAAACGAAAATCTTTGGTAGATTTACCGGTAAAAAGTGACTCATATCGCGCCAGAAGTCGTACCAAAACGAGGAGCCGGTCACGTGAACGAAGAAGAAGTCGTTCCCCACGAAGACACAGATCAAGAAGAAGTCGATCACGCGACTGGGAAAAAGATGGCAATCCAAATTTTCCACCTTATTTATTGAAGGATGGGAAGTACTGGATTCCAGCAGAAATGTTTCCTCCTAATGTGGGTTGTTACCCATTTTACCCGGGGCACTTTCACCCACCACCGATGTTCCCTAGAATACCAATGGAAATGATGCCCAGGCAAAGATCGATGCGTCCATTCCATCGTCCCCCGTTTAACCACAATTATACCCCTGGTGGTACCTACGTTAACAAAGAAAGCACTTCTTCAGTGTCGAAAAACAAAGATGATTCCATCGAAGGTGCTAAAATTACAGAAATCCCTGTGGAAAGCGATAACGCAAAAGAAATTACTGCTGAAACAGATAAAAACAATGAAGAGAAACTAAACGTTTAATATGGACAAAATATAACAATAAAATTATTTTTAATCAACCAAAAGATAACTTTCCAGGATTCCGTTTCTGTGCTCCCTTAGTACATTTAAAAATTTACTAACTTTTTCATCATTAAACAGCTTCGAATCTTCAGTACGATTACCCAGCTGATATTTAGATTTCTGGTAATTTAGTATGCAGAACACGAAATTCCAAAACGAAAATTCCGGCCACAAAACATTGGTAAAATAGATCACAGAAGAGGAAACTTGCCACAAAAGGAAGTCGCTTAACCGAACTTCCCCCGACGTTCTAATCAGTAAGTCAGGATCTGTACTCGTATATAAACATTTTGAAATTAAGGAATCGGTTACATCGTCGACTGTTATAAGATCATCCTGTACGCCTTGACTCAAGCTTCGTATCGCATTTGTTATTTCCTGTCGACTTGTGTAAGCGAACGCAATATTCATAATTGATTTCGTATTATCCTTGGTAAGTAAAACAAGTTCGGCTATTAATTTTTTCAAGTCGTTTCGAAGTAAAGTTAAATCGCCGATGACGTTCACGCACACCCCGTTTTCCATCAGTCTTTCTTTCTCGTCTAGAAGCGTTTCGAATTTATCCACCGCTAAGTTCATTAGTTCCTCGACTTCCCTTGGCGTTCGTTTGAAATTTTCGATGCTGAATGCGTAAACGGTGACTTCTTTGATACCGGATTCCTTGCACCAGAGCAGGGTCTCGGATAGTTTGTCGAAGCCGCGACTGTGCCCCACGGAGTGGTCGAGATTCAATTTTTTAGCGTAGCGCCGGTTGCCGTCCATTATTATGCCGACGTGGTTTGGAATTGGGCCGCATTTTAGTACGTTTACTATGAATCGTTGGAAGCAATTCAAGGTGCCGTCGTCGCGGAACCAAGACATCTTATGGTGGCGAAATTTAAATGTTTTAATTGATGCGACGTATACGTGTGATCACAGAGCTTGTGTTGTCATGTATATTGGAACTACTTAGGCGATACTTGTCTTCACTCTGTGATAAGAGAGCGAAATATTTTAAGATTCAATAACTAAATAAGAGTTTTGTTATAATATACTTGTTCGGTTTCATTGGAAACCTTTGAAATGTTTGTTACTTCACCTGTGGTCCCTCCTATACATTCTTTATAAAATCTGTGCTCCACCTCTCGACCATCCATGGAACTATTCTCAAAACAAATTACTACGTGGTTCTGTGATTGTAGTATCAGTCAGTTAGTTAGGACATGTTGCAAGTGGGTGCCAGAATAGCACTGATTTAACGAATTTAAACCAACAAGTAAGTTTGATTCTCATTTAATTCGTTCCGGAGTTCAATCTGCAATCGCTGAATATTGTGAATATTCTTTAGCGTCGTTTTCCTGAATAAAATGGATAGTTGCTCGTGATTCGTGTCCGCCATTGTTTTTATCAAACGCCATCGAACTTTTTAGTTTAAAATAAATATTTATTTGTTCTGTGGTTCAGTCGTTCGAGTGTGCAGACGTGTTCAAATGCGAGCGAGAATAAAATCACGTATTCCAACTAAAGGAGGGGCTACGCAAACAATCTTTGAACGATATATTAGGTTTCTTTATACAATATTTAGAAAAAGTAACATCTGACGATCGGATGAAAATACAAAATTCTCTCTTATTATTTATTAAGAAATCAAATTTACATTTACGTTCATTAACTCAAATACACATATAGGCGCTAAATATAAAAATTATAATATTACGCTTAAAATTAGACATACGGGAATTTATAAAAAAAAATGAAATACTTCTTATCTACGGGGATGCGGGGTTCATCTTAGTATGGCGCGTATCTCCTGGAAGGTGACGGTCCCCTCAAACTTGGCCTGAAAAACAGAAATTTTCGTTGAGTTCCCTAGAAAAAGTACGGCACGTAAATACATGTCCCTGTACAGTGTATTACATCAACAATAAAACGTGTCGACGAATATAGCGAGCACAGAATTCGATATTGCACAGATTGAAACGCCGTTATAACCGATTGAACTACGTTATACGGAGCTGGGCTGTGCCGGGAATACCTCATGTCAAACAGTACTCACCTCCTCTCGTCGAAGGAATCTCGGCTGAAGTCCTCGTAAATCCGACTGGTTCGCGGCGGCGGCAATCCCATCGGAGGCGGCGACCGTCTGCTGTACATGCCGTAATCGCTCGTACGGCTGCTGAAGCTGGCGTCGCGCATGCTGGCCGCGCTCATGCTGCTCGAAGCGGGCGCGCCCCTCAGCCCGATGGACGGCATCGGAGGCAGCGGTTCGCGACGCGGAGCGACCTGCGGCGGCAAATAATCGCCGCGCGCCCTAATTTCAGAGCTGGCGCTCGTCCTCGGCGGCATACCTGAAAAGCGCCGCTCGAAAATGTCGCGCGATTCGTCAAAACGACGCTCGTAGTAATTGTCGTAGCCATCCTAAAAAAACGGGCAACGAAATCAGTAAAACTGGCTAAAACTAAAGAGACAAGTTCGGTTTTGATTTTGAGATATTATCAATTTGAGGTTGAAAAGAAATTTGGAGTAAACCGAGCAAGATCGGTCGACGACGACGAAGCGCGGACGCGCATACGACGACGACGACAACGAGGGCAATAATAATATAAATTTGTACCCCGAATCGTCCCATCATACGATCCCGAAGGAAGGGCGGGGGCGGCGGCGGGGGATACGGGTCCCTTCCGTACATTCGATCCCGGAACCGATCTGGACCGACACCTTTCGGACATTCCTTGCTCCAATGACCGCCGCGTCCGCACCGGTAACATTGCTCCGGATCGCCCATGCCGGGCCGTTGTCTAACTCTGCTCGTCGATACCTGCACTTTCATCGGTTGACCGTCAACGACCGTCCCGTTCAACTCTTTGATGGCCTCGTTTATGTCGCCCGACGATTCGAGATGCACGAACCCGTAGTTTCGAACGATATCGCACTCGACCACGGTGCCGAACCTAATTTTTGGCAGAAAAACAAGGAACAAAACGTGTCTCGATCAGAAATCGTCCAGTGGGTTCGATCAGAGCTCGCGACCGAACGCAACGGTACACACGATAGTCGAAATGTGCTCGGACACTAATCAAACGAAGGTTACAGCAGATGTCTCTGTACTTTACTTCGCGTCAATTAGACTTGATATTGACGGACAGAGAATGTACAGAATATAATTTACACAGTAAGGTTCGGCGCACACATAATCGAAGAATGCATGAGTAACTCAATCGGAGTGAAGTTAGGATATGTGCGTCGAGCCTAAGATACCGCATTATGTATGTGGAGCCTTAACGCGGACCTGATACTGTGCGTGTTCACAGAACACATTTCGACAACCATAGAATATTCGAAACGTTACGACTACGACGCGATCGAGCGCGCGAGATTTGATTTTCAGTAAAGTGATAAGTCGTACCTCTTGAACAACTCCCTGATTTCCGGCGCTTTCGTGTTATCCGTCAAATTACCGACGAAAATCTTGGTGGTGGGCGTCTGCGGCGCCCGCCTGCTCTTCGCCGCCTCGCATTTCATCGATTGCCCGTTGATCACGTGACCGTTGAGGTGTTGTATCGCCTCGCGACCCTCCGTTTCGCTTTCCATGTGGACGAAGCCGTAATTCTTGACGACATCGCACTCGACCACTTTCCCGTATTTTTCGAATAACGGTCGCAGATCGTTCACGGTCGTTTTTTCATCCAAGTTTCCGATGAAAATTTTGAACGTGCCCGCGCTGCTGAAACCCGGCATTTCCGATGCCTTCGATACGTTTTCGGTCGACACGGTCGCGTCCTGAAAAATGCAAAATGACACGACGGTTTTTTTTTTAACGGGGCGCCGGTTTTTTTAAACTACGCCACTGGGATGGCGGAATGACGCGTCGGAAACGGCGCGTGCGCGCATGCTTATCGAGGACGACGTTTCATATCAAAAAACTCAATTTTTTTCTAGAAAATAAGCAAATTCAACAGTCCCACAAGAAATAACGGCATCATAAGAAACTATGTGCAAATAAACGCAATTACCTTTAATCGGAAACATTAATTAAATTAAGGACGCCAACGCGGTCGCCATTTTGACTTTTACCAATGAAGCTCAACTGGGGATGCAATTTTTGCTTCATTTCGATCAGAAATACAACTAAAATCTAGATTAACGAATGCTAGGCGTTGCTCTATCAAAAACTAAAGGAACTGATACCACATGGTTACTCTTATGATAAATTTCTTGTTTGAACGCTATTACGGATAATTACGTTACTCACCTTTAAATCACCGCTTAAACAGGAAATTTATGGATAACACCAGATTGGCTTTTGCAAGGGTTCGATAATATCTATCCTCGATTATCGAAAACGGCAAATAATGGAGACGAAGCCCGAAGCCGAAGTGCGCTTTCTTGAAACGCTTCGGTATCGATCTGTCATCGGAGACGCATGCGCGAATCGTTGCCATTTTCTGTCAAATTTCTGCGACGCGTCCTCGCCTTCTATGTGCTTAGCATTATAACATAAACTCCATTGATGACGCACACTTGTGTTATAACTAACCAAATTGTTTTAAATATTTCGATCTACGGTGATAAACGGACAATGGAGCCTTAAAAAAAAAATAACCAATTTGCGTTTGTATTGAATATATTTCGACGAATCATAAAATAGCATCCAAATTTCGTAAATAATACAAACGTTACAAAAAAAAAATAGTAAATGCTTCCCAGTGTCTGGAATGTGAATATGAATAATACAGAAAAAAATAATACTAAATATCAAAATTCTAAAATAATACAATCGAAAACGGTCGAAACATTAATACCGAAATTCGGGTATTAGTTATTCAACAACGAAAAAACCTCCGAACAAAAACCTACTAAGTAGTTCTCATAATATATAGTTCTTTTTTTTTTTGAATTTTCAACCTATTCTAATATAACTCTCGCAACATCCGTATAATACAAAAACTCTCGAACCATCATCAGTCATTTTAAGTTACACAATACAAACGTAATTTCCAGACGCTTCAATATTCCTAGATAACAATGCTCTCAAATTGAACTCGTGAATGTTTACGGAGCACAGTGTACGTCGTCGATTATTTTTGCGATTTTTTCATCTAACAATAAGTCGATTTCCTTAAAAAAAAATCTTTCGGTGAATACCTAAGTTTCAACAGCACTGTGTATAAGATAATATTCAAGCTTCGTTGACATCATTACAATTAACGATAAATTGATTAGCTACCTCGAAATAGGCGTCATGGATTAATAATTTTATATCGTTCCACGTCAAAAGTGGCTTTTTGTGGAAAATTTTTCTTCGGAGGCACCTTCGGTCGAACCGCCCCATCCACCCGAACCGCACACGCCGAACCATCGGACTTAACAATTATTACATTGACTGGGCAAACACACGAAATAGAAAAACGCCGCCCGAAGGAGCCTCCCCCGATCAATTCAAAGGCAAGCAGAAGATATTTTGTAGAATGGATTTGGATCCCATCCGGACTGCGAAGCCGCCGACGCCCGAGTGCGGCGGTGGCGGCGGTATTGGCGGTCGATTGGCCGGATGTAAGGCGCACATTATATCGTGTCACACGCAGTCTTCCAACGACATCAACAGAGGATTCACGTACTCGAACCCTTCGAATTCTGATTGATCAATCTTCTCGATTACCCTCCTGAAATGTAACAAAGTTAAACGCCGATCGCCATTAAAATAACGCAAGACTCACGGATCATCCGGCGTTAGATGAACGGGCTCGTCCGTGAACTCCGGAGGGAAATTAGCTAGATCCCGATCGGAATCGAGACGGGGCTTGTACGGCGGCGGGACGTGTTTCTGCTCGAGCATATCCCAGTCGATGCTCTTGAAGAACTGATGGCCGGTGATCTCCACGAAGGAGTCGGGCGAATGGCAGCCCAAACGATCGGCCGGATTCTTATTCAGGAAACCTTTTAGAACGTTGGCCGCTTTAACGCTGAGCGATCGCGGAATTCTGATCGTTTTCTCGAGTATGACTTGGAACAGGTAGTCTTCGGTGTTCTGATCCGGATTCTCCGATGCGCCCGCTATGTCGAACGGCGAACGCCCGGCGAGCATTTCGTAGAGTAGAACGCCCAACGCCCACCAATCCACCGAGAAACCGTAATCCTCGCCGCGCAATATTTCGGGCGCTATGTAATTTGGGGTGCCGCAGAACGTGCTGGTCGTGTCGCCCGGTCTGATACCCTCTTTGCACATACCGTAATCGGTTAGTTTGATGTGGCCCTCGTGGTCCAACAGCACGTTATCCAATTTCAAATCTCTGTAGATTATACCTTTGCAATGGAGGAAGTTGAGGGCTAAGGAAATTTCGGCCGCGTAAAACCTCGCGTGCTCCTCGGGCAATCGACGCTGCCGTTGCATGTGAAACATAAGATCGCCGCCTCGAACGAACTCGATGACAAAGAACAATCGGCTGGGCGTTTGGAAGCACGAGTGCAACCCGACGAGGAAGGGATGATTGGAGGCCGTCTCGAATACATGCTTCTCCGTCTGCACCCAGTCGATGTCCTCGTCGTCGGTCACGAGGGCCTTCTTGATCACCTTCATCGCGTAGATCCGTTTCGTTTTCTTCAGCTCGACCATGAGCACCTTGGCGTAGGAGCCGCGACCGATCACGCGGATCAGCTCGAAATCGTTGAGGGAGTACTGACGGGTCGAGCCGGCGTCCAAGTCCTCTTTGAGATCCTCGACGGGCACCGATTCGCCGGTGAGGTCGACCTGCTGCGTCGCCGGATCGCCGAACTCCCTCGCGGGCTGCTGATCCGAAACGTTGCAAACGTCGTGCTGCGCCACCGCGTCGGAGCCGTTGTGCTCGTCGCGCAGCACCGGTTCGACGTGCTCGTTCGCGCACGGCAACTGCACCAGCTTGTGGCATTTTTTGTGCACGAGCAATTTGCACTGGATGCACTTGAACCCTTGACGGCCCAGGCCCCAGATGCGGTCGTGGCAGAAGGCGCAAAATGCCCGCTAGGACGAAAAACATGCACTAAGTGGTACAGCGAACGATATTGCGGGTTGCTTATTTAAAGGTGCGCGAAGCGCCCCCTTCGGTATCTTTTTACGTTAAATATGTGGTTCTATGACTTAACCTATAACTTAGGGAGCGAATTCTCACCCTGTTAAAGCGTTTCGCTTGGAAAATATGCCCGTTGACCCTGTAGAGTTTCCTCCATCGTCTCGCGCCCCGTCTGTAGATGCTCCCTGGAACAGAACATCGAACTGCATTACGATCGTCTGGAATGCGGAGCGGCGCGTCCGTTTTACCGAACTTCTCGTTATGGACGTGCGCGCAAAAAAACAAACACTTGAGCACGTTTTTGATCGTCATTTTGAAGGGCGATCGAAATCGAGCGGAGCTCGAAGTGATCCTTCGAAATCAACATTCACGTTACACCAATACGACTCGAATCGCAATGATTTCGGTGCACAGATGCGCGTCATGTGCGGGCCGGAAAAAAAGCGATACGGAAAATGGTACTACTTACTGTCCTCCCCTTGGCAGGGCAATCCGGGCTGCGGAGGCACATTCGGAAAAACTGGAACAAAACAATTGAATAAGTGCTTGTTCATCATCCCCCGTTCCCCGAGCGATTCATCGCCCGCCTCCGCCCGTCGACGCTCCGCGATATCAATCTTATCTCGCGTGTGCCGCCGCGTTGCGATTACAAAATAATTCGCCGTCGCGTTTATTTGTTCCGTTTTATCTTATTTTTGATGCGCGTTTTTTTTTATTCAGAGACCTACCTCCGGCGTACGGCGCTTGGGGATGAAGGAAAAAAGCGGGGGTGGGACACAATGAGCACAATTTCATATCGGGACATGGACAGTCGTCGCATGTTTTCCGCAACAACAACGGCGACGACCTAGGAAACGGACTGAATCAATCGACCTCGCGACTCCAGTTAGCTCTATTAATAAATCTCAATCTTGGTGGACCGAACGTGAACGCGGTGTCGATGGTGTCTCCGAGACCGTGGAGGGGCCGGGGGGACTAGAAATCGACGCTCGACCATTTAAAATCAATTCAACATGAAAAATATTGAATTATTGCGAACGCTATAACGTTAATTCAATTCGCGGAGACATCCAGAAACAATCAAAATTTTAAATGTTTTGGAGCCTTGAAATTTTTAATTGGTAGTGTGCCGTCCGACCCTCATTCCCTTACGTAATCTGAAACCCGGTAATTATAACGTAAATTAATAATAAACCGACCTGGCCATATTAAGTTCTCGCGTTGAAACGACTCTAGCATCCTCGTCACCGTCAGGTGAAAGTTCCGAGAAATGAGAGTTCAAAAAAAAATTTACCGTGTTCAAAGCCAGTTTGTTCGTAGATAAACGACCAGGCGTCCGCGAACGATTTCAAAAATGAAAATTCCTCGGACATAATAATCGACCGAATCGCAGTGAACTGAAACGGATTGAAACTCGAAAAACCGCGAGATTGTTATCTGATAATGGACTGATAAGTAGGCGCTAAACGAGGGCGAACAATGACGCATTTTTATTTACGCAACTGTTGTTATATTTCATTATCGAAACAGTTGGTACGAAATTTGTGGATGTGTTTCCAATGTCATTGAATTGCAATTGGCGCATCCACCAAAATACATTTGTAATGTAAACTAGAAATAATTGACAATACTTAAAACGTTCGTAATCGGGAAATAATTTGATTTTTTGTCTTCTGATTATTATAATAATCGCTCTGTGTTATATGAAATCCGAATAATAGCTGACTTACACGTTGATAATTATTGCATAGTTTTGCAATATTTTGAACACTAATCAAAGGGAAAAACTTTGACATTTTTTGATTCACTTCTAATTGCCGATTGTTTCGTTTATATTATGTAAAATTATCCAAGCTTTCTAGGATAATGCTGCTTCAGATCAACAATTTTTTAAAATTATCAACCCAATACAAGAATGTGTTTTACCTCCTTATCCATTGTGTCTAAAACAATAATAACACTAATGACGATGATAACAAAGAATTTGCTATCGCAATGCCACCGCATTGTTTCCTTATCATCAAAGTGAAAATAAAGCTTTGTCGATTGCAATCAACGCAATACCTGTCGCGTAACCGGGTTCCGAGCTCGAATCGTCGTCGGAGAACGACAACTGCGGCTGATGGTACTCCACGTAGGCGGTGCCGTGGTGTATGTGAAAATGGTGCGGCACGGCGTACTCGACGGCCGTGTGCCGCGACCCGTGCCGCGTCAGCGTGTTCCCGGCCGATAATGTGCCGCCGCACGTCACGTGGCGGCTGCCGTGTGCCGCGCACACGTGCTGCACGTTCTGAGCGGCGTAGACGGCCATCTGCGCAGACGCGGACAGGTCCAAGGACGGCCTCCTGGAGAACACCGTCGGCGGTAGATCGTCGAAATCGCGTGCCGTCTCGTTGCCCGACACGTAACCGAGGTAGCTGGTCGCCTGAGAATGACAAACGGACTGAGCCGTCGCCACGGCCATCTCCTGGTGCTGTTGCTGCTGAGACAACGTCTTCGGCACGACCGCTACGTGCGATTCGACGCGACCGCTGCTTCCGGCGCTCGAGCCGGACGAGGAGGCGGCCGGGGCGGCCGCCGCGTGCGACGAACCGTTCTGATTCCTCCGCGGACTGCGACCGCGATCAGAAATCGTGGTCGCGCTCCAATAACCCCAAGCCATGGTCGTCGCCGCCACCAACAACACCCTGAATCACTCAACCGACTGCCAGACGACAAGGGGGCGCGAGGGCGGTTATCGATTCGATTCACAAGGACATAGTTCTTCACTTCAGCAACAGCTGAACTCGAAGGGGCGCAATATTCGACGTGGAAATCGCGGCCGATTCGGTCGGGCGCGGCGTCGGCCGAAACTGACTTACGACGGCGACGACGGCAATGCGACGTTGACGCATCTACTGACGTCACGACGGCGACGGCGACCCACTTGGACGCCGATCAAAACGACACGAAAAACGTGGCCGCGAGCGGGGCGACGCGTTTCATCGTTACGGCGGCACGTCCGAAAATCAACTGAACGGAGTCCGACGGGAGGCGGTTGCGCCGGGAGGCGGCAACGCCGCCGCCGCCGCCCGAACGATCGATTGTCTAGGTGGCCCCCTTTCGTATTGTCGATTTCGACAGCTGGATTATGTGTTTCGCGTCGATCCTGAAAGGGGCAGGACACACCAGTTGCTTCGTTCGATTTAACGCGCGACGCATTTTTTACTTATTAATTTTTTTTATTTTACTAATTTCGATATATTGTTTTTCTTTCATCTGGTTGCGTTATCTATTGGATAGTTACCCAACTTAGTTAACGAAATGATAGTTTTCTGCTAATTAAGTGCCATCTGTTAGGTAATGATTCAATTATATATTGAAGCAAATGAAAGCAAAATGTTATCAAGTAAGCAAAAGTGTCTCTTACCATGGATGGTCAACTCGACATCCCGATTTAATTCGTACAGTCGGATGGCTTCTTTCAATTCCAACTGCTTCGAAATTGTACACGGATCACCATCTTCGTCGACCCACTTGATCGTGAAGCCCTGATCGTGCGAAAAACGACAAATCTCCTTGATTTCCCGGTGCAACTTATCCAAAGTTATGTCTTCGTTTAGGTACGTGATCAGGACTTCACCGTTGTACGCGATTTTCGCACGGATTTCGTGCGCGTTATCCTGAACCAACTGAGGAGACATTGCGACTGAAAAACAAGGAACGTTTGATCAGTGATGAATCGTAATTAGTCATTGTTTCGATTAGTCATACGATCGCGATTTTTGAATTGAACGAAACTAATAAAATACTCACCGCGGTAATAAACTTGGAACAACACAAACTAAACAAACAAAAGAAATCTCGGACGTCGAACGAAAAATAAAACACAGTCACAGTTAACCTAAAATATGAAGGGAACACAGAATATTTAAAAACGGATGGTGATCGAGATTGTGACGTATATCATGATGTTGGCAACCAGAGATACAAGGGTGGTTGAAACGTTTCAAACTTCCAACACTTTATTGACTGGTGGGTTATGTAAATAAATAAACGATTGAGCGTTCACTCAGTTTTCGGTTTCAATCCATTCAGGTAGTCTTGAACTTTTTGGCTGTTGAAAATGTAGTAGGCAGCTACGGAACCAATCACCGCCCCCGCCCAATAAGTAACGAAATGTTCCATAAAAGTATTACCTTCGCATCCAAGTTTAAGGGAAGTGGCGAGTGCCGGATTAAAATAACCACCGGTAGTATCGAAGGCTACGAAAACAAGAAAGTCATCGCTCGAAATAAGAATGTCATAAACACAAACCGGCTACGACGATGATCGTGGACGAAATAGCGTTAATAAAGCTAGCATATCGATTTTCTAGATGACCAAGAGCTCTGGCGATCAACCTACAAAGACAAGTACCAACCGCCTCGATGAACGCACCCATACACATTGGTACTTGGAGATCGGCGACGCAATCTTCAAACGCCTTCCCCTTATGCGTATGCACAAGCTCCATAGCCCAAAACAGTTGTACGAACGAAAAAGCGATTAAGGCACCACCAAGTTGAGCAAAAATCCTTAAACCACCGTTCGAGTAGTCCCTGGAACCTTCGATGACTTCCTCCAAAGTGGCGTAGGGACAAGCGGACGCGTCCGACCACGTGTTATCCCAAAGAAGCGTCAAAAAGAAAAGAAAGGCAGCATAGGCGGGAATTCCCCAATTTTCAGTCACTGAAAAATATTTTAAAACGCTGTAACCCAACTGAAAACACTCACCGATTATTAATTCGAAGAAGGAAATGCACATTTCCACCGTGGTTATAAATTCCAACAACAGCTCCCTTATCAAACCTTCGTTTAAAACACTTTTAAGCAGTCGTCTTAAAAAGTAGCAACACCCAATGGTCAAACCGATGTAAACAGTGGACACGACTAAAGGGTGAACACCGAAAATATTTTTTCTAGAGCTAGAACTCAGATAGAATGATACGAAACGACGAGCTTCGAGTACCCACCTGTAACCCACCAGCCCTAGTTGACGGAACAATCGGTACACTTTAGTCGCCATCCTTTTCGCCATATCGTTCACGGCGACGGAACCATGGGATCGATTGAAAAAAAAACACTTCCCTAAATATCCAGGGATATAGTAGTCGAAACGCAAACTAGTTTTGTAGAAATGTTATTATTAGCATATCTCGGTTCCTCCTCTATTTATATAACTGTGCCGCAACTCGTAGTGGGAGAGGAGGAATTGATTTTTCGGCCGCCAAAAACAAAATTATTGTCGCTTTTAAAATAATAACCATGTCCGAGCTTATCGTTTAACGTTATCGGATCATCCACCAAAGACACGCCATACCTGACAACGTAGTCGTGATTCGTGATGTTAACGTTGACGTTACTCTGGGGTCTTACCCAAGCGATACAAATACCGTCTTCAAGGATTCTATACGAAAAACCGGATGAATTAAAATCGTCGATCACCGAAAGTGACTGTTTGAAAAATGTAACCGATCGGGTTTTTCGAGCGTCCCAAGGAACGATGGTTACGATCCCCATCATTTACACGGACATCGAAACTTACGATGTTCAAGACGAGATCATACAACATCTATCGCGAAATCGTATGATTTACTTTGAACTCGGAGTTGGTTTAAAAAATTACCTTTCAGGTAATTGGACTGTGGAAATTTTGACCGAGCCCCCGCATACTGAGTTCAAATCGTCGGAATCCTGCAGCGACCACTCGTGCCACAGACATTTCGTCGTTAAAAAAACCTCCGATTTGTACGTGATCATCTTACAGCACATCGATAATCTGGACGACAAGCTTCTGAGCGTTTACAATTCGACCAGTTTCAACCCGTCCGCCGATTACATCGTCCATTACCGGCGCCTCACCTCCAACACCAATATCTCAGAGATGATCCCCATCTTTCGTAAATACATGATCTTCACTGTGATCCTAATCGATCACCAGGTCACCTCGGGCTCATCGCAGGTATTCGTGCTACGCACCCGCACCGACGGTCCCGGGTACTGTTTGGAAACGGCCAAGTTCGCCCCAGCCGGCGCGTGTACCACCAAAACCGACTTCCTCAGAGTGCACCAGCTGTTACGCATCCGAATGCCAGATAAGTTTAAAAATTGCACCGTGCGTACTCTCGCGATGCGTTACGAACCGTTCGTTATAAACCGAAAACGTGGCGTGGAAATCGAGTTACTGGAGCAGTTGGCGATTTTTCTAAACGTTAGTTTAGATATGGAGGTGACGCAGGTCTCGGAGGATTGGGGCGACAAAGTCAACGGATCGTGGCAAGGGAATTTCGCCGAGATTTACAACAGTTTGAAGGTGGGGATTGGGAACGTCGCACCGGAGGCTGATCGCTTGGAGGACTTCGATTTTACCTTCAGTCACTATTCGGCCACTTTGATATGGGTGGTACCGATCGCTGAGTACGTCGAAAACTGGAAATTACTAAGTGTTATCTTTCCTCTGGATATCTGGGCGACTATTTGTTTGGTTTTGGTTTTGACAGCAGTCGTTTTCGTGTTGTTATCCAGGTTTTACGGCGACGTAAAGTTTTTGCGCGACCCTACAGGCGGTTGTCTGGCCTCTTTTCAACTCGTGTTGAATAGCGCTGTTTACTCGGAGCCTCGTAGAGGTACCCCGCGTTTAGTTTTCGCCTTGGGTTTGTTGCACGCTCTCGTTATAACCACCGTTTTCTCCAGTTACTTAGTCACTGTCCTAACGGACGCGATCAGGTACCACCAAATCGACAGCGTGGAGGAAATACTGAGCTCAGGTCTGGAAATCGGGGGGCTGGAGGAGTACCGCGAGCGGTTCCAAAATCCAGACGACACCTGCGCAGATGAAGTTTGTGAGAGGTATAAATTTAACTCCGGAGATAACGACACCGCTCAGTATTGGTTAAGAAGGGTGGAGCATCGCGTTGCTTCCACTCCTTTACCCAAGCTTTTCGTCCAATACTACATGGTGAAACAGTTCGAAAAAAAATACAAAGACGTCAACATATATATTGTACGAAAACCCATCAGCTTTTATCGCTTATCGATGGTCATGAAGAAAGGTTCACCGTTTACAGATCGTTTCGACACGTTTATAAAGAAATTTCAACAAGCCGGGCTTCTATCTCGCGTGGCTTCTCATTACAAAAGAAAATTTGATAAATTACAATACCTCGTGCTTCACGCGGACGACGGTCCGGAAGAACTGTCAACGTCAGATTTGCAAAGCCTTTTCAACGCACTTTTCCTGGGTTACCTGATCGCCTCCATCAGCTTCGTGGCTGAATTACTACGATCTAAAGTTCAAAAACGGACGAAAAGAACGAAAATCGAGAAGAAATTTGCTAAAATGCACGGGAAAAACTTTCCGAGCAAGTTATTCACAGATGCTCAAACATTTCGAGCACAAAAAATGTAAATCTTTTTCTTTTCGTTTTAAATAATCTTCAGAAACGTCATTCGTTTTTAACCTCAATTTTTACTATTTCATCACTTTAAAAAAGACATTGATTTCTTTCGAAATGAGTGTGAGTACGAGCGTCGTGCATTGGTTCCCCGATAAGGAAGCTCAGAAATGCGGTTATTGCAAGAAACTAAGCAGCTCTGTACAATACGGTAAGTGCAACCTTGAAATATGATAATCGCTTGAAATAGTGTTTTAGGTATGTGGGCGCAAAGTTTAACCGTTTTCGATTACCAGGACTTAATTGATCGTGGATGGAGGCGTTCAGGTCAATACTGTTATAAACCCGTCAATGAAGAAACCTGCTGCCCGCTATACACCATCAAATGTAACGCTTTGGAATTTCAACCGACTAAATCTCAAAAGAAAGTAATAAAAAAGGTCAACAAATTTTTAAGAACCGGCGAACTGAAGGAACAAAAGGAAGTCGGGGAACAAATCGAAGGTGAAGCGCATGAAGAACCGTGTCCACCTAAAGATGTTTTAATAAATATTTCGCCAGAGCTGGTTGCGCAAACAACGCGACCGTTTAAAGAGGGCATCGGTGCTGACCCCAATAAACCCCCGTGCAAAAAAGCTAAACTTACGAGACGTGAGAAAAAAAATACCAATCTGAACAATACTAAAAAGCAGCAAGGAAAAAGTTTGGAGGAGTTTCTAAGTGAGCATAACGAAAATGATAAACACAAATTAACTGTTAAATTAATTGAACCAAACAACCCGAGCAGTGATTGGCAAAAATATCAACAAATAGAGTTTGAATTATTTAAACAATACCAAGAAGTGATACACAATGATCACAACAACACCCTGGAAGGTTTTAGGAGATTTCTAGTCAATTCGCCGTTAGAAAGGGAAACAGTTGATACTTCCGACGCCCTGGCGTATGGTTCTTACCATCAGCAATATTGGGTCGACGATAAATTAATCGCCGTCGGTGTCATCGATATTCTGCCGAAGTGCGTCAGCGCCGTCTACTTTTTTTACGATGTTCATTACCGGGAATTAACACTCGGAACATATGGAGCGTTAAGGTAATTAAATTTCTGAGTAACCATAACTATTGAACCATTTGCAGAGAAACCCAACTGGCTAGAGAGTTGTACGCAACGCATAACACGCAGTACTATTACATGGGGTTCTATATTCACACCTGTCCGAAAATGAGGTATAAAGGAAACATGCAACCATCTTTTTTGCTTTGTCCGGAGACATACCAGTGGTCCGCGATTAAAAAAGCGCTGGAAAAGTTGGAGAAGTCTAAATATAGTCGTTTGAACGACGATATTGATGCCATCGATACGGAGGAATGCTCGTCCTCCGATTTGGACGACATCAATATCTATTATAAAAATTACATTGTTACCTATAAAAGTTTAAGGAAAACGTGCGACCTCGGGTCTGTATATACGAGCATAGGAAAGTTAGTTGGTAAAAAATGTGCTAAAAATATGATTTTCGTGCATCATTAATTTTATATCGATTATTTATTAAACGGCCACTTGACGTCCTGATTGTGACCTTTGTACTTGTCTTTGTATTTTAAACCGGTGACAATCGTCGAGCGTCCATTGAACGCGGTTTGGCCATCGAACATAGTATCGGTATCTGCAACAAAACTTGAGGTAAGCAAGAAAAAACTTTTTTTTAAGTGTACCCGGATGGAAGCGGACGTAATCCTCTTGGACGTGCAGATTTTTCGGTAGGTCCATCGTTTTTAATTTGTCATAAGGCGTGCTGGTATCGATTGGGGTTTTGTAGAACGCGCGGACGTCCTCCAAGGTATTCATCCAGCGCAGCAACGAATTCGGTACGCCGTGATTAAATTTTTTAAAACAAGCCGTTAAAACGTCGCTTTTTTGCGACGTTGTGCTAAATTTGAAATCGTTAATTTGTCCAAGCGCGGATTTGAAAATTTCGTCGAGGCTGCGATCGATGTCCTTTGGCGGGGTGTAATCGTTTTGGGGTCTCAAAAAACTGAAAGTACGAAGTTAATTATTTATAATTGTTTGGCCTCTGTGTACGATTTAAAAATTTGATGCGCCAACCAACAGGTGAAATTGCGTTTGCTGTATGCGCAGTATCGAATTTATCGACTCGAGCCGCAGCGCTCCTGGTGGACGGTCGAGCGAACAATGAGTGCGCTTAAGCGGCGTTGTCGATGTGCCCGAAATAACAGGATTTTAAATACGTAAAATTTCCTATTATCGCGAAGGGGTTATCAAAAACCGATTGTTTTCATGTGAACGAAAAGTTATCGGAAGCTAAATCGCGTGAAATAAATAAAAGCTCGTCGCTTAAAGTAATCGGGAGTGAAAGCTGTCAATAAATGAACGTCAACTAAATTACAGCGGCAACGCCGTCGTTATTGACAGTAGACAGTTCTCGTTGAAAATTTGACAAGGACGAATACTTACCCTTTCGCAGACAAGGATTCCGCTGTGGAATTAATCGTCGGGCCCTGTTTTTTGTCGATTCCGTTCTTCCTACGCGATTTCGCAGTAAAACATCGCGTCGCCGCCACCTGGAAAACAACGAGATACAAACGGGTCGGTGAAGGAAGCTTGTGCGGGGGCTGGTGGTGACTGTGTTGTGACGAAAGGATAGTTTTGCGTGGAACGTTGCATTTCGGATATTTACGTGCGTTTTACTCCAGTTCCCCGTCGATCTGCATACCAAATAGTTGAAATGTCTTAATGCGGCCGCCATGTTTTTCAACTAGATAAAACGTGCGCGGTGAGCAGCGACGTGCGCGCATCGCGGTCGGTGCGCTCGTTCGCGCGGCCCCGACCCCGCGACGTAGCGCGTAGCCGCGTCCGCACGGTCGGCACCGAGGAATGGAAATGTCTAACAAGTCCGTGAGCTTCTTTCGTTTGCGCTGCTGCGCTAAGTTTCGTGGTTTGTTGATTCCGATCCGCCATTTTACAGTTAGCGCTAGAAAGTTGGGTAAATCGCGCCCGAGAAATGCCGTTGTTTGTGGTGCGCGACTGAGGATCGAGTGATCGTTTCGTTGCCGGATAAGTGTCGTGAACCTGAAAATTTCTGATGGAAATGGATCGGCCATGACGCACCCAAATTTTCAAACTAACGGAGCCAGTTTAGAGGATTGCCACACGAATTTCTTCGCTCTGGTAAGTGTTGCGTTTCGGCACGGCCGACCCTTCGGTATATGTGTCACGGGTTATCATCGGTCCCCGACGAGAGGATCCTCGTCCTTCTGCCGGCTCGGACAACCGGAGCGTTCCCGGTGCCCCGTGTGTTTACCTCCCGGACGAATCGACGGGCGACGCACGGCCGAACCTCGCCGTTTTCCAAAACCATTTAAATCGCCGATTCTCGTGTTTATTTGCGGTAAAATCCTTAATACCATTGCGGGTGTTCTGTAAGCTCTCTCTTATCGTTCTTTCTCTGTCGCGGGTGAAGGAACGAACGCAATAATCGAGAAATCTGCGACGTTGCCGGCGCTCGATAACGGTCTAAAAAGTTTTCTGTGACGTGTGGGCGCGCGTGCCGCAACCAGAAATCGCGGTTTAAAAACACGATTGTTTACAAAATGCATTTCTATGTACACACCAATTTGACATAATAAAGTATTCTGCGAACTGATTGAAGAATTTCTGTGTATCTGTGCGTAAATTTATTGACGAATTTCGTTTTTTTGACAGTTTTTAATAGAATCACGTACAAATTTTGATACATTGCTTACGAGTGTTTAGTTTTCGTAAACTCGAATACATTCGAGTTTTGAATTTCATGTTAACTGTGGGTTTTATTATTATCATTAAAATTGATTGCAATCCTAACGTAAATCGAAGCAATTACATACGTATTTTACCATATCATTTAAAACAATTTGACATGTCAGATGTCATCGAGTATTCGGTTAATTTTTTGTGTTCTATAAATTACATGTCCACCAGCTGTCATATCAATCTATGATTTTTATTATGGAACTACCTGTCTGTGATCGAAATGACTAAATAGAGTTGATCGATGACGATGACGATCAAAAGACATAAACTTAAATAAAACATTCCAATTGCTGTTTTTCCGATTTCATGGAGTTGTATCGTAAAAAAGGTTAACGTTCTCTCAGTAGCGATCGTCGGTAGCGGAATCCGTAACGTCGGTCGATTACCATACCACACCACACGTTGGCTTTTCTAGTCTTCTATCCGTCTTCGTTTTATTCTCTCTTCAATATTTTTATGCACCAGGCGAGCTTTTGTGCTTGACGACGACGACGACGTTTCGTTGTTGTTGTTACATATCGGATATCCTTGAATGACGATTTGGAACACCGGTCGTCCGCGTTTTCAGGTAGAAGAAACGCAACGGCGGCTCGATTTTCCCGAAATCTACGTGCGCCGCTCCAACGGACGATTCGGTTTTCCCACGCTCGAGATGAATGAAATCGTCGTGGAACGGATTTCTCGCATTCCACGCGGATTACGGTTTGTGTATATTGGATAGATGAATCGCGCCGGCCGCCATCGACGAGTGGATTTTAAGTAGGCTTTGTTCTTTCGCTCGTAAAACTAGGCGAAAGTTTCGCTATTACGCGACACCGCGTTACCTGTTCTAGAATAACGCGGCCATTTTATTAAACTGAAGCGACTTTTGAACTAAATATTTTCTTATAACTTTAAACGTAATGAAATACTTACAGCCAACAGCGAAACGTATTAATTTGTAGAAAGTTCGATTTGTAATAATCACTAATTGCGTACAGGTGTCGCAATTTAGCTGACGTTTCAATTATCAACGTTACATATGATCTACGATTTGAAGTACGATACGATTAAGGGTAGTAGTTCCGCGGGTCTAAAAATCATAGAGTGGGCGAAAGCGTGTCAAAAAGCAAATTATTTTCGATGCTACGTGCTTAAAAAGAGGTGATCGATTTTGCTTCGGGTTCAGGAAACGATAAAAATCGGACCCTCCATCGCCGGCGACGACGTTTCACCATTTCCCGTCCCCTCGAATTTCGTCGATTCCGGTTTTTGGATCCCCCCATGTGTGCGGTGCACGCGTCCGTTTTGTAGATTTTGTATCGGTTATCGAATCCACGTTCGGGATGTTTATCGCGCGCATCTAGGGGGACGTTAACAGATACCGGCGCCCGTTTATCGATTGACCGAGCACCCACCAGCGCCGCGACGTCGAGAACATTCTTCGCTTCGTAGAGGAGAGATTACGATGTTTCCTGCGTTGTTATTATTATTATTATTATTATTATTGCGGGTGGATTTATGGCACGATAAACCTCTGAACGATGGTAGTTAAAAACAGCTTCGGCGTAAATTTACGACGTCGTCGGAAGAGGTATCTGGGGTCCCGTATCGGGGTACCCGTTTTCGATTTTTCCTGTCGTCGATCGGCGGGGACGCGCGGCCGCATGCAGATAGTTGCGTCGCGTCGTTCCATTTTCGCAAGGTCTCGCTGAATCTAGAAATCAACCTTCTACTACAATAATAATAATAAAACGCGATACCACAACACACGGGAGCCGCGTCGAGCGCGCGCTGTTGCCGGTATTCATTCGAAATCCCGCTTTTTCAATTCAACGGTCTAAAAATAATCAACACTTAAAGAATTACATTCGTTAGTCAATTAAAAAGTTCAACGATTTCTAATCGATACCCGATTAAACAATTAGGTTATGTTTTTCGATTAAATATATCTGTGCGTTAAATTCCGATCATAGATTCTTGTAGGACACCTGACGTCACGTAGACCGCCGCGGAATTTAAATTAGACAAAATATTTAAACTCGAATTTCTCGCTTCCAGACTGAATTATCCGGTATCAAATGGCGTAAGCTGGTATGGTGCGAGGGTTCGCTGGGCGGGCAATCGTCGCACGGCGGTTCCCCGTCGTCGGAACCACTCGAGGACCCGGTGCTCCGCAGCTACGCCCGCTGTTTGGCCGCCGACATCCTGTGCGTGTGGCGGCGCGTCTCGACCCCCAAACAAACTGACGTCTTCGATTTGGGACCGCCGCCTCCGGCCCAGCCGCCTCCCCTCAACCTTTCCGCCTCGAAGGAGCTGTGGATTTTCTGGTACGGCGAGGAACCCGACCTCAACGAACTGGTCGCTCCGGAACTGAACGCTTCAGGTTCGTTTACACCTAGTGGTATCTTTAATTCTAACGATATTTGTTGCAGAAGGCGAGCAAGGGTCGTGGGAGAGCGGTCTCAGTTACAAGTGTCGCTCGTTGCTGTTCAAGGCGCTGCACAATCTGATCGAGCGGTGTCTGTTGTCGCGCGACTTCATAAGACTGGGCAAATGGTTCGTGCAGCCGTACGCGGGCGGCGTGCGGAAATCGGACGGGGACGGGGAGTCCGCCACGGCGCCCACGGCGAACGCGTCCAATCACTTGTCGTTTTCCTTCGCATTTTTCGTCCACGGCGAAAGCACAGTTTGCGCGAGCGTCGACGTCCGACAACATCCCCCCGTCAGGCGGCTGACGCGGGCTCACGTTCAGCAGGCGCAGACAACGAACGGCATCAAGGGTTCGTTGATACATCCACATTTAATGCGCCCTTAACTTTATTATATTGTAGTGATTTTGGCTCCGTTCGGATTATCCGGAACGTTGACCGGGCTCAGCTTCAAATCCGCGGACTCGTCCGCTCGCCTACTGGACGAATGGAGCCAGTTCTACCCGGTCGATAGGTCGCAATGTTTATCCGAGAGCAGCGTGGTCGAAGTAATCGTTGGCGGCGTTAAAATGCGTTATCCCTCCTGTTACGTTCTGGTAACGGACATCGACGACAAAATCAATCAGGCGTCGATGCCGACGACGACGCCCGCGTCGGAAAGCTTGATACCTCAGATGTCGCCCAAAGACGCCAACTTGGTACCGACGCCACCTCCGTCGCCCGTTCCAATAAACAGCAAAGTGCCCCAACCGGGACCCTATCAAGTATCCACCGAACACATAAATTCGATGACGCGAAACGCGACCGCCGCCGCCGTTCTCACCGAACGAACGTGGCAGGAATGCATACTAGGCGGACCCCCTGGTGCCGCGCCTAACGCGACCGCCGAATTCAACGGCAATTGGGAATTGACCGATCCGACTCGAAAAAGCGCTTGCGCGTGTTCGAAATGTCATTCGTCGTCGTCGACGACGACGACGACGGCGCAACAAGACGGCGGTCCGTTGTCGTATCCGCGCACGCAGGAATCGGTGGCGGTACCGTCGGTCGGCAGCCCGCCCTCCGTCGCTCCGTCGCCTCTGACCAATCCCCGTTCGCAACAACCGGCTTCGGTGCCGCC
The DNA here is from genome assembly GCA_020654155.1 of Novius pumilus. Lineage (NCBI taxonomy): Eukaryota > Metazoa > Arthropoda > Insecta > Coleoptera > Coccinellidae > Novius > Novius pumilus. The sequence goes on from JAIFOV010000475.1 coordinate 8,036,745, forward strand.
GGCCGATCCCGCGATACCCGCCCTACTTTCGCCTCATCCGTTGGGCGGCCCGTCGCCTTTCGCTAAATCTTACACGCCCCCGGATCAGCACGCGCAACAGGGCGGGCAACATTCGGTTAAAACGCCCGCGGGCGGCACCCAAAGCGAAGCAGGCAGTCCCCAAATGCAACCGCGAAGCGTACCGGAATCGAAACCCGAGTGCGGCGATTCCGGGCAATCGACAAACACCCCCGGCGGCCTACTAAAACGACCGTTGCTCTCGAGTAAAGACTACGAGGCGGAGCTAGGTGAGGAGGAGCAAACTCTAGAAATGTTATATGATTATTCAACAATGGACGCTTGGTACGTAAATTACTCGCTTATATACACAGGTAACCCTTACCCCTTCTTAGGTTAAACCATCCAGTTAAAAGGTACAAGCCAAATCCCAAAGATTACCTACGAAGTTCGAACAAAAAAGATCTGTACATGATGTACGTACACAACGGAATCTCGAACGCCAACTACGACTTGGCGAACAACGTTAACCAGAAAACGCAGCAGTTTGTCAAACAGGAACCCAAGCACGAGGTAAATAGCTACAAAAAAATCGTCTCGGCAAATATCAATGTTGAACGTTGTTTAGAACGAAAACGAGCAGCTCGTCGGTATGATGGCGACGACGCACGGTTCGAAGCGACCCGGCGATCCCTACGAGTTCGACGAGGAAGGCGTGCCGTCCGGTTGCAACATGGACGGTTTTAAACGCGGCGTCCCGCCCGGAGCCGTCAAAGAGGAACCCAAAGACAACAACAAAAAGACGCTAAGCGGCAATTTGTACGGATCTGAAACCCACCAGGCGTCCTACAAGGATCTGGATCAAATTTTCGATAATTCCGACGATACGAGTAGCGACGAAACGGTAATTAAAATTTCAACACTTTTGTTCAAACAAGTAACGGGTTTTGGTACAGTTGCAACTGCAGACGCCGCCCGGATCGGCGTTCTCCGTCGGCGGCGGTTCGGAGGACGCGAAACGTTTCTCGGGCGGTAGCGGCGGTCAAAGTTCCTCGTCGTCGTCATCGACCGCGGCCGGACCGTCGATCGGCATCCTCCGGCCGGAGGAGCTGAGCAAAATGTTCCCGACGCCGCCCAGTTTGGAGCACAATCCGATGCCGTCGCCGTGCGGCCCGATCGATCTGCAAACGCCCGACTTCGGCGATCTGACGCAGACGTCCGTCGTTCGCGTCAAGCAGGAGATCTACCCGAACATGGGCAGTCCGCAGGAGGAGCACATCGACGACTGGAGCTACGTGTTCAAGCCGCCGTCCGTTTGTAAAATGGTCGGTTCGAGTAAATACGCCCCCCTGACGAACTTGCCGAGTCAGTCGTTGCCGTCGATGACGTTACCCGGCCACTGCGTGTACAAACCGTCGTGGATGCAGTTGGCCGAGAAACAGCAACAACAACAACAACAGAACAACTCGGTTCAATCCGCGGGATCGGTACGTACAACGATCCCCGTTTTATAATTAACAAACGATTTATCTTTCGTGCAGAACCAACAGTTGAGTGCTACCACCACCGTACCTGTCCCCAATCCGTTAACGCCCGCGGCGACGCCGAATCCGGCGACGCCCGGCGGAATGACGATGCCCCATCACCACCATCATCATCAGCAGCAATCGCAACACCACATGCAGCCGCAACAACAGCAGCAGCAGCAGCACCATCAACACCATCAGCAACAGAACCCGTTCTCGCCGGCGTCGGCCGGTTTCAGACCGCCGCCGCCGCCTTACGAACTACCCAGTCCCGCCACATCGAACGCCAGTTCCTATTTAAATAAGAATTTGAATTCGGTCGAGGCGACGACGGCGTCATCCAATCAACGCGCGCCCGAGGGGAGCGCCCTACTACTGAACGTCTTGCTCACCGATACTGCCTTCAACATATTCAGGGACCACAATTTCGACAGTTGCACGTTGTGCGTCTGCAACGGCACCGGTAACATCAGAGGTGAGTTGCGTTACCGTAACATTAGATATGGTGACTTTTGGGTTTTTTTAGGTTCAGACGCCGCTGTGTACCTAACCAGCGAGGGCCCCTCCCACTCATCGTACTCGTCGCACCATTTGAACGGCCTTCCCAATCCGGACAGCCCGTATCCGGGCGCCATGCTCGGGCAACCGCCCCCCTACGCCATGTCGCCATCCCATCACGGACACGGACACGGACACTCGGCCGAGGAAGATTCGATACGATGCAGTTGCGGCTTTTCGGCCGTCGTCAATCGTCGCCTGGCCTGCGGCAGCGGTTTATTTTACGAAGACGAAAAAGAGATAACCGGTGAGTTTCAAAATTTACGAACGGGGACGAAATTAACCACTTTTTCGCACGTAGGTATCGCGGAAGATCCGGCGGAACGGAAAAAGACGTCGCTGTTCTCCTATTTAGTGTCGGTGAACGCTCTCAAAGCGGACGCGGCCGTCGATCGCGAACAGATCGAAAATCTGCCCCACGTACTCCTCGAATTGATACGCGACCAGTGCGGCGTCATACCGAATAACGTGAACGCCCTCTGTCGCGCGGCGGACTATATCAAATCACAAAGGGGCGTGTTCTCGAACACGATCAACGTGCTCGAGTACTCGGATAGCAACGACGTGACAGCTGTGGCGTTAGATCAAAGTCGCCTGGCTTCGATCGCCGATAGTTTGGGTTCCTGCAAAATGGAGGAAGCGAATCACCGACACGCCAGCCAAAGGTATGAGTGATTATTATTTTGCGATAATAAATAATTGTGTTGGGTATTGCAGATCGAATCGAATGACGGTACACAAATGGCCGTTTCTGCGCGCCTGCGGTCCCCGTTGCAATCAAGACATCGTGCGCGTGATGAAATCGCTGCGACCGCTCCTCCAGGACGCCATCCAGAAGAAATGCCAGACGCGACTGTGGGAGGCGCCGTCCGCGGTCAAAGGGCCGCTCACGTGGCGTCAATTCCATCGATTGGCCGGTCGCGGCACGGACGACCGTTGCGAACCCCAACCGATCCCCTCGCTGGTGGTCGGCCACGAAAAGGACTGGCTCAGTCTGTCACCGTACGCCCTCCACCATTGGGAAACGTTGCTGTTGGAACCGTACTCGTACGCTCGCGACGTCGCCTACATCGTCGTCGCGCCCGACAACGACTCCATCCTCGGGCGCGTTCGGTCGTTTTTCAAAGAACTAAGTACCGCTTACGAAATGTGCAAATTGGGCAGACACAGCCCGATCACCAAAGTGCTGAGGGACGGTATATTGCGCGTCGGCAAAACCGCGAAAACGAAATTGGCGAACGAATCGATCGAGGAGTGGTTCACGACGTTGGGCGAGTGCGAAACGACCGACATGCTCAAGTTGTACGCGCAAGTGTGCAAACACCATTTGGCGCCGCATTTGCAGCAGGTGCCGATGGATCGGACGTTGCTCGATCCGCCGCAAGAGAGCGCGGATAAAACAACGCCCGCTCCCATGCCGCCGCCCACATCGTCGTCGTCGTCCATCGGTTTGGACGGCATGAGCTCCGCTCAAGACAAAGCGCCGTCCACGCCTAAAAGTCCAGGTGAGCTACGTTTTAATTTATTTTTCTTTCTGAAACTCGAAATTATTACTCGCGCGCAGACTCTGAAACATCCAAAGAAGCGTCGCAAACGGCTCCGTGTTCGACCGACAACACTTTGGAGGACGACGAGCGCGAGGTTCCGTGCGTGGTCGTCTACCTCGTGGAACCGTTTTCGCTCGGTTCCGATCAGCCGGAACTGCAAAGACTAGCCTGTTTGGCGTTGTTGCGGTGCTTCCATTCCATCCTCACCGCCGTACCCGATAACATTCGAAGCAATATTAACGTGCAAGTAAGACTAATCTCTCCTTACGTCGTATTGGTCGTATATTTAACCGCCTTTCGTTTAGTTGATATCATTGGAAAGTATCGTGGAGTTGGGAAGGTCGCGCGATCGAACGCGTCACAGCGATCACATGCGCGCCCTATCCTTGAACGTGTTCTCGCAATGTCGCCGTTTGCTGGTGCACACCAACAACGTGAAATCGTTGACCGGCTTTGGTACGGCCGCCATGGCCGATTTGTTCCTGAAGAGCAAAGACGTAAGTACACTAGATCGATTAACTAAACGGGGTTGTAATTGTCCGATTTAAGGATAAAAACCGGGCGCCATATCGAATGTACACGCCCCCTTACATTTTGGCGCCGATGCGCGAAAAAGTCGAGGCGGTCGAATCGTTCGGCAAGGGCACCGGCGATCAGGCTTCCGTCCTCTACCTGAGCTACTGTCTGTCGGAGGATCAGAGCTGGCTGCTGGCAGTTGCGACCGACGAACGCGGCGAAATCCTCGAGAACATCACTATCAATATCGATATACCAAACAGGTAACTTATCGCCCGGTCGTCCGGTTGTTTTTATACATTTTGTCCGATCGTTTCCAGGAGCCGAAGGAAAAAAGCGTCCGCCCGTCGTATCGGTCTCGAAAAACTGATGAACTTCATAATCGGCGTGCTGTCGCAAAGCGCGCGCCCGTGGCGTTTGGTGGTCGGCCGTCTCGGTCGCATCGGCCACGGCGAACTGAAAGGTTGGAGTTGGTTGCTCAGTCGCAAGAATCTGTTGAACGCCTCGCAGAGCCTGAAGAAAATTTGCACGCAATGCGCCCTCATGTATCCGTCGTCGGTGCCGTGCATCCTGAGCGCGTGTCTCGTCAGCTTGGAACCGGACACGACGTTACGCCTGATGCCCGACCAGTTCACGCCCGACGAGCGTTTCAGTCAAGTCAGCGTCAATTCGCAACTGTCGACGCCGCAAGACGTCAGCTGCACCCACATTTTGGTGTTTCCGACGTCTGCCACCACCCAGTCGTCGCAGACGCAGTTCCAAGAACAGCACATCACGCCCGAACTGGAGGACGAGGAGATCTTTAGCGCGTTGCACGACGACATGCCGGAAGGTATCGAAGGCATGAACGACTTTAGCGATATCTTCAATTGGACGGCGGACGGAGGCGGCCAAAGCCCCAACGGTAAGTAACATCTGATCCAGGTCGATTTAAGCTGTGCTAATCGTACGACAGGTAGTCCGAGAAGAGAGGAATCGGGCCCCGGCAGCCCGGGGGGTTGCGGCAACACCCTCGGTCGCCAAGGCAGTCCCTTCCAATCGGGAGCGAACAAACTGAGCGACGCGGATCAAACCGAAGAGATCGGCACGTTGTTGCAGCAACCGTTGGCGTTGGGTTACCTGGTTTCGACGGCCCCGACGGGAAAGATGCCCAAATGGTTTTGGTCGCAATGTCCACACTTGGAAGGCGTCTGTCCCGCCTTCCTTAAAAACGCGCTGCATTTGCACAGCCCTAACGTCCAACAGAGTTCCGACGATCTGTTCCAACAATCGGCGGTTACGTCGCATCCGTTGGACTCCACGTACACAACGGATGTGTTGAGGTAACACGTCGGATTTGCAAATAGACGAAAAATTAATAGCGAGTTTTGTAGGTACGTTTTGGAGGGTTACAACGCCCTATCGTGGCTCGCCCTCGATTCCAACACGAAAGACAGACTGTCGTGCCTCCCGGTTCATATGCAGGTGCTGGTGCAATTGTACCATACGACCGCGGCTCTCCTGTGAAACGGGTTCGATGAAACAGCCCTTCCAGTTTAAACGAATTATAATACTCTCGAGATCTAAGAAGAAAAAAAGATATATAGATAGATATATATTTTTTTAAAAGCGTACACGCGTTTTTTGATTGTTTTTAACTTATCGAAATATTTGTGTTACTTCCTGTACAAACTATTGTGATATTTATTAGAATTTATTTTCGACGGGACGTGTTTTAAACGTAGATTTTAACGCCAAAAAATGTCTCAAGTGAAACGATCGACGATTAGTAGTTCGCCGGATTTGCGGGAGGGTCGCGCGCGCGGACGCTGTAATATTTATTTCGCCTTTTTTTAAAAATGTTTTTAACAAATACAAATGTTATCGTTTGTTTGTTATAATTTTATTGGTTGTTATAATCTTGTAACATATGTATTTAGTCTGGAGAATTATTTATTTCGCGTGGGAAAACATATCTTCATCGTCGTATGTTTCCGATTGAATGTCGTGTATATTTAGACGGAGCATTTGTCGATTAATCGATTGCATAATTATGTGGATCTCTGTAAAATGTATATTGACTTAACTGACTAATTAAATTCTGGGGCCAATTTGAAAGGAAGATAGCCTCGGACAGCGGTTCTCCCCCCCAATAAACCACTTTCGTTATCGTCCTGTGATTGTTTTCGTTTCGATGTCTTCAAAACAGTATTCGTTATTGTGCTTTCGAAATTACCTTTTCCCCGTTAGGACGCCGACGACGAGACGGAGTATCATCGTGTAAAATATATTTTTTATTATTTATCGTATAGGAATGTTGATTATTGTTCAAACTAGTGAATATTAGGAGACTCTGATTTTCTTTTTTGTATATAGACTCCGGATGATATTTGTTGTATAAATATGTCAATTTTAGGGAATTGGGAAAAATAGATGAATTTGTAAATATTTTAACGATATTAGTTGGTTTAGCGAATATACATCAAATGTTAATAACTTTATAAATAATTATATACATACAGATAATAATTAGGTATTACTAATAAACCAATCCATGAGCAATTTGGTGTTTGTTTTGTACCTTGCTCAGAGGTTTTCTTGGATTTCCCTGAGCGTTATACCTCGAGTTTCGGTTAAGTAAAATTGTACGAAAGCGATCGATACGGCGCAACACGCTCCGTAAATTGAGAATATGAGACTTAGATGGTTTTTGTTGTAGGAGTAAGTGACGGCGAATTGGCAGATGAATGATAAACTGGTCGAGATGGCCGGTCCAGCTGCGCTCAATTCCATCGGGTAGATTTCACCCAAAATTATCCACGGTATGGCGCCGTTACCGCAATTGTTCAACACGACGAAGACCATCAAAATAACCAATGGTAACCAGGATAGAATACCGAGGGTTTGCAACGCGAAGAAATATAATGCTAAAGTCGCGTTGCATACACACAAACCAAGAAGCGACAGCGACAACATTGTTTTCCGACTGAATTTTTCGCATACCACTGGCGCGATGAAGGAAGAAAGTGATTGTAGTACTCCAACGTAAATAGCGCATTTTTCACTAGACAATTTGAAATCGGTTTCACGGAAAATCAATTCATTATAAATGACGATGGTGTTAATACCACTGAGCTGTTGAATGATTAAGAGCGTTGTAGCTGTAATAAAAGATTTTGTGTTTGTTTTTGTCGTAAAAAGTGGAGGTAAACACTTTTTATAGCTTTCATTTTGGATGGCGTACGCTGCGATGTCTTCTAACTCAGTTTCGATCCCCGAAGTGTGTCTCAATTTCCGAAGCACGCTTCTTGCTTGTTGCATGTTTTGTGTCCGCATTATGTAATACGGGGTCTCTGGACAGCCTGTGGCGAATAGAAGCAGAAATATTACAGTCATTATGGTGATGAACAGGTTGAAATGGTACATGGAGAGTTGCGAACCCAGCATGTAGGAAACCATCCAACCGGTTTGAAGGAATATTTCGCTCATCGCTATTAAGGAACCCCGTCCGTTCGCTGGAAGGATTTCCGCTAGGTAAGTGGAGTACGTACTGAAGAAACCAGCGACGAGTATTCCTAAAACCAAGCGGCAAAAGTAAATGACTTCAATCCGCTTGGTAAAGGTGAGGAGCGCACAGAGGACCACTTGGTGACATGCTGCCAGTACAAAGGTGGACTTTCGTCCGTAGCTCTTCAAAAGTTGTATGTAAAGTAAAGGACCAAAAACAGCTCCGATATTGAGCAAGGAACCGATCAGATTGCTTTGCTGCTGAGTCACTACTTCCCCTAAAGGATTGTCTTGGAGATCGCTGAGCTTAGTTAGAATTGGCGACGGCCAAGCGAGAAGCATGCCGTTGGTTAACATACCTACATTAACTGCTAGAAATGTTATTTTTAAAGTGAGAAAACGTAAAAACTTACCAATTAGAACAACGACAAACGTATAACGTCTACCACAACATTTAGACAGTCGTTCCCACATTTCGTTTAGAGAGGAAACAACTAAGACTAAGTTATGGTCTCGTATAATTAAAAATTAAATAACTGATAACAAATAATTCATAGACGAAATGACTTTGTTGAAAAATAATTTACCCAATGATAAACTAATGTGAAATGATAATATATAAACTAGGTGATATTAAAAATTGTCCAGAGATAAGACTCCGTTTTCAAACTTTTTCAACTTAAAACTAAATTTTCGGCCTTTAAACTACTCTGTATCTCCCTCAACGTCTTTCCACGAGTTTCCGTTATATAAAAATGTACGAAAACGATGGCGGAAGCGCAGCAAGCCGCGAAAAACCCAAACATATAACTCAACGAAACTTTTTTGTATAAAAAAGTGATGACGAATTGAAATCCGAAGTAAATACTGGCGGATAAAGCTGGTCCTGTGGCGGTCAGCTCCATTGGGTAAATCTCTCCTAAAACAACCCACGGGATGGGGCCGCTACCACAATTATCCAGCATCACGAAACTCATTAACGAAACCAATGGCACCCACGATAATACACCTAAACCTTTCAGCACGAAAAAGTAAAACGACAGAGCGACGTTGCACAAACACAATCCGAACAACGAAAAACACAACATCCGCTTTCTGGGTAGCTTTTCGCAGATAAAAGGAGCGATAAACGAAGAAAGCGACTGGACGACACCCACAACGATAGCACATGTTCCCGCTGAAACCTCGATATTGGTTTCACTGAAAATCAGTTGATTATAACTAGCGATTACGTTGATTCCAGAAAACTGTTGAATAAGCAAAAGCGTCGTCGCTGTAACAAAAGCTTTAACATTCTTCTTCGTTTTAAACACCTCAAACAAAGATGTTTTACTATTGTCTTCAATAACATGCTCGGTTATCTCCTTTAATTCGTACTCGATGTTCGTCGTTTCCCTTAAACTAAGCAAAATCTTCCTACTTGCTTTAACGTCCCAGTCGCGCATCGTGTAGTAAGGCGTTTCGGGACACCCAACACCGAACAGAATTAAAAAGATTAAAGTGAGGATGGCGATAACCGAATTAAATCCGAAAATGCTTAGTTGCGAGCCTAAAATGTAGGCCAGGAGACAACCACTCTGAACGAACGTCGTGCTGAGCGACATCAAAGAACCTCGCACGTCCACAGGAAGAATTTCCGCCAGGTAAACGGGGAGGGTGCTGCAAAAACCACCGACGATCACCCCTAGAACAACGCGACACAAATAATACACCTCCAACCGCGTTGTAAACGTTAGAACACCACAAAAAACTAGCTGCGGCAGAGTGGTGATCAAAATTGTGGACTTGCGTCCGTAGTTCTCCAGAAATTTCACAAACAACAAAGGCGCGAAAACGGCTCCAATATTGATCGAAGATCCAAGTAGGTCGCTTTGTTGTGCAGTTACAACTTCACCGAAAGGGTTGTCCTGGAGGTCGTTTAGCTTGGCGAGCACCGGTGACGACCAAGCGATTATCATGCCGTCGATCAGCATCCCAATGTTGGCTAAAACGAAATTTTACATTTGGGCAGAAAAAAAATTTAACTCACCGATAATTACGACGAAAATCGTGTAATGTCGCCCCAAGTGTCTGGAGAATCGTTCCCACATTTCGATTAATTTGCAACTGATTCTATAAAATTTATTTCCTCTGTACATTCACACCGCAATTTACGATAAGTTATCGCGCGTATATTCAAAATTAATTTTGGGTTTTGGTTTAACTAATGAAACCATGCGCTCTGGGATCGAATGTTATGTTTTACGTTCCAACTGTCAGTTTGTAAAAAGTTTGAAAGTAAAACTCGAACGGGGAAACTCAAAAAAAGTAAATTCTTTTCATCCTTGCTGCTTGAAGGGCCTTCATTTCGGTTGTTCGCATTTTTCGTTTTTGAAGTAGTTTATATAAGTGAGGATGGGTCACTCTTCATTTTCGGCCATTGAACGCCTGTTAGAGATGACGACGTCGATTTACTACAACAAGGAAGAATTCTCTGCTAAACTTATTCAAGCGATACATAAATTGTTATAAAAAATATGATAACTTATCGTTAACTGTGGTCTAAATATACGAAAATACCTAACGCTATAAAATTAGTTCCAAATCAATCAAAATGTGGAAAGTATTCTCTAAGCACTTAGGTGGATATTATACTATTTTCGTTGTGATTATCGGTGAGCACAACTTTGCTGCGCGTTTATATAAACGCGTTTTGTTTTAGCCAACCTGGGGATGCTGATCGATGGATTGTTACTCGCTTGGACCTCACCGGTTCTTGCGAAGCTAAGCAACCTCCAAGATAACCCTTTGGGTGAAGTTGTAACCTCGGAACAAAGCGACCTACTTGGGTCCCTATTGAACATCGGAGCGATTCTGGGGCCCTTGTTGTATGTGAAGCTTCTGGAGAATTTTGGACGGAAAACAACGATCCTCATAACAACCTTGCCGCAATTAGTGTTTTGCGTTATTCTGACATACACCACACGATTGGAAGTGTATTACCTGTGTCGAGTTGTCTTGGGGATAATCGTTGGAGGCTCCAGCAGCACTCATCCTATTTACCTGGCGGAGATTCTCCCTGTTGAAGTCAGGGGTTCCTTGATGTCACTAAGCACCTCTTTCGTGCAAATCGGCTGTCTTCTTTCCTATATTTTAGGTCTGCAACTGAGCATTTTTGCATTTAATCTGATTATCGCGATCGTCACCTTGTTGTCGTTGGTGTTTTTCGGCGTCGGGTGTCCTGAGACTCCCTACTATACGATGCGAGAAGGAGACGAGGAACAGAGCAGGAACATCCTGGTTAGCTTAAGGGAATCAGCAAACATCGAAAACGAATTAAAGGAAATACGCGAGCACGTAGTGGATGATAATAAAACATCTTTATTACAAGTGTTTAAAACGAAAAGAAATGTTAAGGCTTTTGTCACAGGAACTGTTCTTTTGCTGATACAACAGTTTTCTGGAATCAATGTGATCATCACCTATAACGAACTGATTTTCAATGAAACCGATATTAAGATTTCAGCGGGGATGTGTGCTATCATAGTGGGTCTCGTCCAGGTACTTTCTTCGTTTATTGCTTTTTTTGTTTGCGAAAAGTTACCCAGAAAGTCGATGATGTGTTTTTCTTTGCTCGGGTTGTGTTTGTGCAACATCGTCACGTCTTTCTATTTCTTCGAGTTGAAAAGCTTGGGTATTCTGTCGTGGGTACCATTGGTTGCCCTGATGAGTTTCGTCGTGATAGATAATTGCGGCAGCGGCCCCATACCGTGGGTTGTTTTAGGGGAAATTTACCCCATGGAATTGACTGCTACAGGACCAGCTATCTCTACCAGTATTTATTATGCGGTTCAATTCCTCCTCACTTATTTATACAGCAAAATTCCTTTGAGTTATATGTTTGGGTTTTTTGGATTGTGCTGCGCTTTCGCCGTTCTTTTCGTTTATTTTTATGTAACAGAGACCCGTGGTAAGACTTTGAGGGAAATACAGAACAGTTTAGAAAACAAACATTTAATTGAACGCGACTAGAATTTAGTATGTACCAAGGAATTGCAATAAATTGATTTTCTTTTTACACAAAAGCACATTTGTATTGTCGAAAGTTACGTCTCAATACAAAAAATTGTTCTATGACACCACAGTGTTCAAACGCCTTCTTCGGCGTATATTTCAACTAAGTACAAAGAAATCTTGAGTGAAGCAGTAGTTCTGATGCGACGTGAAAGCGTCGTCGCCATTGTAAACCGTCCTCGATCAGCGTCGTAGTTCATTTGCAACCTGAAACCACAGAATACATGTGAAAGCACAAATCAACGGAAAAAGAAGAAAGTGCATACATTCCGGAACCTGGCAGGGCAGGATTAAGAACTGGGGGGTCGTTCGGTGAAATTTATTCCGGTTTTGGCTGAAGTTTAATGAATTGAATTCACGAACTTTCCGAACTTTGAGACTATAACTAAATAAATGCAGTTTAAAAACGTGATAACCTAGTGGTGTTACATTTCATATAACTGTCCACTAAACTTAAACCTAAGTAGATAATTAATTCTGAATGTATCGCGATAACTTATCGTAAAATGTGGTGTAAATATAAGAAGTCGATTGATTCAATAAGTCAGTCGCAAAGCAATCGAAATGTGGAAACGATTCTCCAAACACTTGGGTCGATATTATACGATTTTCGTTGTGATTATCGGTGAGTACACGAATTTTACCAAAATGTTGCGATAGATGCCTATTTTCAGTTAATATAGGGATGCTGATCGATGGTATGATATTCGCTTGGTCATCACCGGTCCTAGCAAAATTAACCGACCTCCAAGATAATCCGTTAGGTGAAGTTATCACAGCGCAACAAAGCGACCTGATTGGATCGTTATTGAATATCGGAGCAATTTTTGGTCCACTGTTGTTTGTGAAATTTCTAGAAAACTTCGGACGCAAAACAACGATACTGATCACAACTGTACCACTATTAATTGTTTGCGGTGTTTTAACGTTAACCACGCGATTGGAGATGTATTACTTGTGCCGCGTTGTTATAGGAGTGATCGTTGGAGGTTTTTGCAGCACCCACCCTATTTACCTAGCGGAAATTCTTCCGGTTGAAGTTAGGGGTTCCCTGATGTCAGTCAGCACGTTCTTCGTGCTAAGCGGCTGTCTCCTGTCCTACATTTTGGGCTCGCTACTAAGCATCGTCGGATTCAATTTGATTATCACACTTCTCGTGATCAGTTTTCTAATTCTATTCGGCGCTGGTTGTCCAGAAACACCTTACTACACGATGCGCGACGGGGACGAGGAACAAACCAGGAACATCTTGCTTGGTTTAAGGAAATCTGCAAACATCGAAAATGAATTAAAGGAAATAAATGAGCATGTAGCTGAAGATAACAATAAAACAACTTTTTTGCAAGTGTTTAAAACTAAACGCAATGTCAAAGCTTTCGTAACAGCAACAACACTTTTGCTGATACAACAGTTTTCTGGAATCAATGTGATCATCACCTACAACGAACTGATTTTCCGTGAAACTAATATCGAGATTTCAACGGAAACGTGTGCAATTCTAGTCGGAGCCGTCCAAGCTGTCTCTTCGTTAATCGTCCCTTTCATATGCGAAAAATTATCTAGGAAATCGATGATGTGTTTTTCTTTGCTCGGACTGTGTTTCTGCAACGCAGCCGTGGCCTTCTACTTCTTCGCGTTGAAAAGCATGGGTGTATTATCGTGGGTACCATTGGTTGCCTTAACAAGCTTCGTCGTGATAGATAATTGCGGCAGCGGCCCCATACCGTGGGTCGTTCTAGGAGAAATATACCCCATGGAATTGACTGCTACAGGACCGGCTATCTCCACCAGTATTTACTTTGGGTTCCAATTCATCCTTACCTATTTATACAGCAAGGTTCCTTTAAGTTACATGTTTGGGTTTTTTGGAGTTTGTTGTGCATTCGCCATTGCTTTCGTGCATTTTTATGTGACAGAAACGGGAGGAAAAACGTTGAGGGAGATACAGAATAGTTTGGAAAACAAAAAATTAATCCATAGTGAATATTAAAGTTTACGAAAACTACAATTTAGAATGTATTTAGAATGAAATATACGAAATCCCCCTTTTTTAATTTCATCTTTTCCTTTTTCGTTTTCAAATAACGCGCTCTTCCATCGACGGGTATTCTAGAACTACGCGGAAACGTTTGCGATCATAATGTACGATTAGTTCTGTGGTACAAGCCAAATGTCTTGTTTCAACTGCGATCGAGGCGCCACGTAAACGTTCGGCCATCAAAACGTCACTTTTTTCGTTACAGAACAGTCGCGTCGTGTTAATACGAATAACAAAATTTGTGTGCTGTTTTCTCTAAAATAATTCCAGGGTTATAATGAAAATAGCAAGATAAACGCTTACCTGATTGACGTCGAGCGACGCGATGTCGCGATTGAGAATCGTCTTCGATTAACGTCGTGGTTTATCGTCGCCATTGCGCCACAGAACATATCACAGCATCGAAATTCGATGGGCGCGCATAGATTTCTACAAGACGTTAAATTATGTCAATGATCAAATTGACAGGGCAGGATTAACATTTTAAAATACAGGGAAGTTCCTGTATTAATTTTTTATGACTGAAATAAGCCAATTATGATAAATCGCGGTTTGAAACCGAATCGGTAAATTTAGAATAAGCGCGAAGCGATGTGGGAACGGTTATCCGGATATTTAGGCCGACGTTACATGATTTTCGTCGTAATTATCGGTGAGTTCAAAATTTTTCAACAATTTACTTTGATAATCCCGGTTTTTTAGTTAACTCGGGAATGATGATCCAGGGTATGATAATCGCTTGGTCTTCCCCTGTTCTATCAAAAATAAGTGTCCAAGTCCAGGATAACCCTCTAGGTGTAGCTGTAACAGCGCAACAAAGCGATTTAATTGGGTCGCTCGTAAACGTCGGTGCCGTTTTTGGTCCTTTAATATTTACGAAGTTCCTAACGAATTTCGGACGGAAATCAACGATCATCATGGCTACTTTACCGCAATTAATTTTTTCGGTTATTCTAACTTACGCCACAAAACTGGAAGTATATTATTTATGTCGCGTTGTTTTGGGGGTGGTATTTGGAGGCTTTTGTAGCATCACACCCGTTTACCTCGCGGAGGTTCTTCCTGTCGGGGTGAGGGGTTCCTTGATGTCACTAAGCACCTCGTTCTGTCAAATCGGTTGTCTTTTATGCTACATTTTGGGTTCGCAACTAAGCATTTTCAATTTTAATTTGGTTATCGCGATACTTACTTTAATATTTTTAATCATTTACGGCGCTGGGTGCCCTGAAACACCTTACTACATGATGAAGAAAGGGAACGAGGTACAGAGTCGGAAAATTCTGTTCCGTTTAAGACAGTCGAATGTTGATAATGAACTAAAAGATATAACCGAACACGTAACAGAAGACAATATAAAGACATCATGGTTGGGAGTCTTTAAAACGAAAAAGAACGTCAAAGCTTTTATAACAGCAACAACTCTGTTGGTAATTCAGCAATTCACTGGAGTTAATGTGATCATCAGTTATAATCAACTGATTTTTCGCGAAACCGGTATCGAATTGTCGACGGAAAAATGCGCCATATACGTTGGTGCCCTCCAGTCACTTTCCTCCTTTATAACTCCTGTAGTTTGCGAAAAATTACCGCGTAAAACGATGTTGTGTTTCTCACTGTTCGGGTTATGCTTGTGCAACGCGGCCATGTCGTTTTATTTTTTCGTAATGAAAAGTAACGGCTTGTTAAATTGGTTACCGCTGGTCGTTTTGATGGTATTCGTCGTGGTGGATAATTGCGGCGACAGCTCTATACCGTGGGTGGTTTTAGGGGAGATTTACCCCATGGAGTTGAGCGCATCGGGGCCCGCTCTCTCCGTTAGTATTTTTTTCGGGTTTCAGTTCGTCCTCACTTTTTTGTACAGCAAAATCCCCTTGGGCTACATGTTTGGATGTTATGCGTTATGTTGCGGATGCGCGATCGTTTTCGTACGTTTTTATATAACGGAAACGCGTGGTAAAACATTTAAAGAAATACAGAAGGGCTTGGGTAATGCGTGACGCGTGGCGCCCAACGTGGGGCTTTATTAATAGCGTGCCGTTAAGGGAATTATTTAAAATGTCAATTAATTTACGAATTCAATACCTAAATCGACTTGACTTGTTTGGGTTTATTATCTACGATGTTATCTCGTATTGTACTTCTACAAACGTATATAAAGTTATTGTTCAATTTTTAACGTTATTTGGGTTTAATTGGCTTAATTATTATCTTCCTCATGAGATTTTAATCGGTCTACGTTACGCAGATTATCGGGAAATATGGTGTGAATATATTAGAACGGAAAATTTGTGTTTTATTAAACTAGTTGCTGCGTAATCAAAATGTGGGAACGAGCGTCTAAACTCCTGGGGCGGTACTACGCAATTGTCGTTGCGATAATCGGTGAGTATCTCTTTTTTTCGAACTTGTAGTTGGTTTAATTTGTTTTAGTTAATCTCGGGATGCTGATTAATGGTATGATATTCGCTTGGTCATCACCGGTGCTCGCAAAGCTGACTGGTCTCGACGATAATCCTTTGGGGGTAGTTGTGACTGAAGACCAAAGTGATTTGATTGGATCCTTAGTGAATACTGGAGCTGTTTTTGGTCCCTTGTTGTTTGTGAAATTCCTGGAGAATTTCGGACGCAAATCAACGATCGTGATCGCGCTATTACCGGAAATAGCTTTTAGCGTCGTTCTCACGTTTGCCACACGCTTGGAAGTAGTTTATTTGTGCCGCGTGGTTTTGGGGGTGATTTGCGCAGGTTTTTGCAGCACGTTACCCATATACCTAGCAGAAATTCTTCCTGTTGACGTGAGGGGTACCATGATGTCACTGAGCACATCCTTCTTAGAAATCGGTTCACTTCTCTCTTACATCCTAGGTTCGCAATTGCACATTTTCCAGTTTAATTTAATCATCGCGGCTATCATTTTAATTTTTCTAATCCTCTTGGGTGTTGTGTGTCCCGAAACACCTTACTACACAATGAGGAAAGGAGATGAAAAACAAACCAGGAACATTTTGGTACAGTTAAGGAGAAAGTCTGCTAGTATCGACGATGAACTAAAGGAGATAACCGACTATGTAGCGGGCGACAAAAACAAGACATCTTTGTGGCGGGTGTTCAAAACGAAAAAGAATATAAAAGCGTTTGTCACCGCAACAACTCTGCTGCTGATACAACAGTGTTCAGGAATCAATGTGATCGTTAGTTATAATGAACTCATATTTCGTGAAACTGCTATCGAAATTTCAGCAGATAAGTGTGCTATTTTCGTCGGTGTCCTGCAATCACTTTCCTCTTTCATCGCTCCTTTAATCTCTGAACAACTACCTAGAAAAACGATGTTGTGTTACTCACTGTTCGGATTGAGTTTATGCAACATCGCCATGGCGCTCTACTTCTTGGTATTGAAGACTTTCGGACTGTTATCGTGGTTACCGTTGGTCATTTTGATGATTTTCGTTGTGGTGGACAATTGTGGTAACAGTCCCATACCATGGGTTGTTATAGGGGAGATTTATCCCATGGAGTTGAGCGCGTTGGGACCAGCGCTCACCGCCACTATTTACTTTGGATTTCAATTCGTTCTCACTTATTTCTACAGCAAAATTCCTTTGGGTTATATGTTTGGGTTCTATGGGACATGTTGCGCTTGCGCAATTGTTTTCGTTCAATTTTACATAACCGAAACGCAAGGTAAAACCTTGAAAGAAATACAAAATAGTTTGGATGGTAAGAAGGAAGTCGTCTGCTAGTTGAACTAATAAATATTTGAATTATTAATAAAATTTTTAAAACTCCTTTCCATGTTTGGTTTTGCAGGCGCAGCAACTCATCAATTAGTTGGTGGATACTGACTTAGATTTTGTTTACTATCCAATTATTTCAATTCTAGGTAAGATTATGATATTTATATATATTTTCACTAGAATACAAATTTTTAGCAGGTGAGTCCGATAATGAGGGTCGTTTGCATTAATTATCACCCACCAATGTCGCGGTGCTACAACTCACGTGCCTCCATATTTCTTGCAGTCGCTGGAACCGGAATATCCCGTGTGGAAAGTCTTTAAACGGTTTCACGTGATCCCGATGAATTAATTAAGGCGGTCGTACAAAACGAACTTGCGATTCTCGGATCGGTTCAGTACCCACAAAGAACTTGGTCCGTTTTGTTATAGAAAAAAAATGCGGGCGGACGACCACCGAATCTCGATGTAGGTCTTGTTCTTGGGGTGATTTGTTTTTGTTCTGATTACATATTTCTCTGTCCCCAAGGGAGGTCCAAGACGAGGGTGGTGGTGGATTTTTGAGAGCGAACGCTTACTTCAACCCCGCCATCGACGTTTCGGACGTTGATTTCGTAGCCAACGGAAAAACGTGTGTGGGCGACATTCGTGATGATCTCGAAGGTGAGTCCGTTAATTGAATCGTTGCTGATTTTTTAATTCGCTAATTGGTAGCGTAGTTGAATGTGGCACGCGATTCGCTTGGGTTATTCATACTTATCTATCAATAACTCACGGATTAGCGATTTATCTTTCTCGATTAATAACAAACGATTAAAAAAGAATGAAAATCAATTGTTATATAAGAGACATGACTGACATGTTATCTTTGACATTTTAATTCGAAGCAATTTTCATGATAACTTCAATTGACACGATTTTTCGTGACAACGACTATTTTTATGTAACTGAATACGTCATCGGGGATGCAATGTAACAAATGAACTACCGTCCCTTATGCATCTAATATTCTGTGATTATTCGGCGACAGAAAAATATCTGAACATCGTACTAATGTCCACATAGGTAGTACAAAAGTACCAATTGTTTTCCAAATATTTAACGATTGTTGATCGAAATCCTCACGTAGTAAACAAACATATTACCGAGCAGTTAAAACGAATTGTTATCGAAAACGCGCGAAACGTCGCACGCTTCCGTTTTTAAAAGCCCACCATCAAGGTGATGAAATCGTGTCGTAAATTGACCGTAAAAATTATCGAATTTATGGGCGAGCATGCGACAAATCCCGTGCTTGCACGCGATTCAATTTAGACCGTTTCCGACAATTAAGAACAATTAGAAGCACATGGCGGCGCGTCATATGACAACAATTACGATACGATTCCGATCGTTCGATGAATCATGTCCCATCGCGCCAATGGATTGTGATTAAAATGTTTCGATCGATGAAGAGTCGAATTCGCGATTGTAACGTCGACGACGAGAGATGTGCGAAACGTTTAATTTAGTACGTGCGGAACGCGCGAAAATCGTCGTCTTCGCCGGTGAGATATTTTCCCTATTTTCTTTAAAATTTACCGTTTTCCTTGTTTCAGAACCCCTCGCGAGTAAATCGCCCTCAAAGCTCAGTAAAATCGTAAGAAAACGCTTTCCGATTGTCAATTGGTTGCCTCGTTACACCACAGAAGACGCCATCGGCGACCTTGTGGCAGGGGTGACGGTCGGACTGACCGTCATACCCCAATCGCTTGCGTACGCGACAATCGCACACGTTCCCCTTCAATACGGACTGTACAGCTCGTTCCTCGGCTGTTTGATATACATCTTCATCGGTGGCTGCAAAGACGTACCCTTCGGTCCAAGCGCCATAGCCTCTTTGATGACCTACGAGGCTATCGGCGAGCACGGCAAGGAGCACGCGATATTCCTCTGCTTTTTCAGCGGCGTCGTCCAAGTGCTGATGGGAGTTTTCGGTTTGGGTTTCATCATCGACTTCGTTTCCGGACCAGTCGCCTCTGGATTCACCTCAGCCGTCGCCCTCATCATTCTAACATCCCAAGTCAAGGATCTGCTGGGAATCCGAGCAACCGGAACGATTTTCATCCACACATGGCGCAGCATCTTCGAAAACATCCACGAAACGAAACTATGGGACGCCGTTTTAGGCGCCATCTGCATCATCACCTTACTGATCTTGAGGGTGAGGAACGCAATAACGTGACAAATAAAGCTTTCAATTATTCAATGCATTAATGGTAATTTGTTAGTTATTCACGATTCGATCACTGAAGGTTACTCTACTCGCAATTTGAACCATTTAAAGCCGCAAGCTATGAACGTATATAGAAATGGCATTGGTAGTTTACTAAACGTTTTACTTTCAGTTAGGTTCCAAAATACCGATCTCATCATCCAGTGCCGATGGTCTTAAACGCACGAAATTCGCGGTGTGGCGCAATCGCTTCCTGTGGTTCGTGGCAACCTCGCGCAACGCCATCCTGGTCGTCACTTGCGCCCTCGCCGGGTACCACTTCCACCTGACCGGTCGGGTACCATTCACATTGATCGGGTACGTCCCCGAAGGTTTACCCGAAATCCAGTTGCCACCCCTCTCCTACCAAACGCAACTCGGTAACGAAACCACCACCGTCGGTTTGTCCGAAATGGTCACAAATCTGGGAAGCGGCTTGATAGTGGTACCACTACTCGGACTCCTGGAAGGCATAGCCATCTCCCGAGCATTCGGCCACGGAAAACCGGTCGATTCAACGCAGGAATTCCTGGCGCTTGGTCTCTGTAACGTGGCCAACTCCTTCGTGCAAGCGTTCCCCGGTACCGGCTCGATTTCGCGTAGCGCCGTCCAGCATTTCAGTGGTTCCCGGACGCCGTTATGCAGCTTATACGCCGGCCTCCTGGTCATCATCGCTCTGATTTACTTCACCCCTTGTTTTTACTTCATCCCCAAAGCAACTTTGGCATCGGTACTCATAGCCGCTGTTATATTTATGGTGGAGGTCAAAGTCGTGAAACCAATGTGGCGATCTAAACGTAAGTCTGGTAATCAAACGACTCATAACTTTAATTACACAATAATTGCAGGAAGCGACTTGATTTTAGCGATCGGTACTTTCGTTGCATGCCTCGTCTTCCCGTTGCAAGTCGGTGTTGGGCTCGGCGTCTTAGTCAACATAATCTTCATACTGCGACAAGCGGCTCGACCCAAAGTTGCGGTCGAGAAACTTAAGGTGAACCACGCTCCAAACGGTACCACCATTTCAATTCTTGCTTTCAGTGCGCAAGCGGCATAGAGTACTTAATGATCACACCCGATCGTTGCTTAATATTTCCATCCGTCGACTACGTTCGCAACTTGGTAACCAAGCATTCAACCAGAACGCAACTACCCGTAGTACTGGATTGTTCGCATATATACAGCGCTGACTTTACAGCCGCCCGCGTCATCCAAAGCTTAACAAAAGATTTCCGTTCCAGAAATCAGAAATTCGTGTTTTACAACCTCAAACTAAGCGTTTGTTCCGTCTTTGAAAGTTTGACCGGGGACGATTTCGTGGTTGTGTTCGACCGAACTGGACTAGAGGAGGTTCTGAGGAACTAAAGTATTTGGCTCAATTTTACCGAATTATTTATTTTTATACTATAGTACGACTATTTTACAGACTTCAGTATTTTTTAGTGTTTAGTAAAAATTCATTCTGATGTGTTTATAATAACCTTGACACCTTATGGGTTCACAGTGACGTCCTTCATTTCGATTTCTTCTCCACGGGGGGATGGTTTGGGGTTGCGATAAAACCTCCGTTCCAGTTGTCTTGAGGAGTAGAGCAGGAAAATCGCTATGAGCGCAGCTATGAGCCAACTAAACCAATGTCCGTTCTACGAAGGAAGGAATTTGTTATTTTGTCAATAGCCTATGGTAATCGTACCGCTGGTACTGTAAGTCGTTTGCAGGCTGCACGAACCGTCGCATTTAGCGCCTTGCTAAGCGGCCCACACTTACCCACATCGTGCCGTACCGATTTTATCACCCTATCCACAACGTACCCCGTTACGGAATTACTTATGGAATCCTTCATTTTAATAACAAACTGCACGAACGGATTCATTATCATTTATCATTTGTTTCATACGTTACCGTACCGATTTCATTCCATCCACCAGGTTGCGTTCCAAACCTATAACCTCCTTCTCCAAACCCCGTACCGAATTTTCCAGACGCGCAAAGAACGACGGGTAACTACCGTTAACTTTATCCACCGGTTTTTGTATGACATCAAATTTTTCTTTGAATTTATCGATTTTAGATTTGATTGCTTGGATGATGTTGCTAACGCCAGGCACATAATGTAATTCCGCCTCCAATTTTTCGATCTGCGTGAATATTGGCGAATGGACTATCTGGAAATTGGTGGTACTAAACTGGCTCACAGGGATTTCTCTGATACCTTATCGAAGGCTTCGAAATTCAAATCCTTTTCAATCTGGTGGAAGGTATCCAATGGAAGCAACTTCTTAATATTCACCGGGAATTGCGTTAGCTTCTCTAATTTCTCCTCTAGGGCAGTTACGTTGATGTACCTACTTTCCAAGTCCATTAAGTTAGCTACGCTCTACAACGGAACTGGTGATTAAGTGATAAGTTGAGGGGCCGCACTAACGTTCATAGCAGCAACTTCGTACAGGCTCATATTCTTGTGGCAGCTCCGCAGGATCCGTTGGATGTTCGTGTCGATTTGGTAACCAAACTTGGCCGGGTTTATTTGGTCTAAAATATCCATGATGCCATCCTGTCGCATCTCCACCAAAGTCTGGCACAAAGCTTTCTGGAGGAGCATCCCCACGATAACGTAGATAATCGCCAGGACTAAAGCTACTAAACTGCTTACTTGCACCATGTTAATACCTCTGGAATCAACGTTACCTTCACATATTGAAGAGATTATCAAACTTACCCTTGGAAAACGTATCGCCGACGATTGGTTTCCTTCGGGTACCTAAGAGGTAACGCGAAGATCAACCACAGAAAAGACAGGAAGAGCCAAATCGATAACACGTTGCTGATTGTAAAGCGAGCAAGCTCAGCGACATCGATCGCTTGTCTAGAGTTACCGAGAGCCGCGACGGCAGCTCTTAGAACATTTTCGACTACATCTACGGTTGCTTTTACCATATCGAAGAGTTTTGTAAACGGCCCGGTAGCTTTTTTAAGTTCCGCTGTTATCTCCCCTGATACGGCTTCCATAGCTAATTCCATACCGTGCACCACCGGTGATAGGATTGCACTGACGTTTGTTAAACTTTTCACGTCTTTGGTAACGTACAGTTCCACTTCTTTTATAGTTTTGAAGATAGTCGCGAATTGATTGCTCTAGAAGAAATTATGTTACGATGAGTTTGAGGTTTGAGAGGGTTTACCGACTAGTTTTTTGAAGGTTTTGGTGATGTTTATGTTTCTTCGTAGTCTGAAACCGAGAAGGCTTTTGCCGGCTCTTGTTGACGCTGGTGTTTCTTCCTCGGTTTCTGGGTCGTTGTTACCACCGAACATATTGCCGAAACCGAGTTGGATGATTTTAGGTTTTGAGGTTGTCGTGGTAAGTTGCGTTTTATCGGGTTGCGTTTTGTGTCCGAATAAATTACCGGTTAACGAGCCGAGTGAATGTTTTTGTTCTTTTAATTTACCAGTCGCTTGGTTGGTCATTTGGCCAAGGAAGTTGGTTGCTTTGTGCTCGGTTTCAATGGTTTTATCCACGATGCGACTAATACCGTCGAAAAAACCACCACCGTGTTTTTTTGTGGTTGTTGTAACTTTTGTTGTGGTTGTTGTGGCCCTTGCTGTAGTTGTAACTTTTGTTGTGGTTGTTGTGGCCCTTGTTGTAGTTGTTGTAACTTTTGGCGTGGTTGTTGTAGCTTTCGCTGTGGTTGTTGTTACTTTTGCTGTAGTTGTTGTAACTTTTGGTGTGGTTGTTACAGCTTTCGCTGTGGTTGTTTCAACTTTTGCTGTGGTTGTTAAAAGATCTAAAGAGATTGTAAAAGGGAGTAATTATATTACCAAGTTGGGTTGTTGTTTCTTGTTCAATCGGATCCTCGTAACTACCACCCCTTTCGTGTGGATCTCCTAAGCCGCCGTCCAGATCTCGTGACGCAATGGTTGTTGGTCCACCTCAAAAATATCATAACCGATTTGTGTTAACTAAAGTAATTATCGGTACCTGATAATCGAGCTGTTAGATCATTAATTTTTCCTTGACCTTCCTTGATTTTTGCATTCACGTTGTCACCGACTTGATGAACCGATTGCGCGATACGACCAAATAGTCCTCCACTATGTTTCTTCGTTGTGGTTTCTAGTTGTTCTGGAATCTCCTAACGGGTAAAGTAAATTATTAAATTGTTGTGGAGAATTACCAAATAGAGATGAAGTTGTTGGCTCATCGACCAAATGTTTTGGTGTTGTAGTTTTTTTACTTGCGAAGGGATTGAGGTTACCTAGGATACCTCCAGTAAACTTGGAAGTTAAATTTTGAAGCGCTTGACCGCTTTCCAAAGCTTTATTACCGATGGAGCTCGTAAGATTCTTCAGTGGTTCAGCTGCTTTTTGACTTAGGATTCCCAATGTTTTGGGCTTGGACGTGGTGGTTTCGTTTGATTTTGTAGGACTCGCAAACGGACTAAGTTTACCCATTTGACCTAAGAATCCTCCAGTAATTTTTGAAGTTAGGTTCTTCAAGGCTTTTCCTGTTTCTTCAGCTTTATTGCCGATAGCTGCTGGTAAATTATTCAGTCCACTAGTGTCATTCTTTTCAGTCTTGTTGCTACCTCCGAATAGGTTAACTTTATTTAAAAACCCTCCAGGGATTGTTGCAGTATTATTCTTTTCAGTCTTATCGTTACTATCAAATGGATTTAATTTATTTAACAAACCTCCCGTGATTGTTGAAGTTAAATTCTTTAAACTTTTACCTCCACCCAAGGCTTTGCCCAACCTTTCTATACCCATGTTATTGCTCTCAGTCTTGTTGGTACCACCAAATGGGTTCATTTTACCTAAGAACCCGCCTGTTATTTGTGACGTAAAGTTTTTTAATGTTTTCTCAGTTTCTATCGCTTTGCCTCCCAATACTCCTAAGCTCTTAGTTAAATTATTCTGTTTTCCACTGCCGAACGGGTTTAATTTCCCTAAATTACCAATTTTATCACTTAGACTTGAGTTACTTTGTTGCCCCCCAAGAGGATTCAATTTGCCTAGGAGAGCTTTACTTTTCTCTAACGCTTGGTTACCGATGTTGCTTGTTAAGTTCTTTAAAACTTTGCCTTCTTCAAAAATATTTCCGGGTAGCTGCTTGAGCTTTGTAATGTTTGTTAAGGAATCGAAGTCATGCTTCAAGACATCCTGTCCTAAGCCAAGAGCATCTTTGAATTCAGCTAAGGAACCATTGACGACGTCAAGACCACCCTGAAAGGGAGTTGATGTCTTTAGTTTTGTTTTTTAAAGATTTTTGAAGAACGTACATCGTATATAGGTGCCAGTGATGGTATCATTTTTTTAACATCTGTGCATTTCTTCACATTTGTCAAACAAGGAATGTTTTGAGCCATTTTCTGTAAACTTCGGATGTCTGGAAAGGTTATAATTACTACCAGAACCCTAAGGGTTGAACAACCAACCTCTATTAATAGTTTCACCAAGTTCTTCGATTTCCGTTAAAACAGTTTTGATTTCATCGAAAACTGGTTGGATAAAAACAAAATCATTTTCAATTTCCTCAAAGATGAATGAGAAACTTAAAACACTTTCAACTGATTGCTCGAGGTCGTAAACGATATTTTTGGTGGTATCTTAAAAGCAATTTCGGATGAGGATGTTTGGTCAAGGAAACTTCTTACGTTTAGCTTGGATGATATAGGCTTCAATGTACTCCTCCAAGTTGGTTATTAAGAGAATTCGGATTTGGTCAACGATGCTCTTGATGTAAGTGAAGATATCGCTGATGCTGCGCCCAACCGCTGACCCGGTTTTATATAAACCTTTATCCACGTCAACGTTGCTGTTGTAGGCGAGCATCAACATGAATCTAAAACCAATCAATAAGCTGAGAACCAAACCGTTTGAATCTCCTTACATCAATAAAAAAATCGACGAGTAAACCCAGAAAAACCACAGTTTCTCGCGAAATTTCTCTTCTGGGTCAACGCGTTTGACCTTCCTGCACTTCTTCGCGCAATCCGTTCGCCAGCAAAGGCAGATAAAAAGATTTTTACCATTGTAAAACAACAAGAAGACAACTTTGAAGGCAACAACCACAATAAAAGCAACCAGTCTCCTGTATGTCCAAATGGACTCCCCCACATGCAACACCAAAGTCTTGTTTTCTGGTATGTTGATGATTTCTGCGAAGCAGTTATTTCCTTATGACGAGCATCAAAAAGACACATCATACCTCTTGGTAACGGCTCAGGCAAAACCATATCGATCAGGGTGTTGACAACGTCGTAATAAATTTTCATAAACGGCGTATAAAGTTTTTCTTCTTCCTCCTTAAGCAATTTCGATCTGTAAGGCACATCGATATCGATGCTCGTGTAATTCGGGGTGAAAGCCTCGATGTCGCGTAGGAGATCAAACGCACCAACCCCCCCGAGCGCGACACCAAAAATCAAGAGGACGATTATCCTCCAACGCACATTAGGCATTTTGTTTTCAACTTTGCCAATAACTGAATGGAATGGACGGGAAAATCATTACGCCCGATTGTGAATTTTGATTAATCTGTTGGAATTGACCATATCACCTTCTAGGAAAATTTTTAATCTCGGTTCCGATAAAATTCGATTTCCGCTTTCGCTTTCCGTCAGATGTTTTTTATTCTCGATTGGTTTTAATTGGAGGAAAAGGTGATTTTTTTAAAGGCGTTAAGGTTTCAACGATTTTTTTCCATATCTTTTAGATTATTAATGAGTTATCTTTGATTGGAGCGATTTACATGGTTTCAGTGAAGCGAGACGAACATTTATTTTCAGATATTAAAACACGATAATACTGCTTATGTAACGGAAGTTAATGTAAAGTTGGGGCTTCTTTCTTCGAGTCCTTTAATTGCAATTTCCAGGTTGTTTTCGACGAAGTTGTTTCTTAAACTTTCGTCCATTTTGATTATTGTGTCTTTGACGGTTTGTTTGAAGTGGATGAATAAAAGGTGCTGGGAGCGTACTGTTAGTTCTTTGCGCAGCACGCAAAAACTCTGAAAATCGATAGGGTTTGAATCGGGGGTATCGAACGGTTGCTTACTCACCCTGGCGACGGTTCCGTCCATGTTACCCATATTTTTACCGTTGAAAACGATGACGTTGTTTGGGAAGCCGCTGCTTTCAGCAACGAGTTTTCTGATGTATTCCGCTGCTGGGAATAAAATTGAAGTTTTGGGTGTAAATACGAAGACTCTTCGTCCCATGATCGTCTCCTCCTCCACGTTAATCTTAGGTCGGGCGTCGGTGTACAAAACGAAGAACAAATTGCAAGAGATTCCGACTAGGATTCCGTTCTCCAAGCTCCAAAATAGACAGGTTAGGAACGTAACCAGTAGGGGTACCAGATCGGGTTCTGGAAAGGGTACGAATTAGACGTGGCGCTTTAAGCGTTTGAAGTTACTTTTTGATTTCCAAAGAATTCGGAAAGAGTCGTAGTCGAAGAGGTAGATCATAGCGCAGATCACCACCGAGGCCAACGTAGCCTTGGGGATGTAGTAGAAGGTGGGCGTGAGGAAGGTGAGCGCCAGAAGAACGCAAATACCTGTAATAACACCACCAAAAGTGGTGACAACGCCAGAGGCGTTATTAACCGCAGTCCGCGTGAACGAACCAGTAACCGGCATGGATTTGACCAAGGAACCCATGATGTTGCAAGCACCAACAGCGAACATCTCCTGTGTGGCATCTAATGTTTTCCCACCAGCTAAAATATTAATAACGATTATTGTCTTTTTGTTACATTTTTTATAAATATATGTCTGGTATCATCGGACCTGCCTTAATACAGACCTGGTCGATATTCTTAGAACACAAAAGTATTAGCAAACTTATTATGAACTACGCACAAGCTTTCGATCTGTATGTTTACGCTTACTACATTTCTATGTTTTTCTGTGATGGACACCGAAAATACTCACAGAAAGCTTTCGCTATAGCGACCGTTTCCAGAATCGCAACCAGCGGGGCAAAAATAATCGTCGCCCCCATTTTATTAGTCATATCTGCGAAATTGTAGTGTGTTCCATTTGAATCAGTGATGGAAAACGGTGGCCAATCGATTTTCGGGATACCTCCGTCAATTTTTCCTGTAAAAGAGTATCTACGATCAGTGACGTCGTTGACTAAAGATAGGTAAGTAGTTCTAACCTGTTATGTCAAACGGTGGTTTACCGCCATCGCTATTTCGTAGAGAATAAGCTAAAATTGTGCCTATTATGACGATTAATGCGTTTCGTGATAGGTACAAGATGAATGCGAAGATCGAGAAGAGGTTGCGGGTCAACGATAACTCCGGACGATATTTCAAGGAACCGACATTTTTGAATTCCTACAAAGAAAAGACGCAGTGCGGTGATCATAGAGAAAGTGACAGAAATCGATGACGAAAATATTGCCGTAGATAAAGTGATACATATCTATGTTGTAAGTGATATTTCTGTGTATGGACTGAAATGTCTATAAGCAGGAGAGTTGTCTATATGGAACAGCTTATAAATTTAAAAGCTTACCCTTAGTAGCATGAGAAAGATGATACTGGAAACACCCAAAAGGGTGTCCGTCCACCGGATGTCGTCTAGGTTTTCAAACACCACCACCCAGGCCTCGGTGAAGGCGCTCGCTTTTTTTTTAATTCCGAACAAACTGTTGAG
The DNA here is from genome assembly GCA_020654155.1 of Novius pumilus. Taxonomy (NCBI): domain Eukaryota; kingdom Metazoa; phylum Arthropoda; class Insecta; order Coleoptera; family Coccinellidae; genus Novius; species Novius pumilus. Next base: position 8,065,119 of record JAIFOV010000475.1, read on the forward strand.
TTGCGAAGCGGCAATTTGTAGCGCCCCGGCCGAGGTAAAGCCGGCAATCACCGGATAAGAGAAAAATTCAACCAGGAAACCGAGATTGAAGAGTCCCAATAAGAAAATGATACAACCGGTGGTGAAGGTTGCAAAAACTGCTATATCAGGCCCCAACTCGTAAACGTGCGACTGAATCATGAGGGACAAAATCGACGTCGGTCCGATGTTTAAATCCTTGCAAGTTCCAAAGATAAAATACATAAAACACCCCATGAAGCCGCTGTACAAACCGTAAACCGGGTCCAAACCTTAAACATCAAACTCGATGGTTTTTCTTTTAGGTAAATCCGACTCACCGGCTACTTTCGCGTAAGCGATCCCCTGAGGTATCTCCGTTAAGGCAACGCTGAAACCAGCCAAGACATCTCTCAAAAAATATGACGCTTTATAATGTGGCCCCCACAAGGCAACCGGCACACGCCGGTAAATAGCCTCCATGTAATTAATACTCCTCACCCACTTGCAACAAATCGACGCAACTTTTGTTTCCGTTTCTGTAAATGATCCTTCATTTTATTCTCCAGTAATCGTTATCGCAGCGATCATATCTAATTGTACGATAAAATAAACTAATTAAACTCAACCCCACTCGACTAATCCTCTGATCTTCAACGAGCATTAGAAAAACAAAAATCAATTTTTACGATCATTCATTTCACTTTTCTCAAAATGTCGAAACGGATTGTGCAACTGATCGTTGGGAGCGCGTCCACGAATTCATCAACAAATTAAAAGGTCAAGTTCGATTCGTCGTCGTGCCACTCGACTCGGTTCGACAATTTTATTATCATAATTTAAAACGGCGAGAAATTCTTTTATATTTTATCTGGACTCACTTGGCTCATCGTCGTGCGTTGTCGTTACCTGCGCGTTTTCCATTGTCACTATCGCGATAAGATTTTCACGTTTGTAAATAAGAGTTGTACCGTCTGTTCATTAGCGCTTCGAAAAAATGAAGGGAATACAAATATTTTTTCGCGATAAGCGCATAATTGTATCGTTCGTCATGTTTCGTTTTCTGTCGATTGGGAAAATCATCAACGCGAATTGTACGTTGACCGTAACAGAACGAAGTAGTCCCCGTTCACCTTGACACGGAGACGGACGCAACGAGAAAATTAATTTAAACGATGAAATGCGGGACGTGAAAAGTTTCGTTTCAGTGGAGATGGTAAAAGGCGGAAATATTCCACATTGATTAATAAAAGAGAGGAAGTCGCATGCAAACAAGGCCACACCGCAATACACTTCTCTAAGTGAAGGATCACTCAGATCACATGAATTTTTATTTAACTCTGCAGAGATGTGGTTAACAAAAGAATGTTGGAATGCAGTATTAAGAACAAATATAATAAGATTTTGGGGCACCATTTTTCAAAAATATAAAGCCTCAACGCTTTGCACTATCCGGTACCCGGAATCAGAGTCAAGGTAGCAAACATATTGAAATACGTTTCGTAATTGTTTTAAAGAGCTTATAATCTCATTGTTTGATTGCTCGCTTCCTTTGGTACCGATTTATCTGATTAATGTTTTTCTACGTTATCATTCAGGTGCTTGAGAATAAATCGTATTGTTATTATTTGATTTTTATTTTAATTAATAATATTTAAATATTCGTGCAGCTCCAAGTAATCGCCGAAACGGAAAAAATTATCAATCGAACCCATGTGTGGTAATCGATCAAAATATACAAATTTCCTTCCCAAGTCCCGTGGTTATAGATAAATCAACGAAACGAGGAAAAGAAGTGACAGTTGTAGATTCACCTTAGTTACCCCAAAACGTTTTATGGATAAAACAAAAGCCGGCGCAGGTACGTAACAAAGTGACGTAATCAAAATCCCTGATTGTTTTATCTGCATTTGTAGATATGTTCGCGAGCAAGCCACCAGAATACAAGGAATTCGAAGATGATCGCTACGCCTTCACGGAAACGCTTATACGTAACGCCTTTATACGCAAGGTCTACTCTATCCTCATGATTCAGATGCTGCTGGCGCTCTTCTTCATCGCCTGGTTCCTGCACGACCATCGCATCCGCCTCTACGTCCAGTTGAACTCCTGGCCGTTCCTTCTTGCTTTTATCATCACCTTCGCCGTGCTGATCGTGCTGATGTGCGTCGGCGAAGTACGCAAGAAAGCGCCTTGGAATTTCCTCTTGTTGGCGGTGTTCAGCGTCGCGGAATCCTTCATCCTGGCCACCGTGGCCGCAATGTACGACTCGCAGACCGTGATGCTGGCTGTTGGGATAACAGTCGCGGTTTTTCTCGGTTTAACATTGTTTTCCTTCCAAACCAAGTGGGATTTTACAACCTCCGGTGGAATGTTGTGCGTGGCCATCATGGTTTTACTTGGGTTCGGTTTGTTGCTAATGTTTTTCCCGACTAGAACCACAGTTATCATATATTCGGCAATCGGGGCTCTAATTTTCGGGTTTTATATCGTTTACGATACCCAATTGCTGATGGGCGGTGAACATCAATTAGCAATCTCACCGGAAGAGTATATTTTCGCTGTACTAGCTTTGTATTTGGATATTATTAATTTCTTTTTGTATATACTAACTATAATAGGTCTGGGGAAGCGATAAACGATATATTTTGTGTATTGTGTAATAAATACAAATTTGTGTAAGCGCCACCTAGTTCAGACTTTGCTAACTTGTTTGTATGAGAATGAGTCGCGGCACCTACTGTTCCCAATTTAGTTCATAATCACCACTTCAATTGACGTTTGACATATGTTGATCGCGACGCCATGTTATTTTAAAGTATCATAGATCAAATAGGCGTATTGTTTACCTGGATTTTATTTCAGTCCTTGTAACATGTTTCACGATTAATATCATTTTATTGATATTATCGTTATCCAGTCATCCCTGAACCGTTTGGTTTTCGATTACGAATATGGTGACTAACAAAGAAACAGCTGTGAGTACCCTTTCACCTCAAGGACAATGGGTCTTAATGCGACCCATTTTAGGTCATTTTCATCGACATCGAAGAAACGTACTCCTATAACGAAGACTTAGTTTGCAAATTCATTCTGAACCAATACACGCCCCAAGATGGCGATCGCATAGCGATGTTCAAATTCGGGTGGAAATCTGTGAAAGACTACATTCTATTCGAGTGGGTGCTAGTGGATGCACCCGACGTTTTTGGTCACCAAGTAACATTCGACCGTGAGTTACTGTCAACCCTCTATTCAGTATCAAAAACCGTGTCACTTTCAGACAACGCCCTACCCAAAGACACAACTGAGGACTACCAAATCTGTTATATAAGCAGCGAAAACATTCTATACGGCGCGACCATCCCTATACGATTTCAAAGCGAGCACCGTAAACAAAGCGGGCCCGATTCGAGCATTCATTTGAGTTCATTCGAGGACATCACACGATTTCGACGGGCGAGGCGGGAGACGCACAAAAGCATCGAATCGATATCATCGAGCAGCAGCGACAGTCACAAGTCTTGCGAGGAGCAAATTGACGATTTAAAAAAACAAATTGAAAGGTTACAGCGAACTGTGGCGATGCAACAGAATGAAATCAATGTGTTGCGATCGAAAGATAAAAAGTACGAGATTTTCAATTACGATTTGGGGGAACTTCAGCCGATACCGCCCTTTCCCTTTTGAAAGGCTTATGACGTTTAACCAGACGTGTATTTGTTATATTCGCTACGGATTGTCTGGTTTTAGAAGCAACATTTATTTGTACATAATATATTTGGCCGTATATGAAGGAAGAGGAATCTCATTGGTTTATTATAGATTAAATTGGAAGTGGATTTTTTTCATTTAGCAATTCCTGTCTATAATTAGGATTCCTTTCCTTATAATCACTTCCCGATTTTACTTCATTTATTGATGATTAACCGCCTGGTTTGGGAGAGGCGAAAGCAGGAGCAAAAAAACATAAAATCAGATTTAATAACTGGAAGAAAACATGACGAAATGTAAGTACAGTCGTTTCACGCGTGTAGATGATTATCGTCCTGGTCCGATTTCAGCGGGATGGACTCCTCCGGACCGGTGATCGTGACGGGAATGGGACTCGTTGGGATTTTCATCACGATGTGCTCGTCGTGGTCGATCGATATCGATTCCATGCTGCACAACGTGTCACTGGAATGGCTTCGCATACAAGGGAACTGGTTGTTGGTCCGGAGGTGATCTGGAAGAACGCACATTCAGTATGTGACGGGTCTAAGGGTGATGGGTTTTACCGAGTCCTTCGTTGACGAACATCGCCCGGTGCTCGTCCAATTGGCTCGCGCTGCAGAGGGGCGTGTCGACTTCCATGGTTTTATGGAAGATGGCGTAGTCGACTTCGTACTCGCCGGTTTCTTTTTTGAACGTGACCAAGGATTGGAAACGGTGGCCCCAAAGCACTTCGGACGGTAGGTAACTGGACCGCGCCTGCGTGGTCATTCCCGTCGACTCAATCACACCTTCTGCTCGGGTGGATGAGTTAATAATTTACAGACGATTGAAACGTGGCTCACCTAAAACGACGATGATCTCGAACCTCTCCCGCAGCAAGTCGGTGGCTGACATGTGATACAAAGGTGATCCCTTCTCGATTTTGTGGACAATCGTGGTGGGCCAGATGAACAAGATTTTATCCTGCTCGCCATCGCAGCCGACTTTGAGTTCCGTTTGGTAGAAAGGGATGCTTTCGCCCTCCTTGGTGATCTTGTGCTTGATGAGTTGCGCGCGTACGTGCGCCTCGATGATATGGCTTTTCCTCATGTCGCCCACGCGGAACATGAGGCAAGGCACGCCGTCACGATGGCTCACCACTGCCACCCTCGAGAAGAGCAGCGTTTGCGTGCGCTTCTTCGGTCTGGAGAGTTTGGCGAACACGATGCCCACCATGAAGGCCTGGATCATGACGCCTGCTATACTTTGGAGACACATGACGAAAATAGCCTCGGGGCATTCCTCGGTCGTCGTCCGACCACCGTAGCCGATGGTGTGCTGAGTTTCCACGCTGAACAGGAAGCACGATGTGAAGCCTTGGATGTTTTGGATGCAGGGCGTCCATGGTTCGGTGCCGTTCTAAGCGCGGGAAACCTTGGTTTTAAGGTAACAAATAACAATCGTTTCGTGCGCTCTCACCAGATGTTCCTCGATCAGGTCGCCGTGAGTGAAGACGATGAGCCACCAGACGAGCGCGAATATCAACCAGGACAATATGAAGTTGAGGGCAAAGACAAGTAGCGTCCAGCGCCATTGCGCGTCGACCAATGTGGTGAAGATGTCTTGGAGGTATTTCCTTCGACGTTTGGCGACGTTGCCTTGAACCACGTTGCAGTCGCCGTGTTTGAAGACGATCCGCTTCCGTATACGGCGAGCGTTAAATCTCGATTGGCGGTATCTAGAAGACGAAATATTTACTTAAAAGCGATAAATAGAATAGTAATGGAAAGTTTTGAGTGATAGGGGGCGTTGGAGGTTCCGACCTGGACCAGGCGTTCAACCAAGCTTCCTCCCCCGAACTGGTCGCCTTGAACGCGATCATCGACACTTGCGAAAGGCATCGTTTCAAGTTCAAACCGGCCATGCTGCCCATAATCACAGCGCGCCACGGGCGCCGCTCTAAACTGACGTCACTTCGCACAGTCCATGGTCCAGCGGCTGCTGGCGCGATAACAACGTAAGCATGCAGTTTTTCGAAATGTGTTTCAGAAACGATTATTGAAATGTATTTATCGATGCGTGCGTAGGTGGTTAAAATAACTTACTCCAAATCGTGCGCGTCTTGTAGGAATTCGACACTTATTGACATTGCAACCGCTACGATAAACTCGAATGGACGTTCGGAAAAGAGCCGTTATCGCTCATGTTTGTTTGCTAAAATGACAATTCAATAAGCGATCAATCTTTCCGGCGCGACTGACTTTCGACGATTGATAATTAATTTTATAAAATTAGTCGCGCTGATAATGAAACAGGAAATCGACAATTAATCCTATCCGGACGCCATTAATCTTTGAGTAATCGAAAATTCGAAATTTAACTATTCAATCGACCTCGCTATTATTTTGGAATTATATCAAAAGTCGCGTCACTATTATTTAAATTATTTTTATGTCCTTCTAGGAAAACATATGTTTGCTTATTCAGTGACGCCCGGGAAAATCCAGTTGGCTATCGCGTTTCCTTTATTTTGCCGATTGTGCACAAGCTCAAAATGAACTTCCCCCCGGATCACCACTACGTACGTGTCGCACTTTCCTATTCGATCTAAAAAAAAGCAAATCGAGTCGAGAACCGTCCGCACACAGTCGGCAGCGTTTCACTGATCGCACTAAACCGAATTCTCTCTCTCCAATATTTTAATTATGATTATTGTCGTTTTTTCATTAGCCATATGTCGCTCGAAATCGGATCGAGCGACGACGACCACCACCACCAAATACGTAATTACCATAGAGCGTTCCCGAATTTTGGCGACGGTTTTACGCGTCTAATTTTAAAACTAAATGCCTGATTTACGCGGTTTGCAATGTCAAGGTACGTTCGGGAAACGAAGAACAGAACAGAAGAAAAAAGTTCGTCGAAAAACGAACGCGGCGACGCACTGACGCTCCGCCACCAGCGGAACTGTAACCAGTTATGCAAAACCGCGATAAAAGCGGACCCGTGAATTAGATACGGATTCGGGGGATTTTCCGGAAAAATCGGTTTGAAACCGCCGACCTCGTCGAATAGTCGCGAAGCGCTAACGAGGCCATTACGCACAGTTAAGCTAGTTATCGATGGTCCGTCTATGCATCATCGATTATTATAAAACATTCTAAAAATAATTCGGTTCTATTACTTTTAGGTTGCTTCAACCCTTTCTAAACAACTCGATGAAATGATTTAAAATTCAGGTAAATGGATTAAGAACGGAGAGAAAATTTTTACGATCGTTCCGTGCAACTATCAGATCAAAAAGCGTTATGTTTTGATCGTCAGATTAAATGCGCGCGCATTCATTGTCATGCGCACGCAGTACGTCATTTTGCATATCCACGTTAGCTGTTTTGTTTATCCGCGATTTTATAAAACTAAAAACGACTATATGTTTGGATACAAATAGAAAGCAGGACATGGAGAATAATTCTCGTTCTCAGCAAGGAATTGCGACAAGGATGCGATTCAACTATTAATCGTAAATTCCAAATTTTTTCATAAAATATTTGAGGTGGTAGTGGCATAATTTTTTTCTCTTCTTAAGTGCAATTTTTTCGAATTCCCATCCCAATCCTCTTTATTTTTGGACAACCAAGATAAATTTTCAGTCCTTGCAGCAACCGATGTTTTAAATCATATAAGACAACGATAACCATTTGAGTATTCGCAATTTCCTCGTGATCGTAGACATTTGCAATAAACAAATTAATTAACACAGAACTAACGTAAATGAATTTTCATGAATCGCTTTTGTAACGATGTAATTCGATTTAACGAGCTGAGATAATTTTTATTTTGAAGTCGTGTATTGAAACAACTAGAAACCTACTTCCTGATGAAATGTCCAATTTCATTCGGAAAACGTATCTTCACGTTCGGTTTTTTTCCTCTAATTCAGGGTCTGGGAATGTTACAACACCCCGAAATTGATACCTAGACCGCATAATTTCACGCTTTCGTCCGAGAGATAACAATTAAATTACGTAACAAACCGATAATTACTCGGCCTGTAATTAAGTTTCATCTCGTTTTCTTGGTATTCTTACGCAATTTCTCTTCCCTTTACCTGCTGAAAACGTGTCCGTTCGCTAAGTCTTTTCCGTTTGCAGCCGCTAAGGACAGTCGGGTGAATGTTCTGTTGAAACTACCCAGCAGACTGGTGTCCGAGGATTTTCGTCGGTCTTTGCAGAGGACGGGGGCTGAAGCGGCGGCGACCGGTGGTACGACGATGGGCAAAGGATGTTCCTTCTCCAGCAATCTTTCCCACTCCGACGGGCCGGCAGTTTTGGTTTTTTCGTTGTCAATTTTCACTTCTTCAAGGGTATCCTGATTACTGTTGGTCATTGTTTTCTCTATTTGTTCGATCACAGATGAGTTTTCACTAAACTACGTTTTTTTATTATTATCACAGCAACATGTTGAGGAACTTGTTAGTAATTTCTGTAAAAGAAAGAAAAGTATCAGGCGGAATCTATTTTCGCTTCAACCTCAACTAAATTTAGCCAAACGATTCGAAATGATAAACCAAGGATGGCACAAAAAAGTTTGAAAGTTTTCCAAATTTCCTCTCGAAATTTCCTTGACTTTGTGACGACAACATGATTCACGCGCCGTAAGCGGCATAATGAAGAGTTCCATGAAACGAGGATATCGGGAAAAAAAATTCATTATCCATTTAAATCGACGTGAGTCAGCGGTTGCGTAATAATATTTAAATTGTAAGTCAATACACATACATATCGTTCATTTGTTTAAATAAAGCGACTATTATTATGTACACGAAGTTTGTGCAAATGCGGGTTCCGTCCGTTCGACCCGAGTCAAGGTCGCAACCGGGTCTGGTTCCATGGAACGTACAAACGAAGTTCCCTTGAGGGCGAGGTTCCGTTAAGGGCTGCTCACACCCGAACCCGAGATACGGATTTCGAAATGTCGTTTCTAAAAATACGATCGGTGGACTAAATTTAAGCGACCGTTAGCCAACCGCTCGCTCCCGTTTTTCGGAGCGGCGTCCCCGTTACCATGACGACGACGACGGCGTCCCCGCGAACTAAAAGGCGACTTACCGCAATTTAAATAAATGCCACAAAACACACAACAATCTACTAGTCAAGATAGGCCTCGATAATGCACCACAATAAGGACGCGGCCGTTAGTCATTTTGCAATTAGCCGACATGGTTCGCACACACGGACACAACTTGCTGCTTGGACCGGCGCCAACAGCCGAAAGACGAGCACCGCGCAGCGGCCACGACACTTAAGCGCGATTATTATGGCCGATGCTCGCGCGTCGCCGAGTAGATATGAAACTCACTCAACCCCCCACCACGATGACGCGCCGTCGCCGGTCCCAGATTCTCTGGAAAATTGCGTTCATCGACCAGCGTTTCTCAACATATCGCCACGAATTTCTATTAACAGACGTTAAGCTATTTCAACTGAAAACGTTTGAGTTATTGAGCATTTTGGACACGATCAAGGGAATATCATATGAACCGAGGTACTACCGGGAACGGTTGTTTTATTTCGTTGTTATCGCGCGAAATTGTTTCTGAACTACGTATGTACATAGTTACACGTAAAGCATTTATACAACTGGTTTTTAAAAAATGTGGAAATGGACAACTAATCGTTTTTTCGATGCGTTTCCTAATCTATTATGTATTTAGATTTCTTAGAAAATTGATTGTACTGCACTGTATTCGTCGCATGACTGGGGGTGAAATTCCATTACTCGAACCGGCCCGAAGGACTCAAATACATTTTTTTCGATTTCGCAATAATATTCGATTTTTCTAGTTTTGTAATTGATTATTATGTAACATAAACATCGGTTCAAGGTGTTATCACTCGGAAACTGCCGAATCATAACAAAAGTTCATCGTTCAAGTTCAGATTAAATTTGATTGTCGCAACCTATGGCAACAAAATGAAATGATGTAACGTCTGAAATAATGTTTTTTAATAATTAACAATAAAATTACTAAAACAAAAATCACAAAGCTTCCTCTGGTTTAATATCACCGCCGCAGACTTCGCTATAAATCTCTTCTCTCTGGGGTATCTCATCGTGAACAGCCGCGTAAACGTCGTTGACCATCCAGCGACCCAAGTCGCTGGAACTGGATGAGGCGTCTGCAAAAAAAAACCGCCGACTAGAAGCGTTCGAGAAATTTCCGTCATCACGTTTCACCTTGTACTCGTTGCTAATTAATCATGCGAGGTAAAATTAGACTCACCTGACTCGCTTCGCGTTTTCCGACCCCTTTGCTCCGCCACTGCTTTCTGAAATGGTACCCAAGTTAATTTTGTTAGAGTTAAAGTCTGGCGCTCGAACCTAGGTCAGTGGGTTATATAAATAAAAAAAAACTCACGATGATTTTCTTTTTTTTCTCCAGCAATTCCTGAATGTCAGCTAACAAGGCCAGCGTGTTCTCCGTTTCCGAAACTTCATTTTTCTGCTTGCGGCACGTTTGCTTCAGTATCCGATTCAGAAAACCGTCGTTTTTCTTACAATCGTCGCTTTGGGTTCGCAACAACATCTCGGGATCCTCGTAAACGTTATCGTCGTCCGGTTCTTCTTTATCTTGACAGGAGGAGGGTTCATCGTAAATATCCTCGTTTGGTATGGCGTAAATGTTATTTACACATTCGGGGTTTTCGCGATTTTTCGGCACCACAACGGGCGTGGCGTAAATTTCATTCGATATTTCATTATCGGGTATGGCGTATAAATTATTGGTTTCCTGATCGAAAAGATTTGCGATTGATCCGGATTCGTACAAATCGTTGTCGTAACTCTGCTCTTCACTGTTGTAAACATGTCTTGGAATAGGTTCTGCGTATAAGTCGTTTTCAAAAATATTCTCATCGCTAGGGTTCTGTTTTATATCAGACAGCGCGCCGTATAAATCGTTATCTAAAACGCAACCTTCGTCTAAATGTAAGTTTTCAACTTCTGCGTCCAAGTATAACGTGTTGTCGTAAATGAACTCGTCTGGGTTTTGGGTCGCCTGGTCGTTTGGTGTTATTGGTGTTTCATCCTCGCTTATATCGTGGTACTGTTTTGATACCAAGGAAATTTGTTTGGAGGTCTTTTGAGGCGTGAGATTGTTGTTTGGTTCTTGATTTTCAGTCTCCTCCCCCTTGCGCGTTCTTACATTCTCCAAGAGCTCTTTGGAGAAGTGACTGCTGTACGATCTGGCACCCAATTTCTGCATCCGATCCAACAATGTCTCATTCGCGAGCTTTCGATGCTCAAGATCTCGTAATTTAGGGCTGATCGGTGTTTCTGGTTTGCTCTCCTGACTGTTCCTCAGCAACTTATCGATGCGTTCGGTGGAATATCGAAAGTGGTTTAACTTGTTTGGATTGTCGTTTGGTTGATTTTCATTGAGGATAGACAGAATTGCTTGCATCCATTTCGTCCTATCCGCTGAATTCTCAGCTCTCTAAAAAAAATGGTTATTTAAAAGAATGAAAATAATCTCTTGTCATTTTGATAGTACCAAGGTTATCGTATTGGATCTGGTGACAATTTGGAAACCAACTGGTGTTGAAGAGTAAGGTTTAACACTACACGAAGGTCCAAGGGTTATAGAGCCTCTACAAGGCGATAGGGCATCGTAATCATCCTTGGAACTGTAATAAAGAAGAAGATGCCCCTCAAGGACAAACCAGTGTTTCTTCCAAGAATTCATAAACTTCTATAATATATAAAGTCGGAGGTTAAAGTCAATTGCAATCGAGTTACTTACCACTTTTCCACGTTTTTCCAGATAGCCCGTCGTTTTATTTATGTTCATTTCGTTCTGAAAATCGAATAAATGTTCAAACGAAAGCCCGCTCAAGAAATTCGCTCACGTCTCGTTCGGTATCCATTTGAGGGCGTTTAAAAAAATTGAGACAACACATACATAAACTCATCCCCTCACCCGGAACCGACTGAATTTAACGATTACCGATGGATTAGGTACGGAATTCGATAAAAACTATTTTGTAAAGTTGATGTTGTGACAGTGTCATACATACAGGAAATGCGATTACGAATATCTCGGTCGCTTTCCTGTTTCTTTTTCATTTGGATTCGTGATTTCCCAACACTCTTATCATTCGACAAACGAAAAAAAGAAAAATGGAAAACTTTCCGTTTTTCGAAGGAAAATTTAGAAATCGACTTACGTGCGCTCGAATTGTTTCATTTCACACGGCACGTCGTACTTTCATTTGTCCACATTTCACAGTGTACGATGTTTGCACTACATTAACCGACGGAGCCGAAGAAAGAGAATTTTATTTCGCGCAACGGTGGCGGTCACCAAAGAACCCGCAAAAGATGCAATTAACGATCAGCTTCCATGGTGATGGTGATGATGATGATGAGTTCGATGCGCACCGACCGTGATCCGCGTCTACGCGGAAATAGTTTTCCGGTGTCGAGCCACAGGAAGTAACGAAAAATTTAGGAGCGTTCTTCTAATTATAGAATGATTTCGAGGGTGAAACGCCCCCCGTTACATTTAAATGTAGTTGGCAAGGAAAAAAACAACAACAGCATCGCGATTTTGCTTAAAGTTAAATAAAAATCATCTGTCATTGTCTTTTTATAACTCGAGTTTTTTTTTATCCTCAATAATGGATAACAGTAAAGAAGCAAAGCAATTAGATTTGGAGTATCGGCAAATATTAAAAGTTATAAAACCGTTCGTGCAGACGATTACCAACAGCGCGCACTTAGCGCAGTACCGAATTTGGTTAGAAAAATTGAGTACCATCGAAGACGCCAAACAATTAAGGAACCAGTACTTGTTGGAACTGGCCAGACAAATACAGTCTAGAATGTTAGCACCTCCTTTTGAGAGAAATCCACCGATGGGTAAGTTGACACCCTTAGAAGGAAGCGGTGAAGGTTCAAAAAAAGTGGAGTCTAAAATTAAACAACGCTCGTCTTCGTTATGTATCAACCGTTCGAGAAACGAGAGCATAGCTTCCGTAAAGAGCGAATGTTCCACACCACGTTTCGGGGGCTCGGGTGACATTAAAAAATACCAAAAAACCGACGACCAAGAAGAAACAGAGGTAACTCTACTCTAACCATCCACTGAACTACAAAAAATTTTTACTAGGAAAACGATGAAACCAGCAATTTCCTCGTCAAAGATTGGAAAACAGTAGTTGAAAACTTGGAATTGAGATTAAGCGAAACGCAAAATCAAAACAAAGAACTACGTTACCTAACAAGCACCCTACACAAAAAAATAAAAGAAATGGATGCCACCAAAGAACAAGTAAGAAACCCCTCAATCACATCCCCCCTTATCACAATCTTTAAAGGTCCTCAAAGGAATCAGGAAAGAGTTCGACGAAAAAAACCACAAAAACATCAAAGACATAACGAAAAAGCACAAAGAAACGATGGAGGAAATAATCAAAGCTCAAAAAGAAGAAATCAAACAACTGACCGAAAAATTCAACCAGCGTAAACAAGAAACCGAACTCAAATACCTGAAAGAAGTGAACGACTTAAAGAAACAACACGCCGAAGACATCGACGCGAAAAACGTCACAATCGCCCGATTAGAACGCAAAATCGACGAGGAATGCAACAAACTACTAAAACAAATAATCGATCTTCGACTGCAAATCAACGAAACGAATAACGGCGAAACGGACGGCGACGAGAAAATTCAATTCCTCCAACGTTGCATCACCAAAATGGATCGACTGTTTCGAAAATCGGAGACTGAATACTCCAAGGAGGTGGATCGACTCAGACACGAGTTGGAGAACAGAGAAAAGACCTTCCAGGTAAGAAGCATTGCGCCGGGGTACTTTGCCTCAACGATCTCCAACAGATACAACTACAAACGCAAAAGGCGGAAATCGTGGCGCGATGCAGCTCGGAAAAACAGAAGGAAATGGATGCGATCGTGAAAACGTTAGAGGTGAAGTATCTACGCCTTCTTGAAATGCAAGCGGACGAGATGCTTCAAGCTAAGAGCGACGATGAAGCAATGTCATAGTTTTTTCATGTGAATGATGACAAAAAACACAAATTTCAAAAATAATATATATAATATATAATTTTGCTCTAAACTTTACACATCTCCTGCAATATACAAAAAAAAGAGACCGAAATCGAAATTTAGTTGAAAATATTTATAACACCGGTCGGTTTCGAAAGGCACAAAACAACAGCGACATTCCAAACGATGGTCTGATCGAAACCATCGTCCCATATTCAAAAACTAAAATCATATATACAAAGAGTATTAAAAATGCTTTCTTATAATCTCCGAAAAATAAAGAGAAAAGAAACAATGTGTATGCTTTCAACTGGGGGAACTACGATACCTAAAACGACGAAAATATTTTCAAATTTACAAATTTCCTAAATAGTACGCTGAATCATATTTACAACCTCTTAAAAACGTTAATAACGAGTAAACAAAACTCAATATTATTGTGCTGCGACGCGAACAAAGCGATACCTAATCATCTTGATATGTTCGATTCTCGGATATGTCGTTGAATTCGAAATATTGGTCGGTGCGTAAATTGCTTCTGAACACGACACTAGAAGTACGGAAAAAAAAAAATTGCGAATTTCGACCGAGGTACAGGCACTTGTGAGCGGGTGGGGGAAGGGGAAGTGAAGAAGCGCGAAAACGAGAAAAAGGCACAATACAGTCTTCGAGCGCAGTCTTTCGTCGGAAAATAAATCCCCTCTCCTCATTCGACTGCGAAACCGCAAGTTTCCTCGACCGCCTGCGTTAGCTTGTCGAGCAGCACCTGGTACGAATCGTACGGCGGTATGTCGATCCGGTTGAAGCAAGTGTGCGCCTTGGGCAAATTCTGCGGCGACACGTCGACGCAGTGTATGGTGAAAAGGCGCGGGCCCGCGGCGCCCGTGCTGCCTTGCAGCGCCTTGAAACCCTGAAGCGGCACCCTCGAGGAGCCCGTCACGAACTGCAAGAGCCGCGCTCGCATCTCTAAAAAACGAACGATCGCAATTACGCTTCAATTAGAAAGATAACCCACCCTCTGAATACGATTCCACGGCTTGCCAAAACCATTGCACGACCGGAGTGTCGGAAGTGCAATGTTTAAGACGAGTGTGCGATCGCCAATCGGCTATGTCGATGGAACCGATGCCGCTGATCACGAGCTCCAATTCGCGCTCGTCGAACGGTCGCAACAGAGCGGGCGGTATGAGTTCGGTGAAACCTTTTTGCAACGCCAAAAATTGCTGTTCGATGCCTCGCATAAAGCGATAGTTCACGTACAGCTTGACGTACTCGCGCTTGTTCTCCTCGGTGACGAGTATCTGCGCGCCGCCCGGTTTCAATTCGTGCACCTTAACAACGCCGAAACTGTTGTTTTCCACGGAGAAAGTGGTCTCGAGTACGCTGACCGTATTTGTTTCCCTGTCGAAAAAACGATTAATCGTTAATTAAAATTGGGGGGCGGTACGTACAGCATCCAGGTCAAACTGCGATGTAGTTCCGGGTCGACGCCCTCGATGTCTTGCAACGTGATCGGTTTGTTTAGTAGTTGTTTGTAAAAGGGTAAAGTGAAACCGCCTTCCAGTTGGTGATTGTGGAACACGGCTATACCTAAAACGCGACCGACGAAATGGAAATACGATAGATGTTCGGGGTTAACGGAGGAATCCGGGTTTATTTGTAAAGTGTAGTGATCGTCGCGGCTATACTGGAATAACCCGTACTGAGGATTTAGCATTTCTCTGGATAATAGGTGGAGCCATTCGCGGGCCACGCCCCCGTAATCCAAACCCTCCTCGCCTCTGAACTTAACCATCAGTCGTTTCCTCATGTCTTTGGGGCGCATTTTCATTATCATTCGATAACTTTCTTCGAACACCTCTTTACGCGATACCTCTAAACGGCAATGACCGCTTTGCGGCTGCAGCGCCGTCAGATCGGCGCGCAGCGCCCGCAGCTTGGCGACCAGGTCGCGCTTGTATTTCGGCAGGTGTTCCGAGTCGTTCAGCAGCCCTTGGGGCAGCTGATCGATCTCGATGGGTCGGGGGCTGGCGGTCGAAACAGGCGGCGCTGCGGATCGAACGGAAGCGCCGGAAACGGGGTGGCGGGCGAGGCCGCGCCGCTGGACGACGACGACGACGTGCTGGGCGTTTGCTCGGCCGGCGTCACCGACATGCGACGCAGCAAGTTGTTCAAAATTTGGGTATTCAGTCTCGGATCCGTGAATTGAGTGGTTCGGTTGTTGTGATCGACGAAATAAGTCTGTGGAAATTGAGTTGCTTTGGTGATTATTGAAAACCTGAAACTCACCCGTCCCGACGACGTTTGTCGCATCTCCCAACCTTGTGGCAGCGGTCCCAGGTGGTCGAGGGCCAGAGTGAGCGGTGCTAAGTCTTTCGGTATCCGTGGGTCGTGCCAAGTTGAAACGCCTGTCGGTATGTGATAGAAGTAAACTTGCCCTTGCTGCGTCGTACGAAGCTCTACGATATAAATTGTTATTTGTGTTGAGTTAATGGTCGTACCAACCGTAACCGGGGGGTAGATCCATTTTTCCGGATGCGACCGTTGGTGGTACGATCGGAGTAGCGTTGGGCGCCGGGGCGCCGTTGATGTTCAACGAGTTCCGTTGCTGTCGGCCGGATCGCCTGCGGCCGTCGCCGTTTCCGCCGCTTCTTCTTCGTTCCCTCATCACCGGCCTGGCGCCCGATTGCGGACTTACAGTTCCCGAAGAACCGGCTTCGTCGCCGTTCGTCTCCACGGTCGGATGATTGCCGTTCGGTTGCGCAGGAGGCGGCGCGTTGCAACTGATGTTGTTGGGGGCGGGCACGACTGCGCAATTAGTGAACGTGTCGGCCGGTTGAGGCGAGTTCGATCCTTCGGCCGATGGGGGCCTGAGCGGCAGCGCCGCAGGTCGCGACGGCGATTGTTCACTAGCCTCCCGATTGTTATTCGCTACCTCTTGATTGTAATTGCCGTTGTTGTTGTTATTGCAGTTGTCGTTGTCGGTGTTGATATGATTGTTCGCCACTCTGTTTCTGAAGAAAAGGTTTGGATTTATTCGAATTGAGCGGTTTCGTTAAGTACCTGTTGGGCGTTTTGATCCTACCAGCAACTGGTCTCACCCATTGCGTGGATCTGGTGTGATGATTCACATAGTACGGTCTACCGTTCGTGGTACGTCGCTCTTCCCAACCGGGCGGGAGTTCGTTGTCGTTGTCCACGTCGTCTTCGACGATGTTCAAGTGATGATTATTGAGCGGACCGTGCAATTCACCCTGTGGACTCACGATGGCCAACGGGGTCCCCCCGCATGGCCCGTCTCGTGATAGCAACGATATTATCACTTGGCCCTTGACGGGTTCCGAATCCTGAATTGAAGCCTTTCCGAGATCCAAACATTGAACTGCATTAAAAACAAAACGGTATAAAAACTGAAGTGAAAGTGAAATTGCAATTAAGCTAACAATGCGGTAATTGGTTTCACGGTACAATGAAACCAATTAATTAAACCGCGCTTTTCACTTTGATGTTGTCATCAATATAATTTTTTAATATGTACTAAACTCACATCCCGTATCTTTGAGACGTTGTATGAGCGAATTGACGATTTTAACACAGCCCAAAAAGCCGCTGCCGTGCTTCTTGATTACTTTCCGATGATTCCACACCGATATTGTTATTGTATCGTTTTTCCCAATGTACAAGTCGAAATGTGAATTCCATTTCGGTTCCAAGGTGTTTTTGATCGTTTCGGTCGAATGGCACTGACCACTTCCATCGACTGATATTTTGGCGAACGGATCGGGGTATCCTATAAAAATTTGATTGTATAGAGTGTTGTTGCTGCAAGGAACTTTAAATGCACTTACTGAACAAGTCCTTTCTCACCAGATTACGGGCGCAAAGGACTGAAAAACGAAACGATGTAATTAATTAAAGGATGACAATGCGATGTGATTAGTTGGAACAGGAAGGGCAAGGGAGGTCCCTATCTGAAGCCATATTGGCTTTAATGGATTACGGCGTTCAAAACGATTTACAGTTGCCACTCACTTGTTAATCTGATTTTTTGGGCCCCCGTTCGTCGAGCCGATGGGGTACTCGACATTTTTAGAACGTTTTTATTGTCAACACATCACTGCACACCAGATATTTGGATCGACGCCATTTTCATTTCTTTCTGTCAATTTCTGTCGGTCGCACGGAATTGCGTAACCGCGGACGATAATATTCTGTGATCGTCGTCGCCGTCAATTTTTTGTTCAACGGATAATAAAAGTTATTGATGATTTTACGCACATTATTAACTGAATTAGCTAATAATTTATAATAAAATCAAAAGCAATTTAGATGAAATTTGTGGTGACGTCATTAGTTGTTTGACGACTCTGTCATTTTCACATTTGAAAAGGTGAAAAACGTTAGTGAACAAAACCGTTGGCGATTAAACTTTCTAAATCGTTTCGCGTGAGTTTAAGCGGGAAAAACGACCGCGGCGTCTTGATTATCAAGAAACTTATTGAAACACAGGTGAGTGTTTGTTTAGTAACATTCCAATTGAACACCTGCTTCGAATTCGAAAAGTTGGGCGTTGAGGTTAATGTATAACAAAGCATCGCATTTCACAGGATTATGTCCGTTATAGACGATTTTGTGAAAATCGAAAAAATCGGCGAGGGTACCTATGGCGTCGTTTATAAGGGACGAAATAAGAAAACCGGTCAACTAGTGGCCTTGAAGAAAATACGGTAATTGTTTTTTTCCAACTGTCGGAGCAATTTCTCATCCGTTTACGTTAGGTTGGAATCTGAGGACGAAGGCATCCCGGCGACCGCCCTCCGTGAAATCACTTTACTCAAAGAGCTCAGACACCCCAACGTGGTCGGTTTGGAGGATGTTTTGGTGGAGGAGGCCAAGATCTACCTTATCTTCGAATATCTCGTTATGGATTTAAAAAAGTATTTGGATAAAATAGAGAACGGAACAATGATGGACCCCAAGCTCGTAAAAAGCTATTTCTATCAAATGAACAACGCTATTTTATATTGTCACCAAAGACGTATTTTGCACCGCGATTTGAAACCGCAAAATCTGCTAATCACCGGTGATGGCGTGATAAAAGTCGGCGATTTCGGTTTGGGCCGAACGTTCGGCGTCCCGGTTCGAGTGTACACACACGAAGTGGTGACGTTGTGGTACAGGGCCCCGGAAATTCTGATGGGTTGCTCGACTTACTCTTGCCCTGTGGACATTTGGTCGATGGCTTGCATCTTTGCGGAAATGGCGACAAAACGTCCCTTGTTCCAGGGGGACTCGGAAATTGATCAACTATTCAGAATATTCAGGTACACATATCGCTTTGTTCTACAGTATTTTAACGTTATTTTTATAGAATTTTGACGACACCTACGGAGGACACTTGGCCCGGTGTATCCAGTTTGCCAGATTATAAAAAAACATTCCCTAAATGGAAGAATTATATCTTATCAAGACAAGTACGAAATATGGACGAGGATGCTTTGGATCTTCTGGAGAGTATGCTAGTATATGATCCTAATAACCGAATATCGGCGAAAAGAATTGCTAAACATCCATACCTACAGGACGTCGATACTTCAATCAAACCTGTTTTTCCTGAGAATATTTAGCTATAAGATTTTACATTTAATCAATATGAAAGCCATGATTGTAGATTTTAAGATTTTTTTTTTTAAGTGTCATATTACTTTAAATAAATAACATGTTTAATTATCAACTGCTTATTTGATTTACCGAGAAAAAAGTATAAGGCGTTTTAAGAATTTGATGAATACCATTCATACATTCAATACTGACTTTCATTTCTTTGTACTCGAGATATTTTCTCAGTAGGAGTTTGTTTAACGAATGTATTTCCGGATGATTAAGGTAATCGTTGATTTTCATCCAAACGCAGTCGGCGATTTCCTGATCGCTTTTCGTCACTTTCGAAGTGAGCGGTTTCAAACTGACAACCATGTAGATGTCGGAACAATCAAAAACCCTTTGATGGGTGTGGCGAAGTGCTATAACAGACTGGAATTCGGTGGTGATCCCGGTTTCTTCCTTAATTTCTCTGATTGCCGCGTCCACCAATTCTTCGCCCGGCTCCACGTATCCACCTGGTAACTTCCAGAACACCTTGGTTGCGTATTTTTCACGAACTACCAGAACTTCCGATTCATCATTTACAACAATTCCACCCACCCCGACTAAAGTATGAGCATATGCAGGTATGTTACACGTTTCACCCGTTGGAAGCCAAAGATACATCATAACGTAATCTTCTTTGGCGTGATGAAATTTGAAACGTTCCTTAAAGTTGAACTAATTAAATATTTCATCAGTCCGATTTATGGTTTACTTTGGCTAGGACTGGAATCCACTCGGATTGTTCCAAATAAATTTTGAACCAGATTGTTCTTTTATTATTTTCTTTCCATACGTTCAGGGAATCTAAAATTAATTTAATAAGGAAGTAGTTAATGGTTGTTATTTAAAGTACCTTGTAGTTTTGTTTGAAAAGTTGCTGGGTCACATTGTTCGATGTTTGAGTAAACAGTAACACCTTGAAATCGGTCTCCTCGACCTGAGAATAAATTTGTACTGGACATTTTTCTATTAAATCAAAAGATTATTATGGTGATCAGTATCTCCCTTGGTTACGTTACCTGATGAACGTTCTACGAAGGCAACTTACTGATTTGAGCGCACGTGCAAACATTTTGAATTAATTTTCTTAGTTTCCTCATCCTGTGAATAGTCCAAAGGTCACAGGGTCTTCGACATTGCACGAATAAAATTTTATTTTCGTTAGTAACGTAGAAATGTTAGGTTATGTTGAATCGCGTACGCAATTCTATGCATTTTAAATCACAGATACGAGTGAAAAAATATTTGAATACATCTGTAAATACAACTCGAGTTCTTCAATAAATAATGATTTTTATTAGTTTGGTTTCATCATGCTTGCCTATTGTAATTGAATTTCAAAATAGAAAGTCAAAAAGTTTTTTGACAAGAATTGTCATCTCAACCAATACTGTCAAGTAGTCAAGTAGTCAAAAAGTTTTTTGACAATAATTGACATTTCAACCAATATTGTCAAATATTAACCAAACGACATGTTGGAAATCATCAAAGAATGGTTAATAGAAAAAATAGGAATCAACATCGATTTCAATCAAACAAATTTTGGCAATGTCGCAAGAGACGGTCATTTGGTTGCCGTAATACTGCGCGAATTCGAAGTGATTACTGAAGAAGAGTTGTCCATGATCGAAGTAACAAATGATCGAGAGGAGGCTTCCAATAATTTTTTCAATTACATCTTGATTTGGCTCGCGCGGATAAACCTACGAGTAAAAGATGTGGAACTGCGTGGTATTCTAAACGGGAACGAGCACTCGGCCTTAAACCTTTTCCACGAGTTATATTTGGCTCTCCAGGATAAATCCAAGCTTAATTTCATAACGCGCAAGCGCATCCTGGAAGAGTGCCACAACGAGAAAAGTAGATTCGTCGTGAACAGACTGGAAGAACCGAAAATTCAAGAATTTAAAGTGGAACCAAGTCCTCTTTTTCAGACGATCACCGAAAATGTCGACATACTGAAATGGCACAAAAAGCGATTGATACTCCTCAAAGAGCTGCGTCGGAAAGCGAGAGAAAATTACGAAAACTACGTCAAATCGAAACAGTTAGAAAACCCGATTCTAGATTACCTTTGTTGCTGCGGTTGCAGAAAATTTGAAGAACAAAAATCGAGCAACCCTAGTTTACCAGATGTAGCTAGTCAAGATTTCACGTTGGAGGAATTGGAAGAGCAATACGCGAGATCGATGAAAGTCGAAAGTTACCCAATGGATCCAAACGTGGCGCAAGCCTACATCGATCAATTGAAACTAAAAACTCGCGTGAAACGAAAAACCGAAATCGAAAAATTAAAGACGCAACAGCAACTATGCGAAACCCTAAAAGATAAGATGGAAGCAGCTAAGAAAGAGGAAATGCAAAAACTCATCGAAGAAGACTTGCTAGACCAAACGCATTACGAAAAACAAATGATGACCAAGCTGGCTCAAGTTAAGCATCAGCAAAATGAAGTTAAGAAAAAAATAAAGAAAGCGGAACGCCGAGTCGCGAAAGCCAAACAAAAACGCGTAAAAGAGGAAATAGTAATGGAGGAAATACTAATCAACGAATGCCTTTGCGACTACTTCAAGGAACAGCGTCGCCTACGCGCGTTACACAGACACATCGACAACGAAAAAATCAAGCTGAAGAACGAAATCAAAATGAAAATCTGTCGTGAAGCGGCAGCGGATCTCGTCGATTTCGCCTTATATCTCGCCGAATTTCAAGAAAATTACAAAGATCCGCCTTCTAAAAGATTGTACGAACAGTGGATCGGGCTTTTTGTATCCGGAGGTCGAATTCTTCCTCAAGTGGTACGTCTCGCACCTAACCACCAGTTCACTTTTTTCATCTCCAACAGGTACCAACCGAAGACATTCTGCAAGACCTAACGGATCTACCCGAAAAAGACGAAGACCGCTACGCGGAGGAGATAGAGCGACAAGAAATCATGGATCAAAACGATTACGAAAAGTACCAAAAAACGGAACGGCCTTGGCAAATCGACGATGAAATGAACGTGAAATACAATTTCAAACTAATCGAACGAGATATAAACGTAGTCGGCGCCCTCGTCTACAATCTTTGGATAACTCAAAACAAACCTCTCCACACAACCAAAGACAAAAATTTCGAGTTTCTGTACAACGTCTGTTTGAATCGTTTAGAAGATTTATCATCTGTGAAAAAACTCAAAACACTTTTAGCCCCGCTAGACGTCGACGTATTCGAAATACGGGACGTGCTCAATTTTTGCCTCACGCGCTATAAAACAGAGAAACGACCGGACGAAGTCGAAGATATCCAGTCGCTAGACTTATTGGAACAAGCGAGCAAGAAAAGCAGGAGAAATAAAAAGAAATCAGGAAGGAGAGCGAAGAAAACGAAAAAGGGGAAAAAATCTTTAGAGGAGCGACCGAAATTGAAAGAAAACCTCGAAGAGGATAAAAATTTGAAATTTAACAAGAGGCACCAAACGCCCAGAATGTTTCCAGCTGAAGAGGTCTGTCTGTTGTTATTACTCGTATATTAACTGATAATCGTTTACCAGGTGATAATGTCGAAAGCCGCTCAGCTAGGCGAACTCGCTCAGAAATCCATGGAAGCTGGAGAAGTCTTCACGGATTATTTGCTAGCGGCGATGTTGGTGGAGTACCTCCGTTCCCTGGAAGGTAAAAAAGGATGGGTGTTGACGAACTTCCCGACCACGCTGGAGCAAGCCGTCACGCTGGAGGAGCACCTGAACTCCACAACGCTGCCTAAAGGCTCGAAAGTGATCAAAAGTATCCTAGACTTCACGGGGATCAAAGGGGAAGACTTGGATCATATATACGAAGGCAACGGTTGTCCTTTGAAGATCGGGGAAGCTACGATGCCTTCGAAATTGTTTCCGTCGCCGCCCATCATCGAAGAGGCTCTCGCCTTTCATACGTTCCTCACGGGTTACATTAAAACCGTGCCGATTACCGAAGGGGTTGTTGAGGCCGAAGAGACCTTACCTCCAGTTGCCAAGTTCCTGAAAGACAGCGAGTCGCCCCTAGAAAGATTTTACGCGGATCAAGGTTGTTGTTACTTTTTATACCACGAAGGTGCCATCGACGACCCCGCACTCATATATTTAGCCAAGTTGATTCTTGGGATAAACTCGATTATGTCATCCCCGAGCTTTGATTTAACCATGGACTTCAGCACTTCAAAAAGGATTTATTCCGCTCAAAAGATCGTCGAGTTAGTCGAAGAGGAGATTGTTGAGGAAACGACGCCAAGCGAAGTAGTCGAGGAAGCAGCGGAAGAAATAAAAATTGAACCCGGTGAACCGTTGTGGAAGTACGTGGAAATCACGATACCCGACCAGGAAGTAGCGTTGATGCTGAAACACTGCGAAACGATGGAGGAGATCTACGAGAACGATTTGAAACAGGTCTTATTCATGCGACGACTAGTCTTAGGTAACATCCAGCCGTACGTTTCGTACGTGCGCGATCACCTGATGGACTTGGTGAATAGACCGAACGACCACCAAACGATTCTGCGCGAGTTCCAAGCTTTCTTCAACGATTTTTCGGACAACCTGCGCGGCGACGAGGAACTGAAGTCTGAACTTCACTGCAAAGTCGAGGAGTTTAGGAACACGTTGCTTAGTGTTGTCGAAACGGAAGCAGCTGCCATCGAGGGTGAACTGAAACGCATCATCGAAGAGCATTGGCTGAGAAAACAGTTACACGAGTTATGTCAAGTGTACGCCTGTGGGATACAACTGGAAATAGATCGGTTTGCCGGTGAGTTACAACTCGTCTCTCCCGTTTACTGATTGCTTTTTGGTTACCAGCCACTTTGCAGCTGGCAACGGATTACTACACGGTCGCCATCCAAGGTGCGTTGCCGGCTAACTCGCCGCACAAATTCGATTTCGAAGCGATTCCGAATAATCATCACCACGCGCGTTGGAGCGACGCGTACGATATTCATTTTTTCAATGAAAAACTGTCGCAAGGTGTCACCAAATGCAACGACTACATCGAAAAGTACTCGACGACGATACGGAAACTCCTGCACGCGGCTCAAACGAAAACAGCAAAAGGAAAAAAAAAGAAGAAAGGAAAGAAGTCGCCGAGGGTCGACGATGTAGTACAACCGGAACCTCAGTACGACCGGATGTTGGAGGAATGGAAAACGGTGATCGAAGGCGAAAGGGAGAGGACTTTGTTCAGATTGAGCCTATTGAAACGTGATAGCGAGAAACGGCTGAGGGACTGCGCTGATCGCTTGCGTACCCTCAACGCTTTCGTACTGGAGGAGATCAGGAAGAATTGTTTGGGTAAAAAGGGGAACGTGGAGACTGTTTGCGAGGTGTTTCGAGCGGCCATCGAGAACGAAGTTCCAATTCAGGAAGAGTTAAGGATCGGTGCGGATGGTTTCTACGTGGATCCGAACGTTTTGCTGTTTCCGGATGCGGAGCCTTCTGCTGTTGCTTCGACCCCTCCGTTGGAGCGTGCGACGTCGTCTGCATCGTCGCAATCGGAGAAACGGTTGGATGTAACGCCGATCTCGTTATCGCCGCAGCCGAGCAAAGTTTGGAACGCGGCTTGGGACTTTTCGTTGGTGCAGCTGGAGGAGTTCCGGCGTTTGATGATGGATAAGGCGCCGAAAGGTATCATTCCGGAACGGATGTTTACGTTCCTGTTACAAGACTTGATTGTGGAAAAGCTGGAAATGGGTAAGGAACCCTCTGTGCCGGGCGCGTGGCGCCAGCTATCCACGTTGGAGTTGGAGAATTTGATCGATTTGTTGTTCGGACGATCGGCTTGGGTTAACTGGAAGGATTTCTTGGTTTTCAATTTGATGATCCGGATGCCGACCACCGAGGAGCTGCTCGCGATGAAACGCGAATTTGCTGCGATCGACGAGTTTTGGACCGACGCAATTCCGTGCGAAGCCTACGACGCGTTTACGTTTTGGTTCGAGACAGAGTTGGACGATGTCGGCGAGGCGACGGCGATCAAAAACATAATACGAAACATGTATAAAATTGACGGCGAGTCCATAAATTACACAAGGTTTTTGGTGGATTTTTGTAAAGCGAAGGAAGCCGTTTCTGGTTTTACGAAGTTGCTTAGCGTAATCTCTGATTATCCGGTTTGTGAAGAGCAGGAGTTTGGTGAACGGTACGTCGAGTATCAAATGTCGTTGAGGGGACCGCGGGAGGAAGTGGTGGAGGAGAATAAAGATATTTCCGAGAGGGCTTTGGAGGAGAATGAAGTTATTTCCGAGAGGGTTTTGGAGGAGAATGAAGATATTTCCGAGAGAGTTTTGGAGGAAATGAAAGAAGAGGTGGAACCTGAAGATAGTTGCATTTGCGACGAATCGTGTCACTGTTCTCAGACAACAGTTTCATTAGTACCTTCGCGCATAGGTAACTCTGTAGTTTTTATTAAGTAATCGCTTCAATTCGTTTTGTTACAGGTTTCGGGGAGGAATTTCATCCGCCGATGAAGTATTTACTTCGGTTCGAAACGATCGAGAAAGCAGCAGAGCTGGGTTTCGGTTGGCAGAGTAGCGTTTATTCAAATTTTCTGGAGCGCGCTCGCAAAATTTTCGACAAGTATCGTAATCCATTTTTCAACGACGTCGTTTTGAGTCACCAGCTGCTCGACGACGATGACTTTTACGAGTTGGTACGGAACACGTATAAATTCGAGGATAAAACGCCGTCGCATCTTATTGCCGCTCTGCTGTATTCGAGGTTACCGTCCGAATAATAAATTTTATCTAAAAGTCGTCGTCCACGTCGATTTTGAGAGCGGACGGCGCTCGTCTATCTAAATTAGTCGGAACGTCCAAACCAAAAGTGGTTAAGTCGTCGTCGTCATCGTCATCCGAATTCATGAGTTCCGGTTCTTCCTTGTCCAAAAATAAATCCTCGGAACCGGTGTCGCTGCTGAGTTCCAAGGACGAAGCGCTACCGATTCTGGCTGTGGGCAGTTCGGTGCGATTCCTACCTCCGGTGCCGGCACGTGGACGCTCCTGAGGCCTGCTACGTCCTCCTTGCATCGAAGCAATATCATCGTCGACGTTCTCGAAAGGAATAGTTTCCACTCGCGGCGAGGCCACCTGCATCTGCTTTTCGTATTGATTACGTTCGGACTCGACGAATAATTTCTCGAGATGATTGAGGCAACGTTGCTTGAGGGAGTACTGGATGAACAGTTGCTCGAGCTCCTTTTCCAAAGCGGTGAACTCGTCGAGGAATGCCGGCCTGACTTTTTTGAGCGTTTGCAATCGTTTTTCGTAGCGATCGATTTCGGCTTTGCGACGTTCGATTTTCGCGTCCAAACCGGCTTCGGTGGTGGCGATGTTGCTGATCGCGCGATTCGTTTCGGCGATTTCGATTCCGATCGCCTCGATCGCTTTGGCTAACGCCGTTTCCAGATCGCCGATTTCGAATTGTCGCGATAAGCTTTTTTGACGTTGCACCCTTAAGTCTACCTCCTTTCCGAGTAATTCGAACAAAGTGGCGCCGGAGGCTGTTATTTCCGTTGCTAATTGTCGGGCGAGCTTCAGCTCACCTACCTGTTCAAACAAGAATGACATTGCGAGACGGGTGGTTTAGTTGGGGTATGCAAACCTTGTCGGTGATGTCGAATTCCCCGAAACTCAAACCCTCGTTTATGTTATCGTCGTTTTGTTCGGTTTTCACGTTTAGGGCGTCGTACAACAGAGCTGTAATCTTGAGGAACTCTTTGACGGCATAACCGTCCGCTTGGTAAAGTCGTCTCGTGTTTAGTTTGACATTCGCCTTGAGGGCCTAACAAAAAAAATGCAGTTCAGTTTCTAATATGTATTAAAAAAAAAATTACCATGAATTGAGCGACAGATCGCACTAATTGAACTCGTTCGTCTTCCGTGTTGATTTCGAGAGGGAAATTATTATCCGGATCGATTCGTTTCACTAACCAAACCAACAATTCGGCCACCAACGGGAAATCTGGGGAACGGAAACTTTCCAACGAAATGTGACGTGGAAAACCTAACGCCCTCGTCATTTCCACGAAGTCTACAAGCAATTGCGGTTACAGAAAAAAGCAAATGAAATCGGCAAACTTACTTCGCGTATCTCTGTACGACATGTTAATGTTTGTATTCATTTCTGTAACCCGGCGACCGTTTCTGTGCTTTAATTCGAAATATGGATATAATATAACAATCAAGGGTCTATGATCACCAGACACGGTTGTTACGTCTGATAATTGGAAAATTGATTGTTGAACACGTGACAATTGTAATTACGGGATTGATGAATGCGAAACAATGCAGGAAATAATTAGTGATATCGATCGTCTTACTGCGTTATGGAATAAATCACGTAGGTGATTTCAACGCATTCGGCATTTTCCGGATGTTTCCGTTTGTCTATATGTTTGTTTCTCTAAACTCTTTTGATTCCACTGTCTATGTTTGAGGTATCGCATGTCTATAACTCGAGGGAGGAGTCGCGTAGACGTTGTAATGATATTCAGACAGATAACTCGCGTTATTGAAATTCTTTATCATATTTTTTCGTGTTACTTTTATTTAATTTTTTCTTTGTGTCACAATTAAAATAATTGCGTGCTAGAGGAATGATAATGCAAATCGACGTGTCACGTCGAAGCGATTTCCTCCTTTCAACGGAATCGATAGTGCGGCTGATGAAAAAAAGATGACAATTTCGTTTCGAACTGTGAAATCGATTGTCGGACGTCGTGCGGTTTTTATTCGTAGTATTCCGGGTAAAATTAACCTTGGAATTGATGATACCGATTTTGATGATCCTTTCCGTATTTTTCAAAACAAAATAATTGCGTTTCTCATAGTTAAGACGAGGACCGAATATTCGTGAGATAAATTTTTCAAGCGGAACGAGTTTTTGGGTTTCTCCAAAAACTACACCAGAAACTGGTTAGTAGTACATACCAAAAAGTCGTTAAATCGAAATTATAGTTGCATTGACGCGATAATGCGGTTTACCGAATACAAAGTCGAAAATTTTTGTTTTTAAAACGAATAATTCGCGATTGGTCATAAAAAAATCCCATAATCGGTTATGTAACGTATTGTAAAAAAATGAAAAATGGGAAATTAAGCGGCTTTTCCGCTAACTGGTTAACCCAGTTCGTTAAATAAATTGATGGTATCGAGCAGTGGAGCTCAGTTTAAGTGAAAATTTTTCTTCCAAACTATCGATCACGTGCGCATTGTGGGCGAAACCAATCGTCGCAGGTACCACTGGTACCGCTAAAACTGTTGTTAGACGAAGAGGCTTGCCGTTCAGTCGACTTTCGACGCTAGATTGAGGTGGTACCAGAAGTAGTATCGAGTTCCGATTGCGCGTACAACATTTCATATTTGTTAATCGTAAGTGAAATTTCTTTTTAATAACGAAATATTTTTACGCTTTAATCGCAAAATATGTTGAAATGTTTCGAGCGTCGTGTTATAAGCGATATCACCGTAACGAAAAAAAATTGCGCCCTTGAATTTTTACATACAAAAGTATCGTTTACGACCAGTTGAATGGCATAACACTAAAAAAAAGGTTTGATCATTATTTACAAAAATGGGAAAAATGATTCGGTTAAATCGTCTTAATTAATTTAAGAATACCTTGACCCTATAACAAAGGTGTCAAATAGTTTTCGAAGTCGTCAGTGCTATTAGTAACAGGTTGAGTAATTACGAAAAATTTTCATTGTAATACGAATATTATTATAACAAATCGTTAAAATAAAAAAACCGGGTCTTCGGTTTTATCTCCTTTAACCACGTGTCGGCCTTAATGCGGTTCAGTCGAAAAAAATAAATTTTCTTTAATAAACTTTTACAATTTATGTACCCGCACAAAACAATACATAATAAAAAGTGTATTTACTGTGAATAAAAAAAAATCGAAACGACGCTTACTATTAGTGCACTTAATAACCGTAATTTGTTTGGATAATTATCGAGATTTTTTTACGATTCCACGTGTTCGATAATGAGCGAAAAAGAACGCATTTCCATTTTCCGCAAAATTTTCCATCTCAACGCGAAACGTGCCGAACGCCGTTTATCGACGGATAAAAAAAAATTCGTTTTCGCGCGATTGTTTCGGTACGAGCTGACAATGACAATGAATTACATAACGTAAAATAAAAGTCTATTGACTCGATGATTTCCATTAAGGTCACGATTTAATTTATTGCACGTTCGAGGAAGAACGAATCGATTGTGTGGATTTATTTTTGGAAAATTTTAGTGGTTTAAAAAAAAAATAAAATGTAAATTTTTCCCGCGAAACACTGTGACGACATTTACATACTAAACTTTCTAATACGCAAAAGTTGATTTTGCATATAAACATGTGATTCTATGGCCTACTTCAAATAAACGGAGAAGCGCTCTGTGACGTTGCAGCGATAAAGGTCAGTTGCTATCGCTTTACTAGCGTGACAACGTGTTCGTAATGATAACCATAATAATAGAAATCAACTAGTCGTTATGACTTCCTGTTTATTAAAAAAAAATTAAATAACGAAAAAATCCTTTTTTCTTCAGTTCGCTTAAGATGTCGCTACTGTTGCCCGAGCTCGGTTAACTTCACCACCTCTTCAAAATGACCAAATACAAGTTAACCATCGATAATGGCGGTGGCAGCCAAGTCACCCTAACCAGGTACATGGCTGACGACGGTACCAAGAGTGCGATCGCCTCCGGCGGCACAGTCAACCCCGCGTTCGAACCCACCGAAGGCAACATCTGCAGCGGTTGCCAAAAGAAAAGTAAGTTCAAACAACATTCCTCCAACCCAAAAAAATTTTAATTACTTAGCCCATCCCAAATCTACGATCAATTTCCTCCGACACTTTCATAATCCGATCGACGGAATTTCCAACGAACCGGTTTTGCGAAAATCGATTTGCGCCTCCTCCGTCTAAATTATTTTTAATAATCGGACGTGTTTTGTAATCGTTTTAATCGCCCATTCGAAATTCCCCCACAAACATACATAAAACGGACTTAAAATTTTAGAAACAATCGATAATAAATTTTTTTATAAACAAAAAAATTAACCGTAACTTCCGATTAAACAGTTCATTACTTTTAATAAATCGCGAGTTCGCCTACTCAAATACGTAAAACAAGCTTCTTTATAGCAGGTACATATTTGAAATTTTTTTTAAAATTCGTCTGAGGAGGTTGTGGAAGAAGGAACGTAATCACTCAATTTTTACAGGCACAATCCTTACCTTGCCCAACGAGTCGTACCCGCGCAAACGAACGAAACCGTCGACCGACGAATGGCTCAAAGACAAACTCAAAAGCGGTTGTACCCGAAAAGTCTTGCTCAAACGCGTACCGATCCTCTCCTGGCTGCCGACCTACAGCCTCGACTTTGCCATAAGTGACTTCCTAGCCGGCGTAACTGTCGGTCTGACCGTCATCCCCCAAGCCATAGCGTACGCGAACATAGCCGGACTCGAACCTCAGATCGGATTGTACTCAGCCTTCGTGGGTGCGTTAATCTACGCGGTACTGGGCAGCTGCAAAGATTCCGCCATCGGACCCACAGCCATCTCAGCCTTGCTGACCAGAGAGAACATCCATGGTCTCGGAGCGCTCGGCTCCACGCTTCTCTGTTTCCTCAGCGGTTGCGTCGTCTTTTTGATGGGCGTGTTTCAAATGGGTTTCTTGATCGATTTTATATCCGGACCTGTTTCGGTGGGTTTTACGTCAGCAGCCGCCATCATCATAGCCACAACGCAACTCAAGGACATTCTGGGTCTTCCGTACCCTGGTGGTGATTTTCGATTGGTTTGGGAGCAGATATTCGAGCACGTGAACGAGACCAAAATGAACGATCTGATATTGGGGGTGTGCTCCATCGTGCTACTTCTGGGTTTGAGGGTAAAATCTGTCTGAAATCTATAAGAACGATAGGTTGCATGGTTATTTTTGCAGAGCATGAAGAACATAACAAGCGACAATAAAGTAATTGACAAAACCATTTGGTTGATATCGACGGGTCGCAACATTATTGTGGTTTGTGTGAGCGCAGCGTTGGCTTATATTTGTGAACTCAACGACTTTACTCCGTTCCGATTGACAGGTACTAAGAACCGTGGGGTGATTGGAAATTACTGAGCAACCATGATTGTAGGTTACATCAAACCTGGTCTTCCGGATATCAGCCCTCCTCAATTTGAAATTCAAGTTGGTAATACGACCCACACTTTCTTCGAGGCAACCTCCACTTTAGGTTCAGGACTCTTGGTTGTGCCGCTCCTGGCGATTTTAGAAAATGTTGCTTTAGCTAAAGTTTTTGGTAAGTATGTACTTTGTTTTGTTTCTGTTGAAATAACTTTATTTTATAGCCAAGGGAAAACCGGTTGATGCTACTCAAGAAATGCTCGCTTTGGGTGTGTGCAACATCGGTTCTTCGTTCGTTCATTCCCTTCCGGTAACCGGAGCGTTTTCCCGGGGGGCAGTTAATAACGCCTCGGGGGTACGCACTCCCTTTGGTGGTATCTACACAGCCATTATTGTGATGTTATCGTTAAAATTTTTTACGCCTTGCTTCTCGTATATACCGAAGGCCTCCCTCGCTGCTATCATCATAGCGGCTGTTATTTTTATGGTGGAGGTGCAAGTTGTGAAACCCATGTGGCGTACCAAAAGTAAGTGATTGCTTTGAGTTGACTTGTTAATTAATGAGTGATGTTGTAGAAACGGATCTCATTCCTGCCTTGGCAACATTTTTGTGTTGCCTCTTCTTGCGTTTGGAGACTGGGATCCTCGTCGGCATAGCGATTAATGTTGTATTTTTGTTGTACCAATCGGCGAGACCGTCGGTGCACGTCGATAAAGTGGCGACTACGTCTGGTTGTGAGTATTTGCTGATTACCCCAGATCGAAGTCTGGCTTTTCCTTCGGTGGAGTATGTGAAGAACACCGTATCCAAGGCTGGTATTAAGCAGGGTTCAAGCTCGATTCCCGTTGTCATCGACGCGAAGCATGTGCAAGTAGCGGATTTTACAGCTGCCAATGTTTGTTTAATCTTCATCAGCAGTTGACAATTTAATTATATAATTGATTTGCAGGGTATTAAGGAGTTAATCGACGACTTCCACAAACGCAACCAACCTTTATTTTTCTTCAATTTGAAGCCCAGTATTTCGTGTATATTCCAAGGAGTTGGACCGAAGCAATTCATACATTGCAACAGTTACCAGGAGCTCAGTGAATTATTGGAGCAACACAATAAAATTAAGTCGACAGGAAATTCTAACCATAGAGTTATAGACGTGAACATGTGACAGTATTTTTAGTTTTAGTTTGACTATTTATGTTGAAATAAGTAAGTTGGTTTGTTAACCGACAGCTGCACGAGTTTGTTTTTCCTAGTTTCAAACGTCCTATCCTGGTTAAAGTGTAGCTTTTTACTCAATTTTTATGATATGACTTTCCCGAGAGCTTTGTGATGACTAAAACATATCTGCCAAGGGAATCCATAAGCACCTTATCTATCAATCGTGAAATGAATGCAAATATTAGTTATTTCTTTTATTCGATGAATCATCGAAATGATAAATATCAGTTGTGATAAGGATAAGGAAGTGTCGCATTCAATTTAATATCCAATTGATATCGAGAATTGAAAGTATGGCTTTCAATAATCGACAACTACTTAAAGTCGCACAATTGGTGTTGGCGCTCCTCTGTTTGGGGTTGCACACTCAATCCAGAACTTGGGATGCAACAACTGAATTCGTATCGATAGCGGCTTTCGCCGGATTTCTTATTATTGCAATTGGATTTTTCATTGGTGAGTAACTAACAACCATCAAGCTGTATAAAGTTGTGATAATTTTTTTAAATTTTCAGGTGGGGCAACTACCAAAACTGAAATATATTATGCGTTGGTCGGATTTTCCCTCTTCGTGGCGGCAGCTTATTTGAATTTCCACAAGTTTTATAACGGGTACGGCGATTCGAGGACCTACGGCTTGGGCAAATCTGGATTAGCGTTACTGAACGGTGTTGCCTATTTGGTGGAGGCTGTTTTGCTTTGGAGGGGTAAAAATGATTATAAAAATTGAAATATTGTCACAATCATTTTTGTTTTAGATTGAAATCAACAAGAGGGTGGCTACTAGAAGAATACAACTCAAGTAGTTTATAGTATATATTTTTGAAAAAACAAGAGTATGAGTAATTTGCTTTCATTTTTTTGATACACCTTCGATTTTAAAGGTAATCGTTACGTCATGATCGGAAGATACGAAGACGAGTTCTGAGTTATCCGACTCGTTTTTAGAAGTGATGTCACGAATGTGTGTCAGGGCTCATGCTCACTGACAAACATGACCACGCGATATCGCTCGCTCTAGGTCAATTTATTCGTTCACGCAGCGACCGCGCCATCCAGATTTCGTTTTGTTGTCGTTCCGAAGACACCGCGCGTCCAACAAGTCTCGAAAGTTTTGGGTGCGACTACGATCGATAAAGTTTCATCCTTTTGAGTAAAATGGCAATCAACAGAATAACCATCATCAAAGCTATTGAATTGGTATGTATTTCATTTTAGGCAAGTGTTGATAAAGAAAATATCTTATCGGGAATTCAACCAAATATTTCAGTTGTTGCCGTCAAATCGCTCAACCTTTACTTCCTTTCAATGCTTCGCCAGTCACCCTTTGTTTCCTTCCTTTTTTTTCCTTCCCTTCCATAAAGCACCCAGTAAAAGCAACAAACGAGGTCGTTTCAAATTCTATATTGGAGTAAACATCGCGAAAACAAAATGACGTAATTTCATCGGGGGCCCACCGATTTCAATTTCTCGTCGAAATTCTTCGCATTCAGTCCTTGCCCTCATATCGTCGTGACTCACTTTATTCATAATTATTTTGCGAAAGGAATTGTTCAAAGTGACGTAACTGATGATAGACGACGATTATTTATTCCATTTTAATTTGGTTATCGCGTTATGCGATTTGCATTTATTACACCTTCGTAAACGTTTCCTGTGCGTTCTGTTTTCGTGTCATAGACTAAAATAGAAACGGGATTGGTTTGTATTCTTGGAGATAGTGAACCGAAATGAATGTGTGGGAATTTTAATTCAAAACAATGAATTCGAGGTTAATGTTGAATTGAACAGAGTTTCAGAATAATTCTCTTAAAAACAGACTCGAGATTAGTTTTAAAAAATTTCAAAGCTAAATATAAATTTTATTGTAACAAATAAGAATAGCATTTCAAAGTACTGTATTCTTATTGAAAACCGGCAACATTTCGTTATGTTAAATAAATACAAACAAAAGAGACGAACTCATTTTCTCACCTTGTCCACCTCAATAGAACTGTTGCAACGCAGCGTTGCCGTTACTGATTGAATTCCCATTTGAAACGATTTTTGTCTTCATTTTCAGGCACTCGCCGTCATTTGTCTATTCCTGCACACAAAAAGTTGGACCGGAAACACAACCGCTGAACTCGTTTCGATTGGGGCGTTCGCCGGCTTCACAATTATCTTAGCCGGTCTATTTATAGGTAAATTCCATTAGAAAATGGCAAAACTCAAAAATTTATTTGTTTTTTTTTTCTTCAGGAAAAGTCGTCGATTCCGCTGTTGGCTCCAAAATCGATCTCTACTACTCGATCGTGGGTGTCGTTTTGTTCGTAGCCGCTGGTTACTACAACATCGACATCTTCAAAGACGATGGAGCGGATCGAAAGAACTACGGTTTGATTAAAGGCAGTTTGGCTATTATAAACGCCGTCGTCTTCCTGATTGACGCCTTATTGGGATGGAGAGTTTAATTTTTACTTCCTTTTACAGTTTTTACAAATTTCCATATAAAAAATATTTTATATACAAACTGATGATTGTACAACAGGCACCCATTTTTCGTACCATTTAATGTATTTATTCTGATACTTTTATAAATCGTTTTCGAATATATTTACTATAATTAAATTGTTTCCTATTTCATCCCCAAATGGTTAGTTTTTAAATAATCTTTACAGCAACAGTTAAAGTATTCAGTAAATATTAATCGTTTCTTCACTTGATTCAGAAGCGTCAACCTTTTCCTCCTTCTCCTTATAACCTTCAGCCATTTGCAACTCCTTGCACCTCTTAACTCTTGGCCTCGGTTGATAGCAAATCCTAATTTGGCTGAATCTATCGTAGCAATCAATATCGATTATCCGCACTTTAGTCGGATCCAGCTGCTTCAAGTATCGATCACCTTGTATCAAGCTCACTTTAATATCAGAGTTCTGACAAGCCACCCAGTTTTGATCGGTGAAAACTGCACCTTTGGTGCCCGGTTGAAAGGAGTCTTTGGTCACGCGCACCCTGACATCGTTTGGACCGATATTATAAGTCGCGATAAAAGGTTTGTCGTTACACACGATCGCTTCTTTCAAAGAGAACACAGACACGTGATCAATCTGCTTCTGATCCTGCAGATAGATGAGGTAGTTGTATTTGCTGAAACGCTTCAACCGGTCATAAACTGCCTTCCTCGCTGACACGACGAACGAATCGTATGAGGAAACTGACTCAGTATCATCCTCATCCTCCTCCTCAAAGTAATCGGATTCCTCATTGTAGTACTCGGGTTGCAATATCTCGCTAGATGGTATTTTTCTCAAAACGGGTTTGGTGGTTTTCACAATTTCTTGACCGGTGAAGTATTTATCGAATTGTTCGTACTCTTCCTTACGCAAGTACAGTTTGGACTCGTTGAGTCGGTGCTGGCGCAAACTGGACGACAGAAACTTTCTATTTTTAAGCAGCTGGCTTATGCTGACGCAGGAAGGAGATGGTTTGGTTTTCTGGTCGTCTGTCACCGGAAGTTTTTTAGAGCGTCGGAAAAATCGGAATAACCGTTTTAGCAAGCTGGTCTTTTTCTTGGGCTTCTTAATCTCCTCCTCGTTTACGCATTGAGTGGAGGTGAGGTAACTCCAAGTTTCTTCGTTTTTTTCAGACTCAGGTTGACAGGTTGAAAGGTATAATGACGAAACATCTTGTTTCATCTTTTGGTCAGTGCAGAGACCACTTGGAACCTCCAGTTCAGAGACAAAGTGAAGCGATTTGATTTCTTCTTGGTCATCTCTATTCTCATAGTTTGTCTCGTCCATTTCTTTGGAGGACACCTTTTTCAGGATACTTACAGGGTAATCGATAGACGAGCTGCTCGATGAACTTGCAGGAGGTAATTGTTTTGGAGAATTAAGAATGAGTTCCTCTACTGCTTTATTGTTGACAAGGGATGGAACGCTCGAAGAGCTTGAGCTACTTGGCACGTCTAGTTGTTTAGTGGAGTGAGTCTCGCCTTCTGCACTACCCAAATTATTGTTTTCGCTGATACACAAGCATTTCTTTGTCGTTTCCGTTTTCGGTTTTCCAGGTCTCACTCGAATGATGTTCACTTCTGTTCGACTAGATAAGATGCTTATCAAAGAGGTATCGTTCTTCTTTTCCTGTAGCTACTGGTAGAAGGATAGTTGAACGAAACATCACCCCTTTTTGCTAAACCCAAGTGTTCGGTGTCAAATAAATCGAATTCGCTTTGTTTCTTTTGACCGCGGCAGAAGCAACTTGGGACGACTCCCTCCTCTATGGACGCAACTTTATCCTTCTTAATATGCAATAGTTTGCTTCGCTTAAATTTATTCTCACGCTCCTCCAGCAGAAACTTTCTTTCCGATTGTGTGAATAATTCCAGTAAACTATCGATTTTCGGACTTTCGGTCGATTTAGGTGTGGGTTTACTGCAAAGTTCTAAGAAAGTGCGAATTTTCCCTTCGGACTCAGACGAATCGCTAGAACGCTTCCACATTTTTATCTACGCCAAATTTTCGCTATTTTGACCTATGTCAAATACTCAAAAACCGATGGCTCGATTATTACTTTCTAAAATTAAAGTATCAACTGTAGAATAAATTTTATTTTTTAAAAGGCAAAGGAATAAAAATCATCATTTTTCCATCCTCCAAATGGGTGGTATGGTGGGTCGAACCTGCAAAACTATTAAACGAATCCCCCTCATCCTTCATTTTGATTCTAATCTTAATTTTTTCATCGTCGGTGTAAATACGTTCAACCCCAACCTCATCCAATTGCTTCGTATGCGGAAACACGTCGCAGGAAATGACGAAATCGTCGAAAACTTCGTGAAATTGATTTTCGAATCTTTCAAGCTCCTTTCGTGACGCCACATCTGTTATAGCAGCAAGATCTTGCGGGCCTACAGCTGTTTGAAAGGATGAACCGGTCGGTGGTGTCATCTGACAATCCTTATGAATTGTTAGGCACGTCGGTCCTGACTGTTGGCGACAGTAACATGTGTTAGGCCGTTTGCAAACTTTATGTTGTTTTATGCTTGTGGTGTCCAAATCTTCATATTTTTCTTTTCTTTTCGATGGAAACACCTTCCACACCTTTTGCTTATTGTTTTTTCCTGCCGTTAAGCTTATGAGGTGGGTAGTTTCATCCGGTATTTCATTTTGGGTTTTGGACATGTCCACTAGTGTTAAATCATTTGACATACTCATCTTCCGTTTTTTTCGTTTACTTTTTTTACTAGCTAATATACTTTTCAGTTCGGATGAGCTTTCATCCTTCAACCGGATTCGTACGCAAGTCGAATTGTTAATTTTGTTCGTAACTGGATTTGAATCTACTTCCGATTCGATCGATTCGGAGGGTGTATAAGAATCGGTCGTTTCTGGAGCTTCGTCATCTGCGCTTTGTGACTTGTGGTCGTGGTCCCAGTAAATTGATATCATGGAACTTCTTTGTTCCTCCATGGATGCCCGTTCTCTTATTTTGTTTAATTCGTTTATGATACTTGCTGTTGCAAAGGTATTCGAGAGGGTTCTTACTGACGGGTTGGTTGGGCTTGGTGGTCCAGTTACTTGGATTTCTGTATGTTCGTCATCTGGAGTAACAAATGCAACTCGAGATGGTCTCGTTTCAGTGATTTGTGTTTCTGAAGGGATTATGGGAATTGGGGTTTCATTGAACATTTCCAATGGTTCCAATGGTTGGCGCTCGACTGGTTGGGAATTTTCCGGTGATTTAGGTTCTTGCTCCTCTTGGTCAATACTTGTTGGTTCTTTTACACTTTCACCTGTTATGTCGACTGGGACTTTGAGCTGAGCAGGTTCCTTAATTTCTGCTGAATCAATTTTTTTAGTAACTGCTTCTTTAGGACCAATATAATCATTTTGGTTTCTATTTTTAGTTGCAATTTGATGCAGTGGATCTACAGTTTTCGATGATACCGGTCGAGAAACTAACGCAACTTGAGCTTCAACTCTCTTCGTGCGTTTACGGGAATCTTTGGTGCTATCACCACCGATCGAAGATTCATATCGTTTCTTCGATTCGACCCTACTTTTTGAGACCACTCTTTTAGTTCTGACAGGAATTTTGCTTTTATTTTGAATTTTATCTTTGTTTACAGATTTATCTTTGTGGCGCGGCTTTTTCAGTTTTGCAATTCTGCTTCCACCTACGACTTTCTTCGTGCACAGCTCTTTTTTGAGATCGGCAATAAAACCTTCAGTAAACGACGTTTGAGCAGATGTATCTAAAAAACAAATTTATATTACCGCATTAAGTTCGTGGAAACTCACCTTGGGGCTCACATTTACATCTATGCACTTCA
Organism: Novius pumilus; assembly: GCA_020654155.1. Lineage (NCBI taxonomy): Eukaryota > Metazoa > Arthropoda > Insecta > Coleoptera > Coccinellidae > Novius > Novius pumilus. The sequence continues at coordinate 8,104,215 of JAIFOV010000475.1, forward strand.
AATGCTCGTAGTTTTATATCAATACTTGAGGTTACTGCCGTTCCATTCGGGCTATCTTTGTCATACTCCGTTTTAATCGTCATGCTGCCCCGTTTTCGCTTAACCGAAGAATCGAATTCCTTTCTGTGTTCGGAAAAATTTTTGAAACTGACTTTTTTCTTCGCGCAATTTTCGTTATCACTATCGAAATCGTAAAATACGGTGGAATCCGATCCGAAGTGTGCGCAAGACTCTGAGCACGATTCAAATAGAGTATCGTCATCCGATTCGTGTTTCAACGTCAACTTGTGTTCTTTCTTCTTGTCGTTGCAGTTGCAACGGATAAGTTCTTTGATTTTGCTCATTAGCATATTCTGCTTGTTTGCGTCTGGTTCTATCGGTGGGGGAACTCGAGTTGGAGATTTCGCTTTCCTCGACGGCGGCCTGCTTCGTTTCTCCTTCGAGCTTGCTCTCTCCTCTACGATTTGAATTTTCTGCGTCGGGTATTCATCATTTATTTTGGAGGTTCTTCTCCCATTTGGGATTCCAGTTTTCTGCGTCGAATCTTTTTTGGAGGTTGTTTCCTCCTTTACTAGTTGAGTTTTCTGTACCGCACACTTGGCATTACAAGTCAGTTCTTTCTTTTCTTTGGTTTTTGGAGATTCAATCTTTTCGAAACAATCGCGCATCGAAGACACTACCATGGCTTTTGCTTGTTGATTTTGCCTCATGCACGTTGGACATACTCGTGGACATAATGGACATAATTGTGGACAAATAATTTGTACTGAAATCGTGGTCGAATATAAGATTGAATCAGCAACATATTTTGAAATAATTACCTGCTTTACGTTTCGTAGCCGGTGGAATGTTGTTGTTATTCATTATCTGAAAGAAAAATAAACGTTCACCAAAAGCGAGTTTTATTATCAAATTACATTTTTTTTCGTGACCACATTTCGGCGCCATGTTTACGTAATGGATTACAATATTCTTTCATTCGAGAAGATCCTGTCGAACAAGGAATAGCAGGCTTCCTGATCGGTTTCTTGCTGCTGCACATTAATGGTACTCTTTCTTTTTTCTTCATTGTCAACGTTTTGACCGGAAGGCAATACTTTTGATTTACCAGGATTTCTTTCAGTGGAGAGTAAGGTGATACAAAAGTATCGTATGGTGAGATGAGAGCCCGCACAAGTTTTAAAGCAATATCCAATTGCTCAACTGACACATTTTGTTTGGTCTTCCTTTGGGTTGCACCAATGAACTCATCCAGATCTAACGACGATTTTGACTGCAGCTCGTTAAACCATACATTTAGATCTTTGTTTAAAGTTTCTAAATTTTCCTTGTCCACCTTTTCAAATATTTGTTTCGTTATCAATGATGCAGTTGCGTCACCCAATATCAAAGATTTAATTGATTCGTTTTTCCCTCGTTTAACTCCAGGTATATCATGAATAAATTGCTTCGTGTAAGGAAGCTCGTTAAAGTTAAAGAGGAAATGATGTAAAGGACTTTTGAAATAATATTTTCTTCCTGTGTTACCCAAAAATTTATCGACGGAATCGAAGAAATCTGACGAATTTTTGTCGCTCATTATTTTAATTTTGACAATCAGCTTTTGAAACGTGTCAAAACTTTTCTATATGGAAAGAAAAATCAACGAAACTCACCGAGATTCAAAACGACAATCATCGAAAATTTTGGTATTCCAATTGGTTGTTCTGATATGTGAATGATGATTTTTTTGACAATACGTCAGATTCAACTGACATGTGCAAATAACGAGGAATTAGTACAAAAATATAGTATTTCGAAAATATTAAAATTATTGATTTAAATGAATTTCTTACGACTCATAAGTTATTAATGGATATATTTGATCTAGTTCATAAGTCTATGTAATACGGGTTGCGGAAGTAACGCACAAAACATAAGTAGAACAGAGCAATTTATATCATTTTCTATGGTTTCTTGTTATTGTTAACTTCTGACTTTTCAACCGAACAATTTTGGTATGAGTTGTCAATCTGTTTTCATCATTTAAAGCAACGCTATAGAACGAAAAGTTGATGCCATAAAATGATTGAAATTGTATTTTCATTATTTTGGTGGATGCGCTTTTTAAAAAATGAAATGGAATTGGTGTTAATTTGAAACAGTCATAACATGGAATTTACTCCATTAATCAACAACTCGATATTATCAATCAAATTAGTCAAAATAAATATTTTCATTTTTCTTTCAATCAATAAAATAAGCTTAAAAAGAATTTCACTTTGTTCTTTTGTTTTGCACATTCTTTCTATATATTTTTCAAATTTTTATAGTAGTAATGATATTGTAAATATTTATACTGACCTAATTGTAGAAGAAAATATAAACGAGCTACTCAATAAGTTTTTATATCACATAATGTTTCATGTCCTCCCTATCAAAAAATTTCATTGACAATTCGATCAAATATTAGCGAAAACGTTTCGAAACATACAAAAATTTGCGATACTGTCGTAAGTGAAATTCCAATTGTCGAAATTTAAAAGTCGATTCAATTTCCAACTTTTCGTCTCGTTTTCACCTTCCACCTCATCGCGCCGTTTGATTTTCGTCGATTGCTGACAAAGTTGAATGGTCGTCCGGTCGCTGCTCGTCGTGATTTTCCGTCGTTCCACCATTTGGATTTTGGTGTAGTCACGATCCATTTTTTTCAGTTTGCGTCCACGCGGAGTCAGTTCTTCTTGATAGAAAACGTTGTATTGGTCTTTGGTGCGTTCGGTCGAGATTGCGTAGGTCGATGCGACGCGTTTGGGGTTGCACGGGCAACATTCGTCGTCGCCCATCTCAGGGCATCTGTGTCTGTTGTCCATGTCGCGTACTTCGTTTTTTGATTCGAGTTTTCCATTTTTCGACTTTCTTCTTGTTTTTACTTCCACGGCTACGTTCCTGGTGGAGTTGGACTCCTCTTGTTCTTGTATAGCTTCGTGGTTTCTGGATCTCCCTTTTCCGTTTCTGGTTAACTTCTTGAGCTCGTGTTCGATTCTTTGGAGCTGCTTCGCGGTTTGCTCGTTCAATTGGGAAATTTGATGGCTGATGATTTCCGTGAGCATGTCGCGGAATGTCTTATCCAACGTGCAGTTTCTATGGTTTTTAGTATGGTCGGAGAGCTGGTTCAACGTGGCTTCCAAGGGGGATGGTTTGGCGTTCGCGTCCACTGGATCGGAGGAGTTGCTGTCGTGAAATGAATTATTGCTGACCAAGTATAGGAGTTCAGAATTGATTTGGCGTTTGCGATGGTGTTCAGATTCTTCAAACAACTTGGATAAGCGTTCCCTGACTTCGCGATTGACATTGGTTGGTAAATTCAAGAAAAAACCTTCTTTGTTGCTGGTTTCGTAATCTATGGCTTGCTTTTGTTTGAGTAACGACAAACTTTTGTAGGTTTTCTCGTCCAAGTAAGAGCCGTCGTTTTCCATCCGTCGAAGGAAGTTTTTGAGCGGAGAGGTTGTTTCCACCTGGACACCCATGTCTACGGCTTTTGCTTTTGTGTCGTCCGCTTTTTGTCCAATTTTGTCAATTAAATCTTTCAACGGTATGTTTAACGTTACGACATCCTGTTTGGCAGTTTTTTGTTGCGCTCGTAGTTTTTCACGATTTTCGTGATCGTTGAGTAACGCGGGAAAATCTTCGATCGATCCAAAGTGTACAGCACCCATTGTTTTTCTTTCGTTGTCTTCAGTCTTATCCTTTGATGGTTGTTTCTTTGAACGCTTATCATAATCACCGATACGGTAAACTACGCATTTGTTATATTGCGGTGGCTTAGTGGTGGTTTCTTCTTTGGTTTGAATTTCGATATCTTCAGTTTTGGTTGGTGGTGGTTCCGGATTTTTGTTCTCAATTTTATTCAAAACTTTCTTCATTTCTGATATGGTCGATTTGAAGTCTTCGAAGAAATCACCTACCAATTCATATTCGGTGCTCTGACTCTCATCAATTTCTGAATTCAAAGACAACGAACTACTGCCTCCATCAGTTGGACTTTTAAGAGATTTAATGTCGTACTTCAACAAATTCATCCCTCGATCGTTTTTAACAGTTTCCACGACCATGTCAAACTTCTGCGTTTGTTTCGATTGTAGTTGCGGAAAGTCCGGCATGGTAAGGTGTTGGATGATCATCTCTTGGTTGACTTTGAGTTCATCCGGTACGGCCGAAGGATTTTGATGGGAATTTGAAGGATCCACTGGACTCGAATCACCATCGATTATTCGAAAAATATCGTGATTGGCGTGCGATCTCCGCAATTCGTTCATGTTATCGTTGCTGGAAGTACTTTCGGTACTACTCTCGTTATCGATATTGTTTTCTTCGATACTTTTTCCGCGTTTGCGCTTCTGAATCTTGAATTTTCGAAATAAATTTTCGAGTCTGGCTGATAGCGATTTACCCCTACAGTTAAAAATCAGGATTCATCGGGAAATATGGACGGTGGTACTTACATTTCTCATAAGTGGCATCGAAAACAATCATCGATGACGCGAAACGACGAAACTTTTCATCGGGAAATCTTCGTCGTGTACGAAAATTTTCAATAATTCGAACCAGAAAACAAAAAATGCCAGACTGACATTCTTCGATTTGAAATTGAATTCAAATGATTGAAGCAAGGGGTTGCTTTGATTGAAATGTTAATTTCGCTCACTTCGATGGACAAATTTTATGTTACTTGTCAAATCATGTGAAAATTTCTATTCCGATAAAATGGAAGTACCGGTACTCGGAAGTACTTTTGACGTCAGACAACTTTCTCATAATTTCCGTTAGGAATGGCGATTGATTTTTGACACACAATAGTAAAAATAGTCACGATTACGTTATTTGTTTGATTAAGATGCGTAAGTAAAGTACCGAGTTAAGACGATTCCGGTCACGTTAGTCAAGTAACAGCCTTGGGTGGATTTACGTTTTTCGTACCACGCCAACTAATCAGTGAATCGCCGGCGGTTCTTCAGTATTCACGCGTTATCACCACCGCAAAGTGCTCAGTTCTATCGCAGTACCAACTATACGAGTAGTTTGTTACAATTTGATAAAAACGATTCGGTTATGCCGTTTTTTCGAAAAACAATCGACGGTAAGTGATAAATCTTGGTTTTCCATAGCGGAAAAACCGCTAAACGGATCGACCAGTTCCGCAATAACGACGATCATACCAATTGCGTGCCGTGCCGTAAGCTGACCTAAAATTAACATTTCGTTACACTTATCTAGTTCCAATTTTTCGTAATGTTTCCGTTTTTCATCACTCATTATCGCTTTGACATCATAACAAAAAACGCGCTTTTCCAACCCCGCCAACCGTGAACATATTTTAATTCGACGTATGTATTTCATTTTAATCGAAATCACTTTGGGTCAAAATTGCGAAACAGAAACCGCAACGTAGAATTTCCCTCGAAGAGAGAAAAAGTAGGAGAACCTTGACCTCGACAAATCGCAAAATCGTAGGAAATTCTTTTCATAACTTGTTCGTTTAGTTTAATAATTCATGACGCACGTATGCTAATATTCGTAAGTGGAAAGGAAAATCTAGAAAAATTATTGGTTGCAACTAACGATTCATAAGAATTTCATCTTTGTTAAGTGTTCAATTATAATGTTATGAAAATCTGAGCATTATTAGAAACAATTTTATAATTCATTTTCGGATTAACGAATAAATAAATACAACTCTAATTTTCTTTCACTAACTTCTCTGCCAGTTATCAAGTACCAATGGAACCAACTTTTGTTTGGGCGCAGCCCAATTTCTCAACAAAAGCCTCAATATAAAAATTTTAAATCCGCTGACCCTCTTCGTCTTCCAGGATAACTGCCATGAGCCTCCCCAAGGATAATGCAGCTCTTCCTCATCCTTTGGATGTTAATCCACGAAGTAGTCTGCTCGAAATCGTGCACATCGCAATTCTGCCCGCCGCTCCTCAAAAAACACAAACTCACATTAGACCGAGACTTACCTTTGAAATTCGTCGGACTAGACGAAAAAAACGGCTGCATCTGCACCGAATCACCAAACGTCTACACTTTATGCTACAACGCCGACGACAAAACCGTACCGTGCGTCGCCTATCCCAAAAATCTGCAACTCAACACCACGGCGCTCATCCTGAAGTCCACTTACATCACCAAACTATCGCGCGGCGATTTCACCAAGCTCGCCCACTTGGAAACTTTGGTTATCGATAGCAACGTTAAGTTAAGCGACGTGGAACCCTTCACTTTTGAATCCATGCTCTACTTAAAGTCATTAAGTTTCGTCTTCAATCCATCGTTAACGCACTTCGACGCCAACGTTTTCCACGGTTTGGTCAGCCTACGCGAGTTGAGCTTGATTAAAAACGGCTTCAACTGCGTTAAAACCTTGGCCGCGTCCTTGGTACCACAAACGGTACCCAAGTTGCTCAAGCTAAACCTAAACGACAACGTCTTCGGTAACATCTCCGCCACGGATTTCGAACCCATGGCCGGTAGTACCTTAGAAGAATTGGATATGACGTTAAACAGAATCGAATTCATCGAACCAAGTACCTTGAAACCCTTAACTAACTTATCCACGTTACGCATCGGTGACAACCGTTTCACACTAATGACACTAATCAACCTTTTAAACGAAACTTTCCGTTCCGGAGTCGACTTACGTTTACTGGACTTGTACTCAACCGGATTAAGAGTATCGGTACCAACAGCCCTTTTAGAGATAATAGCTGCCTCCAACGTGACATCCCTGATACTTGGTCGGAACCAATTCGACTCCCTAGAGAACGGAACCTTCCCAGTGCAGATGCCAAACTTAATTTACTTGGATTTAAAGGACGTGTCGGTGCAGAAAATCGATGACAGAGCGTTTTCAAATTTTCCAAACCTCAAAACTTTGGTGCTGAGCAGAAACAAATTGTCGTACTTTGGTGCGTCGCAATTTTTACCGAACTTAACTTACTTGGACTTGCAGGAAAATACCGACGTTTACGGTTCGGAGTTTTTTTTAACGCGCAGCGCGTTAAGTAAAATGAGTTTGCAGTACTTGGATTTGCAGTTTACTAGGTTGATTTATCTCACCAAGACCGATTTCGGGCTCATGCCCCATTTGAGGATACTGAATTTGAATAACTGCAGTATTATCAAAGTTGAGAATGGGACATTCAAAGGTTTGAGCGGCTTGGTTTTTTTGAGCCTCGAGTATAATAAGTTCTTTCGGGTCTGGTTGGTGTACGATTTTGATATGTTTGGTGGTTTGGAGAATTTGGAAGTACTGCTGTTGGGTGGCAACGAAATAACCGCTATAACGACGGCGTCGGGGCGGTACCTGCTCAAATATTTGAAAAACTTGAAGCACTTGAGTTTGAATCGAAATGCCTTGCAAAGCTTGTCCGCGGAAGACTTTGCCTCCTTGACGAAGCTCGAGGTTTTAGATATCTCGTACAATTACATAACTTCCTGGGATAGTCGTGTTTTTCTTCGTGCGAACTTGAAACGATTCTATGGGTCGGTGAATAAAATTGCTTATTTGAGCGATGCCATGTTGGAGGATTTTGCTAACTTGACTTACATGGAGATGATTCATAATTCCTTTATATGCACGTGCGCGGTTAAAAAAGGGATGAGTTTTAACCGAGAAGCTCTGAGTCGCTTTTTGGTCTTAGTTGAGGATAGTGAGTTGCTATGTATTCGACCCAGTTTTCAATCGTTTCAAGACTTTTTGCAACGTGTTATCGATTTTACATTTAGTTGCGACTCAGATAAGATCAGTATTGTGCTTTTTGCGCCTCTTGTGATTACCATTGTGATATTTTTAGTTTTAATAGTGTTGATTTACTTATATAGATGGCATGTTAGGTACTGGTTGTTCTTGGTACGACTTCAACTGATTAGGAAAGGGAGAATTCGTAATCGAAAGCAGCGGAACGGTTACGCAAATTACCAGTACGACGCTTTCGTTTCCTACTGCAACCAAGATCGGAACTTTGTCGTGCGATTGGTGAGGATGTTGGAGAACCACGAACCGTTTCTGAAGATGTGCGTTTACGAACGCGACTTTCAAGTTGGCAGCTTCATTTCCGAGTCGGTTTTGGAGCATATGGCTAGAAGTCGGAAGACGGTCTTGGTGGTGAGTGATGCGTATGCCAAGTCTTATTGGTGCAATTGGGAGTCGCAAATCGCCGAACATCATCGACTCTACTTTGATTATTCGAATGGCGTCGATGGTTTCGACGACAGTTTGGTGGTGGTGAAATTGGGACCGATCGATGAGAGTCATCTGAATCCCTCGCTCAGATATCTGCTTAAAACGAGGATATATCTGCAATGGGAAGTGGAGGACGACAAGCAGAAGGTGTTTTGGGAGAGAATTCGACAGTTTTTGGAACCACCTAGAAACAGTATTTCACAATGTACACATTTGTAAGTTTTTTATTAAAGAATGACGAATAAAGTGTTAAAATGTATTTAAATGAATACATGATCACAAATAATAGAAATTCATTCATTAGTCTTATCTCTGAATGATAAGATTTATTTTAATTGTTACCTATATTAAGCTATTGATAAAATCAAATTTTCCTTTGATCTTAAGTGAATTAATATCTCCGGATTGCTATCAAAATGAACGCGGATGTTTGTATAAAACTTTTCCGAATGATATAATTGGAATTTCAATTGCACAACTTCACGAGAACATTGCCATTAATCTACTTTTTTTTTCGAATAAAGTATTTAAAAGTCGTTGATGATCGTTTCGAGCATTAAAACGTCTGAGTGATACGAAGTCAACCTTTAACTAAATATTAAAGTTTTCGAAATGAAAGTTTTGACTTTACTTTTAATCTTTTACGTATTAAACATAAGTGCAATTGATATTAATGATCTAACATCAAAATGGATCGACTTTCAGGTAAATGAACGATTTGGCTTCTTTCAATATTCTTAAAACCTACAATTTTTTAGATTAAATTTGGTAAAAGCTACAGATCGCATGTCGAATATAAGAAACGTTTCAACATTTTCAAAGAAAACGTCGAAAAAATTGAAGAACACAATATTCGTTACGAAAATGGCGAAAGTTCTTTCCAAAAAGGGATCAATCAATTTACGGATTTAACTGTGCAAGAATTTTTTGAATTCGTCAAACAAGGAGGATTGAGACCTGAATTCAGAGAAGCCGAGCTTCATGTTAGCAATCCAGAGGAGCGGATACCAAAAAGTGTCGATTGGAGGCTGAATAATTCCGTGACACCTGTAAAATCACAAGGTCCATGTGCATCATGTTGGTCTTTTAGTGCTGTAAGTGTAAATCACTCTGGTAGTCCTAAATTACGGTAAATTTTTTCAGACTGGTGCTGTGGAAGGACAACTAGCGATTAAAGGAAAAGGGCTTATTTCTTTGAGCGAGCAAAACTTGATCGATTGTTCGCAAATCAGCGGAAACCATGGATGCAGTGGTGGTTGGATGAGCAAAGCATTCGAATACATAAAACAATATGGTATCGAGAGTGAAAAAGATTATCCCTACACATTTAAAGATCAAAGCTGTAAATCGAACGAAACTAAAACCGTGACAAAAGTTAGAGGTTACAAAAATATAACACAGTACAGCGAAGCTGATTTGACACACGCTGTGGCCACAGTTGGACCAATTTCTGCAGGCATCTACGTTAGCGAGGACTTTATGTCCTACCGTCACGGTATCATCTACGATACCTCGTGTTTGAGTAAACCCGAGTATATGGAACACGCGGTACTCGTTGTAGGTTATGGTTCTGAAAATGGACGAGATTATTACATCGTGAAGAACTCGTGGAATGATAATTGGGGTGAAAATGGTTACGCGAGAATGTCGAGAAACCGTGATAACAATTGTGGTATTGCTACATTAGCGAGTTATCCTGTACTCTGAATTTTTTATTAAATAATATAAAAAGCGGGTTTAAGTTTTTTTATCAATAATTTGACACGTATCTGTAATGCAATAATAATAATAGCTTCGTCATGAACAGGGCACTGTCTTAAACAGAAATATCCGATGGTTTTTTTGGATTGTTTAACATTCTAACACCCTCAGGCTCGTTATGTAGCAACCGTTTTAAGAGCGCACTAGTGCCCCTGGCATGAAGCAATTAAACTTTTAAAATTAAACTGGAATTCACCGGGATTCGAACCCGATTTTTCTGGGTACTCGAACGAAACTGAACCCATCGGACTACCAATGCTACGCTGTATATCTTGTAGGATTGATTGTGTGTGCAGAGTTCAGTAATATCTTTAGTTTCAGTCTGCATGTCAACCATTGGATTACTAACTATGAACATTTTAGTTTCACTATATGATTTCCACTTACTTTGGCATGTTATCACATAACCAGTCTAAAAATATATCTTTCAGCTCATGGAACATCCAGTAGATCCACAATGATCAGAGTCGCTGTAGCACCTTGATTCTTTGCCTGGAGAGGACTTGTATGGTAAGGGTGCAACTTCACGCAGCAGCAATTGTGTCAACAATCGTGAAAGAATAGTTTTATGCCATGACGATTTACAAGTATTTCTCGCACGGATCACTATGAAAAATGAGATGTGGCACTCTTTCCGGTCAAAGTTATTCAAGTAACGTATGAATCTCATGATATTAGTTTAAAGTATAAGCCTATCCCAAGATGCAAAAAAAATTAAAAAATGATAACAATTCTATTTCATTAATCTAAGATAATATTGATTCTAATCGTTACTTAAATGAATTCATTAACAAAAAATAAATTGTATCAGATCGTAGAATTCTCCGAATTAAATTCCTTCATTATTGTGAGTGGAATAAAACAATTGCAACGATATTGATATAAACACGGATGTTTGATTTTCTGAATGGTATGACGGAAAATTGAGTTGCACAATTTTCCGAGAAAACTGTTGTTCGTATATTTATAGATTTTGATTTTTTATTCGATTGGACTTATAGTCCAAATATCAGAATCGTTTTGATATAAAAGTCGTTGGTGGTTGTTTCTATCATCAGAACGTTTAGACAGTACCAAGTGAGTTTAATAAATTTTCAAAATGAAAGTTTTGGGTTTGCTCTTGATACTTTATGTGTTAAGCATAAATGCGATTGACAATGACGAATTGACATCAAAATGGATCGATTTTCAGGTAAACAGGTTTCTTTCAATATTCGTACAACATTAAATATTTCAGAATAAATTTGGTAAAAGTTACAAATCTCACGTTGAACACAAGAAACGTTTCAATATTTTCGCGAAAAATGTAGAGAAAATCGAAGCTCATAATGTTCGTTACGAAAACGGCGAAGTTTCTTTCCAAAAAGGTATCAACCAATTCACGGATTTAACGTTCGAAGAGTTTATGGAGTTCGTCAAAAAAGGAGGGTTTCAACCTAAAATCGAAGAGGCAGAACTGCACGTTAGTAACCCAGACGATCCCATACCAGAAAGTGTCGACTGGAGGGAGAAGAATTGCGTCACACCTGCAAAGTCACAAGGTCCCTGTGGATCATGTTGGTCATTCAGTGCTGTAAGTGTAAATCAAATGAACTTCGATAGTGTTATGTTATGGCGATTATTTTTTCAGGCTGGTGCCGTGGAAGGGCAATTAGCGATTAAAGGCAAAGGTCTCATTTCTTTGAGCGAACAAAATTTGGTCGACTGTTCACAAGTAAGCGGAAATTATGGTTGCGGCGGTGGTTGGATGAGTAGAGCATTCGAATACATCAAAAATTACGGTATCGAAAGTGAAAAAGATTACCCCTATACATTCTTAGATCAACCCTGTCAAGCAAACGAAAGTAAAATCGTGACCAAAGTTAGTGGTTATAAAAATATAACGCAATTCAGCGAAAAGGATTTAACGCACGCTATAGCTACAATCGGACCGGTTTCTGTTGGTATTGATGTATGCGAGGACTTTTGGTCCTATAGACACGGTATCATCTACGATAACGCATGTTTGAGTGACGTTGAGTTTTTGGATCACGCCGTACTCGCTGTTGGTTACGGTACTGAAAATGGAATGGATTATTACATTATCAAGAATTCCTGGGGTGAAAATTGGGGTGAAGGTGGCTACGCTAGGATGGTGAGGAACCGTGATAACAATTGTGGTATTGCTACGTTGGCCAGTTATCCCATACTATGAATTTGAAAAATGTAAAATTATTTCGTTTAATAAACATCGATAATTGATGCTCAAAAAAAACCAGGTTCGAATACCAGTTATTTCTAAATTTGTTTAAAGCAAAAAGATGTGATAGTGTTTATGACCTTAGTAACAGTCGTTTTGTGATGTGATTGGAATTATATGCAACTGTATGGAAACGTCTTTCTCGCACAGCTAAAGCTGGCTATGCGAATTATACGTAATATGCAAATTATATGTAAATACTGGAATACTTTATTCCGCTCTTTATAAATATTAAAATTAAATATAAACATTGCACGTTCGCTAAAATACTTAAAATTAAATAATAAATAAATGAAATTCGTACATTTTCAACATGAAAAATTTTATAATTAATACGAAATACATAAATAGGTCATCTTTGGTTACCAGAAATCCTCTCAACATCCCTTCTCAGGAGTAAATCGTCATTAAAATTAGCTGAAATGTATGTTAATAAAATATAAAAATAAACGATGACACGGAAACGTACCTCCTCTAGAGTTAACGGATTGCCCTTCATTTTAGTATCGATATTATGATAACGTTCTGTAAAAGAGAAAAAACGGTAATTTTGGTATCGATTAAACAGTGAGTCGTACCGTGAGCCAAATGAAGTCGCACTAAAGCCATAACGTAATTTTCCGTTGTTAATACTCGATTCTTGGCGAAACGCAGTACTAAACATTCTAAGACTTTATTGCTAACAGTACATCCGGCTTCCCACAGTAGTGCCCTCAAGTTGTAACTCGACGTTTTACCGCTATTGTGATTACGTTCGAATTTTTGGAAGGCCAACTGAAAATTTTTGGTATCGAAAACTGGTTGAATCAAAAAAAAAGGTAGTACCCTCCAAAACTGCAACATGTGCATTAGTACAGGTACGTCGAGTATATTCAGTCTTCCGCTAATGTTAAAATCGCGTAACATGATCAGTCCCTTGCATAATTCCAAACTCGGTTTTTCGGATAAGTAGTTTTTCCAGTGCGCGCGCAGAATTTTTTGCAATTGACTAGCATCGATTTCCGGGGATATTTCAGTAGGAATTTCGAAAGAACCGATTTTCCTTCGGGCTGCAAAATGACGATTATTTACGTCGATGTAATAGTTATTTGTATAATAAGGAGGAAAGTGCCGGGGGCATTAATCATCCAAGGGAGGGAACCGCACTTTACTGCAAGCTTTCCGCCCTTGGTATAGAAATAACTATTAATTACCGTCATAGACGTGTTTTCTTCTAGAAATTCGCTCGATATATTCCTTATCATCATATTATCCTCGTTCACCTCCCTGGAAATGAAAATTAGGGATTAGCGAAGCCCGCGAATCGGTTTTTCGTACCAAATGTTGCTTTGCTCGTCGGTGAAGACTCTGAGGAGAAATTTCCCGTCCAAGTTGGGGATGTTGGTTTGCGGCACGATTATGTAATCGCCGGGTGGTAAGGTGAAAAATGTGACGACTTCGCGAGCGATCGAATGATTTGTGACGTCCAAAGGTTTCTGCAATTAATAAAACGAATTTGAGTTGGTCGAGTCGGCGTTTAGAGATTTATTCCGCGCAATTTTTCATGTTTCGACGTCTCGTTGCGAATTCCTCCTCCGGTCGGTCGGAGGCAACGATGCGATCCATCGTGTCTTCGGGAGAAGAAGGAACTCCGGCGAATAACAAGTCGTCGGAATCCATTTCGAGATGGCGAAAGAATAAGCGTAAACTCAGCGAGTATTATAAACATTTCAGGTGATCGGGATTCTTCTTCGATTTACGAGAGATGGCCGTTTTTTTTTCCTCCTTTTACTTTGTCGTACATAGACCATAATCAGGCTTCGTGTAATTAAGATGGAATCTCGGGTGGAATAATGGCTAAGTGTTTCGCATAGTAGTCTTTGTGCGTTTCGAATTAATTAAGGAAGAACAGTTATAAACAAGCGTAAACCGGCCATAAGTATCGGTGCCTACGGCTCGTTTTCGACACGTCGTTTTTTCACTTTTTTAACGCGCTCACTTACTTGCTCGGCTACGAAGTGCGTCGTTAGTCGTTGCATCGAATTCGGTACTTCGTAGACGGCGAAACCTATGGCGAATAAGGGTTTCTTCTTTTTGCCGTCGATCAAGTTCGGCTCGTAGTACTGGGTGATCGATACGACGACGTGGCATTTGTTCGATGACGTTCTCGGAATTTGGACGTGAAATTGCGGATTCATCGCCGTGGTTTCTGGAACACAGAGGATGTAATCGTTTTTCGAAGAGCGTTCCGTGAAACGTAAAGCGATTTATAAACCGTCAGGACTAGCCGGGGGTTCTTGAGCCGCTATTGACCGCGAGATATATTGCGCGGCTCTATTTGATGTTCCATCGAAAAGGAAATTCGAAGAGCGGACCGAAATTTCGCGATTTTCCCTTCTCCTATCCTAGTTGGATAGGCCGCGTGGTCGCCAGAAGACGAACCGACACCTCGTGGTTTCGAAATTACCATATTCGCGATTCGTTGCGGCAATAAACACTGAAAATTATTAACCCAGAAATATGTTCCACATGCTGGGAGGATAATCCGACGAATCAACAGTTAGTTAAAATTATTGCGCGTGAGTCGGGATATTGTCCGGCCCCCCCGGACTTCCTGATGGACCCCACCTCCGAACCTCTCTCACCTATGTAAGTCGGACCGCCGCCCGCGTTGTAACCCGTCCGCCACCTTCGTCTCGCCAAGACTGCCCGCCAGGGCTGCTTCGAGCGAAGGGCCGATTCCATCATCCAATCGTCCGGCCCGATGTGGACGAGGTCTAATTGCGTGAAGTGTCGCGAAAAATCCTCGAAGGACATCCTGAAACGAATTGATCAAAAATTAAGACAAAGGGCGAGAGGAGACAACCCCGCCGCGGTAAGGTCTTGGAACGGAACGACAAGTCGCTTATCTCGACTATTTCGATACGAATTTATAGTAATGATGATGGTGGCGATGGTCAATACGCCTAAGTGATTCTCAGGCCGTAAAACCTGAAGAAGTTTGTTCCGTTTATGAGTACCACTAAGCAGCGGCGGGTGCGTCAAGTCGTACCGACGAAATTAGCGACGAACATAAATAACACCCGGTGTACTAAATATCCGGTTAAGTTTTCAACGGTCGTAAAAAATGTCGCGCCGTGGGAGTTTCGACTTAAATTCAACAACAATAACGACGCGAATTTTCCGCGACAACGACGACGGTTACGCTCGTTTCGACGCGCCAGAGAAAATTGCCGGAAAATTGAAAATTATCCCGTGGCGCGAGCGTAATATGTTTATCGGAAATTTTTGCGGACGCTTACCAAAATTCCCCGTCGTTCGTTACGCGCACGCTGAGCAATTCCTTATCCCTGTTGGACAGTCCGTCCCATTCCCAGGAACGTTCGCTCCAGGCCCCCGTCCACTCCCCCCTGGCCCAGGGGTTCCTTAATCGCACCAAAGGGGTTTCGCCTGCGGCGCCACGCACCCTCGCCAAACCTGTTACGCTGTACGCGTGCTGCGTTATGAGACCGTTACGCAATCGCAGTTGCCTTTTGCTATCCTTCTCCTGAAATTAATTAACTAACTTCAAATTCGATAAATTTACGCGACTTCGGAAATCATTTCAATCCTGCCCTGTCATTCGAGGGTCCGACACACGAAATGATAATTGCAATCACGATGTTAATGTACCCACTAAATAGGTACTGAAAGTTGCTGGCTTTCGTGTAACGTCGGGTACCTCGAGTACCCCGAGTAGATCATAGATAGTTGGTACTGCTCCTCCTACGTGGTACAACCCGATTTATCGATCCGAGAAATTCTATTTGATTTAGCGATCATCACCTGAGTTATCGTGGCTATGAGTAGACTAGATCTAGGAACTGCACTGTTCAGTACTTGGAACGTTAGGAATCGGTCTTGGTGGGTTAGGCCGAAACTTTGGACTATCCCGCCGGTTAAATCTTGGAGCGCACGCGTCGTCGATCCTTGGCTGAGGCACTCGTAGCTTCCATAATACCTACGACGATTATAAAGAAACATTTTGTCGTAGATAACAAAAATACGTACTTTGCGTACGCTTTCTCGAGCAAAGCGGCCCAAAATTCTACGCTATTTGTACTGTGTAAACAAATTAACCGTCCTTTGTGCGTCGGTAGTTTATCGTCGACGACCACCTCTCGCCATTCCCCAAAGTGCCAAAACCTAAATCTGAAAGAAAAATTCTAATTACCGCGAGTTCGTGACTTCGATCGCTCATCTTCCCATCGCAACGACTTCATTGTTGTCTCATTTAATTAATAACGAGACGACGTCGAAGATCGAAACGAAATCGTAAGATAATCGATGGGAATCGCTTTTTATTTGTACCAATTAAAGATATATACGTCTTAATTACGTTAAAATAGCCCCCTCATCATGGGTAGTTGCGGAGATCGAATCGACTAGATAAAAAAAGTATGTTTGCCTTCTCCGGCCCCGCTCGTTCATATTTTTTTTACGATCCGAATTTTATCGCGCAACGTATAATTGCCGTCATATAATTCGAGAATTTTTTAACGAGGTAACAATAACCGCACACACGTTAACTATCAGATTTGATTACGTCCCCACGTATATAATGCGTACGCCCATACGTATACAAGTATATACATGTTCACATAACCCTACTTCCTTAATATCCGTCACGTTCCACCTGTCAAACTGGCGCCATGGCTAACCGAATAGTTAACTGTCCAAAAAGATGATCGATGCTTTTGACTCTCCTAAAACGGATTATATAATAGATGCTCGTTTCGATTTGAATATTAAATAACGTCGCTTTGAAAGGACGACGAGTACGTCGGTGTTCGACTCATACATGTATCTCTAATAAGTTGCGGTCAGCTCGGTTTATTCTATTTACCTACCGGTCTATAGCACGCAAGTTCATTATATCGAAAAGTGCGCTGGGTGGTCGATCCGTCCTCTGCCCATCTCGCATGGCATCATCCCGAGATGACAATGATTACGGTGCCACTTTGAAATTCAGATTTCGCCGAACGCAAATATCTAATAAATATTCGATTTCCTTGTACGGAATATGTTCGTTTCAAAATTGCGTTTTACATTTTTTTTTCCTCCTCTTCTGTAGACCGTCGCAATCACCATTCGTATAAGCGCGTATATATACAGGTGGTGTAAAAGGTGAATGACAATAATTTCAATGGTTGTGGACAGGTATTATGGTTCACGTATAAAAGGCGATGGAAGGCTACGAACCGGAAACGGCGTATATGCGTTGAATATCGAATCAAAGCTTCATTTATAGTCAATGCGATGGTAGTTTATCTCCAGATATATTTGTCGTCCAATAGACTGGTTGTGTATTTTGAGTTGTCAAATTAAGGAATTATTCTATCCGGTTCTACGATTGGATGGGCGGTTTGCGAGATATCGACGGAATTGTTTTTTTTTTGTGAATTTTGTACGACTATAATAGGAACATGGGATAGTGAGAGTGGCGTCGAAAAGGTGCTAAAAGACTTTTATTATAAGTTGAATAATTTCCCAGGACCACTACATAAGCTAAAGTACTAAATAATATTTATAGTAATACAGTAAAACTGAAAATGATATCAAGACGATCACAATTTTTTCCCTGTATCTGATAATATAGTATTCTCGGACTAATCGAAACAACTCGGATACGATGATATATGGAAAAAATAATCGATTTCCCGGGAGCATCTGTTATCCGATGGATCGTTTAACGTCTTCATTCCTGCTCGTCCGCCGCTCGGCTTGCCGTCGATTTTTCTTCGCAATCGAACGATCAATCAAAGTGCGCAGAATGGATTTTATTAACCATCTAATAAATGAACTATCGATAAAAGTTAGAGCAAAAACTCGACCGTGGGAAGGATCGGATCATACTGGAACGGCAGAACTCGAACCCGACAAATACAGCAAACAATCGGTTTTCGAAGCGTTTCTTCGGTTCACGACGCCCAGTGGCGCGACTCGAGATGTTTACTAAAAAGCAATAATTTTACGAATAAAACTCATACTTAATCGAATTCATCTACGAAGAGATCAATTTTATATTAGTAAAATTAACAATTTTTTTTTCCATTTTCAACGGACGACTCTGTTTGAAGTTTACAACGAACCAAGATCCACAAACGATAATTCTAATAGATTTTAATAAACGTTAAAAGAGCTCGGTGCAATTTACACTTTCATCACTTCGCGAAGCACGCTCTGATCTAAGCGACGTGCCCTGCTCGATTTTGTTCGGCAAATCGTTTTAACGTTTTATAATGTCTTCCTGAAAATGACGGGACGTTAACGAGAATCACGTGAATTTACTTTATCGCGAGGACTTTTTTTCTATGGCCGAGTTGGAGGAACGCATTTTTTTGAGCATGTTGTGGTGTGGGCGTTTTCAGGATTTCGATCTGCGACGACGAAAATTGAATCGCGCGTCCCGGACGTTATCGGGAATCGCTTTAACTGTACCGTCCCAGCGGTAAATATAAATAATACAGATTTTCAATTTAATAGGAGACTTAAGATATTATTTCGACGCCCACGTCGAACGTAAGACAATGAAACTGAAGAACGACCGCTCCGGGATTCGCGTCCTTTTTCCCACCCAGCCCCGTAGTTTATGCTGCAGGAATCCGTTTAATGAGACGTTAGGGACTGTTTACATTGCAATGATTCGATATAAAGATGTGCATTGTAGTGACAAGCCCATTTGTTTTTTCGAATTCGCTTCATTATGTCGATGTCGGGCCCGCGCATGGCCCGGGGGTGTCAATACTCTTCCCGATGTAGCGCCCGGAGCTTATATTTCGGCGGACGCGATTATCGAACGAATAAATCGAGTCCGGGTACCGGGCAATAAAAGTGGTTTAGTATGCGAGGAGGCGAACACGAATATTCAGTGATCTTGATGCGAGGTTTATCTCGGGAAATTGATCGTCCCAGATAGCATAGAATCGTACGTGGACTTTTTCGCGGACATAACTCAGGACCGATCCGTCGATAAAGCTGCTCATTGTTGTTACGATAATTCCATGTCCAATCGTGTCGAACAAATTAAGGCGCTGCTCGCCATCTAGATAATTTCGCGTTCTTTATCGAGCCGCGCGGCCCGTGGAAAAATTGATGCTTTATGATATTCCGCACTGGGTTTCTGAGAACAGTAGCATGCAAAGTTGGCGGTGTAGCTATTTAATTAGATTTATAGGGTATTTGTGCAGATAAAGGGAACGCGCAACCAACCTAACAGAACTGCATTCGTGCCCCGATCTCGGCATCATGCTAATACCTTGCGCGGATGCATGACCTCTGCCTCCGTTAAATATGCGCTCAATATTCCGAAACAATTAAACCGCGTCCTCTTCGATATTTTATTTCATTTAATTACCCGAAATAACTCACCTAAAGACCCCGCAGTACGAATGCGAATTATCGAAACCCTGATCGGGCGGTACCACTCGCTCCAGAAATTTCGGCGTGAGCGCCAGCGATGCAATGGCGGCCAACAGCCACTGATCGCCCAATTCGCCAGGTTCCACTTGAAATCTGTGTACATCGTCGGCGTTTTCGCTCATAAATCTGGGTCTTTGGCAAATTTCCTGCAAACAGAAACGGAAAACGAGCAATTATAAGCGACGTCGTCGGAGATTCACTTCGAAACCAGGAACTGAGCGGGCGAATATATTTATGGGCGAAAATGAGCGGCTGGAAGGGTAAAAAGAGAGAGGCGTAAAGATTATCGAAGTTTAGCGTGAGGCAGCATCTCACGCGATATTTTTACGAATTTCAGATTTCCTAGGACGATAGATCGTCTTCCCACAAGGAAGAAGCGTCCGGCACACCGCGATAACAAATGATTATAATTAGAGGAGGATTTTTCCGGGGCGACGCTGATTAAACGAGCTCGGTCATACCGTAAATGATTATTCAAACGTGAATATAATTATTCATAAACAGCTAGTCGCGGTACGAAAATGGGAGTTACTGAATTTTCAACGGGTACTTAGTGCTCGCGATGTAATTACTTAAGGAGGAAAATCGGTCGGCCGCGCGAATCTTCGATTCGAAAACAAAGCGAATTCCCGCGACGAGCAATGCGCACAGAAAATTCGATTTTATCTCGATCGAAAAATTCCCCCGTGGGGGGAGCAATCGTTAAAATAGTTGGCGAGAAATACGACGAGCGCGACTTGTAACGCCTTTCGCGACAACTTTTTGCCTTTAATTGCTTATTTATTACTTTACTTGCATACCGCGAGCCTCGGGGTTAAACGACAAACTGTTCGTTTCTGACTTAATTAAGGGTTGGCCGGTCCCTGCGTTTCCATAATTTCGTTGTTTATTCGAATCGTTGAATAGGTTTCGCGCGACCGGTTAAAGTGGAGAAAATGACGGGGCGATAATGTCACGTTTGGACGTTAAGCTCGGGGATAATGACTGGAATTAACGTTGTTCAACGACGAAATGACATGACACCCATTATTGCCGCATTTCCGAGAATACGATATGAAAAAACGAATATTTTTTCATTAATAAATTTTTTTAATCGCTTTTCGGGATAGGTTAAAACCAGTAATGCGCACGCTTCTGACGATATCAAACCTCAATACTCTCAATTCTCGTTTATTGAAAGTTATCGTGAAATCGCACGCGATCACAGATAGAATCGGCACATTTTGAAAATTATGATTTTCCCCACGTAACCGAACGCGCAAAAGATGTTCGATAAAATTAATCAGGTGGTAGCACCGTTTCCTCGTTTATCCGTTTCATACTCGAACAATAATCGGCGTAATGCGACGTGGGCGTGGGAAAACGCGAAGTCCGAAGACAAATGGATACAGATAAGAAGTCACTTCATATATAGTATATGAGGAGAGAGAGAAATAAGCGAAAATTTATGGCGATCAACGCGATAAAAATATGAAGAGAAAAAATTTTATATGGACAGTTCGTTGTATGCGGCACACCCAAGAACTTTTATTATTGATGCGATAATAGAATTAATTCATTTTTGAGTAATATAGATATTAATGTATTAAGGGCCTATTCCTCCTCTGTATCATGATGTAACGCGAACAAGGCTTATCTTCACTATGTTTCTCTTAATAACAATGTATTTGTCATTTATAACCAGTAGGTATTGGTGTTACTATGGAAATACCTGAAATACAGCGAATTCATTTGTTTCACCAGTCAATTTAAAACATAAACATGAACGACATTGAAAAAGCTACAAAAAAGAGTAATGTTAACATAGCATCCGCATATTTAACATTTAATTATGGCCCGTAGGTCATAGAGACGCCCGCGGGCAATAAGGAGATCTTTAAGTCATAGAAATTTGATAATATTTGTCATATTATATTGTAATCGTCCATAAAAGTATTAATAGTTCACTTCTATGAACATGGAAACGAATTTTGCTCGAAATAAACCAAATTTACATAAAAATCCAAATGGGGTTAATGTTTTCTTGTAGAGTAGTAATAATTAACACCGAATCATTCAAGGTCAACGAATTTCCATTGCTTTAGGTGAAAGGGTAAAAATTTTGCATATTGCGCAAACGCCGTTATCGGTTAAACAAAGAAATTGACCTGCGAAGATGACATTTCCTAATTACGTTGTGTTAGTGCCAGAAGTAAACGTCCGACTCTCTCCTTACAAAGTAAGTTTCCGAAACAATTTCGAAAGATTCGATGGTTTTTAATTTGTTACATTTACCTGCAGATTAATTAACACTTGACTAGAAAAACAAGAAGAGTTTTTGTGCGATGGATGCTGAAATCGGTGCGCATTTCTCTGAACGTGAAGTGAGATACGTCGCAACTTTCATCCTCTTTCATGTGAGTTTACACATTTTATTCGATTAAAATATCAATTTCCAAATATTTTAAACAGCTTTAGAGGTCCAAGAGGCGATTAGGTGAGTCATTTTGATAATTTATTAAAAGTGCAATCGTTACGTGACTGCGTTTTTGTGACAGTTCGCCGAAAAATCACAATTTCGATCGAATAATCTATGTTTCTAGTAATCATAGAATGCTTATCTTTCTGCGATTGTTTGATATGTATGAATATCGTTTCGCGAGTAAACATTGAACTGACATTTCAAATGTTATGCTCCGCGTCCACTGAAAACGAAGACAACGAAGGAGTTATTAATTTTTGGCAATTTGGCAAGCATTTGAATTCCAAAGTTTCGCAAACGTGAACAAAAAGGTTATGTACTGAAAATCGGTTTCATTATCAAAAATACAGTTTTACCATTGAAAATGTCGAGGGATGACTTTATATTGTCGAAATTTATTGAGTCGCGAAAAATGATTATATCTGTTTTTACTTATATTAAAAACCGACAAAGCGAGACGAAACGTTTCGATTTCTTTCTTATTGCTGTTGGAATTTTGAAATGCGGCGTTGCCGTCTTGAACCGAAAATCGTCTGAATATCTTTGAACGTAGGATAGTTTTACGAATATATATATATGAATCGGTGTTTATAAAATTTTCCGTCGGTCGACGACGGCTGCCTACCCATCATCAACTCTTAATAACGCCCCCCGTTCTTGATGGATTTATAACAAGGCGATGCGGTCGTGTAATCAGACGTGGCGAAAAAACTCACGTGCGGCCTCATCCAAATAATCGGGTGAATAGGAACTTTCTTGTGATGGTAAAGCGATTTGGTCGACGGCGGAAAATCCACGTCCTCGTACAGGACGCCGCGTTCCCGGCAATTCCGTTTAATCGCCTGGTAGCTGTTGCCGCGCTGTCGTTCGGCGGTGCAATATCTGTAACGAAAAAAAATTTGATTTCCGTATCGTTCGGATAATTGAATAATCGCGCGAGGGGTCACGAGCCTCTTTCCGCGTCACATACCCATCAGGAAAAACGTGTCGAAAACGACCATTTCCCACTTTGCTTTGTGATTAAATTAAGCGTTTCGAGGTCGGAGGTTATGTGAACATGCCATTACCGATCATCGATAGTTTGATCGTTCCACGGTTTGATTAGCGTTAAACGGTTATGGTTTTTATCGGGTTCGAACACGTTCGATCTGTTCTTTAGTAAGTGGAGAACTTGATTGAGCCATTTTTGTGACACTATCTACGTTTTAATTTTACGCTCCTCTTCGTATTGTATTCCGTGTTTCAAGCTACACAGTCATTTGAACTACTATTTAAAAAACTTTTCCGATTTTTAATTCATCCAATTTTTCTACGAAATTATCGATTTTTTTTATTCTTTTTATCGGAATTTTGTGATTTCTTGAAAACTGAAAAAAGATGAAAGTAACCATTTCGAAAAAGTATGGAGGGCTTCAGGGGGAGTCGTCGCGACAACGAAACAAAATGGCGGAAACGAAAAAATTCGTACGCGAAATTATCGTAGCGTGGAGCGTCGCCGGTTGAAGATGAAAAAGGCGAAAAAGAAGAAAACGACGAGACGATCATCATCGGACGCGGCGAGGTGGCGAAAAGGAAATGAACAATCGGTTTTTGCGTTAACCGCGAACTCTTCGATCCGGTTACTTGAATATCGATAATCGGCCGCGACGACAAAATGTGTCGAACTCTCCTCTCTTTTCTTTCGCCGGTCGAGCATAGAATTCGGGCTCGCGGCCAATTTCGTACGAAATCGTTCGGATCGAATTATCGGATCGGAGGCGCCCGTCGCGCCGTTCGTTTCGGCCGTGATGCTATTCACTTCCTACTTACTGGAGGAGAAACCGAGCGAGCGAACGAGCGAGCTTATATCCCGTGGCAGCCGTTTGGCGTAAATGGTCAGTGATCTTCTTCGTCGCCGTCATCGACTCACCTTTACTTCCCACCGATCCTCCTCATTGCCGAGAAAGATGAATCGAAACTAATTCTCTAAGGTTTTTGTGCCATCGAACGGTCGTTATTCATCTTTTTAATTGCAACTTTTTCGCGGAAACGCACAAAGCGTCGATAACCATCCTTTAGCACACCCGTAAACAGAAATCTGCAATGTCGATAACAACTCGATGTAAACTAAAATCACATATTTCGAGTACATCGAATATTAAAAATTGACTTCGCCTTCGGGTGAAACGAACAAATTACGTCATTACTCACAACCGGGCGTTTCGTTTTGTTTCGCACACAACAACAACGAAATGATAAATTTCAGTTTAACGATTTATATTTTCCGATATTATGCCCTTTCGGAATCGCCACAACTAATCTTCCCGCTACGCGAACATTCGTGAGAACGTTTAATCTTCGTTTTTCCGTTTCTTTTTTTTTATTGTTTTTTTATGCGCATTCCTCGAAAATTATTGTTTAATCAATTGATACAGACAGACACTCCCGGAAACCGCAACGCAAAGTTCGTTCCGAAAACTAATTCCGCGCGTCCGTTCGTAATCGCCGGTCAGTGGCGCGCCGGGTTTTCGCTAATGAGGCACGTGCTCGCCGGCTCGTCGGCGCGCCGCTGTCCCCGTCGGGTGGTAATGGATTAATATCGAATTTTGCGTAAATGCCGAATCGAATGCGGCGATGAAAGTCGGCGATACCGTTGAAATTCCGTTATTCAGTTAGTTAATAATAACGGGCGCGTGGAAAAATCGATTTTTCGATCGAAAAACACGGATCGTTGCTCATTTATTTATATAAATAAACAGCGCCGCGCTTCAATTGTATAATAATGGTATTTCGATGTTGATTTATATCATCCGAAACGTTACGCATCAATGCACCTTCCTGTGCAGTTAAATGAGCCGACAACTTCGAAATTGTCCTATAAATAACGAATACTACTATCCACTGTTGCTATTATATGCAGATCTGTTCGAGCTTCTGACGAGTCAATCAAAGATGTACAGGCCGACGCGTTTACCTCGATATCGTCGAATGTTTGTCCTCCGTTTTCGTCGCGTGACCATTCATCCAAGTCCGCCCATTACTCGTGGGGCCTGAAATTAAAAGAAAAATTTTTTAACCATACATCGAGCTAAGTTACCCGTCACGTCGCGAGTTCGACCCCCGCTCGGGGTTTGGGTTTTTTTTTCAATACCAAGTAAACAAACAATGGTATAGCTTCTTCCCAGCGCGGCGCAGCGCCGGGAATGCGATGAATATGGTTATAAGTGAATGTTTGAATAGGCTCTCTTTACAATTACGGTACCAGTTAGGTGTCCCTAAGATGGAGTATTTGTGTGGAAACCGTAGCGGTTCTTATTGTTAACACGTCGTTGTTTAATGCAAATCACTACCCGTCGTAACTCACACTTAACCATTCGAAACAATAAGCGTGGCCGGTGGCGACACCCTAAGGGACCGTTCAAAAATGAGCCTTTCCCATGATTTTTTTTTACTGCATAATTAAATGAAGTAAATCAAAATTAACAGATTCCCAAAAAATTTTTTTATAAATCCTCTTAGTTTTTTATAAAAAAAAATAAAAACGATTTGAAAGGCGGGAAATCTGAATTTTAAATTTTCTGTATAACCCGCAACATGGGAATGATATTCAAACCATCTACTATTCTGTCGCTTAGGAACAATGACATAGATACATAGAAGTTTTAAAGTTCTATGCCTAGATAACATTATAACCTAAGTTACATAGAGTCTTAAGCAATGTTGCCAGCTTCAGTCAAATTTGATTGGATACTTTCATCGTGACGAGCTATGAAACTGACCAATGAAAAAATTCAATTTGAAAACTTTAAATTAAGATTTTTCAATAATTATATCACCAATATTAATAATTAGGAGATTTTCGTGCGTTGAAAAAAATCTATATTTGTGTACAAACGTCAAATTTTAAATCCCCACCGCATGCGAAAGGCCCATTACGTAACGCAGTTTTCGACGATTTTCGACCCCTTCTCCCCCCATGTAATTTATTTATCGATTCTTCAATTTTCATCGTATTGACATGTCCTCATAACGCATCGTAACGTTTTACAAAACCCCCCTGCCCCCAAAATGCGTTACGTAATATTTGAACGGCCCCTAACGATATGATTTGAATTCGTTCCGTATTGTGTTTTTACGTTCTATTCTAATCGACGTTTTAATAAAAGAAAAAACGAGCTTCATTCGAATGCAGGTTGCGGTGGCGGCAGCGTCGGAATTCCCGCGCCGTCGTGTATACGTTTTATTTCCATTTAAGGATTTATATAACGTAGGTGCAGATATGTTAATTGCCTGTAATATAACTGACAATGGTATAAAGCGTATCAAATTTTATGGTCTAGCTGCCTTTGCATACTGACTGGCCGTTTAACTATTTACGGTACGGAAAATGACTCGAAAAATATTTATTAAACCTCAAAGTTGCCGTACGTGCGTCGGTCGCGACTATAATTTCGACTTTTACGTAATTTTTTTTTTTTTCGTTTCGCGTCGACCAAGAACCGGAAACGCTCGTGCGCCGATACTTACTACGGGTCGTTGTTTATGTCGTAGAATTTATCGGTGTTTTCGGAGACGAGCGCGTATTAAAATTTTATATACATACTACTACCGTCTTTATCTTTTAATGGGATTTTTCCTCACGAAAAAAAAACTGATGGGGCTGTCGCGTTGTTGCGTTACGTCGGGGCAATCAGAAGCGATTCGTTCTTGGACTGTCGAGCGGCAGCGCGAACTTAACGCCGGCAAACACGTTGCAGGTTGTGCTTTGTAATAAGTCAGTTTATTTAGTGTTCGTTTCAGATATGCTATCATGATAAATGGATCGTTGTAATTTCAATATGAATTAAGTTTTACATTTGCTCTTAAGAGCCAGCTGTGCGCCGATCCTCCTCGTTTGGTCGTATTGATGCGAGTCGAGTTACTTACCGGACAAAGTATTCAAGGTTCGATTCATTTAATTTCAATATTGTATCTGTCCGTTACTGTGTTTCTTTTTTAAGCGCTATTTTACAGATATTTTCCATCGGTGGCTGATAATCGATTGACAGTTGTGTCGAAATGAGCTCATTGTAATCTGAAATAGAGCCGCGTTGTGCTCTGCAGTAAGTGTTAGTCGAGTTTCAAAAATACCAAGTGTCAAAATCCACCAAATCAGTCTCCAATCAATCAGACGCTTGCGCAGTGCGATTTTGCGGCCCGGAATATGTTAAGGCGCAAGCGCCTGACCGATTCCGAACGGTCGGAACAAGTCAAATCGGCTCGATCGTCGTAAACAAAAAAGTAGATCGACGCGGCAAACGGTGACAGTGTTTTCCTCGGTCGTTCGTGTATATAATTCACATAATTCCGCGTAACAGGACTTACGCAGTTAACGTATTTACATAAAAATATCGCGAGGATGTAATCGAATCGAGTCAGACGGCGCACAGCTAGCGGAAGAACGGCAAAGAATGCAACGTCGAGGTGAGGATGCACCTGTGACTACTTTGAACGGTATCTTTCGATTTCCATTTCGATTTTTGCGTGCGCGGCTACAAAGACCAGAAATTTTGTAGCAACTACGTGCGTACGATCCGTTAGCCGGAATAGTTCGACCCGATGATGAAGATGAATTATGACGGAGGATGGACGTGAACATATTTTGATAATTGGTTTACAATTTTCCATCGGGAAGGAACGACAATCGAGACAGTTCGAGAGTAGAATAATGACGGTGTACCTATAGGTGTAGAAAAATTTCCTTGGGAACTGGTCTTATTATCCGGATACATAGTTCACGAGCTCGATTTGAAGAAAAGTCCCGTCCCGTCTCGTCCCATCCGTCGAACGGTGTTTGAATAAGAAAAATCGTAATTGGTAATTGGTCGTGGGTTCGGCGGGGTTTGCAATTAAGAGAATTATCTAATAATTGGTAATCATTTCCGATCGATTCCAACAAAAACGTTGTTTATAACGTTACGTTGCAGTCAGTCGCATTCATAATTTATTAATGATAGGTCTATGGCCGTTTAGCGTCACTTCTGATTTTCCAAGCTTGAAGAACCCACGCCACGCATCGCCGTTCGTTCATCCGTCTCGCCTAACTGTTATTCCAATTATTCGGGAAACGAGAAAAGCAACAAACGGGAAATCGGAAAAATTCCGCACTTCAGTTATTCGATGTTATTATTCATCGCGACATTATCATCAAATTACCCGATTAGTTCCCGACGAAAGCTGCAACTACATTCCCGGTATTCTCGCTCATTTTTCAACGGCTACAAACCCAAATAACTTCGCATATCAGCTGGCGATCAGTGCCGCTATAATTTAATATCCTTTCGCCGAGATTATCCGTCATCGTGACGCTATGCGAACCGACAGCCAATGCGACCGATTGGGCGGAGTTTCCGCGCTCGCGACGCAGGACCGTCCTCGCTATTTGCAATTCATCGTGACGACGAATAAAAGAATTTCCTTTATTGTTGTCAATGAAATCTAAATAACGATCGCGGGATACCAATCCGGTTCTATCGGACGGGATTCTTCAAATTATAACTATTATGTTGCGATGTGTGAAACGCTGACCTTGCCGCAACGCACTTGTCAATCTTGTCTCTGCGGTTGAGCTTGCTTCGATAGAACGATCCACGAAAACACGTGTGTTGCGTAATTTCAAATAAGAAAAGAGAACCCAGGTGCATCCTTTCTCTTGACCGTTCTTCCGCAATAAATAATCCGTCCACGGCGATTATAATCGCCGTTCAGGGATTTTTGCGGGGAATATATTAATCAACCGGAAGAACTAGCCGGCGAACGAACGTCCAGTTACGTTCAAATTATTCATTAGCGAGATAAGAACGAAATCGGCGAACGGTGATATCGAAAATAAAAGTCGGATAATTACTCGCTATCTATAAATCTTTCAGCGTTTAATGTTTCTTAATGATTCGGAAGATAGGTAATTTCAACACTTCTATGCCGCTTCTGTTGGTTGGTGCCGCGTTATCTTCCGCGCCAGATACCCTTTGGCGAGGCTGTCGAGGAAACTGAACGGAGATCTTTTCGTTTTTATTGAAAACGAATTACTCGATTCGATATGAAGTTGTAGATAATTGTTCAGTTCCTTTTGACATCGTTTTGACTACAAAATACGATTGATTCAACTGTCGGCACGTCGGATCTCTTTCTCATTTTCGCAGTAGTCATAGACTCGAACGTGTTACTATTGCGTTTTTCACGAATCAAAATATAGGACTCGGAATCGAGAATTAACTCTCTCGGTAAGTCGGTTATTTGTACCGCTCGGTGTAATTATGTCATTAAAATCGAACATTGACTACTCTTTCAGTAATATAATAAATGTTAGCGCAAAGAATGCGAGTAATTGGTATAATCAAGGAAAGCGGCACACAAACAGAAAAAAAAGTGTAAATTTAAAATATTGTTCCTCTCGACTCTAATGGAGAGTGACGACCGATGCTCTTATTGCGGGTATTATTCGTGAATGATTAAGCGTAATTATATCTCCGACATGAACGGATTTTCGATTAAATAATGATTACCCCGTTGCTGATGGCCACGCAATAACATTCGAATTGTACGCGTCTTTTTTTTGCATTCTATGTTCCCGATGACGTCACTATCGGCGATCGATAGCTTTGAATCGTCGACTAACGATAACCAAATTCGTAAGTCGACGTGTGTGTACGTGGGTGCATTCGTCAATCTAATGTATTCGCAATTGTTGCATATGTGCACGTATTGCGAAGAGATTGAAGCGAGTTGGCATGGATTGAGATATTTATTGTTGCGCGGAATATATTTGCATCTAATTGCGATTGCGAGCCTCGTGGGCGTTGACGTCGAGCTCCGGAATTGAATTCGACGCAATGACGTCACATTAATCCCAACCAAGAGAAAATTGTGGCGAACGAACGGTGCGAAATATTTATAAAGACAAGCGGTCTTAAGTCAGTTCTTGGATCAGTATTTGCTATGGCTATGGGATGAATAATCGAATCTATCGCTCGGCACGACGACTCGCCT
Source organism: Novius pumilus (assembly GCA_020654155.1). Lineage (NCBI taxonomy): Eukaryota > Metazoa > Arthropoda > Insecta > Coleoptera > Coccinellidae > Novius > Novius pumilus. The sequence continues at coordinate 8,134,347 of JAIFOV010000475.1, forward strand.
CATAAATACCGGGTGTGTAAAAGTAATTGAAACTTTGAATGCAAATCTCATCGCCTGTCGCGCAGCTCGCACCTTATGCTTTATGCTCGACGAAGATAAGACGTAATCTGAGAACCCGTTTCAATTTGCAAACGTCGATTCTATGCAACCTAACTTAAATTTGCGATATCATTGTACGTCGATTCGACCCTTTTCGAACCGAATACGCCTCTGCTTCGTCCCGCACTTTCACTTTACGAATAATTGGCTTCGACGTTGTCGAACCGCAATTATTCCGATTCATTATGAATTTTCATCGGCTGAGAAATTTCTCGAATGTAACATTGACTTATTATCGGTAATCACGAGTAATCTGTGGAAATGGAAGCATAACGTACGTGGAAAACAGCCGGGTAATTAGAGGGCACGGGCTGTGGGATTATATGCACCATCCTCAATAATTATTAACGGAGTTATATATTCTAATTCACTAATTCGGGTAATCTCGGACGCGCGAAGGGAACAAACGAGTGCACGATTTTTCTATTCCGCTGCGATCGTTATTATTCAAAATTACGAAATAACGAATGTTACAAGTTTCGAGAATCGTAAATTGCGCGCGGGTCATGGGTGCCGCCGCGCCGCCGCATCCTGATCAGGTCGTAAATCGACGACTCTATGCGCGCTTATTCTTTCGCGAATCGCGTAACAATCTCCACCCGGGGCGATTTGCATTCCACAATTTTGTAAACACGCTCGTATTTATTGCGACACACTATTCGAATATGAATGAAGTGGGATGAATCGAGCGTGTGAACTATTTGAATCTATGGGCGCTATGCGCCTGCGTTTCTATCTGAAGCAGTAGGCGTTACGCGCGTGCGTTTCTGTCGGAACTGCGTTACGCGCCTGCGTTTGACTGATGCGTTTAAATCTTTATAGATTTTTTATATTTACGACTATATACAAAATATGTACATAGCCGAAATCAAAAATTCTACGTGAAACATCGGGGTTCGAAGACGGAACCCATTTAACTATCATGGCCAATGTGCGTTTTTATATTACACAACACGACAACGACATGTGAACGATTTCTTCAGTCCTCCTTTAAAACATGTACTTCTTATCAACGACAAATTACCGACATATCGCTTTGGTCCATAAAATTCATTCGCACGAGATAACATTATCGTGTCGTGCCTTATGGCTACCCGAACTACTTTTAAACTGAACGTTATAGCGGAATTACAAATTGCAACTATGATGTTCTATAGACGGAATGCCTATTAAAACTGCTCTAATAGCACATTTATCAAATTCACACGTTCGCCGAAACTTCATATCGTTCCACAATTATCTTTTGGTCGCATCCATTGGTTCAGTTACCACGAACAATACGAAATGTGAAAGAGAGTTGGCACTCTGCGTTCCCACAAATAACCGTTTTCTCGCGAAGCGGCAAAAGTGCACATGACATGTATCTATGTGGGTCATTACTTCCGGAATAAACTAATCAACATCGAGAATGAAACACACGTAAAACGTGGAAATGATTTTAAGACTTTTTTTTGCGATAACTTAATTACCGGTTGTTGTCTTTTGTTTTCTCTCATACCCGTCCACTACCTTTTCCTTTAATTCGGAACGATCGAGTTCAAGTCGAGCCGCGAGAAGGTATCATGTTCGAAATTGATTAGCCACATTTCGAGGAAGTGAATTATGCAAATTCCGTTCGGAATGTTGTTTGCTAATTACTCAATAAGCCGCGGAAAATCGTTGAATCGTTCGGCGCACCGGAGAAATTAATACGGGGGACGACGTTGAAACAAATTGATTGTGTTTGGCATTATAAATACGAGGTTTCGTGTGGAAAACAGACAGATTACATGTTTCAGGTATCTCGCGATTGAATCTTATACACTCCTCGGTGATTTATTCGACGCGGGAGATCGGGGTTATCTAATAATTCAAATAAACGGACAAGCGAAAACGTGTTTCGTTTTATAACGAAATTCCGCGTTTCTTGTTCATTACCTCGAATTTGCATTGTATTCAAAAAGCTTCGAAGCTCGATGTAATTATGCGCGCGGCTCTTTTCAATGGTGTCTATCGGAAGCTGCGACACGTAAGTCGCGGACAATGCTTCCATAAATATTTAATTATCGGCTTCGTCTATCCGAGATTCGATTTTACGGAAGAACATTTTGTTTTCAATTTTTCGTCTGAACGAGTTCCAAGACACAAGACCCAAAACTGAGCTCTGTGATACTCCAATCATTGTCAAACAGGCCGAACTCGGTTCAGATGGTTTCAAAGTTAATGTTTACTTTTTACGGTAAAATAAGTGCCAAGTGTTCGCGATTGGTATTTCGAAACCGAATAGTTATTGAATAAAATTCAATGATTCATTAATTCGTAACGATATTGCGATGTCGTTTTGAAAAATTCTATTAGCTCCATTAAAATCGATGAGACACCGAGACCGAAGATCCACTTTCGAATCACAACACACACACTTTCAATTTTATCGACCGCTCGAAACGCGTACCGAGAAAACGCATTAAACCTTCGGACGTTCGAAACGTTTCAGTTATTAATGTTTCGATTATTTATCGCATTATTTTCTGGTAGCGACTCCTTTGATTTCAATATTTGATAAGCCGCGCGCGTATTCGTTTCAATTAACGATCGACGAGGAATATTTAGGCGTTGTTAATGTCATATTCGGAACCGGATAAAATCTACACGCTATAAAATAATAACATCGACGTTGGTCAATTAGAAAAAACGGTTTTGTCAGTGGAAACCAAAAAAAAAGAGAAAAATAATCGTTTTATTCTCGTAACGTTAATTGAGCAATTGGCGTGTTCGCGAGAATTTCCATGGTGAAGAAACGGGACCGTGCAGTTCGAATTCGAAATTACGGTGTTTCGGCTGATTGAAGTGGCTCCGAATGAGCTATTTCTTGTAACGTGGACGAGCTCGCAACATGTTATTCTATGTCGTCGCCATTAGCGGGAACGTCAGTTATGGATTTCGTTTTCTATTCTTTGCGTCGCTATTTTTCTTTGTAGGTTATGTCGAGGATCAGTAGTAGGTAGTCGGCTCGTGAAAATATCGGTCAAGTCAGCGTGAGAACGAAAAAGTCCTTCGCTAATGCCGTTCATTATTCAAACGAGGCTCGTAAGCTTCGAAGTGGCCTATTGAGGCGAGCGTCGAAGTGGTGACGCTGATTGACGTTCGGCTACGTTCTAATGGTAATTTGCACCTCAGTGTCATCATCATCATCAGCGATAGCGGTCGAACGACACGGCCGTCGAGGAGCCTCCTGCCTATACAATAGAGATGAGCACGTGCCTTTTTATCATACGTGTCCGGTGTGTTTAATAAACCTGTTTCATTATGCACCTTAAGGCAGTCTTTCCGTCGTCGTCGTCGTAACCAAGAGCCCCAGTACACAGGAGTCGTTTGGTTTGTTTTTTTTTTCGCCACCACGAACAATTGCAACTTGTAACTAGAACTTTAACGACGATTCTGCGCATGTTCGGAATCTCCGGTAAATTAAAATAAGGTTTTTTTCATCTTATCGAGTGGTAGGTACGTTGAAAACATTTGTGCTCGTTTAGTTCCATCACAGAATACCTATAATCAATTTTTAATGGATTTAGGAAGATGTTAATCTCTCGTAAGATTCATTAGAACGGACCGCGAAGGGCGTAACCTGGTATTAGACATATAAATATAATTATTTATCTAACCGTCCGACATTAGGAAGTATTCGTGAAACTATAAAGAAACAAACAAGTTATAATCTCGATCGATCGAAAGTCGAAACCACGCGGCTGGTTAGGTAGCCTTCGGTATCGCATAATTTTCAAAGTAATTGCAGTTGCCCACAAACAAACTTATTATTTCGTAGGTGTTCTTATTCGTCCCGGTGTGTCTCATGACGGACTCGTGCTGAATAATTAACCATTCATCATCGCCAGTCGTTGCGATCGCTGAATTATCGACCATTAATAACAATAACGGCCGATTAATATTGCGCGCCGTGCTAATAATCGAATTACCATATTCGAGGTTCAAGGCAGACTCGTGATTTTATTGACGATATTTACACCGTCCATTCGGATATTATCGCGTTAACGGTTCGAAATTTCTAATCGAACTCGATGTTTTTATTTCTATTGTTCTCGCAGTTAACTGGGAGTTAGTTAACCCTGCGGTAGTCAACAGTACCAAGAAAATCTCCAAATGTTCTTACTGTCTTCAGTAGTAGTCAGTCACCCGAAAGGAAGTTTTTGCGATGGACAACATTTTTTCTGTATTGCTAACTTAACTTGGCAAGGCGCATATCAGACCCGCTACAATAGATAACAGGTCACGTACATATCGTAAAACACTCGTACATCAAAAAGGGGCGTTTCGCGCTCACATCGTCTTATTAATTACGACTCGTTTAAACTGGGAATATAAAAAAAATGACACGTATAATTGAAATTTCGTGTAATTTCCGCCCACCATCGTAGGTACGTGCGTTCCTTTGTTGAAGGTGTCTGACAACGAGGAACTAAAGTCCCGACAATCTCTCACACTTCTCAACGGATGAGGTGGATAGAATAATAGAAAGACCCGGTGTACGTTATTGTTAGATAATTTAAAAGGGCATTACGTGCGCACTTTTCTTACGTGCATTCCGCAACAATGCGCTCATTATCATAAATGTGCGCGATTAAATTTCGTCACGCCCCGTATTTTGAGTGACGCGGATAATTAAATAAATATCGGCGCGGGGGTGTTCTGCGCTTTTCGCTGCCCGAAGGTGGTTTTGAGGTTATATCGTTGCGTTCGCGCTACGGCGCACGCGTTCGAACTATCGCGCCGCATCGGCGATTCCGGGAATTAAAGCGAGGATGTAGTTTTATTAATTCGCGATGTCCAGCTATCGGTTTGTAGTTCATGTACGACGAAACGAGCGCAATAATTTGCGAAGTATTCGAAACATTAGCGCAAAATATAGTCCGTCGGTATATATTAATAGGTGCACAGTCTCATTCAGCTAATCCAATATAATGTTATCTAAATTATGAAGAACACGTCCCATGTTCCATTACCATTAAACCGATTCAGTCGGCGTTTCTCGCGTAAGGCCGATCCCCACGTTACCGCCGTGCGGCGGCAATAGTTTCGCGTTCTATCGGGGGGCTCGGGGGGCGAAATGAACGGATCGCATGATCGTCCGGAAAGTGAAAACGGTCGCGATTACCCCGGACAAAAGATTCGTTTATTAGAGGAGCTCCGGCGAGATGAATAAAATGCGCCGTGTGTGGTCGAAACGTTTCACTATCGTTCATAATACATATTTCAGAATAAAAGACGAACACTCTCGGTGCAAGGTATAGATAAACATTGAGAATAGGTAGATTGTAAACTTGCTTTACTATAAATTTACATGCACTTAAAATGAGTTAGTTGAAGATGCCAACTCGAGTCGTCCATCGCATCTTTCAGCTACGAAACGTATGGCTTCTTCATGTATATACGTGTATGGACGAGACCGGACGAATAGATTGTCATGATACCATGCTAGAGTTGCGTTTCCAGACTGCGATTTAAATAAGTCAGGAATATTCTTCATTCATGATGCGACAGCGCAGATAATCCCGCTAAATATAAATCTGTAAGGATCGTTTCGCGTACACAAACATGTCGAACGGTCCGGTCCGGTCGGGTCGGAGGGATGGGATTTTTCTACGGTTTAATCGTTACCAATTTTACGATTCGCGTTTAAAAGTTCACGGCGCGCGAGATGAAGCGTACAGTTACATGTGTTGATACACACGTGACCTGGAAAGTAACTGGGGCAGAGTTTACATGGGAAACCGAACGGACACTCGAGAAACCACTTTGCTACTCCTATTTCTTTTCTATTGTGGTACCGCGCTCGCGGATCGGGTTTAACTATTATTCGAAAATAGTAAAAAGAAAAGAACGGGAAACGAAAAATCGTCGAGGAATTTCAAGGTCCAACGGCCGTTCCGGTTCGCATTTGAATAGAACACGAATCAAATTGTACCGAAACGTGTTGATGGATAGCGCCCGGAATTGTAAACCTCCTACGCCCGGACGTTTTTTCGAACGTTTATCGGCGCGGGTCATCGATCACGAATAGATTGCTCGGAAGATGACTTGTGTCGTTCGAGCGATTACGAAAAGGAATGTAAAAGGGTAATTGATTTGCGTATGCAACAACATATGGCGGACTCTTTAGTTATTTCCCACAGAAATATAGAATGTAATCGATTTCGCGAGCGGCATCCGTGTGCCAAAGCAACTAGAGACACGATAAATTGCCGCGCGCTGCTGCTGCTGCTGATGCTGATGCTGATGCTGCCACGCACTGACAAAGGTATTTTAAGTTGTTCAGAATTTCATAACTACATCCGAGTAATATATAGACTTGTTCGTAGCCAATTACTCCCCGTTCACGATCTGTCGATATTCTCAAAATATTCCTCCGATAAATATCTCGAGATTTTTCAACGGCGACCGATGAGACGTCATCATTATTATAAGGCCGCGGCCGATATACCGGTATACATTTGTTACAGTTTTAAGCGTTGAAAAATTCGCATTCTGAAGGGGGCACTCTCCGGACCACGAGAGTATAAATTACACCTAATAAGGAATTAGAACGCATTTCTGCTGTATTATTGCACGGTCGACGTTACGTTGTGGCCACTGCGCCGCTACCAGATAACCATTTTAATTCGAATCTGTCGTCTGCTCGGTTGGACGTCCCGACCGGCCACCGCTATCGCACGTCTGACGAGAGATAGAGGAAAAATTTTGTTTTTTTTTTGTTTTCTCGAACTTGAATGTTTCCTGTCACCCTATTAGCTGCCGTTACAATGTTATAATATTCAAAGATGCGTTTACTCACCGATGTGACCGTTGCTTTTCGCGTGACCATTTTGGATGTAATGCGCAGGACCGTTGTGACCGTAACCGTTGTGAACGACGTGACCGTTGGAGACGCCACCGCCGTTCGGGATGTGACCGTGCGGAATGTGACCGTTCGGAATATGCGCGTGACGGATGATTGTTTGCTGAGGCATTATCTCTCTCTCTGTATAGTTCGAATCCGTTCGAATCGAATCACATGATGACGAACGATGGGAATTCCGAACTGGATCTAGTCCGACCTGTAAACGAAGAGAAAGAAAAAATCGTAATTACTGTGATTTTACGGTGGTTCTTGAACCATAGATATATATATATATATATCGCGTAGAAATTATAAGTATTCCGTCTCACTTTTTTTCATTCGTCGAGAAGTTGAACGACGGCAGCGAACTTGTTAGACGATGAAACGATGTGCATCAGGTTCATCGAAATTCTGCAGTCGTTTTTCGAATATTAATAAACGTTGCGTTATTTTTCCGTGCATCGACGGATTCATTTGAATATTTTATTCATCCGATAACGGGGATCGGGCTCCCAGGATTGTACGAATGCAACGCGCGCGAAGAAGAGGTCATCGCGTGACCCAAAGAAAACGGAATACGAAAAAAAAGGGGGATGGGATTTTTCCATTTACGACGCATTGACAAGGATAATGGGCGATTATTTCGCGGTTATAAATACTAACGAAACAATAGATTCGGCGGAGCTTATCGCCGAACGCGAAAAAAAAACGGCCGACGTCGTTAATTGGTGAATAATTTCCGCACGAACCGACGATATTCCGTTCGTTCGATCATATTTTTTTTCCGTATCGGGCTCGTCGTCGTCCGCGGGAAGATTGATTGCGCTAATTTGAATAACTATATGAAAATATCGTCGTTAATATATTTGTTCGACGATTCAAGGTTTCGCGTCGATTTTTCCAGGATTCGCGTGTCTACTTTTTACCTTGCACATAAAGTAATTACAATCATTTGTAGAACGAAGTGAAGAACCGACCCGTCGTTACCGACCCGTCGTTATTTCAAAATTTTCAACGCGAGTGCATAATTATTTCGAGATGAAGAGACTTTGTGGCCTTTAATGAAAAATTCCGTAATACAAAGAAGGGATATTTTTGTTTTTCAATGTTTTTCAACGAACAGTCTTTTCGACATTTTCTAATTTCGACAATGGAAGCTATATAAAATTTCGTTGCGATGCTATTACTTTGGCCATTTTTGAGAAGTTTTTGTCAATGAACTTATCTTGACAGAAGAAACGACATTGGAAAAAACGAGTCCGAAATTTTTGGAAAAATTTTAATATTTTTTCCATTAAAAAAATTTTCTGAATTCAGAACTTTTTACACGAATTAAAAGAAGATACGTTCTGTGCAATAAAATACTGGTCTTCCTTTATTTTGTAGTGACATATTTTAAAAATAAACTTTCAGGATTTAAAAAAAAACTCAAATATATTCAAAGAAAAGAAAGTGTCATACCTTCAACTCGTCGCTGAAAAAAAACTACCCACGACACAAAAATTAATCCAAAATCGTGAACACTTTCGCGAGCGCACGTGAGAATGGTGTCGGAAGGCGCGCTACCGATAGTTCAATCTCGAAGAAGTGCCGGAGTCGAACTGAAGTTTGAAATCCGCGGCGGTAAGCCGCCCGCCGTCCGTGTCCGGAGCGCAAAGAAAATAAAATCACACCGAGAAGTGAGCTCGTCTTCTTACTTGGAAATCCTGGCACACACTACACGGACATTGTGTGGCGGAAACGTTGCATGTCGGTCGCGGAAATTGGCCAAAAAAAAAGAAGAGAATGGTCAAAAAACGAAAACGACAGAGGAAAGAAGGGTTCCGGCTGTTTACTTCTCCAGAGGGTTGATGAAGAAACGGGCAGGTGCGATCGTTACGTGCAGATGGTTCTCTAGACTTGAATAGGGGGTAGCGGATTATGATTCTTTGTCGTGTCTGCGAGCAGTCCAAATAACGCGTTTACGTAAGAACGCTGATCGCGATCAACGGATTCTCGCTTTTCCCGTTGACTAACTTGTCTCTCCGCGACCGTTATTTCCATAATTGTTTCTTTGGGAAATGACGTCACCCGTGAACATCCTACCCTCGGATCGTCGTTTAATTTAAAGTAAATGTTTGGAAAATGAAGAACATCTTTGGTAATGAGACAATATTTTCACAAGACCATGTACGTTCGTCATTCCATCCACTCACATGTCAGATGGGTATCTGCCCATATTGGGCAGATATCTAGCTACCTGTATTCGGCGTTGTCATGACGTGCGTTTCTTTTCATCGACGATTTTTTTTGTTTCGCTTCTTTATCCGTTCGAATAAAAGGGGCGAGATTCTTAATGGATTTCTTTCAGTTTTGTGGTTCAAAGACCTGCTCATAATAAGCCTCCGTATTCGGTGGTAAATGGGTCGCGTTTTCTGTGTGAATTGAAAAAGAGGGTTCAAAAAGTTTGCTCATCGTCGAAACGTCGCGCAGGATGGACTATGATCGTTTTTTATTAACGGGATTCCGACGTCGGCCGTTTGATCGTCGGCCATATGTTATGATGATTTAGATTCTAAATTTTTATGGGATTTCATTGATATTCAAATTAGATTCGTTGATAAATTTCGAAGATTTTGCATTTTCTCGATCCGGCAACTTTTGACGTCAACGAACTAAGTAATGATCGACTGGTGGGTGGAGCCTAATCTATTTTGAAAAATTGTGAATTTGTTTTTTTAATGCCGTTTCTTTTTCTCATGCAAAAAAATGCGTCAAATATGTTATCGCTTTTTTGAGCACTGACAATGTTCATTGGTTCATACTGAATAGTACAAGTTGTTTGATACAAAGTATCAAGGAAAGTTCTTTTTTTTAAATTGATTACTTCGATGTTGAAAACAAAATTGAAGGTGATTTTAGGTTTTCAATTCAATTTCGATTCTGTTTTTCCGTTGCTCGACAATACTCACATGGTAAAGTTTCCACCCTCGTCGTCAAACTTAATCGATTACATCGCAATTTATTTTTGGCACAAAAGTGTAATTAAAATGAAAAAAACTTTACGGGTAATATTTTTCAGTCTTTCGCAAACAGAGAATACAAATGTGTAATTTGATTCGTTCGTTCTCCCTACGTTTCTAAGAAATAAGCTCATTTCAGTCGACGTGTAAAATAAAGCGCATCCACCAAAACGTGAATAATATTTTTCTATTCTCTGCAATCTTCTAAAGATCCCAAATTTTTTGTATGATATAAAACACCATTCAATGAGCCGATTTTATTCTACTACACACAACAACTTCAAATTCAGTTTCAAACAAGACTAAACAGGGGCGTGGCGGTCAATTCTTAAGGGCACAAAATATTGAATTTTCACTAATAGTGGAAATAGTGATCACGAAACTGGAAATTCACTTTATACGGATAACAAACAAGAAATGTACAATAAAAATGACTGGAATTCATTCTCTTTATTCGAATAATCATTCATACGACATAGTTTACAAATTTTAAAAATTATGTACATCAAAGTTATCTAAAAATACTACGTCTAAAACGAAAAAAAAAACAGTATATTACAGTAAGTCGAGAAAAGGCACATCGCATGTACACGCAATTCGTGCACCGAATTCGAAATGATCGTGTTTAATTGTAATAATAAACGAACCGAGACGAATCTCTTCCGCGTTAAGTACACATAGTTTTACCAAAAAAAAAGACTAGAGTTCTTATCATTTTTTTTTCTCTTCAATAAACGTCAAACCATCTACGTCGTATTATTTTATAACAAAGCTACCGGTGTCGAAATATATAAAACTATGTCACTTAAATCGTGTCGGTTTAAATATATTTTTGAGTGACGAAAATAGAGGAGAGGGGGGTTAACGAGATTCCTGTCACATTCAGTCGTACATCGAATCTATCAATTTTTTATACAATATTTTACATTCCTCGGGGATTCCTATAACTTTTAAACCTAATTTAATCCGTAAATCACAATGTAAAATCTAAACTAAAATAAACTCGTTGAGGTATATTACTTACCTTGCGAAACTAAAAAAAACAAAACTATTGGAAATATGACTGTTAATGGCGCGCTTCGCAACCTTCAATCGATTCTATCACAATCGCCGGTGATGATGATGATATCTTTAAAATCTCGATTCGTAACCGAAATCCGTCCGATTCTCATACTAGGGTTTCAATCGTTTGAAACCGGCACCGTCTTGCCCCAACTTCAATTCCTCGTAAAGCGTCGGGTTCACTTCTTGCGAGTGCGGCACGTGAAGTTGCTCGTTCTTCCACCCGTGACCGCCGCCGGAGGCGGACGAAACGGACAAACCGTTCGCGCTGCCGTTGGACGTCGACTCGCTCTGACTTTGCGGTATCTGCGAGCAAAAAGACGAATCGTCATTACTTCTGGCAACCGACCCGTCACCGCGACTCACTTGGATGTGATCCATGTTGACCTCCCTCAAATAGCTCGGATTTTCGAAGGCGACGCCATTGGTGCCTTTGAGAAGTTTTCGATTCCTGAAGAAATAGAGTAGCGCCATGATGATCATGACGACTCCTAAAAGAGCAGAAACCGCCGCCACGGCCACGCCAACGCTTCCGCTGGTACCGCGACTGGCGGACGTGGTGACGTCTTTATCGCCAGTTATAAACCTCATCGATTTCGTGAATGTGGACGTTCCCTTGGTGTTACCGGCTTTGATTACGTATTCGTACGTGCTGTCTTCTTTGAGATTGCTCAAAATCAAGCTGGTTTCCGGAGTGTCGTTTTTGTAACCGGGCATGTCGCTGTTTACCGAACGCCAAATTACCCGGTACACCTCGACGGTGTGGGGGTTCTTGGTCGGGGGATCCCAAACGATTTTAACGGTGTGGGCGTCGATGAATTCGGTACGAGCGTTCTGCGGTGGCCCGGGAAGTTTGTCTTGGTTCTCGTGGAAGCAGTTGATGATCTGCTTCGTGTAGGAGAGCGTGCAGGATTTCTTGTTGATGACGGGCTCGCCGCGACACCAGTCGAGGCACAATCGTTGCACTCCGGAGTGGACGCAACAGTTTCTGTGATCGGAGCCGTCGGCGGCGCATTTCATTAATTTCTCGAAATCGTTTACGCATTCCAATTTATTGATGACGGAGTCGACGTCTAGATAGAAGGAGCACGCGTCCATGCAGCCTGCGGTTACGTTCAACTTTTGACAGCATTGGGTGATGTTTTTGACCGGTTTGACGTTGCGTAGGCGCACGGAGACGGGTTGGGTGGCGCTGCCGAAGGCGTTTTCGGCGTGGCAAAAGTAGTCGCCTACGTCCATCGTTTGGATTTGTTTGATCGTCAGTTGCATTATGTATCGGTTCTCTTCTTCTTTTATTTTGGCGGTGGTGATATCGTATTTACCGCCTTGAATGACGGGCGATCGTTCCTCGTGGTTGCGCCAGAAGATCATTTTGGGTTCCGGTTGGGCGTCGACGCGACACTCCAAAGTGACGGAGTCGCCTAAGATGGCCATGGTGATGCCGCTGGCTTGGATGTGAGGACCATCTGGAATATTTTCGATTTTAAAAAGAATCTACCGATTCGAATGACATACAGCGTATTGTGATTCGTCTGGATGCTTGCATCGGAGTGCCGTAACCGTTATCCGCGTAGCAGGATATCTGATCCATGTCTTTGGTGACGTTATGAATCACCGTAACCATATGCCTGGTGGTTTCTTGTCTGACCAAGCGGCCGGAGATGTAAAGGGAAATGGTCGGCATGGGAGTACCCATGGCTATGCATAGTATGGTCATGCTGCTACCTTCGATGATTAAATTGATCGGGTGGACGGTTGGTGGTTCGACGAAGGCTGGATAAGCTGGATCCGTCCAGGCGATTAGAGTTTCCGACGGTATGCTGGCTCCGTTTTCAGTTACTGCTCTAACGTAGACGACGTACTGGGTGTTTGGTTCCAAGGAATCGATCATGTGAGTGGTGAGTGTCGTGTTAACTATCGTGAAGTCATCTTCGGACGTTCGTTTGTAATATAAACTGCGACAATATGGTCTCAATAAAAAGAATACGATAATGCTATTCTATTGTACCTGTAAGATATTTGCTCGGACGGATGACTGAATTCGGGTGGTTGCCACGTTATCGTCACCCAAGTGGCACTGTGGGTTGCCACAGCCAAGGAGTGAGGTGGAAAAATGACACCTTTAACACCTTGCGAATCTGCACAAAACAAAATGGTTCACTCGAGTCATTTCATAGCGAGAGTTACAAACCCGATTTCACTAGATTGATGATGATGATCGATGATGGTAGCGACGTTCCATGACGATTCCTGGACACTACGAACATGTGATAAGTTGCATCTTTCTCCAAACCGTTAACTGTTGTTGTGGAAGAATTAACTTCCAATTGCTGCTTTGCAAAACTTGTTATTAGTAAAAGAACGAAACAATGGAATCAATCACCTGATCTAGTTTGAGTAATGTTTCGTGCATCGTCGTGTTATCCATTTTCTGATAATGCACCACGTAACTGGTGGCGTTGCTTCCATCCGTCGGTGGCTCCCATTCCAACAGAATCGACTGATTGTCGACGACAATGGCGTGTAGCTCCGCCACTGGACCCGGTAGCAGTCCCGTACCTGAACGAAAAAATCGCGCGTTACGTTTCACGAAATTTCTACGGTACAGTTACCTTCTTCGAAACACTGAACTATATTTCCGATATACGACATACAGGTGGCGGCGGTGTGCGCTAGCGTATCCACCATCACGCCGGCGCACAAAGATAGACAGGTGGATGGGACGCCGCGACGCTCGCAGCAAGAACCGTGATTGCGTCCTCCGGCACCGCATCTGAGCAACTTGTGGAATTCGGAGGCGCATACACCGGCCAATTGCTTGATGTCGCTCATATTTGCATCGTAAGAGCAGAGGGGTAGGCAGACGCTGTTTAAATCGGCCTCGACGCAACAGGCTGTCACGTTGTACGTTGACGATTCCTCAATTTCTTCTTCGACCAACTGAAACGACATTATATAACAGCCGAGCGGAGCGAAAAATTTTAATCATTTTTGACATTTATTACAATAATCGAGAATCCTTGGCGATTGTTTGTTTTCTTCGTCGTTAACTTGTTCACAATTTTGACACACGTTGTCATATTTCCGAAAAAATTCGTGTACGATCAAAATTTTAATCGTTAAAGAATGTCCGATAAAGTACCATCGGTTGACGAAAAAGTGGACGAAGCCGCTCAGCCGGTACCACAAGTACCAGAACCTCCCGCATCAGCGGCAGAAACCGCTCGGCCGGTAAGCAGACCAAATCCACCACCACCCTCACCCACGCTGCGCTCGGAATACCGGTACCAGTCGAAAATCGTTCAATTGAGCGAAGAATTTTACGGTACTCACACCGACACCTTGGGGCGCACCCGGTACATCAAAAAATTCACGTGGCGCAACTACAACAAGGTTTCAGTGTCCGTGGTGAATTACGGCGCGCGAATCGTGGCCATCAAAGCGCCGGATCGAAATGGCCACGTAGTTGACGTCCTTTTGGGTTACGATAACTTGGAGGGACAAACGACCAATCTCGATTTCCCGTTCGGCGGCTGTCTCGGAAAGTGCGCTAATTTCGTGGATCAACGAATTATTCCTTCGGACGACCTCGCCGAACGATTGGACAGAGTCGTTTGGACACCTTACATCGACGGATCCAAGGTCGTCATGACATACGCCAGCGATAGCAAGGAAGAAGGACGCGGAGGTCAGATATTCGCACGCGTTATCTTCGACATTCGCAAAAAGAATCGTTTCCACATCGATTACGAATTCCAAACGACGGAACCGACGACTGTCAATTTGACGCATTTGTGCTACTTCAACTTAGCGGGTTGTGACAAAGGTGAAAAAGAAATCGCCAATCATATTTTAACGGTGAACGCGAATTGTTACACGGTGCAAGATGAACGTGGTTCCCCCACCGGAGAAATAAAGAACGTCGTCAACACCAAACTCGATTTCCAGATACCAAAATGCTTGGCCAAAGTGATCGGGGAGAAACCCGAGGAAGGTATTGAGCAGAATTACTGCGTTAATGGTGTCGACGATAATAATCAATGCTTGTTGGGGCGACTATTCCATCCTCCCTCTGGTCGGATGATCGAAGTGTTCAGCACCCAAAAGGGAGCGTTCGTGAGTACGGGCAACAATTTCGGTTCGCGTCACAGAGGATCTGACAGCTTAGATTCGAGCTCCGATAATTCTTTCGTTAAAAAGCTACGCGACGTGCTGCTGGAAGAAGCGAGCTATACCGATATTAGAAATCTAATCGAACTCATAAAGCGGGTAAGAGTTAACCAAGGGCTCGTCTCCGACCTGGATCTAAGTGACCAGCAGAAGGAATACCTGGTCACCATTTACAAATATTGCAAGGAATATGGCAACACGACCAAACAATGTCAGCGCACGATGACCGCCATCGAGAGTATTTTAAAGGAGATACCGAACCTTACGGAGACGGATAAGCAGTCGGAACAAAGCATTAGTTGCCATTGCACCGATTCGTGGAATTGCAGTTCTACGAATCGATGCAATAAAACCGAAAACTTGGTCGGCAAATTTCGTTGCGTTTATAAACCGCACAGCGGCATCGCCATCACCCCGGGGAATTACCCGAATGCCGCTAAGATAAGACATTTCCCGAACGTCACCCTCAAACCCGGCGAAGTGTACAAGCAATCCACCAGCTTTCGATTCTGGATACGAGCCGGTAACCCGAACAATTGGATGAAGAGACGAATATACGAGATGACTCACGAAAGCAAAGAAGCGGATCGATTGCTGGACCAGGCGAAAGCCAGAGAAATTTTAGCGGCAGCGCTGCTCGAGGAAAAATCTTGATTCAATAAATTACCTTGCTCTCGGTACGAAACGTTATTCTGGTACTCGGCGCTCCTACTCCGTGGCTGTTGACCGCTTCCACGTAAACCTCGTAGTCGGTGTTGCTTTCCAAACCCTCCAACACGTAGGGGCTGCGCCCCACCACGCGACTATCGTACTCGCTCTCCTCGTTGTCGTATTTCCTCGTGTGCACGCGATAATTGAGCACCGTGTCGCCGAGAGTCTTGGGTTGGCCCCAATGGAAAATGGCGAATTCGGTTTCCACGTTGGTTAGATAAACTCCCGTCGGAGCGCTCGGCAATACTCCGTAGCCTTGGAGCAGACAATTGGTGTACTCGCTCATGTAACGTAGACATCTGTAAAATTTGGAGGGGTGTTAAATTTAAACGACGTCGAAATGGAATTCTTATTCCCGGTTTTATTAGCTAATATCTCGGGGGATGGACGCATTATGATGCTCTTCGCGAACATAATGAGAATATACGTACCCGGCGCCTCCGCCAAATTATATACGACGAGCGCCGGTCGCGCTATTTAATTCCACCGACGCGACGCGACGCGACGTGTTTTCTGATTAATTAAAAACGAACGTGTCCGAAATTCCTGACCGAATTCGTCGCGAAATTACCCCCGGGAACGGTCGCGAGTGAAAAAACTTCCGCCCCCGCGCCTCGCGCTCCAACTAATTTTTCATTCATATCGAAAAAAAAGCGCGCTCAAAACAAAAGTGTCGCCTACGTCGCCGAGCGTCTCGTTGCGTTCCTAATAAAGCCGAAGTGGTAATCTATTCAAAGGGCTGAAAGTTTATTTGCGGCCGCCGCGGGGAATGCTCGCTCTTTTAATGTTTTCGGGCGTTTTCCCGCCCGTTCTCTCCCGTAAAACTATAGGAACTCGGGACGAAATGACACGGGAACAAAGCCAAAACCAATTAAACCGAGAACGCCGCCAAATTAAGTCGAAGGCGGCGCGACGCGCCGGCCAGAAACTTCTTGTTTGTTCGGGAACAATGAAAATTTTTTTTGTTGCGATCCGTCGAATAGTTTCGCGTTTTGTGAGAAGGGGGGCGTTTTTCGCTCACTTGAAATAATTGAAATCGATGCTCGTTACGTTGCCGGTGCACAAACGTTGACACAGTTCCGGCAAGCCGCGCTCCTTGCAACAGGGGGTGTGATCCAAGCCTTGCGTCAGACAGCCGAACGTGTCGCTGGCCCAGGGAGCGCAAATCATCAAATCGGTTATTTCGACGGAATCGGTTTCGGTCGGATCGCAGAGCTTGTTCAAACACGTCTGCTGGTTGATGCCCTTATTGCGGCAACAGGTTTTGACGTCGGGTAGTTTGGGGGCTTCGCCGACCTCCTTCTGTTGAACCTAGGGAGAAAACGAGTTTCGTTATTTCAATTTTTTTTGGTACTCACTCTTGAATACTCACTTTTCTCGGCGTTAACGTTAACGTCCTCACCGCGTAGCTCGGCAAACTCGAACCGTGTGCGTTGACCGCGGTTACCGTAACCTCGTACATGGTGAACGGTACCAAATCGTTTATCGTGATGGAGCTCTGCGTCGGTTTCACATCCAAATGAATGGCGTGCGACGTGGTCGTGCTGACCGTGCTGGCGCTCGGCGACGGCGACGGCGTCGGAGTCGCCGAAATCCTCTCGTCGAACGTGTGCAACGATGTCACGTTTATCGTATAATGCGTGATCGTTTCCGCATTCGAAAACGGAAATTCCCAACTGACCTTGATGGATTTTTCCGTGATCGCCTCGACTTCCACTTGCTCCGGCGGGCTCGGCAGTAATTCTGCAAGGAAACGACGCGGTGAGGGATAAAAAACCACTCTTCCAACTCCTCCGAGACTGCGAAACGCTCCGTACGTTCGAAGAGAGAGAGGATGAGCAAATATTAATCCCACCTTCTGTTGACTTTGCTGCAACCGGATTTGAGCTCTACACGTACTCGGCTACTCGAGAGACCGTTTCGAGACACGTGATTGTCGAATAAGTGTCTCGCTTGACAAGGAGATTTCGAGTATCCTATTTGGCTGTGCAAAGATAGACACGGTGCTGGGGGATGATGGGGAACTAGCGGATCGATTTCACGTTTCAAATGTCGATGAGTGACAGGTCGAATTGAAAACGTATATTATACTCTAAATACGCTCCCTCCGCGCCGGTAGTGGAAATGACAACGCGAAACTGCCGCCGTCATAAACGTTATTACGTTCAAAAAGGGGTTATGACTCATTTTGCTATCGTAACCTCACTTTTAAGCTGCGCCATTAGGATCCGTTTCATAGTTTGCCGCGAATTATCGACATTTTCTGCGGCGGATAACCGTCTGGAATATCTATCGTCGCACGGATAAATCCGGGGACCGGGAAATTGATCGTTCGACATAAAAGAAACGAAGAGAAGTGCATCTTAAATCGCGACTTTCGAAAACGGCACTTTTCGCGTTTAATCCAGACGACGTTAGCGGAATTAAGATGAGGATGGGTATTGAGATCGATGAGGGCGATTTCGGTCCGCCTTCGTTTCCCATTCATACCGCGGAACCGGATGAGACGGTTTTTTTGTCTTCGCTCGCGATCGGAATTTATGTCGGGTTTTATGTCCTTTTTGCTCGTTAATGGCGGGATTTGATTCATTAACGCCCGCCAGATTGGATTATCGAGTTTTTTCCTTAGGTAGGTTGATTATTAGAGATGTGCGCGATCCCACTTCTTACCTATCCCTTCCACTATACAAGCGAGGGTTTGCTCCGTGTAAGCCGAGCATGAAAAGTGGGTTTTGATGTTATCCGTGATCTCTGTGTAGAAGCCCCGGCACACGTCCTGGCATATATCGGGGACTCGTTCCTGGATACAACAAGGCACGTGATTTCGTCCGTCGGCCATGCACTTGACTATAGAAGGGAAATCGGTCTCGCAATTTTCCGGATCTTGGCCGGTGCTGCCTGAAAATCGAGCGGAAAATGCAATCGGCCGTGTAATCGATCGAGACTCACCTTCCAGAATGCTTTGTATGTTGCAGAAGCCGAGGCAGTTCGCGGAGACGTTCTTCGACTGACAACAATCGGTGTAGTTGTGATTTTTGCTACTGAACGGCGTCTTTGGTTCGAGCGAGGAATCGGTGATGTTCGAAGGGGGTTGCAGACCTTTCGACAACACTGAAAAATAAAAATAAAACGGAATCGTAAAGTTGAAATCGCGTAGTCGTCGTTGCGCTTGATATTTTACCGCTCAGCTTGTGGAAACTCCTAACGATCGGATTGCTATTGACCTCGCAAACGTATATTCCAGAATCGGTCGGCTTGGCCTGTTTAATGACCAGAACCCAAACGTCCCCTCCGGACGGAACGCCCGATTTTTCGTCGGGCGATTCTGAAACGAAGGAAAGCTTTCCAATAATCTTTTCCGCTTGCTCGATTTCGGCGAACTTTTCCAATTAATTCGACCGAGGGTGGAATAAAATATTCCGCGGTATATACGATTGACATTCATCGAAAAGCGAGGTGTTTTTTTCCCTTTTCTTTTATCCCATTATTCTAATAACGGCGGGGATGGGGAATTGATTTGTCGATGTCGTTTCGATTTAATGTGTTTATACTTTTGTCTCGAGCCAACAAATTTTAACTCGGACCGAAAACGCGCGGATCGTTTCGATGATAAATCGACGACTGCCGCCATTTATATAACCGTGGTATCTATCTTTGGTCGTCGCGCCGCCGGATAATTAATAGTTAGATATCTAGCAGACAGTTTAATCAACGTGTACCGTATTTGATAATAGTTTGACGTAACGATTTTTCAATCGGATTATCTGAATGTAGGATACTGCGCAAATCATATCATCGTTATCGGGTGAGCCTAATATACCACCGCTTTACGCCGTTTCTAGACCTAAAGCCGAACCTTGAGGCATCCCCATTGTACACTCGTGGCGTAGAAATACTAGAAACTATTTATGTTTTATCACATCGGATTTTCAGTTCACACACACACACTCACAGATTTTTACGATCGCCATATATATTCGGGTAAAGTCTCGGTGGTTTATCTCCCGGCGGCGTTGAGACGCCGCCGTAAACTCCCCATCGCGCGTCCGCCAAAATGAAATACGTCGCTGACCTGTATCGCGCGAAATAAAATATTTCCCCGGGACGTCTTCCAGGATTGTTGCGACGGGCGTCACGACAAAATCTTATTTACATACCGTTACCCCCGCCGGTATCTTTATATACGTGACTGGTGGACGACGAGGCTCATTTTCCGGTTTTGCATTTTAGCGAAAACTTTCCTCGGCGAGCTGCTCCGGGAATAATTGAAGAGTTTCGCGCAACTTTCCACGTCGAGAGACGACGACGTTAAACTTTGTCGTTTATAAAAATACTTCTTTTTCGTTCCACCCTCCGGGCGGTGGGTTCGCGCAAAAATTCGATACATACATTAAGCGGGTCGTAATGGCGCTCTGTTACGCGGCTTATCTCGGTGGCTAAACGTTTTTTATTCAATCGAACCACAACCAACTCCCTCCCCCCTCCGCAGTTCCGGTTTGCTCAAGAGTTTCTGCTGATGAGAATCGTGACTATAGCTCCGTTTACGTTATTAGCCCGGAGGATGATACAAACGCCACTCGAATGTTTAATCCGAAGCAATTTCATTTGATCCGCCCTTTTTTTTTTTGATTCGGAACCGACGTTGCTTTTATGGGCGGATAACTGCCTGTCGAAGGATCAAAGACTTTTTTACTTCCGCATCGGGGAACGTTAGTTAACCGTTAACGGTTCGAGCGATGTTTCCAAATCTATTGTTCGGTTAACCTCAAATATTACCGAATAAATGTAAATTTTTTAACGCCGGGGCCGTTCACCCTGTCACATCGGATCCACGGGCAAATTCAATTTCCCATTTTCTCCGATCCGCCGTTTGCGCGATTAACGAAAGAATTCGCGATCGACGTCGTGGGGTCGGGGGGCGATGGGGGAACCTATTTAACGTAACCGAAATCGTCTTGCGTTCGCACTCTTTAGCCCGGAAATTTATGAAATTCAAATCGCACGCCGGATATGGACCCGTAGACTGAAGGAATGTTCAATTTGGGGCGTTTATTAGATTTATCAGAAGGGGAGATATTGCGTGTCCCGGGGTGGTGCCGAATCAATAACGTCGAAAATTCGGCCTTCGTTCCGATATATTGATCTATCGTTAATAATCGAGTGTCAGGTTGCAATAAGGTTAAGTATATGTAACGCGTATATCGTCGGTATATTTCATTTCACTCAGTTTTTGGGAAATAAAATCGCGCCGAATAGTTTCGATTATTTTTAATAGTCGGTAGATTGATGTTTGTAGTGGAATTGTCGAACGGGCGGGATCATAAAACGTCGAATGTATCGAAACCCCATAAATACGTGCCCCGTTTTCAAAGTGGTTATGTCCTTTCAGTCGTTGTCGCTCGATAAATCGTCACAATTCGACGGTAACGTTTTTCGCAATGAAAATCGAGTACATTGCTCGGTCGCGGCGCGAGATACTAAAAGGACCATTTATTCCCTTTATCCGTCGACTAACGATGGTGGATTTACGGGAAAATTGATGGGGGGTAGGTGGGACATTTTCGACGACCATTAGATCTCACCTGTGTCGTGTAGGATGGTGAATCTTTTATCGGCGGTGACCCTGATGTTGCCCGCCGTCAGAACTCGAGTGCTGTGCCGCTCCCTGTCCTCCTTTTTCCACATTATCGTGTTGTCCCCGACATCCCTTACCACGCAGGTGATGAGGGCGTCGTCGCCTTCGTAAACGTGTACGGGGTTGGTCAGGCTGTCTCGCATCGACGGTAATCCTGAGGGAAAGAAAGACGCGATCAATTTTAATCGTTGTACATCGTGTTCCGTGATGCCCCACGTTGGGCGCCAAACCGTTTAAATTCGGTGACAGAGGTTCCGAGTGAATAGAAAGAAAAATTCGTTTTTTATATAGGAAAACGGATATGGTCTTCGCGTCCCATTTCTCACACTAACAATGAACCGGTAAAGTCCGTCGCAACGAGACATTTTATTGGGTCCAACGGACCCCGCAAAACCTCCAGCTGTAATCCTTCGTTTGACGTCTGGGGATTAGGATTAGTTCCGAACGAAATCGTTTTCTGGTAACGTATTTACTGCTAATTCCACCTGTCTGGGATTAACTGCCTTTGTTACGGATCAACGTCCACGAATTTAATTAATCCGAGGTCGATGATGCCCCCGTATCGCTGGGAGCGCGATTTTTGTTTTTGTTGAACTATCTATCGTCTCTTAAAATTCAGTTACCGATTTTAGTTCGTTTTTTATCGGAAACGGACTAACCGCATTTTAATGAATTATTAAAAAAACAAATTTCGGCGCACTTATAAAAGTAGAATAGCGAGTTTCAGTAACGGACGTGTTGAATAATATAATAACCGATCGAATAAACGTTTTAAGTAATATTTAATTACCGGGATTTCCGTCGTTTGTAAAGGAAACGATTACTCGTCTTCCAGTATCAGATCGACCCGACTGGAAAAGACTGAATGGCCGTCTTTTCCCGGCGGTCATTAATTAGAAAAGGTTTCAATTAGAAATAATTGAATCGGGCGGAAAATCTCCGAACCGCCCGAGAATCTTCTCTGTTGCAATTACCGCATTCGAACAAAGGAATTTTTCCGCGAAATCGCTCACTTCTCTGCTCTCTGCTGCTCAGTGACTACAATTAAGCTTTTTCAAGTTGACGGCATTCGATTCGCCGTTTTATCCGGACGAAAAAGCTTTGTTGCGATCCGCTATTGTGCCGATAAAAATCGACGCCGATAGGGGTTTCCTGCAAAGTGAGGGAAAGAGAGATCCGCGTTCAATTTTATAGAATGGGATTGTTAATTAGCGGAGATAACGATGGAAATTTCCGACGGACGTAGAAAAAAAAAACTGGTGGCGTTACGAGTTTGAGGGTGTTATTTACGGTCGGTCGACGCACGAGCGTCATTCGTCTTATTCAGGAAGGAGTTCAGTCCTAACACCGGCCATCCATCGGGGTAGCTAAATGTGTAAACATATTAATGACCCGTGGCACAAACTTCTAACCCTTTGCGCCATATTACCACGGAGCCCTATAAATTTCGACGCGGGACGTAATTAAATACGAAGCACTCGTCCGACTTGAATACGTTAAATTCGATTTCACCCGGAAAAATTTGCCCCTCCGTCTTCTCCGTCGCCCGGCGACAGTCTTCACTTGTTATGTTCGGTGGGATTGTTCTCTAATGATATACGAGAACGTCGCCGAGGGAAGACAAATCGGCCACGGTGACGTTTCTCGAATTGGAACTATAATAACATTGATTAATGGACGACGTAACGAAAACCTCCCCTTGGACGTATAAATACGGAGCGTTTTTCCCGAACGCAATTTCGCACGCGACGCGCAAAAAATTAAAATTTTTCTTGTTCGTTGAAATAATTATCAAATACAGATATGAATATTGAAAAGGTGACGTGACAATCGAGTACCGGATAGAAATTTAACCGAATAAAATCCGGCCCGTCGTCGGAGCTTCGATGCGAGGTTGATGGAATCCGGGGACTACGTATCCCCTTTTGCGCCATGATGGAAACTTGGATGTGTGCTTTGCGGGCTACCGACCGCGCGACTAGATCTGATAAGCCTTTACAAATTTCGTCGACGCGAACGTTCTATGCAGTCGGGGGATGCGGTCGCATTATTTCGGATTATATCACCTCGCCGAAACGAAAATGATTCCGGTAATACGTCCTGAATTATTCATTCCAATCGGGAGTCGCGCTTGGCGCGATGGCTTTCATCAGTGCGCCGTGAAAAATTCACGTTTCGGACTTTCTACCCGGCGCATCCGCCCAATCGTCCACGGAACGCGTTCGGTGTACCCACTACCGTCTAATGCTAATCGAACAATGCCAAATAGCTCGAGGGCTATTTGCGCGTCAATTCCGGTTAAATTGGTTCGGTTTCCGACCACAAAGTGCTCTCAAACCGGAAGCCCGAAGCGGAACTTGGAATTCGTCGCATTCCCGAACAATTTTCGCGCGAAATCAAAAAATCGATTATACACGGTGTCACCTCCTTCTCCGCCCCCCTTTGAAACATTTCGAAACCCAATCAAACTGTTTACCGCAACTTGAACGTTGTTTAACGGTCCATCGCATACTTCAATAAGCGCCCCGAGCACCTCCTTAATTATCCCCCAGCAACTTGATTCGTGTCTGAAAACTCCCCGGAGTCGAATTGACCCGGGAAACCTTATGCCCGCCGCAATTATACCAAGTGCGCGACTGGAAAATGGCTCATACCTATATTACTACAAGTATATATATATATATATAAAGCGAGGAAAACATCAAAAGAAATCGCCCCGAGTGGGTGTTCATTATGCGCTTACCGCTTTTAGTAAACTTGCGACAAAGGTTCTCCCCGATAAGGTTTCCCGGAATTTTCTCCTTTTCGAAAGTCTGCGAATGTCGCGAAATGAGAAAGAGATAAACGTCTTCGCCCGGTATTGGGATACAGCCCCGAAACTCTTCCCTAATTGGATTTTAAGAGGGGATAAAATTATCCGTCGACTATAATCAGATAAACGTGCTTCCACTCTTTCGGCAATTATAAAGGTGGAAGCGAGATGAATGCTTTGAAGCGGTTAAAATGATGGATTGTTGTTGCGATAAGTTTCGTGACGACGACTGCGAGAATCGAATAGCGTAAAAAGTTGATTATCATTGTTTTTGTGGTTCCTAGATATCCCTCGGGAATATTAAGACACTCGATTTATTTGAAGACAATACAAAATCGTACTAACGGATTTTTGAGACCTTGAGCGAGTTTGGGTAACCTGCGCACTAACAAAACGCTAAATGCACGGAGTCAGGAATTTATTCGAATTGATTATCGTTAAGTCAAATAGGATGGAAACAAATCAGACATAAAGTTTTGATTTCTGATTAACGCAATAAGTTTTGAACGAAGAAGAACCATTCATCTCACGTAACTTTGGAACATATCTCCGTCGTCCCCTTAAATCCGGTCCTGGCAAGTTTTAAAGGTGTTTTAGCGCCAAAGTGAAATCTTATTTCTTATTGGTGCGAAATCAGCTGTTTATGTCAATCCGTTATATTTGGGGAACCCGCGCACTAAAAATTCGATACGAATTTTGCGTGGGAGTGACGCTTCTTGTTCAGTATGTAGATATTCTTTGGGTAGAACGCGAAAGAGCGAGGTTGGGTGAAAGTCAGCTCTCTTATATACTGTTACGACAGCTCCCACTCTCGCCGAAGCCGAACCGATGATGCGCGAGCTACTTAGGTGGGAGCTAACGCGTGCGCTGATGACGTTATGCGGACCACCGCACCATTACATGAGATTCCTCGACTGACACCGAGCGAAACTCAGCTCCTTGCGGATAGACTAAATTTAGTCAAATTCCGTTCCACGATTTCGAGTGGTGCGCGGTTTTGTTTCAAAGATTTGAATGAGTTCAAGTTTCTGTCACTGAAACAATTGAAATAATAATAGACGAATGAATTTTTAGAAAGTGATTCGATTCTGAAAATATAAGATGAAACGCTGCGAATTTACATGTAGCTTTGAATGTTTTATGTTCATTAGGTCAAAAACTCCTTTTTGCGATTTCAATCTCCGACGCGTCGAAATATAAAGAGCGGCAGCTGTTTGCCGGGTTCTTAATTGAGTTACTTCAACTTTAAAGTGCATTTTGTGAATGCCGCTCCGACTCGACTGTCAGTGTATTTCGAATTAGAACACACGGTTTGCCTACACGGTACATTTAACGTCGTCGACAAGTAATTTGCAATTCAAATGGTAGGAGCGTGAAAAATTTCGCGAAAACTTCTTTACGTCGATATAATCGGATCGAGTTTCCTCGACCGGAAGTCGATACCGGATATAGAACCATTATTCAATATTCGATTCGCCCGATCGACTTTACCTAATATTTTAAGACGTACGACGTGTTTGGATAAAAGATGACAATGAATGATTTATGAAGGTTTAATTTCGACAATATTAGAAATCGGTGAATACGTACATACTGTTTCTCGTTCGTGGTCGTAACGAAGGCAATTCAAACAATCCGTGTTAGACATAATTCATTCAAAGACTTCGATTCCCGTCGTCCAACTCGAAGCACCCAATTATGAAATTGTTCTTCATTCCCCTCGGTCCTTGGGGAATGAAAATTTCCAGTCGGAAATGCGAAATACACCTGAGCCCCGGAAGTTTTTCAATAATAAGATCCTCGCTTACTTTTGACTCAACTCGAAATTGAATATTGCTTTGTGCGGTTTTCCTTTACTCTTCGTACAAACGAAACGTCGGTCGCACGTGTGGAAAATCGATCCCCCACTTTAGCCTACATATATATATCAAACAAATTGGAAAATCGATGGAAAATTCACGAGTAACTGAAGTGCTTCCACTCCGTAGGGGATTATTGCGTCGAACAATAACTGTTTACGTTATAGAACGTTACGTAATCGCGTCTTAACATGTGTGAACTGAGGAAAATCGCTTTGACAGTTCAGTGGAAACTACATCATTGATACAGGACGAGGGTATTAGGAGAGGCGCTTTGAGCGCGAGACCGAGATATTTATCGCACCCCCGTATTTCGTTGGAGGAAGCTTAACACGGGCAAACTATCTATCTTGTTCAGGATGCAATATGCGTCCGCGATTTCGCAACTCTAATTTTCTCGCGTAGATTTGTGAGTGAAAAAAAAGGCGAATGCGCGGGATTCGTTACGTTCGCACGAAAAATATCTCGCCCCTATATCATTTTACCAATCCCGTAAGATTGATCGTCGAGGAAATCCATCGTTTGCGGACTTTTTACCCCTAATTGCTCGAACCCTTCGAAATAACAAACCACTCGGTCAAATCGGAGTAAACACCACAATTTGTCTTCACGATTCCGTTCGATTCCTTTATCTTAAACGTTCCACAATGTAAATTTCAAACTCGGCCGCAAACTGGTAGACTGTATTCGTCGTCGGTCGTCGGTCGTCGCTAGATTAGATAAAGCGACTGCATTTCCCGAACTCCATAACTTCGGTAATCTCGGCATTAACGAGTTCATTCATTCGTAAAACGGGGTTGTTTTCATCAATCAAAATACACGAAGGGAAATTAACAAAGTTCCGTTCCACAGTTTAGCCGAAGTCGTCGTTTTTGTCGGAAACGACGGTGGCGGGCTTCGAGAGTGCGCTAAACCTCCCGAAAAAATTAATTTTGGAACTTTGGCCCAAATCGCTCGCGAATTATTAAACGGCTTCATTAGCGACAAGGCAAGAAATCCGCAAAAACCGCACGCTTCCGAATTCTCGCATTATATTCCACAGGTACGCTCTCCGGTTCCGACAAATAAATGGAAAAGACAGTCGGGGAGGAGTGGTTTTTCGGGAAGTGAAGCTTACCAAAATACGCGTCCCGAATAATAAATCGTCTACTTACCGAAGGTTAGACCGCCCGTTAGGCCCAGAAGCAGAAGGATCCACATCGTTTCCACTCCCTCGCTACGGGATCCAGGTTGACAATCGGCCGGGGTTTTTATCCTAGAAATTGAATAACAAATAAGGTCGTGAAAGTGGCTTTTCCTTTCCATCAGAAGAAACGCCGCTGCCGCCGCTCACTCGAGGGGGTTGGTTAGTAGGAGCAGCAGAATCGGAAAGATATGACGAGCGCGTGGGGAGGTGTAACGTGAGATCAATATCAATTATCTCGGCGTGGAGGCGGTGAAAAGCGCCGACTCGTCGATATATGAGGAAAAGATCATTTTTTGGATCATCAATTTCAGTTTCCACGTTTTCGTGGCCGGACGTGTCGAATTACGAGTCGATAGACCGTCACGGTATAGAGAACGCGAACGTCGCCAACACAAACAAGTAAAAAATGATGGAAACACTAGCCATGTAAATTTCTCCACCCTCCCGACACTGATAACTATCGAAAAGCAGAATTACGCGCTCGTGGAAACGGAAAAATTATTGCCGAGAAATAGTCGGGCGCCTTTTACGCTTTCGCCCGGACAACAAAAAAAAGGGATCGCTTCCACGACGCCTATAATATCCTCCTCCACATCGCGACAAAAAAAAATAATAGTCTTTTATCCGTCGTCGGCGTGGAAAAGAACACTCGTCCAATTTGCATGGACGTTGAATTTTTCATCGGCGACTCTTTGTTCCCAACTTTCGAAGTGTTCTCAGTCGAGTGGCTGGCTATACATTCGAACGAAAATATTTTTTTCCCTCCCCACGTCCTCTATCGACCTAGAAATTATAACCAACCGAACACGGCATTGTAACGTTTCGTCTCGTAAATTCCCGGAATTTAATCAAGCAGGTAGCCGCAGAGTATAAACGAGGAAAGCAAACGAGCGATAATCCTTCGTGGCGCTACGGAATTCTACACGAGACGACAGTACATTATTGCGCGACATAACTCGATCTAAATTAACCGGCACAACTAATGTTCCTTCTATCTTAATTCGCCGAATGCGTTCGTCTTTAATATTCCAGAAACGCGGCCATGTGACTAATATAACATGGGAACGACGGAAGTGTCTGGAATTGTTCCAGCAACGAATATCATATCCGGCGGGGCGTCTGCAATGGCCACGTTCGACTTTAAACAGGAGACATATTGCCTACGAGGTATACATAACGGCAACTCTCCACACTTTCGGATTAGCTATCACGTCGAAATTCGAGTCGAAACTCCGTTTTTAATAAACTTAAAAGGTTTTTCATCGTTACGCTCCGAGTTATGATTACGTTGCGACGTTGCGAACGAGAGATTGATTCGGTGGTACATTGATCCGACTTTGTCGGGAAACTTTTCAGCCATCGCCAACTCGGATGGGTGAGAAACTTAAACCGCTTCATCGGAAAAACAAGACGCTAACGAACTGGTACGTCGGCGAAACTTGTTCGCTACCAGTTTCGAAGAAAAATATCTCGTTATCAGTATTACGTTGGGGAACTATTCAACGCGTATCAACATCGAATATACGGACACGGTAAACAGAATACCACTAATAACGGCGTAAGCGGATCGTCCCTCCGCGTCGCTTTATTTTCAAAAGAGTTCCCTTAAGTATCCGTTTAGTGGTCGGTTCCGACGTCGAAAAGCTCAACGACGTCCCTCTCTTTATGGAAATTTGATTTTCCGAGTCCGGATTTTATCGGAAACTGGAGCCGATTCCCGGGCGATCGTAAAAATACAAATTACGCGAATTAGAATCGCGGATTTATGTTATTATTCGGTCCGGATGCGGCGCAATAGATTTCAAATTGCATATGCTAACAACGGTCTTCCTTTTTCGTATTTTTGCCCCCTAGGATGTAACGATCGTTTGAAGCGCGGCGCAATTTGTTGCGGTTTTATTTCGTACGGAACGATATTCGTTTGCGGTTTTCTTATCGGACATTCTTTGATGGCTTCGCGTTGCAATTTCATCCATTCCAACGAATATCAAAATTATTACGCTTCCTTTGTATACGATCAACTCGAGCCTCGACACTGATCCTTGAGGGAGTCCTAGTATTCGTATAAAAGTGATACGAATATTGGAATTGAAATTCGACCTAAATCTCCCTAATTTAATCGATAATTTCGCGTTATATATCGAAAATTGAGCCCAACCTGTACGTTTCATTCAATTTCGATATTATTTGAACGTTTCACCATATCATCGAGCCAGTGTGTTTACATTGAATATCCGCTAATGCCAGAATTTTAATCGAAACGAATTGTTCGCTTTATTATTAACTAGTATCGTTTCAATTTTCATCAGCGTATACGAGCGATATTGGAATTTGGGGATTCGATTTTTTCTGCTTTTCCGGGCTTGTTAACGTGATTCATGGCGACTAAGAGTTTTCAAATTGAAATTAGAACCGGAACTGAATAATTTGAATTCCATTAGGAGTTTCGTCTGGTTGCCCCATTGCTCCAGACTTATAAATAACGCGGATGGGGGATTTCGGTGTCAGGATCGGGATTGCCCGATAATTTGTGGCGCGCTCGAACTGCGAGCGATGTGGCGGTGGCAGAAAAACCGCCCGCCCGCCTCCGCTGCCGCCGCCGCCGCCAGGCGGGGACGGCGTGATGAACGACGTTTCGAAATTGTTCGGATGCACGGTCGGTTATCTGCCATAATCAACAACTTTGTTGACGAAAATCGTTGTTGGCGAAACGGCGATTGGCGAAAAAGCGCGATCGTCCGACCGGAAAATTCCGCTTTGACTGGTCGCGATTGGAAACCGTGAAAAACGGACGTATAGGAAACACCTGCGGCATTCGCATCGTTGATTCCATTATTTTATGTAAATACCGACAATCAAAAAACTCGAAAATGACAAGTTTCGCGCAAAAAACTCCCAACAGTCGATGTAAGTTAGTTTAAGAGCAATTTGGATTCAAATTCGGGCTCGCGAAAAGGTGCCGCAAACAGAATGTTGATAATAGAGCTGACAGACAAAGCGAACGGTGGATTCAAAGTTGGTTTGAGTTATGCTGATCTGGCACGTTGTATGCCAACTCCGGGAATTACTCGGAACATTATCATAACACGGCCGGTCTCGGCGGCGCATTCGCCTTTTTGCATTTAAACGTTATTACATTTTATATTTTAACGGGAATGAGTTTCGTGTGGAAGGTGTCTGATAATTCGACGAATTTCCAGAAAGGAAAAGAAATCGTTTTCTTCTGACAGAATTAATGAAATCGTAAGATATATCTTGTCCCTAATTATAAAGGCCCTACGTTGGGCGCCATGCAAATGCGGGCGGTGCATTCGCGCAACCTCTAGTCAGTATTCAAATAAATGCAAATGCTCATTCCGCCGCGAAGAAGACTAATTCCATTCCGGCGAAAATCCCCCTTCGGGACGTGAATATATGTACATTCTCGGGCGGGGAAGCGGTCGGAAAATTTCATCGCCGAGTGAGTGTCAACAATGACGAATAGATCTCATTTCTTTGCGCGGGTCCTTATAAAACTCCCTATCGCTTTCCTGTAAATGAAGATGTTGGAATGTAAATATCCCCGAGTTATTTATATACCAGAAGGGGAAATAAAATTAAATGCCATACATCGAGCTTATTCGACTATTTCTCGGCGAATCGGAATTATGTTCCCATTGAGCAATATGAAAAAAACATCGCCTGTCGCCACATACGTCTAAGAGGAGTAGCGAGGAACGTATGGTAGACAACGATAGGATAAGCCGCTTTCGAAAACAATAAATACTCGGGGGAAATTCTATTCCATCGCGCAAAAAAACAAAAATAGAAAGTCCCGTCGAAAAGCAGATAGGAAAACAAAAGCGCGTGACACGAGGAGCTCCACG
The DNA here is from genome assembly GCA_020654155.1 of Novius pumilus. Lineage (NCBI taxonomy): Eukaryota > Metazoa > Arthropoda > Insecta > Coleoptera > Coccinellidae > Novius > Novius pumilus. The sequence continues at coordinate 8,165,620 of JAIFOV010000475.1, forward strand.
GACGACAATACGCCAGCTTTATTCGCTATTTTATTCCCTGTATATCCCGCATCTCTAATTCCCGAGCTTGAATACTAATGGAATTGGCTCGGTTAGATATTCATTCGGTTTTTATTCGTCGTGCTCGTCGAAAGAGGTAATTTCGAACGGAAAAACTAATCCGGGATTCAGGTCGGCTCCCCGGATGATCCTGAAGGAAACTCTTCGCGTGAATAATAAATCCCGGCTCGCGAATTAATAGCAAACGGTGGTTCAGTTGTTTATCGTGAGAAATCCGGTCCTGTTCGTTTCTTATACCCATCCCATACGGTAGATTCACCGTATGGAATAGTCGTGTCGCTGAAGTGTACATATGGGGATACGATTCCCGGAATTCGGGCCTTTACGAACTATTCGTGCGGAAGCAACGGCGTCTCCGACAAAATCTTATTTGCGTACAAGTACAAGTATGTCGAAGATAATTCCAAGAATACGTCCCCGCCTGAAACAACGTCGGATTATCGAAATTCAAAGTCGACTATACACCAATTACATCGAGAAACTCGGATGGAGTAGCCGGAAAGAAAAAATTGCGAGAACCGCTTCGGGGGAAGCGCGAAGAGCTCACTTACGACTAGCGAGAAGGGTAAATCCCTTTCCCGCAACGTAACGCGAAGGGCGGGATTTCGGGACTCGCGCGATCCTCTTAAATCTATAAGACGATATAATTGGCGCTTATGGAGTTTTATAAACAAACTTCATCAAACTTTCCCGTTGTTCGAAGAACGTCTTATCGTTGCCCTTGAAGTAGATGAGCTCGATAATGGCAAGAAACGGGGCATCCGGAAGTTTAAAATGTTGATAACGGGAAATAATGGGCTGGAGTTTCGCGAGGTAACTTGAAACGATTTAATAATCGAGGAAAATTTTGTTTCGAAGTGTTGTACGACCACGGTGAACAAAATAGTCGAATAAACGATAACTATCTAGAATTACATCAGATACAAGACTGTCGTTCATATATCGAAGAATCTCTTTGTTGTTCCCCTTCAACGCGAGCTACAATCTTACAAATGGTGTAATCGAATATTTCCCCAATTACCGTGCCAAATTTCTCTCGCTTCGCGTCTCTTTAACGAAAACGTGACGATGTCGGTGTCTCCGTTACAATTTCCGTCTTCACCCCATTACCTGCTCGCTTCGACTCCATCCGTCGTCGCTTTTCTAATCATGAACTTAATTAGCCGTATGTAACGCGCCCCGATTTCGCAGCCCGGAACTACCGCCCCTACGTGACTTTCGTTCGGAATCAACATCTTACTCGGATTAACTAGTTTTCCTCTAGTCCGGGTGTCATGTAGTCGAAGACGAAAGGACCTCATTACGGAAATGGACTCGTTTGACTCTGCATTCGAAACGACGATCCGAATATTTACCAGTATTAAAGTAAATCGGGAAAACAAATTTCCCGGCGGGAAAGGAAATCTTTTTTACGGTGGTTCGCATATAGCAACGCGACGACAAGATATTTCCGATCGAAGAGATTTAACCGCCATCGTCGAAACGGCGGTTAGGTGAAAGATAAAAATCCGCGAACTCGTGGGAAATCATCTAGATTTGATTTCGATCCGTCGACAATAAATGGTGGATGCGCCGGGGAAACGGACGCCAAAAAGTACGCAAAACGGAACGTATACCGGGAAATCGAGACGATGAAACAATTACGGCGTGCCGAACGCATCCCGATCATTCATCATGCCGCACCGGGGCGGACGAAATGAAACGTGATATTCCCGAAAATAAACGACCGTCTCGTTACGGGCCAACTCAGCGCGCGCCATTTCAAGACCCGCCGCAATAGAAAAAGTAAGAAATACCCCACGGGACGTGAGATACGGAAAAAGTAGCGTTTCTGCGAAACCGCGAGAATCAATCGCGTGAAACGAGGGTTCTCGTTAACGATGAATAATCCGCGTTTGCGGAAAACAAGGGTCGAAATTGGCGTCCGAAAACAGTCCATCTCGGACAATAAACGGCCACTGATGCGCGTTACGTCCGTCTCGTGTTTTATCGTCCTCCCTTATTGCTTTTTCGCGGCCTTTGTCCCCGAGAATTAATTTGGCTCGCACCGTCGGATTGTCGACGGGAAAGATTTATATTTTTTTCGCGCGCCCTCGACTTTCAAGTGGTGTTCCGTGTTTTTTCAAATCCCGCAAAGAAATGGAATTTATCGATTGTATCCGGACAAAATTGAATTACGAGCGTCCGGTAGAGGAGAATTGCATCTGTTAATTCGATTTGACAACGGTACGTATCGTTGTTGGACAACAACCGGCTGCATTTGTATCCGTCAAGTTGTCCGACAGAATATAAATATATCTATATGGACGCGTGAAATATCGCAACGAACAATGACACATTGTCCAGCGTGGCCCTAAATTACGACACTTCTTTATCGTCACGTCACCGTGTTGATTTAGAGTCGTCAGTCGATGTATATGCGCGCGAGTCAACTAATAAGCCCGATGCCGAATTGATTCGATCTCGAACGAAAATTTCAAAAACGTAGAAAAGAACATTCCCTCCATCTTGCTCCCCCTTTGCGACGCGAATGTTTGTTTCCGAGTCGAACAAGAGATTTCAACTTTTCGCGTTACTAAGCGCCAGTCATTTGTATAATGAGCGTCGGGAAATGTAACGAAACTGTCTTTTCGGTCGGAAACGCAAACGTTGAGTTGTTGCGAGATTGAGGCGAGTTGGTTCGTTTCCAACATTCAAATTCGGAACAATGAAGCGACGTTGCTCCTCGCATATGGAATGGAACTAGTATGGGGGATACAATTACGAAATCGTCATTTTGAAGATACAACATATATCAACATTTGTCGCTTTTTATCACGTTCGTGAATGAATTTCATCCCAAACTTACAATCAAACGGCCGATATCCTTCAAAAGAAAAGAAAAAAATCTTCCGACCGCTGTGAAGTTTGATAATCTCGCGAACCGTATTTCACCCAACAACAAAATCCGGATTATATTCCTTGTTTTGAACAAACTTAAATTACAAATTCGCCGCACGAAAAATACGCCATTATTCCGTCGAAATTTATCTCGCGAATCACGTAAAAATTTTGATATTAATTTCGCGGTACGAGTGCACTCCTCTCCGCCGCCAATTTCCCGAAACGGGAAACTTCACCCGAAAGTTTCATTATTCGCTTATTTTCATAGACTCGGTTAATCCAGAAAAGGGAGAAAGAGATAAAAATAAAATAAATTAGACCCTCGTTTCCGACGGTGGAAATCGCTTAATGCGAAATTTTCGAATAGATTAATTTTCCGGGCTCGACTGCCGCCAAATATTCGCGTCCGGAAGATCTCCAAACCTAATTATGGAAACTCGTCGGGGGGGATTCATTAATTTTTCGCGTTCGAGAAATCGATTTTCCGCAAAAAAAGGACGATCGATGTACCTACCGCGTCGGAATCTGAAACCGACTTTCCGTCCTTAGCACAAATCCGCGGAAATGACCCTCGTCGTTACCGGACAATAGAAAATGTAGAACCGGCGGGCTTTATCAAAACGCATATTTCACGGACGAACAGTCCACCCATCCCCGAAAGTAATTTACCTCTGATATCCGGAACGATAAATTTCCAAAGTTACGCGATAACTGTGCTAGGACGCGGAAAAGCACGTCAAGTGGAAATGCGTTCTCGTTGCGTTGCGTCTACATACGGACTAATTAGCGACGTAAGTAAGTTTCCGCGACGCGAACCACCTCCTCCCTAAATCTCGTTTCGTTCTTTTTCGAGTAAACGTCGGAAAAATAAATTACTCACCTATAACACGGAGCGCCAGCTTTAACGACTTCAAAGCCCTCGCGATCTGCAAAATAAACATTCTTTAAGTCGCCGACGAATTCATCAAATTCGCCGAAGGCCGCTCGACGAACTTGCTCTCTGTGTATGTGTGTGTGTTTTATAATTTCCGTGTAGAGACTTTTTCCAATTTATTTCTGAATTCGAATCGGAGTTCGAGGTTTCTTTGAGCGTCGAGTAGAGGCCATTAGTGCTATTACTTCTTCGGTTTTCTGCGGGAATTATCGAATGAAAAAAAAAAACGATATGTCGTTTTGAAAGGCGGCGGTGAAACCTGTTCTCTATAGATAACGCGGGATGATTTCCGTCGATTTTTCCTTAATTGATTCCCATTCGTATTTTTCTGATCCCGTGAAATGCTCGCTATTAAACGGCATCGATCAGCTGCGACCGAGTGATAAAGGTTGGGAACGCTTTTTTTCCTCCGGAAAGGGAGATTGGGATTTTCCGGTTAATCTTCCGCTAAATTGGCTGTTGAAGGGCTTATAACATAATCTCGGTGGAAGGAACGATAATACCGCGCCCGTAAAATGTGACAAAAGTAATGAAAGATTTAGGTTGTTGGGTTTTTACGATCCCGGCGCATCCGCCCGTGGCGTTCAGACGACCGTGATCGAACGCGTTCATTCTTCATAATGGTATTAGATGATTCCGCGCAAATGGACGGAAGTTCAGGTAGTTTTGTAATTCTCAAACTCAATATTTGCTCATTTGGCTTGATCAGCGATGAAAGGGACGAATTTACCCTATTCGTCCCACTTAACGCTGATTACTAGGAGATTCGGTCGACTTGTTCCGACAGTAACGAATGTAATTCAGGAGGAAGAACGTTTTACCGAAAGTATCTTGTTTGTACGTTCGGAAATTTCGTCCCGAAGAACGGGGGAAACAAGTTATCAATTATGAACCGCTCTCGACGCCCAACTTGTTTCGATACCTAGTCCGCGTTGAAATATAGGATCAGGTGGCGCACGGAAAATTGCGCGAAGAATACAACTCCTCGAGATAGCGGGCATACATCATCGAAAACCCCGGGGACACGAGGGGCGGGAACGAAAGAATTCATAAAGTACGGTAACGAAATTTAACGTGGCCCCAGCGGAGGTGTTATATTTGGCATAACGCTTTTATTTCCGGATTCGCTAAATTTACGCGACGCAAAAAAGACTCCCGGTATTCCACCGGGAGTGCGGTTAATGATGCGATTCTGTGGTTCGGTTATACCTCTACACCTGAAAGGGGGGAGGGGTGGTGTTATTGTCGTGACAGACTGCGAGATCTACAAATTATTGCTCATTAATTCACACCTTGAACTGATTTATGCATTCGGACGATTATTATCGTTGTTCTGCATACAATTCGCTCGACGGCATTGTGTTCGATGTCGCGACGTCGGCGAGGGGGCGGTGACGCGATTGTTTCGAATTTTCCCTGTCATCCCGAATCTGGGCTAAAATCGATTCGTTCCTCTCGTTATATGTTCCGAAGTGGTCGTTAAGCCGCAAAATCCGGACGACTCCGGTAATTAAATTAGCGCGCTGAGCGATTAAGAAGTCCGCCACACGCGCCAATGTCAAAGAACGACGCCCCTCTTCGAGTCGACAAAGGATTTTACGGGTGTTTGGTTCGACTTCTAATTACGAGTCGAAACGTCGCGGAAAATTGGTTTTCGATTAATTCGTACCAGTCGAAAAAGTTGCCCGAATTCAAGGTTTCCGCAAATTACTTAACAAACGTTTTTCGATCTTTGTACACAATAATTCGGCCTTCAATTCGCATAGTCGAGTTATTGAGGTCTACGAGTAAATACCACGTTCGTAGCATCATCTTCATTTACCATAAAAGAGATGAAGGAAGGAAAAACGCTGCGTCACGTGGTTACTATGACCGAGATTCAAAGTACTCGCTCGAAGGTTACTCGTGGCAGTTAACCTAGCCCTATTTAGACGACAAATCGAATAATACCCTGAAATCAGTCACGTCATATCTTTTTATTCGCATTTTTCAAAAAAATTGTCACGATTTTTTTTATTTCGTAACATATATCATAACAAACGGTGTCACGCTTCGAAACTTTTTTATTTCTTTCAATTGTCGAGTTATCGTAATTGTTAGTTTCGGAATTGGAATAAGGTTATTCAAATTGTTTCGAGATCGCGGAGAAATCCTCGATCGATTTTCAATCAAAAACACTCTCTCATCCCCTCGACAAAACCCTTAATTGTAGCAGTCGTTCGTCGGAGAACAATCACAGACCAAATCGACCGAACAATCCGCAGCAATTCCTACAAATTAGGTTGTGGTGGAAAGCGTAGGGTCGTTTTATCATCAATCTTTTACCGGGGTCGCCACCACCACCGTTTTCTCATAATCGCCGTTTGTTTACCATCTTTAATCCGACGCCGACTCTTCTAATCCAGTTCGCTCTGCGGCGGTTCATCGACTCACTTAATCGCCTCGTGAATATTAATTTTCGAGTTATTCTTCTCCCTCGACCCAACGTGTAAACGATTTTTTGCGAATCGCATAAAGTTAGTCGTGACCGGACTTATCAAACTAGTTCTGGTGGATTACTACGAGCTATCTGATGTATTGATGGGTATGGGCGTGGTGATGTTGCTCTCCTTGGTTACGGTCGTTACCACCGTGGAAAATGAAAAGAACGATTTTCGGAAATTTCCAAAACGAATTTCGTACACGAGAACGCAGATGTCACGATCAATAGAGACGATGATCAAGTAATCCGGGAATTGTTCGGGACAGGTTCAATTCAGATCTATAGGTAATAATAGTTAAGCATCTTAGTTTGAACTGATCGAAATTCGTAATAGTTCGAAGGGATTGAATACCAATCGGAAAGTCTCGAACTCGAAGCGCGCTGTCTCCTCCTACATTTCCAATAATCGTTCCTCAACTCTTACGCCCGAAAGAGATCGTTCACTCGATCCTCTTACGATAGACAAAAGACCGAATTATCCATTCCATCAGCGCGAACTTCTGCTCACTATCAATTTTGAAAGTCCATTAGAAACGATGCGCCTCATCTGACGAGTTTCACTTCTTTGACGGTAATTGTTTCGAACCCCCTCCCCCCACCCCGTCGCAGTCCGGACTGTACCACGTTTTGAATATAAATTGGACAAACTGTTGCCGGAACGTGCTTAAGTAGGTTTATAACGTGAATAACTCATTTTATTTCGATCGTAAAGTTGCGAAGCGCTGCCGCACAAAAGAAGCTACATGCAAAAGGGGATTCGCGGAACTCCGTGTGTCCGTTTTATGAGCGGTTCGAAACAAAGATGTCGTAAAATTTGCGACTATACCGGTCCGCTGCCGGCATAACGAAACAAACGAGTGACGCGGTCCCGGGGCGAGATTGATAGACGAAACGACGCTTTTTTTCTGAAAGGGAAGCCTTTTCGGATTCATTGGATTCGATGCTCGAACTCTCACGGTCACGGTCGTCAAAACGCCCCGAACCTGTACCACAGCGTTACTTTTTTCCACAGCCCGTTTTTTAGAGCACATCAAACATGTCTTAATAATCTGAGGTAGAAAACCCGACAACGGTCTCCTACGGTCACGGTCGTCAGAACGTCCAGAATTATCGTCCCGAATCAAAATTCCACAATTTTCTTGTATCGCACGGTGTATTGTTTGAAACAGCAAGATATTGAAAGTTCATTAAACTAAATGATTGATCGAAAGACTTATCAAAATTGGACATGTAAAACATCTTATTTGTCCGTGACGATAACGATAACTCTGTTTATTCGAGTTATTATTGCATTTTCCAATTCTCCAACAATTGTTATCTCCTACGGATTCGAACGAAAGAATTTCAAACTATAATTCCACATAAATCTATTCTCGAATAGAACGATTATCCAAATTATATCGATCGTTTATGGCTAAATGTTTTTAAGCGATCGAATTCAATGGGTTCCAGTTAACGAACGCCAGACGTAATTAACGATAAATAATTTTATGTTCCAGATATCAATTCGGTCGCGACTAAATTCGAACGCGATTAAAACGATTATTTCCCAATAATTAATGACCAGAAAAGAGTTTCCTGTCGTTATTTAAGGCGACTTGCCCTCCTTAAACGCGCAAATATACGAAAATCTTTCGTTCGGTCTATATTCCGGCCGAGGATTTGGTCGCAATATTAAATCTCGAAGTTTCATTAAAAATTCCATTTCTCGCCAGTTGAAAACGAATTTATCTTCCATCTAATAAGCTACTCGGTTTCCGTAGCGAATCCGAAGGCAAGAAAATCAAAGTAGAATCGAGCGACGAATCCTTTTATAGAAAAAAAAGAAGGGATCGTCCGGACACGACGTTGAAACCTATTACGCTGAAGACGTCTGAGTTGACGAGGAAAAAAATTGAAACCCGGATAAAGAGAGGGTGTCGTCGATCGGGGACAGATAAGACGACATTCCGAGGCATGTTAAAATATTGATATTAATGCGCCCGCTACGTTAAACGCGATGGGGGTATGGGGACGTTATTGAATCTCGTGCAAAAAAAGTAATTTCGACTCGTTTATTGTAACGTCGCGCAGCGTACTCGCCACCGTATATTACGTTGACGCCTATGTGTGTACGTTACACCCCGATTTCAAAGCTATCCATCTACGAAATTTTAAGGTCCACGCCGGATTAATAATGTACAGTGAGTCGGCAACTTTTCTTCGGCGTCGTCTTACCTTTTGTCCGGAATCAATATCGTTCCCCCGGAATTTCACCTTTGTGCTCGGAAGTGTCGCCCCGCCCCCCTCGCCGCCCCCGCGGAATTCAAATTCGGCTCGTTACCGTAACGAAAAACCGCACATAAACCGGTCCGGGAAAATGGCGAACGCCTAATAAAAACCGCGTCGACAATGTTTCCCGGAACGGGGAGCAAAAAAATTCGCGCGACGCTCCTTTCAACCGAAGTGGTTCGGAATTTATTCCGGTTATACAATCGGATGAGTCGAAAAATGTCCGACCGGAATTTATTATTCCGAAACGCGTATAACAATAATTTCGGTTTTTATCGTTTTACTTGCCGCGGTGTTTGAACATCGACGGGGGCTGTTAAGATAAAGAAAGACGATTCGTGGAACGAGCGGAATTTCTGGTAATAACGAAATCCCCCGGGACGAGGGTTCATTCGGATATTAAATTTAATACCGGATGGAGATCGAAAAACAAAGTTCCAACCGGAAAAACCGTTAAGTAATTGGAATTATTATTAAACGTCAAAGTTTGACGTTCGTATTTTATCGAATTCCCACGGAGCTCATAAAAGTTTGGTCGTGACACTTATTGAAAAATAACTGTCGCCGACGATTCCGTCACTTTTCCGATGACGACAGAGAAAAAACTTCTTTCGGAGCTTTAATGAACGTTCTATCGATCTGACGTCGCCCGATAGAAATTAATACGGACCGAGATTGGGAACGGAGATCTCCGGAATAGTTTCGCGGAGAATTTTGGACGAAATTAAAACGCGATCCGGACTTGCGCAAATATTTGTCGAACAAGCTATATCGCTAACATGAATAATGCACCGTTTCGGCGCGAATACTCAAAGGAGATTTGGCTACGTTTCGTGGGTATTATAAATTCATAAATTCCGAAGGAAAGTGTGGATTAAGCGACGGGGTTTGTGGAGGTAACTTATTCCCACGATGGGGGTTAGGTAATAAAGTGGGTTAGCGAAAGAAAAATTGTGCCCCTAATTCGGTCACGGTCGTCTGAACACCTCGTCAGTTTTTCTTATAGTGATAAATTAGTGAAACGTCTATATATACAAAAAAAAATCACTTTCGAAATCAATGAGAAGCGGAATGAGGTGATGCGTGAAATGAACACGATTCATTTTTATTACTTAATAATGTCGCATATTAAAATCTATTGGATAATGGGGCTTCTTCTATTCACCGAGCCATCGAGCGCAAACTCCCCGACCTCTTCGCTCGATTCGTGCAACGCGAGTGAAACGTTTTATCCATTTAAAATTGTAACGATCGCTCAATTTCTACTATACGACGAGTAATTACACTTTCTCCAAATATCGATACGCGTCGATTGCGTTAACGACGGAATCGCAATAATTATTGCTAAACTCGAACATCTGCCGATTCGGCAATCCGAACTCTGATCATTTCCATAAAAAATAAGGAATAGATCGATGACGAGTATGAGAAATCGATTTCCTATACGAATGAAAAAACCCACCTCGACTTAATCGATGATTCCATATCAATTGTTGTTTTCATTGTTCATAAAACCATGTCGAGGATCGTAAAGAGGAATGTTGCTCCTTCTCAAGGACCGTCTTCAATGTCGAATCTAATCATCGTACGATCAATTAAAGCGCGTGAAGAGACGTATTTCGTTTCATTGTTCGTGCTCACACGTATCACGAGTTTATTTTTTCAATAAGTAATTAATTACATAATGTTTATGGATTACTTATTAGTTGTGCGATGATGTGGTGATTATCGTGACGTCAATTTCATTGCCAGGCCAAGGTTGAAAAGTTTTCTGTTTGGCGTCGGAATCGTAAACGATTCAATTTTATAGACGACTCGCTGAGGACGGAGGGAGAGGTTATGCGAGATACACACGAGATTCCCATGTTAATAATAGTGCGACAAAGATAAGTCGGGGTGTGAAGGGCAGTAATGGGAACTTAAGCTCTCGCCTCGTCTATCTAAAACGGATAGGAACAATTTGACACAACTAAGGATCATTATTGTGTCGCCATTTAAACGCCAGGAAATTCGAGAGATGATGCCCCAAGCCCCACCGTTCTCAACTGGGAAACGGTTTCGCTCGGACGAACGGGAGATAGAACAAAGCCGCGTTGTTTTTTTTTTTTATTGCCGAAAGTGAAATAAATTCGACGTTATTAAATTTTTATGGCGCGGGTTCGAGATTCTCTACCTTGCAATTACAGTTTCCTCTTGTATATTCATAATAAAATCCACACGGGTAATTATGGTTTTAACCGCCAAGGTCGGGCGGCGCAATTATGAACATTTTACGAAGCGCTGGCCTTTTTTTGTGCGATTTTGAAAACGTTTACGTGGACATATTGGAAAAATAGAATACATCGGAAATATGTCTAATTTTCTATTATTTCTACATTTCTGTGATTTGTAAATATGGCCGCGTAGCTGGGGATGTTTACTGAATAATCGCAAAATGAAATCGCCGTAAGTTATTACACTCATCTATCTTACACATCTTTTTACGTTTTAGCAAGTGTTTCGTTCATATTACGATATTTTACAGAAAATTAAGAAACAGGAAAAAATTGAGATTAACACCTTTTATGAACAGGACGTCCAATCGACTCCTTCTTCGAAAACAGAAATTGGTGATCAAATTGAGAGGCAGGTACGCCCCAGTTGCATGAACATCATTTCGAAAGGTTCCTTATAATAGCATAAAAGACGTAATTGTTATTATCGATCGTTTGCCAACGATTTGTTTATTCCTTGGGCGATGAATGGGATATAAACACGAGCAATCTGGTTCATTAATTGAAGCAATTTGCCGATGCAGAAACACAAGGATGCTTTATGTTGCTAATAGAAATGAATCTAATCGAAATGCAATATTATGCAAAAACGTGGTGCGCCACACCGCGTAATGAGCGGGGAATTAAAATATATTTAACCTCGAACGAATTTGGTCTCTTCCATTTCAGATCGAAATCTTATTAATGAACTTGTTATTGGATTCGGGAGATTACAATAACGAAGCGCATCTCGAAACGTTTGCGCTTCCAATTAATATTCCAGTCGACGGCGCGGCGACGACGTTCGGACGGATCCTTGGATGTTGTTGATTTTTCAAAGGTCGCTCATTGATAAATAATTGTTATCGTCGTGTCCGACGCGGGAGTCTGTGTATCATCACCTTCGACGTTTTGATGCAGTTTTAATTGATCCAAATGGACTTGTAATTAACGATCACCAGAGACTTGAGAAATTTATCGTCGCGTCGGTCGGGTCGACGTACAAAATAACGCGGAGCCCGGCATAATATATTTCATTCGTGGGCCGTTCGGTTTTTGGGGAATTTACGGAAAGGATCGTCTTTTTTTCTTCGTCGCTCACTCGTTATGCTAATTGCACGAATCTAAAGTTAAAATCAGCGTTTTGGCAATATACGGACCTCGTCGACTTTTAGCGTTCGCATATTTTTTTCGCTTTTTTTTTCCGGGAGGGTTTTTAAGTGCAATTACCGAGTCCCACGGATCGCTTGTTTACGTTTTAATTCCACGTTGAATTACTGTAAACTATTTAGAAACGAAGCCTGCTCGCGCGCCACTCTCCGCATAATTAGGAACTAGAGAGGATGTCTGAGTATGACTCCGATCACTATACATGTACTAAACTAAACCGAATGGCTCGAATTATCCGAGTGAGTTGATTATTGCGATGAAAAAGGAAAAAACAGAATAAACTCAGATCCGTATCGGTCTCGTTGCGAATCGGTTTCTCCGGTTTTTAAGACGTGCCCGGAGCAATCGGCGACCTCAGTAGATACGGCCTTGGAATTGACATTGCCTCTCGCCAACCACGACGGCAACGATTAGTCTAGCGCGGCAACACTTTTCTTTGTTTGATTCATTGGTTTCGAATCTCGCCCACGTGGATTGCAAACGTTATAATAATTATAAATGTGCAACTGACGACGAAGAATATTAATTTTTAGATCAGCTGTCGTCGCGCTATGAAGGAACTGGTTTCGTTTTTCTTCGTTCGCCGGAACGGTGTATTGACCTTCGGAATATAAAGTGAACTATTTGCCGACGACTTCAGGTGTATCGAAACGTCTAAAGTTCAATCGACGATCCTTCAATATTTACGTGATACCAACAATGAAGATTACGAGATGTTCTTTCAAGTTTCGTCATCGGCTTTACGCGATCGAATCGGTTAAATCCGACTTACTGTCGAGAAATGAAACGAGTTCGAGCCTCAAAAATAGAATCAGTGAACCACTCCCGCAGTACCATCTTTCGTAATTAGATTTGTTACGTTAAAAATCCACAAAACGTTAGTTTCGATGACATAGAAAGTTTAGTGTACTCTATGCGAGAAATTATGAAATCGGGGTCGAACACACAAAGATACTTTGTCAGCGACAAATTCAAGTCCACGATGACGACGACGACGGAGACGCAATAACGCACGACCAAACGATGAGGAAATTTCGCGGAGCTTCCACGTTTATTTTGTTTGATCCCTTCAAAAGAACAAAGAGAGGCTTTTTTCGATGATTAAACAGTTGGGAAAATTTATTACTCCGCAGAAGAGCTTCGTGAAAAATTCATGGAAGAAGGAACTTCAAAAAACCCATTTGATGAAGTAAATTCTCCTTCCCGTTTCATCCTCCTCCTCCTCCTCCGCCGTTACATGCTGCAGTTCCTTTCAACGTTGATATTTAACATTGTGTATCGGCGAGGGTGAATCGATACGAGCGCCGCTCCGCATCAATTTTCGATGCAACGATTGCTTCGATTCTCATTTCCGCTCCCCCGAACGCCGGGATAATTTCGTTGCCGGTACGTTCGTGGATTAACTGAACAGTTAGTTAAGCCGGTTTTTGGATCGGGGAATCGCACACAGATGCAAATCGAACCATTAAAATTTCTCGAGATTGAATCGATGACGATGACGACTTTCGGTCATTTTCGCGGCCCGCGAGATGATGCCATTGAACCTGTTTATTTCGGATCAACGTACTCTGTGTTTTGCCGATTTACTGTCTTCGTACTCTTTGCGGTTTTTTGGCCGCTTAGTCTAACTTTTTCTCTGGTGTTTCAACGAATCCTAGTACATATGTACTTTGGTAAACTCGATAGGTGTCACTCATTCAATTCCTTCGTATAATATCGACCGAAAAAGTTTCATAGAGAGAATAAAAGTAATTTTCTATAAATGATACCAACATCGAAAAAAATCAATATCCGAGTTTGTGGATTGGTGAATTTTTTGAGAAATATGTGTCAATACAACGCCAAGGCCAAATAATATTTTTCATCACAAATGTTAATAATATCGTCGTTAATTTTTAATCACTTTTCGTTATTATGAGAAAAAAATCGGGGAAGTGTTTATAAAACGAGGACCGCACCTCTCTTATCTCAATTTCGTGATGAAATATCGAATAACATAAAGCCCAGTTTACCTTGGAAGGCCCTGATGATAAACTGAGGTGTTGACACAAGTGGCTAATATTAATGACAGTTCGAATTGATTAATTTTGACACTAATAACGCCGTTGTACAGTTTTACAGAATGGCGTATGCGCTGGTGTCCCGTTGGGTTTCACCCTCTACTAATCGAATCGTCCCCAACGAATTATCCGGAACGAACTGATCGAATCCGGAATAAAACGCGAAACCGACGTCGTTTTATGAGCGACTCGAACGTTTCGCTAATTAAGTTTAAAGGTCTTAACGGAGAATAAATAAACGAACGACACACACACACACACACCTACAAAACACAATCGACAGTAGTCTCGCTTACCTTGTGCGAGTTTCTTCGGGGGAAAAACTTGTCGCACGTCCGTTAGAACGCAAAAAGACGTCGAAAATCGGGCTGTGGGTCACAAGAACGCGCGTTGCCCCCGGAAACCCGGACAACAACAAACGAAAACACGTAACGATGACGAGGACGACGACGGAAATAATCCGGATCGAAGTAAGTTTGCGTTGAAGAGCGCGATCCGGACTAGAGAGCGTGCGTGGGCGTTCCTTCTTCGCGCGAAGACGACTCGCGAGTAACTGAACGCTCGTCGCGGCGCTTGATATCAACAAACAACGCGAAACGCGACGATTGAAACGGCGACGGCGGCGGCGGCGACGACGGCGGCTGGTGGTGGATGGAGGCCCGGTGGTGGTGGAAAAGTTGCGCTCGCTCGTCAACTCGCCGGATTCGAAACGAAAATTTTATGTCCCGTACTCACAAATTTCAATTATCCGACGATTTTCTATTTTGAAATTAATAGTCGGGTCGCCGTTTCGCAGCTTTACGAGAAAATGCGCAAGCTAAGTGAACAACCAGATTGGAGCTTATGAAATAGTTACAAAGCGCCATCGAATTCTTGCGCGCGAAACTACATAATTTCGAAAACTAAATAAATAGTTGCGAAGCGACAGATGATCAAACGAATTCTGGTCGGTTCGCGACGTTTGGAGAAGTGGCACGCAGAGAAGTCGGTCGTTAGCTTTCTCGATAATTCGACATTGACGAAACGCGGCCATTTTCACATGAATGGTCCAATCAAAAGTTTTCGGCAAAGAAACCCTGGGAAACGGACAAAAAACTTCTTGATGAACGAAAATGGGTCATCCGTGAGCTAAGAAAAAAAGGTCGCTTTTGATTATATTCCCCGTCGACTGCCATACAACCGAACAATTATTTCGTATCCAGAAACTTTATTTCATCGTTATCAAGTTTTGTACTGTCGCTAATTGTTCATTTTCGTTCGTCGAAATGAAAACCGTTTTCTGCGAGACGGGCGGATGAAAAAAAAGGCAAATTTATTCGGTTTCTTGCGTCGCGCAAATTAATTCCTCTCTTCCTTTGTAGGTGGAAAAACCGAAACGGTTACGAATTTTTTACAATTTCCGTCGAAATTAAATTCATTCGGAGCCGCCGTCGCCGCCGCCGCTCGTTCATTATGCCGCCCGTAACAGCAGCGCGAGTCTGGGACTTTTTGGTTCATGATTAATTGGGTAGTCGCAGCCACACCACTATTGCCTAATAATCAATCAAGCGACTGCTAATTAGTTCGGAAATTTTCGATGTTGCAGGAAATGTCGCTTAGCGCTCGATGATGTCAGCTCTTTCCACTTAATCGAGCGATTTAATTTCGTTTAAACTATCTTTGGTCGTCCGGCCAACGACTCGCATTCTTCCTATTAACCTGGATTCCCCTTTTACTTTTGCCAAGCAATTTAATTCCCGTTTCCATGTGCTGACCTTATGAGCGGCTTAATTTAGAGCGGTGTAGGGCGAAAATCGATACTCAACTACATTATACTTCCTTTATTCGTGGAGACGTATACCGATAAAATACATTATGAGGAAACTAAATTTCCGGAATCCCGGTGACCCGGCTCACATATTTTCCGATTTCCATCCGGAGACACGGTACCAGGATAAAATCGAGTTTGTGTTTATCTTCCTCAAAGTTTTCAGTTGTTTACAACGGAGACTTTCGGATGCGAATCGTTGTATTGTGATGGCAAACATTACAAGTCATCAAAGTAATGTGTAGTCGAACAGAATTCCCGTTTTATCCAATCGGAATTCCAACTATGTACGTGAAAATATCGCAACTTGAACAGAACCGTAATCGACTCAACACCGGCGCCTTCGCCAATTCACCAAATCGACGCAGTCGGTCCCTGTTCGTTCGAACCGAACAATTCGGTCGCTTTCGAAAATTATATTTTTATTTTCGATCGCTCGATTCATTTCGAACGATTGAAAATAACCGAAAAATAACGGCGGAAGAATTCCCTCACTTTTATCGCTATACACGAGAACTCGGCGTGAAATTGAATCGGGGTTTCAAAGTTCGAAAAGAATTCGGTAAGTTTGTTTATCCGAGTATTCCATTTATTTCCTTTCGGAACTCGAACCCACTCGCAGTTTTTCACAATGAAACATTTCATTCGACGATTGAGTATAAACAAATCCTTACAATATCGCTAATCAAGAGAAGTAAGGCTACGCTCTATCGAGGGGTGCGACGGTCGTTTTCAATGTTGAAACTGTTTTGACCAATGTCCCGTGTTCATTTTATAAATCGAAAATCGCGTATTAAATTGTTCGCCTAATTCGGTGAAACGATCGATTTAACACACGCCAACGCGGCTAAGTATTGTTACAACGATTAAGCACCACCAAATATGCATAATTCATAATTCATATGCAAATAATAACACGTCAAGAACCGATATACGTCGAGTAATTTGTTTCCAGACTATTCGCATCCAAACAGAAATTGAGTTTCGTCTAGAAGGTTGCAATAACTCATAAATTCGCGCCAGACGATTATTTCTGGTTCCACAAACACTTCAAATGGATTACGCATGGTGTTTGTACACTTGAGAAGTGAAAAAAAAACACGAAGAACAATGGCGTCATCGTGTTCCACAACAGTAATGGCCAATTTTACAGTTTCGGTCTCGCTGTTAAACACATACAGACGTACATGCATTTAAGTGGTTCGAGTTTTGAGTGCCGTTCCACCGCGATTCACTTTCGTTTTGCGTTTTCACCAACGGCAAAAGTTGAAGGTCGTACCGTCGGATATGAAACGGAATCGAACTTTGGTCGTGTTTCGTTTCGATATTGCTTCGAAGAAGTTGGGCCGTTAAGACGGACGTCGCAAAGTTTTACGAAATTGTTTCGGGAACCGGAAGGAATTTCGATGAAGACAGCGTCGCCCGCGACGCATGACAAAGGTTTCCTTGCTGTCCGTTTGAATTATTGAAGAGTTCGTCTTCATTAAACGAATGTCGTTTTTTATGTCGTAGCATGAAAGGACCAATGGCGCGAGAAGAAGAATCGGTAAAAGTTTAACTGGTGCTCGATCTGTAATGAAATACAACGATACCAAGCTTAAATGACATTGAAAAAGAGTATGTCCAGAAAGTTTAACAGCTATGATGTTCGATTCAGCTCGAATAAAGATCGCGAAGCCATTAAATTTAAACTCGACACTATTCAGTGGTAGGAATGATTTCTTTAAGAGTGGCAACAAGTATACCTAGACTTTTTCCCGAATAAGGTTTGTATCGTAAGACATCCACGCCACTGGCCCGAGACGCAAATTAAATAAAGTGCTTGCGCATTGTCTCCCAAAAGTGGATTGCTTTTCGCATTAAACGTATCGGAGCTGCTTGCCCGAGCTCTCGCAATTATATACACGAAGCGAACGGATTAAGTCTAAACTAACACCTTTGCACCCCCAGCGAGCTCACCTGAATATTACATTAAAACGACCATTAGACCTAGTTGAGTATTGCGGAAATAATAAGCGCCCCCTGGGCGGGGGTTGGACGTATTTAATTCAAAACGTGGTCAAGGCGCGCTCCGGAGCATAATACGAAATTCGGTGAATCTGAACCGTGAGACCGCGAAAACGGACTGCAATTTGATTAATCAGGTGGAACGTTATTATATTGTTCCCATGCTAAACGTTGACGCGAACCGTAGGGAGAAATGTTACAACGGTTCCCGTTATCCCGTATAATTGCGTCACGGAAGTTACGTTTCCGTGAATTCGTAGGGCAGTCCATTCGCCACCGCTGGACGGCTTTCAATAAAATTGGATCACCAATCGGTGGTGGAAGGTGAAATGTAATTTCATCCGAAATCGTCCTATCTTCGCGAGGCATCCACAACCTGAGAGATTGCGGTCGAAAGAACAGGGGATGGGAGAGTATCCCCAACGACAATGACAATTTCCTCCCCCCACTCCCAGGGATGTTGCTACCCGTAAATAATCCGGAATGTTGATGGAATCGATGTTCTGTTTACCGTGACCGTAAAATTCGATCAAGTTAATAGTTTTCGACGTTGAAATTTTAATATAATATAATTCATCTCGCTCGTGTGCCACGCTCACAACTGTTTGTAAAACGAAAAACATCCAGTCGAAGTTACGTAATTCGGCGAGCGACGTAAATTATGTACCGTTTTAATGAGAATAATTAGAACACTTTGCGCACCTCCATGCATGATCATGCTCTCTCTCAGACAATATTAAATACGTGCAACAGGATTTGCCGGGGGAATTATCCCCCTTTCATCCACGTTCGTTATCCTTGTACGAGGTACGAGGTACGAGGGTAATAATTGGAATAAAAGAGCGTTCGCTCGAAATGAAAGAACGTGTAGGAATTGAAATATACGATCGTTGAAGTTTTAAACTGCGAGTGACATCTAGTGTTGACCGGGCTTGGCGCTGAATCGAATTTATAGAATCCTTATTATTTATTCAGTTTCTTTAATACTGTCTCAATATTAAACAGATTTCTTCGAGCTTGTTTCAAAACTTGACCCTCCGGGAGACGACTGGGTTCGTTTTTCAAACAATCGATGCTTTCTATTAGAATCTGTCGCACTTCCTACGGAGAAGCATTTTCGGTGCGTATTATAATTTTGAAATCAACTCACCAATAGCATCGCTTGTATAGCGTCGGCTCCTCCACCACGTTTACCAAACCGATCGGTTACCTCAGCCAAGGCGGTATGTAACTCAAACAAAATCATCCCCTTCAACCGATGCTCAGCCGGTACGAGTATTTGGACTAGCTCAATAATCTCCTTTGTCGTTTTCAGTTTTAACTCCAACAAGTCATCGGAAACTCCACTCAAATCACTTTTACCACAGTTCAAACCTATTAATTGTGCCAATAAGACCCTCACTTCTGTTAAAATAAAATGGTTATCGTGAAGGTATGTCCTAGCTGTAGTGATGAACTCGCTCAAAGCCTCAACATCCTCCTTATCGATCTCGGCGAGATCACCGCTGATTCGTTCCAAAATATCCTGCACCGCAAAGGAGGACATTCGTTTCTTACATGCATTACAGTTCCAATTTTTGTCAGATTGATGATCGGATGTTAAGAAACCGGGGCAATCTTGACATCTCAATGAGGAAAAATGAGTTTGAAATTCGGTCGGATCGCTGCATCTCGCGCAGCGGCACCAGAAGAATTTTGTGCCGCGCAAATGTTCTCTTCGATTTTGGGTACCCCATAGCGGATCAGTATAGCAAATACTTAAATGATTTCCTTCAGAAATATCTTCGCCCGTTAGCAAAACTAAACGACCATCGTCCGTAAAAGTTTTGCTACAATTCGCCTTGCAATTATGCTCGAGCATAGAGCACGTTTCATAGATAGCTATATAAGGTGGTTCCGTTAGGGGAATTTCGTGACTGTTCACCTTCGGATAAGAAATTTTGAGATGATATACTCTAAAATATATACATATATAAGTACCAAAATAATGCCACACACCCTCATAATCTCCTCTTCGGTGAACACCTCGCTCAACTTGAAAAATTTCCTTACGAATTGAGCCACTTGAACTCGTTCGGTCTCGTAACTTGCGGTATTGACGCGTTCCTCGCAATGCGATTGTAGTTGCTCAAGTTTGAACCAAACATCCGGTAAGTACTGTTTCTGGTACAGACATCTGAGTGCGGTGACGCAACGATATAAAGGGTGGATCACCCCGAAATCCGTTACTGAAACCCGACCACCACGTTGTACCGTATATCTGCATTCCGGTAAATGACTCGGATTTTTTTGGCATAACTCGCTACACATAGGCCAACCGCAATCCGGACAAGGCTGACACGTGTCCTCCCTTATGGCCTCGAGGCAACCCAAGCAAACTGCCACGGTACTCTGCGCCGGACCATAAATCAGCGGCTTCTCTTTGAAAACCACATCGCCTCTTTTTAAAGACCGAGTTGAAATCAAGCAACGACCCAACGTGTCATCCTCAAAGACCTATAAACAAATAAACAGGAAGTTATCACCCGAATCAGTGTCGTGTCAACAACCCACTTTGCAAGGTCTACACGACCCTCTGTGACCTTTCCATCCGCTTCTTTGATGCTCCTTCGAACAATAGAAAACGTTGCGACAACCGCCGCATCTTTGCGTCGCCGCTTTTTGGCAAACGTCGCAACTACCAATTTCCGACATTTTCGAGAAAATTTATAACGCGAATGTTGAACGTTGTCCAAAATTCGTCACCCTATTCGATGCACGAAAACTGTTATTACGTGAGCACCGTATGCACCGCATGCTCTTAAATAATCAAACGTTGCGTTTGCGGCTACGTCTAAATATAAAACGGCGTCGTTGTTACAGTTAAAGCGGATCATCAACTTAACAGGTGGATCCGAAGGTTTTTTTCGTGTCGTGGGTGTGGATGTGGGTTGATTGAAACTGAACAACAAACGATATTGTGGGTTGAACTATTTCATTTCTTCGCGTGACAAGGTTAAGGATTAGCAATTCGGCTTGTTATCACCTAAAGTTGATCTATAATGTGTGATCGCTCTAGTTTTAAGAGGATTCGGATTTCTCTGTGTTTTTCACGGTATTTTCATCTGAATACTTCGTTTAACAATCATCCTGTTTATGTTAGTCATATAATAAGCGAGGCTCAAGTGACAAATCGTATCGTGTTCCTTTTTACGACGAAGAATTAACGTATCTCGAAATTTCGCCGATGTTCTGTATACCGTGACCGAAAAATTCAGAAATACTCTAAACAATTTAATGTTATATTACTGACGATGATAATCGAAAACAGTTGAGGAAAACAATGAATTAACCTAAAAACGATTGTCGTTAACTTAACATTTCCACGTAAGACGGTCCATCGTTGCATTTTTTCGGCGCCCAATCGTGCGATACATCTTTCTCGCCGTGATCCGGACACTGATCGAATGATTTGGCTTGTGATATATTAAAAGTCGAATCGGGAAAATTCGCTCGCAAGCCGAAAACGTGAACGGCAAAGTAATCGGCGCATGTGATTTGTCCGTCGCAATCGATGTCCTAAAACAATTTTTTTTCGCTTTATCGAAATTTTTTTATCGAATTACTCACGTTTTGTCGCCTCAAAGCTCGCGATACGTAATCGTTCATCGTGTTTAAAATACAAATTTGATTGTGCATACAAGTCAAGAAATCCAGCGTAGAGTTTCGGGTACGAAAATCTTCACCACCGACTAGTAGCTCTCCGGCGAATGACCAATAAGCAACGTCGATTGATTTTTCCGCACACGAAAAGATGTTACCGTTGCCAGTTAATGCTTTGCATATACATTTGAGGCAAGGGACCTTGCTGGGGTTTATCAGCACACCCTCTGTGTTTAAGTGAAATTATTTCGCGCGATTAAGATTATACACTTACTTTTATTGGGGAAACAGATTTTCTTGGCATCTCCTGTATAGTTTGCGGGGCAGGAACAAATTGCTTCGTGGTTATCGACGCTACAAATGGCGTTAATACCACAGGCATCGCGACAGGCGTTGTCGCATGTTTTATTGATGCAAGAATCGTCTTTAGAACAATCGGAGTTTTTAGTACATAAACGTCTACATTTTTCGTAAGGGTTTCCGGAGAACCCTTGGGGGCAACGGCAGATGGCAGTTGCGTTTTTATCCTCACAGATGGCGTTCGCGCCACATTCGAAGGTATTACAGAGATCTACTTCTACAATGGATGTTTGTGTGGTGGTCGGAGTAGAAGAACGTAATACTCTGCAGATAGTAAATGAATCCCCCGTAAACCCCGGAGGGCAGCTACATACTGCCATGTGGTCTTCGACATGACATTGGGCGTTTTTACCACAAGCAGTCACACAGGGATTTGTACAATTTCCTTTGAAGCAACTTTGATCCTTCGGGCAGTCGTTGTCCGATGAGCAGATTTTCGTGCAACGTCCAAATGGGTTACCGGCGTAACCGGCTTTGCAGACGCAATCGCCGTTTTGGTAGTCGTATCTGGCGTTCAACCCACACTCTTCGATGTCATCTTCCTCATCATCATCACCATCATCACCAAACCGCGATTCTACGATCAAATTGTCAGTTATCTCTCGAGTTGCGCTCGATAGTCACCTAGATTTATGGTGCAGATCCTCGACGGATCTCCAATAAAACCTTGTTTACAAGAACATTTTGGTTTTCTGCGATAGATATCGACAGTACATTCAGCATTGGGGCCGCACGCCTCATCGCATGGATCGACGCAAACATGATCGTTGCAACTATGATCCACCGGGCAATCAACATTAGTCCTACACAATTTATTGCAAGAAACGAATGGGTTTCCAACGTAACCAATGGAACAAACGCAACTTGTTTCACCCGATTTCGTATAACATTCAGAATTTGCGGCGCATTTTCTGCAAATTTGCCCTCGAGTTAGACCTGAAAATTTGACCTCTAAAATGGTAGAATCGTCACCAAATGTAATCTACCTTGCGGTTGACAGAATTTCAAAGGATCTCCTGTATACCCTGCGGGGCAACTACAATAAGTGGTGGTACGATCCTTTACTTTACATAAAGCATTGACACCACAATCTTCCAAGCAAGGATCACTGCATCTACCCTTGCTGCAGGTTTCACTGCTGGCACAATCATTGTTAGAGCGACATTTTTTAAACAAACAACCCTGATAGGGATTGCCTTCGAAACCCGAAACACACTCACAGTATCCAATATCGGTGTTGCAAACGGCGTTCCTGCCGCATTGCTGCAAGCAACGATGAGATACTAAAATATAAAACGTGAAATCCGTTTAAGACCTAGAGTGGTTACAAAACATTCACCCTTTCTTTGTAGACAGTCGTCGTCCTCATGTTTGCAAAAGCAGTAAGGTTGATGTTTAATCACAACACACAAAGCTTCAGGGTTGCAAATGTCGTCGCAAGGATTGCTGCAAACGTTATTGTTGCACGACTCGGTGTTCGAACAATCTGAATCACGTGAGCAAATTTGCGATGTTATCACTCTGGATAAACGCGGGGTAGAGCGATCGGCACACGAACCGTACAAACAAACCTTGGAAACAGGACAATCTTGATCGTTATGGCACTTCGGGTGACAACTCTTATACGGGTTTCCAATTAAATTGGAATCGCAAGAACACACGCCTAAACGTGTATTACAAGAAGCGTTGGTGCCGCAGTTTGGGTAACATTGAAGAGCTTGCCCGGTCGAGAACAAGAGGAAAATAACAGCACAAACGTAGACGTATCGCATATTACGTATAATTTGATTCGGACTGTGGCACAGATAAAACGCAAATAAATATTGAGGCTTCAAATTTAACCTTTGACATTCTTATCAACATTCACGGTTCCTCCTAGTTGCACAAATGTCAGACCACGAGACATAACCCCTGCAAAGTTTGAAGTGGGCAGCTCTCACACTACATACTATTAATGTGGTTCAAGCAGGTGACTCAAGTTTGAGGACTGAAGAGATCATCATCCCTGACAGTCGGTAATATGTGATATTTAGTTCAAAGCAAAGCTTCTTGAGAGATCTTTGAAGCAGCATACAAAGTGTTATTTGCTCGAATGAATCACTTAGAGGTAAAGTTCTTGCTGCGGGTATTGCAATGATTTTTAGTTTATTTAAAGATATAAAGAACATATTTTATCACAAGTTGGTCCCGAAAACACCGTCTATGGCCTTAGTATTACAAGGTGACCATCCTTCGTCCGTTTCCAGTTTTTGTTTAACCGCACATCCGTCGAAACGTATCACTCGATAACTTTTCAAATTGTAATTTTTCTTATGTCCTCCAAAATGTACGGCTAATCGATCTTTACAATCAAACTTTCCATCGCAGTTGGCGTCCTGCAATCTTTGAAATTAGGAAGTCAATGACATCGAAATCGTTATTACCCGATTCGAACCACCGACTGAGGTATAAACGTCCATCGTGTTCAAAACACAATTAGTATCGTTCATACAGTTCTTATAAGCTTGGGGAGTGTCGGGATCTTCGTTACCGACAGTTGGTGACCCCGCCTTTTCCCAATAACTTTGATCGATCGACAGTTTCACGCATTTATCCAGCGAATCGCAATAAGTCACGGCGAAACAAATACATCGCAAACAAATCTCCTTGTCGGTACCGATAAGATTCTTCAAACCTTAAAAGCGGCCTTAATCTTATAATAAATGATATTTTACTTACAAATCACCGAATATACGAAGAATAATAGAAGAAAAAAATATTTCATCCTTTCGTAATTCGCAGTAGTTAGTTGGTACGAAACCAAACGCGGATTCTTATCGAAAGGTCAAGTTCTTGTTTGGGGATTACCAAGCGACTAAACCGTGTAAGTGGGGATATCTGGAAACCACTAAAACGTAGATTGCGCGTTTCATCAATTTATTCGTCAATTTCATATTTTTCAACTCTTTATACGGGTTGAACGCACTGGTCGCCACCTTCTTCTTCTACCATCGCAGTCACCCCTACAGTCGAAGCGCAATGATTGAACCTCTGGGCGTACCTCGTCCCATATTTAGGATTGATACATTGGTTCCCAAACAAATGAATGGCGAAACGATCCTTACAATCGAATTTACCGTCGCAGTTACAATCCTACAAAATACTCGAACGTAGATGTCGCCACTTTGCGCTTAATAACTTACAATTTCGCCAAAAGATGTCGTATACTTATCGATCGTGTTCAATATACAATTTTCGTTAGCCATACACTTTTTGTAACTGGCTTCCGCATCCGGATCATCATCCGGATTCAGTACCGGACTACCGGCACGTTTCCAATAATCTAAAGAAACCGAGTAGCGCGCGCAGTTGAAACGACTCCAACAACCGCTACGGGCGTGACAAAGACAGTTGATGCACTGTTGTATCGGTTGTCCGATTAAATTTTTCAAACCTTCGAAAAACGTTTACAAAAAAAACGAGAACAATTTGAAACTCACCTTCAGTTTGAAAAATTAATAACGTAGCGATGAAAATAACGCAAATGCACTTCATCGTTCTCTTATTTCTGATTTTTGTTTGATCGCCTTTTATCTTACTCGGTTTTCGTAGGGTTATCTAGTTTGATAAAAGCCAAAGGCGAGTGAATAACGAATTCGTCACGATGTCGGTTTTTGTTATTGTGGTTGCCAGTGTTGTCTTGCAAAAATTTTTTTCAGTTCAAGGTACTCAAATATTTTTTTGTAAACTATTGTACATTTTTCTTTTAGCCTACCAATTTGCTTCGTTTTCTTCGTCGCAACGTTTAATTCCTTGCTTCGAATGTATATGCGAGGCGTCGTCGGGTTGCACCGATATCTTTGAGTGTGCTAAAAAATCAATCAGTCGAGAATATTGGGAGTACGCTGTGGATGATCTTGAAGACGATAAACCGGTTGCGAATTACGATGATTGTATTAAAAGTAAAAAATGTATTTTAGATACGATTTATAATTATACGACTAGCGTTCTGGCATCGATAGGTGTGGTGAGTTATCATTCGAACAGACAAGCGAAGGTTTATAAAAATTTTTACTTAGGACGTTAATTGCGACGGATTAACTAACTGCGCGGATTACTTCGCCGCTCATAAATTTGGTGTCAAAGCGAAAGAACCGTCGTCGATTTTTAGTGTCGGCCTATCCAAACGTTTCGATCGTTGCGAAAATCACGGAATTATAAATATCACAGATAATTGGTTGCCGAAGAATTGTTAAGTAATATTTTATTTTTGACTCAAAAAAATCATAATTTTCCAATAATTTTCTCCCAATCTTTCAATTGACTCAAAGCCTCTTCGGCCGCTAGGCCCATTAAACCTTCCGCCGAAACCGCCGGTTCCAATCTCAAAATATTCCTCGCCTCTAGTAAGCAGTTCAAGACCTTTTTAAGTTTGATACGAATTTCTTCTCTACTTAAGACACCCCTCTCAAACTGCCTCGTCAGTAGTACCATTAGAGGAGCATGTAACTCATAAAGAGTGACACCTGAAAAACAAACAACCTCGATACGTCAAAAATTTGCGTCAATACTCACCTCGCAACTTGGTTAAACCCGGTTCGATAACATCGAAAATTTTCAAAATCATTTCACATATCTCAATTTTCCGGCCAAGAAGCTGATCGGACAACTGATGAATCAGGTAACCTTCGATCCTCCCGTAAAGTTGACTCAAAGATAACGTGGCACCTAAACAAATGTAGTGATTCGTATGGAGGACGTTTCTGTATTTATGCAAAAATTCCTCCAGCGACTTGACATCGTTGCTGTCGATTTTTTCGTACTCCTCGTTCATCCTATCCAAATTCGTTACGGTAATTCGATAGATGGTACTCGAAATACTTACCTCTCTATTAGAAGTTTATGTGATTGCGCGCTTAGGACGTAACCCGGACAATTTTTTCTACTTTGACAAACGAAGCTCGCTTCGGGCTTCAAAGCGTCCTCCGAAACCATTACTCCAATATGACATTTCGGGCAAATCAAGGAACTCAAGTGAGTACCAAGCTCGGTGGGGTCGTTGCATCTTGCGCAGTAACATTCGAAGAATTTATTTTCGAGGAGATGTTCCCTACGACGCAAGGTACCCTTGAAAAAGCTAACGATAACCGTTTGGTGAGAAGGTTTTAGAAAAGTCACACCTGTAAAGTGTGGGCGTAGCTTAACGTTATCGGATGGTGTTTAGGTATGTGAACGGACGCCCTAACTGTTAGCTCGTAGCTGTCACTTTCATCGCTGTGATTCGTATTTGGTACGCAGTCGTGAGACATGAGAAAAGCTGTGGGGTAAACGCCGCGTGCATTGATGCCTTGGTGGCCGATTTCGAAGGCGTTCACCTCCAAAATTCCACAAATCGTATGAATTTCCTCCTCTTCGTATTCGAGCAACTTCCATTTTTTTCTTATCCGATCCACTACTGTCGCTTGGTTTCGCGACCAGACCTCCGGGATGCTCCTCCGTATTTCGTTGTGACTTTCCATATTCATCAAAGTTTCGAAAGCAGAGGGATTTGTCGTTTTCAGTAAGAGGCATCTCAGTGGTACGATCGCGTGGTAGTTCAGAGCGCACTCGTCCAAGTCATTTTCGTTAAGGAAATTCCCGGAGTTGCAGGCTTTTAGTACGGAGCATTCGTGGCTTGAATGACCAAAAGGAGCTCCAAGGCCGTTGCAACTTGAAGAACATATGGGCCAACGGCAACCGACGCACCTAAAACCTATTGGTTATCGTAATGACATATTCAAGAGTCGTAATTCACCTCAACCATTGTTTATTTTCTTCCAAATCTTTGTGGCAACCCAAACATTGGACTTTACCACCGACGCAAGGGCCTACCACCAACGGACGTTCCTTGACGATTATTTGGCCGGGTTGTATGTGATTTCGAGCGACCATATATCTTTGATAATGGAGAAGTTTAATTAGTGGCTACTAATTGGCAAGCTGTTTGAAAAACTGACAAAACTGACTGTCGAACGAATGAATTATAATTGGAGGAAGTTGGCGCGTGGCCACGAAACTTGTCTATTCGAGAGCTTCGAGAGTGATTTGAATGGAATGTGAAGTATTGTGTTACTTATTTCTTTGGAACAAAAATATTTTATCTATTTACCGTTCGACTTTTTTGGATTTTTTTCAGATTGTTTCTCTTAACTTTAGCCTTATAAAGTTGAAAATTTAGATTTCAGATCAAAATTTCAGGTTTTATATCTATTTAGGTTTGATTTTTGAGTGTTCAGCTTTGATTTTAATTATTTTTTTTTCGATTTTTGAATTCAAATTTCATCTTTTCTGGTTTATGGTTCAATTTTTCAATTTTAATTTTTATTTTCAAATTTCAGTCTTTCAAGTTCGATTTTTTTTTTTGGTTTCTAAGGAGGAATTTTTTCGCTTAGTGATCCCGAAATCCCAAGTTTTTCAATTAAAAGCGACTGGAGAAGATCAGGATGTTGTAAAGTATCCAAATTATAATTTTTGTTGAAAAAGAAATTCCTTATTTTGTACATCATTGTCTACTATAACTATTTCATTTTCGAATTGGAGGGTGCTAATTTTTTAATTTCTGAAATAGATTCTAGTGGTCTTTCAATAGTGTAGTAGGTGAATAAAAAATTTAATAGAATTTCAGCAGCCACTTGAAAAGAACATTAAAATTTCTTGATTGTGGATTTCTTTAGACAGTTTGAAAAAATGACAGAGACTATTGGAATGATAAATAATTTCTCGGAATTGTTAAAAACGGAACTGAAGGCTTTGTCGTGTAATTGGAGAAAATCCAAAATTCGCACAAAACTTTTTGTTGGAAGATAAAATATAAATAGGAAATGATGTTTCGTTTCGCTTGCCAACGAAACAACAATTTTTTTTTTAACGTTAAAGTTTACTTTCCAGTTGATTAATGTTATATAATAAAGGGGATTAAAAAAGTAAATAAAAGTTTGGCAAAATCGGCAAGAAAATAAAAAAACAAACAAAACATACATACCTTCCGATAGTCTTCGACACTTTAACATCGTACGTTCGACGTTCAACGTCGAAATTTTCATCGTCGACATCGGGAAACGCGAAAGGCGATATAGATTTCGACGATTTATTTTTCTGTAACCGATGAATTATTATAAGAGCGCGCGAAAATCGTTTCAACTATAAATAATCCACTTATCTCGATTTGTTTATTTTTCTCGAAATCGGATGGAATGTAATAAGGACCTCACCCTGTTTTTACGAATCCGATTCATTTTTTTCTAGCATACCACCGAGCACATCAAAAAATCAAATCTGCGTGCGAGTATGATTTGGCGCGTTTATTTAAAGCTGATTTGCATGAAATCCCACTGTTCTTCGTCGTGTCGGTGTGTGTGTTTGTATAGTCGAGGGAGTACAGTGGGAAATATGGGCCAATTTCTATTTTTAAATCAATTTCGAGTACGATTCGCTTTTTAATAATGAAAATAATCGCTCAAAAAGAAAAATATATATCCAGTTGCGGGGAAACGGCGACGTCAACACGATGCAATGTCAGGGGGATCGATCGAGGGGATGCGCACACGTCATCATTTTACTTTACCTACCCTTAATCCGATATGACCGCGCAGTGTACGCTAAGGGCTAAGGTTCGATATACGCAATCGTCGTTATTCTATTCACCCCTTTGTAATGTCGTGCGAAATGGGGCGCGTTTGGCGCGCAAAATGTTAATACTTAAGTGGAGCGAGAGTTGCGCTTGTGCGACCGCATCGATTTTATTTCAGTAGGGGTGTTCAGTGCGGCCGGGCTGAGTCTGTCCGGAATTAACCCCCAGCCCCAGTTCATTTTCGGTGAGTGAACGTTGCGTGCGTGAAATAAAAGTACGAGCCGAATAAAAAGGTAAGAAAAACAGATGTTTCGATTCGCCTAAAAACAAGCGTTCGTTTCCATTTGCGATACCGATTTTGAATAAAGAGACTTGAGATAACGATTTCTTAGTCGCGACTGTGTGACGCAGAATGCGCACTCGATCGATCGTTTTTTCTTTCATTCGGTTGTGCTCGAAACACAGTCAAAAACGTTACTTTATCGTTTTCCCAGATAGATACGATGGAGTCGCATCACGGTTTGAGAACGCTCCAAAAGAAGCGAACGACAAATTTTCGCGAAGACGAGACGAAATTGCTCATTCAGTTGTGGGGTAGTCCTCAGATACAAAATAAATTGTACCTGACGCATCGAAAGGCACCCGTTATGCGAATTTTGGCCGCCAACATGCAGAAACACGGTTTTTACAGAACGCCCGACGAAATCAAGACCCGAATCAGAAACTTGAAATGTCTCTATCATCGCATTAAGAGGACGGTGCACAGCGGAACGGGCGTCGGGACGGTCGATCCCGATTGGCCGCATTACAAAGCCATGGACGCTATCCTCACCAGGGAGGCGATCAAAAAGGAAACTCTATACAAGGACAATGTGCTCGAAGGGCCGCGTTGCGAGGATATCAAACAAGAAGTCGAGGATATCGACATCAACGACGATATGGAATCCTACTCGACGGCCAGTAACCACGGGTAAGAAATTACAAACAAATTAGGAATTTTTGAAACATTTTCAAATTTAACACATTGACATCAAGCATATCAAAGAAACTTTCCTCATATTTTTTTATATTGCTATCTAAAAAACTTTCGAATATAAAACAGAAAACAATTGAGTCATAACACTAGACATTCAAAGTAAGGTTTCATGTGCAGAATAACAGAAATGAATTGTCGAATTTAAATTATTCTAAATTTCAGATCCGAATTCGAGGATGAAACAGACCCACCACCTCCTTCGCTCACACCAGCTCCGACCAATCGAGCAAAGACCGTCCACACAACCCCCAATTTACAAACGATTCTCCCAAATCTATCGAATTTCGCGATACCCCTGCAAACTCAACAAGTAACGTCATCCCAAAACGGGACCAGACCGAACGGAGTAACGTCGCTCCCTTTCCCGTTACTGATCGTCCAACCCAAACCCGCCGGTAATAATGACAAAAAAACCGGCACCCAAACCGTAAATTTAACGCCAGTTCAAACCCTACAACAACATCCGCAAAAACAAAACAATTCCACCGGTAAGACTTTTCGCTTTACACTTAACCATTATAACCTATTTTTGCAATTACAGAAATCGGAGCTCTACTCAGGGAACTATTAACCGTTCAAAAAGAAAATCTGGACGTCGAACGCGAACGATTAGCTTTAGAAAAAGAAAAACTCGAATACCACAAAACCGTCGGCGATCAACTAATGACGCTGATACCGATAGTCGGTTGCGCGTTACAAAAAATCGCCGTCGCGAAAATCGAGGAACAACAAACGGCAATTCCGAAAAACGAGCGAAAACGAAAAAAGAGCGACGACGGCGACGATGTTTTAAAAGATGGCAAAATACTCAAATCCGTTCTGAAAAAGAATTTCAAAAAGTATATGTTGGGCGAACATTATGAAGATGATGATGTTGACGATGAGTATGAGGAAGAGGTGAAGGATGAAAAATGATGCACTTAACATTCCGATTGATCTCGCGATATTAGAATATTTATTAATTTATTTATTTAATGAATGTTGAAACGTTACATTCCGAGTCACTAGACTAATTATTTATTTAGGTTTTTTTCGTTATTTTGATATTGAGTAAAAGGGATTAGTTTTTTCAACTTGCTTATTTTATCTGTTTCTCTGTCGGGATTTCCTCGTATGGATTTCACTATCAGCGATTTGTATTTCGGTGCTGTACTGATTGGTGTCGCTAGGTCGCTTATTTCCATTTCGCTGAAAGCGATGAAATCGTCCGATTTTATAGTTTTGTCTATGAGACCGGGTATGAAGGCTCTTTGGGTGCTGTGCACTCGTTTCAAATGATACTTGGCGCGAATTGTTTTGCCGTCTATCGAATTGTTACTTGTTGGTTTAGTTTCCTTCTTTTTTATAACTTTGGGTGTTTGAAAAATCAAATTCCGACTTTTGTTGATATTGTTGTCGTTTACAGGGTAGTTTTCGCTTATTGTTTTTATTACTGCTAGGATGTTGCGTTCGTTTTGTTCCAAGTGATCATTTTTTTTGATACCAAATGCCATACTCGTAAACCCGCAAGCCCTTTTTAGAATTTCTTTCAATTCTGATACAACAAGTACTGGGACGTTGTAGGAAACGGCTAAATCGATTAAATGTTGCACTAGAATTCGGGGATTGACTTCAGCAACTAATAGTGAGGAACAATTGTTTTGTTCTAGTTGTTTAGCAACTTCATTGACGCCAAAGATGAGATTATGTCTGAAAGTAGGAACGGAGGTTAGACTGAATGTCGTGTTTTGAATTCCTACTTGGTATGAGACGGAAGTTGAATACCGTGTGAAGTCAGATATTCGGATCGAACTACTTTTCGGTTTTCTTTAGGCACGTCTTTCATTACGCTCCACGGGATCTTAGGTTTGTGAATTTCGAGCAGTGGCAGGTTGTTTATGAGAGTTGTTTTCAATGTTTCAACTTCAATAGTAACGAGGGGCCTGAAAATAGAGTTCGTAAAGTTTTTTCCACAAAACGTGAATAGAATTACCAATGCGACTTGTACGGTGAAACCACGACATTTTTAATTATTTGTCGTTTTTTCTTTCGACCCGATAGGGACAGTTTTTGTTGTAGCTTCGTTAAAACAGGAGATTCCATAATGCAGCTACCAAAAAGAGTGAGGTTATCTTCCTGTCATAACAAAATTAACCTTAAACACCACAGAATATAACATTTGCTTAGTTTGTATATCCGGATTAGCGATGGACTTCTCAGGTTTTCGCTAACTCAAGTTCAAACCGAGTTACCGGAATCGAGTTACGTTCACAATTACGCATTGTCGTTCGGTTTAAAATAGTGTAGTGTAAACGCGCAAAAGAAGCGCAAAAATTCGACATTTTTTAATATTAATCGGATGGACATGTTTGCAGGAGATTTTGGTGTCGCATCTATGAGAGATTTTTTCGTGAAAGGTTCATCATGGTGCGGCCACCCTGAGAGGTTTTATCGCGGTCCTAATTTTCTAAAACACGCAAAAATAGCGCAACATTTATCGATTTTTCAATTTTCATCGGATTGACATGTTTGGTATAGAATTCGGTGTCGCGTATATGAAAGGATTTTTCGTGAAAGTTTCATCACGGTGCGACCACCCTAAGAGTTGTGTGGAAACTTAGCGCCTAACAATAGTCGAAGATCCAAAACAATTGTTTATTATCATCCGGGATGTGAAATTACACATAAATCTTATGTACACTCACGCGAAAACCACGATCATTCATTAACATTATGTACAAAAACGTTCATTCGATTCAAACATTTTTTTATACAAACAAATTTTAGAACATGTCCGCTTCGAGATTGAAATTGTGCATAAAACGGTCGACAAACTCATAACTACAACTAGGAAAATAAGTTTCACGTTGAGCGGTTAGATCACAACTCGGAAAAACTACGACGACGGGTTGATCATTGAAATTAGCCCGTCTCCTTCCTTCATTTTCTGTTAAAACTACGGTTTCTTTTTTGTAAGGCTCGTCGGGAAAATGGATAATCTACGCGAGTGTTTCAGTCGTCGTCGTCATCGTCGTCTCGACAACAACACTTGTAACACCTCCTGCACAACCACAAGCAGCAGGAACAAGTTAATAAAGCCACCAAACCGATCACCACGTAAACGATCGCGAGGTTAACTTCGGGAATCGTCTCTTTTCGGCACAGTTCCTCGGCTTCGTCGCTTAGGTCTTTACCTAAAAAATTAGATTAGATAAATCGGGAAAAAGTTGAATCGATTACCTTCGACACCTGTGATATTCGGACAGTTAATCACGCCGTTACAGACCAAACGAGTTGGTATGCACAAACCTTGATCACCCGGACAACTGAACTCGCAACCCTCGTCCGTGTTACCGTCTTCCGTTAACCTGGAGCTGGTTAAGGTGCCATCTTGATTCCGAGGTAGATGGAAGAGTTCGGTCCAAGCAATTTTAAAGGCGGCACGCGTCGGTGACGTGCGACCAACGAATTGAACGGTTATCGACGGATCATTACCATCGGGACTCAACTCCGCCGCCGAAAGAATCGGCAACTCCTTGATCATCGATACGTTTTCGCCGCAAATCGACAAATAAGGATCCGTTTTTCCTTTAAGAAACAAATCGACGACTCCGTCGTCGCAGGATTTCGACACGAATTTAGTTCGTTCGAAGTGCAACCACAAATCTCTATCTTTGTTCACTTTTATCTCCCAGATGCAGCGTATCGATTTCGGTGGTTCAACGTAACCGATAGCCTCGTAATAGGGGTAGTGAATTTCGCCGTCGATGGCCGGCTGAACTATTGCGGGGCCGCATAGGGGACCGTGGACGAACTCGTAATGAGCTTCGAACAAGGGAGCGTTGTGTTTGAAATAGCTCAAAGCTGAGTGAGCTTGATCGACGATCAATTGTAGATTCAATTGTTCCCCTTTGGAAACGATTTGCTTGGGGTGTAACAGTTTGTTATTGCAAAAACATGCGGCTTCGCCATTTTGAACTGCTTTGGATAACGGTAAGGGTTGTTGTTGATGAGTGGCGTTGCCGCCAGGCGGCAAAGGTTCCCACACTAGTAACTTGTCGACGCGATCTTCGAAACAATTCGAACACGGCCCGGGATTATAAGGGTGTTCCTGCAACATAGGATTTTGAAGCTACGAAACTTGTTATCGATTAAATTACCTTGAAATTGACCGATTTCACGGTGAGGATTATACGAGCGAACAGTCTTTTATCCGTCACGAATCTATACAAACATTGCACGTCTTCGCTGGCCGTTCCTTGTTTGTAAACCAAGGTGTTTAAAGGGGATCTGACGTAGCCCTTGGTTGTCCTCCACGAGGCGAACACTTCGTCGCACGCTTTTCCCGGTACCGGCTCTCCGAGTTTCGTGTTATTGAAAAAATCGTAATGCGCCCAGTAGTATAGTGAAGAGCCACTGTAACTTCCCGTCTTGCTTTCGAAACGCACGAAAAGCGAGCTACCGGTTGATACGAAGTCGTGTTTTTCCATCGCCTTGGAGAAGGTGTCGCAGAAAGTTTTGATGATCCGAGAATCGTCGGGCCAGGAAGCGTCGTACAAGGTGAGCGATTCGCCGCAATCGCCTTCTATCGGTTGAATGGGTGACTCGATCCTAAAAATAAACTCGAGTTATTGTCCTAATTTCTTTTGTATCAATTGTTTGGTTGATCGCTAGTTGATTGTCGAGTCATTAAAAGACGATTAACTGGGTTGGGGTTGGGTATGGTAAATATTATTCGAGTTCTTTTATGTCGCCATAACTTTTAAAACTGAGCCTTTGTTATTCAAAACTTCACCTGTTGATCCTGAAACTGGGGAAGTATAATCGAACGATTTCCCCTTCCTCCCCTTGCATCAGGTACGTGCAGCTGGTGTGCGGCGGATACCAATGCGCTACGGAGAGGAATATTCCTTCGGAGTCGCCGGAGGCTCGTAAGGATTCGCTCGATAACAACCAATCGCAGGTACCATTGCGACTACCGGCGGTGTCCACGTGGCCGGGCCAGTTGCCGACGTTGAAGTGGAAACCGGTGTTGAGCATCGGTCCAGCCGGCGAAGACACGAACTCCACAAACAAGTCTTGCGACGTACCGATGATCGAATAAGGGAATTTGCCCATGCCACAAAAAGTACCAATCGCCGGACTGAATTCATTTTTTCCGTCGTAAATGGTGATGTAGTCGTAAGGGCAGTTTTCCCTTCCGGAGGAAATCGGTCGCATCGGACAGGTCATGATATTCTCGCAACGTTGGCCATCGATGTTGAACTCTTCGTTCTCGATGTAGAGTTTGATGAAAGGCAGCCGGGTGTTTAGGTAGTAACGGCAGTGGAGATTCCTCGGGTAGACGCCAGGATAAGCTGGCGATTGCACGTAGCAGGTCTGCAGTCTGCAATCTCGAAAAATTCGCTCGCAGTACGACCTTTGCCGAAGGAAAATTCGATGAAAAGAAGTGACGATGAGATCGGTTTGATCTTACCCATGAACCACCTCGCCTCGTCTATTTGGATACAGCTCAGGATGTTGTCCGTATCTGAGGTAAACAACCAGTTGCTGCTCGGCTTTCGTATCGAAACTAAAATAAGTCTGATCGGTGAAGTTTTCGGCGTGGAACAATACTTTAACGAAAGATGTTTCCGACATGAAGATTTGTGGCTGCTCGCTCTCGCCGCAGAACAAACCGGGTTCCTTTCTGTTCGATACGTCAGTTTTGGCGTTACCGTCGACGATCTGAAACAAAGAATAAATCCCAATTATTCGGAAATATTTGTTCGGAACGCTTCGCGAAATGTCGGGAAAAGGAACTATGCATTTCCAATCTCCTTTCGTCGCGTAAACCTGTCCCGGGGGCGACGTACGCCGCCGTCTCGACGAGCAAACAACACGCAAATTTTAAACTCGATTATCCGTCGAATTTTCCGCGTCTAGAACGGGATTTCTGGATGTCTTGGAAAAGCAATTCAAACTAATGGAAATTGAAATCGGGGAAAAAAATTTATTTTCATTTTGTATATAGTCAAACGTAGTTCGATTACTCGACTAGTTAATAGTAGTAAAAGTCATATAAAAATAATTTTGGCAATAATTAACGACATCATGGTCTTGCGCTCGTAGCACCCTCTATTGATGAGTAGCGTAACATACAGATATGTTGACCGGAAAACTACCTTTTTGCAATCAAAAACGAATCAGGTGTTCATAGATGCAAGTACAACTTCCTCGTTATACAAATTAGATGGCTGAAATAACCGTAGGGCGCTCGCAGGGGTTGTTTTTCGGTTTCGTTACGGGCTTTTCGCCAGTATTATCGACGTCGTCGTCGCAAATTTACGAGGGTTAGAAAACACGAGCTCGTAATCACTCGGCGCAATTATCCAGTCGGCGAGATCCGAAGTGTCCCGTACGCGCGTTTCGTTTCAATTTATGGGACCCATTTAGCGACCGTTTCATTTTGACCCCGAACAAAAGGGGAGCGATAATTGATAAATTGGAGGATGTCGGTTATTTATTTGTTCCCCGACCTAATTTCTGTCGCGATTAATAGGTTTCGTTTTTGGTATTACCATAGGATGTCGATGAAATTAAGAAAACCGGTCACGCGTTGACCGAATTTCCTTCGGTTTGAAGTAAAAATGATTAGGCCGCCGGAGAGTGTGGCGATATTCAATTACCCGTCTATTCAGTCGATTCGAAGCCGCAAAAGGGTGGAGGCGACGGCGGCGGCGGCGGCGGTCCGGGGAGGTTGAGAAATCGAGCGAGAAACGTCCCGAAGTACCCTCGGATGTCGAGGAATGACGTGGCGTCGTTCTATTTCAATCATAATACTGCGAAATTGCAACTCCCTGTTATTAATTAGAAGTTTGAATTCCCCGAAAGCGCGAACGGGGGCTGAATTTCGGGCCGTAACTAGCGACGGATGTCGCTTTTCAACCCCCGGCACGTCATAGTCACCGGGCAATGTATAATGCTGTCGCAAGGGGTGATGAGGTAAAGGGGGAGATGATAAAAGCGACGATGAAAGAGGGTGTATTGGGACGAGACAATGTTTCCTTCGCGCTAATGCATTCCAATGATGGGAATATTGTCGATTCGGGGGAGGAAAAACGTCGCGCCGCTTTTACCTAGCGACGTCGTAAAAAGGAATTTCGACGCGAATTCGCTCGAATCGTTCGTTTCGAATAAAAAACAAATCGAAGACTTAAAATCGATTAGCCGCTCTTAGAAATAGCGACTGTAATGCTGTTTTCCCGGTTCGGAAAATGCATCTAGAGAAACCCTCGAGGGCACAGACACGACCGACCGACCGACCGACCGACGGGAGAGCCGCTCGAAAATTTCCCAAACAATATGCCGAGTGCTTTCGATGCCGACGACGTCCATTTAAATTCGTAATGGGGTTGGATTGCT
Source organism: Novius pumilus (assembly GCA_020654155.1). Classification (NCBI taxonomy): domain Eukaryota; kingdom Metazoa; phylum Arthropoda; class Insecta; order Coleoptera; family Coccinellidae; genus Novius; species Novius pumilus. The sequence goes on from JAIFOV010000475.1 coordinate 8,203,555, forward strand.
GCGGCGACGTGAATACGTTCCCTTTACGCAAAACGGGACGATACATGGTGAAAGAAAAAAAAACATATCCACTTGGCTCGGAAGGATGAAAAGCCGGAAATCCTCGCGGAAATTCCTTCCGGTCCGTTGGAAAAATTGCGCGGCGACGACGTCCTCGTTATTGAAAGACGACAAACTTGGGTATTCGGGTCGAAATACTTTCGAGTGTCGTCGACTAAGAAGATGATGCCGATTCGTCATTCGTAAACAAATTACGAAACTTCGAACCGCGATCGTTTGATATTTACAAGTCTACGGCGCTACTGAAAACTGTTAACCACCCGACTAGAAATCTATTGGGGCCTGCCCGAATTCAGGCATTCGCTTCAATTTGATATTTAGGTAGATAGATGTGTGCCTGATCGGTGCCCCATTTCAATTTCTAGTCGGGTGGTTATCTGAATACTGGTAGTAGTGAAAGATGAAAGAGAATTCGGTAAATTTACGATAATTCGGACGAGCGTTTCACGACCGTAGGTACACCGTATAAATATGATATGCACTTCCATTGAAAGTTTTGAGGTGCAAGTGACGCGTGTCGATCAACGGTCGCGTTTCGAACCGGAGGGAGCTATTAGTAAACCGATAGTTCGGTATGTTCGGACCGCGGGGTATCTATTGTTCGATAATCGGGGATGGCAGCCGCCTCTCGAACCACCACCCCCCATCCCAAACCCAAACCCCCAAACGGTAATTTTAATCCACTCGAAATTCTTCGTTACCCCTCGGATTCGACTCCGTTTCGACGTGTTTTTTTTTTGTCGAGGTAACGTGTGATCCGTAGCATTACACGCGTAGACAAAACATCAAAGTGAACTCCGCGACTGTGGAAGCCGATTATCTTCCACACTGCAGCTTTTCAGATTGCGGAAAAGCTTCTTTTATAACAAAACAGATGACGACGAGATGTTAGCTACGTAACTAGGCGAGGGGATGCAGACACTTACCCCAGTTTATCCTAGGCAACCTAGGGGGGATGAATGCTTTCGGGGATGTGAAAAACGGGGGGGAGACGCGTTTCATTACTATACGCAATTATTAATAAGCCGCTTTGAACGTAAACGCCTCGAAATCAGTTACTGTTTTCTACGTCGGAATTGCGGGTTCTATTATTGTCAAAGGGAGGGGAATCGATTTTTCGAAAATTATAACACTTCGAGCGAGTCGGAAATTCGATTCCCCAGCGATTGTTTCGGAAGACAAATCTTTGTGGGGGAAATTCGCAAAAATGGTTTTATTATGATTAAAATCGTTCGCGATTCCGAACGGACGTGACGGGACGGAAAGCATTTTGATGAGCATTCGCCGGGGGTAATGTTGTGAATGTTTTAAGCTTTTGCGCTCGAAAAGTCGAAAAAAAACGACGCGAAAGATCGTAACGTCGATGCAGTTGCTTTTCAATTTCCGGTAATTGCGTTTACACCTTTACGTTTTTAAGTTTTCGTCACATTTCCGTGCAATTGTCACTAATCTATGTGCGCGATTATAGAACTGCGTTTTACATCTGTCATTACTGTATGCGTCAAGTCACGATGGCCGCATGATCGAAAATTTGTCTACTACTTAATACGCTGAAATGATGATAATGAAAGTGAAATGAACAAAATGCCTCATACTCTCAAAAAAGCTCAAAATTAATGCAAGTACTGCTAATAACCACACCATTATACTGAACAATATCCCTTTTGAACAAGTTAAAGAATTCAATTACCTTGGATGTGGATGCGACGAAAGATGACAACAACAAAATGGTTGTATAGAAAGAGACAGCATCAGAAATGGCCGGGACTAATAAATTACGATGGTACCGCATTTTTCCGGTGTCGACGTTCGAAATTAATCCGGAGCGCGGCGAAATGGCGGCCGGATATCCGTGTAGGCCGGATAGTTACGTTATATTTGTCGATTTCACGGGACATTCTAAATCAAATTTAACGTCGTTCCGACGATGGCTTTTCCAGTAATGAATAGGAATGAAAACGAGGCCGTGGCGTATCGATCCCCGAAATTAATATGCATCGCTCTTTCGCACGGCGAACGGTCGAAATTATTCAATTCGTTCGTTTATGTAGCAGGTAGCGGCATTATTGTTGAAATATGAATGAGCCCCGGAATGAAATTTGCGACAGAATCCGGGATGCATTAAATATGGGAATTGTTGTATCGTTCGAACGGGATCGAAAACGATGGTGGAGAAGGTATCGGCGGGAGGGCGAACGGGGGATGGTATCGAAGAGATATCGGAGGGTGGTGGTGGAATGTTTGTTTGTTTTGCATTCGTCCTAATTAGATTTCGGCGAAACGATACACGGGACGACGGGGTTGTTGGTTGGTTGGTTGGTTGGTTGGTGCAGCGACGCGGAGGGACCGCACGGAACGTTATCTGGTGGAAAGAGCGAACGCGCGTCGTTCGATGCCTTTTCCCGTGCGCCTCGCGCCGGCAACAGATAAGGAGAGAGATTTACGGCAACTGTTCCACCTCAAAACATCTACCATACCTTTATATCGATAACTGTTTAATTGTTACGCAAAAAGACCGAAAAACGCCGAGCGTTTAGTCAACTCGAGCGAAACGCTTTCCACCCAACAACCCCATATTTATTTATGCGGTTCACGTAAAGACGCACGCGTGCAAGTGACTGCGACTCGCAACTCCCTCGCTCGCATCAAAGAAGGCGGAAGAAACCGAAAAATATAATATTTGCATTTGAACCACGACTTCCGTCGTTGCGGTTATCGAACAAAGAAAAGAACCCCAAATTCTTCTACCTTCATGCGCAATTTCTTCATTAACGAAATACCTGCGGAGCGTGTCAAGTGGTCGAAGAAAACCTCTCGGATCGACGACCCCCTCCTCCTCCGCCTTTTCTCGGTCGCATTCGACGCTGGAAAACGGGCGAAAAACTTGGAACAAATATCGTTATCGCCGCACCCGTCATTAAACAAACTCCGGAGCGACTTTCCGAGAACGGCGACCTACCGACTGCACCAATTTGCATCGCGCGATCGTAAAACAAGTCGACGACGAATTTTCCTTTTGTCGCGACGTTCGAAATGGGATCGCGTCAATTTAACAACCCACCCCGCCTGCGAAACGTTCAATTTGGTCCGGGCAAAATTAACGGGCCGTATAATAACAAACGCGAGGGCGTCGTTAAGGTGACCGCTAAGTGGCGAAATAACAAAGGGCCGAGACCGCGAACCCCTCGGAGACGTCGCGTAAGCCTTCGATTAATTCCCTCGGACGTTGGTTTAGGCCCTCGGGCCTCTCGTTAATAGCCACGTCGAATAATCGGATTCCGGCGGGAGGGAGGGTGGGTGTTTGGAGGAAGGGGGAATTTTTGGTCGACGCGAAAAAACCGTATTTACGGAAAGGCTAAAAGGGGCTGCGAGGAATCGGGGTAAATTGCCCGGAAAGCGGGCGATACAAAGTCGAACGAAAAACGCTTCCGGCTACCGGCTCACGTGCCAAACGGATGCGAATATATTACTTTGTCGCCCCGGATCTTCGCGACTATTGATCCACTTCGTACGCGGATTTTTTTTTTTGTTCAACCATTTCGCTTCGAAAACGAGTGTATCATCGAAACGTGTAACGCGATTCTATGTTTCGAGTTACCAAACGAATCGACGTTCGATTTTCCACCGCAGCTGCGAAAAAAATGTTAGCGATCCGTTTGATGTTTATCGATACGACGGCGGAAAGGGAAGTTTTTCCGCGGCGGTCTGTCGAATTCGGGACCGCTAAGTACGATCGGCCGTCGGTATTCGACACATAAATCAACCCCCTCGATGCTTGCTTGCTTGCGTTTCGATTCCAGACGTCGCGTTCCTCCTCCCCACCAACTTCCACCCTCCACCCTCCTTCCTCCAATAAAGCGGGTTCCGTATTTGCAACAATTTATAGAACACTTCGAATTCGTATTTCTTAGACGTCGCCTTATGCCAACTTTATAGTTTACGACGCAGGGCGCTGTACTGGGAACACGAAGGGTTGGCCGTGGCCCCCGACTTAATTGAAATTTGTTTATGGATTCCGCGTCTCGCGTAATTGAAGAAAGTTTTCACATCATCTGCGCCGCTTATTATCGTTATACGTAAGGGAAAAAGAAACGTGTACCCCACCCATAATCCGGCTTTAATGAATAAATAATCCCACTTTACGTGGACGAGAGAGGCGAAATTTAATAGAGCAATTTAGTACGTAGGAGGTCGGAGGAGGGGTGGGATGGACGTTAATTTTAATATTTAAAAATCCTGGAAGCCGCGTTTCCAACTTCTTGCCGCGGTCGTAAAGCCGCTCGCGCTAATAAAGGAAAGAGAATATTAAGCTCGGTAGGGTGGAGGGGGTAGGAGGGGGTCGCCACCGTTTCCACCGCCATTGCGGCCTGACGTACTTTTTGCGCTCACCAAATTTCCACTTTTTCCGGTGCCACCCTTCGCCCTCTTTCTATATTTCTCCGAATCGTTTTAGGGCGACGAAATTAAGGCGCCTCGTTAACGACGAACGCAAATAGGATTATATTTGCCGAGGATTGAAAAAAATTTGCGTCCATAAAGACTTTTTGTTCCGTTCTTTAGTCTCGTATTTGCTACGTCACTTCGACCGAAACGGAAATTAACGATAAATCGAAATATGTCTGCTCTTAATTTCCCTATCGATTTTGGCGATATCGAAGGAAAATTCGATACGGTTGTAGTGATCGGGTCGCTCCAAAGGGAGAAAGGCCTCGTTATCTAAGTAAATGAACAGACAAAATAATCCCAAATGGGACAAAACTTAGGTTCTGTTGTTGTTGTTGTCGTTAAAATGTCATCCGAAGGTTCCAAATAAAAACGGTTCGCCGAAAAGTGGCACAAATCGAGGAAAACGGGATAGAAAGTTGTCGTGATTGGATTATGATTAGTCGGGCATTGAAAGGGGAGTTCCGAGTCCCGCGGGTGCTCGGTTACCATAAACGTGCCGCGACCGGTTTAATCCGTTGTTTAGTTATCAAAATATGTCCCGGAAGAGGGGCAGCGCGTCCCGCGGGGAATCTCGCGTCAGTTGCGAAAGTACTTTGCCGGCGCTCCAGCTTTTGCCGCGGAAATTTGCATATTCGCCAAGATTTATTCACTCCTGGGGGCCGTTCGGGCCGACATAATCACCGAGTCGTCGTGCGAGCGCGCCGAATTCCCATACATATCCCCGATTTTTCCTTTCCTCCCCCTCCCCATTTTTCCGCTCCACGGTCCTAATGGAAACTCGGCGATTTCCGCGCGCGCGGTCGTTAAAGTTTTAATCCGTAAAATTCCTTCACGGTTCAATTTCGAGAACTTGGGGTCCGATTTAACGAACGAAAGTTCGTTGGCGGCAGCGGTGGCGGTGGAGTTTCCGGCTCGACTACCGCGTCGTAACGAGACGGCGGCGTCGAGGTCAAGCGTCCCGGGAATTCGCGGAAAAAAACGAGAAAAAAAAGCAACCCTTCGTTCGCCCCGATCGGAATCTCCAGACACGCGCTAATGCGCGGCAATAAAAATTACGTCGCGCGTATATCAGAGCGCAAATTACGGTAATCAAAAAGTCATCAGGTTTCGCGCAACCCACTTTTCCACATTTTTCCGTTCTACTACTTGAACACCCGAGTTCAAGTAGTAGAACTAAGAGGTTTACGGTCTTGTTTGTTTATAACCTCACAATTTCGTCGAGTAAACATGTCGGCGGGAATTCAATATCGGATTTGGCGAGAAAATTGAAAAACAAATCCGAACGGACACATAGAGGTGAGCCGCCATCTGTCGCGACGGGGTCGGGTAATTGGAAAAGTCCCCGGAGACAAACCGCGTGAATCTCCGTTGATAAACGCGTTCTGCCACATCCGGATTTCTAGGAACGTGGAAAATATCTTTCGCGCTCGCGGAAATTCGCGCATAAAACGCAAAGGGGCTCGTTTTCCCGGGCGCTCGGCAACGGTTTTGAAAGGGTAGCCGGGCTTTATGTCGCGGCCCACGTCCAACGGCCAACAAAGCGAGCGACGCCGTTTCCCATTAGCGGATTGAATGACCGAGGGTTCTAGGGCGGCGGCGGTGGGGCCATTAGCCCCCCTCCCCCCTACCCGTACCGGGCGCTACGGGATCGACTAATTACGCGATACACACTACAGGAAGATAAGTTACAGGAAGCTTCCCCAGTTGTCATTTAGATTAGGATATAGAGTAAATCTGTTAATGTCGAGGTCGACATTTTTCGCTTTCCACCATCCTAGCTATCTATATGGAAATAAGCGCAAACGCGAAAACCGATATCGAGTGGAAATCAACAAGTGAAAAACCCATCGTTAGTTTCCATTAATCCGAAAAGGTGGTTCGAGGTTCGAGGGGTGATGGAATAAAAATCACGTCCGGCGCTTTTTGACGCCACCGCCGCGCCGTCCATCGATATTCCAACGTCGACGTTCGCAGTCCCCTGTCCCCCCCCCCCTCGTTCCCCCGTCCCACCGCCGCCCGATCGCTCTTATAAATCAAACGGCCGCAATAACGTTCGAGTTCGCGACCAGAAAGTTCGGAAATTAAAAGGGGGTCTCCGTATTGTTTGGACCCGTTTGAAGAATGGCCAGGAATAAAAGAGCTTTGCCGCTCGCGCGCGAGGCTCGACCTCGAATTGTTCCGCCCGGAAAAAACCGATTTTCGTTGTTAAGTTGCGGCATTTCTCTTTGTAGCGACAAGTCGGGAAAGGGAAACGTTTCGAAAATTGTGGACGTGACGTCCGCGTCGCGAAATGGAAAAGTTCCCGCGGGCATTCCCGCGGGACGCGCGATTAAATCGATTCCTTCCATCCGGCCAGCCGGGAGAGATGCGGATTTTCGTTAATGAATTTGTGGGAAACAGATCTTAATAATAACTTTATCGGTCGCAAATAAGTCGAAATGTTTCGTGCCGAAGATCTGTTTACCGTGACGGTCGAATTATATAAACATCACCAAATGATGATAGTGAAACGGAGACAGATTTTGAGATAGATTGAGGAGAGGTCGGCCAAAGTGCCATCAACACTAAGAGCGACGACGAAAGATAATTTCGAAAGCAACTCGTAAAACGTCTTTACCCTCATTCAACTTTCTCGAGCTATAACGTTCGAGCCATATAACTGAGCTCCAATGAAAGGAGTCGGTCGAAAAAATAAAATAAAAAAAAAACGGAGAAAGTTATAAAATGAGCTGTTTTATACCTTCGCGCGATACGTTTCTTCTAGTCGTTCGTTCGTTCGTTCGGACGGAAAATGGAGCTGTCGCGACATTAGCGATGCGTTAGTTAGTTAGCGTTGCCTCCTAATTTATCAGCTCCTCGGAGGTTTCCGGAGGGGCTTTCCTTCCGTCTCCCGTGGGATCGGGGAGCCGGGAGCGATTCGTCTCAATTTGGCAAATTGATATCTCGGCCGCGCGCTCGCTTATTTCTCGTTTCTCGTGTGTCCATTCACCTGTGCATTACGTTTTACTCGCTACCTTCTCGAACGTGCTTTAAATATTCGATGGACCGCGTCGCGATCCTTTCTTCGCGACTTCTCGACCGTCTACCAATTTCTCGCTTCGCTTTGATCTCGTCGTCTTTCAATTAGGTCGCGATTAAATGTTGCGATTTTTGGTTAGATGTGTGTGTACGGGATGATGAAAGTCCTTGAGACAACGTTCGGGGGGCGGCAATCGATGAGTCGAGTCGAGTCGGCCCGTGGAGGAGCGGTTGGATGGTGCAGCGGTATAATGCATAACTAATGAATCTCATCTGTTACGGTTTGTTAACGTATCCATCTCCTGCGAGAACGCCTCGACTCGACTCGACCCGGCAGAATTGGGGCGCGGAATATGATTAGGGGTGCCGGCCGGCCGGCCGGACTGACGGAATTTCGAGTTATGAAAAAATCGAGCCGCGGAAGAGGGTTGAGAGCTTCATCAAGAATGGCGTCAGCTGTAGACGTATAATTGACTTAGTCGAAAGAGGGAAGGAATATCGGGAAAGGGTTGTGGGTGGCGAGGCCCCTTTTTCCGCCACCTTCCATAAATATAAATTTCGCAGTCTCGGAAGTTTTAATAATGGAGCGACGGAGCGGCGGGGGTGGGGGCTGTTGCCGACGCTTTCGTAGGTACGGGACTTAATTTTTGTTCTAATTTAATTTCCGCGGATTTCGCAGCCGACGACGCTACGCTTTTCTAACAATTCGAAAGCGTTGTTTCGAATGTGACCCAAAGGTCGGACGCGATGCGTGATGGAAACGCCGCCTCCTGGGGCGGCTCGGTAAAGATTTTCGACCTTCCCCGCAATGTTTTCGTGCCATCGAATTGGAACGGTTCCAGGCCCGGTTTGATTTACGTTTCCATCCCCGCGGTGCGGATGTTGCCCTCTTTTCTATATAAGGCTTATTTCGTTCGCCCGATAAATAATACGCGTCGACGGCGAACGTAAATATTCTCGGATTCGTTATTTCGCGCGAAGACGATTTAATAATTTTCGACGAGGGCGATAGGATGATGGATGCGGCACGAAAAAAGCGCACCTCGCCCGGATCAATTATGGCGATTTTCGCACCTCCACGCGAACCGAAATCAATTTCGTGGATTGCTGCTTTGGAAAGGGGCGGGAGGGGCCGGATGAGGGACGAAGACGACGTCGCATAATAATAAAGTCCAAAATCCGAGGGATATTAAATGTGTCGGGGTGCGATGTGTAGAGTCGGTCGATTGAAAAATGGCAAGAATGACGGCAGACAGCGCGCTCGAGGAACGGCTTTATTAAAAACTTTTCCTATTACTCCATTTTCGCGGCATGTTCCAGCCGCAAACGGGACTGTTTTGCCAACTGGATTAGCGCGAGCAATTTTCTCGAATTGCCGCTACTGTTTTTTTATCTATCGCGATTTCGACGATTTTAACAATACTTTATTCTACGGTCACGGTAAACAGAATTAGGCCTCCAGTAGTTTTCCAGATCGAATGACCGAAAGAATCAATTCGAAAATCCTCGGCGTTCCCATATCCCCGCCTAGCAGTTTCCTACGGCTTTGCAGCTAATCAAAGGAGCATTAATAGGACGGATTACAGTGTGCCGAGTCGGTCAATCATTCCGGATTATCGGGAATATAATTCCGGGATACGGGGGGTAGGGGCTGTTCTTGCGACCCCTCGTTGCGACCGACTTTTTCGACCGGTCCGCGCGTTTCGTGTATTGCGATCGTAAATATCGCGATGGCGCCCGCCGCACCGTCGTCTACCACCACCACCACCGCCGCCCCCCGTCATCCTGTCATCCCTTAGTCGTTTGTAATTAGGGCTAATTAGTTCGTTGATTGTGATAAATCGCTACGGTTATTTCGAGCAGTACCGGTCATTAATATGCTCGTTAAAACTCGCGCATCTTGCCAACGGTAATTCGATTAAAATATTGCGGCGTCGCACCGAAGAAGCGAAGTTCGATTAAAATTCGTAACCGCGAAAGGACGCGACGCGAAATATTAATAAACGGACGGGATTAAAATTAATTAAAACGAAATGCGTAAAAATCCGGGTAGAACAATTCCAAACGATTTAGTTAAAACAAGCGTCCACTTACGGACCAACGGACCGTTTCACTAATTAAGAACCCTCGCGGACTATTATAATTTTCTTTAACGTTTAATTCGTTAGTTAACCCCGCTAGTCTCGGAGCTTTGTACATTTTCGGGGCCGACGACGGGAAATTATCTACTTCAACGTGACGATGTTTTGCATAATGAAAAACGAGACGGCAGCGAGCGGAAAAAGTCCGATTTGCTCGCGGTAATGACTATTCCGAATGAAACAAACGTGCGTCGCGACGCGTAAAAAATTCCCTAGCAATCCGGACGTGTGTGTAGTGTATATATTCCCCAAACCGAAATTGTTCGGGCCGCGTTTTACTCCCCCGACAATTCCGATCGACTTTTTCCCCTGTTCATCCCCCGTGACGCGTACGACGGCTCGTCGTGCCCGCGGCGGCGGCGGCGGCAACGGCGGCGGAGGCGGCGTTCCGCAACTTACATCAATAATTTGTCCAATTCAAACTTTCCTTCTTATCCTCTAGCCGGCTGTCGGACGTGAGCGAATTTGACGGCTCTCACGTTTACAACGTTTCACTTATTTTTCCTCCTCCATCACGGTCACGTGAGGTTGATGGAAAGGAAAACCCGCCGAAATTATTCGATTCCCTAGCACTCGCTCACTTTCTATATCCCGGCTCCTTTTTTTTTGTCGCCCCAATTTGCGACGACGCAAGAATGCAAATTGTCGGAGAGAACGTTAAATCGGGAAGAAAAGAAAACCAATGAAAGAAGTAGGCTTCGGATTTCGTATTATCAATCGACTCGAAACAATAAAAGAACGTCGTTAGGATTAATTGCGTTCGTTTGGATTCCGCCATCAATGTCGTCGGGAGGTGAAAGGGAAAGAGTGAAGTTAAATTGGAATTTTTCCATTTCAATTTTCATTCGCGACATCTTTTTTTTCCGAGCTGGCGTTTTTGGAGTTTTCCCATTGTCTATAGTACACGTAAAAATGAAAAAATGGTGACACAATCGGAACAAAGAATAGTCAAAATGGTGAAGGCGCCCACTCACTCACCTGCATGTAACCGCCCTCGCAGTAACTCGCGTTCAGCAACCTGCCGACCTTGAACTTATTGAATTTAATGCGAAGTATCCAGTCTTTGGGGGAGCCCCGGAAAGAACGGAACCTGTACCAGCACGTCATCGGCTTCCCCACGTTCTCCGAGGTCACCTCGGGACTCGACACGTCCTCGTAAACCTCCACCGTCTTATTGCAGTGCTCCTTTTTGACGTCGCCTTGAAAAGCGTGGAAAAAAAAACGTAGCTCGTTAATAATTCGACGAGTCGCAAAACGCGGTGGCGTTCGACGGTGGGGCGACCGGTCGTACGCCACCGCGCCATTTTGCCATTTTCATTGTTTTCCTTTTCTGTTGTTGTATGGGCACGTTTCGTGTTTTTCGATGCTTTATAAGAGTCGACGGGTAATTTTTAGAAGGCGGCCCCACGTCTACGTCTCCGGTTCCCGGGGGACGAATATCCTGCAGGATAACTTCGTTAGATAAAAGGGGACTGTTGATAAACGACCAGTCGTAAAAGCTAGGTCACACGACGCCTTTCAACGCCGCGAATTCGCGTTTTTTAATAAAACTTGCGTTCGTCGAAATCCTTCGAATCCTAATAAAACGCGAGATGAATAATTATATCGTTAGAGGGTAAATAACTTTCGTCTAATAAAAATTTCGAAATAGGTAGGTATACCGAGGCGAAAGTTGTATAAAAAATGAAAAGTCGTCGATTTTCAGTCGGGAAAATGGAAATAATTCGCGGGTCGAGCGAGTCGCCTTAATATTCGAGTCTCGTACGGACATAAACGTGTCATAAAAATGTGTACCTATCGGAAAGTTTCCCTTCAATCGCGTCGTTTCGGCGATTTTATAATACGCTTCGCCGCCGCCGCCGCCGGCACCGGGCGACATTTGAATATAACGTGTCCCCGTGGAAACTGTCGTTAATCTTTCCGTTTTACGTTCCGGGAACCGTCGTCGTGTTTCGAACCGGTTTTCGGCGATCGTTAAAGAAACGGATTAAAAGGAAAAACGACGGGAACGGGAGCGGTGCAACGACCGACGGGACTAATTGAAAATTGGCAAAGTGACGTCGATCTCGGGGAAAATATGGTTCGAGAGTTTTCCGAAGAGGAATTTCCCGGACTTTGGGAATGATTAATAGAACGGAGGCGAATGAGTATCGGGAAAACTTTCCGAATTCCGGAAAGTGTTCGAACGACTTACCAAAAAAGAACAGTCGCCGAACTTTTTTTTTTCGAGACGGCAAAAATTTAATTTTTCTCCCGGATTAGATTACAAATATACGCGAGCCCGTTGGATCTGAGGGAATCGCGAACGAAAAGATGCGGATGCCCGTTATTAAGTTACTAATTTATCGAGCCGATGAGAGTTTTTCCGAATTTCCGCGCACGTTCCATTTCCAATTCCGGAAATTTATCGCCGTTCCCCGGGAATTCGATTCTGTTTGTTTTTTCTTTCGACCGAATCGAATCTGAATTTGTTTTGCCCTAAAATTTTCCGAGAATTTTAATTACGCGTCGCTCGATTTTCAATATCCCCGAGTGCAGCTGTGCCAATAGAGCCCGCGGCGAGAAAAACCGGAAGGAAACTCGGACGTCGGCTTGTGGTAATTCAACAATGATAAGGTCTTGTTCTCGCAGCCCGGAATCGAATTTATGGTCCCGGGAAAGTTTCGACGACGACGACGACTTTTCCGAGCTTTTCACGATCTGCTCGCGCTCGCGGTCAATATTTATTTTGTATATTGGAGATTGTTGATGTTGCCCCGTTCTAAACGTACAAACGTAGTTGCTTATGAATTTTGAAACAACGTTCGCGTCGACTAAATTTCCCGCACGAGTTTACAACGTCCAACCGGATTTCGGAGATTTATTTGAACAATCGGGGGTGAGGAAATTGAGTTTTCATTTCGAAAATGGCTCATATTTCGAAACGTGAAAAGGAAAATGCTTTTCGTACGAGGTTTAAACTTACCGAGGTTTTATAATTGAGAGTCGCCGGTGACTCTAATTTCTTTCCGTAGACGTCGCCCGGAACTATAAATTACAATTTTATGCGAATTAAGTTCGCGAAAAGTTGAGGAAAAGTTTGATCGCAAAACGTAAATGTCATTAAACGAACCGATCGGGCGTTAGTTTTCGCTCGATTAACGTGTGACTGCGCCTTCAACCGGTCCGACGATCCGCACCAATATCCAGATTGCCTTCTTGGATTTTTTTCCTTTACGTCCGTAACGACCGTTTTATGCCGTCCGTAAGTAAGGTCGATTTACGATCCCCTTCCGCCGCGGCCCCGAAAAACGCCGAATATTTCATACTTAGGACCCGTTTCGACGGGCGTATCTTTGGAGTGGACCGGCGTTCGTAGTCCGGAAATCGTTCGGAAAATATATCGGACTTTGATGCGACATTCGGTCGTTCGGAAAAATCCCTCGTTATCTTTCCCGGTCACCGCGGAACGACCGATTCAATTTTATCGGCACCCCCTTTATACGACGGCGGGGGCGGACTACGATTCGACGCCCAATAGAGAATGCTAATAAGAATAACAACGCGGCGAAACTTTCTTATCGCAGTTCGTTGGCGAACCGTTATTCCGGGACGTGCGAAACAGCTTTCGGGACTCGCGGGCGTTAAAACTTAACAATTCCATATCTTCGAGCGACCTTTCAACCGCCGTTTCGAGCGTAATCGTCTAGGAAAGAAAAGGGAATCGCGAAGCGAGCGAAATTACTAATGCAGTCGACTATACAGAGGATGGATTTCAAAATGTGCTACTTTCGTTGTAAACGAACTACTTGTATGAAGTTTTGCGCGTAATTTAATCTGTGGTCCGACTGTCGGTTTTTAAGTTGTTGCGACCATTATGAACTACGAATCATCGATCATTGGCGCCACTTATTTATACATAATGCGTTCTGTGAATCAAGTGAATCGACTATTTTTTATTTCCGTTCCGTTTGTGTTAAAATGTTAACAAATGTCTCAGTAACCACCGTAATGTTGGATGTATTTTCTAACCCTACTTTGTAATTCGGATATTCGGCTGTCACTTTACGATAAGGCCAATTACAGTTCAAATTTTATACGAACTGCTGCCGTGCTTTGCTTGCTTCGCTTGGCTCACTGATCTTGATAGCGAAATTGTAATCGAAATCGATGTCCCTCCTAGGAGGAAAATTAATTTCGCATATACGTCGCGTATATCAAAAAGTGTTAACGCAATTTTGACGCTTCCGCATCGTATACGATTTACCTTCCCCATGGCATCGATCTGCTTTCTTGATATGGAATAAATGTGACCGTTGGTTATTTTAGGCGTATATCGACGACGCGTTGACGGATGGATGGCGGCTTTGGGATCGTCGGGGTCAGGAGGGTGTTTCGTGATCTACGGTCCATTTATCATGGGCCAAAGCGAGCGGGTTTCACGTTCAATAGCTCGTCCATCATAGTCAGTCGCGGCATGTGAATGGAGCTTCCCAGTCTGTCCGTCCGTCCGTCCGTCCGTCCGTCCGTCCGTCCGCGTTTAGCAAATGTACTCGCGTTCCCCGCAATCCGAAACTAGACTATTATATGTCGGCGCAATCGGCCGCCGCTCTGATATACGTTCTCGCTGATTTAATGTTTACGCAAATACAAGAACCGCGGTAGTAGGAGTTGAAATTATTTAAACTTTTGTCAACCTCGATCGAAATGGTCTAAGCTGGTGAGGCCGGCCACACAAAAGCGCCATCAATCGAGTTTTTCCGCGGTACAAATAGCGGCGCGGCCGCCGAACTAGTTAATCGAGCGATGATTTATCGGGACATTCCCGAATTAATTCGAGGCCGAATAAATGTAATACGGAATTAACTGCGCCCGGCACCAGCTGGAATTTCCATTACTTTATGCGCGTTATGACGCTGGAATTTCGCTTCCGGTTCGTTCGCTATGCGCCGAATGCATTCGACCCTCTGATTTATTATTTTCCGACAAGTGCTTTAATGGAATAAACCAACACCGGGATCTTCGCGAGGCTTTGTTTCGTTGCGCCGCGACGCGCCACCCCCGAACGAGAGACAAACCGACGGGGAATCGATTCTAAGACGTTGCGAAAATTTCATCGAACGAAAATATGGGGTTGATCGTTTTTTTTCTCGGCATATAGATTCTAAAAAACTATCCTATCCCGTTGCTCGGAGTAGATAATTGAAAGAAAATAGAGCTGTATGGATTTTCAATTTCCGATAGAAAGCAAACTGAATTATCGAAGATAACGGCGCGGCCGCGTGCCAATAACCGGCGAAGGAACAAAAGAAAATACGGGAAATTCGAGAACGTAGTATATGTCGACTGGATGCGGTAATTCGACGATAATAAGGTCTTGTTCTCGCTGCTCGCGAAAGATCGAATTTATGTGGGGCGAGACGGCGGCGGCGGCGGCCGGAAAAGTTCCGCGAACAACTTTTCCCGGAAATGTATGTATAATGCAGTTCGCCACTCGAGCACGCCCGAAACTTTCGGACTTTCCAGCTTTCGACGATCCACTCCCCGGTTTTATTAACCCCCCGGTCGAACGCGGTCAATATTGATACGCGATCGGGTTATTTTTCATTGCGAAACTTTTTCTCTTTTTCTATTACAACAACGGTTAAGCGCATCTGGCGGCTTTTTTTTACTTCGTCCAGAAATATAAACAGCGATTATAAGTAACGTACCGCCATTATGAAAGCACCGAAAATTATTTATGGGTCCGGGGCCCTTCGGGCGCACATATTAAAAAGCCGCCATCTCCGGGACCGTCTGGCGCGACTGGAAATGGGCGAAACTCGCGTCGCGTCGCGTCGCCTCGCGCCGCTACCCCCTCGGGAAATATATCGGACGATTCGGGGGACGTAAAACAAAGATTAACGACTTTCGTTCCCCGGGCATAATATTCAAATACCTACCTACGGACCCGGCCGCGCACGTATTATGAATTCGACGATTTCTCTCGCGTCGACTCGCTCCGCGGAAAACTTCTTTTACGACGCGCACGGATATCAATCCGGCTAAAAAAAAACGGTTCGCCAATCAATTTTCCGACTGCCCTAATTGGTTCCCGTTTCCCTCGTTCCCGTCCCCTCGCCTCGGAAAAGGCCATCGCCGGAACCGGCCTTTTAATTAAATCGGATACCTAAACAGCCGGTCGGACAATTCAACTGCCGAAGGATTGTTTGCGGAACGTTTCAACGTCTTTTTTTTCTCTATCCAATAGCGATATTTTCTAGTTCCAATTTAAAAAACGAGCTGGTCGCGACAAAGCGCATTCGCCAATTTGTTGAAATGCGTGTATATTTGGTTGCTCGTTACCTACGATATGTTGTAATTTGAAAATCTACTTTGAAATAATTATGTGTCGCGTTCTGGAATTTTAAGGCGATTTAAATCTCAGGAATGGAACAGATAGAAGAACTTACGAATCGTCAATGAATTTGCAACGATTTTCAAATAAAATGTTTCTTCGATCGTTTTCATCACCCAAATGGTTGTTGAACTGATATTGAAATTCTTTCAACAAGAGGTGAAAATATTACAATTTTCTGAATTTCTGAAAATAAACATCTTTCCTCTTGATAGGTGAAAAGTTCGCGAGATTAAATAAAAAAAAATATTCGAATATAAAAAATTTTTATAAGAACGAATAAATCGGAAAATGATGACGCGACGTAAACGGAAGATATACGCTCGCACCATTAAATGATATTGTTTTCGCGATTGTAATCGATTGTGATCCCCAACTTTTCCGACATATTTATTGGATGTCCTAGACCGTGGATAAAGTTTTTTCGTCGGGCCCACGTCTCGAAATCGAGAACAACATTTCTCATCGCGATCCGCGATTCGTTCGAAGCCGAAAAAAGAAAAAGTAACAAACGGTTCGCTCGTAAAAAATTGATCTGGCTCTCGAGAGATGTCGTTTTTCCTTTTCCCTATACATACTCACTCCGTTTGCTAGGCGACGACGGATTAGCCGCCCCATACGCGAAGACGATACCGCCGGTTAACAGACAAAAGAAAACCGTCGAAGGTGTCTTCATGGTCTCCTCTGCTTTCAGGTCGATTTCGTCTGGTCAGGTCGTCTGCGTACGGCCATATTAACCGACCGCCCCCACACCCAGCAATTTATTCGTCGTCGTGCGTGTCGCGGCTTTCAAATGGACAACGCACAACGCGACATTGTTTTCCCCGAGAGAACGGAACAACCCGTGACGTAATACGTGTGCTTTCGCGGGCTGCGCGTGCCGAAAGCGAACTGTCCCGGCGACGACGAAGAAAGCTGCAGGACCGGGAAACGAACGTCGACGATCGCGCCCGACTTTCCTACCCGCCCCCACCAACCTCTACCCCTCCCACCCCAAAAACGTCCCGAAACGGCGGAAGCCGATTTATCGGCTACTCTGGTAACGTTGTAATTATTTCGACTGCCCCCCGGTTATTCGTTTCTATAACGCCACAACGAGAAGAAAAATACACCCGCATCCCCCACCCCGCCGCCAATTTTCCGGCCGAAAGTAACGTGCGGTCGGCCGGTCGGTCATTCGGATCAAAGAGCCGCGACGCGACGGGGGGTTGTTAATCGAATTACCTCGGTTCGAGGGATTCTTCCTCCAGGGGGGGCTGGCCGTGCGAGTAAAAAATCGCGACCCCGGATTTCCATTAGGCGAAATAATTCGGTGCGTACGTTTTGCCGCCAAATCCGGTCGGGGCGCAGGAATGTATTCAAACAAAAACGCCGGGGAGTTACTTTTGTTAATATTTTCTCGTCGTTTCTAGGAACGTTTTTGTTACTTTGCCGCGGTCGCCGTCGGATTTTTTGGGGCGGAAAGGAGCGTGAAACAAAAACTGGGAAACTTCCATTCGTATATTTACCCGAGAGTGGAAGGTTTTTTCGCATTTGGTGGCGGTCACTCGAATTGTCACGGGGGCTTAAAAGTTAACGAAAAATGGAGATTGTTAAACATCTATTGCTCGAATGTACTTTAAATTTCGGATCTTCAACAGACAAATCCTAATATTGAACACTTTTCAGACTTACTATATTTCGTAGAGGAAATAGTCGACATCTACGACGTTGGGGTGTTGGCTCATTAGCGAAGGCTCACGCAAGTTTGGAACGTAATCTCCGGAATACCAAACGGTTGCATATTTGACCCTCGTCTGAATACGACTCGGGCTAAACGTTCTGATTCTCTTTTACGTATATGAAACGCTGTGTAGGCGCGACGCGGGCCGCATATTGAGCATTTCTTCCCCGTCGCCGTCGCCGCCACCTCCACGACGTCTCCCGATATAAATTCGTCAAATATTTATTCCCGTTAATTCGACGCCGAATAATTCGAGGGAAGTGATTGTTTTCGAATTCGGGGTCCCGAAGTGTTAACTACTTTCCGAAGAAACTTCGCGCCGATCCTCCTTCACCCTTTCAATCGAAAGGCTTCGGAAATTGACGGTGAACGACGCCCCCTACGTCCCGAACAGCGTCGCGACGACAACGTCCCTCGAAGTTTCGAGGGTGGAAAACCGCCGTACAGCCCCCTCGGAATTGTTCGACCGACTTGACGCAACTATAATTACACCACTTTCTACTCGAATTCGAGTTCGTGCGAAACCACCCTCATCCCCTCCCCCTCCCCCCAACCAGATGCTCGGTGGTTCGTGACGCGACCCATTTGAATTTTTGCGTGTGTAGAAATTATTAGTCGCGTGGAAATATGCGTTTTATATTGGCGATTAATTAAATATATTCATCGAATCGAATCGGATTTGGAATATTTTAAAGCCACTTTTAAGCGAACTGGCGTGGACGCGGAATTAATTTAATTATTTTCGTTATTGAATGATGAATGCTTAATTTTTTGGAAAAAAAAACGATTATTTGTTATTGGAAAATAAAACTGCCAGTTGGTTTGAAATGAAAATATAAGACTCGATAGAAGAAGCGCTTGCGCTCTAGAATTTTCGAGGCTTTAAAATCGAAGTGCGCAAGCGTCTGTCGACTGTGCAACGTGACCCTAATCTACTGCAGTAGGTTATTCGTTTCGAAGACAAATTTTGAGCGAAAAATGAAAGGAAATTGTAACTAAATCGTGAAAACGGCAGCCATCTCTCTCTTCATAAATCGAGAGTGCGTTTTAATAAAAAGCGAGTGGAGCAAATTGGATTTTTCCGGAACGAATTGGGGCTGTGCGTGGTGCATTCGAATGCAGCTTCCCGCTTACGCGTCATGATTTGCGGATGTCAGCACACAGCAGACCATCCATCGATACGGAAACGTCGTCTTCGAAGTGGCTCGTTGTCGCCGCAATGGCACTCTAGACAGTCGACGCCCCGGGCGCGAACTGCGCCGCGGGGCCTCATTAAGGTCGCGTTTCCACCGTTTCGTGTGACTCGTCACGACCGCTTTCGTCTGAAGTGTGTACCGTTAAAAATAATGGGGACGGGGACGCCGCGCCGCGCGGTGAAAGCGACCCAACCCGGACCATCAATATCGTCAACTAGCTCTTACCCCCCAAGACGCCACAATGAAAAGTACACAGTTCATCGTAGAAATGGAATTCTCATTACCTAAACTGAAAAGCATTGAAATCGGAGAAGAAAGGAATAAACTAGCGACAAAATAGCGAAAGCGGAGGCGGTCGGAAAAGCGCGCGGAAATCCTCTTCCGAAAGTCCTACGCCACTCGGTTTATTGTTCACCTCCCTCACCCCTATTTTCCGGTTACGTTCAAGACGAAACCGACCGCGGAACTAGCGCCATTCCGCTACGAAAATCTCGGAAAATCGAGGAAAACAAATAAACTGAGCCCAGGAACGGCACGTTGCGCCGACTAATTTAAATACAAACTAGAAAGCGAACGGAAATAGGAAAAGAATCCGCGACAAAGCGATCGTTATCGCTAGATAAAATTTCTATTTTATACGATGTTCCGTTTTTTTCCACCGCGTCGCGTCGTCGGGGGCGGCGAAAACAAACATCGACGAACGATCGTTCGTTCGTTTCTGCCTCCGGGGACCGTGCCGCCGTAATTGAGCGACGAATAGAATTTGATTTTTAATCGGCTTCCTCGACGTCTTCGTTAAGTTCGGATCGCGGCCTTTGTGCCGACCCGCGTTTTTGATAAAATCTCTTATAAAACGCGGAATTTACAAAGAGTTACCAGACCTCCGTGTGCCTTCGATTAGTCCCCCATCCGAGCGGCGGGGGGAATTTAATTAAAATAAGAAAGCCGACGAAACGGCGCGTCGCCGTCCCTTTTAATCCGGACGGAATTAATGCTCGAATCTCGTATGAAATTTAAATAACGAACTCGGATTTATGACTTTGTTAATTGAAGAGCCGCTTTTGTCTTGTTTTCAATATCGACAAATATTTTATACGCCTCTCGTGGCGCCCAACGTGGGGCACATACGTTTACCGATTCCTTTTGTCCTTTGGTTATTTCCTCGTGTTTGTATTGTATCACCGATATACTCTTTGATTTCTCCCTTATTAACTCATTTTGCATGTTTGTTACGATTCTCGTTCCCTTTTCGTGAACCTAAAAAAACGTCCGGGACGTTCGTGTAAACACCGTAATTTTCCATTTATCTATTTGAATAGGACTGGTGCGGTCGTTTCGATTCAAATCACGCAATGTAACAATCAAAACGCTTCGATTGGGGATCAATTTTCCTCGTGTTTTTTCACTCCGCATTCTCTATCGATTCATTGTCAATTGCGGCTCGTTCGGACGATTAAAGTTTGAAAAGGGGGTGGCTGGTTCGGTCGGTGGGGTGTTGTTGCATTATACGAGATTATTATTACGCGAACGCGGCAGGTGTTGGTTATTTCGGTGGAAATCGTGTTCGCGCGGTTTTCCCCCCCTCGTAAATAACACAACACCGCGTTCCGTGTTCCCTTTAAATCGCGATCGGCCGAATAATCGAATCTTGTTTCGGAAATAATTTTCCGAGATTTCAACGTTCCGGCCAATTAATCGGCCGCTCGTTGCCGCCGTTAATTCGACTTCGTTAATTTATCGCGCTTTTGCCGATTCAATTTCGTTTTTCCATCAGGTGGATGGGAAAAAGGAAAAATTGCGACGCGTGTCGGTAAAACGGGGGGAAATATCTACATCGTTGGGATAACGAAGTTAACAACTTGAGGAAAACTTGTATGGCGGCGCGGCGACCGAACAAAGACACTTCCGTCCCCACCGTATCGTTTCGCACCCTTCAAACTTTCAACCCCCTCGGAGGAGGAGGAGGAGGTGGGCGGCGAACGATTGGGGGGAAATCGGATATATAGGTAAAGTTCGATGGTTTTCCACCCTTTATAGGGCACGATTAACTTACGGAACAAGTTAATTAGGCAAGTTAACCGGTACAAGAACCGCAACTTCCTAACACGAATCGATAGTTAGCTCGGAGCGAAAAAAAGGTGATGAAGTTTTGCCTAAAATGGAGGATTTGAAAAAGCAAAATTAGTTCTTATTATTTTATTAATATATTGAACGACGGCGACAACGTCGCGATGAAAATTTCAAACGAGCGCGAGAGAGCGAGTTGATCGTTACGTCTCGTTTCCAAGCGTTCGTCTAACGTTGCCGACGTTAAATAAAAATCCATCTCGTTCGGAATTTATAATGTTACGAATTGTCGAATGGCACGTGTAAATATCCGTACGAGATCACCTTCAAAAACCGAATTAAATCAAATATTAGACTAGTAATGAAGACGGTTTAAAACGATTAAAACCGATACATAAATTATCTCAATAAAAAAAACGTTAATTTTTAAAGCTATTTGTTTACCGGTGTATAACAATCTATGCAGATTTAGTTATTAGGTATCGTAATGGACCTTGTTATCTTATCGTCCGTTGAATATTTTATGTAAGTTTCGTGGATTAGGTATAAATGTGCGCTTCGCGCCCGATCTTCATTATTTTCTGAAAAAAAGACCGAAAACGACAATGATGTACTCGCGGGTGTTTGGGTCCTCGTTGCTGCTGCTGTTGCTGTTGGTGTTTCAAAGCGCCCGTTCCAGTTTAATTACGCCCGGAGGAAATTGTCCTTGCCCGAAAATCTTCGATCCCGTTTGTACGGCCAACGGACGCACGTTCTCCAACAAGTGCGAGTATAAATGTTACAAGAAAAGCCACAAAAATGAAGATTTGGAAATCGTCGCCGAACATCGAACTTGCTACAACGATGATCAAGATAACAATGTTTAATCTTAGCATTTTTCTGTATTATTAAAATTTCGAGGTAATACGAATTAATGTCAGTTTTCCGTTCACGCAACATTCATAACGAAACGAAGGAATATTATTTAGAGCGCCTTTATCTCGACGAAATAATGAAGTCTCCCGTCTTTCGCATCTTTACACATGCAAATTCCCGACGGTAATTTAATACACCCCACGGAGGTTATTTCTCGCGCAAAATATGAGAGAGCCGCCGCCGCAGCGACGCTTTTTCTTCCGGGGCGACGCGGCGCTGCGCGTAATGTTATTAATGCACTCCGGACCTGGACGTTGACGACAAAAGATCGCTAATAAGAATACGAGCGCGTCACGGCGCCATTTCGTCCTCCGTTTGTGCGGAAACGGACAATAAAAGCGACGAAAATATGGAAAAGAAGAACGTTTCTCGTTATTCGCGTTTAATTGAAAGCACTCGGCGCACAAAAGGGGCGACGCGGACGATTTCGCGATAATAGACAAACCCCGGAGTTTTACGACGCGACGTCAAACATTCGAAAACGGCGAATCGTCAAAAGGAAAGATAAAATTACACAAACCGAAATATTCCGCTTATCAACGCGGAAAACCGATAAAATTCGATTATCGACCATTCGACGTTCAATCGCGCTCCCCGATACAATAATGTCGAAGTTGGCGCTGATTTTTCTATTTTCCTTCGTTTGCGTCAATAATATAGTGAAAATTTTATGCGACTGCAATTGCCCGCAGGAAATCGATATAGTTTGCGCGTCGAACGGTCAAATTTTCGACAACAATTGCCTGTACACTTGCTACGTGCGACACAATCCAACGGCGGCCCTCACGCTAAGTTTGAAACCCATCGCCCATTGCCAAAGGACCCAGCGAGAAAATGTGATAACCCACTAACCGTGTAATAATAAAATGTTACTCGAGCGACGTAAGTTTCTCATTTCATCGAAAAACTGGAATTCCAACGTGGTCCGGAATTTTAAGTGCTTCCCTCCACTCGGCTTTTCACCTTTTCTCGTTGTATATTTTTCAATTTCCCTCGGCGTTCGGTCCGGAATGCAAATGTCCAAAATTTACGCTCCTTCGTCGTCGTCGTCGTCCTCGCCCCCGCCAAATCCCTAATTCCGGGAAAAAGGGAAAACGCGCGCGTCACGGGGTGGTTGTAAAGTGCGTTAAAAGTTTTTTACGCGAAACGCTTTTTACGACGTTCCGTTTTACGACGAAACACCGTTTGCATCTCCGAATCCACCTTTAACGCGATTAATTTTTAAGGCGTTCTGGGAATTTTCGTTTTTTACGGATTATCGATCGTTATCATCTTGAGTGATTTTTATTTAAAGCCGACAACGTTGCGTCAAATCCGGACAACGATTAAAAGCATGATGTAATGATGTTTTTATTTATTCGCTCTCTCTCGTTTGGTAATTTAGATGCTGTGTTGCCGTTAATGATTTTCTCCAACATCCCAAGCATTACGAATATGTAAGAAGTTTTTTTTTTTTTTTTTCCTCCCCAAATCCCTCCTTTATTGCCATAATCTATAAAGGGGTTCCGCGGTATTAAAATGTCTCCTCCCGAGGCGCGTCGTATTTCTTTTATTTCCGGACGCCGTAGTAATTTCGTTCCCGTTAAATTCCCCGATTCCCGAAGGGATTTAAGTGGACCGGTGCATACGCAGTCCCCGAACGTACCGCAACACAAATCTGGGCGAAAGCCGTCCCGGATCCACGGATTCCGAACCGGACTAAACGCGACGAATATTTCACCTCCCCGAAGTCCCAGAATCGGGGGATAATTTGAGGTTGAGTTACGTTAACCGTATCGAATTTTCGTATATTCGCGACAACGTCGCGTTTCAAATTTACCATAACAAATGCGAGATGGTTGTATACGTCGATTGGTCCTTTTTACGCGGTTGCTATGTTTAATAAAAAACGAGGAAAAACGGGAAACGGCTTTTCGACTTTCCGAAGGGTTGCCCGAAATTACAAACGATTTCAAATCTGTCTTCGAAGGGTTGCATTATTTCTCGACTACCGCCCGGATTCGAGGGACGGGATTTGACATGCGGAAAGGACCCCGTGAAAAGTGTCGGGGACACGACGGAGAAGGGTCAATCCGGAAAGCCGGGTTCCGGCGATTTTTTATTTATTCACAGGTGGTCGCAAACACCCTGAATAATTCATCCCCGTCCCGGTTCCGGGTCAGACGGCTTAACGGCGAAAAACGGGAGATAAATCGACGCGAAAGATCCTCAACTTTAACCGAACCCGCCTTCCCCGTAAAGGGGGCTTGATGTAAAGACAACACACGTTGTCACACTTATCGTACGCTAAATCTATTAGCGCGTTGTTTGTCGAAAAACGAATGTCGCGTCGAGATTTATTACGCTGGCGGGATGATCTCGGCACGGGATCGCATCAATCATACGGATAACCATCCGAGTGTTTTAAACTTGTTAAGAACGGAATTAGTTTCACTGGGTATCGATCCGGCACAACCCGGGGATGGAAAAAAAAAACGGGAAAATTACTCAAATAAAGCGTAACGGTTGAAACCGGAAAATGGAAGTTTTAATTATTCGGCGTTTCCATTTGCATTTTTCGTCCAGCTCCGCAATTCGGAATCTTCGAAATTTTAATTAAATACACGGAAAACGTATACAAAGTTCCTTTCGACGAACCCAATTAAAAAATGTTACTAACGAGGAAAAACTTTCCGATTTCGTTCTATAAAACATAACTCGTGTGGAAATTTATAATTAAGGATGAAACTGGTGGCGCGTGTGCCACAATGGTTGCTTTCCGAATCACACTATGACGACATAACAGTGAGCGTCGGGAATAGCGAAGCACATTAATTCGATTTACTCTATGGTCGCGGTAAACAACTTTTAACCGCCAAAACAGTTTAACCTCACTTTTTTCAGATTAATGTCAAGAGGTCTTTTCGAAAAACGAATTGGAAATGGACGGTTTCGACGCTCAAGGTATCTTTTATAGCGATAATTTCTCCGTGGACGACAATCAAAGCACTACCGGCAACACCAATTACAATGCCGCTAAAAAGAAATTTAAGGAATTCCTCAGGCAATATCATACCGATAATTTTAACTATAAATACAGGTAATGTGATCGTTCTGCTATGAATTCTAAGTAACGATACCTTTATAGAGATACCTTGAAACGTAACTACATCCTAGGGAAATACTACTTGAATATTGATATCGAAGACTTGGGTAGTTTCGATGAAACTTTAGCCGATAAGTTAACTAAGCATCCCTCCGATCATTTACCGTTACTCGAGGAAGCTGCTAGGGAAGTAGCCGATGAAATTACCGCGCCACGACCGGAGGGCGAAGAGGTAGTCGAGGACATACAGATAATGCTCAGCTCAAACGCACATCCGGCAAGTTTGAGAAATCTAAAAGTAATTTTTTTCGTATATTAATAAACGCGAACTAAAAAAAAAACTATCTACAGTCAGATGCTGTTTCCCATTTAATCAAAATACCGGGTATCATAATCAGCGCTTCGGGAATCAAAGCCAAAGCTACCAAAATGGCCATACAGTGTCGCGGTTGCAACAACGTCATCCCGAATCTCTCTATAAAACCAGGATTAGAAGGTTTCGTAATGCCTCGTAAATGCTCCAGGTAACTTTAATTATCAATTTAAACACAATCCATCTGTTGGTTTAATCGAACGCAGCAACCAAGTGGGTCGACTACAATGCCCTCAAGATCCCTACTTCGTGATGCCCGACAAATGTAAATGCGTCGATTTTCAAATCATCAAACTGCAAGAACTACCCGACGGCGTGCCGCACGGCGAAGTCCCACGACACGTCACCTTGTACTGCGACCGAGAACTATGCGACAAAGTCGTACCCGGAAATAAAGTAACCGTTTTAGGTATATTTTCCATAAAAAAAGTCGCCCAACCCGCCAGGGAGGGGCGCGAAAAAGCTGTGACCGGCGTACGATCGTCGTACATGCGAGTAGTCGGCTTCGAACTCAGTAAAGACGGTATGGGATCCGGCGCCTTCTCCGTCATCACAACTGAAGAAGAAGATCTGTTCCGTCGAATGGCGGCGTCTCCTAACATTTACGACCGTTTGTCCAAAGGTATCGCGCCCTCGATTTACGGTTTCGACGATATCAAGAAATCGATCGCTTGCTTACTGATGGGCGGTTCCCGTAAACGCCTCCCCGACGGTCTAACTCGAAGAGGCGATATTAATATATTATTACTGGGAGATCCGGGTACAGCTAAATCTCAACTGTTGAAATTTGTAACAAACGTCTCCCCCATCGGGGTGTACACTTCGGGAAAGGGAAGTTCGGCCGCCGGTTTAACAGCCTCGGTAATGAGAGACGCCTCGTCACGCAACTTCGTAATGGAAGGCGGAGCTATGGTTTTGGCCGACGGCGGCGTCGTCTGCATCGACGAATTCGACAAGATGAGGGAGGACGATCGAGTCGCGATACACGAAGCTATGGAACAGCAAACTATTTCGATCGCTAAAGCTGGAATAACGACGACGTTAAACACCCGTTGCTCGGTATTAGCGGCCGCCAACAGCATCTTCGGTCGTTGGGACGACACCAAAGGCGATGAAAACATCGACTTTTTACCGACGATCCTCTCGCGTTTCGACATGATTTTCATCGTCAAGGACGAGCACGAAAAAAGTCGCGATATGACTTTAGCCCGACACATCATGAACATCCATATGAACGCCAGAACGGTGGAGGATGACACCAGTCAAGGCGACTTGTCCGTCGAGATTATCAAGAAATTTATTTACTTTTGTCGATCCCGTTGCGGCCCACGACTGAGCCCTCAAGCTTCCGACAAACTGAAAAGAAGTTACGCGTTGATGCGCTCGGGCGCCGCTCAACAGGAAGAATCCAAAAACGCCACTCGAATACCGATAACCGTCCGACAACTCGAAGCGATTATTCGAATCGCGGAATCCCTAGCGAAAATGCAACTACAACCATTCGTCTCCGAGTCGCACGTAAACGAAGCTTTACGTTTATTCCGCGTATCCACTTTAAACGCGGCCATGACCGGATCTTTAGCGGGAGCCGAAGGTTTCACGTCGGAAGAAGACTATGAAACGTTAACGAAAATCGAGAAACAACTGAAACGACGATTTCCAATCGGAACGCAGGTTTCCCAACAAAGTATCGTTGGGGATTTCGTACGGCAAAACTACGAGGAAAGAGCGGTGCTCAAAGTTATTTTAACGATGATACGAAGGGGGGAATTGCAACATCGTATGCGAAGGAAACTGCTGTATAGGATTCAGTAATTAAGTAGTTACATTATTTAAACCAATATCGTAAACATGAGTTCCGTATTAATATTACAGAAAATTAGGAATGAGACATGATTTCAATTTTGTAGGATTCATTTTTAAGAAACCGTTTTGTATTTAAAATCTTTTTTTTATGTCCCATTATTCAAATGTTCTAATCATCCCAATGGGATTATTGCGATATGATCGCCATATACCAAGTTAACGTAGTTCAGCGCTTTACCGCAAGTTATATGACAAACTGTCATTTGTCAATTTATTTCAAATAAGTTAGTCGCATGTTTACAAACAAAAATGACAATTATGTTTTAAGTTATAATTATTTATGAAAAATGGAAAAAAATAACGAAGATGACGAGGTAGCTAGTTTCATAAACACATTACCTTCGATGATTCATTTATCTCCTTTATAGAACGTGCAGGAGTCACCCGATTCCTCTATGTCCCTATCTTTGACGCCTCCAATTCTGGACGACAACGATGGTAAAGATGTTCCTAAAACTGACGACAGTATTTCCGAGCATTTATCCTCACCGGGTGCCAGTGTGGAAAATGATCGTTCATTGCACGAAATTGAAATCGAACCTGCACCGACGGTCGAAGAAAATCGCTTCGAGTCTCTATCACAAAGTTTATCGGGAAAATCGAAAAGCGAAAGTTTCAATATTTTCGCAGACTTAGATTTAGATGATGACACTTTAACGCAACGAGTAATGCAACAAGTTCAAGGAGATGTCATTAAGTTGGCGAAAGAATTGGATAGTAGTACTTCAACAAGCGGCGGCACTTCAACCGAGTACAAAGAAATCCACGAGGATCATTTCAAACAATACATGGAGTACTACATCATAATCGATCAGAAGAATCAATTAATAAGTGATTTAAAAAATAATTTGCAAGAATCACTCGCCAGTCGTGATAAATTACTTAAAGAAATCGAAATGTACAAAAAGGTAATTACGATTCGTTTTTAATAATCATATTTGACATCGAATTTGTAGGAGTCCTCTATATTAACGCACGACGATTTTTTGTTAATTTTTGCTCAACTAGAAGAAGTGTTGGATACCGAACAGAGACAACAATTGAATAATCTTAAAAACCTAGTTAATAGTTACGTTGAACGAAAAATCAATAAAGGAAAGGAAGAACAAAAGGCCGAAATGGAGGAGCTGAGAACGTATTTTGAACGAAAATGCGCGGATTTGGAAAAAAAGTAAGATTCTCTTTTAGTTCATAGAACTTTCTCGCTTACCATATTTGGTGATCGCTTCGTAACCCAAAATAAACGTTCGATAACGATCCTATATTTTTTCATTCACACGCAGCGTTCAGGATAACGATTCCAAACAAAGGTAACGGTGACCAACCGTTATAATTCTTTCCAATCGACGATTCGTTAACACAATTTTTCCATCACAGTTATTCGGAAGAAATTCTAAGTCACCATTCGAGACGACGCTCGGGTTCCGCCTCGACCGACGACGACTTACCGCTCGGCGGTGCCGGAGGGGACGCTCCGCCCTCTTTAAACACCTTCCAATTGAATCACAAAAAACGGGCTCTTCAAAAATTGACAAAAAGCGACTTGGATACAATCAAAACGGATTTAGAAAAGATGCTTGAACTGTTCAATCGGCAGGAAGATCTCGACATATTAAAAAACGAATTGGCCGACTTTGATGTTACAAACCTATTTAAAATCGAAATGGAAGCGTTTCGCGACGATTTGAAGAATAAATACAACGCGGAGCTCGAGATACTTAGTCAGGACTACGAGGAACGTGTGGATCGTGTGAGGGTGCAACATAATGAAAAGTTAAAAGAAGTGGAGGAGAATTACCAGGAGCAAATTGAACATTTGAAAGAGGTTTTGAATCGAACAAATAGAGGGGTGGATTATGGCACAACTGTTCAAGAAGTGGTACGTTGGCTTGAGTGTTTTTTTTTTTTTTAATTCGAAATAATTTTATTATAGGTAAGTTCTGGGGATTTCGAGATAAATGAGGTGGTCCAAAGCTACGAACGACGATTGCAAGAGCAAGTTGCGTTGGCACAAAATGATTTGGTGACTGCTTTAGAAAATCAAATCAGGGTGAGTATTTGGAGGCGATTCGCACTCTTTAAAACTTGTTACTGTTAGAGGTTAGCGGAGGATGACGGTGGTGACGAAGAATGGCCTCAGGAGTTGTTGGTTTTGAGAGATCGCTTCGCCGAAAAATATGAAAAACAAATCGCCGACTTACGGTGCGAAAATGACGGATTGAAAAAACAGGATAATTATAAGAAACGTTTCGAGTTGTTGCGTAATCTACTTGGCGAGCTATTCAAGTATCTTACGCGTTGCGAGGATGAAGTTAATGGTACCATAGTCGACGAGTTGGTACGCCAGGCGACCGAAAAGAATCTCACCGATCTCGAGAAAGAGTTGAACGAGTCAACGTCGTCTTCGTGCTCCTTGGCGACGGCTAGACGCGTCCACTTGACGCCGGATTTCAAAGATTTGATCGACGAGCTGGACGCCACTACAACCTCATCTGGAGAATTCTCAATTAACGTTAAAACGGGCCTGGAAGCGTGTTTGGAAAAGTTGAAAAACGAGGCGAACGCTATTTTAGCGTTAACCGTTAACGTTCCGAGACACGGCGACGACGACGCGGATCAGCAAAAACGAATAATCGCTTCGCTGGAAAGAGAACGCTCAATTTTAGAAGCGCAGGTTGTCGAACTAGTCGATCGGTTAAACGTGGCGCAAAGCGATTTGGAAAAAACGAGAACGAAAGTCGCGCAACTTTTGGAGGCCGACGTGCGACGTGAAGAAGTTTCCGAAGGCTATGGTGGTACAACATTCACCGGTAAGTTACTGTCTACCGAAAAACATATAAGAAATCTCATCAGGGGTTTTACTAGGCCACGCTGAGACCGCGTTTCATCAACTGCAAGAAAAAGTTCGCTCTATACTTTCAAACGCCCAATCCACTCAAACCAAAGATGAGTTGCTACAACTGTTGGACGAGTTGGTTTCTGTTGCGGAACGCATCCTTGACGAGTCTAAAATCGAAAATAAGGATTTGAAACAGCAGGTGATTTGAAAACAAATTTAGTATACTCCAACAGTAATGCTTTTCTGTGGTCGTGACACACGACCAATAGCCTACCGAGATGTATTACTGATTGCCTATCATCGACTAATGCTTTAAAATCTTATTTTTGATCGCTAATGATTTTTTTTATGTGAAGCGAGGTTTAAATGAATTCACCGCCTGTAAATATTATTCCCCATTTCATTATTTATAAATAATAAGCGAGATTTTTCCGCGGGACCCGTCGTCCTTAGATCGAGGCGGCCGATAAAAAGTACCAACAGACATGCAAGTTCCTGGAGGAACAAGCGGCCGATCGGGAACTGGAGCGGGACGATTTTCAAAAACGCACGTCGCAGCTCCAAGAAAAACTACAAACTTTCGATAGGGATCGGGCGAATTTCGTTAACGTCGCCGAAGAGGTTTGTTTTTACCATGAAATTTAAGTTTGCGTAGTTAGAATCCATCTTTACGTCATCGCTTTGCTCCTCTCGCATCCCTTTCGCTTCGCGGCGCCGCCGGCCGTCGCCGATTTATTTTCGTAACGTATCTATTTTCGTCCCTTCAGTTTCCTGTCGTTTTCAGCTGGAACAACTCGAAGTGCAGTTGAAAGAAGCGACGGCGCGTCTCGACGTACAAGATGCCAAGTTAAAAGCGGCCGAGGCGGAGAAAAACGAAGCCGTGGAAAAGATTTTCTTTCTGCGCGACATTATCGCCGATTTGGAGACGCAGGTGAAGGCGAAAGCTGAGACCGAAGCGGAACTGCGATTGGTGATCAGTCAGTTCGAGGGCGCGCTAGCGCTCCAAAACGACGCCGTCGCCGATTCTGATCGGCGTCAAGAAGAAGAAACGATCGACAAAGGGGAGGATTCCCAATTGTCGGGCGTGCTCAAGGAATTCAGTAATCAATTGATCGATATCGAGACGACGATCGACAAAAAGACGCGGTACTTGGAGGAGCGCAGCGTGAACATTTCGACGACCGCTTGCAGTTCGCCATCGGAAGATATGTCGGTTAGAGATGTGGTAATAAATTTTTTTTTAAACGTTTTAAATTGTAGAATTTTTTATTACTGAAAGGGGCTGCCGCACGGTTTTCTAACGCTGCAACTTTCAATACACCATGATATAATGAAGGTTGCGTTTTGGTTTTCTGAAATAATTCTTTTTTTTGAAGGTGCGTTCAAAGACACCCACAGATTCAAACGATTGCGAAATTCCCCTGCAGCAACTCGCCAGGCTCAAAGAGAAATTGGTGCGGCACGCGCGAGCCGAAGACGCCGCTCTAAAAAGAATTCGCGATTTGGAAATGCAAGTTTACAATTTGAAATCCTCGAACGACGAATACCGCATGGAACGTGACGTTTTAAAGAAGGAGATCGCCGATCAATTAAATCTCGTCTCCTCGTTACAAATTCGATTGGACGAGCAACGTATCAGGGCGGAGCATATCGAAAAACGTACAAACTCCTCCTTGGAAAATCGCATCTACGACATGCAAAAGGAAATCGGGGAGCTCGAGGAACGACTGGAAAATCGCGACAAAATGGTCGCTCATCTTAACTCTTTAGTGGAGGAAATGAAGAAAAAAATCGACGACGAAAAGGGATCAAACGACGAAGACGAAATGATCGTTACTATGCAAAGAGAAATAGAGCATTTAACTAATCAAAATGATTTATTACGCAAACGTTTAAACGCTGGTGCGGATTTATTACCGAACATCGTAGAAAACATTATATCAGATAAAAATTCCGACATCGATTTATTAAGACAAAAGTTAGCAACATACGAACACAAATTAGAAATGTACGATAACTTAAACTTGGACGAAAGTCAAATCGAGGCGTTGAAAAATTTGAAAAAATCTGGTACTTCGGTTCTAAATTTAATTTCATTCGTCGATTACGACCCAGCCCGAAGGGACAACACCACTTTATTGGATAACCATTCGGATATTAGAAGTGAAACTGTGCCTTACATTAACATCAAAGACATATCAAGCATTCGACCAATACGAAACGACGAAGTTTCCGAATTAAAATCCATGTTGGAAACGAAAGACGCAATTATTCAACAATGCAACGACAAATTGAAAACGTTAGACAATCTTGAAACTAATATCGTTAACGTTCAATCGAAGCTGGAAGAGACACAAAACAGCTTAAAAAATGTAACGGAAAATTTTGAAACGGAATTAAAGAAAAAAGACGAAACGGAAAAGGAATTGAAGTTCGAGTTAATTCAAAAACGAATCGCTTTGGAGGAGTTAGAAAAAGAAGTGCAAATGTTCAGAGAGGACGCAACGAGGAAGGATAACATGTACTTTGATTTAGCTAAAGAAACTAAACGTTTAAAAGATGAAAAACGCAGCTTGGAAGATAAATTAAAAGAGCATCAAGAAATTACATCGATTAAGGATAAGCATCTCTTGGATGTGGAAACGGAAGTCGGCCGGCTACGCGGGGAACTTGACGACATTCAAATCAAGTACGAAACGGCCACAAACGAAAAAATTCGCGACGCTTTGTCCGACAACGTTCAACATCTCGAAAGATCCGAGACGGAAATACGTCGCTTGCGCGACCTACTCGACGACAAGGAAAAAATAATAACCCAATTCAAAACGGACAGCGAACGTTTACAATCCAATTTGAAAGCGATACAAACGAAAATGCGCGAACAAGGTAACGTGATCGACTTGGCTCGCAAACTCCGAGACGAACAAATCAAAAACGCCGAACTCCTCGTCGAAATCCAAACGCTCAAAGCCACCTTGATGAGTCGCGACGACGAAACGGACGATTTAACCGATTTCCATCGAACTCAAATGGAGGACGCGCAACTAATCGAACAACTCCGTATTCAGCTGGAGGCGGCCGGTGAAAACGAATTGAAATTCGAGCGGATGGCCGACTGCTGGCGACAGAGGTACGAGGAGGCGGTTGCCGCGAAGCGGAACAACTCGTTGTTAGAATACAAAAGTTTACCGCCGAAGGAGGATATGGAGTTGCTGCGATTGAAACGGGAACTCGCTTCGTTGCGCAACGAAGTGAAAACCTTGAAACGCAACGAAAAGGAGCAGGAATCGACCGCGCGTCTCGATAAAGAAATGATCGCTTTGAAAACCCGCGAGTTGAAAATGTGCGAGGAAAAATTGGACACGCTCACGAGGGACTTGCAGTCGTGTAACGAGGAGCTGTTACAAAAATGTAGACAATTGGTGAGTATACTTATTTGGTTATCAATATAATTCACTTTTTTATCTTTATTAAAAAGGACGAATTAGAAACGCAAAATAGATTAATCAAAGGTGAATTGGAAGTGGAACGGAGGCGGCTGCCGAAGGAAACGAAATCGCTACCAGTGGCCGATCTGCTTATAAATAAAATTGAGGTAATTTTTATTAACGAACATTACAGAAACAGTTTGTTTGTTGCGGTGAGCGCCTCAACCCGCAACACAATTAAATGTAATGCGTGTAATATAAAATCGGTTTTCAGGAAATGCAATCGACGGCGAAATACGATCGTCAAACAATGGATCTGCTACTGAAATTAACGACGGATAATAAAACGTTGAAAAGTCGCGTAGCGGAATTGGAAAACGCTCAACGTTTCGACGATCCAACGAATCGAGTAAGTTTCTTTTGCGTAGCGAATTTTTAACACTCACTTCTTTTTTTACAGTCGAATTTCCTCTTCGCCAAGTGCCTTAGGGTGGAAAGTTACCGCAAAGCCTTAATTTTTCAAAAACAGTACCTCGCCTCGTTAACGCTCGTCGGGATCGCCGATACAAATCGACTGTCCGGTAAACGAAGATTCAGGTGTGTCGCTTACGCGATCGTCGCGACGCTACGCATGAAATACGTGGTGCGTCGTTGGCACAGCGGTATTCGATTCGCGGAGAATTTGAATACGAAATATCGAATTAAGTCGTCGCCACCGACTGGCGCAAGAGGTGAAGACTTACCGTGGAGTGGCACGACGCCTCCTTGTCGAGAAAAATCCCGGTGAGTTGTTATTTTTTTTACAATAGTCGCAGATGATTTACTAACGTTATCGTAGATTGTCGTCAAACCTGCTCAATCACTACGGCACAGATAGGTTTGGGTCCAATTGATTCGTTATTCTCATCGAATTGTTGTTTTCTAGTCATTTAATACGGAGAATGTTTGTTTCGTTTTTAGTTCTTTTTTTAGAGTGCCTTAGAAAAAGCGACAATTTTCAATATACTGAGATTTAAAATGAAATTTTACTTCGAAAAAGACAAAATATAAATAATGGTAACTACGGTAAAAGTGAAAATGTCTAAACTCTCCCGTTCGGTTTGCACCGACATACGCAGCACGACGGGAACAAAAACCAATCCATGAAAATGCCTTTGCAATCGTTGTCCGGATCGTAGGCGAGCAATCGGTGCCACTTGTATTTTTGCTCGCAGCCGCAGTCACCAGCACAGCGATTGGTTCGGGTTTTCGAGCAGGTTTCTTGGTGGATGGCTTGTTCGAAATGTTGCGTGTTAACGATCGCCCTTATTTTACCGGCCGAATTCGAGGCCCAATAAGGAGTGATTATTTCCAGTTGACTCTGACACACGTCTACTCTGGAATTAAGAGTTCGTTTTGCTGCGGATTGATGAGAGGGTTTCTGGGTGAATTGAACTTACCTGCCGCTCTCCGAGCTCTGGTTGTTTCGGAACGCCTGGCGCGGCGTTCGGATTTTCTCCATAAAGGGGTTGGGTCCAGGATCTATGAGTCTCGGATCGTCCGTCGGCAAGGTGGAACGTTTTCGACCCCGTCCACCGCCTTCCGGTGGATAAGGTGATGTCAAATCGAACTGCCCGTACATTCGTTTCATTAGGGCTTTGTTCTCGTCGATGAACAGTTGTATTCGGTCACTGAAATGGTTGTGTACGAAGGGATCAATCGAGAGGAGAGATCTACTTACAGAGGGTAGGCGGTACCCGCTTTTGGGCAGAAGAGTTGGAAATTTCTTACTAGACATGGCACACCTCGAATGTACTCGCCGCGTAGCTCTAAACCTAAGGCTACGGATAGGGCCGTCCAAAGTATCTTTAAAAAAGTAATTATATTATATTTGAATGCTACTAGTTCGTCCAGTTATTTTAGTATGAAAGGCGAAAAAAAAACGCGACGCTTTAAAATTCAACCTTTTATTCGTCGTTTCGCCGCGCCGGTGTAACGTGTTTTATTGGTTTAGTCGGAAATGTATGGAAATCGGGCGGGTTAATTTGTCATTCTTGTCGCGGAAGGACAAGTAGTCGCCGCCCACGCGTTTCGAATTCTCTCTCTTACTGGTTTATTGTCAAATAACTTGGCGGTGAATGAAAGTCAATGTACAGAACCTTGACACGCCCGCCCGCTTGTTTTGGAATTCGTAACACGCTGCGTTATATAAAGTGGAGTACCGGAGAGTAGGTACTTCCGGCTGCGTGAAAATTATTTTAACGTACGAACGTACGAAATATCTCGCCGATTCGGTTTATTAAAATAAAAAACGTACATGAAAAGCCGACGTTTACCTCAAATGCAATTTCCGCGATTCGGTTCAAGGTTTTCCGCTCCGCGAGATAAATCTGATTTTTTTTCTTTTGTTAAATCTCGTTCGTCGAGGTTCCCACGTTCCCCGTATGATTTATCGACCTCGTTACGGAATATATTCGTACGACTAACGAAAAAAAAGTGGCTGGAATTAATTAACTAGTTCGAATTTTCCCTGACGTTGCCGTCAATGTCAAATCGTATTGTCCCGCATGTTTTACGTACCGACAATTTCATTATTCTCAGTTGTGGGCGTCGTCGTAGTAGTAATTGTCCACTAAAACGTTTTGCGGGCTCGTCGCTCACGTAAAACTCAACTTATTCGAATTGTAAATTTCGTTCGCGCGCGTTAGGAGAAAGTGACTGGGCCGCCTAAGGCGGCTCGCGACGACATGCAAATTTCCCAAATCTTACACTATAATCGGAACATCTTTCTCCACTGTATTGACAAATCGGTTTGTTTTCACGCGCGTCTCATTTTCCCCAAAAACAGAAAAGAAAAGAAACGACCGAGACACGGAAAAACGGCGAGATTACCGAACGTGCGAACGTTTACTAATTAATTCGCGCAACAATGAAGCGGTTTTCCGGCAAGGACGCGAAAACGATTCATCGACGGATGCGTGAAATCTCTCCCGACCACAACCCGTAAAAGAACTATGTCATTGTTGTCGATTAATAACGTAGAAATAGTTTAAACAAAATATTTAAGTTTCTAATTAGCAATTTTTATGTTTTTCCACGAAGAAATTTATTCCGTAAGCAGTTAATTTTAGATACGTTCTGCAATCTTTAAACGGTGAAATGTATTTCAGGTTGCGTCTAAATCATTCCCGTCAACCTTATATACTCGATCCTGTATTGTGGGTTGCCCCATTTTGCTTCGAAATCAATTGCATCGCATTTCTTAATTGAAATCCAAACAAAAATTGACTTTTTTGATTACAACGACATATAATATAAAGGACCCCCCTCCCCCACTTCCGCAAAAACTTCAGTGCAGTAACATTACCAATAAATTTCGTTTAATGACGATAACCTTGCGCGGTACTACTTTCAGTAATGTCAAACCCGCGAGCGCGAACGCGACTGACGCCTTCTCGTTCTAGTCTTTCGCTTCAATTACATAAATCCGCGACATCTTCTCTCATCATCATCATCATCATCATCAGGGTCGTACTCGAGTACTAGTCGTCCAATGAGGGCGACGCCGCGTCGCGCCGGCGATGGAGCCGCGACCGACGCTCAGAATTTCCGTTTCTTCGATCCTGTCGAAATGTTGCGGCTGAATTTCGAAACAGCGACTAAGAACTTTCTCAGACCTTGATATCTATCTTACGTCTCTAAACGCGCTTCGAACTATTCATGCCATGTATTGATTCATTCCGATCGATCCGATTCAAATTTATGTGGTCGCGTTTTACAACGTTTCATTAAACGTCTCTATTGTTGCGAAAACGTGGAATTCCGGTTCGTCATGGGACGATGTCGCGTGAGAACAACCGAAAGTAGAAAAAAAAGAAAAACTAATATCGATAAAATACGTGCCACGGTAAATGACTGATAAATTCTACGCACGTTGATGAACGCGACTTTTCAAATATTCAGGTGGTACCGATAAACAAAACTCGTTCTTTTTTTCGCGATAAGAATTTTCTCGTTTTTAATCTCCGAACGATCGGAAAGTGAAATACCGAAACTTTCTAATCGCGGAAATATGTAAAACAAGATTATGGTAAACACCACGAGCAGCGCGTTCTCTCTATCCCATTGTTTGAACGAGTTATTACGAATTTTTTTTCTTCTCCGTCGTCGTTGTCGTCGTGAACGGACGACGGGTTGAAAAGTGCGCGACCTCGATCTGATTTAAAAACGATCGCGCCTTAATCAAATAGACTTACCGGAATCTGAACGAGAGTTCCATTGTTAACGACGGGATAGGAATAGAGCGGTACCACCGGTACCGAGCCGTTTTTCAGGAAAATCGGCCCCTGTATGGGGGTGACTGGAGGCTGCGACGCCGTCTCCTCCTCTTCGTAATCGTAGTCGTTTTCGGTACGACGGACGTCGTCGCCACCGCCGACGCCGCCATTTTGGGGTACCCGTAACTTAAAGTTGGGGTGGTTTCTCTGTCTATCGCTGGCGGCGACGGAGGCGGCGGTGGTTGCGGATACTCCTCGCCCAGGAACGGCCGATCGGGCCGGGGGTAGTGATAAGGGGGCGCGTGCGGTGGCGGTATCGGTACTGCGGGTGGCTGATGGTGATGATGAAAAACGGTCGCGGGATTTGGGGTGCCGAAGAATGGCGTGCTGTAATTCAGCAGGGACGACGACATTTCGATTTTTAAGAGGCGGCTGACGGTTGTTCACATTTTCCGAATACGACGACGCAACATCTCACTCTATAATCCGCGCGACTGACTTCGAAATTGTTTTCAATTCACTTTTCATTTCGCGCACATGGGACACGACTGCCCCACTAGTGCGCGCCCATGCACGCCGCCCACTTCTCCGGTGAACGTTTGGCTTCTTTCATTCCGGATTCGCGACGGTACCCGGTACTTACCCATTCACAGGATCTGGATCGGGATTTCTCACTCGAATTTCCCGAAAATATGACTAGTCGCTTCAGTTTCCTGTCGGGTGATGCGTTTTTTAGTTTAGGTACTACCGAACGATGAAAACGACATTTTTTTTCGGACAATCAAATTTATTTCGCAACAAGTTTTTATTGATACAACCAAAACGAATGATGTCTAAATCATTTTTCGACCTCACTTTTTGTTACCGCATTCTGATTGTGGGCGGGGTTCGTCCAATTCCGCATGAGTCGTAATTCAAACGCCACCTTGACTCCGAAATAAATCGAAAACCTTTTTGACTCGCGCTGGACGTATTAAAACATTAATAAAAAAGAATCAAACTCGGATGGTGCAATTTTTTTTGGTAAGAAGGCTCTTTGTTTTTCTGTCATTTTTAAATACATATTTGTTATTTTTATTCGCAGGCTTTGAAGAAACCTACTGCAGGGTTCGTGCTACAAAAATGTATACACTTGGAATATGATCACCGATTGCTTACAATTGGAATATAAAAACGAAAAATTCGCTTAAGGAATTCGTGGAGATTCGTGAGATGATTTTTCAGCGTGAATATTTTCTGGCAGAATTCTGTGAATTGAAAATGTATGGACCTTCAAAAGTTGCAGCAATCGAATACAATTTGAATTCATAAAAACCATCGAGATCATTGTTAGAATTTATTTCCACATTTTTGTTTGATTTTGTAGGGCCTCCGAAATT
Organism: Novius pumilus; assembly: GCA_020654155.1. Classification (NCBI taxonomy): domain Eukaryota; kingdom Metazoa; phylum Arthropoda; class Insecta; order Coleoptera; family Coccinellidae; genus Novius; species Novius pumilus. The sequence goes on from JAIFOV010000475.1 coordinate 8,242,723, forward strand.
GTCCAAAAGTAGGCCGAAAATTTCCAAAATAGGCCTAAAATGTCCAAACTATGTTGAAATTGCAATAAATAGGAAAAAAGTCCTAAAATAGGCCTAAATTTCCTAAACTGCCTAAATGTCCTTAAATACGCCTTAGATGACCTAAAATAGGCCTTAATGACCTAAAAATAGGCCTAAATGACCAAAAATAGGCCTAAGTGACCTAAATAGGCCTAAATTGTCTTGAAAAGGGCCTAGATATCCTTTAATAATCATAATCGTCCTATAATATGCCCAAATTCCCTTAAAGGGGGCCTAATGTCCAAATATAAGCATTGATTTCCAAAAATAGGCATAAATGACCTAAAATTGGCCTAAATGTCTTAAAACCGGCCTATATGTCTTGAAATAGGCCTAAATTGTCTTGAGAGGGGACTAAATATCTTATTAATAGTCCTAATTGCCCTATAATAAGCCCAAATTTCTGCCTAAATGTCTTAAAATATGCCTGAATGTCGTAAAATAGGCATAGCTGTCCTGAAATAGGACTAAATTGTCTTGAGAAGGGCCTAAATATCCTATAATAGTTCTAATTGTCCTATAATATGCCCAAATTTCGGCTTGAATGTCTAAAAATGAGCATGAATGCCTTAAAATAGGCCTGAATGTCGTAGAATGGGCCCAAATGTCCTGAAATAGGCCTAAATTATCCTAAGGAGGGCCCAAATATTCAATAATAGTCCTAATCGTCCTATAATATGCCCAAATTTCCTTAAAGCATGCCTAACGTACAAAAATAGGCCTAATGACCTACAATATGCCTTAATGTCTCAAATAGGCCTAAATGACCAAAGGTAGGCATAAATGTCCAAAAAGTACCCCTGAATGACCAAAACGTCTTGAAAGAGGCCTGAATGACCCAAATTAATCCTAAATGTCTTGAAATAGGCCTGAATGACCTAAATTAATCCTAAATGTCTTGAAATAGGCCTAAATTATCTTGAGAAGGGCCTAAATATCCTATAATAATCCTAATTGTCCTATAATATGCCAAAATTTCGGCCAAAATTAGGCCTAAATGACCTATAATAGGCAGAACTGTTTGAAACAGGCCAAAATGTTTTAAATAGGCCTAAATGTCGAAAAATAAGCTCAACTGCCCTGAAATAGGCCTAATTTGTCTTGGAAATGGTCTAAATATCCTATAATAGTCGTAATTCTCCTATAACATGCGCAAATTTCGGCCTTAATGTCTAAAAAAGGCCTAGATGTCTTAAAATAGGCCTAAATATCCAGAATTAGACCCAAAAGTGTATAAAAATAGGTCTAAATGTCTTACAATAAGCCTAACTGTACTGAAATAGGCTTAAATTGTCTTGAGATGGGCCTAAATATCCAACAATAGTCCTAATTTTCCTATAAAATGTCCAAATTTCCTTAAAGCAAGTCTAATGTCCAAAACAGGCCTAAATGACCTAGAATAGGTCTGAATGTCTTAAAGAGGCCTAAATGAAAAAAGTAGGCCTAAATATCCTAATTTAGGCCCGAATTTCCAAAATTATCCTATAATGGTCCCAATTGTTCTATGATGTGCTCAAATTTCGGCTCTAATGTCTTAAAAAGGCCTAAATGTCTCAAAATATGCCTGAATGTCGTAAAATGGGCCTAACTGTTCTGAAATAGGCCTAAAATGTCTTGAGAAATGATTAAATATCCTATAATAGCCCTAATTGTCCTATAATATGCCCAAATTTCGGCTTAAATGTCTAAAAAATAGGCCAGAATGTCTTTAAATGGGCCTAAATGTTTTAAAATAGGCCTACATGTCTTAAAATATTCGTGAATGCCGTAAACAGGCCTAAATGTCCTTAAATAGGCCTAAATTGTCTTGAGAAGGGCCTACATATCCAATAATAGCCCTATAAAATGCCCAAACTTCCCTAAAGCAGACCTAATGTTTAAAATAGGCATAAATGATCTAGAATAGGCCTAAATTGCCTTGAAAAGGGCCTAAATATCCTATAATAGTCCGAATTGTCCTATAATATGCCCAAATTTCGGCTTAAATGTCTAAAAAATAGGCCCAAATGACCTAGGTTAGGTCTAAAATCTCTTAAAATATGACTGAATGTCGTAAAATAGGCCTAAATTGTCTTGAGAAGGGCCTAAATATCCAATAATAGTACTGATTGTCCTATAAAATGCCCAAATTTCCTTAAAGCAGTACTACACCTAACCTAACCTATCTTGTTCTGTCCTATTTCTAGCCTATTCTAACCTATTCTAGCCTAATTTGCCTAATTTAGCCTATTCTAGCCTAATTTCCTAATTTATCCTACTCTAACCTATTCTAGCCTAATTTTTAAACTAACCTAAGTTAACCTAAATTTGCCGCCCTTATTGTGCCGCCCTCAAAAAAATGTGCCGCCCCTAAAATTCGCCGCCCCTGGGAAGTGCCGTCCACTGTGCCGCCGCCCCCCCCAGTACCCTCCTGGGAGCACCGCCCAATGTGCCGCCGCCCCGGTACCCTCCCAGCCGTGCCGCCGCCACCAGGTGTGCCGCCCATTGTTCCGCTGTCCCCAGGAGCACCGCCCAGTGTTCCGCCGCCCCCGGTGCCCCAGGAGCGCCGCCCAGTGTGCCAGCGCCACGGGGAGTTTCATCCACTGCGCCGCCGCCCCCAGGATTGTCCCCAATGTACCGCCCTAGTGTGCCGACCCAAGAAAAGTGCCGCCCCCGCCTCCATGAGCTCCGCCTAGTGCTCCGCCGCCCCCAGGAGTGGCGCCTCCTGGGAGTGCCCCGATTGTGTCACTACCCTTGGGGTGTGCCGCCCCAGGAGAGCCGCTCAATGTACCGCCGCACTACGGGGGCCCCCCAAATGTGTCGCACCCGGGAGTGCAGCCGCGCCCCAAGAGTACCCCCTAGTGTGCCGCACCCCTGAAGTGCCGGCGCCCCGGAAAGTATCGCTTCAAGTGTGCCGCACCCCTGAAGTGCCGACGCCCCGGGAAGTATCGCTTTAAGTACTACAATTTCAAACATGTCCAAAGTAAATAGGCCTAAATTGTCTTGAGAAGGGCCTACATATCCAATAATAGTCCCTATAAAATGCCCAAACTTCCCTAAAGCAGACCTAATGTTTAAAATAGGCATAAATGATCTAGAATAGGCCTAAATTGCCTTGAAAAGGGCCTAAATATCCTATAATAGTCCGAATTGTCCTATAATATGCCCAAATTTCGGCTTAAATGTCTAAAAAATAGGCCCAAATGACCTAGATTAGGCCTATTATGCCTTAAAATAGGCCTAAATGACCTAGGTTAGGTCTAAAATCTCTTAAAATATGACTGAATGTCGTAAAATAGGCCTAAATTGTCTTGAGAAGGGCCTAAATATCCAATAATAGTACTAATTGTCCTATAAAATGCCCAAATTTCCTTAAAGCAGTACTACACCTAACCTAACCTATCTTGTTCTGTCCTATTTCTAGCCTATTCTAACCTATTCTAGCCTATCTTGTTCTGTCCTATTTCAAGCCTATTCTAACCTATTCTAGCCTAATTTGCCTAATTTAGCCTATTCTAGCCTAATTTCCTAATTTATCCTACTCTAACCTATTCTAGCCTAATTTTTAACCTAACCTAAGTTAACCTAAATTTGCCGCCTTTATTGTGCCGCCCTCAAAAAAATGTGCCGCCCCTAAAATTCGCCGCCCCTGGGAAGTGCCGTCCACTGTGCCGCCGCCCCCAGGAGTGCCATCCAGTGTGCCGCCCCTGGGAGCACCGCCCAATGTGCCGCCGCCGCCCCCGGTACCCTCCAGGGAGAGCCGCCCAATGTGCCGCCGCCACCAGGTGTGCCGCCCATTGTTCCGCTGTCCCTAGGAGCACCGCCCAGTGTTCCGCCGCCCCCGGTGCCCCCCAGGGAGCGCCGCCCAGTGTGCCAGCGCCACGGGGAGTTTCATCCACTGCGCCGCCGCCCCCAGGATTGTCCCCAATGTACCGCCCCTAGTGTGCCGACCCAAGAAAAGTGCCGCCCCCGCCTCCATGAGCTCCGCCTAGTGCTCCGCCGCCCCCAGGAGTGGCGCCTCCTGGGAGTGCCCCCGATTGTGTCACTACCCCTTGGGGTGTGTCGCCCCCAGGAGAGCCGCTCAATGTACCGCCGCACTACGGGGGCCCCCCAAATGTGTCGCACCCGGGAGTGCAGCCGCGCCCCAAGAGTACCCCCTTGTGTGCCGCACCCCTGAAGTGCCGGCGCCCCGGGAAGTATCGCTTCAAGTGTGCCGCACCCCTGAAGTGCCGACGCCCCGGGAAGTATCGCTTTAAGTACTACAATTTCAAACATGTCCAAAGTAAATAGGCCTAAATTGTCTTGAGAAGGGCCTACATATCCAATAATAGTCCTAATTGTTCTATAAAATGCCCAAACTTCCCTAAAGCAGACCTAATGTTCAAAATAGGCATAAATGATCTAGAATAGGCCTAAATTGCCTTGAAAAGGACCTAAATATCCTATAATAGTCCGAATTGTCCTATAATATGCCCAAATTTCGGCTTAAATGTCTAAAAAATAGGCCCAAATGACCTAGATTAGGCCTATTATGTCTCAAAATATGCCTGAATGTCGTAAAATAGTCCTAAATGACCTAGATTAGGTCTAAAATCTCTTAAAATATGCCTGAAAGTCGTAAAATAGGCCTAACTGTCCGTAAATAGGCCTAAACTGTCTTGAGAAGGGCCTAAATATCCAATAATAGTACTAATTGTCCTATAAAATGCCCAAATTTCCTTAAAGCAGGCCTAATGTCCAGAATAGGCCTAAATGACCAGAATAGTCCTAAATTTCCTATAATACAATTTCAATAATGTCCAAAGTAGGCCTTAATGTCCAACTGTAGGTTCAAAAATCACAAAATTAGTCGAATTTGCCAAAAATAACCCGAAAATGTCCAAAGACCGGCTACAAACTTCCAAAATACGCCGAATGTAGCCCAAAAATGTCTAAAATTGTCAAAAGAAGGCCTAAAAAATCAAAAAAGTCATATACTTATGACTCCAAAAGTCTGACGTTAGGGCTGAAAGACCCAAAATAGGCCTAAATTGCAAATTGTAGCCGAAAGTGTCTGAAATGTCCCAAAATAGGATTAAAATGTCGAAAATAGGTCTAAATTGCCCAGAAATGGACCTAAAATGTCCGGAAATAGGCCTAAAATGTCCAAAGTAGGACTGAAGTGTCAAGAGGTAGGCCTAAAATGTTCAAATATAGGCTCAAAATGTCTTAAAGTAGGCCTAAAATGTCCAAAAATAGACCTAAATTGCAAATAGGGAGGCCGAAAGAGTCCAAAATGGGCCAAAATTGCATAAAGTAGAACGAAAATATTAAAAAAATAGGCCGAAATTGCCAAAAACTTTTGCCCGAGAATGTCCAAAATACGCCGAATGTAGGCCGATAATGTCCAAAATTGTCAAAAGTAGGCAGACAATGTCCAAAATAGGTCAAAATTGTCAAAAGTAGGCTGAAAATGGTGTAAAATAGGCCGAAATGGCGTAAAATCGTCCCATAATATTCGTCTTTCTTGTTTGGGGAGTGTACGCGACCTTGTCACTTGTCACAACTTGTAGTTCTTTTTCTTAGTAGTCAGTATGTAGATATTCTTTAGTCGAACCATATTATCGTAGTTCAAATCCCCCCAGATGTGAAAACAAATATTCACTTGTTTATTTTGTTATCAAATGGATAAAGTCGAGATGTCGGCCCCGAATTTCCTAAATTTGGATATAAAAACCTGGTAAATAATCCTGTGAACAATCATCGAAGGTTAACATTTTTTTTCAGTACTCACGAAACGAAATGTACAAATCCACACGACGGTCGCCAATTAATAAACGAAATCTTGCCCTTGAACGTCGACCAGCTTTTCACTTTGCTCTATACCAATTCGAAATTTTTCCTGGATTTCCACACAGCTCGAAAAACCACGGACTTGATACAGAAACCCTGGATACAGGATGGGGACTGGAAAAAGAGGGAGGTTACCATGACTGTAGCAGTAACAAAACCGATCGGCCCAAAGGTTTCCTATGTAACGCAGAAACAGGTAAAGTGGATGAAATAAAATTAGATAAACATTTTAGCGAAATTATTGTAGGTTATATTACCTTGTAGCAGACCTACTAGTTTATATGGTATAGACACGGAAAGTAATAGTTCTGGTGTTCCTTATTCAGATAGTTTTTACATCGAAACTCATACTTGTTTGAAACGAATATCTGATAAAGAAACGTTGTTATCGGCTTATGGAAAATTGAAATTTCGAAAGTCAGTTTGGGGCTTTGTTAAAAGAAAGTGTTATTCAAGTTTATTGCATTCGTAGATTAATTTGTCATTTTTAGATATAATTGAAAAAAATTGTTGGGAGGGTATGGAGGAGTTTTATGCAGATTTATTGCAAGCTTTTAGGGATTATTCCAAAGAGGGTGAGGTGAAAGTTGTATCTATGAAAAATTTAGAAAAACAGATATCTTTGGTAGAGCCAGTTAGGGGTTGGTATTGATGTTGAAATCTAAAACTGATAAATGCATTTTATGTTTTTTGCAGTGCCTGAAAAGGTTCCAATCGATACTATTCATGGAGACTCTGCATATGCAACACTTATTTTATACATCTTAATCGTGTTAAGTTTATTACTACTGTTAAATTGTTGGTTATATGGTAAATTATGGTACCTAGAGAGTTACCGTGATGATGAATTACCAAAAACTAAGTTCGTATGGTGTTACAATTTCAAGTACATTATTAATTTTGTCGTGTTATAGAATTTTGTCCTTGTTAGATCGTAATTATTTAAATGGATTGATTGCTGAAACAAAACAGTTGGTAACAAGAATTAATATAGCTGCCGATTTGTTAAAACAGGTGAGGTTACATAGTTGCTGAAGGAATTGTTAATATGCTGATACAATTTGACACAGACTGAAGCAATTTTATGGGAGATACGTCTACGTGCAAATGTTACCAGTTGAATCATTTAAAAATTTATTGTACTGTACATACATCAAATACATACACAGTCGTCGACTCAATGGCACATTATTTATAAAAATATGAGCACGTCTTCAAAAAGATGAGGAAGACCTACCGAAAGTCGTGATTGATCAAATATCAAAGCCAAAACTGATTTCGTTTCAAGCGAAAAAGGAGACTTAACTACCCTAAGTTTTTTTTACACGATTCACAATTTACATGATATGTCTATACACGCTACGATTATTATCGTTATTTATGGTACTATACAGCAGCGATTTATGCAATTCGTAATATCGTCAGTCAAAATTGCATAATCTACGCGGTTATTAATGAATCTTAGGGCAATGATTAGGTTCAGATCAAGTATATTATGTACAAAAAGAACCCACTCGCTCAGTAGGAACAATATAACGGTACAAAATATTTTTTAGGCTTTCACTGGAATCATGAAATCGCGAATTGCGATATTTCAAAGGAATAACAAACTAAAGAAGCTCCTTCTTCAACGCGATAACAACGGAAAATATCTGACTAGAGAGAATTGATATTATTAAGTGTTTTTTTTTTTTGATATTCATGTATCGTATCACATATTTACAACTTAGTAACTGGCTACAGCATATTATCACCGGGTTCGCTTCTTGTCGAAGCGTGGTACACCTAAAATGACTTTGATGTTTGGGGGAGCCAATCAAATTAGTTGTCGGTGAAACTTACCTGTTTGTTAGGCGGTGTGAAACTAGTTAAGTAAGGGGTGCCGCTTTTCCACGATAAACCGGTCGGCGCTGCGACTCTCGCGTATACCGGTTGCGAAGGTGACACCAAATCCGGGGGTGGAACGATTTCGTTGGAATTTTTGCGTTCTTTGCGACTTCTGCGTAGCGTTTGCGTAGGTGAAAAGTAGGAATCAGAGTAAACTTTGCGGTTGTAATAGCCGCCGTTGCACGAAGGGTATGGTGACTCGTCTACGGAATGCTGGGATCGATGCGAGGGCCACTGAATTATAAAAATATTTACGATAATAACTACATGTAACTAATCATCACCATTTGATTTCCAATTCGTCTTCCTCCAGTTACTAAAGTTGTGGTGGCGTAAGGTGCCGCCGTTGCATCTCCACCGCTACCGTTTCCCGCGTTCGGATCCACTTCCGCATATTCCGCTTGTTGCGACATCCTGCTATTCGATTCGATGTTCGGACTAGCGTACTCTTGTACCAGCATCATGTCCCCGTAATCTTTGCAATTGCCTCCGGCGTCGCTCATCGTTGTCAGATAATCCAATCTATCTGGGCGCGCGTATTCCTGCGAATGCAGCGGGTTTTGATGCAGATTGACTGCACGATTCCCTCGATAAACGCCGTTGCACCGATCGTGCTTCGAATAATCCGGCAGGCTGCTCGCAGCCGCGACGACCGCGTAATCCGGAGGCCCTTTGTCCAACCACAAAGGCGCTTCATATTTGTTACCTAACGGAGTGGAAAGTACGCCGCCGTTTGATCGACTGGGCGTCATCGTTTTCTCCAGTAACATTTGTCGGCGACGCACGAAGAACATGGCTCCAAACAAAAGTAACATCACCGATACCAAACTGATTAGCAAAGCTAAAAACCAAGTTTCGGTTATGAAATCTCCAGGATCGGCCCCGATCGGTCTGAAATTCGATATTCCAATTTTCGTCCGTTCAAAATTACGTCTAATAAAAGTTACCTTTGGTGTTGACTATCGATTAGCCTGGAGGCGGGGTCGAGACGTAAAGTGGCTGGGGCGGTATAAGGCCCGGTACCGACTTTAGTTAACGCGGCCACTCTGACGTGGTAGGAAACACCGGCGGTTAAGTTAGCGAGAAGTAAAGCGGGTTTTGTACCAACTTTAATAATATCGACAGAATCCGAATCGTTGGATTTCATTTCCACCTTATAACCATCTAGTTCACCATGTAGTGATTGCGACGGAGGCGCTTTCCATTTCAAGTATACAGCGGAGGTGTTCAAAAGTAACGCTTCCATATGCTCCGGGGGATTATCTGGAACTATTTTAACGGTAAAAAATCGTAGAAGAAAAAATCGCTCACCGTCTTCCAAGGTTTTTACCGTTCTCGAATTGGACGGTTGACCTTCGACAGTCTTAAAAAAAGGCACTAGGAAAAACTGATATCGCTCCCACTTTTCCAAATTGTTAACGGTGAAACTACTCGAACTACCGGAATGTAGTACCGTTAACATGCTGTAAGTTTTCGGTAAAATTGGACTGTCTTCCATGGATACGTAATAAATGTACAATCCTTCGACGTATTGCGAGTCTAATATTTGCCAATTGAGTCGGACGGATGTAGATGCGACGGCCGTGGCGTCCGCCAATCGGAGAACATTGCCGTGCAGTAAACTTGCGCGAGCTTCGCTCAGTACGGTTACTTCGGGATTGCCCCAATTTTGGGCGATGTCCGGTCCGACCACCACCGGTTCGGACATGGGCGATGGCGGACCTAAACCGTGAGCGTTCTCGGCGCGGACGACGAAAGTGTAGGGAACGCCGGGCGCTAGAAGATGTTGGGTGAATGTCGGACCCGGGGTGCGTTTAGCAACCACGGTCCACGTTGGGATTACTCCTTCTTCTCTACCGAAGATTTCCACCTAAAATAACAATTAGTTTTGGTACTACCATTTATTAGCACGTATTGGGATACTCACTTGATAACCGACAAGACTGGACGATCCAATTTTGTTGTTCTGTCCCCACGTTATCGTAACGCTGCCTTCCGATTGATTAAGAGCGTGCGGTCGGCCTGGTGGTCCAGGCAACATTGCCGCTTCGGCCGATTTGAAAAAGTTAATATTTGGATTTTTCGGATTCTCAACTAGCAAGTGTCCCGACCACGTGGCCTTCCCTCCTTTAGACGACACTACGCACGTGTAAATTCCGGAATCCTCCTTTTTTAAATCGGCGATTTGGACGACGTTGGGATTGGACATGTTTACACGTTCCGTATTCGACACTGGTACCCCTTCTTTGTACCAGGATATAACGGGTTTTGGATTACCGGACGCCTCGCAGATAAGGAATGCTATTGCACGATATCGTAAGCGCGGGGTTTTGTATTGAAAATATGACTTACCTATACTACTGACTGGTAACGTTTGATTGGACGGTCCTCGAATGATAACAGGTGGTGGTCGATCCTCTTTCGATGTAACTGTTAATCGGGTACGAGTTGATACAGCGCCTGCATCGTTGATGGCCGAACAGACCACGACTATGCCGGAATGTTGTGTCAAAGCGTTTTTTAATATTAAAGTCGAGTGACCCTCGAGGGAGGCGAAAGCCTCAAAATGACCGTGCGGAGAACCCGGATAAATGAGAACGCGATCGCCTTCGAACGACCAGAAAACGAATGGCTTTGGACTACCGTTGGCGTTACACCTAAACGACACTTCTTGTCCCGTTTCCACGGTTTGCGCTTGAGGTCGCGCCGTAAACGTCGGCACAGCGTGCACCGTTAAAATGGCAGAAGCAGTCACGCTACCGGCGAAATTATCCGCCTCGCATATATATTTCCCTTGATCCAGCAAGGTGATATGTTCCAACCGAAGAGTGCGATCCTCCAAAACGGTCACCCTACCCAAAGGCATGGTACCACCGGCGGCGTTCCGCCTCCACAACACATCGGGCAAGGGATCACCTCCCACGGTGCACGAAAACTCAACAGTGGCGCCCACCAAAGCCACAGTGTCCTCCGGAGGACGTATCATATAAGGTTTAACTGAAAAGGACGTTAATAAAGATTTGTGTGTTAGAATCAAAAAACCACTTACCGAAAACCTTCAGCACCGCCACCACAGATTCTCTGATACCAGCAACATTCTTGGCGACACATTGGTACTTGCCGTCGTCAGTTGTCTTCGTATCCGTTATGGCCAAATTAAAGCCATCGACCAGTCGAAATCGGCCGCCGATCTCTAAAGGTTGCCCATCCTTACGCCAACTGACGACCGGCTCCGGATTACCACGAGGCGGCGCACATTCCAAGACCGTATCCTCACCGGCAGCCACCCTCGTACTTTGGGGCTCCAAACGGAACTCGTCCTTCAATACTGCGCGCGCAAGAAAAGGAAAAGGCGTTAATGTCGATTGTCAGATCAGACTGGATTTTGTTGTAATCGTGTCGCGATTTTTAAAACCGACTCTTCGGGGCGTCTAGCTGAGCGAAAACATGGGCGATGCGCGCATCAGAAAAGCAATATGTATCGTACATAACAATGACATATTGCCCATTCTAAATGGAACTCCGACTGCGTTATCGTATATTCCGAGAATGTCGTCCCGTTTCCTTATTTCCGCCAGTTTCTTTGTTCGCCCTCTTTTTTTTCGCGGCGAGCCTTTTATTTCTCGTCTGGTTCGCGTCGGCGAGGAAAAAAATGAATTCCGCCCGGCGACGACGATCGGATGAAAATCGAATGGAGTTACACGGCGTCCTAGTATCAAATATTAATGAAGTTTTAATTTGGAAACGGGGCGAGGAGGCGAGATAACGAGTTCCATCGATGGGTGGTGGTGGATGATCGTTATTGAAGATCGTTTAGCGACAAGATTGAATTATGCGCTCGTTTTCTCGCGTCGAAAATTCGATTTTCGGCTCGCGCTCTAGTTTGACCTCGTCAACTGATTTATTGGGCGACAGGGGATTGAGGTGATTATGTTTTAACAATCTATACACCCAGTCATTTTCGGATCGATGTAAAATTTTCTGTGGTTTAATGGGAACTTTCTTTTGTTCTTTATATATTTGTGTGACTAAGTGAAAATATCGTTCCGAATGTCTGTCAATAAAATAAATCTGTTTGCTGTTACGAATTGGCGGATGAGCCGACGACGCCACTTCTTGCGTTGTCGATGCAGGGACGAATCGAATATGAAATATTCGATGATTACCGGCGCGATATTCGAGTATCAGAGACGCTTTCAATATAAAATTGGAATGGAAATCGCGATTACACGGTTTCCGAATATTTTCGGAGCGGATAAAATTAGAGTGCAAACTTTGACGATATCAGTCGGATAAACATGTTTTCGTTTTGAGGGTTTTTCGTAACAACTTCAAACTATTCAAGCAAAACACGCCTCGGGGATTTGACATGATGTTTACCTCGCGCATAAATACTTACGTAATGTTGCCGAAACTTTCTGATAGGGATGAAGTTGCATCCCCGCAAGGCTTTCGGTAACTGGGGAGGGGGCTGGCGTGTTAAAGTTCGCACACCAAGCGGCAAGATAAGTCCGGAAGCTCGCGGTTAACCGCACGATGTCAAATTTATCGATTCGTTTCGTAAATTTAGAAACTCCGACAGTTTTCGCGCGACCGCCGCGCCGCTTTCCAACTGATCCGGTGGGGTTGGGGGTGTGAGCGTAAAAAAACTGAGCGACGGGAAATGAAAACTGTTGATTGATATATCGAGCCCGTTCGTTCCGATTCCGATTGAAACTATCTCAATTTCCTCCCTCATTTCCCCGTTTTCGCGCCCTAGCGTGCGCTTCGACTTTAAATCCCCCTTCCCCGTTCCTCGCTCGCCCCCCTCGCAGACATCGAACCGCGAACAGTTCCGAAACCTTGTTTCGGGTTTATATCCTGCAAGTAACGGCCCGCGGTCGTTCGGTAAGGGATTCGCGTAACCTCCATTAATTCCGAAACGTTTGTTATTCCGACATGTCTAAGCAAGTCATTAATTCAAAGAAAACACGACGGGGTCGTCGCGGTCTTACGCACGTGCAAACCGGGCCTAAGCGATCCATAATGACGACAGCAGCTAATTGGCGATCGTGGCGACATCTGCTTTAGGTTAAACTTTCCCTTTTAGCGTAGAATGGTCTCTGCCATCGCGTCGTATAATTAAATAACATTAAAGGAACGCACGGAAGCGACATAAAAAACGAAACTTATAGTCGCGTAATAACGGATCTATCCGAAATTAGGACGGAATGCGGAACTTTACGACCGATTTTCCCGATACACCGACAATATTATCTAATGCGTGGTCGTAAATCTACGACAAAAAAAAAGAGAGGAAATCGTGACGTGCACGATTGTGTTGATTGCGTCGCGTGCGAAAAATTCGCAAATGAAATTGCGATCAGTCGCTCGGAAAATTGATCTATTGAGGAATCGATTGGTTGAGCGGCGGGGTAGGCCGATAATATTATAATTTCTTTAGGCTTTATTGCCCATTATCCGAATTCCAATTTATGATGGGGCGCCGCGACGACTTGACGTTGCGTTGTCACGTTTTTTCGTTTTTCTTAGAGAGGCTCTGTATATACATATTTCAGCCACCAGCGAGGTTAAACAGATTCCGCCACTAAATTGGCCATTTTTCGCTCCCGAAATCGACGCGGAAAATGTAGCGACGTCGTTTCCATCCCCCACCCGTTCGGAGATTAACCCCCTTAGTTCGGCGACAAAAAGCGCCCCGCCATGAAATTGGCTGTTTTATATTCAGAAAAGGTGTCTCTCATAATAAAACCTGTTTATCCAAGTCCGTTCTATTTCGTACAACGCGCGAGACTCTTCACGGTTTGTCTCGCGTTACGGTCGTCGGGAGTGAAGAGATTCGCGCCGCCACCCTCCCCCCGCCACTACATCGATGGCACGTTAATTTTTTTTTCCGCCTAGCGTCAAACGAAAGAAAATGACCCCCTCGTTCCCTACGAAAACTATGGAAATGAAAGAAAAACCTGGGGAGGAAAACTCATCGCATTATAATACCTTGAAACGAATTCATCCCTTTCTCGAACAATGCATCGACCCCGTAGCAATTTTCCGCCCGACCGATCGCTTTTATTCGTCGAAGCGAAGGGAGCAACGTCAAACCCCCTCCGGTCCGCACCTTTTCCTTCTCATTTTACCTGTCCGTCTACGAATTTTCACGTGGATTACCGGGAAAAATTAAAGGACCCGCGGTAATCGGGCTCGTCGAGATGCAGACCACTCGTTTTATTAATTGGAATATTCGACCGTTCGATTCGCTGCGAGAACAAGGAGAAAAATAATTTCTGACCGAAAAAAAAAACCGGACGAATTCTATTTTTAAAAGATCTCCGACTTTTCGAGAGGCCACTTTGGCGTCCCCGCGTACCGTCCGGGGGTTGAATAAGCGTCCGTCGGATGATTAAATGAACGGGAAAAAAATTGGGCGCCGCCGCCAGGACCGGAACGGAAACGAAAATTTTATAGCGACATCAATCGCGTGCGAAGCACGATTCCATTATAAAACTTTGCCCCAATTGCGATTCGTCGAAGACGATTCGCGGGAATCACTTTCGATTTATGGAAACACGCGATGAAATCCATAACAATACGATTGAAAAGCAAAATCGAAACGATTCGGCAAAAATTCAGGCTAGAAAAAAATTTCCGCAACAATTCTCAAGGAGAAAGTGAGAAAAACTAAGGGAACGATTTTTTTTCCTCACACTAAATCACAAATGACCCGCCATTACTTAAGACGTCCTTGAATGATGAGGAGAATTCGTCTTCCGGAGCAGCAGCCGCCGGGGCAACCAAACCGGGAACAAGTGTTCCGTTTCCCCGGGACCTACTAGCGCTCACGCGATCGTTTTTTTTCTCGACTCATCCCCTTTTTGCGGCCACCGTTCGTCGTTATTTTCCGGTTTTTTTTCGCGTCACGAAACGTACAATCGCAAACAAGCCCATCAAAAACGGCTCAATTATGCGATTCCGCGATCGCGCACCGACTTAATGACTCTATAAAATTAATATGTACCCCTTTTAGTCCCGTCGTTCGAGTGGAGAGGGTTAAACATCTGCGGAGCCCCGGAGATTACCGGAAGATAACCGGTCCGGAACGTGCTCCGGTTCGCGTTCCGGCACAATGGCCGCCGGGGAAAGCGACGGGAAATTTATTTCCCACTCGAAATTTTCCTTTCTTTCAAGGCGGTGCGGTGGCGGAACGAACGATATACGACGAGCCTTTTTTCCGCTAGGTAAAATATGTTTCGCGAACCGATTTGACGCAAATCAAAGCGATACTATCTCGTCGTCTCGTCAAAGGAGTTTGGTAGGTAAAACTTATTTTCAATCGGGAAAATGAAAAAGTTTTATGAAACGTTTTAAAATATTTATAAACTACGGTGTTGTTTTTTTTTCTTAGTTGAGGTAGTAAAGCGATCTAAATGAGGCGTGATAAATAAAGCGAGGAATTGGATTGTTCGGGAGGCATCGAAAATAGACGGCGGATAAAATAAAGAAACAAATTGATATTTATTCTATTCGAAATGCGTCGGTCTCGGGGTCTGCACGGTGATATATCGGACGCGTTTAGACCTGTCCAATAGATCACGACGACGGTATTTTCGATGCTATTAGATTCCCGATGGGGTACATAAATAAACGCGACAAACCGACCGTTGCGTCCGACGGATCGGAGACGTCGAATTTCCCTCCGACTCGGATTTTCCAAAGTCGCCCGATGCGCCGCGCCGCGCCGTTCGCCCTCGAAACTATCAATCAACGGGACCAAAGTTAATATGAAATGATATATTATTATTTGTACGTACGTTCAACGGGCGTGAAGGAATGATACCGGGGGTATGCTACCTAATGTTGCATCGAAACTCATCAATCATATTTTTAATGAGAAATCGATACGCGGACGCGAAAATGGCCGGAAAAACAAAACGGGACCGCGAGTTTGGAAATAGATAATAAATGTGGGTTGTCGCTTGTTCTTGGAGTGGGAGATTGATTGATTTCATTTTTATCAACGCCTCTTTTTCTACCACTCTATTGTTGAGGCGCATTCGCCAAATTGTAGAACAAGTGATTCAGTTTCGCGATACGGACGGTATTATTTTTCGGCGCAACAAAAGACGAATTTCCTCATCCGCATGATCTTCCAGTTTACGATATCCCGAGCAAATACCCGTCGGAAATTTTAAATATTCCCTCTCTTTATTGTGTTTCAATTTCGCGGACGTATCGCGATTTGCATATTTCAGTATGTTGTTCGCGAGATAAACAAGAAAAGCTCGCCGTCGGCTTCCCTTCTCTTCTCTTGCCAAGGGATGAATCCGTTCATCCCATTTCTGAATGTTTAACGAGGTAGAGATCGGCAAATATACATACCGAATGTAGTAGTGCGGTTCCGCATTCGAAAAATTGAAGTGATACACACGTTTCCGGGGAATCGACTCGCTAAAAACGTGTTCGTTAGCGAAACAAACAAAACGGGATGGGATGCCGCGCCGCATCGTGTCGGCCGGCCTTCATCAGCGCCGAATGAATAATTGAAATGGGGAAAAACTAGTCGAATTGAAAGCGCGTTCAATTTTCCGGACTCGGGAAAATAACGAACGCGATTTCCTAATGGGATAAAAGTTTCTTGGGCGGGAAACGAAGCTAATCGGTTCCGGATTCGCAAATGACGAGAGCCGGATTAAAAATAACTTGTCGGTCGACGAGCACTTCGACTTGTCTCGCCGTTAGGTCCCGGAAAATCGGAAAAACAGTCTTCCGGCGGGACGCGGCGCTCGCGTCCCGCGGCGTCTCCTTCAATAATAATAACCTCCGCCACTCTTCCGGACGTCATTAGTATCTAATTTAAATTTCCCCGCCTCGTCTCGCGTCGAGTTCAAAAGGCGCCGAGTTGTTTTTTCACTTTGGAAATCCCTCATTTCGTAATTTGGTATTCAGCAGTCGCCGCTTCGGCGCCCCGGTCGCTGCGCGATCGATGGTTTGGTTTCGGTAAGCGAAAAAAAAATAGCGTTTTCAATTTCGCCGTGCCGCCTCCGTAATACCACCAAAACTAATAAACACCCCCTCGAGGAAGTAGTGGAGATCGGTTAGCCGGTTATTGCTCCTCGAGGTGCGCGAAGATAAATAGACTAGTCGATTAAACCTCTCCTAGGAGGAAGCTCCGCGTCGATAAAAGGGATTATCGCAGATTTGCGTTCCCCGGCTCAACAGCCGTTAATTTCGAGCGAATAAACAAATTGTGTCGTTACGATTTCCGATTTTTAAATGCGAACGGCTATTAAATCCCGGGGACGGACAATTTCCATAAACCGATGGAAATTTCATTCCTATTGTCGCCACTGCCGCCGCCGCTGCCGCCGCCATTACCCAGTTCGATTGTTGTAAACAATGTGTATGGACACTTTAAGCCTCCCTAATACGCTGTTCGGAGTTCGTAATGTGCGCGCTTCGAGAATCCGACGAATTCCCGTAAATATCCCAGATATAATTCCATAAAGGATAATAAGGTTAGGAAACTTCCCCATCCCGCTCGTTTCTGTTTCGTGCCCGAAAGGGACGGACTATCGGATTTTTCGAACGCGTTCACCGTTTTCCCTGCGACAAAAGAGTATTGGGAATCGAATAAAGCTCTTGGCTCGTAATTGTTCTGCGCTTTTAGACGAGTGGCGAAACTTTTCCCTCGGAGACGATCCTGGCTAGGCTCCGCCGCCGCCGGCAACGATATTCCGTTCGTGTTGCCGAATTTCCAGCAGTTTCCCTTTGTTATGATACCTTTTTAGCTTATTAGATCGGACGATAAGTCGTCGTTTCCTTTCCGGTCCGACCCGCGGAATTAACGAAAACGTTCCTTCTTTCATCGTCCCGTTCGTCGTTCCCCGAAATCAGATTACGGGGGTATTATCGGGCTCTACAATAAACGTTTTAGCGTTATTTGATACGAAATTAATTCGGTACTAATTGAAAAAAGAAGGTAATTTATGATTATACGTACTAGAAAATCGTCGTTTATGTAAACGCCCGAAAGAGATCGCCCTTCAATATCGATTCGACTCAACAATAAAAAAAGTTTTCCGCCCATTTCCCTTCGACGTCCCTTTTTTATGGCTCATCTTCTATTCGCCTTATTAATTCCATGAATAAAGATGCCATCTCGTATACGTTTTCCTAGGACTATAGTGCAAACAAAATTGAAGATTTTATCCTCTTCCTTCCCTTCCACCCCTTGATTCCTCGTCGCAGAACGTCTGCTGTCTGTTCAGCAAATGAACATTCAAGACGACGAACTAAGCGGGCATAAAATGGGAAGAACCGTTGAAGGGTGGCTGCTCTCAATCCGGGAAAGAGCAGATGTCGAGGCAACCCTCGGGAAACTGCCGTCCCGTCGTCGTCCGTTTCTTCTCTTCCACTTCTGTTCGTCGCGTTGTACCCGCGAGCCACAGTACGGCCGCGAAATCGGACAAATAAACCGCCCCCGGGCTAATCGACGAAGTTACGTGTTGATCCAACGAGGCCCGAATGCGATCGTCGACGGCGGCACGGCGGCGTTTTGTTTATCCAGGCATCAGTCTTGATCCAGCCCGGTGAATTATTTAATGTTTGCGCTCAATAAATACCGCCCTGTTTGCTCCGTTGAGCCTTTAATCTTCGCTCGATAAACGGAAAGACGGACGTGCGCCAAAGATTAAAATGGATTTCGTCCAAAAATTTTATCCAACGACACCTACACGCCAAGTTACTGACGTTACGAGGTTAGGTATCGCTATATAATAACTCAGACCATTTGAAACTTATATGTCAAATTGAACTATGTACTTCTATGTTCGTAACCAAACAGAGATTCATATTAGATAAATTCCAAGTGCAATGGAATGTGGACTATAATATTAAATTAATCCAATTACAAAACAAACGTTTGCCAATTTATTTGCTCGCAATGTTTCCCATCTATAAAGGAAATGTGAAACAACCAAAAAAAAGAGAAATCGGATAGGTACGCATCCGCCTATCGGAAAGAAAAGTAACGCATTCGAAAAATTTCATTACACGTCTGTTCGATTTTCGTTTGCCGCCCCTTTTGTTCAGCGTGCGTTCGTGAAAGAACGATTTCAAACGCGACAATTGATCGAATCCTTTGATGGCGGGCGAAACGAATTATTCGCGATCGCTTCTTCGAGCGTAAATTCTAGAAGGGGGTCGAGAGGTCGGGGGGATCGGGCGGCGGCGGTATAGTTTAATGATTTCGAATCAATCACGGAATGCGTGTGTGCCCGTCCGGACGGAATCGATACGCGGCACAAAACAAACATAAATATCTGGAAAACGTAAATATTGGGACCCCGTTTTCGATTCGTTTTACCCAGTTATTATATCATCATTAGTCGCGCGCCGCCATCGTTTTTCTATTCGGTTTATTTTTCCGCTTACACGATCGACCGTAGTGGTGGTGGCAGTGGTGGATTTTAACCGTCTGCCCCCTTCTCCCCGCGAATGTCCCCCTTTAATATTCTAATTATTCGAATCGAAAAGCCGGACAAAGTATTGAATAAATATTTGGGCGGAACGTTACAACATCGAAAACTGCATCAATCTCTATATGCGTCGATTATTGTTGGTATGGCGAAATACGAATAACAAACAACGATGATGGAAATTCTACGATTGATTCCATCATGGACGATTTTTATAACGCGAATATTGTTTAACAACACAAAATATCATTTTCGGTCCAAATAATAATTTCGAGTTCCTTTTTTAAGTAGAGAAATAAAATCCCCGGGGAAAGTCGATCCCGGAAAGTCATCGATAATCATTCGCCTCGCCACGACGATATTCAATTTCCCGGGGTGCGAAAAGGGGCATAAATTCGAATTTAATTAACTTTTTTTCCAGGCCTCAGTGTCTCAACCTCCGCAACGTAATCATTTCGATCGAGCGCGGCTTCCGGTCTCCTTATCTCGATAATTGGATGATTCCGGCGTTCCGGAAAAATTTCGGCCCGCGCCCGGAGAATGTCGTTCGGAACTCGATCGGACAGGGGGCTGGGTGGCGCGGATTAATGGTCGACCGACGGCGTCGCCGTAATAAAAGTGGTTCGTTTACGAAAAATCACGAGGATAAGAAGAAGAATTTTACCGTTGAGCATGTCGTTAAAAACTTCGATGGTGGCGGAACGGAAAGTTTTCTATTTTATTATTTTTAGTGTGTCTGTGTATGTATGTAGTGTACTTACTGGCAACGGTTAAGGTGGCGTTTCTACTTTTCGCTTTTCCCAAAGCGTTAGTCGCTTCGCACCAGTAGGAACCGCCGTCGCTTTCTTTTCGACTTTGTACCACCCGCAGGAAAAACAAGTTGCCGGCCGGTAGGAGGACGCGATGCGCTGCAGTACGAAGCGGCGCTCCGTCTTTATACCACGTGACCGTAGGTTCCGGCTCGCCACTCGCTTGGCAGTTCAACGTAGCGGGCTCGTGTCTGGCGACTGTTGTGTCCACCGGATGCTCGGTAATACGGGGCGGTTGCTGATTCGTATGATGGTAACCTGTAAGGAAGAGAATCAATAAGGAGACGATAAAGAAAGAGGAAGGAAGAACGACAAAGTTGTGTGTCGCTTGCCGCAAAAGTTGTTGCTCGCTGCTGGGTAAAGTTTTTCGATAAGCCGTCGACGAACATCAAAGTTTGCGTTATTCGGCTAGATGAATTCCAAGCACCGATCGCTCAAAATAGGTACGGAGGAGCGATAACAGAATCGACGATGAAAATAATAAAAGAGTATCGAAACTATAATTTACAAAAACACAATAAATCGGCGCAGTCGGTAGGATCTTCAAGCCCGATACACCATATAATCACCTTGTTTATGATGGATTTGGCCGCCACGAAAGGGTAGCGACGTGATTAACCTCCCTATCTATGCGCATATCTCGCATAAATTCGGTAAACTATGCACCATTAGGTCTTGCATATGCCCCCGGTAACGGTCTTAGATCGGTTGAAACGTTGCCCGTTTAGCATTCATCCACCATCCACCGGTTCGTCGTAAAATCCAACCCTCAGGTCGCTATCTGTATTGGTTTCCCCAGATATCATCTTAATATGCGATATTTTTCAGACCCCCCGCCGCCGTCGCGTCTTTTTTACGATTTTATTCTGGCCGGATATTCCACGGTAACTTACGACCACTTTCGCCCGAGGGATTTCGGCAACGGCTTATAACAGAAAAGAAGATTTGCGAGACCGGGATACGAAAACTGCATTCGAATGTGCATTTTCCGCCCATTTTTTCCGGCGCATTCCTTTAATATTCGTTTCAGTCGGAATTACGAGGGAAAATGGGTCAGCGCTCCGGGGTTCGAAAAGCTACGCTTCATTTGAAATCCCGAGGGTAGGAAGGAAAACAAAGCAGATTTTTCGGTACGGGAATCCGTCTAATTAATAATTCATTTCGTCGTTAATAATTAGTCGGAAAGAGCGATCGATAAAGCAAAACTACAAAGATAGATCATTAGTCATTAGTGTTGGACGCGTGTTAATGATGGTAGAGTTTCGGGAACAAAAAATCCTTCGGACGAGGGTCCGAGTGGAACAAAAACGGGCAAATGAATACGCGACTCCGCATTAATCAGAAGTGGGATTCGCTCTGATCTTGGTTAATAAGCGCTCAAAGAGCCTCGCGGAATATTTTCCCCGGGAACGGAATTTATACTTTATTAACGTGGAAAACGAGAGGAAATCCTTTCAATCGGGAAAACTAAAGACCTCGAGTTTTCGGAAACGTAATCTCGACGACGAATAATTTAATTAGTATAATTCGGCGGTGCGAGCGAGACGACGAGAGCGGGTTTATTAAAATTTCTAATAAATAACGCTTTTTCCCGGGCCGTTCCCCCGCAAGTGCGGCGAAATTCGATCGCGAAGAACATTAAACGGTCCATTTGTAACCATACGCTAACCATATGTACATTAATTACCCGTTGAAAATATAAATTTAGTAATCGTTTAAACGTTCCGTGTGAATTTTTCGCGTCTTTGTAAACTCCGAGGAAGAAATACGGCGAGTTAATTTCCATTAAGCGACGCAGATGTTCGTGGGCGGGCGGTCGGGCGAGCGAGAAAAAAAAGCGTGTAGAATCGATTTCGGGTTGGGATATCGCGTTACACCTGAAATTAATCTCGCCAGCCCCTAATTAACTACCCTTATCGCCCCTCATCAACGCGTTAAATTTTAATTCCGACGTTTTGTGGTTAAACGCGAAACGTTTTTCTCGTGTGTACGAGGAATTCGGTTTCTTGGCGTTTCGTGCGACTAGTCGAAAAGTCTGACAAAGAGCTCTTAACATCCAGACTCCATTAGGACGTCCCTCCCGGTAACGGAGATGTTTTTAAATTCAAGACCGCGGCCTGATATTCCCTCTTGCTTTCGATTCCGGAAACGCGAGGAAAATTCGCACGGATACCCCCGGATTTCGTTTCGACGTTTCATTGTGTGGCTCGAGGGGGCTGAGGACTGCGGTCACTATTAAAAAAAATGTAATTGAACGAAAATAGCGCCGTTTGTCGTTACGACAAAAGCGAAAATTCGTAGAAACTGTTGCCCACGAAAAGTGACAGTCCATTCATTAACCCAAAAAGAGAGCAAAACCGTTCACCGCAAAGTGACATAAATATGAAATTCCATCCCGCTTCCGCGACCGGCTTATGATTTATAACTCGCTTTTCCCGTCCTTCATTTTTCTCAACATCTTAATATCTGCAATTCCCATCAAGTGGCATTATCCGCCGTCGTAACTACAAAGACCATCAACTGCAAGTTTAAGACGACGAGAAGGAAGAAGAAGAAGCAGTGGCATCAAGGACTTTCTCTGGCCGTCTGGGGAGTTGATACATTATTGGATTACCGTGTCAGCGGTAACGAAGTAGGCGTCGGAAGGGGCTTTTCCCCTTCCGAACCGAACCGAACCGAAGGGACTTTCTTGAGACGATGGCGAGTCCTCGTATTAAAACCGGGAACGATCCAGAAAACGATTTATAGACGACGACGACGACGACCAAAAAACGTAACAATGAGTGGTCTTGTAATATTCTTCTATTATTCCAGTAAGCGATGGTATCTTTGAGATCGTGTTACGAGCGGGCTTTTGAAAGGCGACACCGAAAATTTTCTCGTTCGTTTCTGTTATAAAGGGGAGTCATTCATTAGGTCCTCGTTTTAATGATGGGATAAATCCTTCGGCGGTGTGTTTTTTTTTGTGGATCGTCCGTTACGTTTAACTGTGGTCGATAAATCCGGCCCGAACGACCCATCGGACGTACGCGCATTATCTATTGATGATTTCATCAATAATTTGCGACAAGTACAATATGTGGGGGCCCCCCTCGAAATCCGGGCATTGTTTCAGCCGATGAAGATAGGTGGCGGCCGTTTCCCCTAATAATTTATAGGGCAATATAGCGGTGCTTAGGGTTGATCTCACGGACAAACGGACATTGGACGTTCCAATCAAACTTTCACGGCCGGTTACGAACAAGACGAACGTAAACTTGTGCAGTTTGCAACGAGATTTCCGGGGACCGTCTCGAAGGAGGGTAAAGATGACCGTTTTCGAGGTATGTTGGGATGATTGGATTCTGTCTGGACGAAGGGGAGCGGTCGGTCGACTGGTCGACTAGGATTTTCCATTGATTCCTGGGAATCTTTAGTTTGTGGTTATGTCTGAGTTTCTGCGCTTTATATAAGGAAAGTTAACGTAGATTGCTTTTCGCCATTGGAGACCGATCCATAAATAAACCGGCAACAAACGGCGCCGAGGCAACGGGAAGTAACGAATTCCTGGAATAATACACCCGAAATGACGAACGGCCAGATGTAATTTTGTAGTGCCCATTCGAGATACTTATCCGCGATCGTAAAAATAGATGACCCGAGCAGTCGGTCGGTAAATAAGGAAACTTTAAAGCAGGTAGCGTCACCTGTCGTTGAACGCGATGGATTGGCCAATTTCTCTCAATTAAAATCCGAATCGTCGAAATAATCCGGACGACGTTAGGTCCCCTTTAATGAAAACGACAACTAGCTCCAAGTTTTCCGAGCGGGACTTAGCGGAATGATTAAATAGGGACATAAATCGCGGTGGGCCGCCGACGCGCTTTAACGACGAGGCCAGCTTGCCGCGATGAATAATATTGCTACATTGTATACATACCGGTGGCGGGGTCGCGGCGCCGGCGGCGGTGCTCTTTTCGATTTTACGTGAAAATTAGTTCCGTTAATTAAGCCGAGAATGAAAAAGGGGAGATTTATACGAGCATAGTAGTGCCATCTATGTATATGTCCAAATTGATGACGTGCAAAACTGTTATCGTTTTCAAAACGTGACAACAACTCTTGTAAGAAAAATCTTGTATCGTAGCGATTTTCGCTTTCAATTTATTGACCGTACCGACGCGACATTTCAAAAGTATGTTTCTGTCGAGATGAAATTGAAATGCGTTCTATGTAATTTGAATTAGGAAGAAAAAATTGAAACCCTTAGTTCGACGACAATTCGATTCGGAATCGCCATCTGGGCGATTGATAGACTGCGGCGCCGCCCTCTCGAAACTCCCTAATTGATGACTTCGTCCTTATATGCGAATAGAAATCGCGCGGCAGCCTCCGGGGAACGATTGGCACATTTCCATCCCATTTCTGAACCTAATTCCGTTCGAATCTAAGGTCGTTATCGTCCCGAGATTGAAAGATTGAATGGGGCTAATTGCGTAGCTAAAAGGGTTAACATACGGCTATTTACGAGGAGGAGAAAGAGGCGGCGGTGAGGAAAAACGTTTCCCGTCCAGTTTCACGCGTGATTTGACGGGACGATCGCTAGATCCCGGATCTGGGAATCGGTGCGGCCGGCGGCCGGGACGTCGAACTTGTAGTGACGCGAGACGAAACGTTAATGGCGGCGTATCCCTCTCCCGCGTTAAGCACGTTCACTTTTGGGAATAGCTCCCGGTTTTGTTTACGGTCGCTCGACAATTAGGGGAAACGGGTCCCGACGTACTCGACAATATAGACAACGAGAGAACGTTTTATTTGAACTGTCGACCGCGTCGGGCATAAACAAGCAAATGCGAACGGCATGCAAATAGGGCGGTTTAACTCTAATGCAAAAGTTCGGGAACGAAAAACAATCGGCAAATATGAAGAGCGATTCTATCGAAAGTTATTCGTCGGCTGTTGCTTAAATCACTCGCCCGCCCTTATGCATTTAAATCGCGAAAATCTCGAAAGCAAATAAATTCGAATGCGCCTTCTTTCCACTTTGATAAATGGTTCACATGTCGCGCGCCCGCCCCACGAATCCGGAAACGAACTAATCTCCACCTTAAGAACATACTTCCTAGTAGGTACGGTTAGGTTGGAAATAAAAGTTACGGGGGCCGAAAAGTTTTCGTTCGAATTGAAAGCGTTGTAGCGGAGACGAAGGAGATTTTGAATGGCATGTTTCCCGGAGAAAAGTCGAAGGGATTGATTGGAAAGCGGCGCAATTGTGAACGGAGAAAACTACCGACGTCACGGCCATAGAAAAAAGTGGACGGGAACTGATTTCGTAATTCAACGACGTATTGTGCAACTTTACGGTTATATAGGTATATTTGAGAAAGCGGTTTTCGTGTAGGGGAAAAGACGTGGCTCGAATTCGCTACCATAACTAACCGATCGAAACAATGTCAAAATTAACGTACAACTACAATAAGAGCCAAGTTGGCCCCATATTTCGTCGAAATTACCGTCGTTATTTCGCGAACGCGCTCGAATAATTACTTCCCCGTGACGGAGATAAGGACGACTATAGGTAACATCGGCAAACCGGCGCAGCCCGGTAGGATCGGTCGCGACTTATTGAGAATAGCGAGACTCGCGGCGCGGCACGGCGCGGCGAGACGCTCTCCACCTACCCACCTACACTCGTCTTGTTTGAATTTAATTAACTAAACGTCGCGTCATGGAAAATGAAGCTCACGTAATCCCACATTAGGGGGATGGCTGCTGAACGGATATTTGCCAAGGACACGTAACGTACGCGGATTACCTTTGCGAAATTTCTAATTGAATTTCGGATCAACGTTTTCTTTTTCGGAGGCGGACGTGGATTTTCCCCAGCCCCGGGGGCAAGATCGTTTAATAAAATAAACCGAACGCGAAGCGACAAAGGAACGCGACCAACCGATCGGAAACAAGTGTCCGGTATATTTCGAGATAAGCCGCCCGGTGTTTTATGGTTTTCGCATTCGGGTACCGACCCCCCTGGCGCGCTATCTGTCGTCAACACGCATCGACGCTCCGCCGCGCCGTTCCTTTTTTCTTCCGCCATTTTTGTTAATTGTCCGAATGTTATAGAGACGACACGACACGACAGTTTACGATGCCCCGACGTTTCGGCACCAATGACAATTATCATTTATTCCTCGGGATGTCGTAAACAATTTATCGTCGACGACTTTATACGTATTACTCATACGTGGCGTCGTTTCGGGGACACCGCACCGCGTTCATTCCGACGAGAAACAAAAGAATTACGCAAACTCGAATCGAATTACTACTCGAAAGGGTTGAACCGTTGAAGGCGCGAAGAGCGAAACGTAATTTCGTTTCGAATCAAAAGTACCAAGAAGACTGCTCAAATCGTATTAAAGCGAGCGCGTCGCGCAATATGGCGGAGGCGACGGTGGAATCGATAGGGGGCGCGCGTGCCGTTATGCACCTTCATTACCATAAACATCCGTTCGAATTGCATTTTCGAACGAGCCAAATAAAAGCAAACAAACCGAGTTAGAATCGGACATAATTCGGAAATCGACGACGAAAAGGAGGGGGGGAAATGTCGATGATTCTAATTGCGAAGGAACCGGCAAGAAAAGGGACGATCCGCCGCAACCCTCCTCCGACAACTTTTGCGGAGACATAAAGGATCCGTTCTGTGTGTGTTTACTAGTCAATATTGATGGCGTAGATAGATTCCAAGTTTGTAACTACGAAAATGGTCACACCAAGTTACGCCCATTGCGCGACGATCCTCTCTATGGACGAGAACAAATTGGCAATGTTCCTTTTGGCACTTGGAGCATTGGTTGGAGTGGTTCCAAAAGAACTTCCCATCGGCACAGTGTTGATTGATTCGCTTTTCGATTTAATGGTTTCTCATATCTAGTGTATAAAATACGCGGCCGGTCGTGGTAAAAAAAGTTGAAAACCGATGTTTTTCTCCATGTTATGAAAAGTAGTCTTTTCCCCATTTTCTAGTCTGAAACTTTTCAGTAGAGTAAAATATAAGTCTTCTTCTATAATACTCAATATAAAAAAATGTAAAATATTGCGGACAACTAGCACGTTACTCTGTTGAATAGGCAGTTTTTTATAAACAAATTGCTATATCTCGTGAATGACGATTGTAATAATTTTTGTTTCCATGTAGTTTAATTTGATGCTATAAGAGTTTTATTTTGAGATGATAAAAAATTTCAAAAAAAAATTGGCGCCGTAAATATCACGTTTGCAAAAAACGCCTGTTTTGAGCAGTTTTTTGCAATTTTCTTGTTAACCGTTCGCCCAAACTGAACAAAACCTAATTCAAATGGAAGGTATTATTAGGTAGGTCGCTACCTGTAATTAATTTTTTTTATTTAGCACTGGTACGTTTCTCTATTGACTGGACTATACTCTCAGCAGTCGGACTCCGCGCGTACAATTAAAAGTGAAATGCAATTGTAACATTTTTTTCTAAAACTACTTTGCCATTTTTGATGAAAAAATCCGATTAAAACGAATAATACACACACAGTTTTAGTAACGATTGATATCGTCTTTGCCCCCGGGGCAGACAGTCACTAAATTCACTCGTCGCGACGTCGCCGCCGACTTTTCGTCGTCGCGTCCGCAATTTATGCGCGACGAAATCTAATCTCGAGCGAAATTAAACGAGTAGGAAAACGGCCGTTTGTCCCTCTATTTGACGGCAATCTAAGATCGTATCCGGTTTATAGATTCGCGAAATCGGGAAACTTTCCTATTACCAAAGTCGTCGTTGTCGTCGGCCCATGTAATTCATATCTGTTTTTCCCGCCGACTCCGGCAAGTCTTAATATAACCGGAGGGTAGAAGAAAACGAATTTTTTCCGTCGTAAAATAAACGACTCCCCCTCGTCGTCGGGGGATGAATTCTTCCCCGCATCTATTTTCCGTAAAATTTCTAATAACCGGACATGTGCGCGCCTCGAGAATCAAGGGAAAAGATTCCAGGAATCCAGGTGGAATCGATCCGCGAAAACTCCCGGCTAATAATTTCCGTTCGCGTGTTTCCCGGACTCGGGCGGCCCGGGCGCAGTAGACGGAAAACCGACGACGACGGCGGCGACGGGGCGAACAATAGTTCGTTCGCTTTCCGTTTATTGAAAAGACATCTCGGGTAATTGGAGCGGCAATTTTGCCGCCCGCGATGTATTATTAAAATTATATTATAAATCCGTTACGAGAGTTGCACGTACACAGGACCGTACCTTTCGAAATCCTGCGGTATTAATAACGACCCGAATCCGGATCTTCCGAGGGGATGACGAAATTGACGTAATTAAGTTGGTGTGCGGGGTTGAACCGGAAAGGGGGGGACGGGGGTGAGAGATGTACGAAGCAGGTACGCAAAGGGGCACCGGTGAGCCACTTTTATGATTTTCGTTTTTAATCAAAAAACATTCCATTCCCCCCCTTGATTAAATTAGCTCGAGGGGCGCAACAATGTTTTTTTTTATTCCGGCACCGTATAGCAGCCAGCCGGAATCCGCGTGGCGCTCATCAACTTCGATACCTCGACACTCGGGGCTCGTCGAACGGCCCTTTCGTGACTCGAAATTGCAATTTTTACTTTACGGGTAATGTTGATCGCTAGCAATTCGAGGAATTTTATTACTATTTCCTCACTAATTAGGAATCTTGAGAATGTTAATCGTAGGTAAATTGTTTCACTATGTCAAAATATTTGACAATAATTAATGAATTATATCTCCCTGTATAATATTTTCCTTTTAATAATACAACAACATTCTCGTTGACAAAACTTGCTGTCGAGCTATCGGTTTTCCGATATCGCATAAATCCGAACTTCTTGTGGTAAAATCGAGCAACGCCGAAGGAATGTTGTTATTTTTCGAATCGCTTCCTATAGTCGAGACGGGCGGTGGAATTTTCATTTCGCCATCGATGGAAATCGAGGGGGCGGCGGTCGGAAAGCATCCGGGGAATTTTCGGATCGGCGTGCAGCGCCGCGAAATATCCTCGTTTTTCCAACATATTCAATTTCGGATAATGGAAAACGCGCTCTACGCGACGCGAAGAAAAGTAACAACTTTGGTCTTATTTCTTTTTTTTTTCGCCTTCTCCATCTGCCGCCACGATCTAAGTTACCGGTCATAAATAACGGCGAAGATCGACACGTGCGAAAAAACCAATAAGAAACAAGCGAGAAAACAATGGCGAAAAGTCCACAGGCCGCTGCGGCAATCATTTTCCGATCGAACCGTCGAACGTTTATTAAATATCGGGGTAAAAGTTTTCGCAGTTTTGCACCACCAGTCGCCCGTTCGTTCGCTTTCGTTTAACGCCAAGTGTCATCATTACGTGATCTATCCGAGGAGTTTCGGTTCGAAAGTGGAAGGAAACATAAATTTTCCGCCGGGTTTCTATCGACAAAATAAAAAAAAAACGAAACCGGGCAATATCATAATGTACCCATTCATTTAATCGTGAAAACAACGGGAAAATTTTCACGATTAGTCGTTACCCCACCGATACTTTTCCTCCGAGATAATTATACATTACGAGGGTTAGACTAATTTTCCCTCGCGCCACCGACATCATTTGTCGTTGTCATTCACGAAATCTATGAATAGATCGGCCCCAGAAATTCACGACATGTCTGTTTCGAGTTCGATCATTATATTCTCGTTAAGCACGTTCGGTTAGCGACGGCACAAGGAAAAAAGCGATTCGGTGGAGAAAAACGCGGAAGAAATTACCTCATTTTCGCGACACCCTCACCACCGGCGATCGGTCAAACGCGGTTGGATGTCTTCGATTATCGCTTCTATCCCGGGGAAATGTGTATAGGACGTTTTTCGTCGCTTTTATACTCCACTTAACGATTTCCTCGGGAAAAGGAAAACAACGTCGTTTATATTGAGGATTGGACTGTTAGAAAAGTGCTTTCTTCCAGTTTTCGTGTAACCCTTTCGCTTCCTTTTCACTTTTCAATTACATGTTACTTCTAGATACAATTCTTGATTAACAACGTCGTCCAACGCGAATAGCAATTTTCGGGGCAAAAACGTCGACGATAATTCACAATGAAGTTTCGGTGATTTTAATGAAGCCGCGACGCGAATTCCCCAGTCGTTTTAACCGGGAAAACGTTTCGCTAAACATATGTTGTTACGCCCGGAGCGTCGAGCCACGCTGCCTGCCACCGTCGCCGCCCGGCGGATTTTCTTATTTCCCGCTAGAATTGTCCGGGCTAGATTGATTTATTTATACCATCGCGCGACTTCGCCCGCACCCTCGAGGCTGTTCTTGATGAGACAACGTTGTCCGTCTGGCGGCGTAGCAAAACGAAATACAAAATGTCGTCGTTCGGCAAATCGTTGTACTCCCGAGCTCGTCGAATCTGATCCGGCTCGAAGGACTCGATTTGAAGGGGTGTTTCGAGTTTTTTGTCGAGCGAGTGCGAGGAACAACAACGACAAACGTTCGCCCCGCGGCTGCCTTCGGCCTCCCATATGCCAGATTACCGAGCGAGTGTTTATTTTTCGACGGGGTGTATAACATTTACGACGTCGTAAAAATTAGGAATAAAAAAATATGTGCGGCGCGGATACGTGGGAATACTTCTTTTAGCGAGAATCGAGGAGCAGCCGGTAAATCTGTTCTCGGTTCGGGGTAGGAATTTTAAACGACCATCGAAGTACGTTCTTATTCGGCTATCGAAACTGTCAACGAAACGTTAAATTTGGTCGCGAAGAAAAAAAAGGCTCGCACCGCCATCTAGATAATTTACGGGCGTTCTAATTTATGTTCGCGCTCGCGAGTTGAAGCCTCGACAACCGGGGTGTGTGTTTCTTCTTTCGGTTATTTATGTTATGTTTACACTTAGTTACGTTATGATTTATGCGCTTATTTCTGTTGAAAGAGTACTAATGTTTTTTGGTAAATATGAGATAACTTACGATAAACATATTATGAGGGGTAGGAAGTTTGTTATCGTTTCGTTGGGAAAAAAGTGAACTTTTCTATTTTGTTATCGATCGCGGCGGCGGCGGCGGCGACCCCAAAACGCTCCTTCATCATTCCACAGCCTAATTGGGGGTTGGTCTCGCCGACGCAAGCACATCGGATTTTTCCTATCGAACGTTCGGCTTAGCGCCACCCCTCGATCTAAAAGTGCGCTATCATTTCTAATAGGTGATTAGTCGCATAATCCCTTAGAGACCCCTCAGCATCTTCGATAAGAGAGAGGACTCGATCCGGTCTTATTGCAAACTAACCGAGTATATCTAATGAGATAAAAGATAATTCCACCCGCGCCCCATGAAATTCGCAGCGTGCGTGCGTGCAATGATTCATCAAATCCGTCACCACCACCAGCTGCGTTGACTGACGAACAAGAGTCCATCTTAATTTTAATTCAACTGCAGATCTAATGCCGTTTAAATTATGCGTGAAGAAATATAAAAGTTTTTCTTTCTTTCTTTCTTTCTTCTTCGGATAAATCGCAAAATTCTATCGACGAAATAATTGGTGCGAGCAGTGCGCAGAAACGTCGTTTCGGAATTAATTTAGGAGATGGCCGGAAAATCGAATTAGCCCGCGGGTCGATTATTATTAAGGCATTAGGCAGATGTCTGTTTCGCAAGAATCTGCATTAACCATGCACCGGGTTGCATTAATAATTCGCAAATGACGATGCGCCACGAGCGGGGAAATCCGGTTCCCTTTTTGCGCAATCTGGCGTCCGGACGAATCTATCATTCCCTCTCGCCGACAAACGAATCGGGATCGAAATTAAATTGAAACGGACGGAAACTTTCCACCGAAAAAAGGGGATAACTCACTCACTTATCAGGAGATTGCATTCTTTTGGTAAACAGGTAGTTTAGTTGTTTACGAAATGTTGTATTAAAAGTATCTAACGAATGTTTAAAGCATTTGAATTGAAATGAAAAAATTTTAAATGACGCGATGACATCGTAATAACTGCGCCGTTACGAAATGATGAAAGAAGGTCCCTCACGTATAAAATACAAAACATTTTTCTTTCATCAGATGGATATAATATCGATTTGATCTTTCGATTGTAATACACACAAGACTAATCGACATGAACGGCCGCCTTGTTGTACCTAATGGTAATGATCGTCCCCTTTAATCAATTTCCATTACTGCAAGGCTCGCCGTTTTTTTTCTCCTCCTAGACCGTTGTCCGACGTCGAATTCCTCGATTCGACAACGGCTCTATTATGCGAATGATTAATCGCGTCTTAACGACGTGAAAACCGCGCATTCATCCGGGTCCGATTAATTATTCCGATAAGACGACGACGACGAGAAAGAAAAAAACCAATACGATCACCACCACCACCACCACACCACGACGAGGAGGAGTCGTCGATCTTAAAACGTAAAAAATTCAGGTCGACGCGTTTCGCACCCCCTTTTTCGTAGACGACCGTAAAATTGCGATGAGACTTGAATTATGAATCAAAAGTCGAGAAGAAAATCGTGCATTATTGAGGGTGCGTGGAACGACGACGAGGACGGCTTTGCCTCTAAGACCGTTAGTCCTCCGAACCCTTCTTGGTTCGCGACTTTTTCGGGATTTGGCTAATCCTCCGCTTTGCCACCTTTTCGTTCGCGCAGGTAAACTCGATAACTTTTTCTTTCTTTAGTTATTCCGACGTTTCGCGAAATCTCGAAACAATCCGGTAGGATAATTCGGTCCACATGTGGCGTTACGGCTGAAACGGCGCCCTCGGGGGTTGTTTAACCCTCCCCAGCCTAAACTACTTCGTGCTCGGAAATTTGTGTTACTGTTAACGGAAAAACTTTACTACGGCTTTCGAAGGAATCTCGACGAAATTCGTTAATTAAGCGTTTCGTTTCGTTTCCGAGTCGAGGGACGGGGGCACTTTTCACGCGTCATTTGTCAAGCGGCCACGGAACGAT
The DNA here is from genome assembly GCA_020654155.1 of Novius pumilus. Classification (NCBI taxonomy): domain Eukaryota; kingdom Metazoa; phylum Arthropoda; class Insecta; order Coleoptera; family Coccinellidae; genus Novius; species Novius pumilus. The sequence continues at coordinate 8,275,730 of JAIFOV010000475.1, forward strand.
TAGTTTCCTGTCAAATTTAATCCTGACGAGCAAAAACGAACCACGAGGCGATTGAAAATTAGGTCGCGTAACGACATATCGCGACCGAAAGGTCGCAACGTCATTATTACCTCTACCCTCGGGTATGTCGTCGTCTTTTCGGTCTTTTCGGTCCGTACCGGGATTAGACGTGCGCGAATGTTAATTCCCGGAAAGGGTTCCGGCCTAATGGCCGATATTCACTTTACATGTAAAGTTTATGCGACGACGTCCCAGAAATTGCCATTGTCAATGGTCCGGTCCTTCTCTTAATACCGACCGGCCATCCAGGTCGCTTAAGGTTCGCCCCGACGAGCTTTCATTTATTAGCGTAGGTACATCGCAAACCTGCGCCATCTCCCGGGAATATCTCATCCGGTAGATTTATTTACTTTGGAACTAATTTATCAAATACCGTCGGGTGGGACCGACTGAAACGTTTATCAATTAGGACGTTGTTTGTATTTTGAGTTGCGAAAGCGGAATCTCCTCGGAATTGAATTTGTACGAAGAAAAAGTAAAAGGAACAAGGACCAAAACATTTTCCTTTTCATTTCATCATCATTGTGAATCGATTCACAATAAAAGGTCGTTATCGAGTCGTCCCCTTCTCGAAATGGATTTAAACACATATTTTCAATTAAGCGAAATATAATTTAGTGCGAGCGGTCGCTCTAAAAGTAAAACGGCGTGTACCCTTTTAGAGAGGCTCATCAATCAAATGAAAAAAAAAACTCGTCCGACGAATCAGTCGGCTTTGTTCGTTCGAAATCGGAGACGGCCGCCGCAACTCGACAATAATAATTCCCTAAAAGTCGCGACGCATCAATCAATTTGACTTTTATAACTAACGCGTCGCGGCCGCGGTTTTTTTCCTTTTTCCGTATTTTAGTGGTCGTACTACCATGCAGTGTTGTAAATGCGAACATTACGAGCAATGCCTTCGGAACTACGTGCCTTATTTGATGGGCATGTACCCACCGAGTCCAAAGGCGAGACGAGAGGTGAAAGAGTTGTGGCAAAACTACCGTCCGGTAGATACGACGAACGCGGAATTGTGTCGCGCGTGGAAACCTAGCGGTTTGGTTCCGTGTTCTTGGAAATACGTGCTACCCTATAACGCAGTCTACTCCTGGAAACGTTACGAATAAACGAAATTCGTTCCTTTCGGTTTTTAATTCGAAGGCGTACGTACGACCGACGCGACGCCTTCGAACGAATTTCATTAGACGGGAAATTGGCGTGACAGATTGTCACCGGCCGGGCCTCCCTATATACGGAAATCCCACTATCCGATTTTCCCTCAGCTCCTTATTTTCTTATTTCGCCCTGGGACGGGATATTTCCAAATTGAATCGGGCCGGAAGTATTGCCGATATCGGAACCGTATGGCGCTTAATTTTTCGATTTCTCTGACCGGTCGTCGGACCCCGGAAAATACCCTCGCCGATCGCGAAACAAAATTCTACGATAAATCACGATCTTTCCATTGAAATCGCCTCACCCTCTCTCCTTCTCTTATCAAGATCAAGTCGAAAATTGGAAAAATCTGCAGACTAAACGGAAACGACAATGCGGAGGTTACGGAAAATTATTACCTCGCCAAGACCGAAATCGATGGGATAATAAAGCGCGGAAACGATAAAAAAAAGTGACAACCGAAAAGAGAACCTACCCGCATACGTACGCGCGTCCGTCCAACGGCCACCCACACCCCTCGCCGCGAATTATTTCAATTCGTTCTAATTCAAGCAACCCCCGGGGGAAGATCTATGGCCCCGGTTCCGTTGTCTGGAATTGCCACAACAATCAGATTACGTTTATCTAGTTACAGGAATAGCGGTATATTATTTCGAGACGAATTGAGGGACTGTTTTACTCGAAGGGACGCCTTTCGGGGGTTAATGAGCGTTCAACGAATACCGGCTTTGTCAGTTCAGTTCGTGCCACGTTCAAAATTTCGAAGGTATAATCAAATAAAATATGATATTCCAACAGAATGTCCTTGATTGGTACGCGCGCATATTAATAAACATCGAGAATCGATTGTTCGATTAAGGAAACAATCTATTACGAATCGTTTGACATTTCAATTACCTACCTACCGCAAATCGTGAAGGGAAGAATACGAAATCGCCGCGTCGCTTTTCCAGGCGCCAACTACGTCGATTTTGCATCATCGAACGAGCGAGCAACGTGAATAAAATGATCGTATAATCGCGATTAAAGGCTCGTAAATTCGATCGGACTCGGTACGAAATTGATTTTATGTGGTTTCGTAATGTACCATCGACGGTGGTACATGGAACAAATTTGTCCGATTGCCTTGTTATTGCTAATGCGATCTATTTGGTTTCAATACAACGGCGCAACGTGGGAATTTCCCGATAATCGGACTAGCGTGCCCCCAAGGTGTGATATATGTATGCCATGCCATTCGTGTCTTGCGAACAACTCTAAAAACTACAACTTAGTTCTTGTTCTTATTGATACCGGAAAATCGGAACAAAAAGCGCGCCGACATTTGGAAAATGGATGTCGGCGGGAAACGGCGATAAAGACCTTAATTAAAAATTGAAATTTATCGTTTTTTGCCCCTTCCATCGCCCGCCAAGGTAATTAAGGGAAATTAAACGACGACACATACTACGTTATAAATAATTTTTATCGCGACGACGGTGTTAAGTGGGTCGTCTAATTTCCCCACCCCCACCACTCCAACCCGGCGGTTTTTTTCTCCGTTCGGCTCTACCCATCCATCAAATCGACTTTCCAAAACGGTTGACGGCAGATAAACTGGAAGTATCCGCGAGATGATGATGACAACGACGTTAAGTGCACTCGGTGGTGCTCTTGTCCTGTTCGCCTCTTCGCTACCTGCTGCGCGCAGCAACGAGTTTCGGGGCCGATGACAGCTTACAAACACTCGAAACTGCCAAAAATAGATTGGCGGCAGCCTTTTTCGACGTGCGGGGGACGCCAGAGGTGCGAACCTTTAATTAATCCATCCTACGCACGTCCGGACACCACCGTGCGAACAACTTGTAACACCCTCCGGACCGACCGACCGACCGACCGACCGGACGACGGGGTAATTTCCATACGAATGTTTTTTTTTGTGATGCCATGTAGGGATCAACGACTTGCTTACTTTGGTCGCAATTATTATTTCGACGTTAACGTTTTATTAACGCAAAGTATTCGATTTAATCGTGACCGATTTTCGTGACGCATCGAATCGATTTGAATGATTGATTACGATCGATTCGAGACGTCCATCAATCAATTCCCGTTCGGCACGCCATCGCATTCTTTTTATCGCCCCATAAGCGTACTAAATTAATAAACACGATTATGTAAATATCGCCTCTATCCCGAAAAGATAACCCGACGGTGCTCTCGGAGCAGGGGATCGTGAGAATTGCCGTTTTTCCTAATATTTTGTCGAGCGATCGGTTTAGGGTTTAAATATTTGAACGCGCGAAGGCCAATTTGATAAATGATGATAAAACAGTTTTCCACCTCGACGCACATCACCCCCTAGGGACCGCGTTGCTAATTACACCTGGAACGGCCCGGTCGTTAAATGAATATTTGTTTTGGTAATCTGTACGATAAACAAGAACCATGAGCGCCCAAGGCGACGAACGAGCGTCCATTGTTTCCAATTATGTCCGACGATTTTTCGATCGAATGGATCAATTTTACGGGCAATTTTACTTTTATTGCCGTAATCGCAACGCGCGATCCCACTTCTGATTTCAATCCGCGCACGTTTTACGGCAATTCAAATTTTCCGCATATATCGTCGCTGATGGAGGAAACTTCCTTTGCTCACTCATGACTTGGCGGAAAAATGTTAAACAAGCGAACGGGGAAAGAGAGATTCGGCACGTAAGAAATTCCCCGAATTATGTAAATCCGCCGAAGGCGGAAAAGCGGCCGCGGGTTTGTCATTACCGATCCGAGTCGATTCGAAAAGTTCCGTCCGTTTTATTTTCTTATTTTTTTTTCGACGACGTTTTAGGTAATTACGCGGCGTGCGCGCGTTTTCCGGAATAAAGTTTCGAAATGAAACTTTACCCGATGCCAATAACTAACCCTCTTCTTTCGTTTGTGGAATTTCGCATCCCGATGAACTACTAATTGATTTCTCTCCCTCGCCTCGCCACGCCTCGCTCTGTGAGTTTGCGATACCGACGACCAAGTCGTCGTCGTCGTCGTCGTTTTTACATTGAAGAAAAGTTTTTCAATTGAGAGGGGGTCGCAATTCGCAAATGTGCACCGGGGTCTCTTTGAGGCGTATCTATCGTACGAGGGCGCCATCTTTAATCAGTTAATAGCCTGTCGTCGATGAAATCGGGGATGGTGATGTGACGTTCGACGACAACCTAATCTCGATAATCAATTTATAAAACGATCGCACGTTTCAAGCAATCTGAACACGATGTCTTACTTACGATATAAAAACAAAAATCGTAAATAATTATGAAATGTCACTCGATGAACATAGAGTGATATCGCTAATAAGTCTAAAGCTTAACACATGTGCTCAACGTCATCATACGGGGAAACAAAACGATGGAAAAATTTATTATTGCCATTACTCGCGAGCCTGCCAAAAAAAATCTATCAACCCGACGCATCGTCTGAATACGTCGATAATTGCGAGGGGGACACGCAACGACGCACCCCCTCGTATACAGTCGGCCAAAGTAAACGTCGCTTCATTACGAAACCCCTTAAAAGTTTCGTACGGTCCAAAACGCACACACAGACGCACACCCAAATACAAAAGCGTAAAGCCCAAAAGAACGATAAATCAATGCTAGGATCAATGGTGTTATTATCTCTTCGGGGACATGGTACACTGGCCCACTGACTGGGGTAATGAGCGCGACCCGTCGCGCGACGCGAGGGTTCTTTTTAGGGTGGTCGGACCACCCCTACTAAGTGATTCAATACCCTCGGTTCCTAGTCCTGGGTCAACATTGGGACATATTTTGATCGTGAACGAGAAAATAAAAAACAGAATGTGGATTCTTCGGAGAAGACATTTTTAGACCGAGGCGACGTCGACATTCTTCTTTCTTTCTAAATTGCGTTCTTTCTTAATTAATTGCCTAGTGTCCGTGTGATGTGGCCACGGATTGAAATAGCGTTGCGACGAGCTGAAAGGCGTCAGGATAAATTCGAATCGATCAAGACGTCTAGCGGGACATACACAATTAAATAATTTAGACTTGACTCGTGTGTAAATATTCAATAAAGCCGACAATTTATCCGTTAAAAGAACGCTTTCTACATAAGTAAACAATCTGGAATTGTCTGGAGGCGGTGACTCGCCTATGGATCTCAAACACCTGAACAAATAGTATAATGGAATTTAGTGCCACCGAAAAACAACGGCATATACGTACAGATAATGCAGATATTTGCGTTGATTCTTGGGTCGCGACCGACGAAAGGGACAAAGGCTGCGCCGCCGAAAATGATCCGTCTCTTAATTACCCCCATCCGTCGCGAAGATCTCTTCGTCTCCGCGTTATATAATAAATGCCGAATTCGGAATACCAACGACGCACCCTTTCAGGATTTCGGCATTGTGTGCATTCGGAATATAAAATGGACTGAATGCGTCGCCGACGCCGCCAACGCCGCCACGATTTCCGTTCCGAACCTTCGAGTAATTATAATTTCGGCGGCCTTTAACTCGATTATGCGGTGACGACGCCTCTCTCGGCTAAAATTGGACGACGTGAGAAAAAATCCAAATTTACGACATTCCAATAAAACCAAATCGTTGCCCGATGAATATTCAGTGAATTGATGGGCAGCGCCATTTTCAATTCCTTTGTGGATTCTTATTTGAGCGGGTAATTAAAGTAACGCTCACGAAAAATCGAATTACGATAGGAATAGAAAAGTGCGTAAATGTCGTACGTCACTAAGCGAATGAAGTGATAGGTCGCCGTTACCTGTGTGGAATCGCCTCCGTGTCTCAACTGTTGGAGAACTTTAAATCTGTGACTTAATGACCCAATTAAAACGTCTGGACGTTTATTTGTGTTTCGGGCGACGTAATTGAGTCGTTAACAAATTATTTATTCAAAGCTTTACCAACTCCGAGAATTTGTTATTCAAATTGGAAATCTTAATTATATATTCGGGCATCTGCATACCTGGGGACCGATATTAAAATTATCGAAGGCGATTTGACAAATTATTGGTTCACAGGGTGTCGGAAAGTTCGACGAACCCCTACTTCTTGATCGTATTAAAGGAAGACTACCGCGTCAAAACGTTTAATTTATTTTCTATTTCGTAGATCATTACGACGAGCTCCTAGAAACATTCGAAACAATAACTCCTTGTTCATTACCCCGTAGGTAATTTGAATTTCAAAGTAGGTTTCACTTGATTTCGTTACAACATCCACGTTTCCATGTCCTTAGTTGGATACAAAAGGAATTGGACCACATTCTTCTTAAGGATAAGATGACTAGGACGACGCGACGAAGGGGCGGAGGAAAGGGGGGAAGAGTACAATGCTCCTAAGGTGAACAATTTTTGCATTCCCACACACCACCACACGCACACACGTACGGCACACAAAACCGCCGTTGCGTCCGTCGTCGACACCATTCAGAAGTGGGATTAAACGGACCGGCTTTTGCGTAAACTACTCGTTTCGCGGCGTACGAGGGGGATTAAATCGGGTTTATTTTCCGCATAACAATGTATTCGAAAGGAAGGCGCCGTCGAATCTACGACGCCTCGTTATCCACGAGTATCGACTTAATTATTACAAGGATTCGGTTGTTTCGATTTTTCTACTTTTCCATTCTCATACGAATATATATCCCTTTTATGTAAATAGTTCGTTCTCGTGAATAATAAACAGGCAACGACCGACCGTCTTGGCCAAGTCCACGAAATAGAATAAATATCTATTAGCGGCTTGTAGGAGGTGGAAGACTTGAATATCAAATAAAACGTCTTCCTTGCCTTGCACCACATACTTATGCATAAACAGTACATAGTACATAGGTACGAAGATTATGGTGGTTCTTTTTTTTGGGCGCAAACAATGGAGCTACTCCCGAGTTATCGACCTTCGAACAGTTATTTTGCCTCAAGTGCGTCTCTTCGATAAATCAGCGTAAATCTCGAGCGGTCGTCGTAATGGAGAATCGTCGTAATAGTTTGATTTTGTCGCGCGGCACGCCGCTCACGCTACACGGCAATACCGACAATTCAGAACTAGTACGCGATAAAATGTTCTGTAAACCACTCGTGTTGAATGCGTTTGCGTTGTAAACACGCTTTTCTCACGCAACTTTTCATTTCCCCCCGATTTGGTTCGGTTAACGTCGTCGCCGCGTTTCGCGCACGGACGCGATTTACGACACGGCGCGCCATATTTTTTTATTACGTCGCGTTTGCCAAGAAAATGACCCACGCGGAATTCCAAAAGTACTAATACGTTCAAACTGTAACTTATTTAGGCGTCATTCCACTGCTTTCAATAGAACTCGAGAATTTTGAAATTTTTTGTATAAAATTACTAGTAACATTATTCCAGAGTTGAAAAATATTGAAAAAATATCATGAGAAATAGCATTTTATACCAATGGCAAATAATGATGAAAAATTCGTTTCGGCATCGTCCATTTTATAATGATAAAAGTTAAATACATACTTATTATCAGATATTCAGACTCTTAATAGTAACATCTATTCTGCGATAATTTCGAATTGTCGTATGAAACACAACACAACAAAGTGCTTAAGACATTCTTTGCAACATACGGTAACAAGAAATATCAAATCGGAACTGATTATTATGTTATGTCAATCATCGTCCCAGAAAATGGAAAATGTCATCACGCTACTAATAATCTAAAGCTAACACACATGTTTAAGGTAACCATACAAGAGATGACCTCAAATATGAATATTGTAATTCGCAACTGAGAGAAGAAAATCATAATTAAAACCCTCGTTCAGATTTTTTCGAGCCCGTGAGATTAATTAGCGTGCCGCAACGTTCGTCACGAAACAATCCGGTGGTACGTCGTTTTGTGTACGTGTACACGTATATGATTAGCATTATAAATGGATACAATTACAGGAGAATCGCGTGGTTGTCGGAGTTAGATCCGAACGGAATTTCAGTGCTTATCGCCGACAGTCACCTCTTAATCACGACGACGACGACGACGACTCCTACCGAACGAAGAAAACGGGCGCAAACTCTCTTTTATATAAATAACTTGCCCCGAATAAAGAAACGGAATAAAATTTTATGTAGAAGGTGGGCCGCCGCGCCGCTGCCGCGAGAAATTACGACTCAGGTTTATACCTCTTACCTCACTTTTAACGGGTCCGACATTACCATAAAACCCAGGCAACACAACACATCGAAAGCGGGAGAAGTCGAAAAACGGGATAAGGTCGCAATTGCACCCCGCCGAACCCTCGGGCTAAAGTGGAGAACCGAGAGCACTCGAAAAACTGTATTGTCTCATTAGAACGCGCTCCGAATTGCTTTACGACAAGCGGGGGCTCATAACGCGAGTTCTAATTAAAATAATCCGGGCTTTCGTGGACGCCGAGTGTAGAGGTGCCAACGGCTCACCGAAGAACAATAGGAGAAAATAAAAAGTAACGAATCCACCCGATTTACCCGGGGATAAAAAAAATAAGTGGGTCGCGACGCGTAGTTGTTTGTTTTTTCGAATTGATTCGATGAAGCGCGCCAACAAGAAGATAAGACGCGAAAGTTTACCGAAGATAAATATTTAGATTTCGGGGAATTGCGGAATACACCGAAACCGTATTTGGGGCGCGCACGCCCGTCACGTCAGTTCACTGTACTCGAATAAAAATCCGATCGTTTCCGTTTTGTTGTAAAAGTAACGATCTTCACTTTTAGACGACGAAATGTAAACATACACGGAAGGACCATTAAATTTAATCGAAACAATGAATTCAAAGCGCGCGCCGCGACGCTGTCTTCGACGACTAATTTTGAGTAGGTTTTCGTGTCCGAATTATGCCGATTTGTTCTCCGACAGCTGTCGCTTGGAATACGGAAATTTTTCATTATTTGGGGATAGATAATAAAATATGTATCTTCGAAAAGCGATCGATTACCATCGAATCCGTAACGTACCGTTATGTTTTTTCTTTTTTTTTTTTCTGTTTCGCGGTTCCCGTCTGCATCGAGCAATCGATCGCACCGGACGCGCTCTCGAATAATTAATAATAAACACGGACGGGACCGCGTCCAATAATTCCCATTAGTGGCGGTAATAATCAAGGATATGAGGTATTGAATTGAGATCTTTACGATTACCGAGCGGAACAGAGAGACACGAATATCCGCTAATTGAAGTCATAGATGAAATAATGCCCGACGCCGTTCGGCGCGATGGCGTTATCATCGATCGCTGCTTTCTATGAACGGTGAACGGTCCCGTGATTTGTGTGTACGCCAAGGCCGATGATGGTTCGGTATTGAATACATTCCGTCTCTATCCGACTCGACCGGTCCTCTTTGTTCGACTCTGTGCGTTCTTCCTTTTCATCCTCCATTAATTAATTGCTTCGATTCTCTCTGATCCGTCTGTCTGTGAGCCCGTCTATGTGTTTGTGTTTGCGTCCATTCCTCTGGTTAATATGGTTTCGAAAGGTCTTTGTGAAACGTTCTCTCTGTGTACTCGGTCGGCAATTTTCGATTAAAAAAAAAAATTGCGAGTCAAACATCTTCTTCGGGGTGTAGTGTACAGCTCTATTTTTTTAAGGTTCTGGTCGGTCATCAATCGACGCGTAGCTATTTCCGTGGAATTAAACGGCCGAGTTAACGTGATTAAACGAGTTGACAAATCGTCATTTTGTAAACGCGCTCGCTTTCGCTATTAAAATTCGACAGAAATAGCGTCGCTCACAGAGGATCCTTTGTTCGGACGTCGACGCGCTTTTCGACTTGATTTATCGCGAATCTCGCGACAATTACTTCGTTGCGGCGATGAATGGAAGCGCGCCGCGTTTCTTCTCTATGGTCCTAGCGTGAACTCAAACTAGCTCGCATCTGTGCTCCTATTCGGATTTTTTTTTGCTAAACGGCGCGACCGATAAATTCGCTTTCTCCAATTTCTTTTTAAAGCGAAGCGTCGCTTCATAAATCATTTTTTCCAATTCCCCGCGTTTCATCGGCAAATATCTGTTATTTATGGGAAATGTCGAGTCGCTCCAATATTTTCGTAATCTACTATATGCAAACTTTGCGGGGGAGTCGAGGAGCTACAGTTGTCGTTCATCTAAACGTACAAAATATGGAAAAAATTATAATTTATAAGATCTAGAAGAACTGCGTCGTTTACCATTACCAAGGTAGCCGGCATATGACTATACACCCAAAGAAAAAAAGCAAAACCCATTCGCGAAACAAACTAACGATTCCCAAGGGAGCCAACTCCGTCTTCACAAAGTGCACTTCAATTATTGCCCCCTACCATCCCCGTTTTTCCACGGAGCGCGTTGTAATTCGTCGCGGACAAGAGAAGCCCGGCGCGAAAAGAAAAGAACCAAAAACAAAACGAAAAAAAATGGCGAATTCTTCCGAGTCTCGAAATCTTTGACTTGGAAGTTAGACGACGCGAAATCTGTCTTTGTCCGGTTTGTTGGAAAACTTCCCGATTTCCGCTCTTATTCGTGCGGTTCCTTCTTTCCGTTTTTGCCGTCGTCGCGTTCGTGCCGCGAATTCTTCGATTCTCTTACGACGAAACATCCGAATTCGATTACAGTTTCTACAAATGTGGCGTTTCTACAGTCACATTTCACAATTCCATCTACCAATTTATAAAAATTTGAACCGATGGGGTATACATAATTACAAATGATTCAGTCGATTGTAAAATGAAATAAAATGTCAAATACAGAATATATATATATATATATATATATATATCTAATAGTTTCTAGAATGAAACGAAACGTTACAATGCTCAGTTGGATCATAACATAATAGAGCAATAACGTTTACTCCTGTAAATCGAAACGTTATCATTGCCATACATTTTAATCTACCTGGTGCAACGACTGCGAATCGATACAACAAACAAAAAGCCCGAGCGGTTTTCAACGTTACAATCGACAAAACGCCCATCAACCGACATTATAATCTCTTTTTAATGAATATAATCTCCAGATAGTCGATGCGAGTATGGGATGTACTTAAAAATTGAACAATCGAACGTCCGCCGTTGCATCGAAAACGTACGCACGCGGGGCGTAACGAAGCGTTAAATATCGCGTTTACGCGGACCGTAACTCAACGCCGCGTCGATTAATAAAAATAATCGCACCGGACAAATACATATACAGAAAACGAGATAATCGAGTCGGTTGATCTCTACATTTGGCTCGTCGAAAACGACATTATCATAAAACCGTGGCAATTCGAGAGGATTTAATTGTATTAACATATCGAGTGCATCGATCGCCGCGCGACGACGACAACAATGAAAAATTGAGGAAAAATAACGAGAATATTAAAAAACCCTCGGGCGAAGATAATCGTCGATGACGACGGAGACGACGACGATGAAGGTGCGATAATTAACGACCTTTTGACGCCCGGGGCCGATTACAGATAATTCGCCGGCCGGAGATTAATTGGATGCGCTTTAAAACGATTTCAATTTAAAATGGCGACATCTAACTATCGGAATTTATATCCAATAAAATTTCATTTGACAGTATTCTTTTTTTAAAGCGGTAAAAACACTGTATATCCGGGCATTCACATTTCACATACTATAATGCTTCCGTTTTCGAACATTATTTTTACCGCACAACAATTCGGGAAAATAAGTACCCGAAAAATTGGGAAATTTTGGGCGGGCATCCCTTTTAGAATAACATTTTGACGAACCGGTAAAAAGCAATCAGAAAACCCACAATGTTTTCTCTCAAGAATATTAACATCATAAAGTAACAGTTTCATTACTCTTTTAGATTGTTATTATTTGCTTGACGACAAGTATAGTTATCGGCTATTTTATTACACTTTCAACAAGCATAAATATCATTGTTTTTCGATATATACGATACATTCGGGCATCATAAGAAAAAAACCGGTCGTTTGAATTCAAATCGAAACTTTGGATACACATTTGCGCAATATTTAAATAAAACGTCGGATAGCAAACAGAAAACGAATCGGTCGTAAAATTTACGACTTCTCGTGACTCCGATTATCAATCCCGTTTAATTAATAAGCGCGAAAGTGTCTTTAATGGGATCGTTCATCGTATATTCGATTAACGATCAGTCAAACGCGTCGGAGTAGGAACGAAAAAGAAAGACGGATTTTTGCGCGTCATACCGGAAAAACGAAACAGCGAAATTTCCGCGACGCGATTTTTCTCGTTGCCACCTTAATCGGACGCGACAGCCCGAATTTACCGCCCGCTTTTTTTCCTGTCACTTCCGTAGTAGAACTCGCGTATCGTATCGATCGGTTCTGGGAGTTCGCGAGGGGCCCCGAGACCATTAGATAATGGCTTCGGACGTGGAAAAGCAGCACCGGGAAACGTGTAGCCGCTTTTCACCTAATAATAATGGTTTTGCGCGCCCCTAAACACCGTTTTCAAAAAGGCCTGTCTAAAGATCTCTGAATTTCGGTACTGATTACTAGGGTGAGAAGTACCCACCTGGGGAACACCAGTCACGCCCAGGAAACGATTCATTGATCACCGTTTCAGATCTATTAATGTACGCTAAATAACTAGTTCTGCGCGCCCCGTACGACAAATTATCTTAAACTTGATGAGGGGGTGTCGCCGCCCCGCCAAATTTTAGAGAGATCCGGTTACGTCTTTGTGCCGTGCACCCCAGAGCCGCCACGCAAAATGTTTGTTCAGGAGGTGTGGTGGCCTTTGCGAGGAGGGGGACGGCATGGCATCTGCCTCGCTCGATCGGTAAATCAATTCCTCGGCTATTTAATTAGTCGACGACGATTATATCGAAATTGAAAAATTCCCTCAACTCGAATATCAAAGTGCGCGCCTCCTCTTAACCCTTTCGTCCGACCGGCGCGGAGGAGGCCCCTCTTTAATTATCCACAGTATCCGTAATATTCCCCCGGCAGGTGTGTAAATCACACCGGCGTAGCGTTCTCTCGTTTCCTCGAAACAATTACAACTTCAATTTCGACCCTCCATAATCGTCCTCGAAAAATTTAACACCTATTAATCGGGCTTCGTGTACACGGGGTATAATATTTATAAGAAAGGGTATCGACGATTAATCACGAACCGGGCAAGGGACGAATCCGCCCCGATTTACAAAATAAAGGGTTTTTTTTTAAACGCCTGAAATTTTATGGGGGTTGAGGTAATACAATTTTTCTTAATCCTTTTTTCTCGTGCTTTCGAGATTCCTTACATATTTTTGAAATACACGCCTGTAGGTTCGATTATCGTTTTTTTATTTTATTCGGTTTTTATTTCAAAATTGCAGATATCCCTTTTTTGTTGGTTTTTTTGCTGCTTTTTCTCTTCCAGTTTTTCAATTCTTAATTTCCTTTTTTTTTCAACTTCCACGTTCAAATTCTGTTTTTTTTTTTTTGGTTGGTAGGTTCGAGAATTAGAATAGAACGCAGCCCAAGTTTTATATTTAATCTAAGGAGATTCTAAATATTTAACTTTTTCATAAACCAATTTTGGTTGCCTCTCCATAAGAAATGGTGACAACCAAGAAGTTGGTTGGCAACGACATATATCGCGTCAAAAAAGGAAAATGTTTTCAATTTGAATTGCGTATATGTGACTTTTTTCAAACCGTATCAGGAGTGGTTGGTTTGCCATACCGAAAAAGGGAACGAAAAGTCCGCTTATTTTCCATTTAGTCAATCCGACCGCTTTTTACCGCGCGTTCTTCTTCCGCCGAGCCATCCGAATTAATTAACGAAACATCCACTTTTGAAAAAAAAAGTCGTTTCGTCGAACCGTAGGCAAAGTTTGCGCGCGGAGAAAGACGCATCCACTTTCGCGGGGCGCTTTTATTCATAAAAGAACCTGCCAGTGAGCCAGCGAGCGAGCGAGGTGGGAATCGTCAGATCCATAAATAAGCGAGCCATTGTGCCAAAACGGCAAAGTTAGGTAGCCAGTTTGAAAAGAACATCTGTCTTCGCGCTTTTTGGTTACGTTCAATGGGAATGCCATTCAGTTTTCACGGTCGAACTGTCTTCTCGATATCGGTAACATTGTTATTTATTTCGCAAAGAAAACGAACTCGGTTAAAAAAACAATGAAAAGAAATCGTGGGAAGCGCTCACCTTGGACCTTGGGTACCATAACGGTCAGCAGCAGGAACGCCAGGAAAAACTCAATCATGACGATGGCATCGGCCGGAACGGGAATAAAACAAATCACAATCGGAAACTGCCACTAAACTGCAATAATTATTGTCATCATCGTTTTGCAGTTTCCCGACCACCAGGCGTTTGTCCCCTCCTTGACGACTACGCGAGATTTTCAATTAATTTCTATTTGCCATTCGACGATATCGGTAACACTGCTCGAAATTATTAATTCGAGATGAATAAAAATCGCGACGCACACGTCGCCGAGGAGAAAGTGTGGTGGGCCGTGTGCTCGCACAGTGCCGCGCAATCGACTGAACGTGTAAACGCCGACGGAGCGCCGACCAGGCAAGCGAGAGCTCGGACTGGAAGCTCCCTCGTACAGATTTTGGCGGCGCATGCCGCCTGAACCTTCGGACGATAGATGATCTTCCCTCTTGACACCGCACCAACCCCCTCCCCAATCAGGCGAACATTCTTTTCGATCTATTCGTTATTATTACACAACTACTTACTATATCATTAGTGTGAAAATTTTTATCGAACTTTATTCGAATTGTGTAATGGAAAGCTTGTATTGCGTACAAGTCCACAATCTCGCTACACATTCTAATGTCCAATCATCGTAAGCAACAGTTACAGAAGAGTACAACTTTTCAAAAGTGTAAATTTTATTTCAATAAGAAAGATCATAATAATACTGACAAAATTAATTTTTTTTTAATTTTGTACAAGAGATACCAAGTACAGAAATTTGGGTCATGAAATTGATGTTACTTGACGTATAAATATTAGGGATGTTACGAAGCTTCGACTCCGACTTCGATATATCGGAACTTCCGATGGAAATTCAACATTTTCGGCTCCGACTTCGACTCCGATGTTTTTGTATCGCAGATTTCGGAGGTGCAATCGTTGTTTTTTGCAAAGATATTTCGTTTGTAAACTAAAACTCAATCCGACCTATTGAGAAGTCATTTTCGTGTATTTTAATATATTTTTTGTTCTTAAGACAAGAAGGGATAAGAATGATATAAATTCTAGTTTGTCTTTAGATTATTTTATATTTCTTTAATACCTCGTTTCTGCTTTCGCGAGAAGTTTTGTATTTCATTGAGTAAAATGATTTCTGGGTTTTTGATCCTTCATTTTAATTCATTGTTCTTTAAATTTTTTCTTTCTATAAAAAAAGTGCAATTTGGAATTACTTCAGTGAAACTGACTTGAATAATGCGAAATGTCAAACTTGCCAAAAAATATATTATAGAAAAGGTGATACTACAACTCCATTGAAAGGAAACTTGAAATCAATGCACGATGATAAGTATGAAAATAATTAATTTCGAATGAAAGACAACGAGATTCGAAAGAAGATGATATTTCAAGAACTCCATCGACCGAAGCTAAGAAGCAGGTATCAATTTCTTGATGAGAAGCAAAAAGGGAATGGATCGCATCCAAAATCGAAAGAAATTGACATATTAATTTCGTAATCGTTTTAGACGATTTGCCGTTCGGTTTTGTAAAAAGTTTGGAATTTGTTAAATTTATTCGAACGCTGGCACACAATTATAATATGTGCAGTGGCCAGTTTTTCATTCACAGTATTTGTAGTGATATATATTCCAAAATTGCTAAAGAAATTGTCTCATTCTTGAAGTAGGTCAGAAGAAGACAAAGCTGTGAAATTATTTTTCGTTATTAATTAATATATTATTTTGGTTTTTTATTTTTTCTTATATATATTTCAGTTTATATTTACGTATACCATGGTTTTTTCATAATTTTATAGTAAAATTTTATTCTAGCGCGTACAGTTTAATTTTATTATCCGATTCCGGAACACCTCCGACTCCGAAATACCTCCGATTCCGATCAAACGACCTCCGTAACATCCCTAATAAAAATAACCGCATCAACCTGATGAAAAATTACGGAGCCTTTAGCACGTCGTAATAATAAATGTTGAGGTTACCTTCACGAGGTGTTACAATTAGATCAACTTATGGCAAATATTATTTTATACAACAAAATGTGAATGAATTAGAGAAGGTTGAATTGCTTATATGTAATCGAAACAAATGTCGAGAAAAGAAATTATAAATAAACACGCGATAAATGATCTTACTTGATCTCCCCCTCAATGGATTAAAGTTCCCCTCGTCCTCATTCAATCCAAAGTGTGTCACTAAATAATCATGAACGTTTTAAGACTGCAAGATTTCCTTGTGTATCACTAACATCTTGGCACGAGGTGATAGGGAGAAGGTTGAATGTTACAAAGAAACGTCGATCACCCCCTCGACGTTTTACAGTTTCGGACGTGCCAACAGCTGTTATCCGAATGAAGGGTCCCAGGTGGGGATGGCGTCTAATTGAAACAAATGGTAGAGGGTGCAAGACGTATTTAATGGAAACAAAGTTTTTACGTAAAACGTGGAGTGCATCCGCGGTTAATAAACAATTGATAAGGCAAATAAACAGTCGACGCTTTCGGGGGGCGGACGAGTTATTAATACGTCTTCGACGCCAAGCGTCGCGTTCAACAATAATAAGTAAATCAACGCGACCGCAAAATATTATTCCGGTTCGTAAAGTTGCTTCGTGAATGGCCGTTAGTAAGGAAGTGAGTCCTTCATTTTAATCTTATAATCTACGGTCCCGTTTGTCGCTTTCGCCCCGTCTGCGGGACAAACGAAAATAAAATAGGAAACCGAGGTTTTCCTTTGGTATACTACAGTCTAGATCGATGATCTATAGGGTTTCAACAATATAATAATGTAGAGAAACCCCGAGCTCCGCTCCTCGGCTAGTCGAGATTTACCTTTGTAACTCCTTTGTTGGGGTTTGCTTTATTGTGAATGGGTCTTTTGCAAAATAGAACTTGAACGCTCGAGTGGTTATTATTTTCCTTTTTTATTGTGAACGTTCTTGTAATCCGAAAAGATTAGTTGTGTTCGAGAATGTATTGTGCTATTAAAATAAACTAGTTGATGATAACGAGACATTTGTAGTCGGACTAAACAAAGATTGGTGATTTCATATTTTGAAAGTTTTTGGAAATATGTAGGTAATCGAGTAAGTTTTTAAAATTATGAGATAATTGTACAAACTATCCAAAATGTTCGAGACATTTTTCGAAATTGAATTTTGCAAAGAATGTTACCGAATTTTCGTGGTATTTCTCGAATGCAAACGCTTAAAATTTATTATGTACAACCTGTCTTTATCTGATGCAAACGTCTTAATTGCTCCGCTCCACTTGACTGTATATAAAAAGTTTTTTTATCAAATTATCCGATAAAAAAAGTTGGACGATTTATGTGATGGAGTAATTGTTCAAGTTTTATAAATTACGTTTATCGCGGAGTTATGTAAAAGTTAGGGGAAGACGTTTTCGATAACTTATATACGTTGCAAAGTAAATTAAAATCTTAAATTTAAACTTAGTTTCGAATATTAATTTGATGGAAAAAACGAAGAAAAAGAAGGAAAACTATGGTCCCGGTCGGATCGATGATGCCGATTTCCAGATCTCGGCTGCTCGTTATTGTTGTTGTTCTCCCTTTCGAAGAAACGGGAAGGATTTCCTCCGATCGTCCCTTTTCCTTCGGGCGGACAACGTGGCGGGGTGTAATAACGTTGCCACGAGCGTAAACTGCCTCATCCAGGATCGTGACTGGAATCCGCGATCCGCAATCAACGTGCGGGGGGTTCGGTTGAAACTTTAACTTTCCTACCTCCCCGACGGACGTGGTGGAAAGACGTCGCGACGCATAGAAAACGCAGTCGTCGACGAGATGGCGCATAAATTCCAATCAAAACGATCGGAGAGATAAGCTCGCACCTAGTACGTATATACTATATACATAATATAGATTTACTAAGGTAAAGTGTATAAATTAAACGGTTGTTACTGGAACGTATTTTAAAATAAACACAGACGGAACGGAGATAATATGCGATATGCAAATTTAAAAGCCGCCCACAGATCATGCGGACCCGTCTGTCTCGACACCTCTCTAACTTCTCCCAAAATGGAACGACAAGCGCCGTTTTTTTAGTAACAGGACCACACCTGCTATTATGGCGAGGAATTCGAACTTTTCCGCAACTTTTACGAATTATTAATTACCCGGAGCACCTGGTCGAGGGAATTAATTCGGCAAAACGACTAAATAAGTGGAGTTTCAAGAAACGCTTTTTACTCGTCTCGGTTATTAGGAATTTTTCTTGGCATCTCCTAGAAATGGGAAATTATGACGCATTTAAGTGCGCCTCGTGTTACATAAAATACAAGTCCACTTGGCATTTATGTTAAACAACCACCTAAATCGAAGACAGAGGCCAAGAATGCGAGTGTCGCGTCGGCGTCGTCGCGGCCTCCGATTTATATTATATTATTGTTCGCTCACATACGAATACAAGTAAGTATCCATTCGGAAATGTCAAATAGAGTGGTTTAGAATTTTTGTTTGTGGTCCAACGATACCCTAAACAACAAACAATCCGGTCGTAGTTCGAGCGGCAATTGGTCCGATCGTGAACAACCCTCACGAACCGGAGCCCACATGTAAGATGATTAATGACGCTTTATCCTTTTGTACTAAACGAACAATAGAAGGGGGTAAGTCTGAATGAGGACTTGTTATTGCCCATTCAGTCGGTACGGAATCAAAACAAATTGGTTGCCGATTTTTCTTCGACACGATACCGACGCCGTCTCGCTTTGTTAAAAAAAAATCGTGAATAATCGATCGGACTTGAGAACAAATCAAAGATGACGGATCGGGACGATAAAATCTATTTTCGAATTATAAACGCTATTTTGGAATGTCGGTTGCTCCCGCGTTTTTCTGTATTATGAATCGAAAATGAAAGTAATCGATGATAACGATACGTTAAAGCAAATAAAGATTGGTATTTATTCAATACGAAACTGGGTTACTAGAGGTGACGACCTAATAGTTAAAAATTTGAATAAGATCAAGCTACGATTCGATAATTGTGATTCAATAAAAATGGATACTTCCTGGATGTTTTTTGGACCGTATTAATATGACGAGTTGTATGATGGAGAGCAGAATTTTACATTATAATAAAAAAAACATTCGAAATTTGTTTTAGTAGTCGCGGTTTATTTTTTCAGTTCCCGAACAATCCCGTTTCCGATTGGAAAGTTCGCGCAAACTTCACCGGCGCGAAACTCCGGGGGCCAAATATAGCCGAACCCTTCGTTTATTTAATATTCATTCCTCCGTTCCATTCGAATATGAATAAAAGGGGTGGCGGCGATATAATCCGATTTCGTTCCGAAAAAAAGTCGAACCGATAGTTCTCATTATCCGTACGAATTGAATCGGACGTAATTGATTTATGCCGAAATCGCCAAATCGCGTTTCGATATTAATTAATTCCGTTATTTTTGCTTTGATCGAATGGAAACATCGCTTTCCGGACTAATGCGCTTTTCGACCGAACAATATCAATCGTGTTGTCGAAACGAAAAAAAAAATTGCAATTAAACTATCGAAATTGATTCTAATAAACTGCTTTTTCGTCCGAAACTGTAATCTACCGGAACCGGTAGGCATAAATCCGGACGGTTGCGGATTAGATTTTTGTCCGATTGAGTTTATACCGGAAGGGGGTTGGCTAAATCTGGTCCGGAAAGTGACCAAGGTTGGTTATCTACAGAAATCGACTCGAAATTAAGCCCTTTTCACGACCGTCGTCTCCAATTTACGAGTGGCGATAATACCGCCGGATTATAAATTCGAACGGTGGCGGCGGCGGCGTTGTCCGGGCCGGGAGGAGGAAATTAAAAAGGACAGCCACACCAACAATCCTCTCGCAGCCCCCGATATAAATAACTAAACGTTTGGACATTTGCGATTCGGGGGCGTTACCCCGAATCCACAAGACGAGAAAAACGTTAAAATTAAACCGTTTCACTCGCGGGTGGTCTTTAGATTTGCTCGCACGCTCAGGTGAAGTAACATGTTATTTCGCACGTCGAAATTAAGGTTCGAATGTCGAGATCGTGTCTTCGTAAAACCAATCTAAATGAAACACAACATACAGAAATCCTTTCTTTGGACCATCACCACCACACCTGATTTGGAATACTGCGTGCAATACAGTAATTATGAGTCAAAAAATCTGACTCGACTACTACCCCGAGGTTATGTTATCGCTAAATTTAACTGTGTACCAACTTATTGTTAGATATGAGTAAATTAGTTCCGAGTACCTACAAGTTCTCGTCGATCGAAACGAAAGATTATCAACGTTTTCCAAACTTTCCAGTTTGTACAGCTTCGAATATGTAGACGAAAGACGAGGAGGACGAGAGATTACAGGTTATCTGGAAATGTACAGCAAGGGGTTAAGGCGGCAATCTATTAATTCCGTAGCTCGGGAAAGTTTGAAGGTAACTTTTGCGACGCGGGCGGGTTACCTAAAACCTCCACCATTTCTCCGAATGCCAACGGTAAACTTATTGCTTATCTATGTATTTGGTTTGAGGGAGGACACGGAAAATATGAAGAACGAACTCGATTCGCGGTATTGACTAGCAGTCACAGATTTCTATTTACCAACATGTAAGTAAGTAATTCGAAAAACGACGAGAAACGTGCAAATTGCGATCTCAAATCAAAAAAGCGAAAGAAAGCGAGGTCGTCGTTTAACCCTAAACCCAATCGATTCTCCGATTGGAACCCCCTCAAGTAATTAGCGAACGGCTTTCCAAGTTTTCCGTCGGCGCGATATTGTTCGCGGAACGAATCGAAAATGTGCAAACTCGAAAAACAATGAAATTACTCGGCATTGTCGCGCTCCGGACTTAATCCGTTTTCTAAGGACGTCCTTCGAACGATTCAGAATTCACAAAACCACCCTCGGGGAATAAAATACTTCGCGACGCGCTAAGGCGGAGCGGGAGAACCAAAAAAACGGTCAAAAAGAAACGATCCTTTATCGAGTGGCATAAATTATTCGTCGTCGTCCCGTAAAATTACGCACAATGCGTCCGTTCGACTTCTCGACCGCTTCAATAATACCAAAGAAAGACGAGGCATAAAGAAAAATTGAAAAATACAATTCGAGTCACCCTCTGCGAGATTTATGATAAACATGGGGTAGAACATCATTAATTTAATCAATTGTGTATATGATACGAATGGGAAAGAACGAACGAGCATGTGTACGACGTAATCTTTTGAGCGATGGTACCACGGAATCCTGGGCGTGGTCCGTATATGGTATATCACCGCCATCTGGGCTTCTGTGCCATTCATCCCGCTGGCCCGAAGGACCCTCCGTTTTTTTTTTCTGAATGGGACGCACGGAACGGGGAGCTAATTAAAGGAATTCGCTGATCGGAACTCTGAAAGATCGTTCGGGGGCACAAATTGACGGGGTAAACAGCCACGGGGAAAAAGTCGCGACGATGAGAGAATTTTTAACTCGTTTGGGTGGTCGCCGCCGTCGTTGCGTTTTATCTACCGGCAAACCACGCACTAGGCGTTTACACAAAAAGACCAGAACGGACAACGATTCCAAACTGTCCATTCCGATAATTTATTAGGGTCGTATTTTGATTCGAACGACGTGTCACCGAATGAAAAAATAAAAGAAAGATACGATTCTCGAAAATTATTTCTCCTCGCGACTCGCGCTCGGTACTAATTACATATTTTCACATAGTTTTCTTTCCTTGTGCTAAAGTCAAAAGTTTGACAAAGAGCAGAGTTAGCCGGCTCGAAGGACTCATTCTACATAGCACTCTATTATTCGAATCTTTCGCCTCGGGGCGGGCGTTCCATGCCACACGAACACTTTGACGTTGAACTGTCGATTCAATCAGCAACGACACATGTGTTACATCGCCTTAAAGCCGAGATTAAAAATGGGTGTCGACGAAATGTACGAATATAAAATGAGTTAGTCATTGAAAAGATGGAAAAAAAGTGGAGTGCGTGGCGCGTCACATCCACCATCTCGTCGAATGATGACACTACATTACTCGGAAACATGAAGGATGCTCCGGATTCATTACCGCGATCCTCGCTTTATGCAAGAACGCGTATGTCGCTTAATTATTCCAGCCGCGACTTTCAACGACTCTTTCCACGTTTGATGCACCACCGTGCGGAAGTTCGGCGTCGCGACGCGACCGCCCCCAAGGGTGTTTCTTTCGAGCCCTAGGGGACGGTCATTATAATAATCGCAGTCAGTGTGCCAGTGTAACGGCACACTGACAATCGATCGTATTCATGGATTTATGGATCCCCAGACGCGCACGTGCGCCTCGCAAATCGTGGAATTTTCAATTCATTTGTGGTTGTAAAAAAATGGAATGAAACGAGCGTTGACGTTTCGAGCGAAATATAAGCGCGAACGCGAGGGATTCATTTCTGTCATTTCTGTTGGTATAGTACAGGGGGAGAGTTGAGAGCGTCCATCGAGCGTCGTTAAGTGCAAGCCCGGCTCGCTTGATAAATGCTGAATGTGACAGGTACAACCGGAAAACGTAATGTTTAATTCGGTAGATGGCGCGCTATCACTTACGACCCCGACAGCCACACCGTCTGACGATAATAATTCGATTAATCTCCGACTGCCTTTATAGATACATATACGAACGACGATTTTTTTTCTTCTCCGGCTTTCCGATTTTTATCACCCGGTTGTTATCGAACGCTCAACCCTATTAATTACAAACAAAACTATAAATTTGGGGTCCAATGAGTCATAGCGAGAGAGGACACGCGTTCGTCACGTGACGCGCGGAATTTGATGCCAGTCGGCTCGTGTCAAAGCCACGTTGTAACCAGAAGATCAAAGAGTGGTGCGCGACAACAATCAACTGTACCCCCTCTGGGGGAGAAGCGGGTTATTTATGACTTTGACCGGTCAAGAAGTTTAAGCGAAAAACTAGTTATGTACGTATGGATATAGAAATGGAAGTTTTTCGTTGTGGTTTGGCAACACTTGTAAAGGGGACCCCGAGATCGTAAATTGAGGTTGGCTGCCCTTCCTTCGTAGACGAAACTTTCCCAAGTTGCGGCCGGACGAACTGTTATTTATGTAACACGTTCGTCGCTTATAATGCGTATTTGGTCCGTTTTAATTGAGACATGGCGGCGTCGGCGATCGTTACTCCGGAATGAAATACTTTTCTCCGGAGAGAAGGAGAAACAAAGAACCGCGACACTCCGGCACCCTTCGGCAATCACAATCTGCCCCGGAGAGGACGACCGCTTTTGTTCCGGGCACATTGTGCACAAATTACTATTTTTAATTTTTCATCCGGCTCGACGGACTCAAGAAAATGATCCCGGTAATCAGGAGCGGGGAAGTATTCGTACTTAAAAATTAGGAGTCGTAGTCTGAGCGGTATTGTACTTTTCCACAATGAAACCTGGTCCTTCGGATCGATGTGTTTCCGAAAGCAGTTTTATCGGCACAGACGCATCCTTCGCGAAATCCGTGACGCGAGACGGATGGGGTCACATGTCGCGCGAATTGACTAGTCGAAGCTAAATTATCCGCGCATTTCGAGGGAGATTTTCCCTCGTGTTCGCGTGTCGTCCCCCATTGACAGTCGGGACGATGACGTCACGTTAAAATCGGAAAAACCAAAGTGATTGATCGGCGGCGTTTAGTATAGAGAAAAGACGAAACGAAACGAATTTAAATTCGCTCGGTTTTTCCGCGAAAAGAAAAATCGCGTCAATCCCGGCGAACGAGTCCTTCGGGACGGGTCGGGCGCATATTATGCATCGATTCGGTCGAGGTCGATCTACGTTTATAGAAACGTAAATTCCCGCGCAATTGATTAGGATCCGAATGAGATTGGAATTAAGGGGATCCTTTATTATCAAAGTTGGACGATATCAAAAATCGAAGCGCATTCTCATTAGGAGGTAATCGTTGTAGCCAACCCGGCACCCGTTTCATTACGCGCGAGAAAATGGCTCCATAAATCGCGGCTCAGAAACGGAGATGGGGGCCGCCGAGTTTCCGATTTTCGCGAACGACTTCTAATTCCTGCAAAAGTTAAACCTTTGAATAACCCATCGGGCACTCGACGTCGAATAAATTTCGAGACGTCCGTGATTTTTTTTTACTTTCTCAGTTTGTTTTTCCTTCAATTAAGTGGGCTACTGGAAGGGTTGAACAGGGTCAACATCGGACCGAATTTATAACGTTGAATAAACATGCCGTATTATCCGAGTCCGTTTCGATGCAAATGGGGTTGTCAGATGGTCACTTCGAAATACATTTGAGGTTTTAAATCATCCGTTATGAAGCGATATGGAGGGTGGGTCCGGTAGCGGTAACACCAGTGAAAGATGCGTTACGGATGTTGATATCAATCGTTATGAATACCGAGTCGTTATTATATGGAATCTCGAATGAATTAATAACCGAATAACATTTCGTAGAAGTCAATGTTTTTACTCCGTTCAGTTGAACTATTGGTGAAAAAAAAGCGAATAAATATTTCGTTTTAAATGTAAACAACAAAGAGAGCAAAAAGACTTGGGGCACTTCTCCGGCTATTATCATATTATACTTTTTCCAAAGTACAGACGAAAATATTTTATCAACATAGAAACATACATGACAGGTGGATTGTAGTCCGTTGACGCGAAACCAAAATTTGTGCATAGAAATGTCCGGTGGAGCCGCCGGCGTCGTCGGTTGTGGTGGCGATGCCTGAATTTCCGCTGATTGTGTTCGAAACAAAATAACAATGGCGGAATTATAATATTCCTGGAAATGTTTAGCCGGGGAACGCGTCTGTTAATACCCGTATTTAATACGTCGCGTCGGCGGCGTCGGTGGCGGCAGTCGGCATTCCGCCGATAAATTATAATCGATTGTTCCCGTTACACCGACCAGAAATCTGGCGGTAAAACCGCCCCCCGTTTGGAAAAACGCTCCGATATTCGAACGCACTTATACAATATTAAAATCGCGTCCGACGCTGTCGGTCTTTCCGGCAAATTGCACCGGGGATATCTGGCGGCCGAGAGATAGGGTCACGTTCGGTTGAAATTTCCCTCTTATCCCGCAGGATACTTGTCAAGTGTCAGAGTTGGTTTTTGCATGGAGCGGCTCTTTGGGGGGAGGGGGGAGGGGGGACCGCCGGACGAAGAGCCTTATCGGGACTTTCTTACGAGTATCACGTCTGGATGTTCCCCGGGGTGCTCCGCGAATACACTCCTCAGGTTACCCCGTCACTTTGTCTGACGACACGTTATATTATCGAAAATGAAACTTTGTGGAAATGTGAGCTTCGAACTGCGGGGAACGAAAGGTTTCACGTCCGCTTGGCAGAGGGCGTCGTCGCGAAGTTAGACTTTCGATGCCAGAACTCTTTTAAATTACGAGTGACGAGGGTTATGTTTAAACTTTTTCAATATATCTTCGTTCACTTTATTATCTAAAAATCACATAAAACAATTGATACGTCGAACACCCTCTTCGCTTTTATAGTAGGTGGGTAATGTGTTAACGCGAAAAAATTTTCCGTCGATAAAACGAATTTTTTCGTCGTAAATCTCCTGGCCCCCTAAATATCGAAGCGGGAAATCCGATAAAAACGTTTCGGACCGGACTTTTCGTGGGCGTCGTTAAAACGACCCCCTTATTAACATAGGATTCGAGCTTTTAGCAAGTTCGCGTCGTTTTCGTTTTTAATTAAAACGAATGTAAACATACGTGTAGTCATCCCGTCGCGCTATTTTTTCGATTTTTCAAGTTTTCCGCGTCGTTTCAAATAGAACGTATTTCAATGTGTTTATACAAACGTGGGTGAGTTTGTGAAACTCGTTACGTCCCCAGACGACGTTCATCCTAATGAATTATATTACCAACCTCGATGTTGGGGGATCGTTTGAAAATTATACTTTTCGCAATTTCCACGACTGTATTGTCACCTGGGGTGTTTTACGAGGTTGTAGCCGTTGGCGTACGGATGCTCGGTTCTTTACACCCTCATCCACCTCGGGGCTAGATATCAAACATAAGTTCGATATTATTTAAAATTTTCCAATCAACAATCGACGGTATTTTATGGCGAAATGAGAAAGCATCGATTCGGGTCTATTTTTAAATTTCCCATCGCTTCGCGCGAGCGGCTGTCGCGAATTATCTCCGAGCGCCGATAAATAACCCGAAAAGTAGGAAAAAGGAAAGTCGCACGCGGGGGTGAAATCACCATCGTCGAATCGAACGGATTCCGAATAGAATAGATGCTATCTAGTTCCGAGTTTTTTCCATTACCTGCCCTTCCCCCCTATCTCGGTGATAAATGTTCGCGAAAAGAAAACATTCCTTTACCGGGAAAACGTTTCCTTATTACCGCCATTTTCGTATCGATGGTCTCCCATCCGTTTCCGGGTTTTCGTTTATCGCGATAACGACCAACTTATGCCCCCCGTGTGGGCGACTTTAATTTTCGGGTGTGCGCACCCACGCCCGGTCTGCGGTTATTTTGTGATAAATGAGCTTCGTCCTTGTAGACGTCGACGTCGTGCAACACCCTCTTAAAACGAGGAAACTTCTTCGCCGTCACTTAACCGACTGAAATCTTGAACAATATACTCCGAAGCCACACTCGAGCAAGTTTCTCCCCGAGGAACGATGGAGCTTATTATTGTTTACCCCCGAATTTATGGGACTATAGACGCCACGTCGAAACCGTTAATATATATTCAAATCAACTTCAGGAGCTCGACTCGTATAAAATGACTTTGAACGCCTACACGACAATGCGAGCTGCGGTTGCTTTGAGCAACCGATGATACGGTCTAAAAGTGGTATCATCTGTTAAACTAATCTACATGGAATGGAAGAAAAAGAAACCCCGCACGAGCTTAAATAGTCGAAGAAGAGTTTGATGAAAAAGTTTTTCGAATAAGGGTCCGCTATTGTTGTGACAAAACTCTTCGTACCTAAGAGTCGGTCGTTCGTTCCGCGTAAACGAGAAAATTATGCGGGACACATTGTCGCAACTAAGGGGATAGATGAAAATGGAAAGTTTTTTCCTTTAGAATTTACCCCCTCGGGTGCGCACGCGCCCCTACTATTCAAAACAACGTAAAACAATCGACCACTTTCGTACGAAGAAGTCTAAATTAAAATCTCCTTTTTAATATACCCCCGCGTTCGGTACGTGAGTCATCGTAGTAGGTACATACGTGACGACACGACAGGGTTGAAAGTAATCATCGAAACCCTTCCAACGACGACAAGTAGGTTCAAACGCTTCAAACGCATGCACCTCCATTGTTCGAAATTGAAGCAGTCGTCGCGTCGCATTACGTCGTATAAAATGATGACGTGCGGATTGAAAATTCGGGATATTTCGATAATCGATAAAAGGTCATTCGATCTATCTAATAAAGGGGGTGGGTAACTGAATGCACCCCTATGAAAAGAATACTAAGCTCGGAGCTATTATGACCTATTTCCCCCATTTGTGGAATTGCATACGGGAACGGGAGTCGTAGCTCGATAATGGTAATGATTGCGATAAAAGCGACGGCAGATGCGGTAATCCGAATATGTTTTGCGGCTTTCGCATACGGGATTAACTCAGAACGACCGCACTTTTCCGAGGAATATAAACTCCGCAGCACACTGGCTCTCGATAAAATAATGGACCCACCCCCCGCTTTCGTTACTACGTATAGGAGATTACGGGACCGAAAATATTTACAAATCAACCCCGAAACTAAAATGAACTCTACGAACGGGACATTCACTCGGATAAAACGTTGTCGTCTCCGATGCCGTTGACGGCGCCATCGCGCCTTAATTCGTCATCGACGTGACAAATCGAGCAAACTCTCCGAAAAGTCCAACTAAATCCTCGCGTAAACTTGTTTCGTTTCCCTAAATCTCACTTTCTCCACACAGTTTTCGAGGTGGGATGAACGGCACAGCCCCGCACGTGACGGTACTCTCTTATAATGAATATAGTTTAAATCCCCTCTTTTATTCTTGGCGCGCGAAACGTAATCCGTGTGCGAGGGAAAAGAAAACAACCCGGCGTGGCGCGGCGATCAAGTGACTTTTTCCACGGATTTCCGCCGAAAAACTTCCTTATAACCATCACTTCCAATCTTTTCGACTTGAGGGCGACGCACGCTATAGGAATCTCTATGAATATTTAAAATGTTCGTTAAAGTTCTGTGATTTTACGAGACGAGCACTTTTCACTTTGTTTCAAATGGGGATTTATCTGACCCTCTACGTTTTTTCTCGACCCACACATATGTCAGCGACACGTGCGAAAAAAAAACGAATGTGTTCATTAGGCGACTCGCCTCGACCTTCCGAGGGTCGTACTAAATCATCCCCGTGCCGATATTATATATCGCGGAGGCGTGTGCAGGCTGCTGCCAAAATTGTCTCGAATTTTCGGCAAGACGGATGACGGTCCTTACCGACCTCCTAATCGCCACTTTTTGCAACCCCTTTCGGTTAAACGCCGCGAAATTAATGTCCTCTAACCTGCGCAATTTATTTCGGGCTAAGAAAGCTCACCCCTAAGCTTAATTTTCGTTCGATCTCGTTTGACGGATTAAAATTTGCCTCGGTCACATCGATCTTTTCAAAAAAATATTAACGCGGCGCCGCTCCGTCACAAATTCTGATAAATCGCGTCTGGGCGCCAACGATTTTTTCCATTTATTTCGAAATGGGGATTTATGTTACGTGCTCGCGTCGATTCGTTATCCCCGATTAGTCGCGTTGTCCCACCTGAACTTTAATGCTCCATCGAACGACGTAAATGATGTTGCGTAATTTATTAAAATTGACAACAGTCAAGAAATTCGTTATCAAAAAACCGACAGACGTTTAATATTTATTTATTTACCTGAGGCGTCGTTTAAAATTCGCGCGACGCCGCTTCATCTCATACATATTGACGGGATCGTCCCCCCTAGATATCGATGACATTCGAATTCTATTTGTGTAAAACATGAAATCTGGATGTTATAAGCGACGAAAACGTGCGCCCCGTATCAATTTCCAATCTCCCGAGAAAAAAAGCGGCCGACGACCGGGGAAGGGTGAGACGGGGGTTTAGATTTTCGATTCCACGCGGTTTTTCGTATCCACTTCAGAGAGAGGCTGCGACGCCCAACTTTCCTCTGCAAACCGTTTCGATTTGCGACCGGTTAGTTAGACGCGGGTCGGTGCTGAATATTTAATTTTCCCGATCTTCCTATAACATTTATTTTCGCCTTCTTTGTCACCAATACTTTGGCCTGTCAACTTCCTACGACCGTTTTACTCCAACAAATTGTGACAAATGTCGGTCGTGCGTCTTCCCGGAAAATCTCGCGGATCCGTTTTTCCCGCTTTTCGCGGGATAAATCGCACGTTTTCGCATTAGTATAAAGCCGGTAACACACGCGACATCTTAACGTGCCGTTTTGAAATATTAGCATATCGTTTCTGCTATAGGAAAAAGGGATGTTATAAGGGATGCGGGGGAGATGGAAGAGATCCATAACCTTTAGTTTGATTTAGGACGGGGAACAGGTGCCCGAAATCGCAAAGGGATTTCACGTTTCGTGGAACAGTTCGTCGGAACGGCAGATGAAAGCGAAAAAAAAATGGTTAGTTCGATACGGGGTATCGTTCGATCCTATTCAATTACGACGTTTGTAAATGGGATTACGAATGAGAAACGCGTCCGTTTTTATATAACCGTAAGATTTGCCTGTTTCAGTCGATTTTATCTTAAAACTACGAAATATCTATTCGTTGACTTACTTCTGGTTTAACTGAAATCTTTATGACTGTACAAAAATTGGATATTGCGAGCCCATCATTTTTATGCTACTGCATATTATTTTAAAGATTGTGGATTCCCTTTTTAACTTGTTGCTCGTCGCCCCCATTATCATAGTGTACAAATCCGAAAATAACAATTTTTCAAATTTTAAATGGCTTTAACGCCATCTAGTGATACGACAATCATTAAAAACGATTTCCACCGTACTAAAGGTAAGCTTTTTCGTTAGTTCTGTTCAAAATACATAATAGGGCACAAGTATCCGATTGGATGTGGGGGGGTGGGTAATATAGGAACTGACATGTTCACGTCCGCGATTACAGTTTTCTTTCAAGAACAAATGTAACTGGAAGAAGACTGTATTCTAACAGATTTAACAACTTTATTTCAACAGAAATTCACACTAACAATCTTTACCACAATATTCTGACGTTTTTCGCCAGCTATTTACTTTTCGCCTACTGCGGTACGCGGTATTTATAAGCACCCTAGTTTCTCGAAAGAACGCCGAACTAACGCTGATGCAGGGTTGTCAGACTGTATTCATTTTCGGATACTCCGCAGTAATTCGTTACAGTATGATGCGACAAAGGAAGATGTTGGAAATTCTGTGTGAAGATATAAAAATGTGTTACGACGCTCAGTGACACGATGCGTCATCTAGCTTCCAGCTCTGTAACGAAGGTTCCTGATTATTCTAGAAACTTCTAGGAAGTTCCGGAATGATCTAGACGGTGGCGCTGGGTATCTAAATACGGTAGTGAGTGCGCAACAGTCAGTCTACAGTCTATTGCAGTCTACAGCGGTCTACAGTGGAAGTTCACAGTTAGTCACAGTGCAAGTGCAACATCTATCGGTTCAAAGTCAACGCGTATTGTCATTTGTAAAGTAGAAACCTGTAGTTGAATAAAGTTGTGTTACAGTGTAAAGCGAAGTTTTATCGAACCCACGGGAAATTCGTAGTAACAAATGGATGTTTGAAAAGAAAATTCCCATTCCTTCTTACTGCAAACACATTTTTAAGAAACGGATATGTATTGAAGATTGGAAATTTGGATATTTCGAAAATAATTATGGAAGAATTTAGAAAAACAATATGTAGAAGAATCGAATAATGTATAATATGATAATACACGAAAAAGAAAAAAAAGTTAAAAATGTCGAAGGAATTTTAAAACATCATCGCAAACAAAAAGGAAACGTTATTTGAATCAGATCAGTGAATCGCCTAATGAGCTAGTAGGATCACGTAAACAAAATTTTCGACGTAACCGTCACCAACATCAGCAATTTCTCAGTATTACGTCGAAATGAGTTGTGCGAATGCGAAAAGGAAGACGCAAATTCTCATTCATTTGTTCATCCTATTCATCAAGTAAAAACGGAAATCATTCATAAGTGCGTTTCTGTTTCAGAGAATCCACCGACGACATCGACGCCGACGCCGTCGCTCGTTACGTCACGGACGTTTTCCAGGAATTTCCACCGACGACGCTTACGAAAATAACTCCGTCCGGGAAAACTACGCGCAGCGCAATTACAAACAAATCAGTATCACCGTTAGCCAACCGCAATTATTGTCGTTGTTTACGAGGAAACGATTTGCTCTTTTCCGGTTATTCGTAGAATTTATTATTATCGTATCGTGTTTAGAAACGCGGCGTCGCGACGCGTCTATTTTGGATCCGTTCTCGGAACCGACCGAAATCGAGACGCGCCTCCGCTTTTTCCCGATTTGTTTTTCCGGGAACTTCGTCGCGACGTCGACGACGCATTCCTCGGTACGGACCTGTTTACGCGTGAAAATTCCTGGTAAAAATAATAATCGACGTTGTTATCGGAAAAGGACCTCATCATTAAAAGTAATCGAATCGAACAATGATCGTCATTGTGTTATCGAATTCTGAAAAGTTAATTGACGCGATTTCAAAGTATCGCTCTCACGATTGAATGTACGTTCGTGGAAACGACTTTCCAATTTTCTCCTCGCTGCGCCTCTTCTTTGAATTTTGAGGATTCCTTGAATGGCCGCTAAGTACATACTTCCTTCGAAATGAAATGAAACGAAATGGTCCTCCTTTTATTCGGTGGTTGTCGTCTAGTTCTTGGCGGGGTTACTATTAGCGCGAAACGAAAACATGTTTCCCGTTCCGGGAATGAATGGCGTTTCTTTTGTCCCCACTCTATGGGCCTAAAGCGGGGTGTGCACGTAAAGAGACGATTATACACTTGGAGTCGTCGTTGGGTAATAGAGAATTGAAAGTTAATCCGCACGGTGTGTGGGTCGTTTCGCGGGCCGCAACCTTCGACGTTCCGCGTCCGACCGAGAAACGTATCGAGTAAAACGTGGTGGGGGACGGGCAGAGAGATCCCATCGTAGACAGAGAAAAGAAATTCGATTTCATTCGTTTTCGGAAAGCGCGGCTCTGTGTCGTTTGTGAACGTATCTCGAGTCGCGGTGCGCTGTTTCCCCATCGATTTTCCCGCGAATTCAATTCGAAAAAACCGTGCGATGGGGTCGCTAGTGTTCCAGGAATAGGGTGTCCCGTTGGACCCCACACGCCGATCGATCGCCGGACGACAATCCAGGTGAGTTTACTGCAAGACGACGAGGAAAATCCGATCGGAATTCCATCGTTCTTTTTTATGTTAATCGGAGTTCGTCGCTTCCCGGAATCGCGACGCGAACCGGAATATCATTTTTTTTTTTCGTATTGTCCGAATATGTAGGCACGATGGTCGACCGTCGATGAACTTGTTGTATAGTACGGCGAAAGGTGAATGCAAGCCTCGAGCGGTCGATTTGAATCTGGCGCAACCGAACACATCGAACAGAACAGAAAGAGACGCGAGACGTCATTTTTTTTGTTGTTACACACGCGGAAACGACGAAAACGCTTTCCAAACCATCGGTTATAAAAAAGACATAAAAAGGGTAGAGTAAAACAACTATTTAATGAGAAAATAATTCTCTTTACAAAGTGGGCCATCAAACAATAGATTCGACATTCTTTCTGTTTTGTATAATAAACATTTATAACTCTATTTTCATTTAGCTTATCAATGTCTATTTCGAATAACGAGTATCGAAATTTATTCCACTTTTAAATAGACATCTAGGAAACGCGTGTGAATCACTTTGTTAGGTAAAAAACTTAATCTTTATAAAATAAACAAATTCGAATCTAGTTATTTCATCGAATTGGTTAATTTTCTTTGAAATACGATACAACGTCTTCAATTTTCTTAGAAGAATGAAACATTTTTCGAGTCGTCATGAAAATGCAATTATCTACTAGTACAAATATCTAAATATATTTTCGATTCAATGGAACTATTAAGTAATCATTATATTATTATGTATACTGCAAATTTCAAACGAGGGCGAGAGAACAGAAGCATCCTTTTTGCATCTCGTTTCTGCTCAAACATTCGATAATTTGATTTAATTGAAATTAGCAAATCGGAGCAAGATAAAATATTTGAAAATGTGGGAAGACGAATTTTCTTTCAAGGAAAAAAATATTAAAAATTAAAAATGAAGACCGAAATGTTTTTACTTTTTTTGTACGGTCCTGTCTTGTCGCCCAACGACCGCGCAGCGGTCTCGAAACGTTCCTGGAAATCGGTCCGACCCGATTTCTACAAATAAAATCCGTAACGCGCTCCGGATTTCTTTCCTTTTCTATGGGGTACCATAGATTGTTCTATTTCGAGCCGCGTGCAACAAAAACAAGTTCGGATGCGGCGCACGCGACTTCCACGAATCGGAAAACGTCGAGGACATTTTGCGGAAAGTTTCGCGATCCCCATGCTTTATTATCCGAAACTCGCCTTTCGAAAGAGCGAGAAAGAGAAACAACCGTGAAGAGTGGAATGACACAATCGAATGGATTGAGTAAGAACGAGAATTCCGAGAACGATTCAAACGCGAAAATTCGATCGCCGCATAACCGTGGAACAAACAGAAAAATTTTCCGATTAATTTATCGCAACGCGACAGATAAAATTCTAATCATATTTAAACGAACGCTCATTCTACTGCTCCGAAACGCTTTTATTGTTTACTACTACCAGGAAATTTGGATTTTATCGCATCGAGGGTCGGCTTTTCCAAGTATTCGTCTTTTTTTTTTTTTTCATCGTTTCACTTCGTGAACGAGACAGATGCTTGCCGACGACGCGCTGCTACGAAGACGGCGAAATTTCGAGAATTCCTCGCCCCTCTGTTCGCGTTTTCTACCTGGACGCGCGTTCTCTTCGTTTCTCAGACTTCGCCAGCAACTGGTGCTGCAGGTGTCCCATCTTATTCTTGTCACAGGACCGTCTCTCGTTCGCCTCATATCCTTACGTACATACTTCCAATTAAACGATGTTGATCGAACACAATTTCGAGCTTTTAATTTGAAATCTACGCGGAATGTTGTATGTTACTGTAATTAATTCAATTTCAAGATAGGATGTATGTTTCCCGTTACGTTATTGAATCGATGTAATAACCCAAAAAAAATTAGTGTGGCTCCTCCGGAGGTCACCCAATGTAAGCGTCTAAAATAGCTTCGGTGTTATCAGTAAACGACGACGACCTTAAAATATGTACAATGTCGAAACTGAATGGGAAATATTATCTCTCATTGACGAAGGAAATCACACCGAATACTCAATAACAATTGATTCGCTTCGTTGAGCAATAATTTTTGACGTCATGTAGGCCATCTGCCAGCCCCGATTTGAATCCTATTCAACACCGAATCACTTCTTTCGTTTCAGCGCTTCGTCATTACCATGGACAAACCAAAATCCATTTCCCAAGAGGTTTGTTGCCCAAACTGTAAACTGGTATTCGAAGTAGTCGTACCATCGGAAACGTCGCTGGCGTTACGTTCATTAAGCGGGGGTAAAGTGCTCCTAACACCAACTGAAAAAACGAACCAAGACGAATCACCACCTTGGACTTGGGCACCGGTCTCGTCAGACTTGTCACAAACTTCCTCACCCGCCTTATCTCCATTAGTGGGTTTCCCCAAAATTAGCTACAACTTGGGAAACGACTGTGATGAAGCTTTTCCTTTCGACGAAACGACTTATGTGGACGTCGTTCCTGATGACCAAGAACCTTTGGATGCGCTATCCGAGAATATTCGGTTGCTACGATTATCCGGATGGTAAGTTTCTTATAGGAGACAATCAAGCAACTCAAGTTTTCACGTTTCTAGGTTCTTCGACTCACTGTCTTACACGAAAAGCGACAGATTATTAACAAACACCTCAGTGGGAACATTCTTGCTACGCACTTCTTCAGATCCCAACTATTTATTCTCGTTGAGCGTTCAGACTGAAAACGGACCGTCCTCCGTTCGGTTACATTACATCAACGGACGCTACCGTCTCGACGCCTTACCAACAGTTCAGTCGGCAATGCCAACGTTTCAATATGTGATCGAACTAATAGAGCACTACGCCAAAGGCAGTCAATACTGTAAACCTCGCACTGGCTCAGGCAGCGCCCACGTTTGGGTCGACAAATTAGGTCGCTGGTACTCGGCCATAAGCATCACAAAACCTTATCTAAAAGACAGCAAGCCGCAGTCTTTAAAACACTTAACTAGAAGGGCAATTATGCGATCGATCAAAAATAGCCAGGAATGGAGGACGTCACCACATCCATCGATGCGACTGTCTCTACTCGACAATCTCGAGCTACCCAAGGAACTTAAAGGCTACTTGGAAGAATATCCCTATTATTTATAGTACCAAAGACTAGTCGGTACCTTTTACATACCGACGTCGGATCAGGGAGACCAAGGAGTATTGTCCCGTAATACTCGGTCGCTATAGTCCTTTAGGGACGAGGAACTTAAAGTGACCAGTTAGTGATTCCGTTCGTCGTTACTTTTCCTTAGTTAGGAAATATATATTTTAATATAACCTTCAAAAGGTATTGATTGTAAATTATTAATTGTTACAAAAGGATTTAGTCGCTGGAAAATTATCGTCGAATGGAATTTCGATCTTGTTATTGCTGTATTTATTCTGTGAATTTTAAAATCAGTGAAACAATAATATAATATGTATTGTAAAATTGATGTATTTATTTTGTCGAAACATTTAAATTAAATTATTTATTACTCCTTTAGATTATATTTTAACAATATGCGTATCCATTAATTTTTCATATTTTTACGATTTCGTGTAATTTCTAATTATCAAATTTTTAATTATTTATACGGATTCTATTTGGGAAATGCAACACTTTCAACTATTCATTTCGAATATGAATTTTAATTATATATTCAATCGAGGAAATTAATTGTCCAATTTTTCTAGTCACGATCAATTTTTAATGTAATATTCGTTGGTAATTTTGAAGAAAAAAATATTTTTCAAATTGTATTGACAAAATGTAAATTGAAGTATTATTATGAGAAAGGAAATTTAAACAAACCTCCCATAATATGTTGTGGACGACCGTCGGTAGTCGCTGTTATTAGAAAAACAGCAAAAGTGACTTTGATTTTTTTTTTTATTCAAATAGGCGAATCCTGAAAGAAAACTTTATTCTTTTTGGGTGAGGAAGAATTCTTCTCCATATCTTAGACGAATATAATAGTTCTCAAAAAACACGTAGATGGCAGCATCTCGCGGAGAATTGTAAAGATTATCGGCAAACAGAAACCTGTAAATAACCTACCCGCCGGTAATGCCAACCGTAGTACAGGTTTCTGTACGGGATAACCACTACGGTTGGCATTACCGACCGGCAGGTTATTTACAGGTTTCTGCCTGCCGATAATCCCTACAGAATATTTACCGTTTTGAAACTTCTGTATCGCGTGTAATGTCCATCAGTATTATTAGTCAATGACTGTATTACCAATGTCGGTAACACAGTTACCGACATTCCCTAAAGTTTCTACTTAAAGTGGCGACCGGCAACCCAAAAAACATTAGAATGAAAAATTTATCGCGAGTCGCTTTCCATTCAGTGGATCGTTATCGAAAAGTGACCGCAATCAATTTACCGTCCGACTGTTCTATCCGAAGGAAAATTCGCCAAATATAGATAGAAACGAATCGAAAACGTCCTCGTCTCGATATGTACCTCTGGTCGCGTTTTACTCCTTATAACCATCTCTGGAATATGAAACTTGTACAAGTACGACGCGATCGTTTGTTACCATGGAATGACTCACGTCATCTTTTGGACACGACGTAGATTTCTCGTTCAATCGAATCGATTTCCCCGAAATGGTTATGAAAATAAAATAAAATGAAAATAATAATCCGACTGCCGTTATACTAACGTGTCTTTTATCTAACAGTTTCATCGAAGAGCATATGTCGCGTCCTCCAACTAGAAATGCGGTTTATGATAATGGATGATCGTTAATTAGTTCGGTCGATTCGAAATTTCAGGAGAATACGGTGCAACGACATTCAGTAGTTCCGCTACTTTTTTGCAACGGTCTAATATTTTTTTGATGTCTACTTTGTCTTACGTGAATCAGAGCCTGATAATTAAATCGTTTCGATAAAAATGGAGACTGCCCTAAGGCGTGAGGTGTTGAGTCACGTGAGTGACGTATCTGTCCTCGGGGGTTAATGAGGGGATTATTTACCTTCCCCGAAAACGTATTACTTAATCTTGTCATCCTCCCTAAACTCGATCTACGAGAAACTCGCGTAAAAACTCGTGTCCGCTTTAACAACCACATAGCGGCAAATCCGCTATTCTCTAATTTTTCCGCTCGTTTGACATTCACCAAACGTTAATTACATATTAAACATAAAAATGTTCAATTAAACACAAGTATCGCTTTAACAAACGCGATTCGAAGATTACCATCGGTTTTGGAAATTGGAGAAATTTCATGCAAGAGAATTATCACGCGGTCGCCGGAGCAACGCGATAACGCATCGGAAATTCCAAGCTGATAATTGAGGAAAATGTGACTAATCAACTACAACTTCCGGTTTTCAAAAACATTAAAATTTAGAAAGAACTAAAAAAATCCCCCGGGCGAAGTGAGATCATGGAACGCAGATGAAACGAAAACGAAAATTAACCTTGACCTTCTTCCCGTTTGACAATTTTGGGAATGCGATACTTCAACTATCAACATATTTAGTTAGTGTTGAGCTACATTATTCAAAAATGATTTTTTTTAAATATTCAAATCTTGATTCAAGGGAACATTTCCGGATTTTGTCCAAAAATAAAAATGAACTTCATCTACTTTAACAAGTAGTTTAAAAGAGAAATTCTTTCGACAACTAGACAAGTAAAGTTTTTAATTGCAACTAATTATAGAAACATTTTCGAATTTCGAATCTTAATTTACATGCGTATTCGATTTTTTCGCTCGACGGTAAATAACATACCAAAACTAATTGGGAACCTAAATTGTTAATTAAATTTAACAATATTAGGTGAAATTTATTCCCACCAAATCTGTGGGGGATGTAACGGTCACAACTATGGAACGATTATGATATCTAGCCTAATCACTTCATCTTTCTCACGCGTACGCGCGAGAAAGAAATATCACACATCGACGTGTGTTCATCTATAAACAAAATTCCCGCCTCGTTGCCTCATCTACAACCCCGTTAATAGGAAGTGCAACGAACCACCTACTAAGCAATCGTCGAAATGTGACGAAAATTTGGAAATCAAATCCCTACAATTAAACCAAATGAGCTCGATTGCTCCCGTAATTAAACGGATTAATCTCCTTAATTACATATTTCACTCTGTTCTCTCTCTGTGTGTGTAGCAGAGAAAAGATGACACACTCCGACTTTCACGTTGTCCGCGATTTTTATCTGACGAGAAAGGAACTTAGATTACCTTTTGTATGTACGCGTTTCTATTGTCCAAACAACGACCAAAACGACGGTTGCTTTCGAATTTGTAATTTACGCGAAATCGGAACGAGATTTTGATCAACAACACATGCACAAACTGACAATTTTAGATGAAATGCCTTCAACTAGGAAGCTACGATTTTTGTATGAATTTGCAATAACTGAATCGATTACAACGAAGCGTTACGTAGTTTTTTTATATTAAATATTTTATTTATGGATGAGTATCAAAAATTTCTTAATCGTATGAATTTTATCGTATAAATTTTTGTCGAGATTCTAGAAACGAAATCCCTACAAATTTCAAGTAGTTTTGCCAATAATATAAGAAAACTTATCAATGATGTTTATTCGTAGTAATAAATCGTCTTCCATCAGTTTTGTCTTAGGTAATTTCTAAATTAAACTCGTGGATATATGTACTTGAAATATGATGATAAACTATTTCTCAATTATTATTTTCTCGTATCATCACCGACAATTATATTATGTCGATATTTCGCTAGAAAGTGACTCATATAAGCAAAATGTCCAATAATATATTGAAATAGGAAAACGTATTTGTCACATGTAACAGGTATTTGTGTAGTTGATAAGATTATATCATATGGAATGGTTTTTCACTTTCAATTACATCAATTAACAGAGGAGGAAATTGAAAGAATTTACGCGTGACGCAGTTATTTCTGTACAACCTGTATCGACCCATTTCACTTGTCATGCAGGGCTCGTCTGGTATTTAGTTAAGCGCGTCTGGCGAGCGTCTAGCGAGCCCTAACGGCAACTTTTCAGGAATTTTCCATTCCGTCTTATCGCCCTATCGTGACTAATCGAAATGACTCATCATTACTGTGATTCCGAACATTCGAACTCCGAAACAATGAATCAGATTTAAGAGAATTCTCTTCGTGGTACCGGTTATGTATGATTTAAAAAAAACATCCTGAATACAAAATTTTTAAACTAAAAGGGAATTCATTGGGATTCACGGAAACGCCGTTGTTCTTCGAAGGTCAAGGCGTATCGTAAATAATAAATATGCAACCGTGTCCATATACATAGAGGAGCAGCAAAACGTAACCGCGTCTAGCGTTCCAGTCTTTCGGTTAGGTTAGGCCGCTAAGCGGCCAATCAGAAAGCGCCATACGGTTTATGCCCATATATGGTCACGACGTTCGTTTCGATCGCGTTAGTGGGGGAACGGACGATTCTATTCGGAGAAATGGGGTGAAGAAACTATACCGTTCCAGTCTATAAAAAATTATTCGACCACCTTGCGCTTATTAATCATCATAAATCTAGAAAAATTATAAAATATAAATATAGAGTTTCAATTTGAGCTAGAAAAATCGTCGTAAAACCAGAAAGAAAAATCGATTGTTTTGAAGCCGATTCGGGCGATTCCATTTTATGTAACGTTGTCAGCCGGTAACCGGCTTCTTTCTCTCATTCCGTTTCCAGTTGGCGCAACGAAAGTTGATTGTCAAGTTCTCGTGATTATCAATCCCAATTTTTTAAGGTACGTACTAGAATCCTCGAAATAACGGATTCCTCGTCTCTTTTACGCACGGAAATCGCGAGTTTTCTTCTAAATTTCCCGGTTAATTTCACGTGACCACTTGTCGACGACCACTGGGCGTTGTTGTTGCTCCGGCTTGTCGGGGGCACCTGTTCGCGTTTCTAAATTTAGAATCTCCTACCTCCGGTTGTAAACAAACCGTAACCGTTTTTAATATTTAAATGGATTCGGTTTTTATTATCGCGATTACCCCGGTTTTCCTATGTACTTCGGACACGTCATCTGTCATCCGTTGATTAAACACCACCACCACTTTTTATCCACTTGTTATACGCAATCTAAAAATGATGTATCGGGGAAATTTTGATCGGTGCCGGTGATTTAGGGGTAAACGGTCATTCGCCTAGTAGAAAGGGGAGGAGGGGGCATCATCGGGTGCAATCCTTTACCATATAAGGAAATGTTGTTCGGTATTTACGCTCATGCGCAACTCGTTCCAAGTAGAGGGACCCAACGGTTATATATAAGTTGTTCCGAATTTTCCTCATTCACAGTTCGTTCGGTGATCCCCGTTCTTTAACCGGTTTTTTTAGTCACGAAACGCGATCGTGATTTGTGATATTACTTACTAACCCAAGAGAGATAAACGTGAGTTTTACACTTTTTGAAAAATAAGCGGTCACGTTATTGCGGTTTTAAAACGGGGCGTGGTCCGCGAAATTAATCTGCAAGCGGCGCATGCGATTCATTTCAATCGATTCGTTCGTTTCTGTGATCGCGAATTTAAATATTAGTCATCATCTCATTGGTTTTTTTTTTAATTTTTATGTTTTTTTTCCACATTCCGCTTGTCAAACTGGAATGGACACCTAGTTTAAATAATTAAATAATTCGCAGTTGGCTAAACTTTTCGGTTTCCTTGACTACGTATCGCGAATCGATATTTCCTTGTCAAATCGTCCCGTAACTAAAAATTTCGCTCTCGCCTTGCAGCTACTCCGAAAAAACAATCAAAAATGTGCGACGAAGAAGTAGCCGCTTTGGTCGTTGACAACGGTTCCGGTATGTGCAAGGCCGGTTTCGCAGGGGACGACGCGCCCCGCGCCGTTTTCCCCTCGATCGTCGGACGTCCCCGTCACCAGGGCGTCATGGTCGGTATGGGCCAAAAGGATTCGTACGTCGGGGACGAAGCTCAAAGCAAACGTGGTATCTTGACGTTGAAATATCCGATCGAGCACGGTATCGTCACCAACTGGGATGACATGGAGAAAATCTGGCATCACACTTTCTACAACGAGCTTCGTGTCGCCCCCGAAGAACACCCCGTCCTTCTAACCGAAGCTCCGCTCAACCCCAAAGCCAACAGGGAGAAGATGACCCAAATTATGTTTGAAACTTTCAACACGCCCGCCATGTACGTCGCCATCCAGGCCGTGCTCTCGCTGTACGCTTCTGGACGTACCACCGGTATCGTTTTGGATTCCGGTGATGGTGTCTCCCACACCGTGCCAATCTACGAAGGTAATTCTCTAAAGCGATACGCGTCGAAACGCGGTATTCACTTGTTATATAAATTCCAGGTTACGCCCTTCCCCATGCCATCCTCCGATTGGATTTGGCCGGTCGCGATTTGACCGACTACCTCATGAAGATCCTCACCGAACGAGGTTACTCATTCACCACCACCGCCGAAAGAGAAATCGTCCGTGACATCAAAGAAAAATTATGCTACGTCGCTTTGGACTTTGAACAAGAAATGGCCACAGCTGCCAGCTCCAGTTCGCTGGAAAAATCCTACGAATTGCCCGATGGTCAAGT
Organism: Novius pumilus; assembly: GCA_020654155.1. Taxonomy (NCBI): domain Eukaryota; kingdom Metazoa; phylum Arthropoda; class Insecta; order Coleoptera; family Coccinellidae; genus Novius; species Novius pumilus. The sequence continues at coordinate 8,318,156 of JAIFOV010000475.1, forward strand.
GATCACCATCGGTAACGAACGATTCCGTTGCCCCGAAGCTCTCTTCCAACCCTCGTTCTTGGGTATGGAAGCGTGCGGTATCCACGAAACCACTTATAACTCGATCATGAAGTGCGACGTGGACATCCGTAAGGACTTGTACGCCAACACCGTACTCTCCGGAGGTACCACCATGTACCCGGGTATCGCCGATAGGATGCAGAAGGAAATTACCGCGCTGGCGCCATCGACGATGAAAATCAAAATCATCGCGCCACCAGAAAGGAAATACTCCGTATGGATAGGAGGTTCGATCCTTGCATCCCTATCAACATTCCAACAGATGTGGATCTCGAAACAAGAGTACGACGAATCCGGACCTTCCATCGTACACAGGAAGTGTTTCTAAGCGGCGATCGATTTTTTAGAAACGGTTTTCAGTTGAGCATTCCATTTTCTACTACACATACTACTATCACTATTTAAAATACCGACGTATCGATCAGGCTACCGCAACAACGAGTGTAGCGAATGTTTAATTTATATATAATTTTAGTTTCGATATTTTTTTTCTTACGAGCTGCCGATGCGATTTCGCAAAAATTTGTTCGCGAAAGTAGGAATTTTTTATGTTTAGATTCGATTTCGAGTCATATATAATATAGTGTATCTTTCGTACATTTTGTCTTTTCGTTTTTGGAACATTGGGAAAAGTTGATGCGCACGCAGTAAAGGCCAAAGTATTATGATTATGTCGATTTTGTATTTATTCCAGATTTGAGACTTATTTTAGATGATACTTATGGGATAATTCGAGTGAATAAATTTAAAAATTTAATATTTCGAATATTTTTCTATTTTCCTATTTCACCTCGCCCGATATTACGAGAACATCTTTTTCAAAAAATTCTGCTAATTACCTTTTTATGACATCGCCGAGGAATTCAACTATCTTTGATTTCGAGGAATTTCCGTCGAACTTGTTAGACAAACAAGTTTTTCGAATAATTATAACCTCTAGCAATATTTTCTTGACGGGATCTTCGAACGGTAACGCTGCCTCGAAACCACCACGAGGCGTCCCGCTCAGTGCACATAAACGAGATTGAAAATCGTACTGCACTTTTAAAGGAACACTTTGTAAAGGTTAAATGCGATATAGATTATTTTTCGATTTGTTTACCATTATCAAATTCATGGTCCTCTGGGCAATCATATCGAACGCAACAGTCTCTTTAGCAGAATTGTTTTGAATTTGCATTCCTATTTTGAAGACAAATTTTTCTTTAACTCGGTCACTATCATAAAGTTGAATTTGGATTCGAAATGTTTACGACGATTCGAATATTTCAAGGGAATTAATAATTGGATAAAAAAATTTGGGGTTTATTAGAATAAATCAAAGTAAAATTGAATGGGAAATAATTATCAGAAGAAAATAAAATGGAAATCTATGGGTAGTGGATAGTCTATAGGATAGTGCAGTGAAGGAACAGTCAGAAAAGAAATGAGCAATAATAATATATCAGAACACTTGTAAGTCAAAACTATATATTATTTTGATTCCTTCTCCTTTTCGTTATTTTCGAAACGATATCTTGAAAAACTTTCGCAGATTCTGATTCCGGTAGTTCCTTCGCACAACTTTTTCCTAACAAACGTCCCACTCTGGGATCGATAGGTAACGCTCCTAAGAAGGGCACGTCCACCAATTTGGCCAACGATTGACCACCGCCTTTGCTAAATATATTCGTACAATTCGTACACGACGGACAAACGTATCTGAGTACATATAATACAACCGATTGAAAAAAACGAATGAGTATAATAATTCATCACTTACCCGCTCATGTTCTCTATCACGCCGACGATTGGTACATGGGTTTTTCGGCAAAAAGTTATTTCTTTACGGACGTCCTCTATGGCCACCTGTTGCGGGGTGGTTACTATTAAGGCCCCATCACACTTTACATCTTTCAGGTTTTCCATTATCGTTATGTGTTCATCAGAGGTGCCTACAAATAATATTGTCACTCTAGGAATTTGAGTAAATTCAATCCAACATCATGTTTGACCATTATATTTATTACCTATTACCATAAAATGTAAATAATGAAATTTCTCACCTGGTGGAGTATCAATCACAAGATAATCCAAGTCACCCCAAGAAACGTCCGTTAAAAACTGTCGTATCATAGATGTTTTCTTAGGACCTCTCCACACCACCGAACTATTTCTCCCGTCTAATAAAAATCCTATCGACATCACTCCCAATTTTTGTTCTTCGTCCATATAGACCGGCAGCCAACCATTTTCTGACTGAAGTACGTTCCTGTCTTCCAATCCCAATAAATAAGGAACACTCGGGCCACATAAATCAATGTCTAAGAGTCCCACCTGAAATTGTTCTAACCGTTTCGACGATATGAAATTAAGAAAGACAATACCTTAAAACCATTGTCCTTGAGAGTTAGTGCTAGTTGGGTGCTGATTGTAGATTTTCCAACGCCGCCCTTACCCGAGAGCACTAAAATTACATGTTTTACGTCGTCTAACATAATGAAAATATTGTAGGTTAATCAGCGCATCGAGAAACATGATCGATTGTGACGTCACCGACGAGTTAACGTCAGATCGTGTTTATTACTTTTTGTAATTTCTTAAGCCGATAATGGCACTGATAAACGTTTCTCAAGAACTGTTCTAATAATGTTGGCACCATTCAGAATAATTCATTGGATTAATGATCGGCGAAATTATGTTTCACAAACCCAAAGTTTGTTTACATATCGCTTACGACAAATGCATTTAATAATTGGACAGTATCCTGAATGGATCCAACTACAAAATGGAAAAAGGAACTGGAACATAGGTAACATCGATGGATTGAATATGAAAAAGGAAAATTGGTAGGCGGCTTTAAAAAAGAAAATTCATTTTTTCAGTTTCATTTCCATCAACAAATAAAATTATTACAAGGTTAATCCTCTTCCTCTTCAGCTGCTGCCGCTCCAGTTCCCTTCCTTTGGTTTTTCCTCTTAACACGTCCAGGTCGGCCACCACCGAACGGCGATTTCAAACTGAAATCGATGTGTTTTTGCGAATCCAACCTCACAACGAACGAAGGAATATTGACAACTTGCTTCCTTACACTGAAAAACATCGAAAAAATTAGACAGAATTCACGATGATGACCAAATAAAAATTGTCGCCTCGCAGGTACCCAGTGCCTTATCAAATAAGAACACCGGGGCATAAGAGCTGGTATCATTACTTTTCGAGTACTTTTAGCACATAACAGAGCAAAAATGCTGTAGCTAGTGACTCTAAGTCTCGATATCACTCAATATGACCAATACATACCTCCAGGAAACAAGGTTCCTTGGGTATTTCGAGGCGTTAGCTCGATTACATCGAAACTAAGTGGCCTTTAAGATAAAAACAATTCAGATTGAAGTAATTTACCGAATGTGGCGTTGGCGGATGAGCACACGAGCGTGGTGAATGGATTTGGCGAGACCCAATTTGAAAACTTGCGTTTGCAAACGACGCTCCAAGAAATCCTCGATTTTCAAACCCAACACGTAATCGAGTTTCATACGGTTTTCATCCAGGACACCCATGAGTACCAAACGACGGAGTAGAGCGTTGCCTGGAAGAAGACGAAGTTGTAAGAGTGTTTTAAATATTTGTGGTAATGTTTCCTCACTATCGGCACAGGGTTTACCATTGCAAAGATAAAACCTGTTTCCTAAGCTGGATTTACTATTCCCCCGATTGAATAATGATTCTGGCACACTCGTTTCTCATGTCGAGGAAACGGTGCGTGGCGTAGGGGTTTCAATCCTAATCAATTTACTGTATTTACCTTCAAATAGACGTCTCGGGTCTTTTTCTTCGAGAGTAAGCAGCTCCCTGGCGGCTTTACGAATTTTCGCCAAGCTGTATTTGACTCGCCATACTTCGCGTTTGCATCGCAAACCGTATTCGCCTATTATTTTCAATTCCTGATCGAGACGCGCTTTTTCATAGGGACGTCTGGGGGTGACGTAAGTCTTCGAACAAACGGTCGGGACGCGACGGTTCACCATTTCGAATTTGGCGTACGATCAACTAGAACATAACCTTCAATTAGTCGACGATTCGTTTTGGGATAATGAAGGAATATAATGTACCCTTGGACGAAACAAACGTGTAATAAAGTACACGTCTGGGATTAACACTAGGGATTTGATATTGCCTTAATCGATTAGGTTATGACGCTATAACGCGAATAACCTTGCCCAGTGAAATAAGGCTTGTAAATAAAATCTACTATTATCTTCGTAATCGGTCATTATATTGTATTAAAACATAGTGCAAAATCGAATGGAACGCTTTTGAAAATCGGGGTTGTTAATATTTTAACGAAATTTAAGGAGATAGAGAATAAACTCACCAGACGCCAAGTTGATTCAACGACGATTGCACATTAATAAAGAAGTATGGCGTTCACCTGTCATGTCTTATATACGCTCTGAAACACGGTAGAAGGGAAGTGACGGAAACACGGTACAACTGTCATTTCGAGTGGAGCAACGCACAGAACAAGTAAAAGCAACGTTGCCGGACTTCAGGATAGAACGTTTATATTAATTTATAGTCACATTTATAAAATTCTATAGGATTCTCGAAATTAAACATTTGGAATATTGTCTTCACTTATGCCTGAACGTCGCAAAGTTGCGTCATGATATACAGTTTGAAACTGTTCGATTTATCTACGAAGGGCGCGTTTTTTTTGCGCACAGATGAGTTAAAAATCGAATTTTCTTCTGTGAGTGAAATTTTTCCGGCGACGTTCATCTTATCTAGTGAATCATCTGGTTATCGATCGTCCGAGGGTAATTTAAAGCCGTATAGCGTGCGTTTACCCCTAACTGAAGGGTTCGCGGGTCGCGGGGGTGATTGCAAGGGGAAACTCGCAACGTGGAAATGAAGGAAATAGCGACAGACGATCGGTGCGCCTTTGACGCGTTACGGCGAAAACGCGGGACGTTTCTTTACTTTTATTTTTCCCGTTTTGCGTGAGAAATACTTTTTGAATAATCGTCGAGCTAATCAGATGCGCCTCGCGTTTTATTGATGTTCTATCGGATAACAACGTTTGAGGGACAGGTGAGTTACGTTTTTATATTGAGATATGAAGAATTAATTACGTTAATCGGTGTATCGTTTATATTTTGCAAATTTACTAACATAGTTATTTTTGTATTAAAATGTAACAATCGGTGCAGTAATAAAAGAAGTGCGCCATCTACCGTTTGTTGTATTGAGTTTTAAAATTACAGGATGCTGTCCCACAAGTCGTGGCCGCATCGCCTGTCGCCCTCTACGACTCTTTTGAACACCACGTTGGCCTTGGGACAATCGGAGGAATCGGGAATCGAACCGGGACCGATTGCGACGATTACGGGATCGTTGGTTTCGTTCCCGGAACACGATCTCGATCACTACGATACCGATCACACCGATCTTGGGAGCGATACGGACGAAGTCGAGTTGAGACGCGAACTACTTCGAGACGTAAGCGAACGCCTAATAAAAAATTATCGTAATTCCGGAAAATTATTATTTTTAGCAATGGCGACAATTTTTCGACAAGGTGAGTGATTTTAAATCAGCCGGCTTATAAATTTAATTTTGATATCGCCGCAGTACGACAGCGAAGGTTTCGGAGAAATACCCTGGGAACACTTTCTGGATGTAATGATGACGAACGAGGAATTCCGCCAAAAAGTTTCAACCGGTAAACGAGAAATCCTAATGGATAAAGCGAGACGAGCATCCACCGCCGCAATTACCTTCCAGGATTTTGTCAACGTGGTAAGTTTGACCGAATAGTCACCCTTTTTCTTTTCTCACGAGTCCGCTGCTATTATTTGCGCTAGAGGATTTTACGGTTACGAAACAGATGTTTCCTTTGTTTTTCACCCATCTCAATCAACCCTTCAGTTAGGTAGACAAAGAAACGGGGCGACTTAAAAAAGAGGGGCCGAAGGTCCGTTTTAAATTGCGCGGCGTGCGGTGGCGACAAAAAAGAAATCGAAGACGACGTCCAAAGTGGCGACGTGATATTTTCATCCGGATCCTCGCTTTTGCGATAAATCCGATCGAATTGATTCGGTTCGTTAGCGGCGGCGGCGGCGGCGGCTGCCGGGGCCTCCGTATAAAAATCGACCGCGATGGGTTAATTTAAATACGTCGAGGTGGCTGGCGGCGTAGGTGGTCCCATCATGGACGGCGGCGGTCAACTGGACGACACAGATCGTCACGTTTAATTCCGCGAAATTTGAAGAAAAAAAATTCGTTCTGTCGAATAATAAATCTTCATTTATTTGGGCAGTTTGGGTATTCGACGTCAGTTAGTTTATTAGGGGAGGTTTATGAGCCATCATCTGGTTAACGCAGAACGATCGGTTTTCGAATATTTGCACGTAGTTAGATTTAGACCGTGGGAAAGTTTTATCATGTTATATTGTCTATTTGAGAGGAACGTATAGGAGGGAAAATTGAAATGATCGCGGAAAAACGGTAATCGAATTAAAATTCGTCGTGACATTTCCGTCCGCGCCCGCGCGTCGTCTTTATAGCTCGAGTCGGTTTAATGTAGGTACATATCTACTATAAGCACAGAAAATTACGATTAACGGATCTAACGATCGTAATCGCAGGAAGATACGAATATAACGCTTCCCACGATTACGCGACCGAAATTCCGAGACGACCGAAAGCATTAAAAAAAAAAAGATGAAACGTAAAAATGGGAATCGCGAGCTGGAAAAAAATGAAGGAAACCGCCCCTTTTCGGATATAATGTAAAAATAATATTTGTGTTTTGGTCGACAAATAACCGCGGGGGTTCCCGTTGTCGTGTATATCGACGCTACCGTCGTCAGGTAGGTACCTACCTACCTACTACCTAGTACCTACCTATATAATAGCGAAGCAAACGACATTGACATCGTCATTGTTGTGATAGTTTTTTCCTTTCCCCTCGGGGACCTATCGTCGGAATTCCATCGCTCTCCGCGTATTTAGGTATTACACATCAGGCTGAGCCTGAGCCTCGAGTGCTAATAACTATAAATACCGACAACCGAAAAGGCCGATTAGGGGAGGCGTGTCCACAGCCTACCGTAATTACTTATTTGAATATTAATTAGGTTGCTCGCGTAGACGCAGGGAGGCACCGAATTTTTTTTAGTCGTCTCGTTTCTGTGCGCAACCCCCGATCGGCGATCGGTGTCGTTACGGTTCTGAACGCGAACGCCGCCGGTCTTCGGTATTTTGATGAATCGTTATTAATACTTTCGGAAAATTCGGCGATCTCTTCTCGCTCCGCGCACCATAAAATATGTGGATCGCGGTGCAGATGCCGTGTGAATAATGCGTGGAAACAATGGAATTTTTATTGGTATATATTTTTTTTAAAACGGACGTACGGTTACTAATTGGAATTGGATAGTGATTGTATCGTGTACGAATATTAGGCGGCACGGCACACGGCACGGCACGCCACACACGTCGGTCGGTGCGATTTTTTCGATCTCTTTGTCGCCCACACGTTCGAGGTCCCATTTGTCGGACCGGCTTTCGGAATCCGAGAAATGTCACGTCGAAAGGGTCCCCAAAAAGGTGTCCCGCGGACGACAACGACGACGACTTTGAATTATGTCATCGTCGGCGTGGCTTTCGTGGCGAAATTTCGTTCGTCGAAGAGGGAGCGTCGATAAATCTTCGCGGCGCGGTGGCGGCGTGGCGGCGGCGGCCAGACCCGTTCCAGAAATGATTAGATAGATAATTTAATGGCGAAGAAATACCGATCTTTATCTTTTCCCCCCAATCATCCTCCGGAATTTTAAACGGTCCCACCGGATAATCGGGGCCGAATTATAAATTTACTACCAAATAACCGCGCGTCGGCGCTTTTGTCCCCTCCACACCCCGAGCGCGCCTTTTGACGGGTCAATTTTCTTTTATAGCTACGTTTTATTTTCGATCGGCGCAGTTTTCGTTGGCGCCTCGGAATTTCGACGGAACCGCAAACCCCCTCGACCGCTATCCCTAATCTCTACTCCTATATTGGTACAAGCTCTAATCCGCTCCCATGCTCGAATTGAACAAACTACAAACACAATGATACTTAATGCCATTATAATTTTCCGTGCGGTCGACTAATGGTCGGGACCTTCCTTTCGCTCTTTGAAGGCGCTCGAAATACCGCCCCTGTGTTTGTATTTCGTTGAAATTCCGGGGACCGCGTCGCGATTACGACGAAACGCAACAAAACCCTATTTTCTATGCCCCCGATCCGTCGCTTTTGTGTCGGATCGTCGAAACGTTTTGACATCTCGAAAAATTCCGTGTCCCACCCCGCCCCGGGCCGGAACAATCGCATTTGCGACGGACGAAAAAGTAATTTTTTATACCTAGTTATATTATTTTATAAGACCATAGAACGCATGCGTTCAAGTACGTGGGCATCGTTGCCACGTTGTGTTAACGGTAGATCTTCCGTTCAAAATGTAGATGTGATACCCGCGCCCGTTTTCACCGACAGCAACAACAACCAGAGAACACACACACACACAAGCCGCCTACGATAAATGATTATTTTATATATTCACTGTCTGAGTCATGTGGAGCCGGCCGTGAGAACAGAGTCACCGGGTTGGGTTCCACGTTGCCATATCGGCGATTTCGCGACCGACCTATGTTATTTTTGTAGAAACGGTCGGAAATAACGACGTCGTCGCGACGTTCCTTTCGTCCGTAATACGCTTGATTCGAAGATGTCGTCGAGGACGGGTCGCTCGCGACGACTACGATCGCGTCAAACGAAAAGTGACAACGTCGCTTCTCGGCCGGAGTTTGTTTTATTTATTTATATATTTTATTTTTCCCGCGGGAGATTTAGATTAGGCGGTCGCGACCGCGGAGGTAGGTAAATGACGTTTTATTTAGGGTGTGTTTTTTCGTGGCGGAGGTGTGAAAAATGTCCGAAGACGCGACGGGCGACGCTCATTGTTCGCCGCGAGGGGCGATCCGTAATCTTCGTCGTACCGTAACCGCCACCCCAATAAAAATCGGTGAAAAACGTGACAATATTCGACCGGCCGAAAAGTCACGTAGAACAGGTAGACAAAAAAAGGGGCCGCTTATAATCTGAAAATTAGTATTCGAATGACGTTTGGTTTGCGTGTGACGGACGCCACTGATGCAAATCACCATCACCACCAGGTGTTTTTATAGTCTCTCATCTAGTCGGTACGCCAGTGTCGGATTACGCGATTGAAATTAAGATCGCCACCGCCGTCTCGCACTGCATCTGCCCCGAGGACGCGTGCTACGCACCCCCGTCCAAAAAAAAAAGAGATCAAATTTCGAACGAAAACGACAGCTGATCGATGTTGGTCTTTTGTTCTGTGGCGTTGTTGTCGACAGCTCATCCCGAGGGGTGCTTACAGTGTACTACTGTGTAAGGTAGAGTTGGATTAAACCAATAAAAAATGTTATTTCGACGACAATCGCCCTTCGGTTTTTGCTACTAGGTACTGTCTCTTTAGGAATAGCGAGTGAACCGTGCGAACGACCACCAACGGGGCAAGGACATCAGTCGATGGTGGCCCCCGGAATAATGACATTTGACGTTAATCGTCGTACCTCCTGTCGTTAACCGGTGCCGAAATATGTTATTTCGCGAGTCGTAGTCGCTTAACGTGCCCGATCCGCCTCTCTAATTAGATCTAAGCCGATTCTAATTATAGAGAGGGGGTTTGTTTGTTCGATCGCATCGTCTATCGATCTCCTCCCGACCTCGTTAACGCCGGAACGGTCAGCCTGTAGGTTGTTTGTATGTAGGTATTATAGATTTGGGTGGCGGTGACGTGGCGGAGGCGGCGATGGCGGCGGTTTCTAAGACGATTAGTGCCCTCCTCGGGGTAATTCATCAGTCAATTATCACGTTTCCACGTTCACAAAGAGATGAATAACGAGCCGAGAGCCAGGTCTCCTCTATTTGTATTCAATCCGATTTGTTCGCCAGGTAAATTTACCGCACCGTCTGGCTTTCGAGCCGCCGCCCGGCCCGTTTCACCTTCGATATTTCACGAACCATTTATCCGGACAAATGAGAATGCGATTATAGTGCAACTTTTGTCGCGATTCCGTGCGATTTTCGTAAATCCGGCGACGCTGTCCGTGAATCGACCGCGATCGATAAAAATCTACTCGACGAGGTGTCGACGGCGCCAAAACGCGTCGTTATCGTCCCGTCCGATTTCGTCCCGTGTCCGTCCGGTCGACATTCCACCATCTTATCTATCGACCGTCTCCTAAACTACCTTTTAATTTCGTTGCGCGATAAAAGGATGCGATGCGAAGGAGGGACGACGAATTCCGACGCTATCTGATCTCTTCCGTGGTGGCCGAAAACGGCCCCTAATTAGATTAAACTTGTCGCAGTTTAAGAAATAATCGAGTCGTTCCGATTGCGCGCCAGTGGCGCCCCAACCTCCGGCCTATAATTAAGTAGGTACCTAGTGTTTACGCAGCTTTCGCCTTTTACTCGAAAATGAAAACCGCTCGAAATGTTTGATATGGCGCACGAGGGGGATTAAACGAAACGACTACGTAAATATTTTCGTTCGCCAAACACTAGGGGCGGATGTTTGTAGGAGACACGCGTCCGCCGCCCTTGCGCGACGACAATCTGTGATCCCACATAGGTATTGGTATATAGGTAGGTACGTATAAGCTGGCATCAGCTCGTAGTGAATTTGATAGAATCCAAAATGCGAAACGAAAAAGCCGGTTGAACGATCACTGAGGCACCTGCACTTCCGACGGAAGTGACGAAGACGCATCTACGTTCCGCTCGACGCAGCGGGGGCGCCTAACGAGCGCAATAATAAATAATAATAACAATGGCGATAGAAACGATTACGATGCGACTCGGACCGTAAAGAATGAAATAATCAAAATTATCGTCGGTGACACGTCCGCGCCACCACTGACCGTCTTCACCATCAACAAGGGAACTGGTTTCGAACGTGCGCGATTTCGAATCCCCAATTCCCATCTACTATATCCACTCTTAATTAAATCATTTGCCGATGCGCTCGTTTTATTCCCGTTCGATTCGTTCCGCGCAGTCGGACGGACGCTACTGATTATTTGAATTGAAAAAAAAAATGTTGTAGTAGCTCCTCTCTAACAACTTTGACGATGTCCAGCGTCTTTCTTAAATTCGATTAGGCCAGAAACTTTGGATGCATTTCGATTGAGTGAGACACAAAAGAAGAAAAGTTAAACCGAAAAGGAGACGACGAAAAAAAAGGTTACCGCTGATAATTTCGCCAGCTGTTATGCTAATGCCGAACCGAACCGCGCACGATACGGGCAGAAATTGGCGGCCTTCGACTGCCCCGAAGGTATACGCGTGCTCGTCTCTTTCTCTCTGACCGCTCCAAATTGTTTTTCGCTTATCCGCCGCCGTACACGAAGAAGCAACGGCCGAAAACGATTCGCCGTGTAATTATTCGTCGCGCGGAGGAATTTCGACGGCTCGGCCGCGGCGAAAATGGAGCGTACCTACCTATAAGCAGGTGCAGTGGTGCACGATCCGCCGTCGCTACCGCCACCGACTTCATTGCATCGAGTCGAGAGTGACAAAACGATTATTTTCTGTGCGCACCCGGCAACAACCTAACCTTTTTAGGTTGCGTCTCGGCTGCACCCAAATTTTGTCACGTTTCGAATTTAAATTCTATGTAGATAGTTGCTTGCTTGTACATAGTATTTCACTTCGATTTGAGTGGCTTTGTCGCAAAGCCGCCCCTGTTAAAATTCCCCCGCGTAACCGCGTAACTTATGAATCGCGAAGGAGGCGTAGGCGTTTCATGAATGACAATTGCGCCAAGACAAAAGAAAGACACGCGGCGGCCGACCGGACGCGATCACTTCCTTTTTAGGGAAAGCTGCAGTCGCACGGTAAATACGGACCTGAAATTTTTCTTCTAAATTCAGGTATAGGCATCGAAAGAGAAAGGAAAATTCGATAAATTTATATCTAGTTGGGGGCTGCGATCGTCTGGCCCGGCGGCGCACGTGACGGCCGTCAACCACCTGTCATCCATCGACACGCGACACCTGCTCGCGTTTCGCCAGCCGCCAACAGAAGTTCCATCGTCTCGGCGGAACGAGAAGATCGTGGAAGCGCGACGAAATAATCATTTCGGAGGTCAGAATAAGCTACGGACTTATGGAATCGTCCATCAGCTATCGGCACTTCCAACTTTAAAATGCCTATTGAAAATAAACGTGACCCGATTCTTATAATTTCCGAAGTTTTAAAAATAGCGCCGCGCGGCGATTTGTCGTGCTGGATATTTCAGCCACGCGTCGATCGAAAACGGGATATCCTGCAACAGGAAACGACTAGGTATAGGTACAGGATGCGGCTTATCGAATTTCTGCGCACGTTCCTTTATGTGACGGGGGTCGAGAGGACTTAAAAACCCCGTTTTTATTATATTATACACCCCCCTTTTCCGTATACCTACATACCTACAACAGACGACCGCATTGTCTGATATCTTTTTCCGCGGCAGGTGAGATTTCGCCGCCGCCCCACGCTTTAAAAGAGAACAAGGGGGGACCGAGCATAATTTCTCGATTTATATTCGAAGTCGTCGGTGGCGGCAAAAGAACGGACGCGAAAGTCGAAACGAGAAGAAGAAGAAATAAAAGATGGAATCCGTGAACGGGTTGCCCGGCGGACGAATAGGAAATTCCTTTCGTTTTGTTTGGGCGACCCGTTAGGACGGCCGGCGCGCCGATTTTTCGTCTAACGCCACCCGCGATGAATTAAACATGACGAGTACGCGCCTCGTTCAAAGAAAAAAAATCGACGATTCGGAATGTCCATTCACCGGATTCACCGATTGTCGCGGATGCGTTTTTCGTCCGGTGCACCTTGTCGCCGTCATGAATACCGATTAGATCCACATTCGATCAACGAAACTGATACAAAGTTACTCCTTATTTCGGAATTCGCTCAAATCCTTGCACTTTTAACAATATCATTTTTACATCACACTTTTTTTAATAGAATGACTTCCACAAATTTTCTATAAAATTTCTAGCAAAAGTTCTCAATTTTATATCATATCGATAAGAAAATTTAGTCCGAGCTGGTTATCAAATTTCAAAATTTGGATAGTTACATACCTATACTTACGCACAACTTCGTCTAATTATTTCAATTATTTTTCAATCAATACAAAATTTGTCACACGATTTTAATGGATTGATCGGTAAAGAAATTTCGGCTACGCAACTCGTTTAATAGTCCAGTCAATAGAGAAATTTCATGGAAAAAATTAATTACAGGTAGCGACCTAGTGGAAGTTGTTGGGGGTAGTGAGTATAATATGAGGTTTCCATAAGGACTGCTATCGAGCGTCCTAGGGGGTGGGGGAGCAGTTCAAAGTTTCGAAATCACACGTTTTCGCTTCTAAATTTTGAATTATTGATTTTATTGAAAATGTCTTCGAACAAATGTTTTAGATACTAAGAATACCTTCCATTTGAATTAGGTTTTGTTCAATTTGGGCGAACGGTTAACAAGAAAACTGCAAAAAACTGCTCAAAACAGGCGTTTTTTGCAAACGTAATATTTACGACGCCAATTTTTTTTTTGAAATTTTTTATCATCTCAAAATGAAGCTCTTATGGCATCAAATTAAACTACATGGAAACAAAAATTATTACATTCATCATTCACGAGATATAGTAATTTGTTCCCTCCAAGACCCCATCGACCGCAAGACGAGAATGCGACGACCCGTCCAAATTATCATCTTTTTTCTTCAACAAACACATGGATTATTTCATATTCCCCTAAAGCATCAACAAATATAATTCATTACGAAAAGTATGAACTCGAATAAATTCCTAAATTTTTATTTATAAAGCCACTGTGATGTTTTAAAAAAAAATGCAACTGGCGTTCAAAAGGTCGTAGATTTCTTGAAGGGTCAAATTCTTTATTTCAATAACTTTTTTCATTCGCGAGAAAATGGAACCTCTGAATATCAAAATAAACCGCCCGAGGCAATTTGTATATGGAAAAAAGGTACCTTTTTTTCCATGTTATGAAAAGTAGGTCTTTTCCGCATTTTCTAGTCTGAAACTTTTCAGTAGAGTCAAATATAGGTCTTCTTCTATAATACTCAATAAAAAAAAAATGGAAAAATATTGCGGACAACTAGCACGTTACAGTGTAGAAAAGGCAGTTTTTTATAAACAAATTACTATATCTCGTGAATGATGAATGTAATAATTTTTGTTTCCATGTAGTTTAATTTGATGCTATAAGAGCTTTATTTTGAGATGATAAAAAATTTAAAAAAAAAATTGGCGTCGTAAATATCACGTTTGCAAAAAACGCCTGTTTTGAGCAGTTTTTTACAGTTTGCCCAAACTGAACAAAACCTAATTTAAATGGAAGGTATTCTTAGTATCTAAAACATTTGTTCGAAGACATTTTCAATAAAATCAATAGTTCAAAATTTAGAAGCGAAAACGTGTGATTTCGAAAGTTTGAACTGCACCCCCACCCCCTAGGACGCTCGATAGCAGTCCTTATGGAAACCTCATATTATACTCACTACCCCCAACAACTTCCACTAGGTGGCTAACTGTAATTAATTTTTTTTTATTTAGCACTGGTACGTTTCTCTATTGACTGGACTATAACCAACTAGATACTGAACAATAGTAAAAGTTAAAGGTAGGTCAATTGGATAAGAAACGTTGATTCTAAAAATTATACCTACCTACTCAAACAATTATTTGTCCTCAAACGAGATGCGAAATAGGACAAATTTGGTTTAATAAAAAAAATGATTTGTTCGTAGGAAATATTGGCGTTTAGGTAAACATCGAACTGGAGCGAATAAATCCTTCGACTCCACCTAGTTCTCCCGCCGTGACTTGGTCACCGGCTTCGCGATTGGTCGTTCGGTGTACGACAACAACAACAAAACTCCTATCTTTGTCCGACGCGTTATTACGTGGCCGGTTCGGTTGCACGTGTTGTCGACGTTACCGTCGCGAGGGGAAGGAGTGGGGTTAAGATAGTGAACACGCCGCCGAGCACTTCAGTCAGCCGGCGACGTTCTTATTGAAAGCAAGGTCGTTAACGTTTCGTTCTGTGCGAGTCGATACAAGTTTACACTACACGTTCATTTTACTTTAGTAGTTGCGTGTGTCTATGTGTGTTGGAAGTTTTTACATTTCTTTCGACTAATCGGATTTTCCAATGATCGTCATGTTGTGTAAGTCATTTTTCATCGTTAAAAAAAAACGAATTGTATTAGTCGCGATTGCGATGGGTTATTCACCTGCTTATCGTCGTGCCAGATTTCTAATAAACGCGTGGCGAGACAATTCGCGACCTAAAAGTCGGCTTGAATAAAGTGGAACGTCATCCCCTTTTTTGATCCACGCCACGTTGCGACTTCCTACTCCACTTTCATAACCTCGAGTTATTTTTTGTCGCTTGTCAAATGTTATTTTATGATTCCGATATCGTTCCAAAACAACGGTGTTATTGTTGTTTTTTTCGGCTTAATTAAACGTACCGCCCCGCTTCGTCGAAACGGCGTCGTCACCGCGATAGGCGCACGTAGTTCCATTTCGGGAAGATAAGAATCGTCGGTCCCGTTTTTCGGCGTTCCCGTCACAGAAAGCGTCCAATTATTTTTTGTCGTCGCGCGGTCGGTGCGATAAATCAGTTGACGACGACGACGGCGACGACGACGACGACGACGAGGTCAACGCCTGGCGCTCCGCGCCGAGCCCATCGGCCCCCGCAAAAGACAACGTTCCTTTTTTTTTTTTTTTGCTTTTTTGACCGGTCGAAATTGAAACGACTGACTAGGCGTCCGCACGTCTCCGATGTGTGGGGGAACGATATTTGGAGAGGAGATAACTTTTTATTGTTATTATCATTCGAATCGAAACGGTACTTTCAGTTTTGTTGGCGCGTTGCCAAAGTTTTCGAGTATTATTCAATTAATGTGCGCGACGTAATTGCGATAGAACAAAAGGCGCATCCGGTATCGTAACTACAAGTATTTATTGCCCAACCTTGGTTGCATTAACACACATCCGCGATCGATGGCGATAACCGGATCGATTTTTTTTTTCTCTTTACTCTATGACCGTCGCGATTTTCCATACAAACGCGCCATTCGAAATGGTTTCCTCGTAACGGTTTACCGTCGATCGGAAAAAGTCTATTGTTGCAGGCGGGAACGTTTCAAATTGCCCCCGGATTTGCATAGGTATTTAAACGATTTCCGATACGGAAAAATTAATCTCCGTTACGCCGACACCACCTCCGTTGCCATTGTTGTCCGTCGGATCGTTAATTTCGAAGATTCCGCGCGTCGGTTTAATTACGTTTTTCCACTCGCTAATTAACGATTTACGGAAGAACGCGTCCGCATAATGCGACGATCCCGTAAATTTATGCGGTCGCTCGCCGGACCGTGGAGGAGCACCATTACGTTCGCACATTTTCGATTAGAAAACGTTTCGTCACACTCCCAGGACCACAGAAGACGCTTCGCGCCGGTTCGAATTGGATCATAGATTCATCACCCCCGCCCACACGTACAAATATCTATTGAAATTATCTCGTTTAAACGTGAGCGTCGTAAACAATATATTTTCTGTTTCCGTTTAGCGAAATTTCGTATTAATTTTGATTAAATTCAAATGTCGTCAAGACGGATGATAGTTCACCGCGAGGACGGCCAAGATGAAGACAATGACGGAGCGTCGATTAATTTTCGTCGTTTTAACTGCGGCGCGGCATCAAATTGATTTATCGACAGTATCGATTAACAATGAAGTTGTTCGAATTTGTTTTATCGTTTCGTGACTAACCACCGCGTCCGCATTGTTCTTCATCCTGCGTACAGGTATTTTATATCCTTTCTCGTAGGGTTACGTGTATATTACATTTGACAGCCAGCTGTTTGTTCTTTTTTCTGTGTCGTTTTTGTCGATGGTTTTTTTTTTGTCGTTTTTCGTCGACGTGGCGGCGCGCGCGCCTCTAGTTAACCTACAGGTACCGACGTAATTGCCGGTTAACCGCGAATAAACACAGTTTTTCGCGTTTACGGGCGCTCGGGTGGCCCCCCGTCCCTCCCCCCCTTCGGATTCCCTTCGGTTATGGTCCGTGCCGAAATCGGTCGGACGGTCACGCGATGGACGATGGTCCGGTTCTTCGACGAGGTCGCGCGAATTTTTTCCTCCCGAGTGCATCGTACTTTCTCGTTTTCTATAACAAGAAGCGGTAGGACACTTATTACCTAATCCAAAGAACGTTAATTCAGTCGCGCAATTTTGCAAATGTTTCATGCCAGTGCATATACATACATTCTGGTACGGATTTGTACCTACTAAAGGTATTTTCACTGGTAATACCACTCGAGCAATCGAAAACAACCAAATATTTTTCCGGATCACTTCTAATAGATTACGTCGAGCGATGAGCGAAAAATATTCTTTATTTTCGATTGCTCGAGTGGTATTTGATGGGTTTATACAATTAATGAATCAAACATAATGAATTGTCATTTTCATTCTGTATAAATATTTTGACGTTTGTCCATACAAACAAATATTTACTTTTATGACAGATATATCATTATTTCTATGTTTGTTAGTTCAATCGACCCGACGAATCACTTTATAACACATCGTTAAGGAATATATTTACTAACCCATTCGCGGTTGCTAAGAAAAATGCCCAATTGCTATTGGTCCAGTTTATCATGAGTTGTATAATCCGCTGAATACGAAAATATTTTCGAGAGAAGAACCGACAACAAAGATGCACGTCGCGGGTGGCTCGCCACGATGAGCTTTCTTTCTCTCTCTCTCTATCTCTCCGAGAACGACCCGGAGCCGTGGGAAAAAGTGACGCGCGCGGGGGCGTTTTTATTAGTTGCGCATATATGTATAAATATATAGAGGAGCCCCACGCGCGCCCACCCATCATTCGAAAAGACTATTGACCCAGACGACGGCGACGACGACGACGTCGTCGCGACTTATATTTCGACCTGAAGGCTAGACTAGACGCCTCGGCAGACGATCCGCGAAATCGTCGAATGCTGCGAAGATCGTTTCCGATTCCCACAGTACCGCGGCACAGTCCGTTCCGGCGCGACGATCGCTATGCGTTCAGATCCCAGTCGATTAGATGTACGTTTTAATTATCTCCTATTCGCTTCCAAGTGCTCGCTTGTTTTTTCGCCGAGTGTTAATTATGGGAATTATCTATGGTCATTAAAACTAAAAGCCCCTTTTCTTTTGTTCGCTGCGCGCTGCACCGTGCCGTGGTTCGCTTTTTCATTTATTTCGCTAACGAACCATCATCGGCGGCGGCAGCGGCAACGGTGGCGGTAAATTTCCTCATCACCGCCTCTTTTAGCCGTCGGTTTCCGGCCTTAACATTTTCCCGAAAAGGTAGCCGGCGCGACGGTGCAACGGTTTCGGAAAGCGGTCTCGTACTTATAAGTATAACAATGACCGAGTCGCGAAAGGTCGACCGATTCTTTTTTTAATTTGATTTGTCGTCGTCCGTCTCCTTCATTCCTGGTACCTAATCTATATGGTTTTCGTTACAGATGACCGGCAAACGGAATAGAAGTTACAAATGTGCCGTTCACCATCGAGACAGGGAAGTCTCGTCCGAGAATGACTATCATTTGATTGAAGACCCGTCGCTTTTTCACAAGTACGTTCTCAAAATCTTAATAAACCTGCATACATTTTGATATGCACTAATTCATTCCATTACATTACCTGCAAAAAAAATCCATTTTATATCGGTAGACCGTTATTAGTTCAAATATGTGGCTTGAATAGATACTTATTCGTCCGAACGGAAACAATGTTGAATTAAAAGGAACAATAAAAAAAACGGCGTCTCGCAGTTGAAAATAGACGCCGACCGACGTCGTCCTCTTATATTCACGAAACCTTGACATTCAACTCGCGAGCACAGTCATAGTTTTGTAGACGCGCTTCAAATGTCACTTTGTTCCAGCAGAATGGTTACGATCGTGGCCGAGGAAGTCCTGACGAACGACCGAGATAGAAAGTATTACGCCGATAATTACAGTTGTCGACCGCCCCCGTTTTTCATCCCCTTGATTACTTTAATCGAGGTAAGTTTCTTTTTACTCTGCGACCGTCTCAAATACTTGGGATTAATATTAGTGGAGGATTTTCAATTATTTTATTACTTGGCCCATATGGAAAAATCGTGTCATTTAAACGACCATCATACCGTAAACAATTATACTTTGAGTTACATAATGATTATATTTTTCGTAAAAAAAAAGTCTAACTGTAACCTCGATGTAAATTTGGAAAAATCGCTTTTCCGACGATGTATTTCGAGCAGCGCCGGTTGTTTCTTTATTATTTCGAGCGAATGTAAATAGTGGAGAGCCTCCGGCCCACACGTTAATTTAAGGTAAAATCGTCTAAAATTAACTCGACGAAGTTGGGGAAAATGAACAGATGCCGGTGGGGCGGGGACGCTGTTGACTGACCCCCCGATATCTATTTCTACATTTCCTACGATTTTCGGTGTCGTTCGCCTTGTCGGCATGCGGAGCCCCTGGGGTGCGTGGGGGTGAAAACGTGGCAGCCAGGCATCAGCCGCCGACGGGTGGTATTTATTTTATGGTAGCACGTGCCGACGCGTATCGTTTCCCCAAATGCAGAAACGCCAGCCGGAACAATTGATTGCTTCCTATATATGCACCCGTTAAAATTTTTAGAGAGGACGATCGCCAGATGTCGTCTATAGGTATTAGGTACCTACATACATGAACACGACTTAAAAAAATAACGGACCGATTTCTCGGTGTGACGTACGTTATCAAAAAAATTACAACCGATCTAGTGCAGAGTTTAAGTAAAGTCGACTATAACGAGGAAGTGTTTTATCTTCTTTAAACGGTCGGTAATGACGAGATGACGCCATTCGACGTGCCGGAAATCTGTCTACACGTTAGCGCCGTAATTGTCGAATTAAAATGGTGAAATTGCGTCCGGTCGAGTCGCCGGGCGCCGCCGCGGCAGTCACACTTTTTCGATCGTGTGTAGTCATATACCCAAAAACCACTGAATAATAGGTACTTAGTACTGGATGGTGAAGTTTGAAATCACAAATCGTAGATCGGTAGTACAAACGTTAAAACTTGGATACATTATCATAAAATCGATTGAAATTCTCTTCATCGATACTGTTCGTTAACTGCTTCCGGTTGTTTTTACATCTCAAAGCCTCGGAATTGTTCAAACAAAGAACAAAAACGTGGGGATGGAATGCAAGTAGTTCAAGTCGTTTTATGAAATTGGACAATAACTTTATTTTATGAAGCGTTGTATTTTCGAACGGAAGAAGATTAAGATGAGAAATTTGTACGATGATCGTTGCGTTTTTTTATGGTTTTACAGACAGGGCGGGACCTAAAAGGGACTGAAAAGCTAAAACATAAACATATTCTATGAAATAGCTAAAAATTTCGATAATTTCTTAAAAATCTACTAATGAAAATGAAATTTTCGTACACTAGAAACGAGGAAATTTCGATAGAAAATTGAAGCTGTTGAGAAAAAGCGAAAAACGCGACAAATTCGTTATTTCAAATCTGTATTAGATTCGGCTCTGCGTAAAGAAAACTGGTTGGTAAATAAAAAATGGAAATGAATACTTAAAAGGTTCGGTTCCCGTCAATCAAGTCGATTAACTGCAAAACAGAAAGAAGGAAGAAATCGAAATTAGAACTAATCGTAATAACCCTCTTTGGATCTATCTTTGCAAGAATTCCATTAACTACGTTGAAAATCGCGATAATTCAAGGTGATCACTTTTTCGTCCCTAAAAGCCGTTAAATCAATAAGAAAATTAAATTGGATGGTATGCAACCAACGTTCAAGATGAATGTGACTCTCTTGCTACGGTTGCATTTTAGTTGTCAGATTATATCGAGTCGTTTCTTTTTTTTCTTCGTCTAGTTGGGATTCTTCATCTACTATGCCGCCGTTCGTGGCGAAGTGAATCCGGCAGGTCCGGTACCGATCGATTCCGTCTTCATCTATCGCCCCGACAAACGGAAGGAAATATGGCGATTTTTGTTGTACATGATGTTGCACGCCGGGTAAGTTTTTTTTTGCGCGCACGCACGCGCCTATTTGCTACTCTAAAAATTGTGTTTCGTTTCAGCTGGTTGCATCTCAGCTTCAACCTGGTGATTCAGATGATTGTCGGCTTAGCCTTGGAGATGGTGCACGGTTCCGGCAGGGTGGCCATCATCTACATGGCCGGTGTGGTGGCCGGCTCGATGGGCACCTCGGTGTTCGATACGGACGTGTGTTTGGTGGGCGCCAGTGGCGGCGTTTACGCCTTGCTCGCCGGTCATCTTGCCAATATTATGCTCAATTACAATAATATGCATTGCGGAATACTCAGATTAGTCGGCATAATTGCCATAGGTAATTCGATACTCATCCGTCGGATATTATTCCGACTCTCTACAATGCTTTGTTTTGTTGCAGCCTCCTGCGACGTAGGTTACGCAATCTATTCGAGGTACGCGGTTGAGGTGTTTGGTTCTCCAGTGTCTTACGTGGCTCATTTGGCTGGCGCCCTCGCCGGTCTCACCATTGGTCTTCTGGTTTTGAAGAACTTCGAACAGAAGCTTCACGATGAACTGATGTGGTGGGTGGCTTTAGGCGTTTACGCGGCGTGCACTATTTTTGCTGTGCTGTTCAACGTGCTGAATCCGACTGCCGGTGCACCCGACGCCGTTGTCGCCGCCCCCTTCGAAAATTTCGGTGACGGTGTCGATACCCAATACATTTACGGCCGTTTCGGCGTCTAAGCCTCGCACCGGGTTGGTGTTTTTGTATAGTTCATGTAAATATTCGAATATTTATAACGAATTTTTTCAACGTACCAAAGACTAAAGTAGTGTATTCGACGATTTTGTTAGTCGAAGAAATCGTTGTCGAAATCGATTTAGTTGCGAAACTAAACTGCGCCAGGCGCCCCTTTTTTTAGCGAATTTGACAATGATTTCTAAATTTTTAATTTGTATTTTTTTTTTTGTTATTTTGCTTTCTCGTTACGATAACGAAATTTCGAGCAATAATTGTCGTTAATCGAGGGAAGAGGAAGCGAGAAATTTATTTTTCGAGTGATATTATAAAACTAGTCATTCATAATGTTTAAGCTTACCAAAGATTGTACTAGTTTATATATTTATTACACCAGAAGCCTAAAAAACTAGTTTTCACATTACCACTTGAAATGTAGTTTAAATTTTGTATTTTTCACACTCAGGTAACTGTTTTTCGCAATGTTGGAACTGATAGTTAACACTCCATATTTTGTTAGAGATTTTTCACGATACACCGTTTTTTGAAAAATGTCTTTATCTTTCATGAAATAAAAAAATATATATAACGTTGCTAGTATTGATATGTTTCGACCAAGTAATTCAAGTTCCCATAACTGAATTTCATTCACAGATTTAAATGTTCTTGAAAAGTTGGCAAAAGCGAATCGGAACAAACCCTTTGAAATAAGATTAAAGAAGCTTAATTGCAATCGAGCAATCGACTCTTTATATGTAAGAGTTCGTTTTCGCTTAATCGGTTGTACGGGTTGCCTACCTTATTCCGACAGCGGTTTCGAATATGGCTGGTGGTATGTTCTGTGCTCGAGGAATTAATATCTGTGTCTGTTAAATGAAGTTAACCTCGAAAACAAATTCAAATGTGTGATAACAGTTTTAAAAATGCAGTGTACGCCCGAAGAAATTGAAAAGAAAAGAATACAGGCTTTGCAACGATTAGCAGCGAAAAAAAAATTTACATTTAATAAGACCACAACATCTGTAATTCAAGTTCAATCGCCACCTAAGAAATTACCTACAACTAAATCAACTATCAATTTGGTATTACATACGGAAACAACATTCGTTGCACAAATTATTGGATTCCACAGTGAAATAATACAAATCTACAAAACGATACCATCGAGGAGTTACGGTAATTATAATAACGTTTACTGAAATCAATCAGTTGGCACTTTTTTTTTTCAGATTCTACTTCGAAACTATGGAGTTTCTCGTTGAAAGACTACGACCTTTTACAAAACAAATTGGAGGCTCTGAAAGATCATTTCATTATAAATAAAATACCGTCGTTCGTATTGAAATGTGTAAGATCACCAAAAAACGATTTGTCACTTTTAGATTTATCGAGAATTGATTCCGAACTATTAGCTTCCTTGATGCCATTTCAAAAAGAAGGAGTCGCGTAAGTTGTTTAGCCTATTTATTTATGTACATATGAGAGAATCAAAGTTTGTAGATTTGGAGTCGATAAAGGTGGTCGATGTATGATTGCCGATGAAATGGGTTTAGGTAAAACATTTCAAGCGTTAGGTATAGCAAGTTACTATCGACAAGATTGGCCTTTACTTATTGTAACGACAGCCTCAATGAAGTAAGTTATTGTTTATTTATTGTCGACATTAAAACATTTGCATTGAAGAAATACTTGGGAGGAAACAATATTACAATATGTGCCGTCAGCTCCAGCCATTAAGTTACAGTACATGGTCACCGCAAAGGATTACATTGACGATTCAATTGTTTTAATCGTCAGTCACGATATGTTGAAACGAGTTTGCGACAAACTGCTCGACCGCAAATTTGGCGTAATAATAATCGACGAATCGCATACATTCAAAAATTTCAAAGCCAAAGGCACTGAAGCGGCTAGTAAACTCACCAAGAAAGCTAAGCGTGTTATACTCTTAACAGGAACACCGGCTCTCTCTCGGCCATCGGAACTATTTACCCAGTTGAGTTTTATAGATTCTCGGTTCTTTGGAAATTTTTTCGACTACTCTGCTAGGTACTGCGACGGCAAGACGACCAACTTCGGTTGGGACGCCACAGGGCAATCCAATTTACAAGAACTAGAAATTATATTGGCGAGAAAATTCATGATACGTCGCACTAAAGATCGGGTATTGCAATCGATGCCTGACAAAAATCGAGAGCTTATTAAATTGGATGTCAAGTTGGAAACTTTTAGTGAGAGTGACAGGTCGTGTCTGAACTCGCTGGCGGCGCGTTACGAACGCAAAACTGGTCAAGCGAAACACGCGGCTCTTATAACATTTTTCGCGGAAACTGCTAAAATCAAAATACCGTCCGTTAGTTCGTACGTTCTACAAATACTCGAAAATAAAGCTGATAAGTTTTTATTGTTCGCCCACCACCAAATTATGTTGGATGCCATTGAACAAATACTGAAGCAAAAAAATCAAAAATTTGTAAGGATCGATGGTAATACAAACACACAACAAAGAAAGTATTTGGTGGATCAATTTCAAAATAAAAACGATTACGTATGTGCTTTGCTTTCGATCACGGCGGCAAACGCCGGCATCACTTTAACGGCGGCCGATTTGGTCATCTTCGCCGAACTCCATTGGAATCCCAGTGTATGCTAAACTTTGTGACATGAATGATCACTCTAAAATTTGTTTTGTTACAGATATTAAACCAGGCGGAGTCGAGAGCGCATCGAATAGGACAAAATCGTCCGGTAACGATACGTTATCTGATAGCGCACGGAACGGCGGACGACTCCATATGGACCATCTTGGAACGTAAAAGAAAAACGTTGCAAAATGTGGGTTTGTGCGAGGACAACTTTGAAAACGTCGAAATGACAAGTCAAAAATGCGCCACCACCGAACGATTAACTGATGGCATCACTTATAAAACCCGACATAGTACTATGGATATAACGAGTTATTTCGAATCGCCATCGAAAAAACAAAAAATAAACGATAGCATTGTTGAAGAACTAAATGACAGTTTGTTCCCAAGTGATTTTAACGTCTCTGCAATTGAAGAACAATCTGAAGCGAAAAATAGTTCGACGGATATGCAAGAATTATTAAATGACGGTTGGGATGATATTTTTTTGAGCATCGATATTTAATATTTTCCTTTTATTATTTATTCTTCTTTTTTCGTCCAATTTCAGATTATAAAGTTTAAATCACAGTTTTTATATTATTCATTCGAATGGTATTATAAAATTGTGCAACAACAAGACACTTCTGGTTCTCTGGTGTAGATAACTGCCCCCGGTGGGTTAACCACCTGAACACCTGACGTGTAAACGGGGGCCGGTGCTGAATATCCTATTACCGGTGGCGGTGCATAGGGTGCTACGTAAGCACCCCCCACACCCACTCCAATTCCTATACCTGGTGTTATAATGTCAATATGCGGCCCGTAATCGTGATGAATGTAATCGTGATGAACGATGTCATGATGCACTACGTCGTGGTGAATGACTTCGTCGGTGTAGCAACCGCCGTCGTAGTAATCGTAGTCGCACATCTATTTTAAAGCAATATTCGCTCTATTTTTCCGTTCGATACTTAAAAATAGTTTTACCTCGATGGAGTTGTTATAACAGTTTGTTGCCAACGACTACAACGACGACGACAGATAATTAAAAACCGCGATAATTACGAGTCTGAGATAACTCGGTCAACAGTTAATTATGTAGAATGCGTCATTGTATTCGTAACATAAATAAATGGTGGTGACTTCGTAAGAGTGCAAAGTCGACTGGTTCGTTTTCGCTTTCAAAGAGAACTAGATTTTGGTCGTCGTCGTTGAAGGAGAATCAATATTTTTCAAGGGCGTCGATGCGTGGAAAAACATATGTTCGTTAAATGTTTTATTTACTGCTCGAAATTGTCTTTTTGATTACTTTTTATATTGCCGATTGTTTTTTTTTCTTTCATTTGTATTAGAAACATTTTTGTAGTAGAAATAAACACTAAAACCTCATTCTTGGATGACGCATTATTTGTACTGCAGATTTTCAAACGTACATATGTAATAACAAACAAGTTTTGGTTAGGACATACCCAGCTAGCACACAGACGTCTTAGAGACGTCTTCAAGCCGTCTGCCGAAGCTGTTCGAGAAGTCTTAAAGACGTCTGCGAATAGTCGGCAGAAGTCGTAAACATGGCTTCAAAACGTCTGTTGTTACAAATGAAGACGTCTTCCGGAAGGCTTCGTTAGGTCTTTGAGCGCTTTAAAACAGACGTATTAGAGACCTTTGCACGACGTACCTCTATAATTCACTAGGTGCCGGTAATTTCATGTATTCATTTAATTAAATATTCAAAACAGAATAGTAAAATGACGTTATTGGAGTGAAGCCGTCTAAGTTGGATCAAAAAAATATCAAAACTGGTAAATGAAGAGAATAGATATATAAAATGAAAAATATTTTATATTGCATCTATTCATATGAAGCAGAACTTAAAAGTATTTCAATATTTATAAACTTATAATTATTTATAAAGTTTATGAATATAAAGAATGATATTGTTCCGCATATATGTATAATTAAAAAAATAAACTGATCACAAAATGAAAATGAGAAAAATAATATAGCAATAATCGACAACCATAAGTGATGGAATTTATAAAAAAACATATAAG
This sequence comes from Novius pumilus, assembly GCA_020654155.1. Lineage (NCBI taxonomy): Eukaryota > Metazoa > Arthropoda > Insecta > Coleoptera > Coccinellidae > Novius > Novius pumilus. The sequence continues at coordinate 8,344,836 of JAIFOV010000475.1, forward strand.
TACACACAAAAAGAGAATAAATAAAAAAACAGGAAAACAAATTATAACTATGAAAAAATTTTATAAAAATATAAAAAATATATAAAAAAAATTATAATAAATAAAACAGAATATTAAGCTTAATATTCTGTTTTATATAATATTATAATTTATAACGAGAAAGGAACAGTGTTGACAGAAGTCAAAACTGTTTTTTGGTAGTAACCATGGATATGAATTCAAAACGATATGACGTGCAAACATAAATTCGTAAACCCATTGTCCTTAACGATTCAGAGACAATAATAATTGAGTTTGTCATAACATCTTTTATGTTTGCACGTCATATCGTTTTTAAATTATAATTTATATATATATAATAATTTTTGCTAAATGCGTCTTCGAGCACTCCATCTTTCCTTTCCTCCCTAACCAGCTATTGCATAGCTAAGGAGTCGGTCAAATTGAGGGACAACGCCCTTTTAACAAAATTATAATTCCCTGTCCCTCCGATTTTTGAAAGTTCATCAATCTGTTTAGAGAACATTTTTAAGATATATATTTGGAAAAGATAAAATGAAATATACATACCCAAATGCTTACATCTTTGTCGTTATTTAAAATTCGCTCAAAAATTTGTAAGTGTTCGAACGAATTCATTGGGAATACGATTTCTGGATATCGGGAAAAACATGTTGTCGTTGCCTCGTTTCCGAAACACATCTTTCTCGTTCTCAACTCTTCTCTCAATCCACACACCTCCTTCAAGATGTCTGTGACCGTTGCCCGAAGCATATGGTTTTGGTCGATCAGTATTTTATAGTCCTTATCTAATAGGAAAAAGTATTATTTAAAGATTTTTGTATCAAGTAAGTTAATTTAGCGTTTTTATGTAATGTCTCAAATGAAAAAAATGATTGTTAATGATTATCCGATCAATTTGGTTTCGCTGTAAGAAGTTTACATTTAAAATCTTTTTTTTAGTTTTACTTTCTTTTGAACAATCCTTTTATTTTCTAATATCGTTTGCCGATGAAGCAGAATCGGCACCGGAAGGGTCCATTATGTTGATAAACTGGAAGAACCTTCCAAACATGAAGCAAAACTTGGCAAATGTTTTTTCTCCTTACAAGCTGAAACATTAAAATCATTGCGATCAAAAATTTAAGCAACTCGATGCTGTTACGTTTATACGGATGCAAAGCTCGTTTGGCATGAACATAATACTTTTGCAAGTTGTTTCTATTCATAATAATAAAAAATGACTTACCTTTTTTCATCAAGAAAAGATGACACGAAAATAAGCTGGAACTCCCGATACCAAGAATCAATATTGAAGTAGTTATAACTATTTCAAGACAAAGTTCAAAGATTAGGGTTTCCGTTTCTTAGCGAAAGACGAATCTGCTCATAACCACCCTCCCTCCTGGTCCAATCACTTTCGATAAGGAACGAGTTTCAATAAAACAACATAAAATACTTCTTAATTATTTAATTACAAACAAAAAATTCTCGCATCTGATGAAATTACCAAAATATTATTTCCTAACTACAATATTTACAAGTCTTTTTGCCTCTAAAATGATCCGTAGGGCGGTTCACGATCTGTAAATGAGAATGGTAAATTAAAACAAATATTGTTATCATCTATACAAACTTGTATTACGTGTTATTATAGTCGCGGGGTGTTGTCTTGGAAAATGTTGACTGGATGGTTGAGGCACCTGGGGCGGTGGCGGTGGAGGCGCCCCCGTAGCATAAAAACCGACGACCGATTGCGGTGGCGCCGCGGTCACTCCGAAATTCGGTAAATAATGTTGCGGTACGTTATTTATCGTGTGTACTTTGAATCTTGGAGGAAATACTTCCGGAGGAGGCGAGCCGGGCGGTGGAGACGGGGGCGGCAGGTTTTCGTACTCCTCGTCCGAACTGTTGGAGAGCGGAGGGGGGGCGGTAAGCGTCCGTTTTTTCACCACTCGCACTTTTACTTTCCGTTTCCTTTTCCTTTTAGCGATTATATCGGCAGATTTTTTGGCACGAGGTGGCGGCGAAGACAATTCCTCGCCGGCGGACGGCGACGTTCCTTCGCCCGGTCGGACACCGTCTGCGAACTGCACCGATTTCCGTTGATTCGAAGAACGTTCCGACTTGTGTAAAATACTTCGGGAAGGATCCAAACCGGGCGTGTCGTTAACCACTTCGGGGACGCGTTCCGTACGGTTGTCATCGATATATCCGTCCAATTCTAACGCTTTTTTGATCATTTCGTCTGTGGATATTTTAAGTCTTAATTTTCGCTTTTTTTCGCGTTCTTTTCGTCGTTTCTCTTTGTCTTTTCGACGTTCCTCTTTCGCTTTGCGTTTGCGGAGCCGTTCCGCTTGACGTTCGGCGTTTTTGGCCGGCACCGTTGCTTCGGCGTTTGATTTTTCGTCGACGACCGGTGGTGGAGGTGGCATCGGTGGTAGAATTTCGGTTGGGACTATCTGAAGCATGTTACCGACTTGTACTACTCTCACTGTGGGGGTTTCCTGAAACGAGGTAATTAATTGATTGTTTAATATTGTCAATTCGTTTATTTCTTTTCAGTAATACCGTTGTGGCGATTGTCGGTGTTGGAGGTGGTACGATCAGTTCCTCGGTAGGTACCACTTGCAGTATGTTTCCAACTTGTAATACTTTTGGAGGAGGCGGCGCTGCGGCTTCGAGTGGGTATTCCATGTTGTAACCTAAATAAACGTCGGTGGCTGAGGACGTTGTCGCGGTGGGTGGTGGGTAATCGTGCATGGCCCAATGGTCTGTCGGCGGTGTTGCGACGGGAGGTTGAGACTCCATTTGAAGGACTCTATTTATCCTTTCGTCCAGGGAAACGCGAGTGGGGGACGCGCTGAATTTTGTTCGACGATTCGAGGAGGATGGGGGAGGCGGCGATACTGAGCGTTCGCGCGACGGGTATCTCGGCAGTAAGTCGTCGCTGATTGTGGAATCGGCGACGCTTCGTTTTGGTCTGTCGTTCGGCGACGCCTGCGGCGGCGATCGACGCCGTCTCGGCGAGCCGTCGTAACGTCTTTCTCTGTATAAACGTCGACGCCGGGACGACGAAGGCGGCGGTGATCTTCTGCGCGTCGACGATGACGATGAGGGTGGCGATAACGACACTCTTCTACGTCTCGGCGAAGGGGGGTGGCGATAACGGGAGCGCGACGGCGACGTCGAACGTTTACGATCTCTTCGTACCTCCGGTCTACGTCGACCGGAATCTTCTTTACGTCTTTTACTTTTGGAACTAACCGAAGGACTCCGCGTTCTACGACATTTGCATCGAGGTTCATAGTGAATTGCTGCTGAATAATATGGATACTTACCTCGATCTATTATAAAGTTTCGACGGAGACTCCTCAATTTTCTCATCGTGCTTTTCGATTTTTTCATCTTGTTTCTCTTCGATTCTATCGATTTCCTTCGGTGCCTTCGGTTCCAATTTTTCGGGTGATTCATCCTCGTCCGTTTCCTCCTCTACTTTCCAATTCGAGTTTTCTAATAAAGATTTTTTTGGTGCTAGAACTATGCCCGAAAAGGAAAACGGTTTCGTTTCTTCCTCTGGGGGTGGCGGAGGTTTCAACAGTAGACACGCTTCAAGTTCGCGTAAGTCCAGCTGTTGTTGTTGAAAGATCGAGGCACGAGGTGGACTTTGTACGATAACTTCTTCGGGTTGCGGAACCGGGCTCGGTTCTACTTCTGGAACTATGGGTAGATAAAATTACGAAAGGGGAGAAGTGAGAGTTACCTTCTTCGCCGAGTTTGTCGGGGGCGGTTACGCTACGGATAAATTCTTCGTAGGCGTTTTCCAGGACGTCCGGTGTGGAAGGTTTTTGAGTGGACGATGTGATTTCTTGCGATTCGGGTGAGGCGCTTCGCGCTTTAGGTTTTGCGTCTATGGGAGTGCTTGAGTCAACAAAGTCGTCTTTTTTAGGACTGGGTCCTATTTGATCGGTGCAAATAAACACCCGATCGTCGTCCACTTCGGTTACCAAAGAATGATCGATTTTCGAATCGTTTCCGATTGGAAATAGCGGAGATAAGCATCTGGAAGAAAATTTTCGAATTTTTAACGGCATTTCCAAGTCTCGCATCTTTTTAGGATTACAAGGTGAGACTTCGTTCTCCCAGTTGGAATGGTATTCGTCGGTATCGGGAGTTCGGTCTTTAGGTAAATCTTCCACTAAATCGATGCTAATCTCTTTAACTTTTTGTAAAGTGTCGGCGATTGCTTTCTTGGATAAATCGGCTATCAAGTCTTTCTCAGAAGGAAACAGCTCATCCTCGTCGACAATCTTGTCCTTTTTTTTCGCTCTTCTTTCTTCCTCGACTTTAGGTTTTTCCCACAGATTGATTTTTGGATATGCATTATCCACGACTTCCTCTTTAACTTTGATTATCGGTTGCGATTTTTGGCGTTCCCTTTCCTCTCTTTCCACTTCTTCCAAATTGAGTTCGATTTCCTTTTTGAGTTTACTTAGAATTTGACCCTCGATTTCTCTTTCTTTCTGCTTTCGTTTACGACGTTTTTCTTTTTTCGACTTTAATTCCTGATGTTTCGCCTTCTTTTTCTTTTTCTTCTTTTTCGAGACGACCTTATCTTTGTCCTTTTTCTTTTTGGGTTTTTTCGACGATTTAGGTGTTTTCGATTTTTTACTACGCGGTTTTTCGGGAGTTTCCTCCCAGTCGTTATGAGGAGGAAGTTTTTCCTCGGGCTTTCGTTCCGGTGTCCAGGATTTTTCCGTTTCTTCTTGTACCGAAGACGCGTCAGTCAATTTTGGTTTGTTGCATTTTTTCGTCGACGTCTCTTGCGGCGGAGTCAAAGTGACTTGTTGGAAATTTAACGGTTCTTCTTTTTCGCCATCGGAGTAATCGTGCACGAACGATAAGTTGATCGAGTTTTCTGTACATTTCCAGTTCCTATGGTACCAGTGTCGCTGCGTACGTACGACTTCCGATTTGTCTCTAGGAAATTTGATTATCGATTGGAAAACGACACTATTAAAAAAGTTACCTAAATTTAGTTTTGCCTTCGTAAAGTTTTTCCAAAACGGAACGATAACTGCTACGAGTTCTAGTCAGAACTTCGTGTCGAGTTAAAAACGCTTCTTTAACTTGATTTGTGTTAACGCTATAGCTTATTCGAGGTTTACTTAACGTGTACCTAAAAAGGGCAATAATATTATCGCTGTTTCTTCAGTAGTACTCGGTGAATTTACCTTAAAAATTCGAATGGAATCATAAAAATTTCTCCATTTTCTTTTTTACACTCAAACGGTTTTATAGTTTCCGAAGGACTTTCAAATGATAATTGTTTATAAATACTACAAGGATTTTTCTTTAAGCTAGCAGAGACATATTTATACGAAACTTACTCAGTGAAAGTGATATTTTTACTCGATGCAAATTTAGATGAAAGTTTTTTAAAAGTCCATTTTTCTCGAGTGAATTCATCCCAATTCTTTGGATATTTCCATTTTTGCAATTTTCCCGATTGTTTCTCGTCCGTTGTTTTAAACGACGGATATTCTTCCATTTCCGATTTTCGGTAATTTCTAATTTTTCGTTTTCGTTTACGAAAAACTGAAAATATTAAATAAATAAATCAAAAAAAATATTGCAAAGGCTCATTTCTGCGATTGAACAAAATATTTAATTAGACTTGGTGACAAAACATACCTGAAGTTTCCAACTGTGATCTATTAGTTGAATCGTTAGCCAAGTTCCAAAGTTTTTCATTTATATTTTCAAAAGCTTCCTGGTCTTCTTTATCACCTAAAATTTATTGAAGAAATGTTTTATTTGAAACGTTCAATTGGTATTGCACCTTCTTCGTTGTCCATTTTGAAAATATTATATTTTGGAGAAGAATTGTGAAGTTTTTGGGCCACAAGCGACTGGAAGCGTTTCTTAGTGCACAACTCACTGTTTATGGGGCCATTCGATCCTGCCGAAATAGAGGCAAAATCTAGGAGATCATCTAAAGTTTGGCGCACATAATTTTCCACTATAAAAACGGTATGTAGCACTTTGTAATTTAGGGATTCAATATTCACCTTCACAATTTGAGTCTATCGTAGATTCTGTTTTTCGTTTACCAGATTTTTCCATATCTACATCAGAATGTTGCGAAGAAGACTGATCCATTTTTATAGGATATTATCTTACGGTTCACAAAAACCCTGATTCAATTACTCGTAAACTAGTCGCATTTCAATAATGCAGTTATGATTGCACATTTCTTCACACGGCCGTAACATTTTTTATAATTTAGATATTTTTGACTGAGCCATCGAGGTAATGAATCGATATTTGGGGTCTTTTAGTTTTGGTACCAAACCGGAAATTCCCACTACCTCCACATTGATGAAATCACTATAGGATAGTTCGGATTCAATTTATTCACATTTTAAATCGTCGCGGTATTAAAAACGAGAGAAATTATGGAAATAAACCAATTTTCTATGTCTACACACTTTTAATACCGCAACATTTTTTTTGACAACGTCAAATACGCCGCTTCGTTCGAACTATTTTGGACTTGAAGTTCAAAGGTATCGTAGTTTAAAAACCGATTGCATGGTCACAGAGTAGATCATATCGTCGTTCCTTCTAACTTAATAACTGATAACTGGCGTACAACAAAAGTGAAAATTATTCGCGGCTGTGTATATTTAAAATTTTGCTTCGTTGAAATAGACGCGATGGCGGTTCTCGCAGCGGCGCAACTTCTAGACGAGTTAATGGGGCGAAATAGAAATGTGGCACCGAACGAGGAGAAACGCGAGTTGAATTGGGAGGACCCAGAGGTAATTGAGGTTATGTTCCGGTTTTATCTACACGCTCAAACAATACGAATAATTTCAGTTTTGCCCATTCTTTTTGGTTAAATTTTGTCCGCACGACTTATTTATCAATACCCGCGCCGATTTAGGCGCTTGCCCCAAAGTCCACGATGAGGAAGTTCGTAAACTTTTCGAACAATCTAAGCCGAACAAAAAGCTCCACTACCAAGAGGAATTCCTCCGGTTCTGCTCGTCCATGATTAACGACGTGCAACGTAAAATACAAAAAGGAAAAAGTCGATTAGCGCTCAGCGGTAAAACCGATACGTCCTTTTTGCCACAGCCACAAGCCCAAAAAAATCAAGATCAAATAAACCTACTGAACGAACGTATCAACGATTTGGAGGCAGAGGCGGAAAAAGCCGGCACAGATGGTAACGTCGAACAAGCTCAAGGTTTAATGAAGCTCTGCGACAAGTTGAAAGACGAAAGAGATGCTTTGAAAAGACAATCTGAAGGAGGGTGAGTTTTATAAGCTTGCGAGAAAATTTTACTTTTTAAATCGATATCGATCTTAGTCATTGGAGCGTCGAATTGGCTCAAGCTCAGGAAAAACAAATGGAAGTGTGCGAAGTTTGCGGCGCCTTTCTCATCGTCGGCGACGCCCAACAAAGAATAGACGACCACCTGAGCGGTAAACAACATTTAGGTTTCTCTAAATTGAAAGCGGCCGTCGTCGAAATACAAGAAATGGTCAATCAAACAAAAGAGGAACGAAGAAATTTAAAATCGGGTAGCAGCAATCGCCAAATAGACGACAGACGCCGGGAACGCAGTCGAGGGAGAAGCCGATCCTCACATAGGTACTTCTTTATTAAAATCAATAGCCTCCTCAAATTTATTGAGAAACATTTAGAAACAACAAGGATGAGAGGAAGCGTAGCAGATCCATCGAAAAGTACAAGGAGTCGTCCAGAGATAGAGATAATTCATTAAGGCGGGACAAGGAACGAAAACACCGAGACGGTAATAAATAAAAAACGAATGCATATCGTCGTTAAATTGACAATTTTAAAATTACCAGCGGATAAACGTGATCATCATCATCATCATCGACACCATCATCATCACCACCATCACCATAGGAAATAAATCTGCAATTGAACCGGTAACCTCCTCGTTCAGGTACATTTATTTCTAATTTTACATTTTTTATCAGTTTCGTTTTCAGCCAGGCAGGTTAGTAAAATCCCGTCGTAACATTTCCCAAAACCGACAAAAATTACGATTTTGTAGTCGGATAACGGAAAATGTACGAATTCGTTTTTATCTAAAACAATCGCGTTAGGGTTTTTTTTTTGTTCTCTTTTATTGTATCGATCCACTATGGCAGGCTGCAACAAATCGTTTATGCGTTTTCAGCGGATTGTGTTCACTCGACACATGGTCACTGACAATGAACGGCAGTTGGTCAATACACGCGCTATAGCGTTTTCTATAGTTTAACAAAAAAGAGGTATTTATGAATCGTTACTGATATTTCTCTGAAACGACGGTTTAGATTGTTGGGCGGCATTAATTCGGAGGTATTTATGTATCGAATGTCTTCAGATTTGAATCCTAATTGTGTAACTTTATTATTCCTAACTTGGAGACATTGATTTTATTTTGTAACGTTTTAAGTTGTTGTCTAACGAAAAGTTATGACTTTTTCCAGTGGCATCCATCCTCCGTCGTCCCGTGATATACATACATACATACATACAGTTCCAGAAGGTGAATATTTTCGTTGTGTACCACCGTACTATGTATTCGTAATGTAAACAACTGAAGTAAAAGTTCGAGTTTGTAATTTGCGCTTTCGATTAATTTAATTGAAGGGAATTTGTAATGGGTCAAAACAAATTATAGTCGGGTGGTAGTGTTAGCGCGATAACTGAGGTGAGTTGTTTTTAACATTTTAGTCATTTACTAATTACAACAATGTACAATTTAATATCTAATCTTAAACTAGATTCAATAAAAAGAAAAAACAGTTCTGCTATCGACAGAAAGGCACAGTAGAAGAAATACTAATCTCGATTTACCTACAAAAGCACTAGTTTTTCACAATTCAATGTCGAATATAAAAAAAAAATCAACCGACGCGTACATAAAACAAACCGTTCTTTTTTTCGTAACGTGAGAAACGAAAACTATTAAAACGATATTACGACAGAAAATATTTTTTTCATTGGGACAAAATTTATCACAGACTATCCCATCTCTAAAAAAAATTATTTAAAATTTAAAGGAATAAGGAATCACCAGCACATCGAATTTCCTTTTTTTTTTTTTGGAATATCTATTACGAATATTTAATTTTTCTTGTATGTAATGGAATCGCCTTATATTACTTGTACAATAAAGACAGTCAATGAAATTCGGAAGTATATCGAAAATTTGAAATAAAAGGCTTCGAAGATTGTCGCCACAGTGTACGTTTTGAATTGCCCGCGTTATTGCCCGGTTTCCTTTTTTTGTTTTGTTTACGTTTAGGCCCTAAGAAAAAATATTCCCGGACGAAAAGTGGAGAAAGAGAATGACAGTCACCGGTGAAAGAGGAACAGACGGAGGAGGAGGGAGTTGGGAAATTTTTCGTAGGGCATGACCAAGAAATTGCGTCATTTTTGTAAGCGTAATTTAGACAACGTTTTTTGTCGGTATTTTACTGTTGTTTCAAAACTAGCCAAGCATAGCTTGTCCCGATACTACTGCAGCAGCTTTGTTTGGCGTTAGTGACGAAAACGTTGCTTATTGCCATTTTGAGATTTCCTCGGAAGGACAGTTGTAATAATTCAAGTTCCCAAAGGATTTTTCAAAAAACTCCTCCAATTTCTTGGCCTTTCAAAAATAAATCAACTACGATGTACTAAACTACGGTATTTACGTTCAATTAAATATTGCTCGGTAAAATAGACCGCCGGATATGTTCTTTTTTTATCGTTCTCGCAAGGAAAATACCGATCTGACTAGTACATATATACAAATGTATCAAAAAATAAATTCCTTTTACCAAACTCCGCCCGACCCCTTTTCTATTCAACATCGGCTTTCGTTATCGCCACTTCGACGGTCGTCGGAGGAACAACTATGATTATAAATGTCCTCGTCGGTTTCGCTCGATCTGCCGTCGACGTTACGTCTTTCGGTAATGATTCTTTGAACGGACTCTTGCGAGTCGTGTTTAATGATATTTAAAGCGACACTCTCTTCCGATACATCCATGGAGAATTGTTTGACGAATAGGTTTTTGCCGCTGCCGAATTTTCTGTAGGATGAAGATGATGTTTGTTTGTCGGGTACACTCAACAAATTGCTCGCTTCAACTTTCTTCGATTTGTTTTCTTCGTATATTTCCGATACGGACTCGTCTATGTTGCGAATGTTCTCAACGGTCATCGAATGTAATGAAGGTTGTTGTTGTTGTTGTTGCATCATCAGTACCATCATGGATTGGCGTCGCGACCTGGGCGGATTGTAGGTAAAATTCGAAGGTAAAGACAAAACCTTGGTTAAGGGTTTGCGTTGTTTCTGTTGGACATCTTGGTCGATTTGAAGGGCTAAAAATAGCTCGCGCGTTTCGGTCACCTCCATTTTCTCTTGAAACTCCCTTTCGAGTTGGTTATCTAAATCTTGTTCCTCTTCTAAATGCTTATGGGACTCCTCCAAATGCTTCATTAGTACCTTCGAAAAAGAAGCGAATAGTACGGGCGATTGAAATAGTAGCTACCTTATACTTACGGCGACTACCACGTTGACCAAAACAAATTGCGCCATCAGCACGAAAATTACGAAAAAAATCGGCGCGATCAAATGCGACACGCAGCAATTTGTCACGCAATCCGCGTCCTTGCTGCACGTCTCGTCCCGCAACGTATCCTTCATGATCCCGTTCCAATTGTCGCCGGTCGCGACCCTAAACAATGTCAGAAACGCCATACCGAAGTTTTTGAAATGAGCGTGCTCGCCCAATCCTTGGCAAGGTTCCGCCTCCACTTCGCAACTCAACCGTCCGAACAGCTCGACTCCGAGAGCGGCGAATATAAAGAACAAAAGGAAAAAGAGCAAACCCAAATTGCCGACTTGCGGTAACGCCTGCATCACCGTGTCTAATAACGCTCGAATACCTTTGGCCATTTTCAGGAGTTTGAGTACTCGTGCGATACGCATCACCCTCATCACTCGTACCACGGTCGGATTGATCGGAATAATGTTGGAGCCGAGTTCTTCGAGCACAATTCCTACTACCGACAACACGACGATCACCACATCCAATTGATTCCACTTGTCTTTCATATAGAGTTTCAAACCGAGGGCGCACAACTTCATCGCACCTTCGACGATGAAGACGCTCGTGAAAAAGTAGTTGAACAATTTGAGAATTTGCGTCTGAAAGTCGGGCATACGAAAACGTTCAGTTGCCATCGTGACGACGTTCAACCCGATAACGGCAGCTATGGCGAGGTCGAAGTATTTCGAGGTGACGATATCGTGAATGAACATTCGCCAAGGTGGGTAACTTATGTAATAAGGTGGTTCGTTCATTTCTGAAAGGAATCACTCGCTTTATTAGTATCGTATTGCGGAAATGTTAGTGTCGCAACTTACTTTTCCTTCGCTTCTCTAGTTGGATAGCCCGCTTGGCCGCTCTCCTAACCCGTTCCTCCTTTTCTTGCTCCTCGCGGCACCTATGGAAATTCTCCACGACCACACCCACGAACATATTGAGAACGAAAAAACCTACTAGTAGGATGAAGGAAATGAAGTATAATAATCGCCATTCCGAGTAATTTGTTTTGGGTTGCTGATCGACGCCGACGGCGTCCAAACCGGAATACATAATATTCACCCAGCCATCCCTGGAGCTGAGCACAAATAAAGACATGAGCGCCTGTCCCAAATCGTCGAAATTGTATTTCTCGTTCTCCCACTTGGCGTGCTCGCGCGCCATACAATCGCTTCGATTCTGAACGCCCGTTATATTTTTTCCGGTGCAGTGGTAGAAAGTACCTTTGAACAGCTGCACTCCCAAGATGCCGAAAATAATGAAGAAAGTGCAGCAAATCAAGACGATATTTCCAATGGGTCGCAAAGACGAAAGCAGCGTTTGCACCACCAATTTCAACCCGGGGGCTCGATTGATCACCCTCAATGGCCGCAACGAACGTAGCAAACGAAAGACCTTGACCGAAAAAAGAACCGTCCTTTGTAACCTTTAAAACCTTTACACACAGTACAGTTTGGTACTACTTACCCTCAATATACCAAAGATACGTGGACTGGACGAGCTGATAAACGACATGAGCAAATCGACGATGGAAATAATGACCAACGAGCCGTCCATAATATTCCAACCCGAAGTGAAATAAGCATTCGGTCCGTAGCACATGCCCGCGGCTACTACTTTAATGAACATCTCTGCGGTGAAAACGATCGTAAACACGTAATTACAAGTGGACAAAAAGAGGCGTTCGCGACTATGCGGCGGAATGTTGGGACGTTCCATCGCTAACGTGATACAGTTCATCGCGATGAATAATAAGACGACGTTATCGAACCACTTTTGCTCGATGAAGCAGCGGCATCGCAAACGGAACGGGCTGTCCGGTGGAAATAAGTAGAGGGCGAAATCTTCGCGTTCCTTCATCAGCTTCGACGTGGGTTCGAAATACAAAAAGAACTTTGTCAGCCTGTTTGGGTCTTTGGGATCTTCTCGTTCCTCTCGCTCCTCTCGTTCTTCCTCCTCTTCCTCTTCCATGGTGGTCGTTGTTGCCGGTAATATTCGATCGGTGATGATGACCACTTCGTTCGAGCGGATCGAGTTCTGCGGACTGATCCTTTTTAGGTTTTTGTTGTTGGAGGAGTCGCGTTGCGTGTCGTTTTGTATGCGGATGGTGGATTGAAGGAGGGGATCGTGAGCGCGCGAACGTCTTGGTTCGCCGCCGTTGCAATGCGAATGATCGAAGCGACCGTTGTTCAAAGGGACGCTTTCGCTTTCTGTGGAGCTATTTCGGCATTTTTTTCGTTTTAAACTCGATTTGGAGGATAATTTCCAGGAGCATTTGCGGCGTGGGGCGGCAGGTGCCGTCGCCGTTGCCGTTGCCGTTACGGATGTCGTTGGAACGATTACTTTTTCGGAGAAAGTCATCGTTCGCGAACCGATTTTTTCGTTGTGGGTGACGATCCGACCGACGATCGCGACGTCGTCCACGCTTTTCTCGAACTGGCGGAAGGTTAAAGGCGGTGGCGATAAACTCGGTGGCCGCAGCAAACTCAAAGACTGCAATTTGAAAGCGATCTATGGGATTTCAGTTTCGAAAATCTACTAACCGAAGTTTTGTGCGTGGTGGTGGATTCACCGCTGGAAACGCCTCCGCTAGGAGTTTCGTCGTTATTATTATCTTCGGCGGCGATCGTTACGTTGTATCGGAATTCCGGAAAATCGTCGACGACGGTGCTGGGAGAATCCTCGGGGGTGGCGGCGGTGTGAGTAATAATCGGAGGAGAGGACGAAGTTTTCGGTCGCTTCAACATCGACTCCCTTTGTATGTTGCATTTCGGGTCGAGGGTAAAACAGCCGTTTTCGTAGAACCTGTTGCTGCAATCGCAACGTCGCAACGCCGGTCTGTCGTTTGTGTATTTTCTCAATTCCTCGGCGGAACGCCAGTAGTTTTTCGTGTCCTACGCGCGAATGTCACTAATTATTTTAGCAGTTTTAAGACTGAGGAATAGCTCACCTGGAGGTAGCTCGCGGTGGAACTGCTTACGCTCCTGTTGCTCTCGTCGGAGCTACTCCTGAGGCTCGCCTCTAATATACTCGACATTTTCCTTCGCGCTAGCTCGCGTTGTTCTCGTTCTCGTCGCTCGTTACGCTCCGCACTGAATCCTTCGACTAGGATCGCCACCAACAAGTTGAACAGCACGTAATTACCGAAAGTCATTAGGGCGACGAAATAGAGAGCCGCCCAATGAGACGTCTTCGACATACCGTTCGATAGTACCAAGTTCCAATCCTCCTGCGTGAGTATCTGGTGGAAATTCCGCAAAATTTGAGAATAGCGATCGTGCGATTGTGGTGCGATCGTAAATAGAATCGATTCTTACTTGAAATACGGTTACCGTAGCCCATAAGAAATTGTTGAAATGTTTACGGTCGCAGTGACAACGTTCGTCTTTCGTCACTATCATTTCGCAGCTGCACTCGAGCTGACGTCCTTCCTGGTCTTTGTAATTGCAAAACTTACCGCCAAACAGGTACATTCCGAGTATGCTGTGCGGGGAAATCGAAATGGCGGTCATGAAACCGTTCGAATCGAGCAAAAAACGTTATAGAAATCGTGACGTATACTATGTTCGATCTGGTTTTTTTTTTAACTAAACTAGCCGATTCTTCTTTTTATGATAAGATCCTATCGAAAATTATCGCACTCGGAAAATTGCATATTTAATCTAATTAATGGTAACTATCGGTCGCATAATGGTATTCTGTGATACGTCATGCGCGCCGTAAGCTTCGGTGAACATGTTACTCGATGTTCGAAGCTTATCGATAACAGTGCCGATTCATTGTGCCAGATCGTGTGTGATCGTCGTTTGCATAGAGGGTTCGGGAGAAAGGGGTGACAATCGATTAAAAAACGGAAAAAGCTGAGCGACATGCACGTGCCAGGAAAGTGTTAAAAAGTAGAGAGTGGTATAAAGAAAGAAAAGTGCTAGTGGACTTACCTCGAGTGGGGGGTCGTTCGTTCTAGGTGGTGGTGGTCGAATAGAAAAAGAAAATGATAAACGAAACGAACATATATACCTGAAATACTGTAACGAGTGCCCACAGCAACGAATCGAAATTTTTCCTATCTCTACTGTCGTCATCGATCATTATACATTTGCCGTGTTCGTCTCGATCGGCGTCCTCGCAGAATTTGCAACCGAATATGTTCATGCCCAGTATACTAAAAATCCCAGAAAAAAATATCACCGCTTTAGTCACAGTGTCCATCCCCGTCCGTTCTTCTTTTTTTTTTTTTTTGATGTTTTATGAGTGGATGCGATGACTTTTGTTATGTTTCGTGATTGTCCATCTGCGGATCAGGACTAGTTTGGAAATTATGCAACGCAACTTCCAGGATACAAGTTACACAATTCCCATACAAGTCCCAAGAAAAAATTTTTCTCTTCCTTTTTTCTTTCTTGTTTCTTTGTTGAGTCGTGCCGGTCTAGAGAGTCTGGTGCCTTTATACATACAGTGTGTGATACCGACGAGCTCTTTCGGAGACGTTAGGTCTTCGAAAGAAGAGCGTCGCGACGTTAGCCGAGGAGACTAAATTCTTTTTATTTCAAGTCCAGTCCCCTCAACTACAAAATTGTCTGTCTGATATTGAAGAGTGGAAGATAGCATAGTGTCGGATAGAGTGAAGTGAATATGTAATAAAACAATGTACGACGAATAAATCTAAACATCGAAACGAAAAATGAAAACGTAACGGTAACGGGCATCAATTGCCACCCCTTTACGTCGAAATTTCGAAAGTCCGCGCGCGCGCGCGCGTGCTTTCAAACACGAATCACTTACCTAAATATGAAAATAAATAGAATGAGCAAGGAGAAAAAAATGGCGACGTTGTCCATCGTTCGTAACATGACGAATAGTTGTCGTCTCAAATTGGGCATGAATCGGACAAGTTTGAGGATTCTGAGAAGTCGGAATGTGCGCAACACCGACAGACCCGAATCCGTGTGACTTTCGCCGAGGAACTTTTGGAAGATTTCGACTGCACTGCAAGGGAATGTGCGCGTTAGATATGCATTATGAGATACGTAATGTTTGTTGGCATCTCAGAAAGCTAAATCGTTTTTCGGTTAGTGAAATCTGAGATACCAACGTCCTTACTTAAACATTGTCACCTTAAAATTACAATGACGCCGTCAAAGACGTTGAAACCGTTCGATATGTAACCGAAGGGGCCCTCCGCGATAATTTTGAGTACCATTTCCACGGCGAAAATCGCCGAAAAGATCACGTTGCTCACTTCGACTACGTGCGTCAGAATTTCCGGTTGTTCGTGGTATTCGATTCCCATCGAAAGAGTATTGATGAGTATCGCGAGCAGTATACCCTGTTGAAAATATTTCCACTCGACTAGTTGTTTGATTTTGCGTCGAAACATTCGAGCCAATTTCAAGGTTCCTTTGACGCACAAGCAAGACCTGACGTAACATTTCGATCTGGTTTCGTTACGATACTCCGCCTCGCAGTGCCACATGTCTTGGCAGCAAGAGAAATCGTCGTCGGTCACTTGGTGATTCGAATACGTGGATTCTTCGTAAGATTTTTGCCGATTGATACCTGTAGCAGGAAAGCGCTTTAGACCTACTAGACCTACTTGCAGATAAATCACCCACCGTTACTTAAGGAGTTGAAAAAGGTGTCTAAGACTATAGGACCGGTCGGCAAGGCGGCATTCATTCCGCCGACGAGAGCCAATAACTCTTGACAGGTCATCGTTTCGCCATTCATGATATTACAAGTATCCACCTGCTGCTGGTTTTGCAACCACACATCCCCTTCGCCTATCGTCGAACGGAACGGAAATTATCGACCAGCACGCCGCGACATTAAGGGCGAACCTCACCTGTTTGCGTCGTTTTCTCGCTTTGGCACACGTTTTTCTTATCTATATTGACGGAAAGCAAATTGGCACTAGAGTTGGAAGGCGCGGCAGCGTCGCCGCCTCCGCCGCCGCCGCCGCCGTGCTTCAGTATCACGTCGCTGAACATCACCGAGGATCTGCGTCTGTTATTGAATGGCAACGAAGGCGACAACAGATTCGAGGCGTTCTTAAAAGCAAATTCGGGTCGAATTTAATAAAATCGAGATTCGGAAGGCTGCTTCTCACCTCGTTATTATTTATGGATACGTCTTGATTACTGATGGAGGGTGGAACTTTTAATAATTTGGATTTTTTCGATAGATCGACGACGACGTCGTCACCGTTATGACCGTTATGTTTGTTGTTATCGTGGATACAGACGGAACTCGTTCTGGACACGTTCTGGACCGTTTGCTGAGCGTGGATTGGAGGCTGTTTCGCTCTGTGACAATTCGGGTGGTGCCTCTTGACAGAATTCAACCGAATAGTTTCACCGGCTACGATTTTTTGATCTTTCCCTTGTTCGCGTCTCATTCGCCACAGGCGAATTTTTTTGAAGGTGCGTCTTTTGGTACGGCGCCATAGATGAGCCACGTATTTGACGATTTCCGCGTAACAACTAGTCGGTTCGCTGTTGTTAGTGGACGAGGCGAGCGTGCTGCTACTTTGGAAACGCGCACGCTCCAAACGCATGCGTTCCATTTCGCGTTTTTTCGTTTCGGAAAATTGCGTAGCTATAACCACCAAACAGAGATTGATCATGAAAAAGGAACCGATAACGATGAGCAATACGAAATAAATCCAATCCCAGAAGCTGTGACCGTCTTGGACGTAGTACATAATCTCCGTCCAGCCTTCGAGAGATATTACCTAGAAAACGAAACGACGAACGAGAATTCATTTTTACCGTTCGTAGGTGTATACTTACCAAAAATATAGAGACCCAAGCCAAACCGATGTTGTCGAAAGAAATTGTTCCTTTAAACGGATTTGTACCGGTTACCATGCATTCGGTGTAATAATGGTGCCAATTTATGCACAACTCGTCGTTGTTTCGATAATCGGGTATCGTCATTTTTTGCTCGTACGTAAGATTGCATTTTTTACCGTCGATGATGTAAGGTAGCAAATTGGCGCACATGTGCATACCCGAACTGTTGCTGCAAATATAATCCTCCTGTTCCGGTATCTTGTATTCGTGTTTGCGAATCTCGCTGAAAGAATGCGTCATTTAGAGTAATAAAAAAATCGAAAATATTCGTTACATATTTGGATTATTTGTTATAGTGACGTGGCGCGGCGCATGCACCATTTTGTACGACGCGAAAACATCATACGTGACGTAATTTTATTACAAACATTAAAGCGTTAAATGATTTCTTCAAAAATTTGACCTACTGTGAAGCTGAGAAATATTTCCTATTTTTTTTTAGTTCGATACAATTCCACCATTCCAATTAGAACATAATAACAGACGAACATGGCGGTAGCGTTTCTTCGAGATTTTCTCGTATCGCGT
This sequence comes from Novius pumilus, assembly GCA_020654155.1. Classification (NCBI taxonomy): domain Eukaryota; kingdom Metazoa; phylum Arthropoda; class Insecta; order Coleoptera; family Coccinellidae; genus Novius; species Novius pumilus. The sequence goes on from JAIFOV010000475.1 coordinate 8,362,844, forward strand.
ATATTTTTTTCTGGCGGAGTGAGCCGCCGAGTGTTTAAAATATGACTAATAGTAAGTACATATTCGTATCGTTCGATCCATGATTCCAAATCTTGGTTAACAAATCCCGCCTAATCTTTTTTTTCCGCGAGCCTTACTTGGATTCAATTCAATCAGGAACGGTATCACCTTTTTTACGTCCCATTAACCGTCTTAAATCATCCTGTGACAAGTTCATTTTCAATTCGTTTGGGGTACACCTATCCCTCAAACACGTTAATAAAGCGACAATTCGAACGATTGTCACCGCAAAATTCTACATTTTTTTCCGGAAAGGGGATAGAAAAAGTCGTCGTCGACGATTAATTTAAACGTCACGAGGTGACGACGTGGTGGAAACATCAGTTTTTAGTGCGACAAGAAGGTCGCAGTGCTCGACGGATTATTACGTTGTCGCGATGAAAGGGGAGAAAAATTTGGTTGAAAAAAGGCCGGGGATGTAATGAAAAAAGTTTTTCCCTCTTCCCGCCGCCGCACCTTAAAGTTTCGCAGGAATCGTTTACACTTGTTGATCCAACTTTTCGATTAATACGTTGGATAATGGAAAGTAGAGGATTCCCGATGGTCTCCGGGAATTCGGTTTGTCATTTAGGGACGCGACCAAATTAAAAATTTTTCGATCGCTAATTCCTCTCGTCTTTTTGTAATTCGTTTCTCGTCGTTGATTTTACTTAATCGAAATTAATTAACGAAACTTTTTCCAGCCCGAGTTCCAAATTAAAATGCTAATTCCCGCGTAGGATTTTTTCGTCGCATTACGCATTACGAAAAATTTACAATTATTTCGTTGTTTCGGAAACATCCGACGTTTTTTCGCGGAAGGGCAATCGAAGTTTAACCGGGACAAAAGTGTTTGAATGCTACTACAATCTAAATGTAGGTTTGTTGCGAAAGAAACATAAGAAAAGTGTCGGTTTGGAAAGTGTCGTGCAGTTTGTCGTTAGAGTAAGAGATACATTGGAAAATCGGAAAAATTCTAACACATAAACAAACATCGATCACTAAGGCTTACGAGGCGGGTATAACATATTCATCCGGTACATCTCTGCAAAAAAAATTCAAAGCTTCCTTGAAATTTCGCTACGTCCCGCTTCGTTAGAACACAGTACCAAAGACCCCCCACGCGATTTCGATACTACCAATGAAATGGAACTTGAGATTTGAGTGTTTTGTTGTCAACTTACTCGGGCAATATCGCTAGGATGTGGGCCGGCGGTGTGCACCTCTGCCTCAGCACCCCGTTCCATAATTGCACGCCGACGATGCCGAAGATGAAGAACACGAAGAAACAGAGGAGGAGAACGTTGCCCAGCATCGGTAACGTGTCCAGCAACAGCATCACCAATATTCGCATACCTGTACGGGAAATAGAGAACGATTTCATTACCATATTGTTTCGGCGCGGATGATCGGGAAAGGATGTCACGCTCGCGACGGGCGTTCATCAAAAACCCGTTTTCGTGGAGATGATATTGAAATTCCGACGACGTCTCTCCGGATTTCCGGCGAGAAAGACCGGTCGCGCGACAGGGGATGAAACTCAATCGGGATAGGATGAGAGTGTCAAAAAAAAGGATCGATATTTCAGTTTTTTCTCATTAATCCGATCACTTTGAAGACCCGTTCAATAATTCCGATTATATGAAAACAATTCGAGTTATTATTTATTTAAATGTCGGTATTAGAGGTGCAGTGAGAAACTTTTCGTTCGGCAACGTTTCTATGTTTTGTTAGGACCGACCAGTCCGTAGGGTTGTCAAACTAGTTTCGACTTTAACAAAAATATTGTTTCGCAAACTGACTACGTCGTGTCCCTCTTTTTTTTTCTCGTCAGAGTGGAATAATTATTCGTCTCGAGTGTTTTTATCCCGAATATGACGTAAAGGGGAATTTATTCCGCCCCCGAAAAGAGCGCCTTTCGAAAATGAGGTGCGGGAGTTTGAGTACCTACCGTCGCCGACTGGGCGACCACCGCCGCCGCCGCCGCCACCGCTGCCGAGGGAGCCGATCGATAATATAAGGCCATTTAGGGCGCTTTTCAAGAGAGATAGATTAGTTTCGGGTTTATCGTAACGGGAAAGTTGTTCTGGTTGGCTGCTGGGGTTGAATGAATAAGTATGATGACCTGTCGTGCCCTGACGCGAGGAATAACTTGTCCTAATTCCTCGCCTCGACCCGTACGTTTCGTATTCGTCCATTAAATCGAGGCGTTTGTCACCGAATTCTATCGCATAGGTAAGCACCTCGCGCTATAAGTCCAGTCAATAGAGAAATTTCGTGGAAAAAATTAATTACAGGTAGCGACCTAGTGGAAGTTGTTGGGGGTAGTGAGTATAATATGAGGTTTCCATAAGGACTGCTATCGAGCGTCCTAGGGGGTGGGGGTGCAGTTCAAACTTTCTAAATCACACGTTTTCGTTTCTAAATTTTGAACTATTGATTTTATTGAAAATGTCTTCGAACAAATGTTTTAGATACTAAGAATACCTTCCATTTGAGTTAGGTTTTGTTCAGTTTGGGCGAACTGCAAAAAACTGCTCAAAACAGGCGTTTTTTGCAAACGTGATATATACGACGCCAATTTTTTTTTGAAATTTTTTATCATCTCAAAATGAAGCTCTTATAGCATCAATTTAAACTGCATGGAAACAAAAATTATTACATTCATCATTCACGAGATATAGTAATTTGTTTATAAAAAACTGTCTTTTCCACAGGGAAACGTGCTAGTTGTCCGTAATATTTTTTCATTTTTTTTTATTCAGTATTATAGAAGAAGACCTATATTTGACTCTACTGAAAAGTTTCAGACTAGAAAATGCGGAAAAGACTACTTTTCATAACATGGAAACATAACATATACAAATTGCGTCGGGCGGTTTATTTTGATATTCAAAGGTTCCATTTTCTCGCGAAAGAAAATAGTTATTGAAATAAAGAATTTGACCCTTCAAGAAATCTTCTACGACCTTTTGACCGCCAGTTGCATTTTTTTTAAAAAGACATCACAGTGGCTTTATAAATAAAAATTTAGGAATTAATTCGAGTTCATACTTTTCGTACTGAATTATATTTTATAATTTTCAAAGAAGCCACTGTGATGTTTTTTAAAAGAAAATGCAACTGGCGTTCAAAAGATCGTAGAAGATTTCTTGAAGGGTCAAATTCTTTATTTCAATAACTATTTTCATTCGCGAGAAAATGGAACCTCTGAATATCAAAATAAACCGCCCAAGGCAATTTGTTTATGGAAAAAAGGTACCTTTTTTTCCATGTTATGAAAAGTAGTCTTTTCCGCATTTTCTAGTCTGAAACTTTTCAGTAGAGTCAAATATAGGTCTTCTTCTATAATTCTCAATAAAAAAGAAATGGAAAATTATTGCGGACAACTAGCACGTTTCCCTGTGGAAAAGGCAGTTTTTTATAAACAAATTACTATATCTCGTGAATGATGAATGTATAATTTTTGTTTCCATGCAGTTTAAATTGATGCTATAAGAGCTTCATTTTGAGATGATAAAAAATTTCAAAAAAAAATTGGCGTCGTAAATATCACGTTTGCAAAAAACGCCTGTTTTGAGCGGTTTTTTGCAGTTCGCCCAAACTGAACAAAACCTAAGTCAAATGGAAGGTATTCTTAGTATCTAAAACATTTGTTCGAAGACATTATCAATAATTCAAAATTTAGAAGCGAAAACGTGTGATTTCGAAACTTTGAACTGCACCCCTACTCCCTAGGACGCCCGATAGCAGTCCTTATGGAAACCTCATATTATACTCACTACCCCCAACAACTTCCACTAGGTCGCTACCTGTAATTAATTTTTTTTTATTTAGCACTGGTACGTTTCTCTATTGACTGGACTACTACTAAATATTATCGAAAGGACGAAATTATTTTCAGTCGGTGACGGATGTAGAAACCAATATCGAACACAAACAATTGCGTATAGGGTTGCAATTTGATTAATTCGAAAGTCGAAATTTCAAACTTTTCCTCGAATAAAACTTGCTGATAAAACTTTTCTATCGCATGTGTGCCTCTACGACGAAATTACCTCTTGGACTAAAAAATCGTCGCTCTTTCCGTAAAGTTGTTTACATCGAGTAAATAGAAAATAAACGGGAACAAGTTTATTCGATATTACGCGTAATGCATCCCGGCCACAAAGGTTCCTCGGAATAGAATAGAAGAAACTCTCCCGTCGGAATAAAATACACCCCGGGAAATTCGTGCCGGCGACCTTTTTAACCCACTTTTAACTCTTTGATCGGGGGCGAGCTTTGTCCGCTACGCGATTCGAAATTGAGCGAGGGGAAAAATGGAAAAACAAAGGACGCGATATGTCGGGTCGAAAAAATTTCAGTTAAACGGACCGGAAACCGCGAGCGACGTTCAATTAATTTATCCGGATTTAGGGGCGGCGACGCGACGTGTCCTCCTTTGAGCGACTTTCATATTTTATCTACGTTTCATTAAGACACGGCAATCCCGAGGGAATGTAACGTCGCGAAAGACGACGAGTTTTCAATAAAGACGAAGAGGGTAGGTAGGTAGGTAGGTAGGTACCGTCGTTTCTCGCAATATTATTAAAAGCGACAGCTGCGATCGGCCGCGATATTGTTTCGAAATTTTCCGTCAAATTTTCCACAGATACGAGAGAGAAAACGACAGACGGAATTTAATTAATTTCGCGTGTACGGTAATGGAAAAGTAAGTAATCGAAGAAAAAGTTTCCGAATCGGATTAGCCAAGTGTATTCCGAAAGCGTAATCGAGTTAGTGAACGCAAAGATAAACTGCGCTCGTATAGGCGGGCTGATTGTTTATTACTACTCACTCGGTATCCTGTTGATCGCTCGGAGCGGCCGCAACACCCTAATGGTCCGGACCGCTGACAGGTTGAGATTGTCGACGTGAAGCGCGTACTCGAACGCCCCGGACAAAACGATGAACAAGTCCAGACGATTCCAGGAATCGGCCAAATAGGATCCTCGACCGTAAACGCCCATCGCGATCATCTTGATCGTCATCTCCAACGAAAAAAAGGCGAAAATAAAATCGTCAAACACCTGCAATTATAGATGATACGTTTCTCGGATCGATAATACGTAATAACTCACCTGCAATATCTTGCACCTATTCGATTTGCATTTATCGTCGACGCACGGCTGATACATACCCAACGTGACGCAGTTGAGCAGAATGACCATCATCGAAATTCGTTCGAACCACGTGCACGGATTGTCGAGTTAAGGAAATTATTGAAAATCGAAACGATTTGCGAAAATGTCCGTCGATTAGCTGCGCGGTGGAGGGTGGTTTCGGCCGATACCGACCACGTACACGCGCAATCATCCCTCGGGATAATAATAACAACCGACCATCGAAATATTGATTGCGATAATTTCGCGACATCGACGATTAATTGAAATACGAGTGGCGGCGGGGTTGGGCGGACAATTTTCCGGGCGAGCTCGTAAAACTATCCGTTTACGGTCGTGCTGCCGCCACCGCCACCGCCGTTCCCGGAACCGGAACGAGGGATTGACCGAGTTTAAGAAAACGCGGATATTATAATAAATTATCAATCGCATAATGAGTTTGTTTCGTTATTTGAGAAAGAACGAATTGGCGAAAACTCCGACCCGGCGCATTCACCATTTCGTGTATCGACTACGAAAATCTATTTTTTAATTACAGTAACACTCGGAACTCGGAATTGTTTGTTCGCGAAATAATCGACCTTTTCCTCGAAAAAGTAAAAAACGCCAAAAAATATCCTTGTTCCGACAGTGAAGCGCGAAATCGCGAAAACTTCTAATGGCTATCCCGTCGAGCGAGAAAAAGATCTTTTGTTGTATTTTCCCGTGGGGCGCGGTGGGGAGAGGAACCGAACAGATGTGGGGGGTAAGGAGGGGCGCCTTTGATTCCGCGAACGTTCCGAAAAGGGTTCGCTAACGATTCATTTAAGCTTCGGTGCGACGCGTTGACGACGAAAGCTGTTCGGATTGAGTGGAATTGAGCGAGGAATTAAGAACGAAAAGACAAAAGTGCAATCGTGTTCACCGCCGCTGCCGCCGCCACCACCACCACCACCATCGCGTTCGATAAAATCCGTCGCCGGGAACAGATCGTTCATTTTCAATTAACGTAAGACGAAGAAAAACAACCTCCGGAAAAGATGCGTCTCGACCTCGCAGCGGCCGATGAAAAATTGCCTTTCTCGATTTCTGAACGCGCGCGGACAAATCAAATTCGGTCCGCGAACCGACCGGGTTATAAAGTTTTACTCCGGAAAAACATAAAATATGACTCTCCTCCTCGTTCCGAAATATGGAACAAGTTTTTACGTCGCGACGAATAGATTTTTGATGAGACGGTCGATACGGATGATGATCCGTCCCCCACGCCGCACCGCAAGGACGGTCCGAGGGGTCCGGGGAGTCTGGAAAACGCCACGTTGCTACGCTAAATTGTTAACCGAAATGCCCCGTAATGAATGGAGCAGTTATCGGAATATCGCGAACTAATTACATTAGGGGATTGATGGGTCGATTGGGATGGATCGCTTTGAACCGATTGTTAATTAGACCGGGAAAACTAACCGGATGCGCTCTCGCGACGACTCCCGAACTCTGTTCCCCGGATTATCCTTGTACAAATAACCGCGCTTTGTCGTGCGCGACTCGATGCTAAAGCGGAGATAAGTCTTCCCTCGTCGTCGTCGTCGAGATTATTCGAATATACAAATATTTGCCGCGAAATTAATGTCGGAGAAATACGATAGCGCGGCACCTCCACCACCGCTTTTTTCGAAGGGAAGAAATCTTTTTACGATTCATAACGCGATTGGCTTTTTTTGAGCCGAGCGGTTGTTTGTTTCGCTTCTTATTCGCAAGTTGATTCGAAAAACTACGCGACGAAAAATTTGCGAGACACGAAAATTCGATCGTAAATCGCTCGTCGCGGCGGCTATTAGGTAAAAGGGTGCGATCGTTAATCAAAATTCACTTTAGAACGCAGCTGGTGTCGTAAAAAACTGGTAATGATCGTTCGTTCGGGTGGATTAAAACGACACGTCGAGGTCGGTCTTTCGGGACGAAATAAAAATCGACAATAGATACACGAGCACCACCGGTCGCCGGTCACTAGTCGCGTCTAGATTTCCACGTTTACTCAATCCCAATGCCGATTATTCATTCGCGTAACATAGTTTTTCTTTTTATGCGGCGGCCCATCTCCGAAAGCTTACGTAACTCGGCAATTTCGGTCTAAAAAATTGGATTCAACTGACCCCCCAGAGGGACGAAGGAAGCGCCGTAGTTGGAAATCCACGCATAATTCGAGCGCGTTCGCGATCCATCACCGCCCCCGCGGGAACCGTCACCGGCCCTCGGCCTAAATATTCAACAAGTTCGCGTGGATCCGACCGAGAGGGAATGATCCGGTCCGTTCGCATTTATTAATCGCCGCGAATCGACGACGACGGTCCAATTAGGTTTCGTTGCGAAACAAAAGAACGAAACGTAAGTAGAAGTCGTCGTCGTCGTCGCCTCGACCTCGACGTACTCCTCGAGTGCTCTAAACAAACATCCACTCGGTGGAATCAAGTGTGCGGCCTCGGAGAATAATGGGGGCCCCGGAGAGAGGAAACTCGAGTTATCTCGGCGAGTTATTCTCGCGAGGACTTGTCTCACCTACGTAAACTTAATGGTTATTCGACGTCGTCGTCGCCGGCGCCACGTAGCCTCTGGCGTAACGAATGCGCGCTAATTCGACGACGGGGTTCGTTTCACTTTTCCGCGACCGAAAACGAATCCAACGATTCGACCTAGAACCGACTTGGTAATTTGATGTAAATTGGCGAATTCTCCGGGTTGAATTTTTTCTCTGAATGAGTCGTTTTTTTGTTGTTATATTCATTTTTTTTTTATATGCGGTTGTCAGACCGCTATATTACGGTAGCGTGAGATCGATCCGGCGAAAAAATGTGCGTCGCACGAATCGATGTAGAGAGGTTAACGGGTCGAATTTCAGAGATAGGGGGTTCATTTTGGTAGCGATCGGTAGATCTCGACATTCTTTTGGACAAGTTCGAAAACGGACGTGATCGGTCCGTTAGTTATCGTTTTATCGGCAGTCGTGCGTTTTTTTTTCAAGAATATTTTGTGACGTTCGTCGGGGGACTAGGGGGTCGGAAGGGGGCTCCAACGGTTCGCGAAGAACGGTTTTTTATCGTGGGTATTTTTCCTTGCTCTCGAACCCGAAACTCAATACGATTTCTTCGCGAAAATTCGAAAATCGCTCATTTTCGCGAAATTTTTAAAAGCCCTTATCTCGAAAAGTACGTACGATTGGAAGACGCGAGGTACGTCTTAGGAAAGGGCAAAGATAGTTCTTTGTTTTTTGTCTGCCGCTCGATTCTGCAACTCCCTCCTTTCTTGGAGTAGAAAATTCGTAAAGGCGAAATTTTTCGTTTTTTGCTTATATCTCGGAGGCGGTACGTCAGAAGACGCGACGATCTTCTGAAGATGTTCCTCAATTATTGTGAGCAATCTTTCGGTAGAAGATTCCGAAACTGTAGGACCTATCGTAAGAGAAATAGAAAAAAGTAGGGTGCCGCGAATTGATTTTCGTCGGGTACAACTAGCTCCTAAAAAATTTGGAATGGCTGTTTCGAATAGGTAATTAATACGGCTTTCTTTCTTCTCAATTTCTTTCTTCTGGAAATTTCTCTTGATCATAAACGCAAAATGAAATGTATCGATTTTGAGTGGTTGCTATTTCAATTAAACTTTTAATTCCGATCACAGGATAACAGCGATTTGAATGAAAACAGACACATATCTATACAACTTACAACCGTATATCATCGCTGTGGTTTTAGCACAGCCAAAATGACAAAAAAAAAATAAATGAACTCTCCAAAAAACAAATTTACAATTATTCGATTCCTTTTATAAAAAATGGAAACCAATATTGCATGAACAAAAACAGATCAGAAAATAATTTCCTTCTTGATGGAGTGTTAATATCGATTACAAAAAAACTGAATCCCCAAAATAATATAGTTCGTAGCGTACAAAATAAATGAAACAGAATTTACTTTCAATATAAATTGTATTTGAAAACTAATTGAAATTTCGAAACGCTTCTTCGATTAAAACATCAGATATCATATACACACACCATACTCTACAACCGTATATCCTCGCTGGGGTTTCAGCACAGCCAAAATGACAACGCAAAGATTGATAAAAATTGAAAAATAAATTTGCAAGTCATCCTTTTATAAAAAATAAAAAATTAATTGATGTAGGAAGAAAAAATGAAAAATCGACCGCATTACAACCGTCGTATATTCTCTCAATTTTCCCAACGATTTTCGTGATATTAAAGAAAAATTTGATACGCCTACGGTGACCCAAGAGCTGATCTTATATAGAGCGGAGCGCATATAGTGATCTGGCCCCTAGAGTGATCAGGGCGCATAGGCGCAGGAGGGACCGAAGGCCCCGACTTGTTGTTAATCTGTTTCATTAATCGAATCTTACAATTTTTAGACCTTTCCTCCATTGTACGTATTCGTTTTTTCATTTATATAATAAAACTTCGTCCAACGACGATCGTAACATGGATAAGGGCCATCTATATTTGTGTTTATACAAAATGATGATTGGAAAATCTGGAACGTATACTGAAAGAAATGTCCTAGTCGAGCAATTTTTAAAAATACGCAGATTAGTTTCCCTCCGTAGTTTAAGCGAGCTTAAACGAGGATAGTTAAAATCCGATCGCGATACGAGGAAAAGCCGTGACCGTGCATTCATTTACTTGTTGCCGTGTTCCCGTGTCGATATCCGGGATTTAATCGAGTCGCCGACGTCGCGTTAGCGACATAAACCCGGCGTATATATCGGTCACGGAGAGCGTTAAAAGGATGTCGTCGTCTGAATGTCGCGCGACGCGGTTTTACGGTGCCCATTAAAAAGCGTACTTTGCGACAATGTCGTCGCAGGATCGAGGGACCGGATTTTTTCCTCGAATTGTCCTCTCACGTGCCGCACGCCGGTCGTGATCGGAATTGCGTTCGGATTGTCGAGCTATTCCAATTACGGAACGTCGATTTTTTTTTGCCTCCGTCGTAAGGTCGAAAATACTTTAAGGCCGTCGAAGAGAGAAAGAGAGTGAGAAAGAAATGGACGCATATTAACGCGGCGCATCCGTTCGGAATGAAAGTAGCGAGGATTTACAGCTGGAGGTCGCACGATTATCGTCCGGCACATATCCGACCTTCGGCCGTTTTCCGGGGATTCTCGCTGCGATATTAACGGAAATCCTACTATCGCGCTCTCTTCCTCTCGTCGCTCGCCTTCGACTCGAATAGTTTGTTCAGTTATCAATTTGCATATTGCCGTTTCATTTTGACACAGCCCGAAAATGTTGGTTCGGGCAAATTGAAACGGCGCATTCGCCACTTTGTTCTTGTTTCTACGTAGGTACGTACATAACTGTGAACGAAATGACAGTTAATCGAAATGGTTTCCTATTTAGATGTCTGCCGATCATCAAATTGTAATCGTGTACATGTGCGGACTCGTCTTCTCTCTATCGGTACAATAATGTTTGTAATTTAAATTTCGTATTATTCTTTTATCGGATAGCGCGCTTCATTAAACGTTGTAACACCTCGTTAAATTACGAATGCGACCGTAAAAATGAATGAATGAATGAACGACGAATCATCCGTCGCCGCTATTCTCGACTAAAAATTGAACAGTTCCGAACGGTTTACGGTGACCAAACGGAAAAAACTCTTCGACGCCGTCGACTTTATCCGGATAAGCGGATTGCCGGAAACGTGTTTACCGCTTTTTAAATAGGGGATCAACCGGCGGGCGCGGAGCGAAATCGGAACGATTATTAAATGTGGAACGAATCGCCGCGCGAAGCTTCAACCGAAATAGAAAAAAGTGTATAAATCATTTAGCGGCGACTGATCGTTATAAACTGTTTTGACAACTTACCCAAACCGTTCGTTCTACGGCAAATATTTGGATAAAACGGCGTGAGCGCGTCGGAATTTGTTTATCCGACGAAATACTTGCAACGTTCGTCGTTCAGGTATCGGCCTCGGCTAAAATACCAAGGACGCGTTTAATGTACGCGCGGAATATGAAACCGTAACGTCGAACTTTTCGAGTAATGAATCAAACCGAAAAGTAAACTTAACCGGCCGTAAAATCGACAATAACGAAAAATTGCAAGCTCCACCATAGATAACCGACGCCGATAAACATAGATTATCCTTAATGCGCAATCGTATTACCGATACACACGTGTTACCTTAAAAGCTTTCGAGATATCATCGCTATTTCGTTGAGTCGTTCGAGACGAAAATCAATTTCTCGGCGGCGGCGGCGGCTGCGGCGACGGCGTCGACGACGACCAGAAACCGGCCTTCTGGGCTCTGTCGGATAAGCGCGATCAACTTATAATCCGACGAAGCCTAATGGAAAAGTCGTAACTCGTCGAAACGAGCGTCGTAATCCGGATCGCGGCAGGCAAATAAGCGCAATTTCGTTCGTTCTCGACACGGTCCAAAAACTAAACGGTCAATTTTACGCAAATCCCGACCTCCCGACTATAACGACGATGATGATGATGATGATTTCGATTCTATGTTCGCGTAACGCCAACTGTCGCCCGGCCAAAAAAAAATTCCAATTCGTTAATCGGGAGATGGGAAATTGACAATTTGGACACTCAAACGTCGCGCCATACGTGCGCACGTTCGTTAGGAAAAACCAGCGCATTCGGGAAATTCGTTAATTAACGTACCGAGAGTGCGACTCGAAATCGATCGAGTTGTTAGTTCCGCCTTAATTACTAGTTTGCAGTTTCTGATAATTAATTCGAGGCCCAGACGCCGCTCGTCGAACCGTTCGAGCACCGATTGAACTCGAACGTCTGCTACGGACGGACCGTGCGATAATTTATCGAACGTCCGGTCGGAAATGGTCCGTTATGTCAATTTTTTTCCCTTTTAATTATAATTGACCGGTATATTGTAAACAGTTACCAATTCGTACAAATTTTTACTAAAAACGATCGTTTCAGAAGCACAATACTATAGAGCTAGTTGTCCGCAATATTTTTCCATTTATTTTATTGAGTATTATAGAAGAAGACCTATATTTTACTCTACTGAAAAGTTTCACACTAGAAAATGCGGAAAAGACTACTTTTCATAACATGGAAAAAAAGGTACCTTTTTTTCCATAAACAAATTGCCTCGGGCGGTTTATTTTGATATTCAGAGGTTCCATTTTCTCGCGAATGAAAATAGTTGTTATTGAAATAAAGAATTTGATCCTTCAAGAAATCTTCTACGACCTTTTGAACGCCAGTTGCATTTTCTTTTCAAAAACATCACAGTGGCTTTATAAATAAAAATTTAGGAATTAATTCGAGTTCATACTTTTCGTAATGAACTATATTTTATTATTTTCAAAGAAAAGTAAAAATATGCCTGTTCTTGATACAAATAAACAGGTGACAATTTGATTCGGTTGAGTTGCATACTCATTTGCAATCCGAATGGAGGGGGATTCTATTTCGTCCCGTCGACGTAGTCGGCACTTTGCTTTGAAACTCGAGTGGGTTGTTGTTTGTAATTTTGGATTAAGTTTTTCAAAACAATCGCTCGAAGATTATGAAAGCAATCACGACTACGATACGCGCCGAACTGCTATTCCCTCAAGACCCCATCGACCGCAAGACGAGAATTCGACGACCGTCAAATTATCATCTTTTTCTTCAACAAACACATGGATTATTTCATATTCTAAAGCATCATCAAATATAATTCATTACGAAAAGTATGAACTCGAATTAATTCCTAAATTTCTATTTATAAAGCCACTGTGATGATGCGAAGATTTCTTGAAGGGTCAAATTCTTTATTTCAATAACTATTTTCATTCGCGAGAAAATGGAACCTCTGAATATCAAAATAAACCGAGGTATTTGTTTATGAAAAAGGACCTTTTTCCATGTTATGAAAAATAGTCTTTTCCGCATTTTCTAGTCTGAAACTTTTCAGTAGAGTAAAATATAGGTATTCTTCTATAATACTCAATAAAAAAAAATGAAAAAATATTGCGGACAACTAGCACGTTTCCCTGTGTAAAAGGCAGTTTTTTATAAACAAATTACTATATCTCGTGAATGATGAATGTAATAATTTTTGTTTCCATGTAGTTTAATTTGATGCTATAAGAGCTTCATTTTGAGATGATAAAAAATTTCAAAAAAAAATTGGCGTCGTAAATACCACGTTTGCAAAAAAAGCCTGTTTTGAGCAGTTTTTTGCAGTTTTCTTGTTAACCGTTCGCCCAAACTGAACAAAACCTAATTCAAATGGAAGGTATTCTTAGTATCTAAAACATTTGTTCGAAGACATTTTCAATAAAATCAATAGTTCAAAATTTAGAAGCGAAAACGTGTGATTTCGAAACTTTGAACTGCACCCTACCCCTAGGACGCTCGATAGCAGTCCTTATGGAAACCTCATATTATACTCACTACCCCCAACAACTTCCACTAGGTCGCTACCTGTAATTTATTTTTTTATTTAGCACTGGTACGTTTCTCTATCATTTAGCGGCGACTGATCGTTATAAACTGTTTTGACAACTTACCCAAACCGTTCGTTCTACGGCAAATATTTGGATAAAACGGCGTGAGCGCGTCGGAATTTGTTTATCCGACGAAATACTTGCAACGTTCGTCGTTCAGGTATCGGCCTCGGCTAAAATACCAAGGACGCATTTAATGTACGCGCGGAATATGAAACCGTAACGTCGAACTTTTCGAGTAATGAATCAAACCGAAAAGTAAACTTAACCGGCCGTAAAATCGACAATAACGAAAAATTGCAAGCTCCACCATAGATAACCGACGCCGATAAACATAGATTATCCTTAATGCGCAATCGTATTACCGATACACACGTGTTACCTTAAAAGCTTTCGAGATATCATCGCTATTTCGTTGAGTCGTTCGAGACGAAAATCAATTTCGGCGGCGGCGGCGGCTGCGGCGACGGCGTCGACGACGACCAGAAACCGGCCTTCTGGGCTCTGTCGGATAAGCGCGATCAACTTATAATCCGACGAAGCCTAATGGAAAAGTCGTAACTCGTCGAAACGAGCGTCGTAATCCGGATCGCGGCAGGCAAATAAGCGCAATTTCGTTCGTTCTCGACACGGTCCAAAAACTAAACGGTCAATTTTACGCAAATCCCGACCTCCCGACTATAACGACGATGATGATGATGATGATTTCGATTCTATGTTCGCGTAACGCCAACTGTCGCCCGGCCAAAAAAAAATTCCAATTCGTTAATCGGGAGATGGGAAATTGACAATTTGGACACTCAAACGTCGCGCCATACGTGCGCACGTTCGTTAGGAAAAACCAGCGCATTCGGGAAATTCGTTAATTAACGTACCGAGAGTGCGACTCGAAATCGATCGAGTTGTTAGTTCCGCCTTAATTACTAGTTTGCAGTTTCTGATAATTAATTCGAGGCCCAGACGCCGCTCGTCGAACCGTTCGAGCACCGATTGAACTCGAACGTCTGCTACGGACGGACCGTGCGATAATTTATCGAACGTCCGGTCGGAAATGGTCCGTTATGTCAATTTTTTTCCCTTTTAATTATAATTGACCGGTATATTGTAAACAGTTACCAATTCGTACAAATTTTTACTAAAAACGATCGTTTCAGAAGCACAATACTATAGACTGGAATATAGTATCGTGCTTCTGAAACGATCGTTTCCATGTTATGAAAAGTAGTCTTTTCCGCATTTTCTAGTCTGAAACTTTTCAGTAGAGTAAAATATAGGTATTCTTCTATAATACTCAATAAAAAAAATGAAAAAATATTGCGGACAACTAGCACGTTTCCCTGTGTAAAAGGCAGTTTTTTATAAACAAATTACTATATCTCGTGAATGATGAATGTAATAATTTTTGTTTCCATGTAGTTTAATTTGATGCTATAAGAGCTTCATTTTGAGATGATAAAAAATTTCAAAAAAAAATTGGCGTCGTAAATACCACGTTTGCAAAAAAAGCCTGTTTTGAGCAGTTTTTTGCAGTTTTCTTGTTAACCGTTCGCCCAAACTGAACAAAACCTAATTCAAATGGAAGGTATTCTTAGTATCTAAAACATTTGTTCGAAGACATTTTCAATAAAATCAATAGTTCAAAATTTAGAAGCGAAAACGTGTGATTTCGAAACTTTGAACTGCACCCCCACCCCCTAGGACGCTCGATAGCAGTCCTTATGGAAACCTCATATTATACTCACTACCCCCAACAACTTCCACTAGGTCGCTACCTGTAATTTATTTTTTTTTTATTTAGCACTGGTACGTTTCTCTATTGACTGGACTAGTAATAGATTTGTTATTTTCGTTTCCTCGCATTTCTGTTGTCCTCTCGCAGATGACTAAAATACCGATATTGTAGGTGAACATTTAAAACACTCGTTTATGTATATAAAAAATAACGGCTTTAAATTTGGTTTTATATTCGATATAATAAAATTAAAAACGCGTTAATGAAAGTATGATAGTTCGGAAAAGAAGGCGCCACATTGTACAGAAAAAAAAACTCGAACATTTTCGTAAATTGATCGATTCATCACGACGATATTGTTCCATTCAGTTCCGGGTCGCGCGAGTCAGGCGGCAATAAAGGCTCGCGTATCGCCGTGGCTACAAATCAACGGTAACAAAACATCCCACCCCCATCGCCGCCTCTTTCCTCGCCAAATTCGAGGGGGTCGAAAATTCCGGACGAAATTTTCGGACATTCCGCTACGCGAAAACGATAATGGAAACAAACGGATCTTCGTTTCTGGCTCTTCACCGACAATCGAATTGTATTAATTCGTTTGTCCGATTAAGAGAACACCGCACCGCCGCGCCGGCCTTGCCGTCATTAGATAATTCAATTGGGAATTTCGACGTGATCGATCGCAAGAGGAGGACGAGGGTGGTTATGTATATCGACATAAAACACCGTATTTTGTTCCGCATTCCGCTTCGTCGAGGTTTAGAACGATCTACAGGTAATACAGGTATGGAAGTCATAGAACATAATTTCTATTCTCTTTCCTTTTTTAAAAAAGAAATCGTATTAAACATAAAATAATGTCACACGCTATTACGATTGTTCAATTACGATTATACATACTAAACATTTTAACGAGCTTCAAAAAAGTACGAAAAAATGTCGGTCTCGCTTCGAGTTTTCCGGCGAGTTTATGTTTGAATCGAGAAAAATTTGTCGCGAAACGACGTCGACCAACCATTATAAAGTTCGCTTTGCGTCGAACGAAATAATTTCCCCGTCGCCTCGAGGGTGCATTCCGTCGTCCTTGTACCTATGTAGGTATATAAAGAAGCCGAGGTATTTGCCTATTATCGATAACCGGGAATGCGACGAATAGAACGGCCGCCGCGGCACAAATCTAGGAATGTCGAAAACGTTTATTGGCCGCCGTGCGTTTAACGGACATTTCCGTTCGACCGTTAAAAATAATCGTTCAAACAGATGTTGCGGCCCGAGATTCGCGTTTCGGAAGACGAAATCTTTGCGTCGGCAATTATCGAAGAAAAAGATAGGAAAAAAAAGGAGAATAATTGGCGTTATCGTAAGAAGCAGTCGCTACTAAAGGAAGAAGAACGTCAACCGCGAAAGCGACCTCCGGTCGAGGGAAACGGCCGCCCGCACTTGTTGCTCCCGGTGCGGTGGCGGCGGCATTGGCGGTCGATACCCTACTACCGCCGTGCCCGGTCGGTGGGAAAAGATGCGGCGGTTTTTCCGAAACGGGATTTTTACATATAGAACGGTTATCGTTATTCGACGACGAATCCGGCTACGCCGCCGAAAAGCAATTTAAGTTCGGACTCGGCGACGGCGGCGGAATTGCGAATTACCGATTTACGCGCGATATTTTCGACGACTTTCGAATGGAAATCGCGGCACGGCGTAATGGAAAGTTTAGCGATTCTCTTTTACTTACCGAGCTTTTATCCGTTTACTCGAGAAATTACTAAAAACACTTAGCAGCACGGACGAAATTTAATCGAAAACTGTATCCTATTCTAAGCGAAATCTAATAATAATCGTGCAGATTGAATATCGAAATCGATGGAATATATCTTATCATCTCTAAAACTCGCCTCCCCACTTTATGGGTCATATTATGTGTGAATGATATACGTTTAGATTGTTTTTGTCGAAGAAAATAAGATTGAAGGGAATAAGATAATAAAAGAGGGCAATTAGATTTTGCGAAAATGTTCATTTAGACCAGAGCAAGAGCCAACAAAGCGTAGAAATTCAATTTGGGATATTTCGCTTTAAACGAAACTTAAATGGCTCCGAGATTGCGGCTTTTCAAACGTATTGTGCTCGGAACAAACAAGAAATGAAAAGTTGGCGTCGATGAATAATAAAAAATTCGCGCGGTTATCCATTTAACGCGAATAACCTATAAGCGACATACACGGGAGGGATCGAATAGTTTTTTTACGATTTAGGCGATGACCGTGACCCCTTTTTCTCGCGTTACGTCGTCATCTATTTATCTAGTGACGAAGCGGCGGGGCGTTTTTGCTTAAAAAAAGTGCACACAGGTGAGTTTCCGCGATTTCCACTTTCCGCTGCCGATGCCGCCGCCGCCGCCGCCACTACCACCACCGCTGCCGTTCGCTCGGTCGTTCGATCAATAACGTTTCCCGCGCTCTCCGTCTTCGTTCACCTGGTGGCACATGCCGCCCGTCGGCGGCGGCGGGCCTCCGCCTGTTGCTCGCCTGGATCTCTCGCGACCCTAACCTCGTTTCGCAATTTTTTCTTCTCTACTTTGTAGGTACCAATAAATAAACGGCGAAACGAGAATTTTCGACACCGTTACGGACGGTGGGGTGCTTAAAATATTAAATTGGCACGATGGAGTCCGACAATAACGATTTTCCCGACAATACTTGAGTAATTGACTAAACGGTTTCTGTTTTATCGATTTCATCTCTCTTATATTCATCTAAATCGACCATCCGAAATCGCATCCCCAAATATTCGCGATAGCGTTCGTAATACCGTTAAGTAGATCGGTTAATCCCGCCTCGAACGTCTAGTCCGCGATTCCCGCGGGATTCGTACAAAGGTGCACGCTTCGCGAAACGCGCTTCCCGAAATCTCTATTGGGAAATTTGCCTAGGAGTTCGCATCGGGATATAATCGCCGAAAAATAAACGCGCCTGAATATATGATTGTATAAGCGATCTTTACGTTACGTAGGTATGTACTCATATAAGTGTAGCGGGAATTATTTCTAAACGCGATGGTCTCGCGGGGGTGCCAGAAAATCGACAACCCCTCGAACGACCGTGTCGGTTTTCACATCGACGTTCCATTATTCATTTCGTTCTCTCTCTTCTTCTACGATTTCATCGAATCGATTTGCACGCGGAGGTTTCGTCGTCACTTTTTTCGTAGATAGGTATAGAAAAAACTCGAACGCCGAGGAAAATGGAAAATTCGATTATGTGACGACGACGACTGGTTTCGGTTGAATCGAAAACTGGAAGGCAAAGTGCTCGTCTCCGTTGCCGAGTGAAAAATAGCCGCCGGGAAAGGGGTGCGAATTGTTCGGGGAACGCGCCAAATCCGGATGCCGAGTAATGCGTTTCCGGCGTTCGAGGACCGGCCTAATCCGGGCAAAGCAACGTGTAAAACATGCATTAGCATCTGTACAGTTCACTTCCTCCGTTCCGTTCCGTTTCCTTGTTTCTCTTCTTCTCCGTTTATCCGTTTTCCGACAAGATTCGTTTCGGTCGGTCGTTCTGTCGAATTACGAAATTCTACCTATATCGACGACTTTAATGGATGTTATACAAACACACTTAACTTATTCTCCATATAAAAAAAATTTCGTACCGTACTCCTCTTTTGGAGAAGGTTGGTTCGATTGACGCCAACTTCTCGAAACATCCCCTTTTCAAGGATAACGCAAAGGAGACGTTCGAGTACCTACTTGTCAGAATTTTTGATCCGATTGTCCGGCTCGAAAGTTATCGACGAAAATTACGTAACAACGGAATCGTAGCATTCTTATAGCGTCACTTCTACTATGATCTACAACAATAAACTATCAGAAATTTAAAAATAATTTGTCCATTTCATATTTGATTTTATTTTATTACTACAAATCATTAACTATATTGGCATACGAAATTTTCACCAATATAGGCCCTGCAGATAGAGGTACCGCAGTTATTTACAGAAGTGGTTATGAAATATCAGAAATTTTGTCTTTTCCTGACAGTAGAATAATTTCGTTTTCGTTAGATAAAGTAAAGTGTATAAACATTTATGCACCATCAGGGTCACAACAATATCAGAGAGAGAGAGAGAGAGAGAGAGAGAGAGAGAGAGATATTTTTTCAATCTGAAATTTTGCCTCATTTTTATTTGAATATTCCAAATATTCTTTTTGGAGATTTCAACTGTATCATTAATAAGAAGGATTCACTTTGTGAAAAGCGAAGTATCTCCCATGATAGATAGTTGTAAAATGACTGATGTTTGGCGATTTTAGGTGTTTGGTTTATGTCAACGTTTGGAGAGATGCTGGAAGAAAACTGGAAATCACTGCATAAAAAAATTAAAACAGATACTTTTATGGCGCGAATAAAAAAATTCAATATCATGCAAAAGGTTTGGTACACCAATACATACATGTTCTCAAAATTGCTGTATATATCACAAGTTTTACCCTTACCCCATCGTACAGCCCAGATATTTGTGCAGATATCCGGTACATTTATTTGGAAAGGACACTTGTATAGAGTTGGACGACAACAACTAGAGCGCCCATGTAGGGACGGAGGACTTAAATTGATAAATGTAGAGGGCAAATCTATCTCGTTGTTTCTTAAAACTCAAAGTGAGTCCCGACTTGCTAAAGAAAGGCCAAATAGTATCCATTATATGTCATTGCTGAAAGAAATTTTTGACACATCAAGTGTCAAGGAGTACGCTTTACCAAAAGTATTTGGGAAAATCTTGGCATACTGGAAACAAGCCCGTTCTAAAATCGCTAATGCAAATGGACATATTAAAACAAAAGAGTTGTATTTAACGGGTCTAAACACGCGTTTGAAAGAGAACACGATAGAAAAAAAATTTCCCGCCTGTAATTGGAAGAAGATCTGGTCCAGCCCTTTCGGCTGTGTGTTGGATTCCGAGTGGAAAGCTACAGCATACAAAGTTTTGAATGAACTCATCCCGACTCGAGAAAAATTATACCAACACAAATTATCATCGTCCCCAAAATGTTCTAAATGCGATGTGGATGATACAATGTTCATAGTTGCTCTAATTATATATAACCTTAAAGTCAACAAAAGAAAAGACGATTTTTTGAGCTTCTTAAGATTGGAAAGATCAAAATTGAGTGAACTCGGAAAAATTAAATGTTTCTCAAAGGAGGTATTTTGTTTCTAGTTTGGAGATAGGTATTAATTTTGTTAAGTTTATGTATGTATTGGTGTTCATGTATATACGTATGTATATGTATGTGGGTATGTGTATATGCCATACATTTTGTACAAATTTTGTAAATTTAACCCTTTAGAATACAGTTTAAAGAACAAAAAAAAAAATACAAATCATTAACTATAATTAAACGCTTTTTTTCTTCGCTTAGATAAAACAAATCGAGGCTCTTCTTCCCGAATAAAGATCGAAACAAGTATACAGCTATCGGTACTTAAAAAAAAAAGATCATAGTCAAACAAAAACAAGTTCGAAATATGAGACAAAATCTCGACGATTATTATTGATTCTAAAAATCGATTTGCATAAATAGTCCAACACAAACGATGTGAAGAGCGAGACGTTTTAAAAAATTGACGAATCCTGCCCCCGTTCCTTTTGATCCAGATGTACCGCTGCATTATATATCGCGGTAATTATTATTCGCCTCCTTTGTTTTCATTTACCACTAGGTTACCCGCAGATTTTCCACGTATGCTCCCTAATCGTTTAATGAATACATTAAGCGCGAATTGTTCGCAACAACATTCACTTCCCAAAACCGGGGACCGACTAAATTATTCGCGCGCATCCATTTTTTATGACTTACGAAACGTCTTCGGCCTCGTTTTTTTTTCTCCCTCCGATACCAAATAGCGACGAGAACCTTTTTTTTTTCGCGAAAAAGGAGAATTAATTCGCTTTGTGTTTCCGGAATAACGGAAGGCTTGGCGATACATTAAAATGATTAAAAGGCCTTTTCACCTGCCACATCTCCCTCCAATTTCTTTTAAACGCCATCTCCCTCTCTCTCATTCAAACATCAGAAACGCCGATAGGCGAATTCGTTATATTTACAACGGAGGGAAAATGCAACGAAGAGATAAGAAGCCGCGTCTAGTTGGAGAACTGGAGGACAAAAGGACGTTAATTAGATGGAGCAAGGTTAATGCCGCCTTCGCGACCGACCCTTCGAAACGTTTACGTGCCGGAAATACTAGAACGCGAAATATTTTCGAAATGAAAGAACGACGATTTCTCTTCGCTATTGGAACCGAAACGAAATATAATAAACACGCCCTAAAACATAATCATATTGTAGCGAAAAAACGATGGTACGCGATTAAAATTTTCCGGAGGAGAAATTGAACTTGTGTAAGACGTTTTATGACGCGCTACTCGAATGACATTTGTGCCAAACGGCGCCGCGCCGGTCGGTCGTAAATCGCGCAATATGAATTCGAGGTTTCGGGGCACCGTCGCACCGGGAGCAATTCGAACTCGGCTATAGATCGGGGATAGCGATCAAAAAAGTGTCTTTCCCCCTTCACCCCCTCAACGTCATCGGCAACTTCCGACGTCGCCGGCTAATTAAATCCAAAACTCGGAAATGCCACTTCTTGTTGACCCGACTAAGTTTTTCAATTATTCCATCCGTCCCGCGTCCTCCTCCTTTAACGCTCCTCCAGAATCGTTAACGATCCCCCTTCGGTTCGAGGCCGAACAATAGGCCGCAAAAGGAAAAAAGGGGGAAAGGAAAAATAGACATCGTCAAATATTTACCTCGGCGCGAAAGGGACAAACAAACGCGACGAGCCGTTTCGGGATGCGCGATTTTTTTTCAGCCGCACGCTCGAAAATCGAAGTATTTTCCTGCCGTCCGATTATCGAAAAAAGCAGAAACGAAGTATACGGGCGACAACCTAAATTTTTCACTTCATTAAGAAGATTGGGTAGATTTGGACTAGTGCCAAGCGGTCGCGCGTCGGGTTTCGTTCGTTAATTGTTCCGCGACGAATAAAATGGTACGTGCACAAGAGGTGATACCGCGCCGCGTAAAAAAAACAACTTTTTGAACCGCCAATTTATTTCGCGTAAAAAGAAGTAGTCGAGTGCCGCTATTTGTTGCACCTCCACTCGACGACGGATGTCAAAAAGCTCCGACAAAACGTCTAATATTCCATTTGTAACGAAAAAAAAAACTCGTCGACATATAAATCGAATTTAACCCAAAGTGGTGACAACTGCTCGTCGTCGAGGCCCAAAGAAACGAGTAAGAATTTTTCGAGGTTAGCCCGATGAATATGGAATTCGTTACGTCGAATATTCGAAACTTCCCAATCTTCAGCGAAAACTTGGCAGCGGTAAACTTCGAAACTTTTCGTGTCATCTCGAACTCGAACTTTCCCGTTTGACGTGGCGTTACCGAAAGAAAAATACTCGTATCGGGCGCGTCAGCAACCGCTACATCGCTACATCGCACTGTAAAGGACGAAAACTGTGTTTTCTTAATATCGGTCCCCCAATCTCCTCACCCTCCACGCCAATTTGCCGTCATCGTGGAGAAACGGACAAAACGTCGTTGTCGCCTCCGGCTCGTTCCTTAACTCGATTCAGTAGAATATGCCGGGATTCAAATGCCGTCGCCGCCGCCGCCGCCCGCCACCGCCCCTAATTGGCCAAATTGATATTGTGCCGACAATCTTCCGACCATTTTCTCGGCCGCGAAACGACCGTCGTTTCCGCCTAATTTTCGCCCCGAGACCGAATCCTCCGGAACTCGATTAACGTTCTCGCTAGAATGCCGTCTTCATCAACCGTTCGTTCGAATCGAATTAGCGTTCTAACGGATTGTAATAATAATATTAAACAACAAGACGAATGTCATTTTCCAAAAGAAAGGTACGAGATATCAGTTGAACACCTGGTCAAAGATCCCGCAATTAATTTCCAGCGTCGTTCGTTAACGGAAAATCCGTTCCATCAATTCCCCCCCGTACACTTTCGATTAAACGTCGAAGATCCGATATAGAGATCGCTTTTCGAAACCGTAAACTACCCCAAAACTAATCCGTATCTCGCTCATTCTACACCGAGTGTATCGATTCAACCTTCGAACCGCCACCGCGGAATAATTGTTTTAGGGGGTGTTATCGCACACATATCGGATATCGTAATTAAAATGGAAAACTCGACGGTGAGCTGCAAGTGGAGGATGGAAAATAATCACTTACCCGATGTGCGTCGAAACAGAGGGAAAAAAATAGAATTCCGTTGCCGGTATCCGCATACGGGTCCCCGATAAATATGACATGAGGCAATTTCCGCGCCTTCAATTATTTACGTTTTCTCGGCTCGGCAGTCGCGACGCATGTATCGCATATATGTATATATGTATATATATATGTTGTTTTTGTTTAAAAAAGGATATGGATTGGAGATGAGCGCCAAGCACCAGCTTCTCGGTCTCGTGGTTTGCGACAGATAACGCAAGGCGATGGGCGCGATGCCTGGATATGGAAGATTCGGATCTATTTCGATGCCGCATGATCCCGCCGAGCCAGACTCCGATTCTGCGAACAAAAACCAAATATAAACTTCCGAGGAAAGACTGGAGAGCTTAGGGGGTAACGTAATATATACGCGCGCGCGTTCGCCCGCTTTATAAACCCCGCAATTCTTGTATCTCTGGAAAGCTTCTACACACGCCTGAAGATGTTTTATTTAACTCACCCCGCGGTTAATTAATAGCGCCGGAGATGAACTTTTCAAAGGGTGCGATAATTATCGCCGACTCGTTCGGATCAGTTTCAATGGGGCGTGTAGAGGGTTATATACCGATGAGAGACCACCGACGCGTCTCTCTTTTTTTTGCAAAACCTAATGGGCCTCCAAACTTCTTTTGATTAGTCCTTTTATATCGCCTTTATAATAAATAAATAAATATTATTATTTATGTCTTTTTGTCTTTTCGCCGCTTTATGTCCATTCGATGTTATAAAGGATCGCAGAATAGAGAAAATGATAATAACGGCAATTTTTAATATCGTTTTTCCGCCACCGGTTCTCCGAATGTTCCGGACAAACGCCGAGAACCCGTCTCACGTCTGGTTGACAGGACAGGATACAAATTCGGGCGCCTCGCGTTTGTCCTCAGCCATTTGACGTCGTCGTCGCTCCTTTGTTTAATAAATCATTAAGGACAAACTAACGCCGGATCGCATTAGTAGGATGTGTCGAGGACGCGACGCCGGCTTCGATGTGAATAAACAATTAAAGTTCCTCGGATAGAGATGCCACCTAACCTGGGGGACACGTCGTGGAGGTACGACCTGTTGGCGAGTGATCGAGGGCGAAAACGAACGTTTCGCTTTGGTAAACGTCGTAATAATTTCGATGCCGCCGCCCGTACGTCGATAAAACGTCTGCCGCAGATCGCAAACACCTCGTAAAATGCTATTTTTAATATAGTACGTATTATAAACTCCGCTCGGCGATCGACTACCGATATCTATGAATGCAAATTGAACACTTCGAAATTGCCGATCTGCCATGTGTCAGGTGGTTAAATGGTGGAGGCGATTCCGATTTCTGTATATAAATAGGAAGTTACGTAGATAGGAATGCATTAGTAGGCGCCGAAACACTTCCGGTGGCACCCAAGTAAATAATCACATAGACAGATCGATTGAAATTCCGAATATTTCTCACGTTTAACTTAAGGTTGAATAGGGACCCGGCCCGAAGGACCAAACTTTCTTAATTCAATATTTCAATATGACAACGATGAAAAATGCCAACGCAATTTATTACCAAAATTTCGATTCCAAGCTTTGCCCCAATAACCGAGCATTATAAAGCAAGTAAGTAACCCCTTCGCCGTCTGCTTGTTTGCCATTTGAATTTATACAAAAGACCTAATGCATCACTCCGAGCGGAAAACTTGGAAAGTGGTCACGAACTTTTCCAACGAATAAGAGAAAATTGCTAATTAGAAAGACCAGTCGACGACGACGCCTCCGGCTGTCCGCTATTCAACGACCCGAAAAATTTCAAGACACGACGACGTTCTTTTCGCAATTCGAATGCAGGGAGGGATTCAAACTCTAAGAAAACAGAAAAAAATACAAAATACAAGTAGATACGTATAAAGTACCCGGGGGTGAGCACAAGTCAACTCACCTTCCGAAAGGGTAGAGTCTGCGCTGTCGAAATCCTGATCTTTGCAGCGTCTACCGGCTGAGCCCCTTCGACGACCGAGTCCCGAGTCCGACTTACAATGTGCATATCCGGCAGTGCTCGGACAGTAGTGCATTCTACGTGCACTTTTTCACTATTATCACAACGCGAACGCGGCCATTTCGGCGCCACTTTGTTCTGAAATCGAAAAATGAAGAAAAAACAACGTCGCGACGAACTATCCGAAACAAAGCAGCAGCGCACCCCCTCACCTGTTCGATTGGGCAGAAAAAAATCCGGACGCGACAACACGTCCTGGATGGATGGATGGTCCGGGTCCGGGAGAGCACGACGAGAAGCGACGTCCGCGCTGCGTCTGGAAACTGAAAGGACCGTTGCCAGCGAGGCTGAAAGCGTACGAAAGATGCAACAGTCTTCGGCGAGGAAGCAGCGTGCGATCCCGAACGAGCCGCGCAAGCGCCACACCTATGCAAACTCTGGGAAATGTGCTATGCTATATACGAAACGGGAAGCGCGGGACTCTGTCGTCTCTATTCGGCTCCCGTGCGCGATTTCCACCCCACCTTGATTGATTTAGAGGATCAACGACTCGCGAGGAAAACTAAACTTCTCCTCTCTCGAGATATCGTGAAAAAAACTGAAATTTTGATACAGTTTTACTTTGTTTTCTTGGTCGTCATCCACCTGAACGGCACGCATCGTACAGTACAATACGTTTTACGTACATTCACAAACAATTTGTTGCCATAAAAATAAACAAACGCGTAAAATAATCTCGGTATATACGTGTAATATATATTTTAACTTTCGTTATTTTCTTTAAAATCGAATTATCGAAACAACTCAGTTTCCAGGACGATTCGTAATAGCGGCAGCGCCGCTCTATGACTCGACGCAAGAGTCATAGATATTGATAATCACACCCACCTTCAAATCTGTGCGCGCGCGTAACGAATAAACACAAAAATTAGGTTAGATCACACACGTTCCTTATTAAAGTTTCTGAAATATCGATTTACGTAAAATGAAATATATTTTAGTAACCGGTGGTGTCATTAGCGGAGTAGGTAAAGGTGTTATAAGCAGTTCTTTCGGCACGATATTGAAATGTTGCGGAATAGAAGTCACGAGTATCAAAATCGATCCGTATATTAATTTAGACGCGGGCACTTTTTCGCCTTACGAGCACGGTGAGGTATACGTGCTCGACGACGGTGGAGAAGTCGACTTGGATTTAGGCAACTACGAACGCTTCTTAGATGTTACGTTACACCGTGATAACAATATCACTACGGGCAAGATTTATCAAAATGTTATCGACCGCGAACGTAGCGGAGATTACTTAGGTAAGACGGTTCAGGTGGTGCCCCATATCACGGACGAGATACAGGATTGGGTACAGCGTGTCGCCGAAATACCCGTATCCAACAGTGGAAAGAACCCGGAAGTTTGTATCATCGAACTGGGCGGTACGATCGGTGACATCGAAAGTATGGCTTTTGTCGAAGCATTCCGTCAATTCCAGTTTCGCGTAGGCCGCGACAACATTTGCGTCGCTCACGTCAGTCTAGTACCACAACCCAGGAGCACCGGGGAGCACAAAACCAAACCGACCCAGTCTTCGGTCAGGGAATTGCGCGGCCTAGGTTTGTCCCCCGATATAATCGTATGCCGATCCGAGAAACCCTTCGATCAGAATGTCAAAGACAAAATTTCCAACTTTTGCCACGTCGATCCCAAACAAATTTTAAGCATACCAGATTTATCTTCCATATACGAAGTACCCCTTCATATGGAAAACAATGGAATGATCGAATACCTCAACGAACGTCTCGGATTGGGAATCGAATCGTACACGCAAAGTCATTTTGGGATGAGAAAATGGAAAAACTTGGTCAAACGAATACAACATTTAAAATACGAAGTACAAGTTGCCATTGTGGGCAAATATACGCAACTGGAGGACGCTTATGCGTCCCTAACGAAATCCCTTCACCACGCGGGAAACCATTTAGGTTTTAAAGTTAACATACAATTCATAGAAGCTTCCAATTTAGAGACTGAACAACTACAATTAGATCCCGTATTATATCACAACGCCTGGGGCGAACTGTGCAAAGCTGAATGCGTTATAGTTCCCGGAGGTAAGATTAATAAACAAAATTAGTGCCAAAATTAATGGGCACCGATTCAAAAAATTGTTCCTTAAAACTCCTTAGATTGTTGAAAATGAAAAATTTATTGTTCGTTTCTGACGCAGGTTTTGGAAAACGTGGTATCGAAGGAAAAATTGCCGCCTGTCAATGGTGCCGTACAAACAAAAAACCATTTCTCGGTATCTGCTTAGGTTTCCAAGTCGCCGTTATCGAGTTCGCTAGAAACGTTGCCAAATTAGAAAGCGCCCACAGCACCGAGTGCCAAGAAAACGCCAAACATCCCGTGATTATCGATATGCCCGAACATAACACCGGTCAAATGGGTGGTACCATGCGACTGGGTAAACGGACAACTATAATTCGCAAAGAATACGAATCCATTATCGGCCGTTTGTACGGTTCCGTGGACACGATCGAGGAACGTCACCGACATCGCTACGAGGTCAACAACAAATATATTGACCAACTGGAGAAATTGGGTTTACATTTTGTCGGCGTCGATGTGGAACGAAAACGAATGGAAATATTGGAACTGGAGGGACATCCTTATTACGTGGCTGTACAATATCACCCCGAGTATCTATCCAGACCGATGGCACCTTCCCCACCTTTCCTAGGACTCATCTTATCCTCCAAGGATAAATTGAGATCCTATCTGGGTAAAGGACTGAAACTATCGCCCCAAGCACTATCCGATTACTACGATTCCGACGATGATCTCCATCACTTGACGACAAAGCTATCTGTTCACAATTCAGATAGTAGTAGCGCGTATAATAGTTCAGAATTGTAAAAGAAATTTAGCGGCTGTTTTAAAAAATTGTTCTCGTTAAATATTTTTATATAGGCATTTAACTTTATGTATAGATTATTATAGTAGGACCACTTAAATCGACGCTCAATATAAACACATTTATCTTTACTCAAAAATTATTGAATACCGAAACAAATTTCGATTCGAAATCCTAGATCACAGCGCCCGAAAAGAGAAGAAACGTCACAGCCCGCGTATAAAATTCGCTTTTTCCTACTTATCGCTGCTGGTACTACTCGCTCTAGTCAAACCAAAATCCAGAGAATCCGCTAAATCGGACGGTTCCGTGACGGGTAGAGAACAAGCGAAATTTCTGCAGACGTATGCCGCCGATTTACCGGCGACCGGTCTGAAACCGTCCCCCCTTTATTAATAAATAGCCAAACTGTGCAAGTGAATTGACTTACCTGAGTCGCGACAACGATTCGTGTCGACGATAAAGTAACCCCGTCCCTCCCCCATCGGCCACCGCCAATACGCGCCCCGGTATCAATCGACTCCGCACCACATCGAGCAACGCTTGAGTGGCGTCCGCTTGCGCCTCGCCAGCAATAAAAACCTGCGTAGGCGAATTGTGGTACAGGAGTAAAGCGGACATCATCTCCGGCAAAGCGATCGGTACGGAAGTTAGAAGAACGGAAAAAGCGGTCAACGTACGACCGGCCTTTAATTTGAAATCGTCCCGATCCAAATAGGCGTACAATCGCAACAAATTGGACACCGACACAGAATTTCCACACGGCTCCGCCCCGTCTTGGTCTTCTTTCCCTCTTATCGTGATATTGACATCTCCCGCGCGACTAGTAAAATAACCATCACCGGATTCGTCCCAAAATAGTCGATCTTGAGTTTCTTGCAAAATCTCCGCCCATTGCAGCCAGTCGGAGTCGAGCGAGGCTTCGTACAAATCCAACAGTCCTCGTATAACGAACGCGTAATCCGACAGAAAACCTTCGATCGGGGTATGATGTCTACAACATGGTTTAAGAAGAAAAAAATAGAAAATTGAGGTGGTAAAGTAGTTACGTTTGCGCGATTTCCCCGTCGTCGTTCAGGTAACAACACCTAAGCAACGTTTTCGACTTGACATCGTACAGAATGTTTTTAATAAAATTAGCCGCCAAGATTGCCCGATCGATGTATTTTTGCTCTTTGAGCGCAAAACCCGCTTTCGCGTAACCGGCAATCGCCAAACCTTGCCAAGCTGTTACCATTTTCGTATCCGTAATCGGTTTCGGTCTTGACTGTCTGGCCTGTCGTAAAATTTCGTGACATCTACCGAGAATTTTTATTAGAGCGTCGACGGCGATATTATGTTTAGCGGCCGTTTCTTCTCTGGTACCCAGGCAACATAATACGTTTTTATTGAATAACTCTCCGTGGGGATCGTAACGTTTAGGAACGTTGCCATTTTTGGTGACCGAATAATGATCCACAAATACCTCTAAGGCGGACAAATCGTCCTCTTTGAAATCGAGGAGGGTTTCCAACTCCGAGTACTCCCACACACAGAATGCGCCTTCTTTTTTCTCCGGAGCACCATGCTCAGGATACGAATCTAGAAAAAACGACGGTCAAGTGTTATTTCGGGTTCCGCTCGAGGTCTTACCGGCATCCTGCGCACCATAGAAACCGCCCGATTTATGACTAAGATTTTTCGTCACGTAACCCAAGATATCGTGTACTATTTCGGCGAAAAAGGTGTCTTTAGTTACGACGTAGGCGTCGCAAAAGCTGACTGCCAATTGTGCGTTGTCGTAGAGCATTTTCTCAAAGTGCGGCACGTGCCATTTTCCGTCTACCGAGTACCTGGCGAAACCGCCGTTCACGTGATCGTGGATGCCTCCGTAAGCGATCCTCCTCAAGGAGTGCAAGCACATTTCGAGCGCGTGCGACCCCTCGTCGGACTCTTTATCGCGCGAATAAACGTGAAATAAAAAATTGAAATTAGACGGTTGCGGAAATTTGGGGGCGGTGGAGAAACCGCCGTAAGCGGCGTCGTAAAATTTAGCCAACTGCCGCACACATTTTTGGACGCGACTCTCGTCTGGAACGGACGTCGCCTCCGTCCACTTGCTTTCCGTTATATTTTTTTGTAGTATTTTGAAAACGCGAGCGCTGCTCTCGACCACGTCGGCGCGTTGTTGCTCCCACTGGCCAGCGACGTCCTTTAAAACAGTTTTAAAACTGGGCCGCATAGGCGTGTCCACCGGAGGGAAGTAGGTACCGCCGGTGAAAGGTTTTAAAGTTGGTGTGAGAAAGACAGACATCGGCCAGCCACCACCCCCGACAGTGACTTGGATAAAAGTCATGTAGAGTTTATCGACGTCGGGTCGTTCTTCCCGATCAACTTTTACGTTCACAAAGTGTTTATTCATTATAGCGGCAGTTTCTTCATCTTCGAACGATTCCCTTTCCATAACGTGACACCTGCGTATAAAAATATGTTTTGTATTTACATACGAATAATTCGCTATAATATAATATGTATAATAATTACCAATGGCACGTTGAGTAACCGACTGACAGGAATATAAGTTTATCCTCCTCCCTCGCCTTTTTAAAAGCCTCCTCTCCCCAAGGATACCAATCGACGGGATTCGTCGCGTGTTGTAATAAATACGGAGATTTTTCCAGGGATAGTCTATTTTCACCACCAGTTGCCATTTTTCGTCTGTCACCCAAATACAATCTGGAATAATAATAATATTCGATTACAATATTTAATGCTACGTGACATTTGTCGCGTTCTTTCAAAGTTGCCGCCTCGATCTATTTATCGACGACTTACCTTAAACGGGGGGAATTGAAGGATTGAATTGCGGAATTCCTATCGGTTACGCAAATATTACTGTAAACCGATAAACGACGTAAGATGTTAAAGCGCGACAATATCATTGCTGGTTTATCGCCAAGAATCTCAACATGTTTTTTAAATATATGTATGTACGTGATTTGTTATTGCATTAGTCGATTTGGTTTGTCAACTGATCAAAAATAGAAGAGAAAGTGAAGGTTGGGAAACCTATGAACTACGTTCGATTAAATCTACTACTATACTCTGTGCTCGATGCCATGGTAACGGTTTCTCGCAGTAATTAATACAATTGGTGATACGGACGGAGGGACGACGCCACTTCGTGATAGAATGGTAGGGGAATATTTTTAAAACTTTTCGTACGATTTCATTGTAGATTTTGAGCCGATCAAAGCCCGCAATTGCCAACGTCGCCGTCGACCGAGAAAAAAATGAAACTAAAACGCCGAAAAACAAGAATGTGCGACAATTCGAAGATTATTTGTTAAAAAGAGATTACGTGGGAGCGATAACGTTACTGGAAGTAAGTTGCTTAAAATTCTACATAAAAACGAAACCAAAAATTAAACTAATTGTCGATTCTTGTTTTTTTTTTCATTTACGTGCTCGGTCTGCAAATATTTAACACATTGAAGATAACAAAAAAACGAAGGCGTAACGCTATTTAAAACCTTCCTTTTTGTTCGTAGTTCATCCAAAAACAAGAGCGAGACCCTAACGCCGAACTATGGACGGCCTATTGTCACTTCCATTTGGGTGATTACAAAAAAGCTCTAATGATCTACGATCGCCTCCGCAAAACTCAAGTGGACGCTAAAAACTTGGCAGTTAATTTGGCTTGCTGCTATTTTTACTTAGGTACGCAAGATAGTCCAAGTTGTAGACGGTTAATTGTCTACATTCAACCATCACTTAGGGATGTACGAAGAATCCAAAATGTTATTGGAGAAGGCCGAAAGTTCCGCATTGAAGACGCGTCTCAATTTCCACCTATCGCACAAGCTGCGCGACGAAAATTCATTAATGGAACATCACCAGCAACTGGAGGACGTGCTCGAAGACCAATTGAGCTTAGCGGCGATTCATTACTTGCGTGCTCACTATCAAGAAGCCATCGACATCTATAAACGACTCCTACTCCACAATCGGTTGGTATCGAATTAAAAAAGCACTTCTTGAGCGAGTATTCACTTCGCAGGGAAAACTTGGCTCTCAACGTTTACGTCGCCTTATGCTACTACAAACTCGACTACTACGACATCTCGCAAGAAGTTCTCAACGTTTATTTGAACCAATACGCCGACTCGGTAATCGCCACCAATTTGAAAGCCTGCAACAGTTTTCGTCTATTCAACGGATCGGACGCTCAAAACGTTCTGAGGTCAATTTTGGACGGCTGCGCGAATGTTGGTTTCGGCCACGACCTCCTAAAACACAATATGGTTGTGTTCAAGGACGGGGAAAACGCCTTGCAGGTTAGTGGTCTAAACATTCACCTACCTACCTACCAACCTACCTATCTATCTACCGCCTAAAATACGAATCGCACAGGTCTTCCCGGCACTTATCGATGTAATCCCTGAAGCACGACTGAATTTGGTCGTTCATCACTTACGTAACGATGACGTGAAAGAAGCCTTCGATCTGATACGTGATCTACAACCTGCGGTACCTCAGGAATATATACTGAAAGGCGTTGTTAACGCCGCCATCGGGCAAGAACTAAACGATGTTAGTTTACCAGCCGCTAGCAACAATTCTAATCGCTCTGTTACAGGAAGAACACATCAAAATCGCCCAAGAAAGTTTCCAATTAGTCGGTAGCTCGGCCAGCGAGTGCGATACAATCAGTGGCAGACAATGCATGGCAGCTGCATACTTTTTGGAAGGTCAATTCGAAGAAGTTTTGGTCTTCTTATCCTCAATCAAAAGTTACTTTCATTCTGGTAATGACCGCACTTAAGCCTGAAACGATTCTTTTTTAAATCCCCGTATATCATCAGATGATACTTTCAACTTTAATTACGGCCAAGCCAAAACCGCATGCGGTCAATACAAAGAAGCCGAAGAAATATTCTTGGCAATCAAAAGTGCAAAAATAAAGGAAGATTACGTTTACTTATCCCACCTGGCCAGATGTTACGTGATGAACAAAAAACCGCAACAAGCTTGGGAACTCGTACTCAAAATTGGAAATGGACCGGAAAATTTCAATATACTTTTACTGATAGCGAACGATTGCTATCGAGTCGGAGAGTTTTGGTACGCGGCCAAAGCGTTCGATATGCTGGACCGATTGGAACCGAACCCAGAATTTTGGGAAGGAAAACGTGGCGCCATCGTTGGATTATTTCAAGTACAAACTACATATTACCTACAAGGCGAACAAAAAAAATTTCAAAATGTACATTCGCAGGGTGTGATCGCTAAAATCTACACGAGCGACACGTTGAAAGAAGCTCTAGCGTTGCTTCGCAACACGAACACATCGCAGGCCGAGCACGTAGCAAAAATAATTAAGAAATGGGCAAGAGAGAATAAGGTGAACCTTACGTAAGAATACAGTTTGAGTTTAAGGAACAAGGTTGACAAAGGTTTGTCCGACGCTTTTATTAGTTTCATTTAACACGCGGACAAATCGACGTAAAATGTATCACCTATCATCTATGAATATTGAATATTGCGCATTTAAAAGAATGTAAACGATAATTTTTTGAATTTGCGCAAAATAAAATTGAAATTTATTTACGTTTAGAAATTTTTTGTATCTCGATATGACACTGACGGTGTTGTTCCAAGTAAAACTTTTCGTCAAATGTTGTAAAGTTATCCCGTTTTCATTAATATTGTATGGGAAACTCACCTAGAATTTGAGGTAAACACTGAAGCAATGCGATTCCTTATGCGTCTGCCGTAACAATCGAAATAACTGCAAAGATGAAACGTTAACAGATCAACGATAAAATGAAATGGTATAAAATTTGTACCTATCAATCATTTTAGGAATGTAAATCAAGTGAAATTCATCATAATTGTAGATATTTGTATTCAACAATTATTAGGTTATATATTAAAAGCATAGAATCGGAAGCAGGATTTAATAACCATAGAGGAACATATGGCTCCTGCCTTCGATAATCAAGGTTACGACATAACCTCGAACTTCGTACCCATAAAAATGAATTTTATAAATCATTCGTAAAACTTGTGAATTCATTAATTATGAATATGTAGCAGATTTCGTAATCGATCATGACGTAAATCGCGTCATTCCTCGATTCGTTTGCTAACCGCACGTAAGGCTTGAATGCCCCCGATAAGTAAACGAATTAGGAAATAATTCTCTATATTGATTTCAAGGTGACAGGCAAGGTTAACAATTGCTCGATTATGGCTCACCAAAAAGACAAATCGATTAAGTACTCGAGATGGTATTTCGGGGGATTAGCCTCGGCGGGCGCTGCCTGTTTTACCCATCCCTTAGATTTGTTGAAAGTAACGTTGCAAACGCAACAGGAAGGAAAGTTATCCATAATACAACTAACAGTCAACATTGTTAAAAATCAAGGTAAAGTATAAAGCAACTTGTTGCGCTTACTGCCAGCACTACATTTGTTGTAGGGGTTACAAAATTATACAACGGCTTATCGGCTTCGTTTTTAAGACAAATGACATACTCAACAACCAGATTTGGTATTTACGAAGTAGCTAAACAGTCTATACAGGGTGACACAAATTTCATCACTAAAGTCGGCATCGCCGGAGTTGCTGGAGCCGCTGGTGGCTTTGTTGGAACACCAGCTGACTTAGTGAATGTGCGTATGCAAAATGACGTAAAACTACCTTTGGACAAACGCAGAAAGTATGTATATAAATAACCCCTTCTAAAAGTAGGTGGTTTTTAAAATTCCACTTTTTTTACAGTTACAAAAACGCGATTGACGGTTTGTTGAGGGTATACAAAGAAGAAGGTCTAATTAGGCTATGGTCAGGAACGTCAGCTGCCACCAGTCGAGCTGTTTTCATGACTATAGGTCAACTGTCGTTCTACGATCTAGTCAAAGAAACACTTCTAAGTACCCCCTACTTTAACGACAATATTGCAACTCATTTTCTTTCCAGTTTGACAGCGGTCAGTTACTTATAATTTATAATAATTATGCCTTCTTTTTCAAAAATATTTTAGGGCGCCATAGCGACTACTCTAACGCAACCGTTAGATGTACTAAAAACTCGAGCTATGAACGCCAAACCGGGCGAATTCAAGAGTCAATGGGAACTGATTACTTACACAGCCAAATTAGGACCCGCCGGTTTCTTCAAAGGTTACGTTCCAGCGTTTGTTCGACTCGCTCCACAAACTATTCTCACATTCTTGTTCCTCGAACAGCTCAGGATAAATTTCGGTTTCGAACGAAATTGATTCCCATCCGCCTCGCATTTATCCATTAAGAGCTTTTACGATTGTTGACTTGTGTTGGTCAGATTTTATAAAATGTTAAACCGATCCAGGGTTATACGAATTCCATATTTAATTTCGTCGTAAAACGACGTCCTATTTTTATAGATGTATATGTGAACAGGAGAATACTTTTGCAATAAATTATTTTCGTTGCTTGTTTTTAAAAATGCTATAAGTATATTAAAAATGGACGAATCAACTAAAGAAATAGGTGGATTCTAAGACCTCGTTAATATCTAAATCACCGGTATGGGGAAGCTTCGCTAAAGCCCTGTTCAATTTCATTTTGGTGAAATCGGATAAGGAACTGTCGTTCTTGAAATCCCTAACAGAGAAAAACGGTCTTATTTCATGGTAGTCAAAATTGTTTTACGCTTACTCTTGTTTGTAACTGTACGTTTTGCTCATGAACATACTTAAATCCTCCAGGATTGGGTAGGAATGCAAAGCGACGAATTGCTCACGACAAATCTGTGGGTCAATTATAATTAGATGGTGGTTTGTTTCTTTAATTAATAATATAACCTTATTCATGGTGGGAACTGTGCATGCGTGCGTCCAATAGCAGTCGTGTACGGAAACGAAAGTTATACCGGCTCGTTCACAGTGCATCGATGTCAACATCATATGACAGGAATCCAAGGAATGGATGAAATTTGGCGGGAAGGCGTTTTTTTGTTTCATCACATTTGGCGAACTGGAAAAAAGAACGATCAAAATGTTTCCGAAAAAGGATAACGGCTATTTACTCGTATTTATCTGTTAAAAATGATTCGCAATCCAATGTAGTCCTCGCGACGGTCTTGGAGTAGGGTTGCACAACTGGTAAACCCAATGGTGTAACCCATTCGACGTTTTGCCCAACGGTAGAAGATATTAAACGAGCGCACTCCGCAAACCAATCTTGGATTTCTTTTGTCGAAGTGAACATGCTTTTAAGCGATTCGAACGTTTTACCTAACGGAGCATCCTCCTCGTGTGAATTCAATAAACGAATTTAATGCGATACTTACTGGTAAGATAGAACGAAGCGGCAAAAACCTTGTCCTTGGGAAAATTCTCCATGTCCTTAAGTTTTTTAGCAATTTGCAGTCGCGCCCCGTACTTAGTCACACCGTAAACTGTGGTCATGATCGTTTGCTTGATCACCTTGCGAACGACGAAACCTTCGAGAAGTTTAGCTAACTGAAAACATAGTATATACATACTTTATAGGCACGATCAATGTTTCAAATAATTTTCATTTCTGTGCGCTCACCTCCATTCCATTGAGAGCGTCCTCTCGTCGCCGTTTCTCCACTAAAGCGACAACGCTGCTATAAACATCTTGAGGCACCTCTCTGGGACATAGATTTACACTGGCTCCGCCCGCTTTATCTTTACCCAAAGCGGCGTAGTGTTGCAAACCGTTGCAACTTCCATCTTGATGAACGGGGAAATGCGATTGAAAAGTTTCCGGACAACCCGATCGTACGGCCGCAGCGATTTCCTTACAACACGATAACGTTTGCCACGGTTCCTCGCTGTCCATCCACCATTTCTTCCCGGTCAAAGGTCGATCGGCTGAATCCAAAATCAAATCCAAATTTTCGTTCGCGAATTCCAATCTTAAATGTGCTTTCATCAATCGTTAAACGTTATCAAAAATCGAAACCTTACCTCCTACTATTCTTATCTCGTTTCATTTTACCAGTTAAATTAATCAAATGTATCTTTAACCAATCCAAACCGTTCGGTCCCAACGGTTTCGATTTAGCAAAAACCAACAAAGAACGAGCCAAGTCTGATCCTAAATGATTTAGATGAGGTGGAATGGGATAAACTCGACCACGAAAATCCATATTGTGGGGTAACCAGAAAATTTCCTTACGAAACTGCAAGGTGAACAAGACAATTACGAATGTCGAAAATGCGAGATAATCTTACGTGATTTGCTAGAGAAAGTTTGTACAAACAATCGCAACGCAACGAATGCATTTCCGATTTATGTCTTTGATATTGTAATTTTTGTTTGAAAAAATGGTAACGTTGCAACCGGTCCATGGAATCCCGATCGGTAGGTGGCTCGGGCGGTGGTAGCGACGATGGCGGTTGCGGTACATCCAATTTTGTGGAACCGCCCGCATTGAATACTTCTAAGATGACGTCAAGCAGTGGTTCGTTTACGATCCAAGGAACGGAAGCGAGTTGATTGAGAGCGTCGAACGTCGGAAATAGCTTTCGGTTACCGCATTCCGCCGTTCGTTGTTTTTGCACTTGGGCGTAAGCGGGCAATCGAATTAAGTCAGAGGGGACGATCAGATAGCCACCTTGCTCGGGGGCAATCCAAGGCGCAGGCGGACACAACATGGGGACTTCGTTAACTGGGAACGTTAAGGTACTCGGACATGACGCTTTGTATAGTCGCGATAAAGTTGGGTGGGGTTTCACTTCCTCCTTGATCATTCGTTTTTGCGTTCTGAAGATCGTGTAAAAAGCTGGAAGGTACTTTCTGAAATATTAAATTACAATTTTCGCCGAATGGATTAGTGTTTCAATTACTTACGTGTGTCTGGAGCTGGGAGTTAGACAGTTGACGTCCACGCTTAAGTCTCTCATAATGATGTGATAGAGGAATTTTCCGATGTTTGTTAATACAGGTGGTACCCAACATCGATGATCCATGTCCAAGGTGGCACCGGTCGGTTTGAGTTCGTGTTCGATCCATTGCCATATTTGTCGACTATTGAATAGATTGGGGCCGTCTAGTTGGGCGTAGTGCTTGCAATACCGATTTTGAATCGACATTACTTTATCTAACACTCCGGTGTCCTGCTTGCGAAGCACTTTATAACGATCGTAAACTTTTCTACCTAACGACATGTAGAGGACACCGACGGTGGGACTGTACGTCTCCGAGCCTGCGGCTAATTTTTTCGCTTCGTCAAGCACGATGGACACGTAATCCTCCACTGGTAAACACTTGAGGAAGATGTCGTGGTTGAAGTCGCTCCGCTTCGCGGACAAACTGCGTAAATCGCGCCGAAACGCCGCGTCCGCCGATACCCTCCAGAACTCGTGTAAGTCGTTGAGAGATTGACGGTAGTGTCGGACTTCGTCCGATACTTCCTTATTGACTTCGATGTTATCCACCTTAAAGAGTGAAAGTAAGGCAAAATATTAGCTTAAATTAATGTAAAGACAAACCGTAATGGAAAACGTTTTTTCCATTTCCAATTGTTTCGATGTTCGTTCTTTTAGTTGTTCAACATTAAGCAAACTTTCGCGGTGACTTTCTAACAATTTCGGAAATTTCAGTTGCTTCACATCGTTTAAATGGTTAACCAGTTCATTATCGTATTGTACAACCGGTTGCCCGTAGTTTGGGATATAATTCGGTTCGAATATTCTTATCGCTTCCAAAGCTTTCTCCCTTGCCCCCTCGGCGAATGACGCATTTCTCATAACCTCATCAAAGTTAACTTCACTTTTAATAAAGAATTTGCGCAACTTGTCCATGTATTTTTTGGGAATCTTGGATGTGCCTATAGACTCCAGTACAATCCCGAAGGTTTTCGCATTGGGTTTGACGTTACAGTTGTCCATAATTTTTAAAACTTCCACAATTTTTTGTGGGCGAGCTGTCAAACCTCTTAGTAGAGCGTTGTAAACATCGATGTCGTCGATGATTAAATCGCCGGCGACTTTAAAACGTTTAATTTGACGATGTAATATTATCATCGATCTTGTGTTAAGTTTGTAAATGGAGCATACTTCGAAAAAGGCCGCCATCGTTTTCTCAATTATCCCTTTTTTATCCTTTAAGTTCAAAGTCTTCTTTTGCTCAGTTTGGGTTTTCATTTCGTCTTCGGGTATCTCGGGATGGAAACTACGAAACGAATTACTATAAGGTCGGGAATATAGATTATCTCACGAATTACATTTTTCCTTGGTCCTCCGAATCTGGTTCAACTTCCTCGGGTTTCTCTTCCGGTGAACTGAGTGACTCTGTAGAATCAATAATTTTGCGTACACTGCAACAACCACATCAATGTTAAGAGTCGTATTCAATGAAGGAAATTGAAGACTAACTTTATGTC
This sequence comes from Novius pumilus, assembly GCA_020654155.1. NCBI lineage: Eukaryota > Metazoa > Arthropoda > Insecta > Coleoptera > Coccinellidae > Novius > Novius pumilus. The sequence continues at coordinate 8,402,814 of JAIFOV010000475.1, forward strand.
ATTAGGAATGACAGTCCAAACTTGGCGTTCCGAATCGAAAAAATCCACCGTTTCACCTTCTTCCAGCTTTCATCTGTAACGACAGTTAAATTGCAATAAGTATGCTCGGTTGGAAACTGCTTTAAGCTAGTGTGGGATAACGATGGTCCGTTGTTTCCCAAAAGTTGATTCAATTGTGTCGCATTCGCTTTTTGTATTTTAGTGGTACGTTGTGATGTTGTTTTGTCGGATACTGAAAAAAAAAACTTTACCATTTTAAATGTCTTTTATGTATAAATAATTACCTTCTAGAAGCTCTGTAGTGTTGAAGTGCCTCGTCCTCTTTTTTCTTACCTTCGTTTTATGAGCGACAGTCGGATTAACTTTGGTTGATTGTAATCGATTTGTAACTGAAAACCGTACTGTTGAACTTCCGTAATCAAAGTTCAGCTAGCTTACCTAAGGTAAAATCTTGTAAAATTTTGCATAACACACACGACTTATCAGAAACTGAAACCGTTTGATTTCGCGTTGACAATCGTTGAATCATAGGTAATTGATGCGTTTTAAGTGCCAACAAACGATTCATTTCGGTAGGTAGTAAAAAAGAAACTACATTTTTCGCATTAATAAACGAAAATCAAACCCGCGTGTTAACCTTACTTTTTGGACAGAACCATAAATTAAAAGTCACACATTCAGAGATATATTCTATGGTCACTTAGATAATCATAGATAATAATTAGCAAAAGAAGCGCGCCTTTCCACGCTAAACAAAGAAGAAGTGTTCCTTTTAATTTAGATTAGGTACAATAAAACTTCACAAACATCAATGGAAACAATTAACAGGATTTACTTTTTGAAACAACTAATCGGGTTAAAATAACACTGACGATAGCTGCGTCCTTGCCGTTTAGTTTCTGGATTCCTCAACAGCCGATCTACTGCTACCAACTGATTTTCGTTGGGATCATATTCGATGGCTGGGGCGAGTCGTCGCAGAAAATCGTAACGTTCCCAAGCTCTTAATGGCACAGGATCCACTGCGCCATCCAATTCCTGGGAACCCTGAGAACAACGATCGTAATTATTATCATAATCAGCCTATATAAAACTTTTAAATCACCTGGTTGTCTGCCGGAAAATGCGGTTTACTCAAGATGAATCCGACAAACAGAGAAATCAGGAAACAGCATTTCAACATATCGAAATGTCGATGCGACGCCGATGTTATTATCATAGTTTCGCGTCTGCTAAAATTTCCAACTATAAACGCTATTTATTTTTCGCTTTTACGTCGATTTTTACGACACGTCCCGTTTTATCGTACTCAGTTGCATACAACTGAATCGCTCCATTTTATTTCATCTCATCCACACGAATAAAAATACTTCGAATGTCGGGCGTTTCGGTGATATAATAAGAAACGGAATACGTTTTATTGGGAAATAATTTTTCTGGAACCGTCTCGTACGATTTAAAGACTTGGCAATTTCCTTAACCGCGAGCAAGTTCTCTACCATAAAATCGATTGATTAAATTTTCGAGAACAATGAAGTTCAACGCGTAGGTAAGGCGATAAACCCAATCTCATTTCTAAACTGTTGAAATTTTACTTTATCGTACTTTATCGGACGTTTATTGACGACTATTTTTACATCCGGGAAATTTACAAGTAAACTGTCGGAACATCGGGAGACAAAACAACGAATGAATTTCCTTCGCGGTAAATTAAATTTAGGAGAAAAAAAAAACGTTAAGCCCCTTGGTTTTCGTTTCATCTAAGTTTAGGATGTAATAAAGGCGTTGAAATACCTAAGTAGGCTATCAGGTAAGCTTTTCCCTTTGTCTGGTGGGAAACAAAAGACCTAATCCGTTAACATAAAATAGACCGGCGGCACCTGTTGAATCTCCGAAACGGGACGTGTCGCAAGTTTCTTTATTCGATTCCCTTCGGAAAAACTCACCTGATTTAGTTTTCCGTTGCACTACCGAGAGGGTTGCGACTGCTACAAATGCGATGGAGCTTGGCGTCGCGACGCCTTTATATACCTACCTAGCGCCCTTATCATTATAGAGGTGGGGATGAAGTGGGGCGAGGGGGGAGGTATATAATTCACCATCTCCGATCGCGACAAAAACGTTTTTTTTTCCATGTTGTGGGGTTTAATTTTTTTCCCTCGTAAAACCGCACAATTCTAATTGTCGGAAGATCTTTTACGACCCATTAGTTTTATTAGACGACGAGCTAAACGAAACTGTTTTAAGGAGTCGTAAGTCGTATGTCTTATGGATGAAAAGGTCGTTAATCAAATTAATAACACGTTCTAACGCCTTCATTTTTTCTATACTCGACTCAATCAACAAAAACAGAAAATGAAGAATTATTAGTTTTCGATCTAAGGTTTTTGCGGAAAAACTAGGTGCATAATACAATTTAGTAAATTTCCAGATATGTACCATATTTGTAAAGCCCGCCCGTGCATTTCCTTTGGTTTTTCTGGAAACATTTTTTCGTGCAAGTAGATGAGTGGCTGTATCATTTGATTCTACGACCAGGAAATTTAAAGCAAGTCCTTCAGGTCATGCCTATGCCATGCACAGGCAACCAAAAAAAAAAAGAACACTATTACTCGTACAAAATCGTATCAACTCTTAAATTATAAAACCCCTTCGGGGTTATCAAATATAAACGAAGCGGAAATGTTTGTAAAAATGTTCTCGTGAGAACGGAAAAACACCTCTTCGCTTCGCGAATCGAAAAGGAAATTTCATCGATATACGTCGTTACACGCGATCGACATTTTGTCGTTCAGTCGATTTTCGATAATCGAATGCACAAGTAGGGAACGCTTCTTTATTTTCTCTTATTTTCAAACTCAAACAAAGCGAAATCGGATTACAATTTTATTCCGATCTACGACGTTATTGAAAAACTTTTTCATATTAACGTCGTGCTATAGGATGTATAGGCATCACTTAAGTATAATATCGATTTACATAATACAGTTACACGAGTGGGTGTTTTCATAAAGGGTAAGATAAGATTTTTTTGTTTTTCAGGTATTGTAAAAGCATAAATCATCGAGTTTCCCGAAACGTTTTTGTACATTTCCACTATCTAAACTAGGAACTTTGATCTTCGATAATTTCCAGAACCGAGCGTCGAACATATTAACCCTCATAATTGCCAATTATCTTATTTATTAAGATCGTCCTTTAGTTTTCGCTCACGCGCGAGAATTTCCAATTAACCGATTGCAGAGGGATTACAGGGGAAAAATGGTCAACTTTCAAAGACTTTTTTTCTAAAGGGAAAGGAAATTCGAGTTTTTCTTTCCATTCTACTCTTCTCTCACCACACTTGTATTCCTTGTTCAAGTCGCCATCAACGCAAGAAGTTGTTTAATCGTAATTTACGTGGTGACACGACGTAAATTGGGAAAATCCGAGGGTTTCTACGTTAATGAAGCGAATTGTTGAAAAGGGGTAGGTGAAATCTTATTGAATCCCGTTGTGAATTTAGAATCGCAGGGTATTTGTATGGGATTTAATGTTATATACTGTACAAGTTTTTGTCTTTTTTCTCCGTCGCATCGTTAAAACGAAACAAAAATTTTCTCGTTACATCGTTTAATTTTTCAACACGTGGTCGAGGAAAATAGTCCGCTTGTTATTAAACCAAACATTTCCCTCCGGAAAATTCTCCAATTACTATTAAGGCCTGACCCGTAAAGATGCAAACGATGGAAGTTACATCGTCACGGATTTTCCGGCTCCCTCTTCACCGCATTCCTCTCATATAGATAACAAACTAGTTTTTCGAACTCAATTAATCTCGTTTTAATTAAATTTTGACCGTAGCAATTGTATTTGTTATTCTACGCTATATTCGTGTTTACGATCGATCGCTACAAGAAACATTCCGAATATCATAGATGAAGAGAAAATAAATAAAGAGAACGTGTTTCGATGAAAATTGAAACATGGCGATTCGATGCATCGCTTTGTTGCGGTCGAAGCTTTACGTTACCATAGGCTTTTCATTATGTGAACGTGACACGTGAAAATTCGATGCCATCAACGTAATAAGATACCGAATAATAATAAATAGACAACGGGTTAAAGAGATAAGCTAAATTTTATCTACAGATTATTGAAATCCTAATTTTTAACTTATACAATATTTCATAATCATTCGAAAGATTTTTGTCGTTTTTAAATTAAATTATTTCAAAGTTAGTACTTCATTTTCAGTGGTACAAAATTTTTCTCACCCCAAACTCTACCTTTTCATTCTTTTCCTCAGTAATAAATATCAAGCAATAATCGTAGAATTATTATTTTGTAAACTGAATTCAATCAAACAAATGAACTAAGTGACGACTTGAAGGTTGCTATTCATGTAACGCATTTTGACAGTCCCAAGTCACCATCTAACGTTTTTTATCATTCGCGTGCTTAAACTTAAAATAGTGTCATAAACGAAGCGGGACCGACAGTTTTCTTTCGGAAAGTCGCTCGTGCGTGTCACGCATACTATCGACGGAGCTTTCCCGAATAGGTATTTGTTAATATTTCAACCAAAAATACTGACGTACTGATGATACAACTGTAATTATTAACATTCAAAGTCACAGAACAATACGTTTAGTTACCTGTTAAAATCCCTAAGAGAAGGATGAGTTGAGGTATCAGGTGTACAATTAATGAACGCAACGCGATATTCTTTTCGCTCATCAATCATCCGAAATAAACGCACCGAGCGAATACGATCCGATTATTATCATTTAAAAAAGTGTAGACAATTTTCCTTTCCTTTAGCATCAAGTTCCGGACAACCGGTGATTACTTTTAAAGCAAATTACAAATCTATTCTCATCGCGATTCAAGAAAGAACGTTTTATCGAACCAAAAAAAGGTTTATTATTGGCACATAGAGATTTAATAATACTTTTTTTTATTCCAAGTACGCGGCGCATCGAAATTCAGCGATTAACTATACAATACATAGAAGTGAGCAAAAGTCGATGCACAACGACTTTGTTTTATAATACATAGAAGACAAATCTTATATTCACGTTGCATAGAGTACAGTTTAGGTATTAATAAAAAGGGGACGATTTTTTCCCAGCCAACTTCTGTGTTCCACATTTCCAATTATCATCCCTTCGTTTTTCGTTTTCAAAAACAAGTAACGGCGTTGAAGTAACACCGCCAATAAGGTCGAACTTTCGAATCGGCCGGTAATGTTCCGTGACCCCTTCGTTGCAAATCCATCTAAAATAAAATAAATCAAAGTTATAATATTTCACGATTTTTCGGAGGTATTGGAGTTATTTATATTGATATCCGTGGTACGTCTGAGAGAAGAGGAAAATTGGGGGAAATGATAAATTGTTCCAAGTGTTTACAACATATCAAGAGGAGTTCCGCGAATTTAATAATATAAAAATAAAATAATTGCTGTTTTTCTTTCTTCCCTCGAGTTAGTTGTTACAAGCAGTCCATTCAAAAAAATTAATAGATTTATAGCAATAAATTTGTATTTTAATCCAATTTTCCTCTTGGACCCGACGGAAAGTTCCGTTTGATATACATATGTATTCGGCCTCTTAGCCGTCTCCGTCACTACTCGATGCACGAATCGAAATTGCGTTTCGTGTGTCCTTGCGCTAGATTCTCCCGGTTGCGAAATCGTCGGGATCATAACGGTCTTAACAACGATTTTATGCAACCGCAGCATTCTCGTTACGCGAATAATAATCAATCACTTTTTTTTAACAACCACCCCTTGGTTGACAACCTCTCACTTATCTCTCGAGCGTACCGTTCTAATATCTTCGGGTCCTAAAATGTAATTCTTTGTCCTCGATTCGTTATCGATGATGTTGTTCGCCATTCGCGCTTCTTCCTCGTCGATGGCTTCCTTTAGGGCTACCATTAATCGATCAACTAACATAGCCGTTCGTTTTTTAGGTACGATCATCTGGAAAGGAAGGAAAATTAATAAGCGTTATCGTGGGTACTCGGAATAATGACGAAAAGTTAATAATATATGTATAAAGACGATAGATAGATAACACGACAAGGTAATGAAAACTTTAATACATATACGTTACGTTCAAAATGAATTAAATTAACGTAAAAAAATTTTCTACCCATTTTCGCAATCATCTTCGAAAAAAGAATACACGCTTCCAAATATTTCTTCACTGATATAAAATTGGGTAGACGTAAAATCTTTTGAATAAATGATGATTCTTCGTCGGGAGAAAAGATGCGTTTACCGAGTTAATTAGACGCCCAAAGAATACAAGGAACGGCGGAAAATACTATTTAAATATTTTACGACGAAATTCACGTTCGTTAAAAAAAATGCTTCGTTTAAATTAAACGCGGAGACTCGTATTCCGCAAACGTTCGATAATCGGTCGCGGATAAATGATGATGACAATGATCGCATCGCATTCAATTGCGTTCGTAATCGAACGAACGATGTGCATCGTTTTGATAAGGTGGCGGCGCAGCGACCTCGACCTCCACCCCAATAAACAATTTCCTCGATTGACCGACCTAATGGAACGATTTAAATTTGCCGCCACTAGCGACGCCATCTACCTGAGTAACTCTAGTTTTTCCGTTTCGTTCATTCGTTCATAAAAGCGAATCGTGTTGCGAATTTAACTAACGACCTTGTTTATCGTCGAACTTTGTTAATCGACACCGCGCCTCGTTACGGTTAATAAGTGCTCGAGTTGCCCGTTAAGAGATAATTTCGCGATTTTCTCGAACCGATTTAAGGGTACGCTTTTCTAGTTTCCTTATTGTGAACGACGGGGGTTGGATGGGCGCCGCGGGCGACCCATTTAACGCAGTAACTTTCCAAGTCGCTTCTTAAGTTAACGAAAAATCGACGTCGACGATCTCAGCGGGTCAATTTAATCGATGAAGAAAAAAGAAAAGAACTACCGATTACAATAGTAACGTCGTAATCGACGTTACTTAACGTGCTGCGTTTATCGGACCATTCTTTTTTTTTTCCCATATTATACAGTTCGATTATAATTGAACATCCGAGTGTTATGAGTGAGACAAAGGTTGTTAATTGAACGTTACAAACGCGCTAATTGATTATTGTAGGTAGTCTTTTGATCAACGTTCGCGCTCGCGAACGACAAATAGGAAAATTAATTAGATGCTCGATTTTGCCGGGTGTACGCACACCCCATTAATATATGTAGATAGCGGATATCAGTCTAGAAAAATCTTTTCCATTTTATTGGTTTTTATACGATTTTCATTCTATGATAATCGTGTATTCCCCTTTTCTTTATGGTCAATGAAAAATGCCTTTTTAAAACCTACAATTTTCTAAAATAAATACACACAAAAATTTCAAATCGGTCGAAATCCAAAAAACCAAAAGTCCCCGTTACACGCAACAACAAGAACCGCCGCCGTTGGGAAACAGGAGATATAGCTTGGCATTCAATTTCGCAAGACAAAAAAAATCACCTCTTCCCGGGGCAAAAAAACGCACACGTCCGTTAATTACATTCGTGCCGGTCAAAGAACTCGTTCGCGGATTGAAAATTTCAATTTTTCTGCGTCCCTTAGGCGGGGGCAGCGACAACCACCGCCTCCGACTAATCATTCTCATTTTTTCGCGATGCTTTTAATTATCACGGTCCCTGGTACCAAACAACAAAAGGAGTGAGAGGGGTACAAGTGAAATGGGGCCAAACACTTTCACGGATTCTGCCACATTAATGAAATTGTCGCACGTCACATTCATCTGCGATTTTAGGGGCGACCGAGGGCCGCAACAATTTTCGCGCAACACGGAATTTAAGGCATGGTGGAAAATTCTGCACCAGAAACTATGGGTATGTTAATCCGAGGAATAACGGTTAACGTACCAGCAAAATTGTCTACTCTGTTTAATCTATCGCTATAGTTTCGCGATTTAAAAATATACATATGTATACAGCGTGTCATTTTAATTTATCATTTTATATATACTCATTCAATCTTTTATCAAAGAAAAAAAATGGTTAACAATTCTTCATCTTCATATTCTAAACGAAACCATAAAATCGGTAAGACGTTAAAATAATTTTTCCATTTGAACGTAAAAAACTTATTAAATACACCTACTTTATTGCTCTTTAGTTTCCACTTATTTACGAACTGATATAAGATTCATATACATACCCGAATAAAATTGGTTTATTATTAAATTTCCGTGCCGTGGTATCTACCTTTTCAGTAAAACCGGCTGGAATTGCTTCAAAATTTAGGATAATAGCCGCGCCAGTTTGTCCGACGATTTTAATAAAAGCGGATTTAAACACTGCAAAGAAAGCGTCTTATAATCCGGCTTTTCTTCTTCCCAGTTTCCTTCATCCAAACTCCGAACAATAAAACCGAGACGAAACGCGTGTTTTACGATCGACAAATTGAAATACGATCAATAAAATAAAAAAGATAAAACTTACCGGGTACTCGTCGTATTTAACGCCCAGTTGATAATCCACATAATCTTCGGCGTTTCTCTCGGAGGCGGTGCTTCGTTTTCCAGTCGAAATCGCGTAACCGTCGACTTCCGCGTTGAAAACGACCGCCACCAAGAAGAAATGCACAACAATCCTTAATTGACGCATGATTATCAAAGTCTTCTTTTTTTTGTATGCGGAAGGACGTTCAAAGAAACATGCTCGTGCGTAACGATCAAGGATGCGGCGATTTCCGTATCGGGTTTGGCGACGTCGAATTTTCCGTGCGAACTGTCGTAGTACAAGCGTCGCGACGCGCTTTTATAATACCGCCCTCGGGACAACGCAAACGCGTTTTTTTTTTCGTGGAAAAAGAACGTGTTTAAACCCACGCCGCGTCGCAATAACAAAAACAAATGGTTCGCGGTCAATCGGTTTAGTTGCGATGGGACATAAATAAAAAAAAATGTTTGCCTTCTCACGTATCCCCCAAAGTTCCAATTACAATGCGTCGGATATTTGACATACGTTTTTTAAAGATTCTTAACAAGATTGGTACCCCTAGCATAACTTTTTGGTCCAATATTTAATCCTAATCGGCTTGTTAAACATTCTTGGGAATTTGAGATATTTTTTGAATTTTCTAGAAACCTTGTTTAACATATTTAGTCAGTAGAGAAAGATTAGTTATCGTAAATTTATCGGGAATTTAACGAGAAAATTTTCTCATCAAGCCGTACGAAAACCCACAAATATCGGTAAGTCCGTTTTTATTAACAAACTACTTTACCTTCGAGAAATTTCTTCTAAATTTTTTTAAAGATTTTTGTATTACTATTTTCGGCAATTCGTATCAATGAATTCCTCGATTACGCATTGCTCACGAGATTTTAAACCATATTACATCAATAAAAAAATTTCATTCAAATTTCGGTTAGTTAATTTACATTTGATGTTTAATAGTTTTCCAACTATGTTTTTTTTTTTAATTTAGGTATGTGCTTCTCTTCGTTTCATATAATACTACAACAATAATAAAATTAATCTAACATATTTATTATATTGATGTAGAATCACCCACGTTCCCTTTCTACAGGAGATAAGACCGAAACGTTTATTAAGCTACTTCGTTTGATGAAACGCGCCTCGTCATCCGATTCATTAATAAAACCGTCCCCAAGGAACATAAACGGCGACGTAGATCGCAAATCGCGATATTTTCAACTTGTGCATCGTTAGAAAATCATCGCAACCTAGTGCGTCACACGGTTTCCTTTAGGTGACGCCCATCGCAACAAAACAAGTTTTGTGTCCCAGAAACCCCTCGTTCATCAATGAGCAAATGAAAAATCAGTTACACAAAGCGATCGGCCACACGGTCGTCTATCTACATATATAATAATGATAACAAAATGACAAATGTAAACAAATTGTTTACAATCAAGTATCATCCCAGAAAGTGATTATCGGAAGTCCCCAAACGAGAATTTCCTTAGCACGCGCAAATGCTTAATCTACAAGGACATCCCTCAGGGTAATCTTCGTTACCCTTCAAACCCATAAAACCATTTACCCTAGATTCCCAAACACAGGAACTTTCCCTATTTCCCGAGTACCAAATTAGTTTCAAAACGCCCACCAGAGTGCGCGTTTTTCTTCAAATATTTGTAATAAACTCACCTAGACAACGCATACATACAAACAATGGGTGACGGAACTTTTTTGCTTTCAATTTCCGGGCAATTGGAATATTTGGATGTTCTAGCGGAATCGCGAAGTGAATATCATTGTAAATTCGAATTCGTCGCCGGTCCGGACTGGAAGGTAATTGGTGGTTTCGAAGCTGGTTTATCACAAATTTGCACAGTACTCACCCATGGAGAAAAGGTTGTTTTGAATTTACCCTGTGAGGTGATGTTCAAATCAACAAACGTTTACGGATGTAAGGGAAAAAAGGATAATCGTCAGAGATGATCGAGGATTTATTTACAGGGCCTCAACTTGTTATTAGCGCCTACAAAGGATTGGGTTTAGAAGGATACGGTCGCTGCCACTTGCCATTATCACCTGGTCTGCAATCGATCGATATACCTTTAGCAAAACCAATATCCCCTTCGTTACTCGGTTACGTGGCTTCCTTCTTTGGTTACCAACCAGAGTTATTACAACCAAAAATGCTAGCCACAGCTTCCTGTAATAACCGTAAGTTAACAACAACAAGAAAACGCACTCGACTCACATCTTATTTTTTCACCAGTAATTAGAATGTCATCAACCGGTTTCCTGAAAGCCACCTTCAACGTAACCACCCAAGGATTCGCGACTTCCGGTTACGACGTAGGTAGATTAAAGTAAACTTTCAATTAAAAATCATTTCCTTCGTACATAAATTTACAACAAAGTTAAAAGTAGGCTTACGGTACTTTACAAAAAATAAAGAGAAAATAAATGCAATAAGTCATTTACAATAAAGCTCTCTTTGTGAACTCATTCGACAGGCCGATGATCGATGTATTTTCGTACGTCTGGCGAAACTAAAAACGAATCACACATCGTCTTAGAATTATAACACCGATTATTACAATTATTGTTTTGTTTGAAGATTTCATATAAAACACTCTTTTACACTCACAGACGTCATTCGAGAAGAATCAAAAAGTGTCTTTGGCAGTTTGTCCCCAAGCAATTTCTACGTACCTCTAGATTAGTTTTGTAAATTGTCAAATTTTTCTAAGTATAAAAAGTTGAAAATTGTGCCTTAATTATTCACATAACAAAAAAAAAGTTCATCGATCCACAATTTTTTTTTTTTTTGGCACCGTATACGAACATCTGGTCGCTGAGATCAATTATATAAAAAGTTCAGATTCGAGATAGAAAACGTATCAACAAGTGAATTCGATTCGACAACTCTTTTTTTTTGAGCGTATAATCTAAAATGAAGAAATCGCGGAATCGATTCGAACCGAACATAAATATGTATATTGGTCTATATTTTCAATCAATTAGTTTTCCCTGCCTGCATTTCGCCCGAATTTTAAAGCTCCGTTACGGCGTACAGTTGTCGTTCTGTGTCGTTATTCGCATAAACCGGATTGTCGTGTTGTTGATCTTGAATTTTTGCCGATCGGAATTGTTGGCCGCGTTGCAACGATCGAAATTGTTGTTGTTGCTGTTGGTTGCGCGTAAACGAACCGGAGGTCGGTGCGGCACTTTCGTGCCACGCCCCCCGTTGCAACGATCTAAAATTCGCCGGATTGAGTGGCGTTTCGATGCTCGCTATTGGTACTTTTGGCATCGTCGGCTTGTTTCTAGCCTTCTCATCCGGAGTTTGAGGTAACGGTCGACGCCCCAAGGTGCTAAACTTTTGTATGTTAGCTGTTCGGTGTTCCGTTATAACCGGTTGCTTATTCACGTTATGCGAATGTTGTTGCTCGAACTTGAAACCCTTAAAATTCGGGAAGTCCTTGCAGGCAGGCCTAGAGAAGAAAATTGGTTACCTAATGGAAACAAGATAATAATAATATGAATGTAAAGTTACCTGTCTCAGTAGAAGTCTGAACTCTCTAACGTCTTACACTGCTTGCTCAAAGTCGCGTACTTGCCATTGTTGGGGCCGGCAAGGATCGGCTCGTGGTGATGGTGGGAGGGTAAACGACCGAGGGTGTGGCCTCGTAGATGTGACATGTGAGACCCTCCTGACGCACCTCTGTGTTGCTGACTGTGCTCGTTGGATCGCGTGTCGCAGCCATCTCTGTAACACAGAAGACGTTGCCAACATCCGACGACCTACCACCGCCATAATCGTCGCACTTCAATCGAAAGACCTTCGTCGTCGCTGATCGCATCCGAACAAATTTACCTTTCGTTTCAAACTCCAATCCGGCCAACTTGCGAAAGTGAGAAAACGGGTGGAAAGGGGGTGATAATGCGACAGAACATCCCCAGTGTTAGTAACAAGGCGATCCTCAAATTAGTAGGCACGAAAACCTCCCAAAAAAAGGCGCGATCGCAGGTCTTTCGAAAGAGTCGTCGAACAAATATAAAACCAATTTCACGATGCCTTCTAAATATTTCAAAAACGATAACTTATTGTCTAGAGCGGATGTTATGCGAAATCTTTCAAGAACTAAATGATGATTTTAGTATAATAGAGAACAAAAGAAAAAAAAAACTATACGTATTAGATATAAACTCAAGATGAGTACAGTGGAAATTGAGCGTCATGCGGGGGGGCGGTCGCATGCACCCTGTTATACATCAAGGCGGACGAGTAGCTGGGGGGAGGAGTGTCAGGGGGGTGGTAAGACGACCCTTGGCTACGTTGCAACGTGCGAGCCGCCGTCATAGGTTGACCGCCAACGGTGTGATGGTGATGCGAGGACGACGTAGACGAATTACCGCCCCCAGGTAGAAAAGGATCCGTTTCGTTGCGGTGATAGTAGTCTTTCCTGCAAATCAAATACTTCATTTATAGCAGTTTTTTCATTTAGGACATATTAAAAACGATCTGAATTTATTGGATTTGATTACAACATTCTAAAAGATTACATACATATTATGTTCCGCAATTTCGAAAAAAAAAAGAAAGTTCTCATTTCTCCAGGTAAATAATTTTCACAACTTCGTTTCAAAAAAAAAAACATTGTCAAAATTAAAACGAAAAGCGTTCTGAATAATAGGATCGCCTCACAAGAGTCACACACTAAATGGTTAGTACCGCTCCGTTACAGTTTGGAAAATTTCGTTAATACAGATGTTTCTTTAATATATTATTCAAATTTTTAATGCGCATTATTCGAAAACTTACTTCCTCCTAATGTAAATCCACGTGTGTGAATCCACCCATACGAGTATGGTGAACAAAAAGCCAGCTACGAAAGCCGATACAAGCATCATACACAATCCGTTTAAGCCGATATAACACAGCGCCTTGAATCCTCTTAAAATGTGCGTGTGTAGTGTACGACAATCCACCAAAGCGGTAATTGTTGTCACCAACATATCGGCGGAGTTTATTTCGTTTTTCAATGAGCTAAATTTCGTATCGAGTCCTTTTTTGGGAAAGAGATGAGTCGCCGGTATTTTTAATTTTTGTAGATTGGAACGGACGTTCTCGATTGCCGTTTTTGCTTCCCTCAGTCGTTGGGTGAATGGATTAGCTCTGGCACGTTCGCACACCATGTAATATCTGCATTAATAAAAAGTGGGCTAAGGATTTCAAGTAGTTTGAAAGCAAGAGTTATGTACCTCAAAATTTCTTTGGAAAGTTCGTTGGTACCGCGATCGTCGACAAACTTGTCGGGAGCGGTGCAAAGATCTCCCATGGCGACGGCGGATGCGACATAAGCACTTGCCATTACGTACAACGCAATTATGGCTAAGAGACCACATACGGAGAACGCGATCAGCGCACATCGATTGTGAGTTGCTACGCCCACCAATAGCACGACGCAAAGAACAATTAGCACGCAGAGGGCGGCCATCGTGAGCGGCCATCTAGCACGTTCGAACCGGTCACCAGCATTTACATAGCGAGACAAGTCCAAAGTGAGCGGATGTCGAATGTCGGCGGCGGCATTAGCCGCCAAAGTGTTGTTATTCGTGGCCCTTTCCAAGTAAGCTTTGGCTTCCTTGTAAAGTGTCATATTTGAGACTGGTTCGTCGAAGATATCGTTGACAGCGACGAATTGTTGAGCCGCTTGGACTCGAAGTTGTCGCTCCATGAGTTCCGTTTGGTTACGCACCTTGCCGACAACCTGATCGACTTGTCGACACTCTTGAATCAGCTGGGTAATGCCAGTGTTTAGGTCGTCGTTGCCGTAGAGCCCAAAACCCACTGCCGCGCAGCACAACACGGAAACGCTTGCTAGTACGACTTTGAGCGCCGCTATCGAACGAGCGGCTCGTGGTTTTCGGTCGCAGCATCGTGTGAGCAGATAAATCAGCAAAAGGAGTAACGTGAGGATGAGCAGAGCGGCGGGGATAGACCCCAAAATGCCCAAGCTCTAGAAAAGTTCAAAACAATAATATGTAATAATAATTATACGCCCGATCCTATTGAATACAAAGTAATTTCAATATTCCGCCTTCTTCTTTCTCGGAATGAATAAAGACGACGACGTTCTCTTAGTTCTTCTTTGATTCCTACCACGTGTCCCAATCCTACTACTACAATGCGGAACGCGTTTAATATTCTTCCGGTTTGCGAGCGCGTTTCCTGTTCGAAACGCGCAACTCACCTCTAGATACACCTGATTGTATGGATCGAAGGAGTTGTTGACGAAATGCAAGCTGATGTTGACGTGGGGCAAAGAATGTAACAGCTGCGCTACGTAGGGGACGCTATAAGCTTCATCCCCCGACGAGACGCCCATGCCAACGATGCGTCGTGTCCTTAGTTTTGGGGTGGTTTCTTGAATCCGAAATGACGAGTCAGGCACCGCCGTCCACTTTTAAACGCTCCATCGCGGGACAAACCTATAATTAAATGCAATTGTACTTTATCCAATCTGTTTCCTCAACATTTATAATAAACTACGAGATAATATAGATAATAAATAGAATACGTAAAAATAACTTGTATACGTATTTTAATACGTATCGTAACTTGAAATCGAAGAGCTTCTCCGCAATTCAACTGAAAAAACGAGGGTGGTTATTGACCAGCTTTTCATTATTTTTATTTATTTTATAAACGGATGCTGCGAAAGTATTAAAGAGATAGGATATTTCTGGCGGGGACGAAAATAAAACCATCCGGGACAATTTGGTCAGCTCTTGTGGAATCAATCGCTACTCGATTGGAACTTTCCAGGAAATTCAAATACAACACGGAACTGGTTATTATTACATATTATTATTAATTGTACGCGCGATTGTAATTTTGTTATTCATAGTTTCGAGCAGCCACGCCCGCAGAAAAGCATCGATCCAACCCCCCACCACCCCTCGAGGTCGAGGGTGAAAAGGCTCCGTTCAAAAACCTAATGCCGGTTCTACACATGGGATGTATGTGCTATATAAGTGGGGGGAAGAATTCCAACAAAAATATGCATTGCTTAAATTGCGGGCAAAATTGCGTCGCCTTACAGCTTATTACCGTCGCAATTTCCTTATCGTTTCCTGCGTCGTCGTCAACATGCACAAATTACGGTCAACAGTTCAATTGGAAGATTACTTTGATTCCCTTCACTAACAATTTAATTCGATTATTTGGTAAAGCGGCACATCGACGTGCGATAAAATATCACATTCGCGAGGCGGCACCTAGGGGACCTAAACGTTTTACCCAGAGAAAAATACGGAAATTTCAGAAAAATGATGCGCGACCAAAATGGCCGAGACTGAAAATCCCCCGAAACGAACGACGGCTAATCGTGCAACTGATATTGTGGAAATTCTAAGCGTAAGCTGGCAGATGCGACATATTCGTAGAACTCGTTGTCACAGTCAGGAATCATTACTCACCGTGAACCAAGGCGATATCCGCGAAAACAAAAGAATTTTATCACATTCACACGCCCACAAAACAACCTCCCTACACCACGCACAAAAGCAAACTGATCACAGAACACAAAAAGAAACGGATAGAAAATTGGAAACACAGAATTGGAATACGACTCCGACGACAACCACATAGGGGGAGTAACAGGACCGCTCAGTGGCGTGACGACTACGAAGTTCGTTTACAGTGAAGTACAAAAACTCAAAAATGAAAAATATTAATTGAGCAAAAAAGCAGAATAAAATGGTCATTCGCGACTATCAATTACAGCGTTGAGTAATAATACAAATAAACTGTGCACGTAGGGCTAAGAACTGGCACAATCATGACGGAAGAATTCTGTTAGAACACAACGTTCGTGTTTGTTTAATCAAAAATATAATAGTTAATAATAAAAATGCCTAATACTGAATAAATTTTTAAAATCCGTCTTCCCTTAAATATTAACAAACTCCGTCAAGAAATGAATCCGGACTTAGGCGTACACAGGGATGGGATAGTTGTGTCGCATCTCCCCTCCAACGATATGCTCTGTATATATTTGATTATTTAATCTTAATTTTCATGAACAGAAAAATAGACATTCTTGACAGGTTGAAATTGATTACAGTCTTGTAAATACCGTATTCTCTTGGTACCAGTCTATTAATATTGAGCAATCCCTAACCTAGCTATTAAATAACCTAATATTATTAAGTATTTTGTTTATTATCGCCATGGATCGCTCCTCTCTTCAGTTAATGACATCATCTGATTAAACTACAATGACCGATAATGATATTACCTGATATAAGTAGATAAATTGCATTTGCTATAAGTTTAGCAAAAAAAACAGTACGTACCAAAAACGGGAATTATTTCGTTTCTCTTCTCTTCACATCTATTTTCGTTTTTAGATGACATTCCCTCATTACAATAAAAAAGTACTTTTACTAGTGGTCCTCCTATTGATATTATGGATCTGCACATTCATCGAACATATTTCCATCTTTTTCTACGACAAACATTCGATCAAATGCTACAGGTACGAAGGTGACACCCTATCAGATATATCTACCGTTGACGTACGGAAAGGAAATTCCATATTTTTTCACGAAACCTCCTGTAACTCTTACCTCAGTGGCAAAATAGTTGTGACTGCTAGGCAGGCTTGTGCCGTTGAATCAGCGGCTTTACGTAACCCCAACTCGAATGTTTACTTGTTGTTCACCTCACCAGGTGTCTTTAAATTTGAAAACACGGTATCGGATAAGTTCATCAAATCTTTACTTAGTTACGGTAATATCAACATACACCATCTCAACTTTGAGAGGTACATCAAAGATACACCTCTGGAGGAATTATATAAAAGTGGTCAACTTGAAGCAAGTCAGTATTCAATGTCTCACGCCAGCGACGTCTTAAGGTATTTAACGCTCTGGAAGTACGGTGGCATTTACATGGATTTAGATTTGATCGTTATAAAAAGTTTCGAGGATTTACCACCAAATTTTTCGGGTTGCGAATCGTACGAAGACGTGGCAGCTGGAGTAATAGGATTCGGATGGAATGGGACTGGTCATCGGTTCGCCGAGAATTGCGTTATGGATCTGAAAGTAAATTTCAGCGGTACATTGTGGGGTAATAATGGACCGGGTGTGATAACAAGGTGGGTATATGGAAAATTCATTAATAAAAACTTACGTTCAATTCTCTAATCCGATTTTCGCTTCAGGTTGGTTTACAAAATTTGCAACGTTTCCGATATCAAATACGTAGTTGGCGCAGTGTGCGATACTTTCAATGTGCTACCTCCGGAATCATTCTACGCAATTCCTTGGAGAAGATGGAAGGAATTCTTCGAACCTCAATATTTAAGCAAAGTGATTAGTGCAACCGAAAAGAGTTATGTGATACATGTGTGGAATAAGCACAGTTACAAAATGGAGTTAGCTTTGGATTCGAATAGCGCATATAACTTTTTTGCTCGAACTCATTGTCCAAAAGTTTACGCCCAATGTGAGGATTATTTTTAAGGATTAAATGATTGTCTTGACCGTAATTTCTATTAATTCGTAAAAAAATATTCTTATAGTTTACGTATTGGATACTTGAATGAATTCAATTTGAATCGGTTTTTGTTTCGTGTCCGCCGTTATTACAATTTCGCTTTAACGACGTTTAATAATTTTTCGAATTGCAAGGCTTTCTGGAAGTTTCCGGCGATTTTCATTTTGCCAGTCATGTAGGCGGTTGCCGGTTTCAGTTTGCCTTGGAAAATTTGTTGAAAGTGGTCGACTGAGGCAGTCATTGTGGCGTCGGCTTTAACTGGAGCTTCGCCTTGCCCGCAGGACCCGCTTCCGGATTTCAAATCGACGAACCATTTGCCGCTTTCGGATCCGGTGACGACAATTTGGTAAACGGCGTTGACGTCTTTAACTAACTTTTCAGAGAGAGCGGATTCGATTTTTTTAAAGAGCTCTCCGGAAACCCCAGATGGTGCGGCAGAGCCGCCGGTTGAAGTAGCCTCCTCGGCTTTAACGGGCTCGCCAATGTACAAGTCGTTCATTAACTTGTCGTTGTTTGAGGGATCAACGCAATATTGTACCAAATCTTTGACACCATTCGCTTGTAGGATGTCTTCGTCGATGTGGAATTTACCAGTGGCGCCGGGCGCCTTGGGGTCTTGAATGAGGATGGCGTAGGCAGCATCGGACATGATTTCTGGTTTGCGAGCGAATTTCATGGCGTCTTGTCCCATGAGCATATCAACGGCGGCCGTTTGAATGACTTTGAAATAATGTTTATTAATAAATTATCGAGGAATAAAAAGGAGCCGCTTACTGGTTCTGGGCCATAAAGCGTTTACGGCGATGCCGTGTTGTCTGAATTCTTCGTGCATACCGAGAACGCACATACTCATTCCATACTTGGCGATTGTGTAAGCCACATGGGGGGTGAACCATTGTGGTTTCATATCCAAAGGAGGTGACAGGTTGAGAATATGACCGTGCGAACTTTTTTTCAAGTAGGGAAGACAGGTTTTCGATCTGAAAATCGGGTACCGATCAAGATTTGTGCCAACTATAAAGCATCGAGAACTTACACTAGGAAAGTACCTCTGGTGTTGATATTTTGCATTAAATCGTATTGTTTCATTGTGATGTCTTCAGTTTGAACCAGGTTGATAGCAGAGGCGTTGTTTACGACAATGTCAATACCACCGAATTTTTTGGCGGCTTCGTCAACGGCTTTTTGTACTGAGGATTCGTCGCGTACATCAACGATGCATGGTAGAGCTTTACCACCGGCCTTCTCGACTAGACAAAGAAATCTCATTTTAAATACGATGCCATTCAATCACATTTATTAATTACTTTCTTCGGCCGCTGTGTAAATGGTTCCTGCCAACTTGGGGTGCGGCTGAGCTGTTTTGGCCGCAACAACAATGTTAGCACCATCTTTGGCTGCTTTCAAGGCAATCGATTTGCCTATTCCTCTACTGGCCCCACTGATGAAAATGGTTTTTCCGGCTAATTTTCTGCGAAAATTAAATGAACTAGCATGTCATAATTGTCTGTGTTTAGAACTTTTTCAAAAATTGAAAACTTTTCAACCACTATATAATAAAAATAATGTTGATGTTAAAAGTAATCGAGGTCGTTTGTTTAGATGCATTCGCCGTTATTTGGACTTATGACCTTGCGCGAAAAGTGGGTGGTGACGTTGCACAATAAAAACTAGTTGGCGTAATGGAATTTTTCAAAATAATGGATTTTACCAGATGCTACTTTCTGAACACTTACCCCGTATTAATCATTTTTTCAAGGTTCAAACGAAATTGTTTATTTCAAAGCACGACCGATACAGCGAACCGCAAGTGAACTGAGCGATTCAAGAAGTGACGACTTGTTTTATGCGATCGGGCGATTGAAATATAAAAGACAAAGTCCAAAGTTTAAGTAGAGAACTGCCGATCGTTTACCGAACAAACTACGAGATCCAGTACAATTTTTGTAGCAAGAATCGTCGGAAAATTAAACAGCCTTGAACTTTGATCGGCCCCCCGGCTACGCCATCTTTCCGTCAATTTCGGTTCTATCGCAGTTCATAGAACAAATAAGAAATTTCTATGATCACATCCACATTTAAATAATTATGAAAAACAACAAAAAAAATCAAGCAGGCATTTTCTATTAGAAAAAAATCGATTGAATAGTGTCAAAGCTGCAATAAAAAATCGGCAAAATGTGCGAAGAAAATGTCGAATCCCCAAGAATCAATTCGAAATTAATTTTTTCGTACGATTTAATGATGGATTACAATGATATTAAAGACAAAACGATGCCTGGGATGATTGTATCGCATTTTTTGCAAATTCCATGCAATGGGAAAATCGCTTTTTTAACGAAAGCAATTTTAAAAACAACAAAAATCGCTTCGCTCACGGAAATTTTAAATACTTTTATACCCTTGGAATCGAAATTGATATTTTATTCGAAAGCCACGTAAGTGTTTTTCATTTCATTTCCCGATGTTTCCATATCGAATTGTAGGCACGACGCGATTTTATTGGAGGAGTGTTACATTCGAGATGACGGCAATTTAGATAAAATTGTTTTGAATCGCGCTCTTATCGAGGATCTCGAGTGGCTTAGTTGCCTTGATGATAAAAAGAAAATAAATTTAATAACAGGTATTTTTCGTTAATACATACATATATCAAAATAATTAATGATTCGACGTTCATTTTAAAGAACTCATGCTTTTACTTGACCAGGAATGTTTAAAAAAAATCTATTGGCGTTTAGTTAAAGTACATAACGGACGAATACACGGAAAACTCGGCCAAAATTATGCGTCTGACACCACTTTAAATTTTATGGAAGGAAAACTCTTCGCTTACCGCATTTCGGAGGTACAAAAATGACCTATTCCAAATTTCTATCACATAACTCTTTCGTAGAACGAGACTGTTCATAAAAATCTACCACAATCTGATTTAATGCGACAATGGAAAAATAAAATGATTCATTTGGGGAATGAAATCGAATCGATCGTTTGGGAATTAAATAGCCGAAGCGAATGGAATAATTTGGATTGGATTCAGTTGTTACCAATTTGGATAGTGAAGAGAATTTTCAATTACTTGGACGAGAAAACGTTGAAAAATTTAGCAAAAGTTAACGAGTACTGGGCAACCGTATCGCAACAAGTGTTACAAGAACGCAAGACGAGAAAAAAAATTAACAATGCCATGAAAAATTCGAAGGTAACAATTTAAATTAAACAATTTTTCTGCTTTCAAACAGTTGGAAGGCATTCTCCGACTAATTAAAAGGTTTTCATGAAGATCCGATAAAATTTTTGTATAATTGCTGCTATTCAAAAATTCGTTTTTTCACGGGGCCCATAGAACAAGTTCCAAAGCCGAATATTATCAGAAATTCTGAAAATACATATACCAAAATCGAAACCCATTGTTACACATCGCAAATTAATAAATAGTTCCTCCCCCCACAGACTTTGACCGCCTGTTTACGTTATAATCGCGTCACGTTATATCGTTGAAACGATAAGACTTAGATTACGAGTAAAATTATTTATAATTTAGAAATTGGATAAATAATTTAAACGAGTTATTTTTCATTGAGAAAATCTTTAATAAATTGCTGCGGTCCGAGTTGGAGTCGACAACTGATAACAAAAGCATGGCAGCTAGCGACATCCGTACGAAACTCGAGAGAACAAGGAAAGTAGTCGAAAGCAAACTGGAAGCCACTCGAACGGATACTCTGTTATCTCGTACTTTAAAATTGGTGATAAAACAATCAAACCATTTAGACGGGCAGTTACCGGCATTTTGTTGCAGACTCGAAACCGGTACAGTCCAATTTTGGCTTTGCTCGAAGCTGTTCCTAGTCGTGTACCCAAAGCACCAAGTCTATGGGAATTTCAAACCGAAAAATCTACTCAAGAGGATATTTCTATGGATTTCAATCAGTCTGCTTCCATAATCAGTTTGAGCAGTTTGCACCCCCCAATCGACGCCAGTTCAAGCGATATGCAAACTTGGTGATTAATAAAACCCAAATGGAACTATTAACGTGTTAATTAGAAAAAATTACGAAATATATAAACGAAACCAGGTAACCAACGTGGTACCACTCGTTCTTTAGCCATCGGCAAACCAAATTTATACAAATTCTCACATTCCTCTTTGAGTTTGCGTTGCAACTCAGTATTTTCCGTTACAATGACCAGTTGAGTCTCCAAGTCCTTCCTAGTAGAGCGCTCGCCGAAATTTGATGATCCAATTAGTGTTAAGCAAGGATCGACACTGTTCGGTGGGAAATACCTTAAAATTTTGACGAGTTAGCAGTTGTCGCGATTAAAATGTATGAAATTCACCATAAACCTTTGCCGTGGTACGTCCACCCGTCTCTCAGGTATTCGAAGAGTTTTATCCGATTGCCTTGGCCGTATTTCTCGCAATACTTCCGAAATTTATCAGCTATTATGTGATAGAGGTAAGGGATATGGCTAGAAATCCCTTGAGAACCCGTGAAACCGTTAGCCTGATTTAAAATCACCATCAATCTAATTAAATGCTACATTTAATTCAATTGTACCTTAGGGTGGGCCATTAAAATGTTGTATTGCGCTTCGCTTAGATGAACCAAACTTCTCACATATCTTTTTGTTAGATTAAAATAACCTGTGGCTATAAAAAATGTGGACGTTGGTGGAGCGCTTTCCAAAATTTTTTCTGTTATCAGGGAATCCTGCTGAATATCCAATTGACCCATTTGAATTGTTGGAAACACCCAAGTATCTGCAAGTAAGTTTTTAGCTATATCAATGAAAGGAGTTCATCTTACCTTTGTTTCCTTTAACAGTTTTATTGGTAGTGATGTCATCGAAGTAACTCTTTATTACATTCCTAGCTTCTTTCGCGAATTGTTTTTCATTTTCCCATCCGATGGGTGTTTTAACATTATTATTTTTATCCACGATGAAACTAAAAGATTGAACTTTTTCAACCAGACCGACGTAAAAATCACATAAATCTTTATCATCTATCACAAAATATCTGTCTTGGCGATTTGTAAAGTAATCTTTGGATAAATTAGCCCCACTAATTATGAGAGTATTATCGAATATGTACAACTTCATATGTTGTACTCCGAATATTTCATTAAATCTATCGGGCATGAATTTTTTTAAAAGGCCTTTTAATTTGGGGGTATGATACAATGAAACACAACAGTTACTTTCCTTTTGTAACAACGGTAACAACGTCGTTCTAGAGTTATCAGAAAACCTGCTACCTCTCGTATAATCCAACAATATATTAACCTTTAATTTATCATTTTGGAAATGAGGATTTTTCAACAGCTCGTCGACTAGTTGCTTCTCCAAACTGCCAGTTCCCAAGTACAGACTAGCCAAAGTTATCCGATTCTTGGCGGTGCCACCGTTTTTAATTAGAGCATCGTAGAACTGACTAGGATCTCCGAGGATGCTAACATTGCTCGATTTAATTGGGAAACAAGGCGCGGCGTTAAACAACCATAAAAAAGGAGCCGCTTCCCTCTTTTTTAACATATTATCTGGATGTTGCAATGTAACATCAATAACGTTAGTAACTATACGTCGTATCATTCTACTTGTCTCTTAATCTGTCGAAATGCACAGGTTACGCCATAACCTATAACCAAAGAATATCTACATATATGTATGTAGATATTCTTCGCTATAACAAAGTAATAAGGAAATCTATGAACTTTAATGTGGTTGCCGTCGCAACAATCCAACGCGTTCGAAGACATACAAACAATGGTTGATGGAATAGTAGAAATTTTGAATAAATATAAAATACTAGAAGAAAAAGTTGACGGAAAGCTGAATCAAACGTATTCTAGACGGGTAAGAAAAATTATTGAAGTAAAATAAAGACTTTTAATTAAAGGGAAAATATGGAAAAATCAAAAGAGTTCCAAAAGTCGCATATTCCATCTCTCCAACAAATCAAAGAGCGAAATGAAAATTTAATTAATGTAAGTTCTTATAAATATTTTAGATTCCAATCAATTAACTTTTAGGACCTTGAAGTAACAAAAGGAAAGCTTCGGTCTAAAGCAATTTTTTCTCCAGCTGAATTACAATTGGAAAGAATCTATGGCACATACAAGAAACAATGTAACTAATAGGAAAGGAATTAAACTTGAAATAATCAAAAATATATACAAAAACTTGGATGCCAAATCCGATTTATTCGTCACTTTCAACTAAAAACCCACATAGAAATTAGTGACTTGACACGCTCACTTGCCATACTCTGATAATATTATCAGAATAACCAGCAAACAAAGTTTGACCATCAGTCGACCACGCCAACGATAAACATTGCGGTGGCTCAGCTTTACTTGTTTGGGAAACAACTTCAGGTCTCAGCTCCTCAACCATCTCTTTGCTTTCCAAATCCCAAATTTTAATGGACGGTCCGAAGGCGGCACACAACCAATACCTGGAGAAACAAAACGGAAATCAACGACGTAATACCTCGTAAAACTTGAGCCAATTTTCAACAAGAAACATCAGACCCATATCCGCTAACCTCACAGGGTTCATCGAGTGGTTAAAGAAAGTTCATCATTCAAAATAATCCCAATACCTTTGGGGTCCATTTGTAAGTGCATTTTTGATTCGATCGCTATGTTTTCAATTATTTAATTGAGCTATCGAAATTTGTAATATTGGAACAATCAGCTCCAAGATAATTATAATAGATCTTACCTATTCGGAGAGAAGCAAAGGGCTGTGATGATATCATTGTGGTCCAATGTATGTAAATGTTTTCCATCATTCAAATCCCATAACATAGCTTTGCAATCTTTACCACCGCTAGCGCAAAGACTACCATCGGGAGAAACTGTTACTGTATTCAAATAACCAGTGTGTCCGTAATGATTGATCTTCAGTCTGCAGTTAGTCAAATTCCAAACCTACATACATATATAATAAATTATACGAAGAAATGTAAATGAAAAATCCTGTATGATACCAGATTGAGGAAACAGATTTTACCATGTGCTTCTCACCCAGGAATCATTATAATCTCCTTCTTTTCGACAACTAAATGAGGGAGAATTACCCTCACATAGTGCTTTTAAGAAGGTTCCACATTCAAAATAGAAGTGTAACAGAAAAATTACCTTAACGGTTTTATCCCAACCAGCAGAAACAATAATTGGGTTCGAATGATTGGGAGAAAAACGAACGCACGAAACCCAATCGGAATGACCGTCTTCTTGAATTGTGTACTTGCATTCTGCTAAGGTGTTCCACAATTTGATAGTTTTATCTCGTGAGCCGGAAACGATTTGCCTATTGTCGACGGAGAAGGCCACACTGAGTACATCCTTCAAAATATATCAATTTATAATATATGTATGTATGTATAATTCAGTTGGGTGGATTATTCTGTTTCTCTTATCGACTTACGTTAACCAAGGTTATTCTTCAGACGACGAACGACGGCAAATTTTAAAACAAAAAATCTTCTTGCTGTTGCATCAAATTGCTCATTATCCCCGTTTTTTCGAATATAAAACAAAGATATTTATTACCTTGGTGTGGTCGTTGAATCTTCTCGTCGTTTTGCCTGCGGCCAAGTCCCACAACCTTAATGTTTTATCCCACGAGCCGGACAACGCGTAATTGCCATCGCTGGACAACACGACATCCGAAATGAAATGCGAATGACCATGAAGACGTTTTGATGGTATTCCATATTGGGTCTCGTCACGCGTCAATTTCCACACTATCAAAGTCTTGTCTACAAAAATATCGACTTATTAGGTGAAATACCGATAAAACTAATTGAAAATTAAACGACTTTACGGAATTTAAAGAAAGATTAGCGTGATAATTAAAGATATTTGATACGAACCTCGAGAAGCGGATAATATTATATCCGGATATTTTGGGTTGGTGGCAATTTGAGTTACCCAACCGTTGTGCCCCAAAAGGGTACCTTTAAGTTGGAGCGTTTCCGACATTTTCACCAATAATTAATCACTAATATTTCCTCAAATCGTAAACCAGCAAGCTTACTAGAGTACGGTCGGAAACAAAATGGCAGAGTTTACGTCAACCTTGACGTCAAACAGACGGCGCAGAAAGACGAGGAAAGGAATATAGAATTTCGGCGTATGACGTAACCTTGTGTTTGGATGTATAACCTAGAAATGATTAAAGTTATGTTACGAAGGAATTAGGAAATTCACCCCATTCAAAAATCTTTTCGTTACATTATATTACTTTGAATTACTAGCGATGTACGTTACTTTCATTCTGAAGGTCGGTGGTAATATGTTAACGGAATGACATCATTTTAGGATCTACTCAAAACCTGTTATTGTTGCTGTGGGACTATCAATTTGCGGTATCACTTCCTATTTGATCTACAAATTTCTAGCTAAGGATGAAGATGACGATTATAAAACACCCTTTATCAAAGCTTCAGGTTTCAAAACTTTAGAAATCAAAGTCGCTAAAGAATTAATGAAGGAATTAATCGGACGAAATGGAAAAAACATTAAAAGTATACAAGAGAATTCTGGAACTAAAATATCCTTTAAAGACATCGAAGAGAATGGAAAGAAAGTTTGTGTTGTAAGGGGATCAATAGAAGCGTGTTATATAGCGGAAAAAATGATCCAGGATTTCATTGGTATATATCAGAAAAACTTGGTTTTAAACGCTAGTTGAACATTAGTTTTCTCTAACAGATAATCAACCGGTTCTCGTTACTGAACATATGTTCATCCCCAAAGTTGCAACTGGTAAAGTAATTGGTAGAGGCGGACAAACAATAATGGAAATTCAAAGCAATTCTGGTGCCAAAGTTTTTATTCATTCTGAAGAGGAGGATCTTACAATGTCAAATACCAAAATTATTTTTAAAGGTTGACATTCCATTTTTTTTTTTTTTTTAAATTGCTTTTAACATAATAATTGCAGGTACTTCTGAACAAATATCTCTAGCCAAATTTTTGGTAACTGAACAAGTAAAATCAGTTAAAGAAACAAACTCGAAACTGGAATCGACACTAGCGAAACGAGAACCTCGACAACCGTCTAAACTGGATAAATTCAAACGAAAACAAGGAGTTCAGACTGATCGCTTATCGCCAGCCTTGAGCCAACAGGAGTCGCCATTCGAGGTTTACGTATCGGCAATGTGCGACCCATCGCGATTTTGGATCCAAATCGTTGGCCCAAAAGCAACTCAACTTGATCAACTAGTTGAGGAAATGACAGAATATTACAGCAAGGAGGAGAATAAGGATGCACATAAAATATCCGAACGGATTAGCAAAGGAGATCTGGTGGCGGCTGTTTTTAAATATGATAATAAATGGTAAATACTTAGAAGGGATTGGAAATAATTTAAGTCTATCGAAATATTTTATAATCTATACAAAAAAATACTGTTTTAGGTATAGAGCTGAAGTTTTGAATGTGTCTAGAAACGCTTCCAATAATATCGAGGAAGCCGAGTTGTATTATGTGGACTATGGTGATACGGATAGCGTGCCAACTTTGGAAATTTTGGAACTTGGAACTGATTTTCTTCAATTACACTTCCAAGCTATTGAATGTTATTTGGCCAACGTTGGTGGGTTTCTTGGGACGTTCTTTTATCGTCGACTAATTTTTTATTCTTCTTATAGAACCGGTGGATGGTGGTTGGTCCGAGGAAGCTGTCGATAAATTTGAAGAGTGGGCGCACGTTGCGCAATGGAAAAAATTATCCGCTAAAATTAAGGGTTACTCGTTGAAGGAGTCGCGTAGGGCGGGCTGCGAGGATTCTTCAGTGCCAGGTGTTGATTTATTCGATTGTGGCGATGAAAAAGACATTAACATCGCCGAGGAATTGGTTAAACATGGTTTTGCTGTGTTTAAGGAGGAGCAGGATTTTGGTTCGTCGACTAATAGTGTTAACGGTTGATTGTTAAAATAAAATTGTGATACATATTCTTGAGGTAATTGTTAACAAATTTATACAGATACGATTTCGTCGACGGCAACATAAAATATATACAATATATAAAAAAAACAACGTAATAGAAAAATAGGTGATTGACGAAAAGAAATGATCAAAAAATAAGGTCGGCGATTTAAAAAAATTATTGTACTTTTCTGCAATAATAACCTAGTTCCTTGCATTTCTGGCAAAGGTGTTGGGGGTGCACCTTGGATTGGTCAGAGACGTCTAAGCCGTCCGGTTTTTCTAGGGGTCTCTGTGTGGCAAAAAAAAATTACGCGCGTTTTTTGCGTTGGTGTAAGGTTGTTTTCACTAACCTGTTTGTGTGGAAATACGTTGATGTGGCACTTGATACATTCTTGTCCCATATTCGACCAGGAATTACCGGACATCCACTTCCTTTTACATTTTGGGCATTTGTATTCGCCAAAACATCTTTTTCGGCCCTGGTAAGGAGTTTTACCTTCTTCCTTGGGACGGGCCTGGAAGTTGCTTGGAAATTGTTGAGACGACACTTCCGCGATAAGCGTTTTATAGTTTATAAAACGCCGAGGAGCACAATGGTTGTTTTACAAAGGGAGCAATGAAATGGAATAAGAGTTGTCATTGTCCGATAAGTTTGGAATAAAACAAATAGGGGCCACACAGAGAAAGTTGTTTTTTGATGGGCATACCTTTGGACAATCCTTGATGTAATGTCCTTTTTGAAAACACAAGTGGCACATGTAAGATGGTGGTGGTCTTTTTAGGGATCGACGTTCGAGGAGGCTCAAATCGCCCAATCGTTCCCCAATGTCCGTCACGGAATCCCGAAGACTATTGTTGGTTGTCGAGTAAGAACCGTAACCATATTGGAAATGATTATTCGGAGAATAAATATTCCAGGGAGGTGAGAGTAATTTTTGCTACGTGTTAATGAACAATAATAAAAGTGATATGATGAATAGGTATAGCTCTATTCGAGTATCACTTACATGATGATGATGATGGTGATATTCCGATGGTTGATCCAAAGGTAAATACGGAAATAAACCGGCCGCGGGAAATTGCGAAAAAACATTCGAGGGATTGTAATCTTGTCTTTTTCCGTTATTATTAATCGTAGGTTGCGATATCATCGTGGCTGATGGTGCCATGGTTCTAAAAAAGAGAAAAATACACAATTTAATCGTTAAAACTGCAACAGAAAATAAAATCCTTTCAATTGCGCCAGCTTGAAAAAAAATACCTTGCAATTATCGTCAACAGCTGCGAATCCAAGTAATCATCCATATTTTAGTCGCCAAACAGAAACAACATTAGTAAAAATGAAAAAGTACACTGAAACTGAAGTAACAATCGATGAAAAATCATAGAAAAAGAAAAACCGATACGTCATTAAAAAAAAAATGGAAACCGCGCGAACGCGCGCGACCAAAATAAATATGCGGAAATATTTTTACTCTTTAATATCCCCCGGCCAATTAACGAAAACTGTGTCAGAATCGTTTTGCGTCGTCCCAAAAACCTAGTCGGCGAAACAACCCGTTTATTTTTAGTTTTCGCGACTTTCCACTTTTTTTTACCTAGTTGGAACTGAAAATTACAGTCGAAAAAGGGTTATAAAACTTACCGTGTCAACAAGTGGGGTACACACTTAAAACGCGATCATGCCCGCGATTTCTGATCGATTCGAAAATCTTCGATCGCCGCCCGGTCGAGATTTCGGGAACGGCGGCGGGCGAGCTGCGATCGCGACGGCAATGGTGGTGGAAAAACGGCGGCGGTGGGGACCGAAGCTCAACTTAAAATAAGCGAAACCCGGCGAACGTCCAGTAAGATTTTTTTTATTCATTATTATGGAATGGCGACGATAGTACACCACTTAAGATTTGACAACTGATTCATAGAAATATATACGCTACGAATATTCCGCAATAGTTGTAAGGTTGACCGACGATCGAGTTTAGTTTAGGTAATTCGTAGGTTGAAAAAATGAATATACCGAAAGCTCCTGCAAGCCTCCCACACTGCTTCCACAAATATTTTCGCGCCGTCCCCGCTCGGTACGAATTTCCATCTAACGACGGCGCACCTGTGGCCGTTCGTTTCGACGCTTTTCGCAGGTCAGTCCGTTTTTCCGAGCGTCGCGAAAAACATTTCGACTTTTAAAATCAACGGCGTAGCTCGTAAGTGTTAATGTGATTAATCTACTATAGGGTGGACGAGTGTTTGATTTTTGAAAAATTTTCCGATCGTTATGGGGAGCGGCATTTCCGGAAGTGTTCCGGTGGTCAAGGGAAATCCGGGGTCAAAAACCTTTCGTTAACTGACCGCAACGCGTCTCGACGTCTCGTCAGCAAAATGCGCAACCACCACGAAAACTGCAAAAGTATTAGCTACGAAATAAAAACAATATTATTATGACTAATTTGTTAATGCGTGCGCACGTGGGACGTATTCTTATTATTATGTACTATTATTATTATTATTAACTATTCACACATAATAGTTCAAATAATACAATTCCCTAGTAGGTATATAACGATCTGACTTATAAAATTTGTTTTTCGGTTGACATAGTATTCGTATCAAAATAGTAAACAGTTTGCTAAAGCCCAAACGACCAATTTTTTTTATCGTCGCTCGGGGTATTTCGTGACTAGTTACGGTAAATTAAAAATCAATTTGGGACAGTAGACGACGTTTTCTTGTGCCTTCCAATTTCCAGTCGGATCGATATCGCTAAAAATACGACCGTTTCGTATAGGCAACTATATAACAATCGCGTTACGTCGATTTCTATTTCGGAAGAGCGGAGACAATCGGCGACGTCGGAAAATGCGAGAGAAAGACGAAGAATAAATAAATAAAATGTCAAACAATTGTCAACAAGCATGAAACTCGGCAGGGCATCAATTAAAACAAAACTTTTGTTAAATCAGAAACCAAGTCCACTGATGGAGAAATACGAACAATTGTCGATTGTGGGAGAGGGTAGTTACGGTGTGGTCACCAAGTGTCGGCACAAGGAATTAGATCAAGTAGTGGCGGTGAAGAAATTTCAGGAAACTGAAGATGATTTGGCAATACGGAGAGTTGCGTTACGCGAAATTAAAATGTTAAAGGTAAAGTACATATACATATGTACCTAAAAGTAACAATATGTAATGACAAATCGAGGCGGTTTTTATATAATCATCTTACGAATTTTCAGAAATTGAAACACGAAAATCTAGTGGCTCTAATCGACGCATTTCGATACAGAAAACGTTTTTATTTGGTGTTCGAGTATTTAAACGGTACGATATTGGATGAAATGGAGAAAGTTGAAGGTGGGTTGGGGGAAGAACGGACTAGGGAAAGATTGTATCAAATTCTGAGGGCGGTGAATTATTGTCATTTCAATCAGGTAAGCAATTAGTGATATTAGATATTATGACGACGTCTAATAATCGCAATTCCATTCGATACGATTTATTCAAATTAAAATACAGACATACGATAATATTATATTAGCATCCGTAGTGCCGAAATAGCTCAGTTGGGAGAGCGTTAGACTGAAGATCTAAAGGTCCCTGGTTCGATCCCGGGTTTCGGCAAATCGTTTTTTAATTTACCAATATTAATTTTCATCTTTTTTCAGGTTATCCATCGCGATATTAAACCCGAAAACGTTTTAGTCTCGTCCAGTGGTGTTGTGAAGTTGTGCGACTTCGGTTTCGCCCGCCACCTGTCCAACACCAACGAAACTTTGACGGATTACGTCGCGACGCGATGGTATCGAGCTCCGGAATTACTTGTCGGTGATCAAAACTACAATACAGCCGTGGACGTTTGGGCTATTGGTTGTTTGTTCGCCGAGATGCTCACCGGCGAACCTTTATTTCCCGGTGACAGCGACATCGATCAACTTTACCTCATCGTTCAAACTTTTGGCCGACCGTGTCCGAGACATCAGCAAATGATGATCAAGAATTCGGCGCTCCGAGCCGTTAAAACTGGCCAAGGCCCCAAAACGGCCTCCAGTATCTTGCGCGAGCGCTTCCCCAAGTGGCCCAATTTGAGCATAGAAATCCTCCTAGCCTGCATGAAAATGGACCCGAGTCAAAGACTAACAGCCGAAGATCTGCTTCGTCACCCTTACTTCAACCACGACAACTTTTCCCGCGTCTTCGTACCGGCTTTAAGAGAAAAAGTCCACCAAGAATACAACAGCAATCCATTGCTTCGCAAAATCAAAGCGGACATTTTATACTCCACCGATCGCCACGAGGATCAAAGATGGCGTCGACGACCATCCCCTTGCGACCCTATGCGATGGAAATTCCATTTCCCACCGCCTGAACGAAAACAAGACAACAAAACAACTCCGAAAATAGTCGCCACTCCCAAAAACAAAGACAGGCTACTACTTCCTAAAGATTATCGACTTGACTACCCCAACGCCAACAACGCTGCTGATATGTATATGCTCGAAAAATCCTTAGAATCGTTAGCGCGACTCAGTTTGAGAAACAAATTGGACGGTGATCAAATCAAAGAACCAATCAACTCCAAACCGACAAATCAACCCTATTACACCTACCAAAACATAAATAATAAATACAAAAAAAAGGATAGTAAAATGGATTTAACATTACCCAACCTTCCAAATAAAACCGGTTTCGAAGGTGATTATCTACAAGTCGCCACAATGACACCTGTAAGTCCAAAAAAAATAAATTAATTTCGTTTTTTTCCTTTCGATTATTTTTGTTTGTAGAGAATGCAATCATCAGCGTCGCCTTCTTAGCGTCAATCGGGAGAAACTTTTTACAACGATGAACCGCCGCCGACGAGGAAAACGGTTCATTTTTGTAGACTGTATGACCGTTTCGACTTGCTTAACGTTCAAGAACGACGGAACATTGAAACACAATTTTTTTTAGGCGTACAGATACGCAAAACCGATAAGAAAGTGCGATGGAAATAACATTTTCGACCGTACCGGGTTTAGGTAACATGCATTTAGGACTTATTACTATATTATATCATTTAACGCTTATTTATCAAGTATTCTTAATAAAAGTATACATATTTTTCTAGGTGTTGTTTAATTTATTTATTTCTTAACGTGGAACAGCTACCTATTTCGTTCGAACGGTCCTAGAACATCACTGACACCCACCCGGCAACACCCAATTTTCATCGTCGAATATAACTTTGCTGCTGGTCAGTATCGCTTGAAAAAGGAAAAAGATGCAACGTACACGATCTCTGCGAGACATCGTTCCGATGAAGAAAATAAACGGTGGAAAAGAAATACATTTTGAAAAATATTTCACCGATAATAATTTTAGATTCATTAATATTGCATCCGACTACAACGATTGTAATATAAATGGTAAAAAAGGAAATTCCCATTATAAAAAACACATACTTTCAAAAATCTATTCATACATGATTACCATCATCGCGATTGAACAAAATTAAATGAAAGGAAAAATTTAAAAATAATTATCGAGTACGAAATGCGAGTATCGAAATCGCGAGAAACCGCATTTCAATGACATATCTATCGTAAAATGCCAATATGAATCACAGCAGTTCATTCGTTTGATAAGAGCTAAAGTAATCCGTTTCAATCCAATTCCTTTATGGCAACGTCGGAAATCCTCGGGCAAGGAAAGTTCAAGGTTTCACCTCCAGATAACGACAAGGGGTGAGTTTCGTGGTATTTCACTAGCTTTCCTGCAATATAAAAAAAAACTGTTAGGGTTTCCTTAAAACCAAACCGCTCGCTCGTCTTTAAATCCGATAAATGACGTAACTGAAGCTGCTATTTTGATAATCGACCCACTACACTAGAAAACGTGAATATTACATCATTTCAATTATTTCGATCCATGTCGGAACCGTGGAAAGAGATTTCTCGTTATTACGGATACAACCGGCGCGCCGCGCGTCGAGCGTGGGTGTTATGCAATTGCGATGTATGTCCATAGTCCATACATTATTAATTACAGGTAGCGACCTAGTGGAAGTTGTTGGGGGTAGTGAGTATAATATGAGGTTTCCATAAGGACTGCTATCGAGCGTCCTAGGGGGTGGGGGTGCAGTTCAAACTTTCGAAATCACACCTTTTCGCTTCTAAATTTTGAACTGTTGATTTTATTGAAAATGTCTTCGAACAAATGTTTTAGATACTAAGAATACCTTCCATTTGAATTAGGTTTTGTTCAATTTGGGCGAACGGTTAACAAGAAAACTGCTCAAAACAGGCGTTTTTTGCAAACGTTATATTTACGACGCCAATTTTTCTTTGAAATTTTTTATCATCATTATTGATGCTATAAGAGCTTCATTTTGAGATGATAAAAAATTTCAAAAAAAAAATTGGCGTCGTAAATATCACGTTTGCAAAAAACGCCCGTTTTGAGCAGTTTTTTGCAGTTTTCTTGTTAACCGTTCGCCCAAATTGAACAAAACCTAATTCAAATGGAAGGTATTCTTAGTATCTAAAACATTTGTCCGAAGACATTTTCAATAAAATCAATAGTTCAAAATTTAGAAGCGAAAACGTGTGATTTGGAAACTTT
The DNA here is from genome assembly GCA_020654155.1 of Novius pumilus. Taxonomy (NCBI): domain Eukaryota; kingdom Metazoa; phylum Arthropoda; class Insecta; order Coleoptera; family Coccinellidae; genus Novius; species Novius pumilus. Next base: position 8,437,392 of record JAIFOV010000475.1, read on the forward strand.
GAACTGCACCCCCACCCCCTAGGACGCTCGATAGCAGTCCTTATGGAAACCTCATATTATACTCACTACCCCCAACAACTTCCACTAGGTCGCTACCTGTAATTAATTTTTTCCATGAAATTTCTCTATTGATTGGACTATCACACGAAATTATAAATGCGCGCCGTGTAATGGAAGTTTGAATCTCATCGTCTTTTCTAATTGAAAAATTTGATCGAATAAATCGTACGATACTAATGAAAAACATCTCATCGTTAGTAAAATCTATGTTCCAACGGGAATCAGAGTAGAACAAGTGAAAATTCGATCCGATACGGTCCTGCGTGTCAAATTAAACATATATTCTTCGTGCAGTCGCGCGCCACCTTCTTCCTATCATATCAACTGTAATTAATTCGCCGCAGGCGAAAGTTGATGTTTACTTCCTATCGCGCAATTAAATAAAAAATCAACGATCGCCGATAATTACTCATTTTTTCCTTCTTCCTAAGCACGTTGATGTAATAGCAAATTATACCACGAACGGGAGGAAAAAGAAGATTGTCGACTCACCGAGACTATCGTGTTCCAGCTGATTGTTGCCGGTAAAGGAATATTTTGTTCCCGCGTTTATCAAGTAATGTTTGCATTTCTCTTTTGCGCGATAGGAGATGGCGTAGCCCCAGATTTTCTCGGATAGTCGCACCAAAAAGGAGCCGTACGGTTGGTCCAACAGGAGCTTCTCGGCCTCGCCTCTGGTTATAAGACCTTGAGGACAAATAAAAAAATAGGTAAGAAGCGCACCCTACGAATACGTAATAACAATAACAAGAACGATCCGATTCCAGATTTAAAACCCACCATGAAACCAGCTCTTCGGATTGCCGTTTTGGTCGTAGACGTCCGATCGGTGCTTATCCTTCGTCCGGTGCCACTCCAGTACCGCCGTTCTGCCCGGAGGCACCCCCACGTTCACGGTGCTGTAGGTACTACTATCGATGTCGATGTTGGCGGACAGTCGGTGCTCTTCGCGCGCCCTTCTGGCTATTTCCCTAATTTTTTGGTCCGCTTCTTTCGCTCTACGTTCTTGCTCGCGCCATTCGCGTTCGCGTGCCGCCGCGTCTTCCGCCGCTTGGGCCGCAATTTCTTGTCGTTCCCGTTGCATCGTCCGCAAAATCTGGCACGTCCTCTCCTCTGTCAGTCTTTTCTCCCACATGGCGACTTTTTGGGCAACCTTTTGCGTGCCCAACGAGTTGTACTTGTTTTTATCTACGTAGTTGTCGATCGAATAATTGCTCAATTTGTTGCCGTTATCGACTCTTTTATTCATTTTCTCACGCAACTCGTCCACGGAGCAATAGATATCGGAATCGTCGTCGCGAGCGATGCGGAAGTCTTCGATTGTCGGAGTTACGACGAGGTACTGGGACAATTCCGCTTCCACCTGCTTTTCAGCCAATTTTCGAGCCTTCTCCAAAGCTTCCTCTTTGAGTATCTGATCGATGGATTTGTCTTTCGAATGCTCGCCCATCACCCATACCCAAGGTTCACCGTCGGCGCCCTTAAGGAAGTCGACGCGCTTTTTGGACGTCGATTTAGAGGGCGTCGTCTCGACGACGTCACCCAATTTTTCCGTCCACGCCCTCCATCTTCGAACTTGCTCCTCTCGCATTTTGCAGAACAATTTCTGTTTGTAGTCTTCGTCTAGTTCGGCGAGTATCTCGGGATCGACGTGCATGTCACGCAAGATCTGCTGAAGCATCGCGGATTATCTTTGGGATAAGAAACAATTATGTAGTTAGAAATAATGGTCATTCCGGATAGTTATCAATTAGGTATGTACTTATACGTACGCGGCACAAAACCACAACCACCATTTTTAGTAACAAGGGCGTAACGAAAGATGGCGTGCATGCAACAAGCGACTATTCATGTTTCGTCGAGGGGTTTTTAGAAAGTACACGCGGCGGCGGATTCGACCTTTGAAATGCACGCCGCAGTAATTTTATTCACCTTGACGTTCGATAGGAAGAGAATGCGCGACGACGAATTTCGTAACGAAATCCAATTTCTTTGAATTTAGTAACGAATTAAAATGGATTTTCGTGTAAAATTGCGTTTTTTAATTGTTGAAAGTTGAAGCCAATTAACCTTTTTAAAGGAAATGTTTTTGTAACCGTAAATGTCTTCGTAAAGGAATTCAATCAGTTTTACGGCTGTTGCTGCAGGAATAAAATAAAAAATTTGCGTACCCGTGGATTGGATGAAATCATTTTAATCGGGTTGAAAGTATTCAAGTAAGAGAATTTCACCATTCAAGTTAGAACGTATAAATTATTGATTTTTTTTTAATGTAATTTATATGCCGTGCTGCTTTGGTGGCGGCGTTCCAGTGAGTTTTGCGGGGCCCTTTCTTTAATATTTTTCATTCAAATAACAACGAAATTTGCAGCGCTATGTTGCATAAATAATGCATTTTAAAAATTTTGATCCTACGAGGTTTCATTGAAATCGATCAAGTTTCAAGTCAGTTTACGCCGATCATAAGAAACGCACATATTTTCACCAAGTAAAATGCGCTAAAATGACAAAGAACTTTTCGATCGGTTCTGTGATCTATTTATTTAGTGCCATTACCAAATCGGTTTGACATAAGTAAATTTAAAATCTATTCTATATTAATATCACGTATTAATACATTAACATGTGTTCATCTATAATAAATTCTTGAATCGAATAATAGCACTTTTTCAACAAATATTTATATAGAACATTTCTAAATCTGTCACATCCCAATAGTCTGACTCCAGGTGGCAACATATTGAAAAACTTGGGGCCATAGTAGGTTATCCCAATTTTCATCCTATTAATTCGATGATAGTCTGCGCAAATATTATATCTATATCTGGTGTGATACGAATGGATGTCACTGTGAGTCACATAGGAAGCCAAATTCTGCCTAATATGCAGTAAACACAAGAAAATGTAACCACGGGACAGTCAGAATCTCCAATCATTGATAAGCGTCTCTGCAGTCAGCCCTATAATCTAATCTAGCAATGATTCTAACTGCTGTCCTCTGTAAGGCAAATATGCATCCCACAGAAGTCGCATATCCCCAGGCCAGCAAACCATAAGAAATTCTAGAATGTATACACGCGAAATATAAGGATCGTAGAACAGAATCAGAGACACATCCTGAGTGCAAAAATTCCCGATGCTAACCGTTTAGATAAATCTAGAATGTGAGAGTTAAAAGTAAGTCGACCATCTATCTTTATGCCCAAGAAAGATAGAGGCTCGTTCCATGTCGCATCCGTATTAAGCTGGCCGTGCATTAGGTCGGTGGGTCGACGCGGCGCGGCGCGCCGCCAAAAAGTGTAGGTTCGTCCATTGTGGGGCGGGCGGTATTCCGCAAGAAAGTGACGTATCACGAGTAACTAGTCCTGTGATAACATTTTAACCTTAAAGTACACCTCGTGGAGTGAGTTTATCGGTTGAAGTTAGTTTGTTGGTTGATTTGTGAGAAAATGGCAAGTGCAGACGAAGTTGCAATGGTAGTGATCGGGGAAATAGTTGATGTAGCTGCAGATTCGGTAGCAGAACAGCGAAGACCCTTTTATAGTCGATTTGATGCATTCGAACTTAGTGATTCGCAATTTGTTGCAATGTTTCGATTACCGAAAAATTTAGTGCGAGATGTTATTACCTAGTGTCTCCTTATATTCACCAAGGAAATCGACAGTCGGCTATAAGTATTGAGACTAAGGTAAAATGTTTTGTCATAATCAATTAACAACAATTCATCTCACGAAGTATTTTATTCAGGTATTAGCATCCCTTCGATTTCTCGCTAGTGGCAGCTATCAATTAGACACGGCTTCTAACGTACACGTCGCGTTAAGCCAATCGTCCCTTTCAAGATGTCTCGGCGAAGTGGTAGATGTATTAAATGAACCAATAATTTTCAATCGATTCGTCCATTTCAAAAATATGAAGGAATTGGAGAAAAACCGATCTGGGTAAGTTAAAATTGTATTTAATATGTATAAAAGAACAAGTTGTAGATTTCATGAAAATTCAATTTTCCGGGTGTTATTGGATGCATTGATTGCACCCATGTTGCAATTGTTGCGCCATCTAAAGATGATCCCATTTATAATGAATGTTCCTATGTGAACAGAAAAATTACCATTCTATAAATGTGCAGTTGGTAAATATTGAAAAATATATTTATTATAACGGCATATCGTTATTTAATTTATAGGCATGTGATTCCCAAATGAGGATCATAAATGTAAATGCCAAGTATCCCGGCAGCACAAATGATGCTTTTGCTTAAATGTTCTTTTCGGCATTTGGCCATTTAGACGCTCAGGAATTAAAACCACTATTCATCAAAACCACCCCAGGTCGGTAAAACGATATACCGAATTATCGCGTGAGTTATCGTTGAATCGTTGTTCGCATTACGAAGAAGTTTTTCTATTTGCTACTTTGGCGGATGCTGAAGAAGAAGAAAAAGTTCCAAAAAAGAGGAAATGGGTTCATGACATTAATATGAAACGGAAAGAATTTGGCAAATTTCGCCACCTTTTCGAAGATTTGCTTAAAGACGAAAAAAATTGTTTTTTCAGTGTAGAAGGAAAAAGCATCCCGCATTCTTTTTTAGCAATAGACGGTCCGACCATTTCTATTATATACTGAACCTGTACGGAATTCATACGAACGAAATTTCGAAATTGTTGTGCATCTTCAATCTGTAGTTCCCTTATAAGTGTGGTACACGCACCAAAATCTCGCCTACGCTAGATCCAAGATTTGATCCAACACTTTCGTTCAATTCGTTTCTTTTGATTCTGTTTGAATAAAATCCTGTAACAAACTATCGCGGCTGCAAGGTTTTCGGCATCCATTCTATTCGAACGTTAATCTCAAACTCGCTACACGTATATGTGGACACAGTTTTGAGAGTACTTCTGATAGTTACTCTCAGCGAGTGCTCTCAACGATCTATCTGATAGTGAAAATCCAGGAGAGAACTCTCAAATGGATAAACGCCTGAGAGTACTTTCCGACAGTAGCTCTCGCGAGTAACTCTCAAATGGACACCTACCTTGACATCTTTCCTGAGAGCATTCTCAGAAGACGAATACGGTTCGACTTGTGATAGTTACTCTCCGCTATACGAAAATAATTTTGTCCATTCGCGAGCTTGTCGAGAGTCGTACGCTATCTGAGAGTTTTATAGAACTCTCGGAGAGTAGCTCTCGGAACTAGATCCACTTGTGAGAAATGCTCTCGAGAGCGGCTCTCGACAGTATTTCTCTCAAATGGACACTTACCTTAAGTCATTATTAGCCTTTAACTTTGCCGATTTAATATCCTGTCTGTAAGCTTTAATTAATCTATTTTTGAGAATAGTTAATTCCGGAGAACTTTGTTGTATTGCGATGTCTCTTATAAAATTTAGAAAATCTCTCTTATTACGTAAATCATCGTTGAACCAACTAATGTTAGTTTCTTTATACTTTACTAGTTTAACAATTTCAGGCATTGTTATGTCAATGTTTTTAATGCAATTCATAAATAAAAAAAAAATCGTTGGCGTTATCTAAATTAAAGGTCATCTTTAATTTCCTTCCTAAATTAGTTCGTTTCTTCGTAATCGTCACTGTTGTTGCAACCGGTAAGAAGATCCCGTCGCGCTTTGTCCGTCCGACTTTCCCCTTTCCGCATATACGTTATTAGATCGGATCGCGGTTATCGATCGTCTTACGAGAAACTTTCCTCGATTATACCAAAATAATTCGTTTAATACACGCGTTTTTTATTTCAATTCGGTTTTACTGAGGTTATCGTCCATATTGAACGGAACCATCGACCTTCGATCGGTGTCGACCTCGATTAAATATCGCGGATGTGTTCGACGAACGTTGAAGTCGGCCCCGACGCCGGCGCCGCCCCGCCGGCGTCACCGGGTTCTTTCTTCTTATGAATTATTAAGATACTTTCTTGAGGTAAAAGTGAATTTAGTTAATTAGTATCGATTTAAAATTCGACTCGAGCCAACGCAACTGTGTCGTTTCGAAAAATCAACGAAACGTATGACAGGCGTTACACGATAAACGCAACGTTAGTTGGATTGAGCAACACGCGATTTGCAACGAAGAGTTGGATGATTTTTTTGCCATTTTTCCGATGAAATTCCACGTTGGTGCGGTGGATCATTTCGTTTTCTGAATTGATAAAACGGGTAAAGGTCGACGACGCGGCCCTGAAACTGTCTAGAAAAGAAACAAAAATACGCACCGTCGTCGCCATCGTGCGGTCGCGATCTCCTTTGTCTCGATTTCCGTAAATGGACGTCGTTAAACGAACGCGACATTCCTCAAATGTCGAACGCGCTTTGTTTTTGTTTGCGACGCCATTTTAAGTAGATCGAAAGTTCACGTACGGTGAACTCGAGAGGTCAATAGAACTACAGTACAATTCGTTATTAATTAATTAACGACAAAAATAAACGGCGGCGTAGGTGTAATGTCATTTTTTTGATATCGCTTGACGATCGAAACGGAGAAATCGAAACGGGAAACTTTTACTAAACGACTCAACGACAATATGAGCCACATGTCGCGCTAGAAAACTGTGTCACCCATCGACTATACACTACTTTATCGTAAACAATCGGAACGAAGTCACGAGATTGGACAATCTAATTTTTTCCGGATTAATACGAACGGTTCCACGAACTACATACTCCTCTAACTTGTCAATTTTATAAAAGCAATAAGGCGATAACGCAGGTAGAACAAAAGTTGTGTGCAAGAGGCGATTTCTCGCTCGTCGATCGCGTCTAGCGGCAACGAGCACATATAAAAAAAAATTACGAATAACGGCGTCACATCTGCTGAAAAACGACGCGTCTCCGATTCATAACGGCTCCCGACTTTTACGAAATTCGAAATTCAACACTCCCGCGATTATAAATTAATTATGCATTCCAAAGTCGAGCAACTCGTCTCACGTTGTTTGTTAAAAGAATTGGCGAGAGAAAAGGAAAGTTCCCCCTTTAAGTTTTTTTTTGTTCTTTTCTATACGTACCACAAAATGGGATCAATTTACACGACGCTCCGTTGTCAGTTAATTGACTTTAATTGAACATGTCCCGTACAATTTTTTTCTTCATTCAATGGGTGTAACTAACCTTTCACGCGCACCTTTTCTCACGCGAATCGACGAAGAAATTTTACCAAATTTAGATGGAAGAAAGAAAATTGTTTTCTTGTTTATTTTTCTTCATTTTTTGTGAGAGGGGGGCGGTCAGCTTTGTTGCGACGCGGATCGTCGAAATATGCAAACAAGGCCGCGCCTTGGGCGACCCTCCTGGTAAGTCGTTTCACAGTTATAAACGAAGAAAATAAAAAGGTTTTTTTTTAAGTTATCACTGAAAGCGGGTCGACGAACTTTTTTGACGCCTCCGGCGCGGTCTTCTTACGGATTATAAATAAACAATCAGTTTTGCGAGTACATACCTATATATGTATGTATGTATGTGCGTATGTATTTCCTTCAAGGTTGTTCCTTACCGATCTGTTTGCACATTGAATAATAAATAAGTGAGGAGTTTTATCAGCTTCAACTTATACTCCACTTAATCGCAGAAATACTCGTTCCAAAGTATCCGTTAACACTTTCGTAATAATATGAGAAAACGGAAAACGAACCCTTCTCACGATCTTAACCGGACGGTATCGCATTAAAATTCTTGTCCTATTTTCGAGTAACGTGAAACCCGTCCGGTTTTATTTATCGTTTACGTTTATCTCACCTTATATCCGGATTGATGCGAAGAATTCAACAAACTCTTTCGATAAACGACTAAGAAGAAAAATACTACGCGGTATTGTTTACGTGCGAACACATGGACTAAAGCTAGTTAATCGGCACGACCGACCCTCACCAAGTACCTGGAGGGACTGACGCGCGTCGCGCTCTTTTCTTCGGGTCGAAGACGGCCGAATATTTCGTTCGAACTCGAAGTGCGATCGCGAATGAGTAATAATCGACATCTTCAACGACGACGCCGTCGCCGTCTGGATGACTCACAAATTTCCGGAAGTTCCGTCGAAATTATTATTAGATCCAAGGACGTCGAACTCTGAATTTCGTTTATGTTTAAATCCCTAACGATTCGAAATTTTTACCCTATTATTTCTGTCACTGTTGTCAAATTTCTCACTTGTCATTTCTTCCTGGTATTGCCGTTAATTGTAGTTCAGCAACGACGTGTGAAGTGAATATTAAATGAATCCTCGGAATAAGGATGAGATGACACTCCTCTGTTATTCTCATTTAAAATACTATGCTATGCTATGCTATCCGACAACTATTACTAGTAAAATCATATTTCTATTTTGGACGTACAAATAAAAGTTACTATACGACCTTATTTCGGTTTAGAACATTCTATAACCATTTTTAATCAAGTTTTTCATCAACATATTCATGAATTCTCTAACAAAATCTTCAAAAACTCATAATCTATTTGCTTATGATTAAGTATTGATTTCATAGAAATTAACGTTGTATCGTAGATACTGATTGTAAATATGTACATCAAATTTTATAATGACACTACAACTTGGAAACTACAGGGAGTACAGCGAACTGATATGTACTACAATTACTCGTAGTACGTTTCGATATAACATACATAAATATAATGAAATAGAAAAAATGACAATCAATTAAAAACTCTTAATTCATAATAAATATCAAGCAATTAAACACAGATGATTTCACTTTAAAATCGTTATTAAATTCTTTAAATACTGTACACTAAAATTCAAAAGTATTTTTTTAAAGGTTTGTTTTCCTTTAAACGTATTTTGGGTTGCGTGCTTTCTCACAGAAAATCATATTGCCTTTACCATTGACCATTGAGTACATCGACTTTCACCTCGAACGTTCTCGTCATCCACGTGAACATATTTCCGCGAATACTTTTATTTGTTTACAATTCTCAATCTTGAATCGGAAATGTCCGATTGCCGGTAAGTATCACGATAATTATTGACCTTATTAGAATCCCTTGCGATAATATTAATCTTTGTTTATGAAAATAACGCTGTTTAATTAAACAACATTTTTCTATGTGTTGATAAATTCGGTGTTCTTATCACCTTTTGCACCTGACATTAACCTGACATTTTTTTTTTCTTTTATTGTTTGATGCGATTTTGTCCGGGTATATTCATGTACCTGTTAAAATAAAAATGACGTTCCTTCTACGGTTGGGTTTGCGAACTTTCAATACGTTCAGGTAAACAACAATTTAATATTCCGAGTACTGTTGAATGGAAGTGACGCAAATTTGTTTGTGCCAACTTCAGGTTTAGAATAAGCATGACGAAATTTCTTTCTACGAAAACATAGTACACATTTATTTCCTAACTCAGTGTTAGTTCAAGCAACAACATGAAATTCAAGTGCGTTCCAGAGGTGATAAGATTTTGCATATTCCAATTTTTATTTTGACTTTAGGCAACAAGTGGAAATTATTGATGGAAAAAAAATCGCCGCTGATATACGAAAGGAACTAAAGAAAGAAATCGACGAATGGACTCATCAATACAATGTGAAACCACCTAGTTTGGTGGCTGTAATAATTGGAGATGACCCTGCCAGTCAAAAGTATGTTCAAAATAAAATGGATGCAGCTAAAGAAATAGGTAACTTCGCAACCTACTATCTATTGTTTCCTACTACTCTGTTGTTACTAGGTATTAGCAGCAAAACCATAAAGCTCGATGAAACAGTTTCGGAAAACAGTGTACTCGACTTAATAAATCAGCTGAATTCAGATGATTCCGTTGATGGGATTTTGGTTCAATTACCTGTACCTCAACATGTATCTGAAAGGAGGATTTGTAACGCTGTCGATCCAAAGAAAGATGTCGATGGTTTTCATATAAATAACATAGGGAAACTTTGTGTTAACAAAGATACGTTTGTACCCTGCACTGCCCTAGCTGTTGTTGAATTGATAAAACGGTATAAATTGATCAATTTAAATTTAATTATACTTGGGAGTATTTTAGTTCTGGGATCGATCCCTTTGGTAAAAACGTCGTCATATGTGGCCGTTCCAAGAATGTCGGGTTACCCATGGCAATGTTGCTCCATTCAGATCATCGTAATGAACTACCAGGTATGGAAGCTACAGTTTCGCTTTGCCATCGGAATACGCCCAAGGAGGAACTAGCTTACTTAGCTAAAAGAGCAGATATAATAGTTAGCGCTACAGGTGGTTCATTTTACACTTTCTTTGAAGGTGTTTTATTATGGCACTTTTAGGTGTTGTAAATTTGATTACTCGCGACATCGTTAAACCTGGCGCTTGTGTAATCGATGTTGGAATCACCCGAGTGCCAGATGAAAATGGTAAAACAAAAATTGTTGGCGATGTTGATTTTGAAGGTAGTTGCTCACCTTTATATTTATATTATACTTTTTAAATTTCAATTGTATCCCTTAGGTGTAAGTAAGGTTGCTGGTCATATTACACCAGTACCGGGTGGTGTCGGACCAATGACAGTCGCCATGCTAATGAAGAACACATTCCAGGCGGCAAAAGGATTGAGATCTCTGCATTTTTCCGATAGACAACAGTATTAACATGATTTTAAGGTACTTATTTTTCCAATAAATTTATGACGTGTTTCCTTTAATTGATTTGGACAAATCTGAAATATTTTTTATTCCAATACATATTTATATAATTTATTAGGAGCGGCGACGCCATTTCGTCATTTTTCAATGTGTTGTTCAGTGGTTTAAGACGAGAACAGTTGTTTTTCCGCTCATTTATAAAACAATTGGAAATCTTTTTTGTTTTGTATTTTCCGCGTTCGGTCAGGTCACAGAAATAAATATTAGTTCGCAAAATCGACAATTCTATGTCTGCTTTTAACCTTAAAATTAGTTTGACGTTAAACCAAACGTAACAAGTAAAATGAATTAAGTCAATCAAAATTATTGAAACGATCCGTAAAGGCTTAACGAGATAAAAATGAGCTCCTCTGTATACGTGGAAGACGAGATCGGACGCAAATGGGATAGATGTCTAACTGACGGGATATTAAAATTTAGTAAGTCTCCGATCAGAATGATTATGTCATAACTAATTTCGATAATACCCATCATTCCCCTTATTTAGCTTCAGGCCTCGTTATGGGCGGTCTATTTTCCTTACTATTCTTCAAGCGAAAACGTTGGCCGGTGGTTATGGGTTCCGGTTTTGGTGTGGGGATGGCCTATTCGAACTGCGAAAAAGATTTAAATGCTACAGTGGCTGCGGCCGCTCAGTGCCCTTAAAGCTTATTTTTTGTTGACGAGTCGTAGGCATTTATTAAATTGCTGTATAATAAATAAAGATGTTTTAGTCGCTATCAAATATTTTGAAGAGATAAAGAAAAAAAACACCTGCACCTATTGATAAGAGTATGATCACAGTTTTATTTGATACAAACGTACAACATGTCCCATAAACGTAAATGTCAGGATAGATTTCCTCATCCATTGTCGAAATTTATAGTGAAAAGAGAAGTTATTAATCGTTCCAATAATAGACCTTATGTCACAATTTTTTTTCCTACTTACATGCAGTATGCGCAGTTTGGAATTTATTCGATCGCAGAGCTAAAATTTCGCGGTATGTTAATGAGAGGCAACGAAATCGACCTGTTTATTGACGAAAATACGGAACGTCCAGTAACTGCATTTGTTGTTAACATATATGGTAAGTCCATTAGTGTAATACACAAGTTCATATTTTAAATTTTACTCATTACAGATACCCGAAGAAAAGCTTTATGGAGTTTTCTAGAAGACTCGTGGGCGTTCAAGAAAGCGTATTACGATTCTTAAAGGCAACAAATTCACACACTTTTTCAACAGCACATTTTATTCTTCAAATAATAAACTTTGTCAAGTTTTATCAATCGCTCCTCACGTTTAAGTGAAAAATGTTACTCGGCAATTTCATTTCTAACATGATTATTATAGTAATTTAAAATTAGTAGTTTCAACGATGACGAAATTTCCAAATAAAATCCACTTCCAACCCCGAAAAAAAATTCGTAATATAAAAAAAGAAAACACGGGCACGACTAGCATTTTCAACTTATTGCTAAAAATTTGTCGACGTTAAGTGAAAACGAGAAAAAAAAAAAAAAAAGAACAATTGTATCCTATTTGATATCACATAGGTAGTTCAAAAATTTTAGCGTGAAACAGGCTCCAAAAAAATATATATATATATATATTATACAACTTGCAAGATGCTTAGCATCTTCATACTAATAATTATTTTGTGCCTAAAGAAAAAACATCCTAAGCACACCTCTTTGTGTTTTTTTTCTTACGTCTCGTGGTCAAATTTGTTTATCCTTATCTGTCTTAACTACTATTGCATAAAACTTGAAATTTCTCGAACTATTCGGTCTCATAGTGTTCCTGGCGCGCTCGTTTCGTCTCCCTTTCGTTCTCATAGTTCTCACCGGAACTTAAAGGACTGTCAGCGTTACTTCGATCATCTAAATGTCGCTTCAAGTCCAGTCCGACGTTACCGTAGTTCGTTCTATAATAATTTTGTACATTTTATTATTTTTCCAGTGTTAATCATTATGTTAGTTACCCATATGGCGAATAGTTAGCAGTTTGAACGATCACAGGTTGCGGTGAAAATGCCGCTGGAGATAAGGAACGTTCCTCAGTCAAGATGACTTGTTGACTAGGCCGTCGATCTGTGTGTTCCTGCTGTTGGCCGTTACTGGTCATAACTTGTTCGGTCACATCGTTTCGATGCGGTAACAAGAAGCGGGCCTTCGAAGGACCTACCAGCGCCGACATTTGCTGATGTCCGATCATGCCGCCCGATCCGGCATAAAGCGAAGGATTTCCAGGACTACCGGGAGCAGACTGGCTCACGTCGATCATATGGTCCTGAATGGGGGAGCTTTCGCGAGACAGCGACTCCGGCGTTATCAGGCCCGACATGCCTACGTGAGTGGGGGAAGCGGGCGCGCTCCTGATTATAAAATAAAATGATCAGTATTAAGGGGGTTTTATTTCGATTGGGCATTACCTGGAGGAAAGTCCAAAAGGCGCCCGGAAACATTGCACCCCACGCTGTCTCCGCCTTCGGAAAGCCTGCTCGATCAGCTTTGTCTCTGATTGACCTTCGATTTTCCAGAAGCTACCTTTTCCTGGTTCTTCTTGACTTCGAGGTACTTTGATAAAATACCTGTTCAAACTGAGATTATGACGGATTGAATTTTGCCAACCCTTGTCCGCTGTTCGATAGTAAGGGTAGTTTTTCGTGATGTAACTGTAGATACCCGACAGAGTGAGTTGCTTGTCTGGCGCGCTCGCAATTGCTTGAACAATTAGTTGGGCGTACGAGTAAGGTGGCTTTGAATCGTCTTTTCCGCTGCTACTAGGTGGACCGTAACTATCGTTTGTAGGAGGTACTGGAGGAACCTGATACGAAGGAAACGAACAAGTCAATGTTGAGAACAAATCTCGATGCAATAGTTACAGTATTTCCGTTCGAAGTAGGTTGTCTGTAATTTTCAGGACTATGACTTGCAGGTACATATTGATCGTCCCGATGCGCTACTTGGGCAGCATAAGCTGCGGCCATTTGCAGATCGGCCGACACGTTGCGCCTCCCATGTCCACCTCTAGGACTGGCTGGACAACTGTTGGCGGCACTGAGAGTACCGGTGGGTGACGGGAACGGGCTGCCGTAGATGTCGGACTCGGGTATGTTAATCCGTAGAGGCGGTAACGCGCCAGAAGCAGGAACGCCGCCAACCGTAACTCCAACACCGCCACCGACACGATCGCGTACACGAATAGGTGGCGGTGGCGGCGAGGAGACTTGCAATAATTTCGTAGGAGGATCGCAGTTTTCGTCGATCAAAGATTGAAAGGACAGCCGGATGTTTGTGCTCGGAAAACGGAAGATGCAACTGAAAAGGAAAAATTCTAAAAATACTGGATGATCCGCATGCATTATTTAGGCCTATGATGACCTTTGCAAATCGTGTAATATAATCGGAACGAAAGCAAACAATTGTGCAACTACAAAGTCCATTCCAATTCCAGCATCAAAAAGATTATTATTAGCTGAAGGCGCTGAACCACAAAATCGTCAGGAAAAATGAAAAATGTGTAAAGAAAATTGATTTCTCACACACGACGATCACGTGAAAGTGATGATGGACATCGATGACGGTAACCTATCAAGGCCTCTCAAATGTGACAATACACACATACATACATACATACACACACAAACGCACCGTTTTTGTTTACATAACAACTTACGTGCTAGGTAACTGGATCGACGGAGCGCCCTTCCTTTGAAATACACCGTCGACGAAGACACCGTTCTTTCCATTGCAGGACATATAGAAATTTGGATGCTCGTAAAACACCTCCAAGTGTCTCCGAGATATGAAGCTCGAATGTCCCATGTTTACATCCACATCACCGCGCGAGCTATTTCTGCCGATCACAACGCGACTCTGACGCACCAGATACTCGAAATCGCGACCCTCTATCCGTGCGATCGGATCCCCTTTTTCCTCGGGACTCCAATGCACCTTCGAGGGGCTAGACGGCGCCGATTTCAGGGATAGCAGCGTCCAGGCGTCGCTCTCCGCGGTACGTGAAAAACCGGACATCGTGGTCAATTTTGGTTCGACGTACACCGCACACACACACACGCACGCACGAGTGTTTCGCCGAGGAATTAACGCATTAAACCGATCGGTATCGGCATCGTTCGATATCGCGATACGATTTTTTCGTTTTAGTTACCACCCGATTAAACACTGCGAATATGATCGATATTTTCCCGATTTCATAACATGTACGAAACGACAACGGCACATCGATGTTGGTAAACACGTGAGATGGCCATTTGTAATCCTATAATGTAAACAAATGCGACATCTTTGGTTCTCTAATCGGACTTGGGGAAAATGCTCGGTAGATGACGCTTTTTTAGTTGGAAGTTAGTTTATTTGTTCGGCGCAAAACTTCCAAGCTGTGTCAATTCTGTAGTTCGAACGTTCACATAAAAACAAAACATAACCAAATACGTCCACATCCGCTGATATACACGGAATTTGGATGTATACATTCAAGATGAAGCGACCAACTGCTGATCTGTCACTTCAGGCCTTGTTGGTTTGAGAAATAAGAAGAACCATTCCTCCACACAATGAGTAATAATAATGGAACAATTCTATTTGTCAAGATACTAATTTCACCCAAAACATATAATAAAAGCAACGGCTGTCGAGTGTTTCAAAGAAACAAGAAGCCTGATGATATGAGGGGTAAATATAAACTTTAAATTGTTTTCATTAAGCAATTATTTATACTTTATAGTGGAAGAGTGTGACGAAATTTGGAACATGAAAGAATGGACATTATCTGAGTCAAGTACTTGTAGACTTCATTACAATAACTTCCAGAAAAGAAGGTAAATATTTGGAGATTTCTATTTTAAACATTTCATACTTGAAAATGCTGAGGTTTCATCAACTTAGGGGCCGTTCAAATATTACGTAGCGCATTTTGGGGAGAGGGGGGGTCTTTGTAGGGCGGAGGGGGGTTAAAGAGTCCGTTACGTGACATTTTATTCCTTATTCAAGAAATGCAAAAGCGAGACAGGAATTCTCCCAACCTGGCAACCTTTTTTGTTGTTTTTGTATATTGAACATCTATTTTATATATTTTTTGTGATATCAGTTTATTAAGATATGTTTAAACGGCGTGAGATAGTATGAGGGCCAAACGATCCCATTTAGAGTACGCATTCACAAAAATGTTCTTGCTGTTACGTTACGTGGGGTTTCCAAAATCGTCGAAAACTACGTTACGTAATTTTTGAACGGCCCCTTATGGAGAGAGAGTAATTTGAAATATATCAAATTTTCTCAAGCAAAAATGGTTTTCCAATGTCGTAATGATGTCTGTTACTGCTTTCTTTATTGTTCATCAGCCCAAGTAACATTTGTTACTTGAAAACCAGTATCTTTCATTATCAAATTTTTTTAATTTTCTCCACAGTTCATATAATTTAATCCATAAGCATCGAGTTGAAATATTGTTCCGTTACTTTGGGATGGGTTAGATTCGTTTGCACAATTTGCTATTCATCCCTTACTCCATCATTGTGTAAAGTCCACCATTTTCGAGTAATTAATGTATGATTGGAAACCAATTGTTCACATATACACACTCAACAACATAAAAACTGATATGGTAATATTTTATTTTTGACATTCTCTCATCGAGTGTTGTAATTTTTTTTTTTTTTTTGAAAATTAGACAATTCCCAATTTTTGACCGATTTAGATAAATTCAATGATTTCGGTATTAAGAGTCCTTTACTAGGGGGTGCGAATCTGTACATCTTTGATCAAAATGACACAATTTTCTTGCAAATAAATGTATAATAATGATGTCGTTGCACCTGAAACTTCTTGTCTGCTTTTTCCAAATCTTATCTAAATTTGGAACCATTTTTTGGGAAGGGTCACGTGGATGATCCTCTCCCAATATCGAAAAAACTGAATAGTGCATTGTACATAATGCACATAATGGATTTTGACGGGCCTCATTTTTATGTGGTTTTCCACTAATTATAACGTGCGCAACATGTATTTCGCGAAAGACATTTTGTTGTGTTGAGGTTTTTTGGAAACTTTTTTCTTCATCTTTTTTTGACATCTTACACATGAAGGTAAGCACAAAAGAATACGACGAAAAGTCCCGTGCAATGTGGCGTGGAGTAAGATCGCTTTCAACTTGAAAAATATCTTAACTTTTTCGGGGAACAATTTGAATGCGATGAAATAAATTACAAAACAAATTTTTTTCAGGCGATTGTGTTTTCAAACACAAGCCACTTTTCGTTGGTTTTCTACGTTTATAGAACGCGAAAAGGATCAACTACAGAGTAGGTGGTTTAATATAATAATGGCGACCTTCTCCAGCGGATAATTTATTTTGCTGTCTGTTACAACTTTCTCTTAACGAATGTTAAGACTTCAGAAAAAGGTAGATAATATCAAGAGCTCGCGGGCGAATTGAGTCGTCTTTTTCCGAAAGAGTAAAGTGAGATATCAATCGTTGGATCAAGTTTTCCGTTCCTCCTCGTACGGACGAAATTAATTAACTTTCATATTAAAGCAGGTCCGTCGTAGGGGGTTTCAGACGACCTGCCGCCCCACAAATTTCGATTTGAATACAATCCTGCGAAATTAAGCGCCGACGTCGTCGGGGAAAAGAACCCAACAGTCGAGTAGAGGATTAGGGCGATTTCTTTGTTCCCGTCTCAACTTTTTCGTTGTATTTAAGAGTTCGAAAAAGTCATAAGTAACGGATGAATGGATTTAAAAATGCGTTCCGTGGCAACGTTGGGAGGGGAGATGGAAAATCTTCGAAATCCGGGAAGATTTCCGTTTACACACACCGCGAAACGTCGAGAACATGCGATAAAACGGCGGTAGGGGGCGTGGGGTGCACGCAAGCGCGGGGAGCACAGCATCCCTTTCCGGGCCAATTCGCCCGGAGTCCGGAGTCGGATTTGAGGTCGCGTGCAACGTTGAAATATCGATACAACACTGGTGCTACTAATTAATTTATAAATCGAACATTCCGAAACGAAACTTTAAACACGAACTCTAAAAAAATAAATAAATAAATAAATAAATAATAAACGAATGAAATAAAAGAATCGTATGAAAAAAGTAAATAGGTGATTTTTATAAATTGAATCGTTTAAACTGCGATCGGAATAAATTATACTATATTAACGCAGTTTCGATTCGAAAGTAAGTTTTTTGAACGTTTTAGATTTTCGATGTTTTTTAGTCGCCTAGAACGTACAAAATAGATGCGGATTAAATTTTTATTATCGTGAATCGGGACCAAATAGTAGGATATTCTAAATTATAGAAGCGAAAAGTGATGTGTTAATTATAGAATATATTAAGGGGACAAAAAATAGGTGACAGCGAAATCGCCGTTTTATTTGAAAAGGTGGGTATGCTCACATTGATTATATATCTTTCGTCGCGTTTTCGCCTTGTTGCGACTCATTATTGTCTGCGGCATTTTCCACCCATTTATCGGGCAAATTTTCTTGACCAATGGAGGATATGTGACCCAGTTAGTCCTCGCATCCTTCGCCTCCTCGCGATTTTCAACCTTCGGAAAAATTATTTTTTGGTGCGGAATTATTAATATCGAACGTTCCATTATGAAAGGTGATTTTGTTGTCACATATTTGAATCGGCATTGACGTTGAATAGATAGTTATTTATTCGAAATGGGGAGAAAGAAATTCCCCAAAATCCGGATGTTTATGGTTTCTTACAATATTCCTTTAGGGGGACTACGTTCGAACATCCCTAAATTCTAACTTAATTTTCGCACCTCGGAAAATAGGAATTTGCCTACCTCGCGCCTTCGCTTCGGTAACGTATCACCGGGATTTATAGTCATTTCCGCGTTTTCTTCGATCATCCGGCTCCCATTATTTATAAAGAAAATATCGGGGAAAAGAGCACGTTGGCACTTGTTCGCTATAAAGATTAATGAGACAACCGCTGACCGAAGATCAATAGAAATTTGTTCGTTCCTTGAGGGGGTCGATGGCTGTTCGAATTATTAACTCGTTCCCCCACCCAGCGCTAACTAGGCGACGGATAATTAGCGATTCTTGGCTTATTCCAAATCGTATCGGATGATAGGGTAGTTTGCAACCTAATTTTCGGACCTTGTCTCGTAACAAAATCGCTTTTCCTCGATTTTCCGTGCTTCAAATAGGCGATCGGATGCGGCGACCTGAATCATCGATCCATTGGCGGCACATCCAAGGGACGGTCCGTATTGTCGCCCGCCTTTGCAATAATAAGGATATTAGATAATTATGTCGGATATTTGTCACCTTTTGATAACCTGCTGCTCACTAATAGACCCACTGTGTAAGGGTGAGAATTATCAGGGTTGCTGGTTATTACAGGACGTAGCTTTTAGCTACGAAAACTATTTAATTATTCAACTACGTCTATGTTTTGATGAATTCGAAAGTTTTATTCATATTTTTACAAAAATTCCTGTTGGTGTTGTGCGTTCCTCAAAAATTTCAAATCTTTGCAAGAAATTCCCGTTAAAACTGACGTAGCCAGGACAGTTAACAATTTCGGCAGATCGCGGAACTGAACACAATGATCCAATTTCATTTTGAGCGCCGGTATCAGAGTTTCCCTATTGTTATAAGTTATTCGACGAAGCGACGCCTCAGGTAATACGTTTTCCCCCGGCTCTTGCGAAACGGTGTCGGGGGTTAGTCATAGGGGATGGATTTTAATGATCGTTTACGGGAAATAAGATTAAATGTCCCTAATTTGTCGCTCACTTAGGGGAGTATCATTCGATTTATTGATATCGCCACTTTGTGTTATTTTACGACTCGTGTAGTACGATCTATTTAAAAAGTATAAAAAATCCAAATTATTCATTACGAGCCGAAACGTGATCCAAGGACTAAACGTCAACTTCATTCGTATCGCCATCCTTTTTGTTGACGAAACAGATGGGAACGCAAAGTTTTTCCGATTAACCGGCGGAAAGTTTCCGGGTCTGAAACGTATCGCCGGAATGTCGTTTCGTGCGAATTTCCCGGGCGAATAAGTGGAAATCGACCCGGTCGGCTGATCGCGGGGAGCTCAACCTCTCATCCAATCATTAATTGCCCTTTTAACAGTAAACTTTTTTTGCGCGCTTGACTTGAGGACTTGAGGTGGTAAATGTTTATTTTCTTCAAATATTGTACAATTTTAGTAGTCCGTTTGGCCTATACGATATTGTGCGGGCTAGTAGTAGTAGTAGGCATGTCCCTGAGAATCACGAAAGAAGTTCGATTCCTGCTGTTTTTTATTGTGATACTGGCATAATATACATGTGTGTTTCTATCTATTTTGAAAGAATAATAGATGATACTATGGTTTTGGAATATTCGAAACATTGGAAATGTAGAAGGTAATACTTTTCATTTTTTATTTATTGTCCAATACGTATTGCAAAGAAAGCCTTGAATGTAGTAACGAATCGATGTGGAACAAACACATCATAATGGTAGTGGATTGAGGAAAGTACAATTTCTATCCCTTATAGGAGATGTACCCTGAAAAACTTACGGTTGAAATTCCTAATAACTTTTTGAATTTAAATTAAATCGCACGATATTCGATAGATGTGGTCTTAAGCGCACTCCTTTTTTTTCTGTTGCAGTTTCTCTCGGAATGAACCCTCGACGCACCAATTCGGATCACACCGGTAAGTGTTTGATCAAAAATGTCGGTGGTGTCGTTGACGAGTTGAATAATGTTCAACTCCACCCACCAATTCAACAACAAACTAGAATGGCGTTAGCGTGAATTTGACGAGTAGCCAACGTCAACAGCAACGTTTTAAAAAAAACCTTCGCAATTTACAGGTTACCTCGGCAATTCCAGAGTTGTCCTGACATCGTTCGACGTGTCGACTCAGGTAAGTTCACCTAAATTGCTCATTAGCAACTTTGAAAACGCATAAATTAAACGACACGAAACGGCGATTCCGGGAACTCCGGTATGTCGAAAGACGAGGGGTTACGTAGGGATTGCCGTATGGAATCTCAGATAAGGCCGTTATCGAGGAGGTCCAAAAAAGGGATGTGGGTTCAAGTGGGGTTAGGTCATATGGCGAAAGAAATGATTCGCAGTATCCTCGTTTCCTTACCTTGTCCAGTTAACGATTTTTTTTTCTTTTTTAAGGCTGACATTCATCACGTCGCTCTTACATACGAGTCCGAGGACGAGATTATGTCGCGTATGCGCGGCAAGGAGCGTCGCGAGACGACTGCTCATTACAGCAAACAGGACATCAGAGAACAGTACTGCATATCGGAACGCGGTCTTGGCGCTTTGGAGTCGGATCGTTTGAGCTTATTTGGCTGTTTATCGTCTCATCAAAATTCGCCGTGTTCGAACAGGACCTCGTTCTTAACGGCCTGCGTGCGTCAAAAGGCGCCATCTGACGAAAATCTTCACGAGCTGTTTAAAAAACGATCTGCGAACGATTATGCTCCATATCCACGAAGAGCGGCAAGGTCTGTTATCGATATTCACATTCTTAACCGATTTTGCTAATTTTACCGTAATTAGTCATATTTGACATCTCACACGACAGATCAGTTTTACTTTCAATTGAAAACCATTCAGATGATTGATATCACAATACCAATACCAAGAAACCTGTTGGAGGTCATGAGTAAAATTTGCTAAAATTATGAATTTAGCAAATCGCTACAGCCCGGAATTTGTAAGTGCATTTGCGAACACTTAAATTCTAAGGGCTTGTTTCACAATATCCAAGTAAAGTGACGATTAGGCTACTTTTAAGTTAATCGAGGATTAATCCACCGATTTCAGTTTCACAATGTCAAAGTTGTGTCAAGTGTCGATTAAAGTACCAAGTAATTTATAAGTCGGATGAAGTGGCAAGTAACGTAGTTATGTGAAGAGTAATTTCGAATTTGACAATTGTCTCTCAAATTCTATTCTTTGCTGAAGAGATTGCACATTCGTGTTTCCCAAGAAAATGTTTTCTATACTATTGAGCACATATAATTCTGGTTTCTTTTTTAACATTTTTGTATTAAATTTTTAGGGCTTTCCCTGTTCTAATCAGAATTGCTATTGAAAGTCTCTTCGATTGTCTTCCCGCATTTCTTTTTATCGCTCCTGGTAAACGCGTCACTTTTTTCATTTTAGATCATGTCGTTTCCTCCTCTACTAAGTCAATGAATAAGTTAGTCTCTTCACTTGTGAGATTGACACTCGTTTCCCGTTTCTGCAGCATGGTGGTACACTTGAAATAAATTTCTTATAGCAGATACCCCGAATTCTACTGCCACACAAAGTGAATAGTGGTTACTGAATGTCGAATAAACTTCAAACTTCAAACGATTCCCTTGATGAAAAGTAATAAATATGAGTTTAAAAGCTACGTTGCCGGGTCTATCTTCTAATTAGTTACTCGGATGACAATTCTCATTTGTGGAACGAACTAATATTTACTCGGAAGATTTAAACGATACTTAAAATATATGACAAGTAACTACATACTTGAAACTTTACTTCCACATTGTGAAACAGGCCCTAAGAGAAATTTCATAAAAACAAGCGTCGAAAGTTGGAAAAAACGGTTTTTTCAAAGTTGTAGATAGTGAATTTCCCTGTTGATTGATATACATACTTTCAGTGGAGGTATAGTCATGTTTTTTTTTAAATTCCGTACGCTAAACGTTTTATTAGTTGTCTCGAAGTGATTTAATAAGATATCGTAATCATCCACTAAGAGCAATACCAGATTTTATTACATTTTTTATTGAATCTCCGGCGAAACAGCGAAATCTAATGAAAATTTAATGGCAACCGATCATTTAACGGAAAAATTTTGCCGTAATCGAAACGATAACACCACGAAACAAAACAATTTCCCATCCGAATTTCCTCGCCGTGATAATCCGATTTTTCCTATTCCCCCTCGTGGATTAACTCGAATGCGCGATAGTTTTTCTGACGCGAACTCCGGAAAATCTCCGTCTGTCCGCGAATTATGACACGAAAAAGCTTTTCGTTCACGTCCGTCTTCCCCGTTGGGGCGTTTGGAGGATACGCAGAATATTTGCGCCAAATGTCAATCGCGCATCCACCTCTTTTATTAGATAAGATTTTTTTTTTCAGTTTCCAATTTATGTTAATAGAAAGGATCAATAAAATCCTTATTCAAACTCGTAGCACGCGTTCCCCAGTCGGATATCTGAACGCGGCGCCGTGTTTTACGGTAAATTTTCCACCCCAATCGCGACGCACCCACGTTTTTCGTTTTTAGCGTTCCACAACGAAAATGGTTACGCGAATAGCGAGAGAACGAAAGGGAGAGCTTGATAAAGAATTCACCTCCCACACCCTCGCGTCATGCCCAAACTGGTGCTATTCTTCATTCGTGCTCCGTCCGGTTGTTCAAAATGAGAAACGCAACGGCGCGACGGGGGCGAAATGTAAAATTCAGTAGGCAATTTGCACATCAAAGAAAAAACAAACCGCATCACTGACAAACAAACAGAGGACGAGTTAGGAATTGAATCGTAGTGGAAAAGAATAAAAATTACACGTGAATAACGATAGCCGTAATAACATAAATACATATGTATATATGTAATTAACTGTGAAGTATTCTGCCGACTGTATGTTTATTTTCGATTTAATTTCTTGGGATGGTTCGGCTTTTCAAAGAAAACTCTTTTTTCTTTAACTGGAGCTTTCGAGACTTTTCTTTATTATTTTCGTCTCTTCCTCGGGAGAACTAGAAAATTCATAGAAATGGTAAGAATAAGCCAAGAAGAAAATTCGATTAATTCTAAGAAAGATGTTGAAAACCTACAAAATGTTTATGCTAATTTATTAGAAATTGATAAATTTTGGAGACAAAAAGGAGGAACCACAACAACAACACCAGTAGAAACTACGTCTAGAGATTGATTTCTATACATTTTATTCATTACTTATAAAAATTTAGATCGACTAAAATTCTAGTAGGTTTATCAAAATCTGACATTCCATCCAGTCAGATTCAGTATTAGTCAATGTTATACATTTTATTCAATTACTTAAAAGGACTCACCTTCTGTAATTTTGTATATTGTGAATCATATTATTTGTATAATCAAATCTTTTGTAGTTCTCCCGAGGAAGAGACGAAAATAATAAAGAAAAGTCTCGAAATCTCGAGTTAAATAAAAAAGATTCTCTTTGAAAAGCCGAACCATCCCAAGAAATTAAATCGAAAATATATGTAATTATGTATGATCTTTGTTACAGTATTTATTAAGTGACATCTTTTATCACATGTTGCAAACTGTGTGTTCTAACTGTTCTAGAAAAGTCAAAAATTTTCATGAAGAAAAATGGCTAGCCGTTCAAAAGAAGCTGTTTTCTAAATTAACAAATTTTTAAATTCGAATCGAACCTTTCGATGCCAACCTGTCCGAAAAAGATTCCTTCGTTGTGCGACCCGGACAACGGCAGGTGTTTTAAAAGGGAGTTGAACTCTATCACCGCGTCGACCGTCGACGGAATATCCGCGGTTTACCCGATCAAAGGCCGTTCGGAACACGTAAATTGAGCGTCCGATAACTCACTCCCTCTAATAAAGAGGGGATCGACTCCGCCGTAATTTTCCATAAAGACGTCCCCTCAAACAGAAATCAATCTCACGGTCGCATAAGGCAATTCCCTCGCCGGGCTATACTGTAGAGAGGACTTCCACCCCCAAATCGATTTATATGTGTACATACATATACGTGCATTAGGTTTCGACGATATCGTGCATATTGCACTCGATTCGCAATTAGGCGAAAGAGGCGTTTAGCGACATTGATTTACAACGTGAAAATGCCGAGAAATTATTCATAAATTCGCGATTTATTAGTTGTTAGGAAATTGGAATATGTAACCTGCGAAATTGGATTACGATGAAATATCAACATCTTCAGATACCCCTGGGCGCCAGCAGGTCCCGATATCTACAGCTTCGACCGCGACCTAAAATCCACTTATTTTCGCGGTAAAATTCCGGTCGACCCGAGCCGTTACACTTGGATGCCGTCCGATGACGAGTCCGTCAAAATGGAAAAACCCAAATCGATATTGGAACCTACTCACTCGTCCGGCTCGACGAACCAAACGCCGTCTTCCGGGTAACATATATACATACTTCATATCGTTTCCCTCGCCTCGACGAATTGTTATTTCAGCAAAAAGCACGTCTCGTTCGCCCGATCGCACACCCTCACGTCATTCGACGACGCCATCGTGACCCTCAACAGCACTCCTAATCACTTGGCAAAGATGACCCGTAGCCAAGAACGTCTGCTCGATGTACGAAAAACAGACGTACAACCGATCACAAGACAACCGGAACCGTCCGTTGGTAAGATAGTGCAAGGAAAAAACAAAACAAATGCAACTCGTTATTTTCAGATAAATTAAAACGCACCCCGATGAAATGCCAGGCAACACAAACCGAAGCCAGTCTGGGGAGGAAGCATCGCGCCATTAGTTTAAGCCCCAGAACAATTCAAAGAGTAACAATGGTTTCCCAAGGGGCGCAAACCAACGGTTTCACTCCTAACGGTTCAAGGAAACTAACCAAGTCCTACTCCGAAGGAGGCAGTAAATTTCAAGGCATCCTAGGTAGCCCAACTGATAAGGAAACCTTCGACTTGACAGCCGAGCATGAACCACTCCAACGTACACAATCCGATGAGCCACCTCGATCCCCTTACCTTCTCGCGTTGTCACCACCTTTACTCGAACCACCGATCAATCATCGAAGCGAAACTTCCT
Source organism: Novius pumilus (assembly GCA_020654155.1). Taxonomy (NCBI): domain Eukaryota; kingdom Metazoa; phylum Arthropoda; class Insecta; order Coleoptera; family Coccinellidae; genus Novius; species Novius pumilus. The sequence continues at coordinate 8,462,918 of JAIFOV010000475.1, forward strand.
CCGTCTCCGAGGATTCCGAAACGAAAAAAGAAATTTTCATCGATTTCAAACCGCAAGTGCTAAAAACCAAACGTCCGCTAACCAAGGCGATGTCCGACGGTGAAATCCTCCTAGAAACCGACTTGTCACCCGCAAAACAGCAGGTAACATCGCTAAGTCAAGAGTACCTAAAGGTCGAAGACGAGAAAACCCCCAAATTCGAACCGTACTTCCAAAAATCACCAATCAGACACGAAGACGTATTTAGGAAATTAAACGATCCCATTTTCTCTTCGGTATCGTTCGACGATTCCAACGGATTGTTACATAATCAAGACTCGATCGACGAGGAGTTTCACGAGAATTTAATTTATAATAAGATGTATATCGAGCCGAGTGACGAAGGTGTCGTGCCATCCTCTATATCCGACGGACGCAAATCAAACTCCAACGATTCCTTGGCAAATGACGTTCGCGATCACTCGGATGGTATTTGGAACGAGTCGCAAGCGACCGTACTACAAGTCGACTCGGGTACCGATAACGGCACGTCCGAAGTACCCTCATCCACTTCTCTCCTAACGCCATCCTCCAGACGAAGAAATCTCCTTCTACTACAACACCAACAACGATCCTCTATAGACACGGAGAACTTGGAGGATGAAATCCCCGAACAACCATCTACACCACCGAGAATGATTCATCTCGCTACGCCGAAACCGAATTTTATTACGAACCGTGTGAAACGTGCAACGCGAGAAGCTCCGAAACCTAGATCACCTTCACGCGCGGTACCGATCGTCCCGGATCTTTTACTCGCCAGAACTGACTCATGTCGTACCAACACCGACGTGTCCGAAAGCACAACCACCGACGATTACATCACTGCCAACTCGGGAACTGATAGTTCCAGGAGGAGTGGTTCCTTGAGTAAACTCAAGGAGGATATGGTTGTACCTGCCACATTAGTCCCAGTGCCTCAGGAACAGCTGCCCCGAACGGGTCGATCTACTCCGTCCGACACCAGCTCCACTTGCGGTAGTTACAGCGTGGACGGTTCCTGTCCCGATCTGCTCGACGTAATTTCGAAACCCCAAACAGTGCCTTCAAACGTGTTTCCCGTACGCCGCGAGCACGAGTAAGAATAATATTAATAATTATAATAACGATATCAATAACACAAATGTCGTAAATCCTTTTATAGCCGACCATACGTCTTGGACGTTACCAAACAAATAGAGCAACACAAATTGTCGCCAAACGAGAAACACAAAAACCAAAACAAAGTGTCGCCATCGAAAGAAAAATCGAAAAAGAGTCGAATCAGAAACAGGAGCCCCATGCAAAATCACAAAAAAGGCCAAACGAAAAAAGCTTATTACCTTCGTACCGATGCAATCGATGACGAACGTTTCAGACGATCGGGCGAAGAAGGCAAAGCCACTTCGGACGAATCGTCTTGCGATTTCGTAATCGGCAAATACATAATGACACAAGTTTCGCCACGCAAATCGAAAAACAACAGAAGGAAGTCGTTACCTAGGTCGCCGTCTTCCCACTCCATAATCCGACGAGGATCCGACGAAAAGTGTGTTAGTCTTCCAGGTAGCTTGCAACGAAAGAAATCCACTAGAAAACAAATTGAAATTGAAACAGTCATAAGCGGGCAGAGGTGAGTGTTAGGTAATTCTTAATTTGACGTAATCTAACGGAATATTGTCTTCAGTCCACTCGATGGTAAAGAAAGGAAAAAATGTCCGGATAATGCAAATTTAAAAGCGCTCAGCGCCGAGTCGTTAAGATCTGTAAGTCCGGGAAGTGACAGCGTGTTCTACAGCGATCCCAGTAGCCACGCCGTGGATCACCAAGTTCATTGCTTGCACTGCGGCAAGGAAGTCGATATCATCACCACTACGACTGCGGATGTGGAGAAAAATAATGAGCACGATATCGTTGAACCACCAGCGGGCTTTGAGGATTCCCCCAAGTTGAGACACCCCATCACCGGGACGAAGTTATACAAGAAATTGAATCGGAGAATTCGTTCTGAGGAACGAACACTAGGGGATCAAAGAAAACATCGTTACAAACCGGATGTTCGTGCAAAGGTAACGTCCGTTGGAATTTAGGCAAACAAATGATGTTTACCATTTTTAAAACATAAATACATAATAATAATATATTTTTTTGCATTTGGTTGATTTTTGAAATTTTTTACCCGTTTCAAAGTCGCAAAGTTTTATAGTTAAAAAAAAAAAATTTAAAAGTTGATTGCTAATTAACGCAATCAAAATAGAGAAATACCTAATTACAAGTAAATAACAATTATTTTACAAACAAAATCATTCTCATCCAAACATTATTTGCAAATTAAACTTATCGTTTTAAAAACAATATACATATTTTCAAAAACGTTTTCCAGTCTGAGGAACGAGATGCCAACGTTTGCAACCGAAGGTTACGTCCTTTAGATCGTTCCGGTGCCAATAGTCGGGACATGCTCAAAACTACCGACTCCAGTCCGAGCGTGTTACCAAGCGCTCCCGAAGACGAGGACGATCACGGAATCTACGACGCTCCTTACACCGAAAGTTTTTGGATATGGTTGGATGAAAACGAAGTCCAATCGAAAGTAAACTCGCCAATCGGTAAAAACGTTTTACAAACACCTCATTTAACAACAACAACAACCACTAATATTTCTAGAATCGAGCCAAAGAAGTTCCATTTCGAGCACCGAATCCGAGCAAGATTTCAAGAAACGTTACCAATCGGTGATACATCGGATGGTACATCGAAAATCCTGCTTGGAGATGTACAAAAGACAAACGAGCAGATCGTTCGGTGAGTGCCAAGAATAAACGGAACGGACGATCGTTAAATTGATCGTTGTTTACGCGTAAACTTCGGTATGTATATGAATCAAATGTATGAGTCAAAACGTGTTGGCAATCTTCCTGGGGAACGCAGAACAGGATTGGCGCCAAACTTTCCTCTTCCCTCAGTTTAAGAGTATCATTCGAGACGCAGGAAGTCTTAACAGATGTTTAACTTCAGCGTGTGTTTCCAAGCGACCCTTTTGATTTCTTATTTACAATAGAAACCGCGATATTCGCAATCTATATTATATTTAACTTTACTTTGAGTTTAACTCTGATGCATTTTGAAACTATTGTATTCAAAATTCTTTTGTTATAACCGGTTTTCATCAATTGACTTTTTAAAATCAATTCCTCAAAAATTTCTGTTTCCGTTCTTATGTATCCACAGATACTTCATTCGGTTTTATTATTTTTTTTTTTTATTTTTTTATATCTGATTTAAAATTCAAACGATCGAGAAATATTGTGAATAATCATAAAGAATGAAAGGCGCTAAAAATGTTTACATAGAATGAAAGGATAGTTTGAAGAAACGAAAGGAACAGTTATGGAAATTTTTTCCATCCCCTAAAACATAATCCGCGGAGAAAGAAATGAGCCTTTTTTAAAAGAATACAAAATTTTGCCATGAAATATGAAAGTTCCAATGATGTTATTTGTCTTGATGATATTCAACTCATTTATGGTGCGTTTTTCGTGCAAGGTTGCGATTCTACCCCAACGCAATTATCATTTTAGAAGCCTTAAAAAGTACCAAATTGACATGACTTTTATAATATGTATTACGGTTCTGTTCGTTTTCTTCCCATCTCGCGGTCAGGACGCCGACGGCGACACGTAGGTGAAAAATTTTGTTGTTTCTCCTATTTTCGTGTCACGCGCGAACGAAAAAATAAAAATTGGGTCAAATCGTTTCCTCCCGAAAAAAAATTTAGATCGCTTCAATCGGTTTTTCTCTTTTTTTTTTACTCGGCGTCCGTAATTTTTCGGATAATTATGCGAAACCTAAAAGCGTCCACGCGTCCTTAACCTTCGTGCCGTCAATTAGACGTGACGGTGAAAAGTTATCGTTTTAATTATAGATGAGCGCGGAGTCGAAGACGACCGAAAAAATACGTAGGTAAAAAAAAAGAGTCGTTTGTCATACGGGGAAACTACGCATAAGAAAACGAGATCATCCTAGGATGGCGACTATTTCTGAAAAAAAAAAAGGATTTCGCGGTGTAAACAATAAAAAAACAATCCGCTAGTGCGTGAATAATACGACGAATTCCTGCGCCAAGTATTTTTGGAAATGGGCGAGAATGCGCGTCCGAAATAGACGTGCACCGTACAAAAATGAAAACGGTGACCGTAGGTTAAATAGTTGCGAGCCGAACGCGTGGCGTGTGAGATTTATCAATGGCTCTCGGTGAGTTGGAATGTCGACGCCTTCGGCGTCTAACAAACAACAATTGTTTTCACACACAGAAAATGGATTCGATTGTGATTCGCACGAGGAACGAAATCAGCTACGTCACAAACTCGAGGAAATCCTCAAACTTATGTTAGTAATTTGGTGCAAGGAAAATCAAGCGCTGAATTTAATCACAGCCACTCCAAATGGTAATATTAAAAAAAAAATTTCTGTTTATTTCGGGAGTACTTAAATTTGTTTTAAAGTAAAGTTAATGTAAAACATTTCATTCGCAATATTTTTATATAGAAAGTGACAAAACGGTGGTCGTCCAACGACAATCCGGCGAATTTGGGTTCCGGATACACGGTTCCAAACCGGTGGTAGTGTCGGCTATAGAACCGGGCACTCCGGCGGAAACTTCCGGTTTGGAAGTAGGCGACATTGTCTTGGCGGTAAACGGCGTCAGCGTAATCGAAAAAAGTCATTCTGAGGTCGTTAAAATCGCGCACGCAGGCAGTGATACTTTAACATTAGAGGTGAGATTTTCGAAGACGATCATCACCTTATAATAAAAAACGTTTTTGTTTTCTTCAGGTCGCAAGAACCCGTTACGCAGTAGGCGCCGCTCAAGATGCGAATTCCACACCCGCTCTCTACAGCGGCTACATGTGGAAGTTGAGCGGTTTCGCCAGTGGCATCGCCTCCAACAAATGGATCAGACGTTGGTTCGTTTTAAAACATAACAACTGTTTATATTACTACAAGACTGACACGGTAATCACACGTAAAATTCACTTAAAATTATCCGTAACGTTAAACTTTGTTTAGGATAAACAACCGGTGGGTGCGGTGATGCTTTATGACCATGAGGTGAAAAAGCTGGAAGACGAAGACAATGCTAAACAATACAGATTCATCGTGGGAAGAGTGGATTCGGTACCTCTGCATTTGGCAGCTGATAATCAACAAGCACAAAGTCGATGGATCGAAGTAATATCTAAAGCGATCGGCGACAGCCAAATCGTCGACGAGTTCCTAGATGAAACTAAAAGGAACTTGGTGCTGGCGCCTTGTTCCATACCAAACCCAGATTGCTTCGGATATTTAATAAAACTGGGTAACCAATGGAAAAGTTGGAGCAGAAGATATTGCGTGTTAAAAGATGCCTGTTTATACTTTTACTCGGACGCAAACTCCAAGAATGCCTTCGGTATGTTTACACCAAAGTACCGCTTTCCCCCTTGATATATTGCGCCGTTGTTACAGGAGTAGCTTATTTGCACGGATATAGAGTACAACAATCGTTACCGGGCAGTAAAAAACACGCTTTCGAATTAGTACCACCAGATGGAGATCACAAACATTATTACTTCCATACCGAGTCAGATACAGATAGAAGAAGGTAAGTTTTGCCGCAAGCACAAGAATACAAATAATTTTTTTTATAATCAGGTGGATAGCGGCTTTGGAATACTCGATCGATCGGTGGTTAAAAATCCACTGAGGCGAACATTTTTTTTTTATTTGATTTTGTACTTAAAACAACTTTAGTTATGTAATAAGTGTGCGTACACATGTATGACGTAATGGAATGTATGCATGATTTTTCTAATCCCTCACTTTTATTTCACCAATATTATTTAAGTAATGTCGCTAGAAAAAGTACGAATACTACTAGGGAAATTTTATGATTGGTGGAGGAATCGCTAAGCTGATCAAGCGTTTGATTGTTGCACACTGACTGATCGCAGCTCAAACATTTTTTCACCACTCCCAAGTTTTGTTCTCTTAATTCAGTTTTGACTAGGTCGCAGACGTCGGTTGTGTTTAACAGGCAGGTTCGATATATACTTTCATCTGAAAACGGTGAATTAAGAAACATTTATTAGGGGCACCTATAATTATGTACTTTTGTTCACCAATACCACCAAGGTGAGGCACGAGTAAACCATTTCAGATCTACTGAGTTGCGGATTTTGCTTGACGATTTGTCCTTTAAGAATAGAGCCGAAGGTATCCCCATCATCCGTGGGGACGTCCTCGCAGTCCTCGACGTGAAATTTTTTACCAATTGGATCGTCGCAAGCCGAATCGTCCGAGTCGCAGCGATAACAATCACTGGCTCCCAATGAGCAACCTAACAATAAAAAAAAACATAATAATTAAATATTTTTTCGTTTAAAAAATACCAAAGAAGCAAAATGATGTAACGACAAGTACTGAGAGGGTCTTCATAACGACCATTAAACGAGCAATTTAAATTCAATATGAGAAATTGATGACATGGTACTGCGATTGATAAAAGATAAAATTTGCTTCACCTATATGAGTCAACTTTTCTAGATAACGTATCAAACTACCTTGATCGACTTTTTCAATGAAATTTTAAAGCTAGAAGTTTTGTCTCCTTCGTGGTTATTTCTTCTATTTGGTTCCGACTATAATGTTGTTGGTACCAAAGTCTAATTTTCCATAAAAACTTTCTTTCATTTTATTCGAGGAATCTCTTATTTGTTGTACGTACAATATTTTGTTGAAAAATTCGGTCAGATAAATTCTTAAAAAAAAAACGAATATTGTATTATAAAGTAAAATGAGTAGATTTTATACAATCAATTTTATAATAATTACGGAAATAATAACAAGATGACATAATCTATCGATAAGTTTAGTTTAGTCAAGCGCAGTAGATTTTGTTTTAATTTTCACGCCTTACGCGCGATATACCACTTTATACCCATACCCATAGATATTACTTTATCTATGCCAACACCGACGTAGGTCGTAGGAAGTATCATATATTCTGCGACATAGGTTCTCAACACAGAATGTGGAATATTCTATTCTTTAGTTGTTCTGTGATTCTAGTCTATCTCAATCTGTGTCCTAACCTATACTTGTCAAGTGTCAATTGTTATTTCACTTGACGTTCGATAAACAACAATCAGTAAGTTATTTGAAGTATATCGATCAACAGGATGAATTGATCTGGAATGGATTATTTTCGTAGCAGTTTAAAAAGCGTTTTGGGCGCTCCAGCGCCTGATCAGCAAATAACAGGCGCCGAAACCGTAAGTTAACTCCTAGTCCGAGAAAGGTAACTCACTTTCTTGCTTCCAGGTGGAACGACTTGTTAGCCGTGTCAGCACCTCTACGTTGTTGGAAGATCGTAGAGACGCTTGCAGAGCTTTGAAAGCCTTATCGAAAAAGTATAGGGTGGAAGTGGGCGCGCACGGCATGGATGTACTTAAGCAAGTTTTGCAATTGGATCGAGCAGATTGCGAGATAATCGGTTATTGTTTAGACACTTTGTGTAACATAACGTCGCGAGAGCCGTTTGAAGATGAAGACGAAACGATCCTTGCGCCGAATGTTAACATTGGCGAGCAATTCACGGAAATGTTCATTAAAAATACAGACAATGTAACGTTGATCTTAAGTTTCTTAGGTAGATTAACTCTTTAGGGTAACTCAATCTTTAATTTATATACGCATTTCTTTCAGAGGAATTTGATTTTCGGGTACGATGGCCAGCAGTTAAATTGCTCACTTCACTACTTTCCAATAAACCGAAAGAGATTCAAGATTTAATTTTGGTAAGTCCGATGGGTGTATCAAAACTCATGGATTTATTAAGTGAAAGTCGAGAAGTGGTACGTAACGATGCATTACTACTTCTCATCAACCTTACTAAGAGTAACGCCAATATACAAAAAATTGTCGCATTCGAGAATGCATTTGATCGACTTTTTGAAGTCATAACAGAAGAAGGTGGCACTGAAGGTGGAATAGTTGTGGAAGATTGCCTCATATTGATGTTGAACTTACTTAAAAATAATACGAGCAATATAAATTTCTTCAAAGAAGGATCGTATGTTCAAAAAATTTACCCAATGCTAATTTTACCCAATAACATTGAAGAGATTGGGTGGAGTCCCCAGAAAGTTTCAAACATGCATTGCGTGCTTCAATTATTGAGAACCTTGGTTAGTCCCAACAATCCCCAACAAATTATTACGTCGTGTCAAAAAACAATGAGAAATTCTAAAATTTTAGAAGCCCTCTGTGACGTGCTTATGGCATCTGGTGTTCCCGCCGACATTCTAACGGAAACAATAAATACCGTCGCGGAAATAATAAGGTACATAATATTATATGCGACTTAATTCACTTTAGAGTACTTGAATATTCCAGAGGTAATTTGACGAACCAGGAGATCTTTGGTAACGTGACAGCACCGTCAACGCCTCCAAGGCCTGCTATTGTAGTGTTGTTGATGTCCATGGTGAACGAAAAGCAACCGTTTCAGTTGCGTTGCGCTGTGCTCTATTGTTTCGAGTGTTTCGTTCACAGAAACGAAATCGCCCAAGCGCAAGTCGTACATACATTGCTTCCAAACACTCTGGAGGTACCAACTGACATCACCACTGGTCAACTGCTTTGCGGCGGTTTGTTCGGCAACGACTGTTTGAGCAATTGGTTCGCAGCAGTCGCACTTGCACATTGTCTCGTTGACAATAACGCTCAAAAGGAGGAATTGCTACGTGTGATGATTGCGACCAACATGGGCGCACATGCGGTCAACCTGTTGCACCAATGCGTGATTTGGTTGCAGCAAACGACCCGGTCGCAATCGAAAATTGGAGTATTGATGTTGCTTTGCGCGTGGTTGGCGCAATGTCCGGAAGCGGTGCGATCGTTTTTGGGGGTACCAGGTAATTAATTATCCCACAAATTTTGCTATTTCGGACTACCGTAGGAAAAAGAAATATGTAGTGGAAATAGTAACAGGTTTTCCTTAAGAAATGCTTATCGATTTTTTAAATTCTAATACGAAAAAAAATTTGACTTATCTCCTTCCAACTGCTATTTTTTTCATACATTCACTTTCAATTATCTTTTCATTAAATATGTCTACTACGCCGACTTGAAAGCTTACGACTTCATTTTTTGATAACTTTGAATGACACTTTATGATCATCCGGAAGTAAAATTCGCTTCGAGATGTTTAATTTGTAATTTTTCGAGAAGAATCCCCACGCCACAATAATAATAAATATACCGGTCCGATACTTGAAGAGATATAAAATTTTCATCTTATTCATTTTTGTTTAGGAGCTATGGCTTTCTTGACCGCGCAAGCGTCAGCCAGCGAATGTGACAACGGAGACGAAGGTCTGGTACAGGGCGCTTGTGCCTTAGCCATGGGTCTCTGCGTCGTCTTCAACGACAACTCCGTGCCAAACTATTCCAAGGAGAATTTGTCACAATTAATCGAAAAACGTGTCGGCGTCGAAACATATTTGAAGAAATTGAACGAGACGTCGCGTCACGAGGCGTACGCACGAGCCGCAAAACAACCTCAAATCGTTGCCAAAAATCCGAGCGAGTTGTTGCTCGAATTTCAGTTTTGTAAACTTTTTAAAACTTTCGAAGGTACCTACATAACATCGACAATGAATTACTAAGATCTGAAAAAAATTATTTTTTTTCAGGAGTCATAATAAACGCGTTAGGAGTGCAAAGAGAATTACAAAACGGCATTTCGGAATTTAGTCTCAGCGAGCAGGAGAACGCGTTGCTGCTACAATACAAAGAACTTATCAGGGAGCAGGACAAAAAGTTGCACGATCTACATAAAGCGTTTACCAACGCCCAAAGGGAGAAGGACATGTTAAAGGTATATGTGCTTTACTTTATCATTTACAAACTTTAACATATTCAAAATACCCCTCAAAGTAAAATTGTTAAGTCCGTATAGCGGGCTAAAACGGGAATGTTTTAACGAAAATATCGTCCAAATCGCACTGACAACAATGAGAAAAGTTCGGCCCTCGATGTTATCGTAATTTAAACGTTGCACTTGTGTATCGAACTCTCCACCGTTTCACGTAAGCTTGCAATCACCGCTCTCTGATCTATGGCGCTAATGATGGAGGTGCCAGCGACAATCATATTTGCTCCCGCGTCCGCACAAGCCGCTATTGTATTCAGTCCGACGCCTCCGTCTACCTCGATGTCCAAAAGCGGATAATTGTGTCTAAGCCATTGCACTTTAGGCATCATATCGGCCATAAACGATTGCCCACCAAAACCTGGTTCCACCGTCATTATTAGGACAGTATCCGCGCTATCGATGTATTGTCTGATCGCTTCGATTCCCGTAGACGGATTAAGTGCGATACCTACTCGCATTCCGGTTTCTTTGATTTTTCTACATAACGGCAGTACTTTGTCCGAAGCCGCCTCCACGTGAAACGTGTACTGGTTAACGCCAGCGTCCGCCATCGGCTCAACCCAGCGGTCCGGTTCCGCGACCATCATGTGCGCCTCGAAAAACGTTTTGCGTATGCGGTTTCGTAAACATTTCACCACCGGATGACCGAAGGACATGTTGGGAACAAAGTGACCGTCCATCACGTCCAAATGCAGGTAATCGGCGCCGCTTTCTATCAATTTTACGGATTCGGAGAAGAGATCGGACAGATCCGCGTTCAAGATCGACGGCCCAATTTTGCATCGCAAAGGTCCCCTAGACATCTCACCGGGCGAATGTCACCTTCGGCGGTCGCGTTTAACCTTACTCTCTCTGTTTCGCCGTCATCTAAAGTGACAGTTATTTGACGCGTGAGCTACGCGAAATCGACAAAACAGTCGCGATCTTTTCCCGTTTTCTACCACGAGATAACTCGTTAAAATCGAAATCTATATTTACAGACGGAATTGGACGAGCTTCGCCAAACGAATTCGTTATTGAATGACGAAAATACTTTACTCAGAGCGCAACTATCTACTGAAAACGTCGACGTTGACGCGCTATCCTCGGTTCGTAGCGAACTCGCTGAAAAGACGAGCGAACTGATAAAGTTGCGTAAGGATCAGGAAGATCTGTTGGAACTGCTGACCGATCAGGACTGTCGTATGAACGGCTTAAAAAATCGTTTACGCGAACTTGGCGAGGCTGTCGAAGAGGACGACGAGGAGGAAGACTATTCAGATATGGGTTCGAATTCGGGGAACGACTCTTGAATTGCCGTTTTATATTTTATTTCGCATTAACGTTCTTCGAACAATTTAAAGTTGAACGTAATTTTATTTGCTACCTACTAAGAATCTTTTTTCATGTGAGCCAAATTTGCTGGCACACTGTACTTTGTAATTGGACTGGTGTAGAGAGGATTCGTCGTGGTGACCTGGCTGTTGAGCTCGCGCTCGAACCGCGCATATTCCATACTGTCCAATTTGACGATGTAACATTTGTACAAGATCAAACCAAGAACGCCGGCTAATAGTACAAGAGCGGTTATCGACCATTTGATACTGGCTTCCGACATTAAAGCATGTTTCCGGCAAATTGTCTGTATATACAACAGGATCGGTCGCTGTTCCAAATCGTAGCGAGTAGAGATGCTACATGCGTGGCTGTCGTTATTGACGTTTTTATGGCAAATCCTGTCCGTGTCCAAATTGATGTCGTCGTCGACAACGATTGGTCGTATTCGAATTTTCTTGTAATATAGATTGTTGACGTTGCGATGCTGTAAAAAATCTTCCGTCAGATTTAGGAACGCGCCACAGAAGCCTCTATTTTCGTCTTCGCCCAGATAGTAATCGCAAGTTTTCCCAGAGTAATCTTTGTCGCAGATGCACTTGTTGCACGCACACGTACCGTGATCGTTGCACAATTTGTCGAGTACTAAACAAGTGGCGTTGTGACATGAGCAGTCGTGTCCGAAGTAACCCTGCGTACATTGACACGTGTCCGGTCCCGAACAAATACCTCTGTCGTTGCATATCTTTCCCTTGTAAACTGGACACTTGTACTCACAGTAATCGCCGTGATAGGAGAAATCGCACACGCAGCGACCGCACTCGCAGTCACCTTTCCGGCTGCAAGACGTCTCTTTGACGCCGTTTACCACTCGTCTACAAGGATCCAGGCTGGGATTACAGGTGTCGTTGCAGTAAATGCCAGTCCTACGATTCGATTCTCAAGTTTTACGGGTTTACGAATTGAACGAATACTCACCATCCGGCATGGCACGAGCACTCGTCGCACCTTAAATCGCCGTGCACGCAATATTTCTCGCTCTTTATCGACTTACATTTGCACTTGCCGAAGTACTCGAGATTTACGCTTATACGTTCTTGAATGTTTTTTTCCGTTATGTAAATGGTTTCCATCTACGAACGGTGATACACATTAAGCTTCGAGTTTTGTTTTATTAACTGAACCTACAACTAACCCACCTTGACATCCGGTAGGTGATCTCGCAACTCCGTTTGCACAATGAATTGTATTACGTTGTCCCGATGAACGTTTGGACATTCGTTCGTTCTAAAGAAGCCTTTTCCATCGCAGTCGGCGAAGAATATCGTTTCCAAGTCCGATGTCAAGGTACGATCGGATTCTACGGAAAACTTTACGCGTCTGAAAAAATTTTCGTAACCGTCCTTGGTCAATTGGATTATGTTACGGGAATCTTTTTCCAGCGTTCCCACAAACGCGGAACCTGATAGGACGTCTCGCATGGCCGAATAGTAGGCTTGTACTTTCTCCTTGACAGCGAATATCACGTTGACTTTGTGTTTTTTCAAACGTTTATGGATTTCTGCCAAAGAAGGATAATCGTAACGGCTTTTAGAAGGATAGTTGCCGTCGTTATCGATCAGACATAAACCGTCGTTACGTTGAACGGTGCCGGAAAGGAGCCCATCACCAGCTGTATGCATGTAACTGCCCGTGCTGACAATCACGTACTTTCGCGACACCTCCGACCATCCTATTTTTCTTCCGCACACCACTACTTGCATTAAGGCTTCTAGACCGGCCTCCAAATCGTCCAGATTCGCGCTCGTGTTACTTTTCCTCTCTACTTCGCCGACGAAATAATCCAAATCATTCGTGAAATTTTGTATGTGCTTGAAGAGGTAGCTTTTGGCGCAAGCCCCTTGAGCGGTGTGATTACAGGGGTTATCGATGTTGTCCTTGTTGGTGAACGCAAACGGCATAGCCAACTTTTCGACATAAGAACCGAAAGCGATTTTGAAATTTTTACTGACGGTTTGCAAGGAATATCCCAGCTCTTCGCCTAAGTTTACGAGCGTTTTCAAATCGTTTTTCATCGAATAGGTCAAGTCCATTAGATAGTACAATTCGAGGGGATAGTTAAGCGCGGGTTTGTAAGAGAAAGTAAAATTGATGGGGCTTCCTGCGGAATTGAAAAATCGATAAAATTTCGCCGGAAAAACCAAACGTTAAAAAACGTACCTTTCCTTAGTTTCAAATCGATTTTTTGCGGTCGGAATTGTATGTAATTTTGCCGATCGTCGATCATTTCAAAATTCCTAAAATCCTCGTTTTTTATAATAGTCACGCTGGACGGATAATTCGGTTCGACGTATTTCGGATCGCAATCGGACAAATTTACGACAGAGGCGCATCGTTCTCCTTCGTATTCCTTAAAAATTAATTTTGCCTATCAATCGTTCTCTATTTTTTGCATTAACCTACCGATTGAAAACAAAATGATTTTGCCGAAGTGGATTGCAAACATTCATCGCAACGGATAGCATATGATTTGACCAGAAAAGTAGCGAAAATACAAACGAAAAACATTTCAATCATTCGAATTTCAGAAAACGACTGATAATTCACCTTATCTTGCCCTAACATATTCTACAGGTAGATTTGTTGACATAGATAAAACGACTGATAAAATTATAATAATTCTTTCTCTATCTCTCTCGCTCTATCTCTCATTTATTTACAAAAATCTATCAACAATATAACCGTTTGTGTTAAATCACTTCCGGTAATGGTTTCGATTGAGGAGCTTCAATCGCTTTTTAGGGAAGCTGCTTGCGGTTTCTTTTCCCGACCAGCGGGCGTGTCTTCATAGGGCACCGCGTCCGTAATTAAAGCTTTACCGAGCAAATCGTTCACGGCAGCTGGTACTAGTCTAAAAATATCTCAATTTATTCGAGTCCTATTTATTTTTTGGATACTTGCAATTTAAATACGATGCTTATGAGGAAATGTCCTGGAATGATTACCGTGTTTTCCTCTCTTCTAATACCGCTTACTACTCGATCCGCCACCTGTGTTGTCGTCAGCGTGGAAAACAATCGGGTTTTCACATGTCCAAACATCCCTGTCGCTTGAATGAAGTATGGGCAAACACAAGTGGTTTTGATGCCGGTGTAGCCCTGAGCTTGGATTTCAGCACGTAGAGCCTCGTCAAAACCGACAGCACCGAATTTGGAGGCGCAATAGTCCACCAACTTACTAACACCATTATAGCCAGCCAAAGAGGCTATACTTACAATGTGACCTTTGTTGCGTGCCATCATAGATGGCAAGAACGCTTTGACCGTCTACAAAAGGTTTAAAATTGATCATTTGAGGGGATGAAACGCGAAGTTAATTTACCCAAAAGTGTGCTATGACGTTCACATCCATGGTACGTCTTATTAGATGGTCAGGTGTGTCAAGTAAATAGCCTCCTGACAAGTATCCCGCATTGTTGATTAGAATGTCGATCTGCAACATGAAAAAAGGGACAATTTCAACCTGCTTCTGCTACTATCAAAACTTCTTCCTTTAAACATAAGGTCTAGACTTGATAGTATTTACAATTTTACCAATTATATTTCAAAAATACATTATTTTTGGTAAAATCCTTTTAGTCGTAAATCAATGTGAGAATCAAAATTCTTAAACTAACATTAAAACATTTAAAGAAAACCAAACAAAAATTGGAAATACATTTTCAAAACATGCAGCTGGTACTTTCAATATCAAATGGTTCCTGAATAAATTCACCCAATTATTTTTATAAAATCAGCATTTTCCTTTGGATGCTTCCATCTGGGCAATATGGGTGTTTCTTCAAATTTTTATACATTTATTTATTTTTCTGAGTTTACTTTTAAAACTTCAAATCGCATTACAACTTTACTTTCTTAGTATATGTAGTTTTGCTAATTATGTTTTTACAAATTTCTCGTTTTATCATTTACATTGACGATACAAAAAACAACCATTTTCAACAGCGGGTGTCTTTTTCATGACCGGTATGAAATTTCTAATACAACAGTCTATTTTTATCATATAACATTGAATGTGAAGATGTATCGACATTTTCCAAAAAAAAAATGTTCGCAAAACACCATTTACTACGAAACAAAATCTAAGTAATCAATATGCAGGTTATATCACAGAATATACTGTTAGCTCACAGAGTATGTCGAACACTATGATCTGTGAGTTTACATTTATAAAACATACCCTACTCTATGCGAGGATCACGACGGTGAGCTTTTACGCCTCCTTCGGGCATTATTTTAAACTAACGAGGTAGGAGAGAGAGAGAGATCTTGTATGATCGGTAGAAAATGTTTCGCGATTCGCCCGTATCCCTTTCTTTTTTTATCACCGTCAGATGGCGCATACAGAGATAACTTTTAATTATCTAATGATTTTTTTAACCTGAGAAAAACGGGAAGATGGTTAAATAAGTTAGTAATTCTCTCTTGTATGAAGTAGACTACTAAAAATACGTAACAAGTCGGTCAATTCGACTGTAGATTATAGACCGATTAGTCATTAGTCGGTGGTTAGTACCGTTTAAGTGATTGTTAGATGGTGTATACATATTCGTATGCAAATATATATACTCTAGTAGTCCAGTCTGAACAACGCGTACCTCTGCTTACGGAAAGGTTTAATACAGAACTTGTGTCAACATCTGTTTGGCCTTTTAGAAAATTTTCTGAATTCTTTTCTTCATTTATTTCTAAAAATTCGAAGTATTTAATTCATACATTCTCCATTTTTCAAAACTAACAGAATCTCCTCGGCAAATTCTGTTTAAAGCTCTATTAGTCGAAAGATCGGTATCTAGTAGTTGCAAAAACTATTTTAGAAGAATTTCGGTAGATTTCTTCTACAATTTCCGTAGATCTTTAACACATCAACCTATAAAAGTTGATCCGGTCAGGTGCAAATAGTTCGCGGGTTTAAAATTTTAGGAAAAAACCCGATCTATTGATCGATAACGCAATTTTCTTACAACAGCGCGACCGAATTTCTCAACGATCAATTATTATTATCGAAATAGCGCGCGCAATAAATTGCGATGTTTACCAACCTGTTACTCTCCGCGAGTTAATTATACCGTGGCGATATTTTCACAAAGCTTCAACCACAGATTCGAACACCTAAATATTTTATTCTGTTTTACTTACTTCGCCCACTTGTTTTTTAGTAGTTTCGGCAGTTTTATAAACGTCTTCCGCTTTGCACAAGTCGCAAACGAAACTGTGCACTTCGACCCCCAAATTTTTCACCTGCTTCACAGTTTCTTGCAGTCCTGTAAATAAATATCAAAGACGGAATAAATTTAACCTCGACCGCTGAAATGAAAGAAGTGGCACAGAAAAACGAGTTACACGATGCGATATAAATACATACGTACTTCGGATTATATAACCAGGATTTTGATTTCGTTTTTTTTTGTGTGAAAACAAAAACCCGTTTGTTAAAAATCGAGATCACGTTCAAGGTCGATTACCTTCTTGATTTATGTCCCACAAGACGAGTGTAGTTTTGTGTTCGGCTAATTTCAGCGCTAGTTGTCTTCCCAAGCCGCCCCCGGCTCCTGTGATTAACACTTTTTGACCCTTAAGATCCTTGAGTTGTCTGTAAGCATCGGGAAGGAAGAACAACACTAAAGCTTTTATTATCAGAGCTATCGCGTAAATCGTTCCAGCGATCACGTTGAAAATTCTGTGTAAAGTGTTCAAATCACTTTGCGACACCATATTTATTCGGATTGGGATCTGTGAACAATTTTACTTATTAGTTGTTGTATTTCCTCAACGTGTAGCGTTCGGGTTAAAGCGAAGATAAGTTTGAGGATGAAATTTGGTGACAATTTAGCTATGTGTTGTAAACAAGTTGTTCATGGTCGTTTATATTCGTATCAATATTAAATTAAGTATCTTATGTCGACATAAGTAGGTATTAGATTACTCAATCAAACTTCGAGCAACTTTTGTATTTGAGCAATTTCAATAATCCTAATTAAATTATGTAGGATGAAATTTGAGTCACTCGTTAGTGGATTAGTTTTTTTCCTATTTTCTTATGTGTGATTTTTGTTCACTTCTAATTTTCTGTCGAGAATCCACGATTATCCTATCGTAATATTTTCATTTGCAGACAAATAAGTACAATTCACCAATCACTTGCGTTATCTCGACATATATATTTGACAACATTGTTTTCTAAGTTATTATCTTATTGATTCATCGACGTGAGGATTATTTTTCGATTTGGGTGAAAAGTTCAAGTCGCGCGATAAGCCCAAAGTCCGACCGCTGTTTTTTCCTTGTTTTCTTTTACGAAAATCGTGGCGCTTAGCGTTCGATCTCGATTTCTATTTCTTTAAGTAGCTATTCTAAGTAAAACACGTCAAATCGTCATTATCTACATGATGTGTGTCTGTATAATAAAATACTTCGTTGTTGTAATTGGGGAAAGTCGATTGTGACATTTGTATAGAAGCGTTTTCGCGAAAATTTCGTTTCTACAAACAATTTCGGTAACTACGTAGGTCTTCTAGATTGGCGAACGATTCTAATTAAACGCGAAATTTAATTCGAATTCTCTCAATTAATTCGACCTTGAGAGAAACGAGGAAGTCAAGAAAAAACTCACCTCAAACGAAGCTGGTGCACTCTCAACGTACAAAGGCTGTGTGTCCTTTATACGATGACATATCAATGAACCGAAGTTGATTCAATAAATCGTCCTTGATTTAGATAAGAACTAGGATCATCGTCCAAAACGTTTCGTGCGAATCTTACGATTGTATTAAGATAAATGATTCGGTAAGAATTTGGAGAGAAAATTTATTTCGTTCACCGAAATAACGACACGAATATTTTAATTTTTTTAAATTTCTGGTGCTTTTACCGTTTCTCACAGTTTCCTCTTTAATCCTAGCAGATGCAAATATGACACAATCATTCGTTAAAGTATATTTAAATAAACGAGTTATGTTGATATGACGACAATGCACTTTGCTGGATAATGTGAATAGGTTTTACGCAACTCATGAGTGCATCGAGATAAAACCTCGCAATTTTTATAGAAAATAGTAAATGCGACTAAATAGGGTTAGAGTTTCTAACTTGATCGAAGTCGGCCTTGGCTCGCTTTCGTTCGCGCAGCTCGAATTTTTTAACATGAAACACGAAATTAAAACGTTGCTAAATAGTTTGAATTGGTTGTTCGGGCCGTTCGGAGTCTATCTCAATTTTTTCATCTAATATACCACGTCGAATTATTATATAATAAGAATTTCATTTCGTCTTTTTTGCAATAAACAAGTTGCAAGTTGCTTAGACGGGCGGCTCTTTGGAAAGGCATGCAGTCTGTTGAGCCTTGACACACTTGGTAGATACAATTTATTTATCGCATCGGCAAGAAAATCGGATCGGTTTTTGAACTCAACCGCTTTGAGCAAATCTTGTTTTTTTCATATACTGTCCATTCGGAGATGTCCATTTAAAAAAAATTTCAAATTAAACGAAAATCAATTAGTAAGAAATAGTGATTATTAATTTGTTTATATTGTTTTTAATTGAGACCAACGACATGGCCAAAGATTGAATAAATTATCCATTAAGAACAAGCGTATACAATAAGCAAAGATGTTTTAATTTCACTATTAAATTGGAATGTACCGCTGCCGTCGTTGATTGATGAATTTTAAAAACTTCATTTTGGATAGATCGATTGTATAATGAAACAAAGATGAAGTAATAAAGAGAAGAACTGTTCTGAAGTTAAATGATTTAATTGGAAATGTGTATTATATCTGTGGACAAATTCAATTTTTTATTACATACATTAAATACGTAACTGAAATATGTAACGATAAAAAAATTCATTTATCGTTTAGCAAAAAGTGTATCCTAAATAAATCATTTCAAGTTAATGAAGGATACCAAGCTTTCAGCTACATATTCACAACATTCTCAATAAGTAACTGTGCTAAACTTTTTGGATGTAATCAATATCAGTTGAGAATCAAAAAGTATTTTAAAATTTGAAGTTAAGGAATTCGTATTATTTTTTATTTTTGTTGCAATAACGGAAAATACACGACTGAGAAAAATATATACAAATGAAATATAAATTACCGAATTTAATTATAGTTTAATTTTAAAGAAAAGGTTAAAAGATGGTTATTCTTAAATTATTGCAATTAAACATTAACAATCGGGTTTTTGAATTCTTTTTTCGGAAAAGTAATTTCTTTTATGTTTTTTTCGACAATATAATCTTACCCTTATTCAATTTTTTTATAATGAAGTGCACCTTTACGATCACTATTTACAAGTTCAAATAAAGCAAAAAACTCACTACGACGACGATTAATCCTTGCAATCATCGTCCTCGTTGACATTGAAAGTTGTTTGAGCAAAAAAGCGTCGTTATTCATCTCATATTCTAAATTACTTAATAATGATTCGACTTACGTAACTAATTTTTATTGATGTTCGTCTGATTCTAATATCCGCACTGACAATATTTTTCATTTAAACAAAGTGCAATTAAAGCCGAACAATGTACGTCTAATTACTGTAATGAAACGAATGACGAAAAATCGACGAGACATGAATCCTGTTCAACACGGGTTACTAAACGCGCTTTTTTAGAGCCCTCATGCGAAACCACTAACGAAATTTCAAATACCGCGCCGCGGTCGCGGCCGACCGTATACGAAGAAGTCGTGACGCGTTCAATACCTCAATCCACAAAGTGCGATTGCATACTGTAAACAAACCCATTGGGTAGCGAGGGTATCCTACGATCTTTTAGAGACGCTTGCGCTCTGCTGATATTCTTGGGGAGAATCTCGGAGGGGTATCTAATTCGTCTTTATAAAAAATAAGGTTGAAAAGAGCGGTTTACCTGTCTGTGCCGTTCAGCTAGTCCTAACCACTACTAAGTTCGAGGTAGATGAAACATCAGTTTAAAAAGATTGAATTTAAAATTTCGGACCCTTTTTTTTCATAAAATAATTACTATATCCGGAAATTGTACATTACGAAACCATTTTTTTATATTATTCGCATCGTAATAAAATCATTTTGCACTCCAAACACACAAACTGGTTTCGGTTCAGTTTAAGCGATTAGATCCTCTATTCATTTCAGACGATCGATTAATAGTGATTTCGGAAAGTACCGACTACGCATTTTTTTGCACGACAGTTCAAGGTGCTTAAAAAAACTAACATATATGTACTTGAAATGTCAATCTGTAAAATAATTCCTAACGTTCGACTTTATTTCATGGTCTCGAAGTTCTCCTTATCAACTTATCTCTATCTTGGCTGAAAACAAAAGTTCATCGTACTTTTTCATCTTACTTTTTGGGACTCTGAACCTATTTTGAAAGGTCTTCTATCTTCCTATTTTCGTAGGGCTCTTCGACAGGAAAAGGAATAAATGTTATAATACAGCTTAATTCAACCACAAGTTTCTACTTTACAAATAACAACTCGTTTTCACTTTTAAAATAATATATATAATATAAATATTTAAAAACGATAATAAAACGAAATAATAACATCTTATTTACAGATTGGTACAGAAAACCTACCAGTTCGGATAGATATTTGCATTTCCATTCATACCATCCCATGAAGATGAAGATAAATCTTATAAAGAACCTCAAAATTCGTATTACTAAATTAAGCCACCCTACATTGGTACAAAAGAATTTTCGTACACTAAAACGAGTTCTTATGGAAAATGGTTATCCTGATCGATTATTAAATAAATTGATATACAGTACCGAAAATAACGACATTTCAAATATTCAGAATTCACATCAAGTAAACCAAGATCTTCAATACGTAACACTACCGTACATCGTAGAATTGAGTAATAAATTATCGAAAACCATAAAAACACCTATAAACAGAATAGGGACGAAAAATGTAAAATCTTTGAGACAACTTTTTAACAAGATTAAAGATAAGACACCTCTATTAAAAAAGTCTGGTGTTGTTTACAAAGTTCAATGCAAAGACTGTGAATCATGTTATATTGGAGAGACTTCCAGATTATTAAAAGATAGATTGGTCTCCCATAGAAGCGATATCAACAGGAATAAAAAGACATGCAAACTCGCTGAACATGCTATTGAAACTGGTCACAGTGTTGATTATGAGAATGTAAAGATACTTGATGAAGTTAAAGACACACCAAAAAGAAGATTCATCGAAATGATTTGAATTTCACAAAACGATTTGGCGATTAACAATTAGAAGGACATTGAGAACCTCAGTAATATATACTCCAATTTATGAGATATTGACAGGCAAAAATTCAAAAATATTGAATCCGACATTTCCGCTTTATTATAATTTCTATCCAGTAACATCTGACTTTAGTTGTCAATTCTATCAGACACAATTTGACATTTTATTGATTACCGTGCTCCAAAAAAATTCTGATTCTTGGTGGAAAAAATCCTCATGCTGATGGTATGTTCGACATTATCGCATTATATATTTCTAATATTGTCGTCCTATTGTAGACTTGATAATGGGCATAAAGATTTCCGAAAGCTCGTCCATTTAGCGAAGAGAATTATTCATTATTAGATTGCCACATAACCCAATATATTATTACCTATTTAACTAGAATTGGCAAAAATATCGTTATAATTATATTATTTTATCTATGTGGATAACATATTCGGCACAGAATATCCTCCTTCGATAACGATATATGTATTCTGTGATATTCGGTAATGTTGGTGCGTTCCAATAAGGATTGAGTCGTAACCTTGGTCATTCCAATGCATTGGCCTATGTTTTGTGAAGGAAACGTCAATAAATCGTGTCATTGACTAATAATACTAATACACATTGCGCGTAATACAAGTTTCAAAACGGTAAATGTTCTCTACGATTCTCTCAACGTGTCTTTTGAGAACTATTATATTCGTCTAAAGGCGGCGCCACATATGCGGTATTCGCCGAACGAGATCATCGATTTTCCAAATGAAGGATTCTTGAAAATTTCATCTCTGGGATTATCGAGTGATTTAAATTTGATGCGCTTACTGTGATTAAAAATTTACTGCGCAAGTTTAGTTCAGTCCACCCGAAGCTCAGTGGGCGCTGTTTACGTTTCCAACCTAACACTATATAGTCTATTCTCTACTCTCTGACACTACGTAGGTTCCATTTCTCCTGAACGATATATTCTGTGATGTTGCTAATAAACATAGAAGCAGTATAAGAGTTTCAAAACGGTAAATATTCTCAATGAGATGCTGCCATCTACGATTCTCTCAACGTGTCTTTTGAGAACTATTATATTCGTCTAAAGGCGGCGCAACATATGCGGTATGCGCCGAACAACGAGAGAAAAGTCGCCAAAGTCCTAGTTGTGTAGAAGGGTAGTTCGGTATTCGCCGAGTCGAATGTGCTCGGTGTTCGCTATTCCGAGTCCGTGTCGGTAAATACTTCAAACATTCGCTGCTCGGCGAATACCGCATGTGTGGCGCCGCCTTAAGATACGGAGAAGAAATCTTCCTCGTCCAAAAAAGAATATAATTTTCTTTCGGGATTCGCCTATCTGAATAAAATTGCATTTCAATTTTCACCGGATTGACATGTTTGGGATAGATTTCGGTGTCGCATCTATGAGAGATTTTTTCGTGAAAGTTTCATCACGGTGCGGCCACCCTAAGAGATTTTATCGCGCTCCCAATTTTCTAAAACACGCAAAAACGCGCACTATTTATCAATTTTTCAATTTTCTTTGGATTGACATTTTAGGCAAAGAATTCGGTGTAGGATGTATTGGAGGATTTTTCGTGAAAGTTTCATTACGGTGCGGCCACCTCAAGAGATTTTATCGCGCTCCCAATTTTCTAAAACACGCAAAAACGTGCACTTTTTATCAATTTTTCAATTTTCTTCGGATTGACATTTTAGGCAGAGAATTCGGTGTCGCATCTATGAGAGGAATTTTCGTGAAAGTTTCATCACGGTGCGGCCACCCTAAGAGATTTTATCGCGCTCCCAATTTTCTAAAACACGCAAAAAGGCGCACTTTTTATCAATTTTTCAATTTTCTTCGGATTGACTTTTTTGGCATAGAATTTGGTGTCGCATCTATGAGACGAATTTTCGTGAGAGTTTCATCACGGTGCGGCCACCCTAAGAGATTTTATCGCGCTCCCAATTTTCTAAAACACGCAAAAACGCGCACTTTTTATCAATTTTTCAATTTTCTTCGGATTGACTTTTTTGGCATAGAATTCGGTGTCGCATCTATGAGAGGAATTTTCGTGAAAGTTTCATCACGGTGCGGCCACCCTAAGAGATTTTATCGCGCTCCCAATTTTCCAAAACACGCAAAAACGCGCACTTTTTATCAATTTTTCAATTTTCTTCGGATTGACTTTTTTGGCATAGAATTCAGTGTCGCATCTATGAGAGGAATTTTCGTGAAAGTTTCATCACGGTGCGGCCACCCTAAGAGATTTTATCGCGCTTCAAATTTTCTAAAACACGCAAAAACGCGCACTTTTTATCAATTTTTCAATTTTCTTCGGATTGACTTTTTTGGCATAGAATTCGGTGTCGCATCTATGAGAGGAATTTTCGTGAAAGTTTCATCACGGTGCGGCCACCCTAAGAAATTTTATCGCGCTCCCAACTTTCTAAAACACGCAAAAACGCGCACTTTTTATCAATTTTTCAATTTTTTTCGGATTGACTTTTTTGGCATAGAATTCGGCGTCGCATCTATGAGAGGAATTTTCGTGAAAGTTTCATCACGGTGCGGCCACCTTAAGAGATTTTATCGCGCTCCCAATTTTCTAAAACACGCAAAAACGCGCACTTTTTATCAATTTTTCAATTTTCTTCGGATTGACTTTTTTGGCATAGAATTCGGTGTCGCATCTATGAGAGGAATTTTCGTGAAAGTTTCATCAAGGTGCGGCCACCCTAAGAGATTTTATCGCGCTTCAAATTTTCTAAAACACGCAAAAACGCGCACTTTTATCAATTTTTCAATTTTCTTCGGATTGACTTTTTTGGCATAGAATTCGGTGTCGCATCTATGAGAGGAATTTTCGTGAAAGTTTCATCACGGTGCGGCCACCCTAAGAGATTTTATCGCGCTCCCAATTTTCTAAAACACGCAAAAACGCGCACTTTTTATCAATTTTTCAATTTTCTTCGGATTGACTTTTTTGGCATAGAATTCGGTGTCGCATCTATGAGAGGAATTTTCGTGAAAGTTTCATCACGGTGCGGCCACCCTAAGAGATTTTATCGCGCTCCCAATTTTCTAAAACACGCAAAAACGCGCACTTTTTATCAATTTTTCAATTTTCTTCGGATTGACTTTTTTGGCATAGAATTCGGTGTCGCATCTATGAGAGGAATTTTCGTGAAAGTTTCATCACGGTGCGGCCACCCTAAGAGATTTTATCGCGCTTCAAATTTTCTAAAACACGCAAAAACGCGCACTTTTTATCAATTTTTCAATTTTCTTCGGATTGACTTTTTTGGCATAGAATTCGGTGTCGCATCTATGAGAGGAATTTTCGTGAAAGTTTCATCACGGTGCGGCCACCCTAAGAGATTTTATCGCGCTTCAAATTTTCTAAAACACGCAAAAACGCGCACTTTTATCAATTTTTCAATTTTCTTCGGATTGACTTTTTTGGCATAGAATTCGGTGTCGCATCTATGAGAGGAATTTTCGTGAAAGTTTCATCACGGTGCGGCCACCCTAAGAGATTTTATCGCGCTCCCAATTTTCTAAAACACGCAAAAACGCGCACTTTTTATCAATTTTTCAATTTTCTTCGGATTGACTTTTTTGGCATAGAATTCGGTGTCGCATCTATGAGAGGAATTTTCGTGAAAGTTTCATCAAGGTGCGGCCACCCTAAGAGATTTTATCGCGCTCCAAATTTTCTAAAACACGCAAAAACGCGCACTTTTTATCAATTTTTCAATTTTCTTCGGATTGACTTTTTTGGCATAGAATTCGGTGTCGCATCTATGAGAGGAATTTTCGTGAAAGTTTCATCACGGTGCGGCCACCCTAAGAGATTTTATCGCGCTTCAAATTTTCTAAAACACGCAAAAACGCGCACTTTTTATCAATTTTTCAATTTTCTTCGGATTGACTTTATTGGCATAGAATTCGGTGTCGCATCTATGAGAGGAATTTTCGTGCAAGTTTCATCAAGGTGCGGCCACCCTAAGAGATTTTATCGCGCTCCCAATTTTCCAAAACACGCAAAAACGCGCACTTTTTATCAATTTTTCAATTTTCTTCGGATTGACTTTTTTGGCATAGAATTCGGTGTCGCATCTATGAGAGGAATTTTCGTGAAAGTTTCATCAAGGTGCGGCCACCCTAAGAGATTTTATCGCGCTCCCAATTTTCTAAAACACGCAAAAACGCGCACTTTTTATCAATTTTTCAATTTTCTTCGGATTGACTTTTTTGGCATAGAATTCGGTGTCGCATCTATGAGAGGAATTTTCGTGAAAGTTTCATCACGGTGCGGCCACCCTAAGAGATTTTATCGCGCTTCAAATTTTCTAAAACACGCAAAAACGCGCACTTTTTATCAATTTTTCAATTTTCTTCGGATTGACTTTATTGGCATAGAATTCGGTGTCGCATCTATGAGAGGAATTTTCGTGCAAGTTTCATCAAGGTGCGGCCACCCTAAGAGATTTTATCGCGCTCCCAATTTTCCAAAACACGCAAAAACGCGCACTTTTTATCAATTTTTCAATTTTCTTCGGATTGACTTTTTTGGCATAGAATTCGGTGTCGCATCTATGAGAGGAATTTTCGTGAAAGTTTCATCACGGTGCGGCCACCCTAAGAGATTTTATCGCGCTTCAAATTTTCTAAAACACGCAAAAACGCGCACTTTTATCAATTTTTCAATTTTCTTCGGATTGACTTTTTGGCATAGAATTCGGTGTCGCATCTATGAGAGGAATTTTCGTGCAAGTTTCATCAAGGTGCGGCCACCCTAAGAGATTTTATCGCGCTCCCAATTTTCCAAAACACGCAAAAACGCGCACTTTTTATCAATTTCTCATTTTTCTTCGGATTGACTTTTTTGGCATAGAATTCGGTGTCGCATCTATGAGAGGAATTTTCGTGAAAGTTTCATCACGGTGCGGCCACCCTAAGAGATTTTATCGCGCTCCAAATTTTCTAAAACACGCAAAAACGCGCACTTTTTATCAATTTTTCAATTTTCTTCGGATTGACTTTTTTGGCATAGAATTCGGTGTCGCATCTATGAGAGGAATTTTCGTGAAAGTTTCATCACGGTGCGGCCACCCTAAGAGATTTTATCGCGCTCCCAATTTTCCAAAACACGCAAAAACGCGCACTTTTTATCAATTTTTCAATTTTCTTCGGATTGACTTTTTTGGCATAGAATTCGGTGTCGCATCTATGAGAGGAATTTTCGTGAAAGTTTCATCACGGTGCGGCCACCCTAAGAGATTTTATCGCGCTCCAAATTTTCTAAAACACGCAAAAACGCGCACTTTTATCAATTTTTCAATTTTCTTCGGATTGACTTTTTGGCATAGAATTCGGTGTCGCATCTATGAGAGGAATTTTCGTGAAAGTTTCATCACGGTGCGGCCACCTAAGAGATTTTATCGCGCTCCCAATTTTCCAAAACACGCAAAAACGCGCACTTTTATCAATTTTTCAATTTTCTTCGGATTGACTTTTTTGGCATAGAATTCGGTGTCGCATCTATGAGAGGAATTTTCGTGAAAGTTTCATCACGGTGCGGCCACCCTAAGAGATTTTATCGCGCTCCCAATTTTCTAAAACACGCAAAAACGCGCACTTTTATCAATTTTTCAATTTTCTTCGGATTGACTTTTTGGCATAGAATTCGGTGTCGCATCTATGAGAGGAATTTTCGTGAAAGTTTCATCACGGTGCGGCCACCCTAAGAGATTTTATCGCGCTCCCAATTTTCTAAAACACGCAAAAACGCGCACTTTTTATCAATTTTTCAATTTTCTTCGGATTGACTTTTTTGGCATAGAATTCGGTGTCGCATCTATGAGAGGAATTTTCGTGAAAGTTTCATCACGGTGCGGCCACCCTAAGAGATTTTATCGCGCTCCCAATTTTCTAAAACACGCAAAAACGCGCACTTTTATCAATTTTTCAATTTTCTTCGGATTGACTTTTTTGGCATAGAATTCGGTGTCGCATCTATGAGAGGAATTTTCGTGAAAGTTTCATCACGGTGCGGCCACCCTAAGAGATTTTATCGCGCTCCCAATTTTCTAAAACACGCAAAAACGCGCACTTTTTATCAATTTTTCAATTTTCTTCGGATTGACTTTTTTGGCATAGAATTCGGTGTCGCATCTATGAGAGGAATTTTCGTGAAAGTTTCATCACGGTGCGGCCACCCTAAGAGATTTTATCGCGCTCCCAATTTTCTAAAACACGCAAAAACGCGCACTTTTTATCAATTTTTCAATTTTCTTCGGATTGACTTTTTTGGCATAGAATTCGGTGTCGCATCTATGAGAGGAATTTTCGTGAAAGTTTCATCACGGTGCGGCCACCCTAAGAGATTTTATCGCGCTCCCAATTTTCTAAAACACGCAAAAACGCGCACTTTTATCAATTTTTCAATTTTCTTCGGATTGACTTTTTTGGCATAGAATTCGGTGTCGCATCTATGAGAGGAATTTTCGTGAAAGTTTCATCACGGTGCGGCCACCCTAAGAGATTTTATCGCGCTCCCAATTTTCTAAAACACGCAAAAACGCGCACTTTTATCAATTTTTCAATTTTCTTCGGATTGACTTTTTGGCATAGAATTCGGTGTCGCATCTATGAGAGGAATTTTCGTGAAAGTTTCATCACGGTGCGGCCACCCTAAGAGATTTTATCGCGCTCCCAATTTTCTAAAACACGCAAAAACGCGCACTTTTATCAATTTTTCAATTTTCTTCGGATTGACTTTTTTGGCATAGAATTCGGTGTCGCATCTATGAGAGGAATTTTCGTGAAAGTTTCATCAAGGTGCGGCCACCCTAAGAGATTTTATCGCGCTCCCAATTTTCCAAAACACGCAAAAACGCGCACTTTTATCAATTTTTCAATTTTCTTCGGATTGACTTTTTGGCATAGAATTCGGTGTCGCATCTATGAGAGGAATTTTCGTGAAAGTTTCATCACGGTGCGGCCACCCTAAGAGATTTTATCGCGCTCCCAATTTTCTAAAACACGCAAAAACGCGCACTTTTATCAATTTTTCAATTTTCTTCGGATTGACTTTTTGGCATAGAATTCGGTGTCGCATCTATGAGAGGAATTTTCGTGAAAGTTTCATCACGGTGCGGCCACCCTAAGAGATTTTATCGCGCTTCAAATTTTCTAAAACACGCAAAAACGCGCACTTTTATCAATTTTTCAATTTTCTTCGGATTGACTTTTTGGCATAGAATTCGGTGTCGCATCTATGAGAGGAATTTTCGTGAAAGTTTCATCACGGTGCGGCCACCCTAAGAGATTTTATCGCGCTCCCAATTTTCTAAAACACGCAAAAACGCGCACTTTTATCAATTTTTCAATTTTCTTCGGATTGACTTTTTGGCATAGAATTCGGTGTCGCATCTATGAGAGGAATTTTCGTGAAAGTTTCATCACGGTGCGGCCACCCTAAGAGATTTTATCGCGCTCCCAATTTTCTAAAACACGCAAAAACGCGCACTTTTATCAATTTTTCAATTTTCTTCGGATTGACTTTTTTGGCATAGAATTCGGTGTCGCATCTATGAGAGGAATTTTCGTGAAAGTTTCATCACGGTGCGGCCACCCTAAGAGATTTTATCGCGCTCCCAATTTTCTAAAACACGCAAAAACGCGCACTTTTATCAATTTTTCAATTTTCTTCGGATTGACTTTTTGGCATAGAATTCGGTGTCGCATCTATGAGAGGAATTTTCGTGAAAGTTTCATCACGGTGCGGCCACCCTAAGAGATTTTATCGCGCTCCCAATTTTCTAAAACACGCAAAAACGCGCACTTTTTATCAATTTTTCAATTTTCTTCGGATTGACTTTTTTGGCATAGAATTCGGTGTCGCATCTATGAGAGGAATTTTCGTGAAAGTTTCATCACGGTGCGGCCACCCTAAGAGATTTTATCGCGCTCCCAATTTTCTAAAACACGCAAAAACGCGCACTTTTATCAATTTTTCAATTTTCTTCGGATTGACTTTTTTGGCATAGAATTCGGTGTCGCATCTATGAGAGGAATTTTCGTGAAAGTTTCATCACGGTGCGGCCACCCTAAGAGATTTTATCGCGCTCCCAATTTTCTAAAACACGCAAAAACGCGCACTTTTTATCAATTTTTCAATTTTCTTCGGATTGACTTTTTTGGCATAGAATTCGGTGTCGCATCTATGAGAGGAATTTTCGTGAAAGTTTCATCACGGTGCGGCCACCCTAAGAGATTTTATCGCGCTCCCAATTTTCTAAAACACGCAAAAACGCGCACTTTTATCAATTTTTCAATTTTCTTCGGATTGACTTTTTTGGCATAGAATTCGGTGTCGCATCTATGAGAGGAATTTTCGTGAAAGTTTCATCACGGTGCGGCCACCCTAAGAGATTTTATCGCGCTTCAAATTTTCTAAAACACGCAAAAACGCGCACTTTTTATCAATTTTTCAATTTTCTTCGGATTGACTTTTTTGGCATAGAATTCGGTGTCGCATCTATGAGAGGAATTTTCGTGAAAGTTTCATCACGGTGCGGCCACCCTAAGAGATTTTATCGCGCTCCCAATTTTCCAAAACACGCAAAAACGCGCACTTTTTATCAATTTTTCAATTTTCTTCGGATTGACTTTTTTGGCATAGAATTCGGTGTCGCATCTATGAGAGGAATTTTCGTGAAAGTTTCATCAAGGTGCAGCCACCCTAAGAGATTTTATTGCGCTCCCAATTTTCTAAAACACGCAAAAACGCGCACTTTTTATCAATTTTTCAATTTTCTTCGGATTGACTTTTTTGGCATAGAATTCGGTGTCGCATCTATGAGAGGAATTTTCGTGAAAGTTTCATCAAGGTGCGGCCACCCTAAGAGATTTTATCGCGCTCCCAATTTTCCAAAACACGCAAAAACGCGCACTTTTTATCAATTTTTCAATTTTCTTCGGATTGACTTTTTTGGCATAGAATTCGGTGTCGCATCTATGAGAGGAATTTTCGTGAAAGTTTCATCACGGTGCGGCCACCCTAAGAGATTTTATCGCGCTCCCAATTTTCTAAAACACGCAAAAACGCGCACTTTTTATCAATTTTTCAATTTTCTTCGGATTGACTTTTTTGGCATAGAATTCGGTGTCGCATCTATGAGAGGAATTTTCGTGAAAGTTTCATCACGGTGCGGCCACCCTAAGAGATTTTATCGCGCTCCCAATTTTCTAAAACACGCAAAAACGCGCACTTTTTATCAATTTTTCAATTCTTCGGATTGACTTTTTGGCATAGAATTCGGTGTCGCATCTATGATTTTTCAAGGAATTTTCGTGAAAGTTTCATCACGGTGCGGCCACCCTAAGAGATTTTATCGCGCTCCCAATTTTCTAAAACACGCAAAAACGCGCACTTTTTATCAATTTTTCAATTTTCTTCGGATTGACTTTTTTGGCATAGAATTCGGTGTCGCATCTATGAGAGGAATTTTCGTGAAAGTTTCATCACGGTGCGGCCACCCTAAGAGATTTTATCGCGCTCCCAATTTTCTAAAACACGCAAAAACGCGCACTTTTTATCAATTTTTCAATTTTCTTCGGATTGACTTTTTTGGCATAGAATTCGGTGTCGCCTCTATGAGAGGAATTTTCGTGAAAGTTTCATCAAGGTGCGGCCACCCTAAGAGATTTTATCGCGCTCCCAATTTTCCAAAACACGCAAAAACGCGCACTATTTATCAATTTTTCAATTTCCTTCGGATTGATATTTTTGGAATAGAATTTGGTGTCGCATCTATCGGAGGATTTTTCGTGAAAGTTTCATCACGGTGCGGCCAACCTAAGAGATTTTATCGCGCTCCCAATTTTGTAAAACACGCAGAAACGCGCACCATTTATCAATTTTTCAATTTTCATCGGATTGACATTTTTGGAATTGAATTCGGTGTTTCTTCTATTGGAGGATTTTTCGTGAAAGTTTCGGCAGTGTTTGTGTTCGATTCTGTGTTTTTTTTAGGTTATTATTCAGTGGTGAGTAAATATTTGCGACATTCCCTTTCATTTAACAAAATTTTCTTTCCTTGCACTACAATCTTTGATTTCGAATATCTAGTGCATTCAAAGTTTTTTTCAACTAAATTAGTGGCTCTGTCTTACCCTGATACATTACATTGTAGCAGAAATAATTGTGCGGAAACGTTTTCAATTGCGTACGTGACTTTTTTTGATTGTCAGCGTTTATTACAAAGAGTTAAATTGTATTTTTGTCGAGTTGCTCTTTTTTTATATTCGACGCGTCGAATCGAGTCGAGTTGTTGCGTTGTGCTTCCTTCTTTATCCTGCGCATAGCCACTTTACGCCAGTTGGCGCAGTTCAGTTTTAAGTGTTGAGAAGAGTAGACGTGTTGTTTGATGTTTTTCAAAAATTTCTGGTATGTGAAAATGGTGAGTCTATGCCATGTTGAGAGCATTTATTCTTTTAATTTTACTGATTTTCATTCCATTTTCGATTGTACATTACATATCTAATCTTTTCGATATTCAATTTTCACGTCTTATTTGCCGATGTAACTGAATTTTTTAAAACGCGGGTTCGGTTTTCTGGATATGCCCTTTTTTTCGATTCCGTAATGTTTCTCGGACTTTGGTGTCTGATAAGTTGTGTGATGTTTTTCTTAAATTCTATAAAGTGTTGAAATAATTATCGATTTGTTAGTTTTCATAGAGTGTGAAATTTCATAGAAATAATTCGTGCATCGTTTCGTGGAACTTCTCTAGCACAGGCGTTGTTCATTGTTTCGCTTATCGCCGTTCGACTATAAGAATTTCATTGTATTATATCGCCCAATGTCCGCGCGGGAAATTATGTGGTACAAGTATCCCACGGTCGCAGTGAGTTGCTATAGAGCTTTCAGTTACGTTAGTCCTATGCTATTTTCCATTAACGAGTGAAGCATTGGTGTGTCGTGTGTCAGGAATATAGCTTTTCTAATAATTCCTTAAGGTAATAAATAGAATGGTGAGCGTTTATACATAACTTATAATTTCTAAGTTTCGAATTTTCCACTTTAAAATTGCATTGTTTTTTCAATTTTTGAATTCATTTCAATCTAAACTGTCGACATACTTTCCTCTGTATTATACACGTTTCACAATATCATTTCAAATTAGATTGTCATGCACCGACATTAGTTTCTTACTGGTATTTTTTTTTCCAGGTTACATTTGGATATAAATCTTAAAATTGTCCAATGGAATAATGAAAGACGAGGAGGAGGAGGACGTTATATTTTACAAAAGTGAAAATGAAAAGGGTGAGTTCCATTTTGTTATTCGCTTCGATATTCGGACGATTTTCCGTAATTTCTCTCGGAAATAGTGTGTACTAACGATTTGTATTTATTTCATTTGTTTTTTCGCGAGTCTGCTTTGTTACCCTACTTTTTATTTCCCGAATGCCAATGTCTTTAAAATGTTAATTTTCCAAATATGTTTTATGTGTTTTTTCTAAATAATCACTGGGAAAAGCGTGAAAATGTGAAACATTACATTGTAGCAGAATTAATTGTGCGAAAACGTTTTTGACTGCGTACGTGATTTTTTTTGATTCTCAGCGTTTATTACAAAGAGGTACATTGTATTTTTGCCGATATACAATTTTTTATATTCAACGCGTCGAATCGAGTTGCGCTGTGCTTCCTCCTCTATCTTGCGCACAACCAATATATGATGAACTCGCGCAGTCCAGTCTTAAGTCTTGTAGGGAGTGAACGTGTTGTTTTACCGTCCGGAATGAATTTATATTTCTCAAAAGTTTCTGATATTTGAAAATGGTGAGTCTATGGCATCTTGCGAGCAATCTATTGCTCTGATTTTATTGATTTTCTTTTTCCATATTCGATTATACATTACATATATATAATCTCCTCGATTTTTAAGTTGCGCGTCTAATTATTTTCCCATGTGCAGTATAGGTGAATTTTTCAAAACGCGTAGTTTCGGTTTCTGAACATGCCTGTTTTTTATGTGATAAGTTTTGTGATACTTTTTTAAATTCTATAAAGCGTTGAAATAATTGTCGATTTGTTAGTTTTCGTTAAGTTTGTACAATTCTTTAGAAATAATTCGAGCATCGTTTCGTCGAACTTATTCTCTAACACAGGCTTTGGTCTTTGTTTTGTTTTGTTATCGCCGTTCTACTATAATAAGTCCATTGTATTATATCAGCCAATGTTCACGCGGGAATCTATGCGGAATAAGTATCCCACGGTGGCAGTGAGTTGACGTAAGCTTTATAGCTTTTCACTTAGGTTAGTCCTCTGTCATTTTCCATTAACGAGTTGTGCATTTTTTGTGCGTCGTGTGTCGGGAAAGCATCTTTTCTAATAATTGATTAAATAGAACGGTGAGCGTTTATACATAGCTTATTATTTCAGAGTTTCGAACTTTCCACTTCAAAATTGCATTTTTATTTTCAATTTTTGAATTCTGCTTCATTATAATTGAAATTGTCAACATACTTTTTTCTATATTATAGACATTTCCGAATTTCATTTCAAATCAGATTTTATTGTCTATTTCACTGACTGATATATTTTTTTCCAGATTACATTTATATAATTTTAAAATTACAATGGAATAATGACAAAGGAGGAGGAGGACACCATATTTTACAAAAGTTAAAAGTGCGATATTTTACAAAAGTTAAAAGTGTGAGAAAGAGGAAAAGGAAAACACCATATTTTACAAAAATGAAAAGGGTGAGTTTTATTTTGTTATTCGCTTTAATATTGGGACGATTTGGCGTAATTTCTCACGGAAAGTTTTAATTCAAATATTTAATAGTATTTTAATGGGGTTTTAATTTTTTTTTCTAAATAAATAAAGCATTATGTTGAAGTTGAATTCACCAAATTTTGCACTTTTTTTGAGGATTTAAAGATCGTCCATTACGATCACAAAAAATTAATAGACTTTTCAAATAATTTACATCATTCTCTTCAAAATTAAATAGAAGAACGGAACTATAAAATCAAGTTTTTGTATTTTTTTCAGTAAAATATTTTATTTGTTCTTACGATTCAAAATTTTTCTTGTAAACTTGTGGTATTTGAATTTTTATTATGCTTTCTATTTAGAAACTGAGTAAAGAAATTTGCGACTGCCAAAGTAATTCCGCTTATTGTTCGTCATGAACAAAGTATTCATTTCCAATTGTTTGTTCTTATTTGAAGTGATATGCTACAATTCCTTCGAAATGAAGAACTTTTGGATATTGTGAGCTATATGGACTGCTGAATTTCGGCCTGTTCGGACACTATTAAAGGAGTTCACATGTAAAATTCTAATTGTCAGAGTTCAATATTTCGCGAGATATTAATATTCAAAGTTGCATTAAAACACATGTAAAATAGACGGTATCCATATTGGAGCATGCGTATACTCGCCGCTCTGTCGTATTGGAACGTATTGCGGGTTGCCCATCCTTGACTTTTATTCCACTCAGCTAAATACGTATGCCCTGATATGGATACCGGCTGTTTTACATGTGTTTTAATGCAACTTTGAATATTAATAGCTCGCGAAATATTGAACTCCGACACTTGGAATTTTACATGTGAATTTCTTTAATAGTGTTCTCACAGCCATAAACAGCTCAGGTCGAAATTCAGCAGTCCATATACCTTACAACACCCGAACTTTTTACATCTCGACGCATTCATTTATTCATTCGTTTTAACTTATTCAACATTATTTCTGTTTTACTTTTGGAACGTTTCTCTTCAGAATGGTATTGCCCATTTTAATCTTTGTTTTTTTTACAAACTATTCATATTTAATATTCATATTCATATTATATTTTTAATTCGAAAGTTCATTTGAGTTACACTACTGTTGATCCAAATTCTTCAGATTTTAGCGCTGAAATCGTAACCTTTTCAATAAAATATTTTTATGAATAATAATAATAATAAATAATAATAAAACATCTACCTAAAAATACGAATAAAAAAAATGATACTATAATATAACTAAGCAAAACAATCTGAGTTGATTTAAAAAAACTATCTGTATAGGTATCAAAATACAAGGTGATGAATTTGGATAGTCAGTAGTGTGTGATCAGTTTTTATGAA
This sequence comes from Novius pumilus, assembly GCA_020654155.1. Taxonomy (NCBI): domain Eukaryota; kingdom Metazoa; phylum Arthropoda; class Insecta; order Coleoptera; family Coccinellidae; genus Novius; species Novius pumilus. The sequence goes on from JAIFOV010000475.1 coordinate 8,498,658, forward strand.
ATATTTGATTTTATGTTGAATTGGATGTACTTTTAGGGAGATTGAAATAGACAATTATTCTTGAAGTGAAACGTAAGAATATTAATATGGGCGGCAAAGTTTTATTATTATTATTAAAACGTTTCAGAGATGTTGAAAGTGTTTTATTTGGAGTGATTAATAACGATTGAGAAGGGCAAATATTTGCATAAAAATATGGTTCATATTTATTAATGTGCTTATTATTTTATCACCGCGTGTGTGTGCAACTGAACGAAATTTGCATTGCCCTTTGTCATCACATGTAATTTTTTTCTTGAATAATTTCCAAGTAATGTGATGTTGAAATTTCTTCAGTAGTTAACTCGCGCAGTCGATGGTTGACTGAGAAGTTTTTGTGATTATACTTTGATTTCATTCTGTTTTTCTATAATTGTAGTGAACCATTTTTGTGGCGCCGATGTTTTTTACTTTTTTTAGCAGCTCTATTGTAGTGGTGTAACCCTCACGGTATGTTACAACTTATTATCAAAGAAGGGATAAATCATTTCAATACAGGAGAGAGTGGTAAGATGCTACACTTTTCTGAATGTACGGTATTACAATTTTTGATTTTCAGTTTCTGTTTTGGGAATTGGTTGTTCTTAACGTCGGATCGAAACAGAGTTGCAGAAGTGCAGAATAACTAAAGATGACATGACAATGGTGCCGCAACTTGAGCCGTTTTGCAATTTTCCACATGAAATTAAAATGGAGTAAGTGTTTTATATTCCCTTTATTCGTATATGTATATGATTATATGAGGATAGTTTTATCAAGGAAATTTTCATACTGTTTAAAGCTTTGATTGGTATCAAAACTGTAACATAACTATTTAATGCCAATTTTTAATATATTGAATGAAATATTTGATTGAATTGTCGATAAATGTAGATTATTCAGAACTAACTCTTTGCAATCAATGCAATAAAGTAGAATGCATTAAAATTAAATTATTTGAAATATGTCGGTACGTTCAGGAAATGAATTTGATCCGATCAATTTGTTGAGGGAGTTGGTGTATCTGCTGTATCTTGAAATCTGTCTCTTACCATTATATCATTTGTGATTTCAATTTGTCTATTTCGCTTTCAAGATGCTTTCTCACCGTTTTGATACTGGTTTTTATTATTCAAGTAATAGGTGAGATTTTATTATCGATAATTATTTTTTTGTATTTATTTTAGCATTTCATTAGATAACGTACAAAGGACAATTGATTCTGACAGTATCAGCAGCGTACATTGAGGAGAAATGTCGGATGAGTCTCTCTGTTGCCACCCAGCATTTTAGAATGGTTGGTGCATAATGATGGAAAAACCTTTCTTCTAGTATCAATCCATAATTGGTGAGTCAGTCCTCATCTTCTTCATTTGGATTCATTCCGTTTTGACACTTCGTTTTTAGTATCACTTAATTTTTATTAAGCTCTTTCTGGTTAGCTTGAAATATTTTCGTTTCCCAGTCAAAATTTTAGAGATGCAGCGAGCCTTTTCATTTTTTAGTATTTAACCTATTTTTATTATTCAAATTATTTCTTTCGAACATATTTTATTTTTATTGAAAATAAGTAATCTTCTTAGGTAAGTAAGAGCAAACTTCATTTGTTTGACTTAATTCTATTCTTGTTCGGGGGTGCCCCATTCAATAATGCTATGTGGCAATTCAAGATTTTAATTATTGAATGTGGTCTTGTTAAAAATTTTGATTTTTTGAGAAGCATGGGTTATAATTGTACATTTCTTGTTGAATTTTATCTTACCAACTTTCAATTTCCAGATATGTCGTCAAGTTTGTTCTGGAATTCGTGGTACAGTTGTCGAATGTAGCAGAAGTGTGCACCAAGTAGTGCCGGGAGGAGGAGCAGCAGCTCATGCAGACGATGTCATAATCATTGCCTCTAACGAATGTGATAGAAGTATAACGAAATCGGTTGATACGACGCAAGGGGTGAGTGAACTTTTTTTTTTGTACGGGCGTGTTTTTGTTTCTGTCATTGGTGGAAAGTCGGTTGTTGTGCGGCATCAGTACGGAAAATCCAATGATAAAAGTTCTAATAGAGCGTTATTGTTCTGTAGGTCGTAATCATAGATGAAGATGGTTGAATCGTTTGAGAGGGAAACACACGTGCGATATTTGAAATGAAAAACAGGGCGCGTTAGGAGAACAGGATTCGTTTTTTATCGGGAAAAAAAAATGTTGAAATGTAGGAAATTTGTAATTATGAGATGATTGAAGTGTATAAAGTGTTAAGAAGAGGCAAATAAAGGGGATGGTTGGGAGGGTGGGTAGGTGTTATAACATGTTTATATTAGTAATATTTTGTATTGTACGAGGTGACCAGAATATTTGCCGCACGTTTGGATAGTATAGGAAATGTGGATAATAAGGGATGAGCAACGGTTGTTTATGAATGGTAATAAGTGAATGTAGAATTTATATGTGTTTATTATCTGGAAGTGAATGCAAACGAGGCGAAAGTAACAAATGAAGGGTTGTTGATGATAGGGACGGTAGAAATAAATAACGATTCTAAGTTTACGCAAGAGAGCTAAGTTGTGAAAAGCGTAAATGAAATTGTTCATTTGTTACGAAAATTCGTTGGTCAGATGTGGGCGATAAATATAGAACGATTATGCAAGCAAGGACGCGACTGATTATGAACTTGTTTTATTTCTTTTTCAAAATTGCATTCAACAATAAACGAACATTTGAACGTTTAATACGACGTCGTTTCGATCGTTATACGATCATAAACTTGTATTTTTTTAATTAAAAAATTTTTCAATATAACCTTTGGGGGTATGGTTTGACAATTTGATGACCGTACTGAAACATGTTATGTCGGAAACATCAGATGAATGATGCAGTGTGAATGAGGACTTTGAGAAGTGCAAGTGGAAATATCGAGAAACGAATTTTATTGAAACAGTTTGCATTGTTGAAAGTTTTGAAGTGAAACTCTTATATAGCAAGTTGTTAACCATTTCTTTTTTATAATTTTTAGTTGCTATATAATAAAAGTAGGGGTTTTATCGAATTGACTTGAATCTCGATGAAAGTCTGGGACGATATTTATTCAAAATTACAAAAAAAAAAATAAACTCCTGACATTAATGGATAAGTTATTTTGACTGTTAGTGTCTAATGAATAATGATATAAAATGTCTTGCGAGAAATAATTCATTAGCAGTTAGTTTTTGTCTTGAATATGTATCTAAGTTTAGAAATTTTTTATGACTATTGAATTTATTGTGATTGGTATTTCAATATTGTAGAAATAGAATAATGAAATACGTATCATTACAGATTAAACATGGATGAGTCAAGATACATAAATTTTTTTACAAATGTAGCAAAGTTAGCCAACAGTGATACAATTTTGTGGAATTTTTACATACATTTTCTCAAAAAACTTGATGCTGGACGTCGTATGCATAATATAATATATAGTTTCACAATTCTTCCCTTTCCATCAGTTTTCTTGACTAACAAGTATCCAAGATGGAAATGAACTTGTTTTTAGTATTATAATTATTTCATAATGATTATTTCTTCCCGTCTTGGAAGTTGTCTCCACATTCAGCTTATCAGGAATTTTACCAAATCCCTTGGATCACTAGCTCATTTCCCACCATAGCACGTATATCGCTCTGTGTGGATATAAACCACACTTTTTATTCACTTTTTTGGCTTCCTCTAGTATCACACAGTTGTCATTTTCAATTCTGGAAATGGGTGGGTGGTATGTCATTGGATTATTTTTCAGTGAAAGGATTTTTACTTTTGATTGCAATCTCTTACCATTTGAAAGCTGAGTTTGGATTTTCAAGTGAATTAAAATACACATCTCCTTGCTATTCTTAGGCATGTTTAGACTAAATTGTCGATTTATAAGGATGTGGTTTTCTCGAAACAGACTTGAATATGTGAAACGATTACAAAGCGTCGGTTGTTTTAAAATGGAGGTTATAAACAAGGCGCACAAAACATATAACTAAGACTACTATAATGCTAATAGCATAGACCGAAGGGACGCAAACACTGAGAGACGGCTATATCATGCAATGTAAATCTGCATAAGTCTGTCCCTTCTCGAAGGTACCTAATTACCCTCTACTTTTGTACCATGGTCTTGCACATGGAGGGAGTGAATGGCTCCGGCATTGTGATGCTATCAGCTGATCGTGAAAATTTTAAGGTTATAAAGTTATTTATCAATTTCTAGCTATCAATTTAAATATATTCAATACCATTATTTTCAACTCAACAATTACAACAAAATAGAGATAAATATATTAATCGACAAATCGAAATAATACAGTTTTTTCTTATATGACAACGTAAATAAAAATGGACTGCGTGTGTTTGTTCTCTTAGAATACCCAGTAACGCGGTGTACGCGGCTTTAGGAACGCATGCGCTTGACGATCCCGGCCCCTTCGAGGAAGAAAGACAAAAAATTTCCCATTTTACTCTCTCCGTGATACCTCCACTTATGGGCATTAGCATTATTGTAGTCTTACTTATATGGCACAAAAGGGGTATAAACATGAATCATAGAAGTCGATGACAAGTAACAAATAGTAGTAGCGCACCTTGACGCGGCGCATTCGTCAACAGTCGATAGAAATTTTTGTAAACTTGTGTGGTAAAATCGTAACTTGATTTACATTTATGGGATAAGATGATAGAATGTAATAGTAATAATAATGATAAATATCTTGAGCAGAGAAAGGAAAAATTTGGATTTCGAGTTGATGGTGAAAATTGAAAAATGAGTCTTAATGTTGATGTTGCAATAAAATTATTGTGGTTTTCAAGAATGTGAGTTGTATGTTTGTTTCTAAGTGAAGAGTGGTAGGATATGGTAATTGATGATTTAATGATGATCAGTTGACCGTTTGGAAGGCGTATGTATTTCTAAAAGTTTTTAAATGAAAGGGAGTTTGATTGTTTGAAGATGTAGTGTGCGATGTGATTATACAAAAATGTAGTTTTGTAGTGTTTATTTATGTTTCAGGATGGTGGTGGTTGAATGAGGAAGAAGGAGGTAGGATTGTGCAATTTTTTGCTGTTGTTATGGGTGGGTGTTGTTAGGATGTGGAAGAATGAATGAATGAATGAATGAATGAATGAATGAATGAATGAATGAATGAATGCATTTTACCAATGCGTAAGGAAAGAAGGGGGGATGAGAATGTTTGACTGGAGTGGTATCGGAATATGTAAAAATGTATATAATTCGTTAAGAAGTAAAAAATATATATATATTTAGAGTGGAGGGATATATTCTGGTCATCTCCTTATGATGAATGTATTTGACGAAGAGGGGGTTTATGGGGATTGTGTTTTATTTCTTGTTGTCCATATCGAATCGGTATTTTTTGTTTTATCGCGCGCGTTTTGTGCCGTCGTTTCGTTTGGATGTCGTGTCTTCTTTTGCGGCCTTTTTTGTTAACCGTGTTGAAGTAAGTTTTGTCGGCGTTTTAAAATTTTTCGTTTTGGTGAGGAAAGTCAAATCAAAAATGATACACACGAGTTGTAATGAAAATAGAAGAAGCAGAAGTTTCGTCGTCGGGAAACATCGCGGAAGTGCCGAATCGTTTATGTTTCTGACGCGTTGGTTTTTCTTTATTCGTGGAAACGTGCGTGTAGTTTTCTGTTGAATTATATGAAAGTTGCCGCAATTTTGCGATAGTACGAGGCGCAGATTGATATTTTGTAACGTTCGGGAAAGGTGCAGATAAGATAGATCGGGAATGTAAAGTCCGTATCGAAGAAGAGGCAACGCAACGCGAATCCAGTCGGCGTAAGGACGAAGAAGTCGGGTCGCGAGTGTCGAGAAATTTCCTTATTATCCGCTATCCTGAAACGGAGCTAGTCGATGGGTTAGATTAGGGTTTCCAATCCCGGACGCCTTTGTTTTTTGGCGTTCGTTATTCCAAAACCTAGTCGACGAAATTTTGCAAATACAGTTGTTTGTCGTAAGATAAAGGGGTCTGTTGGAAAGAAAAACGAAGCTTAAAATTGAGAGAGAAAAAAAAAACATTGAGAAGTATAGTTATAAATTCAAATTTAATGAAAGTTGGGAAGGTCGAAATACAATTGGAAATATTAAACTAGAACGTGAAATAGTAGAAAAATATAATTTTTATGAGGGGAAGGTACTTTGCAAGAGAGCTGGAGGGAAAAAGTCTTACGGTAAACAGGTGTAATTCCGATATTTAGTTGACCGACAAGGAGAGGGCGTCTGCGAACAAACTCTCTTCCTCTGGCAGAAGTAACGTATCTCTTCTGCGAGTTCACAATTCCCGAAATAATATGGCAAAGACGAATACACTAGCCACATGTTGGCCCCCATACTTTTCGTCGATGCCGATGATAGGGTCCAAAGGACGTTAAACATAAGTGTTCCAGAAAGTCGAACGGACTCTAAACGCAAATGCTCCGTTCCTGTATAGTACAATCACACTTTCCACCTCCGATTTAAATATCCCTACGCCCCCCGCGAAGTCCCCCCGCGAAGTCCCCGCGAAGTCCCCCCCGCGAAGTCCCCGCGAAGTCCCCCCGAAGTCCCCCCCGAAGTCCCCGCGAAGTCCCCGCGAAGTCCCCGCGAAGTCCCCGCGAAGTCCCCCCGCGAAGTCCCCCGCGAAGTCCCCCGCGAAGTCCCCCGCGAAGTCCCCGCGAAGTCCCCGCGAAGTCCCCCCGAAGTCCCCCGCGAAGTCCCCCCGAAGTCCCCGCGAAGTCCCCCCGCGAAGTCCCCCCGAAGTCCCCCCCGCGAAGTCCCCGCGAAGTCCCCCCGCGAAGTCCCCGCGAAGTCCCCCCGCGAAGTCCCCCGCGAAGTCCCCCGCGAAGTCCCCCGCGAAGTCCCCGCGAAGTCCCCCCGAAGTCCCCGCGAAGTCCCCGCGAAGTCCCCGCGAAGTCCCCCCGCGAAGTCCCCGCGAAGTCCCCCCGCGAAGTCCCCCGAAGTCCCCCCGCGAAGTCCCCCCGAAGTCCCCGCGAAGTCCCCCCCGAAGTCCCCGCGAAGTCCCCCCGCGAAGTCCCCGCGAAGTCCCCGCGAAGTCCCCCCGCGAAGTCCCCGCGAAGTCCCCCGCGAAGTCCCCCGCGAAGTCCCCCGCGAAGTCCCCCCGCGAAGTCCCCCCCCGCGAAGTCCCCGCGAAGTCCCCCGAAGTCCCCCCCCCCGCGAAGTCCCCCGCGAAGTCCCCGCGAAGTCCCCCCCCACGAAGTTCCCCGCGAAGTCCCCCAGTTCCCGCGAAGTCCCCCGCGAAGTCCCCCGAAGTCCCCCCGCGAAGTCCCCCGAAGTCCCCCCGCGAAGTCCCCCCGCGAACCCCCCGTCCCCCCAGTCCTCCCCCCCGAAGTCCCCCGAACTTCCCCCCCCCGAAGTCCCCGCGAAGTCCCCCGCGAACTCCCCCCGAAGTCCCCACCCCCGGGAACTCCCCCGCACCTCACCCCGAGAACCCCCAACCTCCCCGTGGACCCCAACCTTGGGAACTCCACCCCGCGAACTCCCCAACTCCACCTCGCGAACTTCCCCGCGAACTCCCCACGCGCACTTCCCCCAACCCCTCCCATTGCGAACTCTCCTGCGAACTCGACTCCCCCGCGAAGCCGCCTCGTGAAGCCCCCGAAGCCTCCGTCACCACGCGAAGTCCCCTCCGAAGTCAACACGAATTCCCCCTTACGAGTTCTACCCCGAGTTCCCCCCCCGCCTAACCTCACCTAACCCTCACCTAACCTCTAACCACCTAACCTTCCACCTAACCTTACCTAACCTTCCACCTAACCTCACCTAACCTTACCTAACCTTCCACCTAACCTCACCTAACCTTCCATCTAACCTTACCTAACCTCACCTAACCTTCCACCTAACCTTACCTAACCTTCCACCTAACCTCACCTAACCTTACCTAACCTTTCACCTAACCTTACCTAACCTTCCACCTAACCTCACCTAACCTTCCACCTAACCTTACCTAACCTTACCTAACCTTCCACCTAACCTCACCTAACCTCTCTCCTAACCTCACCTAACCTCTCCTAAATTAATTATTGTGCCGTCCCCAAAAAATGTGCCGCTCCCAGTGTGCCGCCACCCGATGGAGCGCTGACCAGTGTACTGCCGTCCCCAGGAGCGCTGTTGCCCCCCGGTGTGTGCCACCCAGTGTGTCGCCGCCCCGGGGAGTGTCGCTTTAAGTGTGCCGCCGCCCCCGGAGAGCCACCACCCTTGGGTGCCGCAGACCACGGGAGTGCCGTCGCACCCCGATTTTGCTACTACCCTTTGTGCCGTCGCTCCCTGGGAGTTCCGCCCTGTGTGCCGCCGGCCCCCGGGGTGCCCCTAAATGTGCTGGTCCCCAGGAGTGCTGCCGACCCAACAGGAGTGCCGCCCCCGAGGGTGGCAGTTAGTGTGCCACCGCCTCTTGGGAGTGCCGTTTCAAGTGCGCCGGCACTTCAGGGGTGCGGCTGCACTCCCGGGTGTGGCACATTGAGCGGCTCTCCTGGGGGCGGCACACCCCAAGGGGTAGTGACCATTGGGGGGGGAGGTGGCACTCCCAGGGGGTGCCACGCCTGGGGGCGGCGGAACACTAGGCGGAGCTCATGGAGGCGGGGGCGGCACTTTTCTTGGGTCGGCACACTAGGGGCGGTACATTGGGGACAATCCTGGGGGCGGCGGCGCAGTGGATGAAACTCTCCGTGGCGCTGGCACACTGGGCGGCGCTCCCTGGGGGGCACCGGGGACAGCGGAACAATGGGCGGCACACCTGGTGGCGGCGGCGGCACTCCTGGGTGGCCGCGGCACATTTGGCGATGCCCCCTAGGGGGCGGCACATGTGTTGTACGTTAAGTGTTGCACGTCAGAGGGCGGTACGATAGGTGCGACATGTTAGGTGCCGCACGTTAGGTGTGGTAGGCTAGGTGCAGCACGCGAAGTGAGGCACACTAAGTGCCGGATGCTAGTTGCCGCACCTGGGGTGAGTGGGTGCCGTTCTTTCGGGGGGTGGGGTGCGGCATTGGCGGGGTGCGTTACATTTTGGGGGCCACTTTGGAGTCGGCGACAGTCCCGGAGGCGGCGGTATATTTGGATGCACTTTCGGGCGGCGACGGCGCTGCCGGCGGCGGCGGCGGCACATTCCGGGGGTCGGCTGCATTCCTAGGGGCGGCGACCCACTCGGCGGTAAATTTTGGGGGCGGTGGAACACTGGGCGGCACTCACGTGTTCGGCGGCACACTCGGGGGCGGTGGCATTTCCCAAGGGTCGGTGGAACACGAGGGACGGCGGCACTCTCGGGGTGCGGCGGTACTTTCGGGGAGAACCGCCTCCCAGTGTGCCGCCACCCCATGGAGCGCGGCCCAGTGTGCCGCCGTCCCCAGGAGCGCGGTTGCCCCCGATGTGTGCCATCCAGTGTGTCGCCACCCCGTGGAGTGCCGCCCAGTGTATCACCGCCCCGGGGAGTGTTGCTTCAAGTGTTCCGCCGCCTCCCGGAGAGCCACCACCCTTGGGTGCCGCCGACCACTGGAGTGCCGTCGCACCCCGATTTTGCCACTACCCTTTGTGCCGTCGCCCCCTTGGAGTTCCGCTCTGTGTGCCGCCGGCCCCCGGGGTGCCCCTAAATGTGCTGGCCCCCAGGAGTGCTGCCGACCCACCAGTAGTGTCGCCCCCGAGGGTGCCAGTTAGTGTACCCCCCGCGAAGTCCCCCTCCGAAGTCAACACGAATCCCCCACGAGTTCTACCCCGAGTCCCCGCCTAACCTCCTAACCTCACCTAACCTCACCTAACCTTCCACCTAACCTCACCTAACCTTCCACCTAACCTCACCTAACCTTCCACCTAACCTCACCTAACCTTCCACCTAACCTCACCTAACCTTCCACCTAACCTCACTACCTCACCTTCTCACCTAACCTCCACCTAACCTAACCTTCCTAACCTAACCTAACCTAACCTCACCTAACCTCACCTAACCTCACCTAACCTCACCTAACCTCACCTAACCTTCCACCTAACCTCACCTAACCTTCCACCTAACCTCACCTAACCTCACCTAACCTCTCTCCTAACCTCACCTAACCTCTCCTAACTTAATTATTGTGCCGTCCCCAAAAAATGTGCCGCTCCCAGTGTGCCGCCTCCTCATGGAGCGCTGACCAGTGTGCTGCCGTCCCCAGGAGCGCTGTTGCCCCCCGGTGTGTTCCACCCAGTGTGTCGCCGCCTCGTGGAGTGCCGCTCAGTGTACCACCGCCACGGGGAGTGTCGCTTCAAGTGTGCCGCCGCCCCCCGGAGAGCCACCACCCTTGGGTGCCGCCGACCACGGGAGTGCCGTCGCACCCCGATTTTGCTACTATCCTTTGTGCCGTCGCTCCCTGGTAGTTCCGCCCTGTGTGCCGCCGGCCCCCGGGGTGCCCCCAAATGTGCTGGCCCCCAGGAGTGCCGCCCCCGAGGGTGCCAGTTAGTGTGCCACCGCGTCTTGGGAGTGCCGTTTCAAGTGTGCGGCGGCACTCCCGGTTTGCGGCACACTAGAAGCGATACTCCCCGGGGCGCCGGCACTTCAGAGTGCGGGTGCACTCCCGGGTGCGGCACACCCCAAGGGGTAGTGACCATTGGGGGGGGAGGTGGCACTCCCAGGGGGTGCCACGCCTGGGGGCGGCAATTTTCTTGGGTCGGCACACTAGGGGCGGTACATTGGGGGCACTCCTGGGGGCTGCGGCACAATGGATGAAACTCCCCGTGGCGCCGGCACACCGGGCGGCGCTCCCTGGGGGCAGCGGAGGCGGCGGCACACTGGGCAGTGCTCGTGGGGACAGCGGAACAAAGGGCGGCACAGTGGACGGCTCTCCCTGGAGTGTACCGGGGGCGGCGGCACAGTGGACGGCAATCCTGGGGGCGGCGGCATATTGGGGAATGATCCCGGGGGCGGCAAATTAAGGGCGGTAAAATTACGGGGGCGGCACAGTAAGCGCGGCACAGTTGGGGGCGGCACAGTTTGAGGGCGGCACAGTTAGGTTAGGTTAGGTTAGGTTAGGTTAGGTTAGGTTAGGTTAGGTTAGGTTAGAAAGAATTAGAAAATTAGAATTAATAAAAACCCATAAGGATGCAAGTGAATGAATTCACTGGTTCGGATTGACTTTTTGGCATGAATTCTGTGTGTCGCATCTATGAGAGGAATTTTCGTGCAAGTTTCATCAAATTGCAGCCACCCTAAGAATTTTATCGCGCTCCCAATTTTCCAAAACACGCAAAAACGCGCACTTTTATCAATTTCTCATTTTTTCTTCGGATTGACTTTTTGTATAGAATTCGGTGTCGCATCTATGAGAGGAATTTTCGTGAAAGTTTCATCACGGTGCGGCCACCTAAGAAGATTTATCGCGCTCCCAATTTTCCAAAACACGCAAAAACGCGCACTTCTTATCAATTTTTCAATTTTCTTCGGATTGACTTTTTGGCATAGAATTCGGTGTCGCATCTATGAGAGAATTTTCGTGAAAGTTTCATCACGGTGCAGCCACCCTAAGAGATTTTATCGCGTTTCAAATTTTCTAAAACACGCAAAAACGCGCACTTTTTATCAATTTTTCAATTTTCTTCGGATTGACTTTATTGGCATAGAATTCGGTGTCGCATCTATGAGAGGAATTTTCGTTCAAGTTTCATCAAAGTGCAGCCACCTAAGAATTTTATCGCGCTCCCAATTTTCCAAAACACGCAAAAACGCGCACTTTTATCAATTTTTCAATTTTCTTTGGATTGACTTTTTGGCATAGAATTCGGTGTCGCATCTATGAGAGGAATTTTCGTAGAAAGTTTCATCAGGTGCAGCCACCCTAAGATTTATTGCTCCTTTTTAAAACGAAGCACGCGCACTTTTTATCAATTTTCAATTTTCTTCGGATTGACTTTTTGGCATAGAATTCGGTGTCGCATCTATGAGCAATTTTCGTGAAAGTTTCATCAGGTGCAGCCACCTAAGAAGATTTTATCGCGCTCTAATTTTCAAAACACGCAAAAACGCACTTTTATCAATTTCTCATTTTTCTTCGGATTGACTTTTGGCATAGAATTCGGTGTCGCCTCTGAGAGGAATTTTCGTGAAAGTTTCATCAAGGTGCGGCCACCTAAGAGATTTTATCGCGCCCAATTTTCCAAAACACGCAAAAACGCACTATTTATCAATTTTCAATTTCCTTCGGATTGATATTTTGGAATAGAATTTGGTGTCGCATCTATCGGAGGATTTTTCGTGAAAGTTTCATCACGGTGCAGCCAACCTAAGAGATTTTATCGCGCTCCCAATTTTGTAAAACACGCAGAAACGCGCACCATTTATCAATTTTTCAATTTTCATCGGATTGACATTTTTGGAATTGAATTCGGTGTTTCTTCTATTGGAGGATTTTGCGTGAAAGTTTCGGCAGTGTTTGTGTTCGATTCTGTGTTTTTAGGTTCTTATTCAGTGGTGAGTAAATATTTGCGACATTCCCTTTCATTTAACAAAATTTTCTTTCCTTGCACTACAATCTTTGATTTCAGAATATCTAGTGCATTCAAAGTTTTTTCAACTAAATTAGTGGCTCTGTCTTACCTGATACATTACATTGTAGCAGAAATAATTGTGGAAACGTTTTCAATTGCGTACGTGACTTTTTGATTGTCACGTTTATTACAAAGAGTTAAATTGTATTTTTGTCAGTTGCTCTTTTTTATATTCGACGCGTCGAATCGAGTCGAGTTGTTGCGTTGTGCTTCCTTCTTTATCCTGCGCATAGCCACTTTACGCCAGTTGGCGCAGTTCAGTTTTAAGTGTTGAGAAGAGTAGACGTGTTGTTTGATGTTTTCAAAAATTTCTGGTATGTGAAAATGGTGAGTCTATGCCATGTTGAGAGCATTTATTCTTTTAATTTTACTGATTTTCATTCCATTTTCGATTGTACATTACATATCTAATCTTTTCGATATTCAATTTTCACGTCTTATTTGCCGATGTAACTGAATTTTTTAAAACGCGGGTTCGGTTTTCTGGATATGCCCTTTTTTTCGATTCCGTAATGTTTCTCGGACTTTGGTGTCTGATAAGTTGTGTGATGTTTTTCTTAAATTCTATAAAGTGTTGAAATAATTATCGATTTGTTAGTTTTCATAGAGTGTGAAATTTCATAGAAATAATTCGTGCATCGTTTCGTGGAACTTCTCTAGCACAGGCGTTGTTCATTGTTTCGCTTATCGCCGTTCGACTATAAAATTTCATTGTATTATATCGCCCAATGTCCGCGCGGGAATTATGTAGTACAAGTATCCCACGGTCGCAGTGACTTGCTATAGAGCTTTCAGTTACGTTAGTCCTATGCTATTTTCCATTAACAGTGAAGCATTGGTGTGTCGTTAATGTCAGAATATAGCTTTTCTAATAATTCCTTAAGGTAATAAATAGAATGGTGAGCGTTTATACATAACTTATAATTTCTAAGTTTCGAATTTTCCACTTTAAAATTGCATTGTTTTTTCAATTTTTGAATTCAGTTCAATCTAAACTGTCGACATACTTTCCTCTGTATTATACACGTTTCACAATATCATTTCAAATTAGATTGTCATGCACCGACATTAGTTTCTTACTGGTATTTTTTTTCCAGGTTACATTTGGATATAAATCTTAAAATTGTCCAATGGAATAATGAAAGACGAGGAGGAGGAGGACGTTATATTTTACAAAAGTGAAAATGAAAAGGGTGAGTTCCATTTTGTTATTCGCTTCGATATTCGGACGATTTTCCGTAATTTCTCTCGGAAATGGTGTGTACCAACGATTTGTAATTATTTCATTTGTTTTTTCGCGAGTCTGCTTTGTTACCCTACTTTTTATTTCCCGAATGCCAATGTCTTTAAAATGTTAATTTTCCAAATATGTTTTATGTGTTTTTTCTAAATAATCACTGTGAAAAGCGTGAAAATGTGAAACATTACATTGTAGAATTAATTGTGCGAAACGTTTTTGACTGCGTACGTGATTTTTTGATTCTCAGCGTTTATTACAAAGAGGTACATTGTATTTTTGCCGATATAATTTTTTATATTCAACGCGTCGAATCGGTTGCGCTGTGCTTCCTCCTCTATCTTGCGCACAACCAATATATGATGAACTCGCGCAGTCCAGTCTTAAGTCTTGTAGGGAGTGAACGTGTTGTTTTACCGTCCGGAATAAATTGATATTTCTCAAAAATTTCTGATATTTGAAAATGGTGAGTCTATGGCATCTTGCGAGCAATCTATTGCTCTAATTTTGTTGATTTTCTTTTTCCATATTCGATTATACATTACATATATATAATCTCCTCGATTTTTAAGTTGCGCGTTTAATTATTTTCCCATGTGCAGTATAGGTGAATTTTTCAAAACGCGTAGTTTCGGTTTCTGAACATGCCTGTTTTTTATGTGATAAGTTTTGTGATACTTTTTTAAATTCTATAAAGCGTAATTGTCGATTTCTTAGTTTTCGTTAAGTTTGTACAATTCTTTAGAAATAATTCGAGCGTCGTTTCGTCGAACTTATTCTCTAACGAGCTTTATCTTTGTTTTGTTTTGGTTATCGCCGTTCTACTAATAAGTCCATTGTATTATATCAGCCAATGTTCACGCGGGAATCTATGCGGAATAAGTATCCCACGGTCGCAGTGAGTTGACGTAAGCTTTATAGCTTTTCACTTAGGTTAGTCCTCTGTCATTTTCCATTAACGAGTTGTGCATTTTTTGTGCGTCGTGTGTCGAGAAAGCATCTTTTCTAATAATTGATCAAATAGAACGGTGAGCGTTTATACATGCTTATTATTTCAGAGTTTCGAACTTTCCACTTCAAAATTGCATTTTTATTTTCAATTTTTGAATTCTGCTTCATTATAATTGAAATCAACATACTTTTTCTATATTATAGACATTCCCAATTTCATTTCAAATCAGATTTTATTGTCTATTTCACTGACTGATATATTTTCTTCCAGATTACATTTATATAATTTTAAAATTACAATGGAATAATGACAAAGGAGGAGGAGGACACCATATTTTACAAAAGTTAAAAGTGCGATATTTTACAAAAGAATTAAAAGTGAGAGAGAGGAAAGAAAACACCATATTTACAAAAATGAAAAGGGTGAGTTTTATTTTGTTATTCGCTTTAATATTCGGACGATTTGGCGTAATTTCTCACGGAAAGTTTTATTCAAATATTTAATAGTAGTTTTAATGGGGTTTTAATTTTTTCTAAATAAATAAAGCATTATGTTGAAGTTGAATTCACCAAATTTTGCACTTTTTGAGGATTTAAAGATCGTCCATTACGATCACAAAAATTAATAGACTTTTCAAATAATTTACATCATTCTCTTCAAAATTAAATGAAGAACGGAACTATAAAATCAAGTTTTTGTATTTTTTCAGTAAAATATTTTATTTGTTCTTGATTCAAAATTTTTCTTGTAAACTTGTGGTATTTGAATTTTTATTATGCTTTCTATTTAGAAACTGAGTAAAGAAATTTGCGACTGCCAAAGTAATTCCGCTTATTGTTCGTCATGAACAAGTATTCATTTCAATTGTTTGTTCTTATTTGAAGTGATATGCTACAATTCCTTCGAAATGAAGAACTTTTGGATATTATGAGCTATATGGACTGCTGAATTTCGGCCTGTTCGGACACTATTAAAGGAGTTCACATGTAAAATTCTAATTGTCAGAGTTCAATATTTCGCGAGATATTAATATTCAAAGTTGCATTAAAACACATGTAAAATAGACGGAGGTATCCATATTGGAGTGCGTATACTCGCCGCTCTGTCGTATTGGAACGTATTGCGGTTGCCCATCCTTGACTTTTATTCCACTCAGCTAAATACGTATGCCTGATATGGATACCGGCTGTTTTACATGTGTTTTAATGCAACTTTGAATATTAATAGCTCATGAAATATATTGAACTCCATTACTGGAGTTTGTGAATCTTTAATAGTGTTCTCACAACCATAAACAGCTCAGGTCGAAATTCAGCAGTCCATATACCTTACAACACCGAACTTTTACATCTCGACGCATTCATTTATTCATTCGTTTTAACTTATTCAACATTATTTCTGTTTTACTTTTGGAACGTTTCTCTTCAGAATGGTATTGCCCATTTTAATCTTTGTTTTTTTTACAAACTATTCATATTTAATATTCATATTCATATTATATTTTTAATTCGAAAGTTCATTTGAGTTACACTACTGTTGATCCAAATTCTTCAGATTTTAGCGCTGAAATCGTAACCTTTTCAATAAAATATTTTTATGAATAATAATAATAATAAATAATAATAAAACATCTACCTAAAAATACGAATAAAAAAAATGATACTATAATATAACTAAGCAAAACAATCTGAGTTGATTTAAAAAAACTATCTGTATAGGTATCAAAATACAAGGTGATGAATTTGGATAGTCAGTAGTGTGTGATCAGTTTTTATGAAATATTTGATTTTATGTTGAATTGGATGTACTTTTAGGGAGATTGAAATAGACAATTATTCTTGAAGTGAAACGTAAGAATATTAATATGGGCGGCAAAGTTTTATTATTATTATTATTAAAACGTTTCAGAGATGTTGAAAGTGTTTTATTTGGAGTGATTAATAACGATTGAGAAGGGCAAATATTTGCATAAAAATATGGTTCATATTTATTAATGTGCTTATTATTTTATCACCGCGTGTGTGTGCAACTGAACGAAATTTGCATTGCCTTTGTCATCACATGTAATTTTTTCTTGAATAATTTCCAAGTAATGTGATGTTGAAATTTCTTAGTAGTTAACTCATGAGTCGATGGTTGACTGAGAAGTTTTGTGATTATACTTTGATTTCATTCTGTTTTTCTATAATTGTAGTGACCATTTTTGTAGCCGATGTTTTTACTTTTTTAGCTCTATTGTAGTGGTGTAACCCTCACGGTATGTTACAACTTATTATCAAAGAAGGATAAATCATTTCAATACAGGAGAGTGAAGATGCTACACTTTTCTGAATGTACGGTATTACAATTTTGATTTTCAGGTTCTGTTTTGGGAATTGGTTGTTCTTAACGTCGGATCGAAACAGAGTTGCAGAAGTGCAGAATAACTAAAGATGACATGACAATGGTGCGCAACTTGAGCCGTTTTGCAATTTTCCACATGAAATTAAAATGGGTAAGTGTTTTATATTCCTTTATATATATGTATATGATTATATGAGAATAGTTTTATCAAGGAAATTTTCATACTGTTTAAAGCTTTGATTGGTATCAAAACTGTAACATAACTATTTAATGCCAATTTTTAATATATTGAATGAAATATTTGATTGAATTGTCGATAAATGTAGATTATTCAGAACTAACTCTTTGCAATCATTGCAATAAAGTAGAATGCATTAAAATTAAATTATTTGAAATATGTCGGTACGTTCAGGAAATGAATTTGATCCGATCAATTTGTTGAGGGAGTTGGTGTGGAGACCTGCTGTATTTTGAAATCTGTCTCTTACCATTATATCATTTGTGATTTCAATTTGTCTATTTCGCTTTCAAGATGCTTTCTCACCGTTTTGATACTGGTTTTTATTATTCAAGTAATAGGTGAGATTTTATTATCGATAATTATTTTTTTGTATTTATTTTAGCATTTCATTAGATAACGTACAAAGGACAATTGATTCTGACAGTATCAGCAGCGTACATTGAGGAGAAATGTCGGATGAGTCTCTCTGTTACCACCCAGCATTTTAGAATGGTTGGTGCATAATGATGGAAAAACCTTTCTTCTAGTATCAATCCATAATTGGTGAGTCAGTCCTCATCTTCTTCATTTGGATTCATTCCGTTTTGACACTTAGTTTTTAGTATCACTTAATTTTTATTAAGCTTTCTGGTTAGCTTGAAATATTTTCGTTTCCCAGTCGAAATTTTAGAGATGCAGCGAGCCTTTTCATTTTTTAGTATTTAACCTACTTTTATTGTTCAAATTATTTCTTTCAAACATATTTTATTTTCATTGAAAATAAGTAATCATCTTCTTAGGCAAGTGAGAGCAAACTTTATTTGTTTGAATAGAACGACTTTATTCTATTCTTGTTCGGGGGTGCCCCATTCAATAATGCAATGTGGCAATTCAAGATTTTAATTATTGAATGTGGTCTTGTTAAAAATTTTGATTTTTTGAGAAGCATGGGTTATAATTGTACATTTTTTGTTGAATTTTATCTTACCAACTTTCAATTTCCAGATATGTCGTCAAGTTTGTTCTGGAATTCGTGGTACAGTTGTCGAATGTAGCAGAAGTGCCGGGAGGAGGAGCAGCAGCTCATGCAGACGATGTCATAATCATTGCTTCTAACGAATGTGATAGAAGTATAACGAAATCGGTTAATACGACGCAAGGGGTGAGTGAACTTTTTTTTTGTACAAGCGTGTTTTTGTTTCGGTCATTGGTGGAAAGTCGGTTGTTGTGCGGCATCAGTACGGAAAATCCAATGATAAAAGTTCTAATAGAGCGTTATTGTTCTGTAGGTCGTAATCATAGATGAAAATGGTTGAATCGTTTGAAAGGGAAACACACGTGCGATATTTGAAATGAAGAGAACAGGATTCGTTTTTTATCGGGAAAAAAAATGTTGAAATGTAGGAAATTTGTAATTATGAGATGATTGAAGTGTATAAAGTGTTAAGAAGAGGCAAATAAAGGGGATGGTTGGGAGGGTGGGTAGTTGTTGTAACATGTTCATATTAGTAATATTTTGTATTGTACGAGGTGACCAGAATATTTGCCGCACGTTTGGATAATAGGAAATGTGGATAATAAGGGATGAGCAACAGTTGTTTATGAATGGTAATAAGTGAATGTAGATTGTATATGTGTTTATTATCTGGAAGTGAATGCAAACGAGGCGAAAGTAATAAATGAAGGGTTGTTGATGATAGGGACGGTAGAAATAAATGACGATTCTAAGTTTACGCAAGAGAGCTAAGTTGTGAAAAGCGTAAATGAAATTGTTCATTTGTTACGAAAATTCGTTGGTCAGATGTGGGCGATAAATATAGAACGATTATGCAAGCAAGGATGCGACTGATTATGAACTTGTTTTATTTCTTTTTCAAAATTGCATTCAACAATAAACGAACATTTGAGCGTTTAATACGACGTCGTTTCGATCGTTATACGATCATAAACTTGTATTTTTTAATTAAAAATTTTTTCAATATAACCTTTGGGGGTATGGTTTGACAATTTGATGACCGTACTGAAACATGTTATGTCAGAAACATCAGATGAATGATGCAGTGTGAATGAGGACTTTGAAAAGTGCAAGTGGAAATATCGAGAAACGAATTTTATTGAAACAGTTTGCATTGTTGAAAGTTTTGAAGTAAAACTCTTATATAGCAAGTTGTTAACCATTTCTTTTTTATAATTTTTAGTTGCTATATAATAAAAGTAGGGGTTTTATCGAATTGACTTGAATCTCGATGAAAGTCTGGGACGATATTTATTCAAAATTACAAAAAAAAAAAAAATAAACTCCTGACATTAATGGATAAGTTATTTTGACTGTTAGTGTCTAATGAATAATGATATAAAATGTCTTGCGAGAAATAATTCATTAGTTAGTTTTGTCTTGAATATGTATCTAAGTTTAGAAATTTTTTATGACTATTGAATTTATTGTGATTGGTATTTCAATATTGTAGAAATAGAATAATGAAATACGTATCATTACAGATTAAACATGGATGAGTCAAGATACATAAATTTTTTTACAAATGTAGCAAAGTTAGCCAACAGTGATACAATTTTGTGGAATTTTTACATACATTTTCTCAAAAAACTTGATGCTGGACGTCGTATGCATAATATAATATATAGCTTCACAATTCTTCCCTTTCCATCAGTTTTCTTGACTAACAAGTATCAAGATGGAAATGAACTTATTTTAGTATTATAATTATTTCATAATGATTATTTCTTCCCGTCTTGGAAGTTGTCTCACATTCAGCTTATCAGGAATTTTACCAAATCCTTGGATCACTAGCTCATTTCCACCATAGCACGTATATCGCTCTGTGGATATAAACCACTTTTTATTCACTTTTGGCTTCCTCTAGTATCACAGTTGTCATTTTCAATTCTGGAAATGGGTGGGTGGTATGTCATTGGATTATTTTTCAGTGAAAGGATTTTTACTTTTGATTGCAATCTCTTACCATTTGAAAGCTGAGTTTGGATTTTCAAGTGAATTAAAATACACATCTCCTTGCTATTCTTAGGCATGTTTAGACTAAATTGTCGATTTATAAGGATGTGTTTCTCGAAACAGACTTGAATATGTGAAACGATTACAAAGCGTCGGTTGTTTTAAAATGGAGGTTATAAACAAGGCGCACAAAACATATAACTAAGACTACTATAATGCTAATAGCATAGACCGAAGGGACACAAACACTGAGAGACGGCTATATCATGCAATGTAAATCTGCATAAGTCTGTCCCTTCTCGAAGGTACCTAATTACCCTCTACTTTTGTACCATGGTCTTGCATGGAGGAGTGAATGGCTCCGGCATTGTGATGCTATCAGCTGATCGTGAAAATTTTAAGGTTATAAAGTTATTTATCAATTTCTAGCTATCAATTTAAATATATTCAATACCATTATTTTCAACTCAACAATTACAACAAAATAGAGATAAATATATTAATCGACAAATCGAAATAATACAGTTTTTTCTTATATGACAACGTAAATAAAAATGGACTGCGTGTGTTTGTTCTCTAGAATACCCAGTAACGCGGTGTACGCGGCTTTAGGAACGCATGCGCTTGACGATCAGCCCCTTCGAGGAAGAAAGACAAAAAATTTCCCATTTTACTCTCTCCATGATACCTCCACTTATGGGCATTAGCATTATTGTAGTCTTACTTATATGGCACAAGGGTATAAACATGAATCATAGAAGTCGATGACAAGTAACAAATAGTAGTAGCGCACCTTGACGCGGCGCATTCGTCAACAGTCGATAGAAATTTTTGTAAACTTGTGTGGTAAAATCGTAACTTGATTTACATTTATGGGATAAGATGATAGAATGTAATAGTAATAATAATGATAAATATCTTGAGCAGAGAAAGGAAAAATTTGGATTTCGAGTTGATGGTGAAAATTGAAAAATGAGTCTTAATGTTGATGTTGCAATAAAATTATTGTGGTTTTCAAGAATGTGAGTTGTATGTTTGTTTCTAAGTGAAGAGTGGTAGGATATGGTAATTGATGATTTAATGATGATCAATTGACCGTTTGGAAGGCGTATGTATTTCTGAAAGTTTTTAAATGAAAGGGAGTTTGATTGTTTGAAGATGTAGTGGGCGATGTGATTATACAAAAATGTAGTTTTGTAGTGTTTATTTATGTTTCAGGATGGTGGTGGTTGAATGAGGAAGAAGGAGGTAGGATTGTGCAATTTTTTGCTGTTGTTATGGGTGGGTGTTGTTAGGGTGTGGA
This sequence comes from Novius pumilus, assembly GCA_020654155.1. Classification (NCBI taxonomy): domain Eukaryota; kingdom Metazoa; phylum Arthropoda; class Insecta; order Coleoptera; family Coccinellidae; genus Novius; species Novius pumilus. Next base: position 8,520,234 of record JAIFOV010000475.1, read on the forward strand.
AGAATGAATGAATGAATGAATGAATGAATGAATGAATGAATGAATGAAGAATGCATTTTCCAATGCGTAAGGAAAGAAGGGGATGAGAATGTTTGACTGGAGTGGTATCGGAATATGTAAAAATGTATATAATTCGTTAAGAAGTAAAAAATATATATATATATTTAGAGTGGAGGGATATATTCTGGTTATCTCCTTATGATTAATGTATTTGACGTAGAGGGGGTTTATGGGGATTGTGTTTTATTTCTTGTTGTCCATATCGCATCGGTATTTTTTTGTTTTATCGTGCGCGTTTTGTGTCGTCGTTTCGTTTGGATGTCGTGTCTTTCTTTGCGGCCTTTTTTGTTAACCGTGTTGAAGTAAGTTTCGTCGGCGTTTTAAAATTTTTCATTTTGGTGAGGAAAGTCATATCAAAAATGATACACACGAGTTGTAATGAAAATAGAAGAAGCAGAAATTTCGTCGTCGGGAAACATCGCGGAAGTGTCGAATCGTTTGTTTCAGACGCGTTGGTTTTTTTTTGTTCGTGGAAACGTGCGTGTAGTTGTCCGTTCAATTACACAAAATTTGCTGCAATTTTGCGATACAACGAGGCGAAGATTGATATTTTGTAACGTTCGGGAAATGTGCAGATAAAATAGATCGGGAATGTAAAGTCCGTATCGAAGAAGAGGCAACGCAACGCGAATCCAGTCGGCGTAAGGACGAAGAAGTCGGGTCGCGAGTGTCGAGAAATTTTCCTTATTATCCGCTACCCTGAAACGGAGCTAGTCGACGGGTTAGATTAGGGTTTCCACTCCCGGACGCCTTTGTTTTTTGGCGTTCGTTATTCCAAAACCTAGTCAACGAAACTTTGCAATTACAGTTGTTTGTCGTAAGATAAAGGGGTCTGTTGGAAAGAAAAACGAAGCTTAAAATTGAGAGAAAAAAAACATTTAGAAGTATAGTTATAAATTCAAATTTAATGAAAGTTGGGAAGGTCGAAATACAATTGGAAATATTAAACTAGAACGTGAAATAGTAGAAAAATATAATTTTATGAAGGTACTTTGCAAAGAGCTGGAGGAAAAGTCTTACGGTAAACAGGTGTAATTCCGATATTTAGTTGACCGACAAGGAGAGGGCGTCTGCGAACAAACTCTCTTCCTCTGGCAGAAGTAACGTATCTCTTCTGCGAGTTCACAATTCCCGAAATAATATGGCAAAGACGAATACACTAGCCACATGTTGGCCCCATACTTTTCGTCGATGCCGATGATAGGGTCAAAGGACGTTAAACATAAGTGTTCCAGAAAGTCGAACGGACTCTAAACGCAAATGCTCCGTTCCTGGTACAATCACACTTTCCACCTCCGATTTAAATATCCTACGCCCCCAGAAGTCCCCCACGGTCCCCACGAGTCCCCCAGTCCCCCCGCAGTCCCCCAGTCCCCCAGAGTCCCCGAAGTCCCCCCGAGTCCCCCATGAAGTCCCCGCAGTCCCCCCGCAGTCCCCCCGCAGAGTCCCCCGAGTCCCCCGCGAAGTCCCCCCGCAAGTCCCCGCAGTCCCCGCCCCGCAGAGTCCCCACTGAGTCCCCCCCGCAAGTCCCCACAAGTCCCCCCCAATCCCCATGAAGTCCCCCATGAAGTCCCCAGAAGTCCCACAGTCCCCCATGAGTCCCCCGCAAGTCCCCCCCAGAAGTCCCCACACCAGTCCCACGCAGAGTCCCCCGCGAAGTCCCCGCAGAAGTCCCCCCGCAGAGTCCCCATGAAGTCCCCCCGCAGAAGTCCCATGAGAGTCCCCCGCAGTTCCCCCCGCAGTCCCCCGCGAGTCCCCCCGAGTCCCATGAAGTCCCATGAAGTCCCCCGCAGAGTCCCCGCAGAGTTCCCCCCCAAGTCCCCCACGAGTTCCCCGCAGTTCCCCCACGAAGTCCCCCGCGAGGTTCCCCCGCAGGTTTCCCCCCCGCAGGTTCCCCGCGAAGTCCCCAGCCCCGCCAGTTCCCCCGCAGTTCCCCCCATGAAGTCCCCCCCATGAAGTCCCCACGAAGTCCCCCCGCAGTCCCCCCATGAAGTCCCCCACAGAGAGTCCCCAACTTCCCCAGGTCCCCACCCCCCCCAGAGTCCCCGCAGAACTCCCCCTCCCCCGAGTCCCCACCCCGCGAAGTCCCCCAGACTTCCCCCAGAGTCCCACCCCCGGGAACTCCCCCCGCACCTCACCCGAGAACCCCCCAACCTCCCCGTGGACCACAACCTTGGGAACTCCACCCCCCACGAACTCCCCCCAACTCCACCTCATGAACTTCCCCCGCGAGACTCCCCGCGCACTTCCCCCAACCCCTCCCGTGCGAACTCTCCCTGCGAACTCGACTCCCCCGCAGAAGCCGCCTCGTGAAGCCCGAAGCTCCGTCCCACGCGAGTCCCCCTCCGAAGTCAACACGAATTCCCCCTTACAGGTTCTACCCAGGTTCCCCCTCCCCGCCTAACCTCACTAACCTCTCACCTAACCTTCCACCTAACCTTACCTAACCTTCCACCTAACCTCACCTAACCTTACCTAACCTTCCACTAACCTCACCTAACCTTCCATCTAACCTTACTAACCTCCCACCTTCCTTCCACCTAACCTAACCTTCCACCTAACCTCACCTAACCTTACCTAACCTTTCACCTAACCTTACCTAACCTTCCACCTAACCTCACCTAACCTTCCACCTAACCTTACCTAACCTTACCTAACCTTCCACCTAACCTCACCTAACCTCTCTCCTAACCTCACCTAACCTCTCCTAAATTAATTATTGTGCCGTCCCCAAATGTGCCGCTCCCAGTGTGCCGCCACCCGATGGAGCGCTGACCAGTGTACTGCCGTCCCCAGGAGCGCTGTTGCCCCGGTGTGTGCCACCCAGTGTGCCGCCCCGGGAGTGTCGCTTAAGTGTGCCGCCGCCCGGAGAGTCACCACCCTTGGGTGCCGCAGACCACGGGTGCCGTCGCACCCCGATTTTGCTACTACCCTTTGTGCCGTCGCTCCCTGGGAGTTCCGCCCTGTGTGCCGCCGGCCGGGATGCCCCTAAATGTGCTGGTCCCAGGGTGCTGCCGACCCAACAGGAGTGCCGCCCCGAGGTGGCAGTTAGTGTGCCACCGCCTCTTGGGAGTGCCGTTTCAAGTGCGCCGGCACTTCAGAGTGCGGCTGCACTCCCGGGTGTCATTGAGCGGCTCTCCTGGGGCGGCACACCCCAGGGTAGTGACCATTGGGAGGTGGCACTCCCAGGGTGCCACGCCTGGGGCGGCGGAACACTAGGCGGAGCTCATGGAGGCGGGGCGGCACTTTTCTTGGGTCGGCACACTGGGGGCGGTACATTGGGGACAATCCTGGGGGCGGCGGCGCGGTGGATGAAACTCTCCGTGGCGCTGGCACACTGGGCGGCGCTCCTAGGGGCACCGGGGACAGCGGAACAATGGGCGGCACCTGGTGGCGGCGGCGGCACTCTGGGTGGCCGCGGCACGTTTGGCGATGCCCTGGGGGCGGCACATGTGTTGTACGTTAAGTGTTGCACGTCAGAGGGCGGTACGATAGGTGCGACATGTTAGGTGCCGCACGTTAGGTGTGGTAGGCTAGGTGCAGCACGCGAAGTGAGGCACTAAGTGCCGGATGCTGGTTGCCGCACCTGGGGTGAGTGGGTGCCGTTCTTTCGGGGTGGGGTGCGGCATTGGCAGGGTGCGTTACATTTGGGGGCCACTTTGGAGTCGGCGACAGTCCCGGAGGCGGCGGTATATTTGGATGCACTTTCGGGCGGCGACGGCGGCGCCGGCGGCGGCGGCGGCACATTCCGGGGTCGGCTGCATTCCTAGGGGCGGCGACCCACTCGGCGGTAAATTTTGGGGCGGTGGAACACTGGGCGGCACTCACGTGTTCGGCGGCACACTCGGGGCGGTGGCATTTCCCAAGGTCGGTGGAACACGAGGGACGGCGGCACTCTCGAGGTGCGGCGGTACTTTCGGGAGAACCGCCTCCCAGTGTGCCGCCACCCCTGGAGCGCGGCCCGGTGTGCCGCCGTCCCCAGGAGCGCGGTTGCCCCGATGTGTGCCATCAGTGTGTCGCCACCCCGTGGAGTGCCGCCCAGTGTATCACCGCCCGGGAGTGTTGCTTCAAGTGTTCCGCCGCCTCCCGGAGCCACCACCCTTGGTGCCGCCGACCACTGGAGTGCCGTCGCACCCCGATTTTGCCACTACCCTTTGTGCCGTCGCCCCTTGGGTTCCGCTCTGTGCCGCCGGCCCCGGGGTGCCTAAATGTGCTGGCCCCAGGGTGCTGCCGACCACCAGTAGTGTCGCCCCGAGGGTGCCAGTTAGTGTACCCCCGCGAAGTCCCCCTCCGAAGTCAACACGAATTCCCCGAGTTCTACCCAGGTCCCCCGCCTAACCTCACCTAACCTCACCTAACCTTCCACCTAACCTCACCTAACCTCACCTAACCTTCCACCTAACCTCACTAACCTTCTTCACCTAACCTCACTAACCTTCACACCTAACCTCACCTAACCTTCCACCCCTAACCTCACCTAACCTTCCACCTAACCTCACCTAACTTCTTCTTCTAACTTACCTTTAACCTAACCTAACCTAACCTAACCTAACCTAACTTCTTCACCTCCACCTAACCTCACCTAACCTTCCACCTAACCTCACTAACCTCACTACCTCCCCACTAACCTCTCTCCTAACCTCCCACTAACCTCTCTACTTAATTATTGTGCCGTCCCCAAAATGTGCCGCTCCCAGTGTGCCGCCTCCTCATGGAGCGCTGACCAGTGTGCTGCCGTCCCAGGGCGCTGTTTTGGTGTGTTCACCCAGTGTGTCGCCGCCTCGTGGAGTGCCGCTCAGTGTACCACCGCCACGGGAGTGTCGCTTCAAGTGTGCCGCCGCCCGAGACCACCCGCCAGGTGCCGCCGACCGGAGTGCCGTCGCACCCCGATTTTGCTACTATCCTTTGTGCCGTCGCTCCTGGTAGTTCCGCCCTGTGTGCCGCCGGCCCCGGGAGTGCCCCCAAATGTGCTGGCCCCAGGTGCCGCCCCGAGGTGCCAGTTAGTGTGCCACCGCGTCTTGGGATGCCGTTTCAGTGTGCGGCGGCACTCCCGGTTTGCCACACTAGAAGCGATACTCCCGGGGCGCCGGCACTTCAGTGGGTGCACTGGGTGCGCTTTGGGTAGTGACCATTGGAAAGTGGCACTCCCAGGGGTGCCACGCCTGGGGCGGCAATTTTCTTGGGTCGGCACACTAGGGGCGGTACATTGGGGGCACTCCTGGGGGCTGCGGCACAATGGATGAAACTCCCCGTGGCGCCGGCACACCGGGCGGCGGTCCCTGGGGGCACCGGTGGCGGCGGCACACTGGGCAGTGCTCGTGGGGACAGCGGAACAATGGGCGGCACACTGGGCGGCTCTCCCTGGAGTGTACCGGGGGTGGCGGCACAGTGGACGGCAATCATGGGGGCGGCGGCACATTGGGGAATGATACCAGGGGGCGGCAAATTAAGGGCGGTACAATTACAGGGCGGCACAGTAAGCGCGGCACAGTTGGGGGGGCAGCACGGTTTGAGGCAGCACAGTTAGGTTAGGTTGGAAGTTGGAATTAGGACCAAATTAGGACAAATAGAATTAAATTGGGACAAATTAGGGCCAAATTAGAATAGGTCAGATTAGAATGGGATCAAGTTAGGTTAGGACCAAATTAAGTTAGAGTTAGGGCCAAATTGAGTTAGATTAAATTGAAATTAGGACCAGGATGGGATAGTTACAGTTGAAGTTAAATTGGAAATTAAATTAAGAAGAACTAGGCCAAATTAGACTAAGTTAGAATTAGAACAGGACAAATTAGTATTAAATTAAGTAAATTAGAATGATTAGAATACATTAAATTAGGATTAAATTAAATAAATTAGAATGTGTTAGATTAAATTAGAAAAGGACAAGTTAGAATTGGAAAGAATTAGAAAATTAGAATTAATAAAAACCCATAAGGATGCAAGTGAATGAATTC